>CM039678.1:262156974-264704042 GCA_022496015.1 Hordeum marinum
CAAAGATTGAGCTTGCCACTGACACACACACGTGGCCCACACGTCGTGATTCGATCTTAGCTATATTTTCACAATCTTCTTGCCCTTCTTTCTCACGGTTGAATAATTTAGCCCCGGAACCCCTTGAGTTCTTCTCTTGAATGGACGTCCTTTAGGTAGGGTGGTTCTGCTTCTTCTTGTGGTGTATGGTACTTCATCGTCGTCGTCATCTTCCATCTTCGGGTCGCCGTACTTGTCGAAGTCTTGCTCATTGGCGACTCCATCCATTCCGATGATGTTCCTTTTGCCTCCCCTCATGATAAGATGACTGGGCTTTGACTGGTCGGTAATGAAGAACCATTGGTCCACTTGGCAAGCCAGTACCCATGGTTCATTTTTCACGGTGACGTTTGCTCCCGCGGTCTTAGATTTGGCTTCCGGTATAACCATGGTGGTGAAATACCAGTCTTCTTTTAGGACGCTCTTGGCCCATCTGACACGGAACATCGGGACCTTCTCTCCAGCGTAGCTCAGCTCCCAGATCTCCTCAATCCTTCGGTAGTATCTTTCCTTGTCGTTACCGGTGTAGGATTCCATCGTTACCCCGGAGTTCTAATAAACGCTCTTCATGTCCTTTTCCTCGGTGTAGAATGTGTAGCCGTTGATATCGTACCCCTCATAGGTCATCAGGTTATGCTCCATGCCCTGTGACAAGGCGAATATGAGTTCTTCTTCTGCGGAAGAATCCTCATGTAAAGGGTACGACAGAAGCTTGTCCTTGAACCAACGCGTGAAACATGAGTTGTGCTATTTGATTATATCTCCGTCCCTCCTCTGTCGGCCTCGGTCATTGTACGTCTTCTCAATAAAGGTTTTGTGCTCTACCACCCAAGGATAGACCACATCTATGTGTTGTAGCGCGACTAGATTTGCTCTTTCAAAGTCGGCGAGTCGACCCTTGAAGTCGACATGCATTTCGCGGCGACCCTCGCGGTGACCCCATCTAGCGAGCCTTCCGAGGTGCCTGTTGACGGGCAGACCAACGGGGTTCTTGATGCCTAGATAATTCATGAAGAAGGAGATGCACTCTTCGATCAGAAAGCCCTTGGCTATGCTTCCATCTGGACATGCCCTGTTGCGAACGTATCCTTTGATGACACCATTCATCCTTTCGAACAGCTTCGTGCTATGCAGGAACGTCGGCCCGAGTTGGATGATATCCTCCACGATATGTACCAGTAGATGCACCATAACGTCGAACAATGCGGGCGGGATGTACATCTCAAGGTCGCATAGTATCACCACGATCTCTTCATGTAGCCTTCAGAGTTGCTTCACGCCAACCGACTTCCGAGAGATGACGTCGAAAAAGTTGCATAGGCCACATAGCGTTTCACGGACGTGCGCGTCCATGATCCCACGGATTGCAACTGGAAGTATTTGCATCATCAGCATGTGACAGTCGTGAGACTTCATCCCGTTGAACTTCTGCTTCACTGAGTCTAGGTATCTGCTTATCTTCCCTGCGTAACTGTAAGGAAGTTTTACTCCTACGAGGCAGGTGAAAAAATGCTCAATCTCCTTGTGACTTAGAGTGAAGCACATGGGAGGGCATTCATATTCGATCTTCCTGGCCTTTTTTCCTTTGTTGCGATGACTTTCCATGTCCTTCGCCTCATCATCATTAGGGCGTTTTGCATGAAGCTCCTCCCTGATGCCCATTGATTGCAAGTCTGCCCTTGCATTCGGCCCATCTTTGGTCCTCTCTGGCATGTTGAGCAGGGTACCAAGCAGACACTCGCACACGTTCTTCGTTATATGCATGACATCAAGGTTGTGAGGCACACGGAGGATCTTCCAATACGACAAGTCCCAGAAAACAGACCTCGTTTTCCATACCTTCAGCAGCGGCTCTGGCGCCTTTCGCTTCTTTCCCGGCAGTGGGCACTCATTCCAATTTTTCAATAGCTCGTCTATTTCCTTGTCGCTCCTCGTATGTCGGGGTCTTCGGGGTTCGGTTTCACCATCAAACAGATCCTTGCGCTTTCTCCATGAGTCATCATCGCGAAGCCACCTTCGATGTCCCATGAACACGGTTTTCGAAGACCCGGGATCTCTATCTAGCTGGCGATACGTTGTGTCATCCATGCACCTGACGACCCGTAACCGAGAAAGTCATGCACCGTCGTAAGCAGTGCGGCTCTCATAGGGAAATATTGTTTCGCTGTGGCATCCCACGTATTGGCTGGCGTTTTCCACAGCGTGTCTACCTCCTCTTTCAGCAGCCCCAGATACAGATTGATGTCGTTCCCTGGTTGTTCCGGTCCTTCAATTAGCATACTCATGTGAATGTACTTCCTCCTCATGCACATCCAGGGGGGAAGGTTGTACATCCACACAAACACAGGCCATGTGCTATGTGTGCTTCTCTGGCTGCCAAAGGGATTGACTCCATCGGTGCTCGCGCCCAGCATGATGTTCCTTGGATTGTCCCCAAATTCTGGGTGTTCGAAGTTCAACGCTTGCCACTGGCTCGCATCCTTAGGGTGACTCAGCATCTTGTCTTTTTTATTTATCTCCGGATCATTTCCGTCATCTTCTCGCTTCTTCTCCTCCCTATCCGCGTGCCAATGCAGGAGCTTTGCTAGCTTAGGGTCCGCGAAATACCGTTGCAGACGAGGAGTGATCAGAAAGTACCAGACCACTTTTTGAGGAGCTTTCTTCCTCTTCTTGTATTGAGTGACGCCGCACACCGGACATATGGTAGACTCTGCGTGCTCGTCCCGATAAATGATGCGATCGTTCATGCACACATGGTATTTCACATGCGGTAAATCCAGAGGACACACGATTTTCTTCGCCTCCTCCAAACTGGTTGGGCACTTGTTCCCCTTGGGAAGACGTTCGTGCCAGAATGACATGTTCTCGTCGAAGCATGCGACGGTCATTTTGTGTTTTACCTTCATCTCCGGAGCCATGAGTGTTACTTTCAGGCGGGTATCCTCGGGTCTGCATCCTTCATATAATGGAGTAACCGCATCTATCTATAGTTGATCCAGCTTGGCTTTCTCTCGGGCGGCAACTCTTGCGTTACCCATCTGCTTCAGAAGAAGCTCTTGAATATGAGGGTCCTGCACCCAGCCCATCGATGGTCCATCGTCGTCTGCTCCGGCATCTTCATTTTCATGATCATGCCCTTCCTCTTGATCTTCCTCATCATCATGTCCGGGGTCTTCTACATGATGACTGTGTCCTACATCTACTTCATGATCATGTCCTGGAGATTCTTCGTCTTCTCGCCCGCACTCGCCGCTATTGTCTTGCTGCCCTTCCTCATTTTTTTCCAGGACCCCATGGACGACTTCATAATCATCTTCATCACCTTGCCACCGATAGCCATCCATGAAATCACGCACGAGCATGTGGTCCCGCACCTATCTGGAATCCGGGTCCATAAGGCTCTCCAGCTTGCATCTTCGACACGGACATCTTATCTCCATCTCGTTCTTTTGAAGCATGTCGGCCTTCGCGGAGCTCAAAAACCTATTCACGATGCCTTCGGTCATCGTGCGGACCATGGTCGCCTACGGGGTAGAGCAAAATGATATTTTAGAACCAAAAAAAATATGGCATGACTTTGCCCAAAATAGGACCAAAAAGAATGCATAGTGCCAAATTCTTGCCGAAACGGAAATGAAACAACATTCCGGCAAAATATTGGCAACATTTAGGGGAGGGTCATCACCACAAACAATGGCGCACCACAAACATATGTAGATCTAGGCCATAAAAAGCGTGTACGTTTGAGGGAGAAAAAAGTAGATCTAGAACATAAAGAAAGCTTTCCCCTTACTTACCTATCAAAAAAAGGAAATTTAACCACTTTAATTTGGGTGAATCTATGGTGCAAATAAGGTGAGGAGGAGGAGGCAGCCAAGACCAAGCTTGGTGGCTAGAGGTGGAGAGAATGAAGTGGGAAAGTGAGTGTGGTAGGTGGCTATAAAAAATTAAATATCTAGCTCCTCTCAGGTTACCAATGGCGCACCTCCTAAGAATGCGCCATTGGTAACCAGGGTTACTAATGGCGCACCTGGTGCATGACGCGTCATTACTAGTTTTGAAAAAAAAATTGAAAACCAAATTGTTAGTAGTGGTGCACCGTGGCTGTGGTGCGCCATTAATAGTTAAAACTAGTAATGGCGCACTTCCACCTGGTGCGCACTGCTAAGTCTGGGAGGGGTGTAGGGGCCAGGACACAACTAGTAATGGCGCACCAAACACCAGGTGCGCCACTAGTAATATGGCCATTAATAGTGCACCAGTATCTGGTGCGCCACTCCTATATAGCAGTGGCGCACCACATACATGGTGCGCCACTAATGTCTACATTAGCTATAGCCCTTTTCCTAGTAGTGTCATATCTTCAGCAACTAAGTGGCTGACATCATGTACTAGAAGATGTGGTCTGAGCTTCATCAATGTTGTCAAGTTATCATCATCTTCAAATCTGGAAGCAGTTCCTTTGTTGTTTTCAGAAGCTGGAATCTGCTTAGATGTCCTCTTTGGATTCTCAGTAGCAGCCTTCTTCGATGTAGTCTTGGTGCTCTTGGATGTGCCAGTCTTTCGCATAGCATTAGCCATAAGTTTCTTGGCCTTCTCCTTGGGAGGACCCTTTGCAACTAGCTCATCCTCCTCTTCCTCAGCAGCAGCACCAGCAGCCTCCTTTGGATATTCATACATGGAGGTAGGCCTGCAAATCACATGAATAATCCTCTTTCTAGCTTTATTCTCCCCTACCTTCTGAGGCACAGACTTACTTGGGGGTTCAATAGACATTGTGGCTCTAGCACTATGATGTGCTTTGATAGTTTCCGAGATGGCATAGACCTTGCTGACAACTCTTTTGGAAGAAGTAGCTTCAGTAGCTGACTTCTTAGCAGCCTTTTCTTGCTTCTTTGCAAGAATCTCCTCAGGAACAAAATCTGAATCTTCTTCATCAGAATTTAGCGTCTCCCTGGTCCTGGTGGCAGCCTTGCGCAACCCATGGGAGATGGGGGTGCCTGAACTCATGTCAGCACCCTTCTCTTGCCAATTCTGCCAGTCCTCAGCATTTGGCAAACTGACCCTGTGAATAGAGTATAGAAGAGCATAATTAGATGAGTCATCACAAAATGAGTCTGGTTTTTTAAAATTTAACAAAAGATTTTCCAATTGTTTGCATTCTGTCAAATGAATAACGGTAGAGCCGAAGCAAAAAATTTGGTGCCACCGAGACTGACTATCTCTCTTAACAGAACCTTGGCACTCTTTTCGGTGAGACCGAAAAGAAGTGCTCGGTTCAAACGAGACCGTTGTTAGCAACACAGAAAGACAAATCGGTTAGACCGATTTGTTCGCTTCGGTTCCACCGAGTTCGAGCGGGCGGACGGCAAAACCCTAGAAAATCTAATATTCGCTAGACTGTTGGATTTTTGAGTGGATAGGAGTGCGTGCAACGAGTGGCTTAGATAATCTTAAATCCATTGCACAAGAATCAGATGAGGAGCAAAAAGGAGGTCGAATCCGTACCCTAGCTTGGCGTGGATCCTCTACGGCGGTGACGATGGAGAGAATTTCATCAGCGACGGTGATTCCCAGCGGCGGAGGAGCACAGGGAGACAAGTGCGATGATCAGGGGTCTCGAAGGCAGCTTAGGGTTCATAGCCACAACGGTTGAGGGTTAAATTCAAAGCGTCAGGGTTCACCATATATATACCCACCACTGTCGGTGTCACTAATTCTAACTTCTCGGTGTCACCGAGTTCCTCAACTATCAGTTGATAGGGAAACTCGGTGTAACCGAGAAGATGGAATTGGTGGTAACCGAGAAGATGGAATTGGTGGTAATGAGATTGAAAACCAAATCAACCCTAGGCATTCGGTGAGACCGAGATTTTGTGGTTGGTTCCATCGAGATGCACTTGGGAGGTTTTAATGGTTAGTCCTTGTCGATACGGAACTCCGAGTTCTCCACACACAGAGGGTTCAAAAAGCACTTGTTCAAATTTTGTGATGCAACATGAATAGAGTATGAGGTGAGAAAGCATTGATACCTAAAGAAGTGGTCCTAGTCATTCTTGTATATCCAATTGGCAACAGATAAATCAAAATCCAAATAGCAACAATTGGATATCCTCGAATGAGTAAACAAATGCAGACCAACATGCTCGCACAATAAGATGTCAAGTGAAATCATGGCAATCATACACAAACACTCTAGCATCTGACAAGCATTGGGCAGGGACAAAGTCATCTATATATGAGTATTTGACTTAGGAGCCAAGTAAGATTACTTGATCATAGGTCAGACTCATCATTTAAGCACAAGTGGGGTTACCACTTTAACATAAAGCATTTAATGTTGTCACATACTAAGAGATGCTTTGACTCAAGTCTTATGGTAAAGCTCCACCTTGATATGACATCCCCCATAAGAGGGATAAACTAACCTTGGGTTTTGTCAATGAAGACTTGATGTTGGTGAGGTAGTGGTGGCTGCTCAAAGTTGATGAAGATCACCAAGAGTTGGGAACATCCTTGTTGTTTCCTTACTCTTCTCACCTACATGGGTTAGTCCCAACACACAAGAAACAAATACAAGGATATATATGGACATGAAGTGCAAAGCATATGTGATGATGTCCATTGATTTGTTGATTACCTTGTCCCTTGCTTACCTTTGAGGGAATGTGTGACTCCTTGATCTATTACATAGGGTTGATGTTGATTGCAAATAGATGTTGCCAATAATGAATACGAGTGAAAATCATTGGAGAAGTCACCCCTCAAGAACTTTCTAGTTCTTCTTCTTGGGGACCCACATCCAGTTTATGGGGATCCTTGGTGTTGAAGTAGCACTTGTAGAATTTGATCTTGTAGTAGCCTTGGGAACCCATTTCACCAAAGCTTGGGATTCATCTTCATAAGAGTCAAAGTCCTCTTGGAGCTTGTTATTGCCCTCGAGCTTGGTGTATTGTGGTGGAAGGTCATATTGAGACTTTGTTCCCTTGGGAAGAATATTTTCATACTTTTCCTTTTGGTATTGACCTTCTTCCCGTTGAACTCCATTAGCATTGAAGTAGCCAACACCATGATTCTTCCGGTATCCTCCATGCTTGCGTACAATCTCATCAAATTGTTTGTACCCTTCAAGACTCTTGTAGATACCTTTCTCTATAATTCCTTTTGAATAAAGCATTTTCCTGCTCAAGTGTAACTAGGCTAAGAGAATCATCATTAGTGGAATCAATAACACATCGGTGGTACCGAAGTGACCAAAAGGTGGCAACTTTTGAATCTCGGTGAGACCAATATAGGAATCTCGGTTGCACCGACAAGGTGACCAATGGTCAGAATTGCCAAACTCGGTGATGCCGATTCAACATTCTCGGACGGACCGAAAGTGTGAACTTGCGTAACAGAAAGTTGGCAACCCAACTCGGTGGCACCGAAAGCAGTGTCGGCTGCACCGAAGTGGCTAGGGTTTGGCTAAGTCTGCCTATAGTTTGGAATTGGTGGCAGCGGGATAGGAATGTTCGTTGCACCGATTTTGAATGGTTGGCTAGAGACATACTTTGGTGGAGAGCTTGTGGATGTTTTTGGTGAATATCACTTGTGCACGTATGAGCATTTTTTTCACCAACAAAACCTTACCCCCATTTAATAGTATTGGATTTCCTATGGACTCAAAGTGATTTTTCACAAATGTAAAATGTAGAGTCCTCTTGCTTGAAGCTTGGCCAACCTATTTCCTTGTATATTGGGGTAATTCCACAATATCCTCAATCCTTTTGCCATCCCTATCATTAAACTTTTCCTGAAATATACCGGGTGGAAACATTAGTTCAATGACTTATATGTTGTTATTAATTACCAAAACCACCAAGCGAGCAAATGTGCTTTCACTTGGTCCTGGCGTGGCTCTCCTGAGTGAGTTAGGAGGTGAGTGTCGCTGTATATTGGCTCGGGGGCTCCGCCATGGCACGACAGGCTACCCTCTAGCATCTGGAGGCTCGCGCCTCCCGGGGAAGGAAACAAAAAAATTTGTGAGCCGCTCGAGCATCAATGGGGTTCTCCTGAGCAACGCGCCTAAGGAGCCTTACCGGTCACATAGCCACTCGCCCCTTGGTGTCGTCCTGGCAATCCGGTGGTCCTAAGGGTGTTGAGGACTCACCCCGTAGTCGCATCCTGGTGATCCGGACACCCCTTACGGCGGTCAAGGAATGTGCAGGACTGGGACCTGCCGACTTAGAGAGCTGCTTGAGCATATAGGGGGGCTCCTGATCAACGCGCCTCGGGAGCCTTACTGGTCACATAGACACTCGCCCTTGGTGCGTCCTGGTGATCTGGACGCCCCAAGGGTGTCGAGGCCTCACCCCGTAGTCGCGTCCTGGTGAGCCGGACTCCCCTTACGGCGGTTGTGGAATGTGCGGGACCGGGGCCCGCTAATGTAGAGTGTCGAAAGGGCTCCCAACCCTCTATACTCGTGAGAAGAAGAGGCCCCAGGGACATCCAAACTCCCCAAGTGCCACCGTCGAACCTCCCAAACGCAGAACCCTACCGCGAGCATGTCAAGATAAGTACTCTAATCACGACCAGCATGAACTCTCAATCAATAATGACACAACGACGAGGACACATGATAAGAGTGCTGACAAAAGGGCCAAGTTGTATGCCGTTCGGCGGTGGTGTTGGCGGTGGGTGACTTCCCTATTGCCCACAAACAGCCATAAGTCAGGGCATGAAACTAGGGATGCGCTATCGCACACCCTCCGCCAGAGACTAGGCTCTTGGATGCTCGCACGACACGGTCGATTGTGTCGGTAGGAACCCCAGGCAGGAGGTAGCACGACACTGCACACCTCATCATACGGGAGTACACTCATAACCCTGCCAGGTAAACAAGAAGACTACTCAAGGGGACATGCACTCGCCATCTCTCTCGTCCTAACCACCACCATCGGCCTTGCGTTCCTCGGCTCTAGCATGTTCCTCCGGTTCGTTAGAAGAAATTTCCGCTATCAGGTCCTCCACATGGTCCTCAACCCACTCAGCAAGGGCGATGTGAATCACTTTAGGTATGGGACCAAGCACCACCTTGAATTCGAAGTGCGGGTCGAAGCGAAGGTTGTGGATGAAGAAACGTGAGGCCGCCTACGTGATGGAATCACGACGCTTCTCCTCCACAAGTTCATTGATCTTATCTGCACCACTTCAAGGCACTCCACAACCCTGGAAAAGAAGCCCAGGTACCCAGGTCGTCGGGGACGACTAGGCTCACGACACTCTCACCGCAAATATCACTCAAGGCCCGGTGGGCCCTCTTATTGAGGGACTGGAACATCTTGGAACACATGTGCTAGAGGCCGCGGGCCCGACTCTCCTTGTTCGAGGCCTTCTCCACGCGGGAGGTCCCTCCCTCACCTACTTGAAGAGGGACAGCTCGACCTCGGCAGCCACTTAGGCATCCACCGTGGCCTTCCCCTTAGGACGTTGGCCTCGCCCTTCAACTTGGTGCGATGATATTGGGGAAGGGAGTGCTGAACCTCTACCACCTTTTCATCGATCTCCTCTTGAATCTGCGCCTCACGGGTGGCGCGGGATTCCTTGGCAAACGACACCTAGCGCTCCCTCACCTCCAAACTCTCTTCCGCCAGGCTTTGTTCCAGCGCCTCCATCACCAACGCGTCTTCGGGCACGTGGGGTTCGCACCACTAGCGGGGAACTCGATTGCGGGGCCATCAAGTGTGACCTTCCATGCCTGGATTCGCCTTTCAAGGGCGGCATTGGAGGCTTGAAGATTCTCAAGGCATTCCTCAGAGGCCTTACAAAGGCTTCTGGCCTTTTGAGCCTCAGCGAGGGCGCGCTCGCGAGCCTCCACCACCGCAGAGAGAGACCCCTCGACATCTGCACGGGCATGCTCACGCTACAGGCGGCCGATGTTCATGGCAACTTCAAGACAGTGCCATTATTGCACGAGGTGCTGGTGCTCCATCTCCTGGCGGGCGTCGGCGTTGGCGAGCTCCACCCCTAGGCATCCCAGTCCCTCCGACGCGGTTTGGAGCAAACCCCACCGCACGGCGCTCCGGTCACTTGCGAGCACAAGGGCCCATCCATGATCTCTGCCTTCCACGGGATGGATGGGGAGGCATGACAGGTGCCACCCAGGCTGGGCGAGTGCTCGGGGGCTGGGGCTCCCTCCTGTCCACCCGAGAAGGAAGACGTGCCCCCGAGGCCCACGTCTTCGTGCAAAGGGGGCCCAAGGACACAGGGCTAGGTCAAGGTCGTCGGGGATCTTCGCACACGCCCCTGTGTTCGAACTTATTTGTGTTTTGTGGAGCCCGAGATCCGACACTCTCCATCAAGAAAGCGCACTCTACAACTCAAACTCTCCAAACTAGGCATATTCATCTTCCTCCAAAGGTGATTAAACAAAGTTTATGGAAACCTGGCTGTGATACCAATTGTGGTATCACTAGAGTAGTATGTCTAGAGGGGGGGTGAATAGACTACTAGCACAAATAAAAATCTACACAATATCCAAATTTAAGTGTTGGCAAATTTTAGCAATTATAGCCAGTCTAGTACACCCTACACAGGCAAGTCATCAAGTATAGCAACAGAAAGTGAAGACATTGCACATTTAAGTAAGGAGTTAGATAGGGAGATCAAACGCATGAAGGACACGAAGATTTTCCCCCTGGTTCCAATAGGTGGTGCTATCGTACGTCCACATTTATCAAGTCTTCAACCCACAGAGGGTAATGGTCATGAGAGTCCATGGAGGGCTCTACCCACGGAGGATTCCACGAATAAGCAACCTTGACTATACCATGATGGCCTACATCCATGGAGGACTAGCCTAACTTGGGGTAGATCTTCACGCACTAGGTGATATCCTTGACCTTACAAACTTCTTGGTTCACTCCACAACATGAAGTGGGACTCTCCCAAGCGACACCTAACCAATCTAGGAGGCACCACCCTCCAAAAGGTAATAGGCTTGATAATGACGATGAACTCCTTGCTCTTGTTCTTCAAGATGATAGACTCCTCAACACTCAATCACTCTCTCACAGATTTGGCTTTGGTGGAAGAGATTGATTGGGTGGAAAGCAACTTGGGGAGGCTAGAGATCAAGATTGATATGGTTGGAATGGAATGGCATGATCTCAACACATGAGTAGGTGGATCTCTCTCAGAAAATCTGATGGGATAAGTGGGGATCGGTTCTGACTGCTTCTCTTATGAGTGAGTGGTGGCGGAGGGGTATATATAGGCATCTCCAAAAATCCAACCAATAAACCTTAAGTGACACTGATGTGTGAATATCGGTGGTACCGAGCTGCTCCAAAGGTGGCAATTTTTGAATCTCGGTGAGGACGATATAGAAACCTCGGCGGTACCGATGAGGTGTCCATGGTCAGAATCCAAATCTCGGTGACACCGATCCAGAAACTTGGAAATTCTGATTTTATCAACCGAGGGAATAGAGAGTTGGCATCCTGAACACGGTGGCATCGATGTGGGATCAGTTGCACCGATGTCCTAGGGTTGCCATGGGTCTGGGAATTGGTGGGACCAAGTGGGAAGTGTTGGTGTCACAGATTTTGCAAGAATGTCTTAGACATATTATGTGGGAGAGATTGTTGGTGTTTTTGGTGACTATTACTTGTGCATGTTTGAGCATCTTGTTCACCAACAGTACCTTACCCCCTTTTATAGTATTGGCTTTTCCTACGGACTTAAAGTGATTTCTCACAAAGTAAAATGTAGAGTCCTCTTTCTTGAAGGTTTTGCCAATGCTATTACTTATCCTTCTTCTTCTTGGGGATACTCTCCACACTCCTTATCCAACCTTCTCTGTGGACTTTATCTGAAATGCACTAGATATAAGTATTAGTCCAAGAGTGAATTTATGTTGTCATGAATTATCAAAACCACAAGGGAGAATATGATGCTTTAACAGAGAGAGAAGAAAGAGGGACGCAGTGGCTCTGTACTAAGAGATCACCGGAGTCCCGACGTGGTGGAGCTTCGGGTCGATCTGCGTGTAGGGGCTTCGGGGCTTGCTTGGGTTCTGCTGGTGCAGAATTGGAAGGGGGAGGCGGTGAACAGAGGGAGAGAGGCTCGGGGTGCCCTTATATAGGCAGGGCGAGGTACACCACACGATGGTATGCCGGGGAGGATGCAGTCAGAGCTGGAGGCCATGGGAGGGAGAGTGGGCATGTCTGGGGCATATGTGGGGGGCGGTCTACGCCCAGGGGAGAGACGAAAGAGAACGGGGGTGCACGCACATGTGAGGACCGTGGTTTGCAGAATTGGTTGCGTCAGACGCACGTGTGGGATGCTGCGGGGGAGACTGAGGAGGGGGGCGACAGCTTGTTGTGTTGCGGACATCGAGGGGAGCTAGGGGAGACGCCCCCTCCTCCCAATGGTGTCGTGAGGTGGGGATGACCACTGGCTAAAGTGCGCTTGGGCAATGTAGCATGCTCCAGATCATGCGTTTTGCATGCCAGGGCATGATGCATGCACTCTGGCATGTCCCACCTTGTCCTCTATGATTGAGGTAAGCTAGGATGCTCCTTGGATGCTCTGGGAGGTGAGGAGAGGGGTAGAAGTAAAAGGAGGGGGAGAAATGATGTTGCCATTACTGTCTAGAGGTGAAAATGGAGGTTTTACCCCACTCTATGACCGAGGCTTAGCCAGGGAGAGTTAGTGGAGGTAGAATGGGACTAGGAGGAAGTGTCGTAAAAATTTAGACTCATGGAGAATGAGCTAGAGGGTGAAAGTAGAAATTCTTAGGAATGACGAGAAGGTGTTTGATGATGACTTGGCCAATCTAATGGGATTTGGTTGCCATGAGATTTAGCAGGATCCAATATAAGGTATTAATATGGTTGATCACGAAGTTTGAGACAATTTGAGTAATGTTGACAATGGAAACTTAGAAAACCCTTGAAATGAACAGAATTAAATTCTTGTGGATACTCGGTGTAGAGGGTGCATGCATTTCCATTCTCCTTGATGCACCACTCGGTGTAGCATCATTATTTGTGTAATCGAACATGCCCACAAAGTTTGGAATCAATGGGAGATACTTCACAATGTAAAGTTGTCCAAATCTGATTCTGGACAGGAATGATTTTGGAATATTTTGGCGAATCAAATCAATTCGGATTGGGTTGAAACTTTGCAAGAGCATCACATATACCATGTGTGACTTGCTGGAATTGTCTTGGAATTTATTGAGAACATTTCTTATAGATTTCAAAAGCTTGATTTAAGTAGAAAGTGTTTTGAGTGGTTTTGCCCATGATTTTGAACATGACCATGTGTTTAAACTCATATATATGGAAATATATGTCCAGTGAGTTTCCGTAAATTTTCTCAAATATTTTCAAAGTATATAAATAATGTTTCCCTATAAAAGACCATTTATGGCGTTAAGAAAAAGCCTTTAAATAAAATATGAAAAAAAACTTTAAAAATAATATTTGGTGATTTGGGGAAGTCATATATATATATATAGTGAGTTTCAAAAAAAGCATTAGTGGAAAAAGGATCTGCCCAAATTGAGGTCTTTTAGTGCAAACCTCTACTCAGGGTTTTTTGAAACCTAATTTGAATAAATCCTTTTTGGTCAAAATAAATTTTGATAAAATATTTCTAGGTACTGTACACATGGTATAATCATTACGAAATATGTTTGGATCAAGGAAGATGAGTATAGAGAGGAGTAGAATCTATGAGTGCCAAAAACCATCAACCAAACAAGCAAGCATCAAATAAATCAAACAAGCATCTGAACTCAAAAAAATTTAATTTGGTTCCGAATTTTGGAAATCCATAGCATAGCAAGGTGACACAAACATAGGGTGTGACATTGGAGTGGAAGATCTGGATCTCAACACATCAGTAGGTGGTTCTCTCTCAGAAAATGGATGGGGCAAGTATTGATTTCTTATGAGTGCTTCCGCTACGAGTGAGAGGTAGGTGGAGGGGTATATATAGGCATCTCAGAAAATCCAACCATTGGGGCAAGTATTGGTTTCTTATGAGTGCTTCCTCTATGAGTGAGAGGTAGGTGGAGGGGTATATATAGGCATCTCCAAAAATTCAACCATCACAACATTTTTGACCAACTCGGAGGAACCAAATCAAAAACTCGGTTTCACCGACTAGTACGAAATGTGGCAACTTTTGGTGTTTTGGTGAGACCGATATACAAATCTCTATTATAGCTAGCCTAGTCAGTTAAAACTTTTGGTGACTCCCATTCCTAAAGCTCGGAAATTTCTATTTTTAGAAATGAGACAGCAAAAGTTTGACACTGATTTTGGTTGCACCAAAATGAGACTTGGTTGCACCGATATGTTAGTGTTCGTCTTTGGATTTGTTTTAGGTAAAACTCAGTAGTACCGAGTGGAAAATGTTCAGGGCACCGAATTTGGACTTTTAGGGCTTGGACAGAATATTTATGGGAGAATTTTGTGACTATTTTTGGTGGCTAATCTCTAAGCATTTGAGCAACAAGATCATCATATATACCTCATCCCCTTTTAATATACTGGCTTTCCTATGGACTCAAATGTGATTTCTCACAAAATGAAAAATATAGAATCTTGAAGCTTGTTCCCAATAGATGTTCCTTGCATCTAAGTGATCTCCTCGCAATCCTTAGGCAATCTATTCATTGGACCTTTCCTATAATATACTTGGTGGAATCGTTAGTCCAATGAAATATATGTTGTTATTCATTACCAAAACCACCTAGGGAGTAGTTGTCCTTTCAATCTCCCTCTTTTTGGTAATTATTGAAAAATATAGATCAAAGCTTCACCTTAAATATAATAAATGAGTAGCATCGTCGCTTTGAGAATTATGTGACAAGCAAGAGCTCCCCCCAAATTAGTGCATTATTTTTAAATTTGTGTTTGAATGCAAGTGCACAATCAATTTGGATCATGGGTCACTCTTCCATGTGACATACATCTTGCTGGTGCGCATAAATGATATAATGATTATCGCATGACACCAAATGTTTTCAAACGTGAAGAGCAAACAAAAAGAAGAACACTATCTCAAGAATCCCCATGATCTATACACTTCTCCCCCTTTCTCAAGTTACCAAAAAGTTCAAAGCTATAAAGCTAAGCATCACTCTGGCCATGGCCTCCTCCGGTAGTTGATGAAGGAGTCAAAAGAACCACGTTTGTGAAGGCTTTAGTTGATGTCCTCTAAGGTGCATGTGTAGAGACTGGAGGTGTACGAGCTGATGGAACTGATGTTGATGGTGTTGTTCTTGTAACTGGCTTGATAAAAGGTCCAGCCTTTGTCATGAACTTAGTGTGAGTATGGAGAGAAGCATTATCATCATCACTGGAGCTGGGTCTAGGCACAACATCTAGTTCTCGCTTCAACTCGTTGACCGTGGTGGTCATCTCAATCACCTTGACATCCAAGTCATGAAACTTTGTCTCAACAATCCTTTCCACGCTCTTCTCGGTTGGTTGGATCTCATTGATAGATGTGAGAGCTTGGATTAATAGGAAAGACAGACTACTCATATCAACAAGGAATTCCTTCTTTTCCGGGAGCCCACTCGAAAAGAAATCCAAAGTTAAGTGTTCTTGGCTTGGAACAATTCTAGGATGGGTGACCGACCGGGAAGTTGGTCCCGGCTGCGCATGACTGAGGACAAAGTGCACGGGATAGACTAGTGTTGGTCTGTGGGGCCAGTCTAGATTCCACTAGGCGTAAGGGTTTCTTACAATATCCTTCTCCATCCCTTGGACGGTGTTGATGAGAAGTGCCATCTGATCGCCATTTGTCTTGAGCACTGGAGCATTTGTGGATCTGGCAGCCTCTATCTCAATCTCACCATGTGTTGTAGATGAAGTGGGATGACTAGGATTCATCTCCACAACATTGTCCTCAAACTCTGGTTGAAGTGGAAGGTGTTGTCTGTCAAGTATGATTAGCATCTGTATGTATGGAGCATATCCACATGACCTCTTCCATTCAGCAACAATCCTCTTGATGGTCTCGACAATAAGATCCATCACTTTGATCTTAGTGTGGGTGTCTACATGATGCACCATGTTGATGGAATACCCCTGGTCATCTTGGCATTACCTGATTTAGGCATCAAGGTGTACCTCATAATGGTCTTGGTGGTAGGTAGTCCTGGTTACAAGTAGACAGAGCCTAACTTGTGGGACTTTAGATACTCCTTAGGAACTGGGTTATACATGGTAGCGATGGAGTTGTGGTTCATCTTGACCTCAACATAAACATCGAGATCTCAATCCTGCACATGTGGAGATCCTAAGATGGTAACCCACTCATTAATAGATGATTGGGGCCTTGTGCCTTCAGTCATCCATACAATTCTACCAGCTGGATAGAAAGGTGTTATCGAGGGGAATTGCATGTTCATCTCATCGTTCCATGTAGTCATCTCTCTACCAAGAAAGGCATCAATGTCAATTGCCATTAAGTTTTCCTGGACATGGGGGGAGTAGTCTTCATTATCCTTGATGTACGTCAAGTCAACAGATCTCATGTCACTGATAGTTTGACTCTCGTCTAACAAGATAGTCTTATAGAAGTCTTGTTGCTCCTTATTGTGGAAGCAAGCATCGACATTTGTCCTCCTCCTGATGGCATATGGATCCGCAACTCTCCACTTCCTAAGACATTAATTCTTCCTCCCTTTCATGTTCTTAGCCACAGGATGAGCATCATTGTGCTTCAGAAATGAGGTCTGAGCTTCCTCAAAACAACAATCTCTTTGTCATCTGTAGTGGCTTCCCAGGAGGTTGTACCTTTGTTCTTCTTAGCTCCTAGAATATCTCTTGTGGTTCTCTTGGGCTTGGTGGTAGCTGGCTTCTTCATCTTGAGAGCAGAAGCTTTATCATTAGATGCATGCTTGCGTGGAAGAGCATCTTCCATAAGTTCTCTTTGCTTTCAAGGAGCTGCATTGACATCATGTTCCTCCTATTCTTCTTCCTCAAGCTAAACTGGATCCTCATACATAGAAGTTGGCCTACCTATCAGATGGACAATCCTCTTCCTCTCTCTCTTTTTTCTAGGCTTCTTGTCCATAGACTTGATTTTCTAGGAGGAGGTACGAGCCTCAAGAGTTAGTGCTACCCTTTGGCTGATTCACGAGCTCACATTGCATCTGTGATTGCATACTCCTTACTTACAGGCCTCCTCGATGAAGTTCACTCATCGGTATTTTTCCTAGTGGCAGCTCTCTCTCCTTCTTTTATTGCTGCTTCTTGGATATCACCTCATCATTAAGAAAATCAACATCTTCCTCATATGAATTGAGTTTCGTCCTAGCCCTGGTGTCTGCTTTAAGCAAGGCATGAAAACTAGGGATGCCTGGATCCTCTAATGAGCTGGCCTCAGGACTAGTTCCTCAATAAAGACCTGCAATAGACTCTCTGAACTCACGGTAACAGCCCGAGACTAGCTCTCCAAAAGAATCCCCTTTTATTCCACTGTCGTTGTGTGGTTCATTTGTTTGTTGCATTCATCATCACATCATTCGCGTCATCTTCATAGCATTGGCACTTTGTTGTCGTCAATTTTCAAATCTTGCATCCGCTCGTAGTCGTCGATTCTCTACGTTCTCGTCGATGAGTATTTCGAGACCAAACACACATGCATGGGCCCACGACATCGATAAAATATTGTTTTCAAAAGTGTGTATAAAACATTCTCACAATGGCTCAAAACTTAGCAAGCGGTCATAATATGTTGTAGGTTGACTGCCTACCAAATTTTATTGCAATAGGAGGATTTCTGATATACCCGGACGGCCAACCGTAGCGATAGTGTTATCGATTTAAATTGTCGGGTATTTTTTGCTTTTAAAAAAATCCCACGGGCCCCAAACCTACCCTCTCATACCCACCAAGCCCGTCTACAGAAGCCAACCAGCCCACCTAAGCCTACACTAACCCGCCTCTTCAATCGGACCATCCAATCGAAGGATCGAAAAACCCCTAAAACTCCAAACACTAGCCATCGTTGCCAAGAAATAGACATTCCCACGTCCAAATCAGGCAACCCTAATCCCCACCTCATTTTCTGCGTCAAGCCAACTACGAACCGCCACACAACGCCCTCTCTCTCTCCTCCCAGCCGTCTTCTCAGCCATCGGGCTTGCCACAGCCCGTGCACGGCCCGCGTGAAGCCCGTCTGCGCCCGGAACCCCGCCGCCACTGCTCGCGAGCTAGAGCCGCCTCCGCCCTGAGTGCTCCTGCCCGCGCTGCATTGCCTGTGCCTTGCCCCTTGCTTTCAACCCCATCGCCACGCCTCCTCGTGCAGGCGAGCCTCGCCGGGGCAATTGTCGGAGCACTGCGCCTCCCCGCTCCAGTTGTCGGGCCTAGCCACCATGGCTGTCGAAGGAGCTCGCCGCCTTGCCTCGAAACCGCCGGGAATGGATGCATCCGGTCTCCCTGTCTTCCTCCCCTTCGCCAGAGGTTTGCTTCTCTGCCCGTCGTTGATCTGCAACCGCCGGCCTTGGCTCCGCTCGGTCTGTCGAAGGGAATGACGCCCGCTCGCATCACCCCTGGACCGCACACAAGAGCGTCGCATGGGCCTTGCCTGAGTCAGCGCTAGGCCCAGCTCTGCTCGCGGTATCCTAGCATCGGCCTCTTCCCATCATCCACCACACGGGCTTAGCCCAATATGATGAGCCCATCATCATCACTCTATGAGACTTCGTGGCGCCCATGCGTGATATTTTCTATCCTGTGCCTATGTCCAGTTTCGGGCCCTATTGCAGATTCAGTCTGTGGTCATTTTTTTCCTGTTTGCGATTTTTCAAATAAAACCAGGGCATTGCAAATTTCATTAAAACCCATGATTTTAAAATGATAATAACTAATTAACCGTGCATCAGATTAAAATACTTTATACATGAAAAATGCTAAGAATTTCGTGTAGATCCCTAATATCCAACTTCCATCCACGATAAAAATATATTTAAACTTGTTGTTTGCATTAATTTGTATAAATGCCATGATAAATGATTTATTTCACAACTAATTAACCGTATCTCCGATTCAAATGTTTTATGTATGTAACTTGGCTAGAAAAACATGTAGAATCACATGGTACACTTTAAATTCATGTTTAATAAATATAAAATTGTGTTAGTATAGACCTGGACCAAATTCATAACTTTCATATGAGGTTGTTTTGGAAATACGATATGTTGCTTCCGGCCTCATTTCAAATGCCTAGTTGATGTAATTGTTCATGCTTCAGTTCTTGGCATGATAAATCAACATTTAAAATGATTTTTTAGTTAAACAACATTCACCACATTTCTCATAATATGGAGAGTTATTATATTGTTTTATGCATGTTCCCCTTCTCCATTTAAACTTGCTTTAATTCCATCTTCACCTTATGCCATGACCACCCATGCTAAAGAACATTTAATATTGATAAGTACCTAAACGATAGTGTAATAAATCATTTGAATGTAGAGTTCCATCAATATGCAACTCCTTGCATATTGAACTTCACTTAATTTGTAGTGTTTGCTTGCGGTATATTTCCATGCCATCCTATTTAACTTGACGTGCATCATATTCGTTTGCGCATCATATTTGGTGATCTACTTCACAAATTTGTTCTTCTGCCAAGTGGGATCTCAGGCAAGATGGACATTTCCCTAGATACCACTACTATTATTGTTATGTCTCATTACCTACCACTTGTATGTCAAGCTTCCCAACATTGCCAAGAAAAGCCTCTAACCCCTTCACATTCCAGCAAACCATTGTTTGGCTATGTTACCGCTTTCTCAGCCCTTCTTATAGTATTGTTGGTTGTTGGTGTAGGTTTTTCCATGTGACAACATGGATATCTTGAGATATCAGAACTTTATTGCTATTTAATTTAATGGAAATATATAATTGGTAAAAGGTGGAAGGTTATATCTACATTTTGCACCATGATTTTATATTGATATTTATTGCACCATGATACATACACCTTATGATACAATACTTATGCCTTTTCTCTCTTATTTTACAAGGTTTACATGAAGAGGAAGAATGCCGGAAGTAGGAATTGGGTTTAATAAAAAATACTGGTGCAAGAATCAACTAGAGGGGGGCCACCTGCAGGCGACAAACCTGCTAGGCGCGGCCACCCCCTGGCCATGCCTAGCAGGCTTGTGGGGGCCCTATGGCTCCTCCAATGCCCATCTTCTCCTATAAGAAGCATTTTGACCTGGAAAAAAAATCAGAAGATAGGTTTTGGGATGGAGTGACGCCGTCTCGAGGCGGAACTTGGGCAAAACCAATCTAGAGCTCCCGCATTTCCCTCCCGGAGGGGGAAATTGAAGCCATCGTCATCATCAACGATACTCACATCGAGAGGGGGTAAATCTCCGTCAACATCTTGACCAGCACCATCTCTTCTCCAAACCTTATTTCATCTCTTGTATCCGATCTTTGTCGCCAACCTCAGATTGGTACCTGTGGGTTGCTAGTAGTGTTGATTACTCATTGTAGTAGATGCTAGTTGATTTATTTGGTGTAAGATTGTATGTTCAGATTCTTTATGATAATTAATAATCCTCTGATCTTAAACATGAACAAGTCATCATATCCCTAGCTAGAAGTCATAGGAACAACCTATGTTTGCATCATGTTTCAATTTGGCATCAACTTGAAATGGGAAGTTGAAGAAACCCCAAGCTCTCATTGAATCAAAACAATTCAAATTTGGTGAAAATTCAACAAATCCAAAATGTTCTTTAAAAATGTTCCCTATGTCTGATAAATTTGGACATGATTATAACAGGGACCATTTTACATATTTGAACATCCAAAACAATTTAAAAATGAAGGTTAAAGCTCCTGAAAATGCCAAATAAAGCATTATCATTACTTTTGTTTTCAAAATATCCCGAAACTTTTTCGATAAGTTTGAAATACTCAAACTCCATTATAGAAAATACTTGGGATATTTTGCAAAGTCATTTTGTACCTGCAAAGGAATTAAAAAAATGTCAGAAATTAGAAAAATAAATGAAATAAAGAAAAAAAGGAGAAAGAAGCCCAGGCCAGGCCGGCCCACCAGGCCCAGGGAGGTCATCGTCCTCCTGGCGGCCAGGAGGGCGGGAGTGTGGCCGGCGTGCGCGCGATGACGTGCCTCCACACCGGCAGCTGCCTGCCTGCTTCCCGCTCGCCAGCGTGACGGGGATAAGCTCCCAGAGCCATCCCCTTCGCTCCCTCTCTCTCTCTCGCTCGCCTCTCTTTCTCCCCTCCTCTGCTCCGCCACGCCTGAGCTGCTCGCCTTCGGAGCACTACTGTTTTAGCCGCCCCCACGCCCCTCTGAGCCCACCAAAGGCTCCGCTTAGATCCCCTCTTCCTTCTAGACGAGCCACGCACTACCGGGAGCTCCCTGTGGCTGCCATCGCCGTCATCTTCAACCTCTACCCGCCGGCAAGCAAGTGAAGCTCGCCGCTGCTCCAAGCCCTCCCTGAGCCCGCTCTCGACGTCTCTGCAACCGTCGTGAGCCCCTGGTCCTTTTCCCCCCTTTTCCCCCTTTGAATGAGCCCTCTAGCGCCGAGTTCCTCCGAGCCCGAAAGCTTCTCGCCGCCGGCGAGGTCGTGGCCGCCGTTGTAGCGGCCTAAGCTTGCGTCTGAGCACGTGGTCGTGCTCAGGATGTCCACAGCAGCCCTAGGAGGCCTTAGGTGCCTCATTTGAGCTCCGGCTCGATGGGCCCGTGCCCGCCCGAGCTCCGGCAACCGCCAAGCTCGCCACCGGCGTCAATTCCAACCATCTCAGCTCCTGGGAGGTGTCGAGATGGACGCGCGCGTGAGCATAGGTCCGTTTGGTGCCCTCCGCCATTCATTTGGTCACCGGAGGAGGGATCTCAAGCCCCTCTGCCATCTTTGGAGCCACCGGCGGCTCAACGCCGGTGGGTCTTGCCGGAGTTGACCACGGGGGATTGAACGCAGGTCAATTGACAAGTGGGGCCGACCCTCTAATTAAATTAGATTAAGAAAAATTAATTAGTTAAGTTAATTAACTTAATTAGTCACTAACCAGTGGGCCCAGATATGTTAATTAGTTAGGATTAGTTTTAATTATTTAGTTAAATGATTGAGCCACTAACATGTGGTTCCCAAATGTCAGGTTTGACTCTGGCCTGGTCAGCCGACCAGCTGATGTCACTGTGACGTCAGGCTGATGTCATAATTCTATTTTCTAGTTTAAAAATAATTCCAAAAATTATTTAAAACTTCAAAAATTCATATAAATTAATCTGTAAATCATATGAAAATAATTTATATATGAAAATTTATCTGAAAAATCCAACGAATCCAATGGTGCTATTATCACGCATGTTAGAGCAACCTGTGTAGATGAACATGGACATTTACTAATGGGATAGTATATAGAATTTGAAATGAAGAACGATTTTGAACCTATATTCAAATTCATTTCAAATCAACATGAACACTAGTTGGATTAGCTCATCCACACATGCTATCATGCCATGATCATGCAACATATTGTTGCACTTGCGTGTATTGATTGTTTCTTATCTGCATTGCTGTAGGCCCTGCTTCCGAGGATACCTCCGAGTATTCCAACGAAGGGGCGAACCGTCCCGCTACCCAGCAAGGCAAGGAACCCCATTGATCATTTCGATAACATCCCACTCTCTCGCTCCTACTCTTGTTTACTACATTAGGACAAACGATCACATGTCAGTCATACACGGTAGATGAACCTATTCTTATGCATGACCTGTCATTGTCACAGTAAATAGCTAAACCTTGCAACCTAGCATACCTGGTAGATTCTTGTGCCATGATGTGCTTAGCTTACTTTGCTTGCTATGCTTGTTATGCTTAGAGTTGTGTCAGGTTTGATTCATCTGGGTGACGAACTGAGTGAAACAATGTTGTTCTAATGTGATGACTTATGATGAACCCGATTTGGTAAAGGTAGCGATGAGAGGCTATGTAGGAGTACATAGCGGGTTGTCTCATTAGGACCGTTCTTAGGAACTGAGTTCCGTGTTTGTGATCCAAGACTAGTTACTACCACACATTGGGTTCCGGTAACTCGACCCCTCTCGACTTATCAGTCGCTTAGTCCTTGGTCCAGGAGTTGCAAGTAGTTTCTAGTGTTTATAGCATGCTGGAGGCTGTGCGTAGCGCTGACCCTAGGGGTTTGTTATGACGTGGTAGGCAGTGGCATGGTGTACCAAGGGTCACTAGAATGGTGGGATTGGGAACCCTACGCACATCGCTTGGGGCCATAGAGGAAACTTCGTCCGGACTTCCATGCGCGTTCAGTCTCAAATAGGCGATAGCCTGGACTAGAGGTCTTATGTGATTGACGGTCATGGCCGACTCCCTCGCTGGGCATCCGCTTGAAGGTTGCCAAGGTGCATGGTTTTATGAGCACACTACGATAAGTGGCGAGAGCTTGTGTGAAGAAGTACACCCCTGCAGGGTATGAAACTATTCGAATAGCCGTGTCCTTGGATATGGACTACTTGGAGAACTATGTCGTCCATAGATAATCAAATGGAGACCCATAAAAATATCAAGCCAAGTGTGAGTATCGTGGATGGCACTCTCTCAGGAGAGGGAAGTGAATCCATGGTGGTGTATTTCTATGAAGTTGGTGGACTCGTGTGCGACATCTAAAATTGTAGCAAAGAGTTAAAATTTGAGTAGTGCATGTTAGCCATGAGTCAAAGCTGGCATTGCTCCATAAACTCCACCACTTCCCTTGTTGATACATGAGCATGATTAGACTAGGTCTGATTTAAAGACTTGCTGAGTATGTTTGTACTCACGTTTGCTTAATAAATGTTGCAGATGAGACCCAGGACCCATTAGGTGGGTTCTTTCTAGATGTCGACGATGCCGAATAGCTGGTGTCCCAGCTACGTCCTTATGCCCTGTGGCGGGCTGTAGATAGTCAGGCCATGTGCCTTTTTACCACTTTCATCTGTTTGTACTTAGATAGCCTAGGTTTCCACTTGGTTTGTATGAACTTGTTTGTATGACTTGAGTGTCGGTTCATGTGACCCCTATCTGTAAGAACATATTATGAAAGCCTCGTCTGAGCCTCTTAAATAAAAGGCATGTTGTTGTATGGTTATGTTGTGATGCCATGGTAGTACTCTTTACGGGAAACTACCTCTTTGTGCTTCCACCAAGCCATGGTAGCTTGCTACTGCTCCAGACCCATTGATTGACCGGCAAGTATCCTTCTTGCTAATATGTTTGTCCCTTCGGGGAAATGTCTCGCAGTGTAATGGAGACCTTGTAGCCTGCTACGACTCGTCTACACACGCTTGAGGTCGACACCTACATTGTTGGGTTACGTATCCCTGTTGCCATACGGATGTGTCGCTTGGGATCTATGACTAGTTATGTCATCCCGGGTTCTTTGACGTTTGATTGCCAGCGACATGTTCACATACGTGAGCCAAAAGACGCAAACGGTCCCGACTAAGGTAAGGCTGCAGCCGTGGAGCTTACCATGCGTGAGGCCGCAAAGTGATGTGATATGTTACAGTCTGGATTCATATGACTTAGGATCGGGGTCCCGACAGCGGTTGTATCAGAGCCTGACTGACTGTAGGACTACCAAGCCAAACCGGTCGAAGTTGAGTCTATAAACACTATAGAAAAGTAGGGGAACTGATTGTGGAAGGGAACGTAAGGCTCTTTTTACTCGTCTTCCCAATTTATTCTATTCTGAGTCATTCTCATCTTTTCTATGGAGATAACAACTAGGCTTCTCATCCATTGCTTAGGATGCCGAGTTACTAACCATGGGCCACTAGCTAGCTTGTTTGCAAGTGAATGTGGGTACTCAAGTATTGTTGGTGTGAAAAACAGATGGAGAAGAGATTTAAGTCTAGAAAGTCGAGTTGTTATGCTTTTCCAATCTTTTGCAGTTGTCTCAAAATCCTTTTTGAGAAATTATAGCCATTATGCTGTCCAATTTCTGCTAGAGTCTCTGATGTCTTTGCATCATTTTCTGTTTCAGATGCCCCCTCGTCCTTCCCGTCAGGTGGTCCGTCTGACCAGGTGCATCGATGTACCAGGTCACACGGCCATGTTGGTTAGAGTTATAATGGAGGCAGGTTACCGTTCGTACCCAGAGTACACAGTGGAGGTAGAGTATCGAGATTTCAACCAGAGTTAGTATCTGTGTACCGTCAAGATTTATCCTTGATATCCTGGAGTTGTAGAGCTGCTTCACTAGACTTATGGATTAGGTGTCACCATAAATACGGCAATTCAGGAGGCCGCTTACACCATGCTGACTATCATGAGGTTTTAACCATGGTCTGCTTCAGAACACAGAGTTTTGTTATGTTCCTGCTTCTATGGGAGGAGAGGATGGTTATCTTAGTGCAGCCTACCATGATCATTCCCATGAGGATCCTAGGCTGCAGGTGACCGCTCAGATGTTGGAGAACAGGGATCGTGATGCACGTGCCCTTCGCATGGAGCTTTATGCCACCGTGCATGTCTTTGGACAGCCTTGACGCAGTTGGCACTTGTCGTGCAGATAGGCTATGGAGATTTGGAGATGCTGACCCCATCGCGGACTCATCTGCCAGCACACGTAGACTGGCCCAATGTTGGAGGCATCACCCCTCTTCGAGTACCGCTGTTGCCACCAACAAGGGGACCAAGGCCACATCCGTGTCCTTACGGTTCCCAGGGATCACAGGCTAGAGTGTTCCCAGATCCTTAGATTCTGCTCCCGGGTCATGGGGGTAACCTGTATGAGGCATTCTACGGCGATGCTTGAGTACGTGGATGTTAGTTCGAGTATGGTAGTAATCGTATCGCCACAGTCCTGCGTGTCTTGTGGGATATGATGAGGTTGAGAGTTGAGTTCCGGAGGTGTAGATAGATAATATATATGAAGCTTGTAATGCCTCCAATGAGTTGTGTCATCTCTCCGTAGTTGTATTTCAACTTGGCTTGTACTGAACTATGTCATGGTGTGTATGAATCATGGTGTTCATATGGCAATTGTTTTACAATGTTGGTTGGTGTTTACCCTGCATTCCATGTTATCCAGTACATTTCTTATCTCATGTCTTAGAGTTGTTGTCCACTATGATTAAGCTATGGGTTTGTTTTCCCAGGATGGTGGCAACTAGGAATAACACCATGCTTGCCCCTGAGCATGGCGAGGGAAGCCAGCCAAGGCAAGAGGATCTGCCACATGTGCCTTCTTTGACAGAAGTGATGCTTGAAGCCGAAAGGGACAAGAGAGAGACCAACAGTCTATTGGAGCGAATTAAGAAGAACACAACACGGGCTCCCCGCAATGATCTCAATGATGGCGTGTCACTCGATGATTTCATCAGACTGTGCCCACCCAAGTATCATCATTCGGTCAACCCACTCGACGCGGATGACTGGCTAACTAGCATGTACCGCAAGATCCCGACTGCCAATGTGTCCGAGGCCAACAAGGTGACATTTGCAACTTACTTTTTGGAAGGACCCGCCAATCTATGGTGGGAAAATTTTGAAGCCATGCGTCCCGCAGGCCCCGCACCAACTTGGATAGAATTCAGTGCCGCATTTCATACCCATCACATCCCGGAAGGGCTGATGGATCGTAAGAGAGAGGAATTATGTGCCTTCACCCAGGGCAGATTGTTAGTAGATGCCTATAGTCATGAGTTTGGAAACCTTGCTCGCTATGCTCCTGAGGAAGTTTCTACTGATGCCAAGAAGCAGTCTAGGTTCTGAAAGGGACTTAATCCTGAGCTCCGTCGAGACCTGCGCCTGCATGAGTGCACCACTTTCCAGGCTCTCAATGCCAAGACTGGACAATGCCGAGACTGGACAGACTGATTATGAGGCCACGAGAAAGCACAACGTGACTTCAGCCCCGCATCTGGCTCAGGCCCCAATAAACGCCGGGTCTGGGTGCCCAACGCAGCCCTGCTACCAAGATACAATGCGAGGCCATCCTTCTAGGCACCTCGCCCTGCTCAGCCCAATCCTCCAGTCAGGCCATTTGGAGGACCGCCTGCAAATGTTGCACCCCGTGCCACCGTGGTTTGCTACAAATGCGGAGAACCCGGACACTACTCCCGTGAGTGTCCCTAGAATAATGCTAAGGCCGCTAGATGTGGAAAGCCAGGAAAAGCCTTTTATGTGAAGCTAGTTCCTGCTCGTGGACGAGTGAACTATGTGTCTGCTGAGGAAGCCCTTGAGGATCCTGATGTTATCCTAGGTACGCTCCTTGTCAATAGTCATCCATCTTCTGTTCTATTTGATACTGGGGCATCCCATTCTTTCATCTCAGAAAGTTATGCACAGTTGCATAACATGTCTTTTTGTGATATGCCTACTCCTTTAGTAGTTCAAACTCTTGGTTCGAAATGGGTAACTTCTAGAGTGAGCCATGATAATGAGATTCTGGTGGATAGGCTAGTCTTCCTAGCATCTTTGATATCCCTCAAGTCTTCGGACATCAATATCATTCTAGGCATGGATTGGATGATAGCCCACTATGCTAAGATTGATACTCACACTATGAATGTTCAACTTACACATCGGGCGAGATAGTTCATGTATCCACTCGAACAACCAAGCGCCAACTCTAGTCCCTCAATGCTAGCCCCCTTCCAGAGTTAGAAGATATTCCAGTAGCCCATGACTTTCCGGATGTCTTTCCAGAAGAACTACCCGGAATTCCTCCTGCTAGAGATGTTGAGTTTGTGATAGAGCTCATTCCAGGGACTGTCCCAATAGCCAGAAGACCCTATAAGATGGCACCCTTAGAACTAGCCAAACTTAAGATCCAACTCGATGAGGCTATGAAGAAAGGTTTCATCCGTCCTAGCTCTTCTCCTTGGGCTTGTCCCGTTCTCTTTGTCAAGAAGAAGGATGGATCGGATCGGGTGGTTGTGGATTATCGGCCACTGAATCTGGTCACCATAAAGGAAAAGTATCCGCTCCCCAGGATCGACGATTTGTATGATCAACTCTATGGATCCTCTGTCTTTTCCAAAATGGATTTGTGGTTGGGATACCATCAAATCAGAATTAGGAACGGGGAAATTCCAAAAACGGCTTTTGTGACTCGTTATGGCCATTACGAGTACACCGTCATGTCCTTCGGTTTAACCAATGCCCCAGCCACCTTCTCTCGTTTGATGAATTCGATCTTCATGGAGTATTTAGATAAATTCGTCGTGGTTTACCTCGATGATATACTCATCTACTCGACGAACGAACAAGAACATGCCAAGCATCTAAGGCTGGTATTGATGAAACTTCGAGAGCACCGTCTATACGCCAAATTCTCCCCAAGTGTGAATTTTGGTTGCCAGAAGTGACCTATCTGGGCCACGTGATATCTGGTAAAGGTATTGCTGTCAATCCCGAGAGAGTTCAGGCCGTCCTTCATTGGACTCAACCTGAATCGGTTAAGCAAGTTCGGAGTTTCCTTGGCTTAGCGAGCTATTGTCGCCGCTTTGTCGAGAACTTTTCCAAGGTTGCAAAACCTCTGACTAAACTCCTCAAGAAAGATAAAAAGTTCGAGTGGACCCCACAATGCGAGAACAGTTTTCAGGAATTGAAAAGACGACTGAGCTCTGTTCCGTTTTGGTGCCACCAGACTTCTCTAAGGACTTTGTAATCTACTGCGATGCCTCGCGACAAGGATTAGGTTGCATTCTCATGCAAGATCGTCATCTAACTGCATATGCTTCTCGACAGTTGCGTCCACATGAGGATAATTATCCAAAACATGATCTTCAGCTTGCAGCTGTAGTCCATGCACTGAAAACATGGCGACATTACCTTCTGGGTAATCGTTGCAAAATTTACACTAATCACCAAAGTCCAAAATATATATTCACCTAGTCGGATTTCAATCTCACGCAAACACGGTGAGTTGAGTTGATTACAGATTACGACTTAGAGATAACTTACACCCCGAGGAAAGCCAATGTTATGGCTGATGCACTAAGTCGTAAGTCTTATTGTAACAATCTGATGTTACAATAAGGTCAACCACTTCTCCATGATGAATTTTGGAAGTTGAACCTTCACCTTGTTCCTCAAGGATTCCTATCCAACTTGGTGGCGAAACCTACACTTATGGATTAAATTATAGAAGCCCAGAAGCATGATGCCGGGATATCTCGGATCATGAACAACATTAAGAAGGGTAATGTTAGATGCTTCTTGGAAGATGATCGGGGTGTTGTCTTCTTTGAGAACCGTTTGGTGTTCCCGAAGAAGCAACATCTATGACAGTTGATCCTTAAGGAGGCTCATGATTCTCCCCTCTCAATTCATCCGGGTAGTACCAAGATGTATTAGGACCTACGCCAGAGTTTCTGGTGGACTAGGATGAAGAGAGAAATTGCTGAGTTCATTGCTAACTGCGACATTTGTCATCGCGTGAAAGCAGAACATCAAAGGCCTGCTGGCACCCTTGAACCTTTAGCTATTCCTGAATGGACATCGGATAAAGTTGGTATGGATTTTATTACCGGATTTCCCAAGACTAAGAGAGGGAATAATGCTATCTTTGTGGTCATCGACCGCCTTTCCAAAGTGGCTCATTTTCTTCCTGTTCGGGAGAGTATAACTGCTAGCCAGCTAGCGGAGTTGTATGTTTCTAGAATAGTTTCTCTTCATGGTGTTTCTTTGGAGATTAACTCAGACCGTGGAAGTATCTTTACTTCCCGATTTTGGGAAAGTTTTCAAACTGCTATGGGGACTCATCTATCCTTTAGCACTGCTGTCCACCCGCAATCAAGTGGTCAAGTTGATCGAGTCAATCAAATCCTCAAAGACATGCTCCGAGCTTGTGTTATATCTTTCGGTATGAACTGGGAGAAATGTCTTCCGTTTGCCAACTTTGCTGATAACAATAGTTATCAATCAAGCTTGGGCAAAGCCCCTTTTGAAGTTCTCTGTGGACGAAGGTGTCGAACACCTGTTAACTGGTCGCAAACCGGAGAGAGGCAACTCTTTGGCCCGGATATGATCCAGGATGCAGAGGAGCAAGTTCGCATTATTCGTGAAAAGTTGAAAACAGCGCAATCTCGTCAAAAGAGCCAATATGATCGCCATCATAAGGCTGTGACCTGTGAAGTTGACGAGAAGGCTTACCTACGGGTTACACCTATGAACGGTACACATCGATTCGGTATCAAGGGCAAGTTGGGTACTCGTTACATTGGACCTTTTCGCATTCTTGCTAAATGAGGAGAGGTTACCTACCAATTAGAACTTCCGCCACATCTTTCCAAGGTTCATGATGTCTTCCACGTCTCACAACTCAGGCGTTGCTTCTCGGACCCTGTCCGTGAAGTAGAACACGAAGTGCTGGATCTCCAAGAAAACCTTACATATCGAGAATACCCCGTTCGTATTATTGATCAAGCTAAGCGTACCACTCGGCGTCGGAACATCAAGTTTCTCAAGGTTCAGTGGTCACACCATTCTGAAAAGGAGGCCACATGGGAAAGAGAAGATCGTCTTTGACTAGAGTACCCCGTGCTCTTCCCAACGACATCAAAATCTCGGGACGAGATTCTTTTGAGTGGGGGGGTGTTCTCACATCCCTAGCTAGAAGTCATAGGAACAACCTATGTTTGCATCATGTTTCAATTTGGCATCAACTTGAAATAGGAAGTTGAAGAAACCCCAAGGTCACATTAAATCAAAACAGTTCAAAGTTGGTGAAAATTCAACAAATCCAAAATGCTCTTTAAAAATGTTCCCTATGTCTAGTAAATTTGGACATGATTATAACAGGGACCATTTTACATATTTGAACATCCAAAACAATTTTAAAATAAACCTTAAAGCTCCTGAAAATGCCAAATAAAGCATTATCATTACTTTTGTTTTCAAAATATCCTGAAACTTTTTAGATAAGTTTGAAATATTCAAACTGCATTATAGAAAATACTTGGGATATTTTGCAAAGTCGTTTTGTACCTGCAAAAGAATTAAACGAATGTCAGAAATTAGAAAAAGAAATGAAAAAAAGAGAAAAAGGAGAAAGAAGCCCAGGCCAGGCCGGCCCACCTGGCCCAGGGAGGTCATCATCCTCCTGGCGGCTAGGAGGACGGGAGTGTGGCCGGCGTGCGTGTGCTGCCGTGCCTCCACGCCGGCAGCTGCCTGCCTGCTTCCCCCTCACCAGCGCGACGGGGATAAGCTCCCAGAGCCATCCCCGTCGCTCCCTCTCTCTCTCTCACCCGCCTCTCTTTATCCCCTCCTCTGCTCCGCCATGGCCGAGATGCTCGCCGCTATAGCACCATCATTTTAGCCGCCCCCGCGCCCTTCTGAGCCCACCAGAGGTTTCGCCTAGATCCCCTCTTCCTTCTAGCCGAGCCACGCACCGTCGGGAGCTCCCTGTCGCTACCATCACCGTCGTCTTCAACCTTCGGCCACCGGCAAGCAAGTGAAGCTCGCCGCTGCTCCAGGCCCTCCCCGAGCCCGCTCTCGACGTCTCTGCAACCGTCGTGAGCCCCTAGTCCTTTTCCCCCCTTTTTCCCGATTCGAATGAGCCCTCTAGTGTCGAGTTCCTCCGAGCCCGAAAGGGTCTCGCCACCGGCGAGGTCGTGGCTACCGTTGCAGCAGCCCAAGATTGAGTCTGAGCACGTGGTCGTGCTCAGGATGTCCCCAGGAAGCCCTAGGAGTTCTTAGGTGCCTCGTTTGAGCTCCGGCTCGACGGGCCCGTGCCCGCCTGAGCTTCGGCAGCCACCAAGCTTGCCGCCGGCGTCGATTCCGACCATCTCAGCTCCTGGGAGGTTCCGGGGTGGACGCACGTGTGAGCATAGGTCCGTTTGGTGCCATCCACCGTTCATTTAGTCGTCGGAGGAGGGATCCCGGGCCCCTTCGCCGTCTTTGGAGCCACCGGCGGCTCAACGCCAGTGGGTCTTGCCGGAGTTGACCATGGGGGTTTGACACCAGGTGGGCCCAGATCATGGGTCTTGCCGGAGTTATCCGACCCTCTAATTAAGATAGATTAAGAAAATTAATTAATTAAGTTAATTAACCTAATTAGTCACTCACCAGTGGGCCCAGATCTGTTAATTAGTTAGGATTAGTTTTAATTATTTAGTTAAATGATTGAGCCACTGACATGTGCTCCCCACATGTCAGGTTTGACTCTGCCCGTATTAGCCGACCAGTTGACGTCACTGTGACGTCAGGCTGAGGTCATAATTCTATTTTCTAGTTTCAAAATAATTCCAGAAATTATTTAAAACTTCAAAAATTCATGTCAATTAATCTATAAATCAGATGAAAATAATTTATATATGAAAATTTATCAGAAAAATCCAATGAATCCAATGGTGCTATTATCATGCATGTTAGAGCAACCTATGTAGATGAACATGGACATTTACTAATAGGATAGTATATGGAATTTGAAATGAAGAACGATTTTGAACCTATATTCAAATTCATTTCAAATCAACATAAAAACTAGTTGCATTAGCTCATCCACACATGCTATCATGCCATGATCATGCATCATATTGTTGCGCTTGCGTGTATTAATTGTTTCTTATATCCATTGCGATAGGCCCTGCTTCCGATGATACCTGCGAGTATTCCAACGAAGGAGAGAACCTTCCCGCTACCCATCAAGGCAAGAAACCCTATTGATCATTTCAATAACATCCAACTCTCTTGCTACTGCTCTTGTTTACTGCATTAGGACAAACGATCACATGTCAGTCATACATTGTAGATGAACCTATTCTTATGCATGACCTATCATTGTCACAGTAAATAGCTAAACCTTGCAACCTAGCATACCTGGTAGATGCTTGTGCCATGATGTGCTTAGCTTACTTTGCCTGCTATGCTTAGAGTTGTCTCAAGTCTGATCCATCTTGGTGATGAGCTGAGTGAAACAATGTTGTTCTAATGTGATGACTTATGATGAACCCGATTTGGTAAAGGTAGCGATGCGAGGCTATGTAGGAGTACATAGCGGGTTGTCTCATTTGGACCGTTCTTAGGAACCGAGTTCTGTGTTTGTGATCCAAGACTAGTTCCTACCACACAGTGGGTTCCGGTAACTCGACCCCTCTCGACTTATCAGTCGCTTAGTCCTTGGTCCAGGAGTTGCAAGTAGTTTCTGGTGTTTATAGCATGCTGGAGGCCATGCATAGCGTTGGCCCTAGGGGTGGGATAGGACGTGGTAGGCAGTGGCACGGTGTACCAAGGGTCACCCGAATGGTGGGCTTGGGAACCCTGCGCACATTGTTTGGGGCCGTAGCAGAAACTTCGGCTAGACTTCCGTGCGGGTTCAGTCTCAAATAGGCGATAGCCTGGACTAGAGGTCTTATGTGATTGACGGTCGTAGCCCACTCCCTCGCTGGGCATCCGCTTGAAGGTTGCCAAGGTGCATGGTTTTATGGGCACACTGCGATAAGTGGTGAGAGCGTTTGTGAAGAAGTACACCCCTGCAAGGTATGAAACTATTCGAATAGTCGTGTCCTCGAATATGGACTACTTGGAGAACTATGCTGTTCATAGATAATCAAATGGAGACTCATAAAAATATCAAGACAAGTGTGAGTACCGTGGATGGCACTCTCTTAGGAGAGGGAAGTGAATCCATGGTGGTGTATTTCTATGAAGTTGGTGGACTCGTGTGCGATATCTAAAATTGTGGCAAAGAGTTAAAATTTGAGTAGTGCAGGTTAGCCAAGAGTCATAGCTGGCATTGCTGCATAAACTCCACCAGTTCCCTTGTTGATACATGAGCATGATTAGACTAGGTCTGATTTAAAGACTTGCTGAGTACGTTTGTACTCACATTTTCTTAATAAAGGTTGAAGATGAGACCCAGGACCCATTAGGTGGGTTGTTTCTAGATGTCAACGATGCCGAATAGCTAGTGTCCTAGCTACGACCTTATGCCCTGTGGCGGGCTGTAGATAGTCAGGCCATGTGCCTTTTTACCCCTTTCATCTGTCTGTACTCAGATAGCTTAAGCTGCCGCTTGGTTTGTATGAACTTGTTTGTATGACTTGAGTGTCGAGTCATGTGACCCCTATCTTTAAGAACATATTATGCAAGGCTCATCTGAGCCTCTTAAATAAAATTCATGTAGTTGTATGGTTATGTTATGATGCCATGGTTGTATCTATGCATATCGGGCATGTCGTGCGTATGTGTGACATGCAATGGTATGGATGGGATCCGACACCTAGTTCTGCGCCTTTAGTAGTACTCTTTACGGGAAACTGCCTCTTTGCGCTTCCACCGAGCCATGGTAGCTTGCTATTGCTCCGGACACATTGATTGACCGACATGTATCCTTCTTTGCTGTTGTGTCTGTCCCTTCGGGGAAATGCCTCGCAGTGTAATGGAGTCCGTGTAGCCTGCTACGACTCGTCTACACACGCTTGAGGTCGACACCTACATTGCTCGGTTACGTATGCCTGTTTCCGTATGGATGTGCAGCTTGGATTCTATGACTAGTTATGTCGGCCCGGGTTCTTTGTCGTTGGATTGCCAGAGACATGTTCACATACGTGAGCCAAAATACGCAAACGGTCCCGGCTAAGGTAAGGCTGCAGCCGTGGAGCTTACCGTGCATGAGGCCGCAAAGTGATGTGGTATGTTACAGTCTAGATTCATATGACTTAGGATCGGGGTCACGAAACAAGTTTTGTGAGTAGTTACGTTTTTTCCTGAGGACATGGGATAAGTCTTGTTATAAGTAATCATGTGAATTTTGTATTCGTTTGATATTTTGATGAGACGTATGCTGTCTCTCCTCGAGTAGTGTTATGTGAACGTCGACTACATAACACTTCACCTTTATTTGGGCCTAGGGGAAGCCATTGGGACGTAATAAGTAGATGATGGGTTGCTAGAGTGACAGAAGCTTAAACACTAGGTTATGTGTTGCTTCGTAAGGGGCTGATTTGGATATGTATGTTTCATGCCATGGTTAAGTTTACCTTAATTCTTCTTTCATAGTTGAAGATGCTTGTGATAGGGGTTAATCATAAGTGGGAGGTTTTTCAAAGTAAGGGCGGAACCCAATCACCGGTCCATCAACATATCAAATTATCAAAGTAACGGACGTGAATCAAATGAGCACGCTGAAAACTAGCTTGACAGAAATTCGCATGTGTCCTCGGGAGCGCTTTGCTTTATATAAGATTTTGTCCAGGCATGTCCTTTGCTATAAAAAGGATTGGGCTACCTTTCTGCACCTTTGTTACACTTGTTACTCATTACGAATTATCTTATCACAAAAGAATCTGTTACAGATAATTTCAGTGCTTGAAGAGAATACCTTATTGGAAACCGCTTGTCTTTTCCTTCTGCTCCTCGTTGGGTTCGACACTCTTATTTATCGAAAGTACTACGATAGAGCCCTTATACTTTTGGGTCATGAAGACTCTTTTCAGGCGCCGTTGCCAGGGAGTGAAGCGCCTTTGGTAAGTGGAATATGGTAAGGAAAAATTTATATAGTGTGCTGAAATTTATGGCCACTTGTCACTATGGGAAGTAATCCTTTGAGGGGCTTGTTCAGGGTATCTTCAGCTCGACCGGAAACACAAAGAGTTATCAGTCAACCTACTGAACCTACTGAAAATATTTCTTATTAAATTACTTCGGGTATGATAGATAAACTGCTGGCTAATCCTTATGCGGGAGATGGAACACTACATCCTGATTTGCATCTAATCTGTGTGGATTATTTAAACTTGCAGGTCTACCCGAGGATCACGTCAAGTAAAAGTTCTTTCCTTTATCTTTAAAGGCGAAGGCATTGCCATGGTATAGGATATGTGATGATATTGTATGATCGAGCTACAACCAATTGAAGATGGAATTTCATCAGAAGTTCTATCCTATGCATCTAGTTCATCATGATCGAAATTATATTTATAATTTTTGGCATCGTGAAGGAGAAAGAATCGCTCAAGCTTGGGGGAGGCTTAACTCAATTTTATATTCATGCCCAAATCATGATCTCTCGAGAGAAATTATTGTCCAGAACTTTTATGCTCGGCTTTCTCGCAATGATCAATCCATGCTTGATACTTCTTGTGTTGGTTCCAATATGAAGAAAATATTGACTTCAAATGGGATTTATTGGAAAGAATTAAATGCAACTCTAAAGATTGGGAACTATACGATGGTAAGGAGTCAGGTATGAACCTTAAGTTTGATTGTGTTAAATCTTTTGTATAAACCAATGCTTTTCATGAATTTAGCAATAAATATGGACTTGACTCTGAGATAGTAGCTTCCTTTTGTGAATCTTTTGGTGCTCATGTTTATCTCCCAAAGAGAAGTGGTTTAAATATCATCCTCCCATTGAAGTGAAGGTAGTTAAACCTATTAAATATGAAAAGAAAACTATCTAATACTTATAATGTTGATCCTGTTATTCCCACTTCTTACACTGAAAGGCCACCTTTCCCTGTTAGGATAAAGGATCATGCTAAAGCTTCAACTGTGGTTCATAATAGCTGTGCTAGAACCCCTAGACCCCCTGAGAAAATTAAAGTTGAACCTATTATTGCTATGGTTAAGGATCACTTGGTTGATAATATTGATGGACAAGTTATTCAATTTTGTGATGAAGCTGCTGGAATAACTAAACCTGATGCTAAAGATAAACATAGACCCATTGTTGGCACGTCATTTGTTTCTGTTAAATTAGGAGATCATTGTTATTGTGTTTTATGCCATATGGGTGCTAGTGTGAGTGCAACTCCCTTTTCCTTATGTAAAGAGATTATTAACGATATTGCACCAGCTGAGTTAGAGGAAATTGATGTTACAATTAAGCTTGCTAATAGAGACACTATATCATCAATTGGGATTATTAGAGATGTTGAATTCTTGTGTGGGAAAATAAAATGTCCTACTAATTTTCTTGTTCTTGGTTCCCCACAAGATGATTTTGTCCCATTATATTGGGTAGACCCTTCTTGCATACCATTAATGCCAGGATAGATTGTGAGAAGGAAACTGTTACCGTAAGTTTTGGGGACACGTCTCATGAGTTTAATTTCTCTAAATTTCGTAGACAACCCCATGATAAAGAATTGCCTAGTAAGGATGAAATAATTGGTCTTGCCTCTATTGTTGTGCCTCCTACTCATCATTTAGAGCAATATTTGCTAGACCATGAAAATGATATGCATATGAATGAAAGGAATGAAATAGATAGGATCTTCTTTGATCAACATCCTATTCTGAAACAAAACTTGCCTGTTGAAATACTTGGGGACCCTCCTTCACCCAAGGGGGATCCCGTGTTTGAGCTTAAACAATTACCAGGTACTTTGAAATATCCTTATCTTATTCAAACGAAGATATATCTTATTATTATTAGTGCTAACCTTTTAGAGCATGAAGAAGAGAGATTATTGAAAACTCTGAGGAAGCACCATGCTGCTTTGTATATACTCTCGATGATCTTAAGGGCATTAGTCCATCTCTATGCCAGCACGAAATTAAAATGGAGCCTGATGCTAATCCAGTTATTGATCACCAGCAACGGTTGAATCCTAAAATGGTGGAAACGGTAAGAACCGAAATATTAAAGATTCTAGAGGCAGGTATCATTTACACTATTGCTGATAGTAGATGGTTTAGTCCCGTTCATTGTGTACCTTAGAAAGGTGGTATTACCATAGTTCCTAATCATAAAAATGAATTGATCCTATAGAGAATTATTACAGGTTATAAAATGGTAATTCACTTTAGGAAATTGAATAAAGCTACTAGAAAAGATCATTACCCTCTACCTTTCATTGATCATATGCTAGAAAGATTATCCAAACACACACATTTCTGCTTTCTAGATGGTTATTCTGGTTTCTTTCAAATTCATGTGTCAAAAGAGGACCAAGAGAAGACCACCTTTACCTGCCCTTTTGGTACCTTTTGCTTATAGACTTATGCCTTTTGGTTTATGCAATGCACCTGCAACCTTTCAAAGATGTATGACTGCTATATTCTCTGGTTTTTGTGAAAGGATTCTCGAGGTATTCATGGATGATTTTTCCATTTACGAAACTTTTTTTGATAATTGTTTGAATAACCTTGATCGAGTTTTGTAGAGATGTGAAGAAACTAATCTTGTCTTGAATTGGGAGAAGTGCCACTTTATGGTGAATGAAGGCATTGTCTTGGGACATAAAATTTCTAAAAGAGGTAATGAAGTTGACAAGGCTAAAGTTGATGCTATTGAAAAAATGTCGTGTCCAACAGATATCAGAGGTATAAGAAGTTTCCTTGGTCATGTTGGTTTATATAGGAAAATTATTAAAGATTTCTCTAAGATTTGTAGGCCTCTCACTAATATTTTGCAAAAAGATGTTCCATTCGTTTTTTATGATGATTATATAAAAGCTTCTGAAATTCTCAAGAATGCATTGATTTCTGCACGTGTTTTTCAACCACTTGATTGGAAATTACCCTTTGAAATTATGTGTGATGCTAGTGACTATGCCATTGGTGTTGTTCTAGGAAAAGGAGTTGATAAAAAATTAAATGTTATTCATTATGCTAGAAAAACTCTAGATGGTGCTCAAAGAAACTATGCTCCCACTGAAAAGGAATTTTTAGCAGTTGTGTTCGCTTGTGATAAGTTTAGACGTTAAATTGTTGATTCTGAAGTAATTGTTCAAACTAATCATGCTGCTATTCAATATATCATGGAAAAGAAAGTTGTTATACCTAGACTTATTAGGCGCGTTCTTCTGCTACAAAATTTCGAGTTGCATATTGTTGATAGAAAGGGTGCTGATAACCCCGTAGCAGATAACTTGCCTAGTTTACAGAATGTTCTTGATGAACCACTACCTATTGATGATAGCTTTCCTGGTGAACAATTAGTTGTCGTAAATGCTTGTCATAATGCTCCTTGGTATGCTGATTATGCTAATTACATTGTCGATAAGTTCTTATCCGAGAGAGAACACGGTGGGGTTATGTTTGACGTAAGTTGGTGTTCAGGATCACTTAGTGATCATTACTAGCTCACGTCCGTTATGCGTATACCACCATACTTTACTTTCTGTATTCGTAAGTTAGCCACTCAAGTAAATGCTTAGTTGTTTTCTGCAGCCTCACCACTTAACCATACCTCACCCATTAAACTTTGCTAGTCTTGATACCCTTGGAAATGAGATTGCCGAGTCCCTGTTGCTCACAGATTAATAGAACAGTAGTTGCAGGTACAGGTAATGCGATGACTAAGGTGAGCACAATGGTTGTTTGATTTGGAGTTCTTCTTCTTCATCATCGATCTAGGATGGGTTCCAAGCAGCAGCCTAGGATAGCAAGGATGGATGTAATTTTACCGTTTGATTTCGTCCGTATCGGACCCTACTCTTATGTTTGATGTTTGAATATTTTGTTGTGTTGATGTAATCTTGTTATAGCTTGTGGCGAGTGTAAGCCAATTCCATATACTCATCTCTTTTGTACATGTACTTGTAATGATACCCATTCTTGCGAAACGACGAGATGCGCTTCTATCCCTGTCGAGGCCCTCACGCCAAAATAAGGATAGGATCGCATCTTGGGTGTTACAAGTTGGTATCATAGCATTTACTGACCTAGGAGTCCCCTTGATTGATCGAACTTTGCCAAGTCAAGTCTAGTGAAGAAAACTATTTTGAGTCGAGTTATATCGTAGAGTAGGATTATTTTATTCCTCTTCTATACTCTGGTGAGGAATTACGACTTAGGAATTTTAATTCTAATCCTCTTCTAACTCAAATTTGTTTTAGGATCACGCTAGTATTTTGGAGCCTCTATGATATCGATGCAATGGAGTTTTGTAATAGGTATCTCCTTTTACTGAGTAGTACAGCTCTAGGGGATTCTTGACACATCATTATCGTTCAGTTTCCTTAGTACCTCAAGATGAGGATGTCCGAAATTGCATCAATACTATTTGTGGCGAGAGGAGTTTGGCATCACACAGTACTAGGGATAGCGTCCAGATGTACTTCCATAATTGGTATCGTTATGATTACGAGAGTCTGAGGTAGATGAGTTTCCGAGACCTCTGGTTCATGTGTTGACACATTGGAGCATAGTATTAGTATTAGGAGTTGAGTGATGGATTTTGCTCCTTATAGCCGTAGACCCGATTGCATAACCAGAAGATTTTGGGAGTTCTTAGGTGGGAACTCAAGTAGTTACCTAGGCTTATCTTCCAACAGATGCATGATATGAGGTTGGGGTTCGACATCCAGTGGTTTTTTGGTCACGGTCTTTTTTATAGAGGACAGTCTCAGTATGCTTCGTCAAGCCTTGTAGTTCGCTACGCCTAGGGAGCATATTCGAGCGTCATTTCAATATGATAATCCAATGTACGATCGAGCCCGTGCGAATTTTGCCACGAAAATATCGGACGGGATCTCTATTATGTATTTGTTTCCATTTTGTTTCGTAAGCCTCATCCTTTGTTTTGTTTTTGAATATGGTAATTCGAGTTGCATCGATGTCAAGTGGTGATTTCATATCTTTCCTAAGTGGTGTTATCATATATCTATGAGGATGCTAATTCTTTTGCTCCATCTAGTTATCTTATCAATTCTTTTCATCCGGTGTGCTTCTCTTCAAGATAATTCTATCATCTTCAATAATTGCAAGATCAATCCTCATATTTATGTCTCGAGTTCGTCTCAGCTGTTCCAAGTTGAGTCGTTTTTCCCACCCTCCCGCCCTTTTTCTTCAATGATTAAAATTTCATCCAAGTTTCTTCCCTTTCATCAATTGTGAAGATGTTGAGGTCATAAGTTCATGATTCTTCATTTTTTTTATTTTCCAATGGATTTAAGTCAAGCTTCCAGTGTTCATCATATTTGTTTCATCCTTTAAATATTTTCTCATGGTAAATTCCTATTCAAGAATGCCTTGTATTTTCATCCTCTGTCTATTTTAGCTGGAGTGCTCAAGCTATCTTAGAAGATTTGTGTTTCCATTAAAGATCCTTTCAAATTATTTTGAGGTTCTCACCTCATCAAGTTCTCATTTCTACCGGTGCAATCTCTCTTTCTAAGCAATTGTTTCAATGCTGGTTTCTATTCAGTGGGCCCATAACCCATAGGTTTTTCCTCGAGATCTTACCTGGCTCTTTCAATCTTTCCAGGGATGTCCTCAAGTTCTTCTCAATATGACGTCAGATGATTTTCATCAGTCATATTCGTACTCCAAAATCGCTTTGAATTATTTTATCTTCATTGCCTCAACCTTTTCTTTATTCTTATTCCGGAGTGGCTTGGTAATTATTGGTAGTGTTTCTAGCCATCATTCTCCTCTTTGAAGACCGAAGGAGATTTTCTCTTAAATCTTTATCCGTTCTTTTTAAGAGTCATGGTTTCAGTTGATGCTATCTACTACCTCTTGAGCATGTGTTGGTTTTCCCTTGAAGAGGAAAGGGTGATGCAACAAAGTAGACAAGTATTTACCTCAGTTGTTGAGAACCAAGGTATCAATCCAGTAGGAGGAACAAGCAAGTCACCAATGGATGCACCTATACAAACAATCAAACTCTTGCACCCAACGCTATAAAGGGGTAGTAAATCCCTTCACGGTTATTTCCAAGGGTTAGATATGATAGAGATAGATGTGAAAGCTTGCGGAAAGTAAAAAAGAAATAAATTGAAGAAATCTATTTTAGGTTTATAGAGCTGAAAATATATTTTGGAAAGTAGACCCAGAGGCCACAGGTTTCACTAGAGGCTTCTCTCTTGAAGGAAAGTATCACGGTGGGTGAACAGATTACTGTCCAACAATTAATACAAAAGAGAATAATCATGAAGATATCCAAGGCAATGATTATGCATATAGGCATCACATCCATTTCAAGTATACTGAAACGATTCTGCATCTACTACTATTACTCCACACATCGACCGACTCCTGCCCGCATCTAGACTATTAAGTTCATGAAGTACAGAGTAATGCATTAGGTAAGATGACATGATGTAGAGGGATAAACTCAAGCAATATGATGAAAACCCCATATTTTTACCCTTGATGGCAGCATTACAATACATGCCTCGCAACCCGTACTTTATCACTACATGAGGACACCGCAAGATTGAACCCAAAACTAAGCACTTCTCCCATTGCAAGAATTACCAATCTAGTTGGCCAAACCTAACCAATAACTCGAAGAGACTTTCAAAGATATGAAATCATGCATATAAGAATTCAGAAAAGACTCAAATAATATTCATGGATAATCTAAACATAAACCCACAATTCATAGGATCTCGACAAACACACCGCAAAAGAGTATTGCATCGGATAGATCTGCATGAAGATCATGAAGAACATGGTATTGAAGCACAAAGAGAGAGAAGATGACATGATGTAGAGGGATAAACTCAAGCAATATGATGAAAACCCCATCTTTTTACCATTGATGGCAACAATACAATATGTGCCTCGCTGCCCCTACTTTGTCACTAGGTGAGGACACAGGAAGATTGAAGCCAAAACTAAGCACTCCCTCATCAGAAGAATTACCAATCTAGTTGGCCAAACCAAACTAATAACTCTAAGACACTTGCAAAGATATGAAATAATGCATATAAAAATTCAGAAAAGACTCAAATCATATTCATGGATAATCTAAACATAAACCCAAAATTCTTCGGATCTCGACAAACACACTGCCAAATAGTATTACATAGGATAAATGTCCATGAAGATCATAAAGAACATGGTATTGAAGCACAAAGAGAGAAGAAGAAGCCATCTAGCTATGGACCCGTAGGCCTGTGGTGGACTACTCGGGCATCATCGGAAGGGTAATGGAGATGATATAGATGCCCTCCGTGATCGGTCCGCCCTCTGGCAGATTACCGGAAAAGGCTCCAAGATTGGATCTCTCGGGAACGGAGGATTCTGGCGGCAGAAAAGTACTTCGAGGCTCTTTTTGGTATTGGGGGAATATTTGGGTATTTATATGAGGAATATTAGGGCTAGGAGACCTGCGAGGAGGTGGCAAGCCTGCCAGGTGTGGACAGGGGGGCCACGCCTCCCTAGCTTGTGAGCTCCTAGCAGATGCCCTCGCGTGCACTCAAAGTCTGGTAGATCTCTTTCCTTCCAGAAAAAATCATTCCGAAGATTTTCTTCCATATGTAATCCGTTTAATATTCCATATCCACAATACTGAAAAACAAGGAAAAAATAGAAGCTGGGACTGGGCTCTAGATTAATAAGTTAGTCCTGAAAATAGCATATTAATGCATATAAAACATCCAAAACGGATAATATAATAGCATGACATCATCAAAAATTATAGATACGTTGGAGACGTATCAGCATCCCTAAGCTTAATTCATGCTCGTCCTCGAGTAGGTAAATGATAAATACAAAAATTTCTATGCGGAGTGCTACCTATCATATTTATCCATGTAATATTCTTTATTGTGGCATGAATATTCAGATCTGTAAGATTCAAAATAAAAGTTTAATATTGACATAAAAACAATAATACTTCAAGCATACTAACAACGCAATTGTGTCCGTTTGAAATAACATGGCCTAAGAAAGTTATCCCTACAAAATGATATGGTCTGTCTATGCTCCATCTTCCCCACACAAAGTATTTAAATCATGCACAACCCCGATGCAAATCCAAGCAATTGTTTCACACTTTTTTTGTTCTCAAACTTTTCAAATCTCAAGCAATACGTAAGTGTGAGACATGGATATAGCACTACACGTGGAATAGAAATATGGTGGAGGTTAGGAAAAAAAGTGAGAAGATAGTCTCACATCAACTAGGCGTATCAACGGGCTATGGAGATGTCGATCGATAGATATCAATGTGAGGAAGTAGGGATTGCCATGCAACGGGTGCACTAGAGCTATAAGTGTATGAGAGCTCAAAACTAAACTAAGTGGGTGTGCACTACAAAAAATTCCACTAGTTATGTGAAAGTGGCAAAATAAGAGACTCTTTATCATGAAGACCAAAGTGCTACTTTGAAGCACAAGTATGGAAAATGATAGTAGCATTGTCCCTTCTCTCTTTCTCTCATTTTTTTATTTTCGTCAGCATCTAAGGCCTCTTTTTTTATTTGGGCTTCGCTGGCCTCTTTTATTTTTGAGAAAGACCGGAGTCTCATTCCAACCTCTAAGGGAATCAAAGCTTCTATGATCCTTTTCTCTCACGGAACAATGCTCTAATAATGATGATCATCACACTTTTATTTCCTTACAACTAAAAGAATACAACTCGAAACCTAGAACAAATTATGACTCTATATGAAGAAGCAATATGAAAATGATGGCGTGTGTCATAAGAAACAGAATGGTGAAAGTTGCATGCCAATATATCTCGGAATGGCAATGGAAATGCCATAATAGGTAGGTATGGTGGATGTTTTGAGGAAGGTGAGTTTAATGCACCGGCGAAAGTTGTGTGGTACTAGAGAGGTTGGCAAAGGTGGAAGGGTGAGAGTGTGTATAATCCATGGACTCACTTTAGTCATAAAGAACTCACACACTTATTGCAAGAGTCTATTAGTCATTGAAGCAAAGTATTAGACGCATGCTCCTAGGGGAGAGGTTGGTAGGAGTTAACCATCGCGCGCTCCCGACCCTCACACATTGGATGACAATCAATGAACAAATCATGCTTCGACTTTGTTACATAACGGTTCACCATACGTGCATGCTACGGGAACCACAAACTTCAACACGCGTATTTCTACCATTCCACAATAACTCACTAGCATGACTCTAATATCACCATCTTTATATCTCAAAACTATATGCAAGTAATCAAACTTCTCATAGTATTCAATGCACTTTATATGAAAGTTTTCATTATGTCCCTCTAGGATGCCTATTATATTGGGACTAAAGTCATAACCTAACCAATTACCATGCTGTTTAAAGATGCTCACAATAATATAAGTGATGTACAAGAGTTCAATAATTTCTATAAAACCAAACACTACCGTTCTCTAAAAAAGTATAAGTGAAGCACTAGAGCAAAATTCCCTATCTCAAAAGATATAAGTGAAGCACATAGAGTATTCTAATAAATTTACGATTCAGCGTGTCTATATAAAAAGATGTGTGAAGCAAGGATGATTTTGGCAAACCAAAAAGAACATAATCATATCATACAAGACACTCCAAGCAAAACACATACCATGTGGTGAATAAAAATATAGCATCAAGTGAATTTACCGATGGATTGAAGACGAAAGAGGGGATGCCTTCCGGGGCATCCCCAAGCTCAGGCTCTTTGGCATCCTTGAATGTGATTTGGGGTTCCTTGGGCATCCCCAAGGTTATGCTTTTTCCACTCTTTATTCCATAGTCCATCAAATCTTTACCCAAAACTTGAAAACTTCACAACACAAAACTCAACAAAAAACTTGTGAGATCCATTAGTATAAGAAAATAAATCTCCACTTTAGGTGTTGTTCTTAACTCATTATTTATTTATATTGGTGTTATACCTACTATATTACAACTTCTCCATGGTTCATACCCCCAGATACAACCTGTAGATACATCAAAATAGGTAAGCAACTCAAGGAAAACAGAATATGTCAAAAAGGGAACAGTCTGTAGCAATCTGAAAAGTTAGTATACTTATGTAACTCAAAAAATTCAGATAAATTAGTAAAACCTGTAAAATTTGTATATAAATCTTTTGTAAAACTTTCAGACTCATTCAACGTTCTAAATTTTTTATAAAATTCCTGGACTGGGCACAAAAGATTCTATTTTTCAGCAAGATCAAATCAACAACCACCATAGACCATCCCAAAGGTCTTACTTTGCTAAAACACTAATTAAAACACCAAAACAAAATTACTACAGAAGTAATAATGTGGGAAACACTAAAAAATAGAAGCAAAAACATAACATAAAAATAAAATTCGGTTGCCTCCCAACAAGCGCTATTGTTTAACGCCCCTAGCTAGGCAAAACACAATCGATCTAGGTATTGTCATCTTTGCTATGCAATCCAAAAGTAGCTCTCATGATAGATTCATAAGGAAATCTTATTTTCTTTCTAGGAATTTTTTCCATGCCTTTCCTTAATGGAATTGGAATCTAATCTTTCCTTCTTTCATGTAAATAATTGCACCAATCGTTCTAAGGAAAGCTTTAACAAGAATAATAGGACATGTAGGATTGCAATCTATATCAAGAACAATGAAATCTAGAGTCATATAATTCCTATTTGTAACAATAAGAACATCATTAACTGTCCTCATAAGTTTCTTAATAGTGGAACCCGCAAGGTGCAAATTTAAAGAGCAATCATCAAGATCATGGTAACCTAGCACATCACATAAAGTTTTTGGATTCATGGAAATATGAGCACCCAAATAACAAAAAGCATGGCACTCATAATAGTTAATTTTAATCTTGATAGTAGGTTCCCACTCATCATGAAGTTTTCTAGGGATACAAACTTCCAACCAAAGTTTTTCTTCAAAAGATTTCACCATAGCATCAACGATAGGTTTAGTAAAAGCCTTATTTTGATTATAAACATGCGGATAATTCATCATGGATTGCAACAAGTAAATACAATCAATCAAAGAGCATCTATCATAATTAAAGTCCTTTAAATCCAATTGAGTGGGTTCATTGCTATTTAAAGTTTTGACCTCTTCTATCCCACTTTTATCAATTTTAGCATTAAGATCTATAAACTACGAATCATTGGTGTGACTTTTAACTAAAGTTGACTTATCTCTAGACCCACCTTTATCAAGATTTATATTGGAAAACAAATATTAAATAGGAGTCACTTCAATCACTTTGAGATCTTCATTATTATTATCATGAGAACACACTTTTTCAAGCCATTCACCCTTAGCACGTATTCTAGCGGTTCTTTCCTTACTTTCAACAATAGAAATTCTCATATATTTTAAATATGAATTAATATCATGCTTGGTTGGAGTATATATAACTTTCAAAGAATCAATCTCAAGGGAAATTCTATCAACATTCCTAGCCAAATCATCAATCTTGAGCAATTTTTCTTCAATCGTATCACTGAAAACCTTTTGCGGACAAATAAATTCTTTAAAAATATTCTCAAGATCAGAGGGTATATTATTATAATTTCCATATTGTTATAGGAATTACCATAATTATTAGAGGAATTACAAGGAAAATTCCTAGGGTTGAAATTACCTCTATACGCGTAATTAACAGAATTGTTCCTACCAACAAAATTCACATCCATAGATTCATAATTATTTCCAATCAACGAAGACAAAGGCACATCATTAAGATAAATAGGAACACTCTTACTAGCAAACAATTTCATCAATTCATCCATCTTTTCACTCACAATATTTATTTCTTCAATAGCATGCACTTTTTTACTAGTAGGAGATCTTTCGATACACCATTGAGAGTGATTTTCCATAATATTATCTAGGAGTTTAGTAGCTTATCCTAATGTGATTTCCTAAAAAGTAACACCCGCAGCGGAATCTAAAATATTCCTAGATGCAAAATTCAACCCTGCATAAAAAAATTGTATAATCATCCATAAACTCAAACCATGCACGGGACAATTTCTAATCTTTAATTTCATCCTACCGCGAGATTGTGCAACATGCTCATGATCAAGTTGCTTAAAATTAATTATATCATACCTAAGGGAGATGATCTTAGCGGTCGGGAAGTACTTGGAAATAAGAGCTTCTTTACACTTACTCCATGAATCAATACTATTTTTAGGCAAAGGTGAAACCAAGTATTAGCACGATCTCATAGTGAGGACGGAAATAGATTCAATTTAACAATATCATTATCCACATCTTTCTTCTTTTGCATATCACAAAACTCAATGAAATTATTTAGATGGGATGCGACGTCTTCACTAGGAAGGCCAGAAAATTGTTCTTTCATAACAAGATTAAGCAAGGCAACATTGATTTCATAAGATTCCACACAGTGGCGGGAGCAATCGGAGTACTAATAAAATCATTATTATTAGTATTTGAAAATTCACACAACTTGGTATTCTTAGACATCGTGACAAAGCAAGAAACAAGCACACAAGCAATCAAAAGGCAAACAAAATGGCAAACGGAAGAAGGGCAAGTAAAAAGGCTAATCTTTTTGGTATTTTCTGAAAATCATTTTAGAAGTGGGGGAGAGGAAAACGGGAGGTAAATGGAAAATAATGTAGATGCAAGAGATGAGTTTGTGATGGGTACTTGGTAGGCTTGACGTGTATCCTCCCCGGCAACGGCGCAAAAAATCCTTCTTGCTACCTCTTGAGCATATTTTGGGTTTCCCTTGAAGAGGAAATGGTGATGCACTGAAGTAGATAAGTATTTCCCTAAATTGTTGAGAACCAAGGTATCAATCTAGTAGGAGGAACAATCAAGTAACCAATGGATGCACCTACACGAACAATCAAACTCTTGTACCCAATGCTATAAAGGGGTTGTCAATCTCTTCACAGCTATTTGCAAGGATTAGATCTGATAGAGATAGATGTGAAAGATTGCGGAAAGTAAAAATGAAATAAATTGTATCAAGGTATTTTTGGTTTATAGATCTGAAAATATATTATGGAAAGTAGACCCGGGGGCCATAGGTTTCACTAAAGGCTTCTCTCTTGAAGGAAAGTATCTGTCAGGACCCCGATCCTAAGCCATAAGAACCCAGCCCATAACACATCACATCACTTTGCGGTCTCATGCACGGTTATCTCCACGGCTGCCACCTTACCTGGGCTCGGACCGTTTGTGTCTTTGGACTCACGTATCTGAATGTGTCGCTAGCATTCAAATGTCAAAGAACCTGGGCCGACATGACTTGTCATAGAACCCAAGTGGCACATCCGTACAGGGACAGACATATGTAACCCAGCAATGCAGGTGTCGATCTCTAGCGTGTGTAGACGAGTCATAGCAAGCTACAAGGACTCCATTATGCCGTAGGACATAAATGTCATCACTGCACATAGACGAGGCATAGCAGGCTACAGGAACTCCATTACACTACGAGACATTTCCCCAAAGGGATAGACATAGCAGCAAAGAAGGATATATGTCGGTCAATCGATGTGTGTGGAGCAGTAGCAAGCTACCAAGGCTCGGTGGAAGGACAAAGAGGCATTTTCCCATAATGAGTAATACCAAAGGCACACAACTAGGTGTCAGATCCCATACATACCGTTGCACGTCACACATACGCACGACATGCCCAATATGCATAGATACAACGATGGCATCACAACATAACCATACAACATTACAACACTTACTTAGAAGGCTTGGAAGAGCCAATACATTAAGATGTTACAAGAAGGGGTCACAAGACCCAACATTCAGGGCATTCAAACAAACAGGTGGAAGTTTAAATATGTCTAGGTACAGACATCTATAAAAGTGGCTGGAGGAGCCTGTAAATCTACAACGACCCTACCAAAGGAACAAGACCTCTGTCTGGGATTCCCAAGCTAATCCGGTCAACATCGAACTTCACGTCATAAATACTACTAATGAGACTGATGTCTCCTGTGCAAAAACATAAGTTAAGAAAACGTGAGTACAAGGGTACTCAACAAGACTTACATACGAACTAGCTACATATGCATCAGTATGAATGAAGGGGTTGTGAAGTTTATTGCAGCAAGCCAGCTTTTACTCTTGCCTAACCTGTACTACGACTACAAGTGCTTTCTTTAAGGTGGGATAATGCACACGAGTCAACATATTCACAAAATCAATACACCACTATGGATCCACTTCCGTCTCCCTACGAGAAGGCCATCCATAGCACTCACACTTATCTTGCGTATTTTAGAGTATCCACTCTAATTGTCTATGAACCACACAAGTTCTCCAAGTAGTCCATATCCAAGGATGCAGCTATTCGAATAGATCCAAAACCCTGCAGGGGTGTACTTCTTCACACATGCTCCCCCACTTATCGCTATGTGCACATACAAGGCACCTCGGCAACCTTCAAGCGGAAGCCCAGCGAGGGAGTCGACCACGACCGTGAATCACACAAGACCCTAGTCCAGGTTTATCGCCTATTTGATACTGAACCTGCACGGAAGTCCAGCTGATGTTTCTGCTATGGCCTCAAACAATGTGCGCGGGGTTCCCAAGCCCACCGTTCGGGTGCCACTTGGTACATCGTGCCACTGTTCCTATACCGCATCACAGTCCACCCCGTCGGGCAACGCTATGCACAGCCGCCAACACTTTTCCTACAAACACCAGAAACTAGTTGCAACTCCTGGACAGAGGTCTAGGCGATTAATAAGTCGAGCGGAGTCATATTTCAGGGCCCAATGTGTGGTAGTAACTGTCTTGGATCACAAGCACATAACTCAGTTTCTTAAGGACGGTCCCAATGAGACAATCTGCCATGTACTCCTACATGGCCTCTCATCGCTACCTTTACCAAATCATGTTCACACACTTATCTCTCACACAGTAGGACATGAACAATGCCATTCCGATTCATCACCCAGATGGATCAAACCCGACATGACACGACTCTAAGCATAGCAGGCACAGTAAGTAAGCAAGCATGGATGAGTAAGCACAACAAGGCTCAAGCAGTTGCTACTCATGCTAAGTGGTTTCAACTATTTACTGTGGCAATATAGGTCATGCAAAGGAATGGGTTCAACTATCAAGAATAGGTAACATTTGAATCATTGTTGTCCTAATGTAGTAAAAGAGAGCAGGAGCGAGAGAGTGGGTCATATCAGTATGCTCAACGGGGTTTGCTTGCCTGACAGTCCTGAAGATATCTCTTCTCTTCATTAGTGTCAACATTCACATCGTCGGAACCATCGTCTACCGAGGAGGAACAAGCACCGACAAATAGGAAGAAGGAACACATTCAATGTGATGCAACAATCATGATGCATGAAATGGCATGTTAAGTTACTCAATTGACCTAGTGCTATAGGTAGTCATTTAAGTGAAGTGGAGTTCAAACTTATACTAAATTCCATATCCAACACTATTTATTAAATTATCCTAATCATGAAATGTCCTACTAGGAGAAGTTAACTTGATCAAACATGCATGATCATGGCATAAACAGACTCATTCGATTTTTCTCATCATTTTTAATATATAAAATATTTTCATATGACTTACAGATTATTTTCTATGATTTTTTGAAGTTTTTAACATTATGTGGAATTCCCTGTTTATTTTATTACTAGAAAATCAATTATTGCATCATCATTGCGTCAGCATGACATCAGCGGGTCAACAGCCCCTGGTCCAGGTCAAACCTGGGCGGTGGGACCCGTGTGTCATAGGCACTAAGGCTGACCCGATTTACTTAAGTTAACCAGGGTTTAATTTCTGGCGCTAGGGCCCATGTGTTAGTGACTTAGGTTAAACTAGTCATGTGATTAGCACTAATTAAGCTGCCACGTCAGCCTGGCCGGGTTAACTACGGCGACCAAATCCCGCGGCGATGGCTCGCCAGGGTTTCTCGGGGCGGCGCTACAGGGGGCGGCTAGCGGCGCTGAGGGCACTAGAGGGGAGCCCATCCACGTGCACAGCCAGGGGAGCACGCAGGAGGTTGCGGGGTGGTCGGAGACACTGGTCACAACAACCTTGCGGTGGCCGGAGCTCGGCAACGGCGGGGATGGTGGCTAGGGGTCGAGCAGGGCAGCGGGGTTACGGGGAGGAGCGAAGGGGGCTCACAGGGATGCCGATGAGCTGGCCAGCAGGCTTGGGGACGACCGGGAAGGCGCAAGTCGACGGCGAGGATCCACGGCAGCCGATGGCTTTCGGGCGGCGAGGGAGAGAGAGCAGAGAGCAGAGGAAGGGGAGAATGAGCTCGGGGGGGAGAGAGGGAGCTCCATGGCGTCTCTAGCGCAAGAAGATAAGCAAGGGGAGGGGAGGAGGCAGGCAGGGAGGAGGTGGCTGCAGCGCAGACATGCCCGAGAGGCAGGTGCTACTCCGCCTGGCGAGAGGAAGAAGACACTGATGCCCTTGGTGGGCTAGGCCACCTTCTCAGCCAGGTAAGTGGCTCCCCTTTTTTTATTTCTTTTTTTCTTTCTATTTATTTTAATTTGTTTTCATTTGATTCATAACCAATCCATTTTAAAATCTTCTGAAAATAGATATGTGAGTGGAAATAAAATATCGAGAGCTACATAAGAATTTTCAGAATATTAGGATTTATATTTCATATAAATATAATATAAATCCTATTCAAATAATTGATGGATTAACTCAAATGCCCAATATAAATATTTCTGTGATTCCTAAAATATTGGTTTGGATTTTTCCTCAAGCCATTATTTTCTTGGGATACTAGGGACATTTTCTTGGACTTATTCAAGGTAATTTTTATATTACTCTTTTGACAAAAGTATCTTTGAGGCTTGGTTCATTCCTCAGTTCAAATTCGTTTGAATTTAACATGATGCACGGATGCTCACTGATGCATCTAATAAAATTAATTGCAACAAATTCTAGGGCAATCACAGTATCACGATGGGTGAACAAATTACTACCAAGCAATTGATAGAAAAGCGCATAATCATGAAGATATCCAAGGCAATGATTATGCATATAGGCAACTAGTCCGTGTCAAGTAGACCAAAACGAATCTGGATCTACTACTATTACTCTACACATCGACCGATTCCTACCTCCATCTAGAGTATTAAGTTTCGTGAAGGACGGTGTAACGCATTAGGTAAGATGACATGATGTAGAGGGATAAACTCAAGCAATATGATGAAACCCCAATATTTTTACCCTTGATGGAAAAATACAATACATGCCTCGCTACCCCTTCTTTGTCACTGAGTGAGGACACCGCAAGATTGAACCCAAAACTAAGCACTTCTCCATTGCAAGAATTACCAATCTAGTTGGCCAAACCAAACCAACAACACGAAGAGACTTGCAAAGATATGAAATCATGCATATAAGAATTCTGAAAACACTCACATAATATTCATGGATAATATGAACATAAACCCACAATTCATCGGATCTTGACAAACACACCACAAAGTCGTATTACATCGGATAGATCTCCATGAAGATCATGGAGAACATGGTACTAAAGCACAAAGAGAGAGAAGAAGCCATCTAGCTACTAGCTATGGACCTGTAGGTCTGTCATGGACTACTCATGCATCATCGGAATGGTAGTGGACTTAATGTAGATGCCCTCCCTGATCGGATCCCCCTCCGGCAGATTACCGGAAAGTGCTCCAAGATTGGATCTCTCGGGAACGGAGGCTTCTGGCGGCGGAAAAGTATTTGAATGGGTCTTTTCGGATTGGGGGAATATTTGGGTATTTCAAGGAGGAATATTAGGTCTAGGAGACCTGCCAGGTGGTGGCAAGCCTGCCAGGCACGGCTAGGGGGGCTGGCCGCACCTCCCTGGCTTGTGACCTCGTAGTAGATGCCCTGGCGTGCACTCCATGTCTGGTAGATCTCTTTCCTTCCATAAAAAAATATTCCGAAGATTTTATTCCGTTTGGACTCCGTTTAATATTCCATATCTGCAATACTCAAAAACAAGGAAAAACAGAAATAGGCAGTGGGCTCTAGATTAATAAGTTAGTCCCTAAAATAATATAAAATAGAAAAAGAATGCATATAAAACATCCAAAACAGATAATATAATGGCATGACATTGCCAACAAATATAGATACGTTGGAGACGTATCACTATCCTCTCAAATTCTTTCCAATCATGAGTAATTCTTTCAACATATATCCGAAGCCTTTCAGAGTGGTATTCATTTCTCGATTCTCCGAAAGCCACCATTTCACATGATTTCTTCGTTCTCAGCTTTCAGCTTTCGCTCTCAAATTCTTCTCAATTGTTGTCTCTTCATTCGTATCTCATTTATTGCGGTGCTTCGTTCATGTTTTCTGCTAGGTGGATCATGATCTCTTCATTCTCATGGTATTCCATTGATTCATAGTATCCTCAATCATTTGCAAATTCTTACCGGTGTTCTTGTTCAAGTTTGTTCAAGAAGGCCCCCTGGCTCGTGAGGAGGACGACACAAGACCTCGAGAGAGTAGCATCCCGCGAGGATGCCTCCCAAGGAGCATAGATTCCTATGCAGGTGCCACACCTCCCAAGGATGGGATGGCATGGGTTCTGAGGACAAAGCCAGGCGGGCGCCAGCAGGCGCAGGCGGTGGGGAGTTTCCTCTTTGGTTCTAAGGAGACAAGGACATATGTGGGTTCGCAAGGAATCCCCCAAAGTTTTCCTTCCCAATGCAACGAGACCAAGACCATGAGCACGACAGGACGTATGTCATCGCCGAGCCCTCCACTGCATCACACCCTGAAGCTTTGTAGGAGAAGACCACCTTTAGTCAGGATAAGATGTAACTCTTGTCCCCTTTCAAATATTGCCATTGTCGATCCCTTCCCGCCCCTGCAATTGGGGAAGAGTATCGTGGCCTCTATAAATAGACACCCACTCCCATCATAGAAGTCAGGTTGGGTAGAGCTAGTTCATAACCTCCAAGGGTCCTCGTGAGGCTACCCCAACATTGTACTAGTTCATCCTTAACCTCCTCATGAGGCTAATCCAATACAAAGCAGGAGTAGGGTTTTACACCGCAAGGTGGCCTAAACCTGTGTAAAATTGCGGGCGTGTGTTGGTTTCCCTTTCATGAACCACCGCAAGGCTAAGAGGTATTGGGACTGTAGAACGAGCGAACCCCGGTGCTCGATCCTTGTGGGTTTGGTGGAGCCTTGAATCGGACAACCTTTCATTATTAATTGTTTCAAAGTGTCTCGGTAATTCTTGGTGGCTTTTATCATCATCATTCTCATCTTGAAGACCGAAGAAGAGTGTATCTTAAATCTTTCTCCTTTCTTTTGAAGTTTTTTCATCTCAGCTTGTGGTGATCCTCTTAAATTGTTTCGATCATGAGAAATTCCTTCCATATCTATCTGAAGCATTTCAGAGTTGTTTTCATTTCTCGATCCTCCTAAGGCCATTATTTCAAAAGATTTCTTTGTCCTTGACTACATTCTTACCGGTGCATTGTTTAATTTGTTTCTTCTAGAGGGATCATGATCTCTTCTTTCTCTTGCTTCTCCATTCACTTGATATATCCCCATTCATTTGCAAATTCATATCGGTGGTTCGTTCAAGACTTGTTCATGTTTGTGCTCTTATCTCTATTTGACATTTTAAGAAGAATAAGTGGTATGCTGAATCTGTTGCTTGTCATCAATTTAACTTGATGAAGGATAAGCATAACACAATTTTTATTCTTGTTTCATCAAGGTGGTGTCAATCCTTATTCCAAAGTTGTGCATGATATCAAATTCTCAATTCTAAGTTGTTCTTGTTTTCTTTTCCAGAGTTCCAAGTTTTCTCAAGTATCTTATCGCGGAGCTTTATCTAAATCTTTGCTAGTTAATAATCTTACTCTTTTCAGCCTTAATTGTTTTGATCATTATTTTGTATACGGATGTTCTTCATGGTGATCATCAAGGATTTTTTTCATTCTCGAAGTGTTCTTCAAGATTCTAGTCGGTAAAGCTCAAGTATTCCTTGTCTTGCATTTCAAAGTGCAATCCCTTCTACCTTATCTGTGAGATGGTGCAATAGCGTTCTTGGTTCATGAGGAGACTCGAAGAGAATTTGTCAAGAATGAGATATATAAACCCATCATTCCTTTCTCGGAATTATCTTGGCATGGATTTCACCCAAGGAATTTCCTTAGGATTGCTGCTATCAGGGTGCTCATCAACGATCCAAGTTTTCTCCTCTCCTCTTGGTGAAGGAAGTTTTCATATCTTGTTGCTCCCAAGCAATCAATTGTTTTCCATTATTGTAGGTTGTCACCTCATAATTTTGAGATGTTTTCCATAAGCCCACACCAAGCTTATTCTTTTCGTTGTTGGTGTCATTTTTGAATGGACAAGAAGTCCATTCAATCTCTTTCTGTAAGGATGCTTTTCAATTCAATTGTGGAAGAAATTGTCATTTCTTCTCCATTCCCTTCTCTCCAAGGATCTAGCTTCATTCTTTTGTTCCGAAGGCATTGTGATTTTTCTCTCTTCAATCATTCATCTTGTTTTGTCAAGATCATGTTCCTTATTTGCTTATTCATTTAACCAGAGTGTGGTGAAATCTTCTTCTTACCAAGTTTTGCCTCTCTATTCTACCAAAGTGCTGCCGAAATTTCTCTTGAATTCTTGCTTGTTTCTCGTGTCATTCTTCATCTCTGTGCAACCACTAGTGTTTGTTGGTTTCACTCGTTTGTCAAAGAAGCAACTAAGTTTTACCTCTCCCTTTCTTCTTCCTCGTCCTCTTCTCATCCTAAGATCTCGAGGCGAGATCTCTTGCAAGTGGAGGAGAGTTGTAGCAGCCCGGGATCGACGCTCCAGAAGGTTCCCCTTTTATTCCATTCTTGTCGTGTGATTCGTTTTTTTGACACATCCAACATCGCATCATTTGCATCATTCACATTATCTACATAGCATCGCCACTCGTTTTCAAAAACGTGCATCCGTTCGTAGTTGTCGGCTCTCCCCGTTCTTGTCGACAACTGTTTCGAGACCAACCACACTTGTACGCGCCCGTGACATCGATAAATATTGTTTTCAAAGTAAGAATTGTAGGTAGACCGCCTACCAAATTTTGTCACAATCAGGGGTCGTTTGATACCCGAACGGTCGATCGTAGCGGCACCATGTCGGTTTATTTGTTAGTCGGTTTTCGGTTTTAAAATCATGCCATGGGCCACAAACATTCCCTCTCATCCCGACATAGCCCAACTACACAGATCACGACAGCCCACCTAAACCTACCCATGACCGGAGCCATCCGATTGCGATCAAACGGCTCGAAACGGTGCAAAACCCTCCTATTATTCATCTGCTATATGGAGTAGTGCAACCCCTAGCCCAATCTGTCCAACCCTAAATTCTAGGAGGTTTGTCCCTCATCCGTCGCATCCGCCACCACCCTTCTCCACCATGGGATCCCGCCAATCCAATCAGTGTGCTGCCCTCTGCTCTCCTTCTTGCTTTGCCCGTCGAGCCAACCGCAGATCCCCCAAGTCTCTAGACGCATCCGCTCACCCGCAGCAACCTTCGTCCGTGCGGGCAGGGGAGCAATCGCGACCAAGGCCTACCGGAGCCCCGCGTCGTAGATGCCCAGGTCATGCCCATGCTTGCTTCTCTTTCCCTTGGTCTCTCTCTGTCTCTCAAACTCCCTTCTTTTCTTTATGTCCCATAGGACGACATGGATGATCCAAATGGCCTCCTTTTGCGGCATGAAGTACGAACAGTTCGGGCAGGAGAAGTTGGCCTATCTACCTTGAGCCGATGCATCCTCCGTAGCCAGCCAGAGCTCTCACCCGTCCCCAAGTCCCCGGTCGTCATCCCCGAGTCAGCCTGCCGGACCCTACTGCAGTTAGAACTCCAGTGAGCAGCCTGACCACAACCCTATCCAGACCTGCTCCTCGTCGCCCAAGTCTTGCAGCCGCCGGTCTTCGGCGAGACTATGACCAGGCGCTGCCCTTGTTCCCTACTCGCTTCCTTCCCCATCTCTATTTGTTTCTCTCCCTCCTTTATCTTCTCTATCAACCACACATCTCCCCCTCTCTCTCTGTTTTGTTCAGCATCAAGAGACCACCATGGATGAAGGCTGGAGCTCCCTCATCGTTGCCTGCTTCAACTACTCATGCTGCCGACTACGGGTTGACCCGGCGCCTCTAGCTCACGTGCAACATCCCCAACCGCCGCTCCCTCAAACCCCAGTTGCGACAATCTAGCCAAGGTCCAGCCTCGCCATGTCCGTTGGCCTCTGTTTCCCGCTGTGAGCGCCATATCTGAAGTTGTGTGTGTTTCCCTAGATCCATTCTAATATACAGAGGTTATTTAGTGTGTGGACTATTTCGATTCATGAGCACATGAGTACCAAGTTGGCTAGCGCCGCCAGGCACAAGCACACAATGCTCGCGGTCCCGGGTTTGAGTCCCAGGAGGGATCCATTCTTGCCTTATTTTCTTTCAGTTTTCCACACACACATGCCTCCTTTTATTTCAGTTTTATTTCTCTGCTTTGGGCACCAATATGTTCCAGCGCCCCATTGTAGTAGAAACAAGTAGCCAGCCGACCTGGTAAGCAACGCATGCCCACATTCATGGGATCTGGGGTTCAAATAGAAGCTATCCCATTTTTCTTTCTTCTTCATTTTGGGCAGATTCATATGGCTTTAGGTAAAATTCATATAAATTCAACCGTGCATCACATGAGGACATGCTATATATGAATGTTGCTCAGTTTCTACTTTCATAATATCCAACATTTACACATGTTAAAAATGTTTAAAACTGTTGTTTGATCAATTTGCACGAATGACCTATTAAAACGGTTTCATCCATAACTAATTAACCATAACTCTGATGCTAATGTTTTATATGTGTAACTTGACTAGAAAAAGGTGTAGAATAACATGGTGGCATTTATTTTTCTGTTTAACAACTCTAAGATGATGATGATTATAGAAAAGTATGGAAAATCTTAATTGCTCATGAGCTCATGTTGGAGATGTTATTCGTTGCTTTCGGCCTCATTTAAAGTGCCCAAGTGATGTAGTTGTTTGTGCTTAATATCTTGCATATTAAACAACATTTAATATTGATGAGTACCTAATGAGTGTGAACTAAATATTTTGAATGTGGAGTTGCGTCAATATGCAACTCATTGCATATTGAACTTCACTTAACGTGTAGTACTTGTTTGTTGTTCTTGCCATGCCATGCATCGCATATCTAAACTGGACATGCATCATATTTGTTTGCGCGACATGCCATGAATATGTTGTGGTGTTTATCAGATGTTGATTGTTGTTTCGTATTGTTCCTTCTCGATAAAGTTCCGAAAGCGTTCGAAATGTGAGGGTTCGTTCGACTACATTGGCTCGCCTGCTTCACAGACTCGTTCTTCTTCCAAGCGGGATCTTAGGCAAGAGGACACATTTCCTTGGATATCACTACTATCATTGGTATGCTAGTTGTGTCACTTCCATCGTTATGGTTCGTTACCTACCTCTTGTTTGTCAAGCCTCCCAACATTGCCATGATAAGCCTCTAACCACTTCACATCCCAGCAAACCTTTGCTTGGCTATGTTACTGCTTGCTCAGCCCTTCTTATAACGCTTCTAACTATAGGTGCAATTGCTTCCATGTGTCAACATGGACATTCTTTTGTTCTCGCAATATTATTGCTATTTAATTTAATGCACATATATACTTGGTAAAATGTGGAAGGCTTGGCCTTTTTCTCGGTGTTTTGTTCCACTCTTGCCGCCCTAGTTACTTGTGACCTGGTGTCATATTCCATAATTGAGCGCTCCGAACATGCTCGAGGTTGTTATGGGGACCCCCTTGATTTTCGTTTTAGGATAAAACTTGTCTGGCAAGGCCCAACATTGGTACTATATTTGCCCAACATAATAATACTGAACATTGTTTCCAAACCATAGGGCGTTATGAACCCGAGGAGTAATTAAACATTATACAGGGGGCCAGTGCTACTGGTGCTGGTCCAAAATAGAGCACTGTGCGAGGCCACCCCAGGGCAGCTCGGGGGATTTCTATCAGGACGGGGAAACGATCCTAGTTGCACCGGAAGAGTCGTTGACGACTTCGGGCCTGTTGTGTTGATGACGAAGCAGATTCTTCACAATTATTGTTGACAGGGTCTTCTGGTGTCTTTGTAATCATGACAATGCCTTCTTGTCTTCTGGTATGTCGAGGGTTCAAGGTAGGCAATCTTTCATGTAATGACATTAACAAGGCATGGTAGAGTTGTATCCCGCCGGTCACATTGAGGATATTGTTGGCACCAAGAGCGGGAGACAATGAGGACAGTTTTCCTGCTCACTATAGTGAGGCAGACCAAATGGCAAGGTTCTCATCCACTAGTGGTTGCGGACATGTCATTGGTAATAACAGGCTTGCTCTATTAGCAAAGCACATAATGATCTTGCATATCTTATGCCCTGGTCGTCGTAAGACGAGGTGGCATCATCCTGGGGCAGTGTCAAGGGTGTCACCATCTTCGTAGCCCTATTGCCTTCATCCCTCGATAAGTTATCTTCTGTTGGTATTGTCTTGTCGTGGGGGTTGTCAAATTTGTTTAAATGTCTGTCAAGATAGCTCCCTTCCAGGTCACCCATGAGGATTACAAGGAATCAAATGGTCGGGGTCATAAGGATACTATCGACCATTTGCAATGTTTCGAAAAGTAGACTGAGAGGGCCAAAAATAAAAATGGTGGAAGTGCTAAGGCACAAACCTTCAATTTATTTGAAAGCCTTTGCAAGTATTTTGATTGTTCTGGGGAAATAACTTTGTCCTCTAACGTCCTTGCTAAATAAGGGCTTCCTACAGTCAGGATGGCTCTGATACCAGCTCTATGGGGACCCCGACTCATAAGTCGTGATCATCGAATGTACGTGCATAGTGATCCCAGAGATCAATGTTCACTTAACACATAGATACTGAATAACAAGAGTCTTACATCCATTACATATCGATTGTACTGAAATATGGCCTGTATGGCCAAGTCTTCATAATATTGCAGCGGAAATCTTTAACGATAGCGTGAACCCAGGTCATCTTCCTTAACCCTACAGGCATTCTGACTGGAAATTTTCCTAGCTCGCACGTACATCACCATGGTAATCTTCATCACAGCCTGGTCTCTCATGACTAGACAATAAAATAACTAGTGGCAAGCCAATGAGTACCTTGAATGTAGTCACAAGCAACCCATGTTTGGAACAAGGTACAAAAGATATGATATAGAACTAAGTAGGTAATTTTGTAGAAAGCTAATTTTGAGTGCAGTGACATGATCAACTAACTTATGTAAGCATGCATCAATAGTTGGCAAATATCCATATGAACATGTTATAGATATAATCATAGGCAAGGGGTTGAACATCCAATGTTCATTCATCACATCAAGTCATCTGAATTAACTCAAGTATCATCTATGTGTCATCCACACCCACACACACAAGTTTAGTGAACACTTGACATAGCACAACAACGGTCATCCAACTATCCTTGACCATGGACATGGCTATTCAAATAGTTTTATACTCTGTAGAGTTTGCACACTTTACCCACAAGACTAGGGGAACTTCCGTGTCATCCATGACTCGCGGTATATATCATATCTGAGGTAAGCACCCGAACAATGCCTTTCCCCTAGCAATACTAAACAAAGATATCACACTTTTGCACCTTCCCTCATGATATACACCACACGTATCATCCATGGTCGCCCTACCAGGCATGACCTCATATCGAGAATGACCTCATCACTCCCGCCACTAGTGAAGCGAGCTCTGTGCTAGTACCCACCAAGCTAATCAACAAAGTCCCGTCCCATAAGGGGTATCGTGGTTGTACATGTAAGGTTGTAATAGCAGTCGCAACTTAAACCAATCCGTTTTCGAAAACCACACAAACTCACTCGCTCTAGTACACCACTTCTTTATCAAGTGGCACCCAACGGGGTATTTCGAGAAGTCTTTGAAAACTCTTTTGTTTCTGTCGCCATGCATAGTCCCATCGCATTTGCGTAGCATCATCTAAGCACCATGTATACTCCCATGTGCACGACCCTCATAAGGATGGTAGGGTCATGCATGCTGCAAGTATCAATAGCAAAGTATCGGAGGCATCCCACCAACAGGGGTTACCACATCAACATGATCAATTCATCGGAACAACAAGTGCTATATGACATGGATGTAAATTTCTTAACATGGTAAAAGGGATGCTTGTCTGGCTTAGCAACGTTTTCGAGGACTTCATATGCTTCTCGACCACTCTAAGCACTTCGTCTACTTCGTCAACTATCGCCGGAAACAACCGCAATAAGCAACACAACCGACAGAAAATAAAAGTGCTCTATAAATAGTAAATATATTTTTCTAGGATGTCTACGTTAACAAGAAAAACGACTACAGAGGTTTCATTGGATGTGGATCAAGGGGGAGTCATGAATGGTGGAAATGAAGGAAATGATGATCCTATAAGATGTCCACAGATTTTTTTTATAAAAATGAGTGCAGGCACTCATCAAGTAGGGCATGATTTTATAAGAATTTAGAAAGTGGTTTCACTTGATTTGGAGTTAGGGTAAATTACCTAGGGATTTGCAAAGTGGGTCATACATGAAGAAATGGTCCAATATTTGTCATAGCACAATAAGTTTAATGGAAAATGTCCACACCCTAAGACATAACTTTAGATGCACCTAGGAACTTGAAACACTCCATTTGGAGCTATGATGAATGCTCTATAGATTTTATAAGTGGGGCATTAGCTAGCGCAAATTCAAATTTAAGTTTGAAAAAAGGCAGAAAAGTTAGTAGGAAAAATGTGTAACACATATTTCTAGATAGATCATGATTTTAGGAAACTCCAGAAATTTGAATCAGTAATTTTGGGCTTGAAAAGGCTAAAGAATTTACCCAAAAGAAATGGGCTAAACTACGCAACTTGTGTAGCATAGTAGCAATCGGATTGGTCTGGCCCAACTACTCGGTCGCACGAGCGCAGAGACCATGCCAGGGGCGTACTCGCTGGAGTGCGCCTTCTCGATGGGGAGGTCACCGCAGGTGACCCGTCTCGACTTAAACCTGTGGGCCCGACCAACTAGGTTGCCGATGGGTGGGCCCCACCCGTTGGCTCTTCTCTGTCCTTCCGCTCGGTCAGAGGGGAGACAGGGGAGGCCACGGCCGATCATTCGCCGGTGCCCCGTCCCGGTGGCACAGGCCATCTCCGGTGACGCTTTGCACACTGACAGGCTTGAGATGTTGCGCCGGTTCCATCCAAATGCTTGGCACCTGCAGGCGAGGGCCGCAACGCCGTCCGGTGAGATTGCCATGGAGGAGGTCGCCGGCCATCCTTGGCAATGAACACCTGGCGTCCCAAGGAAGAATGGAGGCGGCGGAGGAGCCTTGAGGCAGCCAGGGGGAGACATCAGAGTGGGCAGGGACGAGGGGTAGCTCGGCTAGGCACGAATTTTGGGTCAAGGTTGCCAGAGTTGCTTCAGCCATGAACAAAAATGGAGGGCGAAGGAGGAGCAATTGGGGGCTCCAGGAGGCTAAAGGGAGGGATAGAGAGTGTGAGAGGGATAGTAGGGGCTTTGCAAACGCTTTTTATAGGGAGGGCGATGGTGAATCGTGCGCCCGTGCACTAGCTCAGACATTGCCGCTGCTGGAGGGCATGGGGGCCGCAAGAGGGTGTCTACGGGCTTCATGGATGAGGTCCACATCCATGGAAGTAGCAAGGGGGACAGAAGAGTGCGCATGTGAGCTCGCCCACTGGCCGAGCCAGGTGGCCATGGTGTGCGTGCAAGGAAGGGAAACGGGAGGGAGAAGGAGGAGGGGGCGACCGTCCAACGTGTCTCGGATGCCGAGGCCAACCATGTGGCGAAATAGGGGAGCCCTAGGTGGTCGGGGCCATGCATTGGGCGATGGCTACAGTGCTATCAAGCACCGTAGCGCGCTCTGGAGCGTGTCTTTGGCATGCCATGTCATGCCTATTGGGCCATGGTCGTGGCCATTTGTGTCCAGAGGGTCTAGGGGCAATTAAACAATGTGGGGAGGCCCTTGGATTCCCTTTGATGCCAAAGGAAGAGGAGAGAGGTCGAGGGGAACAGGAAATGGGTCTGTCTAGAGGGGTATAATGGGGTTATCCCCCACTTAACCATTGAGCCAGGGCTTGAGGTTATTACTATGGGTAGAGAGGGCATTCTAGAGACTGTGGTAAAAGTTTGGGATTAAGGAGATGAATGGAAGAGGTGAAAACAACAATTTTGGTTTTTAGCCAGAAGGTGTTTCATGCAAGTTTGAGCTATCAAAGTGGTTATCCTTTCCATGAAACTTAACATGATTTGATAGTAGGTATAATTGAGGATAATCACCAAATTTGAACTCATTTTAAGAAGGTTGCCAATGTAAACTTGGTAAACTCTAGAAACGGGGGAATGGATTTTCTTAGATCTAGCTATGCAAATCCATTCTCATTGATGCACTACTTAGTGTGGTGGCATAAGTTGGGGATTAGAGCATACCCAAAAAGTTTGGGACTAAATGGGGAAAGTTGACAATGCAAATATTTCCAATTCTTGAAATCAACACAAGTGGGTTTTGGGGGATCTGGAGAAGTGAATATGTTCTCCTAGATGCAACGTTTGGTGTGGATGCATTTTGGATGATTAGAACTTGTCCACGAACTTTGAGAACAATAGGAGAAATTTGGCAATGTAGACTTGTTCAAATTTGGATCTGCACAGGAATGGTTTTGGAATATTTTGGTGAACCAAATCAATTGGGATTTATATGACACCTGGCAATATGATCACATATGTCATATGTGACGTGGTAAAATTTTCTTGGATTTATTTGCGAGCATTTCGTATAGAAATATTTCAAATGTTTGGAATAGGCACAAATGATTTTGAAGGTTTTTGCCCAATATTTTGAACATGACCATGTAATTAAACTCGTATATATGGACAATATATGTTCCACTGACTTTTCCTAAATTTTCTAAAATATTTTGAAAGCATAAAAAAACTTTTCCCTTATAAAAGATCATTTTCGGCCATAAGAAAATCCTTTAAATAAAATATAAAAATAATCATTCAAAAATAACATTTGGTGGTTTTTGGAAGTCTAGGTTCCAAATAAAGTCTTCGCTGCTCAACCTTTGATGGCGTTCTCGGACCGGGGGTCCCCAGACTTGCCTACCTGCGGCCCAACGCGTGGCCCACCACCATGGCCCAGTATGGCCCAGTTGCAAGTTCCTCGAGTCAAGACCCTTCCGAAGGCCCCCCGGCTCGCGAGGAGCACGACGTCATGACCTGCGGAGAGTGGCATCCCCCAGGATGCCTCCCGAGGAGCAGAAATTCCTATGCAAGTGCCCAACCTCCTGAGGATGGGATGACGCGGGTTCTAACAACGAAGCAAGGCAGGCGCCAGCAGGCGCAGGGGGAGGAGAGTTTCCTCTTTGGTGCTAAGGAGAGAAGGACATACACAGGTTCCCAAGGAATCCCCCAAAGGTTTTCTTCCCGGTGCAACGAGACCAAGACCATGAGCTCGGCAGCATGGATGTCATCGCCAAGCCCACCACTGCGTCACCCCCGTTGTTTTGCAAGCGAAGTCCACCTTTAGTCAGGATAAGATGTAACTACTGTCCCCTTTCAAATTTGGCCGTTGTGGATCCCTTACCGCCTGTGCAATGGGGTAGAGTACCGTGGCCTCTATAAATAGCCACCCACTCCCATCCAGGTTGGGTAAAGCTAGTTCATCACCTCCAAGGGTCCTCGCGAGACTACCCCATCACTGTACTAGTTCATCCTTAGCGAGGCTAATCCACTACAAAGAAGGAGTAGGTTTTTACACCGCAAGGTGGCCTGAAGCAGGGTAAAACCGCGTGGGTGTGTTGGTTTCCCTTTCATGAAACACCGCAAGGCTGAGAGCTAGATTGGGACTGCAGAACGATCGAACCCGAGTGTTCAAACCTTGTGGGTTTTGTGGAGCCCTGAATCTGACAACCTTTCCTTATTAATTTTTTCGAAGTGTCTCGATAATTCTTGGTGGCATTTATCATCATCATTCTCATCTCGAAGAACGATGAAGAGTGTATCTTAAATCTTTCTCCTATCTTTTGAAGATTTTTCATCTCAGCTTGTGGTGATCCTGTTAAATTGTTTCGGTCATGAGAAATGACTTACATATCTATCCAAAACATTTCAGAGTTATTTTCACGTCTGAGCTCTAATCCATGCACCACGGCGGCGTGGATCGAGGCGGCGGCAGGATCGGAAACAGGGCCGAGCGGAGGAATAACCTTGTGGTAAAATTCCTCCCTCTGTCTTAGATCGTGGTGATGGGGCGATCCAAGGCGATCGACGATGCTGATCTGCAGGATTTACTTTCTCTGAGAGATGATTTTGCGATCTTGCATAGTAGTAATGACTAGATGCAGGCTGAGGTGTCCAAATTACAGGCTGAGGTACAGTCCATTTGGGCTAAACAAGGCGAAATTTCTTTGCAAGTGGGTGGAGTAGAGAAAGTGGTATTGGATTTGAGCAAGCAGTTATCTACTATGAGTGTTGTTCTCCAGACATTAGTGAAGCCACCGGATCAAGCCAATTGTGCAGATATTCCTTCGAGTTCTAAGCAAGTTCCAAAATCACCTACTCTGTTGCATGCACAAATGCAGGATCAAGTTCATAGGACTGAACAACTAAGAAGACAACTTGATGCAGAGAAAGTGAAAACCATGCAACTGGAAGAATTGCAGATGCAACACTTACCTCCTATCAAGACCAATGGCCCTCCTGGGTTTGCTAATCAGGGCAGAAATGAGACCGCAAGTGCTGTGGGAACACCAGTTACAGCTCGGGATTAGCCTCATACTCTTGCTTTTCAACAATACAATCAACAGGGCAGAGATAGACAAGTTTGGTAGGGGTATTTCACAACATATGAATAGGATATGCAGGCTGAATTCATGAAATATCTGACCAAGGGCCAAAGATGGAGTTCCTAAGTTCTATGGAGAGGATCCTGTGGGCTGGACCAGGCAATGCAACAAATATTTTCAGATGTCGGCAGCTCCACAAGAATATGAAGTATCCTTGGCTTAGTTATATGTTATGGGAGAGGCTGATGTATGGCTAAGAAGATCTAGTCTGCTAAAAAGAAAGGTGACTTGGAAAGAGTTTTGTACTGAAATTACAAAAAAAAATTTGAGCAAGGTTCATATGATTTGACAGAAAAGTTTAATTTAGTCAAACAATTGAACATTTCAGTTTTTGAATATACAAAAACTTTTGAGGATTTAATGGCAGATGTGCAAGAGGAATACCTTGAGTTGGAAGAATCCTTGTTTGTCAGATGTTATGTGAATGGTTTGAGGGATGGAATCAAATTTCAGATTAGACCATTGAGGCCTTTGACACTTACCGATGCTTATTGTTTGGCTAAAGTTGTAGAAACTTGTCATCCTCCTATAATATTAGCTGCAAAGAAGACAGGTGTGTCTTATACAAGTTTTTACCAAAAAAAATATCCATTGTTCCGAGTAAACAACCTCATACTCCTTCTTAACAGCAAAAATTACCAGTCAGACATGGAGAAATTCCTGCTACCAATAACCAGAAAATCAGGAAATTAGGAGAATGTTGGAGATGTGGAGACAAATGGGTGCATGGCCACAAATGCATATTAGTTCCCAATGTGCATTTGTTACAACAGGAAGCAGATGAACTATTGTTGGATGAGGTTGATGATCAAGAACAGCTAGAACAAGTAGAACCAACAAATGATGGCGAACAAGTCATGTTTGTATCAGCTTTTGCAATGGGTCAATAGTTAGCAGTACCCACTCCAATAGTTATAATTCATATTAATGGAAAAAAGGTTGTAGCTCTCCTAGACTCTGGTAGCACCACATCTTTCTTGAATCATGATTTTGCACTCAAGGCTAATTGTCATATGCTGCCTGTTAAACCAAGAAGCATCACAATAGCTGGGGGTGGTACTTTACTCTCTTCAGAAGTGGTACCCAACTGTGAGTTCCAGATTGCCAAACTTACGGCATTTCATGATTTCAGGGTATTATCATTCCCTAGCCATGATGTGGTTTTGGTATATGATTGGTTTTCCACGGTGAATCCAGTATCTTTTGACATTCCTGCGAAAATATTCAGTTTTACACAAGAGGGCAAGCAGACCATCTCCAGTGTAATGTTCACAAATGCTGAAAGTCTGAGAGAAATACCTTCCAAGAAGATGGAGAAGGTGATTGAAAAAGGAGTTGAGGTTTTTCTCTGCCAAGTTCATAACATCTTATTGGAAGCACCAGAGGGCACTAAAACCCCACCACAAATACAACATTTTATGTTGAAATATGCTGACTTGTTTGTAGAACCAAAAGAACTGCCTCCTCATCGAGCTTTAGATCACACTATCCCTCTTCTTCCCGGAGCTTCTCCACCATAGGTTAAACCTTACAGAGTTCCTCAACATCAGAAGCAGGAAATGGAGGAACAAATCAAGAAGCTATTGGATTCTCACCTTATAAGACACAGCCAAAGTCCTTTTGCATCTCCTGTTCCGTTGGTCAGGAAAAAAGATGGTTCAATGAGACTATGTACTGATTTTCGAAAGCTCAATGCATTAACAATCAAAAATAAATTTCCAATTCCAGTGGTTGAAGATCTGCCTGATGAGTTACATGGAGCAATTTTTTTCACTAAATTAGATTTGAGATCAAGTTACCATCAGATTAGAATGGCTCCTGAAGATATTCACAAAACAGCCTTTAGGACATTTCTAGGGCATTTTGAATATCTGGTTATGCCTTTTGGCCTTTCCAATGCACCTGGTACGTTCCACGAGCTGATGAACAACATTTTTGGCCCATACTTAAGGAAGTATGTTCTGGTATTCTTTCATGACATCTTGATTTACAGCAAAGACATTAAAGAGCATTTGGAGCATATTAGGTTCGTGTTGGACCTAATGAAGAAAAATCAACTGTTTGCTAGAATTTCTAAATGTGTATTTGCTGTTCAACAAGTGGAGTATTTGGTGATGGGCAATGTCACATGGGAAACCAAAAATTTCCTACGCACACGCAAGATCTGTCCATGGTGATGAGCATCTACGAGAGCGAGAGTGGATCTACATACCCTTGTAGATCGCTAAGCGGGAAGCGTTAAGAAACGCGGTTGGTGTAGTCAAACGTCTTGGCGATCCAAATCGCCGAGTGTCCCGCGATCTCATCATGATCCGTCTCGCGATCCAATCACGATCCGTCCTGCGAACTCATCATGATCCGTCCCGCAATCTCATCATGACCCATCCCGCGAACTCATCATGATCCGTCCCGCGAACTCGTTATGATCTGTCTCGTGATCTTTATCACGGTCCTTCCGATCTAGCGCCGAACGGACGACACCTCCGCGTTCAGCACACGTACAGCTTGATGACGATCTCCACCTTCTTGATCCAGCAAGAGGGAGCAGAGAGGTAGAAGAGTTCTCCGGCAGCACGACGGCGCTCTAGCAATGGTGGTGGAGCTATTCCGGCAGGGCTTCGCCTAAGCACTGTAGAAATCCGATCTAGAGGAGAAACTATGCATTAGATGAACGGGGAGCACGTGGCTGAAAATCTTGTGCCAAAACCCTAAAACCCTCTAGTATATATAGGAGGAGAGGAGGAGGAGGCTTGCCTCCTAAGGAGGCAGCCCTTGGGTCGGCCGAACCAGGAGGGAGGAGTCCTCCTCCTCCACTCCTAGTAGGATTAGGACTCCTTCCTAATTTAGCCCTTTTTGCCTTTTTCCACCTTTTTCCTTTTGGGATTTTCTTCCCAGCTGCATGGGCCTTGTGTGGGACTTCCACCAGCCCACTAAGGTCTGGTATTCATCTTCCCACAGCCCATGTAGCCTCTTGGGTCGAAATACCCCTCCCGATGGTCTCCCGATACACTACCGGCACTCCCGGTACACTACCGATGAGCCCCATACTTTTCCGGCGACCAAAACAGGACTTCATATATATCAATCTTTACCTCCAGACCATTCCGGAGCTCCTCGTGATGTCCGAGATCTCATCCCGGACTCCGAACAACCTTCGGTCACCACCATACATAACTCTATACTACCGAAACGTCACCAAACCTTAAGTGTGTAGACACTGCGGGTTCGACAACTATGTAGACATGACCGAGACACCTCTATGGTCAGTAACCAATAGCGGGACCTGGATGCCCATATTGGTTCCTACATATTCTACGAAGATCTTTATCGGTCGAACCTCTATGTCAAGGATTCAGTTAATCCTGTATGATGTTCCCTTTGTTCTTCGGTATGCTACTTGCCCGAGATTCGATCGTCGACATCTCCATTCCTATTTCAACCTCGTTACTATCAAGTCTCTTTAATCATTTCGTAATACAAGATCCCGTGGCTAACACTTAGTCACATTGCTTGCAAGGCTTATTGTGATGTTGTATTACCGAGTGGGCCCTGAGATAGCTCTCCGTCACACGGAGTAACAAATCCCAGTCTTGATCCATGCCAACCCGACAGACACCCTCGGAGATACCTGTAGAGCACCTTTATAGTCACCCAGTTACGTTGCGACGTTTCATACACACAAGGCACTCCTCCGGTGTCAGTGAGTTGCATGAACAAATACTTGACATCCAGAAAACAGTAGCAATAAACTGACACGATCATAGGCTACATTTGTAGTTTGGGTCTTGTCCATAACATCATTCTCCTAATGATGTGATCCCGTTATTAAATGACATCTCATGTCCATGACTAGGAAACCGTAGCCATCTTTGATCAACAAGCTAGTCTATTAGAGGCATACTAGGGACATGGTGTTGTCTATGTATCCACACATGTATCTGAGTTATAGCATGGATAATAAACGATTATCATGAACAATGAAATATGATAATAACCAATTTATTATTGTCTCTAGGGCATATTTCCAATAGTATCGCACTTGCACTAGAGTCAATAATCTAGTTCACATCACCATGTGATTCGCATTGTTATGAATCTAACACCCAATGAGTTCTGGGGCTCGATCATGCTTTGCATGTGAGAGAGGTCGTATAGTCAACGGGTCTGTCACATTCAGATCCGTGTGTGCTTTGCAAATCCCTATGTCAAACTGTAAACACTGCTACTACACTCCACTTGGTACTATTCCAAATGGCTGCTCCACTATACGTATACAGATTGCTACTACGAGACATCCGTATTGGTGTTAAAGCTTGCATCGACGTAACTCTTTATGACGAACTCTTTATCACCTCCATAATCGAGAAACATCTCGTTAGTCGTTTAGTTACTAAGGATAATCTTGACCGCTGTCCACTGATCCACTCCTGGATCACCCTTCTACCCCTTGACGGACTCATGGCAAGGCCCACCCAGGTGCGGTACACAGCATGGCATACTATACAGAGCCTTTGGCTAAGGCATAGGGGACGACATTCATCCTTTCTCTTTCTTCTATCGTGCTTGAGCTTTCAGTCTCACTCAACTTCACACCTTACAAAGCAGGCGAGAACACTTCTCTCTGACTAATCCATTTTGAACTCTTTCAAAATCTTGTCAAGGTATGTACTCATTGAAAGTCTTATCAAACATCTTAATCTATCTTTATAGATCTTGATGCTCAACAATTAGGTAGATTTATTCAGGTCTTCCTTTGAAAATCAATTTTCAAATAACCGTTTATGCTTTCCAGAAATTCCACATTATCTCCGAATAGCAATATGTCATCCACATATACTTATCAGAAACTCTATGGTGCTCCCACTCACTTTATTGGAAATACAAGTTTCTCATAAACTTTCTATAGACTCAAAAACTTTGATCACCACATCAAAGTGTACATTCCAACTCCGAGATGCTTGCTTCAGTCTATAAAAGGATCACTGAAGCTTGCACACCTTTTAGCATCCTTAGGACTGACAAAACCTTCTGGTTGTATCACATACAACCTTTCCTCAAGTAAATTGTTAAGGAAACGATGTTTTGACATCCATCTACCAGATTTCATAATTGAAAGTGCAGCAACTGCTAACATAATTTCAACAGACTTTAGCATCGCTACGAGTGGGAAAGTGTCATCGCAGTCAACTCCTTGAACTTGTCGTAAACTTCTTTGCAAGAAGTCGAGCTTTACAAATGGTGACATTTACCATTAGCGTTTGTCTTCATTTCAAAGATCCATTTGTACTTAACGACCTGCCGTCCAACGAGCAAGTCCACCGAAGTCTATACTTGGTTTTCATACATGGATCCTTTCTCGGATTTCATGGCCTCTAACCATTTGTTGGTTTCCGGGCCCATCATCGCTTCTCCATAGTTCGTAGGTTCATCACTGTCCAACAACTTGACCTCTAAGACAAGGTTGCCGCACCACTCAGGAGCAGTACACGTCCTTGTCGACCTACGAGGTTTTAAAGTAACTTGATCCGAAGCTTCATGATCATCATCATTGACTTCCTCTTCAACTAAGGTACGCTTCACAGAAACAACTTCCTGCGCTGCGCTACTCTCTGGTTGAAACAGAGGTTCAATAACCTCATCATGTTCTATCCTCCTCCCACTCAATTCTTTCAAGAGAAACCTTTTCTCGATAAAGGACCTAGTTTTAGCAACAAACATTGTATGCTTGGATCTGAGATAGAAGGTTCACCCAACTTTTCTTAGGGTATTCTATGAAGATGCATTTGTCCTCTTTGGGTTCGAGCTCATTAGGTGAAAACATTTTCCACACAAGCGTCGCATCCCCAAACATTAAGAAATGACAGCTTAGGTTTCTATCAAACCATAATTCACACGGTCTCATCTCAACGGATTTAGATAGTGACCTATTTAAAGTGAATGTAGTTGTCTCTAATGCATAACCCCAAAATTATAGTAACAAAATGATAAGAGACATCATAGCATGCACCATATCCAATAGAGCACGACTATGACGTTCGGACACACCATCACACTATGATGTTCCAGGTGGCGTGAGCTGTGAAACAACTTTCACATTGTCTAAAGTTATATGTCAAACTCGTAACTTCAGTATTCACCTCCATGATCATATCGCAGATATTTTTATCTTCTTGTCACGATGATCTTAAACTTCACTCTGAATTTGCTTGAACTTTTCAAATGATCCAGACTTGTGTTTCATTAAGTAAATATACAATATATCTACTCAAATCATAAGTGAAGGTAAGAAAATAACGATATCCACCACACGCTACAAGACTCATTGGATTGCATACATCAACATATATCATTTCCAATAAATCACTTGCCCGCTCCATCAAACCAAAAACGGGGTCCTTAGTCATCTTGCCCAAGAGGCATGCTTCACATGTCTCAACCGATTCAAAATCGAAAGATTCCAAAGATCCATCAGCATGGAGTTTCTTCATGCATTTTATACCAACATGACATTCAGCGGCAATGCCACAAGTATGTGGTAATATCATTATTAACTTTGTATCTTTTGGCATCAATGTTATGAACATGTGTATTACTACGATCAATATTCAACAAACCATTCTCACTAGGTGCATGAGCATTGAAGGTATTATTAATGTAAACAGAATAACCATTATTCTCTAACTTAAATGAATAACCGTGTTGCAATAAACACGATCTAATCACGTTCATGCTCAATGCAAAACACCAAATAACATTTATTTAGGTTCGTCACTAATCCCGAAGGTAGAGAGAGCGTTCGACGTTGATCACATCAACCTTGGAAACATTTCCAACACACATCATCACCTCACCCTTAGCTAGTTCTCCGTTCATTCCGTAGCTTTTATTTCGAGTTACTAACATTTAGCAACCGAACCGGTATCCAATACCCAGGTGCTACTAGGAGTACTAGCAAGGTACACATCAATAACACGTATATCAAATATACTTCTGTCAACGTTGCCAGCCTTCTTAGCTACCAAGTATCTAGGGTTGTTCCGCTTTAGCGACCGCTCTCCTGATAATCGAAGCACTTAGTCTCGGGTTTGGGTTCAACTTTGGGTTGCTTCACTGGAGCAGCAACTGACTTGCTATCCATGAAGTTTCCCTCCTTGCCCTTGACCTTCTTGAAACTAGTGGTTTTACTAACCATCAACACTTGATGCTCCTTCTTGATTTCTACCTTCGCTTTGTCGAACATCGGGAACAGCTCAGGGATCATGATTTCTATCCCTGGTGTTTATAGTTCATCACCAAGTTCTAGTAGCTTAGTGACAGTGACTTGGAGGACAATATCAATCACTATCTTATCTGGAAGATCAACTCCCACTCGATTCAAGCAATTGTAGCACCCATACAATCTGAGCACATGCTCTCCTTCATCTTACAGGCAAAGAATCTTGTTGGAGATCTCATATCTCGCAATACGGGCACGAGCCTGAGATCCTAATTTCAGCTCTTAGAACATCTCATATGTTCCATGATATTCAAAACGTTTTGGAGCCTCAATTCTAAGTTGTAATGCATGACGCGCTAAACTATCAAGTAGTTATGAGAACATGCCTGTCAGATGTTCACAACATCTACAAACAACGCTAGAGGGGTTGGCGCACCGAGCGGTGCGTTAAGGACATAAGCCTTCTGTGCAACAATGACGACAATCCTCAGATCATGGAGCTAGTCCGCAATATGGCTACCATCATTTTTCAACTCTGTTTCTCTAGGATCATATAAAAATTCAAGGGAGCTACAGCGTGAGCTAGTAATCTACAACACAGTTTGCAAAGACACTACTGACTATGTTCATGATAATGAGTTCAATTAATCATATTACTTAAGAACTCCCACTCAAATTGACATCCCTCCAGTCATTCGAGTGATAAATGATCCAAATTCACCAACTCAAGTCCGAACATCATGTGAGTTGAGGTGGTTTCAATGGTGAACATCATCATGTTTATCATATCTACTATATGACTCATGTTCGACCTTTCGGTCTCTTGTGTTCCGAGGCCATGTCTGCACAAGCTAGGCTCGTCAAGTTTAACCCAAGTGGTATGCATTTGCAACACTGGCTTGCACCCGTTGTATGTGAACATAGAGTCTATCACACCCGATCATCACGTCGTGTCTCAACACGACGAACTTTCGCAACAGTGCACACTCGGGGAGAACACCATTCATCTTGAAATTTAAGTGAGGGATCACCTTATAATGCTACCATCGTCCTAAGCAAAACAAGGTGCAGAAAAGGATTATCATCACATGCAAATCATAAGTGACATGATATGGCCATGAACTTGTGCTTTTGATCTCCATCTTGAAAGGACCGACATGATCTCCATCGTCACCGCCACGACACCATGATCTCCATCATCTTGATCTCCATCAATGTGTCGCCATCGGGGTTGTCGTGCCCAACATGCTTCTACTACTATTTCTACCGTTTAGCGATAAAGTAAAGCATTACATAGCGCTTAATGATTGACACGCAAGTCATACAATAATTAAAGACAACCCTATGGCTCCTGCCGGTTGTCGTACTCAGCGACATGCAAGTCGTGATAATCTATACATCACATGATCATCTCATACATCACATATATCACATCATGTAATTGGCCATATCACATCACAACATACCCTACAAAAACAAGTTAGACGTCATCTAATTTTTCTTGCATGTTTTACGTGGCTGCTACGGGTATCTACCAAGAACAATTCTCACCTACGCATAAACCACAACGGTGATACATAAGTTTCTTTTCAACCTTCTCAAGGACCGCCTTAGTCAAATCCGATCCAACTAAAGTAGGAGAAACAGACATCCGCCAGCCATCTTTGTGCAACGAAGTTACACGTCAGTCAATGGAACCGGTCTCTCGTAAGCGTACGAGTAATGTTGGTCCAGGCGGCTTCATCTCACAATACCGCTGAACCAAAACACGACCAAGGGAGGAAGCAATCTAAGCATCAACGCCCACAAACTCTTTGTGTTCTACTCGAGATGTCATCTACACATAGACCTAGCTCTGGTACCACTGTTGGGGAACGTCGCATGGCAAACAAAAAATTTCCTACGCACAAACAAGATCTATCCATGGTGATGAGCATCTATGAGAGGGAGGGTGGATCTACATACCCTTGTACATCGCTAAGCAGGAAGCGTTAAGAAACACGGTTGGTGTAGTCGAACATCTTTGCGATCCAAATCGCCGAGTGTCACGTGATCCCATCATGATCCGTCCCACGATCCAATCACGATCCGTCCCGCGAACTCATCACGATCCGTCCCGCTATCTCATCACGATCCGTCCTGCGAACTCATCACGATCCGTCCTGCGAACTCGTCATGATCCGTCTTGCGATCTTGATCACGGTCCTTTCGATCTAGCGCCGAACAGACGGCACCTCCGTGTTCAGCACACGTACAGCTTGATGACGATCTCCGCCTTCTCGATCCAGCAAGAGGGATCGGAGAGGCAGAAGAGTTCTCCGTCAGCGCGACAGAGCTCCGGCAATGGTGGTGGAGCTATTCCGGCAGGGCTTCGCCTAAGCATTGCAGAAATCCAATCTAGAGGAGAAACTATGCATTAGAGGAACGGGTAGCACGTGGCTGAAAATCTTGTGCCAAAACCCTAAAACCCTCTATTATATATAGGAGGATAGGAAGAGGAGGCTTGCCTCCCAAGGAGGCAGCCCTTGGGTCGGCCGAACCAGGAGGGAGGAGTCCTCCTCCTCCACTCCTAGTAGGATTAGGACTCCTTCCTAATTTAGCCCTTTTTGCCTTTTTCCAACTTTTTCCTGTTGGGCGTTTCTTTCTAGCTGCATGGGCCTTTTGTGGGACTTCCACCAACCCACTAAGGGCTGGTATTCATCATCCCACAGCCCATGTAGCCTCTTGGATCGAAATACCGCTCTCGATGGTCTCCCGGTACACTACCGACACTCTCGGTACACTACCGATGAGCCCAAAACTTTTCGGGCGACCAAAATAGTACTTCGTGTATATCAATCTTTACCTCCGGACCATTCCGTAGCTCTTTGTGACGTCCGGAATATTATCCGGGACTCCGAACAACCTTCGATCAGCACCATACATACTTCTCCGTCACACGAAGTAACAAATCCGAGTCTTGATCCATGCCAACCCGACAAACACCCTCGGAGATACCTGTAGATCACCTTTATAGTCACCCAGTTACATTGCAACGTTTGATACACACAAGGCACTCCTCCGGTGTCAGTGAGTTGCATGATCTCATGGTCATAGGAACAAATACTTGACATGCAGAAAACAGTAGCAATAAACTGACACGATCATATGCTACGTTTGTAGTTTGGGTCTTGTCCATCACATCATTCTCCTAATGATGTGATCCCATTATCAAATAACATCTCATGTCCATGACTAGGAAACCATATCCATCTTTGATCAACGAGCTAGTCTATTAGAGGCATACTAGGGACATGGTGTTGTCTATGTATCCACACATGTATGTGAGTTTCTGATTAATACAATTATAGCATGGATAATAAACGATTATCATGAACAAGGAAATATGATAATAACCAATTTATTATTGTCTCTAGGGAATATTTCCAACATTTGGGTCATGTTATTTCTAGTAAGGGTGTAGCTACTGACCCTCAGAAGATCACAACTATTGTAGATTGGCCAGTTCCTGATACTGTCACAAAATTGAGAAGCTTCTTAGGCTTAGCAGGGTATTACAGGAAATTTATCCAAGGGTATGGGGTTATTTGTAGACCTTCGCATGATATATTAAAGAAAGGGAATTTTAATTGGAAAGAGGAACAAGACAAAGCTTTCCAACAATTGAAACCAACACTAATCACTGCCCCAGTGTAAGCCTTGCCCAATTTTTCACAACCTTTTGTGGTGGAAACTGATGCCTGTGGAAAAAAGAGATTGGAGCAGTATTAATGCAACAAGGAAGACTAATCTCTTATTTCAGTTCATCCTTCTGCCCCAGAAATGTAGCTTTATCTACTTATGAAAAGGAGGTTTTAGCTATTCTGGAAGCTTTGAAAAGGTGGAGACACTATCTATTAGGTAATACACTAACAATCAAAACATATCAAGAATCTCTGAAGTTTATTACTGATCAGAAGATCACTGAGGGAGTGCACCATAAATTGATGATGAAATTGTTAGAATTCAATTTTACAATAGAGTATAAGAAAGGACTGCAGAATAAAGTGGCTAATTCTTTGTCTAGGGTTCTGCCCAAATGCAAGTCAATCACAGCTATTACGCCAACACGGGCAGAGGATCTTATTTGTAGTTACCAGCAAGATGAAGACAGTAAAAAAGTGTTGGCAGGGCTTCGCCAAGCGCCTGTGGAACGACGTATGAGGAACAAACCGGAGAGACGGGAGGAGGGCCGCGGCCGTGGAAGTAACCCTAGCCCCCTTGCACCTCCCCACCTTTATATAGTCGTCGGAGGGGCTGGTGGCATGTCCTCCAAACCCTTAGGGTCGATGGTCTAGGGGGGAGGAAGGAAATTCCTCTTTTCCTTTCCCACCGATCACTATCCCCCCTTTTTAGGGATCTCAATCTATTCCTTACGGGATATGATCTTATTCCTTTTAAGGGGGGTCTTGATGCACCTAGACTAGGGGTGTGGGGACTTTCCCCACTACCCACGTCCATGTGGGTCCCCATGCAGGTGGGTCCCACTCCAAAATCTTCTAGAACCTTCCTGGTACAATACCGATAAATTCCGAGCATTTTCCAAAACCCTAAATATGACTTCCCATATATAAATCTTTACATCCGGACCATTCCGGAGCTCCTCGTGACATCCGTGATCTAATCCAGGACTCCGAACAACACTCGGTCACCAACGTACATATCCTAATACTACTCTAGCATCACCGAACGTTAAGCGTGCGGACCATACGGGTTCGAGAATCATGTAGACATAACCAAGACACCTCTCCGGTAACTAACCAATAGCGGGACCTTGATGCCCATATTGATTCCTACATATTCCATGAAGATATTTATCAGTCGAAAACCAATGCCAAAGATTCAATCAATCCCATATGCAAATCCCTTTGTCCATCAGTATATTGCTTGCCCGAGATTCGATTGTCGGTATCTCCATACCTAGTTAAATCTCGTTACCGACAAGTATCTTTACTCATTGCGTAGTACAAGATACCATGACTACCTCCTTAGTCACATTTCTTGCAAGCTTCTTGTGATGTTGTATTACTGAGTGGGCCCAGAGATACCTCTTCATCATACGGAGTTACAAATCCCAGTCTCGATCCAGGCCAACCCAACAGACACCCTCAGAGATACCTGTAGAGCACCTTTATAGTCACCCAGTTATCTTGCGACGTTTCATACACAAAAGATACTCCTCCGGTGTCAGTGAGTTGCATGATCTCATGGTCATAGGAACAGATACTTGACATGCAAAAAACAATAGCAATAAACTGACACGATCATATGCTACGTTCATTGTTTGGGTCTTGTCCATCACATCATTCTTCTACTAATGTTATCCCATTATCAAATGGCAACTTATGTCAATGGCTAGGAAAACTTAACCATCTTTGATCAACGAGCTAGTTTAGTAGAGGCTTACTTGGGACACTTTGTTGTCTATGTATCCACACATGTATCTAAGTTTCTAATCAATACCATTATAGCATGGATAATAAATGATTATCATGAACAAGTAAATATGATAATAACTAATTTATTATTGCCTCTAGGGCATATTTCCAACAGTCATGTCCGTGCTTCTATCTGCACGCCACCTCATCAGTGGGGAGGGCAACCTCATCGCCTAGCATCAAGAGATGCTTAGTTGCTTCATCGACCCTGGCTTCAAACCCCGCATCACCGCTCCCTCTGATGGTGCGCTTGGTCTCCATCTAATACACTACCAAGAGCGTTTATGACTCGGAACGACAACGAGGATGCGGGCGCGGTGTGTGGAGAGAGGGGAGTGCGTCCGCCTACTATAACCAGCGGCACATGCCCGATTAATATAGGGTGGTTGGGCTTGCCTCCCGGTGAGCCTACGCAATGGTCATCTCACATGCCTCCCGCCTCCTCGCATCTCTCCAGGTGAGCCTACACATCGTATTTCTCGCAATCGTCCCGTCAATTCACATAGTAGCTCACACATCTCCCTGTGATCCAAAGCGGCCTACTCGCACGCGTCTTGTCAATTTACACCCCTGCTCGCACTCCTCATGGTCATCCTAAGCAGCGGACGCTTGCATGCGTCCCGTCAACTCTCGTCCGCTCGAATGGCAAACGGGGCTCATGGTGGTACGTAATATTTTTTTGGGACCAATGCACACGGTTGAATATTGTAATCGTTCGTGATGGTAATGTGACAAGTGTGTGTACCAACCTTTAATAATCTCCCGTTTGTAAGAAAAATATATCAAAATGTTGTCTCCAAATAGGCCAAAAATAGCAATATATATATTAAATTGAAGTAAATACAAAAATCGGGTCAAAATCATGAAACTTGGGATCGTGTTTCATGATATCTATATATATATATACTGGATTTACTTCAATTTAATATGTTTTTTTCGATGTTTGGGGCCGGGATATCTGAAAACCAAGATTTTCAATGGTTTCCACGACGCCAAGATGTTTGAGGTTCCTTATTATTTATTTCCGCGACTAAACATTAACCCAAGTGGACATATGATTTCCCCCAATGAATTCCTGGAAACTCAATTATTGCATATTTTTTGAATGATATACGGACATTTTATAATTATAACACAAATTGATGTGTCACGTGTTTTCTGCAAAAAATAGTTTGTCGTGCCTCGAAGTGGCATTTTCGGTGGTGGTCGCGCTGGGGGGGGGGGGTCTTTCCGGTTCACTTATTGCAAGTGCCTGTGTGTGTGGGATTGTCCGTTTTGTGAGGAAGATGCCACCCGAAATTATCAAAATTGTGCATTGAAATATTAAAACAAGGCACACCTCTAACGGCATGCATGTGTTTAGGACATATGAACACAGTGGTGGTAGTCCCTTGGACAATAATCCTTCGTGTGATATTAGTGACGTGCACATTCATGGGTCCACGTGGTCTATCGATTTTGTCCCACATCGGTAGGGGTTTCACCATGGTGGGATAAGTTAATCTGCTCTGTGTTGCAGTAGATCATGGGGATATTCCACACCAAATATTTATGTGTCGTACTCATGAGTACCTCCTAGCGCTCAAAGTTGAGGGGGTGGGTGGGAGGAGACATACATATTACGTGCGATTTTCTTTAGCGTGGGGACTTTCCAATTTGTTAAGCATGCACCGGATCAAAGTCGTGTAGTTGGCATTTTGACATCAAAACACAAACCCATGCATATGCTTGTGTCACATATAATTTATGGTGGTCCTAATTGGCTCCCTCACATGGTAATCGGCGATGTGTCAATCTATGGGTCCCATGTGTGGTCACCTATATTATATTTTTTTTGACAAATGTGGATCCTTTTCGGTATGCGTTACCATATTCCCTGGTTAGCCATCGAGACAAATGTTTTTTGAGCCATGCATATATACCCATGAACCTATCCCACCACCAGGGTTGGGTGGGGAGGCATACATATACTATACAAGTTGTGATTGATCCTCTTCGTAAGTTGACTTATAGTTTGTACGGCAAGTGACATTAAAGTTCCATTGGGTACTAACTAAACAAGCACTTAGTTACATATACATGTATATGTGTGGGCCTCATGCAGTGGTCGTTTGTTTTGTCAAACGCTCTCTCACATGGTCATCGGCATCACACCGGCACATCCATGTCCACGTGAGTCGTCTTTGACACGCGGTTGTAGAGATGTTAATTTGACCAAGGTGGATTCTTCTTGTTGGTATATGTGTTATATATATTGTACATAGTTGACATATGTATTGTCATTTGTAAACAAAAATCGAACGCATCCTACGCACTGAATCCCAACTATCGGCTCAAAATGTGGGCGCGCTTGGGGCTATATATGCATGGCTCGTTAACCATAGTACGGGGTCATTCTGGTCCGGGAGACACACGTGTGGCAGCCAAAGTTGTGCGTTTGGTATTTTAAAACATTGCATAATGCTTTCATACATATGTGCCTAGGGCCATGCATGTGCATTGGTGTTGTCTACAGATAATCCCTCGCGTGTTTATGGACGACATATCAAATTTTTGGACCCATGTGGTCTATCACTTAAACTGGCCCATACTACGGGCTAATTTGAAAGGTAGATGTAGTCTTATCATTATTTGTTATGATATAGTTCACGGTGAGATATAGGGCAAAAGTTTGAGTGCATACATATATATAGGTCGTGGTGTCTGCTCGAAGCATGTGTGTGCGTGGGGTGGGGTGGGGGATGTCACACCCTGTGATTTGCCTCATGACTAAGTTAACATGCCTCAAAAATCAGGGTCAAAAACTTTTTGGAGTGCATATCAACGCATGACGTCTGTGCTATTTGCTTGCTTGTTTGATTACTTGTTGGTGCTCTATATTCATAAAACTCCCTCCTACTCTCAAAACACTTTTCCTTGATCTAAACTCTTGTCCAAAGATTATACCATGTGTATAGGACCTAAAACTATTTTGGCCAAAAAAGAATTTATTTAATTTAGGTTTTCAAAAACCGTTGAATTGAGGTTTGTACTACAAGTCCGCAAATTGGGTGGAATATTTTCACCACAGGATATATTATAACTTCCCAAATACACACAATATTATTTTTAAAGATTATTTTCTTTATTTTATTTAAAGGTTTTTCTTCAGGCCAGAAATGGTCTTTCGTTAGGCAAAATTATTTTTATGCTTTCAAAATATTTGAGAAAATTTGGGCAAACTTAGTGAACATATATTGTCCATATATAAGAGTTTAAACACATGGTCTTGTTAAAAATATTGGGCAAAACCCTTCAAAACCATTTCTGCCTATTTTAAGTATTTGAAATATTTCTATAAGAAATAATCTAAAATACTTCCAAGAAAATTCGAGCATGTCAAATATGAGATATGTGATCGTCTTGCCAAGTTTCATATCAATCCCAATTGACTTGGTTCAATGAATTATCCCAAAACCCTCTCTGTCCAGATCCAAATTTTAACAACTCTATATTGCGTAATGTCTCCTAGTGATGTCAAAATTTGTGGACATGTTCGAATACTCCAAAAATGCATCCACACCAAGTGGTGCACTAAGGAGAACATATTAACTTTTCCCAATCCGCCCATACCCCTTCCTGCTAATTTCAAGAATTGGAAATTCTTGCATTGTCAAGTTTCCCTATATGGTCCCATTCTTTTCGGGCGTGCTCTAATGCCCAAATTATGTCACCTCACTAAGTGGTAAATCAAGGAGAATAATTTTTCTTATCCAGATCTAAGCAACTCCATTTCTACCCGGTTCCATGGTTTACTAAGATTGAATTATCAACTTCCTTTAATTAATCTGAAAACTTGTGATTAGGACTAAATGGACTTACCATTTACCCATGGTAAATATCTAGTCCATAGGATTCCTTTACCGATCCCAACTACAGCACAAACACCTTCATCCATAAGCTTGTGAACAAGGAAAGTGGACCCAAAAGTATTCTCTTTGTCTCTAATTTTTACCATAGCATGGACTAACCCCCTTCTACCCACAGCAACCTTGCCATGGCCTTTGCTCAATCATCTGGGGGGTAACTCCCTTATTCTGTCCCTCTTTTTACCATGGCAGCCCCTCTTCTTCCTCCCTCTCATTATTATGTTCATGAAAATGCCCCCAAGTTTTTCCACAACATCTCTAGTATGCTAATGCATTCTTCCACACCCAAAAACGACAGGCTCATATTGAGGATGTGAGCAGTTCATCCAAAACTAGATTTTGGCAGCAAGTACAACTTTGTACTACAAGTACCCTATTCCCTTACCTCCATGAGTTGAAAGTTTGTGTACATGTAGTACTTCCATGCCTATGACCTATGGACAAGGTTTAACTCCAAGTGTCCAACAGTAACAACACTTTGGATGAAATCCAAGTTTTCTGCTGAAACCTTACCCACAATAACAACCACCCCCACAAAACTCCATTTACCTTGCCACTTCATCAGTGCTCTCCTGCATGCGTGCCTCACACCCCAGACAACTTTGGCTGACCAAAAAGGAGCTCGGGACAAGCCTTAGTGTGGTGAACACGCAATGGGCGTGCGGAGATGATGCTCTGGTGACAGGAGCTGTCTTGTTGCTCGTGACTGGCTGTGAGAGGGCATCCACGCATGATAGGGAATCCCTCTTTGCCTCCCATGCCAATCCCCGACGCATGCAAGCTTACAAGGAAGCTGAAATGCGTGTGTCTCCATGCCTGAGAGCATCCGAGGCGGGACGAAGCTCTCTATGGTCTCCCCCGCCTAAAAGCTCGTCCCTGAGACCCCCACTTGTCCCTCGGGCTATCTCTCCCTACCTTGAACCTCCTAGACCTCCCAATCGCCTCACATCCTCTGCATTCATGACAATGGTCGGAGCATTGCCGGTGGTACCTCCTAAAAATTGGTGCTCCCTGGCCCCACTCCTTTCTCCTGAGCCTCACCGAGCCCCTCCTGTGCCCCCATTCTTCTCCCCTTGACCCATTTATGTACTTCCGACGGCCACAACACCGTGCCCACCATGGCCAGCGGCATCCTCTGGCACGGTGGAAGCCATGCTCGTCTGCGACCTCTCATGTGCTTGAGGGCAGCCTAGGCACACACGACTCCCTGCCCTGAGCACTCATGTGGCTGGAGCATCATCGGAGGTGTTCGGGGCCACCGGATGGGGCGCTAGCGTGTGCTCGTCCCCACCTCCCCTGCCTCGCTTTGGCTCGAGCGAGAGGTGGAAGAAGGCCTGCCAGCGGGGCCCGCCTGTCGGCCGCCCAAAGCCTAGCCCGACATTTTTAAGTGGAAACGGACTTAGAACTTTGCACATTCCCGTGGCAGAAGCAGCTTCATCGATATACGCCTTCTGCTTCGCCCGCCAAGCCGAGTCAATGGGCCGGCCCAATTGATGTCCCGTGCCTTGTGCGTAGTTTAGTAATTTTGTAATTTCTTTTATCTTTTTATTTTTATAAAGAGTTCAATAAATCCATATTATATTCATTTGAAATCCAAATTTTGTGATTCAAACTCCTGCAGATTCCAGAAATCTTGTCCAGTCCATATATGTGCATTGAACAATTATTTCCATATAGCATATTCTGCTCCACCAATATTTTTATTATAAGTTGTATTATGAAACCACTTTGCAAATTCCTAGGGAATTTTTATGAACTCCAAATGGGGTGCTTCAAGTTCCTAGGTTCATCTAAAATCATTTCTTGGGTTGTGAACATTTTTCCTTTCTCTTATTCTGCTATGACCAATATTGGACCATTTCTTTGTGAATGATCCACTTTGAAAATCACTAGGAAAATTATGCCTACTCCAAATACAGTGAAATAAATTTCCAAATATTCCTAAATTCATGTCTGATTTAATGGGTGCTTTTACTCATTTTTATAAAAATGAATTCTGTAGATTCCTTGTAGGTCCATTAAGCCGCTTGATTCCATCATATTGAAATGTTTGGAAATATCCACTGATCCAATTCCTATGAAACCACTCTGATTATTTTTCACATTACCAGAGAAGTCCAATAAAAGTCAAATTCATATTTATAGAGCACTTTATTTCTATGCTTGTTGTGTTGCTTATTGCGGTTGTTTCCGGCGATAGTTGAGGGAGTAGATAAAGTTCTTGGAATGGTAAAGAAGCACGTGAAGGCCTCGAAGAGTTTGCGAAGCCAGGCAAGCAACCCTTTTACCATGACTATGAAACCTTTTATTGCATGGTATATAACACTTTATTTCGTGATGTTGATCATGTTGATGTGGTGACCAGTTCGGTGGGATGCCTCCGATACTTTCTCGTTGATACTTGCATCGTGCATGACCCTACCTCCTTATGAGGGTTGTGCGGGTGGGAGTAGTTAGGTTGCTAGTAGTTGATACACAATTGGATGGGAATATGCATGGTGATGGCAACAAAAATGATTTTAAAGACTTTTTGAAAATCCCGTCGGGTGCCACTAATGCCTGAGGGAGATGATGATGAGCTAGGTAGCCACTTGATAAAGAAGTGGTGTCCCGGAGCAAGTGAGTGTGTGTTGTTTTCTAAAATGGATTGGTGTAAGTTGCGATCGTAATTCCAACCTTACATGTACATGCATGATATCCCTTATGGGACGGGGCTTTGTTGACTAATTTTATGGGTACTAGCATAGAGCCCGCATTACTAGTGGCAGGAGTGACGTGGTCACTCTTGGTACGGGTCGTTCCGGTAAGGACGATCGTGCACTGTCTTCATAGGCACCGGGCACACCATTGGTCCCTTCATGGATGGTACGATCTGGAGAGAGGCTCGTATGATGTACATCATGAGGATTGGGAACCAATCGAGTGGACTCTTTGTTTAGTATTGTCAAGGGAAAGGTATTGTTCGGGTGCTTACCTCGGTTATGTTATATACCACGAGTCGTGGATGACACGGAAGTTCCCGGAAACTTGTGGGCAAAGTTTGCAACCTCTACGGAGTGTAAAACTATTCGAATAGACATCTCCAGGGTCAAGGGCAATTGGATAACCGCTCTTGTGCTACGTCAAGTGTTTCCACGAACTGTTGTGAGTTGGTGACAAAGATGACACTTGGGTTGAGTCAGGTGACTTGACATGATGACTGAACATGAGGTGTTCTGGTGGTACTTGAGCTAAGTCAGATGACTTGAATGAAATAGCTGAACATGAGATGTTCAACCCCTTGCTTATGTCGACATTTGTATCTTTTCATATGGATATCTTCCAACTGTTGATGCATGCTTACGCAAGTTACTTGATGATGTCATTGCACACAAAACTAGCTTTCTGCAAAACTTACATACTTAGTGCTATATCATGCTTTGTTATTGCCTTGTTCCAAACATGGGTTGCTTGCGAGTACATTCAAAGTACTCATTGGCTTGTCACTGGTTATTTTATTTTCTAGGCATGAAAGACCAGGTTGTGATGAAGATTACCATGGTGACGTACGTGCGAGCCAGGACGCTTCCCAGTCAGAATGCATGTAGGGTTAAGGCAGATGGAAATGGGTTCAGGCTATCGTTGTAGTTTTCCGCTGCAAATATATGAAGACTTGGCCATAACGGCCATATTTGGGTAAAACAATACATAATAGATGTAAGAGTCTTGTTATTTAGTTTCTATGTGTTTAGTGAGCATTCATCTCGAGTATCACTGTGCACGTACATTCGTTGATCACTACTTATGAGTCGGGGTCCCCACAGATCTGGTATCAAATCCTTCCTGATTATAGGAAGCCCTTAGTTAGCATGGCCGTTAGTAAGGACGGAACTATTTTTCCAGACCCTTCAAAAATTACTCATGAGACCACTATAAATCTCACCTCTCGTAAAATTTCAAAGGAAGCAAAGATTTTGCCTTAGCAGTTCCATAATTTTTTCTCTTAGCTCTCCTCATCTCCTTTTCAAAACTTTGCAAACGGTCTCTACTATCCTGGTGCCCCTGACCACTGTATTCCTTGAAAATCCTCGTGGGTAACTTGGAAGGAAGCCACCTTTCCAGACATTTACACAAATTTGACGACCCCACGACAAAGATCTACCAACGAAAGATACCTTCTAGAAGGATGAGGATGTCAAGACTTGGATGATTGTGACACCCGAGGGAGTCCTGGATTAAGGGGTACTCGGGCCATTGGCCTATCTCCTAATAGGCCGGCTTAGTGGGCCGCATTCTGACTATCATAGGAGGGGCTGGATACATAAAGAGCCCTCGGTCAAGAATGAAGTCCTGAAGGCGCATCATGCTCTCCAAGTAAAGATGAGGAAATCAACATCTCCATCCCCAATAGGAAACCTATCATTTCTAAACCCTAGGTACCTAGCCGGTGTCTATATAAACTAGGAGGGATTTAGATTATAGGGCAGAGAAACTCATCTAGGGTTCTAGCTATCTGATCTCGAGGTAGACCAACTCTGTAACGTTCACACCATTAATAAAATCGAACATGACGTAGGGATTTAGCTCCATAGGAGGGCCCAACCCTGGGTAAACATTGTCTCATTTGTCCCTTGTTACCATCAATCCTAGTCTCACAGCTCATACACCCTACCCGAGATCCGCCGGTTTTGACACCAACATTGGTGCTTTCATTGAGAAATCCGCTATGATCACCTAAGGAATCAATGGCTTGCATTCTCATCAACAAAGAAGTCTATAACATGGACTCCTTTGTCCCTGAACAAATTTTTGTTTTTGACAGCATTGTGCTGTACACTGATCCTACCAGCCGTCTTGGTCGGGTCAGGAGTTTCTCCCCTGATCAAGAGGTCAGGTTCCGGAACTTAGAGTTCTTCGTAGACTCCCGGGGAGATCTTCCGCTAACCGGGTTCACAATCTCATTGGATGCGCCGAACACTCCGAGGCCTTAACCTCGGAGACCGCTTTCGGTCCCGTCATTGGTACAAACCCCAATGATGATCTGGCTTTTAGTCCGGATCCATCCATAGCACCAGACGTCCAGGGTCCACTTCCTGCCGAACACACTCCTTGCACAGACGCATCAGAGGTTAACTAAAAAGGCTCTGAGGAGATTGACCCAACCAACTCTCGACACTCAGCGAGGCTCTAGATCGGATCTTATCGATGAAAATTATAGACGACCCAAACCCGATCCGCATTTAGATCGTCCTTGAGGTGAGTCAAGAGGAATTTTTCATCCCACCCACCACCCACTTGGTAGCCATTGTCGAGGAGAAAACCGATATGCTGGACTATGACTCCGAGGAGGAAGAAGACATGGATGAAGAGGCTGGTGCTCCCACCCTGTCAACACCGGGCGATGGACTGCTACCTTTACGTACGACATCTACAAGCTGGATACTCCAACTGATAATGACGAACACACCCCTGCAAACAAAGGCGATAAATCGGGTGAGGCGCCGTCAAGGCGCCAGAAACGGCTCAAATGATCAAAGACAAAAAAGGGAAGGTAAGCTATTGCTGGCACCGGGGAAAGTGATACCCCAAAAGACCTCAACGATCCTGATGTCCCTGAGGAGCCGGTAGAGGACCAATAGAGGCCGGAGGGCCAGCACAACCCTGAGGATCCAAACGATTCCAAGGATGACAACTACCTCCCCCCAGTAGAGGAGGAGGATTGCTCGAAAGCCGAAGACTTCGCCGTCCCCGAAAACCTTGAGGATCAGGAACGGTTTAGGCAACAACTTATAGCCACTGCCCGAAGCCAGAAGCCAAAAGAAAGGCAGCTTAAGGCAAAACAAGATAACCTCAATGATAGATGGACAAGGGTCCTATCAGCTGAGAAAGGATATGGTACCGGTCTATTGGACCAACCCAAGAACTATCCACGCCGATGGCTCCTGCCACAATTCAATGATGAGCTTACTGATACACCATATCCCAAGCATAGTCCATACGACCAGCCAAAATGCCCTCCCCGAGGGAGGGATAGCATAGGTGACAACACTGGTTATAGGCCGATGATACCCCATAGAAGAGGAAAAGAGCCAATTGAGCCCGATGAAAGGTTTGACCTGAGACACAACCTGGACTATAGAACAGGTTGTACGAGATCCATCTACAGATCTAGAGGGTACTCAATCGATAGATGGGAGGGTACCAGCCTTAGCTCGACCACAACAATAGTGGTCAGGAATGAAACTAGGCTAGACCGGACGCCGATTACCAGAGCGACATAGCTCGGGTCACAGGCGCTGCCCACCCACTGTGCTTCACTGACGACGTGATGCAACATCATTTCCCAGAAGTTTTAAAACCTGTGAACATAGAGCAATATGATGGAACAACTGACCCAAAAGTTTGGATCGAGGATTTCCTCCTCCACATTCACATGACACGAGGAGACGATCTCCATGCCATCAAGTACCTACCACTAAAACTTAAGGGGCCACCTCGGCACTGGTTAAACAGTCTCCTCGAAAATTCTATTGGGTGCTGGGAGGATCTAGAGGATGCATTCCGATATAATTTCCAAGGCACCTATGTACGGCTATCGGACACCTCCGACCAAAGCAACATTGTCCAGAAGGCAAGAGAGTCTGCTCGGCAATTCTGTAATCGGTTCTTGACCAACAAAAACCAAATCGTTGATTTCCCTAAAGCCGTGGTAATAGCCTCTTTCGGGCACAATATTCGAGATGAATGGCTGGCTGGCCAGCTCGGATAGGACAAGCCTAAAACAATGTCCACCCTCACATCACTCATGACTTCCTTTGGCACAGGCGAGAATAACTGTCTAGCTAGACGGAGCCACAACCCCGAAGACCCCGGAACCTCCAAAGTTGGGGACGGAAGTGGGATAATAAGACACAACAAAAATAAGCGCCAGCACATCAATAGTGGTGCCGACGACATGGCCGTTAACACCAGTTTCCGCAATCCCCGACCTGGCCAGCGGAAGAAGACTCCTAAAGGCAATCATAACGGACCTACCCCGCTGGATAAAATCAAAGAGATGCCTTGCCAGATCCATGGCACTCAAGACAAGCCTGCCAACCACACCAATCATAAATGTTGGGTGTTCAAACAAGCCGGCGAACTCGGAGCCAAGGAGCAAGACAAAGGCCCACACAACAAGGACGATGATGAGCCCTGCGGTCGAATATGATATACGCCACTAACATACCCTAAAAGGAGAGGAAGCGCGCCCTTTAAGAGGTCTACACCGTAGAGACTGTAGCCCGAAAGCATTGAAGTAATTTGGACATCCTCCGTCCTGAGATACTAAGGAAACTAAATGATAATTTTGTGCAAAAATCCCTCGGACCTCTACTCCTTGATAACAGGAGGGACCAAGTATAGAACTCCGTCACATCGGCATCATATAGATTCTAGAATATCCGCGTGATCCTAATTTTTTTGAACGAGGAGAGGAGTAGAATAAAATTCCTAAGTCGAATACCTCACCAGAGTATAGAAGAGGAGTAAAAGAAATCTACTATCCGATATATCACTAGACTCAAATGTTTTTTTAATAGACTCAACTTGGTCAAGTTCGATCAATCAAGGGGGCTCCTAGGTCGGTATAGGCTCTGATACCAACTTGTCATGCCCAGGATGTGATCCTATCCTTATTTCAGCACGAGGGCCTCGATAGGGATAGAAGTGCATCACGTCATGGTGCAAGAATGGATATCATTACAAGTATATGTGCCGAAGATATTAGTATATGGAATTGGCTTACAGTCGCCACAAGCTACATTAATATCACATTAATGCAAGAACATATTCAAACATCATACATAAGAGCAGCGTCCGACTACGAACCAATTCAAACGATAAAATGACATCCACCCTTGCTATCCTAGGCTGCCGCCTGGAACCTATCCTAGATTGATGAAGAAGAAGAAATCCAAATTAAAACAAGCATTGCTCTCACGTCAAAGCATCACATTTATTGTACCTGCAACTATTGTTGTAGTAATCTGTGAGCCACAGGGACTCAACAATCTCATTTCCAAGGGTATCAAGACTATTAAAGCTTAATGGGTGAGGTATAGTTAAGTGGCGAGGCTGCAGCAAGTGAATAAGCATTTATTTGAGTGGCTAACTTACAAATACGGAAAGTAAAGTGGGTGGTCTACGCATAACGAACGTGAAATAGTAATTATCACTAAGTGATCCTGAACACCTACTTACGTCAAACATAACCTCACCATGTTCTCTCTCGGATAAGGACTCACAAGAAGAGACAGTAACGGTTGCGCACGAAGTTGGTGTATTTTATTTGAGTTTACTTCAAGTTTTCTATGATCGGGTGTTAAACCAAGTTTCCAAATTGCCACATAACAGCGGGCATGGCTTTTCGAAAGATTTAACCTTGTAGGGGTGCTCCAACTAATCCATCACAAATTAACCACACCCCATGTTGGAATTCCTCAATTGCGGAATCACCCGTAGTATTTTCGGAATTCCGATTGAAAATCAGAACTTCGAGATAGCCCGAAGTGTCGTCAAAATCCCACGCGCAAGACGTTCGAGAAAGGTAAAACAAGTCTAGAAAGGCTGCCCGATGTGCCGACAATCCCGATAGGAGCTGCGTATCTCATTATCAGGCCAGGGCGGATAAACTACGTGTAGGGAGGCTTGATAGAAATCCCCTGAGTTGCCCCGAGGTGGCCCCGCACAGTGCTCTGTTTTGGACTAGCACCAACAGCACTGGCCCCCTGTATTATGTTAAATTAATCCACGAGGGGGCGACCCTCTATGCTTTAATAAGGTGATCAGTATTATTATGTTGGGCAAATGTAGAACCAAAGTTGGGCCTTGCTAGACAATTTTTATCCTAAAGCGAAAATCAAGGGGGTCCCCATAACAACCTGGAGCATGTTAGGAGCCCTCAATTATGGAACATAACACCGGTTCACAAGTAACTAGGGCGGCCAGAGTGGAACAAAACACGGAGCAAAAGGCCAAGCCTTCCACCCTTTAGCAAGTAGCTATTATATTAAATTAAATAGCTATTATATTGCTATTATATTGCGATAAATAGCTATTATATTGCTATAACCTAGATATTATATTGCGATAACAAAAGAATCTCGATGTTGACACATGGAAGCAATTGCACCTGTAGCTAGAAACACTAGAAGAAGGGCTGAGTAAGCGGTGACATAGCCAAACAAAGGTTTGCTGGGAAGGTGGAGGGTTAGAGGCTTTTCATGGGAATATTGGGAGGCTTGACAAGCAAGGGGTCTGTAGCGAGACATAACAATAAAAGCGAGACAACTAGCATGGCTATGATAGTAGTGGTATCTAGGGAAATGGGTCATCTTGCCTAAGATCCCGCTTGGAAGAAGAACGAGTCCATGAAGAAGATGATCCGTGAAGTAGACGAACGAATCCTCACACTCTGAATGCTTTCAGAACTCTATCGAGAAGAAGCAATCTGGAAACACAATCAACACACGATACACCACAACATATAAATGGCATGATGCGCAAAAAAATATGATGCATGTCCTGTTTAATATGCAAGGCATGGCATGGCATGGCAAGAACAACAAACAACTACTACATGCTAAGTGAAGTTCAATATGCAACGAGCTGCATATTGACGAAACTCCATGTTCGAATTATTTAGTTCACTCTCATTTAGTTACTCATCAATGTTAAATGTTGCCTAACATAGCAAACGGTGAAGCATACACGACTACACATCTACGCATTTTAAATGAGGCTGGAAACAACATATAACAATTCTGGAAAGTCCCCATATGTAAATTTTCAATTGGCTAATGATCTGCCTAGAACACAATTTTAGAATTATTAAACAGAAAAATAAATGCCACCATGTTATTCTACATATTTTTCTAGTCAAGTTACATATGCGGAACATTAAAATCGGAGCTACGGTTAATTAGTTATGAAATAAATCATTTTTACATCGCATTTATGCAAAATAAATCAAAACAACAAGTTAAACATTATTATCAGGTGTGAAACTTGGATATTGTGATTCTACACAAAATTCTACACGTTCTGCATATCTAAAACATTTTAATACGATGCAAAATTTATTAGTTATTGATATTTTAAAACTATGCATGTTTATGAAAATTGCAATGTCCTGGGTTTATTGTAAAAAAATCGCAAACAACAAAAAAACATTCCTGGCCAGAAAGATGAAATAGCCACTGAGTGTTGGGTATCTAACTAGCGCACTGGGCATCACATAGGCCGGGGAAGCTCACCTCGGGCCTGAGGGAGCTGGGCTGGCTTGGGGAAGCAGCTGGGCCGACGACGGAACTAGGCCTGGCATGGCCAGCCGGCCCATGTGCGGGCCAACGGAGCACTGTTGGGCGAGCGCTCATTCTCGTCCTGCATGCGAGCAGAGGTGATGCAGGGCCCACCGCCGGCCATGGCGGCAAGGTCCGGCGGGCATAGGGAGGCTGTCGGTTGAAGGGGATGGATGGATCCGGTCGCACCCGGACGGATCCGAGGATTGGTGATGGCGAAGGGACCGGATTTGGCACGTCTCCAATGGAGCTTGAGCGGACAGCAGCAATGGAAGATCCTGCATGAGTTACAGAGAGGGAGAGACCTCAGTGAGATAGAGGAAGGGAGAGGAGCACGAGGTCGCAGAGGACGACCTGCTCATCGCCGGCGAGCTCCAACGCAGGGCGGCTCCGTCGAAGTCTAGCGAGAGGCGAGATTGGGCGAGCATCAGAGCTGTAGAGGAGCTTGGGAGTTGGGGGGCTCCCCTGGCCGCGGGCTTGCAGGCTGCGGCAGCGGATATATCTGGGCCCAGGCGGGCCTTAGATGGGCTCGGCGGGCCCTAGCGGCTGAGGGAGGAGGAGGAGCGACATGGAGCGTGGTGGTTGGCTACGGGGACTACTGGGAGGCATTATGGCGGCCCCTGATTAGCCGTGAGTGGCGAGGTGGCGGCTGGGTGGCTGTCCGCCGGCCAAGTGGCGGCGCTAGGGTGGGCAGGCGTGGAATTTGAGGTGGGAGGAGGAAGAGGCCAGATTAGGAAGGGCTAGCCCTCCTTTTATAGGTTGGGGTTATGGTTAGGGGTGGATTTCGACCGTGCGATTGCCATCGGACGGCCGGATCTGGGTGGAGGTTTAGGTGGGCTGGTTGGGCTGTGAAGAGGGGATGTGATTTGAGTAGAGAGGGGAAGTTGCGGCCCGTGACATGATTTTCAAACACCAAAACATCCGACAATTAACAGATGACGACGATGCTATAGTTGAACATTGGGGTTTTGTGGGGACCCCAACTCATAAGTCGTGATCACCATATGTACATGAATAGTGATCCCAAAGATCAATGCTCACTAAACACACGGAAAATGAATAACAAGAGTCTTACATCCGTTACATACCGTTTTACTCGAATATGGCCTTTAGGGCCCTGTCTTCATATACTTGGAGCAGAAATCTTCAATGATAGCGTGAACCCATGCTAGCTGCCTTAACACTATAGGCATTCTGGCTGGGAAGCATCCTAGCTCGCACGTATGTCACCGATGTAATCTTCATCATAACCTGATCTTTCATGCCTGGTCAATAAAATAACCAGTGGCAAGACAATGAGTACTTTGAATGTACTCACAAGCAACCCATGTTTGGAACGAGGCAATAACAATGCATGCTATAGCATTAAGTAAGTATTTTGCTGAAAGCCAATCGTGAATTTAATGACATGATCAAGTAAGAATGTAAGCATGCGTCAATAGTTGGAAGATAACTATATGAACAAGTTACAGATATCATCATAAACAAGGGGTTAAACATCTCATGTTCAGTCATCACGTCAAGTCGTCTGACTTATCTCAAGTATCTTGTCCGTGTCATCCACACACGCCGACCAAGCTTGTGAAAATATCGGACGCAGTTTAAGAAAGACCCCCAACTATCCATGACCGTGGACACGGTTATTCGAATATTTTTACACTCTGCAGAGGTTGCACGCTTTACCCACAAGACTCGGGGAACTTCCGTGTCATCCACGACTCGTGGTATATTACATACCCGAGGTAAGCACCCAAACAACGCCTTTACCACGGTGATACTAAACAAAGAGTCCACTCGTTGGTGCCATCCCTCATGATATACATCACACATATCATCCATGAGGGCATACAACGATGTGCCCGGTGCTTGTAAAGACAACATATGTCCTTCCACTCTAGGACGAACCCGTCTTGAGAGTGACCACTTCACTCTCACCACTGGTAATGTGGGCTCCTTGCTAGCACCAACCATAGTAATCAACAAAGCCCCTTCCCATATAGGGGTAGAGTGGTCTCACATGTAAGGTTGGGATGGTCAGCAAATCATAAAACTCTCCGTTTTTTAAAACACATCCTCAACTTTCTCCGGTACACCACTTCTTTATTAAGTGGTTACCTAGGTCGTGACCATCTCCCTCGAGCATTAGTGGCACCCGACAGGGTTTTCAAAAATTCTTGGAAGTCATCACTTTATTTCCATCACCATGCATAATACCGAACCCACTTGCATAGCATCCAGAAGCATCCTATCTACACCCACCCGCATAACCCTCATAAGGTGGTAGGGTCATGCATGATGCAAGTGTCAACAGCAAAAGTATTGGAAGCAACCCACCGAAGTGGTCACTACTCCACATGATCAAGTATAACGAAAGTAAAGTGCTATATGACATGCAATGAAAATGGTTTCATAACATGGTCAAAGGGTTGCTTGCCTGGATTTGCAAAGTCTTTGAGGTCTTCGCATGCTTCTCGTCCATCCGAGCAATTCGTCTACTTCATCGACTATCATCGGAAACAACCGTAATAAGCAACACCACAAGCACAGAAAAAAAGTGCTCTATAAATAGGAATTTTATTTTCTAGGACACCTCTGGTCATGAGAAAAATAACCAAGGAGGTTTTGGTGGACGTGGATCAAGGGGGAGTTTCGAATGGTGGAAATGAAGGGAATGATGATCCTATAAGATGTCAACAGAAAAAAAAATATAAAAATAAGTGGAGGCACTCAACAAATAGGGCATGATTTTAGGAACATTTGGGAAGTGGTTTCACTTGGTTTGGAGTAGTGATGATTTTCCCATAAATTTCCTAAAAGGAAATAAATGGGAAAAGGGAGCATTTATTAGGTCAAGCAGAATAGGGGCTTGGGAAAAACGTTAACCATGCCTAAACAATTAGGGTATGACATTTAGAGCTTTTGGAAATATGAATAACCTCAATTGGAGTTGATTTAAATGCTCTAGGAATTTTGCAAGGTGGCTCCATAATAAAGTTATAACAAAAATATGAGTGGATCAGAACATGCTATATGGAAAAGTTGTGCAATGCACAAATTTGGATTGGTGATGAATTTAGGAGTCTGTAGAAATTTGAATCATCAAAATCGGAGGTCATATGAATTTATTATGAATTGTTTGCTTCTGTGAAGAAAACAGAAAGGCAAAAAGATATTACCAAAAATGGCTAAACCGCACTCTGAGCGCGAGATAGCACTGGGCCGGCCCAGTAGGCCGACTTCGCCCGCGAAGGAGCCATGTTGAAGGCGGTTTTCAGGGAATACGTCCACCCCATGAGGAAGCGGCTCCAGGCTAGGGTTGTTTCCACCTAAAGGGATCAGGCCCACCAGTCAGGTCCGTCGATTGAGCGACAGGCGGGGCCCGCTGGTCAAGATCATCCCCCACCTCCCGCTCGAATACGGGAGACAGGGGAGGCGGGTCCGATCATGCGCCGGTGCCGTTGTGGTGACTCAGGGCGCCTCCGGCGGAGCTCTAGCCACCAGCATGATCGGGGAAAATAGCCACACCTTCCTGGGGTCCTATCTTCGTCGGGGCGCGTCGGTGCAGAGGAACCTCGACCGTGGTAGGGGCCTATGACGGCGGCTATGGAAGCGGTGCTCCGACCATCAAGGGAAGGAAAAAGGGGCATGAGGAAGCTAGTGGTGATGCTGGCGGTTCCCAAGTGAGGCCTGGAGGAGGAGAGCGTCGGCGAGGAGCTCGAATCCGAGCGAGGCTGTGGCGGAAGGCTCCGGCCATGGAGATGGATGGGGGACACGGGAGGGCATAGTGGTTGGTCCAGGGGGTCTATGGGAGATAGAGAGGGGGCTAAGGGGGCTGAGAGGGGCACTCCAGGGGGGCTCTTATAGCCGGTGCGAAGCACGCCATGGACCATGTCCATGGGGGTTCTCGGGCGTGCTCTGTCAGGGAATAAGAAGGGAAAGGGACGATGGGCGCGATAGTGTGGCGTGTTGAGGACGTCAAGGCGACCTCGGGAGACACCACCATGAGGCCCAAAGTTTTTGGGAGGCTTGAATTGGGCAAGCTACAGTGCATGGGAGCATTGTAGCGTGTTCTAAAGTGTGAGCTTTGCATGCCCATGCACATATTTGACATGTAGGGTGCGGCCATTGGTGTCTTGGGTATCTAGGAGGGAGTATACAAAGTGGTGAAAGCATTGGATACCACTGGGGGTTCCATAGTTGAGGATAGAAGCAGAGAGGGAGGGGAAAACTGCTGTCCAAAGCGGTGAAATGGGGTTGTTACCCCACAAATAATTGATCTATGCACATGAAATAGTTATTGGAGGTAGAGGGGAATGATGGAAGGATGTGGTAAAACTTTAGGCCTAAGGAAAACTCATATGGTGCTCCAATCATTGATCACAAAATTGTTGCATAAGGCGTTTGACAGTGATTTGGCCAAGTAAATGAATTCTACTTGCCTTGAGATTTAAGAGGATCAAATGGTGGTCAAAACTAGGGCTGATCACCAAGTTTGAGACTAGCTGAAGAAAGTTGCCAATGTAAACTTGGTAAACCCTAGAAATCCATAGAAATAGGTTTCTATAGATCTGGTCGTCCTAAGCTATTCTCCTTAATGCACCAATTTCTTTGATGTCATTATTTGGTTATTAGAGCATGCCCAGAAAGTTTGGGACCAATTGGAAAAACTTGACAATGCAAACATTCCAAATTTTTGAAATCAGCAGGAAGGGGTTTGGGGTGATTTGGACAAGTGAACCTATTCTCCTTGATGCACCACTTGGTGTGGATGCATTATTGGAGGATTCTATAATGTCCACAAAGTTTGCGCTTAAGGGGAGACAGTTGGTAATGTAGAGTTGTTCAAATTTGGATCTGGACAGAGAGGGTTTTGGGATATTTTGGTGAATCAAAACAATTGGGATTTATGTGTAACTTCGCAAGATGATCACATATATCATATGTGACATTCTAGAATTTTCCTAGATTTATTTTAGAATATTTCTTATATAAATATTTCAAATCCTTGAAATAGGCAGAAATGGTTTTGAAGGGTTTTGTCCAGTATTATGAACATGACCATGTGTTGAAACTCTTATATATGGGTAATATATGTCGACTGAGTTTCCTTAAATTTTCTCGAATATTTTTAAATCATTTAAATATTTTTCCCTATAAAAGATCATTTTTGGCCTAAAGAAAAAGCCTTTAAATATAATAGTAAAATAATCTTTAAAATTAATTTTTGGTGGTTTTGGGAAGTCTTATATGTAGTGGGTTTCAAATAGAGCATTTGGGGAAAAAGGATCCACCCAATTTTGGGACTTGCAGTGGAAATCTCAAATAAAGGGGTTTTGAAAACCTAATTTGAATAAATGCCTTTTAGCAAAAATAATATTTTGTAAAAATATAATTATGTCCTATTCGCATGGCGTGATCATTGGATAAGAGTGGGGATCAAGGAAAAGAGTTTTGAGAGTAGGAGGATGTTTTATGAATTATAGAGCACTAGCAAGCAATCAGACAAGCAAGCAAATAACACACAAGTCAAGCATTCAAATGCACAGAAAATTTTTTAATTGGCCCTAATTTTTGAGTCATGTTAACTTAGTCATGAGGCAAACCACAGGGTGTGACAGGTATCAAACGAACTCAGAATGCCATGAAATTTTGTAGGTGGTCTACCTACAATATAACAAGATTGCACACCAAATTTCGACCCAATCCGAAAATATTTTAAATGCACTTTAAAAACAATAATTTTTGCAATGCCACGAGCACGTGCTTGTGTGGTTGGTCTCGAAATGGACGACGACACGAATGGAGAGACCTGGCAACTACGACTGAATGCATGTTTTCAAAACCGAGTAACGATGCTTTGCAGATGATGCGAATGATGCAATGATGAATGCGAGACCCATACAAAACACAAGACGAGAACGGAAATAAAAGGGGAATCTTCTGGAGCGTCAGTCTCAGGCTGTTACAGGAGGGAGAACTCCCCACTCGTCAAAAGGTGGCATCTCCGTGGCAACAGCTTCCTGATTCATGTAGTTGTACAGAGAACGTCCCGGTGAAGCTCGTCAGGTTCATCGCCAGTCAGGTGCCGGAGAAGCTCGCCCAACACATCAGGGGAAACTGATGGGACTTGAATCCTCATTGGGTGACGAGGACCTGTGAAGGCCCACATTGGACGTGAGTGGCGCTGAAGGGGAGCAATTCACCGGCGAATAAACTCCCGCACCACGATCGCCATGGGCACACCCGCCTTCCTCACCCTCGCCAGCCTAGCTAGGACCCGAGCGAGCCCCGGATTGGTGAGCTCCTCGTGTCTCCATCCATGATTCGGCACTGCGGGGGCTAGTAGGAGCTGGTACCAAGTTTCGGCCCCGGTGGCATTTACATACACCCATTGCCACCGAAACCCGTCAGCTTCCGGAGAGAGTCCAGCGTTGAGATCCCCCTAAACAGATGCATCTGCTGGCCTCAAGGACACACACTTGGAACAATGTACCAACTAAGCCAACTCAAGGGAGAAGAAGTGGCATAGAAAGTCCACGTATGGGAAGATGCTAACAAAGGCCTCGCACAGGAACGCGAAGGCCGAAAGGAGGACAAGGGATCCAGGGTCGAGAGGGAGCATGTGCATCTGATAATGTGAGAGCACAACCTAAAGGAACCTTGAGAATGGCGGCACTACGCCCGACAGAAGGGCAGGGATATGAAGGGAGACGGCGGTGGCCACCAGCCCACTGCGAGGAAGGAGGCAACGCGGCACACGCACGGGGACACGACGGAAGTGGCAAAAGCCTTACAAGAAAGAGGGACAGACGACAGAGTCGACGGGAGATGAAGGTGGATTGTAGGCGTATGCTGGAGGACCCAGCAAATCTGACAATGGTAGGTCCGGTGCGGAGGAGAAAGGGGCAACAGTTCCTTCACTAGTGCAGAACAGGCCTATAGTCCCGCGCCGGATGGACCTTTAGTACCGATTCCCCAACCGGTACTAACGGGTCGGGTCTAAAGGTCCAGACCTTTAGTACCGGTTGGACCACGGACCGGTACTAAAGGCCCTCCACGTGGCTGCCTACGTGGACTGGTGGTGGAAGACCTTTAATACCGGTTGGTGATACCAACCGGTACTAAGTCTTCTGTTTTTTTGTTTTAGATTTTAATAGGTTTTAATTTTCCTCTCTATTTTTTGTGTTTCCATTCATTTCAAATTTATTTTACGGTGCTACATACTGTAAACAGTACACAAGTTCATGCATATATATATGTAATATAATACAATATCTCATACACATTATATATATATATACAAATGGAATTACACATCCATATAAATTCGGGACTTATAATTAACTTAAGGCCCAAAACCCGGCCGGGACTAGCTAGGTAGTGCTTCGGATGAAATGTCAGTTCTCTACTACCGATTTGCTGGCATTATTGAGGCGGCGGTAAGGAATAGTGCTCTCTGTTTACATCAATGACATGTTGAAGAAGAAATGCCGCAAATTCCTCTTGAAGTGCTACAAAGCATTTCTCAGGTGAGACCTTCGACATCATCTGCCAAACCTGGAGTTGTCTTTCACGTGCTCCTCTGTGACGTATCCGACTTTCGGTCTGGATGCGAATGTTCTCGCAGAGGAAATATCCACATAAATTTGTCCCTGTGGCTGCTTCGCGCACTTTGCAAAAGAATAAAATTGAATAAGATAATTAATAATCGAGCATGATAACGGTATTGAAAATAGAATTAATGAGATGTGCGGACCTAGTAGTACTACTTAATTACCTACATCTTTTTCCACTTCAGCTTTGGTTTCGATTGACGATCGTGATGGTTTTTTTCTATCATCTTTTTCCAAACACTACCCAACAAAGAAAAAGAATGAAAGAGTTATTATAATTACTTTTGATATCAGGAAATAATAAAAGAAAGCGAGGTCGATAAAGATTGAAATTACCGTTCTATCATAAAATACAAGTCCACGTATGATTGTTCTGGTGTATCTAGTGAGTCGTACACTTGAACAAGTCCATCCGCGAGGATAATATATAGGAGGATATAGTGGTCTCTGCGCAGAAATTTATATAATTAAGCAGGCATGCGCATATAACTCATCAACTACACTTGACAGCGAGCTAGTAAGCAAAAATAGAATTTGTAGTATACAAGAGAGTAAACACTCACCCCATGTTGTAAGGAAATATTATAGTAGATTTGGTAGTCATTAGTAACTCTAGAAAATTTTCCAAGAGATCTACCGTGTCCTTGGCATAATGTTTTACCACATAACCATTAACGGTACTTGGGTCGATGAACCCAATGTCATCGATTCCCTCTTGTTTCAATTCCCACATCTTCAATTTGCATAATAGCGTAGAAAAGAACATATATAGTGAGGATAAGCCAATGAATGATATCTTAGCTAGAGACTTAAATTACTAAAGATATAAATCACTTATAGACAATAGCAATTGATGAGAGTTTTGACGATAGAGTCCATGTGGTATAACTGGAAAAGTTCTGAGAATTCAAGACATATGTCACATGCATTGACGTAATGCTCTTTCCTTACTTTGACCATGACCGCCAGCTCCCCTCGCTTTGCTTCATGCATGTACCAATCATGCAACTGTCGCATCGCAGTTGGTAGTTCCTTGTACTGCTTGGGTGTGACAAGTGGTTTTCCGACGGCATATCGCATTGCGTACCCAGTTGCATCGTACCTGCGGATTTCCTCGGTGCCAAGGATTTGGTGAAGAGTGAGACCTGCAACCTTCAGTACTTCGAGGTCGATTGGGTTGCCTTGCACTTTGACTAGTTCGATCGGTTGCTTGCTTGGATTGGTACTCACCTTGAGCGGAGAGATCGATTGCTTGGATTGTTCTCCGACCTGGGGAACTGTTTTCACGCTAGTTGATGCCGTACTTCCCTACTTCTTCCTTGGGCTGGGCCGACTTCTCTGCTCACTTGCCTTCTGAATTTGTCACTCATAGTCTGTCGGCATACACTCGACATATGTCGGGGGTCGATCAATAAAGTGTTCCATAAAGTGCTCTTGGACTTCCTTGGGTATTACCTCCTTTGGCGGCATGGTCTTGTTCGCAAAAAAGGCTTTCACTTGGAGATCACATTCAATTTTATTTTCCTCCGGTGTCATGTCATAAGGCAACTTCCTTTTGGCCGAAGGCTCGGGTTTCTTCTTTGCTTTCTTCCGAAGAGGACTGCTGGTGGCCTTCCTCTTTTGGGAGCCCTGCTGGCAGGACCACTGCTGGGGTGGAGTCGGCTCACGTAGCGGAGATCGATATCGATGATGATATGGACTCGCGTCGTGCTCCGTCCCGAGGTTGGGAGGATTGATCATGGTGAGGTGGGGAGGACTGCTGGCGAGGTGGGACGCCTCTTGAGGTGGGGACGACCGTGGGGGAGCTCGAGGTGGGGAGGACTGCTGGCGAGGTGACTGCTGCCGAGGTGGGGAGGACTGCTGGTGAGGTGGGGAGGACTGCTGGCACTGCGATGCCTCTGGTTGGGATCCCTCGCGCTGGACATCGATACTCAGAGGAGCCGGTGGCCTTAGCGCCGAGTGTGGAAAGACGATGCAGTCCTTACTCCATAGAATGAGACCACAGCCGACTTCTGCCAATGTGGACTCCCCCTCACCTCCAAGGATGTCAAGCAATAGTTCATCATATCCCGGCTCTATTGCGTCCACCACGACACGAGCATACCCAGCTGGAACCGGATTGCAATGCCAGAGAACATCAGGTGTATTTGGTAAAGCATAGCCCGTCGCGACCCGCACGGGTATGTTCTTCATTTTCTGAATTAGCTCACAAGATGTCTTCTCGATGATATCATCCACGGGGGTGTGACCTAGCGGTGCCCCCGTGGAACCCACGCTGCTTTTCAGCATTATAGATGGGACGGGTTATTCCCCTGCCTCCTGCTGTGGAGTTTCCCTTTGCTGGGTCAGTACCTATATCTGCAGCTGCTGCTGCTCGTACTTCTGTTCCAACTTCCAAAGTCAGTCTGCTTCCACCTTCTTTTTTCTCGAATGGATTTTATAACTGTCCTGCCATCACGCAGACCCCTCGTACCACCGAACAATGCCCATGCCTCGTGTTCGTCCTTCGTGTTCGGCATTCCCGAGGGCGCGTGTAAGCTCGTCGTTCTCTCTATCGGGGTGAAACCGTCCTTCTTGGGCATCTTTTATTGCTTGAATCAACTCATCTGATGCATGCTTCAGACTGGCCAGTGCAATAATCTTTCCTGTGGCTGGGTCCAACTTTCCCCAATGCGCAAAAAACCAATTCCTGCACCTCTTGGGACAGTTGAAGGTTACTGGAGTGATCCCTTCAGCAAGCATCTTATTCTCTAATGCATCCCACTTAGGAACGGCTGACTTGTATCCACCTGTCCCAAGTTTATGGTGATACTTTTTTCTCAGCATTTATCTTATTCTTTGCCGACTTCTCCATAGCAACTATCGATGTCCTGTACTCGATAAATGCGTCCAAGTGATCCCTTACCTTCTCGTATATTCCTTTGAATTTGGGCGCCTTATTGCCTTTAGCGTTGTAGTCGGTCCATAATCTTATCTTCCAAGTCTGGAACGCGTCGGCCATCTTATGGAGAGCAAACTCCTTGACTTTGTTCCTTTGACGCACCGAGAGAGAATCTGGTAGGGTGAAATGCTCCATGAGCTCTCGCCAAAGGGCATCTTTAATTCTTGTATCGACATAATTCACTCCTGGTTTTCATTCCTTTGGCTGAATCCATCCATGCATTGCGATCGGGACTCCGTCCCTAACAACCACTCCGCATTGACGCACAAATGTCTTGGCATTGGCTTCAGGGTGAGTCGGTTCACCATTATGTTTGAAAGCATCAAGATTGAGCTTTACGTTTCCGTCCAATATTTTGGCAGCGCCTCGTACATTTCTACTAGATTGGCTCGATCCGGAGGGCTGATAATTAAAATAAGAAAAATTTGTTAATATATATATATATATACAAATCAATTAATACACATGTAATGATCACCAGAGGCTAATGGATGTGTATATACCTCGCCGAACATTCTTGGTTGTTCCGGATTTTGGAACATAAGTTGTTCTTCCTCCGTCTCACATCCATCACCGTGCTCGTTCAGATATTGTGAGCCATCATCATGATCATGTGATTCACCTCGAAGGTCCGCTGGGTTTTCGGAGGAGCGTATCATGTCAAAGATGTCCTGTTCATGAGCTCTACCAGTATTGTCCATAGCTTAATAACTAGTCCATCAGAATATAGGTAAAACAAATTAGTGTTTAAATTAGCGTGCATTCAAGAAGCAAAATAACTGATAGTTAATTAATAAAGCATTATCGAATACATATATAGTATAGTTCTTAGAAAAGATCTCATCTGCATAATCTTGGATAATTTTCAATACATCGGCTAATCTCCATCGATCTAGCTAATACATCATAATAATACATCATAATAGTAGCTAGCAAATATATCGATCTAGCTAGAACCCTAGCGCCAGTGGATATTAGGGCAGGCGGTGGACACCGAAAGAGAAGGAACCATCACAGGAACATAGCTTCAGTGAGATCCCTGAAGAATCTGCCAGGTATTGTCGGACCTGGCCTCCAAAGCTGCCATGTAGCGTCGGACGTGCACGTTCTCCTTGCTGATATGGTACTGTACCACCTCCGTGGGGGACTCAAGCCTCTCGATCGTCTATGGCCCATGCGGCCGCCACCACAGAACATCCGGATTGACAACGGGCTGGCTCCTAAACTAAACATAAACTAACACATATCCTAATAACCTGATAACCTAACTAACTAACTAACTAAATAGGGGTGTTGTGTCGTGGTCGGGGGCGGGTGTCAGGGGTGTCATGTCAGGGTGTCGGGGTTCGACGTCGAGGGACCCTAGATACCCTAGCATCTACACACTAGTCCAGCGATCATCGGGGAAATCGTCGGGGAGAGGGGTCGGCCAGGAGATCTCACCTAGCCTCCTGACCCGGAGGTGGCGTCGTCGACGGGCTCGGGGCGGCAACAACGGGATAGCGGAGTGGCGACCGGAGTGAGCGTGCCGGCGGCGACGGGACCAGCGACGAGGGGCGGCGTCCGGGTAGGTGAGGGCGACCGCGGGGAGGGCGACGGCAGCGAGGGCGACAGCGGCGGTGGTGAGAGCGACGGCGGCGACGGGCGGCGTCCGGGTAGGCAAGGGCGACCGCGGCGAGGGCGACGGCGGCAAGGGCGACGACGGCGGTGGTGATTGCGACGGCGGCGCGACCGACAGCGGCGAGGGCGACGGCGGTGATGGTGCGATGGCAGCGGTGGTGAGGGCGACGGCAATGGCGCGGTGGTGGTGCGACGGCGGCGAGGGCGACGACGGCGAGAGCGACGGCGACGAGGGCGACGGTCGCGAGGGTGACGGCAATGGCGATTTCGGCAGCCTGGCGGCACAAGTTGAGCTCTCCCGGTGCGTTGCTCGGCCCCGGACGACGAAGTCCTCTATTTATACCAGGCACACCTTTAGTACCGGTGCGTGGCACACACCGGTACTAAAGGGTCTTTAGTACCGATGCTAGTCACGCACCAGTACTAAAGGTCCTGCCAAAAGAGTGCGGGGGCGGTGGACCTTTAGTACCGGTGCGTGGCTAGCACGGGTACTAAAAGTGTTTTTTAATTAAATATTAGTTATTATTTTCAGAAAAACCCCGTAAACTTTAGAAAATCATAGAAAAAACGTAGGACTCCAATGGAAATAAATAATATATGAAAAATATCAGAAACATATAAGGAATCTGTTTATGGCATTTCCATGCATGTTTGAACAACTTCAACTGCTATATAAGATTATTTGATTAAATATGGCATTTGAAATATTCATATCTTGAGTTTGAAAAGCAGTACAAATGAACTCTGAAAAGGTTGTAACTTGGTATGACATCATAATTTCACCCACATAGCAACTTCTACAGAGTTGAGAGGGTTACGGCAAAAACTGGATGCACTTCGTGTACAGATTGGACAATCTCATAAGTATGAGGGTTTCGGACGAAAACTCATCTATCACAAAGGGATTTCATTTTTAATAACTTATTTTAACTCCATACTTTTTGTGTGTTCAATATGCACCATTCAAAGGCACATCATCAATTTTCAACCCTTTCTCAGTTCATTTGATATTTTTCATGCATTTAATGATTTATTTTGAGCTAAATGACCCTGAATATGAAAAGCAGTACAAATGAACTCTGAAAAGGTTGTAACTTGGCATGACATCATAATTTCACCCACATAGCAACTTCTAGAGAGTTGAGAGGGTTACGGCAAAAACTGGATGCACTTCGTGTACAAATTGGACAATCTCATAAGAAGTATGAGGGTTTCTAACGAAAACTCATCTATTACAAAAGGATTTCATTTTTAATAACTTATTTTAACTCCATACTTTTTGTGTGTTCAATATGCACCATTCAAAGGCACATCATCAATTTTCAACCCTTTCTGACATCATTTGATATTTTTCTTGCATTTAATGATTTATTTTGAGCTAAATGACCCTGAATTTGAAAAGCAGTACAAATGAACTCTGAAAAGGTTGTAACTTGGCATGACATCATAATTTCACCCACATAGCAACTTCTAGAGAGTTAAGAGGGTTACAGCAAAAACTAGATGCACTTCGTGTACAAACTGTTACAAAGATATACCATGCTAGCTAGTAAATGCATGCATGTCCTTCACATGAATATATAGAAAGTGATAACGGTGAAGCTGGTCACATCCCAGAGTGGGATCTCGCGGTGTAAGACTTTTTCTGCGTGTTTGTCCCTTTCTTATGATTGCGCCGTAACCATGGATAATCTTCAGCATTTAAGAGGATGCTTGGGTCAGTCTCCACTCTGAAGGGAGGGATTTCATGAAACTTTTCATAATCTTTGGACATGTCTGTCTTGTCCTCCACTCCCACAATGTTTCTTTTCCCTGAAAGTACTATGTGGCGCTTTGGCTCATCGTATGATGTATTCGCTTCCTTATCTTTGTTTCTCCTCGGTTTGCTAGATATGTCCTTCACATAGAAAACTTCAGCCACATCATTGGCTAGGACGAATGAGTCGTTTGTGTATCCAAGATTGTTGATATCCACTGTTGTCATTCTGTACTGCGGGTCTACCTGTACCCCGCCTCCAGTATATTTGACCCATTTGCACCAAAACAAAGGGACCTTAAGATCAGGTCCATAGTCAAGTTCCCATATCTCCTCTATGTAACCATAATATGTGTCTTCAAAGTTGGTTGCATCATAGCGGACACCACTATTTTGGTTGGTGCTCTTCTAATCTTGGGCGATCGTGTAAAATGTATTCCCATTTATCTCGTACCCTTTGAAAGTCGTTACAGTCGAACTTGGTGTCTTGGCCAACCAGTACAGTTCATCTGGAACATCGTTGTCATTGATGAGCTTTGTTTGCAACCAACTGACAAAAGTCTCCATGTGTTTACGTTCAATCCAGGGGTCAGACTACTCCGTGTTCCTCCATATATGGAGTCACCAAGGTGGAATTTTGTAGAACCGTGTAGTGTGCCTGAGTGAAAGAATGCCCGTCCATATTTATTGCTTCTTTCTTTCCTAATGTGCCTTTTCCACCCAGTCTCCCCCCATGCCGCGATTCAGGAAGACCAATCGGCTTAATGTGAGGAAAAAAGTCAACACAAAACTCAATAACCTCCTCTGTTCCATATCCCTTGGCGATGCTTCCTTCTGGCCTAGCACGGTTATGAACATATTTCTTTAAGACTCCCATGAACCTCTCGAAGGGGAACATATTGTGTAGAAATACAGGACCCAAAATGTTAATCTCTTCGACTAGGTGCACGAGAACGTGCGTCATAATATTGAAGAAGAATGGAGGGAACACCAACTCGAAACTGACAAGTTATTGGACCAGGTCATTCTGTAACCTTGGTAGGATTTCTAGATCGATTATCTTCTGAGAAATTGCATTGAGGATTGCGCATAGCTTCACAATGGCTAATCGAACATTTTCCGGTAGAATCCCCCTAAGTGCAATCGGTAGTAATTGTGTCATAATCACGTGGCAGTCATGAGACTTTAGATTTTGAAATTTTTTCTCTGCCATATTTATTATTCCCTTTATATTCGATGAGAAGCCAGACGGGACATTGATACTGAGCAGGCATTCAAAAAAGATTTCCTTCTCTTCTTTTGTAAGAGCGTTGCTGGCAGGACCTTGATACTGCTTTGGAGCCATGCCGTCTTTTCATTAATTCTTTGCTTGTTCTCCCATGCCTCCGGTGTATCTTTGGTCTTTCCATACACGCCCAAGAAGCCCAGCAGGTTCACAGAAAGATTCTTCGTCACATGCATCACGTCGATTGCATTGCGGACCTCTAGGGCTTTCCAATATTCAAGTTCCCAAAATATAGATTTCTTCTTCCACATGGCTGCGTGTCCGTTGGCGTCATTTGGAACAGATTGTCCGCCAGGACCCTTTCCAAAGATTACCTGTAAATCCTTGACAATATCAAATATATATTCACCAGTACGGAGGTCAGGCTTCTTCCGGTTATCTGGCTCACCTTTGAAATGGTTGCCTGCCTTTCTTAAGATATGCTTGATCGGTAGAAATCGATGAAGTCCTAGCTACACATTCTTCTGACATTTATCCAAATATATACTTTCAAAATCATCTGAACAGTGTGTGCATGCATTGTATCACTTGTTTCTATGTCCTGAAAGGTTACTAAGAGCAGGCCAATCATTGATGGTTACAAACAGCAACGCTCGTAGGTCAATTTCCTTATGTGTGTGCGCATCCCACATACGCACACCTGGTTTTTTCCACAACTGTAGAAGTTCATCAACTAGTGGCCTTAGGTAGACATCAATGTCGTTGGCAGGTTTCTTAGGGCCTTGAATGAGCATTTCCACTTCATGCACAACCAAGGAGGAAGGTTGTAGATACATAGAGTCATGGGCCAGGTGTTGTGACTGGAGCTCTGCTCGCAAAAAGGATTCATGCCATTTGTACTAAGACCAAACCATAAGTTCGTTGCGTCAGCTGCAAAGTCCTCGAACTCCCTCTCAATTTTTCTCCACTGCGACACATCAGCGGGTGCTCTCAACATCCCGTATTTCTTACGTTCTTCTTTGTTCCATCGCAACAACTTGGCATGCTCTTTGTTTTGGAACAAACATTTCAACTGTGGTATTATAGGAGCATACCACATCACCTTGGAATGAACCCTTTTCCTTTGGCATTCGCCCTCCACATCACCAGGGTCATCGCGGGGGATCTTATAGCGCAGTGCACCGTATACCGGGCATGCCTCCAAATTCTCGTACTCCTCACCGCGGTAGAGGATGCAGTCATTAGGGCATGCATGTATCTTTTGCACCTCTAATCCTAGAGGGCAGACAACCTTCTTTGCTTCATATGTACTTTCAGGAAATTCGTTATCCTTTGGAAGCATCTTCTTTATCATTATCAGCAATTCTTGAAATCCCTTGTCAGTTACACCATTCTTCGCCTTCCATTGCAGCAATTCCAGCATGGTACCCAGCTTTTTCTCATCATCTTCACAATTTGGATACAATAATTTCTTGTGATCCTCTAACATGCGTGTCAACTTCAACTTCTCCTTAGCATTTTCGCAGTTTCTCTTTGCATCAGCAATGACCTGACCCAAATCATCAGCGGGCTCATCTGGTGCCTCTTCTTCAGCTTCCCCATTGATGCCTCTTCTTCAGCTTCCCCCATTGTTGTATCAGCGAAAGGATAGTTGTCATCATCCTCTTCTTCTTCATGGTCTTCCATTATAACCCCTCTTTCTCCGTGCTTGGTCCAACAGCTATAGCCGGACATGAAACCGGACTTCAGCAGGTGGTAGTGAAGGGTTTTTGAGTTAGAGTAATTCATATCATTCTTACAGTCACGACATGGACAACACATGAAACCATTCTGCTTATTTGTCTCAGCCACACAAATAAAATCATGCAGGCCATTAAGGAATCCTGGACTTAGTCGGTCATCGTACATCCATTGCCGGCTCATGTTCACTACACAACATCGAAGTGACCAAATTAATACAACTTCATCATGACATTACAACCAAAAGTAGAGCTAGCAGTGACAAAATGTTATTACTGCAAATAATGGATACTTATAGTTGATACATATACATCTCATAAAACAACGCCAACTATCTAAAACATGTGAATACAACAACAAATGCGATCATAATCGCAACTAAAGTAACAATTGAGCCAACAACATAATGATACCAAGCCTCTTTATCAATGGCATATTTTCTAATCTTTCTAAGCTTCAAGCGCATTCCAACCATCTTGTTCTTGTGATCATCGACGATATTGGCAACATGCAACTCCAATCACATCTTCTCATCTTCAGTTCTTTTCAATTTTTCTTTCAAATGATCAATTTCTTTTTCAGCTTGTGTTAATTTCTCGAGCAGAATTGCATAGTGGGTTGGCATTTCTGGTTCAACTACTTCTTATAGATAAAAATATCTACGTCAAATTCGTGGCATAATTAATTGTCATAGACATTAGATGATGTGTGAAATAGTTATAAAAGATAATTAATGACATACCACATCTAAATCATAGACTAGACGAGGGCCGACGTGGGCGGATACCATAACCATTACACTATAGAATAACTAACAATAATACAAGTAAGTAAATCGTACACGCAGCTATCTAAATCATACATGTAATTTTTTTAAAAATATTTTAAGAAGAACAAGAGGCTCACCAAGGTGGCCGGTGCCGCGACGAGACGGTGCGGACGATGGGCGGTGGTTAGGACGGCCGGGGATGGGAAGGCACACCGAATAAACCACACCTACACATATGCAACCTAACAAGTTAATTTGAGCTCAAATTGGATATAAATCAAATAAACTCCCACAAATCACATATCTTTGAGCATACCACAAGCTAATCTAGCAAGAGATGAAGGAGCTAAGTTGCTAATATTTATGAACGCTTGGATAGATGGGGTGCCTTTAAATTTGACAAATCCTTGGCAAAATGGAGGATGAGCTTCGAGCAAGACGAAGAACATGGGAAGGCACACCAAATAAACCACACCTAGACATATGCAACCTAACAAGTTAATTTGTGCTCAAATTGGATATAAATCAAATAAACTCCCACAAATCACATATCACATATCTTTGAGCATACCACAAGCTAATCTAGCAAGAGATGAAGGAGCAAAGTTGCTAACCTTTATGAACACTTGGATAGATGGGGTGCCATTAAATCTTGAAAAATCCTTGGCAAAATGGATGATGAGCTTTGAGCAAGAAGAAGAACAGGGGAGAAAACAGAGATCTTTCGATCGGCTGCAGACGGATGTATATGTAGGAAGTCTTTAGTACTGGCTGGTGTCACCAGCCGCTACTAAAGGTTGCCCTTTAGTACCGGCTGGTGACACCAGCCGGTACTAATGGTGCAAGCGGGGCCCATATCTGACCAAAACCCTGCCACGCCCCCTTTAGTACCGGCTTGTGAGACGAAACGGTACTAAAGGTCCCTCACGAGCCGGTACTAAAGGTCGCCCTGCTCCTAGCCGTTGTAGCCGACACGAACCGGGACTAATACCATCTTTAGTACCGATTCGTGACCACACCGGGACTAAAGCTCGGGACGAAAGGTCTGTTTTCTACTAGTGCTTGGGTTACCGCGTATGAAGCCTGGCCCGCAGGTGTTTGGGGCCCGAAAGCCAGCTCGAGCGTGCCTTGGACCCAGGGGCTACTGTCGGCATTCTAGGAACGAGGCTACCAAGACCTGCCTGCTTGTGGCTCAGGGCATGGCCCACTTCATCGACCAACCGCTGCCAGGCATGGCCACACTTAAGGCAAGACCCTCGCGAGGGCCATTGCCTTGCGAGGAAGAACGGCGGCAGGACCGGCAAGGGGTGGGCCTCCTCAGGCCCCCTTTCAAGCGGCGGAGATCCTTATGCAAAGCCCGGCCTCGGGAGTCAAGGGTGACGCACGGAAGGACACGCAGGCACCAGCGCACCAGGAGGTGCATTTTCCCCTTTGGTGGAAAGGGGGAAAGGACATACGGGGGTTCCGAAAGCACCCCCAAAGTTTTCCATTTCGGTGCTACAAGACTACAACCACCCGCCTGCAGGGCGGATGTCATCACTAAGCCCATCCCTGTGCCGTCGGGAACTACTTTGCAGGCGAAGACCGCCTTTGGGCAGGAGGAGCACGTACTCCTATCCCCCTTCAAAATTGGTCATTGTGGGATCCCTTCCCGCCATTGTGATAAGGAAAGAGGACCCGAGCCTCCACTATATATAGAGGATAGGTTGCACCGTTGAAGTGGATCCCGATCCATTCCACCATTCATCCTCCACTGGGCCACAGAGAGCCCCAAATACAACAAAGGGAGCCCTCATGAGGCCCTAGAACACTGTACAACTTCATCCACACCACCTCCTCGAGAGGCAATCCACCAAAGCAGGAGTAGGGTATTACGCTTCACAGCGGCCCGTACCTGGGTAAACTGTGTGTTCATCTTGTCGCTCGTCATCGTGCGAGTTTGCTGTTGTGTTCATCGACTAGCGAGCTAGGTAGGACGAGGTTGCAAGGGATCTTTGCACACGCACCTGTGTTCGAATATTAAGGGTTTTGGGGAGCCCGAAATCCGACATCGGCAATGGCTCGTCGGGCCATAGACGGATGCAGAGATCCTTCATGGCCAGCTCCGCCATCCTATGTAGCTCCATCAGCTGGTTCATCAGCCCGATTGGAAGAGGAGAGCGCTCGGCGGCTTCAAACTGCGCCAAAATGAGCCGAGCCTCATCTCCCTCCTCTCGTGAAGCGTAGAACTAGTTCACATTCGCTACACTCTTCTGGAGGTCCGAACATGCGACTGAGGAACGCCACACCTGGGTGAGCAATGCGAACCTGCTGTCAGCAAAGGCACACTGTAGTAAATACAACTTACCATCTGTGATAACCTTGACTTGGCATATCTGTTCTTCAAAGTACCGCCTATCCACCCACTCCTTTGGTACACCATCTGTGGATAGCTCGATGGCTTGCTTCTTGCTTGTCTTCTCAAGGTCCTCACACGTAAGGCTGGCATCCTTGAGCTCCTATTGAACCTCCTCAACCCGGGCTTCATGGTTATTGCTCGCGCTCTTTAATTAGGAGATAGCGACTGCTGCTTGTTCAGCTGCTGCCTTCTCTTTCGCGGCATCTTTCTTCATATTACGCAGCTCGGCCTTGAGTTTCTCAACCTCCTTAGCCGAGGATATGTAAGCAATAAACATATAATTATACAAAGTCAGCAGTGTGGGTGAGTAATGATGGAAAGCTCAGATATTACAATTAGGCTTACCTGGCGCCTCGTCGAACCTCTTGTTCACGGCATCAAGCTCCTCTTCGGAGCCGTTGAGCTTCCGATTTAGCTCGGTAAGCTCCGCGACATTAATGGACACCGCCGTTGACGAGGCCGACAAAAAAAAAGTCTATGTGTGTTCAAACCCCCGAACCGTCAAAAAAATGATCTTGTGCTTGGTTCCCTTAAGGGTTGTTAGTACATTATGGGACGAATAATGTCTTGTGCATTGTTGGTGACTTCTGTGTTTTTAACCCCCAGCTGGGTTTTCTTGAAACTCATCCAGGGCTCGGGGGCTGCTATATATAACGATATCACAAACATAATAAAATTATTTTTTAGGAAAAGGGTATTACGTGGCTCACTTTCAAGCCCGTCAAGAGACCATTGAAGGCCTCTTTCAGTATGCTATTAATGGACATATTGGCATGCATAACCAGACCCATAAGAGTGTAGTGGTCCTCGGAGATGGAGGCGCTTGATATAGCCTCCTCCATAACCGGCCAACCAGTTACTGGTAGCATCACTGGTCACCGGTCAGCCCAATCTCTGACTAGGACTTGAACCGCTAGCTCTGTAGTCACAATGCGCTCCGGAGATGACCTCGGAGGGGACTGGACATTCCATTGTCCTTCCTCCTCAATTCCTGGCTGGGGCTCCCCCGGTCTTCGGCGGCATTAACCTCGACCATAATGTCATCACCCCCACGGCCTGTGTTTGGCTCCAAAGGATCCTGGTGAGATGACACCTCCACGGCATCCTTCGCGGCCCCTAGAGGTGTGGGGTGTGATGCGGTCCTACTCTCCGCTAGCTTAGTGGGTGGAGACTCCACATACGAAACTTGATTAGTGGGGAGAACACATGGTGGGCTGCAGATCAAAAGGCATTCTTACATCTAAAAACGTTAAAAACTTATCATAGAATGACTTAGAGAGTGTTCGGATTCATACCATTGAGCGGGGTGCTTGACCCTTAGGTTCCTTTGGGGAACCTTCTCAAAATCCTCGGACTCGGCATAAGATTCCGAGATCTCGCCGGCCAGGATTATTCTCGACCAACATGCCCTCTTCGGGGCAGGAGGAGGTACCTCCTCCGCGGCGTCCAGTGATGCTGCCCTCTTTCTTATAAGAGGGGAATCGCCATCCCCCCCAGATCCTCATGCTCGTCCTCATGAGTAGAGGAGGCATGATTTCCTAGGACAAAGCATTTGGCTGGTCCCTTATGCGGAGACCATCTTTGTTCTTCTTCTTCTTCTCCTACTTCTCTGGCGCTGATTACGCGCCACGACGAGCATCTCCAATAACACCTCTGACCTAGGGTCTTCAGGCTGTGGTGTCAGGCAGTTGATTCCCGCGTCCTTGCTCAACAATTTCTACAAAAGATGAGGGGAAAGACATTTAGTCCTTTTGCCAAAAAAACTAGACCAATTGGTTGAGATTATATCATACCTGGGTAGGAGGGTTATCGGCTCTTAGGCCCGAATCCTCCTTTCGGGCTAGCCAGTTCTTCCTGGGCTTGAACAACGCCTTCCAAAGTTTCTCGAGAGTGGTGTGGAAGAGTTGGCATACGGTAGGATCATCATCAAGCTGATAATCCCACATGGGGGAGCCCCGGCACTGGCAGGGAAGGATACAATGTCGAAGCATGATCTGGACAACGTTAACCAGCTTGATCTTGGCCTTGACCATCAAGGAGATGTGTTTATGTAGTGTTTATACCTCTACATGCGACCCCCAGTCAAGGCCCTTCTCGAGCCATGAGGTCAATCTCTAGGGGGGTCCGGATCTGAACTCAGCAAGAGCGACCTGACCCTCTTCCCTTTGTTCGGTGATATAAAACAACTCCTTTTGCCAGATCTTGATGGTGTCTATGAAGGTGCCGGTCGGCCATCCGAAACGGGGGAGCTTGCTGATTACCGCCCCTCTGCAGTCTGCATGCTTGCCTCCGACGGTCTTCGACTTGACGTTGAAGACCTTAATCTAGAGGCCGAAGTGCGGTTTGACCCGCACAAAGGCTTCGCAAATGAAAATAAATGCCGATATGTGCATGATGGGGAGGAAACCTCAAGGAGTTCTGGGGGAGGTCGTGGAAGTTCAAGCTGTTGAAGAACATGAGGCCCCTAACAAAGGGGTGTAGCGAGAAGCTCAGTCCCTGGATGAAATGGGCGATGAACACCACCCTCTTGCCTGGCTTAGGGGAGGAAACCGCCTGGTTCTTCTCCGGAGCGTTGTGGAAGACGTTGGCGGGGAGGTAGCCAACAAGGTTTAAGTCCCTGATGTCTTGGTTTGTGACCGTGGAAGCCTCCCACTTGCCATTGGAGCCTGAACCCTCCATGTCTAAGCTCGGAGGAGGGGTCGAGGAAGAACTGGATCTCGACTCTTGAAGCTTGGGGAAATTGAGGAAGAAGAGGATGCGAATGGAAGCGTGAATAGGCTTTGGGTTTTTCCCCTTGTACGAGGCGTGCCACCGATTATCCTCCCTTAATGCAACGCAAATTTCCCCCCATCCGAAGGTGTGCATGCCGTTATATGCATGTAAAGTAAGACGAGATGTTAATCATATCCCGTGTGAAATGGAGCACGATTTAAGCATTGATGGGTTGTCACAATGAAAAAATGGCCTCGAACCACGAATCGAATTTTCATAACTAGTTTAGTGGTCGTGGTAGGCCATGACCCTTCGTCAGAAAGGTTGCCAGAAAACACTGTTTACACCTTGATGTTTCGCCTTTGGGACTAAGAAATTCATGGTGTCCGGACGATCATATGATCGGAAACATTACGCGTCATCGGAAGCCGAACTAGTCTCAGTCGATCATTAATCGGAAGAATAACTCAGCCGACAAACCAAAAACTTTGGTCACATGAAGCTGCCAGAGCTGAGACCCTTGGCATTGGGGGCTCATTCGGGGGATACTAAGTGAGTCTTGGATTAAGGGGTCCTTGGGACGTTGTACTATCTCCTAATAGGGCGGCTTGGTGGGCCCATTCTGACTATTGCAGGAGGGGCCGGATATATCGAGAGCCCTCATTCTCGAAGGAAGTCCCAAAGGCGTGTCATGCACTCCATGTCAAGATGAGGAAATCGACATCTCCATCCCCGACAAGAGACTTATCATGTGTAAACCCTAGGAACCCCCTGGTGTCTATATAAATCGGGAGGGTTTTAGATTGTAGGGTAGAGAAACTCATCTTGGGTTCTAGCTATCTGATCTCGAGGTAGACCAACTCTATAACCTTCACACCATCAATATAGTCGAGCAAGACGTAGGGTTTTACCTCCATAAGAGGGCCCGAACCTGTGTAAACATCGTCTCCTCCATCCCTTGCTACCATCGATCCTAGTCTCACATCTCGGGACCCCTACCGGATATCTACCGGTTTTGACACTGACAACACCATCGACACTGCCCCAGGGTCATGCAACCTTGTCCTATGATAATTAGGGCGTAAGAAATGCAAGGTCATTATCTTCATCGCTAATAGAGCAATCTTGTCATTACTGTTGTTGTGTTGGCAACCAGCGGTGGTTGGGAACCTCGCCATTTGGTCCGCCTCACTATAGTGAGAAGGAAAACGGTTCTCATCCACCCCCACTCTTGGTGCCAATGATATCGTCAACGTGACCGGCAAGATACAACTCTACCATGCCTTGTTAATGTTATTGCATAAAAGATTGCATACCTGGAACCCTCGACGTCTTAGAAGACAAGAAGGCATAGTCACGATCACAAGGACACCAGAAGACCCTGTCAACAACAGCCGTCAAGAAGCACCTCCGTTGTCAACTCAATATACCCGAAGTCGTCAAGGACTCTCCAAGCGCAACCAGGACCGTTTTGATGAACAACAACCAGAGATATAGAGACACCTGAACTAGACCCAAAGGACTAAGAGGACTCCTCTCCGAGACACAAAGCAAGCATGACTACTGAGTCTGAGAACCCCTAGGGTAGGATAGGTCATGTGTCCCCTATGTGAACTCAAGTCCATATTATGGTTCTGGTAGAACCATGACTGTGTGTTACTTGTTTTTTCTTGTTTGTGCTTTCGTGTAAGTCGCCCTATTGCCGCAGGCAACAAATATGCAACTAAGAACCCACCTTGTATTAATAAGTGTGTTTTGCCTTTTCAGCACTTGTTTGATTCCACTTGCACTATATCACCCCCTTAGGCATGCTCCTCTATGCTACTTTCCCTCTTCCCCCTCTCGTCATCCGAAGACCGTCAAGACAAGATGCACCAAGTATCCACCTCGACGGACAGCTAGCATTGAAGAGTATGACTACAACATACTCAACCAGACGCAACACCGTAGAACTATACTTTTCCCTCAAGACTGGAAACCACTCCACAGACCATCCTAGACCTCAAAAACTTCCCTATCTCAAATACCTAACCATGTGTTTAGCACACTTATTTTCCACGACACCTGTTGAGCTTCAATAGCCCCTGCTTAGGAATGGGTTCATTGGACTAGTGATCATAGTGAACACACACCTTTCATCCTTAAGCTAGCACGGTATCTAATGATGCCATGGGATAGATCACCTTGAGTATAAATGATTAGTAGACTAATCATTTGACGAGGCTAGGATAGATATCTTGAGGAAGTGGTTGATACCCTTTGGTGGATTCTGAGATTTTCAGAATGATCAGGAGATTGGTGGTTCTAGTTGATAGAGTAGCATACTTGCTTCTCCCTCGAGTAACTTAGATTTAGTAGGACGATATGGTCACAAGATAAGATGTTAGATGTTCACTCACATCCTAAGCTCCTTGAAACCCTGAAGCTTTATCGAACCCAACACAGTCGGAGTATGACCAAAGGCTTTGGATCTAAGGCATTAGACTAAACTCAATACTCCACCTCGACCACCACCAATCCTTCTCATAAGGAAGGTGGACACGAAGAGCTAGATTAGTTGGATCACAAAACCATGGTCAAGTGACCATCGGGAACAAATGTTCGCTTCTCTGGCATATCCCATGAGCAATGTGTTTAGGTGATATATTGGAGAAATATGTTTTCGTCCTCATGGATGACATACTTATCTACCCAATGAGAGAAAGGAACACCTTAGTCCTGTTTGGATTAGCCTAGGGAGCACCAATTTCCATGCCTTTCAATAAAAAGGTTTCACCATGAACAGAGCTGGACTACTTGAAACACCCTCCCTGCAGCAGATGACATTCTTGCCCAAGCAAGGTGAAGAACCACTATTGTTAGGAAGCCACGAAGACGAATGAGATGAAGCAAGAGAAGTCAACCACCACTCCTCGACCGACTACATCAACTACACTATTCGAAGAAGTACCAACGTCCATGTACGATGAAGCCCTTGGACATCGAGAGGATGACGTAGGCCCTTGTCTTACCAATCACCTATCATTTCGTGACTAGGAAGGAACCAAGGAGTCGATAGCACCCGCTCCCTCCACCACCCTGATGGTGTACGTTGAGCATGACGTCCCTACTCCCTTCACATGCCTGGAATGGAGTGGAACGACTGTCATGGCTTCATTATTATCCCCCTTTTTGGTCCAATCTAGGGCGTAAATCCTGAATGGGTCATGGTGAAACGCCTGACAAAGGTAGTTCACCCCGCTTTCCAAGCCTCAGACCTTGGGGATTGGATGGCTGATCTGTACCTTTTGGTAGCCATCTTATCTAGGAAACCTCGAAGACCTTACCACCAATAGTTATGGAGAGACGAGTAGACAGATCACTCAAATACCCTACAGAAATGTGTGTCCATGACAATGAAGACAAATGGCTAAAGATGGATGAAGAACATACCTAGGCAACTTACTCAAGTGGAAGGACTCGACGAGAAGCCTACGATGACGCGCTTCAACAATATTAGGGATCAAGACCACCTACGACTGATGATCTCCTTCTTTAAGGAAGATAAGGACATCCCCGTCAACAAGAACACACCAAGGCCTGACCTTTCTATTCTAACGGGAGACATATGGATGTCACTAACCAACATGAGGAGCCCTAGGGCCAGCATGCAGACACATTACCTTGCCCCGTATTCTGACTATGGAATACACCCGCAAGCCAGACCCTTCACATGACATTGTTTGCCAAACCCTTCACCTTTAGGCGAGCCTAGCAACTTGCAAGATTCCTGTTCACCCTTAGACGAAGTCAACGATGCAATAGATGACATATCATCAGGCACTTGAAGATCCAAAAGGACAACCACGTCGGAGCAGGAAGCAACATGGAACGTGAAAACTACCTCACCAGCGAATTTCTGCATATTACCCACGCCTTGCCTAGGAATCTCAGGGACGAGATACTTGTAAGGGGGTAGGTCTATCACACCTTGTGATTTTCCTCACGACTAAGTTAACATGACTCAAAAATCAGGGCCAATTAAAACATTTTGGAGTGCATATGAATGCTTGACTTGTGTGCTATTTGCTTGCTTGTTTGATTGCCTGATCATGCTCTATATTCATAAATGCTCATTTCCTTGATCTAAACTGTTGTCCGATGATCATACCATGTGTGTAGGACCTCAAACTATTTTCTCAAATATTGTTTTGGCCAAAAAAGCATTTATTCAATTTAGGTGTTCATAAACCGCTGAATTGAGGTTTGTACTACAAGTCCTCAAATTAGGTGGAATATTTTCCCCAAAGGATAATATTTCGAAAAGATATATAAAACTTCCCAAATACACAAAATATTATTTTCTTATTTTATTTAAAGGCTTTTTCTTAAGGCTAGAAATGGTCTTTTATTGGGCAAAATTATTTTTATGCTTTCAAAATATTTGGAAAATTTAGGAAAACTCAGTGGACATATATTGTCCATATATAAGAGTTTAAACACGTGGTCATGTTCCAAATATTGGACAGAACCGTTCAAACCATTTCTTCTTATTTCAAGCATTTGAAGTATTTCTATAAGAACTATTCTCGAATAAATCCAAGAAAATTCTAGCATGTAAAATATTATATATGTGATCATCTTGCCAAGTTTCATATCAATCCCATCTGATTTGGTTCACCGAATAATTCCAAAACCCTCTCTGTCTAGATCCAAATTTGAAAAACTTTACATTGCCAAATGTTTCATATTGATCCCAAACATTGTGGACATGTTCTAACACTCAAATAATGCATCCACACCAAGTGGTGCATTGAGGAGAACAAAGTAAGTTGTCCATATCCCCCCAAACCCCTTCCTGCTGATTTCAAGAATTGGAAATTGTTGCATTGTCAAGTTTCCCTATTTGGTCCCAAACATTTTGGGCATGCTCTAATACCCATATTATGTCAACACACTAAGTGGTGGATAAAGGATAATAGTTTTGCTTAGTTAGATCTAAGCAACTCCATTTGTTTCCATTTATAGGGTCTACTAAGATTGCATTATCAACTTTCTTCAGTTAAGCTAAGAACTTGTGAATATCAAGTCCATAGGATTCCTCAGCCCAGCCCAACTACAACACAAACGCCTTCATCCATAAGCTTGTAGACAAGGAAAGTGGTCCCAAAAAGATTCTCCTTGTCCCTAATTTTTACCACAACATGGGCTAGCCCCCTTCTACCCCCAGTAACCTTGCCATGGCATATGCTCAATCATTTGGGGGGTCACTCCCTTATTCCCTCCCTCTTTTTAACATGGCAGCCCCTCTTTTTCATCCCTCTCATTATTATGTTCATGAAAATGCCCCCACGTTTCGCCACAACATCTCTAGTATGCAAATGCATCTTTCCACACCCAAAACTGACATGCTCATATGGAAGATGCGAGCAGTTCATCCAAAACTAGATTTTGGCAGCAAATACAGCTTTGTACTACAAGTACCATATTCACTTACCTCCATCAGATGAAAGTTGGTGTACATGTAGTCCTTCTACCCTAAGACCAATGGACAAGGTTCAACCCCAAGTGTCCAACAGTAAGAACAATTTGGATGAACCCCAAGTTTTCTGCTGAAACCTTACCCACACTAACAACCACCCCCACACAACTCCATTTACCTTGCCACTTCACCAGTGCTCTCTTGCAAGCATGCCTCACACCCCAGATAACTTTGGACGACCAAAAAGGCGCTAGAGACATACCTTAGCATGGTGACCACACAATGGGCATGCAGAAACGGTGTTCTACCGACAGGAGCTGTCCTGTAGCTTGTGGCCGGCTCTAGCAGGGCATCCACGCACACTAGGGAATCCCTCATTGCCTCCCACACCACTCCTCGACGTGTGCAAGCTTCCAAGGCAGCTGAAATGTGCATGCTCTTCGCGCCCGAGAGTATTTGAGGCGGGCCGAAGCTCTCTCTGGTCGCCTCCTCATAAAATCTCATCCATCAGACCCCCACTTGTCACCCCGAGCTCTCTCTCCCTACCTTGAACCTCATGGACCTCCCGATTTGCCTCACATCCTCTGCATCGACGATAATGGCCGGAGCCTTGCCAGCGGCCCCTCCTCAAAATTGGTGCTCCCTAGCCCCCTGCTCTCTCCCCAGCCTCACCGAGCCCCACCTACGCCTGCACCCTTATCCCCTTGACCCATTTCCCTCCTCCCCACGACCGCAGCACCGTGCCCACCATGGCCAGTGGCATCCTCCGCTGTGGTGGAAGCCTTGCTCGGCTGTGACCTCTCCTATGCCCAAGGGTAGCCCAGGCACACGCGGCACCCTACCCTAAGCACTCTAGTGGCTGAAGCGTCACAGGAGGTGGCCAGGGGCACCGGATCGGGTGCCGGTGTGCGCTTGGCCCCACCTCCTCTGCCTCGCCCTAGCTCGATAGGGATGTGGGAGAAGGCCTGCCGGCGGGGCCTGAGGGAGTCCTGGGTTAGGGGTTGTTAGACGATCGGCCTATTCCTGATAAGCCGGACTCATGGGCCGCTTACTGAGTATGGGATTGATCGAAGGCCCTGTTGCCAGAGAGGAAGCCTCAACAGTCATGGCGTCTCTTCCAAGTTTGGGATAGTAGATATCCATGTTATTTTCCTTTGATATGCAACCAACCATGTGTAACACTAGGGACCCACGATGTCTATATAAGTCGAGGGGTTTTAGATTGTAGGGTAGAGAAACTCATATAGGATTCTAGTTATTCGATCTCGAGGTAGATCAACTCTGTAACCTTCATACCATCAATATAATTGAGCAGGACGTAGGGTTTTACCTCTATAAGAGGGAACGAACCTACGTAAACATCATCTCCTTTGTCCCTTGTTACCATCGATCCTAGTCTCACAGCTCGGTACCCCCTACCCGAGATCCCCCGATTTTGATACCGGCATTGGTGATTTTATTGAGAGTTCTGTTGTGGTCGTCAAAGGAATCGATGGCTCGCCTTGTCATAAGCAATGAGGTCTATAGCCAGGATATCCGCATCCCTGGTGAGATCTTCATAGGTGGCGACATCTTGTCGCATGCCCACCCGTCCGGCCATCTTGGCTAGATCCGAAGCTTCTCCCGTGATCAAGAAATTAGATTCGGAACCCTACAGTTTGTCATTGATTCATGGGGAGAGGTAATCTTGATGGAACCCTCAGATCACATGGAAAGCCCGCAGATCCTGAAGCCTCGACGCCGGAAGCATCGATCCCTTCCCCTGAGGTAATATTCACCCTCGGGCTGTCCAGAACGCCCGATCTAGTTGTTGTGCCCGGATCCGCCGTGGCTAAACATAACTAGGATTCGCTGTCATGCGACTCAAGAACTACGATGCCGTGGATCAACCCCGTGCGCATCGGCGACACGGGTCACACCGACGCCTCCTCCCTAACCGAGCTATTTGATCGGAGTCAATCCAAGTGTATGACCGACGACCAGACCCTAGTCTCTGACCGGGTCCGGTTTAAACCGTACGATAGGGAGATTTGCACCTCTCAGGTCTGGTTTTCGAGGATATTAATTTCCTAGTCAGTGGCCCTTGTGCTCATCAACCTCAGGACTGTTAGCTGACGAGACACTAACTTGATACAGAAATACCAAGCAAAATACAAAAAATATGTAGTACAAGACCATCATTGTCTATGAGTACAACAAAAGGTTTCTAATGGTTCCTAGCGGAAGCAGTTCGGGTTCATCAGCGTCTATGGGACTCCATTTCCCACAGGAACAGTTGACCTGGTTAACTCCGATCTTCGCGTGGCTGCAATCTTCGATGCCTAGGTTCTGGGGTTGTCATCATAATGCACATATCCACATGCATAATTTGTCCAACACAATAGCTAGGGATAAGCCAGTGAGTACTTTGAATGTACTCGCAAACATTATGAAAACAGGCACAACATAGTGAGTGATAATCATGCACTGAAATATTCCACGATCACTTAGTCAGTCAAAAAGTAAAATTCATGATACACGCAAGTAGGTCATTCATCTTAAACGGGAATAAGCAATCAGAGAATGAAAATAAACCGACCGGGTGTCTGAAGCGGCGCTCCCAAAGGATAAAAATCTAAGGCATGCCTCAGTCAGGCGTCTGAGCAACGCCGCATAAAGGGCTTATAAGGAAAATAAATAACAAGCATGCCATAGTTGGGCGTCTCAGCAACGCCACATAAAGTGCTTATAAGGAAAATAAATAACAAGCATGCCACAGTCGGGCGTCTGAGCGACACCACATAAAGGGATTATAAGGCAAATAAATAACAAGCATGCCATGGTCGGGCGTCTGAGGGACGCCACATAAAGGGCTTATATAATAATCATAATGAGTATCGAGGAGGTAGAACCTTCCCAGGGATACTCAATAATTGAAACAATATAAATGGTTAGTCCACCATAATAATAATCATAACCATCATTCATCACTCGTCATGATCAATATTCCGGTTTAGATGTTCTCCTCCGAAGACCGACATTAAAACCGTCACTTGAGCCATCCTAGACTATACTCTTTCACCACGGACACGACTATTCGAATAGACATAAACTCTGCAGAGGTTGTACTCTTTACCCATGAGTAACGGATTCCTTTAGTCCATTGAGACTAATTCCGCTTACGGCCTTTGAATTAAAAACACACCTGACCTGCACACACCAGCTTAACTTACCGGTGCCTGGAATCACCCACGGCACTCGTTAAGCAAAAATCTAAGTGAGGAGGCTATATCAACCTCGATTAGCATGGGATCACGAAATTATCACGCGCGCAAACAAGGGGAGATACCCCGTCAGCTCCAACCGGAAACACCCATGCCCCCGGACCAAGTGACATGCCTACCAGGGGCCACTGGTATCTTTCACTATGGTCTCTCTGTACGGTGTGTGCTAAGTAAGGGGTTGAAAAATTACTGAACCGTACCCTACCTGCTGTAGGGACAAGTGGTAGTACGAAACAAGTATGGAGGTTACTGGCACGATCTATGGTTGACTAAGGAGGTTATGTATTCTCTGCATGGTTAGCACAACAAATATATTTCACGACATTAGACAGAATCACCACTCATCATACCCTCATGCCTTACTGACCATTCTCGCTCCAACGATATGTCAGCGCAAAGATCGTGTCCACCCAAGACAAAGACTTCTCCCGATTCCTTCCGGTAGGTATAAGTGGCATACGAGGGCGAATACTTTCCCAAGCATATCAATTCCAAAAGCAAGGAATTTTCATCATGCATTTGTAAACATGATCACACCATCACATGAATTAAAGCATACTTCAGGTCAACTCGATGTTACAGTCACATTAAGCAACACACAACAAATATTATACCATGGTTTGGAATGCTTGCCTTCAACGTGTCTGTATTTGAGGTGCACTCCAAAACTTTATCTTCACTCCAAATTGCAATTTGAAAATATTCTAATTAACACACAATTCAAAAAAAGCACAAAAAATTGTCTTGGAAAATTTTCAAATAAATATGAAAATAAACTAGATGGAGTTTGGGAGAGGTGGGAAAAAGAATCAATTCCATTGGGTTTTTATTTTAAAATTTGGAGCCAGTCAAAGTCTGGTCAGTTTTCTATTATTAATATAAATCAGAAAAAGAAAACGGTTCGAATCAAAATACGCTTTCGAGGTGGAGGAGACGTACTTCTGGGGGGCGTATCCAATTAAAACAGTGCGGGCCGGCTCGGGGGTCACTAAGTGTGGGTCCATTGGGCCCACAGGTCAGGTGTATCCAGTTGCCCGCGCCTCCTTCCTTTTCTTGCCGAGCGGAGGTGAAGCTCCGGTGACCTTTGTCGGCGAAAGGTGGTTGCTCACAGGGCTCCGATGGCAGGGATGGATCAACTAGTTCAGGGCGGTCCTCCCATTGGTCGAAAGGCTAGCGGGGACGAAGGGAGTCGCCGGCGGCGAGCTCCACGACGGGCGCTGGCTTCTGGAGCTGTTGAGGTTTTGGCCTAGGGCAGTTCCCGGTCGAGCCTGAGTGGTGGAGCGGCTCTGCAAGGTCAAGGGAAATCGGATGGCGGCTACGGAAGGACTAGGAAGGCCCTGCTCGCGGTGGATTTGACCAGAGCATGGCGGCGGCTGAAGCTATCGGAGGAGGGGAAGATGGCCTCCTCTAGTTGTTTTCTGGCTACAGGGGCTTAAGAGGGATGGCATGAGGTCGCCTGAGGGTCTGGTTGAGCCTGGGTCTCCTTTTATAGGCGAATTGATGTCGATTCCACGGTGGCCGGGGATAAGCCCGACGAACTGTGGCTCGGGGCAACGTGGGTCTGGTCGATGCTAACCGAGGTCTTGCGGATGATCTTGAGCTGTTTCTGAGGGCGAGTTGGCGCATGGCTATGGCTTGGGTAGTGCCGCCACGGAAGGTGGCCTGCTGCCGACGCCGGCGTAGCACCAAGGCGCTCGCTACGGCGGAACTGTGGGGTGCCAGGGGTGGTCGGGTGGCACGGGTGGGCGGATAAGGACGGTGCGCGGCCCTGCGGGCGAGCAAAGGCCAGGGGGAGGATGCGGCAGCTCGGGAGACCGCATGTGCGAAACGTGCGCTCTACTAGCGCACCGGACAAGCTCACCAACTATTCTATAAAATGCCATGGCACTCCAGAGGGTTCCTATGCCACTAAGACTTCCCAGGCTTAGGTTAGAAGGCAATGTTGGGTTAGAAGAAATCTTGGTTAGGCTAAGGAAGCAAGTCCACAATGCAACCATGGTTTGATGTCAAATCTGTTCATGAACACAAGGTGCTCGACAGAATGCCATGTGCACCTAGAAATACATTTTGGCAACCAAACTTTCTAGGTTAAGGTATCCTTAGATGCATAAGCGGATGGCATGGTTAGTTTGTCAAAAGCAAAAATTCCCTAATGCAAGATTTGCAAGTCTACAACTCCGTACAGAAACAAAATGGTGCTATTGTGTGAACCAAAAATATTTCAATAGTCTCAAACTCCTGGACTTAAGGGTTTGGTAGCAAGTACTCATGGCATAAAAAATCCCAAGATCAATAGAGCAAAATAAAATAGAGTTGTAGTACAAATCACCAAACTAGACCAGAATACAAATGTGGATGGTTTGCTCAAATTTTCCAAAGAACACAAATGGGTTTACGCATAAAAATGAATTATACACCTCTACTAACATCTTCAAATTTTCATGGAATTTTTAAAGTAATATTTAATTAGGTTGTAGTGGAAACTACAAACTGGACCAGACTTGAAAACTTGAAATAAAGCTCAAAATCTCCAAATGAATAAGAGAGATTTTTGCATAAAAGTGATGTAGGAACATCACACGTCTCCTAAATTTTTTTTGTAGAATTTTTAAGAGAAGTTATAAAAGGGTTGTAGTCCAAATGAGGCTCTAAAACTTAAGAGGAACCATTAAATAAAAGAAGAGAGCTTAGGAGAATAATTGTAGGAGTATTTCCACTGATCATATACAATGAAAATGAAATGCTCCTGAGTAGGCACTAAAGTCCAAAAGCATTTTAGAAAAGTTTCTACTAAGAGGGAAAAATCCACAACTCAAAAGAAAGAAGTCATCCTCAAATCAATTGTTGATCCAGAAAATAAAAGTTTAATTTCCTGGCAAAATTTTAATTAAGAAAACATGGTGAAATTTTTGGGGTGTTACAACACTACCCCCCTCAAGAAAAATCTCGTCCTCGATATTTGCTAAGGACGGTATCAAAATATTACTCCTGCTAACATGCTATACTAATTCGAAAATTAAATACCCTACTTACGCGATTTGACATGGCTACAGTGAACGGTCAGATAATTGGTGAACTATAGTGGGGGTACTGGCATTGCATGAGAAAATCGACGGTTGAGGGAACGAGAGATTTCTACTTATGGCTACGGTAAATTTGGAATTAATGAAATTCTAAATTTACAAATTATGTTGGTCGTGTCCGAGTGCATACAACTCTCTCTGGCTGACAGGTGGACCCAGGGCCCACTGTCAGTCTCTTCTTCCACCTCGGACTCTCCTCTCTTCCTATCTCTCGTGCACTTTCTCTTGCTGTTCCCATTGGCGATGTCTAGCGCGTAGGGCATCTAGACCGTACTGCGGTAGTGCGCGGCGTGCTAGCTGCCGGCACAGCGTGCACTCACCTCGTGGGCCAGTGCGCTGTCGCCACTGCTCGCGGATTCGCCTCCGATCACCGGCGATCGTGCGACGAGCGGCGCTAGTGGACTTCGCCCAGCATACACCGATCTCGAGCAATAAAAATGACCGCGGTGCTCCTCTCTTCTTCCTCACACTTGGCCTCGGTTCTTCTTATTCCTCCTTCTCCACCATTTTTGCTTGCAGCAGCTCGAGACGAGGTTCTAATGGCGGAGGTGACGCCGGACTGGTTCACGATCCTGCTGGGTGGAGGGTTGGCGGCATTGCTAGGGTTATCCGTGCTCCTGTGTGCGATGATCCTCGATGATCGTTGTGATGCTGCTACTCGAGTGTTAGCTCATCATGGCAGCGGTGATCACGAGGATTAGGTGTCTGTGTTAGGTGCTACCTGCTGTTAGTGTGTTGGAGGCAAACCGCACCCGAATAATTACCAACAAATTTCTCTTTCAGAAAAATTGTGGTGTGCTAGTGAGGTGATTGGTTATGTGCGAAATGTGTATGTGGTTCTACACTTAATGCATGTGGTGAAGTAGTTGGGACTGTGAGCCTGTTGTCGTGGTACTGCATGAATTTAAGTATGTGTCATGAGAAAAAAAAATTGTTGCAATTTGCTCAAAGAAAACTCACCTCGAGAGTGCAAAAAAACAGTTGATCACAAATCACAGCAGTAAAAATTTACTCACACACAATTGAAATCAAACAATTTATTCATAGTCCAATCTTATGACATAACACGCATATTGCAGTCAACAATTAAGTGTAAGCTTAACAAATACAACATGAGTTGTCTACGGTGCAAAAGCAAAATATTCAAGGTCCTGAGGAAATGTCTCCAGCACTGGAGCACATTCTTCCTCTTCTGGGGAGAGTGGATGGACTAGTCGAATAACATGCCTCTCCTGGTCTGGTCTCAGTGGTCTACCAACGACAATCCAAGGATTCAAAACTGCGAGATTCTGGAGGTAATCCATTACTCGCTGAGTCAAACGCTCTTGGGCAATGACGTAACTATTCGTCCCCCGGCAAAAGATGCTTCTTCTCCGGGTGCTACACGGCTCGAGAAGTAATAATACCCTCTTTCATTGGCATAGGGCATTGCAAATCGAAGGCAGGTAATTGCATCGTACATAGCAACTTCTATGGCCAAATGCAGAGTCGGCATACATTTCCCCACGAAGGAGACTTCTGTTGGGTGTTGGTTTGGGTCCATAGGTGGGATGTGCACTATCGCCCAATATTTCGAGGCAAATGAGGTGATCCTCGATTTGAAGATCTTGTACTGGTGTGGATGGGGAGAACCCATGGTACTGCGGGTAAAGTCCCACAATATCTTAGCAAAACTACCTAGGGTCACATCTAGGGTTCTTCGATGAATACTAGGACTTGGCATGGCAAGAATGGCTGTGAGAGTTGTGCTCAAAGTGAGGGATGCTTGGTAAGGTCACGGCGTGGCCTCTTATATAGCACCAAGGCTGGGTTACCGATTGCGGTGCGGGGGCAACCTTTGTTGTTGGTCCTGCTCTATGGGGTAGATGTCACAGATATACACATCTCACAAAAGTGACATATCACTATTGGTTGACGACTGGGGTGGTTTTCGATAGCTACGCCCAAACATTTAATATGCAACCAAACGCCAAAATTTTATTTATGCAAGGATACTCTTAGTACTATTAAAAATAATGGCATACAAGCAACATGCATTTTATTCATGGTGATACAGGGTCACACTACTATTTGGCGAGGGAATACAAAGACTCGGCACTACTGGAGTGGCTTAGTCTACCTCGTTAATATCTAGTCGAGCATGCCTTGCAGACGCCGAGGCTTCTCCTTGGGCTTCACCGTCGGGATTTGCTGGATTAGGGTGATGGTTTGCAGGGTCGGGGTGGTGATGATGGCCATCGCGGCAGTTGGTGGTCACAATCCCGTTGGAGTGAGTCCCCAAAAGGCGATGAAGCTCCTTCGGGGATACAAACACATTCCGGTTGGTTGTAGGGGCAGGGTTCAATGACTCAATTTGTCATCCGAATAGCACGATGGGGTTGTCGGTGTCGGTTGCCACTTCCCTTCTTGCTGGGGCTTGACGAGCAAGTTCTCCACGAGCTGCGATCAGATCAAGGGTGACCTGATCGAATACTGCCTCTAGTGCGCTGAGGTAGCGCACAAGATGCAGCAGTGCAAGGTCCGTCTCGTGGTCTCTGCTGGCAATCTAGGGTGGTCAACTATACCCATCACGGCTGGGGTAATAATAAAACGAGTGGCAGTTAACTCTTTGCGACAAGTGCCAAAGTTGAACTATAGCCTCTCGAGCTGCTACCTGGATGGATTGTGGCTCAAAGGAAGTTGACCTTCCGGTGAACCTGTAGGGGCGTTCTGGCGAGATGCCACTACCATAGATGTGCACCGTGGCCCAAAAGTGATGACTCTCATCACTCATGCGCTCCTGATACACAACATATTCTAGGGGGTCTTCTAATGCAAAGGCACGGCGGGTGAGGATAGCTAGGACGGTCACAAAACCTCCAAGGTTGTTTGCGGTGGTCTCATTGTGAACAATGGCGCCAGGCATCTTGGCTTGGTTTTGGCTTGTTGGCTATGGTGTGATGGGTTTGCGGCAAATGTTTTCTTTTATAGAAGAAAACAGAGTCTTCCTTCGCACGCTTGCGAACGGGACAATTTAGGTTTCGGTCACGGCGCGTGATCGATGGGCTAGGCGGATAGGTTAGGCACCGACTGCTGAAAGGTGTCAGGGTCACTGTGTGGGCTATCGGATATGATAGGCTTGGCTGCAATTAGGTTAAAGTCTTGGTGGGTGGTTTACCTAGGTTTATTGCCCTGTCTAAGACAGGGTTAGCCAATGGGAAGCCTAGCTCTGATACCAAGGTTGTCAGGACCGGTTTTCCAAGATATTAATTTCCCAGTCAGTGGCCCTTGTACTCATTATCCCTAGGATTATTGTTAGCCGACGAGACACTAACTTGATACAGAAATTGCAAGGAAAATACAAAAAATATGTAGTACAAGACCATCATGGTCTTTGATTACAACCACAGGTTTCTAGTGGTTGGTGGCGGAAGCGGTTTGGGGTCATCAGCGTCTATGGGTCTCCATTTCCCACTGGAACAGCTGACCTGGTTAACTCCTATCTTCGCATGGCTGCAATCTTCGATACCTAGGTTCCGGGATTGTCTTCATAATGCTCATCTCCACATGCTTAATCTGGCCAAGACAATATCCAGGGACAAACCAGTGAGTACTTTGAATGTACTCGCAAACATTATGAAACTAGGCACAACATAGTAAGTGATAATCATGCACTGAAATATTCCATGATCACTTAGTCGGTCACAAAATAAAATTCATGACACATGCAAGCAGGCCATTCATGTTAAACGGGAATAAGCAATCAAAGAATGAAATTAAATCGATCGGGTGTCTGAAGCGACGCCTCAAAAATATAAAAAAGATAAAGCATGCCTCAGTCACTCATCTGAGTGACACCACATAAAGGGATTACAAGGAAAATAAATAACAAGCATGCCATAATCGGCCATCTGAGCGACGCCAGATAAAGGGCTTATAAGGAAAATAAATAACAAGCATGCCATAGTCGGGCATCTGAGCGACACCACATAAAGGGCTTATAAGGAAAATAAATAACAAGCATGCCACAGTCGGGCGGGTGAGCGACGCCACATAAAGGGCTTACATAATAATCATAATGAGTATCTAGGAGGTAGAACCTTCCAAGGGATACTCAATAATTCAAACAATATAAATGGTTAGTCCACCATAATAATAATCATAACCATCATTCATCACTCGTCATGATCAATATTCTGGTTTAGAAGTTTTCCTCCAAAGACCGACACTAAGACCGACAATTGACCCATCTCAGACTGTAGTCCTTAACAGAGGACACAACTATTTGAATAGATATAAACTCTGTAGAGGGTGTACTCTTTACCCACGAGTAACGGATTCCTTTAGTCCACCGGGACTAATTCCGCTTACGGTTTTTGAATTGAAAACACATCTGACCTGCACACACCAGATTAACTTACCTGTGCCTGGAATCACCCATGGCACTCATTAAGCAATACTCTAAGTGGGGAGGCTATATCGTCCTCAATTAGCATGGGATCACAAAATTTATAACGCGCACAAACAAGGGGAGCTGCCCCCTTGGCTCCAACCGGAAACACCCATGCCCCCGGACCAAGCGACATGCCTACCAGGGGCCACTAGTATCTTTCACTATGGTCTCTCTATACGGTGTGTCCTAAGAAAGGGGTTTACAACTTACTTAACCGTACCCTACCTGCTGTAGGGACAACTGGTAGTACGAAACAAGTATCGGGGTTACTAGCACAAGACTCGATCTATGGTCGACTCAGGAGGTTATGTATTCTCTGCATGGTTAGCACAACAAATATATTTCACGACATTAGACAGAATCACCCCTCATCATACCCCTCATGCCTTACTAACCATTCTCGCTACAACGAGATGTCAGCGCCAGGCTCGTGTCTACTCGAGACAAATACTTCTCTCGATTCATTCCGGTAGGCATGAGTGGCATACGAGGGTTAATACTTTCACAAGCATATCAATTCCAACATGAAGGAATTTTCATCATGCATTTGTCAACATGATCACACCATCACATGAATTAAAGCATACTTTAGGTCAACTCGATGTTACTGTCACATTAAGCAACACACAACAAATATTATGCCAGGGTCCAGAATGGTTGCCTTCAATGTGTGTGTATTTGAGGTGCACTCCAAAACTTTATCTTCACTCCAAATTCCTATTTGAAAATATTATAATTAACAAACAATTCAAAAACAGCACAAAAAGTTGTCTTGGAAAATTTTCAAATAAATATGAAAATAAACTAGATGGGGTTTGGGAGAGGTGGGAAAAAGAATCAATTCCATTAGATTTTTTTTAAAAGTTGGAGCCAGTCAAAGTCTGGTCAATTTTCTGTTTTTAATATATATCAGAAAAAGAAAATGGTTCAAATCAGAATAAGCTTTCGAGGCAAAGGAGACATACTTCTAGGGGGACGTCTCTAGTTAAACCAACGCGGGCCGGCTCGGGGGTCACTAACAGTGGGTCCATTGGCCCACTGGTCAGGTTTGACCAGTCGCCCGTGCCTCCTTCCTTCTTTGGCCGAGTGAAGGCGAACCTCCTGCAAAATTTGTCGGCAAAAGGCGGCTGCTCACGGGGCTCCGATCGCAGGGATGGATCCACCAGTTTAGGGCGGTCCATCCAGTGGTAGAAAGGCTAGCGGGAACGAAGGGAGTCACCGATGGCGAGCTCCACGACGGGCGGTGGCTTCGGGAGCTGCTGGTTTTTCGGCCTAGGGCAGTTCTTGGTCGAGCCTGAGTGTTAGGGCAGCTTTGCAAGGTCAAGGGAAATCGGATGGCGGTGACGGAAGGACTAGGGAGGCCCTGCTCATCATGGATTTGACAGGAGCACGGCGGCGGTCGAAGCTACCAAAGGCAGGGAAGATGGCCTCCTCTAGTTGTTTTCTGGCTACGGGAGCTCCAGATGGATGGCACGAGGTCGCCTTAGGGTTTGGTTGAGCCTGGGGTCTTTCTTTTATAGGCAAATCGAGGTCGGTTCCACGGCGTCCGGGGATAAGCTCGAAGAACTGTGGCTCGAGGCGACGTGGGTCTGGTCGGCGCTAACCCACGGCTTGCGGATTAGCTCGAGTTGTTCCCGAGGGCGAGCTGGCGCGCGGCTGTGACTTGGGAGCTGCTGCCATGGTAGGAGGCCTACTGCTGACGCTGGCGTAGCGCCTCACTAAGGGGTGCCAATGGTGGCAGGGTGGCACAGGTGGGCGGATAAGGACGGGGCGCGGCCCTGCGGGTGAGCAAAGGCCAATGGCAGGATGTGGCGGCTCGGGACACCGCACGTGCAAAATGCGTGCTCTGCTCGCGCTCGGACATGCTCACCAACTATTCAACAAAATTCCACGGCACTCTAGAGGGTTCCTATGCCACTAAGACTTCCCATGCTTAGGTTAGAAGGCAAGGTTGGGTTAGAAGACATCTTGGTTAGCCAAAGGAAGCAAGTCCACAATGCAACCATGGTTTCATGTCAAATCTGTTCATGAACACAAGGTGCTCGACAGAATGCCATGTGCACCTAGAAATACTTTCTGGCCACCAAACTTTCTAGGTTAAGGTCTCCTTAGATGCATAAGAGGATGGCATGGTTAGTTTGTCCAATGCAAAATTTGCAAGTCTACAACTCTGGACAGAAAAAATGGTGCTATTGTATGAACGAAAAATATGCCAATTTTCTCAAACTCCTGGACTTAATGGTTTGGTAGCAAGTACTAATAGAAAAAAAATCCCAAGATCAATATAGCAAAATAATATGGAGTTGTAGTACAAATCACCAAACTGGACCAGAATGCAAATGTGGATGGTTTGGTCAAATTTTCCAAACAACACAAATGGGTTTTTGCATAAAAATGAATTATATACCTCTACAGACATATGAAAATTTTCATGGAATTTTTAAAGTAATATTTAATATCTAAAATCATGTCTTAGGTTGTGAACATTTTTCCTTTCTCTTATTCTGCTATGAGAGATATTCTACCATTTCTTCATGTATGATCCACTTTGAAAATCCCAAGGAAAATTATGCCAACTCCAAATCTAGTGAAACCAATTTCTAAATATTCCTAAATTCATGCCTAATTTAATAGGTACTTTTACTCATTTTTATAAAAAGGCATTCTATAGATTCCTTGCAGGTCCATTAAACCCCTTAATTCCATCATATTAAAATGTTCGGAAATATCCACTAATCCAATTCCAATGAACCACTCTGGTTATTTTTCATATAAACAGAGAAGTCCTATAAAATTCAAATTCATATTTATATAGCACTTTATTTCACTGCTGGTTGTGTTGCTTATTGCGGTTGTTTCCGGCGATAGTTGAATGAGTAGACGAAGTGCTCAGAATGGAAGAGAAGCGCGTGAAGACCTCGAAGACTTTGCTAAGACAGGCAAGCAACCCTTTCACCATGACTATGAAACCTTTTATTGCATGGCATACATCACTTTATTTGGTGATGTTCATCATGTTGATGTGGTGACCACTTTGATGGGATGCCTCCGATACTTTCTTGTTGATACTTGCATCATGAATGACCCTACCTCCTTATGAGGGTTGTGCGGGTGGTAGCATCGAGGTTGCTATTAGTTGCTAGTAGTTGCTACGCAAGTGGGATGGGAATATGCATGGTGATGGAAACAAAAATGATTTTAAAGACTTCTCGAAAACCCCGTCGGGTGCCACTAATGCCCAAGGGAGAGGATGATGAGCTAGGTAGCCACTTGATAAAGAAGTGGTGTACCAGAGCAAGTGAGTGTGTTGATTTTTGAAAACAAATTGGTGTAAGTTGCGACAATTATTCCAACCTTAAATGTACAACCATGATACCCCTTATGGGTCGGGGCTTTGTTGATTACTATCATGGGTACTAGCATAGAGTGTGTATTATTATTTGAAAGGAGTGACATGGCCACTCTCGATACTAGGTCATGCCGGTAAGGACGATCATGCGATGTCTTCACATGCACTGGGCACACCGTTGGTACCTTCATGGATGCGCCGCGATCAGTGTCATGTTCTTTGGGAACCTGGCAAGGAGTACGCCCGAACCGCGATCAAGCAGTGACGAGAACCGCGCCTCCAGTTGGACAAGCGCATGGGGTCCACTATAGAAAAGTCCGCTTCGGGGTACCCCGTCAGCCTACCAAACGAGGTGGGATGTCCAGCATTTACCCATGAGCTGTGGCAAGTCCAGTGGCCCAAATCCAGCATGTTCAAACCAGAAGTATCGGAGAAGTATGACGGCAATACCCATACGTCAGAGTTACTGACCGTCTACACCATTGCGGTGCTGGCTGCCGGGGGCCGCGACAACAAGTTATTCGCCAACTACTTCTCATTGGTGCTTAAGCCCAACGTCGGGTCATGGATGATGCACTTGCCGGAGGGGTCCATCGCTTCCTGGGTGGACCTGTCTCACGAGTTTGTTGGTACCTTCACCAGAGGTCATCAAGCTCCTGGCCAGGAGAGCGATCTGCACAGCATCCCCTAGAAGGAAGGTGAAACTCTTCGGAAGTACATCCACAGGTCCAGCCGCATTCACCACAACATCCCAGACGTTCACCATGCCGCTATTATCAGCATGTTCCATCAGAACATGCGGAACCGTAGGATGCTGGAAGACCTGGCGTTGAACAGAGTCAGGGACGTCGCCGAGCTTTATGCTTTGGCACACAAGTGCGCTCGTGCTGAAATAGGGAGAAGACTCCCCGGCGAAGATGCCGACGTAGAGGTCGACTCTGAAGAAGAGGATACTGCTGTCCTAGCAAAGAAGGGCTGACAACAGAACAAGAATTGCTAGGGCAAGACCGTGCTTGCCGTAGAGGCATCTGGCAACCCCGGCGTCGCCAAGAAAGGCAAGGTCGATGACCCCGGCAACAATGTTGCCGGGTGCGCCTCCTGCGATGCCCTGGCAGCTGCCGGCAAGCCAGAAGACTCTGGCAAGCAGTATTGCAAGATCTTTGCACCAAAGGCCACAACCTCCAAGACTACCGACTAGTTGATCAGCTTGCCGAGAAGTAGAGGTATGAATACGAGAGGCGAGACAAGGATAAGGATCAGGATGGTGCTGAGGGGTCCGTCAAGAAGCGTGTTTGCCGAGGAGGTCGCCGCGACAAGCAAGAAGAGGATGATGATGCCGAAGACAATGATGTATCTAGTGGGAATGAGTTTCAGAAGGCTATGGAGATGAGGTGCATAGAAGGAGGAGCCTCGTCGCATTCCTCTCACCGCGAACTTAAATAGTGGGCGTGCGAGATTAACACAGTAGGGCCATCTATCGGCACACAGAGACCTCTAAAATTGTCCAACACTCCTATCATCTTCGACGCAAAGGATCACCCTGATCGCATAACTATGGTCGGGTCTGGCCATTGTTGGTCTTGCCAACAATCCGCAACCTCAAGGTGATGAAGATGTTAGTCGACAGTGGGCCTAGCCTGAACCTGATCTCGCCCGATGTCATTCGGACGTTGCAGATTCCTGACGAAGATCTCGAGCCGACATTCGCTTTCCAAGGGGTCAATTTGGGAAGGACTCAGCCAAAAAGCAAGGTCACGCTGCCAGTGACATTTGGTAGCGACATCAATTTTAGAACGGAGAAGATCGTTTTTGACGTTGCCAAGATCTCATTGCCATACAATGACATTCTTGGCTGCCTGGCATTGGCCAAATTCATGGCGGCCACTCACTTCACTTACAACGTGCTGAAGATGCCCGGGCCAATGTGTGTCATCACCATTAACTCCGACAAGAAGAGCGCACTTATCTGCGCCGACCAACTCTACTAGGGGGCAGCTGGAGCACCTGCCGCCAAGTTACTTGCTCCTGTTGCTAAAGCTCCCAAGGGAAAGAAGACCGGCAACGCCTCTGACGCACATTCCGGCAAGCGTGCCCCCTTGGGGTGCTGCACTCCCAGCGACGATGTGCAAGAGAGCTCCACCGGCAAGAGCAAAAAGTCCAAGGCTGCCCCGCTAGAGACCAAGAAGGTGCCCGCCAAGGAGGATGGCATGAGGGAACTTTGACCATAAGTTCCACCCTTGATGACAAATAGGAAAGCGCGCTCATTGCCTTCTTGTGGGTGAATGTTGATGCATTTGTATGGCAACCATCTGATATCCCCGGCGTTCCCAGGAAGATGATTGAGCACCACACGCGCGGCCCATCAACCAGAAGGTTCGGAAGCAAGCTTTGCAGCGGCAATAGTTTATTGCCGAAGAGATCAAGAAATTAGAAGCAGCTAGCCTGATCATAGGAGTACTCCATCCTACGTGGTTGGCCAATCCAGTCATAGTGTGCAAGGCAAATGGGAAGTGGAGGCTATGCATTCATTTCACAGACATCAACAAGGCCTGCCCCAAAGAACCTTTTCCCTTGCCGTGCATCGACCAGATTGTGGACTCCACTGCCGGCTGCGACTTGTTGTCTTTCCTTGACGCCTATTCAGGCTATCATCAGATTTTCATGGCCAAAGAAGACGAGGAGAAGACTGCATTTATCACCCCATGTGGTACGTATTGCTTTTTGCGTATGCCTTTCAGGCTGAAAAGCGCTGGTTCTACCTTTGCAAGACCAGTCTAGATTTCTTTTGAGCCCCAGCTACATAGAAATATGGAAGTTCACATGGATGATATAGTGGTCAAAGCCAACGATAAGGCCACACTCAAATCAGGCCTACAAGAAACATTTGCAAATGTGCGCAAGATCAACATGAAGCTTAACCCCGAGAAATGTGTGTTCGGTGTCCCATTCGGCAAGCTTCTCGGGTTCGTTGTGTCTCAATGAGGAATCGAAGAAATTCCCGACAAGATCAAAGTAATTTTGCAAATTGAGGCACCAAGACGAGTCAAGGACGTGCGACGCCTTGCCGGCTGTGTTGCTGCTCTACGTAGGTTCATCTCAAAATCTGCTAAGCGCGCCCTGCCCTTTTTCAAAATCTTGAAGAATGCCGATGCAATGAAATGGACTTCGGAAGCAGAGGCGGCGCTACAGGATTTGAAGAAGTACCTTTCCTCTCCGCCAGTCCTAGTCGCGCCAAAACCACAAGAGTCATTGCTACTGTACCTGGCTGCAACGAATCAAGTGCTGAGTCTTGCACTAGTGGCTGAAAGAGAAGTTGACGAAGAAGTAGCAACAACGGCAGGGACGCCAAGCGACGAGCGAGGATGTTCCCCGAAAGGGTCTGGTGTCGGCAAATAAGGATCCGTGCAGTTGAAAGAGATAGTCCAGAAGAAGAAAGTGGTGCAGCGACCAGTCTATTTTGTCAGCTCCTTGTTGCAGGGGGCTAGATCAAGGTATTCTGGCATGCAAAAATTACTCTTTAGCCTTCTTATGGACTCGAGGAAGCTGCGCCATTACTTCCAAGCACATGAGATCACCGTTGTCACCCGCTTCCGCTACATCGGATATTGCAAAACCCAGAAGCTACCGGAAGGGTTGTGAAGTGGGCCCTAGAACTATCAAGCTGTGGTCTTATGTTTGAAAGCACTTCGACCATTCAGAGCATGGCCTTGGCAGAGTTCATTGCAGAATGTACCCTAACGCCCGATAAAGAGATCCCAGAGTCAACTCTCCCGGGCCAGGAGACTAATCGAGAATGGATCATGTATTTTGATGGAGCTTTCTCGCTCCAAGGCCCTGGTGCCGGAGTGCTACTTGTCGCACCCATCGGAGAGCAGCTCAGATATGTGGTCCATATGCACTTCCCTCGTGAGAGATCAACAAACAACACTACTGAGTATGAAGGGCTGCTTGCCGGTCTCGGGATCATGGCGGATCTTGGCATCAAGAAACTTATTGTCAGGGGTGATTCTCAACTTGTCGTCAGGCAAGTGACAAAGGATTACCAGAGTCCATTGATGGAAGCTTACGTAGATGAAGTGAGTAAGTTGGAAGAATGTTTTGATAGCCTACAAATGGAGCATGTTCCACGTGTAGAAAACAACGTTGACGATAGCCTACCAAAGTGTGCTGCCCTTAAGTTACCTGTGGAACCAGGAACTTTCGTGCTCCAACTAACACAACCCTCCGTGACACCATTAACTGGACAAGAGAAGAGAAGAAAGCTATGTTCCGGCAAGTATTTCTCAGCAGAGCTCTCCGAAGTCATCGGCGAGAAGGTTGCCGGAGGGAATGGCAGGCTTGTCGATGAGCACTATGCTCCCGCAGGGCCTCCGTGTCGGGACCCCGATCCTAAGTCATAAGAATCCAGACTCTAACATATCACATCACTTTGCGGCCTCACGCACGGTATGTTCCACGACTGTAGCCTAACCTTAGCCGGGACCGTTTGTGTCTTTTGGCTCACGTATGTGAACATGTCGCTGGCAATCAAACGAGAGAGAACCCGGGCCGACATAACTAGTAATAGAACCCAAGTGGCACATCTGTATGGAAACAGGCATACATAACCCAGCAATGCAGGTGTCGGCCTCAAGCATGTGTAGACAAGTCATAGAAAGCTATAGGGACTCCATTACGTCGTGAGACACGAATGGAATCACTGCACGTAGACCAGTCGTAGCAGGCTACAGGGACTCCATTACACTACGAGACATTTCCCCGAAGGGACAGACACAACACAGAAGGATACATGTCGGTCAATCAATGTGTCCGGAGCAGTAGCAAGCTACCATGGCTCGGTGGAAGCACAAAGAGGCAATTTCCCATAAAGAGTACTACTAAAGGCACACGACTAGGTGTTGAATCCCATACATACCATTGCACGTCACACGTACGCACGACATGCCCGATATGCATAGATACAACCATGGCATCACAACATAACCATACAACAACACGAGTTTTATTTAAGAGGATCAGATGAGCCTTGCATAATATGTTCTTACAGATATGGGTCACATGACCCGACACACAAGTCATCCAAACATGTTCATACAAACCAAGCGGAAGCATAAGCTATCTGAGTATAGACAGATGAAAGGGTAAAAAGGCACATGGTCTGACTATCTACAGCCCGCCACAGGGCAAAGGTCGTAGCTGGGACACCAGCTATTCAGCATCGTCAAGGTCTAGAAAGAACCTACCTAATGGGTCCTGGGTCTCATCTGCAACATTTATTAAGCAAACGTGAGTACAAACATACAAAACAAGTCTTTAAAACAGACCTAGTCTATTCATGATCATGTATCAACAAAGGGGGGTGGAGTTTATGCAGCAATGCCAACTTTGACTCATGGCTAACCTACACTACTCAATTGGTTACATTTTAGATATCGCACACGAGTCCACTAACTCCATAGCAATAGACCATCATGGATTCACTTCCCCCCTCCCGGGAGAGTGCCATCCACAGTAATCACACTTGTCTTGATATTTTTATGAGTACCCCTTTGATTATCTATGAACAGCATAAGTTCTCCAAGTAGTCCATATCCGAGGATGCGGCTATTCGAATAGTTTCATACCCTGCAGGGGTGTACTTCTTCACACACGCTCTCGCCACTTATCATTGTGTGCTCATAAAACCATGCACCTTGGCAACTTTCAAGCGGATGCCTAGCGAGGGAGTCGACCATGACCGTCAATCACATAAGACCTCAAACGATGTGCGCAGGGTTCCCGCACGGAAGTCCGACCGAAGTTTCTGCTACGGCCCCAAACGATGTGCGCAGGGTTCCCAAGCCCACCATCCGGGTGACCCTTGGTACATCGTGCCACTGCCTACTGCATCATAACCCACCCCTAGGGTCAGCACTATGCACAGCCTCCAGCATGCTATAAACACCAGAAACTACTTGCAACTCCTGGACTAAGGACTAAGCGAATGATAAGTCGAGAGGGTCAATTAAGTATCCCAACGTGTGGTAGTAACTAGTCTTGGATCACAAACACGGAACTCAGTTCCTAAGAACGTTCCCAATGAGACAACCCGCTATGTACTCCTACATAGCCTCTCATCGCTACCTTTACCAAATCGAGTTCATTATTATATCACCACATCAGAACAATATCGGTTTGCTCAATTCATCACCCAGATGAATCAGACCTGACTGAACTCTAAGCATAGCAAGCCTAGAAGGCAAAGTAAGCTAAGCACATCATGGCACAAGCATCTACCAGGTATGCTAGGTTGCAAGGTTTGACTATTTACTTTGACAATCTCAGGTTATGCAGCAGAATAGGATTATCGTGTATGACTGACATGCGATCGACTGTCCTAATGAAATACACAAGAGCAAGAGCGAGAGAGTAGGATGTTATCGGAATGATCAAAGGGGTTGCTTGCCTTGCTGGGTAGCGGAAAGGTTCTCTCCTTCGTCAGGATACTCGGGGGTATCCTCAAAAGCAGGGCCTACCGCAATCCCGAGAAGAAACAATCAACACACGCAAGTGCGACAATATGATGCATGATCATGGCATGATAGCATGTATGTATGAGCTAATGCAACTAGTGTTCACGTTGATTTGAAATGAATTTGAATATAGGTTCAAAATCGTTCTTTATTTCAAATTCCATATACTAACCTATTAGTAATTTTCAATGTTCACCTATTTAGATTGCTCTAACATGCATGAAAACAGCATCATTGGATTCATTGGATTTTTCTAATAAATTTTCATATATAAATTATTTTCATCTGATTTACAGATTAATTTTTATGAATTTTTGAAGTTTTAAACAATTTCTGGATTTATTTTTAAAATAGAAAACGGAATTATGGCATCAGCCTGACATCACCATGATGTTAGCGGGTCGGTTGACCTGCCTGGTCAAACCTGACAGTGTGGGGCCCTCATGTCAGCCTTAGGGGCGAATCCCCGTGCTGACTGAGGTTTGACCCACAGCCGGGGCCTACTATCATTGGATGGGGCTAATTAACCAGGAGGGTTTAGCCCTCCTAATGACGGCCATGTCGGCACCCACCGGAGCGGGGCCTACGGTGACCATCCGCATGGCGGCAACTTGCCAGAACATGCCTCCGGCGACCATTTGGCGCACGGAGGGCACCGGGAGGCGGCCCATGCACTGGCGCATCTAGTAGAGCTGCTAAGGGGGCTCGGGGGCCACTGGAACGGTGGCCGGCGACAACCCGAGCGGTGGCAAGCTGCGGCACCGACGGGAACGACGACTACAGCTGCGTACAATCCACGAGAAAGGGGGGAAACGGAGCAGGAGCTCACTGCAGGGCCGTTGGGGACGACGGCAGGCTCGGGGACGCGCTGACGAGCTCGAATCGTCCGAGAGGAGCTTCGGTGGCTGGCGGGGAGAAAGCAGCGACAAGGCGTTGTGGATGGCTCGCGGCGTCTTCTAGCTCCATGGAGAGGAAGAGGGGGGCGCTACAGGGATGCTGGTGGGCTCAGATGGGCGCGGGTGAGACTAGAACGGCGGCTACACGACGGCGAGGAGCTCAGCCATGGCAGAGCAGAAAGGGAAGAGAGCGCGTGAGGGAGAGAGAGGGGGAGGAGAAGGAGGCCACGGCGAGGAGGCCTCGCGCTGGCGCTCTCCCAGACCTCCAGGCTAGCAACCAGGCAGGGACGAGGTGGCCGGCGTGTGGCAACCACGCGCCTGGCGTCCTTCTGGCCGGAGGTGGAAGAAGACCGGTTCACCCCTGGTGTGCTGGGCCGGCTTCTTCCCTGTCCCAGGTAAGTTTTTCTTTTTTTGTTTACTTTAATTCATTTCTTTTCTAGTTTTCTCACATTTGTTTTATTATTTTGCAGGTGCAAAATGACTTTGCAAAATATCCCAAGTATTTTATATCATCAAGTTTGAATATTTCAAACTTGTAGAAAAATAATTTCAGGATATTTTGAAGCTAAAATAATGATAATGCTTTGTTTATCATTTTCACGGGCTTTAACAATTATTTTTAAATTGCTTTAGGTGTTCAAATAATTAAAATGATCCCTGTTATAATCATGTCCAAATTTACCAAACATAGGGTATAATGCGGTATGTCCAAGGCCTTGGTACCAAAATATGTTTTTCTTCCGTTGCCCACCCAAGAAGCAACGGCCAAGCACACAGGGATAATGCTGAAGTGCTACGAGGCCTCAAGACGAGATCTTTCGATAGGCTGCACAAGTGTAGAAGGAACTGGATTGATGAGTTGCCAGTGGTTCTTTGGTCAATCAGGACAACACCAAATCGAGCTACCGGCCAGACACCCTTCTCCCTTCTCTATGGGGCGGAGGCGGTTCTCCCCACAGAACTCATATACGGGTCTCCTCGAGTGCTCGCTTATGATGAGCTGGAGGAAGAGTAGTTGCGGCAAGACGACGCAACGCTCCTTGAGGAAGGCTGTCTTCAGCCTGCTGTGAGAGCTGCGTGCTACCAGCAAGCTTTGCACCGCTATCATAGATGCAAGGTCAATTCCATAAATATTGAGGAAGGCGACCTTGTTCTTCGGCGAGTTCAGTCCGCCAAGAATCCAAACAAGTTGACGCCAAAGTGGGAAGGCCCTTATCAGGTAGTACGAGTCAATAGGCCCGGCACAGTCCGCCTAGAGACCGAGCATGGCGTTCCGGTGAGCAACTCCTGGAACATCAAACATCTTCAAAAGTTCTAACCATGAGGCACGGTTGCTTGGCCAGCCCCAGCAACCACCTTTTGTGCAAGTCTTGTCGCTGATGCATGCAATCCTTGGTACAAAGCCAGGCTCAGGCCATGTGTGTAGTTAAATAAAGATAAGTATTTCACAACCTTGTCTGATTCTCATGTTTGTTTACGTACATGTCTATCTGAAGCATTGTGCTATACTTAATCCCGGCAAGGGCTGGCGGACTGCCAAGGTTCAATACCCATATCTTTTCTTCTTTCTTGTTGTAAAGGATAGAAGAACACCTTGTGTGTAGCTTTGCCAGGGGGATGGGAGTATGGATACCTATGAACGATGTCCCAAAAAAAACTTGCCGGAAGGAGAAAGGCAACAAAAAGATAAGTTCGAAAACCCCATGTGAATCCTTGCCATAAAGTTATTTCACTTGAGCGATTTCCACTTCGGTATGGAAAACCTGCATGGGCAAGAAGCCTTGTCGCGATTGGATGCACCCTCATGGCATTTGGGACCACTTAATGGCTTAAGTGGCTTCGCCCATGCTCCTTGTTTTGTTTCAAGTCCGCTCAACGATCCAAGTGACAGCGCTCGTGCCCTTATCCCATTTTCAAGTAAGGCCGACGCCTTGAACAGCCACGCCAAGGACGCCAAGGTATCTTGCCGGCAGTAGCACCGCCAGAAGGCTGGTAAGGACCCATAACTCAAAGTGCTTGTGATAGGTCCACACACGCCGACAAGATTCTTCCAGAAAGGGCATAGGGAAAATTCCGTACACAGAAAAAGTTTAACAAGGAAGATATCATACAGTTTTTCAGATAGGGTAAAATTTACATAAGATATCACTCTTCCTCTAAGAACATGTTTATTTGACTTTCCCCCCTAGGGGAGATTACAAGAAGAAAAAGATGGAGAGGAGAGGCAGATTACAAGAGGAAAAAGATGGCGAGAGGCCCCCGGCAGAAGCCCATCCTGACCCCTCTGGACCAGCACTGCGCATACGAGCATGGCTGCTAGATGGGCAGGTAAGAACCTGGCCCCTCCTAGACCAGCATTGCATGGAGGAGAGGGCCAGAGCAGGTAGAACGGGGGATGGACCCTAGAAGACGAAGTTCACAGCCCTGCCGGAAGACCGACCTGGAAGATGAGGCAGCACTCGGGCAGAAGCACCCAACAAGGACATCTTTTAAGGAGGGGAGAGTCGTGAGGCTGGCGATGATGGCGCGAACGATGGTCAGTCTGAGCTTGAATCTTTGGCTCCGACTTGACAGCCCGAAGACCGAGCTCATCGAAGTTTTCTTTGCTGTAGTCATCCCCGTGACTCTTTCACGAGGACATGCTTTCTGTGATGCTAGCGCTCTCTTCACAGCAACTGAGGCGGATGTCGGAGCTCCCATAAATCTTGATGGAGAGTGTATTGGCCTTCGTCATTTTAAAACGAAAACATGCCCCACCTAGAGATTGTGGGCACAGGCGAAGGACTTCCAACCACGCCTGAGGAACATGACGTGGCGCGCTGGGTACTCAACGTCCACCCACATCATGCCATTTCAACAACCTACCACCCGTAGCCAAAGGAAGGGTAGCTCGTCGTCCTCCACCGCCCTGGCAAAGAGGCGTGGGAGGCGCAAATGGCTCCAGAGGGGACCGCCCAGCTCAAGGATGAAGTCTAGCGCCGTCCCCTCATCTTTGATGGATATGCCTAACGTCGGAGGAGGGGGCAGCAGCGCTCCACCTCCCCTGACCTTGGCCTCTGCGACGGCCATGGCCCCTCACGCCTCCTCCACCACGCAAACTCGCACCTCCCTTCGCATCCGAGGCGGAAGCAACGGAATGATCCCGACAAGAGCTCCTCCTTGCAGCCGAGGAAGGTCGTCGCCCCGGCCCCTGTACATGGCGAAGGTTGGGCGCTGCCTGAGGATTGAGAAGACGATGGGGCAGGAGGACTGCGGAGTTTTGCAATCAAAGGGCGGTAGAAGGATGGATGAGCTTCGCCCCCGTTGTCGCCAATTTATAGGAGGAAGCACAGGGGCTGGCTCTCCCCCACTCCAAAAGACGCCGTCCACCTCCTCCAATAGCGGCCCCCTCGATAACGGGGCGAACGGCAACCGTCTGGTCGCCCCATTCATGGCGCCGCAATGGCCCGTTGCTGGCTGCCCGGTATGCATGCAACGCGCGTGGCAGAAAAGACCTGACACGGTACTTGAAAACTCAGTGGCCGTGCCGCGCACCTATCCCACCACCCGCATTCAATGGGCATGGTGGGGAAGCACAACGAGCACAATGATCACAAATGCAAGGCCCAACCACGCCTGCCCATGCATATGTTGGGACTAGACCAACAACTCCTCGCGATGTGTATGGCCCAGGCCCAGGGCTCCTGTCGGTGCACTAGAATTTTTGGGTCATCTAGTGCCCCTTTACTCGTGCACGGTAAGTAGTAGCTGCCCTAGCGGCAAGGCCCAGCAAAGACTTGTCAAGCACCAGCACAGAAGACTCAAGACTTCTGGCAAGACCTTGCCGAGAGGGATGTAGAGCCTCCAGGCGAAGCAAGGCTCCCCGGCAAGGCAAGGCCCGGCAAGCACTGCCATCACATAGGCCAGGTGTCGATTCAACTGGACGCGTGTCGCGGCTTCGACGTTGGCGGGAGCTAAGCGGCACTGATGGGACATGCCTCATCCTGTCCCACTAACGGACTAAGGCGCCTAATGGTGTATTGAATGCTCTTGTCCTACTTCGTCAGAGTTAGGTATGATAGCACTGTAGCACTGTGCATCCCGTGTGCACATTGTGTGCCACTATTGGGATCCCCTTAGATATAAAAGGAGGCCCAAGGAGTTACAAAAGAGGGCTTTTGAATGGTGAAAGACTAGAGGTTAGATAATCAGATAGTTGGGAAGTTAGACAACCGGACAACCCGATAGTTAGACAACTGGGGGTTATCGAGCTCACGTAGCAGCCATTCATGGCGCTCCTGTAGCTCGAACCCTAGAACACGATCAATATAACCAAGTAGGAGTAGGGTTTTACGCACCCGTGCGGCCCGAACCTGGGTAAAAACTTCCCATACGCTCTTCCCAGACCGGCTCTTTGTGCAAGCCCGCCCCCTGCCGAACCGAAAGGGATCCCCGTGATCCCATAGGTGTTCATTCCCATGACAGCCTCCGCTCGGGTTCGACGTTGTCGGCGTTCCAGGTCCTTCCGGCAGTCGCCTCCTCCTGCAACCTTCAGGCGGCGACCCCCTGAGCACGACGGTGCCACCCTCGTGTCGGTCCGCCGCATAAAACGCCGCCGGTGAGCTCCCCCGCTCCCCTGACCAGAGGCGAGGGATGACAAGTGGATCCCACTTGTCATGCCCTCACCCCCTCTCTCTCCCTAACAGGAAGGGCTCGCGGGCAGGTTTAAATATAAACCTGCCTTGCGCACCGCTTCGCCTGGGCCGGTTCTTCCCTAGGCCGGCTCAGGTGCGGTGGTTTTGGCCCAAATGAAAAGTGGCATTTTTTCCTTTTTCTTTTTCCTCCATAAACCAAAAATCCCACAACTCCAAATAGAATTCCAATGCTAAAAATTCTTCTACCTGAATTTTGAGATTAATGTGTAGTATTTAATAGTGTCATTCATATAATTTCTTGAAAATATTTTATTTACTACGTTATTTTAAAACCTCTTTTAGGCATTTTTAGCCTTTGTTATAAATAGTTTTAAAAACCTTTTTCCTACCGATACCCTAGAAAAATATTCTTAGAATAGTTTGTAGTATTTATTAGAGTAGTGTAGCATTTTAGAAGTGAGTTTTGTGCTCTATTTTTGTTGTGATGCTTATTATTATCGTTATTTATCGCGACGATAGATTGCGCTATTAACGAGGGAGTTGGACCCAAAGACTTTGAAGATCCCAAAGACTTTGTTGAGCCAGGCAAGCAGCCCTTTGACCATGTTAAGAAACCATTTTTATGCATGTCATATAGCACTTTCTTTCTATGTGTTGATCATGTTGATGTGGTGACCACTATGGTGGGATGCCTCCGATTCTTTTACCGTTGATACTTGCAACGTGCATTACGCTACCTCCTTATGATGCTATGCAAGTGGGATTGGGAATATGCATGGCGATGGAAATAAAGAAGTGATTTCAAAGACTTTTCGAAACCCCCGTTGGGTTCCACTAATGCCCGAGGGAGATGATGATGAGTTGGGTAACAACTTGAGAAAGAAGTGGTGTACCGGAGCAAGTGATAGTGTGTGTTTTCGAAAACGGATTAGATTTAAGATTTTTCGACCGTCCCAACCTTACATGTACGACCACGATGCTCCTTATGGGACGGGGCTTTGTTGATTACCTTGGTGGGTAGTAGCAAAGGGCCTACATTAGTAGTGGCGGGAGCGACATGGTCACTCTCGATACGGGGTCATACCACGTAGGAAGATCATGCGCTGTCTTCACAAGCAGCGAGCACACCGTTGCGTGCCCTCATGGATGATACGTGTGATGTATATCATGAGGGATGGCACCAATGAGTGGACTCTTTGTTTAGTATCTCTAGGGGAAAGGAATTGTTCAACTGCTTACCTCGGGTATGATATATACCACAAGTCATGGATGGCACGGAAGTTCCTCGAGTCTTGTGGGCGAAATGTACAACCTCTACAGAGTGTAAAAGTGTTCGTATAGCCGCATCCACGGTTCAGGATAGTCGGTTGGTGCTCCCTAAACTACATCCAGATTTTTTCACAAACTAGTGTGTGTGTGTGTGTGTTGGTGACAAAGGTGATACTTGAGCTTAGTCCGATAAATTGGCCGGATGGTCAACATAAGTTGTTCCACCCGTGCTTATGACGATGACTGTGACTTATTCATATCAACACATGTCTATAGTTGATGCATGCTTACTTAAGTTTCTTGGTCATGTCATTGCACTCAAAATTAGCTTTCTGCAAAACTTACCTACTTAGTGCAATATCATGCATTGTTATACCTTGTTCCACAACTTGGGTTGCTTGCGAGTACATTTGAAGTACTCATTGGCTTGCCACTGGTTATTTAATTGGCCAGGCATGGAAGAGAAGGAATATGGTGAAGAGTTAATTGTTGATGAACATGCGAACTAGGATGCTTCCTAGACATAATGCTTGTTGGTTTAAGGCAGATGGCAAGGGTTCACGCTTTCAATCAAGATTTCTACAGCTTGTTATGTTTAAGTGTTTGTCCCATGTGGTCCTATCTATGTAAGTCTAGGCCTAGCTGGCCCTTTATTTGTGTAAGACGGTATGTAAGGATGTAAGACTCTTGTTATTCAGCTTCTGTGTGTTCAATGAGCACTGATCTCTGGGATCACTGTACACGTGCATTCGGTGATCACAACTTATGAGTCGGGGTCCGCACAGGCTAGCTAGGAAGCTGGCGAGGCGGCGACACTGGGGTTGAAAGTTGGTCGTGCGGCGATGCGACCATCAAACCGAGGATGCGGGTGGGTGGACCAGTTGGTGTCTTTTCTTCTTTTTTTGGTTATTCGATAGTTGTAGTTGTCGGACCAGGGGGAGTAGGCTAGGATCCAAGAGCCGGTGGAACGAGGCGGCACGGGCGGAACTGGCATGCGCACGGACCGGCGTGTGGAGGCCATCTTGTGAGCTCAATTGGCATTGATCCTTGCTTCCATTCATGTTGCCGTAGTTAGATGGATCATTGTGCATCATGTAGGATATATCACCATGTCTTAGTTGTGCATATTGGGTGGTTGTAGCTTTTTGATTTGTGGGTTGCAATATGCCATGTTGTTGTTTTGGATAGATGATAACCAAAACTTGTGTTGGTGGTTGTGGTTGAACCGTTGCTCCATTTTGAACAAGTCATATGAGAATCATGCTTAGAATATCATGTAGTTACATAATATGCGGTTGCATAGATGTTTTGAAATGTTTGTGGTGGTCTTTTTCATGCATTTTGCATTCATGTCATGTTCATCTTGTGCAGGTCGTATCTTTTAGATCGTAGCTCTGTTTAATACGATACATATATGTAAATCGACTAGAAGGACGTGTAGAATCAAGTGGTAAAATTTATTTTGCTGTTAAATAAATATAAAATGTGTTTATAACAGATATGTAACAAACTTATAATTTGCATATTGTGTAGCTTCAGAAATACTATAAGTTTTTTCCGACCTCATTTAAGATGATAGTCTAGTTTCATTATGCTTCACCTCTAGTCTTGTTTAACAAAATTTAATATTGTCATGTACCTAAACAGGAATGAACTAAGTAGTGCAAATGTGGAGTGTCGTTAATATGTAACTTGTTGCATATTGAGGTTCACTTAATGTGTAGCATTTGATTATCGTGATTGTTGTGCCGTAAATATTTAAACTAGACATGCATCAGATTTGTTTGCGCATCATGTCATGCATATGTTGTGCTTTTTATCTTCTGTTGATTGTTGTTTCCGGATTTTTTCTTCTCGGTAGATTTCTGAAACAAATTCACAGTGTGAGGATTAGTTTGACTACGTTGGCCCGTCTTCTTCATGGATTCGTTCATCTTCCAAGCCGGATCTCAGGAAAGGTGAAACTTTGCTTGGATACCACTACTATCATTGCCATTCTAGTTGTTTCACTTGTATCGTTTTGTCTTGCTACCTACCACTTGTATGTCAAGCCTCCCAACATTTCCTTGATAAGCCTCTAACCCCTCCACTTCCCAGCTAAGCTTTGTTTGGCCATGTTACCGCTTGCTAGCCCTTCTTATAGCGTTTGTAGCTGCAGGTGCATTTGCTTCCATGTGACAACATGGATATTTTGTTATATCAAAATACTATTGCTATTTAATTTGATGCACATATATACTTCGTAAGAGTTGGAAGGCTTGGCCTTTTTCTTGATGTTTTGTTCCACTTTTGCCGCCCTAGTTACTTGTGTACCGGTGTTATGTTCCATGCTCAAGCGCTCCTAACATGCTCAGGTTTTTTATGGGGACCCCCTTGGTTTTTGTTTTGGGATAAAAATCTTCTGGCGAGGCCCAACATTGGTACTACATTTTCCTAATAACTAATAAAATTGAATTGGGACCCCGCGGCACCCTCGGATAATCAATCCACAACTCGGGCTAGTGCTCCTCATGATTGTTGGTACAAAATAGAGCCACTTGCGTGGCCACCGCTAGGCAACTCGAGGGATTTCTATCAGGGCACCATATCTACTGCTCATCTAGTCATGTCCTGAGAACGAGATACGTGGCTCCTATCAGATTCGTCGACACGTCGGCCGACCTTGCTGGATTTGTTTTACCTTTATCAGACGTCTGGTACGAGGGATTTCCAGGATACTTTGGGCTATCCTGAGGTTGAGGTTTTCCAGCAAAATTTGCAAGGAGATCACAGGTTTTCCGTGGTCAAGGTTATTCGACGCAGCTTGTGGTTAGTTTGTGATGGATGCATTGGAGCATGCCTGTAGGGTTAAATCTTTTGGAGAAGCCGTGCCCGCGGTTACGTGGCAACTTGCAAACTTTGTTTAACACCCGGTCATAGCAAACTTGAAGTAAACTCAAATAAAATACATCAACTATGTGCGTAACCGTGACTATGTCGACTCGTGAGTTCTGAACCGAGCGAGAACACGATGGGGTTACATTTGGCATAAGTAGGTGTTCAATATCACTTAGTGATCATTCTAGTTCACCTCTGTTATGCATAGGCAACCATACTTATTTTCTATACTCATAAGTTAGCCACTAGATAAATGCTTAGTGCTTGTTGTAGCCTCACCACTTAACCATATCTCACCCATTAAGCTTTGCTAGTCATGATACCCTTGGAAATGAGATTGCTAAGTCCATGTGGCTCACGGATTACTACAACAACATTTGTAGGTACAGGTAATGCGGTGCTTTGACGTGACCGAGATGCTTGTTTAATTTGGAGTTCTTCTTCTTCATCATCAATCAAGGATGGGTTCCAGGCTGGTAGCTTAGGATAGGAAGGATGGATGTCATTTTATCATTTGATTTCGTCTCCAGTCGGACCCTGCTCTTTTATATGATGATTGAATATGTTGTTGTATTGATATGATCTTGATGTAGCTTCTGGTGAGTGTAATCCAATTCCATATAATCATGTCCTCTATACAGGTACTTGTAATGATATCCATTCTTGCGAAAAGATGAGATGCCCTTCTATACCTGTCGAGGCGCTCGAGCCAAAATAAGGATAGCATTGCATTTTGGGCATGACAATTTGCTAGCCAAAATATTCATCAAACACCTTCTGGTTGATAATAAAAGTTACTGTTTTCACCCTCTAACCTATTCTCCTTGATCTAATAATTTTACCATAGTCTCTTGTATGCCCCCTCTACCCCCAATATCAATCTCAAGCCCTGTTTCAATGATTGGGGTGGTAAAACCCTTGTTTTACCCCCTAGACAGTAGTAAACCACCTCTCTCTCGACCCCCCCCTCTCTATTCAAATGGGCTCCCAGGGCATCCAATGCCATATTCCTCTAATATAGCACCCCTTGTACCCCTACACACTAGTGGCCGCACGCAAGACGCCGTTGCCATGTCGTGGCATGCCAATCGGGCGCTCTATAGTGTGCTACAGTGCGCCCCTACACGGTAGCCAGCGCCCATCCCGAGCCCCGACGGCCTGGGGATGCGGGGGCTTGTCACCCTGACCACCCCTCGACGTTTGCACCATGGCACGTCCTTGTCCCCCTCCTCCCTCTCTCTCCCTAAATTATTATCCAATTACAGAAATTCCAACTCCATAAATCTTAGAATATTCGATAGTATTTATTGGTGCCATTAGAAAAAAAATTGAAAACATTTTATGTACTAATTTTATTTAAAGGCTAGTTTTGAATATTTTTAGCTTCTGTTTAAATAGTTTTCAAAATATTTTCAATACAAAACCTTAGGCAAATATTTTTAGTATAAATTTTAGTATTTTACAAATTAGGGTAACATTTTAGAAGTGGATTTTGTGCTCTGTTTTGTTGATGATTCTTATTATTACTGTTATTTATCGCGGCGATAGATTGCGCTGTTGATGAAGGAGTTGGACCCTAAGACCTTGAAGACCCTGAAGACTTTGTTGAGCCAAGCAAGCAGCCCCTTGACCATGTTAAGAAACCATTTTTATGCATGACACATAGCACTTTCTTTCGATACGATGATCATGATGGTCACCACTACGGTGGGATGCCTCTGATAATTTTACCATTGACACTTGTAGCAAGCATGACCTTACCTCCTTCTGAGGGTTGTGCGGGTGGGAGTAGATAGGATGCTTAGTAGATTCTATGCAAGTGGGATCAGGAATATGCACGGTGACGGAAAGTAAATATTTTCAAAGACATTTCGAAAACCCCGTCTGGTGCCTCTAATGCCGGAGGGAGATGATGGTTTGCAAGGTAACCACTTGAGAAAGAAGTGGTGTACCAGAGCAGGTAGTGTGTGTGTGTTTTTGACAACAGAGAGTTTTAAGATTTGCTAACCGTCCCAACCTTACATGTACAACCATGATACACCTTATGGGATAGGGCCTTGTTGATTACCTTGGTGGTTACTAGCAAAGAGACACATTACTAGTGGCGGGAGTGACGTGGTCACTTTCGATACATGGTCGTACCGGAAAGGACGATCATGGGATGTCTTCACAGACACCGAGCACACCATTATGTGCCATCGTGGATGATATGTGTGATGAATATCATGGGGGATGGCACCAAAGAGTGGACTCTTTGTTTAGTATCGCTAGGGGAAAGGCATTTTTCGGGTTCTTACCTCGGGTATGAAACATACCGCGAGTCGTGGATGTCACGGAAGTTCCCTGAGTCTTGTGGGTAAAGTGTGCAACCTCTGTAGAGTGTAAAACTATTCTAATATCCGTGTCCACGGTCATGGATAGTTGGTGGCCCTTCTAAAACTATGTCGGATGTTTCACAAACCTGGTGTTTTTGTGTGTGTGTGTGTGTGTTGGTGACAAAGATGATACTTGAGTCAAGTCGAATAATTTGACTTGGTGACTAAACATGAGATGTTCAATCCCTTGCTTATGATGGTATCTGTAACTGGTTCATATGGATATCTGCTACCTCATTATTGTAGGATCGAAAGTAGGTCTAGATGGGGGTTGATTAGACTACTTGACTAAATGAAAATTCTACCTTTTCCCAATTTTAAGTGTTGGCAGATTTTAGCAATTGTAGCAAGAAGCACACCCTACACATGCATGTGTACGAGTATAGCAGCGGAAAGTAAAGACAAGCATGATTAGTAAAGGAAGGGTAGAAAGATCAAACGCAATTTGGAGACATGAAGATTTTTCCCGTGGTTCCGATAGGTGGTGCTATCATACGTCCATGTTAATGGAGTCTTCAACCCATGAAGGGTAAAAGTCGTGAGAGTCCATGGAAGGCTCTACCCACAGAGTGTTCCACGAAGAAGCAAACTTGATTATTCCATGACGGTCTATGTCCATGGAGGGCTAGCCCAACTCAGGGTAGATCTTCATGAAGTAGGTGATCTCCTTGGCCCTACAAATTTCATGGTTCACTTCACAACAAGAAGTAGGAGGCTCCCAAGCAAAACCTAAGCAATCTAGGAGGCACCACCCTCCAAAAGGTAATAGGCTCAATAATGTCTATGAAATCCTTTCTCTTGTGCTTCAAGATGATAGACTCCTCAACACTCAATCACTCTCTCGTAGATTTCTCTTTGGTGGAACAGATTGATTGGGTGGAAAGAAACTTGGGGAGGTTAGAGATCAAGAATGATATGGTTGGAATGGAATGGCATGATCCCAACACATGATTAGGTGTCTCTCTCTCAGAAAATCTGATGGGATAAGTGGGGATCTGTTCAGAGCGCTTCTCTTGTGAGTGAGTGGTGGCGGAGGCGTATATATAGGCATCTCAAAAAACGAACTGTTACACCTTAACTGACCAACTCGGTGACACCGATGTGTGAATCTCAGTGCTACCGAGTTGCTCCAAAGGTAGTAACTTTTGAATCTCGGTGAGACCGATATATGAGTGGTATCGATCAGGTGTCCAACGGTCAGAAACCAAATCTCGGTGACACTGATCCAAAAACTCGGAATTTCCAATTTTATGAATCGAGGCAACCCAATGTTGGCAGCCGAAAATCGGTGGCACCAAAGTGAGACCGGTTGCACCGAGGTGCTAGGGTTTGGCATGGGTCTGTCCGAGTTTGAGATTCAGTGTGACCGAGTGGAAATACTTGGTTTCACTGATTTTAGTGGTAGGCCTCTAGACAAAGTATGTGGGAGAGTTTGTCTGTGTTTTTGGTGACTATCACTTGTGCAAGTTTGAGCATCTTGTTCACCAAAAGTAGCTTACCCCCTTTTAATACTATTGGCTTTCCTATGGACTCAAAGTGATTTCTCACAAAGTAAAATGTAGAGTGCTCTTTGCTTAAAGCTTTGGAAATCCATTTCCTTGCATCTAGGGGTTTCTCCACAATCCTTTTGCCAACCCATCATGGAACTTATCCTGAAATATGCTTAGTGGAAATCTTAGTTCAATGATATATATGTTCTAAGTAATTACCAAAACCACCAAGGGAATAAATGTGCTTCCAGTCTGCCCCTTTGTGGTAATTGATGACAATATATAGATCAAAGCTTCGACATATGATATAGTCAATGAATATAATCATCGCCTTGTGAAGTATGTGATAAGAAAAACCTCCCCCTAAATTTGTGCATTATTTTGCATTTGTGTTTGAATGCAAATTCACAATCGATTAGGTACATGGGGCTCTTCTTCCATGTCACATACATCTTCGTGGTGTGCGAGAATAATAATAGTGATTATCATAGCACAACACAATCATGCAAAGTGAATGATCATCTCATAAGCATCATAAGGATAGGAAATAGTGGCAACACACATAAGTGTAGCAACACACATAATTGTATGATCAAACACCGACAAAGTTTAACACATACAAACCAAATGATAGCAAGTGTTTTTGAAAAGGAGATAAAAACCAACGGTCTCTCTTGAATCCCTAATGGTCTATAAAACTTCTCCCCTTTGGCAACAAGTTTCCAAAAAGTTCAAAGGTATAGAGCTAATCGTTCTTCTGGGGTTGATCTCCTCCGGTAGCTGAAGTTGGAGATGAGATAACGGCATCGGCGAAGATGTCTGCTGATGTCATGGATGGAGTTGGTGTAGCAACAGGAGGAACTGGTGGAGCTGATGGAGCTGAAGTGATTGCAGCTAGTGCTGACGAAGACGGTCTCATCTCTGGAGCAGTCACCATGGGTGTCCTGGCCTGCATCTTGAACCGAGTAGTCGTCTTGATAGGTGCACTATCCTCATCACCAGTGGAGTGTGGGATAGCGACAACATCAACTTCCTTCTTGAGCTCCTTCACTATCACTGAAAGTTCATTTATCTTGTTGTTGAGACTATGGAACTTGTCATCAACAATCCTCGAGAGGCTGTCTTGGTTCTTCAGGATGTTGGTGATGTGCTTCTATGTACTCAACATATAATTGACAAGAATATCCATCTTCCCACTACTAGTCATGGGCGGCTGAGCACTAGTGTCTCTGGCTTCCTCAACATTTGCCTGTGCTGCAGCTGATGTGGGATGATCTGGGTTCATCACCACAACGTTGTCTTTGAGCTCAGGCAAGAGTGGCAAATGTGGTCGGTCAAGCACAAAGATATGCTTCACCAACTTGGAGCTGATGAGCATATGGATGTAAGGTGCATAGCAGCACGAGCGCTTCTCGTTAGCAGCAACCTTCTTCACTGTCTCCACAATCAGATCCATCACCCTGGATCTCCTACGTTGGTCTAGATGGAGAAACATATTGACAGAGTAGCCTTGGATCATCTTATCATCTCCTAACTTAGGCATCAAGGTGTGCCTCAAAACAGTGTTGATTGTGCGAAGACCTGCCTGGAGAAAATAAATTGATCCTAGCTTGTGAGACTTCATGTGTGCATCGGGATCTCATTGTACATGTTCTTCATCTGATTGTGGCTTGCCTTGGTCTTAGAGTGCACGCAAATGTCTCGATATTCGACTTCTAGGTCTCCTAAGATGGAAACCCACTCCTGAACTATGGACTCATACCTGGCACCTTCAGTCTTCCATACAATTCTACCATCTTCATAGAAATGAGCGGTGGAGAAGAATTGCATGATCATATTGTCATTCTAGTCTATGAACTCCTGGCCAGCAAACTCGTCTAGGCCAATGCAATGAAAGTTGGCTTGCACACTTAGGAAGTAATCTTCATTCTCCTTGATATACTTCCAATCCATATATCTCATGTCACTTACGTCAGGGCTCTTGTCAAGCAATATGGTCTGATAGAAGTCTTGTTGTCCTTTGGTGTAGAACCTATAGTCCACAACAGACTTCCTCCTCTGTGAGTATGGATCAGCAGCTTTGCAATCTCTCAGTCCTTGATCCTTCCTTTTCTTCCAGTCCTCAGGCTGCAGGTTGTGGCATTCTGCACTGGAAGGTGTGGGTTGATGTCTACTACGCAACCTTCTTCTTATAGACTCGTGTTGGGCCTCCAAGCGCAAAGTATTGTAGGACAGTAGCAATTTTCCCTCAAGTAGATGACCTAAGGTTTATCAATCCGTGGGAGGCGTAGGATGAAGATGGTCTCTCTGGAGCAACCCTGTAACCAAATAACGAAGAGTCTCTCGTGTCCCCAACACACTAAATACAATGGTAAATTGTATAGGTGTACTAGTTCGGCGAAGAGATGGTGATAAAAGTGTAATATGGATGGTAGATATAGGTTTTTGTAATATGGAAATATAAAAAAAACAAGGTAGCAAGTAACTAAAGTGAGCAAAATCGATATTGTAATGCTTCAAAACAAGGTCTAGGGTTCATACTTTCACTAGTGCACGTTCTCTCCGCAATACTGACATAGTTGAATCATATGTAAATCCCTCACGTGCGACAAAGAGTTCACTCCATGTCACAAATAGCGAAGAACAAACGAAGAAATTATAGTAGGGTACGAAACCACCTCAAAGTTATCTTTTCCGATCAATCTTATAAGCTATCCCTATAAGTCTCACGAAACAGCCCTAGAGTTCGTACTAAACTAACACCATAATATACACATCAACCAAAACCCTAATGTCACCTAGATACTCCAATGTCACCACGAGTACCCATGGGCTTGATTATACAGTATGCATCACATAATTCCAGATTCATCATGTTAAATCCAACACAAAGAACTTCAAAGAGAGCCCCAAAGTTTCTATCGGAGAGTCAAGACGAAAACATGTGCCAACCCCTATGCATAGATTCCCAAGTTCACGGAACCCGCAAGTTGATCACCAAAACATACATCAAGAGGATCAACAGAACATCCCATTGTCACCACAAATATCCCATGACAAGACGTACATCAAGTGTTCTCAAATCCTTTAAAGACTCAATCCGATAAGAAAACTTCAAAGGGAAAACTCATTTCATCACAAGAAGATAGAGAGCGGGAAACTCCATATGATTCATCTATATCAATAAAGCTTGGGGTACATCAAGATCGTGTCATCTCAAGAACACAAGAGAGAGATCAAACACATAGCTATTTGTACATGCCTTCAGCCTCGAGGGTAAACTACTCCCTCCTCATCGTAGAGACCGCTGAGATGATGAAGATGGCCTCCGGTGATTGTTCCCCCCTATGGAAGGGTGCTGGAATGGGCTCCCGATTAGTTTTTCGTGGCTAAAGAGGATTGCAATGGCGGAAATCCCGATCTAGGTTTCTTTTTGGAGGTTTCTGGATTTATAGGAGTACTTGATGGTTGAATCACGTCAAGAACTCCCGATGGACCCACAAGCCAGGGGCGCGGCCTAGTGGGGTCGCACCCAGGTGGCTTGTGGCTGCCTCGGGACTCTATATAAGATCTTTAATTTAGCAAATTCTAGATACTCAGCTATCATATTTTCTTCCATGATTTCTAACTCTCAAAGCATCTTTTTAGAGCAAATGGCATCTGTTGAAAACAGAGAAAGATAGGGGCTTAAAGAGTCTCCTCCCAACTTATTTATCATATAGATAATTGTCAACAATAATAATTCATGATCAAATATATTTGAATGGCCATATATGCTTGGATCTTTCCCCACCACATGATGTTTCCAAGAGAAAATGGCAAAATATAGGAAGTGGTGAAGATCACCATGACTCTTGTATAAAGGTAACTACTAGAAAGTAAAAGATAGGTCCTTCGCAGAGTGAAGCATTGATTTGCAGAGGTGCTAGAGTTCAAGCTTTTGAAAAAGAGATGAATAATAATTTTGAGCGGTATGCTTTCTTTGTCAACATAACAACCGAGAGATCTCGGTGTCTTCCATGCTAGATACATTATAGGGGTACCGTCCATACAAAGAACAATCTTGGGGGAGTTTTGTTTCATTATATTTTGATTTGATTTTTGAGCATGGAACTGGGCATCCCCAATACCAACCACTTTCTCGTGAATGATAGTGAATCAACACATATCGTGAGAATAACACACCTAGCATGGAAGATCCTGACAACCCCTAGTCACTATATGAGCGATTCGGGCATACAAAACAGAATATTATTTGAAGGTTTATAGTTTGGCACATGCAAATTTACTTGGAATGGTAGGTAAATACCGCATATAGGTAGGTATGGTGGACTCATATGGAACAACTTTGGGTTTAAGGATGTTTGTATGCACAAGTCGTATTTCTACTTGGTGCCGTAGTTTTGGCTAGTATGAAGTGGAAGCAAGCACAACATGTTGGAGGATCCATAAAAATATAACCTCTATAGAAATATACCCAAGCATAACTCATTACGTTATCGTCCTTGTCCAACTTCAACTAATTTTCTCAATGTTGAAAATAATTAATGGGGTTCACAATCATAGAAGATGTCCAAGATAGTATATTTATTTGTGAAATATCTCTTCCTTCAATATTATTTCATGAATTGTTCAAGTGACAATGCGGTGTTTGCTAAATTTCAGTAAATTTTAATACCTATACTTCCTATATATGAAGTCATTACTTCCCATGGGATAAGCATATAAAACATATATAATTTCAGATATAAGTGAAGCACGAGAGTAAATGAGAAAAGAAAAATAAGTAGTCAAACAATTAAGTAACTATGTGAGGACTTTATCTCTCTATCTCAATAAATATTTTCAGATCTGAGTATTTCATTTAAACAGCAAGCAAAAGAAAAAATAGCACTCCAAGAATAGGACGCATCATGTGAACGAATAAAACATTATGCTCAAGATAGGCTAACCGGTAGTTGACGAAGAGACGTGGGATGAGTAGAATCCCCAAGCTTAGATGCTTGAGAGTTCTTGAAATATTTACTTGGGGTGCCTTGGGAATCCCCAAGCTTGACCTTTCGTACCATTTTCAATCCTCTCATATCCCGGTTTCACCTATTCTCAGAAATTTCATCCAGACATGACTCAAAAAGAACTTGTGAGATAGGTTAGTACACATAAGAACAAATCAACACTTCATGTACTTCCAAGACAAGTTGCACAATTTTTTTAAAACATTAGTTACTGTATACTATCATTTCCATAATTCATGTAACATCCCAAAATTTCATTTTTTGGAATGTTATGATATATAGCTATGCATCATCATCACATTGTTTGAATGAAGTGAATTGTTGAAGTTTTTCTTTTGGAATTCTGAAAGGCTATTTCAATTTGTTCTTATACTTGTTTCCTCCTATTTGAAAACCGTTGGAATATTCATAAAAAGAGAGGAGTAATATGACACTCCACAACAGGGGCATCTTGGTGAGTTATATGAACAATAAAACCAGGGGGTTATTTGAAAGTTTATCTCAAAAGAATTTAAAATCAATTAGGCATTTTCTAAAAACTATTTTTTTTAAAGTATTCATTTTGATAGAGAAAAAATGTTCATTAAATAGCATTTATTCCCCTGATCATTCTAATATATATATTCCCTACTTTTGGAAATGATTTGAATGCATTAAAGAATTTTAAACGCTCTGGAAAAATATAAAAGGAAACAGATTTAAAGCATTTAATTACAAAACCAGCCGGCCCACAGCCTTTAAACCCCGAGATCCCTACGGATCGGTCACCGACACACTAACCTTGCCCTCTCTCCCACTGACATGTGGGACCCACTGTCCGACAGCGTCATCCGCGCGCATGTCTCCTTTTTCGCGCCAGACCACGTCGCTGGAGATCTCTCCTCTCCAGATCTCCCTCCTCTCTCCCTCTCCTGACCCCACACCTGGCCTATAAAAAGCCCTGCCCTCACCGCTCTCCATTCCACCCTGCTACCCCCTCTACCCTCGCCGGAACGCCACCGCACCACCTCGCTGGAGTTTTGACTCCACCCGAACCCCCAGAGCTCTTGGTCGTCGCCGGAGTTTTAGTTGTAACTTTTAAAATAATTAGTGTTTTTAATTGATTCTTTTTGCATTAGGTCACAAATTTCATGCAGTTTCATCCCGTAGTCTTAGATTTCAAATTTGAACTTTTAAATTTGAATCTAACCAAATTTGCTTAAATTACTAAAATCTGTATAACTAGAGTTTAAAAATATATTTTTGTATGAATCTTTTTGCCACTGGTTTGTATTAGTTAGACCTATCATCCTACAAAGTTTGACAATTTTTAGGATAAATTTGGTTAGTGTTTTTAACAAAAATAGAATCTGTTTAGTTCTTAATAGAGTTTAGTTAATTTGATTTTAGTTTAGGTTGAGTCTGAGTTAGTTTAACTTTTGTTGTTAGTTTTCATTAGGTTCTGTTGTTTCATCATTAGGTGAAATAACTTGCAGTTAATAAAAATAATTGTTTAGTTTTATACCTTATTGTTATAGGAAATCTTCATTCCTTTCCATTAGGTATTGTTTTATAAAGCAATTTAGTTTTACTTTTCACAAAAAATTTAGGAGATTTAATTCTGTCTTCTAATAAAGAATTTTAGTAATTATTTTCTGTTAACTGATGTTCTATTTATAATAATAATAATAATAGTAATTTTGTTTCATACTCAAATACTATAGGAAACTCTAGTATCTACATTAAGTGGTGTTTTATAAAAATTTATAATTTTAGTAGCATTTCTTTTCACTAAAGTTTTAGAGGATTTAATTCTCTTTACTAAATATAAATTTTATTATTTCTTTTCTATTAACTATTGTTTTATTATTAAAAATAGTTGATTGGTCTTATTTTTTTAGTAGTTTTGACACACACAAAATTTGTGAGACAAATATTTGTTTTGAATTTCTTTCTCTTGATTGATACTATTGAATTGTTTTATTTTAATCTTGCTGATTGTGTGAGTTGTATTATTAGTTGTATGCGTATTGTGTGCTTTGTTTGATTCGTTAGATCATCCGGAGTGCAAAGCTTGTTATCTAGAGTCACTTGAGTACGAGCATCATCAACAAGGCAAGTCACTTTGATCATGTTTACCCATATTTTTATTGCCTTAGTTCTACCATCTCCCCAATTGCATGCAAAGTAGGTAATTTGGAAACTTGGTTACTTGATGTAGTATCATGTGGTAGGATCCCTTCAACCCTTTTGACACATTGGCCCCAGGAAACATTGATTTATATTTTGCTATGCTAATAGTAGATGGGGTTGGTTGTGTGATTCATGAGAGTTGTCAGATAAGAATTTCAAGACCTACAAGATGATCAAGACTTAAAGACCCGAGTTTTCAAGATACCTCTGGGTGGATGATGGTTGAACGGCGCCCTGGAGAAACAAGTGGTTAGCCTAGGTGTTGCTGGAGAAGTGCCAGTATTCACGCGGAAAGGTCCACCCAGGCACAAAGAGATGGATGGATGCTTCAAGACCCAAGGCTTACCTGCACAGCCACAAGCCACTATGGGCGCTGGCTTGGTTGGATATCGTGGTGACCCTGGACAGGCGGTGCTATGAGATGTACAAGACAGGTAGGAAAGGATGGGCACCAACAGAGTCTCGGGGAAACCCTTTAGAAGACCATGTTTTGGTCATCCATTTCTCAAACACTCGGAAGTGCGAGAAATCCAACGGAAGCGATCAAATCTTGTGGGGAACGTGTGCAAAACTCTGCAGGGTACCCAAACCTAATCGATTAGCCGTGTCCACGGTCATGGACAACTTGAGCCAAAGGAAATGATACTATCTGGAATTCACAACACAAATAATGATATTGATGTGGGTATAAATGACAACTTGGCTATGAGAATTGGTTGGTGGAACCATCTCTTTAATCAACCAACACTGTAGTAATAATATTCCCCCTCCCCTCTAGTAGTAGGAAAAAATTGGCTTTATGCAAAAATTTACTACCCCACCTAACAAATATGCATATAGAATAGATGATTTACTTGACACCCCCTCTTTTGTGACATTGCCGACATATTCAATATGCTGACCTACATAGCTGCAACGTATCATGTTGCAGAGTATTATCCCGACCAGGAGTGAGGATACGCTCTATGCTCAGTGAGATGCCCTTGGAGTCAGATGGACTCAACTACCTTTGAAGCTTCCGCAAGATTAGTTATTCTCATGAGTTGGCCTTCAAGCGCTTTATTGTAATTCTTATTGTAATAAAGGACTCAATATGAGATTTCGATTTATAAAGGTGTGTGATTTCCCTTTGATATATACATTGATGTACCGTGTGTGTACCAGCATGATCTTGGGATGGTACGGTAACACCGGAGATTCGACCTTTCAGGTCGGGTCGCTACAAAGATGGTATCAGAGCACACGTTGACCATAGGACGTAACCTCTAGGATTGGAAAAGCCTTAGGATTTATTTCTCTTTAAAATTCTTATACTCTCATCTGCTCATTTCTGACTTCCCTCCGATTTATTTCAAAATTTATAGATGGCCACCTTCATCCCAGTTTTGATCACGGAGTTTTGTCAGCATGACGCGACAATGCCCTTTGGCAAGGAGCTGGTGAAGATCATCAGGGACGTAAGGATCGGTTTGCCAAGCATCACCGGGACTCCTATCATGTCTTTTCCACATGAAGGTCGCTACAGGATCGAGGTGCACATCCTCGGAAAGTCCTTTGGAAATCGTAAGGAACCCATCGACTTCAAGTTTGTGGCACCCAGATGGATTCTTGGGAGGGACATGGCAATTCACCGTGCCCTTGGACATATTCAGGAGGAATACGGGGGTGATCCCATTTCACCAGGACTCAGCGTGGTTTGTCGCAGGGATGCCAAAGGAAACATCATAAACACTCCAACTGAAGACTCCACCATTTCGTATATCCAGACTTTGGAGACGCACATCAGGACCTTGGAGCTTCGGGTACGTGCTGACACGAAGACGATCGAGAGGCTCTTGAACTGCGAGATTGACCTCGAAGCTGACCTACGGGAAGCCAAGTACGAGCATGAGCATGAAGTGAAGGATTTCTTAGAGAGGATTGATAAGCTGAACACTCGCATTGCAACTCTAGAGGAACAGTTGGACATGGGAAAAAATCTTCACCTAGAAGGAGACATGGCTCCCTTGATCAGCAACGATGATGACTATGAGGAGAGCATCACCGGAGGAGGCCACTTCACCATGTACTTTTGAGGAGAACTTTATTTATGCCCCCATGTATCTTTATTTTCGTCGTTAGAGCGTAGTTCGATGCTTAGTTTGATTTGGAGATTTGTATCTCGATTTTTGAACCTTGAGTTGAATAAATGAATGAGTGTTTGGGGTGATATGTTTGTTGCATTACATATGGGTAGTGAAATTTCCTTTTAGGTCCTTGTTCTATTCTAATTCTTATCCCTCTGAAAATAGCAAGATGCCTCCGCGACAAGAGCCCGACATCACCTTCCCGTCGGAACTCACACAACTTCTCCAACAGCAGAATGCCCTGATGTAGCTGTTGATCCAAAACCAGACCAACAACCACAACAACCACCCTCCACCTCAAGGCGACAACCTCACCCGTTTTCTGAGGCTGAATCCACCAACTTTCTCCAACAGCACTGAGCCCATTGTGGCAGATGATTGGCTACGCAAGATGGAGAGGGAACTCACCACTGCTGGATGCACTGAGGCTGAAAAGGTGCGCTTTGCCGCCCATCAACTGGAGCGACCAACAACTTCATGGTGGGAGAACTACACCACCACGTACCCCATTGCTAGTGTGACTTGGGAGCAGCTCAAGCTAGCTTTCCGCACCGCTCATGTCTCAGCTAGAGCCATGAGTCTGAAGAAGCGTGAGTTTCGCAACTTACGCGAGGGAACCGCTCCGTGGCCTAGTATGTGGATGATTTCAGCATGTTGGCTCGTTATGCACCAGGAGATGTGGCTGATGATGCAGCCAAACAGGAGAAATTCCTGGAAGGACTCAACGATGAGTTGAGCGTGCAGCTGATGGTGGCTACTTTCAACAACTACCAGGAGCTAGTAGACAAGGCCCACATCTTGGAGGGGAAGCAGCAGCAAACCAAAAACCGCAAGAGGAAGTATGGATAGGGGAAGTCTCACTCTGGAGCTCAACAAAAGCCCCGCTACTCCCCATACCACTACTAGGAAAAGGCCTACTAGTGGCGCACCTATTTTGGCTACTAGTGGCGCACTACAGGTGCGCCACTAGTAATTAATACTAATGGCGCACCAGGGGTGCGCCATTAGTATACCAGATACTAATGGCGCACCAGGGAGTGCGCCATTAGTATGCCTCCCAGAGGGCCATATTTACCTTGTGCTATGGCTTACTAACGGCGCACTTGTGGATGATGCGCCACTAGTGTGCTTACTGCAGTGCGCCACTAAAGTGCAGAGTGGTGCGCCACTAGTATGAATATTAGGGATTATAATTTTTTTCTTTTGTGATATTTGCATAGGTTACAAAACATATTACTGCACAGAATATAGACAACACAACATATAAACAACAGATTTATCGAATACAATAGAAGATTAGTCTCCGAATACAATTCATCATATTAGTCTCCGAATTTAAAATACCGAACAAAGTTGGAACATTACAAGTCTCGAGACCGCGACTAGCGAGTTTGCCTTCACATTACAAGTTGATATCGATCATCTAAACTACCATCACATATAAGAGAGCTGCGGTCATCACGATGAGCATCATCGTGATGAAACTGGTCTTCATCCGGTTCCTCCAATGCTCCCTCCTCTCTCCCGCTAGATTATGCGCGTATCTAGCTTCTGCCTCCGCCCTAGTGGTGTACCCTTTGTAACTGTTACCGCTGAAACGGTGAACCTGTCTCCGATACTCCTCCCAGTCGTCGTAGACTCCGGGAACCTTACCCTTGTAAACGACATACGACGACATCTCTATGCACTAGCCAAACAAAACGTTAGTAGCAATTCACAAACAATACATAAGCAATATATAAGTATGCAAAAAAAGGATCGGAAGAGAAAAGCAACACATTAATAGCACGATTCATGGTCCTACTAATAAATAACATCGATTACATATAAGTTGAACGACTGTCCAAACCAAAGAGACATACAAGTTCATTAAAGTTTAATATTACAACATGAGCCAATCGACATTTCAGAACTACATAGCATCACTACTTTTGACTCGACCCAGGGATCGGAGCGTGGATGAAGCCGCCGTCTTTCGTGATGGTCATGAAATCACGGGCGTTGCCAGCCTGCATTTGTAGCGTTGTTTCTATCTCACTGTTGGACGGTTGATATCTGAGGTAGAATTGCCCCGAGGTACGAAGGACATCTTTATGGATTATTTCCGCAAACTCCGACTGGATGCGATAGAATTCTTGTCTGATGTCCGCGTCCTGGATTGCCGACAAGCGTGTGGCCCAATCTTTGAGATTATTTGGTAGCGGAAGGTGATGCTGGTCCCGTACGATCGCCCGCATGTGATGGAGGACGTAGTAGGCATCCTTCTGACTGCCAGGCGGCTGCTTGACGTAGGGGAACGTCGTATTGTGGGTGAACACGTGCTTGCCGTACCCAAGAATTGTCTTCCTGAAGGTGCCTCTAGATCTAGCGTAGTCGGGGAGAACATCATCAAGAACTTTCGTGATATTTGTGTAGTCTTTCTTCGACTGACGGTCCAAGTCGAAATACGTGGCCATGGAATATTTCGGGCTTAAGAGCATGAGTGTGCAATGTGTGTCACTGCACAAAACACGGAATGTTAGAAAAAAAGAACGATCGAAATCTAAGAAATCATATGTTACGGGGCGGTGAGGGGATGACTTACTCGGGAAAGTAATGCACGAGGAAGTTATCCTTATCTGGGTTTGCCAGAATGACGCCTTCGAGGTGTGAAATCGCGACTTGCCGGTCCCTAGAGCTGCCCAAGATCTTGGCACACATGTAGAAGGGGTCGACTATCACGATGTCTGGGGTCTTGTCTGTAATGATCCGCATCTCCAAACTCAGCGAAAATAGCCGAACGAAGGTGTAGTGCAGCGGATGAAGGTTAAACATAGCGAAGATGTCATCAAACCGCAGGACGATCGTACCCCTGATGGTGCTATCCACAAAGCCCTTGCCCTCTGGCACCTTGGCCATGAAAACCGGGTATGCCACATCATTCTCGGAGAGATGCCGCTTCTCCAAAGAAAGAACACTATCATGCAGACTCCGCATAGCACCGGTTGCAACATTGAGCAGATTAGTTAGTAGCATCGGCCTACCCGCCACATGCACCCTCCTCGAGATATCCTTAGGTGAAGGTGTCCCGTCCTGAGCATGGATCACACTCGGTGCCGGCTGGCTTGCACCGCCCTTGTTATTCTTTCTTTTCCGTCCCTTCTTCTTCTGCTGTAATGGGATCGAGTTCTACTCACAGACCGCCTTCTTGAGTGTGGTGGGGCTGATAATATTTCGCACCTCGGCTATCTAAGGCTCGGTGAAGGTGGTAGCTGGAGGCGTCTCCTGAGAACTGAACGCTAGATGACGCCTATTGCAATTGGGTTTCTCCGCGGTACCAGCTAGATCGCGGTCGTCTTTTGCAGGGTTGGGTTCTTGAGAAGGAGGCCCGAAGAATTTGTCATCGTACCCATGTTTGGCAAAGTACTTATCGACGTTGGTAAATGTACCGTCGTCGTCGTCGTCGTCTGGATCCTATGCCATATGCATGTCCGATTCCTATGCCATATGCATGTCTCGCATGTCCGGTAGCATTGCGGCGTTCTTGCCATGGCTTGGCGCCGGCACGACTGGCGGTGTTGTCTTTCGGGTGGTGTCCCCTACCCCCAAACAAATCTGGCTCTTCGGACAAAGCAGGGGCAACCTTACGCAGGCGCTGAGGGTCATCACATCATCTTGGTCGGCCCCAGCGGGTCGAATCGGAGGTAACAAGTCGTCGCAGCCTGGCAACACCCGAACCAGTTCAACCCTATACACGGTGGGTGGCATCAGATCACCGTGGAACACGGGGTTGCCCGGTTGAAAGATTCTTCCCTTGGCGACATCAATCAACTCGCCGCCCACAAAGTGCAGGAGAGTGCATGGAACGTTGGCGGCGCCCTGCGAAAACATGTAGGGCATCAGGGATGCCCAGTCAAAGGCAAGGAGATGAAGTCATCGGCCGAGAGGCTTAGTTACCGTGATGGCATCGACCTCGGCTAACGTCGAGGCACCGCCACCGGCAGGCGTGCAACTGACGGAGGGGCCGCTTGTTGCCGAGGTGCCGGCCGGCGTACACCCGGGTGCATTAAGCTCCAATGCCCGTGCCGGCGCCGGAGACACCAATACCGTCTCCGCCAAAGACACCAATGGCTCCGCTTGCGCATCGTGCGAGCTGCTGGCCATGAAGCTGGGAACTGGGGGCGGCCCCTATTGGCCGCCCGCAATCCACCCTCGCAGCCCCTCAAGCAAGGAAGGCATAATGGCGGTGATCGGCGTTCCCATTTGTTGTTGCACTTGCTCTTGGACCATCTCTGGAATACGCGCCACTTGTGCCTTGAGTTCTTGAACCTCGCGCGCCTAGCTTTCCAAGTTGGTCTTTCTCTCCTTTCGCACACCAGCGTTACAGTATGACGACCATTTTGTATACAAGCCTTTGCTGTCCACACGACCAGCTGACGACGGCTTACTGAATTTATCCTTGTTTTTCATTACGTTCAACGCCCTATTTAAATTTTTGTCCCAAGGGGAGCTCTGAGACGACCCCGCGCTAGTGCTTTCAGTCTCCTGCGGAAGGAATGTGAACCATTTAGAAATTTGGCTTCATTAATTAGAATGCAACCATATGGAGCTAATTACACGGGGGTGTATTCCATAACAGAACACGCTCAAGCGCCTTGGTCATTGCATCCATGGTAAGCTCCTTTGTTATCGGGTCAACCTTGTACCGGGCCTTGACAGAGTTCCTGGTCTACTTGTCACGGTATTTCTCGAAGCGGGGCGGTAGGCCTTGCTCGGCACGCTCCGCGTCCTCCTTGTCCCATATAGGTTCCACCACTCTTTAACCGCCGGGACCGAGTTGGTGGACCCCTAAGTTCAAGTCCCACATATATTTCCCCCACTGACATGATTCCACGGTTGCGCTGCTCTCGCACTTGATCTTGAACTCCTTGTAGTCATCTTCGCTGATGGAAAGATTTTTCGCCTTGATCTTCTCATAACTATCACCTTTGTGAATGATTTTCTTCACCGCGCTTCTGCAAGTAGACAGGGCCGTCCTCATCATCGTGAGGGCGGCACTGTTCACTTTATTCCCTAAGAGGCGTGTGTTTGGTACGTCATCGGGGAACTTGTATCGTTCGTGCAGCTTCGTGAAGAGGAGGCTACGCAAATTCCCTCGGTCATGATGCCTTAGGATCTCAGTGTTGATTGAGACGGTGCTCCAGAGAATGCACCCGAGATAAACTGGGTACCCCTTGACTAATTCTTTGGGCTCCATTGGATGCCCCTCGCAGGACACTTCAATAAATTCCTCCTTGACGGTGCCGAGCACGTTTGGGCGTCGGTCCTTCCGTTGCCTCTTTGGTTGGCTGCCATCTGTGCGTGTGCTGCCATCATCAGTGGTGGCATCCTCGGTGGCACCATAATTGGTGTCATCCCCGACGCCACTAGGGGTTGTGTAGTCGGGATCGGTGTCTTCCGCGGCGTCCTCATAGCGGTGAGGTTCTTCCTCCATCTCCTGGGACAGCTCCCAGAATGCCTTGCCCGAACCGCCAACCTCATCGTTATGGGCCATGTTTCGGTCTAAATAGGAAAAAAGTTTAGGGTTTGTCGACACCGAGGCATCCTAAGATAATGCTGCTCAAGATTCAAGGCCGGAAGGAGGGCACGGTCCAAGCATATATGTATACAGTAGGTGCATGTGGGCAGAGCAGAGTAGGGAGAAAACGACTAGGGGAATTCAAACCCCGGCCCATGCATTAGTCGCAAGTACCCCATATGTCCTATTTTTAGCAAAGTCATGCTAAAATTCACGGAAAATTTCAGCATGACCTTTGCTGAAAATAGGACGTATGGAGTACCCGAATTTGCCGGAACGGTAGTTAATCGACATTTCGGCAAACTCAAGGGCCTCCGGGGTACCTAAATTCAGCATAACAATGCATAGCAAGCATAAACACGCATAGCAAGCATCATGTCCACAACATTAGACCATTTAACCATGCATCAGACCATAACATAAGCATGCATCAGACCATAACATAAGCATGCATCAGACGACATAACCATGCATCATATCTAATATCTCACTGGTGCACAAATTTGAATCATGATGATACCTCAGGTCGGCCTAGAGGGTTCCAAATGTTCAGTCAACCTGCAACAAAAGAACACAACATAGATTAGCAAATGTATATGAACAAAACAACCAGGGGAGGGAAGGACTACAAAAAGAAAGATCAGGCAGTAGCAAGGCGATGTTTATGGTTTACTATCCTGGTTTTAGTTATATATTTTATAAGAAAGATCAGGCAGGTTGGCAAGATAATAACATCTCTTAGCTGACTTTTTTATCTAGCAAACATTATTTATGTATCTGACTTTTTTATCTAGTCATTATTTCCAGATTCTCCTAAACTTTATGCATGTATGCATAATGCAAAGTCAAAATCAAATAGTGTATGCTTCACCACAAACTAATTAATTAACTATAATCAAGCTAACCCTGGTTCCCCGCCAGAAAAGATTGATGTGAGCCAGGAGACCTGAATCCCAAGAACTCCTGGCAACAGCCCTAGCATCATGGCCGGTTGGCCACCTATGTAACACTGTCCACAAGCGCACGGTGACAAGCACAAAGATTTTACCTGCCCCATGAAAAAAGAACCATGGAGAAGAGAAGATAACACATACGGTGGCTGCAGTGCACGATGGCAAGCGACAGCGGCGGAGGGCGACGGCAGAGACGGACGGCGCAGAGACCCCCCGCGCGGCGATGGACGGCGACGGGGAAGAGACAGACGGCGCGGCGACGGGGAAGAGACGGATGGGGTGGCAGTTTCTGGTGGGTGAGGGAGGCTTAGGAGGGGGCAATCAGTAGCGGTGGAGGGGGGAATCGACAGAAGAGGAGGGGGGAAGCCGTCGATCTTGTTGGTGCCGCCTAAGAGAAGCCCTCTAGATCCTAAGGGTGAAGCGAAGCAGACCGAAGATAGCAATGGCGCACCTCCCAGGGGTGCGCCATAAGTATATCGATAACAATGGGGCACTACTGAGAGGTGCGCCATAAGCATATAGATAGCAATGGCGCACCACTGAGGGGTGCGCCATAAGTATATCGATAGCAATGGTGCACCACTGAGGGGTGCGCCATAAGTAACTTTTTTTTAGTTGCGTCTAATAATTTTTTATTTGTTATTTGAAAAAATTTATGAATATGAAATTTTTTATGAATATGAAAAAATATCATCAAATTTGTTATTTGAAAATATCATCAAATTTGTTATTTGAAAATATTTGAAAAAAAATCATAAAAAATCGTATACCAATGGCCGACGCACCTCCTAGGGGTGCACCTTCAATATTTTTTTTGGATTTTTAGTTGCATTCATTTGTGAATTGATAAAACATTTATGAATATGAAAACATTTATGAATACAATCGAGAAATGAAGGCTACAATTTAAATACAATCGATCTTAGCTAGCTATCTGTTCACAATCTTCTTGCCCTTATTTTTCGCAAATGGAGTTCTTCTTTTGAACGGACGTCCTTTAGGTAGGGTGGTCCTGCTTCTTCTTGTGGTGTATGCTGGTACTTCATCGTCGTCGTCATGTTCCATCTTCGGGTCACCGTACTTGTCGAAGTCTTGCTCATTGGCGACTCCATCCATTCCGATGATTTTCCTTTTGCCTCTCCTCATGACAACACAATTGGGTTTGACGGGTTGGTAATGAAGAAGCATTGGTCCACCTGGGAAGCCAGTACCCATGGCTCATTTTTCACAGTGGCGTTTGCGCCCGCGGTCTTGGATTTGGCTTCGGGTATAACCATGGTGGTGAAATACCGGTCTTCTTTTAGGACGCTCTTGGCCCATCTGACACAGAACATCGGGACCTTCTCTCCAGCGTAGCTCACCTCCCAGATCTCCTCGATCCTTCCGTAGTATCTGTCCTTGTTGTTACCGGTGTAGGATTCCATCATTACCCCGGAGTTCTGATAACCATCGCTCTTCATGTCCTTTCCCTCGGTGTAGAATGTGTAGCCGTTGATATCGTACGCCTCATACGTCATCAGGTTGTGCTCGGCACCGTGTGACAAGGCGAATATGAGTTGTTCTTCCGCGGAAGAATCCTCATGTAAAGGGTACGGTAGAAGCTTCTTCTTGAACCAACGCATGAAACCTGAGTTGTGCTCTTTGATTATATCTCCGTCCGTCCTCTGTTGGCCTCGGTCATTGTACGTCTTCTCGATAAAGGTTTTGTGCTCTACCACCCAAGGATCGACCACGTCTATGTGTTGTAGCGCGACTAGGTTTGCTCTTTCAAAGTCGGCGAGTCGACCCTCGAGGTCGACATGCATTTCATGGCGACCCTCACGGTGACCCCATCCAGCGAGCCTGCCGAGGTGCCTGTTGACGGGCAGACCAACGGGGTTCTCGATGCTTAGATAATTCGTGTAGTAGGACATGCACTCTTTGGTCAGAAAGCGCCTGGCTATGCTTCCCTCTAGACATGACATGTTATGAACGTATCGTTTGATGACACCATTCATCCTTTTCGAACGGCATCATGCTGTGCAGGAACGTCAGCCCGAGTTGGATGATATCCTCCACGATATGGACCAGCAGATGCACCATAACGTCGAAGAATGCGGGCGGGGAGTACATCTCAAGCTCGCATAGTATCACCACGATCTCTTCCTGTAGCTTTCTGAGTTGCCTCACGCCAACCGACTTCCGAGAGATGACGTCGAAAAAGTTGCATAGGCCAAATAGCGTTTCACGGACGTGCGCGTCCATGATCCCATGGATTGCAACTGGAAGTATCTGCGTCATCAGCACGTGATAGTCGTGAGACTTCATCCCGCTGAACTTCTGCTTCGCTGAGTCTAGGTATCTGCTTATCTTCCCCGCGTAACCGTAAGGAAGTTTTACTCCTACGAGGCAAGTGAAAAACTGATCAATCTCCTCCTGACTTAGAGTGAAGCATGCAGGAGGGAAGTCATTTCCGGTCTTCTTGGCCTTTTTTCCTTTGCGACGACTTTCCGTGTCCTGCTTCGCCTCATCATCATCATCATCATCATTATTAGCGTGAAGCTCCTCCTTGATGCCCATTGATTTCAAGTCTGCCCTTGCTTTCGGCCCATCTTTGGTCCTCTCTGGCATGTTGAGCAGGGTACCAAGTAGACTCTCGCACACGTTCTTCGTGATATGCATGACATCAAGGCTGTGAGGCACACGGAGGATCTTCCAGTACGACAAGTCCCAGAAAACAGACCTCGTTTTACATACCTTCATCAGTGGCTCTGGTGCCTTTCGCTTCTTTCCCGGCTCTGACGCCTTTCCCGGCGATGGGCACTCTTTCCAATTTTTCAGCAGCTTGTCTATTTCCTCGCCGCTCCTCGTACGCGGGCGTCTTCGGGGTTCGGTTTCACCATTGAACAGATCCTTGCGTTTTCTCCATGAGTCATCGTCGCGAAGCCACCTTCGATGTCCCATGAACACGGTTTTTGAAGACCCGGGATCTCTATCTAGCTGGCGATACGTTGTGTCATCCATGCACTTAACGCATCCAGAAAATCCGTGGACCACCTGCCCCGCGACATATCCGTAAGCGAGATAGTCGTGCACCGTCGTGAGCAGTGCGGCTCTCATAGGGAAATATTCTTTCTCTATGGTGTCCCACGTATTGGTTCGCGTTTTCCACAACGTGTCTAGCTCCTCTTTCAGCAGCCCCAGATACAGATTGATGTCGTTCCCTGGTTGTTTCGGCCCTTCAATTAGCATACCCATGTGAATGTACTTCCTCTTCATGCACAACCAAGGGGGAAGGTTGTACATCCACACAAACACAGGCCAGGTGCTATGTGTGCTTCTTTGGCTGCCAAACAGATTGACTCCATTGGTGCTAGCACCCAGCATGATGTTCCTTGGATCATTACCAAATTCTGGGTGTTCAAAGTTCAACGCTTGCCACTGGCTCGCATCCTTAGGGTGACTCAGCATCTTGTCTTTTTTATTTATCTCCGGATCATTTGCATCATCTTCTCGCTTCTTCTCCTTCCTATCCGCGTGCCAACGCAGGAGCTTTGCTACCTTAGGGTCCACAAAATACCGCTGCAGACGAGGAGTGATCGGAAAGTACCACACCACTTTTTGAGGAGCTTTCTTCCTCTTCTTGTATCGAGTGACGCCGCACACCGGACATATGGTAGACTCCGTGTGCTCGTACCGATAAATGATGCAATTGTTCATGCACACGTGGTATTTCACGTGCAGTAAATCCAGAGGACACACAATTTTCTTGGCCTCCTCAAAACTGGTCGAGCACTTGTTCCCCTTGGGAAGATGTTCGTGCCAGAATGACATGTTCTCGTCGAAGCATGCGGCGGTCATTTTGTGTTTTACCTTCATCTCCAGAGCCATGAGCGTTACTTTGAGGCGGGTATCCTCGGGCCTGCATCCTTCATACAATGGATTAACTGCGTCTATCTCCATTTGATCCAGCTTGGCTTTCTCTCGGGCGGTAGCTCTTGCGTTATCCGTCTGCTTGAGAAGCAGCTCTTGAATATGAGTGTCCTGCACCTAGCCCATCGATGGTCCATCGTCGTCTGCTCCGGCATCTTCAACTTCATGATCATGCCCTTCGTCTGCTCTGGCATCTTCCTCATCATCATGTCCGGCATCTTCTACATGATGACTGTGTACTGCATCTACTTTGTGATCATGTCCTGGAGATTCTTCGTCTTCTTGCCCGCCCTCGCCGCGGTTTTCTTGCTCATGCCCTTCCTCATTTCTTGCCCGGCCCCCATGGACGACTTCATAATCATCTTCATCACCTCGCCACCAATAGCCATCCATGAAACCACGCAAGAGCAGGTGGTCCCGCACCTGTACGGAATTCGGGTCCATAAGGCTCCTCAACTTGCCTCTTCGACATGGACATCTTATCTCCTTCTTGTTCTTTTGAAGCATCTCGGCCTTCGCGGAGCTCAAAAAGCTATTCACGATGCCTTCGGTCATCGTGCGGACCTTTGTCACCTACGGGGTAGAGCAAAACGATATTTTAGAACCAAGAAATTTTTTGGCATGACTTTGCCTAAAAATAGGATAAAAAAGAATGCATAGTGCCAAATTCTCGCCGAAACGGAAATGAATCAACATTCCGACAAAGTAATTTAACCACTTAATTTGGATGAATCTATGGTGCAAATGAGGTGAGGAGGGGGAGGCAGCCGAGACAAGCTTGGAGGAGGAGGTGGAGAGAATGAAGTGGGGAAGTGAGTGTGGTAGGTGGCTGTCCAAAATATCTAGCTGGTCCCAGGTTACTAATGGCGCACAACCTAGATATGCGCCATTAGTAACCCTGGTTACTAATGGCGCACAAGTTAGGTGGTGCGCCATTACTAGTTTTGCAAAAATAAAAAGAAAAAAATATTAGTAGTGGCGCACCTTGTGTGTGATGCGCCATTACTAGTTTGAACTAGTAATGGCGCACTATACACTGGTGCGCCATTACTAGTTATGAAAAAAAGTATAAAAATTGTTAGTACTGGTGCACCGTGTGTGTGGTGCGCCATTACTAGTTATAACTAGTAATGGCGCACTATGCCCTGGTGCACCATTACTAGTTTTGGAAAAATAAAAAAATTGTTAGTAGTGGCGCACCGTGGGTGTGGTGCGCCATTAGTGTCTATCACACTAATGGCGCACCAACACATGGTGCGCCACTGCTATATAGTAGTGGCGCACCACATGTGTGGTGCGCCATTAATGTCCATATTATCTATAGCCCTTTTCCTAGTAGTGTACTCAGGAAATACCGGATCAGGGACCGATAAATATGGAGGACACACCCACCACGTTGTCGGGTCCCCGATCCTAAGTCATATGATTCCATACTGTAATAAGCGACATCACTTTGTGGCCTCACGCACGGTACTCCACGGCTGCAGCCTTACCTTGGTCGGGACCGTTTGCGTCTTTTGGCTCACGTATGTGAACGTGTCGCTGGCAATCACACAACAAAGAACCCGGGCCGACATGACTAGTCATAGAACCCAAGTGGCACATCCGTACGGAAATAGGCATACATAACCCAGCAATGCAGGTGTCGGCCTCAAGCGTGTGTAGACGAGTCATAGCAAGCTACAAGGACTCCATTACGTCGCGAGACACGAATTTCATCACTGCACGTAGACGAGTCGTAGCAGGCTACAGGGACTCCATTACACTGCGAGACATTTCCCCGAAGGAACAGACACAGCAGCAAAGAAGGATACATGCCGATCAATCAATGTGTCTGGAGTAGTAGCAAGCTACCATGGCTCGGTGGAAGCACAAAGAGGCAGTTTCCCATAGAGAGTACTACTAAAGGCACACGACTAGGTGTCAGATCCCATACATACCGTTGCACGTCACACGTACGCACGACATGCCCGATATGCATAGATACAACTATGGCATCACAACATAACCATACAACAACATGACTTTTATTTAAGAGGCTCAGACAAGCCTTGCATAATATGTTCTTACAGATAGGGGTCACATGACTCGACACTCAAGCCATACAAAAAAGTCATACAAGCCAGTGGAAACTTAAGCTGTCTGAGTACAGACGGCGAAATAGAAAAGAGGCACACGGCCTGACTATCTACAGCCCACCACACGGGCAAGATCGTAGCTGGGACACCAGCTATTCGGCATCGTCAATGTCTAGATAGAACCCACCTGATGGGTCCTGGTTCTCTTTTGCAACATTAATTAAGCAAGGATGAGTACCATCGTACTCAGCAAGTCTTTAAAACAGATCTAGTCTATTTATGCTCATGTATCAACGAAGGGGGTGGTGGAGTTCATGCAGGAATGCCAGCTTTGACTCATGGCTAACCTACACTACTCAATTTTAAACTCGTTGTTACAATTTTAGTTATCGCACACGAGTCCACTATCTCCATCACAATACACCACCATGGATTCACCTTCCCCTTCCGGAAGAATGCCATCCATGGTACTCACACTTGTCTTGATATTTTTAGGAGTATCCATTTGATTATCTATGAACAACATAAGTTCTCCAAGTAGTCCATATCCGAGGACGCAGCTATTCGAATAGTTTCATACCCTGCAGGGGTGTACTTCTTCACACACGCTCTCGCCACTTATCATTGTGTGCCATAAACCATGCACCTCGGCATTCTTCAAGCGGATGCCCAGCGAGGGAGTCGGCCACGACCGTCAATCACATAAGACCTCTAGTCCAGGCTATTGCCTATTTGAGACTGAACCCGCACGGAAGTCCAGACGAAGTTTCCGCTACGGTCCCAAACGATGTGTGCAGGGTTCCCAAGCCCACCATTCGGGTGACCCTTGGTACACCGTGCCACTGCCTACCGCGTCGTAACCCACCCCGAGGGTCAGCGCTACGCACGGCCTCCAACATGCTATAAACACCAGAAACTACTTGCAACTCCTGGACTAAGGACTAAGCGACTGATAAGTAGAGAGGGGTCAAGTTACCGGAACCCAATGTGTGGTAGTAACTAGTCTTGGATCACAAACACGGAACCCAGTTCCTAAGAACGGTCCCAATGAGACAACCCACTATGTACTCCAACATAGCCTCTCATCGCTACCTTTACCAAATCGTATTCATTATGTTCTCATCACATCGGACAACACCGTTTCACTCCGGTTCATCTCCCACATGAAATAGACCTGACACAACTCTAAGCATAGAAAGCATAGCAAGCAAAGTAAGCTAAGCACATCATGGCACAAGCATCTACCAGGTATGCTAGGTTGCAAGGTTTAGCTATTTACTTTGACAAAATCAGGTCATGCATAAGAATAGGATCATCTATCGTGTATGACTGACATGTGATCGTTTGTCCTAATGCAATAAAGAAGAGCAGGAGCGAGAGAGTGGGATGTTATAGGAATGATCAATGGGGTTGCTTGCCTTGCTGAGCTGCGGAGGAGTTCTCTCCTTTGTGAGAATACGGGGTGGTATCTTCCGGATTAGGGCCTACCGCAACGCAGATAAAAGCATTCAATACAAGCAAATGCAACAATATGATGCATGGTCATGGCATAGTAATATGCATGGGTGAGCTAATGTAACTAGTGATCATGTCAATTTAAAATAGATTTGAATATAGGTTCAAAGTTGTTCTCATTTCAAATTCCATATATTAAACTAATGATAATTGTCCATGTTCACCTATTTATGTTGCTCTAGCATGCATGAGAATAGCACCATTGGATTCATTGGATTTTTTTGATAAATTTTCATATATAAATTATTTCATCTGACTTACAGATTAATTTATATGATTTTTCAAAGTTTAAATAATTTCTGGAATTATTTTTAAATAGGAAAATGGTATTATGACATCAGGCTGACGTCATCCTGACGTCAGCTGGTCAACACACCCGTTCCAGGTCAAATCTGAGCGGTGGGGCCCATCTGTCATAGACTCAATACTAATTAGTTTTAGTTAAACTAATTATCCTGTCTAATTAACCTAGTAGGGCCCACTGTCAGTGTTACATTTAGTTAATAAACCGACTAAAACTAATTACTAATTATCCTAAAACTAATCAGGGACGGGGCCCACCTGTCATTGACTCACAGAGTCAAGCCAGGGCCCACGGGGGTCAAACCCGCCGGAGTTGGTCGACGGCTCGTCGCCGGTGAGCACCAGAGACGGCGGCGACCATCGTCTTTTGCCCACAGGCGCTCATTCAATGAGCTGAGACCACTGGCGCGTATCCCGTGCACGACCGCATCCAACGGAGGCCACAGGAGGCTAAGGGGTCGCCGGAGCTCGATGGAAACGAGCACGTGGCGGTGGCCAGAGCTCGGGCTCGGACCAAAACACGATACAGGGCACGGGGCGACTTGGCAATTGGCTCTACGAGCTCCTGGGAACTCCAGGAATTCAACCATGCACTCGCACATGAGCTCGGGGGACTGCACGCACGGCAACGACCGATCACGGCGGCGGGAGGTCTTCGGGTCAGGCGGCCGGGCTAGCTAGAGAGCGCTAGAGAGAGGGGAAGCAAGGGGAGGAGGAAGAGGAGCTCATGGCGCTTCCGGGGAGCTGGTCAGCGGGCTCGGGGAGGCAGCGACGGCGACGAATCGACGGCCGACGACGGCGGCTCTCGGCAGGGGAACAAGAGAGAGAGACAGGAGGAAGGGAGGGGAGGAATCAGCTCGGGAGAGAGGGCTCTCACGTCTTCCAGGCACAAGGGAAGCAGGGGAGTAGCCTGCTCCGTGGCAAGCAGGAGGTGCAGGCCGGCGAGCGCTCGGTCGCCACCTCGATGCCTACTAGCGCGAGGTGGGAGATGACCTCCCGACCCCTGGTGGGCTGGGCTGGGCCTCCCACTTGACCAGGTACACTTCTTCCTTTGCTTTTTATTTCTGTTTTTTGTTTTCTTTTCTAACATTTGTTTATTTCTGTTGCAGGTCCAAATAACCTTTCAAATATTCCATAGCTTTTGTATATTCAAGTTTGAATATTTCAAACATGTATAAAAAGTTTCAGGTTAATTTGAAAACAGTAGTAATGATAATGTTTTTAGTTATCAATTTCAGAGGCTTAAATCTTTAATTTAAATTATTTAAAATGTTCAAATAATTAGAATGATCCCTGGTATATCCATGCCCTCAATTATCAGACATAGGGAACATTTTTGATGGGCATTTTGGATTTGTTGAAATTTCATTTATCTTGAATTTCTTTAATTCATTAAGTGCTTGGGGTTTCTTTTCTTTCTCCCCATTTCACATTGATGCAATGATGATGATGATGATGCAATCACAATGCTAACCTAGGACACTTGCTAGGGTTGTGACACACGTGCACAACCATGGAGGCCACAACCATGGAGGAAATGGGAATAATCGTCCCAACAATGGTAACTTCAAGAATGGCAATGTAAGTGGGAATGGCAACCAGCACCGTTCCGCTCCAGCCCAGAAGGATCTGAATCATATCACCTGCTTCAAGTGCCAGAAGACAAAGCACTTTGCCATTGAATGCCCTCAGAACAAGCAAGGAAATGGAAACGACAACAACAACGGCAACTCCGCAGCTAAGAAGCCAAATCCTTTTCCTCGTGCTCAAGTGAACCACATTGATGTGGAAGAAGTCTATGATCAGCCTGAGACTGTGGTTGGTATGTTTTTATTGCATTCATGTCCAGTTATGGTACTTTTTGATTCTGGTGCAACTCACTCATTCATATCAATGGTAGTTGTGGAAAAGTATGGTTTACCCACCAGAACCCTTAGTCAGCCCATTAAGGTCAATTCCCCAGGAGGTATGATGATGGCAGGGAAAGGATGCCACGCCTGGAAACTCCATATAGGAAACCATGTTTTTCCCACCGACCTCATCGTATTAGAATCCCAGGGATTGGATGTAATCCTAGGCATGGATTGGATGACCAAGTATGAAGGAAATCTTGATTGCCCCAGCAAGTCTATTTTACTCACCACCCTAGAGAACAAGATGATTAAGTATCTATCCCGACGCACACGGATGAGTGCTCAGTGAAATTCCCTCACAGGAGTTGTTCAGGAGGAAGGGCCAGTGGTACAAGACTTTCCAGATGTATTCCCGGAGGAATTACCAGGCATGCCACCAGATAGAGAGATTGAATTTCAAATAGAGTTAATACCAGGAACCGCCCCAATTTCCAAGAGACCCTATCGGATGCCCGCAAATGATTTAGTAGAAATCAATAAGCAGATTAAGGAGTTATTGGATAAGGGATATATTCGCCCAAGTTGTTCACCTTGGGGAGCCCCAGTTCTTTTGGTGGAGAAGAAAGATAAAACCTTGAGGATGGTAGTCGATTATTGTGCATTGAACGAGGTGACTATCAAGAACAAGTACCCTCTGCCGATGATTAATGACTTGTTTGATCAGCTAGTAGGAGCCAAAGTATTCTCCAAGATTGATCTTCGATCAGGGTATCACCAATTGAAAATTCGTGAACAGGATATACCCAAAACAGCCTTCACCACAAGGTATGGCTTATATGAGTATACAATCATGTCTTTTGGTTTGACTAATGCTCCTGCCTACTTCATGAATATGATGAACAAGGTGTTTATGGAATAACCGGACAAGTTTCTCGTGGTGTTCATCGATGACATTTTGATATTCTCCAAGAGAGAGGAAGAACACAAGGAACACTTGCATTTAGTTCTAGAGAAGTTTAGAGAGCATAAGTTATATGCCAAGTTCAGTAAATGTGAATTCTGGCTGACGGAAGTCGGATTCCTTGGACACATTATTTCCGGAGAAGGAATAGCAGTAGACCCCGCTAAGGTTGAAGCAGTCACTGAGTGGAAGTCACCCACCTCAGTCAAGCAGATCCGCAGTTTTCTCGGACTTGCCGGAAATTATCGGAGATTCATTGAGAATTTCTCAAAGATTACCAAACCCATGATGGAATTGTTGAAGAAAGAGTCTAAGTATATCTGGACTGAGGAATGTGAGGCCAGTTTCTAGGAGTTGAAGAAACGTTTGGTCATAGCCCCAGTGTTGATACTGCCAAACATTCGGAAGGACTTCCGGGTTTATTGTGATGCATCACGTCAAGGACTTGGAGGAGTACTCATGCAGGAGGGAAAACTTGTAGCCTATGCATCCAGATAGCTACGACCCCATGAGTTGAATTATGCCACCCATGATTTGGAACTAGCAGCCATAGTGCACATACTCATGACCTGGAGACATTTCCTTATCGGAAATAGTTGTGATGTTTACACTGATCATAAAAGCCTGAAGTATATCTTCACACAGAAGGAGTTGAACCTCAGACAGAGGAGATGGTTAGAGTTAATCAAGGACTATGACATGAGACTGCATTACCATCCAGGAAAGGCAAATATTGTGGCAGATGCTTTGAGTCAGAAGAGTTATGTGAACACACTCATAGCCGGAGGATTACCCCAGGAGTTAACCGATGATCTCAGAGAGCTTCGGTTAGAGATAGTTTGAAAAGGATATGTTGCCACACTAGAGATTCAGTCCACCTTGACCGAAAGGAGGTGCAGTACACCATTGATGTGGGATGGTGTTGGAGACCGACAACTTTTTGGTCCCGATCTTATCTGAGATTCTGAAGAAAAGGTCAAACTGATTCGAGACCGACTCAAGATAGCCCAATCCAGGCAGAAAAGCTATGTTGATAGCAAACACAAGGAGGTGACGTATGAAGTGGGAGACCGAGCGTATCTTCGTGTGTCCCCACTTTGAGGAATCAAGAGGTTTCGTGTTAAAGGAAAGTTAGCACCCAGATTCATAGGCCCCTACAAAATTCTTGAACGTAGAGGCGAAGTTGCATACAAGCTGGAAATGCCGGAAGGATTGTCCGGAGTTCATGATGTTTTCCATGTTTCCCAGCTGAAGAAATGCCATGCTGAGATGGCTGATATTCCTTTGAGAGACACAGTGCCCCTACAGGCCATACAACTTGACAGTGACCTGACCTACGAGGAGAAGCCTGTCAGAATCCTCGAGACTACCAACAGAGTTACCCGTAGCAAGACCATCAAGTTCTGTAAGGTTCTATGGAGTCACCACACCGAGGAAGAAGCCACCTGGGAACGCGAAGAAGATCTTCGTAGAGACCACCCGCACCTATTTTCTAGCCAACCCGAATCTCGAGGGCGAGATTCATCTTAAGGTGGGTAGGTTTGTAACATACCAAAATTTCATTTTTTGGAATGTTATGATATATAGCTATGCAGCATCATCACATTGTTTGAATGAAGTGAATTGTTGAAGTTTTTCTTTTGGAATTCTGAAAGGCCATTTCAATTTCTTCTTATACTTGTTTCCTCCTATTTGAAAACCCTTGGAATATTCATAAAAAGAGAGGAGTAATATGACACTCCACACCAGGGGCATCTTGGTGAGTTATATGAACAATAAAACCAGGGGGTTATTTGAAAGTTTATCTAAAAAGAATTTAAAATCAATTAGGCATTTTCTAAAGAAAAAAAATTAAATTATTCATTTTCACAGAGGAAAAATGTTCATTAAATAGCATTTATTACCCTGATCATTTCGATATATATATTCCCTACGTTTGGAAATGATTTGAATGCATTAAAGAGTTTTAAACGCTCTGGAAAAATAGAAAAGGAAATACATTTAAAGTGTTTAATTAGAAAACCGGCGGCCCACAGCCTTTAAACCCCGAGATCCCTCTAGATCGGTCACCGACGTGCTAACCTCGCCCTCTCTCTCATTGACATGCGGGACCCACTGTCCGACAGCGTCATCCGCGCACCCGTCTCCTTCCTCGCGCAGACCACGTCGCCGGAGATCTCTCCTCTCCGGATCTCCCTCCTCTCTCCCTCTCCCGACCCTGCACCTGGCCTATAAAATGACCTGCCCTCGCCGCTCTTAGTTCCACCCCGCTACCCCCTGTACCCTCGCCAGAACGCCACCGCACCACCTCGCGGGAGTTCTGACTCCACCCGAACCCCCCAGAGCTCCTGGTCGTCGCAACACTCACCCCCACTCCCCTCTCACGCCACCATCCGACGCTAGATCTTCACCGCTGTCGCCAGAGCATTTCAGACGCCGCCCTCCACCTTCGCAGCATCATCCCTGAGCATCTCCGACCTCCGGCCGCTGTCGACGTCGCCGAAACTCCGACCCCCTCCTTTGTAAGCCGCCACCTCCACCCGCAACCGTCAGATCTAGGATCTACGCTCCAGATTAGAAATTTTATAAAAACGAACCGGTACGCGTTAGTTTTCGGTCGTCCACCGCAAACATCCCGCACGCTCACGACCTCGGCAAATCACAGCACGCCACGTAGCCCTGTCCGTTCGCTAGGAATTTGTTCTTTTCTGTTTTGTTTTAGAAAACAGAATGTTTTCTGTTTTTGTTTAGTTGTAACGTTTAAACTAATTAGTGTTTTTAACTGATTCTTTTTGCATTAGGTCACAAATTTCATGTAGTTTCATCCCGTAGTCTTAGATTTCAAATTTGAACTTTTAAATTTGAATCTAACCAAATTTTCATAAATTACTAAAATCTGTATAACTAGAGTTTAAAAATATATTTTTGTATGAATCTTTTTGCCACTGGTTTGTATTAGTTAGACCTATCATCCTACAAAGGTTGAGAATTTTTAGTATAAATTTGGTTATTGCTTTTAACAAAAACAGAATATGTTTAGTTCTTAATAGAGTTTAGTTAATTTGATTTTAGTTTAGTTTGAATCTGAGTTAGTTTAACTTTTGTTTTTAGTTTTCATTAGGTTCTGTTGTTTCAACATTAGGTGAAATAACTTGCGGTTAATAAAATAATTCTTTAGTTTTATACCTTATTGTTATAGGAAATCTTCATTCCTTTCCATTAGGTATGGTTTTATAAAGCAATTTAGTTTTACTTTTCACAAAACATTTAGGAGATTTAATTCTGTCTTCTAATAAAGAATTTTAGTAATTCTTTTCTGTTAAGTGATGTTCTGTTTATAATAATAATAATAATAATAATAATTTTTTTCATACTCAAATACTATAGGAAACTCTAGTATCTACATTAAGTGGTGTTTTATAAAAATTTATAATTTTAGTAGCATTTCTTTTCACAAAAGTTTTAGAGGATTTAATTCTGTTTACTAAATATAAATTTTATTATTTATTTTCTGTTAACTATTGTTTTGTTATTAAAAATAGTTGATTGGTCTTATTTTTTTTAGTAGTTTTGACACACACATAATTTGTGAGACAAATATTGGTTTTGGATTTCTTTCTCTTGATTGATACTATTGATTTTTTATTTTAATCTTGCTAATTGTGTGAGTTGTATTATTAGTTGTAAGCTTATTGTGTGCTTTGTTTGATTCGTTAGATCATCCAGAGAGCGAAGCTTGTTATCTAGAGTCACTTGAGTATGAGGATCGTCAACAAGGCAAGTCAATTTGATCATGTTTACCCATATTTTTATTGCATTAGTTCTACCATCTCCCCAATTGCCTTCAAAGTAGGTAATTTGGAAACTTGGTTACTTGATGTAGTATCATGTGGTAGGATCCCCTCAACCCTTTTGACACATTGGCCACGGGAAACGCTGATTTATATTTTGCTATGCTAATAGTGACGGGGTTGGTTGTGTGATTCATGAGAGTTGTGAGATAATAATTTCAGGACCTAAAAGATGATCAAGACTTCAAGACCTGAGTTTTCAACATACCTCTGGGTGGATGATTGTTTAACGACGCCCTGGAGAGACCAGTGGTTAGCCCAGGTGTTGTTGGAGAACTGCCGGTATTCACGCGGAAAGATCCACGCAGGCACAAAGAGATAGATGGATGCTTCAAGACCTAAGGCATGCCTACACAACCACAAGCCATTATGGGCTCTGGCTTGGTTGGATATCGTGGTGACCCTGGACAGGCGGTTCTACGAGATGTAGAAGAACAGTAGGAAAGGATGGGCATCGACAGAGTCTCGAGGAAACCCTTTTGAAGACCATGTTTTGGTTATCCGTTTCTCAAACACTCGGAAGTGCGGGAAATCCAACGGAGGCGATCAAATCTTGTGGGGAACGTGTGCAAAATTCTGCAGAGCACCCAAACCTAATCGATTAGCCGTGTCCACGGTCATGGACAACTTGAGCCAAAGGAACTGATACTATTTGGAATTCTGAACATAAATAATGATATTGATGTGGGTATAAATGACAACTTGGGTATGAGAATTGGCTGGTGGAACCATCTCATTAATCAACCAACACTGTAGTAATAATATTTCCACCCCCCCCCCGTCTTGTAGTATGAAAAAATTGGCTTTATGAAAAATTTACTACCCCACCTGCCAAATATGCATATAGAATAGATGATTTACTTGACACCCCCTCTTTTGTGCCATTGCCGGCATGTTCAATATGCTGACCTACATGGCTACAACGTATCATGTTGTAGAGTATTTTTCCGACCAGGAGTGAGGATACGCTCTACGCTCGGTGAGATGTCCTTGGAGTCAGATGGACTCAACTACCTTTGAAGCTTCCGCAATATTAGTTATTCTCATGAGTTGGCCTTCAGCCACTTTATTGTAATTCTTATTGTAATAAAGGACTCGATATGAGATTTTGATTTATAAAGCTGTGTGATAACCCTTTGATATATACATTGATGTACCGTCTGTGTACCAGCATGATCTTGGGATGGTACAGAAACACCGGCGATTCGACCTTTCAGGCCGGGTCGCTACAATTTATATCTACCAACATAGGCTATGGAAACTATAGGATAGGTCGATAACAAAACTATGACAGCAATCTGTCCAAATGGAGAAATCTATAGAAATGTATTAAACCAGTGTACTTATGTAACACAAAAAATTATGATAATTTAGGAAATTCTATAAAATTTATATGAAAACAATGTGTAAAAATTTCAGAAACTTTCCACGTTCCAGTAAAATGTGAAAATTCAAACACTAGACCAGAAATTTCTGTTTTTACCCAGCACATATCAAAACATGCAATGCAAGCATCCTAAGGCAATTCTTGGAACCTTTATTGAAAAACAAGATTATAAATAACACCTAACATAAAAGAATTCAAACTAAAATGTCACTCCAAGCAAAACTCATATAAGGTGACGAATAAAAATATAGCTCCAAGTAAGATATATCGATAGTGTTGAAGACGAAACAGGGGATGCCTTCCGAGGCATCCCCAAGCTTAGGCTCTTGGTTATTCCTTGTATATTACCTTGGTGGTTCCTTCGGCATCCCCAATCTTAGGTTCTTTTCACTCCTTATTCTCCTCATATCTTTGTCTCACCCAAAACTAGAAAACTTCAATCACACAAAACTTAACAGAACTTTGTGAGAAGGGTTAGTGTAATGAAGATAGATCATTCACATAGGTACTTTAAAGACAAGATTCATAATTTTTATCACATAATAACTACTGTATTCCATCATTCCCACAATTTATATCCCCGAATATAAGTTATGGGAACACTAAGCGAAGCAAACCATGCATGTAAAACAGAATCTATCAAAAACAGAACAGTCTGTAAATATATGAATGATAACCCTACTTTAATGTCTCTAACATTTCTGAAAAATTAGGAAAACTCAAGTAATTTGCGTATAAATGTTTTGTAAGAATTTCAGATTTTTTTTGACGCACCAGTAAAATCAGATAATTCATATACTGGACGCCAAACTTTCTGTTTTTGTACAGAATCAAACAAGCAATTATCCACACTATCCCAAAGGCTTTAATTGGAACTTTAATGAAATAAAAGACACAAAACATGATTAATACAGTATCTTAATCATGTGAACACATCAACACAGAAAGTAAAAGTGTTGAGTTGTCTCCCAACAATCGCTTTTCTTTAATGCCTTTTAGCTAGGCATGGTGATTTCAATGATCCTCACATAGGCATAGTAATTGAAACACGCAAGAGAGCATCATGAATATCATGACAAGCACATTTATGTATAGCCCAATTCCTATTCATTGGGATTTTGTGAGCAAACATTTTATGGAAGCAAGTATCAACTATCATAGGATGGCAAAACAAGCATGACTTTAAAACTTTGAACACTTAAAGAGAAAACTTCATATTATTAGAATTTCTACAAGCATATGTTCCTCGCTCATAATAATTTTTAGTAGCATCATGAATGAATTCAACAATATAACCAGCACATAAAGCATTCTTTCATGATCTACAAGCATAGAAATTTTACTACTCTCCACACAAGAAAATTTCTTCTCATGACTAATAGTGGGAGTATCATAAAAGAATTGAATACTGCAAATTGGTTCCATATTATAAGTGTAATATTCAGTAAAAGGATATTCATAATTATGACAAGTATTATAATAGTAATCATCACTCTTTTTCATCGCATAAGTATCATCACAATAATCATCATTAGTAGGAGGCATGTAGTCATTATAACACATTTTATCATCCAAAGTAAGGGGAATAAAAACATCATCTTCATTAAGCATAGAATCCCCAAGCTTGGGACACACATTAATTGCAGAAAATAAATTTCTCAAACATGCCATTTTCATCAAACATAGCATCCCCAAGCTTGCGGCTTTGTATATCATAAGCTTAATCACTCTCATCATTAATAGTACCAATAGCACTAATAATATAGCAATTATTATCATCATATTCCAAGTTGGTGCCATAAATATTTTCAAGATTATAAGAAGTATCATTATCTTCTCAATCATAATTATCACAACAAGCAATAGGCATAATAAAATCATCCTCAAGTGTATCATCTTCCACAACTATTTTTGATTCATTCTCATGAGGCCTATCAATAATGGGAGCAACATTATTTGGGAGAGATACCTCTTTACCTTTACGTTTCCTCCTTTTCTTCTTCTTCACAACATTATGTGTGGGTTTATTTAATTCCTCCAAGTATTCTCTTAATCTTATATTTGTTTTCTTGTCTTTGAGTAATTGGCAATATAAGGATTCTCAATGCAATTTACCACGCAGAACATATAGATTTCATTTAGATCAAAATCAATAATTTTCATGAGAACCCAAGCTGGAACATCCTTAGTTTTATGTTTCATTTCTTCATACCCCAAAAGTAGACTAAGTTCATTATGATGCTTAAGCAGTAACGACGTTATCACAATTTTTGGACACAATTCGATCATGAAATAATTCACATTGGAAATTAAAATGACCACTTTCATTGAAAAGTTCATAAGGACGGCGAGAAATATTAAGTCTTTCAGCAACAAACATATAGGCTCTGTTGCAACCATTTAGTTTCGAAATACTTCTCGCTCTTACAGAATCTATCTTCCCTTTTAGGCATGTCTTCACAAACTCTATGCACTCCACAAAAATTGACATGCTTTTAAGAAATCTTTTTATCATGACTAATGCAATCATCATTAGTACTATGGATATTCTAAGAATTCATACTAACAACATTCCAATCATGCTCATCACTCAAAGATTTAGTGACAAACATTTTAATAATTTTTTCTTCTAACACTTGGGCACGATTTTCCTTTCCATCATTTTCACAAAAGACATTAAAAAGATGAAGCATATGAGGCAACCTCATTTCCATTCTTTTAGTTTTCTTTTATAGACTAAACTAGTGATAAAACAAGAAACTAAAGATAACACCTTGTTACTATCATGAATAGCCCTAGCGTTCATACTAAAATAACACCTTAAGATACACATCAACCAAAACCCTAATGTCACCTAGATACTCCAATGTCACCACGCATACCCATGGGATTGATTATATGATATGCATCACACAACTTCAGATTCATCATGTTCAATCCAATACAAAGAACTTCAAAGAGTGCCCCAAAGTTTCTATCGGAGAGTCAAGACGAAAACATGTGCCAACCCCTATGCATAGATTCCCAAGGTCATGGAACCCGCAAGTTGATCACCAAAACATACATCAAGTGGATCAATAGAACATCCCGTTGTCACCACAGATATCCCATCGCAAGACATACATCAAGTGTTCTCAAATCCTATAAAGACTCAATCCAATAAGAAAAATTCAAAGGGAAAACTCAATTCATCACAATAAGATAGAGAGAGGAAAACTCCATATGATTCATCTATGTCAACAAAGCTCGCGGTACATCAAGATCGTGTCATCGCAAGAACACGAGAGAGAGAGAGAGACCAAAAACATAGCTATTGGTACATACCCTCAGTCCCGAGGGTGAACTACTCCATCCTCATCATGGAGACCACCGAGATGATGAAGATGGCCTCCGGTGATGGTTTCCCCCTCCGACAGGGGGACGAAACGGTCTCCAATTGGTTTTCCGTGGCTACAGAGGCTTGGGACGGTGGAATTACCGATCTAGGTTTATTTCTAGAGGTTTCTAGATTTATAGGAGTACTTGGCGTTGGAATCACGTCAAGGGGACTCCCAAGGGACCCACAAGCAAGGGGCGTGTGGCCTAGGGGGCGCCCTGGTGGCTTGTGGCTGCCTCATGACTCCTCTCCAACATCTTTTTGCTCCAGTATTTTTTATATTTTACAAAAATATTCTCCGTAAATTTTCATCCCATTCCGAGAACTTTAATTTTTGCACAAAAACGACACCATGGTAGTTCTGTTGAAAACAATGTCAGTCCGGGTTAGTTCTAATAAAATACCAAAATCATATAGAATTACTGTAAACATGGCATGAATACTTCATAAATTATAGGTATGTTGGAGACATATCATGGTCTCAGCTACATCATGTCAGAGATAGCATCCTAATATGGATATTTGGAGGATGATCCCTTGTTCTTCTCGGAAGTTAGGATGTCTTTGGTAGTCCTCTTCGGTTTGGGGGCAGAAGGCTTCTTGGGACTAGTTGGCTTGCCCTTGGGTTCTCCTTAGCTGGGCATAGCATGAGTCAATAGTTTCTTCTTATTCTTAGGAGGAGCCTTTGCAGCTGGCTCTGCCTCCTCCTCCTCAGTAGCAGCAGTCTCTTCTGGGTCCTCAAACATGGAGGTAGGCCTGCCAACAACATGGATGATCCTCTTCCTACTCTTCTTCTCTCCAGCCTTCTTGGGCATGGATTTCCTTGGAGGCTCAATAGTCATGGTGCCCCTGGAGCTCTCACGTGCTCTCAAAGTGTTAGAGGCGGCATACTCTTTCCTGACTACTTTGTTTTTGGAAGATGTAGCCTCAGCTATGGGTGTTGGGGATACACAAAATAGGTAGGACCATGAAGGGTCAAAGCATCGTAAAGCATGGGGTCCACACATCATGTGGGTCCGGATACATCTCATACATACGTACTATCCACTGGGGCATATCATCATACTGTCCACTCAGAAGACAATCAAATACTCGATCGTATGGCTCACTCGGATCTGCGAAGGCTGACAGTTGACAAGGCAGTCAAAGCACCATCTGGCATTACGGCATCAATGCCCCACTTTGTAACATAGGAGGTGAAGGGGTGGCACACTCTATATAATCCACACCCACCACTAGACTAAGGGGGATCCTTCTTCTCCTTTCCCTCTCTCTCAAATACACCATGTAACTCCGTGTTCATGACAAATAAGCAAAGCCTCTCTGGAGCATGAGACGTAGGGTTGTTATCTCCATCGTGATAGGCCCGAACTCGCTAAAACCACCATGTCACCCATTTGCATCTCGATAGATCATGCTCTGTTATCCTACCCCTCTCTAATGTCGGAATCGTTCCCATGACATTTGGTGCCCACCGTGGGGTGTGGCGTCTATCGAGCAATGATGCGAATGGTTCTTTCGTAAATCAACGCCGGAGAAATTGACCACCAGTGTTCTGGCCATTGTGCATTTCATACAAGCAAAAGGATCAGGGAAGTACCCATTTCATCTAGTCTTTTTACAAAAAATTGTCTAACAATAAGTTGGTCTTTTCCTCCTGTAGGATCACACACACTCATGCGTGATTGACCATGAAGCGGAGAACAACAAAAAACAACAAGTCGTGCCTCATATTTCTTGTCTTCTCACATGATTGTCTTCAATGGCAACCGTGGCCAACGGCCGATGTCGCGGTCTGTCCCGTCGTTTTTGTCCTCATATATGATGTTGTTATTTTCGGCTGCCTTGTGTATGACGCTGCCGTCGAGCACCTGCACATGGCCACAGGCATGGTCCATCCTGTCGTCTCCCGCCTTAGGTACGCCGCCGCCATCCAGCACCTGCATACGGCCACCGGCATGGTCCGTCCCATTGTCTCCCACCTTGTGAACGACGTCTCCATGAGCTCCTGCACATGGCCACGGGCGTGGGCCATCCTATTGCTTGCCTCCTCGCGTATGACGCCACTGTCAAACTCATGCACACGACCGCCAGCACCATTCGGCTGTCGTCTCCGGCCTTGCCTGCGGCACCGTCATCAAGCCCGCAAACATGATCGCCGATGCGTTCCGCCCCATCGTCGTCTTCGGCATCATCTAAAACATCGTCGTCGGGCTCACACGTACGTCCATCTCCTCTCGTCGTTGTTGATTGCTCGACAATTGGTCTCACGTTTGTCATGCGTGCATTCAGGTTCCTTGTCTCGCATATCCCAATTGAATGCATACCAAGAATGGAAGTATAAGGAAATTGCTTTCATTGCCAAATCAATGTCAATTAGTGCGTAGTCAACAGAAGAAAACTGTTGTCACATGCATCAATGCATATCCCAATTGCATCCATGTTAAAAATGGAAGGACGTGGGCAGACTCTAATTGGCTGTCCTGGCCATTAATCCGGATCAATCACTTGACGTCAATTATGGCTAGAACAAAGGCCGCTGATTGGCAAACCCATGGTCACTCAGGATGGGACTGGCTCACTCAAAGTGCACCAGCGCGGTGCAAGAACTAGAGACAGGCACACTATCGCGTACCAATTTCGTCAACCTCTGGCGCATCAGTAGCGCTAGATCCGCTCCACCATTGGTGGTCACGAGCCCTGCTACTGCATCCATCATCCAGGGAGGAAGAGATAATAGATCATTCACTCAGCAGGACGCGTCGTCAACACTTGGCATCTCCGCACATCGCCACTCAGTGAGGCACATCATCACCACTCGACAGCTCCGCAACAATACCAATCGACGGGACGCGTTGTCAATACTCGGTAGCTCCACACATCGCCACTCGATGAGACGCGTTGTCATCACTCAGAACCTCCACGCATTGCCACTCGGTGGAACGCATAGTCAACACTCAGCAGCTCCGCACATCGACTTGGCGGGACGCGTCGTCAACACTTGGTAGCTCCATGCATCGCAACTCAGTCGGACGCTCCATCGTCACTCGGCCACCCCACGCACCGTCACTCTGTTGGACGCGTCGTCATAACTCAGCAGGTCCGCGCACGGTCACTCGGCGGGACGCGTCATCATCACTCGGTAGCTCCACGGATCACCACACGACGAGGCACGTCGTCGTCACTTGGCCACACTGCGCACGTCATTCAGCTGGACGCTTCTTCATCTATCGCCGCCCCACGCGCGGCCACTCGGCGAGACACATCTTCGCCACTCGGTTGTACACGTCTTCATCAGTCGGCCGCTCCGCGCAATCTTACTCATCTGGATGCTCCTACGTCACATAGATGCCCCACGCATCGACACTCTGTAAGGCACGTCTTCATCACATGCCGCCCCGCGCGTCACCACTCGGTGAGATTGTAGAACCGAAAGTAGGTCTAGAGGGGGGTGATTAGACTACTTGACCAAATAAAAGTTTTTCCTTTTTCCCAATTTTAATTCTTGGCAAGTTTTAGCATTCATAGCATATCAAGTAACACCCTACAAATGCATGTCTAATAGTGTGGCGGTGGAAAATAAAGACATTGGACATGTAAGTAAAGAGAGGCTTAGGAATGCAAACATAAGTGATGAAACGATGATTTTTCCTGTGGTTTTGATTGGTGGTGCTATCGTACATCCACATTCATGGAGTCTTCAACCCACGGAGGGTAACGGTCACGAGAGTCCATGGAGGGCTCTACCCATGGAGGGTTCCACGAAGAAGCAACATTGACTATTCCATGCGGCTTCCGTCCATGAAGAACAAGCCTCACTATGGGTAGATCTTCAAGAAGTAGGCGGTCTCCTTGCCCTTACAAACTTCTTGGTTCACTCAACAACACGAAGTAGGAGGCTCCCAAGCGACGTCTAACCAATCTAGGAGGCACCACCCTTCAAAAGGTAATAGGCTCGGTAATGACGATGAACTCCTTGCTCTTGTGCTTCAAGATGATAGACTCCTCAACACACAATGTCTCTCTCATAGATTTAGCTTGGTAGAATATATGGGATTGGTGGAAAGCAACTTGGGGAGGCTAGAAATCAAGATCCATATGGTTGGAGTGGAAGATCTTGACTGCAACAGAAGGGTAGGTGGTTCTCTCTCAGAAAACTGAGTAGGATAGGTATGGAATAGTTCTGAGTGCTTCTCTTTCGAGTGAGTGGTGGTGAAGGGGTATATATAGGCATCCCAAAAAATCCAACCGTTACAAACAATAAGTCAGACTCAGTGACACCAATGTGTAAATCTCGATGGTACCGAAGTGACAAAAAGTGGCAACTTTTGAATCTCGGAGGGACCGATATACAACTCTCGGTTGCACCGACGAGGTGACCAACGATCAGATTTACCAGTCTCGGTGACGCTGATTCACCATTCCCGGTCCGACCAAAAATTTGAATTTGCGTAACAAAAAGTTTGTAACCCAACTCGGTGGCACCGAGTGCAGTGTCGGATGCACTGAAGTGGCACCTGGATAGGAAAGCAGGTTGCACCGATTTGGCATATTTGGCTTAGGATAGACTTTCGTGGGAGAGTATGTGGATGTTTTGGTGACTGTCACTTGTGCACGTTTGAGCATATTGTTCACCATCAAAACTTGACCCCCTTTTAATTGTATTGTCTTTCCTATAGACTCAAAGTGATTTCTCACAAATGTAAAATGTAGAGTCCTCTTGATTGAAGCTTGGCCAACCTATTTCCTTGAATCTTGGGGTAATTCCACAATCCTTTTGCCATTCCCATCATTGAAGTTTTCCTGAAATATACTTGGTGAAGATATTAGTTTAATGACTTATATGTTGTTATTAATTACGAAAACCACCAAAGGGAGCAAATGTGCTTTCAATCTCCCCCTTTTTGGTAATTGATGACAACATATAGATCAAAGCTTCGACAAAGATATAATCAATGAATATAGTCGTCAGTTTGAGAAGTATGTGATAAGCAAGAGCTCCCCTTAAATTTGTGAATTATTTTAAATTTGTGTTTGAATGCAAATGCAAAATCGATTAGGTACATAGGTCACTTCTCACATGTCACATACCACTTGGTGGTGTGCGAGAGTAATTGGAATGAATATCATAGCACAACTCAATCGACTAAGAGATGAATGATCATCATATAAGCATTTAAGATGATAGGAAATAGTAGCATCACAAATTAAAGCGTATGACCAAACATCATCAAGCGTGTATCACAAGAAATATAAAAAGTATCACGGCAACCAAAAGCAATTGTTTTGAAAAAGCAGCAAACACCAAACGCTCTCTCTCTCTCTTGAAGCCTAATGATCTATATACACTTCTCCCCCTTTGGCAACAAGTTACCAAAAAGTTCAAACGTATATATCTAAGCAGTCTTGGGCTGATCTCCTCCAGTTGTCGATGAAGGAGTCAAGAGCAAGGCATCGGCGAAGATCTCTACAGATGTCGTCGAAGGAGCTAGAGTAGACACCGGTGGAACTGGAGCTGATGGAGCAAGCACTGTGGCTGATGTCATTTGAGAGGTGAACTGGGTTCCTGGACCGAGAGGTGATTCTTCCTCATTATCACCATCAACATCATCAGAAGTGGTAGAATAGACCTGGGGAATCTGCACGGAGTCAACTTCCTTCTGGAGCTCTATCACAGACTTTGTAACTTTGTCCACCTTGTCACCAAGCACTTTGATCCTCGACTAACAGATCCTCACAAGGCTGTTCTGGTTCTCCATAATCCCTTTGATATCCTTCTGCATACCTTGGACGGTTGTGATCAGAAGATCCATTTGCCCGTTCCTGGATCTGGGGACTTGAGCACTAGCGGCTCGAACAACTTCTGCCTCTACTTGTGTTGTAGTAGATGTGGGATGATCTGGGTTCATCACTACAATGTTATCCTCGAACTCTAGCTGTAGGGGCGTATGTGGCCAATCAAGAGCGAAAATGTGCTTCTCCAACTGAGATTTAATGAGCAATTGGATGTAGGGTACATAGCAGCATGAGCGCTTCTGGTCAGCAGCAACCCTCTTGATTGTCTCAACAATCACATCCATTACTCTAATCCTGGTGTTCCTGTCAAGGTGGATAAACATATTAATGGAGTAGCCTCCGATCATCTTGTCATCTCCTAACTTGGGCATCAAGGTATGCCTGAGAATGGTGTTTATACTCCGGAGGCCTGCTTGTAGATAATAGATGGAGCCTAGCTTGTGTGATTGCACCTTGTCTGCGGGGATAGGAGTATACATGTCTTTCATGGCATTGTAACTTGCCTTCGGTTCAGAGTATACATCCAAATCTCCTTCCTATGCTTCTGGAACTTCTAGTAGAGCATCTCATTCCTCAACAGTGGATTCATATCTAGCACCTTCAGTCATTCATACAATTCTACCATCTCCGTAGAAATGAGCAGTGGAGTAGAATTGCATGATCATCTCATTGTTCCACGCAGTAAGCTATCTGCCAATGAATTTGTCCAGACCAATGCAATGGAATTTGTCTTAGACACTTGGGAAGTAGTCCACATTATCTTTGATGAACTTCCAATCGACATATGTCATGTCGCTAACAGCTGGGCTCTTGTCAAGCAGAATGGTCTCAAAGAAATCCTATAGCTCTCTGGTGTAGAACCTGTAGTAAATGGCACTCTTTCTCCTCTGAGCATAGGGATCTATAGCTCTCCAGGCTCTCAAGCCTGAGTCTTTCCTTTTCTTCATGTCCTCAGCAACCATGTGGCTGGCATTGTGCACTGGAAGATGTGGTCTGAGATACATCAAAGTAGTCAAGTCATCATCAGCTTCCACTCTAGAGGCGGTCCCTTTGTTCTTTTCTGAAGCAGGAATGTCCCTGGTAGTCCTCTTGGACTTCTGTGTAGCAGCCTTCTTAGATGTAGGCTCGTTGCCCTTGGAGGTGCCAGTTTTTGATATAACATCAGCCATGAGCTTCTTGGCTTTCTTCTTGGGAGGGACTATTTCAGCACGCTCTTCCTCCTCCTCCTCAGCAGTAGGACCAGCACTCTCCTCTGGATCTTCAAACATAGAGGTACGCCTGCCAATAGCATGGACAATCATTTTCCTGCACTTTCCTCCCTTGCCTTCTTAGGCATAGATTTCTTGGGGACCTCAACATATATAGTTGCTCTAGCAGTCTCGTCTGCCTTCAAGGTTTTAGCAGGTGCATAGACTTTGCTGACAACTCTTTGAGAATTAGTAGCTTCAGTTGTTGACTTCTTGGCAACCTTTTCTTGCTTCTTAGCAAGAGTTTCCTCAAGAATGAAATCTAAATCTTCTTCATAAGAGTTGAGCTTCTTCCTGGTTCTGGTGGCAACCTTGGGCAACCCATGGGAGCTGGGGGTGCCTGGATCTGAGAAAGAACTAGCTTTTGGCTTGTTCCAAAACTCATATCAACTCCCTGCTCTGGCAAATTCTGACTGTCCTCCGAGCCTGACATACTGAGGATGTTAATAGGGTATAGGAGATTAGAAGAATATGAGTCATCACAAAATGAGGCTGGTTTTTGGAATTAGAGCAATGAAATTTCAAGAATTTTGCATTCTGTCAAATAGATATTGGTGCAGTCGAAACAAAAATTTCGGCGGGGCCGAGGCTGACTGACTCTCTTAATTGAAACTTGGCAGCCTTTTTGGTTAGACCGAAAAGAGCAACTCGGTTCCACCGAGTCAGTTCTCAACCTCACAGAAAAGCATGTCAGTGAGACTGATATTTCCGTTTCGGTTCCACCGAGATGTATTGGGTAGATGGCAAAACCCTAGAAAATTTTGGGGTTTTGAGAGGATGGAAACATGTGCAAAGGGTCTATCAATGATTAATAAGGATCTAATGCCCAAGAAGCGGATGGAGAGTGCAATAGAGATTGAATCCATACCCTAGCCTTGTGCAGATCCTCTATGGCAGCAACGAGGGAGTGAATTTTGTTGGCGACGGCGATGGAGCGCAGGGAGACAATGGCGATGACCAGGGGTCTTCAGAGCGGTAGCTTAGGGTTTTGGAGCGCAATGTATGAAGATGGAATTTCAAAGCTTGGGGTCTAGCTTTGTATACCCAACATTGTCGATGACATCGATTCTAATTTTTCAGTGTTACCGAGTGCCTCAACTGTCAGCTGACAGGTACACTCGGTGTAACCTAGAAAGTGGAATCGGTGGTACCGAGATTAAAAAACCAGATCAACCCTAGGCATTCGGTGAGACCGACATTTTGGTGTTGGTTCCACCGAGATGCACTTGGGAGGTTTTAATGATCAGTCCTTGTCGATACGGAACTCCGAGTACTCCACACACAAAGGGGTCGAATAGCACTTGTTCAAATTTTGTGACGCAGCATGAATAGAGTATGGAGTGAGAAAGCATAGATAGCTAAAGAAGTGGTCCTAGGCATTCTTGTATATCCAATTGGCAAAATATAAATCAAAGGCAAAATAGCAACAATTGGATATCCTTGAATGACAAAATAAATGCAGACCAACATGCTCATAGAATAAAATGTCAAATGAAATCATGGCAAACATGCACATATACTCTAGCATCTAACAAGCACATGGGCGATGACGAAGTCATCTATATATTAGTATTTGACTTAGGAGCCAAGTAAGAGTACTTGATCATAGGTCATACTCATTGTTTAAGCACAAGTGGGGTTACCACTTTTGCATAAAGCATTTAATATTTGTCACATACTATGAGATGCTTTGACTCAAGTCTTAGAGTAAAGCTCCCCTTGATGTGACATCCCCCCATAAGAGGGATAAACTAACCTTGGGTTTTGTCGATGAAGACTTCATGTTGGTGAGGTAGTGGTGGATGCTCAAGGTTGATGAATATCACCAACAATTGGGAGCATCCTCGTTGTTGCCATACTCTTCTCACCAACATGGGTTAGTCCCAACACACAAGAGACAAATACAAGGATATCTATGGACACGGAGTGCAAAGAATATGTAATGATGTCCATTGATTTGTTGATTACCTTGTCCCCTACTTACCTTGGAGGGAATGTGTGACTCCTTGATCTATTGCATAAGGTTCATGTTGATTGCAAATAGATCTTGTCAATAATGAATGTTCTTGTTCTCGGAAATCCACCTTGAGCATAAGGCAGAGTCACCCCTCAAGAACTTTCTAGTTCTTCTTCTTGGGAATCCACATCAGGTTGATGGGGATCCTTGGTGTTGAAGTAGCACTTGTAGAAGTTGAGCTTGTAGTAGCCTTGGGAACCCACATCACCAAAGCTTGGGATTCATGTTCATAAGAGTCAAAGTCCCCTTGGAGCTTGTTATTTCCCTTGAGCTTGGTGCTATTGTGGTGGAAGGTAATCTTGAGTGTTTTTCCCCTTGGGAAGAGAATTTTCATACTTCTGCTTTTGAGGAAAAAACTTGGGATTGGGATATTGACCTTCTTCCCATTCAACTCCATTAGCGTTGAAGTATCCAATAGCACGATTCTTCCGGTATCCTCCGTGCATGCGTACAATATCATGAAATATTTTGTACCCTTGAAGACTCTTGTAGATACCTTTATCTATAATTACTTTCAATAAAGAATTTTCTTTCTCAAGTGTAACTTGGCTAAGAGAATCATCATTAGTGGAATCAATAGAACTACTAGGAGCAACATCATTGGGTTTAGCATTTTTATTGTTGCAACTAGATGAAGAACCTTTCTTTCCTTTGTTACTAGTTTTCTTAGATTTGACTTGTGGCATGAATGTAGACCAGAGTAGTCGTGTGGCAATATAAGATGAAGTCTTCGTCTGGTGATCCTCATTGATAGCTTTAAGAAATTCATGTTCTTGCTCCAAACTGAGCTTCTCGAAGCGTAACTTCTCATGAGTTCTTACAAGATCTCTATGATCTTCAAGAGTAGATTCATGAGCTAACTTAAGCGTGTTGATTCATGAGCATTGTTATCTTTAGTTAGTTCTTCTATTTTCATCTTATCATCATCAATTAACTTATCTTGATTAGTATGAGAAATAACAAGTTCATTATGATTAACATCACTAGTTTTATCACATAGCAAGTCATCATCGTAAAGCAAATCATCTTCATCACTATCGAAATCAAGATATTCGGGGTGTGATACCTTGGGGCCTTTAGCCATGAAGCAGCTTCCACCTCTTTCATTTGGTGAATCAAATAGATGATAGGAGTTGGTTGTCGCTATTGCAATTCCGGCAACACCATCATCTTGACTATAGTCGGATTTGGAGTGATAGCTTCTCTCAGAGTGGTCGTCGGAGTCGGAGCCAGAAACCCATTCACCAACATGAGATTGATGCTGTCTTGTTGAGTAGCTCTTGGTGTTCTTCTTCTTCTTCTCCGAGTCCCTACTTCTCCTTGAGGGTATTCATTCATAATGATCATCTCTACTCCTTCTCTCTCTTCGAGGTGATTCATCTCTTGAGCTTCGTCTTCTTGGTGACTCTTCTCTCTGTTTGTAGGGAGCCGAGCACTCATTGGAGAAGTGTCCGGGCTTCCTACAATTTTTGAAGTTTCGGTCACGACTTGACGAACGCTTATCTTCATATCTTGAGTTGGACCTACGATCTTTGCTTCTATTCTTGTAGAACTTGTTGAATTTCTTGACCATGAGGCTTATCTCTCCATGACAAGGTTGTCACTGGAGGTAGCAGGAGCATCACTTGTGGCTTTGTAAGCACCGCTAGACTTGTTATGAAGGTCTTCTTGTCTTTGAGTGTCATCTCATGAGCAACAATTCGACCAATCACTTATGTTGGGTTGAGATCTTTGTAGTTGGGCATCATTTGGATCAATGTGCACATGGTGTCATATCTCTCCTCCAAAGCTCGAAGTATCTTCTTGATGATGAACTTGCCAGTCATTCCTTTGCTTCCTAAGCCGACAATCTCATTGGTGACGAGAGCTAGCCTAGAGTACATTTCAGCGAGTCCTTCACCATCCTTCATCTTGAACTTGTCAAGTTGACCTTGAAGAACATCTACCTTGGATTCTTTCACGGACTCAGTTCCTTCGTGCATATCAACCAAAGTATCCCAAATCACTTTTGCATGTTAAAGATGGCTGTTTTTGTTGAATCCTTCAGGACATAGGCAGTTGAAGAGTATGTCACATGCTTGAGCATTGAGTTACAACATCTTCAATTCATCCGCAGATGCTTCACGATCCGGTTCCTTTCCATCCGCAAAGAATTCACCTTCCAAGCCAACACGAACAATAGCCCAAACGGCAGGATTATGACCAAGCAAATGCATTTTCATTATATGCTTCCAACTAGCAAAATTAGCGCCATCAAAGTACGGACCTCAACGGTGATAATTTCCCTCACTAGATGCCATACTACTCCTAGGTTGTGAAACCAATGCAATGGAGACCGAAGCTCTAATACCACTTGTAGGATCGAAAGTAGGTATAGAGGGGGGTGATGAGACTACTAGATCAAAAAAAAGTTTTCCATTTTTTCCAATTTTAATTCTTGGCAAGTTTTAGCATTCATAGCATATCACGTAACACCCCACACATGCATGTCTAAGAGTGTGGCAGCAGAAAATAAAGACATTGCACATTAAGTAAAGAGAGGGTTAGGAATGCAAACACAAGTGATGAAACGATGATTTTTCCCGTGGTTCCGATAGGTGGTGCTATCGTACGCCCATGTTCATGGAGTGTTCAACCCATGGAGGGTAATGTTCGTGAGAGTCCACGGAGGGCTCTACCCATGGAGGGTTCCACGAAGAAGCAACCTTGACTATTCCATGCGGCTTCCGTCCACGAAGGACTAGCCTTACTATGGGTAGATCTTCACGTAGTAGGCGATCTCCTTGCCCTTACAAACTTCTTGGTCCACTCGACAACATGAAGTAGGAGACTCCCAAGCAACACCTAACCAATCTAGGAGGCACCACCCTCCAAAAGGTAATAGGCTCGGTAATGACGATGAACTCCCTGCTCTTGTGCTTCAAGTTGATAGACTTCTCAACGGTCAGATTTACCAACTCTCGGTTGCACCGACAAAGTGACCAACGGTCAGATTTACCAGTCTCGATGACGCCGATTCACCATTCTCATTCGGACCGAAAATGTGAATTTGCATAACAGAAAGTTGGCAACCCAACTCGGTGGCACCGAGTGCAGTGCCGGCTAGACCGAAGTGTTAGGGTTTCTCTGGGTCTGTCTAGGGTTTGGAACTCGATGGCACCGGGATAGGAAAGTTAGTTGCACTGATTTGGTATATTTGGCTTACGATAGACTTTGGTGGAAGAGTATGTGGATGTTTTGGTGACTGTCACTTGTGCACGTTTGAGCATATTGTTCACCATCAAAACTTTACCTCCTTCTAATAGTATTGGCTTTCCTATTGACTCAAAGTGATTTCTCACAAATGTAAAATGTAGAGACCTCTTGATTGAAGCTTGGCCAACATGTTTCATTGAATCTTGGGGTAATTCCACAATCCTTTTGCCATTCCCATCATTGAACTTTCCCTGAAATATACTTGGTGAAGAAATTAGTTCAATGACTTTTATGTTGTTATTAATTACCAAAACCACCGAGGGAGCAAATGTGCTTTTAGAAACACACCTTCATCACTCGGCCGCTCCATGCGTTGCCGCTCTATGATGCACGTCATCATCATTCGACCACTCCTCGCAGCACCGCTCCGTAAGGCACGTCTTCATCACCTGGTTGTTCTGCGCTGCTACTTGGCGAGACACATCTTCGTCACTCGGCGGGACGCGTCGTCATCACTCGGCAGCTCCACACATCGCCACTCGGCGGGACGTGTCGTCATCACTCGGCAGCTCCGTGCATCGCCACTCAACGAGGCACGTCTTTGTCTATTGGCCACTCCGCGCGCCGTCATGTAGCTGCATGCTCCTTCATCACTCGGCCACTCCGTGGGCCGCCACTCGGCGAGACATATCTTCGTCACTCGGCTTTACACGCTTTCATCAGTCGGCCACCCCACGCGCCTCTACTTGGCGAACACATCTTAGTCACTCGGCAGGACATGCCATCATCACTTGGCAGCTCCGCGCATCACCACATGGCAGGACGCGTCGTCAACACTCGGCAGCTCCGCCCATCGCCGCTCGGCGGGACCTGTCGTTATCACTCAGCAGCCCTGCACATTGCCACTTGGCGGGACGCATCGTCAACACTTGGCAACTCCGCGCATCGCCACTCAGTCGGACGCTCCATCATCACTTGGCCACCTTGCGCGTTGTCACTCTGCTAGACGCGTCGTCATCACTCGGCAGCACCACACATTGCCTCTCGGCGGGATGCATTGTCATCACTCGGCAGCTCTGCATGTTGCCACTCGATGGGACGCGTCATCATCACTCGGTAGCTCCGCGCATCGCCCCTCTGCGAGGCACATCTTCGTCACTTGGCCACTCCATGCACCATTATTGAGCTGGCCTCTCCTTTGTCACTCTGCTGCTCCGCGTGCCGCCACTCAGTGAGACACATCTTCGTCACTCGGCTGTAGACGTCTTCATCACTCGGACGCCCCTCACGCCGCCACTCGGTGAGACACGTCTTCGTCACTCGGCTATACACGTCTTCATTAGTCGACCACCCCACGTGTCGCCACTCGGCAAGACACATCTTCGTCACTCGGCTATACATGTCTTCATTAGTCGGCCGCTCCGCGCACTGTTACTCAACTGGACGCTCCTTCGTCACTCAGTCGTCCCGCGTGTCGGTCCTCCGACGAATGCTTCCACAGCACTCAGGCGCCCCGCGCATCGCCACTCCGACGGATGCTTGTACAACACTCATACGCTCCGTGCGTCGCCAATTCGACGGCCGCGTTTACAGCACTTAGCCGCCCCACACGTTGCTACTAGACGGGATACGTCTACATCATTTGGACGCTCCGCGCGTCACCACTCAGTGCAGCACGTCTACTTCACTCGACCACCCCGCACGTCGTTAGACAGCTAAGACATTCTTCACACACTGCATTCAATTAAATAATTTTCTATGCATTACCGAGTGTCAAGTAAGTAGCATATGACGTTCACTCGAAGACCACACCACCGAGTGTACCTATGTGCTCGGTTCTTTATCTTCATGTCCGGTCCTTAACTTTCACTAGTTTAGTTGGATCATTCACCCTTTAGACTCTTGCTGGTGTTGGACGAGCAAGCACCTGGCACAACCAGTGGGTGCCTATGGGTGTAATTTACACGAATCACTTCAACAAACATTAAATTACATCGAGAATTTTTTATGTTAGCTTGTGTTATTTTTTATATGCAAGTTACCTAGACGCCTCCCTACGCCATTCTCGGCGACATGCTTGACTCGGTCGCCCCGTGCGCAATCACTTAGTCGGACACTTCCGTGACAACATTCTCGACTCGGGTACTGTCGTGGATTTATCACTGCAGATGACCTGGTGAACAGACTTGGATTCGAGGCCATCGCTAACGTGATGGACTCAAAGGGGTTGGCTGGGATGAAGGACATGACTTTACCCAGGTTCGGCCCCTCAAGGCGAGGGAATAGCCTACGTCCTGCTTTTGTTTGTATTGCTTGTTGTGTCGATTACAAGGGAGCTAAAGCTTGACCCAGTTCTCGATAACCTCTCCTCTAAGTCGCCCTGGGTCTACCTTTATATAGGAGTTAAAGACTCCGGGTCATACAAATTGTAACCGACTCTCATTGTCTCTCCGAGTCTTCCTCTATCTTCTCTGCCAAGTTACCTCCGGGCGGCTTACGCACCCGGGTCTTCTCTATCCGGGCCACCTGGCATCCCACGCAATGAGCCACCTATCTTCGTGGGCCGTAAGTCTCATGGCTCCTTCTTGGGCCAGCTCACGAGCCGTCAGGTATAACCTGGAGCCCATTAGGCGGGTCATACCATGGGATTGTATCCCCAACATTAGGCCCCAGGTTGATTTGAGCTTGCTCAGTTCATCCTTTTCTTCTGTTCCTCGGTGAGTCACCCGGTGATGACCCGTCGTGACGTCACGTGGGCCCTGCAAAAAATATCCGCTGACATACCAACAAATATCTTATTAAATGGTTATCCCGAAAATCGAGGCGTCCGCCTCGGTCGAATGATTTCTGTCGCCTGGATTTTCGCGCCTGCCCGTTTTCCTTTTAAATAGGACCGCTGTGGCGGTATTTCCTTCCCCCACTCGTGCTTCCATCTTCTTTCTCTCCGACGCTTCCGCTCCTGCTCCGGCATCGTCCCCGTCTCGCCATCGATCAGTTGCTGCATCAACCTGTTGCGGACCAGAGTTCATCTTGCGCTCGTCACGCCGTCACCGGTAACTCGCCGCCGCCGTCATTTTAGAGCTCGAACTCCATTGTCGGCGGTCGCGCTTTAGCGTATGAACTCCGGACCGTCGCTCGTCTTCATGGCACCGTTGTGTAATAGGCGATAAACAAGAACACATAGATTGATCCTTGCTCTGCTTGCTATTTTGGATTTCGTCTGCTTCGCCTCTTTGTCCTTAGGTCTGAAAATAAAGGCATTTACCCTGTTTTTGTAGATCCATCATTTTAACTTAACTTTACAAAATCTGTTTCATGGGACTTAGCCGATTTTCGCTCCTCCTCCTTTCTTTGTTGACCCGCCAGGCCTCTCCGGTTCTCATCAGCCGGACCATGGCATATTATTTGTAGAGCCCTTAAAATTGTAAGCTATCGCAGATATTTGCTTACTCCTAACTCGCCGTACTTTTAATTTGTACAGTCTTTAAGCTGCCAGCATATCTCGCGCCTCCAACTCATGCAACTTGGTCGGGTCTTGCATCACGGAGGAATTCTTACTGGATTTTGTTCATGCGGGTACACTTCCTTCCAAGGAGGTCCTTAATTGGCGGGTCCCGGGTGATGAAACGCGGCCCACTCCTCAAGAAGGCGAAGTAGTTGTTTTCTCGGATCATATCGAGCGAGGATTCGTTCCTCCCGGCTCGAAGTTCTTTCGTGATGTCCTTAACTTCTACAAGCTTAACCCCTAGGACTTGGCCCCCAACTCTGTCTCAAATATATGCAATTTTCAAGTGCTTTGTGAAGTCTATCTGCAAGCCAAGCCGTCTATGGGGTTATTTGGAGAATTCTTACGCCAACCGGCAAACTGAGATGAAAGTCATCTGAGTCTAGAGCTTTGCGGGATCTCCATCCGACGGCGTAGGGATATTACATTTCCGGCCATGCAGATGCCGAGTCATTCAAAGGTCTTGAACAAGACTTGGTTCTACTGCAAGGATACCTCTCTTGAGAATGAGCGTCCACTACCGAGTTATTGTCCCTCCTAGCTCAAGACAACTTTAGAGCTTCCTGGTCGGCTATCAGCTTTGGAACGTGCAAGGTATGAGCCGGCTCATGCCAAGATTAAGGCCCTCATGGCCAATGGTTTAACCGGACTGGATTTGATTCGCTGCTGGATTTCATGGCGGATTATGCCCTTAAGTCATAGAAGCCGGCTCATGTGTGAATACGAAGGCAAGTATGATAGTTCATTATGCTTCATGCAATCAACACTGATAGAGGATGACATCACCACCGTCATCCGGATCCTTGTTCATGAAGCATCCGGATCATGCAGCGCCATTGGCCTAGTGACTTTTAACGCCAAAAATCCGGCTCCGATGTAAAGCGACTCTTCACCCCTTTTTATCCTTGTCACTCATACCTTTCTGATTCAGTATCGTTTAACCGATTTACCTTTCCAGGCCAACTCTGATTTCTGGAAGAAGGAATATATTCCTCCCTTGAAGAAGCTCAAGAAGAAAGCTCCGGATAAGAAGTCCAAGAAGACCGCCCCACAGGAAGGATGATAAACCTTGGCTGCTTTCTGCCATTTTATTACCTTATTTTACTTACACTTGTTTTACTCGTAGGATGATGTTGAAACAAGCCGCGCCAATGCCCCTGAGGTAATCTATATTTCTTCCGGCTCAGAATATTTTGTCCCCCCGAAGCCGCGGCAGGTTTTTGGAAAAGTTCCTCTTTCTCATCCTCTTGCTTATCTGACTCCTGACTTTCTTTTGGAAAAGCAACAACAGGCCGAGCATCGCCAGACCCAGAGCGTTGGTTCTATTGACCTTATGTCTGGCTTGCCAAACTCGCCAGCTCCGAAGAAACGCCCCACAAGGGTATGCACCTCCGTTTAATTAATTTTACTTTGCGACCTCGATGTTGTCTAATCTTTCTTGAATTATCTCTCAGAAATCACCCTCTTCTGACGACTCTTCGGCGAGCGCTCTGCCACCTCCCAAGATCAACCCGCTGTAAGTATTTCCCACTATGACATCCGGCTCTTTATGCGGCAGTACTATCCTTTGGATTCTGATCCTCACATTTTACAGTGCTCAAGCCAAGCGTCGGAAAACTAACAAATCCTCCCCCTTCCCTATTGCCCAAGAGCCGGAGCATTCAAAGCTGGATGACTCGCGGCCGGCTGAAGATATCACAGCAGCTTCTGTAGAGCCGACCGCTAATGACATAGTCCCAGATAGTCCACCAAAGAATCCTTCTAAGACGCTGAGCCCTGCCCAGGCGGCTAAGGACACGACTGGCCTAGAAGTTGAAATCACTGGCATTGGTTTGCATTCTCCCCCGGCTCATGTGCTGACCAAGCGGGGTGTCAACTGAAGTTTCTATGAAGCTAGAATTTGAGCCTTCTGCCTTGGAGAAGATGACAGCTGAGGAGCTTCATGTTGGCTACATGACCCGCCTATCCACCAGCCGAGACTTGGAGCTCCAACTGGTTAACCTCATGAAGAGGAAGTATGAGGTATTCTTTTCCTCCTTATATCCCTATGTAGCCCCCAAGTGCCGGCTTAATCTCTCGACATATTGAGCCGGGACTTTGCATAGTTATCTTTCAGATAAAATTATTCTATAGAAGATAATCAGAAGAGCCGATAGTAGCCCCCAAGGTCCGGCTCAAACTTGTTCAAAGTTGAGTCGGGACTTCTTAGAAGATAATTTAAAAGAGCTAATAGTATCCCCCAAGGGTCGGCTCAAACTTGTTCAAAGTTGAACCAGGACTCTTCATAGTGAACTTCTAAAAAATAGACATTAGCCCCCATGTGTCATGCATATTGCTTGCAATCTGTTTGAAATGTTTGGAGGAATCCTTGACTGAAGTCGGGTCACAGTTGGCCGGCTTAAAGACCAACCTGGCTAATCAACACGCTGCCCGAAGCGCCACCAACGAGAAATGCTGGCTCTTGACCGAAGAGCTGGTTAAAGTCAAGGCGGAGTTCACCGCTTTCAGAGAGTCTGTCGTGTCTAAGAAGGCCACGCTAACCAAATGGACATGCGACGCTAATCAACGGTTGATGATCGTATCCAACGAGCTGCAATCCTTGAAACGCCATATCACAAATATGATAGCCGCCCTCTTCGGTGAGCTCTTGACAACTTTTCCTTATTTGCTGTTATAACATCTGAACTGGCGACTTATCATGAAAACCTCCAGCTTATACAGGTCCTAGAATCCATCAACTGGCGTCTGACAGCTTACTGCCTCTGAAGGCTATGTACACCCTGGCGGAGAAGCTCTACTGCGGCACGATGTTCACTATCAAGTCTATTCAGTACAAGGACAAGATCCCTTCAACTCTCAAAGGGGTGTTGGAACTTTTCTCCACCATGCCGCAGCAGATCGCTGAATTGAAGAAATCAGCTGCCTGCCATGGAGCAATCGCAGGCATAAACCGGGCTCTGGCCTTCGCTCCGGAGCTTACTCTGGCTGATATGATGGAAGGCTTCCCCTCCAAGAAGGATGACAGCTCTGAGTTCACAAAAGCCTACTACATCCGGTGCGTCAAGGACTCCAGGTTTCTGGCTTCCATCTTAGAAGAAGAGACTGACTTGGCCACTTACCAGGCGGCTTATGATGCTGACCAGAAGAGAGTTCGTGGCCCACTCTACGAAAGGAAGGACTTGACGTCTACCTGTAGTAAGGACCTCTTCGCTTCTAATCTTGACCTGTCTCCCTTCTTTGAAGAAGGGACTTTTGCAGCTCTAGCTAGCTGCAACTGGAACTTGGACAACCTTCAGATCCAGGCACCCGAAGAGCTGGAGCAGGATGAGCCGCGGGCCAGTTGATTAATTCCACTGTGTAATAGCTGGCTCTCCTTAACTCGTCATAGGGGACTTGAAAGACTTGGTCAACACTTTTGGGCTCTACATAGAGCGTTTGTAATATATTTCCTGTGACATTTTCTCTGCTGATCTTTTTAAATGAGAAAAAATCCAGCTTCCAAAGTGCCATCTTCCTTGTATGCATTCCTGAATTTTCGTCGTTTGTCTCCTCTTCTTGGGTCGAGAGTCGGCCGAAAGGACTTAATAATTTCCATCCATGGCTAATTATGTTAACCGGAGTTTTGTAGCATAAAGCAGTTAACAAGCATTATAAGCTGTACCCGAAGGTAAGAAGCCGCCCTCGCCGCGGCTAATTTTCCTTAACTAGATTTTTGTGCCATAAGACCGGCTAATAGGCATTATAATCTATAACCGAATGTAAGAAGCCGCTGTTTGCCACGACTAATTTTTCTTAGCCGGTTTTATGTGGCATGAAGCCAGCTAATAGGCATTATAAGCTATACCCAAAGGTAAGAAGCCGCCGTTCGCGGGTTATTAGGTGTTAGCTACCCGTCGGTAAAAAAAACCTCACAACCGCGGCTAAACGTGTTAGCCGGAAATTTGGCATAAACCCGGTCGATAGGGTGTTAGAAGCGATACCTGTCGGTAAGAAGCCCCCTTTAGCAGTACGGCGTAAAACACCGGCGGATAGGCGTTAGAAGATGTACCCAAAGGTAAGAGGCCGCCCTCGCCACGACTCATTTTCCTGAGCCGGTTTTTTGTGGCACAAAGCCTGGTGCCGCGACTCATTTCCCTGAGCCGGGCTTTTGTGGCATAACGCCTGGCGCCGCGACTCATTTTCCTGAGTTGGGCTTCTGTGGCATAGCGCCTGGCGCTGCTACTCATTTTCCTGAGCTGGGATTTTGTGGCATAGCGCCTGGCTAATAGGCATTATAAGCTATACCCGAAGGAGAAAAGCCGCCGTTCGCCAATCTCAATTGATACATCAACTAGAACATTGTTTAACCTTCTCTCATATGAGGATGTGTAAAACAGCAAGGACTTCACTTTTTCCGTGATACTTCTTTATTTATTTATATAACTATGACATGTGCAATGATAGTGTACAATGAAGGGTCTCTACACCCTTTAGTGAAATAAGGCCGGACATGCGCGATGTTCCACGGCCAGCGGGTCTCCTGACCCGCTGTATCTGAGTCATCTCGGATATGATGAGGTAATATGACCCGTTGTTGAGATTTTTGCTGACTACAAAAGGTCCTTCCCATGGAGGAGAGAGCTTATGCATATTTGTCTAGTCCTGAATCAGCTGGAGCACTAAGTCGCCTTCCTGGAACATCCGGGTCTTGACCCTACGGCTGTGATAGCGACGCAGGTCTTGTTGATAAATCACCGATTGGGCCGCTGCTAGCTTTCGGGCCTCTTACAGAGTATCCAATGCGTCTTGACGTGTCGTCTCATTGTCCGCCTAAACGTAAGCCGGCACCATTGGCGAGTCATGCCGGATGTCACTGGGCAAAACTATCTCGGCCTCGTACACCATAAAGAAAGGTGTGAAACCCATGGATCTGTTAGAGGTGGTCCTGATGCTCCATAAGACGGAGGGTAATTCTTCTACCCAACACCCGGGCGTTCATTGCAAAGGAACCATAAGCCATGGTTTAATCCCTCTTAGAATTTCCTGATTGGCACGCTCTGCCAGACCGTTGGATTGTGGATGCGCCACTGCTGATACATCAAGCCGGATATGCTCTCCATCACAGAATTTTTCCATAGCCCCCTTGGACACATTTGTAGCATTATCAGTGATGATGCTGTGTGGGTAGCCAAAACAGTAGATCAACTTTTTAATAAATAAAACTGTCGTAGTCGCGTCACATTTGCTGACCGGCTCTGCCTCTACCCACTTGGTAAACTTGTCCACCGCCACCAGGAGGTGTGTTTTCTTATCCTTGGATCTCTTGAAAGGTACCACAATGTCAAGCCCCCAGACCACAAAGGGCCAAGTAATTGGTATCATCCTTAACTCCTGAGCCGGAATATGCGCACGCCGGCCAAACTTCTGACAGCCGTTGCACTTACGGACTAGGTCCTCTCCATTTTATGAGTCATCAACCAGAATAACCCGTGCCATAAAGCCTTGGCCACCAATGACTTCGAGCTAGCGTGGTGTCCACAATCACTAGCATAGATTTCATTCAAGATCTGCCGGCCCTTCTCTGGTGAAACACAACTGTGGAAAACTCCTGTCATGCTGCATTTATGCAACTCACCATTAACTATTGTCATGGACTTAGAACGTCGGGTGATCTTTCTGGCTAGGTCTTCATCCTCAGGTAACTCGCCCCGGGTCAAATAGCCCAAATAGGGAATAGTCCAATCTGGGATAGCATGCAGAGCTGCCACCAATTCTGCCTCCGGGTCAGGAACAGCCAAATCTTCTTCTGAAGGTATCTTGACCGTCGGATGGTGTAAGACGTCCAAAAACACACTGGGTGGCACCGGCTTTCGTTGAGATCCTAACCGTGATAAGGCATCAGCCGCCTCATTCCTACGACGATCAATGTGATCTACCTGATATCCTTTGAAGTGACCCGCAATAATATGAACCGCCTGATGTTAAGCTCAAGTGTCAGAAATTTGCTGAGCCACCAGATCTGAGTCGCCCAAACACCTGACTCGGCTCAAATTCATCTCCTTGGCTAACCTAAGACCATGAAGCAAAGCTTCATACTCAACCGCATTGTTAGTGCAGGGGAACATTAGCCGGAGCACATAACAAAAATTATCACCCTTGGGGGATGTCAGAAGAACTCCTACCCCTGATCCCTCTAACTTCTTGGATCCATCAAAGTGTATAGTCCAGTATGTGTCATCCGGCTTTTCCTCGGGAGCTTGACACTCCGTCCAATCATTTATGAAATCCACAAGGGCTTGGGACTTGATAGCCGTGCGAGGCACATATTTTAAATTGAGAGGTCCCAGCTCCAATGCCCACTGAGCGATCCTTCCCATGGCTTCTCTGTTCTGGATAATATCCCCTAGCGGAGGAGAACTCATCACAGTTATCTGGTGCCCTAAGAAATAGTGTTTCAACTTGCGGTTGACATGAAGACCCCATACACCAGCTTCTGCCAATGCGGATACCTTTGCTTAGACTCTGTCAGGACCTCACTGATATAATTAACCGGTCTTTGCACAGGATACTCCTTCCCGGCCTCCTTGCGCTCGACCACAATTGCAGCACTCACTGCCCGGTTATTAGCCACCACATAAAGGAGTAACGGTTCATTCTCAGCCAGAGCGGCCAGCAGTGGCGGCTCAGTGAGCTGTTTTTTAAGCACGTCAAGTGCTTCACCCGCCTCTTTGCTCCAAACAAATTTGTTTGTCTTCTTCATCATTTGATATACAGGGATAGCCTACTCTCCAAGACGTCTTATGAACCGGCTCAACGTAGCAATCCGCCCTGCCAAGCGCTGAACATCATTAATGCAAGCCGGCTCTCCCAGAGAGGGAATAGCCTTGATTTTATCCAGGTTAGCCTCGATACCACGCTCAGAGACCAGGAAACCCAAAAGCTTGCCCGCCAGAACACCAAAAACACACTTGGTCGGGTTAAGCATCATCTTGTAGACCCAAAGATTATCAAAAGTTTCCTTTAAATCCTCCAAGAGAGTCTCCTTCTTTTTGGATTTGACAAGGATGTCATCTACATAATCATGAACATTACGGCCAATCTGACTGTGAAGGCAGTTCTGCACGCATCGCTGATAAGTCACCTAGGCACTCTTGAGCCCGAAAGGCATAGAGACATAACAGAACGCCCCAAAGGGTGTAATGAAAGCCGTCTTCTCCTGGTATTTAACCGCCATCTTGATCTGAGGATAACCTGGGTAAGCATCCAGTAAGCACAAAATTTCACACCCTGTCGTAGCATCAATGATCTGATCAATACGAGGGAGGGCAAATGGATCAGCCAGACAAGCTTTGTTAAGGTCCGTGTAGTCCACACACGTACGCCATGCGGCCTTCTTTTTTAGCACCAGCACCGGGTTAGGCAACCATTCCGGGGGAAAAACTTCAATGATAAAACCCTCTGCCAAAAGCCAGGCAACTACTTCCCCAATAGCCTTGCGCCTCTCCTCATTGAACAGCCGCAAAAACTGTTTAATCGACTTAAACTTTGGATCCACATTAAGGTTGTGCTCAGCGAACTGTCTCGGTACACCGGGCATGTCAAAAGGTTTCCATGCGAAGATGTCCCGATTCTCACGAATGAATTTGATGAGCGCGCTTTCCTATCTGGGATCCATGTGAGCTCCAATCATGAACTTCTTAGATGAGTCGCCCGGAGTGAAATCTACTGTCTTAGTATCATCCGTTGAAAATTTGAGGGGCGGCTCAACCTCCGTGGTGGGCTTTTTCAGCGGGATCATATCCTCCCGATCAACATTCTCCTTAAAGAACTTAAGTTTCTCCTGGGCGCAACTGGACTCTGCGTAAGCCGCATCTCCTTCTTCACACTCAATAGCCATATTTCGGTCACCATGAACGATAATGGTACCATTTAAGCTAGGCATCTTGAGCTGCAAGTAAACATAGCAGGGCCTAGCCATGAACTTAGCATAAGTCGGCCGTCCAAATAACGCATGATAAGGACTCTTGATCTTGACCACCTCGAACCACAAGGATTCTAGCCTGTAATTGTACTCATCGCCAAAAGCCACTTCCAACGAAATCCTGCCCACCGGATACACCGACTTACCCGGCACCACACCATGAAATATGGTGGATGAAGGTTTTAAATCCTTGTCAAGCAACTTCATCCGCCAGAAAGTGTCATAATAACGGATGTTTATGGTGCTGCCGCCATCCATAAGCACCTTGTTCACCATATATCTACCCACCTGGGGGGACACAACCAAAGCCAGCCGCCCTAGGTCATCGAGACGCGGCGGGTGATCTTCTCGGCTCCATGTTATGTCATATTCAGACCAGTTTAAGTACTGCGGAAGAGCCGGTCGAACCGCATTAACTGCCCGCTTACGTAACTTCTGGTCCCGTTTAATGAGACTGGTCATGAAAACGTGGTACTGCCCAGAGCTGAGCTGCTTCGGATTACTCTGATAACCAGACTAATTATGTTGTTGCTGTTGTTGTTCACTATTGTCACCAGAATGCGGCTGGTGTCCCCCCTGATTATCCTGACATGGATGACTGGATCCTGAGCAACCGGAACCAAAACCAGCTCCTAACCTGCCATGCCCTGAGCCGCTTGGCGGGCCACCATCTCGATTGTTAGGTTGTGTGAAATACCGCTTGTACTTCTGCATGAAATTGTAATTCTCCCATGTGTGGTTTGCCGGCATATCAGGCAGACTGTGATTTGGACAAGGTCTCTTAGGTAACTCCTCCATGTTCGAGGAAGAGTTATCCTTGCCAAAGGGCGATCTGAACCTCCTATTGCCTTTGGGATAATTCTGCTGGGTGTTTGTATTAGCCACCAGCTCTGACACGGCCTCTGGATTCTTACGCTTGCTCTAGCTACCATTGTTTGCCACACCCTTGCCTTGATTGCTCTTCTTACCTTGGCCAGCCTTCTCATCATTGGAACCCGGATCCTTCATGTATTCAGAGTCGGCATATTTCGTAAGAGCTGTCATGAGCTCTCTCATGTCCTGAGACGTACGTTTGAGCAGGCCAAGTTTCTGCTTTATAGGAACAAAGTGGTAGTTCTTCTCCAAGATCAGCACCGCTTGGGCCGTCGTGATCTGCTTTGATGAGTGGATGATTGTCGATACCCGCCATACCCAATGATGGGCCGACTCGTTCTTTTGTTGTACAGAGTGATCAAGATCCACAATGGTCATAGGCTGCTTGCACGTCCCTTGAAAGTTTTTAATGAACCGGGCCCTGACCTCCGCCCATGAATTGATGGTATTAGGTGGTAACCCCTTTAGCCACGTGCGAGGCGGGCCTTCAAGCATCATGACAAAATACTTGGCACAAACCTCCTAACTGACATCTAGCATCTCCATGGCTAGTTCATAACTTTCCACCCAGGCCTCCGGGGGTAAATCGGCGGTATAATTTGGGACCTTGCGGGGCCCTTTGAAGTCTTTCGGCAACCGTTCGCTCCGCAGAGCCGGTGACAAACACGGCAGCCCTACCGTCCTCGAGTTTATTCCTGCCCCTACCAAAACAGAAGGCACGGGCTCCTGGTAAGCCAGCCTAACTGGCGCCTCTTGCGGGCTTTCCCGCATGGTTTACAAATGCTGGCGTGTCTCAACCCGGCCGGTGACCTGTCAGAATCTCTCTGTGCCGGTTGCTGCTGGAACCTACTGGTGACTCGTAGCGCCGGCTAAAGCTGTGGCTGGGGAGAGGGGTTGAATGAATACGCCTTCGGCTGTGAGTATATTTCTCCTGGTGGGCCACGGACGTTTGTAGGTACCCGATGGCATTTCGCACATCCTCCGCGAAGGGTGCTTCATCCGGGATAGGAATTGTCTCAAGGCAGGTGGCCGCTACCTCCATATTCTTGGCCGAGTTAGAATAGTGACCCGCCGGCGTTGGAAAGCCCCTAGGTGAAGCTTGGTTACGCCGGGCTGGATGAGTCGCTGGCCGCCCCGTTGGGTGTCGTTTGGGCGCGTCTGTTACTCGCCCCGTGGAAGGAGTATTGAAGAGGTTCCTTGCTTCATAGCGCTCTAGTAGACGGGATTGATGCCTCCACCGATGTACCGCTACTGCTGATATTTGCTCCAGCCCTAGATGGAAAGCTATTTGCCTTCATACGTTCTGCCTCTTCTTCCATCTGGATCTTTAGCTCAGCCGTCATTTGCCATTCCTTTGTCATCCGGCCCTTGGTCCTTGCGATCTCTAAATTCCGAGCTGCTTCATTATCTGGTGTGACCTTAGTGGCCATTAAAGTTGCGAGCTCGTCGATCAGCTCCACGAGAACTTGAGCCGACGGCGACGGATTATGACCCGAGGTGGCAGCTCCCCTAGTTGTACTACTCGTGCCTGGGGCTGACCCCGCCATTAACACGGCAGCATGAATCGGAAGCCCAAGATCATCCGACTTAGAGCGATGACTCAGGGCGGACGTCGATGTATCCCGCAAGGCCACCATTGCGGAGCTGGTAGACCGACTCCGTTTCTCCACTTGAAGATTCGTCCTCTGAATAGACGAGAGTTTCCTGTGATCCGGAAGCTTCTAGATCCATACCTTGAGTGAAGCCTACGAAGACATGCTTCTGACCCGGATTAGCATGGGCAGGATGCATGTTACGCGCAGGCTGCAGACGCCGAGCCGGCTCGATGATGTCGGTGCAAACATCCGACCCGGGTGTAGATCCATCAACCTTTCCGATGAAGACGTGGATCCCGCCTAATGGAACCCGGAATCCATGCTCCACGGACTCAGCATCAAGCCCCCAGCCGGCTTCGTCGATGTAGAGCCGGCCACGGCGACTCTTGTTGATTCTTCCGACCACGTATCCTTCGAGCCCCGGGAGAGAGCCCTTTGAGAACTCAACACCACCAAGGGTTTGCCCCAAGGTCGGCGCCAACTATCGTGGATTTATCACGGCAGATGTCCGGGTGAACGGACTTGGATTCTAGGCCCTCGCTAACATGATGGACTCAAAGGGATTGGCTGGGATGAAGGACACGAGTTTACCCAAGTTTGGCCCCTCAAGGCGAGGTAATAGCCTACGTCCTGCTTGTGTTTGTATTGCTTGTTGTATCGATTACAAGGGAGCTAAAGCTTGACCTAGTTCTCGATAACCTATCCTCTAACTCGCCCTGGGTCTACATTTATATAGGAGGTAAAGACTGCGGGTCATACAAGTTGTAACCGAGTCTCATTGTCTGTTCGAGTCTTCCTCTATCTTCTCTGCCAAGTTACCTCCGGGCGGCTTACGCACCCGGGTCTTCTCCGTCCGGGCCACCTGGCGGCCCACAACATGAGCCGCCTATCTTCCTTGGCCGTAAGTCTCATGGCTCCTTCCTGGGCCAGCTCACGAGCCTTCAGGTATAACCCAGAGCCCATTAGGCCGGTGATACCGCGGGATTATATCCCCAACAGCTGCCCCACACGCCGTTACTTGACCGCCCCGTGTGTCGCCACTCAGTGAGACATATCTACCTCACTCGGATGCCCTGCGCATCGCCACTACTCTGGATAAGTTTATATAGCTTGACCGCCCCACGCGCCGCCACTCAGCCTGACACATCTACTTCACTCGGATGTCCCACGCATCGCCAGTCTGTGTGGCACATCTTCATCACCCGACCACCCTGCATGTCACCAGCCAGTGAGACAGACCTGCATCACTCGGTCGCTCCGTGCACCGTCACTCAACTGGACACTTCTTCGTCACTCGCCACTCCGCGCTTCGTCACTCAGCTGGACGCTTCTTCGTCACTCGGTCGTTCCGCGAGCTGTCACTCAGCTGGATGCTCCTTCATCACTTGGTCACTCCTTTGCCATCAGACAACTAAGTCATTCTTCATATGATGCATTAAATTAAATAGTTTCTTCCGCATCACCGAGTGTCGAGGAAGTCGCACATGACGTTCACTCGAAGGCCACGCCACCGAGTGTACCTCTGCACTCAGTTGTTTATTTTTATGTGAGAACACTTCACTTCCGCTTCATTTGGGTCCATTACTCAAACAAGTTCAGTCAGATCCTTCACTTGCACAAGTACAGTCAGATCATGCACTCTGTTACACCCTTGTTGGTCCCGAACTAACAAGCACTTGGCACACCCAGCGGGTGTCTATGGGTGTTATTTACACAAATTATTTCAGAAAAAATCAAATTGCATTGATAAATTTTTATGTTGGCTTGTGCTATTTTTCATATACAGGTTACAAGATCACTTGACACATCTATGCACCATCTTCATCGCTACTCAGACTCAGTCACTGCAACAGTCATTCGTGTGTTTCCACTTGTTCGGACACCTACTCGACGACATGCTTGTCTTGCCATCCCGCGCGCCGTCACTTGTTCGGATCCATCCACAATGACATGCTCAACTCGGTTGCCCCGCGCGTCATCACGTGTTCAGACATCCCGTTGATGATGTACTCGACACGACCACCCTGCATACCGTCACTGGGTGAGATGACTCCTCGACATACAACACTTGGCCGCCTCACGCGTCGCCACTCGTCCGGACTCGTCTAAATCACTCGGATACCCCGCGCATTGCCACTCGGTGTGGCACGTCTTCATCACTCGGCAGTCCCGCGCGCCATCGCTCGGCTTAGTGATTCCGTATCGCCTAAGTCAAAAACTACTCCGAGTGAGGACATCCTCCACACTTGGGGGCTTAGATGCGATTCTATATCGCCTAGGTTAAAAATTACTCCGAGTGCGCACATCCTCCACACTCGGGGGCTTAGCTGCGATTCTGTATCGCCTAAGTCAAAAACTACTCTAAGTGCGGACAACCTCCACACTCGGGGGCATAGATGCGATCCGGTACCGACTAAGTCAAAAACTACTCCGAGTGCGGACATCCTCCACACTTGGGGGCATAGCTGCGATTCCATATCGCCTCGGTCAAATACTACTCCGAGTGCAGACATCCTCCACACTCGGGGCTTAGCTACGATTCTGCATCGGCTAAGTCAAAAACGACTTTGAGTGCGGACATCCTCCACACTCGGCGGCTTAGCTGCGATTATGTATCGCCTAAGTCAAAAACTACTCCGAGTGCGGAAATCCTCCACACTCGGAGGCTTAGATGTGATTCCATATTGCCTAAGTCAAAAAATACTCTGAGTGTGGACATCCTCCACACTCTGGGGCTTAGCTGCGATTCCGTATCGCCTAAGTCAAAAACTACTCTGAGTGCGGACATCCTCCATGTTGGGGAACGTCGCATGGGAAACAAAAAATTTCCTACGCACACACAAACCTATCCATGGCGATGAGCATCTACGAGAGGGAGAGTGGATCTACATACCCATGTAGATCGCTAAGCGGGAAGCATTAAGAAACGCGGTTGGTGTAGTCGTACTTCTTCACGATCCAAATCACCGAGCGTCCCGCGATCTAATCACGAACCGTCCCGCGAATCAATCACAAACCGTCCCGCAATCTCATCACGATCCGTCCCGCGATCCGATCACGAACGTCCCGTGGCCTTGATCACGATCCTTCCGATCTAGTACCGAACGGACGACACCTCCGCGTTCAACACACGTGCAGCTTGATGACAATCTCCACCGTCTTGATCCAGCGAGAGGAGGTGGAGAGGAGTGGGAGTTCACCGGCAGCGTGACGGCGCTCCGGTGATGGTGGTGGTGGAGCAATTCCGGCAGAGCTTCGCCTAAGCGCTGCAGAAAACCGATATAGAGGAGCACCGGTGGAACGGGTAGCACGTGGTCGTAAGTTGTGTCCCGTGTGCTAGCCCTGCCCCTCTATTTATATGTTGAGCCCTGGGGTCTAAACTCGGAGAAAAAAACCTCTACAAGGTCGATTTTGCCCGCACAAGGTCGATTTGGCCCGCAAGAAAAGAGTCCAACTCCGATCCCTGCAGTCCCGCGCACAAGCGGTAGTACCGCTTCACGAGCGGTAGTACCGCTTGAGTGGTAGTACCGCTTCACGATAGTACTGCCTTACTGCTTAAGGCAACAGCAAAACTTCCTTTTGCCCTTTCCAATACCTCGTGGGTTTTACCCCATTGGTCCATATAAAGTGTTGTTGTACCCGAACACTTCGGTAACAATCCGGAACCCCTTCCGGTTAATCCCGGAACTCTTCCAGAGATCAAAACACTATTATCACATATATCAATCTTTATCTCTAGACTCTTCCGGAGATCCTCTTCATGTCCGGGATCGTATCCGAGACTCCGAACATCCTTCGGTCACCACCATACATAACTCTATACTACAGAAACGCCACCAAACCTTAAGTGTGCAGATGCTGCGGGTTCGAGAACTACGTAGACATGACCGAGACACCTCTACGGCCAATAACCAATGGCGGGACCTAGACGTCCACATTGGTTCCTACACATTCTATGAAGATCTATCGGTCGAACCTCTATGTCAAGGATCCAGTTAATCCCGTATAACGTTCCATTTGTTCTTCGGTATGTTACTTGCCCGAGATTCGATCGTCGGTATCTCCATACCTAGTTCAATCTCGTGACCGACAAGTCTCTTTACTTGTTCCGTAATACAAGATCCCGCAACTAACAATTAGTCACATTGCTTGTTAGGCTTATTGTGATGTTGCATTACCGAGTGGGCCCCGAGATACCTCTCCATCACACGGAGTAACAAATCTCAGTCTCGATCCATGCCAACTCAACAGACATCATCAGAAATACATGTAGAGCACCTTTATAGTCACCCAGTTACGTTGCGACATTTGATACACACAAGGCACTCCTCCGATATCCATGAGTTGCCTGATCTCATGGTCATAGGAACACATACTTGACATGCGAAAAACAGTAGCAATAAACTGACACGATCATATGCTACGTTTGTAGTTTGGATCTTGTCCATCACATCATTCTCCTAATGACGTGATCCCGTTATCAAATGACATCTCATGTCCTTGGCTAGGAAACCTTAACCATCTTTTGATCAACGAGCTAGTCTACTAGAGGCATACTAGGGACATGGTTTTGTCTATGTATCCACACATGTATCTGAGTCTCCGATCAACACAATTATAGCATGGATAATAAACGATTATCATGAACAAGGAAATATGATAACAACTAATTTATTATTGCCTCTAGGGCATATTTCCAACAGTCTCCCACTTGCACTAGATTCAATAATTTAGTTCACATAACCATGTGATTCGCATTGTTATGAATCTAACACCCAATGAGTTCTGGGGCTCGATCATGCTTTGCATGTGAGAGAGGTCTTATAGTCAACGGGTCTGCGATATTCAGATCTTTGTGTACTTTGCAAATCTCTATGTCATACTATAAACACTGCTACCACACTCCACTTGGTACTAATTCTGAATGGTTGCTCCACAATACGTATCCAGATTGCTACTACGAGTCATCCGGATTAGTGTTAAAGCTTGCATCGACGTAACTCCTTACGACGAACCCTTTATCACCTCCATAATCGAGAAACAATTCCTTTAGTATTTTAGTCACTAAGGATAATGTTGACTGTTGTCCAGTGATCAACTCCTGGATCACTCTTGTACCCCTCGACGGACTCATGGCAAGGCACACACAAGTGCGGTACACAACATGGCATACTATATAGAGCCTATGGCTAGAGCATAAGGGACGACGTTCGTCCTTTCTCTTTCTTCTGCCGTGGTCGAGCTTTGAGTCTCACTCAACTTCATACCCTACAAATCAGGTGAGAACTCTTTCTCTGACTGATCCATTTTGAACTCTTTCAAAATCTTTGTCAAGGTATGTACTCATTGAAAGTCTCATCAAGTCATCTTTGATCTATCTCTATAGACCTTGATGCTCAATGGGTAGTTTTATCCAGGTTTTACTTTGAAAATCACTTTCCAAATAACCGCTTATGCTTTCCAGAAATTCTACATTATTTCCGATCAACAATATGTCATCTACATATATGTATTAGAAATTCTATAGTGCTCCCACTCACTTTGTTGTAAATACAAGTTTCTCGTAAACTTCGTATAAACTCAAAAACTTTGATCAACTCATCAAAGCGTATATTCCAACTACGAGATGCTTTCTTCAGTCCATAGAAGGATCACTGAAGCATGCTCACCTTTTAGCATCCTTAGGACTGACAAAACCTTCTGGTTGTATCACATACAACCGTTCCTCAAGTAAACCGTTAAGGAAACGATGTTTTGACATCCATCTCCTAGATTTCATAATTGAAAAATGCAGCAACTGCTAACATAATTCCAACAGACTTTAGCACCGCTACGAGTGAGAAAGTCTCATCAAAGTCAACTCCTTGAACTTGTCACAAACATCTTTGCAACAAGTCGAGCTTTACAAATGGTGACATTTACCATCAGTGTCTGTCTTCATTTTAAAGATCCATTTGTATTCATCCACCTGCTGTCCAACGAGCAAGTCTACCAAAGTCTATACTTGGTTCTCATACATGGATCCTATCTCGGATTTCATGGCCTCCAACCATTTGTCGGAATCCGGGCCCATCATCGCTTCTCCATAGCTCGTAGGTTCATCGTTGTCCAACAACATGACCTCCAAGACAGGGTTGTCGTACCGCTTAGGAGTAGTACACATCCTTGTCGACCTACGAAGTTTGAAAGTAACTTGATCCTGAAGCTTCATGATCATCATCATTAACTTCCTCTTCAACTAACGTAGGCTTCACAAAAACATCTTTCTGCGCTGCGCTACTCTGATTGAACAAAGGTTTAACAACCTCATCAAGTTATATATTCCTCCCACTCAATTCTTTCGAGAGAAACTTTTTCTCGAGAAAGGAACCAGTTTTAGCAACAAACACTTTGCACTCGGATCTGATATAGAAGGCATACCCAACTGTTCTTAGGGTATTCTATGAAGATACATTTGTCCTCTTTGGGTTCTAGCTTATTCTGTGAAAACATTTTCCACACAAGCACTGCAGCCCCAAACATTAAGAAATGACTGCTTAGGTTTCTATCAAACCATAATTCACATGGTGTCATCTCAACGGATTTAGATGGTGCCCTATTTAAAGTGAATGTCATTGTCTCTAATGCATAACCCCAAAATTATAGTAGTAAAACGATAAGAGACATCATAGCATGCACCATATCCAACAGAGCATGACTATGATGTTCGGACACACCGTCACACTATGGTGTTCCAGGTGGCGTTAGTTGTGCAACAAATTTCACATTGTCTTAAGTTGTATGCCACACTCGTGACTCAGATATTCACCTTCACGATCATATCGTGGTCATTTTTATCTTCTTGTCATGATGATCTTTAAACTTCACTCTGAATTTGCTTGAACCTTTCAAACGATTCAGACTTGTGTTTCATTAAGTAAATATACACTATATCTACTCAAATCATCAGTGAAGGTAAGAAAATAACGATATCCGCTGCACGCTACAAGACTCACTAGATTGCATACATCAACATGTATCATTTCCAATGAATCACTTGCCCGCTCCATCCAACGGGGTCCTTTAGTCATCTTGCCCAAGAGGCATGGTTCGCATGTCTCAACCGATTCGAAATTGAATGAGTCCAAATATCCATCAGCATGCAGTTTCTACATGCGCTTTATACCAGTATGACATTTAGCGGCAGTGCCACAAGTATGTGGTACTATCATTATTAACTTTGTATCTTTTGACATCAATGCTATGAACATGTGTACTACTATGATCAAGATTTCAACAAACCATTCTCACTGGGTGCATGACCATTGAAGGTATTATTCATGTAAACAGAATAACTATTATTCTCTGACTTAAATGAATAACCGTATTGCAACAAACATGATCTAATCATGTTCATGCTCAACGCAAAACACCAAATAACATTTATTTAGGTTCGTCACTAATCCTGAAGGTAGAGAGAGCATGCGATGTTGATCACATCAACCTTGGAAACATTTCCAACACACATCGTCACCTCACCCTTAGCTAGTTCTCCGTTTATTCCATAGCTTTTATTTCGAGTTACTAACATTTAGCAACCGAACCGGTATCCAATACCTAGGTGCTACTAGGAGTACTAGCAAGGTACACATCAATAACTCGTATATCAAATATACTTCTGTCGATGTTGCCAGCCTTCTTATCTACCAAGTATCTAGGGTTGTTCCGCTTCAGCGACCTCTCACCTCATAATAGAAGCACTTAGTCTCGGGTTTGAGTTCAACTTTGGGTTGCTTCACTGGAGCAGCAACTGACTTGCTATCCATGAAGTTTCCCTCCTTGCTCTTGCCCTTTTCGAAACTAGTGGTTTGATTAACCATCAACACTTGACGCTCCTTCTTGATTTCTACCTTCGCGGTGTCAAACATCGCGAACAGCTCAGGGATCAATACTTCTATCCCTGGTGTTTTATAGTTCATCACTAAGTTCTAGTAGCTTTAGTGACCGTGACTTGGAGAACTATATCAATCACTATCTTATCTGGAAGATCAACTCCCACTTGATTCAAGCAATTGTAGTACCCAGACAATCTGAGTACATGCTCAACGATTGAGCTATTCTCCTTCATCTTACAGGCAAAGAATCTTGTTGGAGATCTCATATCTCGCAACACAGGCACGAGCCTGAGATCACAATCTCTGCTCCTAGAACATCTCATATGTTCCGTGACGTTCAAAACATTTTGGAGCCTCAATTCTAAGCCGTAATGCATGACGCACTAAACTATCAAGTAGTCATCGAAACGTGCCTGTCAGATGTTCACAACATCTACAGACGACGCTAGAGGGGGTGGGGCACCGAGCGGTGCATTAAGGACATAAGCCTTCTGTGCAGCGATGAGGACAATCCTCAGATCACGGACCCAGTCCACAATATTGCTACCAACATCTTTCAACTCTATTTCTCTAGGAACATATAAAAAATTTAAGGGAGCTACAGCGCGAGCTAGTAATCTACAACATAATTTGCAAAGACACTATTGACTATGTTCACGATAATGAGTTCAATTAATCATATTACTTAAGAACTCCCACTCAAATTGACATCCCTCCGATCATTCGAGTGATACATGATCCAAATTCACCAACTCATGTCCGATCATCACGTGAGCTGAGGTGGCTGCAATGGTGAACATCATTATGCTAATCATATCTACTATATGACTCATGTTCGACCTTTCGGTCTCTTTTGTTCCGAGGCCATGTCTGTACATGCTAGGCTCGTCAAGTTTAACCCGAGTGTTCTGCACGTGCAAATCTGGCTTGCACCCATTGTATGTGAATGTAGAGTCTATCACACCTGATCATCAGGTGGTGTCTCAACACGACGAACTTTCGCAACGGTGCACACTCGGGGAGAACACAATTTATCTCGAAATTAAACGAGGGATCACCTTATAATGCTACCGTCGTCCTAAGCAAAACAAGCTGCATAAAAAGGATTAACATCACATGCAAATCATAAGTGACATGATATGGCCATGGACTTCTGCTTTTGATCTCCATCTAGAAAGCACCAGCATGATCTCCATCGTCACCGGCATGACACCATGATCTCCATCAACGTGTCGCCATCGGGGTTGTCATGCCCTGCATGCTTCTACTACTATTGCTACCGTTCAGCTATAAAGTAAAGCATTACATAGCGCTTAATGATTGACACGCAGGTCATACAATAATTAAAGACAACCCTATGGCTCCTTCCGGTTGCCGTATTCATCGACATGCAAGTCGTGATAATCTATACATCACATGATCATCTCATACATCACATATATCACATCATGTAATTGGCCATATCATATCACAATATACCCTGCAAAAACAAGTTAGACGTCCTCTAATTGTTGTTACATGTTTTACGTGGCTGCTACGGGTATCTAGCAAGAACAATTCTCACCTACGCAAAAACCACAACGGTGATACACTAGTTGCTTTTCAACCTTCTCAAGGACCACCTTTGTCGAATCCGATCCAACTAAAGTGAGAGAAACTGTCACCCGCAAGCCATCTAGGCAACAAGTTGCGTCGAGGGAACCGGTCTCTCGTAAGCGTACGAGTAATGTTGGTCCGGGCCGCTTCATCTCACAATCCCGTTGAACCAAAATACGACCAAGGGAGGAAGCAATCTAAGCATCAACGCCCACAAACCTTTTGTGTTCTACTCGAGATCTCATCAAACCATCAACCTAGCTCATGATGCCACTGTTGGGGAATGTCGCATGGGAAACAAATAAATTCCTACGCACACGCAAACCTATCCATGGTGATGAGCATCTACGAGAGGGAGAGTGGATCTATGTACCCTTATAGATCGCTAAGCAGGAAGCGTTAAGAAACGCGGTTGGTGCAGTCGTACTTCTTCATGATCCAAATCGCCAAGCGTCCAGCGATCTAATCACGAACCGTCCCCCGAATCAATCACGAATTGTCCCACGATCTTGTCACGATCCGTCCCGCGATCCAATCACGAACGTCCCGTGGCCGTGATCACGATCCTTCCGATCTAGTACCGAACAGACGGCACCTTCGCGTTCAGCACACGTGCAGCTTGATGACGATCTCCACCGTCTTGATCAAGCAAGAGGAGGTGGAGAGGAGAGGGAGTTCACCGGCAGCGTGACGGTGCTCCGATGATGGTGGTGGTGGAGCAATTCCGGCAGAGCTTCGCCTAAGCACTGCAAAAAACCGATCTAGAGGAGCACCGGTGGAACGGGTAGCACGTGGCCGTAAGTTGTGTCCCGTGTGCTAGCCCTGCCCCTCTATTTATATTTTGAGCCCTGGGGTTTAAACTTGGAGCAAAAAACCTCTATAAGGTCGATTTTGCCCACACAAGGTCGGTTTGGCCCGCAAGAAAAGAGTCCAACTCGGATCCCTACAGTCCCGCGCACAAGCGGTAGTACCGCTTCACGAGCGGTAGTACCGTTTGAGCGGTAGTACCGCTTCACGAGCGGTAGTACCGTTTGAGCCGTAGTACCGCTTCACGAGCGGTAGTACCGCTTGAGCGGTAGTACCGCTTCACCAGCGGTAGTACTACCTTACTGCTTAAGGCAACAGCAAAACTTCCTTTTTCCCTTTCCAATACCTCGTTGGTTTTACCCCATTGGTCCATATAAAGTGTTGATGTACCCGAACACTTCGGTAAACATCCGGAACCCCTTCCGGTTAATTCCGAAACTCTTCTAGAGATCAAAACACTATTATCACATATATCAATCTTTATGTCCAGACTCTCCCGGAGATCCTCGTCATGTCCGGGATCGTATCCGAGACTCCGAACATCCTTCGGTCACCACCATACATAACTCTATACTACCGAAACGTCACCAAACCTTAAGTGTGCAGACCCTACGGGTTCGAGAACTATGTAGACATCACCGAGACACCTCTATGACCAATAACCAATGGCGGGACCTAGACGTCCACATTAGTTCCTACACATTCTACGAAGATCTATCGGTCGAACCTCTATGTCAAGGATTCAGTTAATCCCGTATAACGTTCCCTTTGTTCTTCGGTATTTTACTTGCCCGAGACTCGATCGTCGGTATGTCCATACCTAGTTCAATCTCGTTACCAGCAAGTCTCTTTACTTGTTCTGTAATACAAGATCCCGCAACTAACAATTAGTCACATTGCTTGCAAGGCTTATTGTGATGTTGCATTATCGACTGGGCCCCGAGATACCTCTCCGTCACACGGAGTAACAAATCTCAGTCTCGATCCATGCCAAGTCCACAGACATCATCGGAAATACCTGTAGAGCACCTTTATAGTCACCCAGTTACGTTGCGATGTTTGATACACACAAGGCACTCCTCCAATATCCGTGAGTTGCATGATCTCATGGTCATAGGAACACATACTTGACATGCAGAAAACAGTAGCAATAAACTGACACGATCATATGCTACGTTTGTAGTTTGGGTCTTGTCCATCACATCATTCTCCTAATGACGTGATCCCGTTATCAAATGACATCTCATGTCCATGGCTAGGAAACCTTAACCATCTTTTGATCAATGAGCTAGTCTACTAGAGGCATACTAGGGACATGGTGTTGTCTATGTATCCACACATGTATCTGAGTCTCTGATCAACACAATTATAGCATGGATAATAAACTATTATCATGAACAAGGAAATATGATAACAACTAATTTATTATTGCCTCTAGGGAACATTTCCAACACTCCACACTCGGGGGCTTACCTACGATTCCATATTGCCTAAGTCAAAAACTCCTCCGAGTGTGGACATCCTCCACACTCGAGGGCTTAGCTACGATTCCATATCGCCTAAGTCAAAAACTACTCTGAGTGCAGACATCCTCCACTCTCGAGGGCTTAGCTACGATTATGTGTCGCCTAGATGCAAAACTACTCCGAGTGTGGACATCCTCCACTCTCGGGGGCTTAACTTCCATTCTGTATCGCGTATGTAAAAAACTACTCTGAGTGCGGACATCCTCCACACTCGAGGGCTTAGTTGTGATTCCGTATTGCCTAAGTCAATAACTACTCCGAGTGAGGACATGATCAACACTCGGGGGCTTAGCTGTGAACCTGATTCGCCTAAGTTAGAAACCACTCCGAGTGAGGACAACATCCGTACTCGGGGACTTAGCCTTGATCCAAAAAACATATAAGGCACACTCAATAAGCATTCAGCACGCCAGCCACACGAAGATTTACCCGACTGGCCCAGTTCCAGGTTAGATATATTTACTATACCCAGCACACAAGGATCGGTCCGACTGATTCACCTCCAGATTGCAACAATTACTACACCAAGCGCATCAGAGTTCACCTGTTTAGTTCAGTTCCACATTGGAGGACATAAACCCTCTGCCTGACTCATTGAGTCCGCCAAAGGCTCGGGAACTACACCCAGTGGGTGCACTTAGCATGCCCCGACTAGAAGAGAAATCAAAGAAACTTTCTGCTCGGTCAGGTCCAACAACAACAGTCAAGTTTAACAAACTCTGCAGACTCCAACCGACCGCCAGCAATCAGTTAAAGTCTAGGGGGCTACTGTTGGGGATACACAAAATAGGTAGGCCCATGAAGGGTCGAAGTATCGTAAAGCATGGGGTCCACACATCATGTGGGTCCGAATACATCTCATACATACGTACTATCCACTTGGGCATATCATCGTACTGTCCACTCGTAAGACAATCAATCACTCGGTCGTATGGATCACTCGGATATTCGAAGACCGACAGACAACAAGGCAGTCAAAGCACCATCTGGCGTTATGACATCAATGCCCCACTTTGTAACATAGGAGGTGAAGGGGTGGCGCACTCAATATAAGCCACCCCCACCACTAGACTAAGGAGGCTGCTTCTTCTCCTTTCCCTCTCTCTCTCAAATACACCATGTAACTCCATGTTCTTGACAAATAAACGAAGCCTCTCCAAAGCACGAGACGTAGGGTTGTTATCTCCACTGTGAGAGGCCTGAACTCGCTAAAACCACCGTGTCACCCATTTGCATCTCGATAGATCATGCTCCGTTATCCTACCCCTCTATAATGTTGGAATCGTTCCCACAATAGTGGGCTTCCTGACAGTCTTATCCTGCTTGGTCTTAGGAGGCACATCATCAGGTATGAAATCTTCATCCGCCTCATATGAATTGAGCTTCCTCCTTGTTCTGGTTGCTACCCTCAGAAGATCAGGTGATCTAGGAAAATCATCAAAGGAGGATGAGATCTTGTTTGGACTAGTGCCAGAATCTGTGTGAACACTGAGCTCGTGCAAGTGGTTCTGACTATTCTATGAAATAGACATCTCTGACCTTGTGAACAGAATATAGAGGAGTAGAAGGGTTGAGTCATAACAAAACGCAGACAAACTTCATAGTTTGAACAAAAATTTCTCAAGATTTGCATTCTGCGAAATGAATTTCAATACCATCGAGGCAAACTTTTTGGATCCTTCGAGACTGACAACTTGCTAAACAGAAACTTGGCACCATGTTTCAGTGAGACCAAAAATGGGCACTTGGTGTCATGGGGAATGAACACCTATGGGACCGCAGGGGCCCCTTTCGGTTCGGCGAGGGGCATGCTGGCACAAAGGGCCGGTATGGTGAGCTGCACACGAGGTGTTTTTACCCAAGTTCAGGCCGCACGGATGCGTAAAACCCTACTCCTGCTTGGTTATATTGATCCTGTTCTAGGGTTCGAGCTACAGGAGCACCATGAACGGCTGCTACGTGAGCTTAGGAGCCTTCTCTTCCTCTCTAACCGTCTGGCTGTTCGGTTGCCTAACTACTTGAGAGCCCTAAAGAGTACAATGGTTCAAGAGTGAAAAGTCCAAAAGTCCAAAAGTCTGAAAAGTCCCCTTCTGTATCGCCCTGGGCCTCCTTTTATAGTCAAGGGAATCCCTATAGTGCCGTACAGTGCATGCATGGGACGCACAGTGCTGCTATAGTGCTATCATACCTAACCCTGACGGAGTAGGACAAGAGCATTAAATGCATCGTCAGGGGCCTCAGTCCTTCAGTGGGACAAGACGGGGGCCGTCCCATCGGCGCCGCTTAGCTTCCTCCAACATCGACACCGTGACACGCGTCCAGGTGGATCGACACCTATCCTGTGTGCTGGCAGTTCTTGCTAGGGCCTTGCCTTGCCGGGGCTTTGCCTTGCCGAGGGACTTGCCTTGTCGGGCCCCTGGAGGATCTACGACCCTTCCAGCAAGGTCTTGCTGGTGGTCTTTAGTCTTATGTGCGACTGCTTGGCAAGTCTTCGCCAGGTCCTGCCATCGGGGTAGTTACTACTGCCCGCACACGAGTAAAGGGGCACTAGATGGCCCAAAAACTCTAGTGCACCGATAGGAGCCCCTGGGCCGGGGACATACACGTCGCGAGGCGCTGTTGGGCTAGGCCCAAACAGTGTGCGGGTACGCGTGGCAGGTGCCCTACAGTTGTGATCATTGAGGTAGCTGCGTTTCCCCACGATGCCCCATTAAATGCGGGTAGTGGGATACGTGTGTAGCGTGGCCGTTACAGCAGTGCATCTGCAGAACGTATTTGCGTTGTCTAGTTTTTGGTAAAAATAGACCGCTCTGGGCCTTCCTCATAAAAGAGGAGACTGTAGAGTCCATGCCCATTTACCCCTCGTCTTTCCCAATCTGAGAACCGCCATCATCTTCCTCCTCGAGCCCGAAGCAGAGCCTCTTGCATCCGCTAGTGTCTCCATCCCCACCATCACCATGCAGCCCAAAGCGAACAAGGGCAAGGACACATAGGTCATCTCGGAGAACAAGGCGGCAAAGATGCGGAGGGAGCATGTCATCTTCCCGCCGGGGCTCAGCCTGAGCGTCCTGAAGAGGCAGTACCGATGGGCGTGGGCGACTGCGACAGTGGGGCACCCCGCCACCGTCATGAGCCTTGGTCCTTCCAGGGAAGGTCCATGCAAATACCCATTCTTCACCGATTACTTTTACTACGGGCTCTACCCCCCTTACTCTAACTTTTTCATCGACCTCATGCTGACCTACGGCTGCCAACTCCTAGATTTCACGCCGGACGTCACAACCTCCATGGCGGTTTTCGCACACCTCTGCAAGAACTTTGTTGGACTGACCCCCAGCACTGCCCTCTTTCGCCATTATTTTAGCCCCGCATCCAGCAAGGCAGAGCGCTTTCTGGCGCCGTCACTTGGATTTCTCGGCTAGGAACCAAGGAGACCTAGCCTGAAGGGGCTTATTGCGATAGGTGGGATGAGTGGCGGGGCAAGTGGTGCTGGCTATGGGAGGATAAGCGCTAGTCCTTCTGTATGCCGTGTGAGGCCAAGATTTTGTGTGGCAATGACTGGAGCACCCTCGACCCTTGGGACGAGAGTCTCACGGTCGTGACCACCAGAATACATCGCCTCATGGCCGCCGACCTCTCCATAGAGATGATAGGCGCTGACTTTCTTCGCCAGTGCATCGCCCCTTGTAGAACAAGGGGAGGTCGGCCTGGGATTTCAGGAATGCGGCGGACATCATGAGGTTATGCCCTAGGATAAACCACAACCTGACCACCATGCAGCATAGGGCCCTCTACTAGAAGTTGTTCAGGAGCATCTCGGCGATCAAGCTACCGGCGGGCGTGATCCCCTTGTGCAATAATTTGTCCTTGGGTAGAATCATTGCCATGATGCCAGTGTTCGACACCCACTGTTTTGACGCAACTTGGATGGAGCCGCCCGCGGAGGTGGTGGAAGAGTTTTTCGACAACCTATCGGAGATGGTCATCCACAAGGAGGAGAGCCTCGTCCGCAACACCACCGAGGAGGAGCTGGCGTACAATGCCAACTGGGCAGAAGAAGCGGCACTTGCCGAGGAGGACAGCAGCATCGTCTTTTTAGAAGACGAAGCCGGGAAAGGGGAGGTACCGCCAGGCAAAGATCTTGTCGGGCAGGGCGATCTCACCGAGGAGCGAGGCGACATGTCTACCCCGGGCCACCTTGCCGGAGCCGCTCGAGGATACAGAAACGCTAGCGCGGCGGGTTTGGAAGAGGGCGAAGACTTAGACGGTTGAGGGGTCGCCGGAGAGTGCCTGGGGCGCGCCGAGAGAGACCACCACCAATCCAGAGGCTATCCCGCACCACAGCCCCTGATTAAGCCCTCGACGGAGCCCCCAGCATGAGTTCACTACTCATTTCCCGCTGGCAGGCGTTGGGATGTGCATCTATACTGTTGACATCACCGGCATGCAGGGGGAGAATGACAACAAAAGGGGTCGTCGACGACCACGCCAGGTTCCCTGCCCAGGGACTTTTCTCCGGCCAGGACTTCCTCCAACATGTTTTATCGCGACGAGGGAGGGTCGGCAAGGCCAAGGACTAGAGGGTATCTGCTGGCAATCTTTGTAGGTGAGGGTATTCCCCTTCTTCCCGTTCTCTCTATCTCTTTTTTGTCTTCTTGAACTTCTCCCTTAGCTTTTCTTGGTTCGCCTTTCTGGTCCTTAGACATTCCCATGGCAGGGGGGATGGACGTTAATTCCATCATCGAGGAGGCAGCGAGGGACGCTGCCACTGGGGTTGACAAAATCGCTGCCGAAGAAGATGCCAAGAGTGCTGAGGCTGAGGCTGCCAAGAATGCCACCGTCGAGGCTGCCAACAATGTTGCTGCCGAGGCCGCAAGCACCAAGGTGGCCAAAGCCGCGCAAGAGGAGGAGGCCGCCAAGAAGTTCGATGAGCGGGATAGTGAAGAGGCCAACGGGGAGATGGCCGGCAATGACTAGCCATCCTCATCTAAAGCCCCTTCATCGAGCAGGTACTTCAAGGTCGGCGACAATCTATTCGTCAGTATCCCTGGTGCGACAAGCATTGGGATGCCACCTAAGGAGGGGGTCCTTATCGAGGAAGCTATCATCACCATCGGGTTCGACATTGTCGAAGAGCCAAACGTGGGCGGAAAATCCCAGGTGGAGTGGCTCCTCTAGTCCATGGGCAACAGCTTCCGGAAGCTCAAGGCGTTTCACCGTGCCTGGAAGGAGAAACTTGACTCCAGGGCTGCGGTCATCGAAGCTGTCGAGGCCAGTTTCCACGAACGCGTCGTGGAGACCCAGGCTTTGTATGCCCAAGCCTCGAAGGATTTGCAGACTAGCCAATTGCAACTGAGCGAAGGATGGAGCTAGCTCTAATGCAACAGTCCGATGCCGAGCAGGCACAGGAGGATGCCAAGCAAAGGGACGTGGCAGAGGACGCTCGCTTGATGGAGCGTCGCATCTTGCTTGACTCCCAAGAGGAAGACCTCGTCGCTCATGAGAGGGCACTTGCCGACAAGATCCGTAGCAAGGAGGAGGATCTCGAGGACCTCTTCGCGCGGTGCACTCTGGAGTTGGAGCAGGGGCACAAGGAAGCACTCGGAGCCCTGGCCGCAGAACACGATGGCAAACTGAGGGAGGGTGTCGATGCAGCTGCGGCTATGGAGACCCTCAAAAGCTCACTAGAGGAGAGGGTTAAGGAACTAGAGGTGGCCTTTGAAGATCAAGGCGCGAAGCTCCCATCACTCGAGGTCGAGTGGAAGAAGGCCGCTGCCAGTCTGATGGAGGCACAAGTTGTCGCTTCCGACAGGGCCAAGCAGTTCTCCGCGCTCAATGAGTCCATCGACGACCTGACCTTGCAGCTAGCCACGCTGACTGGGACCCTCGAGGCCGCCAACAGTCGGGAGAAGGTTCTGGCAAAGGAGCTCCACGACGAGAAGCATCTTGTCGAGAGCACCGCCTTCTACCAAAACGACTTTGTGTGTGGGGTGGAAGTCTAGACCGAGAAGCTCGTCGACGTCATGGGGAATCTTGCCGAACAACTATCCCCCATGGGTCTAGAGGGCCCATCATATTCTCCTGACGACAGGGTCCCTATGAGCGCCAAGGTGAACATGTTCTTTGACATCGTACTCGAAGCCCTGGAGCAGCTCCATTTCGACCGGGCGTCCCACCTAGCCAAAGAATCACGCAGGATCTGCTAGGCTGTCCTCCGGAAGGTGCTCATCAAGGTGGTGTACAGGAATCCCGACCTCAACCTCGACAATATCCTCGAGCGTTTGCCAAAGGGTGTGGATGTCTAGGCGCTCGAAGAACTCGTTGCGCCCATCGTCGAGTGGGTAAGCCAGGTCAAGCGGGTTGAGGGCGACCACCAAGATTAGTTGCCCTACTCCTCGTCGCTGCACATATCCAAAACAATTTACTTCATGTTAAAGTTTCGGCAAGGCCGATGTTATGCTATCTGCTAATGCCTTGGACGATTACTACGTTATCTTCCTTGTTAAACTTATTCTATGTATGGAATTTTCTCTACGCCCTTTTTGGAAAAATCTTACCGACGTGTGTAGTCCTACCGCAAGCTCTTTGAGGAATGTGTCCTTAGCAGCCTGCTAGCGGGGCTACTGCCGACAAGACACCTTGGCGTCCTTGGCGCGGCCGTTCAAGGCATCGGCCTTACTCAAAAACGGGATAAGGGTGCGAGCCCTATCACTTGAGTTGTCGAGCACACTCGAAACGAAACAAGGAGCACGGGCTAAGCCACTTAACCCGTTGAGCTGTCCCAAACGTAGTGAGGGCGCATCCAATAGCGGCAAGGTTCCCGTGCATACAGGTCTTGCATACATAAGTGAAAACCCCTGAAGGAAAATAACTTTCGGCAAGGATTAACATGGGGTTTTCGCAACTTATATTTATTTATCTGGCAACGCTGCACACAGGGAATCCTTCTACACTTTTGACAAAGAAAGAAGAGAAATATGGATATGGAATCTTGGCAGTTTGTTAGTTCTTGCCGGAGTTAAGCGTAATGCAATACTCCAGTTAAACATGTACATAAGTAAACATGAGAGCTAAACATGATTGCAAAATACTTATCTTTATTTATCTATGCACAGGATCTGAGCCTGGCTTTGTACCAGGGATTACATGCTTCAGCGGGAAGACTTGTACAAAAGGTGGTTGTCGGGTCCGGCCCAGTAACCACGCCTCATGGGTAGCACTTTCGAAGATGCTAGATATTCCAGGAGTTGCTCACCGGAACGCCATCCTCGGTCTCCAGGCAGACTACGCCAGGCCTAGTGACTCGTACTACCTAATAAGGGCCTTCCCACTTTGGCTTCAACTTGTTTGGATTCTTGGCGGACTGAACTCGCCGAAGAACAAGGTGACCTTCCTCAATACTTCTGGAATTGACCTTGCGGCTATGGTAGCAGCGCAAGGCTTTCTGGTAGCGTGTAGCTCTCACAGTCGCCTGAAGACGGTCTTCGTCAAAGAGCGTCACGTTGTCTTGCCGCAACTGCTCTAGCTCAAGCTCATCATAAGCGAGCACTCGAGGTGATCCGTATATGAGTTTCGTGGGGAGTACTTCCTCTGCTTCGTAAACAAGGGAGAAGGGTGTCTGGCCGGTAGCTCGATTTGTTGTCGTCCTGATTGACCAAAGAACCACCGGCAGCTCATCAATCCAGTTTCTTCCGCACTTGTGCAGGCTCTCAAAAGTTCTTGCCTGGAGACCTCGCAGCACTTCCACATTAGCCCTCGCTCCTTGGTCGTTTCTCCTCGGGTGAGCAACGGAAGCAAACCAGATTTTGCTACCAAGGTCTTGGACATACAACATGAAGGTGTGGCTCGTGAACCGTGTGCTATTATCGGTGATGATCCTGTTGGGAACACCGAAGCGGCAAACTAGTCCCATTAAAGAATTTTACGGCTGACAGTGTTGTCAACTTCCTCATTGCTTCCACTACCGTCCACTTGAGTTGTCGAGCAGCCGACGATGGAGTCCACAATATGGTCGATGCGTGGCAAGGTAAAAGGATCTTTGTGGCAGGCCTTGTTGATGTCTGTGAAATGAATGCATAGCCTCCACTTCCCATTCGCCTTGCGCACTATGACTGGATTGGCCAACCATGTAGGGTGAAGTACTCCTCTGACCAGACCAGTTGCCTCTAACTTCTTGATCTCTTTGGCAATAAACCATTATCGTTCCAAAGCTTGCTTCCGAACCTTCTACTTGACGGGCCCCGCGTGCGGATAGACGGCAAGGTGGTGCTCGATCACCTTGCTAGGAACGCCAGGGATATCAGATGGTTGCCATGCAAAGATATCAACATTCGCCCGCAGGAAGGCGATGAGCACGCTTTCCTATTTGTCGTCAAGGGTGGAACTTATGGTGAAAGTGCCCCCCACGCCATCCTCCTTGGCGGGCATCTTCTTGGTTTCTGGCAGAGCTGCCTTGGACTTCTTGCTCTTGCCGGTGGATCTCTTTGGCACATTGTCAGCAGTAGAGCAACACTCTGTAGAGGTGCACTTGCCGGAATGTGCGCCAGAGGCCTTGCCGGTATTCTTCCACTCGGGGGTTTCAGCGGCAGGAGCAAGTGCCTTGGCGGAAGGTGCTGCGACTGCGCCCCGGTAGAGTCGGTCAGCGAAAATAAGCATGCTCTTCTTGTTGGAGATGATGGTAATGACACTCAACGGTCCGGGCATCTTTAGCACGTTGTAAGCGAAGTGTGTGGCCGCCATGAACTTGACCAGTGTCGAACGCCCGAGAATGCCGTTGTACGACAATGAGATCTCGGCAACGTCAAAGACGATCTTCTCCGTTTTGAAATTGATATCGCTGCCGAACGTCAATGGTAGTGTGACCTTGCCTTTCAGTTGGGTCCTTCCCGAATTGACCCCTTGGAAAGCGCCTGTCGCCTCGAGATCTTCATCGGGAATCTACAGCCTTCAAATGACATCGGGTGAGATCAGGTTCAGGCTGGCTCTGCCGTCGACTAACATCTTCTTCACCTTGAGGTTGTGGAGTGTTGGCTAGACCAACAACAGTAGGCACCCAACCATGGTTACGCGATTAGGGTGATCCTCGGCATCAAAATTGATAGGAGTGTTGGACCATTTCAGAGGTTTCTGTGTGCCGATAGAGGGCTCTGCCGTATTAACCTCTTGCACCCACTATTTAAGTTGGCGGTGAGAGGAATGTGGCGAGGCTCCTCTTTCTATGCACATTGCCTCCGTAGCTCTCTAGAACTCATGCTCACTGGACTCATCGTCCTCTTCGACGACATCATCGTCTCCCTCTTGCTTGTCGCGGCCGTGGACGGGACGATCCTTCTGTTGCTTAGGCTTGCCGCGGCGACCTCCTCGGCCAACATGCTTCTTGCTGGACCCCTCAGGACCATCCTGACCCTTCTCCTTGTCGCGTCTTTCATATTCAGCTTTCTGCTTCTTGGCAAGCTGCTCAACTTGCCGGCAGTCTTGGAGGTCGTGGACCTTGGTGCGATGGATCTTGTAGTGCTGCTTGTCGGAGTCTCCTGGCTTACCGACAGCCGCTAGAGGATGGCACAAGGTGCACCCGGCAACATCGTTTCCGGGGTCGTCGACCTTGCCTTTCTTAGTGGCACCGAGGTTGCTGGATCCTTCGACGGCTAGCACGGTTTTTCCCTTGCGCTTCTTATTCCGCCATCGTCCCTTCTTTGTTGGGGGACGTGATGTCTTCATCATCAGAGTCGACCTCCACACCAGCATTCTTGATGGGGAGTCTTTCACTTCTTCAGCGCAAGTGCATTTGTTTGCCAAGAATAAAGCTCGGCAATGTCCCTGAATATGTTCATTGCCAGCTCTTCCTGCATCATGCGGTTGCCCACGTTCTGATGGAACGCGCTGATAACAGCGGCAAGTTGAATGTCTGGGATGTTGTGGTGTACGTGGCTGAACCTTTGGATGTACTTGCGCAAAGTTTCTCCTTCCTTCTATGGGATGATGTGCAGGTCGCTCTCCTCGCCAGGAGCTTGATGACCCCCAGTGAAGGCGCCAACGAATTCGTGACATAGGTCCACCTAGGAGGCAATGGATCTCTCTAGAAAGTGCATCATCCATGACCTGATGTTGGGCTTAAGCACCAACGGGAAGTAGTTAGCCAATATCTTGTCGTCGCGGCCCCCGGCAGCCTGCACCGCAATGGTCTAGACGCTCAGGAACTCTAACGAATGGGTCTTTCCATCATACTTCTCCGGGACTTCTGGTTTGAACGTGTGGGTGTTGGGCCACTGGACTTGCCACACCTTGGGGGTAAACGCTGGGCATCCCACCTGGTAAGGTAGGCCGATAGGGTACCCCGACGCGGACTTGTCCACAGTGGGTCCCGCACGCCTATCCAACTGGAGGCGTGCTTCCCATCGCCGCTCGATCGCGGTTCGAGCGTCCTCCTTGCCATGTTCTCGAAGAACATGATGCTGATCGTGGTGCTTCCACGGATCAGTTGACGCCGTTGAGTAACCATCATGGGCGTCGGTCTGTTGGTTTGGCGACTGATGATGCTGTCGTGGAGGAGAGTGCACTGAGGTCATGCCGACCCCAGGCACCTCACCGCTGGCCTAAGGTGGCCCTGTGCACCAAAGCTTGTCTACGAGGCTGAGGAGGCTCTGAATGGTGGCTCTCCATTCGTCAAGCTTCTCCGCAGCATGAGAGAAGTTCAGGAGTAGCCTCGCTCGTGCCATCGCTTCCTCCGCTGTGGACAGCATCGAGCGGCGCGAGGAACGTGAGGTGCTCTAACTCCTAACTGAGTTAGAAGGAGCATCCCCGCGGTCTCACGTCGGCATGCCACCCCCGCTCATGTGCTGGTCCCGCGCATCTTGGGAATGATGTGTATGGGCCTTTCTGTGGAGACGCTGTGAATTGCGGGCACCGTGGCACGGCTCTCCGCGTGCGCCCTGAGAAGGTCACGACGTAGGCGCCGGCGTGGGCGGCCTTGGGTTCGTCAAACCACCTGGAGTTTGTCATACCACCTACAGGCGGTACCGCTCAATCCCAAGACCCAGGCGCATGGGGGTTCCCACCGTCGCCATGGGCGTCTCCGTGGCTAGCGTCACCGCTCGCTTCGCCTTGGTCATCGGAACGTCGCGGAAGTTCCGAACCTCCGCCTCCTCCTCATCCACTCGCATTTACGTCATCTCCTGTCTATGCAGACACGAGAATGGCGGACGCTGATGGACCAACTACAGTAAGGCACTAATTCTCGGGGTCCATGGTGACGATGAAGCTTGGGTGTAGATCACCAGAACGGGTTCGTAGAACCTCTTACGCGCCCCCTACCCGGCGCACCAAAGATGTTGTTGGGAATGAACACCTATGGAACTGCTGGGCGCCCTTTCGGTTCGACAAGGGGCATGCTGGCACAAAGAGCCAGTCTGGTGAGCTACACATGGGGTCTTTTTACCCAGGTTTGGGCCGCACTCCTGCTTGGTTATATTGATCCTGTTCTAGGGTTTGAGCTACAGGAGGCCATGAATGGTTGCTACGTGAGCTTAGGAGCCTTCTCTTCCTCTCTAACTATCTTGCTGTCCAGTTGCCTAACTACCTGAGAGCCCTAAAGAGTCCAAAGGCTCGAGAGCCTAAAGTCCAAAAGTCCAAAAGTCGAAAAAGTCCCCTTCTGTAATGCCCTGGGCCTCCTTTTATACTCAAGGGAATCCCAACAGTGGCGTACAGTGCGTGCACGGGATGCACAGTGCTGCTACAGTGCTATCATACCTAACCCTGACGGAGTAGGACAAGAGCATTAAATGCCCCGTCAGGGGCTTCAGTCTATTAGTGGGACGGGACGGGGGTGGTCCTATCGTCGCCTCTTACCTTCCTCTGACATCGACGCCATGACACGCATCCATGTGGATCAACACCTGTCCTGTGCGACGGCGGTGCTTGCTGGGGCCTCGCCATGCCGGGGACTTGCCTTGCCGAGGGGCCGGCGGCTTTACGGCCCTAATGGGAAGGTCTTGCCGGTGGTCTTGAGTCTTCAGTGCTAGTTCTTGGTAAGTCTTTGCCAGGTCCTACTGCCGGGGCGGCTACTTCCGCCCGTGCACGAGTAAAGGGGCACTAGATGGCCCAAAAACTCTAGTGACACTCGGTTTCACTGAGGTTGTTCTTAGTTGACCTAAAAAGTGAATCGGTGAAACCGATTCTTTTGCTTTGGTGTTACCGAGATTCCATGGAGGACGGCAAACCTTAAAAAATTGATCGTTTTCTAATCCAAGGAACTTTTAGTGGATGGAGATGATTGCAAACTGTGTCTCATTGACAAAAACTTCCTAGCGCGCAAGAATCAGAGGTGAAACACATAAGGTATTGCATTCGTACCCTAATTCGGTGACAAATCCCAACAACAATGATGGCAACGATGCCCGTCGACGGCGAAGACTTCCAACAACAAAGGCGCTCGGGATGATGAAGGCGATGACTATGGGTCCTTTTTTGGCATCTTAGGGTTTTGGAGCACGGCGGTTTGAAGATTGGAATTCAAAGCATTGGGTCCAGAGTATATATACCCCTTGTTGTCAGTGACACCGATTCTAAGTTTTTGGTGTCACCGAGTTCCTCAACTCGCAGCTAACAGGGAAACTCGGTGTAACTGAGAAAATGGAACCGGTGGTACCGTGGTGAAAAACGAGATCAACCCTAGGCATTTGGTGAGACCGGAAATTTCGGATTGGTTCCACCGAGATGCACTTGGGAGGTTTTAATGGCCAGTCCTTTGTCGATACGGAACTCTGAGTGCTCCTCACACAGAGGGATCCACAAGTACTTGTTCAAATTTTGTGATGCAGCATGAATAGAATTTGAGACAAGAAAGCATAAATTGCTAGAGAACGGTCCTAGGCATTCTTGTCCATCCAATTGGCAAAAATAAAATTGAAGTCCAAATAGCAACAATTGGATGTCCTCAAATGGATTAAGAAGTGCAGACCAACATGCTCACGCAAAAACATGCACATACATACTAGCATCTATCAAGCACTTTGGCGATGACGTAGTCATCTATATATGAGAATATTGACTTAGGAGCCAAGTAAGTATACTTGATCATAGGTCATACTCATCGTTTAAGAACAAGTGGGGTTACCACTTTCACATAAAGCATTTAATGTTGTCACATTTATTTGAGATGCTCTAACTCAAATCTTGAGTAAAGCTGCCCATTGATGTGACATCCCTCCTTGAGAGGTATAAACTAACCTTGGGTTTTGTCGATCAGGACTTCATGTAGGTGACGTAGTAGTGGATGCTCAATGTTGATGAAGATCACAATGAGTTGGGAGCATCCTTGTTGTTTCTTACTCATCTCACCTACATGGGTTAATTAGTCCCAACACACAAGACACAAATACAAGGATATCTATGGACATGGAGTATAATGTTGAAGTTGATTGCAACTAGTTCTTGGCATTAATGAATATGAATGAATTTCATTGGCGGAGTAACCCCTCAAGAACTTCTCTAGTTCTTCTTGGGGACCCACATCAAGTTGATGGGGATCCTTGGTGTTGAAGTGGATCTTGTAGAAGTTGAGCTTGATGTAACCTTGGGAACCCACTTCACAAAAGCTCGGGATTCATCTTCATATGAGTCAATGTCCTCTTGAAGCTTATCCTTGCCCCTGAGCTTGTGATCTTGTGGTGGAAGGTCATATTGAGCTTTTGTTCCCTTGGGAAGATTATTTTCATACTTTTCCTTTTGAGGAACAAACTTGGGCTTTGGGTATTGACCTTATTCCCATTCAACTCCATTAGCGTTGAAGTAGCCAACGCCATGGTTCTTCCGGTATCATCCGTGCTTGCGAACAATTTCCTCAAATTGCATACACCCGACAAGACTCTTTTAGATACCTTTCTCTATAATCCCTTTCAAAAGTTCATTTTCTTGCTCAAGTGTAACTTGGCTAAGAGAATTGTTAGTGGGATCAATATAGCTACTAGAAGCGATATCACTAGATTTCTCATTTTTATTGCTACTAGTTTAAGAACCTTTCTTGCCTTTGTTACTAGTTTGCTTAGTCTAAACTTGTGGAATGAATGTAGACAAGAGAAGTCGTTTGGCTAGATAAGAGGAAGTCTTTTTTCGAACATCATTATTGATAGCTTTAGTGAACTCATGCTCTTGCTCTAAATTGATCTTCTCGAAGCGAAGCTTCTCATGTGTCCTTTCAAGCTCTCTATGATCTTGTACAGTAGACTCGTGAGATAACTTGAGGGTGTTTAGTTCTTGAGTTAGTCAATCTATTTCCTACTTATCATCATCACACGACTTGAATTGACTAGAGTGATTACTAGCAAATTCATCTTGACTAACATTACTAGATTTGTCAAATAGCAAGTCATCATCTTCTAATAAGTCATCCTCATCATTGTTTAAATGAAGATGCTCGAGGTGTGATACCTTGGGGCCTTTAGCCATGAAGCAACTTCCACTCCCTTCATTTGGTGAATCAAATATGTCAGAGGATTTGGTTGTCACCAGTGCAAGTCTGACAACACCTTCATCTTGACTATAGTCGGAGTTGGAGTGATAGCTTCTCTCGAAAGTGTTGTGGTATTCAGATCAGGAAACCCATTCACCAACATGAGCTTGATGTCTTCTTCTTGTGTAGCTCTTTGTGTTCACCTTTTTCTCTGAGTCCCTACTTCTCCTTGAGGGTCTTCGTTCATAACGATCATCTCTAGTCCTTCTCTCTCTTCAAGGTGACTCGTCTCTTGAGCTTCGTCTTCTTGGTGACTATTCTTTCCTTTTGTAAGGAGCCATGCACTCATTCAAGTAGTGTCTAGGATTCCCACAATTGTAGTTGTTCCAGTCACCACTTGACGAATGCTTCTCTTCATATCTTGAGTTGGAGGTTCGATCTTTGCCTCTATTCTTGTAGAACTTGTTGAATTTCTTGACCATGAGTTTTCTCTCTTCATTTGTGATAAGGTTGTCACTTGAAGTTGCAGGACCATCATTTGTGGCTTTGCAAGCAACGCTAGACTTGTTGTGAAGCTCTTCCTTGTCCTTGAGTATCATCTCATGAGCAACAATCCTTCCAATCACTTCATTGGCGTGAGATCTAAGTAGTTGGACATCATTTGGATCAATGTGTGCACAGTGTCATATCTATCATCCAAAGCTTGAAGTATCTTCTTGATGATGAATTTGTCGATCATTTCTTCGCTTCCTATGTCGGGACCCCGATCCTAAGACATAAGAATCTAGCATGTAACACATCGCATCACTTTGCGGCCTCACGCACGGTTAACTCCACGGCTGCCACCTTACCTGGGCCGGGACCGTTTGCGTCTTTTGGCTCACGTATGCAATATGTTGCTAGCATTCAAACATCAAAGAACTCGGGTTGTCATGACTAGCCGTAGAACCCAAGTGGCACATCTATACAGGAACATGCATATGTAACCCAACAATGAAGGTGTCGGCCTCTAGCGTGTGTAGACGAGACATAGCAAGCTATAAGGACTCCATTACGCCGTGGGACATAAATGTCATCACTGCACGTAGACGAGTCGTAGCAGGCTACAGGGACTCCATTACACTGCGAGACATTTCCTCGAGGGGACAGACACAACAGGAAGAAGGATACATGCCGGTCAATCAATGTGTCCGGAGCAGTAGCAAGCTACCAAGGCTCGGTGGAAGCACAAAGAAGCAGTTCCCTATAAAGAGTACTACTAAAGGCACACAGCTAGGTGTCGAATCCCATAGATATCGTTGCAAGTCACACGTACGCACGACATGCCCGATAGGCATAGATACAACTATGGCATCACAACATAAACATACAACAACACAACATTTATTTAGGAGGCTCATAATAGCCAACATAGAGTGATATTACAAACAGGGGTCACATGACCCAACACATAAATCATACAAACAACAAGCGGAAGCTAAACATGTCTGGGTACAGACATCTAGAAAAGAAGAAGGCTGAGCGAAGCCTCTCTAACTACAAGGCCCTCCGCAGGAACCAGACCTCTGGCTGGGATTCCCAAACTAAATGACCAACATCGATCTTATCGAAGAAACCACTAGCGAGACCGGAGTCTCCTCTGCAAAAACATAATTAAGCAACAATGAGTACTGAGTACTCAGTAAGTCTTACATCAGAACTAACTACATATGCATCGGTATCAACAAGGAAGTTGTGGGGTTCAATGCAGCAAGCCAGCTTTGACTCGGTGGCTATCCTGTACTACGACTTTCAGAACTTCGAAAAGTTTTGTGAAGCGTAGACGACTCCACTAACACCACAACAATACACCACCATGGATCCGCTCCCGTCTTCCTACGAGAGTGCCATCCACGGTACTCACACTTATCTTGAAGCTTTTATGAGTAACCTTTTAAACTGTCTATGAACCATATAAGTATCCAAGTAGTCCATATCAGCAGACGCGGCTATTCGAATAGATTGATTACCCTACAGGGGTGTACTTCGTCACACATGCTCTCGCCACTTACCGCCATGTGCTCATAAAAAGGTATCTTGGCAACCTTCAAGCGGAAGCCCAGCGAGGGAGTCAGCCACGACCTGACTAACCACACAAGTCTCTCGTCCAGGTTTATCGCCTATTCGGGACTGAACCCGTAAGGAAGTCTGGCCGGAGTTTCCTCAACGGCCCCAAACGATGTGTATAGGGTTCCCAAGCCCACCTCGACGGATGATACTACTCCCGGTACACCGGGTCACAATACCTAGTCTGTCCCAAGCCCACCTGTACAGGGTGCCACTTGGTAGACTACTAGCATATCCTACGAACACTAGAAACTAGTTGCAACTCCTGGACAGAGATCAAGTCGGTTAATAAGTCGAGAGAGTCAATTAAGGATCCCAATGGGCGGTAGTAGCTAGTATTGGACAACATACACAGGACTCAGTTCTTAAGGACGGTCCCAATGAGACGACCCGCCATGTACTCCTACACGGCCTCTCATCGCTACCTTTACCAAATCGTCTTCACAACTTAACTCTCATCATCAGAACAAATTCAGTTCACACCGGTTCATCACCCAAATGAATCAGACCTGACATAACTCTAAGCATAGAAAGCATAGCAGGTTAAGGCACAACATAGCTCAAGCATCTACCAAGTATGCTAGGTTGCATGGTTCAACTTTTTACTATGACAATGACAGGTCATGCAGAGGAATGGGTTCAACTACCAGAACATGCAAAGTTGTAACGTTTTTTCCTAATGCAATAAGTGAGAGCAAGAGCGAGAGAGTGGGATTGTATCAGGTATGTTCAAGGGGGGGTTGCTTGCCTCATAAGATGATTACACGTTACTGCTCCTCAGATGGATACTCGACCGTATCCTCCGGAACAGTGCCTAACACGAAAAACAACATCGAAGGGGGTACAAATCAATACACACCAAATGCCACAATATGATGCATGAATATGTCACGGCAATATGAGGTGTTTGAACTAATGCATCCAGCAACAGATTTAAATGAAGTGGATTTGAACTCCAGGTTCAAATTCAACTTCATATATGGATTCCATAATCAAATTGAGCTAAAATGTCCAAGTTCACCTATTTAGGTTGCTCTAACATGCATGAAAATGGTATAGATGGATTCATTGAATTTTTCTGATAAATTTTCATGTATAAATTATTTTCATCTGGTTTCCACATTATTTTATATGAATTTTAGAAGTTTTTATTAATTTCTAGAATTTATTTAAATCCAAAATTGAGATATTATGTCAGCCTGACGTCACGGTGACGTCAGCAGGTCAAAAGCGCCAGCCCAGGTCAAACCTGGCGGCTAGGCCCCACCTGTCATTGACTTATTACTCTAACATTTTTTAATTTAAACTAACTACTAATTAATAGGCTGGGCCCACACATCAGCTTCTCAGGGTTAACTCACCCGGTGATTAGCCTTAAGCTAATCACCTGACGAGGGGGTCCCACCTGCAGACTCAGGCGACGGGCTCGTCGCCGGCGACCTCTAGTCGCGACGGAGTCCGCGTTGCCGGCCACGTGAGCGTCGGCCGGGAGCACGGGGGCGAAGCCCTCGCTCGCGTGCACCCAGGGAGCTAGCTAGGGGCATAGGGGGACGAAGGAGATAGCGGCTGCGACGCCGGAGCTGGCGGCCAGAGCTCAGCCAAAATGGTGCTAGGGACTAGGGGCGCAGAAGAGCTGGGGAGAGAGGGGAGATGGACACGGCAGCTCACAGGGACTTGTTGGCGTCGGGGGCGAGCTCAAGGAGGCGCGGCAACGGTGGATCGACGGCGGCAACGGGCTCGGTCCCGACGGGAGAGAGCAGAGGAGAGAGGGTGAGCGAGAGAGCAAGAGCGGCAGGGAGAGGGAGAGGGAGGTGAAGAGGGCCATGGCGACGGGGGCGCTAGCGCTCACAGGGGGCGCCACGGCTAGCAACCAGGCAGCAGGTGGCCGACGCGTGCCGGCGCGCCCCTGCCACACGCCCCAATCCTCCTGGCGAGAGGTTGGGGGTGACTGGTAGCTGGGCCGGCTAGGCCAGCCCCTTCCTGGGCTTCCTTATCGTTTTTTAATATTTGTTCTTTTTTGCAATTTCTGTTATAGCATTTATTTAATTTAGGCACTAAAATCTTTATTAAAATTATGAAACTTTTTTTTCAGGGCACCAGTGGAATTAATTCAAAAGCCCAGGCCAAGTTTCAAGTTTGTTTGAGCTTTTAAAATATTTGTAACACTTTAAAACCCAAATCTGAATATTTAATGATTAAATTGAATACCCAAAATGACATTTTTAAAATATGCATCACCCCTGGTTTATGTTGCCACATTAAACCAAAGAAGATATACATTTTTCCAATGTCACTTGGATCATTGAAAGAAAATATTTGGTTGAACATAATGAATTCAAATGGTGCTAGGGTTTTGAACATCCCCATTTCAAGTTTAAAAGAATTTAAACATGATGCAATCACAACATGGATCCTAATGCATGCTAAGCTAGGGATGTGATAGGAAATCTCATTGGTGATGAGAGCTATCCTAGAGTACTACTCCGTAACTCCTTCACCATCCGTCATCTTGAACTTGTCAAGCTGACTCTAAATAACATCCAACTTGGATTCTCTCATGGATTTGGTACCTTCATGCATATCAACCAACGTATCCCAAATCTGTTTTGCCTTCTCAAGACGGATGATTTTGTTGAATTCTTCGAGGCATAGGCATTTGAAGTGAATGTCACATGCTTGAGCATTATATTGCAACATCTTCAATTCATCCCCGATCGCTTTACATTCTGGTTCCCTTCCATCAGAAATAATTCACCTTGCAATCCAACACGAACAACAACCCAAATGGCGGGGTTATGACCAAGGATATGCACTTTCATTTTGTGCTTCCAACTAGAAAAATTAGTGCCATCAAAGTACGGACCTCTATAGTGATAATTTACCTCACTAAATGCCATACTCTCCTGGCTTGTGAAACCAATGCAATGGAGGCCAAATCTCTAATACCACTTGTAGGATCGAAAATAGGTCTAGAGGGGGTGATTAGACTACTTGACTAAATGAAAAATCTAACTTTTCCCAATTTTAAGTGTTGGCAGATTTTAGCAATTGTAGCAAGTCAAGCACACCCTACACATGCATGTCTACGAATATACCAACGGAAAGTAATGACAAGCATGACTAGTAAAGGAAGGGTAGGAAGATCAAACGCAATTTGGAGACACAAATATTTTTCCCGTGGTTCCGATAGGTTGTGCTATCGTATGCCCATGTTTATTGAGTCTTCATCCCACAAAGGGTAACGGTCGTGAGGGTCATGGAAGGCTCTACCAACATACGGTTTTACGAAGAAGCTACCTTGACTATACCATGATGCCCTACGTCCACAGAAGACAAGTCTAACTCGGGGTAGATCTTCATGAAGTATGAGATCTCTTTGCCTTGACAAACTTCTTGGTTCCCAAGCGACACCTAACCGCTACTCTCCAAAAGGTAATACGCTCGATAATGTCGATGAACTCCTTGCTCTTGCGCTTCAAGATGCTAGAATCCTCAACACTCACTCACTCTCTCACAAATTTGGCTTTGGTGGAAGAGATTGATTGGGTGGAAATCAACTTGGGGAGGCTAGAGATCACGATTCATATGGTTGGAATGGAATGGCATGATCTCAACACATGAGTAGGTGGCTCTCTCTCAGAAAATATGATGGGATAAGTGGGGGTTTGTTCTGAGTGCTCCTATTGCGAGTGAGTGGGGGTGGAGGGGTATATATATGCATCTCCAACAATCCAACCATTACAACTTAAGTGGCCAACTCGGTGACACGGATGTGTGAATCTCGGTGGTACCGAGTTCCTGAAGGTAGCAACTTTTGAATCTCAGTGAGACTGATATATAAATCTCAGTGGTACTGATCAGGTGTCCAATGGTCAGAAACCTCATCTCGGTGAAACCGATCCACAAACTGGGAATTTCAAATTTCATGAATCGAGGTACCCGAAAGTTGGCAGCCGAAATTTGGTGGCATTGATGTGGGATCAGTTGCACCGAAGTGCTAGGGTTTGGCATGGGTCTGTCTAAGTTTGAGAATCCGTGGGACCGAGTGGAAATAGTTGGTTTCACCGATGTGAGTGGTAGGGCTCTAGACAGAGTGTGTGGGAGAGTTTGTGGGTGTTTTTGGTGACAACCACTTGTGCACGCTTGAGCATCTTTTTCACCAACAGTACCTTACCCCCGTTTAATAGTATTGACTTTCCTATGAACTCAAAGTGATTTCTCACAAAGTAAAATGTAGAGTCCTCTTTGCTTGAAGCTTTGCCAACAACATCTAGGGGTTTCTCCTCAATCCTTTTGCGAACCCATCATTGAACTTTTCCTAAAATATTCTTAGTGTAAATATTAGTTCAATGATATATATGTTGTTATTAATTAGCAAAACCACTAAGGGAGAAAATGTGCTTTCAATGATGCCTGCTTTTAAATAGTATTGACCATGTCATTGCACTCAAAATTAGCTTTCTGCCAAATGTAACTACTTAGTGCTATATAATGCACTGTTATACCTTGTTCCAAAATGTGGGTTTCTTGCGAGTACATTCATAGTACTCATTGGCTTGCCACTAGTTATTTAATTGGCTAGGCATGGAAGAGCAGGAATATGTAGAAGAGTTCGTTGGTGACGAACATGCGAACTGGGACGCTTCCGAGTCAGAATGCCTATAGGATAAGGCAGATGGCATGGGTGTACGGTATCGATCAAGATTTCCGCTTCTAGTTAAGTTTGTTGCTTTGGCCTTTGTGTCCCTATCTATGTAAGACTTTACCTTCATGTTCTCTATTTGTGCAAGACGCTAAGAACAGATGTAAGACTTTTCTTATTCAGCTTTTGTGTGTTCAGTGAGCATTGATCTCTAGGATCACTGTACACATGAATTCGGTGAGCACGAGTTATGAGTCTGGGGTCCCCACAGAGCTGGTCTGAGAGACATTGTGACTGTGGGAAGCCTTATTTAACATGGACATTAGTTAGTATAAAACCATTTTCAAAACTATGCCTAGCACCTATACTTAGGTGTTTCTGCACTTCGTATCTATTCTAGCCTTCTCTCGGCACTCCACTAACACTCCTTCCTTAAAACCTTTCCATCGTACCCGAAGCCTTCCTAACATCCGGCTTTCCACTACACCTTGAGGATAGCTTGGAGAATTTCCAGTTTTGCCAACCACCCGTTTTCCTCTACCACGAGCACTGGGTCGAGGTGGTCATGAAGGAGTACCATGTTGAAGTGGTCATGAAGGAAAACGACTCCCCTACTAGTTGGTTGTTTGAAGGACCACACTTGGAGACCCTGGCTCTCGCAGTCGAGACAGCTGCATGCAAGGCACTCCTCCATCTTCGAGATGTCATTCCAGGGATGGTTGACAAGCCAGCTACTCGCTACCTACATTTTTAGGAAGGATGATCTTGGCGGGAGTGTGACGTTGATCCCATCCAAGGAGGATGGAACTCCACTCAGGTTCCAGACCTACTTCAGCCTTTCCGCTGATTGTCTGGTTCACAACCTGACTAAGGAGTCCGTGAAGCTCCACGAGGAACTTCACCACACTCGAGAGCTAGTTCGACAAGACAAGACGAAGCCAAGAAAGATCAAGAAGGATGGAGCCCCCGAGGGACGACCACTTGACGCTCACTGAGGAGTACCCTAAACTAGAGCATGAGTACAAAGGAGTATTGTGCGCTCTTCCCTGACCCACCGATGAAGCGTCGACTGCATGGAACTCCTTGTTCTCCGACCCACTCAACTAGAGACGATGCCCGTACAGAGGAGAACAAGAGGAAGAACCAGTGGAGCGCGACTAGGAGAGCGAGAACTCCACCACATGAGTCCAAGAACCCCTAGGGTAGGATCAGTCATGTACCCCTCATGCAAAGTCGAGTCTGTGTAATGGTTCTTATGAAACCACGTGTGGCTGTGGTTTGGTTTTGTTGTTTTTGTTCCGATACAAGTCGTGCTTTTTCCTTACGCAACATGTAAGCAACTCGATCGTCTATCTTATCTTAATATATGTGTTGGTCTTTTGACCTTTGTTTTAGGCAACATGTAAGCGACTCAATCGTCTATCCTATCCATTGTTGTTTTTCCCTCTCATCTGTCCCAGAAATTTGACCTGGATGCTCCAAATAGGATGGTGACTACAATCTACGATGGCTCCTTCACCAACCGTGAAGCCGGCAACTCCAGCCAGCAACAGGGAACCGGTGGGGCTACTCACACTGGAGATCACCCGGAGCAGCCACAAGGCGACATTCCACCACCACCTCCTCCACCGGAGAACATGACCAAAGCTCAGTTTCTCCAAGTTGTCTGGGAGGAACACCAAGACAATAGTGCTTCTATCAAGTAGATAGCTAAAGTCATTATGAAAAACCAGCAGCAAGGCAGGACCGACAATGGCAAATCCACTCATTCCAATTTCATGAGGAATTCACCCCCAACCTTCACCGAGACTACTGAATCACTGGATGTTGATGACTGGATCCACACCATCGAGGACCTCCTTGCATTGGTCAATTACAATGAGGATCATGAGAAGGTGTTGTATGTCTCTCACTGCCTTAGAGGTACATCTAGAGCTTGGTGGAATTGATCCAAGGTCATGCCAGGAAATGTGTGACCACCTAGAATAACTTCAAGGATGTGGGGACACCGATGCATAAGTCGTGATCACCGAATGTACGTGCATAGTGATCCCAGAGATCAATGCTGACTGAACACACAGAAACTGAATAACAAGAGTCTTACATCCATTACATACCGGTTTACTGAAATATGGCATTTATGTCCAATTCTTCATATGATTGCAGCGGAAATCTTGAACAAATGCGTGAACCCATGCCATCTGCCTTAACCCTATAGGCATTCTGACTGGGAAGCGTCCTAGCTCGCATGTCTGTCACGAAGATAATCTTCATCATAACCTGATCTTTCATGCATGGCCAATAAAATAACCAATGGCAAGCCAATGAGTTCTTTGAATGTACTCGCAAGGAACCCATGTTTGGAACAAGGCAATGACAATACATGATATAGCACTAATAGGTAAGTTCTGCAGAAAGCTAGTTTTGAGTGCAATGACATGATCAAGTAACTTAAGTAAGCATGCATTAACCATAGACAGGTTTTCATAAGAACACGTCACAATCATCATCATAAGCCAAGGGTTGGACGTCTCATGTTCAACCATCATACCAATTCCTCAGACTTGTCTCACGTACCATCAAACCAAGCACCCGAGCAATGCCTTTCCCATGTTGATACTAAACAGAGAGTCCACTCGTTGGTGCCATCCCTCATGATATACATCACACGTATCATCAATGAGGGCACGCAACGGTGTGCCCGGTGCCTGTAGAGACAGCACACGGCCTTCCACTTTGGGACGACCCCCTCTTGAGAGTGTCCACTTCACTCTCGCCACTAGTAATGCGGGCTACCTACTAGCACCAACCCTAGTAATCAACAAAGCCCCTTCCCATATAGGGGTAGAGTGGTCGCGCAAGTAAGGTTGGGACGGTCAGTAGACCTTAAATCTAATCCGTTTTTGAAAACACACACACTCACACAACTTGCTCCGGTACACCACTTATTTCTCAAGTGGTAACCCAACTCAACATCATCTCCCACGGGCATTAGTGGCACCCGACGAGTTTTTTGAAAATACTTTTGTTTCCATCACCATGCATATTCCCGATCCCACTTGCGTAGCATCTACTAGCAACCTAACTAATCCCACCAGCACAACCCTCATAACGAGGTAGGGTCATGCACGATGCAAGTATCAATCAAGAAAGTATCGAAAGCATACCACCGAAGTGGGTACCACATCACATGACCAATACGTCGGAACATAAAGTGCTATATGACATGCATGAAAAGTTTCTTAAAATGGTCAAAGGGCTGTTTACCTGGCTTAGCAACATCTTCGAGGTCTTCACGCGCTTCTCGTCCACTCTGAGCATTCTGTTTATCTCGTCAACTACCGTCAGTAAACAACCACACTAAGTAACACAACAAGCAGAGAAATAAACTGCTCTATAAATAGGAGTTTTATTTTCTAGGACACCTCTTGTCATGAGAAAAATAACCAAGGAGGTTTTGGTGGAGGTGGGTCTAGGGGGAGTATCGACTGGTGGAAATGAAGGGAATGATGATCCTATAAGATGTCTACAGAAAACATTTTTATAAAAATGAGTGGAGGCACTCCCCAAATAGGGCATGATTTTAGGAACATTTGGGAAGTGGTTTCAGTGGGTTTGGAGTAGTGATGACTTTCCTATGAATTTCCTAAGAGGAAATAAATGGGAAAATGGAGCATTTATTAGGTCAAGCAGAATAGGGGCATGGGAATAATGCTATCCATTCCTAGACAATTAGGGCAGACATATAGAGCTTTTGGAAATATGAATAACCCCATTTGGAGTTGATTTGAAAGCTCTAAGAAGTTTGCAAGGTGGCTCCATAATACAAGTTATAACAAAAATATGGGTGGATCAAAATATGCTATATGGAAAAATGTGCAATGCATATATTTGGATTGGCCATGAATTTAGGAGTCTGTAGAAATTTGAATCATCCAAATTGGAGGTCATATGAATTTATATGAATTGTTTGCTTCTCTGAAGGAAACAGAAAGCCAAAAAGATATTACCAAAAATGGCTAAACCATGCTCTGAGCGCGAGATAGCACTCGGCCGGGCCAGCAGGCTGACTTTGCCCGCGGAGGAGCCACGCCGAAGGCGGTTTTCAGGGAATACGTCTTCCCCGTGAGGAAGCGGCACCAGGCTAGGGACGTTTGCACCTAAAGGTACAAGGCCCACCAGTCAGGCCGGTCGACTGACTAGCAAGCAGGGCCCGCTGGTCTGGATCATCCCCTACCTCCCGCTCGAATAGGGAGACACGGAAGGCGGGTCCGATCACGTGTCGATGTCGTTCTGGCGACTCAGGGCGCCTTTGGCGAAGCTCCAGCGACCAATGTGATCGAGGAGGATAACCACACCTTCATAGTGGTCCTATCTTCATCAGGGCGCGTCGGGGCAGAGGAACCTCGACCGTTGCAAAGGCCTAAGGCAGTGGTTATGGCAGCGGTGCTCCGGACATCGAAGGAGGGAAAAAAGGGGCGCGGGGAAGCTAGTGGTGATGATGCCGGTTCTGAGGTGAGGCCTAGAGGAGGAGAGCATCGGCGAGGAGTTTGAATCCGAGCGATGCCATGGTGGAAGGCTCCGGCCATGGAGATGGGTGGGGGACAGGGTAGGGCAAAGGGGTCGGTCTAGGGGTCTATGGGAGAGAGAGAGGTCTAAGGAGGCTGAGAGGGGCACTCCAGGGGGCTCTTATAGCTGGTCCGAAGCGCACCATGGACCATGTCCATGGGGGTGCTCGAGCGTGCCCGGCAGGGAGAGATGAGGGCAAGGGAGGAGTGGCCCGACAGTGTGGTGTGTTGAGGACGTTGAGGTGACCTCGGGAGACACCACTGAGAGGCCCAAGGCTGTCGGTGGCATGCATAGGGGGGTGGCTACTATGCGGTCGGGGACTGTAGCGCGCTCTGCATCTCCCATATGGCATGCCATGGTATGCCATTGGCCTCTTGGGCGCGGCCAAGCATGTCCAGTAGCTAGAGGCAAGTAAAACAAAGTCAAAATAGCATAGGATGCCCTAGGGTTTGTCACACCCTATGTGTTGTATCACCTTGATATGTTTGTGTTTATAAAATTTGGAGCTAACTAAAACTTTTTTAGAGTGCTTGTGCTTGTTTGCAATGATGTTTGCTTGCTTTATGATTGTGTTATATGGCACTCCTAGATTCTATTCCACTTCATATTCATCTTCCTTGTCCCAAACCTGTTGCCCAATGATCATGCCATGTGAATAGTGCCCAAAATTATTTTTATCAAATTTTATTTTGACCAAATGGGATTTATCCCAATTAGGTTTTCAAAAAACCTTGAATTAAGAATTTCAACACAAGGGCATGTTCAAATCAAGGGGGAAAAAACCTCAAAACGCTTTGTGTTCAAATAAAACTTTTGGAATATTTCTATAAGGAATATTCTCAATAAATTCCATGAAAATTCCAGCAAGTCAACACTGTCATAGGTGATGATCTTGCAAAGTTTCATCTCAATACAAATTGATCTGGTTCATCAAACCATCCCAAAACCCTTCTTGTGTAGTGAAGTTTCCCCCCTTAGCACCAAACCCCCCATTTACCCCCTGGACAGCACCATTTCCTCCCTCTGTCCCATTTTCTTCTACACTAAGGCACCCCAGATGCCTCCCTATGTCCCCTAGGCTTTGTTTACCTCCCTTGGATCCTCTCTACATAGGTGGCCGTACAGAAAATGCCAAGGGCATGCCTTGGCATGCAAGGTTTGCGCTCTGGAGCGTGCTACTGTGCGCACCCGCACTATAGCCGCTGCCCAACGGGTGTTCCCGATAGCCTCGGGCCACCCCACCTTTTCCACCTTGTCCCCCTCAATGTCCGCAACCCTCCAGGCGGTCGGCCCCCTCCTCCTCTGTCCCCGGCGACCCCCGCGCGCGTGCCTGGCGCTGCGCGGCTCGGCCAACCAAAGGGCTCGCACGCGTGAGCGCCCCCGTCTCTCTCTTCTCTTCCCCTAGCCTAGACCACACCCACGAATGCCCTCGATGCGCTATCTCCCTTCCCCGGGGCCTGTGGCGAGCACCCCGTGCTCACCGGTGCACCATGTGCATGGTGAGCCGGCGCCCGCCTATATAGAGGCCTCCCCGAGCTCCTGCCCCTCTCTCCTCGCTCTCTCACTACTAGAAAAATGGCTATAGCTAATATGGACATTAATGGTGCACCATTTATGTGGTGCGCCACTGCTACATAGCAGTGGCGCACCAGATATAGGTGCGCCATTAATGGCCATATTACTAATGGCGCACGTGGTGTGTGGTGCACCATTACTAGTTTTGTCCTGGCCCCACACCCTTCCATGACTTAGCAGTGGTGCACCAGGGGAAAGTGCGCCATTACTAGTTATAACTAGTAATGGCGCACCACACCGATGGTGCGCCACTACTAACAATTTTTTTTTCAATTTTGTTTTTCAAAACTAGTAATGGCGCACCACACACCAGGTGCGCCATTAGTAACCCTTGTTACCAATGGCACATTCTTAGGTGGTGCGCCATTGGTAACCTGAGAGCAGCTAGATATTTTTGACAGCCACCTACCACACTCACTTTCCCCACTTCATTCTCTCCACCTCTACCAAGATTGGTCTCGGCTGCCTCCTCCTCCTCACCTCATTTGCACCATAGATTCACCAAAATTAAGTGGTTAAATTTCCTTTCTTTGATAGGTAAGTAAGGGGAAAGCTTTCTTTATGTTCTAGATCTACTTTCTTCTCCCTCCAATGTACACACCTTTTATGGCCTAGATCTACGTATGTTTGTGGTGTTGCATATGTTTGTGTTTGCAGGTACCAGTTGCCAATATTTTGGCGGAATGTTGATTCATTTCCGTTTCGGCGGGAATTTGGCACTATGCATTCTTTTTGGTCCTATGTTTTTGGTTCTAAAATATCATTTTGCTCTACCCCGCAGGCGACCATGGTCCACACAATGACCGAACGCATCATGAATAGGTTTTTCAGCTCCGCGAAGGCCGAGATGCTTCAAAAGAACGAGACAGAGATAAGATGTCTGTGTCGAAGATGCAAGCTGAAGAGCCTTATGGACCCGGATTCTAGACAGGTGCGGGTCCACCTGCTCGTGCATGGTTTCATGGATGGCTATCGGTGGCAAAGTGATGAAGATGATTATGAAGTCCTCCATGGGGGCCGGGCAAGAAATAAGGAAGGGCAGCAAGACAATAGCGGCGAGGGCTGGCGAGAAGAGGAAGAATCTCCAGGACATGATCACGAAGTAGATGCAGGACACAGTCATCATGTAGAAGATGCTGGACATGATGATGAGGAAGATCAAGACGAAGGGCATGATCATGAAGATGAAGATGCCAGAGCAAACGACAATGGACCATCGATGGGCTGGGTGCAGGACCCTCATATTCAATAGCTGCTTCTCAAGCAGACGGGTAACGCAAGAGCTGCCGCCCGAGAGAAAGCCAAGATGGATCTACTAGAGATAGACGCGGTTACTCCATTGTATGCAGGATGCAGGCCCGAGGATACCCGCCTAAAAGTAACGCTCATGGCTCTGGAGATGAAAGTAAAACACAAAATGACCGAGCCATGCTTCGACGAGAACATGTCATTCTAGCACGAACGTCTTCCCAAGGGGAACAAATGCCCGACCAGTTTCGAGGAGGCGAAGAAAATCGTGTGTCCTCTGGATTTACCGCACGTGAAATACCATGTGTGTATGAACGATTGCATCATTTAACAGGACGAGCACGCGGAGTCTACCATATGTCCGGTGTGCGGCATCACTCGATACAAGAAGAGGAAGAAAGCTCCTCAAAAAGTGGTGTGGTACTTTCCGATCACTCCTTGTCTGCAGCAGTATTTCGCGGACCCTAAGCAAGCACAGCTCCTACGTTGGCATGCGGATAGGGAGGAGAAGAAGCGAGAAGATGACGGAAATGATCCGGAGATAAATACAAAAGACAAGATGTTGAGTCACCCTAAGGATGCGAGCCAGTGGCAAAGCGTTGAACTTTGAACACCTAGAATTTTGGGATGATCCAAGGAACATCATGCTGGGCGCGAGCACCAATGGAGTCAATCCATTTGGCAGCCAGAGAAGCACACATAGCACCTTGCCTGTGTTTGTGTGGATGTACAACCTTCCCCCTGGATGTGCATGCAGAGGAAGTACATTCACATGAGTATGCTAATTGAAGGGCCGAAACAACCAGGGAACGACATGAATCTGTATCTGGGGCTGGTGAAAGAGGAGCTAGACACGCTGTGGAAAACGCCAACCAATACGTGGGACGCCGCAGCGAAACAATATTTCCCTATGAGAGTCGCACTGCTCATGACGGTGCACGACTATCTCAGTTACGGATATGTCACGGGCAGGTGGTCCACGGATTTTGTGCATGCGTCAGGTGCATGGATGACACAATGTATCGCCAGCTAGATAAAGATCCTGGTTCTTCGAAAACCATGTTCATGGGACATAGAAGATGGCTTCGCGACGATGACGCATGGAGAAAACGCAAGGATCTGTTCGATGCTGAAACTGAACCCTGAAGACCCCCACGTACAAGGAGCGGCGAGGAAATAGACGAGTTGTTGAAAAATTGGAAAGAGTGCCCACCGCCGGGAAAGAAGCGAAAGGCGCCAGAGCCACTGCTGAAGGTATGGAAAACGAGGTCTGTTTTCTGGGACTTGTTGTACTGGAAGATCCTTCGTGTGCCTCACAGCCTTGATGTCATGCATATCACGAAGAACGTGTGCGAGAGTCTGCTTGGTACCCTGCTCAACATGCCAGAGAGGACCGAAGATGGGCCGAAAGCAAGGGCACACTTGCAATCAATGGGCATCAGGGAGGAGCTTCACGCAAAACGCCCTAATGATGATGATGATGCTGATGATGAGGCGAAGGACACGGAAAGTCATAGCAAAGGAAAAAAGGCCAAGAAGATCAAATATGACTGCCCTCCCGCGTGCTTCATTCTAAGTCAGAAGGAGATCGAGCAGTTTTTCACTTGCCTCATAGGAGTAAAACTTCCTTACGGTTACGCGGGGAAGATAAGCAGATACCTAGACTCAGCGAAGCAGAAGTTCAGCGGGATGAAGTCTCACGACTATCACATGCTGATGACACAAATACTTCTAGTTGCAATCCATGGGATCATGGACGTGCACATCCGTGAAACGCTATTTGGCCTATGCAACTTTTTCGACGTCATCTCTCGGAAGTCGGTTGGCATGAGGCAACTCAGAAGGCTACAGGAAGAGATCATGGTGATACTATGCGAGCTTGAGATGTACTTCTCGCCCGCATTCTTCGATGTTATGGTGCATCTGCTAGTCCATATCATGAAGGATATCATCCAACTCGGGCCGACGTTCCTACACAGCATGATGTCGTTCGAAAGATTGAATGGTGTCATCAGAGGATACGTTCCCAAAAGGGCACGTCTAGATGGAAGCATAGCCAAGGGCTTTCTGACCGAAGAGTGCATCTCCTTCTGCATGAATTATCTAGGCATCGAGAACCCCGTTAGTCTGCCCGTCAACAGGCACCTCGGTAGGCTCGCTGGATGGGGTCAGCGCGAGGGTCGCCGTGAAATGCATGTTGACTTCAAGGGTCGACTCGCCGCCTTTGAAAGAGCAAACCTAGTCACGCTACAACACATAGATGTGGACGATCCTTGGGTGGTAGAGCACAAAACCTTTATTGAGAAAACGTACAATGACCAAGGCAAACAGAGGACGGACGGAGATATAATCAAAGAGCACAACTCATGTTTCACGCGTTGGTTCAAGGACAAGCTTCTGTCGTACCCTTTACATGAGGATTCTTCCGCGGAAGAAAAACTCATATTCGCCTTGTTACAGGGCGCCGAGCACAACCTGATGACCTATGAGGTGTACAATATCAAAGGCTACACATTCTACACCGAGGAAAAGGACATGAGGAGAGATTATTAGAACTCCGAGGTAACGCTGGAATCCTACACCGGTAACGACAGGGACAGATACTATGGAAGGATCAAGGAGATCTAGGAGCTGAGCTACACCGGAGAGAAGGTCCCAATGTTTCGTGTCAGATGGGCCAAGAGCGTCCTAAAAGAAGACCGGTATTTGACCACCATGGTTATACCGGAAGCCAAATTCAAGACCGTGGGCGCAAACGTCACCGCGAAAAATGAGCCATGGGTACTGGCTTGCCAAGTGGACCAATGCTTCTTCATTACCGACCCGTCAAAGGCCAGTCTTGTTGTCGTGAGGACAGGCAAAAGGAACGTCATCGAAATGGATGGAGTCGCCAATGAGCAAGACTTCGACAAGTATGGCAACCCGAAGATGGAAGACGACGACGACGATGAAGTACCATACACCACAAGAAGAAGCAGGACCACCCTACCTAAAGGACGTCCGTTCAAGAGAAGAATTCAAGGGGTTTCGGGGCTAAATTATTCAATCGCGAGAAAGGAGGGCAAGAAGATTGTGAAAAGATAGCTAAGATCAAATCACGACGTCTCGGCCGCGTGTGTGTGTCAGTGGCAAGCTCAATCTTTGATGACTGATATTTCATGTCACTTGATTTCAACCATGTCATCTAATTCTAAATCTTTGCACAATGGTTTTATCACTCCATTTGCATTTTCCTTTTCTTTTATCTCAAATCTTAAATTATTACATGCAACTAAAAATGCAAAAAAAAATAGTAATGGCACACCACGAGAAGGTGCGCCACTGCTATCACGGTGTTTATGGCGCACCCCTAAAAGGTGTGCCATTTATATACCAATTTTTATGGCGCACCCCTAAAAGGTGCGCCATTGCTAACCCTCCCCCCACTAAAATATCCAAGACCCAGCCGGTCGTCCTTCTCCCCAATCTGCATCTCGCCCCTCGCCTCTCGCCCCCTCTCGCCATGGATGCCGCCTCCGGTCCGACGCCGCGGCACCCCACGTCCGGGCCGTGACTCCACACCGCTGCCGCCCGCACTCCACCGTCGTCGTCTCTCTCCCCCTTGTCATTCAGCCAATCGAGTTGCAGCGTCGTTTCTCGGCCCCCATCGCCGGTAAGCCGCTCGAGCTAGCCACCAAATCGACCGGCGCCCCTCATTACGGTGCTGTCCGGCCGTCGTCTAGCCGCCCCCTCACCCTCCAGCTGCCGTCGAGCTGCTTCCCCAACACACCGCCTGCGCCGGCTCAGCAGAGGCCTTCATTGGCGGCGGTGACGCATGCGCCCATCTTCATCGTTCCCGTACGTCCTCTTCGTCAGAACAGCGACGGCGTGAGGGAGAGGCGGTGGCGCAGCATCGTCAGCTGAGGTACTGAACATCTTCTTTATTTTACTTCATTGTAGTGCACAAGATCAGTTTTGGGGAATCAACGCGCTACGGTTTCGGATTTGGGGATTTTTTTCTAGGGATTGGGAATTTTGCAAAATTAGGATTTCCTTTATTTTCTTTCAATTGCCGTGATGAATCACTTGCTTCTGATTGCTAATGTTTCTTACTACCGTCAACAAGTAAACATTACTATCATAATCTAATTATTATTTTAATTCCGTAGAAAATACAAGTAAAACTTGATCATTAACATGCTAATTACGCAGGCTGAGACTTAACACGATCTCATAATCAAAATTAGGACTCTATAAGATTATCAGATAAGCTTTGACACCATTGTTGGATATTAATTGACTTTAGATTAGACATCAACTTAACCTGATCATTACCTAGAGCAGGTCAAGAATTGAGTCACTTAACCGCTGCCAGGCCCTCTAATGTATTCTCAAATTGATTTCCCTAGCACTACACACTGGATATATGTTAGCCTTTTTTTGTCCAGGGACAAATAGTTACCCCTTTCTCCTGAAATGTTGATTAATTTCCGTTTCGGTTGAGAATGGGGCACTCCTAGGTCAAGGAAATTAGCAAAGGTCTTGCCCAATTTTCTTGACCTAGAAGGTGCCCGATTCTCAACCGAAACAAGAAATAATCAACATTTAGAGACAATGTTATTTCTACAAAGAAAATATTTCTAAGTGGCTTTTATAGTTTTCCCTTAAGTTGAAATGCAAACTATTTTTTCTTCCTGCAGCAAGAGCAATAGTGCACTTAGTTTGGTGGAGTTGAAACCAGAGAGTTGATTACTAATTGGCAGCAGTGAGTGAGCTAATTTAGTAGGCAATGGATATATAAAGGGGAGTTTTGGAACATTCTTTTTGATAAAGGGGTGTTTATAACCAGAATACGCACTTGCTCCCCACTGATGGATAGGTGAAATGATATGATGCTGATGGTTAATCTGTAGCCTCAGATGTGATTATAACATATACAGAATTAAAAATGAAGCAAATGCTATGGAGGAAATAAACAAATGCCAGACAGGGTCAAGTAAGTAGGATTAAGCAGGCCATGGATGAATGAGGTTGATTAGGCAGGCCATGGATGAAACGGAGGGTTGAGAAAATTATATTTTTGGATAAAAGGGTGTCTGTCATGTGAAAATATATGAAGCCTTGTTGTCCCACTCCCACACACTCACTTGTGCATAGGATAGTTGAAAGTGATGGTGTGACCTAGTAGTATATGAATAAGGTGGGGATATATGTTGCTACTATAGTAGTTGGTTAAAGATGGTTGTAATATTCGAAATGTTTGTGGAGAGGATATATTGGGTGAAATGGGAATGAGAGTGAGAATGAAAATGATGATACAGTAGGACGGTGTAATATTCTAAATTGAATTGTAGAGCCTACACACACATACACGTATGCATACAGATACACATACAGATACAGATACACGCCTAGAGTCAAAGGGCAATATTCCTCCAAATCTGAGAAGAGTAGATACTACCCTAATCTCATCCAATAACTCTAGTAGCCTTTTTTCCTATTTAGAGCGAACATGGCCGACAACGATGTGGCCAGCGGTTCAGGCAAGCCATTCTGGGAGCTGTCCCACGAGATGGACGAAGAACCTCACCGCTATGAGGCCGACGATCCCGACTACACAACCCCTAGTGGCATCGGGGATGACAACATTGATGGTGCCGCCGGGGGTGGCACCACTGATGATGGCAGCGAACGCACATATGGCAGCCAATCGAAGAGGCAACGGAAGGACCGGCGCCCGAACGTGCTCGGCACCGCGAAGGAGGAATTTACTGAAGTGTCCTCCAGTGGGCATCCAACGGCGCCAAAAGAATTAGTCGGTGGGTACATGGGACAACTCAGGTGCATTCTCCAGAGCACCGTCTCGATCAACACCAAGAACCTAAGGCATCGTGACTGAGGGAATTTGCGCAACCTCCTCTTCACCAAGTTGCACGAACGATACAAGTTCCCCGGTGACTTCGCAAACACACGCCTCTCAAGGAATAAAGTGAATAGTGCCACTACTTGGAGAGCCGCAGTGAAGAGAAGGATTCCAAGTGGTGATAGTTATGAGAAGATCAAGGAGACAAATCGTTCGATCAGCGAAGCTGACTACGTGGAGTTCAAGATCAAGTGCGAGAGCAACGCATCCGCGGAATCAAGTCAGTGGGGGAAAGATATGCGGGACTTGAACTTAGGGGTCCAAAAACTCGGTCCCGGCGGTTAGAGAGTGGCGGAACCTAAATGGGACAAGGAGGACGTGGATCATGCCGAGCAAGGCCTGCCACCCCTCTTTGATAAATACCACGAAGAGCAGACTAGGAACTATGTCAGGGCCCGGTACAAGGTGGCATATGGTTGCATTCTAATTAATGAAGCCAAATTTCTAAATGGTTCACGTTTCTTTCGCAGGAAATTGAAAGCAATAGCGCGGGGTCTCAGAGCTCCCCGTCTGCCCCTTGGGACACCACTTTAAATAGGGCGTTGAACGTAATGAAACACAAGGATAAGTTCAGTAAGCAGTCATCAGGTGGTCGTGTGGCCGGCGAAGGCTTATCCACGAAATGGTCGGAATACTATAAGTCTGGGCGAAAGGAGAGAAAGACCAGCTCAGAAAGTAGGAGCGTGAGGTTAAAGAACTCAAGGCACAAGTGGCGCGGATTCTGGAGATAGTCCAAGAGCAAGTGCGAGACCAACTGGGAGCGACGATCACCGCCATTATCCCTTACTTGCTTGAGCGGCCGCGGGTGTGGATTGCGGGTGGACAATAGGGTCCGCCCCCGATTCCTAGCTTCACGGGCAGCAACTCGCACAATGCGCCGGCATTGGTGTCTCCGGCGGAGGCGGCATTGGTGTCACCAGTGTCGGCGCCGGTATTGGATCTTAATGCACCCGTGTGTGGGAAGAATACGCCGGCCGGCACCTCGGCAGCAAGCGGCCCCTCCGTCACTTGCACGCCCGCCGTTGGCGATGCCTCGACATTAGCCGAGCTCGACGCCATCACGGTAACTAAGCCTCGTCCGATGACTTCATCTCCTTGCCATTGACTAGGCATCCCTGATGCCCTACATGTTTTCGCAGGGCGCCGCCAACGTTCCATGCACTCTCCTGCACTTTGTGGACGGCGAGTTGATCGATGTCGCCAAGGACAAAATCGTTGAACTGGGCAACCGCGTGTTCCCCGGTAATCCGATACCACCCACCGTATATAGGGTTCAACTGGTTCGCGTGCTGCGGGGCTGCGATGACTTGTTACCTCCATTTCGATCATTCTTTTTTTCTAACATTCCGTGTTTTGTGTAGTGACACACATTGCACACTCATCCTCTTAAGCCCGAAATATTCCATGACCACGTATTTCGACTCAGACTATCAGTCAAAGAAAGACTACACAAATATCAAGAAAGTTCTAGATGATGCTCTCCTCGGCTACGCCAAATCTAGAGGCACCTTCAGGAGGCCAATTTGTAGGTACGGCAAGCACGTGTTCACCCATGTAACAACGTTCCCCTGCGTCACATGCGGGAGATCATACGGGACCATCATCACCTTATGCTACCAAATAATCTCAAAGAATGGGCCGCACGCTTGTCGGCAATCTAGGACGAGGACATTAGACAAGAATTCTTTCGCATCCAGTCGGAGTTTGCGGAAATCATCTATCAAGATGTCCTTGATACCTCGAGGCAGTTCTACCTCAAATATCAACCATCCAACAGTGAAATTGAAACGACGCTACAAATGCAGGCTGACAACAACCACACAATCATGACCATCACGAAAGATGGCGGCTTCATCCATGCTCCGGTCCCTGAGTTGAGTCGAAAGTATTGATGCTATTTAGTTCTGAAATATCGATTAGCTCATGTTGTAATTAAACTTTAATGAACTTGTATGTCTCTTTAGTTTGGACAGTCGTTCAACTTATATGTAATCGATGCTATTTATTAGTAGGACCATGAATCGTGCTATTAATGTGTTCCTTTTCTCTTCAGATCCTTTTGCGGCATACTTATATATTGCTTATATATTATCTGTGAATTGCTACGAACGTTTTGTTTGTCTAGTGCATAGAGATGTTATCATATGTCGTGTACAAGGGTGAGGTTCCCGGAGTCTACGACGACTGGGAGGAGTGTCGGAGACAGGTTCACGGTTTCAACGGTAACAGTTACAAAGGGTACACCACTAGGGCGGAGGCGGAAGCTAGATACGCACGCTATCTAGTGGGAGAGAGGAGGGAGCGGAGGAGGAACCGGATGAAGATCATTTTCATCGCGATGATGCTCATCGTGACCGCAACCCTTTTCTATGTGATGGTAGTTTAGATATCGACTTGTAATGTGAAGACAAACTCGCTACTCGCAGTCTCGAGACTTGTAATGTTCTAACTTTGTTCGGTATTTTGATTTCGGAGACTAATATGATGAATTGTATTTAGAGACTAATCTTCTATTGTATTCAATAAATCTGTTGTTTATATGTTGTGCTGTTTATATTCTATGCTGTAATGTATTTTGTAACCTGTGCAAATATCAGAAAAGAAAAAAATAATTTCTAATATTCATAGTAGTGGCGCACCATATTGCACTTTAGTGGCGCACATAAATAAACACCCCAGAGGCGCATTATCTAAAAGTGCGCCATTAGTAACCCAAAACACAAGGTACACATGGCCCCTTGGAGTAACATCAGTGGTGCACTTCTGGGCCTAGTAATGGCGCACTTTAGCTGTGCCATTAGTGTCTGGGATAGTAATGGCGCACCAGGTGGTGTGCCACTGTTATGTAGATTAACAGTGGCGCACCAGGCGTGCGCCATTACTATTTATTAGTAGTGGCGTGATAATAGTGGCACACCTACAGTGCGCCATTAATAGCCAAAATAGGCGCGCCACTAACAGCCTTTTTTCTAGTAGTGTCTTCTTCCCTCCGCATCTTCCCCGTGCCCAGACCGCTCGACCCCGTGGTCGGGAGCGCTCTCCCGAACCAAATCCTCACCGCCGTCGGGCACCTCCCCTCACCGGTGATTCCCTTCACCCCGGTGCCCCCCTTGGCCACCAACTGACGCGCGGGAGCCCCCTGAGCACACCGGTGCCCTCCGCCTGGACCGCAATGGCCGGAGACGCTGTCGGTGAGATCCCTCCCTTCCTTGTCGCGACGAGAGGTATGATAGGTGGGGCCCACATGTGATCCCCTCGTCCCCCTCCTCTCTCGCTGGCAAGCAGGGCCCGCGGGCAGGTTTGTGAAAGCACAACATGCTCCCTTGGTGGTTTTGATAATCCTTGACAACATACATTGTCTCTTGGATTGATAAATTTACCTAGTGTATTTCAGATACAGTCTATAGAGAGGATTGCCAAAAGGAGATTGTGGAGTTATCCCAAGATGCAAAGGAAATGGGTTGGCCAAGATTCAAGCAAAAGGACTCTACATTTTATATTTGTGACAAATAACTTTGAGTCCATAGTAAAGCCAATACTATTAAAAGGGGGTAAGGTTTTGTTGGTGAACAATATGCTCAAACGTGCACAAGTGATAGTCTCCAAAACCATCCACAAACTCTCCCACCAAAGTCTGTCCTGTACCTAACACTCAAAATCGGTGCAACCAACATTCCCATACCGGTGCCATCGATTCTAGAACCTAGACAGACTCTGCCAAACCCTAGCCACTTTGGCGGAACCGATTCCATACTGGTGCCACCGAGTTTAAGTTGCCAAATTTCTGTTACGCAAATTCACATTTTCGGTCCCACCGAGAATGTTGGATCGGCATCACCGAGATTGGAAATCTAACCGTTGGTCACCTTATCGGTGCAACCGAGTTTCCTATATCGGTCTCACCGAGATTCAAAAGTTGCCACCTCTTGGTCACTTCGGTACCACCAATATTAACACATCGGTGTCACCGAGTTGGTCATTTTGTGTGTAACAGTTGGATTTTTGGGGATTCCTGTACATACCCCTTCACCACCACCTACTTGAAAGAGAAGCACTGAAAACTTTTCCGTACCTATCCTATCAGATTTTCTGAGAGAAAACCACCTACCGTTGTGTTGAGGTCAAGATCTTCCACTCCAATCATATGGATCTTGATTTCTAGCCTCCCCAAGTAGATTTCCACCAATCCCATCTCTTTTATAAAGCCAAATCTTTGAGATAGAGATTGTGTGCTGAGGAGTCTATCATCTTGAAGCACAAGAGCAAGGAGTTCATCGTCATTACCGAGCCTATTACTTTTTGGAGGGTAGTGCCTCCTAGATTGGTTAGGTGTCGCTTGGGAGCCTCCTACTTCATGTTGTGGAGTGAACCAAGAAGTTTGTATGGGCAAGGAGATTGCCTATTTCGTGAAGATCTACCCATAGTGACGCTAGTACTTCATGGACGGAAGCCGTTATGGAATAGTCAAGGTTGCTACTTCATTGACCCTTTTGGGTGGAGCCCTCCGTGGACTCTCGCGACCGTTACCCTCTCTGGGTTGAAGACTCCATAAACGTGGATGTATGATAGCGTCACCTATCGGAACCATGGGAAAAATTCATTTGTCTCCAACTTTGTTTGATCTACCTATCTCAACACTTCACTTCAAATGCAATGTATTTACTTTCCGCTACCATATTTGTTGACATGCATGTGTAGGGCTGTTAGAATTGCTAGCTTTGCCAAAACTGTTAAAATCTGCAAACCAATTAACTTGGGAAAGGTTAGTTCTTAAATTCCCGCTAGTAGTCTATTCAAACCCCCCCCCTCTACACACTCTTGTAGTGATCCCTCAATTGGTATCCGAGCTTTGGTCTCCATTGCTTCGGTTTAATCACCGAGGAGGAAGATGGATGTGTCTAGTATAGGGCGTTTGAGTTGTAGATTTCCCATTCTTGATGGAGAGTACTATAGTCAATGGAAATCCTTGATGCTTGAGCTGTTCAATGAATTTCAGTTGAGCAAATATGTTATGGGCCCTATCAGCCTCCTATTGATGAATTGCATCCCACACACGAAGACGAAATTAACATGCTTGGTGACCTAAGAACTGTCAATCTTATTGTTAGAGGTTTACAAAGATTCGTGCTTTCTCAAATGAAGAATTTTGCATGTGTTTATACCTTATGGACTGATTTGGATAAACGATATCCAAATCTTTCCTTAGGGAATCTAGATGAAATGCTTCATAAAGGCATTGCATTTCGCAAAATGAAGCTTAGTGATCCAAACTTTGATAAATGCCTATTTGAACTCCGTGATCTTATGCGTGCTAAAGGAGATGTCACCACTATCAAGAACATTATCTTTGAAGCCATTCGCACTCATAAACTTGAACATTGTCATGACCACTATTCTAACGAATCTCTTGTTCTTTATGACGAGGACTTTCCACTTGATGATGACAATGTGGAACATGGCTATTATGATGATGATGAGTTGTTCGACATCGAGTAAGAGAAGATCATGAAGAATCTGAGTCTTATGGAAAACTTTAAGGATTACATGTTTGTAGGAAAAGAGTGGACTCTCGACAGCGGATGTACGGATCATATGACTGGTGATAAATACATGTTACAAGAGATCACGCCTAATCAAGGTCCTCGACGGTATGTGACCTTTGGAGACAACTCTAAGGTTAAGGTACTTGGCCTTGGTAAGGTGGCCATATCCCATGATAGCTTCATTCAAAATGTTATGCTTGTTGAATCCCTTGGTTACAATCTTCTTTTCATATCAAGACTTGCTGATTTCGGTTTCAATGTTCTATTCGTGAAAGTAGATTGCCAAGTGTTTCATCAAGATAATCATAAAATGGTCTTTGCTGGTTTCCGTAGAGGTGATCTATACATTGTCGATTTCACTAAAAGATCCAAACCTCGCACTTGTTTAATTGCTAAATCTTCTAAAGGTTGGCTTTCGCATAGAAGATTAGGACATGTTGGCATGCCTAATTTAGACAAACTTATCAAAGGTGATCATACACTTGGTGTTAAAGACGTTGTCTTTGACAAAGATAGAATTTGTAGTGCGTGTCAAGCTAGAAAGCAAGTAGGTGGAAGTCATCCTGTTAAGAATATCATGACTACTAGGAGACCACTCGAGTTACGTCACATGGATCTTCTTGGTCCCAATGCTTACAAGAGTCTCGGTGGAAATTCCTATGGTCTAGTTATAGTTCATGATTTTTCCAAATTTACGTGGGTATTCTTTCTTGATGATAAGTCGTAGGTTCAAAAGATCTTCAAGAACTTTGCTCGCAAAGCGCAAACTCAGTTTGAAGTGAAGATCAAGAAGGTTTGGAGTGATAACGGATTGGAGTTCAAGAACACCCATGTGTATACCTTTCTTGATGAAGAAGGTGTGTCACATGTGTTCTTGGCTACGTACACGCTTCAACAAAATGGAGTGGTTGAGAGGAAGAACCGGACACTCATTGAGATGGCAAGAACGATGGTTGACGAATACAAGACGCCAAAACACTTTTGGGCAGAAGTCGTGGAAACAACATGTCATGCCACAAACCGACTCTACTTCCACAAGCTTCTCGGCAAAACGGCATATGAGCTACTCACCGTTAACAAACCCCAAGTTGGATACTTTCGGGTATTCGGCTCCAAGTGCCACATTTTTTATGAGCATCGTCGTACCAAATTTGCTCCTAAATCTCATGAAGGATTACTACTTGGTTATGGATCGAACTCTCACACTTACCGTGTCTACAACAACTTCACTCGAAAAGTTCAAGAGACATTAGATGTGAAGTTTAATGAATCTAATGGTTCGCAAGTCGAACAATTGCCAAATGATGTAGGTGATAAGGACCCTTCGGAAGCTATCCTAGATTTACCCGTCGGCAAGATTCCTCCCATGGAGGTGAAGGAAAGTACTTCATCAACTCAAGTGGAAGCCCCTACTTCACAACAAGGTGAACCACAACATGACATGGAGGCATCCACAAGCGGTACACGGCAAGATGATGAAGAGGAGGAAGTGCATCATGAAGATCCACCACAACATCCTTCACCCGCACCTCAAGGGAATGACACCTTAAACAACAACAAAGATGAAGGAGATGATGATGAAGAAGAAGATCCACCAACCAACAATCGGAAGCTGACCCCAGTTCGATAACAAGTGACCAAGAACCATCCCCTAAACCAAATCTTTGGTGATATACAAACAGGGAGGATCACTCGCTCCAAAACTCGTCTAGCAAACTTCTGTGAGCATTTCTCTTTCATCTCTAGCATTGAGACCTTGAAGGTAGAATAAGCTCTTGAAGACGCGGATTGGGTGAACGCTATGCATGCAGAGCTTCACAACTTCGAAATGAACAAAGTGTGGACACTCGTAGAGAATCCCGAGGATGAACACAACATCATCGGAACCAAACGGGTATTTCAAAACAAGCAAGACGAAGACGGTCAATTCTTGCACAACAAGGCTCGCCTCGTAGCTCAAGGATATACGCAAGTCGAAGGTATGGACTACGGTGAGACCTACACCCTCGTTGCTAGACTTGACGCTATTCGCATTCTTCTTGCTTATGCCAATGACCGTGATATCATGCTTTATCAAATGGATATTAAAAGTGCTTTTTTACATGGTGAGATTGAAGAAGCGGTTTATGTTAGGCAACCACCTGACTTTGTGAATCCTAAGAAACCTAATCATGTTTACAAGCTTTGTAAAGCTCTTTATGGTCTTAAGCAAGCCCCTTGTGCTTGGTACAAATGTTTAATGAAGTTTCTTATCGAAAAAGGTTTTGAAATTGGTAAAATTGATGCAACCTTATTCACTAAGAGAGTTAATGGTGAATTATTTGTGTTCCAAATCTATGTGGATGATATTATCTTTGGTTCCACTAACCCTCAATTTAGTGAAAGATTTGGAAGGTTGATGTCCGAGAAGTATGAGATGTCCATGATGTGTGAGCTGCATTTGTTTCTTGGATTGCAAATCAACCAATCAAAAGAAGGAACTTTCATCTCACAGACTAAGTATACCAAGGACTTGATCAAAAAGTTCAACATGCAGGAGTGCAAAAGTATGAAAACCGCTATGCCTACTAGTGGACATGTTGATCTTACCAGAGAGGATGAGCCAGTTGATAAAAAAGTTTAACGATCTATGATTGGTTCACTATTATATCTATGTGCATCTCGTCCCGATATTATGCTTATTGTTTGCATGTGTGCTAGATATCAAGCTGCACCAAAAGAATGTCATCTTTTAGCTCTAAAACGCATTGTGAGATACTTGATACAACCGTCAAATTTTGGCATTAGGTATCCCAAGGGATCTTCTTTTGACCTTGTTGTCTATTCTGATTTGGACTATGCCGGAGACAAGGTTGATAGAAAATCCACATCGGGTACTTGTCAATTTTTGCGCAGATCTCTTGTATCTTGGTCCTCTAAGAAACAAAACTCAGTATCTCTATCGACTGCCAAAGCTGAGTATATTGCTGTTGGATCTTATTGTGCGCAATTACTTTGGATGGCACAAACACTTAGGGATTATGGGATTCATGTTAAAAATGTTCCATTACTTTGTGACAATGGAAGTGCTATTAAAATTGATCATAATCCTATGCAACATTCTCGAACTAAGCATATTCAAGTTCGACATCATTTCATTCGTGATCATGTTGCCAAAGGAGATATTGATCTTATGCAAGTTTGCACTAACAAGCAATTGGTCGATACCTTTACCAATCCACTTGATGAGAAGATATTTTGTCAGTTGAGGAGCGAGTTAAACATCATCGATGCTTCAAACTTGAGTTAGACTCACTCGGTTGCATGCAAGGGCATGAGCCTTCCTGACATTTCCATGTATCTTAACATTTCATCTTATGCCATGGAATTCTATGCTCCCTTGTATTGCATCTAATATCTTGTAGGTACTTGGAAAAAATTCATTACACAAGATTGCCATCAACACCAATCATAAGCAATCTTGTCATTACCAAGTATCCACAACCCCTCTTGATGATGGAAGGAAGAAGGCCACTCAACCATATCCTTGACACATACTTGACCAAAATCGCACCCTCTCAATTGGTATCATGTCAATTGGATATATCTATTGTTCTTCCTTGCATGGCTAATCTTTGTAGGTAACTAGTGTACTAGAACAAGAAGGATTAAACACATTGTGAGATACTTCATACAAACGTCAATTTTTGGCATTTGGTATCCCAAGGGATCTTCTTTTGACCTTGTTGTCTATTATGATTTGGACTATGCCGGAGACAAGATTGATAGAAAATCCACCTCGGGTGCTTGTCAATTTTTGGGCATATCTCTTGTATCTTGGTCCTCTAAGAAACAAAACTCACTATCTCTATCGACTGCCGAAGCTGAGTATATTGCTGCTGGATCTTATTGTGTGCAATTACTTTGGATGGCACAAACACTTAGGGATTATGGAATTCATGTTAAAAATGTTCCATTACTTTGTGATGATGAAAGTGCTATTAAGATTGGTCATAATCCTGTGCAACATTCTCGAACTAAGCATATTCAAGTTTGACATCATTTCATTCGTCATCATGTTGCCAAAGGAGATATTGATCTTATGCATGTTTGCACTAACAAGCAATTGGCCGATACCTTTACTAAGCCACTTGATGAGAAGACATTTTGTCACTTGAGGAGCAAGTTGAACATGATTGATGCTTCAAACTTGAGTTAGACTCACTCGGTTGCATACAAGGGCATGAGCCTTCTTGATATTTCCATGTATCTTAACATTTCATCTTTTGACATGGAGTTCTATGCTCCCTTGTACTGCATCTAATCTCTTGTAGGTACTTGGAAAAACTTCATTCCACAAGATTGCCATCAACTACAATCATAAGCAATCTTGTCATTACCAAGTATCCACAACCCCTCTTGATGATGGAACGAAGAAGGCCACTCAACCATATCCTTGACATATACATGATCAAAATCGCACCCTCTCAATTGGTATCATGTCAATTGGATATATCTATTATTCTTCCTTGCATGACTAATCTTTGTAGGTAACCAGTGTACTAGAACAACAAGGATTGCTCAAGACTCAAGATGATCTTCATCGACATCGAGCATCCTCAACACGTTCATCTACAAGCTATGTCATCAACATCACTCAAAGGTATGTACTCATGTCCTTTAAAAGGCTTTACTTAGAGAAACGAGCTAAAGCAACTCAAGCTATATGAAGACTTTATAATGGTTAATCGAAAAATGGTAACCCCATTTGAGTTTAACGTAGAGTATGACCTATGATCAAGTATTCTTGCTTGGCTCCTAAGTCGATATACTAGAATATAGGTGACCTAGTCACCGCCCATCATCTAGTTAAGAATTTGGTGTGGTTTGCTCTCTATTGCATGATTTCTCATAACTACTCCAATCTTCTCTAGTTGTTGTCCCTTGTAAAAACTTCATATTTCATTGAAAATCTTTCTCTTGACTCTCTAAAAACAGAAACTTGGTTTCTCTTTCGGAGCTGCTAACTCAGATATCTCGGTTCTACCGAAATTGAAGACAAGCTGCACTACAAAATATCGGTACCACCGATCTATCTTTCTCGGAGTCACCGACTTTCATTCTGTTTCATTTGAATTCATTTTTGCAATTTTGTGTTTTCTTCGTGATCCTTCTTGTAATAGTTCTGTTACTTTGATGATCCCTTAAAAACATTGTTTTACTTAGGGGGAGAAGAACTAAATGTAATCTTAAGGAGATAATTTCTTTATTCAAGGATCACTATCTTCAATGAAGAAAGGAGGAGAATAGGAAATCATTTTTCATGACTCTCTCGGTTTTCATTTCTAAGAATCCTACATTTTGATGACCCTTGTTCTCAAGGATCCCTTCTCAGTCAATGATCCCTGTATCTATCCCTGTTTTTGGCCTTTTTGGAAATTAATGCCAAAGGGGGAGAAGACCAAAGCTTCATGCTAAAGGGGAGATACATGCTTATGCAAAGGGGGAGATATGATCAAGGGGGAGAGCCAATATCAATACTCGTACCTTTATAAATAGGGGGAGAATATCAAAGTAGGGGGAGAAGAATGTTTTTGACCTTTCTCACCTTATCCAATCCTAATATCTACATGCTAAGATTAAGGGGGGAGAGGATAATCTGTTTTCATATCTACGGTGAGAAAATTCTCAATGATCTTGGAGACATATCAATTTCAAGGAATACTATTTTCTATATGTCCTCCATATCTTGGCAATTTTGAGTTCTATTTCCTTGCTGTTTGGTAGAATACTCTTGTGTTTCCTAACATTATTTTCTAAAGTGTGTTTCTATTACCAGGATGCTCAAGAACTCAAGGTAAGTATATGCATCATAACCTTGGTCAAGATGATCTCTTGCTTCTTGCACATATTGTTTGCAAGAGTGATGTCTTGAACAAAGATACATCTGATTCATATATATTTGATGCATATAGCCAAGATACACATGACCTATTATATCCCTTCTACCTTATGTGTGTTCATGCATTCAAAAGGAACTATCCTTTAAAGGAGTGCACACATTTAGGGAGAGCAAGGCTAAGTCATGTGTATCTAAAAGTCTTCAGTATAATCATGCATATATTTATTTGAAGCTTTGATTGTATGTGGTCATAAATTACCAAAAAGGGGGAGATTGAAAGCACAACATGCTCCCTTGGTGGTTTTGATAATTCATGACAATATACATTGTCTCTTGGACTGATACTTTTACCTAGTGTATTTCAGATATAGTCTATAGAGAGGATTGGCAAAAGGATATTGTGGAGTTACCCCAAGATGCAAGGAAATGGGTTGGCCAAGCTTCAAGCAAAAGGAATCTACATTTTATATTTGTGAGAAATCACTTTGAGTCCATAGGAAAGCCAATACTATTAAAAGGGGGTAAGGTTTTGTTGGTGAACAATATGCTCAAACATGCACAATTGATAGTCGCCAAAAACATCCACAAACTCTCCCACCAAAGTCTGTTCTATACCTAACACTCAAAATCGATGCAGCCACCTTTCCCATATCGGTGCCACTGATTCAAGAACGTAGACAGACTCTGCCAGACCCTAGCCACTTCGGTGCAACCGATTCCATATCGGTGCCATTGAGGTTATGTTGCCAACTTTCTGTTACGCAAATTTACATTTTTGGTCCCACTGAGAATGTTGGATCGACGTCATCGAGATTGGAAATCTGACCGTTAGTCACCTTATCGGTGCAACCGAGTTTCCTATATCAGTCTCACCAAGATTCAAAAGTTGCCACCTTTTGGTCACTTCGGTACCACCGAGATTAACACATCGGTGTCACCGACTTGGTAATTTTGTGTGTGACGATTGGATTTTTGGGGATGCCTATATATACCCCTTCACCACCACCTACTCGAAAGAGAAGCACTCAGAACTATTCCATATCTATCCTATCAGATTTTCTGAGAGAGAACCACCTACCCTTGTGTTGAGGTCAAGATCTTCCACTCATATCATATGGATCTTGATTTCTAGCCTCCGCAAGTAGCTTTCCACCAATCACATCTCTTTTACGAAGACAAACCTGTGAGAGAGAGATTGTGTGCTGAGGAGTCTATTATCTTGAAGCACAAGAGCAAGGAGTTCATCGTCATTACCGAGCCTATTACCTTTTGGAGGGTGGTGCCTCCTAGATTGGTTAGGTGTCGCTTGGTAGCCTCCTACTTCTTGTTGTGGAGTGAACCAAGAAGTTTGTAAGGGCAAGGAGATCCCCTACTTCATGAAGATCCACCCATAGTAAGGCTAGTCGTTCATGGATGGAAGCCGTTATGGAATGGTCAAGGTTGCTACTTCGAGGACCCTTTTGGGTGGAGCCCTCCGTGGACTCTCGTGACCGTTAGCCTCCATGGGTTGAAGACTCCATAAACGTGGATGTACGATAGCGCCACCTATCGGAACCACGGGAAAATTCATGTGTCTCCAACTGTGTTCGATCTACCTATCTCAACACTTGACTTCATATGCAATGTCTTTACTTTCCGCTGCCATATTTGTTGACATGCATGTGTAGGGCTGTTAGACTTGCTAGCTTTGCTAAAACTGTTAAAATCTTTCAACCAATTAACTTGGGAAAGGTTAGTTTTTAAATTCCCGCTAGTAGTCTATTCACCCGCCCTCTAAACACTCTTCTAGTGATCCCTCAGTTTGAAAACAAACCTGCCGGGCATGGCGCCTCCGCCTAGGCCGGATCTCCCCTTGGGCCGGCTCGGCTCCGGTACTGTGGCCCGAGAGGGCATAGTACCCCCTTTTCTTTTTATTTTCTATTTAAACTTCCAAAAATTCCACAGATTTTTATATTCATCTAAATACAAATATTTTTCCACCTAAATTCTTAGAATAATCCATAGATTTTCTTAGTGCCACTTGTAAAAATGTTTGAAATTATTTTCAGTACTGTTTTAATTTAAAACCTCTAGTTAGCACTATAAGCTTTTGTTTTAAATAGTTTTGAAAATCTTTTTAAGTTCAAAAACATAGACAAATATTTTTAGTATAGCTTGTGGTATTTATCAGAGTAGGGTAGCATTTTTATAGTAGTTTGTGTGCTCTGTTTTGTGTGTTGCTTATTTTGTCACTTTTATTCACGACGATAGATTGCGTGGTTGACGAAGAAGTTGGACCCGAAGACTTCGAAGACCCCGGAGACATTGTTGAGCCAAGCAAGCAGCTGTTTGACCATGACTATGAACCCTTTTATTGCATGGCATATAACACTTCATTTTGTTGTATTGATCATAATGATGTGGCGTCCCCCCTTCGGTGGGTTGCCTTTGATACTTTATCATTGACACTTGCATCGTGCATGACCCTACCACCTTATGAGGGTTATGCGGATGGGTCTAGATAGGATGCTAATAGATGCTACGCAAGTGGGTTGGGATTTATGCATAGGGATGGAAGGAGAGTAATGATTTCAAAAAGACTTTTCTAAAACCCCGTTAGGTGCCACTAATGCCCGAGGGAGATGATGTTAAGTTCGGTGACCACTTCAGAAAGAAGTGGTGTACCAGAGCAAGTGAGTGTGTGTGTTTTCGAAAATGGATTATATTTATGGTCTGCTGACCATCCCAACCTTACATGCGCAACCATGATAACCCTTATGGGACGGGGTTTGTTGATTACTATGGTTGGTACTAGCAAGGAGCCCGCATTAATAGTGGCAAGAGTGAAGTGGTCACACTTGAGACGGGGTCGTCCTAGAAGAGGAAGGTCATGCGCTATCTTTACAGGCACCAAGCACACCGTTGCGTGCCCTCATGGATAATACAAGCGATGTATATCACCATGGGAAAGGCATTGTTTGGGTGCTTACCTCGGGTATGTTATATACCGCGAGTCGTGATGACACGGAAGTTCCCCGAGTCTTGTGGGTAAAGTGTGCAACCTTTGTAGAGTTTAAAACTATTTGAATAGCCACATCCGCAGTCATGGATAGTTGGAGGTCCTTCTTAAATTATGTCCGGATGTTTTCATGAAACTTGGTGTGATTATGGATGTGATAGTGAGAGAGAGATCACATGAGCTAAGTCCGATGACTTAGCACGGGAATTTAACTAGGTCCGATGACTTAGCATGAGGAATCATCATGAGGAGTTCCACTCCTACTTATGATGATATATGTATCTTGTTCACATGGATAACGGCCTATTGTTGATGCATTCTTACTAGTTACTTGATCATGTCATTGCATTAAAAATTAGCTTTCCACAAATTACCTACTTAGTGCTATATCATGCATATTTGTACCTCGTTCCACAACTTGGGTTGCTTGTGAGTACATTCAAAGTACTCATTGGCTTTCCACTGGTTATTTAACTGGCCAGGCATGGAAGAACAGGAGTATGTTGAAGAGTTCGTTGGTGACGAACATGCGAACTAGGACGCTTCCCCGTGAGAATGCCTGCAGGTTAGGGCAGATGGCATGGGTTCATGCTTTCGACCAAGATTTCCGCTGCTTGTTCTATTTAAGTGATTGGCCCTTGTGGCCCTATCTATGTAGGACTAGACCTTCATGGTCTTTATTTGTGTAAGACGCTAAATGTGGATGTAAGACTCTTGTTATTCAGCTTCTGTGTGTTCAGTGATCATTGATCTCTGGGATCACTGTACACGTGCATTCGGTGATCACGACTTATGAGTCGGGGTCCCCATAGAGCTGGTATGAGAGTCATCCTGACTGTAGGAAGCCCTTAGTTAGCATGGACGTTAGTTAGGATGAAACCGCTCTCAAACTACACCTAGCACTTATACTTAGAAATTCTGCACTATTTACCTCTTCTATTCTTCACACACCACTTTGCTAACTCTCCTCCCTTCAAACATTTGTAGATGGCCGTCGTACCCAAAGCCTTCCTGACATTCGGCTTTCCCTTCCTCCTTGGGGATAGTCTTGAGAACTGCTAGTTTCGCCAACCACCCATTTTCCTCTACCACGAGCACTAGGTCGATGTCGTCACGAAGGAGTACCACGTAGATGTGGTCGTGAAGACAAACGACTCCTCGACAAGTTGGTTCTTTGAAGGACCTCGGATGGAGACCATGATACTCATAGTTGAGACAGCTGCACGCAAGGGACTTCTGCACCTTTGAGACATCATTCCAGAGATGGCTGATGAGCCAGCTACTCGCTACCTTCCCTTCAGGAAGGATGATCTTGGCGAGAGTTGGACGCTGATTCCGACCAAGGAAGATGGCACACCACTCAGGCTTTAGACCTACTTCAGCCTCTCCACCGATAGTCTGGTTCATAACCTGATGAAGGAGTCTGTGAAGCTCCGCGAGGAACTTCACCAGACCAAAGAGCTACTTCGGCAAGCCAATACGAAGCAAGACAAGATCAAGAAGGATGGAGCCCCCGAGGGATGACTAAATGTCGCTTGTCAAGGAGGAGTACCACCAGTTAGTGATGCACCTACACATCGACATCGCATGAGTGCGAAGGAGTACCACGAGCTCTTCACCGACCTGCCAACAAAGCGTCGTCGGGATGGACCTCCTCGGCCCCCAACACCTTCGACCGGGAATGATGCCCATTCAGATGATGAACAGGAGGAGGACCCAGAAGAGGGTGACTACGAGACCAAGCACTCCACCACCTGAGTCCGAGAACCCCTAGGGTAGGATCAGTCATGTACCCCTCATGCGAAGTCGAGTCCGTGTAATCCTTCATCTGAAACCATGTGTGCTTGTTGTTTGCTTTGTTGTTTGTGCTCCGGTGCAAGTCGCGCTTTTGCCTTAGGAAACATGTAAGCAATTCCATGGTCTATCTTAATATATGTTGGTCCTTCGACCTTTGTTTTAATACACTTGCACTCGACCAACCCCCTTAGGCGCGCTTTTCCGTTATTGCGTTTCCTCTCGTCTATCCCAGTTGTTTGACTTGGCTCCTCCAAACAGGATGGTGACTGCTACCCGCAATAGCTCCTTCACCAACCCTGAAGCCGACTCGAGGCAACAATAGGGAGCTAGTGGGGCTGCTCACGCTGGAGGACACCAGGAGCAGCCACAAAGCGACATTCCCCCGCCACCACCTCCACCGGAGAACATGATCATAACTCAGTTTCTCCAAGTTCTCCGGGAGGAACGCCAAGCAAACAATGCTTCTATCCAACAGATGGCTTAGGACCTTGTGAACAACGAGCAGCAAGGTAGGAACGACAATGGCCGGTCCACCCTGTCTGAGTTCATGAGGAACTCGCCCCCAACCTGCACCGAGAATGTTGAACCATTGGATGCTGATGACTGGATCTACACCATCGTGGACCCCCTTGCACTCATCAATTGCAATGAGGATCGTGAGAAGGTATTTTATGCCTCTCACTGCCTCGGAGGTACCGCCCGAGCATGGTGGGATGGATTCAAGGTCATGCAAGGAGAACGTGTGATCACTTGGAATGGCTTCAAGGAAGGATTCCGCCTACCCACATTCCTTCTGGGATCATGGCTATCAATAAGAGAGAATTCCGAGTGCTGAAGCAAGGAAGTGGCTCTGTCAAGGAGTACCTGCAAAATTTCAACCTGCTGTCAAGGTTTGCACCTGAAGATGTCAGCACAGAGGCTGGCAATAAGGAACGCTTCCTGGAAGGACTTCAATAGACCATGCAGTACTAGCTCATCGTCTGCAACTGTTATACCTTCTTTGACCTCGCGAACAAGGCCCTCATGGTAGAAGACAAGCGTTGTGCCATAGACGACACTCGCAAGCGCAAGATGATCAACAAGGGTAGCTCAAGCAACCAGAAGCCTCACCCCTAGCAGCCAGCCCCAGCCAAGCCGACCTATCAGCCACAACAGGCTAGACCTCCTCCACCTCGTCTGTAGCGACCCAACCTGAAAGGTCGAATCTTCGGTGTTTCCGTACCATCCCAAGATCATGCTGGTACACACACGTTACATCAATGTATATATCAAAGGGAAATCACATGGCATTTATTAATCGTAAAGCTCATATCGAGTCCTTTATTACAATAAAGATTACAATAAAGTGGTTGAAGGCCAACTCATGAGACTATCTAAAATCTTGCGGAAGCGTCGAAGGTAGACGAGTCCATCTGACTCCAAGGGCATCTCACCAAGCGTAGAACGTATCCTCACTCCTGGTCGGAAAAATACTCTGCAACATGATACGTTGCAGCCATATAGGTCAACATATTGAATATGCCGGCAAAGTCACAAGAGAGGGGTGAAAAGAAAATCATCTATTCTATATGCATATATGGTAGGTGGGATAATAAGTTTTTGCGTAAAGCCAATTTTTCCTACATCAAGAGAGGGCTAAGCAAAATTATTACTAAGTTGGTTGATTAATGAGATGGTTCCACCAACGAATTCTCATAGCCAAGTTATTAATACCCACATCATCATATTAATAGTGTTGAGAATTTCCTGAAGTTTCAGTTCCTTTGGCTCAAGTCGTCCATGACCGTGGACACGACTAATCGATTAGGTTTGAGTACTCCGCAGAGTTTTGCACACGTTCCCCACAAGATTTGGTCGCCTCCGTTTGATTTCTCGCACTTCAGGGTGTTTGAGAAATGGATGACCAAAACATGGTCTTCCAAAGGGTTTCCCTGCGACTCTGTCAGTGCCCATCCTTTCCTACCGTTCTTCTACATCTCGTAGCAACGCCTGTCCAGGGTCACCACGATATCCAACCAAGCCAGAGCCCATAATGACTTGTGGTTGTGCAGGTAAGCCTTAGGTCTTGAAGTATCCATCCATCTCTTTGTGCCTGGGTGGATCTTTCAGCGTGAATACTGGCAATCTCCAGCAACACCTAGGCAAATCCACTGGTTTCTCCAGGGTGCTGTTCAACCATCATCCACCCAGAGGTAAGTTGAGAACTCGGAGTCTTGAAGTCTTGATCATTATGTAGGTCTTGTAATTAATCTCACAACTCTCATGAATCACACAACCAACCCCGTCTACTAATAGCATAGCAAAATTGAATCAACATTTCCTGGGGCCAAAGTGACAAGGGATTGGGGTACCTACCACATGATACTACATCAAGTAACCAAATTTCCAACTAACCTACTTTGCATGCAATTGGGGTGATGGAAGAACTAATGCAATAAAAACATGGGTAAAGATGATCAAAGTGACTTGCCTGAGTGATGATCTTCGTACGTGAGTGACTCTAGGTAACAAGCTCCGCACTCTGGATAATCTAACGAAGCAAACAAGAGCACTCAATAAGCATACAACAAAAATAATGTAACTCACACCATCAGAAAATGAACTAGTAAACAATCAAGACAAAACAATGCACAAAATCACAAGCAAGAAAACACACAATGTTTTGTTTTCAAAAAGGTGATGGGTAAACCACTACTAACATAACAAAACTATTTTGTAATAACAAAACAATAGTTGACAGCTAGGAACAATAAAATATTTTATTAATAACAGAATTGAATTCATTAAAGTTTGTTGGGGAAAACTTTAGTATAGTTTTTAAAAGTTTTGATAAACACTATATGAAACAACTATAGTTTTACTAACAAAAGAGCAAAACAAAACTTATTATTTATTAACAAAACATGTTCTTAATATAAGAGAATGTACAAATAAACTTGTCTTAGAAAACAGAATTAAATTATAAAACTTTGTTGAAAGAAAAACTATAACTAACTAGTTGTTTTAATCAAATTAAACCTATTTGAAAAACAAGTTGTGATTCCTATATTAACAAAGAAATAAACTAAACAATTTTATATTTTTATTAAAAGTAAGTAAAACACTAAATGTTCAAGCAACAGAACGTACTAAATCAAATTAAAACTAAATCTAATTGAAACTAACTAAAACTAAGTAAATAAAACTATACTATAATACTAGGCAGATACTGTTTATAGCTAGAACACTAATAAAAATTCTCCTAAAAATCCTCAAACTAAGCAATCTGCTAGTCCTAACTAATACCAAGCAGTAGCAAAAAGATTCATATCAAAATCTATTTTTAAACTCTAGTTATTCAGATTTGAATGATTTGAGGAAATTTGATTAAATTCAAATTTTATAGTTCAAATTTAAAATCTAAAACTACAGGGCGAAACTACATGAAAAATGTGAGCTATTGCAAAAAGAATCAACTCAAAACATTAAATAGTTTAAGAGATATAAGCAAAACAAATTTGGAATACATTCTGTTTTCTGAAAAACAAGACAGAAAAGAAAAACTAACTAACGGTCGGCTAGGGTGACGTGGCGACCTGTGAGTGGCTGGCTAGCGCGGGCGAGCGGGCGTTACGGGCGGACGGCCGACGGCTAGAGAAAAACGGTTCGGGGCTACTGGGTTCTAATCCTAGCCGTAGGATTTAGATCGGATGGATGGGGGAGGCTCACCGTGGATGGGGTCGCCGGCGAGGGGATCTCCGGCGAGTCCGAAGCGACAAAGACATTGGCGAGGAGCTCCGATGGTCGAGGGAGGCAGTGGACGAGCTCAGGCGATGGCGGGCGAGGTCCGGCGTCGAACGGTGGGGTCGGAGGGGCGAGGGGGCAACCGAGGCGACGGGCATGAGCGGGGAACGGTTCGGTGGTCGGAGTATCTCCGGCGAGTGGCTCCGGATTTCTGGCGAGGTGGAAGAGGGGCTCGGGGGGGAGGAAATGGTGCGCGGGAGGGGCGCTCTTATATAGGGTGCTCGGGTGGGTGCGGGGAGGAGAGAGGAGGGAGATCCGACGACGAAATTCCCGGTGACGGTGGCGCGCGCGCGAGGTGAGTGATGACCGCGCGTGGTCATCGGGCGGTCGGGGTGGGGCCCGTTGTCAGAGAGAGAAGAAGCGGCAAAGGCACGTCGGTCGACCAGCTCGTAGTTAATTCGCGAATAAATGCCCGTGGGCCGGCCCGTTTAAATACAAAACCGTTACTCTTTTTAATATCCAGAGCAGTAAAACCTCTTTAAAAGCATTCAAAACATTTCCAAATATAGAAGTATTATATATCAAAATTAACAGAATAATAAATGCCATTTATTGAACATTTTTATTATGTCATTTGAATAATTCAAATTTTTTTCTTCAGAAATTGCCTAATTGTTTTTAAATCCTTTTTGCAAATATTTTCAAAACAACCCCTGGTTTTTATTGTTCAAATAAATCACCAATTAGGTCCTGGTGTGGAGTGTCATGTTCCTCCTCTCTTATTTGAAATTTTTACCAAGTTTTCAAATAGGTGAAAGCAACACATTGAAAGTAGAAAGGGGTTTTAGAAAGTCAGAAGAAGCATTTGAACTATTTCATACATTCAAGCAATGATGATGATGGATGCATAGCTATATTTCATAACATTCCAAAATGGAATTTTGGGATGTTCAAACCTACCCAACTTAAGATGAATCTCGCCCTTGAGATTCGGGTTGGCTAGAAAATAGGTGCAGATGGTCTCTACGAAGATCTTCTTCGCGTTCCCAGGTGGCTTCTTCCTCAGTGTGGTGACTCCACAAAACCTTACAGAACTTGATGATCCTGCTGTGGGTAACTCTGTTGGCAGTCTCGAGGATTCTGATAGGCTTCTCCTCGTAAGTCAGATCACTGTCAAGCTGTTTGGCCTCTAGGGGCACAGTGTTTCTCAAAGGGATATCAGCCATCTCAGCATGACATTTCTTTAGCTGGGAAACATGGAAAACATCATGAACTCCGAATAATCCTTTCGGCAATTCCAGCTTGTATGCAACTTCGCCTCTACGTTCAAGAATTTTGTAGGGGCCTATGAATCTAGGTGCTAATTTTCCTTTAACACCAAACCTCTTGATACCTCGAAGCGGTGACACACGAAGATATGCTCGGTCTCCCACTTCATACGTCACTTCCTTGCGTTTGCTGTCAGCATAACTCTGCTGTCGAGATTGAGCTATCTTGAGTCTATCACGAATCATCTTGACTTTCTCTTCAGAATCTCGGATAAGGTCAGGACCAAAAAGTTGTCTGTCTCCAACACCATCCCACGTCAATGGTGTTCTGCACCTCCTTCCGTATAATGCTTCGAAAGGGGCCATCTTCAGACTGGTCTGATAACTGTTGTTGTGCGAGAATTCTGAGTAAGGTAAGTTGTCATCCCAACTGGATCTATAATCTAGCGCACAAGCTCTCAGCATGTGTTCTAGAATCTGGTGGACTCTCTCAGTCTGTCCATCAGTTTGCGGATAAAAAGTTGTACTGAACTCCAGCCTCGTACCCAAAGTTTCATGTCACTGATGCCAAAACTTTGAGGTAAATTGTGTTCCTCTATCTGACAAAATACTCCTCGGAACTCCATGCAGACATACGATCCTGGTGATATATATCTTGGCTAGCTTAGCGCTGGTATAGGTGGTCTTCACTGGAATGAAATGAGCTACCTTGGTCAAGCGGTCTACCACTACCCAGATGGAATCATAACCTGAACGGGTCCTGGGTAATCCTGTGATGAAGTCCATACCAAGCTTTTCCCATTTCCACTCGGGTATCGGCAAAGGTTGGAGTAACCCTGCTGGCTTCTGATGTTCCGCCTTTACTAGCTGACAAACATCACATATTGCAACATGTTCCGCAATATCTTTCTTCATACCTGTCCACCAATAACTTTCCTTCAAATCCAGGTACATCTTGGTGTTGCCTGGGTGTATCGAGTAAGGTGAATCATGGGCTTCCAGAAGTATTAACTTCCTGAGCTCTGCGTCATTGGGCACATAGATGCGGTTCTCAAACCATAGAGTTCCGTGTTCATCCTCACGAAAACCTTTGGCTTTACCATCTTTCATTCTTTGCTTAATCTCATCTATTTCCTTGTCCGATTTCGGGGCTTCACGAATTCTTTCGGTCAAGGTGGACTGGATCTCTAGTGTAAACATATCCTCTTGGAACTATCTCTAGCCGGAGCTCTTTGAGATCATCGGCTAATTCCTGGGGTAATCCTCCCGCTGTGAGTGTGTTCACATAAGCTTTTCGACTCAAGGCATCTGCTACAACATTTGCCTTATCTGGATGGTAGTGTAATCTCATGTCATAGTCCTTGATTAACTCTAACCATCTCCTCTGTCTGAGGTTCAACTCCTTCTGCATGAAGATATATTTCAGGCTCTTATGGTCGGTGTAAACATCACAACTATTTCCGATAAGGAAATGTCTCCATGTCTTGAGTGCGTGCACTATGGCCGCTAGTTTCCAAATCATGGGTGGCATAATTCAACTCATGAGGTCGTAGTTGTTTGGATGCATAAGCTACAACCTTTCCATCTTGCATGAGTACTCCTCCAAGTCCTTGACGTGAAGCATCACAATAAACCTGGAAGTCCTTCCGAATATTGGGCAAAATCAACACTGGGGCTGTGAACGTTTCTTCAACTCCTGGAAACTGGCTTCACATTCCTCAGTCCAAAAATACTTAGACTCTTTCCTCAACAACTCCGTCATGGGCTTGGCAATCTTTGAGAAATTCTCAATGAATCTCCGGTAATATCCGGCTAGTCCGAGAAAACTGCGGATCTCCTTAACTGAGGTGGGTGATTTCCACTCGATGACGGCTTCAACCTTAGTGGGGTCCACTACTATTCCATCTCCGGAAATAAAATGTCCAATGAATTCGACTTCCGTCAGCCAAAATTCACATTTGCTCAACTTGGCATATAACTGATGTTCTCTAAGTTGCTCCAGAACTAAACGCAAATATTCCTTGTGTTCTTCCTCGTTCTTGGAGAATATCAAAATGTCATTGATGAACACCACGACAAATTTGTCCAAATATTCCATAAACACTTTGTTCATCAAATTCATGAAGTAGGCAGGAGCATTAGTCAAACCAAAGGACATGACAGTATACTCATACAAGCCATACCTTGTGGTGAAAGTTGTTTTGGGTATATCCTGTTCACGAATCTTCAGTTGGTTATACCCTGATCGAAGATCGATCTTGGAGAATAATTTGGCGCCTACTAGCTGATCAAACAAGTCATTAATCATCGGCAGAGGGTACTTGTTCTTGATAGTCACCTCGTTCAAGGCACGATAATCGACTACCATTCTCAAGGTTTTATCCTTCTTCTCCACCAAAAGAACTGGGGGTCCCCAAGGTGAAGAACTTGGGTGAATATACCCCTTTTCCAATAACTCCTTAATTTGCTTCTTGATTTCCACTAGATCATTTGCGGGCATCCGATAGGGTCTCTTGGAAATTGGGGCTGTCCCTGGTTGTAGCTCTATTAGGAACTCAATCTCCCTATCTGGTGGCATGCCTGGTAATTCTTCCGGGAATACATCCAGAAAGTCTTTTACCACAGGTACTTCCACCTAAACAACTCCTGTGAGAGAATTTAACCGAGCACTCATACGTGTGCGTCGGGATACATACTTAATCCTCTTGTTCTCCAGGGTGGTGAGTGAAACAGACTTGCTAGGGCAATCAAGATTTCCTTCATACTTGGTCATCGAATCCAAGCCTAGGATTACATCCAATCCCTGGGATTCTAAGATGATGAGGTCGGTGGGAAAAACATGGTTTCCTATGTGAAGTTTCAGGGCATGGCATCCTATCCCTGCCATCATTATACCTCCTGGGGAACTGATCTCAATGGGCTGACTAAGGGTTTTGGTGGGCAAACCATATTTATCCACAACTACCCTTGATATGAATGAATGAGTTGCACCAGAATCAAAAACAACTGTAACTGGACGTGAATGCAATAAAAACTTACCAACCACAGTCTCGGGTTGATCATAGACTTCTTCCATGTCGAGGTGGTTCACCTGGGCACGAGGAAACAGATTTGGCTTCTTGGCTGCGGAGTTGCCGTTTCCATTTCCATGCTTGCTCTGGGGACACTCAGTAGCATAGTGCCATGTCTTCTTGCACTTGAAATAGGTGATGTGGCTCAGATCCTTCTGAGTAGGAGCGTGACGGTGCTGGTTGTTGCTCCCATTCCCATTGTCAGTCTTGAAGTTGCCATGGTTGGGACGGGCATTCCCATTTCCTCCATGGTTGTGGCCTCCATGGTTGTGCACGGCATGAGTGTGCCTTCCAAACTTACCGGTCCCTGAGCCGGTATTCCCTGAGTATGGGGAGTAGCAGGGCTTCTGATGAGCTCCAGAGTTAAACTTCCCCTGAGTATACTTCCGCTTGCGGTTCTCAATTTGCTGTTGCTTTCCCTCCAAGATGAGGGCCTTGTCCACCAGCTCTTGGTAGTTGTTGAAGGTAGCCACTACCAGCTGCATGCTCAACTCATCGTTGAGTCCTTCTAGAAACTTCTCTTGCTTGGCCGCATCATCGGCCACGTCTCCTGGTGCATAACGAGGCAATGTGCTGAAGTCGTCCACGTACTGGGCCACAGAGCGATTTCCCTGGCGCAAGTTGCGAAACTCGCGCTTCTTCAGACTCATGGCTCCAGCTGAAACATGTGCGGTGCGGAAAGCTTGCTTGAACTGCTCCCAAGTTATATCAGCAATAGGATATGTGGTGGTGTAGTTCTCCCACCATGAAGCTGCTGGTCCATCCAGTTGATGTGCGGCAAAGCGCACTTTCTCAGCATCAGTACATCCAGCGGTGACGAGTTCTCTCTCCATCTTACGGAGCCAGTCATCTGCCACAATGGGCTCAGTGCTGCTGGAGAAAGTTGGAGGGTTCAACCTCAGAAAACGGGTGAGATTGTCAGCCTGGGGTGGATGGTGGTGGTTGTTGTTCTGGTTGTTGGTCTGATTCTGGATCAATAGCTGCATCAGTGCATTCTGCTGCTGAAGAAGTTGGGTGAGTTCCGGCGGGAAGGTGAAGTCGGACTCACGTCGTGGAGGCATCTTGCTGTTTTTCAGAGGGGTGAGAATTAGAATAGAAAAAGGGCCTAAAAGGAGAAATTCTCTACCCATATGCACTTCAGCAAACATATCACACCAAACACTAATTCATTTATTCAATCCAGGTCAAACATCGAGATACAAATCTCCATCAAACCGAACATCGACCTACGATTTAACGTCAAAAAAAATAAAAAAATACATTGGAGGGCATGACTAAAGTTTTCCTTAGAAGTACATGGTGACTGAGCCTCCTCCAGTGGTGCTCTCCTCATAGTCATCATCGCCGCTAATGAAAGGAGCCAAGTCTCCCTCAGGATGAAGATTTTCACCCATGTCCATTTGTTCCTCCAGAGTGGCGATGCGAGTGTTCAGCTTGTCGATCCTCTCTAAGAAATCCTTCACCTCATACTCATGCTTGTACTCGTCTTCCCGTAAGTCGGCTTCGAGGTCAATCTCACGGTTCATCAGATTCTTGATTGTCTTCGTATCAGCACGAACTCGAAGCTCCAGAGTCCTGATGTGAGTCTCCAGGGTCTGGATATAGGAAATGGTGGTGTCTGTAGTGGGAGGGGTTATGATGTTTCCATTGGCATCTCTGTGACAAACCACGCTGAGTCCTGGTGAAATGATTCCACCTCTATATTCCTCCTGAATACGTCCAAGGGCACGATGAATGGCCATGTCTCTCCCAAGTATCCAGCTAGGTGCCACAAACTTGAAGTCGATGGGTTCCTTCCGATTCCCAAAGGTCTTCCCTGGAATGTGCACCTCGATCCTGTAGCGTCCATCTTGTGGGAAGGACATGATAGGAGTCCCGATGATGCTCGGCAAAGCAATCCTCACGTCCTTGACGATCCTCATCAGCTCCTTGCCAAAGGGCATCGTTGCGTCAGGCTGGCAAAACTCCGTGATCAACACTGGGATGAAGGTGGCCATCTATAAATTTTGAAATAATCAGAGAGAAGTCAGAAACGAGTAGATGAGAGTATAAGAATTTTAAAGACAAAGAGATACAATCCTAAGGCTTTCCAATCCTAGAGGTTACATCCTACGGTCAGCGTGTGCTCTGATACCATTTCTGTAGCGACCCGACCTGAAAGGTCGAATCTCCGGTGTTAGCGTACCATCCCAAGATCATGCTGGTACACACACGGTACATCAATGTATGTATCAAAGGGAAATCACACAGCATTTATTAATCGTAAATCTCATATCGAGTCCTTTATTACAATAAAGATTACAATAAAGTGGTTGAAGGCCAACTCATGAGACTATCTAAAATCTTGCGGAAGCGTCGAAGGTAGATGAGTCCATCTGACTCCAAGGGCATCTCACCAAGCGTAGAACGTATCCTCACTCCTGGTCGGAAAAATACTCTGCAACATGATACGTTGCAGCCATATAGGTCAGCATATTGAATATACCGGCAAAGTCACAAGAGAGGGGTGAAAATAAAATCATCTATTCTATATGCATATATGGTAGGTGGGATAATAAGTTTTTGCGTAAAGCCAATTTTTCCTACATCAAGAGAGGGTTAAGAAAAAATATTACTAAGTTGGTTGATTTATGAGATGGTTCCACCAACCAATTCTCATAGCCAAGTTATTAATACCCACATCATCATATTAATAGTGTTGAGAATTTCCGGAAGTTTCAGTTCCTTTGGCTCAAGTCGTCCATGACCGTGGACACGGCTAATCGATTAGGTTTGAGTACTCTGCAGAGTTTTGCACACGTTCCCCACAAGATTTGGTCGCCTCCGTTTGATTTCTCGCACTTCAGGGTGTTTGAGAAACGGATGACCAAAACATGGTCTTCCAAAGGGTTTCCCTGCGACTCTGTCGGTGCCCATCCTTTCCTACCGTTCTTCTACATCTCGTAGCACCGCCTGTCCAGGGTCACCACGATATCCAACCAAGCCAAAGCCCATAATGACTTGTGGCTATGCAGGTAAGCCTTGGGTCTTGAAGCATCCATCCATCTCTTTGTGCCTGGGTGGATCTTTCCGCGTGAATACTGGCCATCTCCAGCAACACCTAGGCAAATCCACTGGTTTCTCCAGGGTGCCATTCAACCATCATCCACCCAGAGGTAAGTTCAGAACTCGGAGTCTTGAAGTCTTGATCATTATGTAGGTCTCGTAATTAATCTCACAACTCTCATGAATCACACAACCAACCCCGTCTACTAATAGCATAGCAAAATTGAATCAACGTTTCCCGGGGCCAAAGTGACAAGGGATTGGGGTACCTACCACATGATACTACATCAAGTAACCAAATTTCCAACTAACCTACTTTGCATGCAATTGGGGTGATGGAAGAACTAATGCAATAAAAACATGGGTAAAGATGATCAAAGTGACTTGCCTGAGTGATGATCTTCGTACCTGAGTGACTCTAGGTAACAAGCTTCGCACTCCGGATAATCTAACGAAGCAAACAAGAGCACTCAATAAGCATAGAACAAGAATAATGTAACTCACAACATCAGAAAATGAACTAGTAAACAATCAAGACAAAACAATGCACAAAATCACAAGCAAGAAAACACACAAAGTTTTGTTTTCAAAAAGGTGATGGGTAAACCACTACTAACATAACAAAACTATTTTGTAATAACAAAAAAATAGTTGACAGCAAGGAACAATAAAATATTTTATTAATAACAGAATTGAATTCATTAAAGTTTGTTGGGAAAAACTTTAGTAAAGTTTTTAAAAGTTTTGATAAACACTATATGAAACAACTATAGTTTTACTAACAAAAGAGCAAAACAAAACTTATTATTTATTAACAAAACATGTTCTTAAGATAAGAGAATGTACAAATAAACTTGTCTTAGAAAACAGAATTAAATTATAAAACTTTGTTGAAAGAAAAACTATTACTAACTAGTTGTTTTAATCAAATTAAACCTATTTGAAAAACAAGTTGTGATTCCTATATTAACAAAGAAATAAACTAAAAAAATTATATTTTTATTAATAGTAAGTAAAACACTAAATGTTCAAGCAACAGAACGTACTAAATCAAATTAAAACTAAATCTAATTGAAACTAACTAAAACTAAGTAAATAAAACTATACTATAATACTAGGCAGATTCTGTTTATAGCTAGAACACTAATCAAAATCCTCCTAAAAATCCTCAAACTAAGCAATCTGCTAGTCCTAACTAATACCAAGCAGTAGCAAAAAGATTCATATCAAAATCTATTTTTAAACTCTAGTTATTCAGATTTGAATGATTTGAGCAAATTTGATTACATTCAAATTTTATAGTTCAAATTTAAAATCTAAAACTACAGGGTGAAACTACATAAAAATGTGAGCTATTGCAAAAAGAATCAACTCAAAACATTAAATAGTTTAAGAGATATAAGCAAAACAAATTTGGAATACATTCTGTTTTTTGAAAAACAAAACAGAAAAGAAAAACTAACTAACGGTCGGCTAGGGTGACGTGGCGACCTGTGAGTGGCTGGCTAGCGCGGGCGAGCGGGCGCTACGGGTGGACGGCCGACGGCTAGAGAAAAACGGTTCGGGGCTAATGGGTTCTAATCCTAGCCGTATGATTTAGATCGGATGGATGGGGAGGCTCACCGTGGATGGGGTCGCCGGTGAGGGGATCTTCGGCGAGTCCGAAGCGACAAAGACGTCTGCAAGGAGATCCGGTGTTCAAGGGAGGAAGTGGAGGATCTCAGGCGATGGCGGCGAGGTTCGGCATCGAACGGTGGGGTCGGAGGGGTGAGGGGGCAACCGAGGCCATAGGCACGAGCGGGGAAGGGTTCGGTGGTCGGAGTATCTCCGGCGAGTGGCTGCGGCATTCTGGCGAGGTGGAAGAGAGGCTCGGGGGGGAATGGAGCGCGGGGAGGGGCGCTCTTATATAGGGTGCTTGGGTGGGTGCGGGGAGGAGAGAGGAGGGAGATCCGATGACGAGATTCCTGGCGACGGCGGCGCGCGCGCGAGGTGAGTGATGACCGCGCGTGGTCATCGGGCGGTCAGGGTGGAGCCCGTTATCAGAGAGAGAAGAAGGGCGAAGGCGCGTCGGTCGACCGGCTCGTAGTTAATTCGCGAATAAATGCCCGTGGGCCGGCCCGTTTAAATACAAAATTGTTACTCTTTTTAATATCCAGAGCAGTAAAACCTCTTTAAAAGCATTCAAAACATTTCCAAATATAGAAGTATTATATATCAAAATTAACAAAATAATAAATGCCATTTATTGAACATTTTTATTCTTTCATTTGAATACTCTAAAAAATTATTTTCAGAAATTGCCTAATTGTTTTTAAATCCTTTTTGTAAATATTTTGAGAACAACCCCTGGTTTTTATAGTTCAAATAAATCATAAATTAGGTCCTGGTGTGGAGTATCATGTTGTTCCTCTCTTATTTGAACTTTTTACCAAGATTTCAAATAGGTGAAAGCAACACATTGAAAGTAGAAAGGGGTTTCAGAAATTCAGAAGAAGCATTTCAACTATTTCATACATTCAAGCAATGATGATGATGGATGCATAGCTATATTTCATAACATTCCAAAATGGACTTTTGGGATGTTACAAACCTACCCACCTTAAGATGAATCTCGCCCTCGAGATTCGGGTTGGCTAGAAAATAGGTGCGGATGGTCTCTACGAAGATGTTCTTCGCGTTCCCAGGTGGCTTCTTCCTCGGTGTGGTGACTCCACAAAACCTTACAGAACTTGATGATCCTGCTGCGGGTAACTCTGTTGGCAGTCTCGAGGATTCTGATAGGCTTCTCCTCGTAAGTCAGATCACTATCAAGCTGTATGGCCTCTAGGGGCACGGCGTCTCTCAAAGGGATATCAGCCATCTCAGCATGACATTTGTTTAGCTGGGAAACATGGAAAACATCATGAACTCCGGATAATCCTTTCAGCAATTGCAGCTTGTATGCAACTTTGCCTCTATGTTCAAGAATTTTGTAGGGGCCTATGAATCTGGGTGCTAATTTTCCTTTAACACCAAACCTCTTGATACCTCGAAGCGGTGACACACGAAGATATGCTTGGTCTCCCACTTCATACGTCACTTCCTTGCGTTTGCTGTCAGCATAACTCTTCTGTCGAGATTGAGCTATCTTGAGTCTGTCACGAATCAGCTTGACTTTCTCTTCAGAATCTCGGATAAGGTCGGGACCAAAAAGTTGTCGGTCTCCAACACCATCCCACGTCAATGGTGTTCTGCACCTCCTTCCGTATAATGCTTCGAAAGGGGCCATCTTCAGACTGGTCTGATAACTGTTGTTGTACGAGATTCTACGTAAGGTAAGTTGTTATCCCAACTGGATCCATAATCTAGCGCACAAGCTCTCAACATGTCTTCCATCAGTCTGTCCATCAGTCTGCGGATGAAAAGCTATACTGAACTCGAGCCTCGTACCCAAAGTTTCATGTAAGTGATGCCAAAACTTTGAGGTAAATTGTGTTCCTCTATCTAACACGATACTCCTCGGAACTCCATGCAGACATACGATCCTGGTCATATATATCTTGGCTAGCTTAGCGCTGGTATAGGTGGTCTTCACTTGAATGAAATGAGCTACCTTGGTCAAGCGGTCTACCACTACCCAGATGGAATCATAACCTGAACGGGTCCTGGGTAATCCTGTGATGAAGTCCATACCAAGCTTTTCCCATTTCCACTCGGGTATCGGCAAAGGTTGGAGTAACCCTGCTGGCTTCTGATGTTCCGCCTTTACTAGCTGAAAAACATCACATATTGCAATGTGTTCCGCAATATCTTTCTTCATACCTGTCCACCAATAACTTTCCTTCAAATCCAGGTACATCTTGGTGTTGCCTGGGTGTATCGAGTAAGGTGAATCGTGGGCTTCCTGAAGTATCAACTTCCTGAGCACTGGGTCATTGGGCACATAGATGCGGTTCTCAAACCATAGAGTTCCGTGTTCATACTCACGAAAACCTTTGGCTTTACCATCTTTCATTCTTTGCTTAATCTCATCTATTTCCTTGTCCGATTTCTGGGCTTCACGAATTCTTTCGGTCAAGGTGGACTGGATCTCCAGTGTAGCAACATATCCTCCTGGAACTATCTCTAGCCGGAGCTCTCTGAGATCATCGGCTAATTCCTTGGGTAATCCTCCCGCTGTGAGTCTGTTCACATAAGCTTTTCGACTCAAGGCATTTGCTACAACATTTGCCTTACCTGGATGGTAGTGTAATCTCATGTCATAGTCCTTTATTAACTCTAACCATCTCCTCTGTCTGAGGTTCAACTCCTTCTGCGTGAAGATATATTTCAGGCTCTTATGGTCGGTGTAAACATCACAACTATTTCCGATAAGGAAATGTCTCCAGGTCTTGAGTGCGTGCACTATGGCCACTAGTTTCCAAATCATGGGTGGCATAATTCAACTCATGAGGTCGTAGTTGTCTGAATGCATAAGCTACAACCTTTCCATCTTGCATGAGTACTCCTCCAAGTCCTTGACGTGAAGCATCACAATAAACCTGAAAGTCCTTCTGAATATTGGGCAAAATCAACACTAGGGCTGTGACCAAACGTTTCTTCAACTCCTGGAAACTGGCTTCACATTCCTCAGTCCAAAAATACTTACTCTTTCTTCAACAACTCTGTCATGGGCTTGGCAATCTTTGAGAAATTCTCAATGAATCTCTGGTAATATCCGGCTAGTCCGAGAAAACTGCGGATCTCCTTAACTGAGGTGGGTGATTTCCACTCGGTGACGGCTTCAGCCTTAGCAGGGTCTACTGCTATTCCATCTCTGGAAATAACATGTCCAAGGAATCCGACTTCCGTCAGCCAAAATTCACATTTGCTAAACTTGGCATATAACTGATGTTCTCTAAGCTTCTCCAGAACTAAACGCAAATGTTCCTTGTGTTCTTCCTCGTTCTTGGAGAATATCAAAATGTCATCGATGAACACCACGATAAATTTGTCCAAATATTCCATAAACACTTTGTTCATCAAATTCATGAAGTAGGCAGGAGCATTAGTCAAACCAAAGGACATGACAGTATACTCATACAAGCCATACCTTGTGGTGAAAGCTGCTTTGGGTATATCCTGTTCACAAATCTTCAGTTGGTATTACCCTGATCAAAGATCGATCTTGGAGAATACTTTGGCGCCTACTAGCTGATCAAACAAGTCATTAATCATCGGCAGAGGGTACTTGTTCTTGATAGTCACCTCGTTCAAGGCACGATAATCGACTACCATTCTCAAGGTTTTATCCTTCTTCTCCACCAAAAGTACTGGGGCTCCCCAAGGTGAAGAACTTGGGCGAATATACCCCTTTTCCAATAACTCCTTAATTTGCTTCTTGATTTCGACTAGATCATTTGCGGGTATCCGATAGGGTCTCTTGGAAATTGGGGCTGTCCCTGGTTGTAGCTCTATTAGGAACTCAATCTCCCTATCTAGTGGCATGCCTGGTAATTCTTCCGGGAATACATCCGGAAAGTCTTTTACCACAGGTACTTCCTCCTGAACAACTCCTGTGAGAGAATTTAACCAAGCACTCATACGTGTGCGTCGGGATACATACTTAATCCTCTTGTTCTCCGGGGTGGTGAGTGAAACAGACTTGCTAGGGCAATCAAGATTACCTTCATACTTGGTCATCCAATCCATGCCTAGGATTACATCCAATCCCTGGAATTCTAAGACGATGACGTCGGTGGGAAAAACATGGTTTCCTATGTGAAGTTTCAGGGCATGGCATCCTATCCCTGCCATCATCATACCTCCTGGGGAACTAACCTTAATGGGCTGACTATGGGTTTTGGTGGGCAAACCATATTTATCCACAACTACCGTTGATATGAATAAATGAGTTGCACCGGAATGAATGCGCGCGCGAGGTGAGTGATGACCGCGCGTGGTCATCGGGCGGTCGGGGTGGGGCCCGTTGTCAGAGAGAGAAGAAGCGGCGAAGGCGCGTCGGTCGACCGGCTCGTAGTTAATTCGCGAATAAATGCCCGTGGGCCAGCCCGTTTAAATACAAAACTGTTACTCTTTTTAATATCCAGAGCAGTAAAACCTCTTTAAAAGCATTCAAAACATTTCCAAATATAGAAGTATTATATATCAAAATTAACAGAATAATAAATGCCATTTATTGAACATTTTTATTCTGTCATTTGAATACTTTAAGAAAATATTTTCAGAAATTGCCTAATTGTTTTTAAATCCTTTTTGCAAATATTTTCAGAACAACCCCTGATTTTTATTGTTCAAATAAATCACCAATTAGGTCCTGGTGTGGAGTGTCATGTTCCTCCTCTCTTATTTGAACTTTTTACCAAGATTTCAAATAGGTGAAAGCAACACATTGAAAGTAGAAAGGGGTTTCAGAAATTCAGAAGAAGCATTTCAACTATTTCGTACATTCAAGCAATGATGATGATGGATGCATAGCTATATTTCATAACATTCCAAAATGGAATTTTGGGATGTTACATCATCCGAGCTACCAGCCTTAGTAGTATGCCAATCCCAGGCCAACTTACAACAATAACAACAATAACAACAATGGTGGAAGAAACTTCAACAACAACCCTGGGCAAGTCACTTGCTTTGGATGTGGTCAGTCCGGACACATCTCTAGACTTTGCCCCAACAGGAAGCCAGATAGACCATGCCCAATGTGCCAAACCAAGGTCAAGCCCGTGGAACACCACCAAGGAATCCAGCTCCCCGCAACCAGCCCAACAATGGCAAGGGTCGTGTGAATCACGTCACCACAGAGGATGCACAGGAATACCAGGATGTCATACTGGGTACGTTCCTCGTCAATTCAACCCCAGCACTAGTACTGTTTGATTGTGGAGCTTCGCATTCTTTTGTCACCCAAAAGTTTGCATTAGAGAGTGGCATGAAACCTACACCCCTGGGTAGTCGTATGTTGATACAAACCCTAGGATCTGTTATGAAGTCTATGATAGGTTGTAAGGGAGTGAAGATTGACATCAACGGGGTAGACTTCCTAGCAGACCTTGTAGTTCTGGATTCACCAGGCTTGGATGTTATCCTTGACATGAACTGGTTAACCAAGCACCAAGTCATGCTAGACTGAGTTGGATCAAGTGCCAGTTGTATGTGAGTACTCGGATGTGTTTCCTGATGAGCTGCCCGGAATGCCTCCTGACCACGACAATGAGTTCATCATTGAGCTTATGCCTGGATCAAGGCCCATCTATAAGAAGTCCTACATGATGGGATCCGAAGAGTTGGCTGAATTGAAGAAGGAACTAGCAGAGCATCTCAGAAAAGTATTTATTTGCCCTAGTGCCTCTCCTTGGGGATTGCGTGTTCTTTTTGTATCAAAGAGGGACAGAACTATCAGACTCTGTGTCAATTACCATTCTCTCAATGAGGTCACAATAAAGAACAAGTACCCACTCCCCAAGATTGAAGACCTGTTTGATCAGTTGAATGGAGCCAAGGTGTTCTCCAAGATCGACCTCAGGTCTGGGTAGTACCAGCTGAAGATCAGACCCCAAGATATTCTGAAGATGGCGTTTGTAACCCGGTATGGCCTGTATGAATACACGGTCATGTCATTTGGGTTAACCAATGCCCCTGCCTACTTCATGTAACTCATGAATAAGGTCTTCATGGAGTACTTGGACAAGTTCGTTGTTGTCTTCATTGATGACATACTTGTCTTCTCCAAGTCAGAAGAAGAACATGAGGAACACTTGAGAACTTGAGAGCACCAGCTTTATGCCAAGTTCAGCAAGTGTGAATTTTGGCTGCATGAAGTTGGATTCTTGGGTCATGTGTTGGCTGCAAAAGGATTATCAATGGATCCTACCAAGATTGAAGCTGTTACAGAATGGCAAACCCCAACTACCATGAAGGAAGTCAGGAGCTTCCTCGGACTCGCGGGATTTACCGCAAGTTCGTCGAAGGATTCTCGAGCCTTGCCCGACCCATGATCCATCTTTTGAAGAAGGACAAGAAGTGTTGGAAATATGCCCTAGAGGCAATAATAAATTAGTTATTATGATATTTCCTTGTTCATGATAATCATTTATTATCCATGCTATAAATTGTATTGATCGGAGACTTAGATGCATGTGTGGATACATAGACAAAACCATGTCCCTACTATGCCTCTAATGGACTAGCTCATTGATCAAAGACGGTTAAGGTTTCCTAGACATGGACATGAGATGTCATTTGATAATGGGATCACATCATTACGAGAATGATGTGATGGACAAGACCCAAACTACAAACATAGAATATGATCGTGTCAGTTTATTGCTACAGTTTTCTGCATGTCAAGTATATGTTCCTATGACCATGAGATCATGCAACTCACGGACATCGAAAGGAGTGCCTTCTGTGTATCAAACGTCGCAACGTAACTGGGTGACTATAAAGGTGCTCTACAGGTATCTCCGAGGGTGTCTGTTGAGTTGGCATGGATCAAGACTGGGATTTGTTACTCCGTGTGATGGAGAGGTATCTCGGGGCCCACTCGGTAATACAACATCACAATGAGCCTTGCAAGCAATGTGACTAATTGTTAGTTGCAGGATTTTGTATTACAGAACGAGTAAAGAGACTTGCCGGTAACGAGGTTGAACTAGGTATGGAGATACCGACGATCGAATCTCGGGCAAGTAACATATCGAAGAACAAAGGGAACATCATATGGGATTAACTGAATCCTTGACATAGAGGTTCGACCGATAAAGATCTTCGTAGAATATGTAGGAACCAATGTGGACTTCCAGGTCCCGCCATTGGTTATTGACCATAGAGGTGTCTCGGTCATGTCTACAAAGTTCTCGAACCCGTAGGGTCTGCACACTTAAGGTTTGGTGACGTTTCGGTAGTATAGAGTTATGAATGGTGGTGACCGAAGGTAGTTCGGAGTCCCGGATGAGATCCCGGGTGTCACGAGGAGCTCCGGAATGGTCCGGAGGTAAAGATTCAGATATAGGAAGTCCTGTTTTGGACTCCGGAAAGATTTCGGGCACTTTCGGTAGCGTACCGGGAGTGACGAATGGGTCCCGGGGGTCCACCAATGGGGCCAACCCACCCCATGGGCCAAAGTGGCGACCCACCATCCCCTAGTGGGCTGGTGGGGTCGGATAAGGTGGCCTAGGCGCAGGAAGAGTAGGCCCAAACTAAATTGGGGTGGAGTCCTCCCCAAGTTCCACCTCTCGTGTGAGAGGTGGACTCTCAGGTGGAGGAGGACTCTCCCTCCACCAGTTCGGCCGAACCAAAAGGAGAGCCCTCCTTTGGGCACAGCCTCCTCTCCCCTCCTCCTATATATATGAGTGGTTTTAGGGTTTTTTGGACAAGGTTTTTCAGCCACGTCTAAACCCTACTTCTAGATCAAGTTCCTCTAGACTAGACTAGTTCCGCAGTGCTTAGGCGAAGCCCTGCCGGAATTGCTCCACCACCATCACCGGAGCGCCGTCACGCTTCCGGTGAACTCTTCTCCCTCTCCACTTACTCTTGCTGGATCAAGATGGTGGAGATCGTCATCAAGCTGCACATGTGTTGAACGCGGAGGTGCCGTACGTTCGGTGCTAGATCGGAAGGACCGTTAACAAGATCGTGAGACCGTTTGTGATGAGTTCACGGGACGGATCGTGATGAGATCGCGGAAAGGATCGTGATGAGATCGCGGGACGGATCATGATGAGTTCGCGGGACGGATCTTGATTGGATCGCGGGACGGATCGTGATGTGATCACGGGACGCTCGGCGATTTGGATCACGAAGATGTTCGACTACACCAACCGCGTTTCTTAACGCTTCCCGCTTAGCGATCTACAAGGGTATGTAGATCCACTCTCCCTCTCGTAGATGCTCATCACCATGGATAGATCTTCGTGTGCGTATGAAATTTTTTGTTTCCCATGCAATGTTCCCCAAAAGTGGCATCATGAGCTAGGTCTATGTGTAGATGAGATCTCGAGTAGAACACAAAGAGTTTGTGGGTGTTGATGCTTAGATTGCTTCCTCCCTTGGTCGGATTTTGGTTCAGCGTTATTGTGAGATGAAGCGGCTCGGACCAACATTACTCGTACGCTTACGAGAGACCGGTTCCCTCGATGCAACTTGTTGCCTAGATGGCTTGTGGGTGGCAGTTTCTCTCACTTTAGTTCGATCGGATTCGACAAAGGTGGTCCTTGAGAAGGTTGAAAAGCAACTAGTGTATCACCGTTGTGTTTTTTGCGTAGATGAGAATTGTTCTTGATAGATACCCGTAGAAGCGGCGTAAAATATGCAACAACAATTAGAGGACGTCTAACTTTTTTTTGCAGGGTATGTTGTGATGTGATATGGCCAATTACATGATGTGATATATGTGATGTATGAGAATTTCACGACTTGCATGTCAATGAGTACGGCAACCGGCAGGAGCCATAGGGTTGTCTTTAATTATTGTATGACCTGCGTGTCAATCATTAAGCACTATGTAATGCTTTACTTTATCACTAAACGGTAGCAATAGTAGTAGAAGCATGCAGGGCGTGACAACCCCGATGGCAACACGTTGATGGAGATCAAGATGATGGAGATCATGGTGTCGTGCCGGTGACGATGGAGATCATGCCGGTGCTTTCAAGATGGAGATCTACAGCACAAGTTCATGGCCATATCATGTCACTTATGAATTGCATGTGATGTTAATCCTTTTATGCACCTTGTTTTTCTTAGTATGACGGTAGCATTATAAGGTGATACCTCACTTAAATTTCAAGATAAATTGTGTTCTCCCCGAGTGTGCACCGTTGTGAAAGTTCGTTGTGTTGAGACACCACCTAATGATCGGGTGTGATAGACTCTATGTTCACATACAACGGGTGCAAGCCAGTGTTGCACGCGCAGAACACTCTGGTTAAACTTGACGAGCCTAGCATGTACAGACATGGCATCGGAACACAAGAGACCGAAAGGTCAAACATGAGTCATATAGTAGATATGATCAACATGATGATGTTCACCATTGTAACCACCTCAACTCACGTGATGATCGGACTTGAGTTGGTGAATTTGGATCATGTCTCAGTCGGATGACTAGAGGGATGTCAATTTGAGTGGGAGTTCTTAAGTAATATGATTAATTGAACTCATTATCATGAACATAGTCAATAGTGTCTTTGCAAATTATGTTGTAGATTACTAGCTCGCACTGTAGCTCCCTTAGTTTTTATATGTTCCTAGAGAAATACAGTTGAAAGATGATGGTAGAAATATTGCGGACTGGGTCCATGATCTGAGGATTGTCCTCATTGCTGCACAGAAGGCTTATGTCCTTAATGCACCGCTCGGTGCGCCAACCCCTCTAGCATCGTCTGTACATGTTGTGAACATCTGACAGGCACGTTCTAATGACTACTTGATCGTTTAGTGCGTCATGCATTATGGCTTAGAATTGAGGCTCCAAAACGTTTTGAATGTCACGGAGCATATGAGATGTTTCTAAGAGCTGAAATTAGGATCTCAGGCTCGTGCCCGTGTTGTGAGATATGAGATCTCCAACAAGATTCTTTGCTTGCAAGATGAAAGAGAATAGCTCAATCGTTGAGCATGTGCTCAGATTGTCTGGGTGCTACAAACACTTGAATCAAGTGGGAGTTGATCTTCCAGATAAATATAGTGATTGATATAGTTCTCCAAGTCACTGTCACTAAAGCTACTAGAACTTAGTGATGAACTATAAAACGCCAGGGATAGAAATATTGATCCCTAAGCTGTTCACGATGTTTGACACCGCGAAGGTAGAAATCAAGAAGGAGCATCAAGTGTTGATGGTTAATCAAACCACTAGTTTCGAGAAGGGCAAGAGCAAGGAGGGAAACTTCATGGATAGGAAGTCAGTTGCTGCTCCAGTGAAGCAGCCCAAAGTTGAACTCAAACCCGAGACTAAGTGCTTCTGTTATGAGGTGAGCGGTCGCTGAAGCGGAACAACCCTAGAAACTTGGTAGATAAGAAGGCTAGCAACATCGACAGAAGTATATTTGATATAACGAGTTATTGATGTGTACCTTGCTAGTACTCCTAGTAGCACCTAGGTATTGGATACCGGTTCGGTTGCTAAATGTTAGTAACTCGAAATAAAAGCTACGGAATAAACGGAGAACTAGCTAAGGGTGAGGTGACGATATGTGTTGGAATTGTTTCCAAGGTTGATGAAATCAACATGGCATGCTCTCTCTACCTTCAGGATAAGTGACGAACCTAAATAAATGTTATTTGGTGTTTTGCGTTAAGCATGAACATGATTAGATCATGTTTATTGCAATACGGTTATTCATTTAAGTTAGAGAATAATGGTTATTCTGTTTACCTGAATAATACCTTCAATGGTCATGCACCCAGAGAGAATGATTTGTTGAAATCTTGATCGTAGTAATACACATGTTCATAACAGTGATGTCAAAAGATATGAAGTTAATAATGATAGTACCACATACTTGTGGCACTGCCGCTAAATGTCATATTGGAATAAAGCGCATGAAGAAACTCCATGCTGATGGATCTTTGGACTCATTCGATTTCGAATCGGTTGAGACATGCGAACCATGCCTCTTGGGCAAGATGACTTAAAAAACCGTTGCATGGAGCGGGCAAGTGATTCATTGGAAATGATACATGTTGATGTATGCAATCCAGTGAGTCTTGTAGCATGCAGTGGATATCGTTATTTTCTTACCTTCACTGATGATTTAAGTAGATATAGTGTATATTTAGTTAATGAAACACAAGTCTGAATCATTTGAAAAGTTCAAGCAAATTCAGAGTGAAGTTTAAGATCATCGTGACAAGAAGATAAAAGTATCTGCGATATGATCGTGGAGGTGAATATGTGAGTTACGAGTTTGGCATACAACTTTAGACAATGTGAAAGTTGTTTCACAACACACGCCACCTGGAACACCATAGTGTGATGGTATGTCCGAACGTCATAGTCATGCTCCATTGGATATGGTGCATGTTATGATGTTTCTTATCATTTTACTACTATAATTTTGGGGTTGTGCATTAGATACAACTACATTCACTTTAAATAGGACACCATCTAAAGCCGTTGAGATGACACTGTATGAACTATGGTTTGATAGAAACCTAAGTTGTCATTTCTTAATGTTTGGGGCTGTGACGCTTGTGTGGAAAAAGTTTTCACCTAATGAGCTCGAACCCAAAGCGGACAAATGCATCTTCATAGAATACCCTAAGAACAGTTGGGTGAACCTTCTATCTCAGATCCAAGCATAAAATGTTTGTTGCTAAAACTGGGTCCTTTCTCGAGAAAGGGTTTCTCTTGAAAGAGTTGAGTGGGAGGAGGATAGAACTTGATGACGTTGTTGAAACCTCTGCTTCAACCAGAAAGTAGCGCAGCACAAAAAGATGTTTCTGTGAAGCCTACGTCAGTTGAAGAGGAAGTTAATGATGATGATCATGAAAGCTTCGGATCAAGTTACTATCGACCTGCGAGGAAATTAGAGCTTGATGAGGTTATTGAACCTTTACTTCAACCAGAGAGTAGCGCAGCGCAGGAAGTTGTTTTTTTGAAGCCTACGTTAGTTCAAGAGGAAGTTAATGATGATGATCATGAAGCTTCAGATCAAGTTACTACCAAACCTCGTAGGGCGACAAGGATGTATACTGCTCCTGAGCGGTACGACAACCCTGTCTTGGAGGTCATGTTGTTGGACAATGATGAACCTACAAACTATGTAGAAGTGATGATGGGCCCGAAAACCAACAAATGGTTAGAGGCCATGAAATCCGAGAAAGGATCCATGTATGAAAACCAAGTATAGACTTTGGTGGACTTGCTCATTGGATAGCAGGTCGTTAAGTCCAAATGGATCTTTGAAATGAAGACAAACGCTGATGGTAAATGTTACCATTTGTAAAGCTCGACTTGTTGCAAAGTAGTTTACGACAAGTTCAAGGAGTTGACTACGATGAGAATTTCTCACTCATAGCGATTCTAAAGTCTGTTGGAGTTATGTTAGCGGATGGATGCCAAAACATCGTTTCCTTCCTTAAGGAAAGGTTGTATGAGATGCAACCAGAAGGTTTTGTTAGTCCTAAGGATGCTAAAAGGTGTGTGAGCTTCAGTGATTCTTCTATGAACTGAAGCAAGCATCTCGAAGTTGGAACATACACTTTGATGAGGTGATCAAAGTTTTTGAGTCTATACAAAGTTTATGAGAAACTTGTATTTGCAATAAAGTGAGTGGGAGCATTATTGAGTTTCTGATAAGTATATGTGGATGACATATAGCTATTCGGAAATGATGTAGAATTTCTGGAGAGCATAAACGGTTGTTTGAAAAGAGTTTTTCAAAGGAAGACCTGGATAAAGCTACCTAATTGTTGAGCATCAAGATCTATATAGATAGATCAAGATACTTGATGAGACTTTCAATGAGTACATACCTTGACAAGATTTTGAAAGAGTTCAAAATGGATCAGTCAGAGAAAGAGTTTTCGCCTGATTTGTAAGGTATAAAGTTAAGTAAGACTCAATGCCTAGTGAATGCAGAAGATAGAGAAAAGATGAGTGTCATCACCTATGCTTCAGCCATAGGCTCTATCATTTATGCAATGCTGTGCACAAGACCCGATGTCAGCCTTGCCATAAGTATGGCCAGAAGGTTTCAAAGTGATCCAGGGATGGAGCACTGGACAGCGGTCAAGATTGTCCTTAGTAACTAAAAGACTAAGGAGATGTTTCTCGATTATGGAGGTGATAAAGAGTTCGTCGTAAAGAGTTACGTCGATGCAAGCTTTAACACCAATCCGGATGACTCATAGTAGCAATCTGGATACGTATAGCGGAGCAACCATTTGGAATAGTACCGAGTGGAGTGTGGTAGCAGTGTTTACGGTTTGACATAGAAATTTGCAAAGTACACACGGATCTGAATGTCGCAGACCCGTTGACTATAAGACCTCTCTCACATGCAAAGCATGATCGAGCCCCAGAACTCATTGGGTGTTAGATTCATAACAATGCGAATCACATGGTGATGTGAACTAGATTATTGAGTCTAGTGCAAGTGGGAGACTGTTGGAAATATGCCCTAGAGGCAATTATAAATTAGTTATTATCATATTTCCTTGTTCATGATAATCATTTATTATCCATGCTATAAATTGTATTGATCGGAGACTTAGATGCATGTGTGGATACATAGACAAAACCATGTCCCTAGTATGCCTCTAATGGACTAGCTCGTTGATCAAATACGGTTAAGGTTTCCTACCCATGGACATGATATGTCATTTGATAACGGGATCACATCATTAGGAGAATGATGTGCTGGACAAGACCCAAACTACAAACGTAGCATATGATCGTGTCAGTTTATTGCTACTATTTTCTGCATGTCAAGTATATGTTCCTATGACCATGAGATCATGCAACTCACGAACATCGGAGGAGTGCCTTGTGTGTATCAAATGTCGCAACATAACTGGGTGACTATAAAGGTGCTCTACAGGTATCTCCGAGGGTGTCTGTTGAGTTGGCATGGATCAAGACTGGGATTTGTTACTCCGTGTGACGGAGAGGTATCTCGGGGCCCACTCGGTAATACAACATCACAGTGAGCCTTGCAAGCAATGTGACTAATTGTTAGTTGCGGGATCTTGTATTACGGAATGAGTAAAGAGACTTGCCGGTAACGAGGTTGAACTAGGTATGGAGATACAGACGATCAAATCTCGTGCAAGTAACATACCAAAGAACAAAGGGAACATCATATATGATTAACTGAATCCTTGACATAGAGGTTCAACCGATAAAGATCTTTGTAGAATATGTAGGAACCACTGTGGACATCCAGGTCCTGCCATTGGTTATTGACCGTAGAGGTGTCTCGGTCATGTCTACATAGTTCTCGAACCCGCAGGGTCTGCACACTTAAGGTTTGGTGACGTTTCGGTAGTACAGAATTATGAATGGTGATGACCGAAGGTCGTTTGGAGTCCCGGATGATATCCCGGACGTCACCACGAGCTCCGTAATGGTTCGGAGGTAAAGATTCGTATATAGGAAGTCCTGTTTTGGACTCCGGAAAGATTTCGGGCACTTTCGGTAGCGTACCGGGAGTGACGAATGGGTCCCGGGGGTCCACCAGTGGGGCCAACCCACCCCATGGGCCAAAGTGGTGACCCACCAGCCCCTAGTGGGCTGGTGGGGTCGGCGAAGGTGGCCTAGGCGCAGGAAGAGAAGGCCCAAACCGAATTAGGGTGGAGTCCTCCCCAAGTTCCACCTCTCGTGTGAGAGGTGGACTCTCAGGTGGAGGAGGACTCTCCCTCCACCAGTTTGGCCGAACCAAAAGGAGAGCCATCCTTTGGGCGCAGCCTCCTCTCGCCTCCTCCTATATATATGAGTGGTTTTAGGGTTTTTTGGACAAGGTTTTTCAGCCACGTCTAAACCCTACTTCTAGATCAAGTTCCTCTAGACTAGACTAGTTCCGCAGTGCTTAGGCGAAGCCCTGCCGGAATTGCTCCACCACCATCACCGGAGCGCCGTCACGCTGCCGGTGAACTCTTCTCCCTCTCCACTTACTCTTGCTGGATCAAGATGGTGGAGATCGTCATCAAGCTGCACGTGTGCTGACCGCGGAGGTGCCGTTCGTTCGGTGCTAGATCGGAAGGACCGTGAACAAGATCGCGAGACCGTTCGTCATGAGTTCACGGGATGGATCTTGATGAGATCGCGGGACGCATCGTGATGAGATTGCGGGATGGATCATGATGAGTTCGCGGGACGGATCATGATTGGATCGCGGGACGGATCGTGATGTGATCGCGGGACGCTTGGCGATTTGGATCGCGAAGATGTTCGACTACACCAACCGCGTTTCTTAACGCTTCCCGCTTAGCGATCTACAAGGGTATGTAGATCCGCTCTCCCTCTCATAGATGCTCATCACCATGGATAGATCTTCGTGTGCGTAGGAAATTTTTTGTTTCCCATGCAACGTTCCCCAATAAGAAGTTCGAATGGACAACTAAGTGCGAAGAAAGCTTCCAGGAGCACAAGAAGAGGTTGACCACAACCCTAGTTTTGGCCACCCCTGACATTCACAAGGAGTTTGTGATTTATTGTGATGCATCAAGAACCGGGCTTGGAGGTGTTCTGATGCCAGAAGGCAGAGTTGTGGCATATCTATCTAGAAAGCTACGACTACATGAAGAGAACTACGCAACTCATGATCTCGAGTTGGAAGTCGTGGTTCATGCCTTGAAGACATGGCGACATTACCTTGTGGGAAGCGATGTGAGATATTCGCAGACCACAAGAGTTTGAAGTATATCTTCACTCATAGGGAATTGAACATGAGGGAGAGAAGGTTGTTGGAGTTGATAAGAGATTACGACCTCAGTGTTCCGTACCACCCCGGAAAGGCCAACGTGGTAGCAGCCGCCTTATGCAGAAAGGCTTGTTCCTTGAATGCTATGATTACGGAAAGGCTACCACCCTGTATGAGGACCTTGAAAGCTTCGGCTTGGAGCTGGTTGCACTCGGATTCCTTGCCAACCTCGAAGCAAAGCCTACCTTGATGGATGATATCAAAGAAGCTCAGAAGTGACATGAGAGCATCGAAGGCATCAATAGGAAGATCAAGGCAGGCAAGGCCCCATGATTCTCAATGGATGAACAAGGAATAGTATGGTTCAGGAATCGCGTTTGCGTACCCAACAAAGAGGAGCTCAAGAACCTGATCTTGCAAGAAGCTCATGACACTCCATACTCCATCCATCCTGGAGGAACCAAGATTTATCAAGACATCAAGATAAGATTCTGGTGGCATGGCATCAAACGGGAGATAGGCACCTTTGTCGCCAAGTGTGATATATGCCAGAGAGTCAAGGCTGAGCATCAACTACCCGCTGGACTATTGCAACCTCTCAAAGTGCCTGAATGGAAGTGGGACAAAGTCGGGATGGATTTTATCACCGATTTACCAAGGTCAAGAAAAGGACACGATTCCATTTGGGTCATTGTCGACCACCTGACCAAGGTAGCCCATTTCATTCCAGTCAAGACCACCTATTATAGTAACAAACTAGCCAGACTCTACATCAAGCGTATCATGAGACTTCACGGAGTTCCAAAGGAGTTTGTGTCGGATCGAAGCACCCAGTTCACCTTGAGATTCTGGAAGATGTTTCAAGAAGCTTTGGGAACCAAGCTCTCCTTTAGCACTGCTTTTAACCCCCAGACTGGTGGGCATACGGAATGAGTAACTCAGATACTTGAAGATATGCTCTATGCTTGTGTTTTGGCATATGGAGCCAAATGGGAAGATTGCCTACTGTTCGCCGAGTTCTCCTACAACAACAGCTATGAGTCGAGTCTTCAGATGGCACCATTTTAGGTGTTGTATGGGCACAAGTGCCGCACTCTCCTCAACTGGTCAGAAACCGGAGAAGGATTAATTTTTGGACCAGGTATCCTATCGGCGTTTTCTCATGATAGATGCCATAGGGTGGCTTATCATGGGTGGTTGGGGCCGGAGGACACCGACGGGCTCCGGGTGTGAGATTGGGCACAAGCGGTGGTGACACACGATGTACCCAGGTTCAGGGCCCATCAAGGGAGGTAACACCCCTAGTCTTGCTTGGTTTAGTTAGATGGATGAGTATGTATACAAGGGTGCTCCTGGAGCTATGTTTGGGGGAGGAAGAAGGAGCAGCCGACTCGTCTTCCTCCACTGCTAGAGGGGGATTGAGAGCTCTATGCGTGTGTGCGGGGGTGATTGTCCGTCCCCGTTGCATGGGGGGCTCGGGGTTTTTTATAGGCCAACCCTCCGGCTCTTATAATATGTTCTAAGTACAAAGGCAGGGGCGACCTGGCTTGCAGCCTCTCCGGCTGGCCAGGGGGTCCCGCCATTAGCGTTGTCTCGTCACTTGTAGGGGCCACCGGCTGAGTGGTCCCATCTCCTACTGGGCCCGCCAGCTGGCCCGGTGATTGGCCCTTGCCCACCTGCCCCGGCATGGGCCGCCGGGTTGGCGTCGCCTATCGCTAGCTGGCCGGAGTCTCTGGTACGGCCGACGGCACTATAGCCACGCAGCGACAGGTAATCAAGTGGGCGAGGGCGAGTCGGCACTATTCCCTTGTGTGGTCGCGCTCGTCGAGGTCAGTGGCCTGGACGGCCGGACTGTTAGCCGCGCTCTACAGTGCGTCTGTGGCCATTGTAGCCATAGGGCCGCCCGCCGTGTCGGTCACGTCGTGTTGCCGTACCCGCGCGTAGAGGGACGGGACGTCGCATGTGCATCCCAAGTTCAACGGAAGAGGCGGCCCAAAAGCATCCGGCCGCATCCAGCTGGTCGAGAGTTGGGCCGGCTCCGTGACTAGCCGTCCGGGGCGCCAGTCGGCGCCAGCTTGAGCCAGACGTCCTCCAGCCGGCCTTGTCTAGCCGGCCATGTTGTTTTTCTTCGAAGCGTAAGGGGGAGGAACCCGTTCCTTTGGCCTACCTAGGGGTAATAACCCCATCAGTAGTCCCCGAAGCCGGTGGGGGCCCGTGTGTGGCAGATGGAGGGGAGCCAGCGGTTTCCTCCTAGCTATACCCGCCCCTGGTTCGAATCCGAAAGGGCAGCCGGGTCGGCTGTTGGACCCGACGCCTCGGGTACCAACGCGCCGCCCCGGGACCCGTGCTGGCACGCAGCACGCCACGCGGCGGGTGATGATGTTGCGGGTCCCGTGCACGCGGGGAGACGGGACGTTGCCTGGGCCTAGCCCGCTAGGACCCCACGCATAGCCCAGTAGGCCTCGGGGCACAGGCCGGGATCCTCTGTGCCCCGAAGTGGCCGTTACCGCCCGGGGCCACCCAGGCGCACGCAGAGTTTTTGGGGGAGTGGGCGCAGTTAATCCCACGTCCCCCGGTCATGGCCTCCCCTATGAGAGGAGAGGAAGTGAAGGGGCGGAGATACCCACATCTCACTCGCCCCCTTGATCCCCGTCTTCCTTGCTTCCCTGTCTTCCTCGCACGACGACGCACCCGAGCACGCAACCGCGCCCGCACGCTGCACCGCCGAAGCGATGGCCAATGGACGCGGTGGGAGCTGAGCTGGCTCCATTGTGGTCGAGGCGGACATCGCCGAGCTCCGTCGCGCGCGCATGCTGCCGCCGGATGAGCGGGTGGTCGCACGCGTGCCCGGCGATGAGGTGGCGCTGGCGCCATAGCCAGGGGAACACGTCGTAGCCCCAAGGCCCCGTCAGCCGGACAGGTGGGAGCCGGTTCTGTAGCTGGTAAGGTTGGGGAGTTTTGGCCGGCTCACATTACTTAGCCAATTTCCGGATAAGCTTTCTAGGTCCAGCCGGCTAGTCCCTGGGCCGGGAGCCGGGTAGGGGAGCCGGTGAGTGAGGGAACTTTTGAGGAAAACGAAACGGGGCGCGCCCCAAGAGCCGGCCTGGGGCGCCCATTGAATTCATAATCCCAAAAGGGTGGGGATACATACATACATTGGTTTTTCTCAGCAGTAAAACGGGTGTAGGAGTGCCACGTTCCACAGGCACTCCGTCTATTCACCGGAGGCCTCTCTCTTGCACTTTTGCGGCTTCTGGGCGTCTATTAGGTAGTATGCATTGTTGTACAGGGCCTTGCTGACGATGAACGGGCCCTCCCATGGGGACGACAGCTTGTGTTGTCCGGTTGTCCACTGGACCCGCCTGAGGACTAGGTCCCCTTCGAGAAAGGAGAGTGGCCGGATCCGCTTGCTATGGTAGTGCCGGAGCTTCTGCTGGTAGATTGCCGTCCGGCTTAAGGCCAGTTCGCGAGCTTCCTCGAGTAGGTCGACGCCGTCTTCTCTTGCCTCCTTTGCGTCCTTCTCCGTGTATTGGGTGACCCAAGGCGAATTGAACTCGATGTCGGTGGGGATGATCGCCTCAGACCCATACACAAGGAAGAAGGGAGTGTAGCCGATTGAACGGTTCGGGGTGGTCCTGGGATTCCAAAGGATGGTCGGAAGCTTGTCAATCCAGCAGCCGGCTGACCTTACCAGCGGTGTTACGAGTCAGGGCTTGATGCTGGACAAGATGAGGCCGTTTGCCCTCTCGACCTAGACGTTTGACTGTGGATGAGCGACGGAGGGCAGGTCGATCCGGATTCCCTGCTTGGAGCAGATACGCGCGAGTGCGCCCTTGGCGAAGTTTGTGTCATTGTCGGTGATGATGCTGTGGGGGACATTGTAGCGCACCGTGATGTCGTCGATGAACCGGACAGCCGTGGGGCCGTCCAGCTTCTTGATCGGCCGTGCCTCGATCCACTTGGTGAATTTGTCGACAGCCACCGGCAAGTGTGTCATGCCGCCTCGAGCGGTCTTGAATGGGCCCACCATGTCCAGCCCCCAAATGGCGAAGGACCACAAGAGGGGGATTGTTTGGAGGGTTGTTGCCGGCAGGTGGCTCTGCGTGCTGATGCGTTGGCAGCCCTTGCACTCGTCAACCAACTTCTTGGCCGCTTCAAGGGCAGTCGGCCAAAAGAAACCGTGGCGGAAAGCCTTGGCCACTAGGGTCCTGGAGGCGGCGTGGTGCCCGCACTCACCTTGGTGGATGTCGAGGAGGATCTCCAGACCCGTTTCCAGCTTGACGCATCGTTGGTAGATGCCGGTGGTGTTGCGATGGACGAGCTCGTTGTTGATGATGCCATAGGACGTGGCCCGGTGTTGGATTTGCCTTGCCAAAGCCTCATCCGGGGGCAGCTCGCCCCATAGAAGAAATGCTAGGATGGGTTGGGCCCATGAGGGGGCCTTCACGGAGACTGGCTCGGGAGCCCGTGGGACTAGATGATCAGTCCCCGGGACCGGTTCACCAGCTCGCAGGGCCGTCTAGTAAATGGTCATCATTATGACCGCGTCGCTGGAGCCGACCGCCTCGGACGCCGCGGGCTAGATTGGTGCCGGCTGGGCGGCCGATGGTTCTAGAGCTGGTGGTGAAGGTGCCGGAGAGGAGGCCGGGGCTGTCGATGGGCCGGCGATGCCCGTCGGTACAAAGATCAACTCTGATTCTGGGAAAGGCTTGATCGACGGTTGAGCAGCTGTTCGAGGGAGATGCCTACTGGGATGGCTTGTCGGGTGGAGCCGATCTTCTCCAGTGCATCCGCCGCCTCGTTGTCCTCCCATGGGACGTGATGAAACTCACATCCCTCGAAGGAGCCGATGAGCTGTTGTACGAGGAAGCTGTAGCTGGCCATGTTGGCATCCCTGTCTTCCCATTTGCCAGAGACTTGCTGCACCACGAGATCGAAGTCGCTGAAGCAGAGGATGCGCCTGATGTCGATCTCCTTGGCGAGACGGAGGGCATATAAGATGGCCTCGTACTCGGCCACGTTGTTAGAGGCGGCAAAGTGGATCTGGAGGGCGTATTTGAGCTGGTCACCCTTTGGCATGGCTGGTTTCGAAACGGGCAACTGCAAGAATGGAAAGACTCGGCAACTACGAACGGATGCAAGTTTTCAAAACGAGTCATGATGCTATGCAGATAATGCGAATGATGCGATGATGAATGGACCAACCAAACGAAACACAGACGATAATGGAAATAAAAGGGGAATGTTCTGGAGCGTCGGCCCCGGGCTGTAATGATCTTGTTCTTTCCTTGCTTGGCCATTAACCAGAGTGCTGTGAAATAATTCATGTTCCTTCCGTCTCATGAAGTTTTGAGTCTAGTTCAACCAAAGTTTGGTGTCTCTCCTTCAATTTCTTTCTATCTTATCAATTTTGCCCCTCTATCCTACCGAAGTGCTGCCGAAATTTCTTTTGAATTCTTTCTTGTTCTTCATGTCGTTGTTCATCTCTTTCCAACCTTCATGATCATTGGTTTCACTCGTTTGTCTGAGAAGCAACTAAGTTTACCTCTTGCTCTTTCTCTTCCCCTTCTCATTGTAGATCTCGGGACGAGATCCTCGTGTAGTGGAGGAGAGTTGTAACAGCCCGGGACCGATGCTCTAGAAGATTCCCCTTTTATTGCCAATCTCGTATGTGTTTTGTTTGGTTGTTGCATTTATCATCGCATCATTCACATCATCTGCATAGCATCATCACTTGTTTTGAAAACTTGCATCCATTCGAAGTTGTCGGGTCTTTCCATTCTTGTCGTTGCCCGTTTCGAGACTAGCCACACACACGCACACGCACACGCCCGTGACATCGTTTAAAAAGAATCCGTTTTAAAGCGCGTGGAAAAGATTCTCGGATTGGGTCGAAACCTGGCGTGCTGTCTTATTATAGTGTAGATAGACTTCCTACCAAATTTCATCGCATTCCGAGTTCGTTTGATACCCGAATGGTCAGTCCTAGCAGTGCGGGGTTTTTTTCGTCGGGAATCTTCGGTGTTTTAAAACCTCGTGTCACGAGCCGCAAAATTCCCTCTCATCTCCCTCTAGCCCATCTACACAGCCACCGCAACCCACCTAGCCCCCTCCACTTCTGGACCGCCTGATCACGATCGGAGGGTCCAAAAATGGTGAGAAACCCCTAATCCTACCCCCGTTTCCTATTTAAACACCCCCTAATCTTCCTAATTGGGCAAACCCTAGCCCTTCCCCAATTTCCATGCCACCCAGCCTCCACCGGCGCCTCCTCTCTCCTCCCAGCGCCGCAGCCCGGCAGGCCCATCCGAGGCCCGCCCGGGCCCGGATCCACGCCGCTGCCCGTACGCCGCTGCCCAGAGCCCCGAGCTCCTAGCAACGCTTGCCCCCGAGTCCCGTGGCCACACAGGACCGCACCGCCTCCTATCGGCCGCCCCCTCGTTGGAGCCTGCTGGAGCTCCTCCAGCCCCGCATCCCCTTGCCGGAGGCCGCCGCCACATTTGCCCTGCCGCCGCCGTTGCAAACCCCGTAGCACCCATGTTAGTCGCAGTAGCCCGCCGTCAAAAGCTCCGCCCCTGCCGTGGCGCACCACGACCGGCTGGATCCGGCGACCTGCGGCCGGATCTGCCCTTCCCGACCGTCACGGCAAACCTCGCTGCCGGACACGCCCATCGTGGTGCCATGGACCCTCGCTGCTGCCGCTAGTTCGTCTCGTCCGGAAGATGGCGAGCTAGCCCCCGCTCGCTCCAGGCAGTGGGCCCCGAGCCGGCCCAGCATTCCCCCACCGACCGGGACGAAGCCCGCTAAGGTGAGCCCCTCTCGGAGTACTATTTTCGCCCTGTGAGTAGAATAGTTAGGTGGCACCATGTTAACTGTTGGGCCCTATTCAGTTTCGGCCCGCGCTTGTTTTTTTTCGTGCTGCGAATTTTTCTAATTAACCAGAGAATTACAGGTTTGCAGAAAAGTCCCTAATGATCATGCATTTAATAACTCCACTTTCGTGCATCGGATTAAAACAAATTATATATGAAACTTGACTAGAATTTCATTTAGATTCACAATAACCAACTCTCACATGTGATAAAAATGTTTAACTTGCTGTTTTCATGCAATTTGTATAATTTCTATGCTAAAATGATTTATTTCATAACTAATTAATCGTAGCTCCAATAAAAATGTTCTACATATGTAACTTGACTAGAAAAATGTGTAGAATATCATGGTGACATTTATTTTGCTGTTTAACAACTCTAAAATCGTGTTAGGACAGATATAGACCAAATTCATAACATGCATATGGGGTTGTTTCGGAAATTATATATATTGCTTCCGACCTCATTTAAAATGCCTAGATAATATAGTTGTTATTGCTTCACGTCTTGCCATGTTTAACCACATTTAATATTGATGAGTACCGAAACGAAAGTGAACTAAATAATTCAAGCGTGGAGTTTCGTCAATATGCAACTCGTTGCATATTGAGCTTCACTTTAATGTGTAGTGGTTGTTTGTTGTGCTTGCCATGTCATGCCCTGCCTTGCATAATTAAATGTACATGCATCATATTGCTTTGCGCATCATGTCATGCATATGCTGTGGTTTTACCGTGTGTTGATTGTTGTTTCCGGTTTGCGTCTTCTCGATAGAGTTCCGAAAGCGTTCGAAGTGTGAGGATTCGTTCGACTACGTTGGGTCATCTTCTTCATGGACTCGTTCTTCTTCCAAGTAGGATCTGAGGCAAGATGAAACATTTCCCTGGATACCATTACTATCATCGCCATGCTAGATGTCTCGTTTTCTATCGTTATGTCTCGCTACCTACCACTTGTTTGTCAAGCCTCCCATCGTTGCCATGATAAGCCTCTAACCCCTCCACATCCCAGCAAACCATTGTTTGGCTAAGTTACCGCTTGCTCAGCCCTTCTTATAGTGTTTCTAGCTGCAGGTGCAATTGCTTTCATGTGTCAACATGGACATTCTTTTGTTATATCACAATATTATTGATATTTAATCTAATGCACATATACACTTGGTAAAGGGTGGAAGGCCTGGCCTTTTCCTCGGTGTTTTGTTCCGCTCTTCCCGCCCCTAGTTACTTGTGAACCGGTGTTATGTTCCATAATTGAGCGCCCCTTGATCTTCGTTTTAGGATAAAGCTTGTCTGGCAAGGCTCAACATTGGTACTATTTGCTTAATAACAACTAAAATTTGCATAGGGCATGATCAACAACCCGGGCCAGTGCTCCTAATGAGTGTGGGTCCAAACTAGAGCATTGTGTGGGGCCACCCTAGGGCAACTTGCGTGATTTCTGTAAGGCCACTATACGCGTCGCCTATCCGCCGTATCCTGAGAACGAGATACACGGCTCCTATCAGGATCGTCGACACATTAGGAGGCCTTGCTAGACTTGTTTTACCTTTTGTCGAATGTCTTGCGTGAGGAACTATGATCTTCTTTGGGCTATCTTGAGGTGTCGAAATTCCTTTGGAATTGCCTAGGATCATCACGAGATCTATGGTCGAGGTTATTCCCGTGACGTGTGGTTAATTTGTGATGGATGAGTTGGAGCACCCCTACAGAGTTAAATCTTTTGGAAAGTTGTGCCCGCGGTTATGTGGAAAACTTGGATACATTGTTTAACACCCGGTCAGAGCAAACTTGATGTAAACTCAAATAAAATATACCAACTGTGTGCGTAACCATGATTGTCTCTTCTCGTGAGTCCTCATCCAAGAAAGGACATGGTGGGATTATGATTGACGTAAGTAGGTGTTCAGGATGAGTTAGTGATCATTACTAGTTCACGTCCGTTATGCGTAGACCACCATACTTTACTTTCTGTATTCGTAAGTTAGCCACTCAAATAAATGCTTAGTCGCTTGCTGCAACCTCACCACTTAACCATACCTCACCCATTAAACTTTAATAGTCTTGATACCCTTGGAAATGAGATTGCTGAGTCCCCATGGCTCATAGATTACTACAACAATAGTTGCAGGTACAGGTAATGCGGTGCTTTCACATGAGAGCGATGTTTGATTTGGGTTGGAGTTCTTATTCTTCTTCATCATCAATCTAGGATGGGTTCTAGGCGACAGCCTGAGATAGCAAGGGTGGATGTCATTTTGTCGTTTGTTTTTGTCCATAGTCGGAGCCTGCTCTTCAGTATGATGTTTGAAGATGTTGTTGTATTGATGTGACTCTGATGGAGCTTGTGGCGAGTGTAAGCCAATTCCATATACTCATCTCTTCTGTACATGTACTTGTAATGATATCCATTCTTGCAACACGACAAGATGCGCTTCTATACCTGTCGAGGCCCTCGCGCCAAAATAAGAATAGGACCGCATCTTGGGCGTGACACCGGCTGAGAGAAGCAAGGCATCCGGTGAACTTCTGGATGTCGCAAAGCCGGGTCGGCTTGGGCATGCGCTCAATCACTCTGATCTTCTCGGGGTTAGCTTCGATGCCGCGAGCGGACATGAAGAAACCCAAGAGTTGACCGACTGGGATGCCGAAGACACACTTCGCCGGGTTGAGGTTGATCTTGTACTCGTGCAAGTTTGCGAAGGTCTGACGACGACGTCGTCGATGTAGACGTGGATGTTCCTACCGATCTGAGGCAGGAGGCACTTTGCATACGCCGTTGGAAGGTGGCGCCTGCATTCTTCAAGCCGAAGGACATGGTGATGTTGTAGTAGGCCCCGAAGGGCGTGATGAAGGAGGTCTTGAGCCAGTCTTCCGGGTCCAGCTTGATCTGGTGGTAGCCTGAGTAGGCGTCCAGGAAGGGCAGCAAGTCCCAGTCGGCCGTGGAGTCGATGACTTGATCGATCTGCGGCAGGGTGAAGAGGTCCTTGGGACATGCCTTGTTCAGGCTCGTGTAGTCGATGCACATGCGCCATGTCTTTTTTTTCTTCAGCTCCAGGACTAGGTTGGTCAGCCAGTCCGGGTGAAATACTTCCATAATGAATCCGACTGCGAGCAGCCGGGCGATCTCTTCGCCTATAGTATGCCGCTTCTCCTTGGAGAAGTGGCAGAGGGTTTTCTTGACTGGCTTGACGTCCGGCCAGACGTCGAGTTTGTGCTCGGCAAACTTCCTCGGAACACCCAGCATGTCCTTGGGGGACCATGCAAAGATGTCCCGATTCTCACGGAGGAAGTCGATGAGCTCGCCTTCCTAGTTGCTGTTGAGGCGGGAGCCGATGGTGACGCACTAAGCCAGATTGGCCAGGTCGAGCAGGATTTGCTTGGTATCTTTGGAAGGCTAAAAAGAGGCCTCGCCGGCAGATTGCGAGGGAGGAGCCGACACGGCCGGCTGGCTGGCAGCCAGGGCCACAAGCCGGTCAAGCTGTCGTTTCTCCTCGGTGATCTCCAGGGCCTCAGCCAACCGGCTACCGTCTCGAGCGCACTTGAGGAACATCTTGTGGTCACCCTTGATGGTGATGATTCCCTTCTGGCCCGGCATCTTGAGCTTGAGGTAGGCATAATGGGGGACGGCCATGAAGCTAACAAGGGTCGGTCGGCCCAACAGTGCATGGTAGGGGCTTGCTAGGTCCACAACCTTGAATAGCATCGGCTCGCGGTGGACGTGGCCGGGCCCACTGAAGAGGATGTCGAGCGTGATCTTGCCGATAGGGGAGTAGGACTTCCTAGGCACGATGCCATGGAAGATCGTCCGGCTCGCCTAAAGGTCTTCTATCTTCAGCCCCAGCTTGTGCATAGTGTCGATGTAGAGGATGTTGACGCTATTGCCACCATCTATCAGCACCTGCGAGAAGCGGCAAGTTCGCTCCTTGGTGGCGATGGTGGGGTCAAGGACCAAGGCTTAGCTACCGGGATTTGGCATCACGGCGGGGTTATCGGTCTTGCTCCAAGTGATCGGCTTCTCCGACCAGTGCATGAACTGCGGAGTTGTCGACATGGTGGCATCCACCTCGCGTCAAAGCTGGCGTTGGGCGTCTTTCCCCGTCTCTTCACTGGTGAAGATGACGTAACAACCATCTTGGTTGGGGAACTGGTCGATCAAACGACCGTCGTTCTAGGCCAGAGCCGGAGCCTGTGCCGGGGTGGCAGCTTGGGTCAGGGCCGGTGCATGGGCTGGCGGCACGGGAGGAGCCAGAAGGCCATCCCCCCGGGCCAATCACTGTGAGAAACTGCACTGCCGGAGCGTGTGCTTAGAGGGTTTAGCCCCTGAGTGGTTCTTGCAGGGGAGGTCGAGCATTCGCTCGTGGGTGAGCTTCGGCTGCCAGTGTGCTGGCGATGGTAGGAAGGTTGGGCAGCCGGCTCCTGCTCTTCAATGGTATTGACCTTTCGGCTCCCGTAGTGGGGATCCTGCTAGTCGTTCTTGCGCTTGCTGTTTTGCGACTACCAGTTGTCGGCAGCCATCCGGGTCGTGGCCGCCGTCGTCATCGCCTTGGCAGGCGGGGTCGTCTTGACACGGATGGACGAATCAGCCGTGGCGTACTTGTCTACCTTGGTCATGAGCTTGGCAAGCTTGGCCGTCTCGGAGCACAGAAGCTTGTGCTTGAGGGGGGTGTCGTCTGAGCAGCCTTCAATGAAGTACTGCACGGCTTGTACCTCGTGCACCCCCTCGCAGGACTTGCGAAGCTTGGTCCACCGAGTGAGGTAGTCGTGGAGGGATTCGTCCGGCCTGAATGCACATAGCTATTTCAAGGGGATGGCCCGGACGCTTGTAGGTGCTGGTGAAGTTGCAGACGAAGGGCTCCTCAAAGTCCGTCCAAGTGTTGATGTTGCCGGCTGCCAGGCTTTTGAGCAAGGTGCGAGCCGAGCCGATCAAAATGAGGGGGGCGTAGCAAACGGCTACGCGCTTGTCCCCCCTAGCGATGCCAACCGCGGTGGTGTAGTCGATCAGCCAGTCTTCAAGCTTGGCTGTCCCGTTATATTTCGGGGAGTCCCAAGGGAGCGTGAAACCGGCGGGAAAAGGCTCGGTGTGCATCCGAGAGCCGAATCAAGCTGGACCAATCGAGCCCTCCTCCTCAAGGAGGGCGGACTGCACGAGTTTGTTGATGCAGTTGCGGGCGTCGTTCTCGCTGCGGGGGACGCATGGTCCGAGCCGAGCCAAACCGATTGTCCTGACTCGCGCCACGGGGGCGGCGTATGCCCGCGGCTGCCCTGGCTGCTGGATGCCGGCACTTCGTGATGGCGGCCGCTTCAGGGCGGGTTGTTGGTGCGCTGGCTGTTAACAGCCGGCTGCTCGCTCCCCGGTGACTAAGAGGGTCGGGGGTAGTTCGTCTCGTCCTTGCGGCCGGAGACGCGAGGGGAGCATGAGTACTGGGCCGCCTGGCGGACGACAGTTCCCATGCCCTCGCGCTCGGGTCGGGGGCCTTCAGTGGTGGCGCCGATCGTCGCGAGCGGATGATGTTGTGTGTCAGCAGCATCAATGAGCTCCTTGATGTGGTGCTCATTGGTGGTACGCTCTTCGCCCTCCAAGGTTAGCTACGGGGGTGTCATAGATGGGCATCTTGCCGCCCAGGATTTCGGCCACAACGCGACCATGGTCGTGCATGGCCCCACGTCGGCTGGGCTCGGTGCCAGCCGGGGTGAGTCCGTAGGCAGAAGTGTACTCTCGCTGTGTTGCCTCCATGCGGCACCGCGTGGCCGCGAGGGCAGTGGCGTCCTTGAACAGGACGCAACGAGCCACCTCGAGATCGGCCGTGGCGGTGTCGGGGTTCGCCGACGAGGCGATCAGAGTGCTCAAACCCCAGAGGGCCGCGCCAAGCTGGTTGGACGTGTCGACGCGATCAGTAGCAGCGCTAGCCACGACCCATGTCTGTCTGGAAGCGGTGGAGGAAGTGATGGCCATTACTCCCACATGACCGTGGGAGCCACTGGACTGAGTCACAGCGAATGCGCCCGTGGCCATGGGTGGACCAGCTCAGACAAGCACCTACGCGGGGTACTCGTCAGCGGCCGGAGTCTCGGCGAGGCTGAGCCTGCCGAAGCGCTCGGTGAGCACGTCAATGTCAGCCATAAGGCCGACAGAGTTTCCCACAGGGCATGCCAGAGCAACCCCATGAGCCCGCGGTTTCGCCTGGACGTGCGGTGACGGTGGGGAATGGCGAGGGGTCCCGCCCGGAGCATGAATCCGGCCTGCGCCACGTATGGCCTCACGGTGGGCACCAACTGTCGGCGTTTTCTCACGACAGATGCCATAGGGTGGCTTATAGCGGGTGGTTGGGACCGGAGGACGCCGACGGTCTCCAGGTGCGAGATTGGGCACAAGTGGTGGTCACACACGATGTACCCATGTACAGGGCCCTTCGAGGGAGGTAACACCCCTAGTCCTGCTTGGTTTAGTTAGATGGATGAGCATGTATACAAGGGTGCTCCTGGAGCTGTGTTTGGGGGAGGAAGAAGGAGCAGTCGGCTCATCTTCCTCCATTGCTAGAGGGGGCTCGAGAGCTCTATGCGTGTGTGCGGGGGTGATTGTCCGTCCCCGTTGCATGGGGGGCTCGGGGGGGTTTATAGTCCAACCCCTGGCTCTTATAATATTTTCTAAGTACAAAGGCGGGGGGACCTGGATGGCATCCTCTCCGGCTGGCCTGGGGGTCCCGCCATTCACGTCGTCTCGTCACTTGTAGGGGCCACCGGCTGTGCGGTCACATCTCCTGTTGGGGCCCACCAGCCGGCCCGGTGATTGGCCCTCGCCCACCTACCCCGGCATGGGCCGCCGGGTTGGTGTCACCTAGCGCCAGCCGGTCGGAGTCTCTGGTACAGACGACGCCACTATAGCCACGCCGGGAAAGGTAATCGAGTGTGCGAGGGCATGCCGACACTATTCTGTCACCTGGTCGCACTCGTCGAGGTGAGCGGCCTGGACGGCCGGATTGTAGCCGCGCTCTGCAGTACGTTAGTGGCCACTACTGTAGCCACAGGGCCGCCATCATGCTGGTCGCGTCGTGTCGCCGTACCCGCACGTAGAGGGAGGGACGTCACATGTCCGTCCGAAGGTCAATGGAAGAGGCGCCCCGGAAGCAGCCAGCGATGCCCAGCCGGCCGAGAGTCGCGCTGGCTCCCTGACCGACCGAGAGTCCTCCAGCCGCCCTTGGCCAGCCGACCGTGTTGTCTTTCTTCGAAGCGTAAGGGGGAGGACCCCGTTGCATTGGCCTACTCAGGGATAATAAACCCTTCATATCCTCCGCAAGGCAGAAGAGCTAGTACAACTCACCCGAGAACGTCTGGGACCGCCAAATCGAGACACAAGAGTTGCGCCGACTCTCGCCGCCGAGAAGTGAGCTTAAACAACGAAGATCATGTCTACCTTCGAGTTACTCCTCTCAATGGAACCAAGTGCTTCCACGTCAAAGGAAAGCTTGCACCCAAGTACATCGGCCCCTTCAAGATCACTCCAAGACGAGGAGAAGTTGCCTACCAGGGAGCTACCTTCCGAGCTATCGGATGTGTGCAACGTCTTCCATGTCTCTCAACTCCGGAAGTGTCTCCAAGTTCCCAACCGCCCTGACCTCTACAAGACATCGACCATCAAGCCATCGATCTTCAGCCAGAGCTCACTTACCGTGAGAGGCCACTTCGCATTTTGCATGAAGCCGAGCGCTGCACCCGAAGCAGCACCATCAAGTACTTCAAGTTCCAATGGAGCAACCACACTGAAGCTTAAGCAACCTGGGAGCGTGAAGACTATCTTAGATCGGAGTTTCCTTATCTTTTTAGCTCTTAGCCTAGGAATCTCGGGGAGGAGATTCTTGTAAGGGGGGAAGGTCTGTCATGCCCTGTGTTTAAATCACCTTGATATGTTTGGGTTTATAAAATTTGGAGCCAACTAAAACTTTTTCAGAGTGCTTGTGCTTGTTTCCAATGATGTTTGCTTGCTTGATGATTGTGTTATATGGCACTCCTAGATTCTATTCCACTTCATATTCATCTTCCTTGTCCCAAACCTCTTGACCAATGATCATGCCATGTGAATAGTGCCCAAAACTATTTTTATCAAATTTTATTTTGACCAAATGGGATTTATCGCAATTAGTTTTTCAAAAACCTCTAAAGTAAGGATTTCACTACAAGTCCTCAATTTAGGTGGATCTTTCTTCCCAGAGGCTTTATTTCAAAACTACTATATATAAGACTTCCCAAAACCACAAAATATTATTTCTAAAGATTATTTTCATATTTTATTTAAAGGCTTTTTCTAAAGGCCAGAAATGGTTTTTCCTAGGGAAAAATTATTTAAATGCTTTGAAAATATTTGAGAAAATTTAAGGAAACTCACTAGACATATATTTTCCATATATATGAGTATCAACACAAGGGCATGTTCAAATCATGGGCAAAATCCCTCAAAACCCTTTCGGTTCAAATCAAACTTTTGGAATATTTCTATAAGAAATATTCTCAATAAATTCCAGGAAAATTATAGCAAGTCAACACTATCATAGCTGATGACCTCGAAAAGTTTCATCTCAATACAAATTGATTTGGTTCATAAAACCATCCCAAAACCCTTCCTGTCCAGATTTAAATCCGAGCAACTTTACATTGTGAAGTTTCTCCCCTAGGCCCCAAACTTAATGGGCATCCTCTAATGACCAAATAGTGATGCCATACTAAGTGGTGCATCAAGGGTAAAAACCTAGCATCACTGGATCTATAGAAACCTGATTCTGTTAGGGTTTACCAAGCCTCCATTGTCAACTTCTCTCAATTGAGCTCAAACTTAGTGAATCATATCATTTTTACCTAGCCCTTGACCGTATTGAATACCTCAGTAAGTTGGTGATTTCTTCTTGCCCAAAACAATATCAAACACCTTCTGGTCCATTCATAAAACCACCATATTCACCCCTTACTCTTTTACCCTTGCCCCCAAATTTTTACCACACCTCCTGCCAATGCCCAAGCACCCTCAGTAAGAATCCCATGTCACCAAGCCACTGGTAGGTGGGGTAAACCCCCCCTTTACCCCCTAGACAGCAACATTTCATCCCTCTCTCCCCTTTTCTTCTACCCTAAGGCACCCCAGATGCCTCCCTAAGTACCCTAGGCTTTGTTTACCTCCCCTAGATCCTCTAGGAATAGGTGGCTGCGTAGAAAATGCCAAGGTCATGCCTTGGCATGCAAGGTTCGCACTCTGGAGTGTGGCACAGTGTGCACCCACACTGTAGCCGCTGCCCAGCGGTCGTTCCCGACAGCCTCAGGCCGCCCACCTTGTCCCCCTTGTACCCTTAGACATCCGCAACCCTCCAGGTGGTCGCCCCCCTCCTCCCTCTCTCTTCGGCGACCCCCCATGGCTCGGCCAACCAGAGGGCTCGCATGCGCGAGCGCCCCCATCTCTCTCTTCTCTTCCCCCTGGCCTAGACCACCCCATGAACGCCCTGGACGCACTATCTCCCTTCCCCGCGGCCTGTGGCGAGCACCCCGTGCTCACTGGCGCACCGCATCCATGGTGAGCCGGCGCCCGCCGATATAGAGGGCCTCCCCGAGCCCTTGCCCCTCTCTCCTCGCTCCCTTCTTCCCTCCGCATATTCCCCGTGCCCAGACCGCTCGCCCCCGTGGTCGGGAGCTTTCTCCCGAACCAAAACCTCGCCACCGTTGGGCACCTCCCCTTGCCGGCGATTCCCTTCACCGCGACGCCCCCTCGGCCACCCACCGACACGCGGGAGGCCCCTGAGCGCGCCGATGCCCTCCGCCTGAACTGCCGTGGGTGGAGACACCGTCGGTGAGCTCCCTCCCTTCCTTGTCACGAGGAGAGGGATGACAGGTGGGGCCCACCTGTCATCCCTTCACGCCCCTCCTCTCTCGCTGGCAACCAGGGCCCGCGAGCAGGTTTGAAAACAAAGCTGCCGCGCGCGGCGCCTCCGCCTGGGCCGCATCTCCCCCTGGGCCGGCTCGGCTCCGGTACTGTGGCCCGAGAGGGCACAATACCCCTTTTCTTTTTCTTTTTTGTTTAAACTTGCAAAAATTCCACCGATTTATATATTCATCTGAATCCAAATATTTTTCCATCTAAATTCTTAGAATAATCCATAGAATTTATTAGTGCCACTTGTAAAAATGTTTGAAAATATTTTTAGTACTGTTTTAATTTAAAACCTCTAGTTAGCACTATAAGCTCCTGTTTTATATATTTTTGAAAATCTTTTTAAGTTCAAAAACATAGACAAATATTTTTAGTATATAGCTTTTGGTATTTATCAGATTAGGGTAGCATTTTTGATAGTAGTTTGTGTGTTTTGTTTTTTTCACTTTTATTCGCGACGATAGATTGTGTGGTTGACGAAGAAGTTGGACCCGAAGACCCCGGAGACATTGTTGAGCCAGGCAAGCAGCCCTTTGACCATGACTATGAACCCTTTTATTGCATGGCATATAGCACTTCATTTTGTTGTGTTGATCATAATGATGTGGTGTCCCCCTTCGGTGGGTTGCCTTCGATACTTTATCATTGACACTTGCATCATGCATGACCCTACCACCTTTTGAGGGTTATGCGAGTGGGTGTAGATAGGATGCTAATAGATGCTACGCAAGTGGGTTGGGATTTATTGTAAGACCCCGTTATGCCTGGCGGGATATAGACTGGCCCCACAGAACAACACTAGTCTTTCCTGCGCACTTTGTCCTCACTCGTGCGCACCCAGGACCAACATCCCGGTCGGTCACCCATCCTAGAATCACTCCAAGCCAAGAACGCTTAACTTTGGAGTTCTTTTCGAGTGGGCTTCCGAAAAAGAAGGAATTCCTTTTGATATGAGTAGTCTATCATTCCTATTAAGCCAGAATCTCACATACACCCCCACTCAAAGGAACTGACGTCCTCGTCGGCCTATCAGGAACGTTCCCTCTTGGCACATGTATGCGTGTCTAGTCCAACACATGTGCCATGCCGTGTGCCACAACGGGCCACACGCGCCATGCACCACATGCCCGTGCACCTGACCCGCGCATGCCTGTGTAACTGCAAGGGTCTTCTCTGATACCAATTGTAACACCCAGTTACACTTGGTGGGATCTAGACTGTCCCCACAAACCAACACTATTCTTTCCTGCACACTTTGTCCTCACTCGTGCGCACCCGGGACCAACTTCCCGGTCAATCATCCATCCTAGAAATCACTGCAAACCAAGCACGCTTAACTTTGGAGTTCTTTTCAAGTGGGCTTCCAAAAAGAAGGAATTCCTTGTTGATATGAGTAGTCTATCATTCCTATTAAGCCAGGCTCTCACATTTATGCATAGGGATGGAAGGAGAGTAATGATTTCAAAAAGACTTTTCAAAAACCCCGTCGGGTGCCACTAATGCCCGAGGGAGATAATGTTAAGTTGGGTGACCACTTGAGAAAGAAGTGGTGTACCAGAGCAAGTGAATGTGTGTGTTTTCGAAAACGGATTAGATTTAAGGTATGCTGACCATCCCAACTTTACATGCGCAACCAAGATACCCCTTATGGGATGGGGCTTTGTTGATTACTATGGTTGGTACTAGCAAGGAGCCGGCATTACTAGTGGGAAGAGTGAAGTGGTCACTCTTGAGACGAGGTCGTCCCAGAAGAGGAAAGGCATGCGCTATCTTTACAGGCACCAAGCACACCGTTGCGGCCCTCATGTATAATACGAGCGATGTATACCATGAGGGATGGCACCAATGAGTGGACTCTTTGTTTAGTATCACCATGGGAAATGCATTGCTCGGGTGCTTACCTTGGGTATGTTATATACCGCGAGTCGTGGATGACATGGAAGTTCCCCGAGTCTTGTGGGTAAAGTCTGCAACCTCTGTAGAGTGTAAAACTATTCAAATAGCCATGTCTGCGGTCATGGATAGTTGGAGGTCCTTCTTAAACTATGTCCGGATGTTTTCATGAAACTTGGTGTGAGTATGGATGTGATAGTGACAGAGAGGTCACATGAGCAAAGTCCGATGACTTAGCATGGGAATTTAACTAAGTCCGATGACTTAGTATGAGGAATGAACATGAGGTGTTCAACTCCTACTTATGATGATATATGTATCTTGTTCATATGGATAACCGCCTATTGTTGACGCATGCTTACTAGTTACTTGATCATGTCATTGCATTTAAAATTAGCTTTCTGCAAATTACCTACTTAGTGCTATATCATGCATCTTTGTACCTTGTTTCACAACTTGGGTTGCTTGCGAGTACATTCAAAATACACATTGTCTTGCCACTGGTTATTTAATTGGCCAGGCATGTAAGAATAGGAGTATGTTCAAGAGTTCGTTGGTGACAAACATGCGAACTAGGATGCTTGCCAGTCAGAATGCTTGTAGGTTAAGGCAGATGGCATGGATTCATGCTTTCGACCAAGTTTCCGCTGCTTGTTCTATTTATGTGTTTAGCCCTTGTAGCCCTATCTATGTAAGACTAGACCTTCATGGTCCTTATTTGTGTAAGACGCTTAATGTGGATGTAAGACTCTTGTTATTCAGCTTCTGTGTGTTTAGTGAGCATTGATCTCTGTAATCACTGTACACGTGCATTCGGTGATCGCGACTTATGAGCCGGGGTCCCCACGGGGTTTTCATTAGAATAGAAGGGGAGGTTGAGAGAGAGGGAAAAACTAGCTGTCCGGGAGGGAATCTTGGGTTATACCTCCAAAATAATTGAGCTATGAACCTGAAATTGTTACTAGAGGTATAGCGAAATGAGGGTAAGGTGTGGTGAAAATTTGAGGTCATGGAAATCAATGGAAGAGGTGAAAACAACAGTTTTGGTTTTCTGCCAGAAGGTGTTTATGGAGTTTTGGGAAAGCTAAGTTGCTGTGATTGCCATGAGAGTTAACAGGATTGAGAAATAGGTATAAATGAGCTTGATCACAAGTTTTGACCACATTTAGATAAAGTGGCCAATGTAAAAGATTCAAACCCTAGAAATGGACAAAAATGGAGTTGCTTAGATCTAGCTAAGAAAAACTATCCTCCCTGATGCACCACTTGATGTGGTGGCATATTTTAGGGACTATGGCATGCACAAATAGTTTGGGGTCCAATGGGGAAACTTGGCAATGTAATATTACCAAATTCTTTGAATCGACAAAAATGCGTTTGAGGGGATTTGGTCAAATTAATCTGTTCCCCTTGATCCACCACTTGGTGTGGTTGCATTATTGGAGGATTAGAACATGTCCACAAGTTTTGAGATCAAAAGGAGAAACTTTAGAATGTAGAGTTTCTCAAATTTGGTTCTGGACAGAAGGGGTTTTGGAATACTTTTGTGAACCAAAACTATTGACATTGAGGTGAAACTTGGCTAGGTCATCACATAGGACACATGTGACCTGCTACAATTTTCTAGGATTTAATTGAGAATTTTTCTTATAGAAATATTTCAAATGCTTGAAATAGACAAAAATGGTTTTGAAGGGTTCTGTCCAATACTTTGAATATGACCATGTGTTGAAAGTCTTATATATGGATCGTATATGTCCACTAGGTTTTCCTAAATTTTTATCAAAAAAAATTAAAGAATTTAAATAATTTCCCCTATAAAAGTCAATTTATGTCCGTAAGAAAAACCCTTTAAATAAAATTGTAACAAAATCTTTTAATATAATACTTGGTGGTTTTGGCAAGTCTTTTATATAGTGGGTTTCAAATAGATCATATGGGGAAAAAGGATCCACCCAATTTGGGGACTTGCAGTGCAAATCTCAAATCAAGGGGTTTTGAAAACCTAATTTGAATAAATGCTTTTTATCCAAAATAATATTTTGTAAAAATATAATGAAGTCCTATTCACATGGCATGATCATTGGACAAGAGTGGGGATCAAGGAAAAGGGTTTTGAGAGTAGGAGGATGTTATATGAATTATAGAGCATTGGCAAGCAATTAGACAAGCAAGCAAATAACACACAAGTCAAGCACTCAAATGCACACAAAAGTTGTAATTGGCCCTAATTTTTGAGTCATGTTAGCTTATTCATGACGCAAAACATAGGGTGTGATAGACCTACCCCCCTTACAAGAATCTCGTCCCTAAGTTTCCTAGGCTAGGTGCTGATGCAAGCATTCAGAGGTGATGTAGTCTTCACGTTCCACGTTGTTTCTGCTTCGGCGTGGTTGTCCTTCGGGATCTTGAAGTGCCTGAAGATATGTCTTCGAGTGTACTATTGACTTCGTCTAAGGGTGAACGGGGTTCTTGCAATATGCTAGGCTTGCCTAATGGTTAAGGGTTTGGTGGATGAGGTTCTGACAAGGGCATGTCTTGCGTGTGTATCCCAAAGTCGGGATACCTGGCCAAGTAGTGTGTTTGTGTGCTGGTCCTGGGACTGCTCACGTTGGTTTGTGACGTTTAGATGTCTCGCGTTATAATAATAGGGTCGAGTCTTGGTGTAGCTTCTTGTTGACGGGGAAGTCCTTATCTTCCTTAAAGCAGGAGGTCTTTAGTCGTAGGTGGTCTCCATCCTTGAGAGTGCTGAGGTGCGTCATCGTGGGATTCTCGTTGAGATCTTCTGCTTGAGTAAGTTGCCCAGGTAGATTCTTCATTCTTCTTTGGTCGTTTGTGTTCATCGTCATGGACGCACGTTCCTGGAGGGTCTTTGAGCGTTTTGTCTACTCGTCTCTCCGTGGCAAGGTCTGCGCTGAGTCTCGTCCCTAAGACTGAGCTAAGAGACTTGGTGTCAAAACGGGTCCTACCATCTGGAAAGGTTTCTGAGGGGTTCTAAATAGGCTGACTATTCAGAGTATAGATCAGCCATCTAATCCCCAAGGTCCGACGCTTGGCAAGAGGGGTCAACTACCTTTGATAGGGGGTTTACCATGATCGAGTCAGGTTCATGTCCCTGATTGAACCAAAAAGGGGCTAGCAATGAGGTCATGATAGTCGTTCTACTCCGTTCCAGGCATCTGAAGGGAGCAGGGACGTCATGCTCAACGTACACCATCAAGGTGGTGGAGTAAGGGTTGTTATCATCTCCTCGGTTCCTTCTTAGTCAGGAACTGATGGATGACCAGTCATAACAAGGGGTTCTTCAACCCTCTTGATGTGCAAGGGTTTCATCATGCTTGGACGTCAGCGCTTCTTCATATAGTCTCGTTGATGTAGCTGGTAGAGGAGTGGAGGTTGACTTCTTTTGCTTCTTCTTCTTCATTATCGTGGCTTCGCAATCGCAAAGGTCCTTCATCTTGCTTGGGCAACAAAGTCTTCTTCTGTGGGGAGGGTGCTTCGCGGAGTCCAACTCCTTCAAGGTGAGACCTTATACTTGAGTGTCATGGTAATTTGTGTTCTTGGGTCTGGTCCAAACAGGACTAAGGTGTTCCTTCCTCTCATTGGGTAAATAACTATGTCATCGATGAGGATAAAATCATATTCCTCCAATACCATATAAACACATTTCTCATGGGATGTGTGAGGGAGGCAGTCGTTTGTTCCGGGTGGTGACTTGTCCATGGGTTTGTGGTCCAACCTAATACAGGTCCTTGTGGCCACCTTCCATATGAACATGTCTCGGAGGTCGGGGTGGAGTATCGGCCATAGTCAAATGACGTAGAGCCAATACCTATGGTCATAATCCGACCATATTGTGGCTCGATAAAGCTTTGGAGTTTGAAGGAGCTTAGGATGTGAGTGAACGTCTAACATCTTATCCTGAGCACAACTATTTGATGCCAATAGTACTTCTTATTACTCCACACAAAATCAGCCAATATCATCCAAGGTATCATCTCATACAAGTCAACTCCAACACCCCTCATGCTATTCAACTCCAAAGTTTGAGAGAAGGACTAAACCAAAATCTCATATGTATACTATAGCTAACTCACATATATCCCTATATAAAAATCCTCGGGATAATTTACAATCCGCTAAGCTTGGTCATGACACTACCAATCCAAGTGTCCTACTGATCCTACTCACCGATCCAAGGTCTAAGGTATTTGCATTACTATGCTAAGGAAACGCATAATAAACTGCTCCAAGATCTTGTTTCCTCCCTACGAATCCAATTAACCGATCCGCGAATACCATCCACTATTATATTACCTATTATTGATACAAATCCAATACCAGTGTCGTCCCATATATATCCAGATTTTTTCAAATCTCAAAATTCCAGAAATAACTATCTCATCCCAGTATAACCATCAATTCCCATCACGAGGATCTAGTGAACTCCGATGTTAGGTGCATATGGATCCTTGAATTGATTCTAACAACAACCCAATATTCCTGGTTTGACTTCCAACGAGAAACATGGTATCAAGATCAAGATCACCGCACTAAATCCAAATTACTCCGAACCATGTGGTTTGATTGATCTTGAGCACCTATTAGAATCACCTATTTAAATCCAAGGTTTACATCTAGTAAGAATTCCCTACTAGTTAATCCAGTCACTAACATGTCACCATCAACCAACTGTCAACATTATTTGCCAGAGTCAAGTCATTAATCCACCAAACATTTGGGCTTGTGGTTACAATCGCCCTACTAAAGCCAGATTGACTCAAGGTGGAAGTAAGTTATGCTACTCTATCAACTTGATCCACCAAGTCCACTCACCAGCATAAAACCTCATAATCCATCAAAGGGTCTCAACTACTTCCTCAAGACATTTGTTATTGCTAAATCAAATCATTATCCACAAATCATATACCCTTAGAACGATCCTTCTTATGGCATAAAGGTACTATTGCTAGCATAAGAATGAAGCATGGTTGTTCACTATGATCACTAGCTCCATAATAACCCAGTGCAAAGCAGGGGTTATTGAAGCTCAAGAACTACTCTGGCAAATCCGTGTGTTAAACATGTGACCAGATGCGTGTGCTAGAGGGGCTTGTGAGGTATAGGTTGGGCAAGGGAGGGGTTTTCCAATATTTAGGGAAAAGCATAACTCTATGGGGTTGCATCTCGTCGAGTCTGTTGTAGTCATAGTCTTCAATGCTAGCTGTCCGTCGAGGTGGATCCTTAGTGCATCCTGTCTTGCCGGTCTTTAGTTAACGAGATAGGGGAGAGAAAGTAGCGTCGAGAGAAGTGCCTAAGGGGTTGGTATAGCGTAAGTGCCATCAAGCAAGTGCCGAAAAGGCAAAACACATTTATTAAGATAAGGTGGGTGTTTAGTCGCGTACTTGTTGCCTGGGGCAAAAGTGTGACTTACACCAAAGCACAACCAGGAAAAACAAGCAACACACATCATGGTTCCATTTGAACCATCATACGGACTCGACTTCGCATAGGGGACACATGACTTATCCTACCCTAGGGGTTCTCGCATTCAGTAGTCATGTTTTCTTCTTGTCTTGGAGAGGAGTCCGCTTAGTCTTCTAGGTCTTCTTCATGTGTCGCTATGTATCCGGTTGTTGTTCGTCGAAACGATCCTAGTTGTGCATGGAGAGTCCTGGACAACTTCAGGTCAGGTGAGTTGACGACGAAGGTGATTCTTCACAGTTGTTGAAGGCAGAGTCTTCTAGTGTCTTCCTAGTCGTGACAATGTATCCTTGTCTTCTGAGACGTCGAGGGTTCCAGGGAGGAAATCCTTTATGCGATGACATTGAAAGGCATGGTAGAGTTGTATCGTGTTGATCTTGTTGACGATATCATCAGCACCAAGAGCAGGGGATGATGAGGATCGTTTTCCTGCTCACTATAGTGAGGCAGACCAAATGGCAAGGTTGTCATCCACCGGTGGTTGCCAACACAACAACAAAAAGGACAGGGTTGCTCCATTAGTGATGCATATCATGACATTGCATGTCTTGTGCCCTAGTTATCAAAGGCTAATGTGGCATCATCCTTGGGCAGCGTCGAGGGTGTCACTATCATCTAAGTCTTGATATGCTAATCCATTGAGAAGGTATCTTCTGTCGGCAGCTCCTTGTCTAGTGTCGCCAACTTGGGTCCAAGATATGTCGCCAATTGTCTGGTAAGGTGGCTTCCTTCCAGTTTACCCACAAGGACTGCAAAGAATCCCATGGTCAAGGGCACAAGGGTAGTAGCGACCATTTGCAAAGTGTTGAAAAAGTAGATGAGAAAAGTTAAGAGAAAGATGGTGGAAATGCTGAGGCAAAAACCTTTGCATCCTTTGAAAATTTGGGAGAGGTGAGAAATATAGAGGTTTTGGTAAGTGATTTTGAAGGGCCTGGAAAAATAATTTTGTCCTAACTAATGTCCTTCCTACAGTCAACCTGGCTCTGATACCAGCTCTGTGGGGACCCCGACTCATAAGTCGTGATCACCGAATGTACGTGCACAATGATCCTAGAGATCAATGTTTACTAAACACATATAAACTAAATAACAAGAGTCTTACATCCATTACATATCGGTTCACCGAAATATGGCCTTTATGGCCAAGTCTTCATATGATTGTAGCCGAAATCTTCAATGATAGCGTGAATCGATTCCATCTGCCTTAACCCTACAGGAATTCTGACTGGGAAGCATCCTAGCTCGCATATCCGTCACCAAGATAATCTTCATCATCACCTGATCTTTCATCCCTGGCCAATAAAATAACCAGTGACAATCCAATGGGTACTTTGAATGTACTCGCAAGCAACCCATGTTTGGAACAAGGCAATAACAATGCATGATATAGCACTAATAGGTAAGTTTTGCAGAAAGCTAGTTTTGAGTGCAATGACATGATCAAGTAACTTAAGGAAGCACGCCTCAACCATAGACAGGTGTTCATAAGAACAGGTCACAGTCATCATCATAAGAAGGGGGTTGGACGTCTCATGTTCAACCATCACACCAAGTCCTCAGACTTGTCTCATGTACCGTCTGAACATCTCATGTTTAGTCATCATGCCAAGTCATCCGACTCGATTCAAGTATCATCCTTGTCACCACACACACACACACCGAGTTTTGAGGAAACATCTGGATGTAGTTTAAGAAGGACCTCCAACTGTCCATGACTGTGGACACGGCTATTCGAATAGTTTTATACTCTGCAGAGGTTGCGTAAACACTGGAATTGGCTCTGTCAAGGAGTACATGCAGAAATTCAACCTGCTATCAAGGTATGCAGCTGAAGATGTCAACATGGACCCTGCTAAGATGGAACGCTTCATGGAAGGACAAAGCAAACCCTGCAGTACCAACTCATCGTCTGTGACTGTCGGACCTTCTTGGACCAACTGAACAAGGCCCTCATGTTTGAAGACAACATGATGCCGTGGACGAGACTCGCAAGCACAAGATGATCAGCAACTGAAATTCCAGCAGCCAGAAGCCTCGCCCCTAGCAGCTAGCCCCGGCCAAGCCGTCCTATCAGTGCATCAGGCTATACCTCCTCCACCTCGTCCGAGCTACCAGCCTCAGCAGTATGCCAATCCTAGGCCAGTTTACAAGAACCCCAATAGAAATAACAACAGAAGGAACAACAACAACAACAACTATGGTCAGGTCACTTGCTTTGGGTGTGGTCATCCTGGACACATCTCCAAGCAATGCCCTAACAAGAAGCCAGATACACTACACCCCAATGCACTAAACCAAGGTCAAGGCCATGGAGCGCCACGAAGGAACCCAGCTGCCCGCAACCAGCCCAACAATGGCAAGGGTCATGTGAATCATGTCATTACAGAGGAAACCCAGGAATACCCGAACGTCATACTAGGTACGCTCCTCATTAACTCAACCCCAATAACATTACTGTTTGATTGTAGAGCTTCGCACTCTTTTATTACTCAAAAGTTTTCACTAGAGAGTGGTATGAAGCCTGCACCCCTGGGTAGTGATATGTTGATACAAATCCCGGGATCAGTTATGAAGTCCATGATAGGATGTAAAGGAGTTGAGATTAACGTACACGGGCTAGTGTTCCTAGCAAACATTATCATCCCAACGTTGCAAGGCTTGGGTGTGATCCTCGGCATGGCCTGGCTAACCAAGCACCAAGGCTTGTTATACTATGCCAAAAGGACTGTTACCATGACCAATATCCAAGGAGTGGAAGTAAAGTATGTTCCCAACCATGTCTCCAGTCAAGCCCCTCAGGTTAACTGTCTGTCAGGAATTGAGTTGTATTAAGTGTCAGTGGTATGTGAATACCCAGATCTATTCCCTCATGAGCTGCCCCGAATGCCTCCTGACGACGACATTGAGTTCATCATTGAACTAATGCCCGGGGCAAGGCCCATCTATAAGAATCCCTATACAATGGGATACGAAGAGTTTGCTGAGTTGAAGAACCAACTGGCAGAGCGGCTCAGAAAAGGACTGATTCACCCTAGTGACTCTCGTTGGGGATCACCTATTCTATTTTTGTCAAAGAGTGACGAAACTATCAGACTTAGTGTCGATTACCGTTCCCTCAGTGAGGTCATTGTAAACAACAAGTACACACTGCCCAAGATTGAAGACATGTTCGATCAGTTGAATGGAGCTAAGTTGTTTTCAAAGATTGACCTCAGGTCTGGGTACTAACATCTGAGGATCAAACCCCAAGACATTTCGAAGATGGCATTTGTAACCCGGTATGGCCTATATGAATATACGGTCATGTCATTTGGGTTAACCAATGCCCCTGCCTACTTCATGTACCTCATGAACAAAGTTTTCATGGAGTACTTGGACAAGGTTTTTACCGTCTTCATTGATGGCATACTCTTATTCTCCAAGTCTGAAGAAGACTAGGAGCAACACTTGATATTGGTCCTAGACAAGCTTCGAGAGCACCAACTTTATGTCAAGTTCAGCAAGTGTGAATTCTTGCTGCATGAAGCTGGGTTCATTAGTCATGTGTTGGCTATACAAGGATTGTCAGTGGATCCTTCCAAGATCTAAGCCATGAATGAATTGCAATCCCCAAGCAATGTGAAGGAAGTCAGAAGTTTCCTCAAACACGCGAAGTATTACCGCAAGTTCCTCGAGGGATTCTCGAGCATTGCCCGACCCATGACTGAGCTCTGTAAGAAGAATCAGAAGTTCGAATGGACACATAAGTGTAAGGAAAGCTTCAAAGAGCTCAAGAAGAGATTGACCACAACCCTAGTTTTGGCAACCCCTCACATTCACAAGGAGGTTGTGATATATTGTGACGCATCGAGAGCCGGGCTTGTAGGTGTTCTAATGTAAGAAGGCACAGTCATAGCATATATATGCAGATAGCTACGTCCTCACGAATAGAACTACATTGCTCATGATGTCGAGTTGGCAGTCAAAGATGGTTGCAGATGATCAAGGATTATGACCTCAATGGTCAATACCACGCCAAAAAGGATAACGTGGCGGCAGACGCCCTAAGCAGAAAGGCTTGTTTATTGAAAGCTATGATTAAGGAAAGGCTAAAGAGCTTGAAAGCTTTGGCTTGGAACTAGTTGCACCTGGATTCCTAGCCAACCTCGAAGTAAAGCCTACCTTGATGGATGATATTAAGGAAGCTCAAAAGGGACATGAGAGTATTGAAGGCATCAAGAGGAAGATCAAGGCAGGCACGGCCCTAGGATTCTAAGTGGATGAACAAGAAGTTGTATGGTTCGAAAAGCGCCTCTGTGTACCCAACAAAGTTGAGCTCGAGAACTTGATCTTACAAGAAGCTCGTGACACTCCGTATTCCATAAATCCCGGAGGAACCAAGATGTACCAAGACCTCAAAGCAAGATTTTGGTGGCATGTCATGAAACGGGAAATAGGCAGCTTTATTGCTAAATGTAACATATGTCAGAGGGTCAAAGCAGAACATGACCAACCCACTGGATTGTTGCAACCCCTCAAAGTGTGTGAATGGAAATGGGACAAGGTCGGGATGGACTTCATGACTAGATTACCTAGGTCAAGCAATGTACATGATTCTATTTGGGTCATTGTCGATCACCTGACCAAGGTAGCTCATTTGATTCCCATCAAGACCACTTATGATGGTAACAAGCTAGCAAGTGTTCACATCGAGCGTATTTGAGCCTCCATGGAGTTCCAAAGGAGAATGTGTCAGACCGTGGAACCCAGTTCACCTTGAGGTTCTGGAAGAAGTTTCACGAGGCAAGTGAACCAAGCTCGACTTCAACACAACTTTCCACCACTAGACTTGACGACATACGGAACGAGTACATTAGAGACTCAAAGATATGCTTCATGCTTGTGTTTTAGCATATGGAGCCAAGTGGGAAGATTCCCTACCGTTCGCCAAGTTCTCCAACAACAATAGCTATTAGTCGAGTCTTCAGATGGCTCCATTTGAGGTGTTGTATGGACACAAGTGCCTATGGGGACCCCGACTCATAAGTCATGATCACAGAATGCATGTGCACAATGATCCTAGATATCAATGCTCACTCAACACAGAGGAACTGGAATACAAGAGTCTTACGTCCTTACATATCGTCTTACACAAATAAAGGCTAGTTAGGCCAAGTCTTACATAGATAGGGCCGCAAGGGTCAAACACTTAAACATAACAAGCAGCGAAAATCTTGATCGGAAGCATGAACCCATGCCATCTGCCTTAATCCTACATGCATTCTAACTGGGAAGCGTCCTAGTTCACATGTTCCTCACCAATGAACTCTTCTCCATATTTCTGCTCTTCCATGTCTGGCCAATTAAATAACCAGTGGCAAGCCAATCAATACTTTGAATGTTCTTGCAAGCAATCCCATGATTTGTAACAAGGTACAACAATGCATGATATAGCACTAAGTAGGTGGGTTTTGCAGAAAGCTAATTTTTAATTACAATGATATGATCAAGTAACTTAAGTAAGCATGCATCAAGAGCTAGCAAGTATCCATGTGAACAAGTTACAGATATAAATATAAACAGGGGTTGAACATCTCATGTTTAATCATCACGCCAGTTCATCTGACAGAACTCAAGTATCATCATTGTCACCAACACACACACATCGGGTTTGTGAAAACATCGAACATAGTTTAGGGAAGACCTCCAACTGTCCATGACCGTCCACATGGCTATTCGAACAGTGTTACACTCTGCAGAGGTTGCACACTTTACCAACGATGTGCCTGGTGCCTGTGTAGACACCGCATGATCGCCCTTACCGGCACGACCCCGTATCGAGAGTGACCACGCCACTCCCGCCACTAGTAATGTGGGCACTATGCTGGTACCCACCAAAGTCATCAACAAAGCCCCGTCCCAAAAGGGGTATCATGGTTTTACATGTAAGGTTGGGATGGTCAGGAAATCTGAAATCTCTCTGTTTTCGAAAACGCACACACAACTTTCTCCAGCACACCACTTCTTTATCAAGTGCTTACCTAGATCAACTTCATCTCCCTTGGGCATTAGTGGCACCCGACAGTGTTTTCAAAAAGTCTTTGAAGTGATTTTGTCTCCATCACCATGCATATTCCCAATACCACTTGTGTAGCATCTACTAAGCATCCTAACTACTCCCACCCGCACAACCCTCATAAGAAGGCAGGGTCATGCACGATGCAAGTATCAACGATAAAAGTATCGGAGGCATCCCACCGTAGTGGTCACCGCATCAACATGATCAATATAACGAAATAAAGTCCTTTATGCTATGCAATAAAAGGATTTATAGTTATGGTCAAAGGGCTGCTTGCCTGGTCAACAAAGTACTCGGGATCTGTAAAGTCTTCAAGTCCAACCCCCTCATCAATACCGCAATCTATTGTCGTGATAATAACGAGAATTATAATAAGAATCATCACAAAAATAGAGCACACAAAAACACATCTAAAATGTTACCCTACTATGAAAATTACTACATACTAAAATAAAATTATTTGTCTAAGGATTTGTACGTAAAATATTTTAAAAACAACAGATAAAAGGTTTTCTAAAATTTACACACATGGCAATATTAAATTCTACATATTATTACGAGAATGTAGGTGTAAGAAATTTTGGATTTGAAGGAATATTCTATTCTATGGATTATTTGGCAAATGGCAGAAAAATGGAAAATAAAAAGAGCACTATGCTCTTGGGTCAGCAGCGGGTGACCAGAGCCAACCCAGGAGAGTCCTGGCCCAGGTGAGGGGGCACACGTGCGGCAAGTTTTATTGCAAACCTACCCACGGGCCTGACCTGGCAGTGAGAGGAGGAGTGGTGAGGGGATGATAGGTGGATCACACTTGTCATCCCTAACCTTGGTCAGAGAGGCGGGGGAGCTTACTGTTGGCGACTCAGGCCATGACGGTACAAGCGGAGGGCACCGGCGGCTTCACTTGGTTGGCGCGCTTGTGTGGTATGTGAAGCGGGCCAACGGAGGTGAGGATTTCGTCGACGACGAGGAACCCAACCGACCGGCCGAGGAGGTCGAGGTTGAACAGCACGATTCTGCCGATGAAGCAAGGAGTTAGGGACGGGGTAAGGACCCTGTGATCGAGGGGAAGCTTAGGGAGAAGAAATGGAGGTTGGAGGGGCTCCATACCGTATGATTGGCGTTGAGCCACGACGACAGATCTTTTGCTCGGAGTCGAGCTCCCGAGCAGCGAAACGATATGGATTGGGTGCGCGGGCACGGTTAGGAGGGTGGGAAGGCAGTAGAAGGAGAGGGCAAGGCGCAAGGGTCGCTCTTATCGGGGGTCGAGGCGTGTCATGGACCAAGTCCACGGGTTGTCGCTAGAGGGGCTCTAGGGTCATGGGAGGGGCTCGGGTCCTCTGAGCGGTGCTCGTGGGGGTGGACTAGGTTGCCGGGAGTGAGAATGAGAGCGGGGCGAGCTCGAGGTGGCTCCCTAGGGCGGCATCGGGCATGCACATGCCGAGGTCATCGGACAAAGAATGGAGAGGGGGCTGACCGCCTGCGTTGCAGCGGACGTAGTGGCCGACCATGGGGACAAGCTCCCTCATTCCCAACCTGTCGGAGGTGGGGATGGGTGATACGTCCATTTTGCATCATGATTTTATATTGATATTTATTGCATTATGGGCTGTTATTTCATATTTTGGTACAGTACTTATGCCTTTTCTCTCTTATTTTACAAGGTCTACATGAAGAGGGAGAATGCTGGCAGCTGGAGTTCTCGACTTGAAAAGGAGCAAATCTGATATACCTATTCTGCTCAACTCCAGAAGTCCTGAAAATCTACGAAGAATTATTTTGGAATATATAAAAAATACTGGGCAAAAGCAATACATCAGGAGGCCCACTAGGGAGCTACAAGCCTGGTGTCTGCAACCACCCCCTCGCCGCAGGTAGCGAGCTTGTGGCCCACCTAGCAGCCCTCCATTACCCATCTTCTTCTATATTGAGGGCTTCATCGAGGAAAAAATCATAAGAGACCTTTTGGGATGAAGCACCGCCGTCTCGAGGCGGAACTTGGGTAGAACCAATCTGGAGCTTTGGTAGGGCGATCATACTGGTGAAACTTCCCTCTAGGAGGGGGAAATCAAAGCCATCATCATCACCAGCGATCCTCTCATCGAGAGGGGGTCAATGTCCATCAACATCTTCATCAACACCATCTCCACTCCGAACCCTAGTTCATCTCTTTTATCCTATCTTTGTCTCAAAACCTCAGATTAGTACTTGTGGGTTGCTAGTGGTGTTGATTACTCCTTGTAGTTGATGCTAGTTGGTTTACTTGGTGGAAGATTATATGTTTAGATCCTTGATCATCACTTATAATCCTGTGATTATGAACATGAATATGTTTTGTGAGTAGTTACGTTTGTTCTTAAGGACATGGGATAAGTCTTGTTATAAGTAATCATGTGAATTTTTTATTCGTTCCATATTTTGATGAGATGTATGTTGTATCTCCTCTAGTGGTGTTTTGTGAATGTCGACTACATAACACTTCACCATTGTTTGGGCCTAGAGGAAGGCATTGGGAGGTAATAAGTAGATGATGGGTTGCTAGAGTGACAGAAGCTTAAACCCTAGTTTACGGATTTCTTCGTAAGGGGCTGATTTGGATCCACACGTTTCATGTTATGGTTAGATTTATCTTAATTCTTCTTTCATAGTTGCGGATGCTTGTGGGACGGCTTAATCATAAGTGTGAGGCTTGTCCAAGTAAGGACAACACCCAAGCACCGGTCCAACCACATATCAAATTATCAAAGTAGCAAACGCGAATCAAATGAGGATGATGAAAACTAGTTTGACATCAATTCCCATGTGTCCTCGGGAGTGCTTTGCTTTATATAAGAGTTTTTCCAGGCTTGTCCTTTGCTATAAAAAGGATCGGGCCACCTTGATGCACCTTTGTTACAATTGTTACTTGCTACCCGTTACGAATTATCTTATCACAAAACTATCTGCTACCGATAATTTCAGTGCTTGCAGAGAATACCTTACTGAGAACCGCTTGTCTTTTCCTTCTGCTCCTCGTTGGGTCCGACACTCTTACTTATCGAAAGGACTACGATAGATCCCCTATACTTGTGGGTCATCAATGGGCGCCAACTATAGTGCGGATGCAATCTGTATCACACTATAGAGCACGATTATTGCATGCCATTGCTTTCCTTTGGAAGCTTCTACTTGGCCTCCCGTGTCTAGGGGACCTAGGGGAGGAAACAAGTAGGGCAAGGCATTGGATAATCTGGTGAACCACTAGGGTGAGAGAGGGGTGGAGAGAGATGGAATGCTACTGTCTAGAGGGGTAAAATGGGGTTTTACCCCATCAACCAGGGAGTCAAGGCCATGCAAGACTTACTTGAGGTAGAAGGGGACCAGGAGGTGATGTGGTAAAAACTTAGGCTAAGGAGAATGAGTTAGAGGGTGGAAACAATAGTTTCCAGAAATGATCGGAAGGTGTTGGATAAAGATTTAGGCATGCAAATGGAGTTTCCTTGCCAAAAGTTCTAACATTATTAAATATAAGGTATAAATATGGTTGACCACCAAGTTTGAGCCCATTTGAGCAATGTTGACAATGGAAACTTAGAAAAACCTAGAAATCAACAGAATCAGATTCCTATAGATCTAGGCATGCATTTCCATTCTCCTTGATGCACCACTTTGCGTAGCATCATCATTTGGGTAAAAGAACATGTCCACAACGTTTGGGATCAATAGGAGATACTTCACAAAGTTGCTCAAATTTGACTTAGACATGAATGGTTTTCGAATATTTTGGTGAATCAAATCAACTTGTATTGAGATGAAACTTTCTAAGATCCTCACATATAACATGTAGGACTTTATGGAGTTTTCCTGGAATTTATTGGGAAAATTTCTTATAGAAATATTTCAAATGCTTTATTTAAGCATAAAGGGTTCTAAGGGGTTTTGCCCATGATTTTGAACATGACCATGTGTTGAAACTCATATATATGGAAACTATATATCCACTGAGTTTCTCTAAATTTTCTCAAATATTTTAAAAGCATTTGAATAATTTCTCCCTATAAAAGACCATTTCCGGCCTTTAGAAAAAGCCTTTAAATAAAATAGGAAAATAATCTTTAAAAATAATAGTTAGTGGTTTTGGGAAGTCATATACATAGTGGGTTTCAAATAAAGCATCAGGGAAAAAAGGATCCACCGACTTTGAGGACTTTTAGTGCAAACCTCAACTCAGGGGTTTTGTAAAGCTAATTTGAATAAATCCTTTTTGGTCAAAATAAATATTGATAAAAATATTTCTAGGTACTATACACATGGTATGATCATTGGGAAAGATGTTTGGATCAAGGAAGATGAGTATAGAGAGGAGTAGAATCTAGGCAAACACCATCAACCAACCAAGCAACCATGGAATAAATCAAACAAGCATGTGCACTCGAAAAGTTATAATTGGATCCAAATTTTGTAAATCCATAGCATAGAAACTTGATACAAACATAGGGTGTGACAGGCCTACCCCCCTTACAAGAATCTCGTCCCCGAGATTCCTAGGCTAAGCGCTAAAAAGATAAGGGAACTTAGATCTAAGGTAGTGTTCATGCTCCCAGGTTGCTTCTGCTTCATTGTGGTTGCTCCATTGGACCTTGAAGTACTTGATGTTGCGGCTTAGGGTGCAAAGCTCTGCTTCATCCAAAATACGAACTGGCTCTCATGATAAGTGATTTCTAGATGAAGGTCGATGGCTTGATGGTCGATGTCCTTGTAGAGGTTGGGGCGGTTGGGAACTTTGAGGCACTTCTGGAGTTGTGACACGTGGAATATGTTGTGCATGTCTGATAGATCGGAAGGTAGGTCTAGTTGGTAGGCAACTTCTCCTCGCTTGGCGGTGATCTTGAAGGGTCATATGTATCTAGGTGCCAGCTTTCCCTTGACGTGGAAACGCTTGGTCTCTTTGAGGGGCATGACTCGATGGTAGACATGGCCACCGACACAGAAGTTCATTTCTTAGCGGTGAGAGTCGGCGCCACTCTTTTGTGTTGACTTAGCGGTCTCGAGACATTCTTGGACGAGTTGAACTTTCTCCTCTACTTCGCGGAGAATGTCTAGCCCAAAGACTGGTCCTTCTCCGGTCTCCTACTGGTTGAGGAGAGTACGGCACTTGCGTCCGTACAACACCTCAAATGGTGCCATCTGACGACTCGACTGATAGCTATTGTTGTAGGAGAACTCGGCGAATGGTAGGCAATCTTCGCACTTGGGTCCACATGCCAAAACACAAGCACGAAGCATATCTTCGACTCTCTGGTTCACTCGGTCGGTATGTCCACCGGTATGGGGGTGAAAAGCAGTGCTGAAGGAAAGCTTGGTTCCCATCGGTCCTTGAAACATCTTCCAAATCCTTGAGGTGAACTAGGTTGTTCAGTATGATACAATCTCCTTTGTAACTCCATGGAGGTTCACAATAAACTCAATGTAAAGGCCGGCCAGCTTGTTACCATCATAGGTGGTCTTGACGGGAATGATATGGGGTACCTTGGTGAGGTGATCAACAATGACTGAAATAGAATAATGTCCTTTGCTTGACCTTGGTAATCCGGTGATGAAGTCCATCTCGACTTTGTTCCACTTCCTTTCAGGCACTTTTAGAGGTTGCAATAGTCCAGTGGGGCATTGATACTCGGCTTTGACTCTTGTGGTCTGTGTATATGTCACATCACTTTCCCAGAAGGAAATGTTGCCATGTCTTCAAGGCATGAACCATGGCTGCTAACTCAAGATCATGAGTAGCGTAGTTCTCTTCGTGAGGACGTAGTTGTCTGGATAGATATTCTATGACTCTACCCTCTTGCATTAGAACACCTGCAAGCCCGGTTCTCGATGCATCACAATATATCACAATCTCCTTGTGAATATCGGGGGCGGCCAAAACTGGAGGTGTTGTCAATCTCTTCTTGAGCTCCTAGAAGCTTTCGTGACACTTTGACGTTCATTCGAACTTCTTGTCTTTCTTCAAAATCTGAGTCATGGGTCGGGCAATGCTCGAGAATCCTTCGATGAACTTGCGGTAATATCCCGCGAGTCCGAGGAAGCTTCTTATTTCCTTCACATTCTGTCACGGCTTTGATCTTGGTAGGATCCACTGACAATCCTTCCGCACTCAATACATGACCCAAGAATGCAACTTCATGCAGCCAAAACTTGTACTTGCTGAACTTGGCATAAAGTTGGTTCTCTCGAAGCTTGTGTAGGGCCAATCTTAAGTGCTCTTCTTAAGACTTGGAGAAGACGAGCATGTCATCAATGAAGACAACAACAAAATTGCTCAAGTACTCCAGGAAAACTTTGTTCATGAGGTACATGAAGTAGGCTGGGGTATTGGTTAACCCAAATGATATGACTGGGTATTCATACAAGCGATACTGGGATACAAATTCTGTCTTCGTAGTGTCTTGGGGTCTGATCTTCAGCTGGTAGTACCCAGTCCTGAGGTCGCTTCTTGGAAAACACCTAAGCTCCATTCAGCTAATCGAAAAGGTCTTCAATCTTCGGGAGTGAGTACTTGTTCTTTATTGTGACTTCATTGAGAGAATGCTAATCGACACAGAGTCTGAAAGTTTCATCCCTCTTTGACACAAATAGAATAGGTGATCCCCAAGGAGAGGCACTAGGGCGAATGAATCTTTTGGTGAGTTGCTCTGCCACTTGCTTTTTTAACACAGCCAACCCCTCGGATCCCATTCTATATGGACAATTATAGATGCGTCCTGCTCCGGGAATGAGCTCAATGATGAAGTGAATGTCGTGGTCAGAAGGTATTCTAGGCAGCTCATTAGGAAATACATTCGGGTATTCACATACCACATGCACTTGATCCGACTCAATTCCCGATAGACAATTAATCCGAGGGCCTTGTGTGGAGGTATGGCCGGGACATACTTGACTTCCACTCCTTGTCTATTGGTTATGATAACGGTCCTGTTGCCACAGTCCAAATAGCCTTGTTTCTTGGTTAACCAGTCCATGCCTAGAATCGCATCCAAGCCTTCGGACTTTATGATGATAAGGTCTGCTAGGAAGTCTACCATGTTGATGTTGATCTTAACTACTTCAGAACCTGTCCTAGACTTCATAACTAATCTCGGGGTTTGTCTCAACATACGACTACCTAGGGGTGTAGGCTTCATACCACTCGCTAGTGAAAACTTTTGAGTGAAAAAAATGCAAATCTCCACAATCAAACGTTACTATTGCTGGGGTTGAGTTGGTGGGGAACGTACCCTGTATGACGTCCGGTTCTTCCTGGGCTTCCCGAGCGGTGACTTAATTCACACGTCCCTCGCCATTGTTGGGCTGGTTGCAGGGAGGTGGGTTTGTTGGTGGCGCTCCACGGCCTTGATCTTGGTTTGGCGCATTGGGGCGCGGTGCATCTGGCTTCTTGTTGGGGCACTACATAGAGATGTGTCCTGGCTGACAACACCCAAAGCAAGTGACTTGACCAGGGTTTTCATTGTTGTAGTTCCAGCCGCCATTGTTTTAATTGGGGTTGTTGTAAACTGTCCTAGGATTGGCATATCGATGAGGTTGGTAGCTCGGACGAGGCGCAGGAGGTCTAGCCTATTGTGGCTGATAGGTCGGCTTGGCTGGGGTTGGCTGCTAGGGGCGAGGCTTCTGGTTGATGGAACTACCCTTGCTAATCATCTTGCACTTTCGAGTGTCGTATATGGCACGACGCTTGTCTTCCAGCATGAGGGCCTTGTTCACTAGGTACCAAAAGGTCCAACAGTCGCAGAAGATGAGCTGATACTTCAGGGTTTGCTGAAGTCCTTCCATGAAGCGTTCCATCTTAGCATCTTTCGTGTTCACATCTTCAGGTGCATACCTTAACAACAGGTCGAACTTCTGCACGTACTCCTTGATAGAGCCACTTCCTTGCTTTAGAGCTCGATATTCTCTCTTTTTGATAGCCATGACCCCAGAAGGAATGTGGGTGGTGTGGAATCCTTCCTTGAAGTTATCCCACATGATCACACAATCTCCTTGCATGACCTTGAATCTGTCCCACCAAGATCTGGCGGTACCTCCGAGGTCATGAGAGGCATACAACACCTTCTCACTATCCTCATTGCAATTGACTAGTGCAAGGAGGTCCTCGATGGTACTGGTCCAGTCATCGACATCCAGAGGTTCAACAGGTTCTATGAAGGTTGGGGGCGAATTTCTCATGCACTCAGATAGAGTGGAGCGGCCATTGCCATTCCTGCCTTGCTGCTGGTTGATGACAAGGACTTGGGACATTTGCTGAATAGCAATAGTGTTGGCTTGGCGTTCTTCCCGAAGAACTTGGAGAAATTGAGCTATCGTCATGGTCTCTGGTAGAGGTGGTGGTGGGAGAATGTCGCCTCATGGCTGCTTCTGGTGTTCTCCAGCCCGAGAAGCCCCACCAGCTCCCTGTTGCTAGATGACGTTGTTTTCTTTAGGGTTGGTGAAGGAGTTGTTGCGGGTTGTAGACACCATCCTGTTTGGAGCGTCCAAGTCACACAACTAGAATAGACAAGTAGAAAAGTAATAATGGAGAAAGCGCGCCAAAGGGCGTTGGTATAGTGCAAGTGTGGTAAAACAAAGGCTGAAAGACCAACACATATATTAAGACAAGATATACGATGGAGTCGCTTACATATTGCGTAAGGTAAAAGTGTGATTTGCATCGGAACACAAACAACAAAACAAACAACAAACATACATGGTTTCATATGAACCATTACACGGACTCGACTTCGTACGAAGGGTACATGACTGATCCTACCCTAGGTGTTCCTGGACTATGGCAGTGGAGTGCTCGGTCTCGTAGTCACGCTCCTCTGGGTCCTCTTCCTGATCGTCCTCCAGACGGCCAGTCAAGGGAGTCGGAGAATGAGGAGGTCCATCCCGACGACGCTTCATCGGTGGGTCAGTGAAGAGCGCATGGTACTCCTTCGCACTCATGCGACAACGTCCTGTGGGTGCATCTCTATCTAGGGGTACTCCTCCTCGATAAGCCACAGATAGTCGTCTCTTGGGGGCTCGATACTTCTTGATCCTATCACAATTCATCTTGGATTGACGAAGTAGCTCTTGGGTGTGGTGATGTTCCTCGTGGAGCTTCCCGAACTCCTTAATCAGGTTGTGAACCAAGCTATCGGCGGAGAGGCAGAAGTAGGTCTAGAACCCGAGTGGTGTGCCATCCTCCTTGGAGGTAATCAACGTCCAACTGTCGCAATCATCCTTCCTGAAAAGTAGGTAGCGAGTAGCTGGCTCGTCATCCATCTCTGGAATGATGTCTTAAACGTGTAGGAGTGCCTTGCCTGCAGTTGTCTCTACTTCGAGTGCCATTGTCTCCATATGGGGTCCTTCAAAGAACCAACTTGTCGAGGAGTTGTTTGCCTTCACAACCACATCAACGTGCTACTCCTTCGTGACGGCATCGACCCAGTGATCGTGGTAGAGGAGAGCAGGTGGTTTGCAAAACTGGCACTTCTCTAGGCTATCCTCAAGGAGTAGGGGAAAGCCAGATGTTAGGAAGACTTTGGGTACGACGACCATCTACAAAGGTTTGTAGGGAGGAGAGTTAGTAGAGTGCTAAGAGAAGACTAGGAGAGATAAGAAGTGCAGAAACTCCTAAGTATAGGTGCTAGGTGTAGTTTTGAAAACAGCTTTATCCTAACAAACGTCCATCCTAACGAAGGGCATCCTACAATCAGGATGGCTCTAATACCAGCTCTATGGGGACTCTTATTGATAAGTCGTGATCACCGAATGCACATGCATAGTAATCCTAGAGAATAATGATCACTGAACGCACATAAACTGGAATACAAGAGTCTTACATATTTCCATATTGTCTTACAAAAATAAAAGGCCAGCTAGGCCAAGTCTTACACAGATAGGGCCGCAAGGGCCAAACACTTAAACATAACAAGTAGCAGTAATCTTGATCGGAAGTGTGAACCCATGCCATCTGCCTTAAACCTACATGCATTCTAACTAGGAAGCGTCCTAAATCGCATGTTCGGCACCAATGAACTCTTCTCCATATTCTTGCTATTCCTTGATTGGCCAATTAAATAACTAGTGTCAAGCCAATTAGTACTTTGATTGTACTCGCAAGAAATTCCATGATTTGGAACAACGTACAAGAATGCATGATATAACACTAAGTAGGTGAGTTTTGTAGAAAGCTAATTTTTAAGTGCAATGATATGATCAAGTAAATTAAGTAAGCATGCATAAAGAGGAAGCAAGTATCCATGTGAATAGGTTACATATATATTATATAAAATGGGGCTGAACATCTCATGTTCAATCATCACGCCAATCATCAGACTTAACTCAAAAATCATCTTTGCCACCAACACACACACACACACACACACACACACACACACCGGGTTTGTTTAAACATCTGACATAATTTAAGGTGGACCTCCAACTATCGATGACCGTGGACATGGCTATTCAAATACTTTTACACTCTACATAGGTTGCACATTTTACCCACAATACTCGGGAAACTTCCATGTCAAGCAACGACTCTCGATATTGTCCATACCTGAGGTAAGTACCAGAGCATAATCTTTCCCCTAGCGATACTAAATAAAGAGTCAACTCGATTGATACTAAATACCTGAGGTAAGTACCAGCTTGACCCCTTATTTAGAGTGAGCACGCCAGTCCCGCCACTAGTAATGCAGGCTCTATGCTAGAACCCACCAAAGTAATGAACAAAGCCTTGTCCCGTAAGGGGTATCGTGGTTGTACATGTGAGCTTGGGATGGTCAGGAAATCTTAAATCTCTCCAATTTCGAAAACACACACACAACCTGCTCTGCCACACCACTTCTTTATCAAGTGGTTACCTAGTTCAACTTCATCTCAATCGGACATTAGTGGCACCGGACGGGGTTTTCAAAAAGTCTTAGAAGTGATTTTGTCTCCGTCACCATGCATATTCTCAATCCCAGTTGTGTAGCATCTACTAAGCATCCTAACTACTCCCACCCGTATAACCCTCATAAAGAGGTAGGGCCATGCACGATGCAAGTATCAACGGTAAAAGTATCAGAGGCATCCCACCGTAGTGGTCACCACATCAACCTAATGAATATCATGAAATAAAGTGCTATATGCTATGCAACAAAAGTTTTTATATTCATGGTCAAAGGGCTGGTTTCGTGGCTCAACAAAGTCTTCGAGATCTTCAAAGTCTTTGAGTCCACCTCCTACGTCAATAGCGCAATCTATCGCCGCGATAATAGCGAAAATAATAAGAATCATCACAAAAACAGAGCATGCAAAACCACATCTAAAATGTTACACTACTCTAAAAAATACTACATAACAAACAAAAATTATTTGTCTAAGGTTTTGTAGTGAAAAATATTTTCAAATCTATTTTTAACAGAGATAAAAAATACTAAAAACGGGTTTTTAAAATAAAATAGTACAGAAGAGGTTTTCAAAAATTTACACACGTGGCACTATTAAATTCTACATACCATTACAATAATTTATGTGGAAGAAATTTTGGATTTGAAGGAATATTCTATTCTGTGGATTATTTGGCAAATGTCATAAAAATGGAAAAGAAAAGGAGCACTATGCTCTTGGGCTAGCAACGGGCGAGCAGATCCGGCTCAGGGGAGTTGCAGCCGAGGCAAGGGGGCACGCATGTGGGAGGTTTCATTTCAAACGTACCCACGGACCCAACCTAACAGCGAGAGGAAGAAGGGTGAGGGGATGACAGGTGGGCTCTATCAATGTTCTGGGAATGGGGGTACCTAGACCTGCCTGCCTGCGGGCCGGGACATGGACCACCTCATCCGCTAGGTGCGCCTCAACTCAAGACAAGGCCCTTGCGAGGGCCTTGGGCTCGCGAGGAAGAACGACACCAAGACCAGCGAGGATAGGCCTCCTTAGGCCCCCTCCGAAGCAGCAGAGATTTCTATGCGGAACCCAGCCTTAGGAGTCGAGGATGACGGAGGAAAGGACAGGCGGGCTCCAGCGCACAAGGCGGTGTAGTTTCCCCTTTGGTGCAAAGGGAGCAAGGACGTACGTGGGTTCCCGAAGAGCCGCCCAAAGGTTTCCATTCCTGTGCAACAAGACCACGACCACGAACCCCGTAGGGCAAGTGTCATCACTGATCCCGCCACTGCATCATCGACAAACACTTTGCAGGCGAAGACCTCCTTTGGGTTGGGCGCGGATGTACTCATGTCCCCCTTCAAATTTGGCCGCTGTGGGATCCCTTCCCGCCATTTTGATAAGGGAAAAGGACCTAGGCCACCACTATATATAGAGGCTTGGCCACACCAAGGAGGAGGGCGGTCCGATCTAGACTTAGCCACTCAAACCACAAGATAAGGCAGGAAGCCAAAAACACCACTTGAGCTCCCTCCCGAGGCTCGACGCCATTGTACTAGTTCAGCACCCTTACCTCCCCATCGTCATCTTGTGAGTTTGCCATTGTATCCATCGAGTAGAGAGCTACGTAGGACGAGGCTCCAAGGGATCTTCGCACTTGCCCATGTGTTTAAACCTTCAGGGTTTTGCAGAGCCTGAAATCCGACATTTGGCGTGCCAAATAGGGGGCGTGTCGAATTCTTCCTCAAGCCAAGCTCTTCCCCTGCTCCATTGCTCCGATGTCTGGCGCCCAACTAGCTTCCCCGACCATGGCGGATTAGCTCCCGTCGGTTCCGCCGCTGCCGCCGGGGACCTGCTCCCTAGCGGCATGGTGCTGAGTAAACATTATCAGACCTTCAGTATCGCCTCCAATGTCGCTGCCCCTCGTGTCGCCCAAGCACACGGCAGGCGGAGGACACCTTCAGTACCTGCGTGGAGGACCTTAATGTGCATGATGCGCTGCTTCTGGCAAGCGAGATGCTCCGCCACCGGCCAACGCATGGGGTATCCGATGCGTGGGATGATCACGTCGCGGAGATGATCGCTGTCGTGCATAGCGTCATAGCTCCTCACCCGTCATCAGGCCTTGGGGGCTCTTCCGTCATGCCTACCCCCGAACGATGCACCTCATTTGGCCCCGGGCGAGCCCTAGTGTGGCACGTCGTGCACTGTGCTCCGCCTCCTTCGAATTCCGGGGACTGATTTCGGGACACAACTCGGCCATGACAACCAAATGCGTGTGGGAAACTAAGGGGCGCCGCATGCACGCGCCAATGCACGCCCCCGCGACCAAGTGGAGCTTCAACATCCTCAACTGACCAGGCGAGAGCACACCATCCTGCGCAAGGAGAAAACGGCATAGGCGTCTAGACAAACAAGCCACAATGGTGAAGGCGCGTTGGAATGTCTAGAGAACAATCCATGTCAGGAGACGCGCGGCCCACCCAACGGCAGGGGCTGAGGTAAGCAACTTCTCTCTGAGACTTGACGCAAGAGGGTCTACGGGTTGTGCGCGTAGGGCGGCGCCTTGCCGCCGTCAGGAGGGACCGTCCCCAGCGTCCCATCAGATGGATCAGGAGGATAATCGGGCCTCAATGTGGAGCCCTATGTACCATGCTACGTCGTGCCTAGGGATACTGGCCCGGATCAATCGCCTACCGCAGGTGCCAGCACCCCCCAAGAATAGGGGAAGCCCCGGGCGTCCTCCCCAAGCGAGGCATGGGGGATTCCCCCGACGAAGCACCAAGTATGGACAACGCAAGTGGGAGAAAGATGGAGGACGTCCTCGGGCCCGTTTCAGCACGACGCAAGCTGTCGTCCTCGCGGGCAAGCGATGTCGAGCCGAGCACCGAGGCCTCAGGAGTTATGACCTGGGGGAGGGGCAGCAACACACAGGTAACGTGGGCCACCCACGGCAATCGGAGCACCGACATAGCCTCAGTGGGCTTAGCCTCACGAGGCTCCCAAGGCCCTTTCCGGTTGGTGCCTCGACACCTCGCTAGACGGCTTCATCCACAAACACCTCACAAATGCGCCAGATGCGTTCTGCTTATGTTTGGGCCATGGGAGCACAATCCAGTGGCTACCCGTGGAAAAATGCATTCGGGTTTGGGTCATGGGGGCACGCAACCGAGTAAAAATGCATTGGTGGCTCTAGACAGAATTGGGAGCTATCGGGTCGAGCGCCTGGGGGCTTGCCCAACTATCTATGGCCGTGACACTCTCAAGTAATAATGAGTGGGCTGTATTCGCTCGGAGCCCCCCGAGGACGCAGAGGGGTTCCCACCCATGCAATATGGAAGCCCCATGCTCCACGCTGGCGGAGAAGTCAACACTGCCCGTCAATGGCTATGCCCATACAACGTGAATGTCCTACGCTCATCGCTGGGGGAAGGCAAATACTATCCTAGGTGTCAGACGTGGTGTTTGCCTGCTTCTTTTTGTGTTCGAATCGACAGTTTTTGGAATGTAGTTTGAAGAGTTCGGGGTTCTATATTCAAAACAAAAGGGGAGGGGACTTTTGTCTCATTGCACTCTCTGTTTTACCAATCTCGAGTTCTCCTTTTTCTGGATCGGTGTTTTCGAAGAGGCTCCACGTCACGACCCTCTCTGGGGCACCTCAGACCTAGATAGTGAGCCCCTGTCGCCCCGTGTCTTGCATCCTGGGTAGTCAACGCCCGCTCATGGGCCCCGACCATGGTATGGCACCATGGCATTGAGTCTCGAGAGGCCCTGGTACCTGGGCCTCCTGAGGCAGAACTCGGCAAAGCGGAATGGGGCCGCTCAAGCGTCAATGGGGGCTCCCGAGCAATATACCTTAGGAGCCTTACCGGTCATATAGCCACTCAGCATCCTCAATGCCATCCTTGGTGATCCGGTCGGCATTGAGGGTGTCAGGGCCTCACCTCGCAGTTGCGTCCTCCGAGATTCGGTTGTACACTGCGATGGTAGGGAAATGTGCGGGACTGGGACCTACCGTCGTAGAGCGGCTTGAGCATCCAAGGGGCTCCTGAGTAGCGCACCTCAGGAACCTTACCAGTCACATAGCCACTCGGAACCCTCGGTGCCGTCCTTGGTGATCCGGTCGGCATCGAGTCTATCGGGGACTCACCTTGTAGTTGAGACCTTGTCTAGTCATACACCATGGTGGTAGGGAAATGTGTTGGACTGGGGCCTGCAGACACGGAGCGCCAAAAGTCCGCCAACACGTCACACCTGTAAGCAAGGAAGAAGTGCCCCACGTGGAACAACGGGTTATCTAGGCAACCTGGCCACGCCTCATGGCACACTAGATCGTCTACATCCCACAAGATAAGTACACTACTGAACCAAGCGAGAGTCTCCTAATCTAATGACGTCCCAACGATGGGGCAAGGGTAGTGCACACTAATATGAGGATGCAGGTATTACGGACCACTACGCACAACTACCAAGCCCCTAAGGCTTGAAGAGGCAAGGGAAGCAACGTGACAACAGAGACCCTACGACGATGGGTAGCAAGGCCGTGAACCCAGGGCAGGCGGCCACGGGCTGCCCCTCGGGAGGGGACGCCTCGCGAGGAGCCAGTCGGCCACCATCACCGGGCCGCATCGGCGGCGGGCGCCAAGCTACGCGCAAGAAAACTGAATCACATAACTACAAGAGGACGACAGTGATTCAAATACAAGAAACTAACGTGAAGGTAATTCGCAAAAGCTTAATGCCCATCGGGGCCATGTTCTGCTTAAACTATTCCTGGTACCATTAGGGAGGTGTAGGGGGAGTCTAGGCGAAGGAGTCGCTATCTCCGTCCGAGTCGACAACCGCCATGACGCCGGGCCACCCTCCCCTCGGGGGGCAGGCACCTAGATAAATCGCTTGACCAGGGACTCCAGGAGCGGACGCACCTCGTCTCGGAGGGGCCTCCGGAGCCCCTCCGGCACCTGCTCGACGACACGCTGGAGGTTGAACTCCGAGATGAGGCAGTGCAGGTTGGAGAAGACGTGCATCAATGCAAGCTCCAGGAGGTCCCGCGTGTCAGCCTTGCTGTTCGCGTTCATGTGGGAAACGCCGGTCTCCAGCGTCTCAACCACTCGGCAGAAGAAGTCAAGGTAGCCCCTGTTGCCCTGCGTGTTGGAGAGGGTGGGGGCATCCCCAACGAACCGCTCCAACGCGCCGACTGCGCGGCGGGTGATGTCGAGGTACTGCTTGGCTCTGTGGGACTCCAGCATCTTGGCGTAGGCCGCTTCCTGATCCTAGGTTTGCAAACACGCCAACTCTGCCTGGCCTCTGCTTCGCCCCTGAGGGCGGCTTGGAAGGCGGTGTTGGTGGTCATCGGCTAGCCCCGCACCGCATCCACCTCCTCCCGGAGCTCACCGCGCTCGCGCTTCATGGCCAGCGGCGCCCTATAAGAAGGAGATAATCAAGCCCAACGCATTGGACATGTCCACCAAGAAATAAGGAAAACACCAGAGCACTCACTCATCCACCATGGCCGAGCGCCGGCGAACCTACGCCGGTCCAGACGACCCCCCGCCTCTACCACCGGAGGAGCGTGCAGGGGCTGGTGGCCCCGCACACTCCCCTACACCGGCGCTCCTTCCTCCAGATGCCATGAGACAAGGAGAAGCTGTGGAGAACACATGTGCGCTTCGATACGGCAAGCCCCCAGAGGAGGCAGATTTATAGGTATGACCAAGGCCACGGTGCTTCGTGGGAGAGCAGGCGACATGCGCCCCTCGGGTGCCAAAATGACCGGCTCGATTGGTGCGCGGCTCGATCGGGTGCCAAAATGTACCGGAGCAAGTTGTGTGTGTGCTTTTTAAAACGGAGAGTTTTAAGACTTGTTGACTGTCCCAACCTTACATGTACAACCACGATACCCCTTATGGGACGCAGCCTTGTTGATTACCTTGGTGGGTACTAGCAAAGAGCCACATTACTAGTGGCGCGAGTGACGTGGTCACTCTCAATACGGGGTCGTATCGGAAAGGAGGATCATGGGCTGTTTTCACAGACACCGGGCACACCGTTGCCTGCCCTCATGAATGATACGTGTGATGTATATCATGGGGTATGGCACCAACGAGTGGACTCTTTGTTTAGTATCGCAAGGGTAAAGGCATTATCCAGGATCTTACCTCGGGTATGAAACATTCCATGAGTCGTGGATGACACGGATGTTCCTCGAGTCTTGTGGGTAAAGTGTGCAACCTCTGAAGAGAGTAAAACTATTTGAATATCCGTGTCCATGGTCATGGACAATTGGTGGTCCTGCTTAAACTACATCCGATGTTTCACAAACCTGGTGTGTGTGTGTGTGTGTTCGTGACAAAGATGATACTTGAGTTAAGTCGGATGACTTGACTTCATGACTGAACATGACATGTTCAACCCCTTTCTGATGATGATATCTATAACAGGTTCATATGGATATCTGTACGTCATGATGCATGCTTTTAACTAGTATTGACCATGTCATTGCACTCAAAATTAGATTTCTGTAAAACTTACCTACTTAGTGCTATATCATGCATTTTTTTATGTTGTTCCAAAACATGGGTTGCTTGCGAGTACATTCGAAGTACTCATTGGCTTGCCACTAGTTATTTAATTGGCGAGGCATGGAAGATCAGGAATATGGAGAAGAGTTCGTTGGTGACGAACATGCGAACTAGAACGCTGCCCAGTCAGAATGCTTGTAAGATAAGGCAGATGGCATGGGTCTCCGCTATTGATCAAGATTTATGTTGCTAGTTATGTTTGTTGGTTTGGCCTTCATGGCCCTATCTATGTATGACTTCACCTCCATGGTCTCTATTTGTGTAGGATGTTAAGAATGGATGTAAGACTCTTGTTATTCAGCTTTTGTGTGTTCGGTGAGCATTGATCTCTGGGATCATGGTAGATGTGCATTCGGTGATCAGGACTTATGAGCCAGTGTCCCCACAAGTTCTCACCTATCACTATAGGAATGAGGCACTTTGCCATCAGCCATCCCGGATGGCAAAGACACGCATGCCGGACGGCAAAGGCTTTGTCATCCGCCAGCAGACGGCCAACTGTCAGGTTGAATAAGCCACGGTAAAGGGCGCTTTGCCTTCTATTGGCAGACGGCAAAGACCTTTGCATCTTTACCGTCTGCCAGCAGACGGCAAAGGGCATGGACGGCACACGTGGAAACTTAGGTCCGTTAAGGGCTTAACGGCGTGCTTTGCTGGCTGTTGCCATCTGCCAGCTAACGGCAAAGCACCTGTTTCTTTGCCAGCCTAGGTGGGTTCATTGTCGTCCGCTGGCAGACGACAAAGAACCTTAGGTAAAGAACCCAACTAGGCCAGCCTAGTGCAACCCCAGGTTGCACGTGTAGCTACCACGTGGCAGCTTTGCCATCTGCTAGCTGACGGCAAGACCTTTGCCGTGTGCCAGCAAACGGCAAAGTGGCAATATAGCCCCTGTTTTTTCTTAAAATCATTCAGTTTGACAAAATTTCACATATATATGCAACATATCAACAATATAAGTTTCCAACAAGCATACCAACAATAAGTTTCAACAAGCATACCAACAATAAGTTCCAACAACATATCCAACATACAAGTTTCCAACAAATTATCCAACATACAATGGTTTCCAAGAACATATCCATACATGCATATCAAAAACAAGTTTCCAACAAGTTTCCATAAACAAAAAGGGAGCACAAGTAGAAGAGTACACTCCATCAATGCAAGCTTCCTCATCTATAGCAAATCTGCAAAGGAAAGATGAAAGTTAGAAGAAGAAGAGGACTAGCTAGCAGAAAAATAAGAAAAAGAAGAAGAAGAACAAGAATTTATCTTCTCTTTATTTTTCTCCTCTCCTCTCCTCTTCTCCAAGGTAGTAATGCCATTTTCTAGCTAACTAAGCATATCAAGTCATTTTGGAGGAAAAATGCTAAGTATAGGTCATTTTATAGCTATCCTAGATAGAATATATCATTTTGGAGGTAAGTAAGCTAATTATGTCATTTTTGAGGAAAATAAGCTAAGTATAGGTCATTTTGGAGCTAAAGCAAGGTTATTATGTCATTGTTTTACCTAACTGAGCTAAGTATGTCATAAATGAACTAGCTAATCTAATTATAGATCATTATTGAGCTATCCTAGGTAGTTATGCCATTTTGTACCTAAGTGAGCTAATTATGTCATAAATGAACTAGCTAAGCTAGCTATATATCATTATTGAGATATCCTAGGTAGTTATGCCATTTTCTAGCTAACTAAGCATATCAAGTCGTATTGAAGGAAAAAATGCTAAGTATAGGTCATTTTATAGCTATCCTAGGTAGATTTTACCATTTTGGAGCTAAGTAAGGTTATTATGTCATTTTTGAGGAAAATAAGCTAAGTATAGGTCATTTTCGAGCTAGACCAAGGTTATTATGAGATTTTTTACCTAAGTGAGCTAATTATGTCATAAATGAACTAGATAAGATAATTGTAGATCATTATTGAGCTATCCAAGGTAGTTATGCCATTTTGTACCTAAGTGAGCTAATTATGTCATAAATGAACTAGCTAAGCTAGCTATAGATCATTATTGAGCTATCCTAGGTAGTTATGCCATTTTCTAGCTAACTAACCATATCAAGTCATTTTGGAGGAAAAATGCTAAGTATAAGTCATTTTATAGCTATCCTAGGTAGAATATATCATTTTGGAGCTAAGTAAGGTTATTATGTCATTTTTTAGGAAAATAAGCTAAGTATCGGTCATTTTGGATCTAAACCAAGGTTATTATGCCATTTTTTTACCTAAGTGAGCTAATTATGTCACAAATGAATTAGATAAGCTAATTATAGATCATTATTGAGATATCCTAGGTAGTTATGCCATTTTGTACCTAAGTGAGCTAATTATGTCATAAATGAACTAGCTAAGCTAGCTATAGAACACTTGGGAAAACTTACCATCATCACAGCGGTGAAGGACCGGTCGGGTTTGCGCTAGGGTGAGACGTAGAAGGGCTGGTCGGGGTTGCGGCAGACGAAGAAGGATCGGTCGATGCTTGTCGGGAAGCACACTGCACCAAAGATCGTTTGCAAGCAATGTATCCTTAGCATGATGCAACTCAAATGTGAATACTAGTAACCAATGACCATTCAAATGAAACTCAGCATGGGTGCTATAGCAATATGGGGCATTGATGGAGGGGTCTGACCATTGTTCTGGCACACGTTCTGCACATTTTGTTTTCACGAGTCATTCATATTAGTTAGTGATGAAACGAACATTACGTGCATGATTTGGCTAATATGCAGGAGAAACTTACCACGAGGAGCTCGTACAGGGCCCGGTGAGACGCGTCGTTCCGGTTCCTCTCCTCCTCCAAGAGCCTAGTCGTCCTCTCCGCCATGTCCCTCTCCCTCTGTGCCGCCTAACTGTTTGCCTCCGCCAGAAGCTCCTGGGACTTAGGCTCAATGGCGAGCTCCATTGGCCGTGGACGAGGCCTTATCTCAGGATCAGAGCTCATTTGGCGCTTCTTGATCTCCGGGGAGTTCTAGGACAACATATCAGTCCATCCCCAATGGCTATCGAGCCATGGGGCCTCCTGTCACCAGATATCATCATGAGCTCTGGATCAAAAGGACTCATGCTCGGGTTGAAGTCCTCCCCTTTCCTCGCCTTCCCCTCATCTTTGTACCTCACGAGCTTGTTGTGGGAGGAAATGTTCCTGAAGCTCTCTGGATGATAGAGGTCATCCTCAGAGAATGCCTTGGCCTTCTTGTACGAGGCAGTATGGGCCATGGCATAGAGGTCGAACAGAGGTGGCACCTCCTTCTTGTTTTCTCATGCCCAAAAGAGAGGAACAAAATATTAGTTAAGGGCTCAAGCTAGCATGAAGAATGAAATTGCATGAATCATGAAGCAAACCACATACCCGGCGATCCCTGTACTCAAATAGGTTGGAGCTCCCTTGATGGTGTGGCACACCTCTCATTTGGGCACGCTTATCCTTGGCCTTCGGCTAGCCATTCGGGGGAGCACCACTCATCCACCAATGCCTCCCAACAGTCCATCCTATCTGCACACCATCTCGGGGGCACCTAAGTTACACAAGAGAAATTTCAGCACTACGCCTATGAATCAAAACAAAGAAACTAAGTACAAGGCCTTAACAATAGATAATTACCTTCATTAACTTCTCCTTACTCAGATAATTTCATTAACTGTATTGTGCTGTCATCATACCATACACATTGAACCCATCCGTGTTGATGGCAACTCAAGGATGCCTTGGATCTGCCGCTTTATCCTGATGTAACGCATCGAAGTGCTTCCACGCAAAAGCGTCTCAAGTGTGTCCCAACATCGGATTCCCATCTGCATCTAGTTTTGTTCTTTTGCCCAATTTATGCCACGTCATTTGTCTGGCCGTCTCTTCGACCATGAAAAGACGTTGAAGTCTTGGTATGATTGGCAGATACCAAAGAACATTAATGGGGATTTTGGTCTCACTCTTCTCACCCATACCATTGTCTACCAGAACATACCTGGAAGCATTGCAAATGGGGCAATAGTTCAAGCCCGCATACTCAAGCCTAAACAATGCACATCCATTCTCACATGCATCTATCTTCTCATAGGGCATCTTAAGCGCAAGTAGGATTTTGTCCGACTGGTACAGGTTTGGTGGCAATACGTGGCCTTTGGGTATAAAGCGTCCAAATATCGCCATCATCGCGTTGTAGCAATCTTTGCCGAGGTTGAACTGAGCCTTCAGAGCCATTACTTGCGTGATGGTATCCAGCTGACAAAGCTCAGTGTGCTCGTGGAGAGGACGTTTTGAAGACTCTAACATTTCGTAAAAGGCCTTTGCATATTCCTCCATCTCATCGTCCAAATCCTGAGCATCATCAAAGTCTTGCACCCTGTCTTCGATCCTAGTACCATGCTCGTCGGTGCGACGACGAAACACCTCAGTTCTAGCACGTTGGGCAGACTCACCATGAAATGTCCAAACCATATAATTAGGCGTAAACCCCCACTTCTACAGGTGTTTGATCATTTCAAACTCCGACTTCTTCTTAAAGTTGTCTCAATCGACACATGGGCACCAGGTTGTTTTCTGTCCATTTGCAAATGCGACTCTCACAAACTCCTTGGTTTTTGTTATCCATTCACGGGTCATGTGTTTTTGACTAGTGTGACCAGTGTACATCCACCCACGATCACTCATCTTGACTAGCTACTGGACACACAAAAAATCTATACATAATTCAGCAAACCATATTCATCAGTTAATAGAGTTTGTGAGTTTTATTACGTAGATGCAACCTAGACGCTAGTAGGTAAAGATAGGTCCTAATCCCACCCGAGTTGTGTAGATTGGGGTCGTTTTCCCATGCTCTGCTCCGGATCCGACGCACAATTTTGGCAGCACCTCCCCGCTGTTCTCTTGATACACGTCTCGGCAATAAGCAGAGAGGATGTGTCCCGGGTGAACAACAGGGAGGCACTGATAAAATTCTGCATCGGATCCAGAGCAGAGCATATAGGAAAACGATCCCTACACATACTCGGGCTGTCCACGTATAATGTTGGACAGTTCGAAAGAATCACGGTTATAAATATGCTAATGACTGCATATTTATAGATGCAACTCCTTCGAACGGGAGACGCATAGTGGTCACACATACTGATGATTGGAGACACCTATAGCTAGCAAGTTTCATCGGCACGAATAACGGAACAGAGGAATTGAAGGGGGCAAGAGGAGATGTCATTTGTGCTCATCCACGAACGGAGGGGCGGAGCTCGTCGAACACACGGGGAGGTCATCGAACACAAGACCCTCGTAGCGACGAAACAACTGCACATTTAAATCCACCTGATCAACAAAAATATGATGTTCTCTATAACAAAATCGAAAAATATATGACCTAACTCATAATTCACAAATATATGACCCATGTCGTGTCGGGGCCGGGGTGTTGGGGGTGTCGTGTCGGGGTCGTGGTATCGGGGGTGTCGTGTTGGGGTCAGGGTGTCGGGGGTGTCGTGTCGGGGTTGGGGTGTCAGGGGTGTCGTGTCGGGGTCGGGGTGTTCGGGGTGTCGTGTCGGGGTCAGGGTGTCGGAGGTGTCGTGTTGGGGTAGGGGTCCAGTGTTGTGGTCAGCGGTGTCGTGTCGGGGTGTCGTGTCGGGGTCGGGGTGTCAGGGGTGTCATGTCGGGGTCGGGGTGTGAGGGGTGCCGTGTTGGGGTCGGGGTGTCAGGGGTGCCGTGTCGGGGTCAGGGTGTTAGGTTCTCATGTCGGGGTCGGGGTGTCGGGGGTGTCGTGTCAGGGTCGAGGTGTCGGGGGTGTCGTGTCGGGGGTCGGGGTGTTGGTGGTGTCATGTCAGGGTCGATCCTCGACTCCTTTTCCCCTCGATCCTCGACCCCCGACAATCTAAATAAACCTAAACTAAATCTAGGGGTGTCGGGGTCTTCGGGGTGTTGCCGGTGTCGGGGGTGTCGTGTCGGGGTCGGGGTGTCAAGGTGAGGGGAAAGAGAGAGGGGTGGGGTGACGGGGCGGGCGGCGAGGGACGGGCCTGGCCGGTGGCGGTGGCTGCTCCGGGGGTAGCACGGGGGCGGTGACGGCTTGGGTAACGGGGGGCGGCGGCGGCTCGGGCAACGGGGGACGACGCGGGTGAGGTGAGGGAGAGAGAGAGAGGGGTGGGGCGTGGGGGTTAGGTAGGTTAATCTCTTTGCCGTCTGCTAGCAGACGGTAAAGAGACTAGCAAGTGGGGTGCGGCCAGGGGGACGGAAGTTACTTCTTTGCCGTCTGCTAGCAGAAGGGAACGAAAATGTCCGTTAGCTGATACCCGTTAGTGGGCCACCCTTCCTCTTTGCCATCTTCTAGTTGACGGGAAAGCTAGTTTGCCGTCCGCTGGCAGACGGCAAAGGACTAGCTGATGGCAAAGAGCTTCTTTGTTGTCAGCTAGTTCTTTGTCGTCTGTTTTCTGGGAACTGATGGCAAATAGTTGCTTTGTCGTCTGCCAGCTGACGGCAAAGAAATGCCAGCTGACAACATATTTTCTGTTTCCAGTATTGTCTCCTAAAATTTCAAAAGAAGCGAAGGTTTTTGCCTTACCACTTCCAACACTTTCCTATTGACTCTCCTCATTGGCTATTCCGAACCTTGCAAAAGTTTGTTAGTACCCTTGTGCCCGTGACCACTGGATTCCTTGTAATCCTCATGTATAACTTGGAAGGAAGCCACCTTGCCAAACATTCACACAAGTTGGATGACACCATGGAAAGACAATACCAACAGAAGATACCTTCTCAAGGGATGAAGGCATCCGTACTAGGAAGATGGTGACACCCTCAACACTATACCAGGATGATGAAACCTTAGCCTAGGATGACCAGGGCGTAAGATATGCAAGATCATTATATGCATCGCTAATAGAGCGATCGTGCCTTTATCGTTGGTGTGTCTGCAACCATCGATAGATGAGAACCTTGCCATTGGTCCACCTCACTATAGTGAGAAGGAAAACAGTTCTCTTCATTCCCCGCTCTTGGTGACGATGTTGTTATCAACCTAACCGAGAGGATGGACCTCTACCATGCCTTGTTAGTGTCATTGCCTAAAGGATTGCCTACATGGAACCCTTGATGTCTCAGAAGACAAGAAGACATTGGCATGATTACGAAGACACCAGCAGACACTGTTAACGACATCCATGAGGAACCACCTTCATAGTCAACTCACCATATGCCAAGTTGTCAAGGACACTTCAGGCAGAACCAAGGTCGTTTTGATGAACAATAACAAGAGACATATCAACACCTGAACAAGACCTAGAAGACAAAGCGGACTCCTCTCCGAGACACAAAGCAGGCACGACTACTGAGTCGAAGAACCCGTAGGGTAGGATAGGTCATGTGTCCCCTATGCGGAGTCGATTCCATATGATGGTTCAAATGGATCCATGACGTGTGTTACTTGTTTTGCTTGTTGTGGTTTGGTAAGATTCACAGTTTTGCCCTAGGAAACAAGTACACGACTATATCACCTACCTTACCTTGATGTTTGTGTTTGGCCTTTTCAGCACTTGTTTGATTGCACTTGCACTATACCACCCCCTTAGGCACTTCCCTCCATGATACTTTCCCTCTTCCCCCATCTCGTCAATGTAAGACAAGCAACACAAGATGCACCATGGATCCACCTCGACAACAACTGGCACTGAATACTTTTTGGTTAGAAAAGAAAATATGAACTCAGAATGTGCAACGGAAATGTACCCACCGTTTGAGAACCACCATAGTTGGATGATTGCTCGCGCTAGTAAGACAACTTTGACTCTTCTTCATTGTGATCTGGTGATCGGTCACACCCTCTTTAGAGGTTGTAGGCCATGCCTATTGAGTCATCTACCACAGAAATAGAGTCTCGTGATGATCTTGGTAAAAAAAGGTTCGTCGGGCCCACATTCAGAGACAACCTAGTTGAACTCAATGAGGATATATGCTTCTCCCTCAAGATTGGAAAGACGCTTCCTATACAAGCCTAGACCACACAAGCTACCCCATATCAAACCTTTGATGATGTGTTAGATACATGGGTTTGCCAAAGAATGTATTGAGCTTCATAACCCCTACTTAGCACTGGGGTCATTACGGGACTAGTGATCATAGTGAACAGACACATTACATCCCTAAGATAGCACTTCAACTGATGATGCCATACGGAATATTGTTTTGAGGATACATAATTAGTAAACTAATTGTTTGACGAGGTTGTAGTGGACATCTTGAGGTAGTAGTTGAGACCCTTCGATGGATTACAAGAGTTTATGTCAATAAACGGATTGGTGAATCAAAGATGATAAAGTAGCATAACTTGCTTCTCCTTTAAGAAGTTGGATTTAGTAGAAAATTATGATCTCAAGCTAAAAGCTCCTGGTGGAATAATGACCCGACCTAGTCAAGTCATATTGATAGTGGATGGTGGCATTACGATAATGAATTGGAAGAACCAATAGGAAGTTATCGTTCGACATGAGATTGGGTTCAATAGGTGATCCTAATAGGGTGTTAATAATGAATAAGGTTATATTTTTTGGAGCAATTTGGATTTAGTGCGATGATCTTGATCTTAATACCATGTTTCTTGGTGGATGATGAGATAGGAAAAACTCGAAGTTGTCAGAGTTGATTTAAGGATCTATATAAGTTGGACCTTGGAGTTTACCTTGTCCTGAGATCGGAAATTGGTGGATATACTGTGATAATAGGCCTTGCAATGATATGTGCAGTATAGGAACTCTAGGAGATTATCTAGAACCCCATCAATATTGGATTTGTAGGAGTGATGGGTTAAGTATTGATTGATGGGATTGATGGACCGTTGGGTTGGATTCGTAGGAAGGAGACAAGATCTTGGATCGGTGCATTACGTGTTCTCTTAGCATCAGGATGCAACACCTTAGACCTTGGATAGATTAGTAGAGCACTCAGAATTGCAACATCATAATCAAGCTTTGCGGCTTGTATGCTTTCGTGAGGATTTTTATATAGGGATATATGTGAGTTAGCTATATATAAGTATGTGATTTTGGTTTAGTCCTTCTCTCATACCATGGAGATATGAGTAGCATGTGTAATGTTGGAGTTGACTTATATGAGATGATACCTTTGATGATATAGGGTGATGTTTGTTCGCAGTAATAGGTAGGTATTGGCATCTAAGAACTATGCTCGAGGATAAGATGATAGATGTTCACTCACATCCTAATCTCCTCAAAACTCCGAAGTTTTACCAAGCCATAACACGGTCGAAATATAACCATATGCTCTGGCTCTAAGTCAAAGGCTATCCTCCACCTCGACCACCACCAATCCTATCCATCAGGAAGGTGGACACAATGGACTAGATTACATTGGACCACCAACCCCCTGGACAAGTGACCATCCGGAGCAGATGCCCGTCCCTCTCACTTATCCCATGAGCAATGTGTTTATGTGATATTTGGAAAAATATGTTGTTGCCATCATGGATGACATACTTATTTACCCAATAAGACGAAGGAGTACCTTGGTCCTATTTGGATAAGAACAAGAAGGACCAACTTCCATGCCTCTCGAGTCTAAGGTTATACCTTGAAGACGTTGGACTCCTCGAAGCATCCCCCCGGAAGTGTAAGACATTTTTGCCCAAAAAACATGAACGACCACTATGGTTGGGAAGATATGACGACGAAGAAGAAGAATAAGAAGCAGAACAAGAAGATGCAAGAGAAGTCAACCATAACTCCTCTGCCGGCTACATCACCTAGACTATGACAAGAAGCACCAACGTTCAAGCACGATGAAGGCCTTGGACATCAAGAGGATTAAGGATCCCCTTGTTTTAAGTAGTCACCGATTAGTTCCTGACTAGGATGGGACTGAGAAGATGTTAGCACCCTCACTCCACCACTTTGACAGTGTACGATGACTTCGTTACTAGCCCCCTTTTGGTCCAAACAAGGGTGTAAGTCCTGACTAGATCATGGTGAAACACCTGTAAAAGGTAGTTCACTCGTCTTGCCAAACCTCAGACCTTGGGGATTGGAGGGCTAATCTATACTTATGGGTAACCAGCTCATCTAGGACCCCTCAAAAACCTTTCCAGCTGGTAGGAACCATTTTCGAGTCAAAACTCTAAGCTTAGTTTTAGGGACGAGATTCAGCCAAACCTTTGCCACAAATGGCTACAGAGAGACAAGTAGTCCAAACTCTCGAAGACGCGCCAGAAACGTCCTTCCGTGACCACGTAGACAAATGGACAAGGATGAATGAAGAAAATACCTATACAACTTACTCAAGATGGAGATCTCGACGAGAAGCTTACGCCAACAAAGTTCGACGTCCTTAGAGTTGAATACCACGAGCACCGGAAGGTGAACTACCCCAATGGAGTCAACGATAACCCGTCACTGGGAAACTAGGCCAAGACCTTGACCCTTCTAGACAAGAGAGATAGACGTGTGGACATCACTAACCAATGTGAGTAGTCCTAGGACCAGCGCGCATACATATTACTTGCCCCGTATTCTAATGTTGGAATACAGACGCAAATAAAACCTTTTCTTGAACCCCGTTTATCAGGGCCTTAACTCCTAGTCAGACCTAGCATACCGCAGGAACCCAGTTCACCTCTCAGTCGAAGTTAAATGATGCACTCGAAGCCGTATCGCCGAGAACATCAAGGAATATTGGGGCAATCACAACGAAGCGGAAGCAACATGGGAACGTGAAGACGACCTCACACCTGAATTTCCTTATCTTTTCGAATGCCTAGCCTAGGAATGTTGGGGACGATATTCTTGTAAGGAGGGTAGGTCTATCACACCTTGTGTTTTGCCTCATGACTAAGTTAACATGACTCAAAAATTAGGTCCAACAAAAACTTTTTCTGTACTTTTGATGCTTGACTTGATTGATGATTGCTTAAGTTCTCGCTTGTGCTTTAGAGTCATATACCTGATCGTACTTGCAAAAGTCATCTACTTGATCCAAATCTTCTATCCAATGATCATGTCCTGTGTCTAAGACTAAATAATATTTTGCATAAAAAGCATTTATTCAATTTATGTTTTCCAAAACCCATGAATTGAGGTTTGTACAACAAGTCCTAAAATTGAGTGGATTGTTTTGCCCAAAAGATTCTAGTTAAAACCTACTATATATAAGACTTCCCAAAACCACAAACTATTAATTTTAAAGGTTATTTTCCTATTTTATTTAAAGGCTTTTTCTTAAGGCCAGAATATATTTTTCATAGGGAAAAAATATTTTATGCTTTACAAATATTTGAGAAAATTCAGGGAAACTCAATGGACATATATTTTCGAAATATAAGTGTGGGGTCCCCGACTCATAAGTCGTGATCACCGACTATACGTGCAAAGTGATCCCAGAGATAAATGCTCACTGAACACACAGAAACTGAATAACAAGAGTCCTACATCCATTACATACCGTATTAATCGAATATGGCCCTTAGGGCCAAGTCCTTATAGGATTGCGTGAACCCATGCCATCTGCCTTAACCCTATATGCATTCTAACTAGGAAGCATCCTAGATCGCATGTCCATCACCAAGGTAATCTTCATCATAACCTAATCTTTCACGTCTGGCGAATAAAATAACCAGTGGCAAGGCAATGAGTATTTTGAATGTATTCGCAAGCAACCCAAGTTTTGGAACAAGGTACAATAATGCACGATATAGCACTAAGTAGGCGAGTTTTGCACAAAGCTAGTTTTGAGTGCAATGACATGATCAAGTAACTTAAATAAGAATGCATCAACCATAGATAGGTGTTCGCAAGAACACGTCACAGTCATCATCATAAGCAGGGGGTTTGTCACGCCCAAGATGCGCGCCTATCCATTTTAAGGCACGAGGGCCTCGCAAGGGACAGATGCGCATCGTGCCGTTAGCAAGAATAGTATCATCACAACATACGGTATTGAAAGAGATGAGTACACAAGACTGGCTTACACTCGCCACATGCTAACTTACAATGTCACTCAAATTCATATCATCAAGTTTAACATAGGGTTCGACTACGGACGAAATCAAACGATAAAATAGTTGCAAATGATACTATCAAGCTATCCCAATGATCACGACCAGGTCCACTACTCATCCGGATACGTCACGTACATCCTGCCTCTTTCCTCATCATATTCCCACTGGAGCTGGGTAAGATCATCCTGCACAAACTCATCTGAACTTGCACCTTGAGTGTTGTAGTAAACTGTGAGCCACAGAGGACTCAGCTATCATGTGCCCGGGTACCGAGACTATTCATGCTTAAAGGTTGGGATGTGGTAGTGTTTAGTTTGCAGCAACAATAAGCATTTATAGTGGCTAACTTACGCAACATGAAAAAATATGAGGGGCCTACGATGAACGATCTAATTCTAGAATGATCTCTATGAGATCCTCAACACTTACTTACGTCAATCATAACCCCACCGTGTTCTCTCTCGGATCATGTTCACGAGCAGTGACGATCACGGTTACTCACACAGTTGGTGCATTTTAATTAGAGTTTACTTCAAGTTAACTATTACCGGGTGTTAAACAAATATCCAAAGCCACATAACCGCGGGCACGGCTTTCTGAAAGATTTAACCCTGCAGGGGTGCTCCAACTAATCCATCACAAATTAACCACACTCCGCAGGAATAGCCTCGACCACGGATCTCGCGGTCATCATAGGTAATTCCAAAGGAATTTCAACACCTCGAGAAAACCCGAAGAATATCAGACTCCACACACAAGACATTCAATAAAGGTAAAACAAATTCAGCAAGACCACCCGATGTGTCGACGGACCCGATAAGAGCCGCGTATCTCGTTCTCAGGACACGAAGGATAAGCTAGTGTACGATGGCCTGATAGAAATCTCCCAAGTTGCCCTGGGTTGGCCCCACACAGTGCTCTAGTTTGGACCAACACTCATGAGGAGCACTGGCCCGGGGTTGATTAAATTATCCATGGGTTTGCATGACCCTATGCAAATTTTATTAAGTCATTAAGAAAATGTAGTACCAATGTTGGGACTTGCCAAACAAGTTTTAATCTCAACCAAATAAACAAGGGGTTTCCCATAACAACCCCGAGCATGTTAGGAGCGCAAATTATGGAAAACATAACACCGGTAACAAGGAACTAATGGCTGTAATAGCGAAACAGATCACTTAGGAAAAGGCCAAGCCTTCCACCAATACCAAGATGTATATGTGCATCAAGTTAATAACCGATAATATTTTGATATCCAATCCATGTTATCACATGGAACAACCTGCACCTGCAACTAACAATGGTATAAGAGGGGCTGAGCAGCGGTATCTTAGCAAATCAAAGGTTTGCTACGATGTGGAGGTTAGAGGCTGTCATGGCAACATGGGGGCTGATATCAAGTGGTAGGTAGCGCAATTGTAACGAGAAGAGCGAGAAACTGGCAAGCAAAAATAGTATCGGGATCCGGGTACGATCATCTTGCCTGTTGGTTCTTCAGCCGAACAAGTAGCGGGGTCCTCGTAGTGGTACTCTCGAGGGTCCTCGAACTCAGTATAAACACTCGTGTCTACCCAAGAGAAACAGAAAATAAATCTACAACCAAGGATTAATGGACAACCAAGATGATGCATGATTCGTTTTATGAAGAATTTAACAAGGCAATCCAAAACTAGTCGAGTTTCACATGCAAAGTTGGTATATTAGTGACTCTGGACAGAACCTCATGTTAAGTTATTTATACTTGCATGAACATGGAAAATATGGATTAATCATGCAAAATCGATAGAAATGCATATAAGGAACGCAAGAATCGGAGCTACGGTTCTCAAGATACGCTCACGACAAGGTACAGAGGCAAAATACAAGTCAACCAAGACCTGGAAAAATTCTTGGCATTCCAAGGTAGCCACTGGATAGGTGAGGAAAATCGACTCATAATAGGCTAAAGAACCAATCAATTCCATGGTGCATAGCTCCCACAAGTCACAAAACAATAAAACCCACAATCTGCCACAAAACAGCACCATAGCAACTTCTATAGCTCACAACTTGAGCTATAGGAACCCTACAGCCACGAACAGGATATTGACAGAATCCACTCGACATATACATCAACTTATCCAACTACACAAACAGCAAAAGAGCCACACATCAATAATCAAGAATCAATCAAGTTGGCATGATGGAACAGTTTACTGGGACAGTGAAAATTCCAGTTTTTCTGGAATCTGAGATTATAAAGTAGCAAGTTGACAACAATAATTAAATATGCTAGGCAGATCCTATTGGCATGAAAATTAACAGGATGGAAAATGGCAATATCTAACTCAACTAGCTAGCACTGAGCATGAGCAAATTCCAAACATGTCACTAGCTACAACCCATTTTTCATGGCATACAAATAACAACAGACTCTCAGAGTCATTTTCAAGCATGCTGAACAGGAACATGAAGTAGGCAACTTAACAGCAGGGTTCCCACTTATATGGGTGATTATAACGTAAAACAAAAATACCATGGCATAATAGATACAAAACACTAGCACTTCCTAGTTGACACATCTCCCAAAGCACGCATGGATTAAATCATGCAAAAATGACAAAATGGCATCTCAGCGAAAATGACAGATTTATGAACTTGCCCAAAAGTGAAATCTGACTTCACAGTTGCATTTCTGGGTTGATTTAAGCCCAAAATCATTACTCATACTCATATACATGCTTGGAGAGAGTGTGAGTTTGTGGGGGTCGAAAATCAAGCATAAAAGGGGAGGTGACTTATGTCACTTATGCACATTAATGAAAATGGCCCCAAAGGGCATGTACTCTATTTATACTTGCTGGAAATGGATAAATAGCATCTTAGGAACATGATAGCATCGCATAAGAACATTTCAAGGATAAAACTAACTAGAGGAAGAGGTATGCTCATATGCACTAAAGAGACAAACTCCTACACATGGATTCTACTCATGCTCAAAGTATAAACCACACACACATCTACTAAGCTAGCACACACACCACATGATTGTAATGTGCCACCCACACATACATGTGAAGGCACCAAGCACCACACACATGCACAACTCCATGCACACACACACATGCATATATACACTAGGGTACATGCACACACAAGCACATACATGTGCAATCTAACATACACACCACATGTAACCTGCCTACAAACACACATACCACAAACACACATACACACCACATGTATACACACCTCTATATGCCAAGCACACACATACACAAGTATGGATGTGGGCATGGTGCATACACACTCTTTCTACACTACACACATACAAGCATACATGCACTACCCCATGCTAGCAACAAAAAAACAAATAAAAAGGAAAACACCTCTACCATACATACATACATGTGCATCATAGCAAGTTTTAAACAAAAAAAACAAAAGAAAAAGAAAACAGCAAAAAGGGGGGTTGCTGGGCCCGAGCCCGACTACTACTCACAAATGGGGGAGACTGCTCCACTAATATTCACACACTCCTCACTACTGACGAAACTGATGAAGAATAGGGCGCTGACGATAGGGAACGGCAGCGACGATGTCGTCCAAAACAGGGGGTCTCCGGCGGCGCGAACGGGTGGAATCGAAGCAGGGATCAACGGGCAACCCATCCCTCGGCTCATCTAGCGATGAGGGGGACCGGAGGCGAGCTCAAGCTCGAGCCTTTCGAAGCTGTGGCGACGAGCACCATGGCGGCGATTCTACGAACTACGGCGAGGAGAGGGGACAACGGGGGCCGACTGCTCACCGGGGGAAGCTCGGCGACGCGGGAACACAACCAGATGACGAGAAGAAGAGGAAGAAGGCGCCGGCGGCACGCAGCACCCTTGCGGTCGATGGGGACGGTAGAGTGGCACCGCGGGGAGGTGCTCCTCACCCCCTAGCGCTCGAGATGGAACGCAGATGGCACCGGGGACGCGCACGCCATGTTGATGATGAGGGGCACCACCGGAGGCGATGATGGCGACAAGCACCAGCGGACTCTGCTCTCTCTGAACCCACTCACCTCTCTGAACCCGAGAAGAAGAAGAAGCAAGAGGTAGCGGAAGGAGGAGGAAGAAAGGAAGAGCGGCAGCGGCGAGGGAGGAGGAAGAAATCCTAGGGATCCGCACCTATTTAAAGGGCGACCTCGACGTCCGTGAGCACCTAACGGCGACGGCGTCGGCACTCGCACTCTCTGCTCTCTGCTCACTTTCGCGCGATGCCTGACGGAGGAGGGAGACGGGACAGGTGAGCATCACGCTCGGGCTGGGCCGACTGGAGGGGAAGCCCACCTGCTCCTCTCTCGCAGCAAACAAAACATGTCTTTCTAATATTTAAAATGCAGCCACACTCAAATTAATCCCCAGAATAAAAGAAAGGGTTTTAGTGCAAAACAAAATTTCCGGAGATCGATGTCTTGGAGGTCAATGGTCCGCTCAGGAGTCTTGAAACATTTCCGGAGCTGAGAAACATGGAAGACATCGTGCACATTCACGAAATTTGGAGGAAGCTCTAGTTTATATGCAAGACCACCTCTCTTGCCAACAAATTTGAAAGACCAACGAAGCGAGCAGCCAACTTCCCTTTAATTCCAAATCGCTGCGTGCCTCTCTTGGGAGAAATTTGAGATAGACAAGATCATCCACTTGGAAGGAAACATCCCGATGTTTGCTATCATAATAGCTCTTCTGACGGGACTGATCTGCTTTGAGGTTCTTGCAAATGACATGGCACATTTCTTCTGCTTCAGTGATCATGTCATTGCCCAATATCTGACGCTCACCGGTTTCGGACCAGTTAAGCGGGGTACGACACTTTCTGCCATAGAGAATCTCGAAAGGGGCCTTGCCTGAACTAGCTTGGAAGCTATTGTTGTATGAGAATTCAGCATATGGAAGGCAGTCTTCCCACTTCATGCTGAACGAAATCACACAGGCTCTGAGCATATCTTCAAGGATCTGATTGACTCTGTCAACTTGACCACTTGTCTGCGGATGGAACGCAGTGCTGAAACGTATCTTGGTACCCATAGCAGTCTGGAAGGACTCCCAAAACTTGGAAGTAAAGTGGCTTCCACAGTCAGAAGAGATGAGCGGAGGAATGCCATGCAAAGACACTATCCTTGACGTATACAACTCTGCAAACTCAGCTACCGAGATAGATTCTTTGACTGGCAGGAAATGAGCAACTTTTGACAGCTTGTCGATAACCACAAAGATGGCATCGTTGCCTCTCTTGGACGTCGGAAACCTAGTAATGAAATCCATCTCCACATGATCGAATTTCCACTCTGGGATAGGCAAAGGCTGCAGAAGACCTACTGGACGTTGATGCTCCGCCTTCACTCTGCGGCAAACATCACACTCATTCACGAACCGAGCAATTTCACGTTTCATGTGAGTCCGCCAGAAGGTTTGCTTGAGATCCTGATACATCTTTGAACTGCCTGGATGAATGGATAGAAGATAATTATGTGCTTCGTCCATGATAACTTTTCTGATATCACCTTTTGGATTCACAAGACGGTCCTCAAAGAACAAGGTATCTTTGTCATCAACGCGAAAGCACTTATACTTCGAAATGCTCTTGGACACACCTTTCTTCACTTTCTTGACCATAGCGTCAAGAAGCTGCGCTTGGCGAACCTGATCTTCCAGAGTCAGAGAGACTTGAAGATTTGCAAGAAATCCTTGCAGAATCATCTGAAGGTTGAGCTTACGGAAGGCTTCACAAATCTTGGGTTGAAGCGGCTTCAAGATGAGACTATTACAGTACGCCTTACGGCTTAGCGTGTCTGCAATGACATTTGCTTTACCCGGAGTATACTCAATGCTTGGTTTGAAGTCTCCAAGCATTTCCACCCAACGAGACTGCCGAACATTGAGATTGGGTTGAGTGAAAATGTACTTCAAGCTCTTGTGATCGGTGTACACCTCAACTGGTCTACCCAACAACAAATGCCACCAAGTCATTAGAGCGTGCACAGCTGCCGCAACCTCAAGATCATGAGTGGGGTAGTTCTTCTCGGCCGGCTTAACCTGACGCGAGGTATAAGCAACAATCTTCTTGTCTTACATGAGAACACCACCAAGACCTTGGAGAGAAGCATCACAGAAAACTTGGAAAGGCTTAGACTGCTCAGGAGGAACAAGAACTGGAGCTAAAGTCAGTTTCTGCTTGAGCGTATTGAATGCCACATCACACTCAGGATACCAAACATACTTGACGCTCTTCTGGAGGAGATTGGACAGAGGCTTAGTAATTTGAGAGAAGCTCTCCATGAATCTTCGGCAATAGTTGGCAAGCCCGAGGAAGCTCCGAAGCTGCTTCACATTCTGAGGTTCCCACTTCAATATTGCCTCAACTTTCTCAGGGTGCACTTTAATTCCCTCGGCAGAGATGACATGCCCAAGGTAGACCACTTCATTGAGCCGAAACTCACACTTGGAAAACTTGGCATAGAACCGATGCTCTCTTAACTTGTCAGGCACAAGGCGGAGATGCTTCGCATGCTCTTCTTCTGTCTCCGAGAACACAAGGATAGCATCGAGATAGACCAAGACAAACTTATTATTGAAAGGAGAGAAAATGAAATTCATCATTATTGAAAATGTTGGAGGAGCATTCGCAAGACCAAACGACATGACGGTGTACTCATAAGAGCCAAAACTCGTCCTGAAAGCGGTCTTAGGAATGTCTTCTTCGCGAATGCAAATCTGATGATAACCCATGCGAAGATCAAGCTTCGAGAAAACCTTGGCACCTTTCAGTAGTTCAAACAACTCATTGATATTGGGAAGTGGGTACTTGTTTCTGATTTTCTTCTCGTTCAATAGCCGGTAATCAACACAAAGATGATCTGTGCCATCTTTCTTCTTGACAAGCAAAACTCCACAAGCCCAGGGAGAAGAGCTTGGTCTGATCAGACCCAGATGTTCTTGCTCATCTAGCTCCTTCTTCAACTCTTTCAGCTCTTTGGGGCCAAGTTTATACGGGCGCTTACAGAACGGCTTAGTTCTGGGATCGAGATCAATCACGAACTCGACTGGCCGGTGCGGAGGCATTCCTGGCAATTCTTCTAGAAAGATCTCTTCATCCTCACAAACCACCGGAATTTGAGAAATCACCGAGATTTCACCCTTCTCATTAAGAGCAAAGGGAATAATTGTGTCATCGCGAGCCGCAAAAATAATCACGTCTTTTGAAGGATGAGTCAGCTTGACTTCTTTAGCTTTGCAATCAATATGAGCCTTATTCATAGCCAGGAAGAACATAAGGAGAAGCCAAGAAATAATAATTGCCCATCTTGATAGAAACATCCAGAACGATGGAGGTGGTTTTCATGGCCACCCCTGGATAAACAACACCCAAAGGTCTACTCAACATCTCGAATAGAAATCATTCTTCATAGCAAAAGGTCTAGACATGAATGAATGTGATGCGCCAGAATCAAATAACACTTTTGCAGGATTAGAATTAACTGAGAGATTACCCATGATCACTTGAGAAGAATCCTCTGCCTCTGCTGCATTCACCAAATTCACTCTTGCAGTCTTGGGGTTACGCTTCACCATAGCGTTGCGTGGAGGCTTGACAGGAGGAGGAGGCGGAAGACGCTGCTGGTTGCACTTGTTTGCATAATGGCCCTTATGACCACACTTGTGACAAGTCACCTCAGAAAGAGGACGAACATTGCCTGGAGGAGGAACAAGAACAACCTTGGACGCCTGGGTTTTCTGCTGAAATCCTGGGTTGGGTGGGTGGGAAGAACCACGACCACCAAACTGCTTCTACTGCTGTGGACGAAACGGTTGGCGCCCAGTACTTCTGCTGCTTTGGAACCATCTGAGAGCCCGAAGAAGAAGAATATGAATCCCTTGAATGCTTCTTGGAGTTCTCCAACTTGAGCTGAGCTACTTCAACCTTCAAAGACATGTTGTAGAACTGATCAAACTCACAAGGCTCTTGAAGAACTAGGCTTGGCAGAAGCTCATCCTTGAGACCACCTCTGAACTGATAGATCATAGCATTGTCATCTAGAACATCTTCTTGGCATAACAGTCTAGATTCTAGAACTCGACGTTGTACTGGTATAAAGACTTGTTTCCCTGCTTCAGGTGCCTGAATTTCTCACGCATCTCCTTAACAAAGCTTGTCGGAATGTCATGAGCCCTGAAGTCACGACGGAAATCGTCCCATGTAACAACACGATCGCCCCTGGAATCCTTGTACTGCTGCCACCAATCAGCTGCTTGACCCTTGTGCTGGAACGACGCAAATCTGACAAAGTCCTCTAGCCTGACATTGCTGCACTCAAAATGCTTACTTATCACGAAGCCAATCATCAGCATCAAGAGGCTGCTCACAACAGGTGAAAGTCTTTGGCTGGTTGGCAAGGAACTGATTGAGTGTCGCAAACTACAGTTGATTCTGAAAATTCCCTTGAAAACCTTGCTGACCCTGCTCCCTTTCTTGCAACAGCCTGAGCAACATCTGAGTGTTCGCATTGGTTGTGGCCATCACAACTTGCCAAGCTTCTGGAGGAGGAGGTGGAGGAGGCGGCGGCGGGGGTGGTGGTGGAACATCAGTCTGCTCCTCACCACGACCCGGATTGTTACGAGTTGGTGGAGCCATCCTGAACATGGACAAAACGCGTCAGCACCTCATTGATAAGATGAATTCAAAGCTGAATCGGATGCTTGAAAGAAATTGAACAATTAACAACACAGCCTTCATACTGAAAAATTAGTAAGAACGCTTCTTCGGTTTATGATAACATCATCAGAAATTAGAAGCCACTTGCAATAACACAAAAGTATTGAGCTAAGCGCTCGGAACAAGTGTACATGCCCATATACATCTGAAGAAGATGATCCTAGATGACTACAAGATTTCCCACCTATGAATTTCCGAAAACTTTCTGGTTATGCAATCCCGTGTGGGGGATACAAGCAGGAAATATCTCACACAACTAGCAATCCTACACCCCAACTGTATCATCCTTTAACACATAACCAGAGGCTTTCGCAAACTGATCTAATCTCGAATCCTCGAACTCACAATGATACTAAACCATGGTGGTACCCCGAACGCCTCCCCAGTACTAGGTGACTCTGACCTTATCTCACCATGATAAGTATTGAAGTAATTTCGAACAGTCTCCGTCCTGAGATATCAAGGAAGATGAATGATAACGATGTGCCAACATTTCCTGGAGCTTGACTCCCTGGAAGAAATCAAGTTAGACAGGAGGCACCAAGACAGAACCCTGTCACATCGGCATCATATAGACTCCAAAATACCCGTGTGATACTAAAAACAATTTTGAGCAAGACGAGGAGTAGAAACAAAATTCCTATGTCGGAAACCTCACCAGAGCATAGAACAGGAGTAAAAAGAATCCTACTCTCCGATATAACTATACTCAAAATAGTTTTTACTAGACATGACTCGGCCAAATTCGAAGAAGCAAAGGCTCATATGGTCGTATGGCTCTGATACCAACTTGTCACGCCCAAGATGTGCGCCTATCCATTTTAAGGCACGAGGGCCTCGCAAGGGATAGATGCGCATCTTGCCGTTAGAAAGAATAGTATCATCACGACATACGGTACTGAAAGAGATGAGTATACAAGATTGGCTTACACTCGCCACATGCTAACTTACAGTGTCACTCAAATTCATATCATCAAGTTTAACACAGGGTCTGACTACGGACGAAATCAAACGATAAAACAGTTGCAAATGATACTATCAAGCTATCCCAAAGATCACGACCAGGTTCTCTACTCATACGGATACGTCACGTACATCCTGCCTCTTTCCTCATCTTATTCCCACTGGAGCTGGGTAAGATCATCCTGCACGAACTCATCTGAACCTGCACCTGGAGTGTTGTAGTAAACTGTGAGCTACAGAGGACTCAACTATCATGTGCCCGGGTACCGAGACTATTCATGCTTAAAGGTTGGGATGTGGTAGTGTTTAGTTTGCAGTAGTAATAAACATTTATAGTGGCTAACTTACGCAACATGAAAAAATATGACGGGCCTACGATGAACGATTGAATTCTAGAATGATCTCTATGAGATCCTGAACACTTACTTACGTCAATCATAACCCCACTGTGTTCTCTCTTGGATCTTGTTCACGAGCAGAGACGATCACGGTTACTCACAGAGTTGGTGCATTTTAATTAGAGTTTATTTCAAGTTAACTATTACCGGTTGTTAAACAAATATCCAAGTTGCCACATAACCGCGGGCACGGCTTTCCAAAATATTTAACCCTACAGGGGTGCTCCAACTAATCCATCAGAAATTAACCACACTCAGCGGGAATAGCCTCGACCCCGGATCTTGCGGTCATCATAGATAATTCCAAAGGAATTCCAACACCTCGAGAAAACCCGAAGAAAGTCAGACTCCACACGCAAGACATTCGATAAAGGTAAAACAAATCCAGCAAGACCACCCGACGTGTCGACGAACCCGATAAGAGCCGCGTATCTCGTTCTCAGGACACGACGGATAAGCTAGTGTACGGTGGCCTGATAGAAATCTCCCAAGTTGCCCTCAGTTGTCCCCGCACAGTGCTCTAGTTTGGACCAACACTCATGAGGAGCACTGGCCCGGGGTTGATTAAATTATCCATGGGTTTGCAAGACCCTATGCAAATTTTATTAAGTCATTAAGCAAATGTAGTACCAATGTTGGGTCTTGTTAGACAAGTTTTAATCTAAACCGAATAAACAAGGGGGTTCCCATAACAACCCCGAGCATGTTAGGAGCGCAAATTATGGAAAACATAACACCGGTAACAGGGAACTAATGGCGGTAACAGCGGAACAAATCACTTAGCAAAAGGCCAAGCCTTCCACCAATACCAAGATGTATATGTGCATTAAATTAATAAAAGATAATATTGTGATATCCAATCCATGTTATCACATGGAACAACTTGCACCTTCAACTAACAATGCTATAAGAGGGGCTGAGCAGCGGTATCTTAGGCAATCAAAGGTTTGATAGGATGTGGAGGTTAGAGGCTGTCATGGAAACATGGGGGCTGATATCAAGTGGTAGGTAGCGCAATTGTAACAATAAGAGCGAGAAACTGGCAAGCAAAAATAGTATCGCGATCCGGGTACGATCATCTTGCCTGTTGGTTCTTCAGCGGAACTAGTAGCGGGGTCCTCGTAATGGTACTCTCCAGGGTCCTCGAACTCAGTATCGACACTCGTGTCTACCCAAGATGAACAAAAAATAAATCGCCAACCAAGGTGCAATGCACAACCAAGATGATGCATGATTCATTTTATGAAGAATTTAACAAGGCAATCCAAAACTAGTTGAGTTTCACATGCAAAGTTGGTATATTAGTGAATATGGACAGAACCTCATGTAAAGTTATTGAGACATGCATGAACATGGCAAATATGGATGCATCATGCAAAATCGATAGAAATTCATATAAGGAATGCAAGAATCGGAGCTACGGTTCTCAAGATACGCCCACAACAAGGTACGGAGGCAAAACGCAAGTCAACCAAGACCTGGGCTAATTCTTGGCATTCCAAGGTATCCACTGGATAGGTGAGGAAAATACACTCACAATAGACTCAAGAATCAATCAATTCCATGGAGTATAGCTCCCACAAGTCACAAAACAGTAAAACCCACAATCTGCCACAAAACAGCACCATAGCAACTTCTACAACTCACAACTTGAGCTACATGAACCCAACAGCCACGAACAGGATATTGACAGAATCCACTCAACATATACATCAACTTATCCAACTACACAAATAACAAAAGGGCCACACATCAATAAGCAAGAATCAATCAAGTTGGCATGATGGAACAGTTTACTAGGACTTTGTGAAAATTCCAGTTTTTCTGGAATCTGAGATTATAAAGTAGCAAGTTGACAGCAGTAATTAAATACGCTATACAGCTCCTATTGGCCTGAAAATTAACATTATGGAATATGGCAATATCAACTTCAACTAGCTAGCACTGAGCATGAGAAAATTCCAAACATGTCACTAGCTACAACCCACTCTTCATGGCATAAAAATAATAGCAGACTCTCAGACTTGAGTCATTTTGAAGCATCCTGAACAGGAACATGAAGTAGGCAACTTAACAGCATGGTTCCCACTTATATGTGTGATTATCATGTAAAACAAAAATACCATGGCATAATAGATACAAAACACTAGCACTTCCTAGTTGACACATCTCCCAAAGCAAGCATGGATTAAATCATACAAAAATGACAAAATGGCATCTCAGCTAAAATGACAGATTTATGAACTTGCCCAAACTTGAAATCTGAATTCACAGTTGCATTCCTGGGTTGATTCTACCCCTAAATCATTACTCATACTCATATACATGCTTGGAGAGAGTGTGAGTTTGTGGGGGTCAAAAATCAAGCATAAAAGGGAGGTGACTTATGTCACTTATGCACATTAATGAAAATGGCCCCAAAGGGCATGTACTCTATTGATACTTGCTGGAAATGCATAAATAGCATCTTAGGAACATGATAGCATGTCATAAGAACATTGCAAGGATGAAACTAACTAGAGGAAGACGTATGCTCATATGCACTAAAGAGACAAACTCCTACACATGGATTCTACTCATGCTCAAAGTATAAACCAGACACACATCTACTAAGCTAGCACACACACCACATGAGTGTAATGTGCCACCCACACACACATTTGAAGGCACCAAGCATCACACACATGCACAACTCCATGCACACACACACATGCATATATACACTAGGGTACATACACACACAAGCACATACATGTGCAATCTCACATACACACCACATGTAACCTGCCTACAAACACACATACCACAAACACACATACACACCACATGTATACACACCTCTATATGCCAAGCACACACATACACAAGTACGGATGTGGGCATGGTGTATACACACACTCTTTCTACACTACACACATACAAGCATACATGCACTACCCCATGCTAGCAATAGGAAAACAAAATAAAAAGGAAAACACCTCTACCATACATACGTACATGTGCATCATAGCAGGTTTTAAACAAAAGAAAAAGAAAACAGCAAAATGGGGGGTTGCTGGGCTCGAACCCAAAATCTGCTGCACATCCCCCCCGAGCCCGACCAGTATGCTACGACGCCGAATGATGACAGATGGGGGAGACTGCTCCACTAATACTCACACACTCCCGCACTACTGACAAAACTAACGAAGAACAGGGCGCTAGCGACAGGGAACAGCGGCGGTGATGTCGGCCACAACAGGGGGTCTCCGGCGGAGCGAACGGGCGGAATCGAAGCGGGGATCAACGGGGAACCCATCCCTTGGCTCATCTCGTGATGAGGCAGACCGGAGGCAAGCTCAAGCTCGAGCCTTTCGAAGCGGCGGCGATGAGCACCACGGTGGTGATTCTACAAACTATGGCGAGGAGAGGGGACAACGGTGGCCAACTGCTCACCGGGGGAAGCTCGGCGACGCGGGAACATGACCGGATGACGAGAAGAAGAGGAAGAAGGCGCCGGCGGCACGCATCACCATTGGGGTCGATGGGGACGGCAGAGCGTCGCCGCGGGGAGGTCCTCCTCACCCCTAGCGCTCGGGATGGAACGCGGACGGCACCGGGGATGCACACGCCATCTTGACGATGACGGGCACCACCGGAGGCGACGACGGTGACGAGCACCAGCAGACTCTGCTCTCTCCGAACCCACTCACCTCTCTAAACCCAAGAAGAAGAAGAAGAAATAGGGAGAGGAAGGAGGAGGAATAAAGGAAGAGCAGCGGCGGCGAGGGAGGAGGAAGAAACCCTAGGGATCCGCGCCTATTTAAAGGGCGGACTTGACGTCCGTGAGCACCTAACGGTGACGGAGTCGCTGCTCACACTCTCTGCTCTCTGCTCACATTCACGCGATGCCTGACGGAGTAGGGAGACGGGGCAGGTGAGCGTCACACTCGGGCTCGGCCGGCTGGAGGGGAAACCCACCTGATCCTCTCTCTCTACAAACAAAACAGGTCTTTCTAATATTTAAAATGCAGCCACACTCAAATTAATCCCCAGAATAAAAGAAATGGTTTTAGTGCAAAGCAAAATTATTTTGTAAAGATTAGTGAACAAGTAATTTTAATACTTATTAAAATACGAACCCCGTGTTTATATAAATCCCAAAACAAACAAACCCCAAATAACAAAAGAGCAACACTATATTATAAGTAGGAACAGGGCCACCTGATGAACATTTTTAAACAATTTTAAAAGCAAGTTAATTCTGATGAGAAAACTAAAATAAAAAGTAAGGCATTATGGTGAGATTTAAGTGATGAAAATAAAAGAGAGGGAAGAAGGAGGAGTTGCACACATGGATCCACCACACTCAACACCTCACACACACTCACACAAACCACACTCACAACCATCACATCACTACCAAGACACATGAAAAACCACATGGCAAGAAGAATGAAATGATACATGATGAAATGATGCAAGAATGCAAACCCAGAAAGAAAGACAAGTGGAATTCATATCAAAGCTCATGACACAAGATTCATACAATGGGGTAGATGCCAAATAAGGTAGGGACAACACTTTGGCTGTCAGAGGGTTGGACATCTCATGTTCAACCATCACACCAAGTCCTTAGACTTGTCTGATGTACCATCTGAACATCTCATGTTCAGTCATCATGCCAAATCATCTGAATCAACTCAGATATCATCCTTGTCACCACACACACACACACCGAGTTTAGAGATCACTTGACATAGCACAAGAGAGGTCATCCAACTGTCCTTGACCGTGGACACGACTATTCGAATAGTTTTACACTCTGCAGAGGTTGCACACTTTACCCACTAGACTCGGGGAACTTCCATGTCATCCATGACTCACGGTACATCACATGCCCAAGGTAAGCACCCGAGAAATGCCTTTCCCTTAGCGACACTAAACAAGGAGTCCACTTGATTGGTACCCAGCCCTCACGATCTACATCACACGAGCCTCGCTCCAGATCCTACCATCCATGAGGGGATCAATGTTGTTCCCGGTGCCTGTAAAGACAACGCATGATAGTCCATTCCGGTACAACCCTGTATGAAGAGTGACCACGCCACTACCGCGACTAGTAATGCAGGCTCTATGCTAGTACCCACCAAAGTAATCAACAAAGCCCCTTCCCATATAGGGCTAGAGTGGTTGTACATGTAAGGTTGGAATAACGGTCGCAACTTACACCAATCCGTTTTTCGAAATCCACACATACTAACTTGCTCCGGTACACCAGTTCTTTATCAAGTGGTAACCCAACTAAACATCATCTCCCTCCCGCATTTGTGGCACCCGACGGGGTTTTTGAGAAGTCTTTGAAACCATTTTGTCTCCGTCACCATGCATATTCCCATCCCACTTGCGTAGCACTACTAGCAACCTAACTACTCTCACCCGCACAACACCCATAAGGAGGTAGGGTCATGCAGGATGCAAGTATCAACGATAAGGTATCGAAGGTATCCCAACGAAGGGGGGTACCTTATCAACATGAACAATTCATCGGAACAAGAAGTGTCATATGACATGCAATAAAAGGGTTTATAGTCATGGTCAAAGGGATGCGTGCCTAGCTTTGCAAAGTCTTCGAGGTCTTCACACGCTTCTCGTCCACTCCAAGCACTCCGTCTACCTCATCAACTATCGCCGGAAACAACCGTATTAAGCAACACAACAAGCATACAATAAAAGTGATCTATAAATAGGAGTTTAATTTTGTAGGACTCCTATGGTCATGAGAAAAATAACCAAGGAGGTTTGCGGTGGTTGTGGGTTAAGGGGGAGTTTTGAATGGTGGGAATGATGGAAATGATGATCCTTTAAGATGTCCACAGAAAATATTTTCATAAAAATGAGTGGAGGCACTCATAAATACGACATGATTTTAGAAACATGAGGGAAGAGGTTTCACTGAATTTGGAGTTGGTATGAATATTGGAATAATTGTATTTGTGCCCTTAGTTGTGTCACTGTCGACTGGAATACCCCTAGTTTTCGAAAATACGTGGTCATGCCCACATCACTTTGCTCATCTTGTGCTTTTGCCCTTTGACTGTTTGACTGCCATTTTGAAAACCTCATAACTATTTCATACTAACTCGGAAAAATGCAAATAACATATCAAAAAGTTTGGAAACACATCACCTATACGTACATGTCATTTGTGGTCATGACAAAATTGTTGGAAATTCCCCATCACCTATATGATCTAAAACTGATATAGAGACTTCCCAACAATTTTATCTTGAATGCAAATGTCATACACATATAGGTGATGTCTTTAGAAACTTCCCAATGGTCAAAGTGTAAGCAAGAATGCTCACCACTTAGTGCATGAATTTAGACACACCTACGGACTTTAATTACTCCATTTGGAGCTATAATGGATGATCTATAGATTTTACCAAGTGGTCCTTAATAGTTCAAATTTGAATTTAAATTTGAACATGAAAAAAGGTGTGGTGAAAAATAATGAAAGTGACACCATTAAATAGGTGGTATTTTGAGGAGAATGTGGGAATTTGAATCATCCAATTTGGAGTTGAAATGAATTTCATCTGAATTTATTGAATTATCTAAAAAAGAAAAAGACGAAAAGGAATTACCCAATGGGCCTAACCTATGTGCTGAGCGTAGGTTAGTACCACAGCGCACTGGGCCGGCCTAGGTGCTCGGCCATGCGGGCGGGGCTGGCGACGTCGAAGGCGTACTCTGCATAGATACGCCTTCTTTAGGAGAACCCTTCTTCCAGTGGATGGCGTTTCCACTTAAAATGCTGGGCCCGGCCACTCAGTCGCTTACACCTGGGACCCACCGGGCTCTCCCTCTCCGTCTCCTGCCTCATTGTCCTTCCACTTTATGGGAGGGAGCGAAGTCACCGGCCGCCGTTGTTCCGATCGTGCCGCTGCACCAGGTGCCGAGCCGATGGCCTGGGCGGATGCCCCACTCCATGCCGAGCTCGGGGGTAGTTGTGGTGGACATAGGGGCCACCGGAATCGAGGAGGCCGATGAGGATGGCGGATGGTGGCTTCGACCATTTGTCGGGGGAACACAACCAAGCTGAGGGGAGGAGGCTTCGGGGTGTCAGGGAGGATGAAGCTGCCATGAGGGTTCCTCTGGAGGGGAGAGTTGAGGCATGGGAGGACCGGCTCGCTCGAATTGGAGCGGAGCCGAAGGGTAACAATGTTTGTTGCCGGAGAAGGCGAGGGGGGAGCTGCGGGTGGTCCGGGAGGTTCATAGAACAGAGGAAGGCCCAAGGGCATCATAGGGGCGCTCGGGAGGTCCTTAAATAGCCGAGCTCACGTACACTATGGTCCGGGTCCATGGTGGCCTTCGGGCGAGTCCCACAGGGTTCAAAAGAGGGCGAGGGAGGAGGGGCCCGACCGTTCGATGTGTTGAGGACATCGAGGAGACCTCGGGGGTCAAGACCCTGGTGCCCAAGCCTGTCGGGTGCCTCTAATTGGGCAAGCTACAGTGCGTGGAAGCACTATAGTGTGCTCTAGAGCGCGAGCTCTGCATGCCATGGCATTCTCCGCGGCCCTTTGGCATGTCCTCTTGCGTCTATGGTATCTAGGGGGATAAACAAGGTCTATGTGGCCTTGGATGCTCTGGGGGTTCAATAGATTAGAGAGGGAATGGTGAGAGAGATGAAACCTTGTTGTCCATGGGGTAAACAGGGGTTTTGCCACATCAACCTTTGAGGAAAGGCCATGCAAACTTTACTAGGGGTGTAGGGTAACTACAAGGGGCTGTGGTAAAAATTGGGGGTGAAGGCGAACTCCTATGGTTCTCCAATCATTGATCACAAAATTGCTGCGGAAGGTGTTTGATGCAAGTTTGAGCTAGCAAACTGATTCTCATCACTATGAAACTTAAGAGGACTTGATAATAGGTATAAGTGAGGTTGATCACAAAATTTGAACTCATTTGTAGAAGGTTGCCAATGTAATTTTGTCAAACCCTAGGAATGGACAGAAATAGATTCCTATAGATCTACTGATGCAATTCTATTTCCCTTGATGCACCACTTCATGTGGTGGCATTATTTGGGTATTAGAGCATGCCCAAAAAGTTTGGGATCAAATAGAGAAACTTGACAGTGCAAACATTCCCAATTTTCTAAATCAGCAAGAAGGGGTTTGGGGTGATTTGGACAAGTGAACATGTTCTTCTTGATGCACCACTTGGTGTGGATGAATTACTGGAGTATGATATCATGTCCACAAAGTTTGAGCTTAAGGGGAGACAGTTGGTAATGTAGAGTTGCTCAAATTTGGATCTGGACAGAGAGGGTTGTGGGATATTTTGGTGAACCAAAACAATTGGGATTTATTTGAGAATATTTCTTATAGAAATATTTGAAATTCTTAAAATAGCCAGAAATGGTTTTGAAGGGTTTTGTCCAGTATTTTGAACATGACCATGTGTTGAAACTCTTATTTATGGATACTATATGTCCACTGAGTTTCCCTAAATTTTCTCAAATATTTTCAAATCATTTAAATAATTTTACCCTATGAAAAACCATTTCTGGCCTTAAGAAAAAGCCGTTAAATAAAATACTTAAAAATATTATTTTATGGTTTTGGGGAGTTTTATATATAGTGGCTTTCAAATAGAGCATTTGGGGAAAAAGGACATACCCAATTTCGGGACTTGCAGTGCAAATCTCAAATCAAGGGGTTTTGAAAACCTAATTTGAGTAAATGCCTTTTAGCCAAAATAATATTTTGTAAAAATATAATTAAGTCCTATTCGCATGGCATGATCATTGGACAAGTGTGGGGATCAAGGAAAACAGTTTGAGAGTACGAGGGATGTTTTATGAAATATAGAGCAATAGCAAGCAATCAGACAAGCAAGCAAATTACACACAAGTCAAGCATTCAAATGCACACAAAAAGTTTTAATTGGCCCTAAATTTTCAGTCATGTTAACTTAGTCATGAGAGGCAAAACATAGGGTGTGACAATAAGAGTTTAAACACGTGGCCATGTTCAAAATTTTGGACAAAACCCTCAAAAACCCTTTTTGCATATTTCAAGTATTTGAAAAATTTCTATAAGAAATATTCTGAAATAAATCCAAGAAAATTCTAGCATGTCACAAAGTTTCGTCTGTGTCTAGATCCAAAAGTGAACATCTCTACATTACTAACTCCCCCTATTGTTCTCAAACTTTGTGGACATGTTCTAATCCTCTACTAATGCATCCACACCAAGTGGTGCATCAAGGATAACAAATCCTCTTGTCCAAATTCTCCCATACCGCTTTCTACCAATTTTAAGAATTGGAAATTCTTGCATTGCCAAGTTTCCCTATTTGATCCCAAACTTTTTGGGCATGCTTTAGTCCCCAAATTATGCCACCACAGCAAGTGGAGCATCAAGGAGGATAACATTGCATAATCAGATCTATAGAAACTTATTCCTGTTGATTTCTAGGATTTATAAAGTTTGCATTAGCAACTTTCTTCATATGAGCTCAAACTTGGTGATCAACCCTATTTTTAACCACCATTCGATCTTGTTAAATACCATGGCCATTAGCAACTTTTATCTTGCCCAAACAATCATCAAACACCTACTAATGATTTCCCAAAGTTCTTGTTTTCACCACTTTTAACATTCTCCTTCACCCGCAATTTTTACCACGGTATCTAATAGGACTCTTGCACCTCAAGTATGAGTTGCATGCCCTCGTATCAATCATTGGTGGGGTAAAATCCCCAATTCACCCATCTGGTTAGCCAAAACAGCACCTTTCCTACCATTTTCCTTTTACCATTCATTGTTTAATTTCTTCCTAAGTATCCCAAGGCATCTCAGAAGACCCCAGGGGCTAGTTGACATGCTTGTCCGCGCCTAGGGCACCAATGGCATGCCCTGTCATGCAAAAAGCAAGCTACAGAGTGAGCTACGATGCGCACCCGCACTATAGCAGCGCCCATCCCGAGCCTCCTGACCACCTCATGCTTACCCCTCGACATCGGCAACATGCTAAGCCCTTGACCCTCCCTCCTCTCTCCCTTGTCGGGAATGCCCGAGCCCGTCCTGTGGTCTTTCCATGTTGCACCTCAGCATTACTATATACGCCATCCCGAGCGCTCCTCTCGTCTGCTATTAGCCTCTCTCGCTCGCTCTCCCTCATAGAGACCTCCTGGACCAACCCCCTCGTCCTCCCATGCCATCCAACCCTATCCATTGTCGATGCCCGCCGTCGGCCTTCGCCCAAATTCAATCAGCCTTGAGCTTCCCCTCTCTCTCTGGAAAACCCAGGGCCACCGCTAGCCATGTTGAAACCCCCGCGTTGCCTCCTTCCTCCCTCGGGCCGCCGGCCGCCCGAGGCCAGCGACGCTCGTCTGCCTCCTCTGTGGCCTCTTATGCTGTCGCATCGTCAATCTTTCTCGACAGGTGCTAAGCCCCTGTACGGATGCGAAGCAGCCTCCCGAGCTCGCCGAACTACCAAGCATCGCCGGAGGTGGCGGGTGCTACCAGGTCGACCGCTTGCATGCACTCAGCCTTGCCTTCCCTCTCCCCCAGTGAACGTCCAAGCAAGGAGGGAGATGACCCTGCTAGTGGGGCTGGCAAGCCTACTGGTCAACCTCTATCGATCCATCTGATTTGGCCCGCCCCAGTAAGTGGAGACGGCCTCCAAAGAAACCGCCTTTGGCAAGAAAAGGTGCATTCACAAGAGTACGCCTTCGGCGTGGCACTCTGATCCTCCTGGCCGAGCCACTGGGCCGGCCCAGACTGTATCCTAGGCCTAGAGCACGGTGTAGACAATTTCCACTGGGTAAATTCTTTTACCATTTTTTAGAGAAAAAGAAATATTCATAGAAAATTCATTATAACTCTAAATCTGGTGATTCAAAATCCTAGATATTCCAAAAAAATTGTTGTATCAAAAAATATATCCTACATATATTTCCTACTAACTTTTCTGTGTAGGTCAAATTTAAATTTAAATTTGAACCCCATTTGCAAAATCCCTAGAGCATTCATATCAACTCCAAATGGAGTGATTCAAATTTCTAGAGACCCGAAATATCATGCCGTATTTTTATAGCCATGGTTTATATTTCTGTCCTATCTGGCTTTGTTGTACCTAATAAATAGCCACATGTTCCATTTATTACATCTTAGAAACCTCCTAAGAAATTCAGCCCAACTACAAATTGAGTCAAACCACTTTCTAAATTCTTCCAAAATCATGCCCTACTTGATGAGTGACTCCATTCATTTTTATAAAAATAGTTCCTCTATACTTATTATAAGATCACCATTTCCTTCATTCCCATCCTATTGGCCTTTCCAAAAATTCCTACTGATGCAACTCAAGTAGATCCTATTTAGGTATTTTTCTCATGACCAGAGATGTCCAAGAAAAATAAAACTACTATTTATAGAGAACTTTTATCTTCTGCTTGTTGTGTTGCTTATTGTTTTTATTTCTGGTGGTAGTTGAAGAAATAGACAAAGTGCCCAGAGTTGGACGAGAAGCGTGTGAAGACCTCGAAGACTTTGCTAAACCAGGCAAGCAACCCTTTGTCCATGTTAAGAAACCATTTTCATTGCATGGCATAGAGCACTTTATTTTCGATATATTGATCATGATGATGTGGTGACCACTTCGGTGTCGATGATACTTGCATCGTTCATGACCCTACCTCCTTATAAGGGTTATGTAGGTGGGAAGTATATAGGATGCTAAGTAGTTGCTACGCAGGTGGGACAGGGATATGCATGGTGTTGGCAACAAAATGATTTCAAGGCTTTTCAAAAACCCCGTTGGGTGCCACCAATGCCCGAGGGAGATGATGATGATCTAGGTAACCACTTGAGAATGAAGTGGTGTGCCAGAGCAAGTTGTGTGTGTGTTTTCGAAAATGGATTAGATTTAAGATTTGTCGAACGTTCCCAACCTCACATGTACAACCACTCAACCCTATATGGGAAGGGGCCTGGTTGATTATTTTGGTCGATGTTATGGAAGATCCCGCATTACTAGTGGCGGGAGTGACATGGTCACTCTCGATATGGTGTTGTGTGAGGTAGGGAGACCATGGGCTGTTTTACAAACACCGGGCACACCATTGCGTTCCTTCGAGGGATGGTTCTATATTGAGAAATGCTCGTGTTTTGTACATCATGGAGACATGGACCAACGATTGGACTATTTGTTTAGTGTCGTCAAGGGAAGGCATTGTTCGGGTGCTTACCCCGGGTATGTAATATATCGCGAGTCGTGGATGACACGGAAGTTCCCCAAGTCTCGTGGGTAAAGTGTGAAACCTCTACAGAGTGTAAAATTATTCGAATAGTTGTCCACGATCAAGGATAGTTGTGTGGTGCTTCTTGAACTACGTCCGATGTTTTCACAGACGTGGTGTGCGTGTGTGTGGGAGAAAGATGGTACTTGAGCTAAGTCAGATGACTTGGCATGATGATTGAACAAGTGATGTTCCTACCCTGCTTATATTGATATTTGTAACCTGTTCATATGGATATACGCAACCTATTGATGCATGCTTTTACAAGTTTCCTGGACATGTCATTATACTCAAAATTAGCTTTCTACAACTAACTTACTTAATGCTATATCATGCATTGTTATTGCCTTGTTCCAAACATGATTCCTTGCGAGTACATTCCAAGTAATCTTTGTATTGCCACTTGTTATTTTATTGGCCACGCATGAAAGCACATGAGATGATGAAGCATATCTTGGTGACGCATCTGCCAGCTAGGACGCTTGCTCGTCAAAATACCTGTAGGGTTATGGAAGATGGCATAGTTTTACGCTATAGTTGAGGATTTCTGCTGCAATCATATAGACTTGCCATAAAGGCCATATTTGAGTAAAATGGTACATAATGTATGTAAGACTCTTGTTATTCAGATTTTGTGTGTTTAGTGAGCATTGATCTCTAGGAACACTGTGCACGTACATATAGTGATCACGACTTATGAGTCGAAGTCCCCACAAAGCTGGTATCACAGCCATGATGACTGTAGGAAGCCTTAGTTAGCATGGGCATTAGTTAGGACAAAACTATTCTTACAGACCCTTCAAAATCACTTACAAAACCTGTGTAGTTCTCACCTCTCCTAAAATTTCAAAATAAGCGAACCACTTCCAACATTTTCCTCTTGACTCTCCTCATCTGCTATTCCGAACCTTGCAAATGGTTGTTATTACCCTTGTGCCCCTGACCACATGATTCGTTGTAAACCTCACAGCTAACCTGGAAGGAAGCCACCTTGCTAGACATTCACACAAGTTTGACGACACCATGGCAAGACGATACCAATAGAAGATACCTTCTAAAGGGACGAAGGCATCCATATTTGGAAGATGGTGACACCCTTGACACTATCCCAGGATGATGCAACGTGTTAAAACAATCACCAGGGCATAAGATATGCAAGATCATTATACGCATCGCTAATACAGCGATCCTATTAATATTGGTGTGTCTACAACCACCACTAGATGACAAACTTGCCATCAGTTCGCCTCACTATAGTGAGCAGGAAAACCACTCTCTTCATCCCCCGCTCTTGGTGACGATGTTGTTATCCATGCAACTGAGAGGATGGACCTCTACCATTCCTTCTTCATGTCATGTCATAAAGGATTGCCTACCTAGAAGCCTCGATGTCTCGGAAGACAAGGCATTGGCATGATTATGATGACACCAGAAGACCCTATCAACAACAGCCATGAGGAACCACCTTCATAGTCAACTCACCAGATGTGAAGTTGTCAAGGACACTTCAGGCACTACCAAGGCCATTTTGACAAACAACAACAAGAGACATAGCAACACCTAAACAAGACCCAAAAGACTAAGCAGACTCCTCTCCGAAACACGAAGCAGGCACGACTATTGAGTCCGAGAACCCCTATGGTAGGATAGGTCGTGTGTCCCATTGCGAACTCGAGTCCGTATTATGGTTAAAATGGAACCATGATGTGTGTTTCTTGTTTTGCTTTTTGTGCTTTGGTAAGAGTAACACTTTTTCCCTAGGCAACAAGTATGCGACTATATTACCTACTATACGATCGAAAGTAGGTCTAGAGGGGGTGATTAGACTACTTGACCAAATAAAAGTTTTGCCTTTTTCCCAATTTTAATTCTTGGCAAGTTTTAGCATTCATGGCATATCAATTAACACCCTACACATGCATGTCTAAGAGTGTGGCAGCGGAAAATAAAGACATTGCACATGTAAGTAAAGAGAGGGTTAGGAATGCAAACACAAGTGATGACACGTTGATTTTTTATGTGGTTCCGATAGGTGGTGCGATCGTACGTCCATGTTCATGGCAAGTCAAGCACACCCTACACATGCATGTCTATGTGTATAGCCACGGAAAGTAAAGACAAATATGCGTAGTAGAGGAAGGGTAGGAAGATCAAACGCAATTCGGAGACACGATGATTTTTCCCGTCGTTCCGATAGGTGGTTCTATCGTACGTCCATGTTTATGGAGTCTTCAAATCATAGAGGGTAAAGGTCGCGAGAGTCCACAGAGGGATCTACCCATGGAGGTCTCCACCAAGAAGCCACCTTGACTATACCATGATGGCCCACGTCCACAGAGGACTAGCCTAACTCGGGGCAGATCTTCATGAAGTAGGCGATCTCCTTGCCCTTACAAACTTCTTGGTTCACTCTACAACACAAAGTAACAGGCTCCCAAGAGACACCTACCAAATCTAGGATGCACCACCCTCCAAAAGGTAATAGGCTCGATAATACAGATGAACTCCTTGCTCTCGTGATTCACGATGATAGACTCCTCAACACACAATCATTCTCTCACAGATTTGGCTTTGGTGGAAGAGATTATTTGGGTGGAAAGCAACTTGGGGAGGCTAGAGATCAAGATTCATATGGTTGGAATGGAATGGCATGATCTCAATGCATCAGAAGGTGGCTCTCTCTTAGAAAATCAGTTGGTATGAGTGGGGATCTGTTATGAGTGCTTCACTTGCGAGTGAGTGGTGGCGAAGGGGTATATATAGGCATCTCCAAAAATCCGACCATTACAACTTAATTGACCAACTCAGTGACACTGATGTTTGAATCTCAGCGGTACACAAATGACCAAAAGGTGACAACTTTTGAATCTCGGTGAGACCGATATATAAATCTCGGTTGTACCGATTAGGTGACCAATGGTCAGATTGCACAACTCGGTGACACCGATCCAACAAACTCAGTTGGACCGATTTTGTGAAACGAGGTAACAAGAAGTTGGCAACCCAAACTCGGTGGCACCGAAGCAGAATCGGTTGCACCGAGTCGCTAGAGTTTGGCATGGGTCTGTTTGAGTTTGGGAATCGGTGGCACCGAGTGGGAATTTTTGGATAGACTTTGGTGGAAGAACTTGTGGGTGTTTTTGGTGACTATCACGTGTGCACGTTTGAGCATTTTGTTCACCAACAATATCTTACCCCCTTTTAATAGTATTGGCTTTCCTATGGACTCAAAGTGATTATCACAAAGTAAAATGTAGAGTCCTCTTGCTTGAAGCTTTGACTATTTATTTCCTTCTATCTCGGGGTATTCCAGAATCCTTTTGCCAATCCTATCATTGAACTTTTCCTGAAATATGCTTAGTGGAAACATTAGTTCAATGACATATATGTTGTTATTAATTACCAAAACCACCAAGGGAGCAAATGTGCTTTCAGTCTCCCCCTTTTTGGTAATTGATGACAACATATAGATTAAAGCTTCGACACCTGATATAATCAATGAATATAATCATTGCTATGAGAAGTATGTCATAATCAAGAGCTCTCCCTAAATTTGTGCATTATTTTAAATTTGCGTTTGAATGCAAATGCACAATTGATTAGGTACAAGGGGCACTTATTCCATATCACATACATATCGGTGGTGTGCGAGAATAATAGGAATGAATATCATAGCACAACACAATCAAGCAAAGTGAATTATCATATCATAAGCATTGAAAGGATAGGAAATGATAGCAACACACATTAAGCATATGATCAAACACCAACAAAGTTGAACACAAGCAAACCAAAAGATAGCAAATGTTTTCGAAAAAGTGATAAAAACCAACGCACTCTCTCTCTCGAAGCCTAAAGATCTATATACAACTTCTGCCCCTTTGGCAACAAGTTACCAAAAAGTTCAAAGAGATATAGCTAATCGTTCTTCTGGGGCTGATCTCCTCCGGTGGTCGATGTTGCAATCGAGAGAACTACGTCGATGAAGACCTCTGCTGATGTCATGGATGGAGTTGGTGTAGAAACTAGAGGTACATGAGGAGCTGATGGAGCTGAAGAGGATGTAGTAGGTGTTGATGAAGAAGGCCTCAACTTGGAGCTAGCACTATGGCTGATCTGGCCAGGGTAGTGAAGTGAGTGTCTAGCTTGAGAGGAGAGTCATCCTCATCATAATCATCTATAGAATGAGGGAGAGGCACAACATCAACTTCCTTCTTGAGCTCGTTCACGGTCTTGGTCAGCCCATCCACCTTGTCATTGAGGGTCTTGATCATGTTGTCGATGATCCTCACAAGACTATGTTGATTCTCCAATATTTCCTTGATGTCCTTTTGTATGCCTTGAATGGTAGTGACCAATAGATCCATTTGCTCGTTCCTGGATCTAGGGACTTGAGCACTATTGGCTCTAGCTGCCTCTTCGTCTCCCTGTGCCTCTGCTACAGCTGATGTGGGATGATCTGGGTCCATCACCACAATGTTGTCCTCAAATTTGGTTGTAGGGGCAAATGTGGCATGTTAAGAGCAAAAATGTTCTTATCCATCTTGGAGTTGATGAGCATCTGAATGTAGGGTGGATAGAAGCATGACCGCTTCTGATGAGCAGCAACCCTCTTCACTGTCTCCACAAACAGATCCATCACTCTGAATCTCTGATGCTTGTCAATAATAAGCAACAAGTTGATGGAGTAGCCTCGGATCATCTTCTCGTCTCCTAACTTGGGCATCAAAGTGTGCCTTAGAATGGTGTTGATGGTACGGTGACCCGCCTGGAGGTAATAGATGGATCCTAGCTTATGAGCCTGAAGATGTGCATCAGGGATTGCATTGTACATGTCCTTCATGGCATTGTGGCTTGCCTTGGACTCAGAGTACACACAAACATCTCCATCTTCCACCTTTGGGACTCCTAAGATGGAAGACCATTCATGAACAGTGGACTCATATCTTGCTCCTTTAGTCATGCACACAATCCTACCATCTCCATAGAAGTGAGTAGTCGAGTAGAATTGTAGGATCATCTCATCATTCCATGCAGTGAACTCTTTGCCAAAAAATTCATCTAGGCCAATGTAGTGGAAGTTGTCTTGCACACTTGGGAAGTAGTCTTCATTTGCCTTGATGTACTTCCAATCAACTTAGCTCATATCATTGACAGTTGGGCTCTTGTCAAGCAACACAGTCCTTGGTATATAATCTATAGTCCATAGATGTTTTCCTTCTCTGAGAGTAAGGATCCATAGCTTTCCACTCCGTCAGACCTAAATCCTTCATATTCTTCATATCCTCAGAAAGCAGGTGGTTGGCATTGTTCTCTGGAAGGTGTGGTCTAAGCCTCATCAATGCATAAATGGCATCCTCATCTATATATCCGGAGGTAGATCCCTTGTTCTTCTCAGAAGATGGAATCTCTCTTAAGAACCTATTAGACTTCTGAGCAACAGCCTTCCTGGGTGCAGACTTGGCACTCTTGGATGGAACTTGCTTTGGCATCTCATCAGCCAAAAGCTTATTCCGCTTCTTGTTGGGAGGAGCCTTAGTAGCTGGCTCTTTGTCTTCATGCTCCGCAGCAGCAGTCTCTTATAGATCCTCATACATGGAGGTATCCCTACCTATAACATAGATAATTTTCTTCCTGGCTTTCTTCTCACCAGCCTTCTTAGGCATAGAATTCCTGGGAGGCTCAATGGTCATCGTGCCTCTAGAGCTCTCAGGTGCTCTCATAGTATCTGAGGGTGCATACTCTGTCCTGATAGTCTTCTTAGGGGCCTTCTTGACAGACTTGTCTTGCTTTGTCTTGGGAGGCACCTCATCAGGTATGAAGTCCTCATCTTCCTCATTGGAATTAAGCTTCTCCTTGACCTAGTAGAAGCTCTGGGCAGCAGGTGAGCTGGGAATACCAACATCTGAAGAGGATGATCCATTGTCTGGACTAGTGCCAGACCTCATGTCAACATTTTGCCCCTGCAAATTCTGACTATCCTCTAAAGTTGACATACCTGACCTTGTGAATAGAGTGTGGAAGAGTAGAAGGGGACAAGTCATCACAAAACACAGACTATTTTGTAAAAGTTTGAACAAAGAAATCCTTGAATATAGTCCTCAGCAAAAAGGGATTTTGGTGTCATCGGGTAAACAATTTTGGTACTACCGAGACATAGAGTGCTCTTAACAGAAACTTGGAAGCAATTTTGGTCAAACCGAAAATTGCCGCTTGGTTTCATCGAGACTGTCCATAGTACCACAAAAACAAAATTAGTAGAACCGAATTTTCTGACTGGGTGTCACCGAGATTCGGTCTTGCGGACAACTAAATCTAAAAATCCTTCGTTCGCTAATCTAATGAGTTTTCTAGTGGATAGGGAGGTTTGCAATCGATGGATTATAGATAAAAGTAACTCCAATGAGCAAGAATCAGACTGTGAGTGCAAGCAGGGATGGATCCATATGCTAGCTCAGTGAAGGATCCGCTATGATGGCAATGGGGTGGTGATTTCGTCGACGGTGGAGATTTCCAACGGTGGAGGCGCTCAGGAAGACAACGATGATGACCAAGGTCCTTGATTCGACAACTTAGGGTTTTGGAGGGGGCGACGGTTGAAGAAAAATTGCAAAGGTCAGGTCCGCCTCTATATATACCCGTGGCTCTCGGTGACACTGATTCTAAATTTTTGGTGTCACTAAGTTCCTGAACTATCTGCTCATAGGGAAACTTGGTGTCACCGAGAAGATGGAATCAGTGGTACCGAGATTGAAAACCAGATCAACCCTAGGCATTCGGTGAGACTAGGATTTTTGTGTTGGTTCCACCAAGATGCACTTTCGAGGTTTTAATGGTCAGTACTTTGTTGATATGGAACTCCGAGTGCTCCTCACATAGAGAGATCGAAAAGTACTTGTTCGAATTTTGTGATGCATCAAGAATGGAATATGAGGTGAGAAAACATAGATACACTACTGGAATCAGAAGATTTGACGTCTAGCAGACGACAAAGAAGTGGCTTTGCCATTAGATAGCACAAAGCAAACGACAAAGAGCTAGCTGACGACAAAGAGGGGCTTTGCCGTCAACTAGCTCTTTGCCGTCTACAAGCTGACGGCATAGATTCTTTGCCACCAGCGAGCGGACGGCAAAGAGGTGGGCGGGGCCCAGTTGATGGCACTACAGTAACGGCCCACTACCCCACCTCTTTGCCATCCGCTAGCGGACGACAAAGAGGTGAATACCTAACCGCTAACGGCGCACCCCCACGCCTCTCATCTCCCCCGACCCAGCCCAGCCCCCACCCCCACCGCGCTCCCGCCACCGCTGATCCCCAGCCGCCCCACCCCGACCCCCACCGTGCCTCCGCCGCCTCGCACCCGCCCCCCCATCGCGCCCCCGCGGCCCCACCGCCATGCTCCCGGCCCCCGTCGCGCCCCCGCTGCCGGCCCCCGTCCCGCCCCTGAGCTCCACCCCCACCATGCCCCAGCTGCCGCTGATCCCCCACCGCCGTGCTCCCGTCCCCGCCTCCACCGCCCCACACCCAGCCCCCCATCGCGCCCTCGCCGCCCCGACCCGCCGCCCCGCCGCCGTGCTCCCGGCCCCCGTCGTGCCCCCACCGCCCCCTCCTCCACCGGCAGCCCCCCTACCTGTGGTGAGCTCCTCCTCCTCCTCCTCTTTAGTTTAGGTTTACGATTAGTTTAGTTTAGTTTTAGTTATAGGTTTAGTTCTGAAAAAAGAGAAGAAATTAAGAATAATTAGAAAATGAGGAAGAAGAAGAAGAAGAGGAAGAAGAAGAGGAAGAAGAAGAAGAGAGGAGCCCCCAGCCCCCGAGCCTGACATCTGAGCCCAACACGGCAACCCCGACACCCTGACCCCGACATGACACCCCCGACACCCCGATCCTGACACGACACCCCCGATACCCCGACCCTGACACGACACCCCGACATTTTGACACGTCACCCCTGAACACGACATAACACCCCTACCCCGACACGACACCCTCGACACCCCTACCCCGACACGACACCCCCGACACCCCGACTCTGACATGACACCACGGACACCCCGTCCCTGACATGACACCGCAGACACCCCGGCCCCAACACGACACCCCCGACACCGCGACCCCGACACGACACGGGTCATATATTTGTGAATTATGAGTGAGGTCATATATTTTTCGATTTTGTTATACAGAATATCATATTTATATTTATTAGGTGGATTTAAATGTGCAGTTGTTTCATCGCTGCGAGGGTCTGGTGTTTAACGACCCTCCCGTGCGTTCGCGAGCTATGCGCTCTGCATTCGTGGGTGAGCACAAATGACATCTCCTCCTGCCCCCTTCATTTCCTCTATTCCGTTCTTCGTGCCGATGACACTTGCTAGCTATAGGTGTCCTCAATCATCTGTATGCGTGACCACTATGTGTCTCCTGTTCGAAAGGTTTACATCTATAAATATGCATTCATTACCATATTTATAACCGTGATTCTTTCGAATTGTCCAACGTTATCCATGGATAGCCCGAGTATGTGTAGATTGGGTTCGTTTTCCCATATGCTCTGCTCCGGATCCAATGCAGAATTTCGTTAGTGCCTCCCTGTTGTTCTATGGCTACACATCCGTCTGCTTATTGCCGAGACGTGTATTAGGAGAATAGCAGGGAGGTACTGTCGAAATTGTGCGCGGATCCAGAGCGGAGCATGGGAAAACGAACCCAATCTACACTTACTCGGGTGGGATTAGGACTATCTTTGCCTACTAGCGTCTAGGTTGCATCGATGTAATGAAAGTGACAAACTCTATTAACTGATGAATATGGTTTGCTGAATTATGTATATATTTTGTGTGTCTCTAGTAGCTAGGAAAGATGAGTGATCGTGGGTGGATGTACACCGGTCACACTAGTCAGAAAGACATGACCCGTGAATGGTTAACAAAAACCAAGCAGTTTGTGAGAGTCGCATTTGCAAATGGACATAAAACAACCTGGTCCCTTGTGTCGATTACGACAACTGTAAGAAGAAGTCAGAGTTTGAAATGATCAAACACCTGCAAAAGTGGGGGTTTACGCCTAATTATACGGTCTGGACATTTCATGGTGAGTCTGCCCAACGTGCCAGAGCTGAGGTGGTTCGTCATAGCACCGACGACCATGGTACCGGGATTGAAGACATGGTGCAAGACTTTGATGATGCTCGGGATTCGGACGATGAGATGGAGGAATCTTCAAAGGCCTTTTATGAAATGTTGGAGTCTTCAAAACGTCCTCTCCACGAGCACACTGAGCTTTGTCAGCTGGATGCCATCGCGCAAGTAATGGCTCTAAAGGCTCATTTCAACCTGGGCAAGGAATGCTACGACATGATGATGACGATATTTGGATGCTTTCTACCCAAAGGCCATGTATTGCCACCAAACCTGTACCAGCCGGACAAAATCCTACACGCACTTAATATGCCCTATGAGAAAATACATGCCCGTGAGAATGGATGTGCCTTATTTAGGCTTGAGTATGCAGGCTTGAACTATTCCCCATTTGCAATGCTTCCAGGTATGTTCTGGTAGACAATGGTATGGATGAGAAGAGTCAGACCAAAATCCCCATTAATGTTCTTCGGTATCTGCCAATCATACCAAGACTTCAACGTCTTTTCATGGTCGAAGAGATGGCTAGACAGATGACGTGGCATAAATTGGGCAAAAGAACAGAACTAGATGCAGATGGGAATCCGATATTGGGACACACTTCAGATGCTTTTGCGTGGAAGCGCTTTGATGCATTACATAAGGATAAATTGGCAGAACCAACGCATCCTCGAATTGCCATCAGCACGGATGGGTTCAATGTGTATGGTATGACGGCAGCACAATGGAGTTGTTGGCCTGTATTTGTCATTCCACTCAATCTCCCCCATGGAGAGATTATGAAAACATAGAACATTTTCCTCATGTTGATAATTCCAGGGCCCAAATATCTGTGGTAGAATATGAATGTGTACATGCAACCGCTTAAGGATTTATTGCAAGAAGCCTAGGATAATGGGATCAAGAAATACGACGCCGCTATAAAAAAGAACTTCAAAATGCATGTGTGGTACATGTACTCGATGCATGACATGATAGCGTACGCGCTATTCGTTGGCTGGTGTGTGCATGGAAGGTTTCCGTGCCCCACATGCAAGGCAACTCTTCAGTTCCATTGGCTAGAGGTGGGTCGCAAATTTTCTTGCTTCGACATGCATAGACAGTTCCTGGATCCTAACCATAAGTTCAGAAAAGACAAGAAGAAATTCATCAAAGGTAGATTTGTCAAAAACACTGCACCACCTGCATTGACATGCCAACATATTCTAGATTAGATAAACGCTCTCGAGCCGGATCCAGATCGTCTAGGGTATTTCAAAGGGTATAATACGGAACACGCCTGGACTCACAAGATATGTTTGTGGGATCTGCCTTACTTTAGAGACCTCTTTTGCCCACAGAACATCGACGTGATGCACACTGAAAAGAATATCGCCAAGGCCCTTTTTGGTACATTGTTCGGCATAGAGGGGAAGTCGAAGGATAATCCTAAGGCTAGAGTCGATCAGGAGGCTCTATGTGATAGACCGTTACAAAACATGCGACAACCAAAGGGAAAGAAAAACTGGAGGATGCCAAAGGCATGGTTCAATCTTGGAAGGCCAGCTATGAGGGAAATGCTCTTGTGGGTGAAAATGCAGTTGATGTTCCCCAATGGGTATGCAGCGAATCTAAAGAGGGGAGCGAGTCTTGACAAATTGAAAATATTTGGTCTCAAGAGTCATGATTGGCACATATGGCTTGAGCGGGTAATGCCGGTGATGTTGCGCGGCTTTATCCCTGAGGATGAATGGCTAGTAGTGGAAGATCTGAGCTATTTCTTCCATGCTCTTTGTGTGAAAGAACTATTGCCTGACGTGCAAGATGAACTGGAAGAGTTGGCACCAGAGTTGATGTGCAAGTTAGAAAAGATCTTTCCACCGGGCTTCTTTAATCGAATGCAGCATTTGATTTTGCATCTCCCGACCAAGGCAAGATTGGGGGGACCGTGCAAAATCAATGGTGCTTCGCAACTAAGAAGATGCAGAAGATGCTTCGGGCAAAATGTAAAAGTAAACGTAGAGTTGAAGCATCGATGGCCGAGGCATTCATTACCGAGGCGGCGGCAAACTTCGTGACAACACACTAAAAATCCAAGAGTCGTCGTTTGCATAATCCGAAGCCTCGATACAATGATGGCGACCGTGAAAAATGTCGATCCAACCTCAGCCTATTCAAAGGGAAGCTCACACCAGCCGGATCTTCGAAATCAACAGGGTCGGAGGTCGAGGAATGGCGGACCATTTCGTTGTATATCTTCAATAACCTAACAAAACTGCGGCCGTACATCGAGTAAGTTCTCGGTACATTGTTTTGCAACTCCTAATTCCTTTGAAATGCTCTTATATATTCCCGGATATGTGATACAGTCGATACATCGCCAAATTCTCGGATGGAGCGGTGACCCAAAAGGATTCCATCAAAGAGTATGAGTTGCTAGCAAAGCATGGAGGCGGCTATCCCGGTTTCATCTCTTGGTTAAAGCAAATGGTAATTTCCATTAATTAGACGATTTCATTTCTTTGCCTAGTTTGCGGCTAATGCAACAATCCTTTCGTATTAAACTTGTAGGCTAATGCAGAGTCTATAGACTCCAAACTGAGACTGTAAGGTCCGCTCATTTGAGAAATACGACATCAACGGGTATCACTTTCATACTTTTGGCAAAGAGCTATCTATCGCTGACCGAAAGTCTACAAATTGCTGTGTCTCCGCTATCGGCGAAGGAGGGGTCGAGTGTTATGGAAGAGTTGAAGCAATTTATGAACTTACATTCTTTGGTGAAAACCCACCAAATGTCGTAGTCTTCAAATGTTATTGGTTCCAGCCGAAGGACTCATGAGCATAAAGGGCTAGTCGAAATCAAACAAATCAACCATTTAGGTGTTCCCGATGTCTATATTATGTCTCAACAGGCGACCCAAGTTTTCTATCTACATGGGCCTGCCAAACGGATCCAAATTTGAAAGGTTGGGATGTCGTTTATGATGTGCCGCAACATTTTAGACCACCTCCCCTCAATAAAGATGATTATGAACCTCACATTAACCCATACGCATATGAAGGAGAATTCTTCAAAGAAACACGTGTTTCGAAAAAATGTTTCAAGAACTGCTCTACTTCACCCTAGAACATTGAGGTCGACAACGACAGTGAACCCGACTTCACCCTTGAGTAGAAACAAGAAGAGACGGAAGAAGAAGAGGTTACTGCTGTGGATGGCCTGACAATGCTTGACCGATTACATAGAGGCCTTCCACATGTCGATGCTGATGAGCACATCATTACTGATAGTGGTGATGATTATGCATTTATTGATCCCGGAGCATATATAGACGATGAAGATTAATATTAGTAGTGCGGTGGATAATACGAAGCCTCGGTACAATTCTTCTTCTTCTTCTTTTTCTTCTTTTTCTTCTAGCTAGTCTTCTTCTTCTTCTAACTTTCATCTTTCCTACTTTGCATATTTTCTATAGATGAGGAAGCTTGCATTAATGAAGTGTACTCTTCTACTTCTGCTTCCTTTTTGTTTATGGAAACTTGTTGGAAACTTGTTTTCGATATGTATGTTGGATATGTTGTTCCAAACTTGTATATGTTGGATATGTTGTTGGAACTTATTGTTCGTATGCTTGTTGGAACTTATTGTTGGTATGCTTGTTGAAAACTTGTAATGTTGATATGTTGGCTATATATGTGATATTCTGTCAAATTGAATGATTTAAGAAAAAACAGAAAAAACAGGGGCTATATAGCCACTTTGCAGTCTGCTAGCGGACGACAAAGAGCTTTGCCGTCAGCCAGCAGATGGCAAAGATGCCACGTGGCAGCTACCTGTGTAACCTGGGGCTGGCCTAGGTGGGTTCTTTGCCGTTCGATAGCAGACGACAAAGAACTAAGGTCTTTGCCGTCGGCCAGCAGACGACAAAGCACGTCGTTAAGTCCTTAACGGAGCTATGGTGCCACGTGTGTCGTCCAGGCCCTTTTCCATCCACTGACCGACGACAAAGATTCAAAGCTCTTTGTCGTGGCTTATTCAGCCGGACGGTTGGCCGTCCGCTAGCGGACGGCAAAGCCTTTGCTGTCCGGGATGGCTGACGGCAAACTGCCTAATTCCTGTAGTGATAGCTAGAGAGTGGTCATAGGCATTCTTTTTCAACCAATTGGCAAAGGAAAAATCAAAAGTCAAATAGCAACAATTGGATGTCCTCGAATGGGTAAATAAGTGCAGACCAACATGCTCACACAATAAGATGTCAAATGAAAACATCGAAAACATGCACATACATACTAGCATCAATCATGCACTTTGGCAATGACGGAGTTATCTATATATTAGTATATTGACTTAGGATCCAAGTAAGAATACTTGATCATAGGTGGGGTTACCACTTTTACATACATACTCATCATTTAAGCACAAGTGGGGTTACCACTTTTACATAAAGCGTTTAATGTTGTCACATACTATGAGATGCTTTGACTCAAGTCTTAGAGTAAAGCTCCCCCTTGATGTGACATCCCCCTATAGGAGGGATAAACTAACCTTGGGTTTTGTCGATGAAGACTTCATGTAGGTGAAGTAGTGGTGGATGCTCAATGTTGATGAAAATCACCATGAGTTGGGAGCATCCTTGTTGTTTTTTTCTCTTCTCACCTACATGGGTTAGTACCAACACACAAAACAAAAATACAAGTATATCTATGGACTTGGAGAGCAAAGCATACATGATAATGTCCATTGATTTCTTGATAACCTTGTCCGTTGCTTACCTTTGAGGGGATGTGTGACTCCTTGAACTATTGTATAATGTTGATGTTAATTGAAACTAGTTGTTGCTGATATGTCTGCAATGTCTCTATAATTTTTTATTGTTCCATGCTATTATATTATAGGCATTAATATGCTATTTTATATTATTTTTTGGACTAACCTATTAACCTAGAGCCTAGTGCCAGTTTTTGTTTTTCCCTATTTTTGAGTTTTACAAAAAAGGAATATCAAATGGAGTACAAACGGAATAAAACTTTCACGATGATATTTATTGAACTAGAAGTCATCTATAACATCTGGAGAGGAGGTCAGAAGACCGGGCAGCAGACGGCAAGCCGCCAGGGTGCTCGTTAGGGGGGGGGCGTCCCCCCTGCTTGTTGGTCCTCTAGAGGCCTTCTAACCCTAAATCTTCGCCTATATATTTCCATATATTCCGAAACCATCAGAGGGAGCCATGAAAATACTTTTTCGCCACCGCAACCTTCTGTTCCCGTCAGATCCCACCTTGGGGCCTTTTCCGGTAATCTATCGGAGGGAGATTCGATCACGGAGGGCTTCTACATCAACTCCATTGCTCCTCTGATGAAGCGTGAGTAGTCTACCTAAGACCTATAGGTCCATAGATAGTATCTATATAGCTTTTTTTCTCTCTCTCTCTGATCCTCAATACCATGTTCTCCTTGATGTTATTGGAGATCTATCCGATGTAATCTTCTTTTGCGGCGTGTTTGTCGAGATCCGATGAACTATAGATTTATGACCGGACTTATCTATGAATATTATTTGAATCTTCTCTAAATTCTCATATGCATGATTTCATATCTTTGTATTTCTCTTAGAGTTATTGGTTTGCTTTGGCCAACTAGATCGATAGTTCTTACAATGGAAGGGGTGCTTAGTTTTGGGTTCAATCTTGCGGTGTCCTCACCCAGTGACAAAGTAGGGGTAGCGGGGCACGTATTTGTATTGTTGCCATCCAGAACAAAAAGGTGGGGTTTTCATCATATTTCTTGAGTTTATCCCTCTACATCATGTCATCTTACTTAAGGTGTTACTCTATTCTTTATGAATTTAATACTCTAGATGAAGTGAGGAGTGGGTCGATGTGTGAAGTAATAGTAATAGATGCAAAATCATTTCGGTCAACTTGACACGGATGTGATGCCTCTATGAATAATCATTGCCTTGGATATCATGATAACTTTGCACTTTTCTATCAAATGCTCGACAGTAATTGTTCACCCACCGTATTATTTTTCTTTAAGAGAGAAGCCTCTAGTGAAACCTATGGCCCCCGGGTCTATTTTCCATTATAAATTTTCAGATCTATAAATAAAAAATACCAAAAATATCTTGCTGCAATTTTATTTACTTTTATTTAGTCTTACTTTTAGTAATCTTTTATATCTATCTCTATCAGATCTCATCTTTCCAAGTGACCCTGAAGGGATTGACAACCCCTTTATAACGTTGGGTGCAAGTGTTTGATTTTTTGTGCAGGTGCATAGATTGGGGCCTTGCTTGTGCCTCATACTGGATTGATACCTTCGTTCTCAAAACTGAGGGAAATACTTATCTGTACTTTGCTGCATCACCCTTTCGTCTTCAAGGGAAAAACCAAGGCAAGCTCAAGAAGTAGCATTTTCCAAGAATGAATGTGAGTGAATTTCATTGGCGGATTCACCCCTCAAGAACTTGTCTAGTTCTTCCTCTTATTGGGGACCCACATCAAGTTGATGGGGATCCTTGGTGTTGAAGTAGCACTTGTAGAAGTTGAGCTTGTAGTAGCCTTGGGAACCCACTTCACCAAAGCTCGCGATTCATCTTCATATGAGTCAATGTTCTCTTGAAGCTTGTTCTTGCCCTGGAGCTCGGGGTCTTCTGTTGGAAGGTCATCTTGAGATTTTGTTCCCTTTGAGAGAGTATTTTCATACTTCTCCTTTTGATGAAAAAACTTGGGGTTGGGGTATTGACCTTCTTCCCATTCAACTCCATTTGCATTGAAGTAGCCAATGCCATGGTTCTTATGCTATCCTCCGTGCTTGCGTACCATTTCCACAAATTGTTTGCTCTAGGTAAGACTCTTGGAGATATCTTTCTCTATAATCCCTTTCAAAGGTTCATTTTATTTCTCGAGTGTAACATGGCTAAGAGAAGTGTTAGTAGGATCAATGGAACTACTAGAAGCAATATTATTGGATTTATCATTTTTATTGCTACTAGTTGAAGAACCTTGCTTGCCTTTGTTACTAGTTTGCTTAGCATTAACTTGTGGAATGATCGTAGAAAAAAGAAGTCGTTTGGCTAGATAAGAGGAAGTATTCTTTCGAAGATCGTCATTGATAGGTTTAAGAAACTTATGCTCTTGCTCTAAATTGAGCTTCTCAAAGTGGAGCTTCTCAGGTGTCCTTTCAAGCTCTCTATGATCTCGTAGAGTAGACTCATGAGCTAACTTAAGAGTGTTTAGTTCTTCAGTTAGTCGTTCTATTTCCAACTTATCATCAAAAAATGACTTATATTGACTAGAGTGATTACTAGCAAGTTCATCTTGACTAACATTACTAGATTTGTCAAATAGCAAGTCATCTTCTATTAACAAGTCATCTTCATCACTATTGCAATCAAGATACTCGGGGTGTGATACCTTGGGTCATTTAGCCCTAAAGCAACATCCACTCCCTTCATTTGGTGAATTAAATATGTTTTAGGACTCGGTTGTAACTAGTGCAAGTCCGGCAACACCTTCATCTTGACTACAGTCGGAGTTGGAGTGATAGCTTCTCAGGGAGTGGTTGTCAGATTCGTAGCTGGAAACCCATTCACCAACATGAGCTTGATGTCTTCTTCTTGAGTAGCTCTTGGTGTACTTGTCCTTCTTCTTTGAGTCCTTGCTTCTCCATGAGGGTCTTTGTTCATAACTATCATCTCTACTCCTTATGTTTTTTGTATCTTTATCTGAACTGTTCGTGCTATTTACTGACTAAAAATGGTACTATTTGTATTTCCTAATGACTGAAAATGAGCTAAAAACTGGTGTTTGTTTCCGATGCTGCGCTGGATGGACTAAGTGTGAGATGTTTCTACATGGCATGGATCATGTCTGTTGGATGACGTTTGATTGGTTTATGCATAGCCGCAAGTTTCTGCGTGACCTTTATGGACAAGTCACCCGATCTCTGTCCCGAGGAGAGGCTAGGGGAGATAGTGGCGGCACGGGGAGGATGGGACAACTACCTAAAATATAGGGTTGTCCATTATTAATAGTAGGTGGATTCTGATAGGGTTTATTTGGTTCCTTCGATAGTCATCCGACGGTCGAGAAATATAGGCTAGGGGGAGTCCAAACAAAGAACGGAGATGTTTTGGCGTATTTCGGGGATGATTCAGACCCAACGGTCATGAACGTCGGGTTTGGGTCTGGCGGAGTTTTCGGACTAGGTTGCGATGAGGTCGTGCACTATGAAAAGAGGCTAGGCAAAGATGAGAGGGAGGACAGGCAACCCGGCGACAATTTTAGTTTACGAAATATGTCCGACAATTTGACCGGCTATAGTGTCGTTATATGTTTAATGGTAAGGGTATCAAACAGACTCTGAATGCGAAAAATATTCACAAGCGGTCTAGCTACACAATATTAAGACCGCATGCGGACTTCCGACCGAATCCAACAATATTTTTAGCGCACTTTTAGAAAACCTTTTTTAATAATGTCGTGGGCGCATGCTGTCGGGCCTTTGGGCCTGGGGGTACCCAGGCCCTTCTACCTGTGGCCCAGGAAGAAATGGCTGTTGGAGCATGTTGCATGGGAAACAAAAAAAATTCCTACGCTTCACTAAGATCAATGTAGGAGATGAGCATCTACGAGCGGGGAGAGGGGAACTACATACCCTTGTAGATCACTAAGCGGGAAATGCTAAGAAACGCGGTTGATGTAGTCGAACGTCTTCGCGATCGAAATCACCAAGTGTCCCGCGATACAATCACGATCCGTCCCGATCTAGCGCCGAACGGACGACACCTTCGCGTTCAGCACAGGTATGGCTTGATGACGATCTCCGCCTTCTTGATCCAGCAAGAGGGAGAGGAGAGGTATACAAGTTCTCCGGCAGCGCGACGGCATTGCGGCAATGGTGGTGGAGTAATTCCAGCAGGGCTTCGCCTAAGCACCGTTGAAAACTGATCGAGAGGAGAAAACGATCTAGAGGAAGAAGAGGGCAGCACGTGGCAATTAGGGTTGGGGCTTCCCTCAAATCCTTTAGTATATATAGGAGGAGGGGAGGGAGGAGACTTCACTCCCAAGGAGCCAAATCTGGTTCGGCCGAAGTGGAGGGAGGAGTCCTCCTCCTCCACTCCTAGTAGGATTAGGACTCCTTCCTTATTTTCCACTTTTGCCTTTCTTTCCAGCTTGGGTTTCTTCCCTAGCCGCATGGGCTTCCTGTGGGCCTTCGGCCAGCCCACTAAGGGCTGGTAGTCCTTCTACGATAGCCCGTGTAGCCTCTTGGGTCGAAATCCCCTCCCGATGGTCCCTCGATACCCTCCTGACACTCCTGGTACACTAACGATGAGCCCAAAACTTTTTCGGTGACCAAAACAGGACTTCCTATATATCAATATTTACCTCCGAACCGTTCCGGAGCTCCTTGTGACTTCCTGGATCTCATCTAGGACTCTGAACAACCTTCGGTCACCACCATTCATAACTCTATACTGCCAAACCGTCACTAAACCTTAAGTGTGCAGACCCTGCGGGTTCAAGAACTATATAGACATGACCGAGACACCTCTACGGTCAATAACCAATATCAAGACCTGGATGCCCATATTTATTCCTACATATTCTACAAAGATCTTTATCAGTCGAACCTTTATGTCAAGGATTCAGTTAATCTCGTATGATGTTCCCTTTGTTCTTCGGTATGTTACTTGCCCGAGATTCGATCGTTGGTATCTCCATACCTAGTTAAACCTAGTTACCGACAAGTCTCTTAACTCGTTTACGTAATACAAGATCCCGTGACTAACACTTAGTCACATTGCTTTCAAGGCTTGTTCTGATGCTGTATTATCAAGTGGGCCCTAAGATACCTCTTAGTCACACGGAGTAACAAATCCCAGTGTCGATCCATGCCAACCCAACAGACACCCTCGGAGATACCTGTAGAGCACCTTTATAGTCACCTAGTTACGTTGCGATGTTTGATACACACAAGGCACTCCTCCAGTGTCCGTGAGTTGCATGACCTCATTGTCATAGGAACATATACTTGACATGTAGAAAACTGTAGCAATCAACTTACACGATCATATGCTACGTTTATAGTTTGGGTCTTGTCCATCCCATAATTATCCTAATGATGTGATCCCGTTATCAAATGACATCTCATGTCAATTGGTAGGAAACCTTGACCATCTTTGATCAGGGAGCTAGTCTACTAGAGGCACACTAGGGACAAAGTGTTGTATATTTATCTACACAGGCAATGTGTTTCCAATCAATAGAATTATAGCATGGATAATAAAAAATTATCATGAAAAAGGAAATATAATAATAAACACTTTATTTATTGCCTCTAGGGCATATTTCCAACAGTCTCCCACTTGCCCTAGATGTAATTGAACACCCATGTAGCTTTCAATAATCTAGTTCACATCACTATGTGATTTACATTGTAATGAATTAAACACCCATGAAGTTTTTGTGTTGACCATGTTTAGCCTTGGAAGAGGTTTAGTCAACGGGTCTGAAACATTTAGATTCGAGTGCACTTTGAAAATCTTTATGTCCCTTTCCTCGATGTAATCGCGGATAGAACTGAAGCGTTGCTTCATGTGTCTGGTCCTCTTGTGAAACCTTAGTTCCTTGGCCAAAGCAATGGCACCAGTGTTGTCATGGAATAGAGTCATTGGATTAAGTGCACTGAGCACTACTCCAAGATCTGTCACGAACTGCTTCATCTAAACATCCTCCTTCGCTGCCTCTGAGGCTACAATGTACTCCACTTCGCATGTACAATCGGCTACCATGCTTTGCTTGGAACTGCACCAGCTTACCGCTCCCCCGTTGAGAATAAATACGTATCCGGTTTGCGACTTAGAGTCATCCGGATCAGTGTCAAAGCTTGCATCGACGTAACCCTTTACGACGAGCTCTTGATCACCTCCATAAACGAGAAACATTTCCTTAGTCCTTTTCAGGTACTTAAGGATATTCTTGACCGTCGTCCAGTGCTCCATTCTAGGCTCAGATTGAAACCTTTCGGCCATACTTATGGCAAGGCTAAATTCGAGTCTTGTGCAGAGCATTGCATACATGATAGAGCCTATGGCGGAAGCATAGGGGTTGACACTCATCTTCTCTCTATCTTCTACCGTCACTGGGCATTGAGTCTTACTCAACTTCACACCTTGCAACATAGGCAGGAACCCCTTCTTGGACTGATCCATTTTGAACTTCTTCAAAACTTTATCAAGGTATGTGCTTTGTGAAAGTTCTACCAAGCGTCTCAATCTATCTCTATAGATCTTAATGCCTAATATGAAAGCTGCTTCTCCCAGGTCCTTAATTGAAAAACTCTTGTTCAAATATTCCTTCATGCTTTCCAGCATTTCTATATTGTTTCCAATCAACAATATGTCATCCACATATAATATTAGAAACACTATAGAGCTCCCACTCACTTTCTTGTAAATACAAGTTTCTCCATAAACTTGTATAAACCCAAATGCTTTGATCACCTCATCAAAGCGCTTATTCCAACTCCGAGATGCTTGCACCAGTCCATAAATAGATCGCTGGAGTTTGCAAACTTTGTCAGCATTCTCTAGATCGACAAAACCTTTTGGTTGCATCATATACAACTCTTCCTCAAGGAAACCATTGAGGAACGTTGTGTTGACATCCATGTGCCAAATTTCATAGTCAGAATATGCAGTTATTGCTAACATGATTCTGACGGACGTAAGCATCGCTAGGGGTGAGAAGGTCTTGTCGTAGTCAACTCCTTCAACTTGTGAAAAACCCTTTGCCACAAGTCGAGCTTTATAAACGGTGATATTACCATCTGCGTCTGTCTTCTTCTTCAAGATCCATTTGTTCAGAACGGCCTTTTTCCCTTCAGGTAATACTTCCAAAGTCCATACTTTGTTTTCATACATGGATCCTATGTCGGATTTCATGGCCTCTAATTATTTCTCGGAATCCGGGCCCACCATCGCTCCTCCATAGCTCGTAGGTTCATTGTTGTCCAACAACATGACCTCCAAGACAGGGTTGTCGTACCACTCAGGAGCAGTACGGGCCCTTGTCGACCTACAAGGTTCAATAATAACTTGATCCGAAGCTTCATGATCATCATCATTAACTTCCTCTTCAACTATCATAGGCTCCACAAAAACATCTTTCTGCGTTGTGCTACTCTCTAATTGAAGTAAAGGTTCAATAACCTCATCAAGCTCTATTTTCCTCCCCTCACATTGGGTGCATGACCATAAAAGATATTAGTCATATAAATAGAACAACCATTATTCCCTGATTTAAATGAGTAACCGTCTCGCAATAAACAAGATCCAGATATAATGTTCATGCTTAACGCAGGCACAAAATAACAATTATTCAGGTTCATCACTAGTCCCGATGGTAATCGAAGAGAGAGCATGTCGACGGAGATCACAGTAACCTTGGAACCATTTCCCACGCGCATTGTCACTTTGTCCTTTGCCAGCCTTCGTCTATGTTGTAGTTCCTATTTTGAGTTGCAAATGTGAGCAACCGAACCGGTATCAAATACCAAGGCACTAGAACAAGAGCTAGTAAGTACACATCAATAACATGTATATCATATATACCTTATTTGTTGTTGGCTGCCTTCTTTTCAACGAAATACTTGGGTCAGTTCCGCTTCCAGTGACCAGTTCCCTTGCAATGAAAGAACCCAGTTTCTAGCTTGGTTCTAGACTTGGGTTTCTACATGGGAGGAGCAACTACTTTGCCACCTTTCTTGGAGTTACCCCTATTGCCCTTGCCATTCTTCTTGAAACTAGTGGTTTTAGTGACCATCAACACTTGATGTTCTTTCTGGATATTAGACTCAGCGACTTTCAGCATCACAAACAGCTCGGCAACTGACTTGTTCATCCCGTGCATGTTATAGTTGAGCACGAAGCTCTTGTAGCTTGGTGGCAATAATTGAAGAACTCTGTCAGTGATCGCCTCTGGCGGAAGGGGCATCCCTAACTCTACCAAACGAGTCGAATACCCAGATATTCTGAGTATATGTTCAGTGATAGACCCATTCTCCTCCATTTTGCAAGCATAGAATTTATCGGAGGTCTCATACCTCTCGATCCGGGCATTCTTCTTAAATATAAACTCCAACCCCTAGAACATCTCATATGCTCTATGACATTCAAAATGTCTTTGAATTCCCGGTTCTAAGCCATACAATATTGCACACTGAACTATTGAGTAATCTCTAGAACGTACCCCGAAGCGTTCTTAACGTCTTCGGATAACATGTTAGTGGGTTGGTCACCAAGTGGTGCATGAAGGACATATGAATTCTGAGAAGCCGTGAGGATAATCCTCAGATTACGGGACCAGTACACAAAGTTATTTCCATCATCTTTCAACTGAGCTTTCTCTAGGAACGCATTAAAATTGAGGGGTGCTACTGCGCGAGCCATTGATCTACAACATAAATATGCAAAGATTACTAAGACTATTGTTCAAGATAATGAGTTTAGTTAATCAAATTACTAAAGCTCCCACTCAAATTGACATCCCTCAGGTCATCTGGGTGATACATGATCCAAATTCACCAACTCAAGTCCGATCATCACGTGAGTTGAGGCGGTTTCAATGGTGATCACCATCATGTTGATCATATCTACTGTATGACTCATGTTTGACCTTTTGGTCTCTTGTGTTTCGAGGCCATGTATGTACATGCTAGGCTCGTCAAGTTTAACCCGAGTGTTCCGCACGTGCAATGCTGGCTTGCACCCATTGTATGTGAACGTAGAGTCGATCACACCCGATCATCACGTGGTGTCTCGACACAACAAACTTTCGCAACGACGCACACTCGGGGAGAACACAATTTTACCTTGAAATTTAAGTGAGGGATCACCTTATAATGCTACCATCGTCCTAAGAAAAACAAGGTGCATAAAAGGATTAACATCACATGCAAATCATAAGTGACATGATATGGCCATGAACTTGTGCTTTTGATCTCCATCTTGAAAGCACCGGAATGATCTTCATCGTCACCGGCATAACACCATGATCTCCATCATGATCTCCATAATCATGATCTCCATCATCATGATCTCCATCAGGAGCCATCGGGGTTGTCGCGCTCATCATTCTCATACTACTATTGCTACTGTTTAGCGATAAAGTAAAGCATTACATAGAGCTTAATGATTGACACACAAGTCATACAATAATTAAAGAAAACCCTATGGCTCCTACCGGTTGCCGTGCTCATCGACATGCAAGTCATGATATTCTATACATCATTTGATCATCTCATACATCAGATATATCTCATCATGTAATTGTCCATATCACATCATAACATACCTTGCAAAAACAAGTTGGACGTCCTCTAATTGTTGTTGCAAGTTTTACGTGGCTGCTATGGGTATCTAGCAAGAACAATTCTCACCTATGCAAAACCACAATAGTGATACATAAGTTACTTTTCAACCTTCTCAAGGACAGCCTTTTACAAATCCGATCCAACTAAAGTAGGAGAAACAGACACCCGCCAGCCATCTTTATGCAACGAAGTTCCACGACAGTCAATGGAATCGGTCTCTCGTAAGCGTACGAGTAAGGTTGGTCCGAGCCACTTCATCCCACAATACCGCTGAACCAAAACACGACTAAGGGAGGAAGGAATCGATGCATCAATGCCCACAAACTCTTTGTATTCTACTCGAGATCTCATATACACATAGACCTACCTTGTTGTGATGTTGTATTACCAAGTGGGCCCTGAGATACCTCTGCGTCACACGGAGTAACAAATCCCAGTGTTTATCCTTGCCAACCCAACAATCACCCTCGAAGATACTTGTAGAGCACATTTATAGTCACCCAGTTACGTTGCGACATTTTATACACACAAGGCACTCCTCTAGTGTCCATGATTTGCATGATCTCATCGTCATAGGAACATATCCTTGACATGCAGAAAACAGTAGCAATAAACTGAAACGATCATATGCTACGTTTATAGTTTGGGTCTTGTCCATCCCATCATTCTCCTAATGATGTGATCACATTATCAAATGACATCTCATGTCAATGGCTAGGAAACCTTAACCATCTTTGAGCAATGAGCTAGTCTACTAGAGGCACACAAGAGACAAAGTGTTGTCTATATATCCACACATGCAATGTGTTTCCAATCAATACAATTATAGAATGGACAATAAACAATTATCATGAACAAGGAAATGTAATAATAAACACTTTATTTATTGACACTAGGGCATATTTCCAACAAGGGCTGCCTTGGGCGCCGGGTGGACCACCTACAAGCTTCAAGAGCAAGGGCCTCGTGAGGTGCCACGCCTTGCGAGGCACACAGCTGCATCACCAACAAGGACTTTGCCAGGACTCCTTGAAAATCTAGCCCAACGCCCTCAGGATGTAGAACCACCCGGAGTGGGCCCGGCGTGGCCTCGCGACCCTTTGGCCGCACATGGGAGTCATGCACCGTGCCAAACGGTGCAAGGGGCCGTGCTAGCGGACACGAACAGAGATGTTTTTTTGGCGACGAAGGAGCAGCACCTGCTAGCGGGTTTCCAAAGAAACTGCAAAGGTTGCCCTTCTAGTGAAAGAAGACCAATACCAAAGGCTCGGAAGGATGGAGGTCAACCCTGAACCCACCAACACAGAGCTTTAGCCGGCGAAGACTACCTTTTGTCAGGATAGGCTGCAAGACTGTCCCCCTTCAAACTGGCCGTTGTGGCAACCCTTCCAACGGGATATTTTCGGGCGAAGAGGACCGAGGCTGATATAATTAGGGGTTCGGCCGACGTAGAGAGGGTACAAATTTTTTGCTAACAAGAACACGCCTTTTACTCATTTTCTTCCTAAAGCAATCCACCAAGCAGGAGTAGGGTTTTACACCACAAGTTGGCCCGAACCTGGTTAAACTATGTGTCCTTGTCCATTTCCCTTAGCTTGAGCCACCAGAGAGTCATCGCGATGCTGTGAGGCTCAGTAGGGTTAGAGAGCAAGCGCACCCCAGTGTTCGAACCTTTCTTGGGTCTGTAGAGCCCCGACTCTGAAACGTGCATGTGTGGTTGGTCTCTCAACGGTCAATGACAAAAACAAAGAGAACTGGCAACCATGAAGGATGCAACTTTTGAAAAATAATGGCAACGGAGTGCCTATGCAATGCAGACGATGTGAATGATGCGATGATGAATGCAGCAACCAAACAAATCACACGATGACAATGAAATAAAACGGGAATCTTCTACAGCGCCGGTTTTAGGTTGTTACACTTTGGGGGCTATAGGTCGAAATTCTTCTACAATTATGAAGACACGACTCATCACAAGACGATAAGCCGACCCTTGGGGGATACATGTCAAATTATTCTACAATTATCAAGACCCAATTCATCTCAAGAAGATGAGACGGCCTTGGGAGCTACAGGTCGAATTCTTCTACAAATTCAAGACTCAACTCTTCTCAAGAAGATTAGTCGGCCATTGGGGGCTATAAGAGGATATATGGAATATACAACAAGGCCAACCATACCTCATATTTTATTTTCATCATGTTCACAAGGCCAATTTCCACTTGTCGACTTGCAGAAAGATGATCAGGATAACCAGCGTGTAATTCTTCAATGCTAAAAGTTTCTTAACTCGGAAGCTCCAATTTAGCCTTTCCCTTTTCAGGCAGGACTGCTTCTTGCTTGGTGACAAGCTTTGCCAGCACATTGGAGGGTCTAGGAGTGGTATAACTCGACCCAGTAATGGCGACTTACACATTCTTTTCACAAGAAGCATCTTCAACATTTTCCCGATGAATGGGCGGAACCGTATCGGTTGTCAATTTAGTTTGAACATACATAGGTGCAGTAGCAATGGTTTCTGGTTCAGGCTAAGGAGGTAAATCGACTTGGATTTCTTGATGTCTTTCAACACGTTCAGTGGCTTCATGAACTATCACATCTTGATTTTCCGGCTCAATGACTTCAAGATTAATAGATGAATCACCAAGGTTCCTTTTCCTGGCCTTGGCCATAAAAAATGAGAGGGTGGAATAAAATATATGCAAACTTAGAGTTTAGGAAAAAAACATACAATACAAATAAGAAAAGCTTACCCATGGTTGATAACAACGGGTGACAACTTCGTGGCAGTTGAGTCACCAGATGAAGGGGTTGACTCCTAGTAATTTGAATCAACAGGATTGAGAGGTTGTTTAAAAAGACCAGCCTGAGGATGAGACGGAGTTGGACTATGATGCATCTCATTTTAGATGGCGAGTAGCTGGCATGTTGGGTAAGCCGGTCACAAGATTACCAGAACTACTCCGAGTCTGGCACCTTGAGGCATAATGGGTCTCCTTCAAAATAAAACTGGGAGCCAAATAAGCATCTGGGTGAGAAAAACTTACATTCTGAACGACCCGTCTTATCTTCCTTGGAGACAAGGATTCTGAGCTGGAGGAGATAGAAATTACCTCAACATTGTCGGCCCGGCTTATGGCAGCATCACCCTGATAGCAAAAAGTGTTAGAAAATTCAATAAATAAATGGCTAAGGAAATCAAATATTACCTCCATAGATGCCCCAATTGATGGAGACTCGCCCCTAAATGATGACTCCTCTATAGCTTCCTTGTTTTTCTTCTTGATGGGACCGACTCTAGGCTTGCTTGCCAGGACTATCATTTTCTTCTTCTAGAACGGAGAAGACGCCTGCAAAGTTTGTTGAAATAAGTAACAGAGTAAAGCATTTAAATTTGAAAAATTTCTACAAAGACAATCAAAAGATTGTTGGAAGTTTCTTACTGAAGGAGCCAGGTTGAGGGCGTTAAAGGTCTTCAAAACAATTTGATCATAGACTGTTTGAGGTTCTGCCAACAGCTTCTTCATGATCTTATTTATGTCATTGTTTGTCAAAACCAACTTACTATATCTTTGCGGATCATCCACATGGCCAGAATAGTTGCACATCAAATCATTTCGGTGGCTCAACGATAGGATCATTCAAAAAACCTAGCACTCGGTCAGGTCTACTCTAGTTAAACCCCGAGTTTGTAGAGCCGCCAGCTTTGGAAATACAAAAGCAAACTTATCGCGTTCTTCTTGAGAAGCTTGGCCAGGAAGGTCAAACTCCATAAGGAGGCGATCTGGTCTATAACCCTAATGGGGGTTATCGTTCTCAGGAGTAGTGTTCCAACAATAAAACCAGGTGTTAGCCCAACCTTGTGGTGACTCGGCAGGACAGCAGAAGGAAAGCCTCCATATCTGTGTCTTTGAAGTGAAATTCCACATAACTCTTGGCTAGGTCATATATGAACTTAGTCTGGCGATTCAAATACAAGAACTCCAGGAAAAGTGGGATAGTGGATTCCATTTCCATATATACCTCGCATAAGACTTGAAACTGGTAGAGGTTTTATATGGAGTAAGGGGCCAACTCTTGCGGATGAAGGTGAAGGAACTTGAGTGCATCCCGAAAGAACTTTGACATGGGGGACAAAAAACTCTTAGAAGGTGATCTATGAAAATTGCAAATTGTCCTTCACCGGGGGTTGGGCGTGCTTCTCCTTGAGGAGCCCGCCATCCTATTGCCTCCTTGGATGGAAACAAACCTTTGTCCTCATATTCTTTAAGCACCTCTTCCGAAACTTCTTAAGGCACCCACAGTTACAGATGAATTTTTCTAACATAATGAAATGCCTAGGCACAAGCAAAGGGATTACAAGAACACACGTGTTATAATCAAGGATAAGACAACAGAAATGTCTACAGTAGAAGAGACGCCTCAAAGAAAAGTCAGCGCCCAAAAACTGACAATATCTACATATGACGGGTTAAGATCATAAGGACAAGACGGCAAATATAAGCGCGCCTTACACCAAGTGAAAGGTTTCTAATTTTTACTAAGTGTGTAACAAATAGGTTCCTACAAAACTAGGTATAATCATGGATCTGAGAAAGGTTTGAAAAAGAAGTAGTTGCTAAACCTAACAATGAAGCATGGAAGCAGCAGTGGTCTGGGCTATGGATTCCTAGAAGGCATCAGAGTATACTATGTCTAAAATGGAATCTGTTTCTACCACTTCATTCTTACGAGGAAAGGAGATTAGGAACATGCAAGAAGCAACAACTGCCATGAATAGTTGGGGACGCTTCGGTTTTCTCGACGAACTTTAACGAATCAAGTTAGATCTAAAATAAAGGGAAATGATGTATGTCGCTGGTTGTCGGGGGCGCCGAAAGTGCATGAAGGAAACTTGGAGGAGATAGGATGCTGCTATAGCCTGGAGTCGGTTGCCGAAGAAGACAGATGAACAGCTACGATGGCGTGACTAGGTTTCGGGGTTGAGGAAGAAGAAGAAGAGAAGGCGAGGTAAAAAGTGAAAAGAGGGGCCCTCCACCAATATTTATAAGGAAATACCAGAAGGGGGAACTGCTAGGCACGGGAAATGAGGAACCGCAATAAATTTTGGAGAAGGTGACACCTGGATTTTCGTGATAAAGATACGTGCATAGATCTGCTATGATGTCATCATGTCTTCCCTAAATTTCCGGCGGGTGACGTGATATGCGAATGGCATAGGAAAAGTTGCAAGTCTAAAAGTGCCATAAGAGGGCGTATGGAGAAACTGACAAGACACAAATACAAGGCAAAAGCTAAGCCGCCTGATGGAAGCAAGGAATATTGACATGAACGAGTTCGAATCAACCTGGGTCCTGATGTCTAGGATATGACCCTGCGGTACAACTCGTCGTTTGGGTCGGGTTAGACTAGTGGCGGTTTAAGGAGCATATGCTTGATGGGCCATAGAGGTAATAGAAAGGCTAACAAGGAGACTTACCAAGTAAGCCGCCTAGCAGCCCTTACATGAAGACAGTGACTCAAGGCCCATGAGGTGGAAGACGCTAGAAGCTTTCCTATTTTGGTAGATAAGGTAGAATGGTAATAGGTTACGAGACACAATATGGATCGGACTCTTGTATACCTAGGGGCTTCTGTGGGACCTCGATTCCTAAGTCGTGATCACCGAATGTACATGCAATGTGATCCAAGAGATCAATGCTTACTGAACACACAGAAACTGAATAACAAGAGTCTTACATCCATTACGTACCGGTTTACTCAAATATGGCCTCTATGGCCAAGTCTTCATATGATTTTGGTGGAAATCTTCTAAGACAACGTGAACCCTTGCCATCGGCCTTAACCCTACATGCATTCTGGTTGGGAAGCATCTAGATTGCATGTTCGTCGCCACAATAATCTTCACCATATCCTATTCTTTCATGCCTGGTCAATAAAATTACCAATGGCAAACCAATGAGTACTTTCAATGTACTCGCAAGCAACCCATAATTTGGAACAAGGTATAACAATGCATGATATAGCACTAAGTAGGGAAATTTGCAGAGAGATAATTTTGAATGCAATGAAATGATCAAGTAACCTAAGTGGGCATGCATCAAATGTTCACAGGTATTTATGTGAACAATTAACAGTCATCATCATAAGCATGGGTTGAACATATCATGTTCAACATCATGCCAACTCCTCGGACTTAGCTCAAGTATGACCTTTGTCACCATCACATCTCACGTTCACCATCATGCCAAGTCCTCGCACTTAGCTCAAGTATCACCTTTGTCACCATCACATCTCATGTTCACCATCATGCCAGGTCCTTGGATTTAGCTCAAATGTCACCTTTCTCACCATCACATCTCATGTTCACCATCATGCCGCATCCTTGGACTTGGCTCAACTATCACCTTTGTCACCATCACACACACACACATACACACACCAGTTTATGAAAACATTTGGACGTAGTTTAAGCAGCACCACCCAATTGTCCTTGACCATTGACCCGATTATTTGAATAGTTTTACACTCTGTAGAGGCTGCACACTTTAACCACAAGACTCGGGGAACTTATGTGTTATCCATGACTCACGGTATATATCATACCTGAGGTAAGCACCCGAACATTGCCTTTCCCGTAGCGATAATAAACAAAGAGACCACTCGATTCATACCCAGCCCTCATGATGTACATCCCACGAGCCTCGCTCCAGATTGTACCATCCATGAAGGGACGAGCGGTGCGCCCGGTGCCTGTGAAGATAGCGCATGATCGTCATTTCTGGTATGACCCCGTATCGAGAGTGACCACGTCACTCCCGCCACCAGTAATGCGGGCTCTTTGCTAGTACTCACCAAGGTAATCAACAAAGCCTCGTCCCATAAGGAGTATCGTGGTTGTGTATGTAAGGTTGGGACAGTCGAAACATCTTAAATCTAATTTGTTTTCGAGAACATACACCCTCACTTGATCCGGTACACCACTTCTTTCTCAAGTGGTTACCTAACTCAACATCATCTCCCTCGTCATTAGTAGCACCCGATGGGGTTTTCGAAAAGTCTTTGAAATCATTTTATTTTCGTCACCATGCATATTCCCATCTCACTTTGTGGAGCAACTACTTAGCATCCTATCTACTCCCACCCGCACAACCCTCGTAAGGAGGTAGGGTCATGCACGATGCAAGTACCAACAAGAAGTATTGGGGGCATCCCACCGAAGTGGTTACCATATCAACAAGATCAACTTCACTAAAAAATTGCTATATGCCATGCAAATAATTTGGTTTCATAGTCATGGTCAAAGGGTTGCTTACCTGGCTCAGCAAAGTCTTCAAGGTCTTCACACGCATATCGTCCAACTCTGAGCACTTCGTCTATTTCATCAACTATAGCCGGAAACAACCTCAATAAGCAACACAACAAGCAAGGAAATTAAAGTTCTCTATAAATAAGAGTTTGATTTTTCTAAGGTACCTTCGGTCATAAGAAAAATAACCAAGGAGGTTTCATTGCATGTCGATCAAGGGGATATTTTTGAATGGTGGATATAGGGGAACTGGTGATACTATAAGAAGTCTACATTAAATATTTATATAAAAAAGGGTGGATGGGCCCAAAAAATAGGGCATGATTTTAGAAGATTTTAGAAATTGGTTTCAATGAAGTTGGAGTTGGGATGAATTTCCTATGATTTTCCTAAGATGGAATAAAGGGAAAAGGGGCTATTTATTTGTTCTAACTGAATAGGTGCATGGTAAAGTGTTCATCATGTATAGATAAATAGGTCATGATATCTAGAGTCTCTGGAAATTTGAATCACTCCATTTGGAGTTGATTTGTATCCTCTATTGATTTTGCAAGGTGGGGCATTAGATAGTTCAAATTCAAATTTGAACTTGAACTCTAGAGAAAGGTTTGTAGGAAAATGTGTAAGATATATGGCTGGGTAGATGAGGATTTTAGAAACATTTAGGAGTTTGAATTAGTGGATTTGGAGGTCATATGAATATTGTGGGATTTTTTTTCTCTCTCTGAAAAGAAAAAGGGCAAAAGAAATTACCCTATGGCCCTAAGCAACACACTGGGCGTAAGTTAGCACCACAACACACTGGGCCGACCCATATGATCGGCCACGCGTGCAAAGCCGGTGACGTCAAAGGCGTACTCTTTGGAGTACGCCTCCTTTGTATGGAGGCGGGAAGCGATGGGGGCGCTTCCACTTAAAACAAGGGCCCGGCCGACTAGTCGCTGACAAGCGGGCCCACTTGTCGGGTTCACCCCCACCTCCCACTCGAGTAGGAAGGAGGCAGCGCAGGGAAGAACGAGCATGCTATGGTGTTGTTCTAGCGGCACAAGCCTCCTCCGGTGACGTCAGGACCACTGGTGTATTTGGGGGAACGTTCCGCATTCACCTGGGGTGCCAATTTCATGGGGAAGTGTCAAGGCGAGCGGGGCTTCGGCTACAGCGGAGACCGGTGATGGGCGATGATGCTCCCAACGATTCATTCAAGGAAGGGATGAGTGGATTCATGGGTAGCTCAGACGCGTTGTGGGCATTCAGTTTGTGTTGCTACGGGAGAGGACGAGCTTAAGATAGCTCGAATTTAGGTGGAGGCCGGGGCAGCAACTCGGGCGTGGGAAAAAGGAGAGGGCACGAGGGAATTCGGGAGCAGGTTCGGGAGGTTTGCGGGAGAGAGGATGAGCGAAAGGAGGTGAGAGGGGGCTCGGTAAAGGCCTTAAGAGGCCATTGCACCGGTGCACCATAGGTCACGTCCACGGCCACGCCCCAGACAAAGACAGAGGCCACGGGGGTGGGCTAGGGCATGTCTGAGGTCTCCGCGGGGCTTAACTATGCAGTGTGAGAGGGAGAGAGAAGCCATCGGAGGCAGAGGCTCGTGCGTGTGAGGTCGCCCATTGGCAATCTCGGGCGGCTGGTGCGCATGCAAGGAGAGGCCAACTTAGGGAGAGAGTGGAGGGGCACCGGGTCATGGCATGCAGCCAACCAACTAGTGGTTTTGGGGGTGGCTATTTATTGCCAGGGGGCAACCTGACATGATAAGACATAAATGCCCCCAATGATATGACCGTTATGTGGATAAGATGATTGGGGACAACTGACACTAATCACAACAACGGTCGGCATTTCGAACTATTAAAGTCCTCAGGCTTATCATGTTCCTCACTTGTAGGCATTTCATAATGGCAAAATCCTAACTCCTTAGTCAAACCAATTTCATCAGAAACTAGAAGAACTTCGTCTTTGTCACGTAAGAACTTGACTGAACTGCAAGAGATTTCCAAAGGCTTCAGTCAAAGGATTGGATAGGTTGAGGCTTTTGGAGTTTGTGGGGACCCCGAGTCATAAGTCGTGATCACAGAATGCACGTATACAGTGATCCCAGAGACCAATGCTCACTGAACACATAGAAGCTGAATAACAAGAGCCTTACATCCACCTTTAGTTTCTTACACAAATAAAGACCATGAAGGTCTATTCTTACATAGATAGGGCCACAAGGGCCAAACACTTAAATAGAACAAGCAGCGGAAATCTTGGTCGAAAGCGTGAACCGATGCCATCTGCCTTAACCTACAGGCATTCTGACTGGGAAGCGTCCTAGTTTGCATGTTCGCCACCAACGAACTCTTCATCATTCTCTTGTTCTTCCATGCCTGGCCAATTAAATAACCAGTGGCAAGCCAAGGATTACTTTGAATGTACTCGCAAGCAACCCAAGCTATGGAACAAGGTACAAAGATGCATGATATAGCACTAAGTAATTTGCGGAAAGATAATTTTGAATGCAATGACATGATCAAGTAACTAGTAAGCATGCGTCAACAATAGGCAGTTATCCATATGAACAAGATACATATATGATCATAAGTAGGAGTTGAACATCTCATGTTCATTCCTAATGCTAAGTCATCGGACTTAGTTAAATTCCCGTGATAAGTCATCGGACTTAGCTCATGTGACCTCTCTGTCACTATCACATCCATACTTCTTCGTCATGGCTAAAGGGTTCATAGTCATGGCTAAAGGGTTGCTTGCCTGGCTCAACAAAGTCTCCGTGTTCTTCGAAGTCTTTGGGTCCAACTTCTTCGTCAACCGCGCAATCTGTCATCACGAATAAAAGTGACAAAAATAAGCAACACCCAAAAAAACCACACAAAATACTATCAAAAATGCTATGCTACTCTGATAAATACCACAAGCTATACTAAAAGTATGTGTCTATGCTTTTGAACTTAAAAATATTTTCAAGAATATTTAAAACAGGAGCTTATAGTGCTAACTAGAGGTTTTAATTTAAAACAGTACTAAACATATTTTCAAACATTTTTACAAGTGGCACTAATAAATTCTATTGATTATTCTAAGAATTTAGGTGGAAAAATATTTGGATTTAGATGAATACATAAGTCTGTGGAATTTTTGGAAGTTTAACATAAAAGAAAAAGAAAAGGGGTACTGTGCCCACTCGAGCCACAGTACCGGAGCCAAGCCAGCCCAGGGGGAGATACGGCCCAGAGAGAGGTGCCGTGCACGGCAGGTTTGTGTTCAAACCTACCCGCGGGCCCTACTTGCCAGCAAGAGAGGAGGAGGGTGAGGGGATGACATGTGATCCCCACCTGTCGTCCCTCTCCTTGCGACAGGGAAGGGAGGGAGCTCACCGACGGCGTCTCCGGCCATGGCGGTCTAGGCTGAGGGCACCGACGCGCTTAGGGGGCTCCCACACGTCGGTGGGTGGCCGAGGTTGGTGCCGGGGTGAAGGGAATCGCTGGAGAGGGGAGGTGCCCGATGGCGGCGAGGGTTCGGTTAGGGAGAGAGCTCCCAACCATGGGGGTGAGCGGTCTGGGCATGGGGAAGATGTAGAGGGAAGAAGAGAGCAAGGAGAGAGGGGCAGGGGCTCGGGGAGGCCCTCTATATAGGTGGACGCTTGCTGACCGTGGAAGCGGTGCGATGGTGAGCACGGGGTGCTCGCCACAGGACGCGGGGGAGGGAGATAGCGCATCCAGGGCATTCGTGGGGGTGGTCTAGGCCAGGGGAAGAGAAGAGAGAGACAGGGGCGCTCGTGCGTGTGAGCCCTCTGGTTGGCCGAGCCACACAGCGTGAGGCACATGCGCGGGGGTTGCCGGAGAGAGAGGGAGGAAGGGGCCTACCGCCTAGAGGGTTGCGGACGTCGAGGGGGACAAGGGGGACAAGGTGGGGTGGCCCGAGGCTGTCGGGAATGCCCGTTGGGCAGCAACTATAGTTCGGTTGTGCATTGTAGCGCGCTCTAGAACGTGAACCTTCCATGCCAAGGCATTCCCTTGGCATTTTCTGCGCGTCCACCTATGCCTAGACGATCGAGGGGAGGTAAACAAAGCCTAGGGGACTTAGGGAGGCATCTGGGGTGCCTTAGGGTAGAGGAAAAGGGGAGAGAGGGAGGAAATGGTGTTGTCCAGGGGGTAAATGGGGGATTTTACCAGACCTACCAGTTGCTTGTTGACTTGCGATTCTTACTGAGGATTCTTGGGCATGCCAGGAGGTGTGGTAAAAATTTGGGGGCAGGGGTAAAAGAGTAAGGGGTAAAATGGCGGTTTTAAGAATGGACCAGAAGATGTTTGATAGTGTTTTGGGCAAGAAGAATTTACCAACTTACTGAGCTATTCAACAGGGTCAAGAGCTAGGTAGAAATGAGATGATTCACTAATTTTGAGCTCAAGTCAAAGAAGTTGACAATGGAGGCTTGGTAAACCCTAGAAACTAACATAATCAGGTTTCTGTAGGTCTAGTGATGCTAGGTTTTTACCCTTGATGAACCACTTAGTGTGGCAACACTATTTGGTCATTAGAGCATGCCCACAAAGTTTGGGGCCAAGTGGAAAAAACTTCACAATGTAAAGTTTCTCAAATTTGAATCTAGACAGGAAGGGTTTTGGGATGGTTTGATGAACCAAATCAACTTGGATTGAGATGGAACTTTGCGAGATCATCACCTATGATAGTGTTGACTTGCTGGAATTTTCCTGGAATTTATTGATAATATTTCTTATAGAAACATTCCAATAGTTTGATTTGAACAGAAAGGGTTTTTAGGGGTTTTGCCCATGATTTGAACATGCCCTTGTGTTGAAACTCATATATATGGAAAATATATGTCTACTGGGTTTCTCTAAATTTTCTCAAATATTTTCAAAGCATTTAAATATTTTTTCCCTAGGAAAAACCATTTCTGGCCTTCAGAAAAAGCCTTTAAATAAAATATGAAAATAATCTTTGGAAATAATATTTGGTGGTTTTCGGAAGCCTTGGAAGTCTTCTATATAGTAGGTTTGAAATAAAGCCTCTTGGAAGAAAGATCCACCTAAATTGAGGACTTGAAGTGAAATCCTTACTTCAGGGTTTTTTGAAAACCTAATTGGGATAAATCCCATTTGGTCAAAATAAAATTTGATAAAAATAGTTTTGGGCTCTATTCACATGGCATGATCATTGAGCAAGAGGTTTGGGACAAGGAAGATGAATATGAAGTGGAATAGAATCTAGGTGTGCCATATAACACAATCATCAAGCAAGCAAACATCATTGCAAACAAGCAAAAGCACCCATGTCTTGCAGTGATCTTGAAGGGGCTGATGTACCTGGGTGCAAGCTTTCCTTTGACGTGGAAGCGGTTGGTTCCTTTGACACGTGTAACTCGAAGGTACACATGATCTCCGTTGTTGAAGCTCACCTCTCGGTGGTGAGAGTCGGCGCAACTCTTCTGTCTTTATTTGGGGGTCTCCAAACATTCTCGGAGGAGTTGTAATTGCTCTCCTATCTCGCGGATGATATCTGGTCCAAAAATTAATCCTTCTTTGGTTTCTGACCAGTTAAGGGGAGTGCGACACTTCTGCCCATACAACACCTCAAATGTTGTCATCCGAAGACTTGATTGAAAGTTGTTGTTGTAGGAGAACATGACAAACAGTAGGCAATCTTCCCATTTGGCTCCATATGCCAAAACACAAGAGCGGAGCATATCTTCGAGTATCTGGTTTACTCGTTCCGTTTGCCCACCGGTCTGGGGGTGAAAAGCAGTGTTGAAGGAGAGCTTGGTTACCAAAGCTTCTTGAAACATCTTCCAGAATCTCAAGGTGAACTTTGTGCCTCGATCCGACACGATCTCCTTTGAACTCCGTCAAGGCTCACGATACGCTCAATGTAGAGTCTGGCACGTTTGTTAACGTCATAGGTGGTCTTGACGGGTATGAAATGGACTACCTTGGTCAGGTGGTCGACAATGACCCAAATGGAATCATGTCCATTGCGTGACCTTGGTAAACCAGTGACAAAATCCATCCCGACTTTGTCCCACTTCCATTTAGGCACTTTGAGAGGTTGCAATAATCCAGCGGGTCTCTGATGCTCAGCCTTGACTTTCTGGCATATATCACACTTGGCGACAAAGGTGCCTATCTCCCGTTTCAGTCCATGCCACAGAATCTTGTCTTGAGGTCTTGATACATCTTGGTTCCTCCAGGACGGATGAAGAATGGAGTGTCGTGAGCTTCTTGCAAGATCAGGTTCTTGAGCTCCTCTTTGTTGGGTACGCAGATGCGATTCCCGAACCATACTACTCCTTGTTCATCCACTGAGAATCTTGGGGCCTTGCCTGCCTTGATCTTGCTCTTGATGCCTTCGATGCTCTCGTGTCCCTTCTGAGCTTCTTTGATATCATCCATCAAGGTAGGCTTTGGTTTGTGGTTGGCGAGGAATCTGGGTGCAACCAGTTCCAAGCCGAAGTTTTCAAGCTCCTCATACAGGGCGGGTAACCTTTCCTTAATAATAGCATTTAAGGAACAAGCCTTTCTGCTTAACGTGTCTGCTACCACATTGGCCTTTCCGGGGTGGTACTGAACACTGAGGTCATAATCCTTGATCAACTCCAGCCACCTTCGCTGCCCCATGTTCAATTCCCTTTGAGTGAATATATACTTCAAACTCTCGTGGTCTGTGAATATCTCACATCCCTTCCCCAGAAGGTAATGTCGCCATGTCTTCAAGGCATGAACCATGGCTGCCAACTCTAGATCATGAGTTGCATAGTTCTCTTCATGTGGTCATAGCTGACTGGATAGGTATGCTACAACTCTGCCTTCTTGCATCAGAACACCTCCAAGCCCAGTTCTTGATGCATCAGAATAAATCACAAACTCCTTGTGAATATCACGGGTGGCCAAAACTGGGGCTATGGTCAACCTCTTCTTGAGCTCCTGGAAGCTTTCTTCGCACTTACCTATCCATTCGAACTTGTTGTCCTTCTTCAAAAGCTAGGTCATGGGTCAAGCAATGCTCGAGAATCACTCCACGAACTTGCGGTAATACCGTGAGTTTGAGGAAGCTCCTGACTTCCTTCATGGTAGTTGGGGTTTGCCATTGTCTCACAACTTCAATCTTGGCAGGATCCACTGATAATCCTCCTGCAGTCAACACATGACCCAAGAATCCAACTTCATGCAGCCAGAATTCACACTTGCTGAACATGGCATAAAGCTGGTTCTCTCGAAGCTTCTCTACCACTAAACTCAAGTGTTCCTCATGTTCTTCTTCAGAATTGGAGAAGACGAGTATGTCATCAATGAAGGCAACAACGAATTTGTCCAAGTATTCCATGAACACCTTGTTCATTATGTACATGAAGTAGGCAGGGGCATTGGTTAACCCAAATGACATGACCGTGTATTCATACATGCCATACCGGTTTACAAATGTCGTCTTCGGAATATCTTGTGGTCTGGTCATCAGCTGGTAGTACCTAGACCTGAGGTCGATCTAGGAGAACACCTTGGCTCCATTCAACTGATCAAAAAGGTCTTCAATCTTGGGTAGTGGGTACTTTTTCTTTATTGCGACCTCATTAAGAGAATGGTAACTGACACAGAGTTTGATAGTTTCGTCCCTCTTTGACACAAAAAGAACAGGCGATCCCTAAGGAGAGGCACTAGGCAGAATAAATCCTTTTCTGAGCTGGTCTACTAGTTGCTTCTTCAATTCAGCCAACTCTTCGAATCCCATCCTATAGGCCTTCTTATAGATGGGTCTTGATCCATGCATAAGCTCAATGATGAACTTAATGTTGCGGTCAGGAGGCATTCCGGGCAACTCATCAGGAAACACATCTGGGTACTCACATACCACTGGCACTTGATCCAACTCAACTCCCGATAGGTAGTTAGCCTGAGGGACTTGAGTGGAGGCAGGGTTGGGAACATACTTGACTTCCACTCCTTCGCAATTGGTCATGGTGAATCCTTTTGGCATAGTCTAGCATGCCTTGCTGCTTGGTCAACCAATTCATGCCAAGGATAATGTCCAAGCCTGGTGAATCCAGAACTATAAGGTCTGCTAGGAAGTCTACCCCAATGATGTCAACCTTCACTCCCTTACAACCTATCCCAGACTTCATAATAGATCCCGGGGTTTGTATCAACATACAACTACCCAGGGGTGTAGGTTTCATGCCACTCTCTAATGCAAACTTTTGGGTGACAAAAGAATGTGAAGCTCCACAATCAAATAGTACTATTGCTAGGGTTGAGTTGACGAGGAACGTACGCAGTATGATGTCCGGGTCTTCCTGGGCTTCCTCTGCAGTGACGTGATTCACACGACCCTTCCCATTGTTGGGCTGGTTGCGGGGAGTTGGGTTCCTTGGTGGTGCTCCACGGGCTTGACCTTGGTTTGGCGCATTGGGGCGTGGTGCATTTGGCTTCCTGTTGGGGCAAAGCTTAGAGATGTGTCCATACTGACCACATCCAAAGAAAGTGACTTGCCCAGGGTTTTGGGGTTGTTTTTGTATGCTGGCCTAGGATTGGCATACTGCTGAGGTTGGTAGCTCGGACGAGGTGTAGGAGGTCTAGCCTGTTGTGGGTGATAGGTCGGCTTGGCTGGGGCTGGCTGCCAGGGGCGAGGCTTCTGGTTGCTTGAGCTTCCCTTGCTGATCATCTTGTGCTTGTTAGTGTCATCTATGGCACGATGCTTGTCTTCCAGCATGAGGGCCTTCTTCACTAGGTTGAAGAAGGTACGATAATCGCAGACGATGAGCTGATACTGCAGGGTCTCTTGAAGTCCTTCCATGAAACGTTCCTTCTTGGCAGCCTATGTGCTGACATATTCAGGTGCATACCTTGACAACAGGTTGAACTTCTGCAGGTACTCCTTGATAGAGCCACTTCCTTGCTTCAGCACTCGGAATTCTCTCTTCTTGATAGCCATGATCCCAGAAGGAATGTGGTCGGTGTGGAATCCTTCCTTGAAGTCATTCCAGGTGATCACAAATTCTCCTTGCATGACCTTGAATCCACACCACCATGCTCGGGCGGTACCTCCGAGGCAGTGAGAGGCATAAAGCACCTTCTCACGATACTCATTGCAATTGACCAGTGCAAGGAGGTCCTCGATGGTGCAGATCCAGTCATCAGCATCTAACGGTTCAGCAGTCTCGGTGAAGATTGGGGGCGAATTTCTCATGAACTTAGACAAGGTGGAGCGGCCATTGCCGTTCCTGCCTTGCTGCTGGTTGTTCACAAGGGCCTGAGCCATCTGCTGGATAGCAGCATTGTTGTCTTAGCGTTCCTCCCGGAGAACTTGGAGAAATTGAGCTATGGTCATGTTCTCCGATGGAGGTGCTGGTGGGGGAATGTCGCCTTGTAACTACACCAAGTGTCCTCCAGCGTGAGCTGCCCCACTAGCTCCCTGTTGCTGGCTTGAGTTGCTGGCTTCATGGTTGGTGAAGGAGCTGTTGCGGGTACTAGTCGCCATCCTGTTTGGCGCAACCAAGTCAAAAAACTTGGATAGACGAGAGGAAATGCAATAACTTAAAAGCGCACCTAAGGGGTTTCGTGGAGTGCGGGTGTGTTAAAACAAAGGCCGAAGGACCAACATATATTAAGATAGACGATGGAGTCACTTACATGTTGCCTAAGGCAAAAGCATGACTTGCATCGGAACACAAACAACAAAACAAACAACAAGCACACATGGTTTCACATGAACCATTACACGGACTAGACTTCGCATGAGGGGTACATGACTGATCCTACCCTAGGGGTTCTCGGACTCAGGTGGTTGAGTGCTCGATCTCGTAGTCACGCTCCTCTGGATCTTCCTCCTGTTCATCATCTGAACGGGCATCATTCCTGGTCGAAGGGGTCGGGGAACGAGAACGTCCATCCCGACGACGCTTTGCTGGTGGGTCGGTGGAGAGCTCACGGTAATCCTTCGCACTCATGCGATGTCGACGTGTAGGTGCATCACTAGCTGGGGGTACTCCTCCTCGACAAGCGACAACTGGTCGTCCCTTGGCAGCTCCATCCTTCTTGATCTTGTCTGGCTTCATCTTGGCTTGCCAAAGTAGCTCTCGGGTGTGGTGAAGTTCCTGAGGGAGCTTCATAGACTCCTTCATCAAGTTATGAACCATACTATCGGCTGAGAGGCTGAGGTAGGTCCAAAACCTGAGTGGTGTTTAATCCTCCTTGGTCCAAATTAGCGTCCAACTCTCGCCAAGGTCATCCTTCCTTAAGGGAAGGTAGCGAGTAGCTGGCTCGTCAGCCATCTCTGGAATGATGTCTCGAAGGTGCAGAAGTGCCTTGAGTGTAGCTATCTTGACTGCGAGTATCATGGTCTTCATCTGTGGTCCTTCAAAGAACCAACTGGTCAGGGAGTCGTTTGCCTTGATGACCACATCTACGTGGTACTCCTTCATGATGGCATCAACCCAGTGCTCGTGGTAGGGGAAATGTGGGGTTGGCGAAACTGGTACTTCTCAGGACTATCCCCAAGGAGTAAGGGAAAGCTGGATGTCAGGAAGGCTTTGGGTACGACGGCCATCTACAAAGGTTTGAAGGGAGGAGAGTCAGCAAAGTGTTGGGTGAGGAATAGAAGAGGTAAATAGTGCGGAATTTCTAAGTATAAGTGCTAGGTGTAGTTTGAAAGCGGTTTCATCCTAACTAATGTCCATGCTAAGTAAGGGCTTCCTACAGTCAGGATGGCTCTGATACCAGCTCTATGGGGACCCTGACTCATAAGTCATGATCATCGAATGCACATGTACAGTGATCCTAGATATCAATGCTCACTGAACACACAAAAGCTGAATAACAAGAGTCTTACATCCACATTTAGCGTCTTAGACAAATAAAGACCATGAAGGTCTAATCATACATAGATAGGGCCACAAGGGCCAAACACTTAAATAGAACAAGCGGCAGAAATCTTGGTTGAAAGCATGAACTCATGCCATCTGCCTTAACCTACAGGCATTCTGACTGGGAAGCATCATAGTTCGCATGTTCGTCACTAACAAACTCTTCAACATACTCCTATTCTTCCATGCCTGGCCAATTAAATAACTAGTGGCAAGCCAATGAGTACTTTGAATGTACTCGCAAGCAACCCAAGTTGTGGAACAAGGTACAAAGATGCATGATATAGCACTAAGTAGGTAATTTTTGAAAAGCTAATATTTAATGCAATGACATGATCAAGTAACTAGTAAGCACACGTAAACAATAGGCAGTTATCCATACGAACAAGATAGATATATCTTCATAAGTAGGAGTTGAACACCTCATGCTCATTCCACATGCTAAGTCATAGGACTTAGTTAAATTCGCGTGCTAAGTCATCGGACATAGCTCATGTGACCTCTCTGTCACTATCACATCCATACTCACACCAAGTTTTATGAAAACATCCGGACATAGTTTAATAAGGAACTCCAACTGTCCATGACCACAGACGCGGCTATTCGAATAGTTTTACACTATGCAGAGGTTGCACACTTTACCACAAGACTCGGGGAACTTCCATGTCATCCACGACTCGCGGTATATAACATACCCGAGGTCAGCACTCGAACAATGCCTTTCCCATGGTGATACTAAACAAAGAGTCCACTCGTTGGTGCCATCCCTCATGATATACATCTCTCATATTATCCATGAGGGCACGCAATGGTGTGCCCGATGCCTGTAAATATAGCACATGACCTTCCTCTTCTAGGACGACCCCGTCTCAAGAGTGACCAGTTCACTCTTGCCACTAGTAATGTGGGCTCCTTGCTAGTACCAACCATAGTAATCAACAAAGCACCATCCCATAAGGGGTATCATGGTTGCGCATGTACGGTTGGGATGATCAGCAGACCTTAAATCTAATCCATTTTCGAAAACACACACACTCACTTGCTCTGGTACACCACTTCTTTCTCAAGTGGTCACCCAACTTAACATCATCTCCCTCGGGCATTAGTGGCACTAGACGGCTTTTTTGAAAAGTCTTTTTGAAATCATTACTCTCCTTCCATCCCAATGCATAAATCCCAACCCATTTGTGTAGCATCTATTAGCATCCTATCTACACCACCCGCATAACCCCCATAAGGTGGTAGGGTCATGCATGATGCAAGTGTCAATGATAAAGTATCGAAGGCAACCAACCAAAGGGGGGACACCACATCATTATGATCAATACAACAAAATGAAGTGCTGTATGCCATGCCATAAAAGGGTTCATAGTCATGGTCACAGGGCTTCTTGCCTGGCTCAATAAATTCTCCAGGGTCTTCGAAGTCTTTGGGTCCAACTTCTTCGTCAACCGTGCAATCTATCGCCACGAATAAAAGTGAAAAAAATAAGCAACACACAAAACAGAGCACACAAACTACTATCAAAAATGCTACCCTATGCTGATAAATACCATAAGCTATACTAAAAATATTTGTCTATGTTTTTGAACTTAAAAAGGTATTCAAAAATATTTAAAATAGGAGCTTATAGTGCTAATTAGAGGTTTTAAATTAAAACGATACTAAAAATATTTTCAAACATTTAAACAAGTGGCACTAATAAATGCTATGGATTATTCTAAGAATACAGGTGGAAAAATATTTGGCTTTAGATGAATATATAAATCTGTGGAATGTTTGGAAGATTAAACAGAAAATGAAAATAAAAGGGGTACTGTGCCCTCTCGGGCCATAGTACTAGAGCCAAGCCTGCCCAAGCAGAGGCGCCGCGCGCAACAGGTTTGTTTTCAAACCTGCCCGCGGGCCCTGCTTGCCAGCGAAGTGAGGAAGGGTGACGGGATGACATGTGGGCCCCACCTGTCATCCCTCTCCTTGCGATAGAGAAGGGAGGGTGCTCACCGATGGCGTCTCCAGCCACCACGATCCAGGCGGAGGGCACCGGCGTGCTTAGGGGGCTCACACGCGTCGGTGTGTGGCCGAGGGGGCGTCGGGGTGAAGGGAATGGCCGGCAAGGGGAGGTGCCTTAAGGTGGAAGGGTTTTGGTTCGGGAGAGAGCTCCCAACGATGGGGGAGAGCGGTTTGGGCACGAGCAAGATGCAGAGGGAAGAAGAGAGCGAGGAGATAGGGGCAGGGGATCGGGGAGGCCCTCTATATAGGCGGGCACCGGCTCACCATGGACACGGTGCGCCGGTGATCATGGGGTTCTCGCCATAGGCCACGGGGAAGGGATATAGCGCATCCAAGGCGTTCGTGGGGGTGCTCTAGGCTAGGGGGAAGGGAAGAGAGAGACGGGGGCGCTTGCGCATGTGAGCCCTCTGGTTGGCCGAACCACGTGGCGCCGGGCACTCGCGCCGGGTTCACCGGAGTGAGAGGGAGGAGGGGGCCGACCACCTGGAGGGTTGCGTACATCAAGGGGGACAAGGGGAACAAGGTGGGGCGGCCCGAGCCTGTCGGGAATGCCCGTTTGGCAGTGTCTATAGTGCGGGTGCGCACTGTAGCGCCCTCCAGAGCGCAAACCTTGCATGCCAAGGCATGCCCTTGGCATTTTTTATGTGGCCACCTATGCCTAGAGGATCCAGGGGAGGTAAAAAAAGCCTAGGGGACTTAAGGAGGCATCTGGGGTGCCTTAGGTTAAAAGAAAAGGGGAGAGAGGGAGGAAATGGTGTAGTCCAGGTGGTAAATGGGGAGTTTTAACCCACCTACCAGTGGCTTGGTGACTTAGGATTCTTACTAAGGGTGCTTGGGCATTGCCAGGAGGTGTGGTAAAAATTTGGGGGCAAGGGTAAAAGAGTAAACTTTAGAAAATGGTGAAAATCTGGGGTGAAAATCTGGGCTAAAAGAGTAAACTTCACGAGGTGTGGTAGAATCTGGAGTGAAAATGGTGGTTTTAAGAATGGACCAGAAGGTGTTTGATAGTGTTTTGGGAAAGAAGAATTTACCAACTTACTGAGGTATTTAACAGGGATATGGGCTAGGTAAAAATGAGATGATTCACCAAGTTTGATCTCAAGTGAGGGAAGTTGAAAATGGAGGCTTGGTAAACCCTAGAAACTAACAGAAACAGGTTTTTGTAGATCTAGTGATGCTAGGTTTTTACCCTTGATGCACCACTTAGTGTGGCATCACTATTTGATCATTACAGCATGCCCATAAATTTTGGGGCCAAGGGGAGAAACTTCACAATCTAAAGTTGCTCAAATTTGAATCTGGACAGGAAGGGTTTTGGAATGGTTTGATGAACCAAATCAATTTGGATTTAGACAAAACTTTCCAAGATCATCACCTATGATAGTTTTGACTGGCTAGAATTTTCCTAGAATTTATTGAGAATATTTCTTATAGAAATATTCCAAAATTTTGATTTGAACAGAAATGGTTTTGTGGCGTTTTGCCCATGATTTGAACATTCCCTTGTGTTGAAACTCATATATATGGAAAATATATGTCTATTGAGTTTCCCTAAATTTTCTCAAATATTTTCAAAGCATTTAAATAATTTTTCCCTAGAAAAAACTATTTCTGGCCTTCAGAAAAAGCCTTTAAATAAAATATGAAAAAACTCTCTAGAAATAATATTTTGTGGTTTTGGGAAGTCTTATATATACTAGGTTTGAAATAAAGCCTCTAGGGAAGAAAGATCCACCTAAATTGAGGACTTGTAGTGAAATCCTTACTTCAGGGGTTTTTGAAAACCTAATTGTGATAAATCCCATTTGATCAAAATAAAAATGGATAAAAATAGTTTTGGGCTCTATTCACATGGCATGATCATTGAGCAAGAGTTTTGGGACAAGGAAGATGAATATGAAGTGGAATAGAATCTAGGTGTGCCATATAACACAATCATGAAGCAAGCAAACATCATTGAAAACAAGCACAAGCTCTCTGAAAAAGTTTTAGTTGGCTCCAGATTTTATAAAACCAAACCTATCAAGGTGATACAAACACAGGGTGTGACAGAGTTGAGCATCACTTGGAAATTTTCCTTAGTATTAGCTCGGCTCCCTTTAACAGTATGGTGTTTCCTATGACTCAAAGAAAGGAAATGAAACTACGAAAACAAAAGTCTTCTCGCTTCATAGTCCTTGTTCATATCTTCAAGGTCACACCAACTTATTCATTCTCAAAGTCTCTAGGGAATATCGAAGTCTTTAGCAAAGTCTTCACCATAGTCTTCAGCTGAAGACATACATTTTTAGGGGTCGGTACTCTTCGACTATATCAAACTCCTCATAGACTTATAGATCCTGTGTACACTCACAAACACATTAGTTCCTTAGCCTATAAGTATTCAATACACAAGAATCACTAAGGTGAACTAGATGCACTTAGAATCTCCCCCTTTTTGGTGATTGATTACAAATAGGATAAGTTTTCAACGGGGATAATACTATGAAGTGTAAATACTGAGTTTGAGGAATTTGATTGCAAGATATAGAAGATGTCCCCTTGAAGATGTGATTATTTTAGGAATTTTCTTTGGAATGCAAATGCACATGGCAGGTTAAAAGCATGGAGAACTCCCCCTATATCTTGTAATTCGTACACACATTTAACATATGATATGAATAATTTGACATGCATGATGAAAAATGGTGTGTGACGAAATTCAGCATGCGTGCATTATGGTACTTGAGAAAATAAGCATGCGTAAAGCTGTTCAAAAGAGGGTCTGACCACCATCGGACTTAAGTTTACAACTCAACCAACCAAAGCTTCAAAAGAGCAAGAGTTGTAACTTAAACAAAAACATCCCATATATAGAGAGACCCACTTGAACACTAACTCAAATTTCCTCCCCCTTTGTCATCGAAGACCAAAAGGGTCAAAAACTAAGGACTAACGCCCCTTGAAGAATTTCATCTTGATGGTGATGGAGGAGCACCAGCATTGTCGGGGTCATTTGTCGATGCAGGGCCTCTCGCAATGTCTTCAATATCCTTAGCCTCATCAGTCTCGCGTGATGAAGAATATGAACTTGTAACCATATGAGGACCGTGTACTTTCGTGAATTTCTTTTGAGGTGGTGTCACACCCTGTGTTTGTATCACCTTTTTTATGCTTGGATCTACAAAATTAGGAGCCAATTAAAACTTTTTTAGTTCTTGTGCTTGTTTGAATTGGTGCTTGTTTGCTTGTTTGGTTGGTTGTGTATGCCACTCTTAGATTCTACCCCTCTCCTTATTGATCTTCCTTGACCTAAACTTCTTACCCAATGATCATGCCATGTGAGTAGTGCCCATAATTATTATTATCATGTTTTATTTTTACCACAAGGGATTTATCTAAATTAGGTTTTCAAAACCCCCTGAAATGAGGGTTGCACTCCAAGTCCTCAAAATGGGTGGACCCCTTCTCCCCAAAGGCTTTACGTCAAACCAACTATATATATATATATATTCCTTTCCAAAACCACCAAATATTAATTTTATAGATTATTTTACTATTTATTTAAAAGACCTTTTCTTCAGGACAGAAATGGTTTTTCATAGGGAAAAATTATTTTAATGCTTGGAAAATATTTGTGAAAATTTAGGGCAACTCAGTGGACAAATATTTTCCATATATATGAGTTTCAACACATGGTCATGTTCAAATAATGGGCAAAACCCCTCAAAACCCTTTCTGTCCAAATCAAGATTTTGAAATAATTCTATAAGAAATATTCTCAATAAATCCCAAGAAAATTCCAGCAAGTCAACATCATCATAGCTGATGATCTTGCAAAGTTTCATCTCAATCCAAGTTGATTTGATTCATCTAAGTATTCCAAACCCCTCCATGTCCAGATTCAAATTTGAGCAACTTTACATTGTGAAGTTTCTTCCCTTGACCCCAAACTTTAGGGACATGTTCTAATCACCAAATAATGATGCTACACTAAGAGGTGCATAAAGAGGGGTAGCTTAGCATGATTAGATCTACAGAAACCAGATTCTGTTGATTAGTCCACAAAGTTACATTGTGAACTTTCATCAATAAAGAGGGTTCCACAAAGTTACATTGTGAAATTTCATCAATCAAGCTCAAACTTGGTGACTAGTCCTATTTCTAACCACCCTTTGATCCTGTCAAATCTCATGGCAAGAAAAGCCCATTTGCTTACCATAATCTCCATCAAACACTTTCTGCCACAATGGCAAAAACCCTATTTGACCCCCTTCCTCTGTTTTTCTTGAGCCCAAATTTTTACCACATTATTTTGCAATGGTATTTTACCTGCAGTAAACATTGCTTGGCCACAGCTCCATGATAGGGGGGTGAAACCCCATTTCTACCCTCTGGACAGCAGTAAAACACACTATCTCCTCCCTCCCCTCTTATTCTATCTTCCTCCCCTGGTATCCAATGACTTTGACCTCTAGCCTAGATGCCCCTAGATCCCCTAGATGCCTTTAGCCACGCACAAAACGGTGTTGAAATGCCGTGGCATGCCATACGCGCGCTTTGGAGCACGCTACAATGCCGACAGGCACTGTAGCCATTGCCCACTGCATGACTTCGGCGACATCGGGCCTCCCCCTCTCGCCATCTGGCCTCCCTGGGTATCCGCACCACAACACGACATCGCCCCCTACTCTCTCCCCTCCTTCCCCCTCCTCCCGCGCGTGCCGAGCGCCGCACGACTCGGGTAGTGAGCTGCCTCACACGCGCGTGCTCCCTCCTCTCTTCTCTCTCCCCCTGGTCGTGGACACGTCCTAGGAGGACCGTAGGCGCACAAGCTCCTCTTCCTGTGCCTCCCAGCCTCAGCCCCGAGTTCGCCAGTGCACTAGCGACTCCATGGACCGCGGCTCGCCTATAAAATGGCCTCCCCTGATCCCCTCTTCCCTCCTCTATCTCCCTTCCACCCCCATCGCACTCCCAAACCACCCAAGCGACCACCCGGAGCGCCAATGCTCGCGATCGACCGAGGTGCCGCCACGGCGGAGCTCCTCTCACCTCCAGCGAGCAGATATGGTCCCCCTGATCCTTTCCTCCTTCCTCCCCATCCATTTCTAGTAGAAGGCACCACCGGTGATCCCCTCCCAAACGTCCTCCCCCGTGGGTGCTCAGCACCAGCTAGCTAGACCACCTCAGACCGCCCTTCCACCTCCAGGAGACCGGCAGCTTGATGCCGGGTTCGCCCCTTCCCTTAGATCCCCTTGTCGTGCCCTCCTTCGCCGCCGGTGAGGGCTCCCCCCTTCCTGTCGAGAGGAAGGATATGACAGGTGCCCCCTACCTGTCATTCTCACCCCTGGCTCTCTCCCTCTCTCAGAGGCTAGTGCCTGGGGCCCGCCTGTCGGGTTTTAAACCAGACAGCGCGCGCGCCCCGGCTCGGCCACAGGGCGGCCCAACTGGGTCTGTTCTAGCCCGGTTGGCTTTGAGGCCTACGTTTTTTTTCTTTTACTCTAGTTTTTCCTAAAATCCCAAAGAGCTTAATATTTGTCCAATGCCAAATATTTTTTCACTGTAAATCCTAGAATATTCCATAGAATTTAATAGTGCCATTTATGAAAATTGTTCAAAACTTTTTATTTTATAACCTGTTTTAGGCATCTTTTCCCTTTGTTTAAATTGTTTTTAAAAATATTTTCATAGCAAAACTTGAGAAAAATATTTTTATTATAGTTTTTAGTAATTATGAGAATAGGGTAGCATTTTAATAGTGGCTTTGTGTGCTCTGTTTTTTGGTGATGCTTATTTTATCGCTATTTATCGTGACTATAGGTTGCGCTGTTAACGAGGAAGTTGGACCCGAAGACTTTGAAGACCATGAAGACTTTGTTGAGCCAGGCAAGCAAACCTTTGACCATGTTAAGAAACTATTTTTATTGCATGTCATATAGCACTTTACTCTCATTATATTTGATCATATGGAGTAGTGACCACTTTGGTGGATTGCTTCCGATACTTTTACCGGTAACACTTGCATCGTGCGTGACCCTATCACCTTATGAGTGTTATGCTGGTGGGAGTATATAGGATACTAGTAGATGCTATGCACGTGGGACCGGGAGTATGGATGGTGAAGGAAATAAGGCAATGATTTCAAAGTCTTTTCGAAAACCCCGTCGGTTGCCACTAATGCCCGAGGGAGATTATGATGAGTTGGGTGACCACTTGAGAAAGAAGTGGTGCACCGGAGGGAGTGAGTGTGTGTTTTCGAAAACAGAGAGTTTTAAGATTTGCTAACTGTCCCAACCTTACATGTGCGACCATGATACCCCTTATGGACTGGATTTGTTGATTACTATGGTTGGTGCTAGCAGGCCCGCATTACTAGTGGTGAGAGTGAAGTGGTCACTCTCGAGACGGGGTCGTCCCAGAAGTGGAAGGCCATGTGTTGTCTTTACAGGCACCGGGCACACCGTTGTGTGCCCTCATGAGGGATGGCACCAATGAGTGGACTCTTTGTTTAGTATCACCATGGGAAAGGCATTGTTCGGGTGCTTACCTCGGGTATGTAATATACCGCGAGTCATGGATGACACAGATGTTCCCCAAGTATTGTGGGTAAAGCGTGCCACCTCTGCAGAGTGTAAAACTATTCGAATAGCCGTGTCCATGTTCATGGACAGCTGGAGGTCCTGCTTAAACTACATCCGATGTTTTCACAAACTTGGCGTGTGTGTCGATGACACTGAGGCGATGCTTGAGAGAAGTCAGATGACTTGACGTGATGACTGAACATGAGATGTTCCACCCTTGTTTACGATGATATCTGGAACTCGTTCATACGAATATTGGGAAAACATTGATGCATGCTCACATAAGATACTTGATCATGTTATTGCATAAAAAATTAGCTTTCCGCAACCTACCTACTTAGTGCTTTATCATGCATTGTTATTACCTTGTTCCGAGCATGGGTTTCTTGCGAGTACATTCAAAGTACTCATTGGCTTGCCACTGGTTATTTAATTGGCCAGGCATGGAAGAACAGGAGTATGGTGAAGAGTTCGTTGGTGATGAACATGTGAACTAGGACACTTCCCAGACAGAATGCCTATCGGTTTAAGGCCGATGGCATGGGTTCATGCTTCCGATCAAGATTTCTGCTGCTTGTTGAGTTTAAGTATGTGGCCCTTGTGGCCATATCTATGTAAGACTAGACCTTCACGGTCTTTATTTTTGTAAGATGCTAAATGTGGATGTAAGACTCTTGTTATTTAGCTTCTTTGTGTTTAGTGAGCATTGATCTCTAGGATCACTACACACGTGCATTCGGTGATCACGAGTTATGAGTTGTGGTCCCCATAGAGCTGGTATTAGAGCCATCCTGACTGTAGGAATCCCTTAGTTAGCATGGACGTTAGTCAGGATAAAACCATTTTCAAAACTACACCTAGCACCTATACTTAGGAAATTTGTACTATTTACCTCTTGTATTCTTCACACAAAACTCTGCTAACTCTCCTCCCTTCAAACCTTCGTAGATGGCCGTCGTACCCGAAGCCTTCCTAACATCCAACTTTCCCTTACTCCTTGGGGATAGCCTAGAGAAGTGCCAGTTTCACCAACCACCTGTGTTCCTCTAGCACGAGCACTGCGTCGATGCCGTCACGAAGGAGTATCACGTGGATGTGGTCATGAAGGCAAATGACTCCCCGGCCAGTTAGTTCTTTGAAGGACCATAGATGGAGACTATGATACTCGCAATTGGGTCAGCTGCACGCAAGGCACTACTACACCTTCGGGATACCATTCCAGAAATAGCTGACGAGCCGGCTACTCGCTACCTTCCCTTCAGAAAGGATGATCGTGCCAAGGGTATGATGTTGGTTCCGTCCCAGGAGGATGGCACGCCAGTTAGGTTCTACACCTACTTCAGCCTCTCCAACGATAGTCTGGTTCACCACTTGATTAACGAGTCCGTGAAGCTCCGTGAGGAACTTCACCACACCCGAGAGCTACTTCGGCAAGCCAAGATAAAGCCAGACAAGATCAAGAAGGATGGAGCCCCTGAGGGACGACCAGCCATCACTTATCGAGGAGGAGTACCCCCAGCTAGAGATGCACCCACACATCGTCATCGCATGAGTGCGACGGAGTACCATGAGCTCTTTACCGACCCGCCAACAACGCATCATCGGGATGGACCTCCTCGCTCCCCGACCCCTTCGACCGGGAATGATGCCCATTTAGATGATGAACACAAGGAAGACCCATAGGAGCGTGACTATGAGACCGAGCACACCACCACCTGAGTCCAAGAACCCCTAGGGTAGGATCAGTCATGTACCCCTCATGCGAAGTCGGGTCCGTGTAATGGTTCATATGAAACCATGTGTGCTTGTTGATTGTTTTGCTGTTTGTGTTTCGATGCAAGTCGCGCTTTTTCCTTAGGCAACATGTAAGCGACTCCATCGTCTATTTTACCTTAATATATGTGTTGGTCTTTCGACCTTTATTTTACCACACTTGCACTCGACCAACCCCCTTAGGCGCTTTTTTCATTGTTGCTTTTCTTCTCGACTATCCCACTTGTTTGACATGGCTGCTCCAAAGAGGATGGTGAGTGCTACCCGCAACAGCTCCGTCGCCAACCCCGAAGACGGAAACTCAAGCCAGCAACATGGAGCTGGTCGGGCTGCTTACACTGGGGGACACCAAGAGCAGCCACAAGGCGACATTCCCCTGCCAGCACCTCCACCGAAGAACATGACCATATATCAGTTTCTCCAAGTTCTCCGGGAGGAATGCCACGCCAACAATGCTGCTATTCAGCAGATGGCTCAAGCCCTTGTGAACAACCACCAGCAAGGCAGGAATGGCAATCGCCGCTCCACTCTATCTGAGTTGATGAGGAATTCGCCCCCAACCTTCACCGAGACTGTTGAACCCTTGGATGCTAACGACTGGATCCGCACCATCGAGGACCTCCTTGCACTGCCAATTGCAATGAGGACCGTGACAAGGTGCTTTATGACTCTCACTGCCTCGGAGGTACCACTCGAGCCTGGTGGGATGGATTCAAGGTCATGCAAGGTGAGCGTGTGATCACTTGGAATGACTTCAAGGAAGAATTTTGCACCCCCCACATTCCTTCTAGGATCATGGCTATCAAGAAGAGAGAATTCCGAGAGCTGAAGCACGGAAGTGGCTCTGTCAAGGAGTACTTGCAGAAGTTCAACCTATTGTCAAGGTATGCACCCGAAGATGTCAACACGGAGGCTGCGAAGAAGGAACGCTTCATGGAAGGACTTCGACAGAACCTGCAGTGTCAGCTCATCGTTTATGACTATCGCAACTACTTCAACCTTGTGAACAAGGCCCTCATGCTGGAAGACAAGCGTCGTGCCATAGACAACACTCGCAAGCGCAAGATGATCAGCAAGGGTACTTCCAGCAACCAAAAGCCTCGCCCCTGGCAGCCAGGCCCAACCAAGCTGACCTACCAGCCACATCAGGCTAGACCTCCTGCGCCTTGTCTGAGCTACCAGCCTCAGCAGTATGCCAATCCCAGGCCAGTTTACAACAACCCCAATAACAACAACTGCGGCAGAAACTACAACAACAACCCTAGGCAAGTCACTTGTTTTGGATGTGGTCAGTCTGGACACATCTCTAAGATGTGCCCCAACAAGAAGCCAGATGCATCGCGCCCCAATGCTCTGAATCAAGGTCAGGGCCATGGAGCACCACCATGGAACCCAGCTCCTCGCAACCAGCCCTATAATGGCAAGGGTCGTGTGAATCACGTCACCACAGAGGAAGCCCCAGAAGACCCGGACTTCATACTTGGTATGTTCCTCATCAACTCAACCCCAGCAACAATACTGTTTGATTGTGGAGCTTCACATCCTTTTGTCACCCAAAAGTTTGCACTAGAGAGTGGCATGAAGCCTACACCCCTCGGTAGTCATATGTTGATACAAACCCCGGGATCAGTTATGAAGTTTGGGATAGGTTGTAAAGGAGTGGAGATTAACATCAATGGGGTAGACTTCCTAGCAGACCTTATAGCTCTGGATTCACTAGGCTTGGTCGTCATCCTTGGCATGAATTGGTTGACCAAGCACCAAGGATTGCTAGACTATGCCAAGAGGATTGTTACCATGACCAATAGCCAAGGAGTGGAAGTCAAGTATGTTCCCAACCCTGCCTCCACTCAAGCCCCTCAGGCCAACTATCTATCGGGAATTGAGTTGGATCAAGTGTTAGTGGTATGTGAATATCCAGATGTATTTCCTGATGAGCTACCCAAAATGCCTCCTAAACGGGAGATTGAGTTCATTATTGAGATTATGCCTAGATCAAGGCCCATCTATAAGAAGCCCTATAGGATGGGATCTGAAGAATTGGCTGAATTGAAGAAGCAATTGACAGAGCAGCTCAGAAAAGGATTCATTCGCCCTAGTGCCTCTCCTTGGGACGGGACTATCGGACTCTGTGTCGATTACGGTTTTATCAATGAAGTCACAATAAACAACAAGTACCCACTCCCCAAGATTGAAGACCTGTTCGATCAGATGAACGAAGCCAAGGTGTTTCCCAAGATTGACCTCAGGTCAGGGTACTATCTGCTGAAGATCAGACCCCAAGACATTTCGAAGACGACATTTGCAACCCGTTATGGCCTGTATGAATACACGGTCATGTCATTTGGGTTAACCAATGCCCCTTCCTACTTCATGTACCTCATGAATAAAGTCTTCATGGAGTACTTGGAAAAGTTCGTTGTCGTCTTCATTGATGACATAGTCGACTTCTCCAAGTCTGAAGAAGAGCATGAGCAACACTTGAGATTGGTCCTAGATAAGCTTCGGGAGCACCAACTTTATGCCAAGTTCAGCAAGTGTGAATTCTGGCTGCATGAAGTTGGATTCTTGGGTCATGTGTTGACTGCAGAAGGATTGTCAGTGGATCCTGCCAAGTTTGAAACCGTGACTGAGTGGCAATCCCCAACCACCGTGAAGCAAGTAAGGAGTTTCTTGGACTCGCAGGATATTACCGCAAGTTCATGGAAGGGTTATCGAGCATTGCCCGACCCATGACCCAGCTTTTGAAGAAGGACAAGGAGTTTGAATGGACAACTAAGTGCGAGGAAAGCTTCCAGGAGTTCAAGAAGAGATCGACCACAACCCCTGTTTTGGCCACCCCTGATAGTCACAAGGAGTTTGTGATATATTGTGATGCATCGAGAACCGGGCTTGGAGGTGTTCTGATGCAAGAAGGCAGAGTTGTAGCCTATCTATCTAGACAGCTACGTCCTCATGAAGAGAACTACGCTACTCATGATCTCGTGTTGGTAGTTGTGGTTCATGCCTTGAAGACATGGTGACATTACCTTTTGGGGAAGCGATGTGAGATATACACGGACCACAAGAGTTTGAATTATATTTTCAATCAGAGGGAATTGAACACGAGTCAGCGAAGATGGTTGGAGTTGATCAAGGATTACGACCTCATTGTTCAATACCACCCCGACAAGGCCAACATGGTAGCAAACGCCTTAAGCAGAAAGGCTTGTTCCTTGAAGGCCATGATTAAGGAAAGGCTACCCACCCTATATGAAGAGCTTGAAAGCTTTGGCTTGGAACTAGTTGCACTTGGATTCCTCGCCAACCTCGAAGCAAAGCCTACCTTAACGGACGATATCAAAGAAGCTCAGAAGGGATACGAGAGCATTAAAGGCATCAAGAAGAAGATCAAGGCAGGCAATGCCCCAGGATTCTTAGTGCATGAACAAGGAGTTGTATGGTTTGGAAATCGCATCTACGTACCCAACAAAGAGGAGATCAAGAACCTGATCCTGCAAGAAGCTCATGACACTCCATACTCCATCCATCCTGGAGGAACTAAGATGTACCAGGACATCAAGACATGATTCTGGTGGCATGGCATGAAACGGGAAATAGGCACATTTGTCGCTAAATGTGACATATCCTAGGGAGTCAAAGCTGAGCATCAGCAGCCCGCTGGACTACTCCAACCTCTAAAAGTGCCTGAATGGAAGAGGGACAAAGTAGGGATGGATTTCATCACCGGATTACCAAGGTCAAGCAAAGGACATGATTCTATTTGGGTCATTGTCGACCACCTGACCAAGGTAGCCCATTTAATTCCTGTCAAGACCACCTATGACGGTAATAAGCTAACCAGCCTCTACATCGAGCATATCGTGAGCCTTCATGGAATTCCAAAGGAGGTCGTGTCAGACCGAGGCATCCAGTTCACCTCGAGGTTCTGGAAGATGTTTCAAGGAGCCATGTGCACCAAGCTCTCCTTCATCACTGCTTTTCAACCCCAGACCGGTGGACAGACAGAACTAGTAAATCAGATACTCGAAGATATGCTCTATGCTTGTGTTTTGGCATAGGGAGCCAAGTAGGAAGATTGCCTACCATTCACTGAGTTCACGTACAACATTAGATATCAGTCGACTCTTCAGATGGCAGCATTTGAGGTGTTGTATGGACGCAAGTGTCGTACTCCCGTCAACTGGTCACAGACCGTAGAAGGGTTAGTCTTTGGCCCAAACATCCTCCACGAAGTAGAAGAGCAAGTTCAACTCATCCGAGAGCGCCTTGAGACCGCCGGTCAAGATAGAAGAGCTACGCTGAATCCCACCACCGAGAAGTGAACTTCTATGTCGGTGACCATGTTTACCTCCGAGTCACGCCTCTCAAAGGAACCAAGCGTTTCCATGTCAAGGGGAAGCTTGCACCAAAATACATGGGCACCTTCAAGATCACCGCGCGCCTGCGGAGAAGTTTCCTATCAACTAGGGATACCTTTCGAGCTATCCGATGTGCATAACCTATTTCACGTGTCACAACTTTGGAAGTGTCTCCAAGTTCCTAACCGCCCCGACCTCCACAAGAACATCGACCATCAAGCCATCGATCTTTAGCCAGACGTCACTTATGGTGAGAGGCCAGTTCCCATTTTGGATGAAGCAGAACGTTGCACCCGAAGGCGCACCATCAAGTACTTCCAGGTCCAAAGGAGCAACCACACTAAAGCTGAAGCAACCTCGTAGCGTGAAGACCATCTTAGATCTGAGTTCCCTTATTTTTTTAGCGCTTAGCCTATGAATCTCGGGCACGAGATTCTTATAAGGGGGTAGGTCTGTCGCACCCTGTGTTTGTATCACCTTGTTATGCTTGGATCTACAAAATTTGAAGCCAATTAAGACTTTTTCAGTGCTTGTGCTTGTTTGAAGTGGTGCTTGTTTGATTGTTTGGTTGGTTGCGTATAGCACTCTTAGATTGTATCCTTCGCCATATTCATCTTCCTTGACCCAAACTTCTTGCCTAATGATCATGCCATGTGAGTAGTGCCCAAAAATATTTTTATCAAATTTTATTTTTACCAAAAACGATTTATCCAAATTAGGTTTTCAAAAAACCCTAAAAGGAGGTTTGCACTCCAAGTCCCCAAATTGGGTGGACCCCTTCTCCCGAAAGGCTTTACTTCGAACCTACTATATATATTACTTTCCCAAACCACCAAATATTAATTTTAAAGATTATTTTACTATTTATTTAACAAACCTTTTCTTCAGGCCATAAATGTTTTTTCTATGCAAATCAAGCTTTTGAAATATTTCTAGAGGAAATATTCTAAATAAATCCCAAGAAAATTCCAGCAAGTCAACATCATCCTAGGTGCTGATCTTGCAAAGTTTTATCTCAATCCAAGTTGATTTGATTCCTCTAAGTATTCCAAAACCCTCATTGTCCAGATTCAAATTTGAGCAACTTTACATTGTGAAGTTTCTTCCCTTGACCCCAAACTTTGTGGACATGTTCTAATCACCAAATAATTAAGCTACACTAAGAGGTGCATAAATAGGGTTAGCTTAGCATGATTAGATCTACTGAAACCAGATTCTTTTGATTTCTAGGGTTCCACAAAGTTACATTTTGAACTTTCATCAATCAATCTCAAACTTGGTGATCAGGCCTATTTCTAACCACCCTTTGATCCTGTCAAATATCATGGCAAGCAAAGCCCATTTGCTTGCCCTAATCTCCATCAAATACTTTCTGCCAGAATGGCAAAAACCCTATTTGACCCCCTTCCTCTATTTTTACTGAGCCCAAATTTTTACAACATCATTTTCAATTGCTTGGCCACAGTGCCATGATTTGGGGGTGAAAACCCCATTTCTACCCTCTGGACAACAGTAAAACACCCTCTCTCTTCCCTCCCCTCTTATTCTATCTTCCTCTCCGGGCATCCAATGCCTTTGCCCCCTAGCCTAGATGCCCCTAGATCCCCTAGACAGCTTTGGCCGCGCACAAAACGCCGTTGGCATACCGTGGCATGCCATATGAGCACTATGGAGCACACTACAATGCCGACAGGCACTGTAGCGTTTTCCCACTGCATGGCTCCAGCGGTGTCGGGCCGCCCACTCTTGCCACTTGCCCCCTCGGCATCACCATCATGCCCTCCCTCCTATCTTCTCTCTCCCCGTGGTCGTGGACAGGTCCCAGGAGGACTACAGGCGCACCGGCTCCTCCTCCCGTGCCTCCCAGCCTCGGCCCCGAGTTGCCGATGCACCAGCGACTCAGTGGACCGTGGCTCGCCTTTAAAAGGGCCCCCTCGAGCCCCTCTTCCCTCCTCTGGCTCCCTTCCACCCCCATTCACACTCCCAAACCACCCGAGCGACAACCTGGAGCCCCGGTGCTCAGGATCGACCGAGGTGCCGCCGCGGCGGAGCTCCGTCTATCTCGGGACACAGGCTCGCTCCGGCGCTCCTCTCACCTCCATCGAGCCCGTTGGGTCCCCCTGACCCATGTCCATGTCCTCCCCATCCATTTCCACCAGAAAGGCACCGTTGGCGATCCCCTTCCGAACGTCCTCCACCGCGGATGCTCATCGTCGGTGAGCCAGACCAGCTCCGACCGCCCTTCCACCTCCAGGAGACCGGCTGATCGATGCCGGGTTCGTCCCTGCCCTCAGCTCCCCTCGTCGTGCCCTCCTTCGCCGCCGATGAGCACACCCCTTCCTGTCGAGAGGAAGGAGATGATAGGTGGCCCCCACCTTTCATCCTCTCCTTTGGCTCTCTCCCTCTCTAAGAGGCTAGTGCCTGGGGCCTACCTGTCTGGTTTCAATCCAGACGGCGCGCGCGCCTCGGCTCGCCCAGGCCTTGTTCGTCCGCAAGCCGGCCCAACTGGGTCTGTTCTAGACCAGTAGGCTCTGGGCATCTTTTTCTTTTTCTTTTTCTTTTACTCCAGTTTTTCCTAAAATCCCACAGAGCTTAATATTTGTCCAATGCCAAATATTTTTCACCATAAATCCTAGAATATTCCATAGAATTTAATAGTGTCAATTCTAAAAAAAATTGTTAACTTTTTATGTACTGTTTTATTTTAAAACCTGTTTTAGGCATCTTTTTGTCTCTGTTTAAATAGTTTTTAAAAATATTGTCACAACAAAACTTTAGACAAATATTTTTATTATAGTTTTTAGTATTTATCAGAATAGGGTAGCATTTTAAATAGTGGCTTTGTGTGCTCAGTTTTTGGGTGATGCTTATTTTATCGCTATTTATCACGACGATAGATTGCACTGTTGACAAGGAAGTTGGACCCGAAGACTTTGAAGAGCCCGAAGACTTTGTTCAGCCAGGCAAGAAGCCCTTTGACCATGTTAAGAAACCACTTTTATTGCATGTCATATAGCACTTTACTCTCGTTATATTTAATCATGTGGAGTAGTGACCACTTTGGTGGATTGCTTCTGATAATTTTACCATTGACACTTGCATCATGTGTGACCCTATCACCTTATGAGGGTTCTGCGGGTATGAGTAGATAGGATGCTACTGATGCTACGCAAGTGGGATCGGGAGTATGCATGGTGATGGAAATAAGGCAATGATTTTAAAGACTTTTCGAAAACCCCGTCGGGTGCCACTAATGCCCGAGGGAGATGATGATGAGATGGGTGACCACTTGAGAAAGAAGTGGTGCACCGGAGGGAGTGAGTGTGTGTTTTTGAAAACGGAGTTTTTTAAGATTTGCTAACCGTCCAACCCTTACATGTGCGACCACGATACCCCTTATGGGACAGGGCTTTGTTGATTACTATGGTTGCTCCTAGCAGGGAGCCCGCATTACCAATGGTGAGAGTCAAGTGGTCACTCTCAATACGGGGTCATCCTAGATGTGGAAGCCCATGTGCAGTCTTTACAAGCACCGGGCACCCCATTGCGTGCCCTCATGGACGATACGTGTGATGTATATCATGAGGGATGGCACCAGCGAGTGGACTCTTTGTTTAGTATCACCATGGGAAAGGCATTATTTCGGTGCTTACCTGGGGTATGTAATATACAGCGAGTCGTGGATGACACGGAAGTTCCCCGAGTCTTGTGGGTAAAGCGCATAACCTCTGTAGAGTGTAAAACTATTCGAACAATTGGAGGTCCTGCTTAAACCGCGTCCGATGTTTTCACAAACTTGGCATGTGTGTGTGGATGACACTGAGGCGATGCTTGAGATAAGTCAGATGACTTGACGTGATGACTGAACATGAGATGTTCCACCCCTGTTAACGATGATATCTAGAACTCATTCACACGAATATGAGCGAACCATTGATCATGCTCACATAAGATACTTGATCATGTCATTGCATACAAAATTAGCTTTCTGCAAAGTACCTACTTAGTGCTTTATCATGCATTGTTATTACCTTGTTCCGAACATGGGTTGCTTGCGAGTACATTCAAAGTACTCATTGGCTTGCCACTTGTTATTTAATTGGCTAGGCATGGAAGAACAGGAGTACGATGAAGTGTTCGTTGGTGACGAGCACGCAAACTAGGACGCTTCCCCGTCATAATGCTTGTAGATTTAAGGCAGATGGCATGGGTTCGCACTTCCGATAAAGATTTCCGATGCTTTTTGAGTTTAAGTATTTGGCCCTTGTGGCCCTATCTATGTAAGACTAGACCTTCACGGTCTTTATTTGTGTAAGACGCTAAATGTGGATGTAGGACTCTTGTTATTCAGCTTCTGTTTGTTCAGTGAGCCTTGATCTCTAGGATCACTATACACGTTCATTCGGTGATCATGACTTATGAGTTGGGGTCCCCACAGGAGGATGAGACCAGTCATCCTCAACCTCCTCATGAGGCCAATCCACCAAAAGCAGGAGTAGGGTTTTACACCGCAAGGTGGCCCGAACCTTGGTAAATCTCTGTTATGAAAACCACAGCCTGTTATTTTAAAACCCCAAACTCATATATCTCAAAACACCAAAAGGACAACACACATGGGATCAATTAAATATTGGCTACCTCATGAACATTTTTAACGGATTTATAAAACAAAATTTTTTTTATGAAGGATGACAATGGGAATAAAAGAGTATAGGATTTTTTGTTTTTAAATAATAAGAGAGGGGGAAGGAGATGATGCCCATTCAAGCACACATCCCCAAGACCACTCACAACACAATAAGGTCAAGAAGCCAGCACATACAAAGCATGAAATGATGATGAATGATATGATGCATGATGCAAGTATGCATGAGACAAAGACATCGCAAGGAGAAACTCAAATACATTCATCACATGACAAGGTTCACATAGATTACATACCATAAAAGGTGGGGGCAGCACTTGGGCTGTCACAACTTTTCCCTCAAAGATAGGAAACCCCTCCCTATCCCAGCCTAGACCTCACAATCTCCTAGAGCTCAAACCTCAAATCACGTGTTTAATAAACGGATTTGCCAGATCACCTGATGAACATCAATAACCCCTGCTTACCACTGGGTTCATTACAGGACTAGGGAACAGACACATTGCATCCCTAAGCCAGCACTTGAACTGATGATGCCACAGGGAAGATTGTTCTCAGGATATATAACTAGTAAGATAATGATGTGGCGAGGTTGTGATTGATATATTGAGGAAGTAGTTGAGACCCTTTGGTGGATCGTAAGACCTTTATGTTGGTAGATGAGCTTGGTGGATCAAAGTCGATAGAGTAGCATAACCTGCTTCTTCCTTGAGAAATTTGATTTAGACTGACAATTATGATGTCGACCGAAATACTTGATGGCATGGTAACTTGATTTTGCATGTAGTTGTCATGGATTAATGATGTTGGAATAATGGCTTGGAGTAACGAGCAAGAATTCTTGTTGGACATAAAATTTGGATTTAGATAGGTAATCCTAGTAGATTTTTTGTGTTAAGTACGTCTACATGGTTCAGAGTAATTTGGTTCAGTCCAACGCTCCTGACAATGATACCATGTATCTCGGTGGCTGATGAGTGGAAGAAATTGGATTATGATAGGGATGATTTAAGAGTCTATATAAGCTTAACCTTGGCGATTAGTTGGTCATGAGATTGGAAGTTCGTGGGTATACTATGATGATAGTCCTTGCATGATTCGTGGACTATAGGAACTCTAGGAGATACGTGAGACAATCACTTGTGTTGGATATATAGCAATAGAGGATCGTGTGATATTGGATGGTATTTGTGGAGCAATTAAATTGGATTCATAGGAAGAAAACAAGATCTTGGATCTGTGTATTACATGTTTTCTTGGCATAGAAATGCAGTACCTTAGACCTTTGATAGCTTAGTAGGGCACTTGGATTTCCAGTATCTTGATCAAGCTTTCTTGCTTGTATGTTTCCTTAAGATTTTTTAAATAGGGGTATAGGTGAGTAGCTATAGTATATGTATGAGAATATGTGTCATCTTTCTCTTAGAACTATGGAGATATGGGTAGCTTGAGTGTTGTTGGAGATGACTTATATGAGTTGATACCCTCAATGCTATAGGATTATTTTGTTTGGATAAATAGGAAGGAGTATTGGAATCTAAAGAACTGTGCTTGAGGATAACATGATAGACGTTCACTCTCATCCGAAGCTCCTTGAAACCCGAAGCTTTGCATGCCTATATCTATAGAAACCTGATTCTAATGAATTCTAGGGATTACAAAGTTTACATTGTCAACTTTATTTAAATCATCTCAAAACTTGTGTTAGGGACCAAATGGACATACCATTTAACCTTGGTAAATCTCAAGGCCATAGATTGCTCTACCTAGCCCAATCACAGCACAAACACCTTCATCCATAAGCTTGTGCACAAGGGAAGTTGACCCAAAAAGATCCCCCTTGCCTCCAAATTTTTACCACAGTATATGCTAACCCCAAGTTACCTCTAGTAAATTTTCCATGGCCTCTGATCAATTATTGGGGGGTAACTCCCTCATTTCCCCTCTCTTTTTACCATGGCAAGGCCTCTTCTGCCTCTCAATCACTATTCTGTTTATGCAAATGCCCCAAACGTTTATACAACACCATTTACATGTTAACACATCAAACCAAACCCAAAGATGGCATGCTCATGCATAAAATATGAGCAAATCATCTGAAACCAGATTATGGCAGTAAACACGGCTTTGTACTATAATTTCCCTATAGAATTATCTCCCTGATCTGGAAATTGGTGGACATGTAGTCCTTCTATAACTAAGGCCCCTGGACAAGGTTTTACACCCAATGCACTCCAGTACAAATCCTTTGGACGAGCCTCCAGATTGCCACAGTAGACTTAACTACAGTGAAAACCTCCCATACCCAGCTCCATTTCCTTTGAAATTTAACCAGACACCTCTAGCACGCATGCCTTGCATGCCAGATATAATTGGCCGACCAAAAGGTCGCTCTGGACACGGCATGCAGTGGTGACTACGCCATTGCCATGCAGCAACAACACTCTCCCACTGATTCTTGTCCTATACCTTATCCGACTACAGGAAGTTGTCCATGCGCACTAGGGGTTCCCTCTCGACCTCTCACGCCTCTCCCCAACATCAGGATATAGCCAAAGGAACCTAGACACGTGTGAGCTTGGCGCCCGAGGGCATCCGATGCGCACCCGAGCTCCCCCTTCGTAGCCCCGTCTTCAACAACGTTCTTGAGCCCCCCGCCCCCTTGCTTGCCTCCTCTCGCCCTACTTTCCTCCCACAGACCCACTGGGAGAGGCATTCGAGCTCCTGAGCTCGGCTTCCCCCTACGACCGGCATGTCGCCGCTCCGCCCTCAGATGAATTGATAATGGCTCGGCTCGCTCCCTTCCTTAAAACCTCACTGGACCACCCCCAACAACACCACACTCCTCCCCCCGCATTCCCTTTTCCTTCTCCCGTGGTCGGAGAATGGCCATCATGGTCACGCATCTTCGGTCTTTGCTGCGGCGGAGCCATGCCCTCTCTAGCACTCACCGGCGGGCGTGAGCTAGCCACACGATGGTGCCTGGCCCTCCGGTATCGGCCGTCATTGGGGCATTGCCGGGGAAGGCCCATGGTTCCGGCAATCGCCGTCCGGAGCCGCACCTCCCCCTCTGTTAGGCGCGGGCCGGAGGTAGACAAAGGTGCCTAGGGACTAGCCTGTCGACCTGTGGGAGAGCCACTGACGGGTGGGACCGCCCTGTTTAAGTGGAGACGGGCTTCTCCCGGAGCCACTTTTGCTTAGACAAAACGCCTTTCCCTGATTGCGCCTTCGACGTGGACCAAGCCTGCCCGCGTGGCTGAGTACTAGGCCGCCCAACTCCTGTTCTGCGCACTGAGCGCGGTACAGCCGAAAGGGTATATTGTCTTTTCCATATTTTTAATTATTTGTTCACAGAGTTGTAAATTCATAGAAAAATCATTATTGCTCCAAACCCAGTGACTCAAAATCCTAGAGGCTCCAAAAATCTCGCTCTACATATTTTTCCTGCTAACTTTTCTATATAGTTGAAATTTTAATTTTAATTTGAGCTATGAGGAACCCACACTGCAAAAATCCTAGAACCTTCATATGAACTCCAAATGGAATGATTCAAATTCCTAGGTGTATCTAATTTCATGCTCTAATTGATGGGCATTTTTCCTTGCACCCCCTATGCAATCTAGATTATTGAGATAATTCTTCATATAGGGACCACTTGTTAAATCTCTAGATTATTAATACTAACTCTATATCTAATGAAACCACTTCCTAAAATCTTCTAAAATCACTCCCTAATTGTTGGGTCCATCTATTATTTTTTACGAAAATATTTTCCATGGACATCTTATAGGATCATCAATTCCTTCATCTCCACCAATAAAACCTCCTTGGTTATTTTCTCATGACTAGAGGTGTCTAAGAAAAATAAAACTCCAATTTATAGAGAACTTTTATTTCTCTCCTTGTTGTGTTGCTTATTGTGGTTGTTTCCGGTGATATTTTAACGAAGTTGGTGAAGTGGTCCGAATGCACAAGAAGCTTGTGAAGACCTCGAAGATTTTGCTATGCCAGGCAAGCAGCCCTTTGACCATGACTATGAAGCCCTTTTAATGCATGGCATTAGCACTTTATTTCTTGATGGTGATCATGTTGATGTGGTGTCCCCCTTCAGTGGGATGCCTTCGATACTTCATTGTTGATACTTGCATCGTGCATCACCCTACCATCCTTATGAGGGTTGTGTGGGTGGGATTAGGTAGGATGCTTAGTAGATGCTACACAAATTGGGACGGGAATATGCATGGTGATGGAAACAAAAGTTTTTTCAAAGACTTTTCAAAAACCCTGTTGGGTGCCACTAATGCCCGAGGGAGATGATGATGAGCTAGGTAACCACTTGAGAAAGAAGTGGTGTAGTGGAGCAAGTCAGTGTGTGTGTTTTTGAAAATGGATTAGATTTAAGATTTGTCGATTGTCCCAACCTTATATGTACAACCACGATACCCCTTATGGGACGGGGATTTTTTGACTACCTTGGTGGGTACTAGCATAGAGCCCGCATTACTAGTGGCGGGAGTGACGTAGTCTCCCTCGATATGCGGTCGTGCCTTGTAGGGCGACCATGCGCCGTCTTTACAGGCACCGGGCACATCGTTGCGTACCCTCATGGATCATATGTGTGATGTATATCATTAGGGATGGCACCAACGAGTGGACTCTTTGTTTAGTATCGCTAAGGGAAAGGCATTGTTCGGGTGCTTACCTTGGGTATGTAATATACCACAATTCGTGAATGACACAGAAGTTCCCTGAGTCTTGCGGGTAAAGTGTGCAATCTCTAAATAGTGTCCAACTATTCGAATAAACGTGTCCATGGTCAAGGATACTTAAGCTAAATTGGAAGACTTGATGAAACTATTGAACATGTGATGTTCAAACCCTGCTTATGTTGATATTTGTAACTTGTTCATATGGATATATGCAACCTGTTGATACATACTTTTACAAGTTGATTCAACATGTCATTGCACTCAAACTAGCTTTCTACAATTACCCATTAGTGCTACATCATGGTCGGTTGTACCCTATTCCAAACATGGGTTGCTTGCGAGTACATTCAAAGTATTCATTGGCTTGCCAATGTTTATTTTATTGGCCAGGCATGGAAGATTAGGTTATGTTGAAGATTACCTTGGTGATAAGCATGCGAGATAGGACTATCCCCAGTCAGAATGCTTGTAGGGTTAAGGCAGATGGCATGGGTTCATGCTATCGTTGAAGATTTCCGCTGCAAGTTTATGAAGACTTGGCCATAAAGGCCACATTTGTGTAAAACGGTATGTAATGAACGTAAGACTCTTGTTATTCATTTTCTATGTGTTTAGTGAGCATTGATCTCTGGGATCACTGTGCACATACATTTGGTGATCGTGACTTATGAGTTTGGGTCCCCACACATCTTCAAGCAGTTCTCTCGTGAGGTGAACACAACGCTCACGGGGCTTGAGGCCGTGCGTACCCTCAATTGGTCAAAGTGTGCCATTACCTTCAACTCCAGTGATCACCTCAAGTGCTTGGCTGCCACAGGCGTGCTCCCCTTGCTCTGCTCCCACCATCTACAACGTCCTCGTCACCAAGACCCTCATCGATGGTAGCGCTGGGCTCAATGTCCTCTCTATCGAGGCGTTCGAGACGCTTTAGGTGCCCTATGATCAGCTCATGCCGACCAAGACCTTCTTCGGAGTGACCGAGAGCTCCACCATACCCCTGGGTAGGTTTGCCTCCTAGTCAGCTTCGACAAGCGCGATAACTACCACACTGAGCTCATCGACTTCAACGTCGCCTACATTGACCTGTCATACAAAGCCATCCTCGGGTACCCTTCTCTCGCCAAGTTCAATGTGGCAACTCACCATGGCTATAATGTCCTTAAGATGCCTGGGAGCAACATCATTATCATGGTTTGCTGCGATGATAAGGATGCAATCTGCTACATCGAATAGCCTACCAAAACTCTAATGACGAGGATGAGATCTTGTCTCTAGAGGAAACCCGCAAGAACAAGAAGCAGCTCCTCCCCATGAACCGCCAGGGGGCTCAGACCCCCATGGCTGGTGCGTCAGGCCTCGCGTCCACTGCTAGGGCGCCTCTCTCTCCCGCATAGGAATGTGCGCCTGGAGCCTCCCACAAGGCGGGCTCGGGGGCTTCCACCTGGAGAGCTTCCGACCTGACCGGTGTGACAAGGGTGGTGCTCGGGCACCACTTGGAGGCATGCTTCGATGCGCACCTGCACAAGCAAGGATCGAGGCACAAGGCGCCCTGAGCACATGAGTACATCACCAATGCGATTGAGGAACTTTGGGAGGCACATGCTATGCGCGGCGAGTATCGCCCTATGCCATCCCCCACGGCAGGTTGCGCGTCTGCGTCAACATCCCGGGCCTCAACAGGGCCGCATTACAAGGCATTTTCTGGCCATCGTGTGTCGGACGCAGTGGGGGCCATCCCTACAGCTATGACTCCATGCCCTTTGGCCTCCTGAATGCAAGCGCTCCATAGTAGCGCCTCATGCAGACCGTGCATGCGTCACACGAGGCCCGACGCCACGTGGTTCTTTAGGAAGTCCCGGACCCTTGCGAGCCCCCCTAGGCCTCGTGGGCCCCTCGAGCCTCCAGAGCCCTCTGGCTCGTGAGCATCAAGCTTCGACAACTACCGCAAAACTTCAGCGCGCCATTGCAAGGTGACTTTTTAGTTTGTTCAATTGAGGGTGCCCCTCGGGCTCCATTATCCTGCATGCCTAGTGCTTCGTCACCATGAACGTTGTTGCGCCCTAACAATCCCGCCCTCGACCTCCTCGAGATTAAGCGCTCGCACGACATCTCTGCTCGGGTCCATCCCTGCAGCATTGATAAATCCAAGCGGCCGATTTATGTCTCGCGGGCCAGCCTGTGCATGTCCCTCCCGGAGGTCCTTGGTGCTTTGGTCCATCCTCGCAGCATCGATAAATCCAACGACTGAGTTCTGTGTGTCAGCCTGGCACCATTCATGTGACCTCCCGGGGTCGTTCGTGTTTGGCCTTCTCATGCGATGGCCTCCGGAGATTCATTCGACGCAGGTTACCCCTAGCTCACAGGTTTTACAAGCATGCCTTGCACTATAAAAATCCAGGTGCAACCCACCTCTGAGGTAGGGCCTTGTTAGTCCCGCGCTAGCTCACGTGTGCACATATACAGCTTCTCCAGTTCTTTCATGCCAGTCATGCGTACGGACCAATTGGGATATAGACACCAGAGACTCTAACACAAAGCTCCCTTCCATTGCCCAGGTGGAAACCCCATGCTCTACAATGGCGGATGACACTGCCGCTCAGCGGCTATGCCCACGCTAGTGGAATTCCCATGCTCCGTGCTGGGGTATAAACAACTGAGGGTGCCCTAGCGATTGCACTAGCCATAGGATGGCCACTCGGCTTTTCACACGTCCCCAGCACCCACCGTTTCCCTGGGATGCACGCAAGAGGGTGTTGGCCGGGGGCAATTCTCATGTCAGACCTAGCGTGAGGAACCTCACCAGGTTCTGGCACCTGGTCTACTTGCTTCCCTCCTAGGGAAAAGCTAGCGATGGAAGGTATGAATTCAACTCATGAGTGCTGCTCGCACATCAAGGGGGACCGCTGAGCATCACAACTTAGGGGTCTCACTAATCACGTAGCCCCTTTCCCCTTGGTCTCTTCCTGGCGATCTGGACGCCCCAACGGCAGTTGAGGTATGCGCGCGACTGGGTCCTTCTGATGCAGAGCACTAAGTCGCTCCAAATCAATCTTTCGTCGCCATGTTTCCTTCATGATTGCAGATCGCACGTCAAGAGGGACCCCTGAGCAACGCGACTCCGGGGCAGCAGTGGTCACGTAGCCCCTCACCCCTTGGTATCGTCCTGGCGATCAGGATGCCCCACCGTCAGTCGAGGTATGCGCGGGATTGGGCCCTGCCGATGCAGAGCACAAAGGCAAGCATGAGGGAAACAAAGAATGAAAGGAAATCACGAAATTCAATCAATGATTACCAGCACTGAATGTGTTCCAAATTGAAACAAGTCTTACGCCTCCACAAGGCATGATAAATGTCACAGGTTAAAATCAAGGAAGAGGGGCCGCCACCGCCATGGTTGTCGTCACCGACTATCCCAGCCATGGCAACCTTGTCATCAACATCGACGCCGCTGTCGTCACCATCGCTTGCCTCCGCCGCCAGGGCTTGGCGGTAGAGATGCAGGTGAACTTATCCACCAACGCGTCCAGATAACCCTTCACCGATGCTTCCACATTGGCACGGGACTCATGGGCAACTAGGACGATCACCGCGTTGAAGGCAAAGCTGGGATCGCAGATGTAGAGATGGCTGAAGACATGCGTCGCGGCCATGGAAAGAAGGTCGGGACATTCGTCCTCCAAGATGGTTTCCACCCTGACGACAGCGCCTTCGAGCACCTCAGCAAGCTTGTAGGAGAGCCCTTCATAGCCGACCTCAAGAGTTGCCAAGGGCTCCCTGAATCCTCCCTTGCAAATGGAGTGCTACGCCTCGTGAAGCCTGAGTTCAGAGAGGGGAATGCATCGTAGTCCGCGTCCGCCTTCTTCTTGGTAGTAGCAAGGGTCTTCTCCCTTCCCTCCAACTGGGTCGTCGCCTCGGAGACGCGCCGGGCGTGTTCGATGACTGAGCTTCTACCATCCCCTCCTTCAACTTGGCCGGACGCTTACTTTCCTTGGTTTGGTCATCAGCCACCTCAGACAGTGTGGAGTTGTGATCGGCGAGCTTCGCCTCGCGGGCCTTGAGGTCCTCCTCCTTCTCGTGGAGTCATTGCACGTGCTTGTCTTGTTTCTCCTAAAAGGCCTTCAGGTTGGCCTCCACCTTGCCGCGCTTCATGGAAGAGTCTGCTTTGGCCAACGCCAGGTCACGGGCCGCCCTGGAATCGCCGGCATCCTTCTTGCTCTCCGCGGTGGCAGCCTCGTCCCGGCCCCATGCGGTGTTGGTTGCTTCCTCGGACTTGAGCCGCCCCGAAACGAGTCCTAGGCGCTCCCTCACGAGGCACCTGTTGGCATCTTGGAGGTCGGCACGGAGCTAGCCGAGCATGGTGTAGGACTCATCCACGCCCCCGACATGATCATAGGAGCGCAGCGGGCGAGCGCGAGAGCCTGACCAGGAGGCCACAGGTTCTCCATAGCCAGCTGGCCCATTGGGGCTGGCTCCTCCTGAGGAAGCATCACTGCATCCTCAGGAACGGATTCCACTTGAAGGGGGTGGGAAATCGGCCCCTCCACCGTTGTTGGGGTTGCCACGGCAGCGGTAGGGAGCGCCACCTCGTGAGCCTCCGCTCTCCCGGCGACCGGTCCCCCAAGCGGCACACTGGGCTAGCGTGGCGTGCTTCCATGCTAGCCGCAGTCGCGGATCGAGCCCGACGGCCCTATCAGCACATGGGGCTCCTTCGGGTCAGCGCTTGCATTCTTCTTCTTTGGGGTCCCAGCGGCGGCCGCTCCGCCTTTTGGTTGTGGCTCATGCAGGTACGAGACCGGTGTCTTGGTCGCCTTGCTGGAGCATGGGGATTCCTTCAGAGGATACATGGCCGCGCGCTTCTTCGGGGTCACGTGGCCAGACGCTGCCTCGGTCCTCAAGGTCGCGGAGGAGCACGCTCTATCACTGAGGGGACACCTCCTCCAAGTCATCCACGGTCTCCTCCAAGTCCTCCTTGTCACTAGTGTTGCCGGAGAACTCAAGCACGAGGGGATTAGGTTTCTTAGACGGCTTGAGCCCTAGCTTGTCGAAGGCGGGCATGCGGCGACCAACACCCCACCATCGTCGTGGCAGTACAGCGGGGCATAGGACTCCGGGAGATCCCCGGGATCATTGAAGATAAGAGTATTCAAGGCCTTGTCCCGCTCCTCGCCTATCAGGCTTGCGGATCAGAGCCTGATGTCATCCCCCATGCCCTCGTACTCCCGCATGGGCTTCAAATGCGCCTAGAGCGGCGCCAGGAGCTGCGTCAGGAACTCCTTCACCATCATCGCCTCGGTCAGCTTCTTGGACTCCATGTACAAGGAGATCTGCTCTAAATGGGTTTCTCCTAGGGATCGGTGAGCTTTGCAGAGCCCCACGTGCGGCTCTTCCCGGGAAGATCCGTTGGGACCTCCTAGCACAGATCAGTTCCCCCAGCATCCATGAAGACCTAGTTGTGCCTGTTGCCTTCTACCTTCTTCCCAGCCTTCAAAAGCACATTCTCGCTCTGGACCACGATAAAGGAGATGCACGCCAACCGCTACGCGCTTTCATGGAGTTGTAGGCTGAAGTGATGAGAGAATAGGGCCACTGAGGGCCTCACGCCTATGAAGGCCTTGTAGTAGAAGGTGAAGACCGCAGGAGCAGGATGGAGTTGGGCTTAAGATGGAGAGCTTGGATCCCATAGTGCTCAAGGATGGCGGAGAAGAACCTCGAGAATGGAAGGACGATCCAACAGAAGACGCTATGGAGGAAGAAGGGGTAGACCGTCTTTGCCAAGGTGCATCGCTCTGTAGAGCCGCACCAGATCAAGGTCCGCCCCCACTCATTAGAGTCGTCTTCCCTCAATGGGAACATCGAGGCAAGATCCCCATCCATGGCAATGGTGGATATCATCAGCGCCGGCAAGGGAGAAGACGGGGCCGAGGCTTGAGCCTCAGGCTTCAACTTCACGGTGAGCGCCATCCGAGGAATCCCTAAGGATAGGGGATCAAGAGGAAGGACGGTGTTGCGCCACGTTCTAGAGGAGGTTCTCGCGATGGAAAGGGGTTCTGAGCAAGAGATCAAAGCGCCAGGAAGAAGAACAATGACGGATCTGTGGCGGACACTTGGCTTTTGTCAGCCTAGGAAGTTACCGAGGAGACGTGGGAGCAGAGGTGCCCGTTCCTCATTGTGCGGCACTTGTCGAGCCTTGTCAACATGCGATTGAGAGCCCACGTAGCTTACACCATCGCTCCTTGTCATCGCCTCGAAGCTAGGTTTTGCAAGCCTTGGGCCCGGGGGCTACTGTCGGCGTTCTGGTACCAGGGTTACCCAGACCTGCCTGCCTACGGCCCAGCGCGTGGGCTTCCTCGATAGCCTGGTACGGCCCAGCAGCAAGCCCCCTAGGTCAAGGCCCTCGTGACAGCCCCGGTCTCGGAAGACGAAGAACGGCAAGACCTCCAGAGGAGTGGCATCCCCTAGGTTGCCTCCCGAGGAGCAGAGATTTCTATGCAGGTACCCGGCCTCGTGAGGCTGGGATGATGTGGGCCATGTTGACTGAAGACAGGCAGGCGCCAGCGGGTGCATAGGAGGACAGTTTCCTCTTTCGTGCTAAGGAGGCAAGGACGAACGCGTGTTCCCAAGGAATCCCGCAAAGGTTTCCCTTCTAGGGTAACAAGACTAAGACCACGAACTCGTCAAGACAGATGTCATAGCCGAGCCCACCACCGTGTCATGCTCAAAAGCTTTGCAGGAGAAGACCACCTTTAGTCAGGATAGGATGTACCTCATGTCCCCTTCCAAATTTAGCCATTGTGGGATCCCTTCCCGACTGTGCGATAAGAGAAGTGGACCGAGGCCACTATAAATTGGGACTAGCTTCCACCATAGATGGAGGTTCCACGAGAGTTCAGTTCATCCACACCAAGAGCCCTCGCGAGGTCGCTCAAACACTATACTAGTTCATCCTCAACCTCCTCGTGAGGACAATACACCAGAAGCAAGAGTAGGGTTTTACACCGCAAGGTGGCCCAAACCTGGGTAAATATCTGTGTTCATCTTCTTCCCTGCTCGTACGTAGTCGACGAGGCTTGGACATAGGGTGAAGAGCGTGAGACCTTGAGCTCGTAGGGATCTTCGCACATGCCCCAGAGTTCAAACCTTGTTGGGTCCGCGAAGCTCCGATTGTGACATGGCACTTTTCCAGATAATGCGAACTTGCTCTTCTGCTTACTGGATCATGTCTAGCCCAATGAATTGCCTTTCCCCTTGTTTCTGACCAGTTCAAAGGTGTCTGACATCTTCGTCCATAAAGAACTTCGAATGAAGCTTTGCCTAGATAGGATTGGTAGCGTTGTTATACACAAACTCTAAAAATGGAAGACACTTCTCCCAATTCATCCTGAAGAAGATGACACAAGCTTAGAGCATGTCTTTGAGAATCCGATTGACTCTTTCAACCTAACCACTTGACTAAGGGTGAAAGGCAGTGCTAAAGGACAAATGGGTTCCCAAATCATTTTGTAAACTTTCCCAAAATTGAGAGGTGAAAAGAATTCCATGGTCCGAGTTGATTTCTAATGGAACACCATGCAGGGATACTATTCGAGGGATATATAAATCAGCCAACTGACTAGCAGTGATACTCTATCTGACAGGAAGGAAATGAGCCACTTTGGAAAGGCGATTAATAACCACGAAGATTGCATTATTTCCTCTCTTCATCTTGGGAAATCCGGTGATGAAGTCCATTTCAACTTTGTCCCATTTCCACTCTAGAATAGCTAACGGTTGAAGGGTGACAACAGGCCTTTTAGGCTCTTCCTTGACGCGACGACAAATGTCACAATTAGCTATGAATTGAGCGATTTTTCTTTTCATTCTAGTCCACCAGAATCTCTCACATAGATCCTGATACATCTTAGTGTTACCAGGCTGAATTGTGAAACCGAACTCATGAGTCTCCTTAAGGATCAACTGTCTCAAGTTCCATCCCTTTGGAATCACCAAGTGGTTCCCAAAGAATACGACTCCCTGATTATTTTTTGAGAAACAACCTGCAACTCCTTTCTTTATGTTTTTCTTGATGCGGGATACCACTAGATCAATATTTTGAGCTTCAATAATTTGATCCTTAAGAGTAGGTTTTGCCACCAAGGTAGAAAGAGATCTGCAAGGAACAATGTGAAGGTTAAGCATATAGAATTCCTAATGAAGAAGTGGTTATCCTTGTTGCAGCATGAGATTGTTGCGGTAGGATTTACGACTTAACGCATCCGTCATGACATTGGCCTTACCTGGGGTGTAAGTAATTCCTAAGTAGTAATCCATAATAATCTCTAACCATTGTCTTTGTCTGATATTGAGATCTGGTTGGGTGAACATATACTTCATACTTTGGTGATTGGTGTAAATCTCTCAACAATTACCAGGAAGGTAATGTCACCATACCTTGAGTGCATGGACTACTACAGCAAGCTCGAAATCACGTGTTGGATAATTTTCCTCATGTGGGTGCAACTTTCGGCATGCATGGGCGATCACCTGCCGATCTTGCATAAGAACACATCCAAGTCCTTGTCTTGAAGCGTCACAATAGATGACAAAGTCCTTGGAGAAATCAGGGGGCACAAGCCTCGGAGCAGACGTCAGACATCTCTTCAGTTCCTGGAAACTGTGCTCAAATTGTGGGGTCCACTCAAACGTCTTATCTTTCTTGAGGAGTTTTGTCACAGGCTTGGTAACTTTGGAGAAATTCTCAACTAAGCGGTGACAATAGCTCGCTATACCACGGAAACTCCTAACTTGCTTAAACTGTTTGAGGTGGATTCCAATCGAGAATGGCCTGAACTCTTTCTGGGTTGACTTCAATGCCTTTACCAGAAATTACATGGCCCATATATGTCACTTTTGGTAACAAAAATTCACACTTAGAGAACTTGGCATAAAGACGGTGCTCTCAGAGCTTTTCTAACACAAGTCTGAGGTGCTGAGCATGTTCTGCTTCATGCTTCGAGGAAATTATTCTATCATCAAGGTAAAGCAAGATGAACTTATACAAATACTCCATGAAGATCGAGTTCATCAGACGGAGAATGTGTTTGGAGCAGTGGTTAGTCCAAAGGACATGACTATGTGCTTGTACTAGCCATAAGGGGCAACAAAAGCCATCTTGGGAATGTTACCATTCTTGATTTTTATTTGATGGTAGCCTAATCTCAAATCCATGTTGGAGAAGACTGATGATCTAGCAAGTTGATCATACAGATCGTTGATCCTAGGGAGCAGATACTTATTCTTTATTGTAACTAGATTGACAGGTCGGTAATCTATAACCATACGATCCATTCCATCCTTCTTCTTGACAAAAGAGAATGGGACAAGCCCAAGGAAAAGAGCTAGGTGGAATGAAACCCTTTTGCAAGGACTCATGGACACGTTTCTTAAGCTCAACTAGCTCCAAGGGTGCCATTTTAAAAGGTCTCTTAGAAATTAGAACAGTTCCTGGGATGAGGTCTATCACAAACTCTACACCCCTGTCAGGTGGAATACCTGACAACTCTTCTAGAATGACATCTGGAAAATGCCGACTACCGGAATATATTCAAGCTCAGGAATAGGATTGGCATTGAGTGAATAGAGCTGACACTTTGCAAATCGAGTTGAAACATTGACTATCTTGCCAGATGGGTGCATTAGCTAAACAGACTTGGTGGAGCAATTGATCTTTCCATGATGAGTTGTCATCCAATCCATTCCTAGGATGTTGTTAATATTTGAAGAGTTGAGAGCTATCAGCGAAGTGACAAATAAAAGTCTGTCAAAAAGGATATCATTTCCATGGGTTATTCTCGTGGTCTTCCATCTAGACCCTGGAGTACGATCTTCAAGAACAGTTGGCATATCGCAAATGACATGTCATGCAATCGGGCATAGCTTTTTGAGATGAAGGAATGTCATGCTCCAGTGTCAAACATAACTGATGATGGATGATAGTTGACAAGGAGCATTCCAAGGACAACATCGTGATCATCATGAGCTTCTTCGGCTGTAACTTGGTTCACACATCCACGTTTAGTGATGGTTGGCTTGGAATAACTCATCTTGATGGGTGGCCTATTACAGCCAATAGACTTCCCAAACAAAGGTGAAGCAACATTGGACTGAGCGCAATTGCATACAATGTGGCCTGGCTCTCCACACTTATAACAAGTCACTGAAGTGTGATGCAGAACCGCATTGATAGGCAGTCCACCAACAAGGAAATGACTAGTCTCCACCTCCCCACCACGCAGATGGTCGTGGCAACCACAACATCGCCCAATCTTGAGCGAGCCATGATCCCATGGTTGTTCCCGTCACTGGCGCGGCCACTTGATGCATGCCTCGTCCAGAACAAGACAAAGCGCCGAGCGGGGCCGCAAACCCATGGGCTCAACCTCCTCCACTTTAGACCGTCCCAGCGAGTAGCACATGACAGCAAGAATGCGGGAATGGCCATCCTGGTTCCACCAAGAGCCAGGCGACATCGTGGTCTACCTCTTTCACCATGTCAGACACAACATTGGAAGCAATGGAGCGAACCCAACTGCTACTAAACTTCCCGCCGGCAGCTAAAAATGTGGACGAGTGGAGAGCTACCATCCAGAGTTTGATTTCCTTTGTCGAAGCCAACAAGTCCTAGCATGCGGATCCCTCGCGGCGTACACGGACGGTGATGGCAGCCCGACACGACGATTTTGTCGAGGGGGGCATGCCCACGGTGTAGTCCCAACCGCAACACCAGACCCAGAGGCAGCCACAAGGAACTTCGCATGCTAAGGAGCTTCACGAGGCATCTATGGCCTTGTCCGGCCTGCGCAATCGGAGGTACCAGCGGTGTGTCCTAGAGGATAGGCGGAAAGAAGACGCATGCATCACCATAGAACGGCATTGAGAAGCACATCGTCAGTCTGACAAACGCAACAACCCATGTACCGATGTCCCCATGCCCAGTGTTGGCGGGTACCTGCCTTACTTGGTTGGCTGACCTTCCTTCACTCGCGAGCTGCGACAGGTCCGCTAGCCATCGACCCGAGCTTTCAAGCCAGATCTAGAAGAGAAGTACGATGGAAAATTGAACCCGGCAGAATGTGTGGGCATCTATAGGATAGCCGTTCAAGTTGTCAGAGGAAGACTTGAGAACGTGCTCGCCAAATATTTCCCCTTGGCACACAAGCTAAACATGAGGTCATGTTAGATGCACCTACCAGAGAACCCCATTTCATCATGGGCTGAATTATGCAATGAGTTCGTCGTCGGCTACATAGGTGGCCACCAAGGCCCTGGTCAGCCCAGCAATCTGTAGGTCCTTCCGCAGAAGGAGGGAGACACTCCGCGTAAGTACATCTAGAGATTCAGTCAAGTGCAACACAACATTTCATAGATACACCCCGCATCTATGATCGCCACATTCCATTAGGACGTTGATACATCTCTGTCATGTCTATAATTTTTTATTGTTTCACGCAAATAATCTACAACTTTCATATACTTTTGGCAACTTTTCTTATACTATTTTTGGGCCTGGCAAATTGATCCAGTGCCCAGTGCTAGTTCCTATTTGTTGCATGTTTTTTATTTCATAGAATATCCATACCAAACGAAGTCCAAACACGATAAAAACTTATAGAGATTTTTTTGGAATATATGCGATTTTTGGGAAAAACAATCAACGCGAGACGATGCCTTAGGAGGTGGCAAGCCTGCTAGGCGCGGCCCACCCCCTGGACGCGCCTGGCAGGCTTGTGGCCACCCCTTAGGTCGGTTGGAACTTTACTTTGGCCAAAAGAAAGCTAATTTTTGGATAAATATGCCCTCAAAATTTTGGCCCGATCAGAGTTACGAATCTCTGGATATTTAAGGAAGGGTGAAAGGCCAGAATCAGGGAGCGCAGAAACGGAAGGAAACACAGAGAGAGATCCAATCTCAGAGGGGCTCTCTCCCCTCGGCCGCCATGGAGGCCATGGACCATAGGGAAACCCTTCTCCCATCTCGAGGGAAGGTCAATGAAGAAGAAGAAGGAGGGGGATCTCTCCCCCTCTATCCCGATGGCACCGAAACGTCGCTGGGGCCATCATCGTGACGACGATCTATTCCAACAACTCTGTCATCTTCACCAACACCTCCATCACCTTCCCCCATCTATCTACAGCGGTCAACTCTCCCGCAAACCGCTATACCCTCTACTTGAACATGGTGCTTCGTGCTTCATATTATTATCCAATGATGTGTTGCCATCCTATGATGTCTGAGTAGATTTTTGTTGTCCTATGGGTTCATTGATGATCATGATTGGTTTGAGTTGCATGTTTTCTTATTGGTGCTGTCCTATGGTGCTCTCTGTGTCGCGCAAGCATGAGGGATCCTTGCTGTAGGGTGTAGCAATGTGTTCACGATTTGCCTATGGTGGGTTGTGTGAGTGACACAAGCAGAAACCCGAGAAGGTGGATAGTTGCATATGGGAGTAAAGAGAACTTGATACCTTATAATGCTATGGTTGGGTTTTACCTGAATGATCTTTCGTAGATGAGATGCTTGGTAGAGTTCCATCATAATTGCATATGATCCAAGTAGATAAAGTATGTTAGCTTATGCCTCTCCCTCATATAAAATTGCACTAATGATGACCGGTCTAGTTATCGATAGCCTAGCGACAATTCCACAACTCCTACCACCACTTTTCCACAATCGTTAAACTAACTTAATTGTTACTTTATCTTAGCAGCCCCTAGATTTTATGTATGTGCTCTTTATTATCTTGCAAACCTATCCCATTACACCTACAAAGTACTTCTAGTTTCATACTTGTTCTAGGTAAAGCCAATGTTAAGCGTGCGTAGAGTTGTATCGGTCGTCGATAGAACTTCAGGGAATATTTGTTCTACCTTTAGATCCTCGTTGGGTTCAACACTCTTACTTATGGAGAAACGCTACAATTGATCCCCTACACTTGTGGGTTATCAAATGTGCGCAGCAGGAGGATACGGGCCAAGATGAATGCCAGACTCTCCAAGACCACCAATGAGATGTACACATTGGAGGACAAGTGTTCTCGTGCTGAGGAAGGAAGGTGACTACCCGAAGAGGAGGCTGGGATCAAAGTCGACTCACATGATGACAATGAAGCCCTTGGCTCGAGGCAGAAGATTTGAAAGCACAACAAGAAGCATAAAGGAAAGGCAGTGTTAGCTGTTGAGATCTCTAGTGATCTTAGCGCAGGGAAGAAGGCCAAGGCAGAGACCGCCGACAAGGGAGCTGCCACGTGCGTTGATTGCCAGGAGGCCACTACTGCAGAGAAAACTAGAAAGTCCAACATGCCATACTGCAAAAATCCACCGCACCGAAGGCCATGATGTTCAAGAATGCCGTCAGGTTGAGCAACTCGTTGAGAGACAGAGGCTGAGTACGAGAAGCATGACAAGTAGAAAGGCCAATACGATGCTGCTGGGAAGGGCTGTCACGACAGAAGAGGATACTATGGCAAGGCCTCACAGCAGAAGGAAAAGCCAGTCAGAGGTCGTGAGAAGAAAGAAGCTGATGATATGAGTGAGGATGAGGATGATGAGGAGGATTTCGGTGATCGAGAATTCCAGCAGGCAACTGAAGCCATGTGTGTTGACGGGGGTGCATCCTTGCATTCCTCTGACCACAAGCTCCAGCAGTGTGCATGTGAGGTCAACACTGTGGAACCAGCTATAGAGTCCAGAAGACCACTTAGATGGTCCCGCATGCCTATAAACTTTGATGAAGAGGACCATCCTGACAGCACCACGGCAGTCGAATTCTTTCCATTGTTGGTGTCCTCGACAATCCTCAACCTCAAAGTCACCAAGATGTTAGTTGACTGTGGGCCCGGATTGAACCTAATGTCCCCTAAAGTGGTTGAAATGCTGCAGATCCCTGACAAAGAGGTCAAAGCTACGGGTACATTCCAAGGAGTCAACCTTGGCAGGAGCCGATCCAAGGGAAAGATCACTTTTTCTATGACGTTTGGTGGGGATTTGAACTACCAGACTGACAAAGTAGTATTTGATGTGGTTGAACGTCCCTTGCCTTACAAAGGAATTATAGGTCGCCCAGCTCTTGCAAAATTCATAGCAACATCTAACTATGCTGACAACAGGTTGAAGATGTCAGGGCCCATTGGAATCATCTTCATCCCATCTGACAAGAAGTTCGTAGTAGCTGAGGCTGCGGAAGTCCCAGCTCCCGCCAAGGATTCGAAGAAAGCGAAGAAGTCCAGCATGAAAACAGGCAAGGACTCCGGGAAGCACATCTCTTCGGAGTGCACTGCACGTGATGATGACATGTCGGTGAGTTTTGCTAGCAAGAAGTCCAAGGTCACCTATCCTGAGACAAATAAAATCCCAGTATGGCTGGATGGCACTGGTAGCACGTTCACCATCAGCGCCAGCCATACTAACATATAGGAAAGCATGCTCGTTGCCTTCCTGTGGGCGAATGCCAATTTGTTTGCTTCGAAACTATCATGGTTTTGTCATGGCAGATGTCCAGGTGAACGGACTTGGATTCGAGGATTGGGACGAAGGATACGAATTTACCCAGGTTCGGCCCATCAAGTCGAGGTAACAGCCTACGTCCTGCTTGTGTTTGTGTTGCTTGATGTATCAATTACAAGGGAGCTATTTCTTGACCTAGTTCTCGATAGCCTGATCTCTAAGTCTCCCTGGGTCTCACCTTTATATAGGAGGTCAAGACCACGGGTCATACAAGTTGTAGCCGACTCTCATTACATGTCCGAGTCTATCTATACCTTAGTTTGCCTTCCTAACCAAGTTGTCTCCGGGCGGCTCACTGGCCCGGGTCTTACCTATCTGGGCCATGCTCCGACCGATCCTATCAAGCCGCCAAACGTCTTGGGCTTCAGTCTTCGCAGCCCACTCTTTGATTAACGTACGAGCCGCCTAGTGTGACCCCAAGCCTGTAGGGCGGGTCTCCCCGTGGGGTTATATCCCCAACAGAAACCATCTGACATCCACTGTGTTCCCAGGGAGGTAAATGAGCACCACCTTGTTGTCTGCCCTCATGCCAGAACCATCAAGCAAAAGGTTAGGAAGCAAGCTTTGGAATAGCAACAGTTCATTGTTGAGGAGATGAAGAAACTTGAAGCAGCTGGTTTGGTCAGCGGAGTGTTGCATCTAACTAGGTTAGCCAACCTCGTAGTGGTGGGCAAGGCAAATGGGAAATGGAGGCTTTGCATAGATTTCACTGACTTGAACAAGGCATGCCCGAAGGACCCTTTTCCCTTGTTGGCCATCGATCAAATTGGTGATTCCACGCCTGGGTGTGACTTGCTCTCCATCTTGGACGCATACTATGGATACCACAAGATATTCATGACTAAGGAAGATAAGGAAAAACCCATTAATAACTCGTTGAGGCACGTACTGCTTTGTACGTATGCCTTTCGGTTTAGAGATTGCTAGTTCTACCTTTGCCTGAGCATCCGTAGCAGGACCCAATGCGGACATAGGGTAACCTCACCAAGCAAGCAAAGCCAGTCCCAAGGAAGTGACCAAGGACAAGGTGGTGCAGTGACCAGTGTACTTTGTCAGCTCCTTGTTACAGGGGGCTAGTTAAAGGTACTCTAGAGTACAAAAGTTGATCTTCGGCCTCATCATATCCTCGAGGAAACTGCACCACTACTTCCGACACCACGAGATCACAATTGTCACTCGCTTTCCGCTGCACCGTATATTGAGGAACCCCGAAGCCATTGGCATGATGGTTGAGTGGGCGCTAGAGCCATCGAGTTCTAGATTGAAGTATGAGAGCAATTTTACAATTCAAAGGAGGGCGTTCGTGGAGTTCATCGCACAATGGACACCCCCCTGGCTCAGGAGGTTGCACGCCAGGAGCCTTGCCGGGAAGACCGGCCAAGGGCAGCTCGTTAGGGCCCCGCACCATGTGCCTTCGTGAGGGCAACGTGCGTCGTGTCAGGTGGTGCTCGGAGCCGTGCCAGTGGGCACAAATGAGGAGGTATTCCTCATTCGTGTTCAGGAAGCAGGGCCAACTCGGCTATCCCAAAAGCAACTCCTCAAAGGTTTCATTTTGGGTGAAAGAAGACCGGAGCCGAGGGCTCGTCAGGGCGGAGGACGTCCCTAAGCCCACTGACCCAAATCGCTCCACAACGAAGGAACAAGCCCCGTAGGCGGAATGAAGAAATGCCTCGAGGACCCAATTGCACATCACGGTGCGCGAGATCGCCACTGCCAAACAAGCTAAGTATACTCACGAACTGAGCAAAAACCCTCTGATCAAATGATGGCCCGAATACAGAATACGGTTTGTCCGCACTCATATAAGGATGCGGGTACTATGGGCCACCACGCACAACTGCTAATACCCTTGTGTCCCCAAGCACTAGGAGAAACAACACAAGGGAGGAACCCTGCCCTGAAAAGCGGCAAGGCCACGAACACGGGATTTTGTCGATCGCGAGTCCCCCTAAGGAGACAGCGCCTCACGGGAACCCAGCTGGCCGCCATCACTGGACCGCATTGACAACGGCGCCAAGCCCTGCGCAAGAAACTGAGTCGCCTCACGCCAAGTAGGCGACCGGCAATTTATGAAAGGGAAGGAAGAGGACAAAGGTAATATGCAAAAGACTGATGTCCTCAGGGGCCGTGTTCTTCTTAGATATTACAGGCATCAGGAAAGGAAGACAGGGAGCCCTAGGTGTAGGAGTCGCTCTCGCCGTCCGAGTCACCGGCCGCCTTGGCGCCGGAGCTTCTCTCCCCGCTGGAGGCGGACACATGGACGAACCACTCCACCAGGGACTCCACATGCGGGCGCACCTCGTCTTGGAGGGGCCTTCGGAGCTCGTCAGGCACCCATTCTCCGACACGCAGGAGGTCGAGCTCCGGGGCGTGGCGGCAAAGGTTGGAGAAGACACATGTCAAGGAAAGGTCCAGAAGGTTGCGTGTGTCGGTCTCATTGTCCGTGTTCACGCGGGAGACACAGGTCTCCAGTGCTTCCACCACCTTGCGGAAGAAGTCGAGGTAGCCTCCGTCACTGTGCGCGCACGGTAGTGTGGGGGCTTCCCCAATGAACCGACCCGCCGTGCCGACCACCCGGTGGGACATTCCAAGGTACTGCTTAGCGCACTTGGACTCTAGCATCATGGCATACGCCGCCTCATCCTGTGCGTCCTGCATGGCTTTGGCCGCCTCCTTGACCTAGGCCTCGAGGGTCGCCAACTCCGCCCTGGCCTCTTTTTCGCCCCTGAGGGCAGTCTGGAGGGCAGCCTCGGCACTCACCACCTGGGCCCGTAGCACATCCACCTCCTCCTGGAGCTCACCGATCCTGCGCTTCTAAGCTACAGGCGCCCTGGAAGGAGGAGATGATCAGGTCCAGTGGACTAGGCACGCGAACAGGGAAGGAAGCAAGGAAACGACGGAGCACTCACTCATTGACCATGGCCTAGCGCCAATGATCTTGTGCCGACCCTGAGGGACCCCACCGATACCTCCGGAAGGGTGCAAGGATGTCGACGGCCCCACGCGCTTCACTACGCCTGCATCATTTCCCCCTAATGCCATGGGGGAAAGGGGGAAGCTGAGAGGAGGAGAGGGTTGTCTCTGGAGCTATGGGAACAGACGGGCACTTTGAGATGGGAAGACACCCCAAGGGAAGGAGGATTTATAGGCATAACCGTGGCCCTGTGGCATCATGCGAGAGCCGGTTCGATCGGCGCGCAACCCGGCTTTGCGTCGCCCCACCTGCCATCATCGGGTCACATCCGCGTGGCCCGAGGATTGGAAGCCCAAGGGAGCAGCATCATTCAAGGAAGGGTAATGACGGCCGGCGCAGTGCACGGCTGTCGCGTCAGTTGGACTTGGGGCGGTTCCTGGCGCCCTCGGGGAGCGGAGGCGTTGGTGCCCTGGCATGCGACACGTGTCGAGATGGCCCACATGCGACTGGGCCCGTGGTGCTTCGGGCCGTCCTGAACGTCTTCGCCTGGAAGCCAGCTCGAGAACACCTTGGTCATGGGGACTACTATCGGTGTTCTGGGAACGGGGGTACCCACACCTGCCTGCTTGTGGCGCAGGGCATGGCCCACCTCGTCAGCCAAGCATGGTCAGCACGCATGCACTGAAGATCTATGAGGGGAGGACCTCCTCAGGCCCCCTTCGGAGCAACAGAGATCTCTGTGTAGTGATCGGCCTCGGGAGGCCGAGGATGACCAAAGGTAGGATAGACAGGTGTCAACGCTCTAGACGGTGCAGTTTCCCCTTTGGTGCAAAGGAAGCAAGGACGTACGCAGGTTCCCAAAGCGCCCCCATGGTTTCCATTCTGGTGCAACAAGGCCACGAGCACGATCCAAACAGGAAGGATGTCATCACCGAGCCCACCTCTGCATCATCAACAACTACTTTGCAGACGAAGACCACCTTTCTCCAGGATAAATATGTACTCTTGTCCCCCTTCGAATTTGGCCGTTTTGGGATCCCTTCCCACCATAGCGATAAGGGCAGAGGACACGGTGCACTATAAATAGAGGCTAGGCTGCACCGTAGAGGCATGAGAAACAAAGAGATAACAGAAGACAGGCAACACCACCAGAGCGCCCTCACGAGGCAATCCACCACTGTACTAGTTCATCCACAAACCTCCTCATGAGGCAATCCACCAAAGAAGGATTAGGGTTTTATGCTTCGCAGCGTCGCGAACCTGGGTAAATCTACGTGTGCATCTTCTTCCTCGTCATCGTGCAAGCTTGTCGTACAAACCATCGAGTAGCGAGCTAGGTGGGGTGAGGCTGCATGGGATCTTTGCATATGCCCCTGTGTTCAAACTTCTTTGGGTTTTGCGGAGACCGAAATCTGACAATGACAGACTACATCGCACACACAATGTATGCAAAAAATGTGTGCAAGGCATCAGACACGTTTGTGTTTTTTACACCGTGTGCAATGCTACGCTACATCACACACATACTTTCTGCAAAAACTGTGTGCATGGCATCAAATACGGCTGCATTATAATAACTATGTGCAATGATATAGTACATCACACACATATCATTTATAAAACACATGTGCAAAGCATCACACACGTTTTTTATTTTTCTAATCATTTGCAACAATAGGCAATATCACGCACACAATGTTTGCAAAAGTTGTTTGCGTGACATCGCACGCAATTATTTTTTCAATATATGTTTGATGTTACGACATCACACACGCTTTTTTTGTGATGTTACATCACACACGCTTTCTCTGTGATGTTACATCACACACGGTATGATGTACCTCGCAAACGGTTTCATCGAAGTGTCTCTGATACATGTGTTGTCTTTGGACCATCCTGCAATAGTGCATGACAGATGCTAGTTGTATGGTCTTTCTTATCGAAAGTGATCAGGCAGGCGATCCAAGGGGTGTTCCTCGGGGCTACGGGCTCTAAGGAGTAGACATCTTGATGTGCCCGTTTAGCTCCTTCTTAGGAATGTCCATGGCATAGATCATGTTCACCTCTTTTACCTCAAAGGGAAACTGTTTTTAGCATTCACTGCTCAGCCATCGAGATACATACTCATCATCGTCGCTCAAAGATTGGCCCTTGCTTGAATCCTCGTCTAGAGCTTTTCCATACTGCTTGAACACCAAACATTTCATGTTGGTGTGGTTGGTAGACTTCTCTGGGTGTAGTGGATCTGGTACGGCTTGTCTAGTATTTTATCCAGATTGCTTGGGATGTCCTTGTTTCCTTTGAAAGATCTTCTTTTGGGTCCACCTCGTGAGCTATTGAACCTTGAGTTGACTATTGGGTCCTCAACATCGCTACCATTCTTCTTGTTTCAATGCTTCTATTTGTTGTGACTAGGCTCGCCGTTCCAATCTCGGACTTCTGAGGTGCCAGTGTTGCTCCTCTACAAGCTAAGGGGTAGCTAGCTGTCCTCGTCTGTGCAAAAGTGCGTCATCGAAGAAGTGAGGGCCACCATGGTCCCCGGCGTATCCTGTGTGAGCTATTGGGCCAATCATTGGTCCCGGATGCTATGTTTGAATGTTGCAATGGAAGCAACGTCAGGGCAGTCAACTATCTAGTTCTTCTTTGTCAAGAACCCATTCCAGAATTTCTGAGATGACCCACCCTCCTTCTCTACGATGTGGCTAAGGTCATTGGCATTTGGGGAGTTGAACATAAGTGGACTATAATTTTGAACTAAAGGTGTCCTCCAACTGTTCCCAACTTTCGATATAATTTTTGGGGAGGCTATGGAGCCAGTGCCATGTCGGACCCTTAAGATTGAGTGGCAAGTACTTTATGGCATGAAGATCATCTCCTGGGGCGATGTCGATGTGTAGAAGGAAATCTTCTATCCATACGGCTAGATCCGTCGTGTCATCGTGTTGTTGAACGTTGATGTGTTTAAACCCTTCTAGCAACTTGTGACATCCCTAGTTAGCATTGCTTTGTGCTAGTATGTGTGTGTGCATCGGGTTTTAATTTTGCATCAAGATGAAATGGGGAACAACAAAAACCCAACACGTCACCAGATTAAACCAATTTAAATGTTGTGAAATTCAACAAAACAAAAATGCCCATAAAAATGCCCATGTCTGATAATTATTGGCAACAATATATCAGGGAACATTTTAATTTTGAAAACGTATATAGCATTTGAAAAATAAATAATAATGCTACCGAAATAGTCAAATAAAGCATTATAAATATTATAGTCATTCAAAAATATTCAAACCTTTTTGTGGATGTTTGAAATATTCAAACTAAGATCTACAAAATAGTTGGATATTTTTGTAATAAGTCCCGTGGCCCTAAAAAAATAAAACAAACGTCACAAATACAAAAACAAAATAGAAATGGAAGAGAGAGAGGGGGAGCGAGAGAGAGAACTGATCTGAGGTCTAGCTCCAGGTCGGCCCAGCTGACCCAACACCGCCTTCATCCTCCTCGCGCTGGAGCTGCCACGCCCCTCCCTGCTTGCCTCCTCCTCGCAGAGCCGTCCCGATCGCTCTCTCCCCCTCGCTTTCGCCCCTCTACCTCTCCTCTCCCCTCTGCTCCGCCATGGCCACCGAAGCCCCGCCGCCATAGTCTCGCCGCTCTAGCGGCTCCCCCTCACTCCTTAGTAGCTTCCCAGCTCCGCCTCGACCTGCTGCTGCTCCTCGCCGAGCCAATCTCCACCGGAGTGATCGAAGCATCTCCCCGACGTCTTCTTCCTCCTCGGCTCCGACCGTCGCTGCCGCTGATTCGTCGTCCCCAGGCCATCCCCGAGTTCCCCAACTTTGCCGTCCAAACTCCATGTGAGCCCTGCGTCGAACCCCTCACTTCCCCGACCTTTTTGTGTTTTGGTTCGTCGACCCCGTGCTTGGTCAAGCTTTGGCAGCCAACAAGCTCGTCGCCGGCCCCGCTCCGGGCCATCCCGGTCGGTGGGATGTTCCCTTTTGGAAGGCGCAAGTGCGACCACTCGAAAGAGCCGCTCTTCCGTTTTTTGGTCGCCAAAGGGCGAATCCCAACCCCCTCCGCTGCTCCTGGTGTCGCTGGCGGCTCAACGCCAACGAGCCCGACCAGTTTGACCATGGGGTTGATGCTACCTCTGGAGCATGCTTTGGTTTTCCCTTGAAGAGGAAAGGGTGATGTAGCAAAGTAGATAAGTATTTTGCTCAGTTTTTGAGAACCAAGGTATCAATCCAGTAGGAGGAACAAGCAAGTTACCAATGGATGCACCTACACAAACAATCAAACTCTTGCACCCAACGCTATAAAGGGGTTGTTAATCCATTCATGGTTATTTGCAAGGATTAGATCCGATAGAGAAAGATGTAAATGAGAAAAGCTAGTAAAAGGTAACTAAATTGCAGGAAAGTATTCTTTGTGTTTTTGGTTTATAAATCTGAAAATATATTATGGAAAGTAGACCCAAGGGCCATAGGTTTAACTAGAGGCTTCTCTCATGATGGCAAGTATTATGGTGGGTGAACAGATTACTGTCAAGAATTTGATAGAAAAGCGAATAGTTATGGAGATGTCCAAGGCAATGATTATGCATATAGGCATCACATCCATGTCAAGTAGACTGAAACGATTCTGCATCTACTATTATTACTCCACACATCGACCAACTCCTGCCTGCATCTAGAGTATTAAGTTCATGAAGAACAGAGTAACGCATTAGGTAAGATGACATGATGTAGAGGGATAAACTCAAGCAATATGATGAAAACCCCATATTTTAATCCTGGATGGAAACAATACAGTACGTGCCCCACTACCCCTACTATGTCACTAGGTGAGGATACCTCAAAATTGAACCCAAAACTAAGCACTTCTCCGATTGCAAGAATTACCAATCTAGTTGGCCAAACCAAACCAATAACTCGAAGAGACATGCAAAGATATGAAATCATGCATATAAGAATTAAGAAAACACTCAGATAATATTCATAGATAATCTAAACATAAACCCACAATTCATCGGATCTTGACAAACACACCACAAAAGAGTATTAAATCAGATAGATCTCTATGAAGATCAGGATGAACATGGTATTGAAGAGCAAAGAGAGAGAAGAAGCCACCTAGCTACTAGTTATGGACCCAAAGGTCTGTGGTGAACTACTCACGCATCATCGGAGGGGAAATGGAGTTGATGTAGATGCCCTCCGTGATCGAATCCCCCTCCGGCAGATTATCGGAAAATGCTCCAAGATTGGATCTCTCGGGGACGGAGGCTTCTGGCGGCGGAAAAGTGTTTTCGTGTCTCTCTCTGGTATACATGGAATATTTGTGATCTTATAGGCCAAGAAATATGGTTAGGTGATCTTTCGTGGGCCCACAAGCCTAGGGGCGCGCCCTACCCCCTGGGCGCGCCCCTGTGGCTTGTGGCCACACGGCGGCTCTCCCGACTTCATTTCCAAGTCTTCTGGGTTGCTTCTGGTCCAAGAAAAATTATTTCGAAGATTTTATTCCGGTTGGACTCCATTTAATAGTCCATATGTGCAATACTCAAAAACAAGGAAAAAACTGAAACTCGCACTAGGCTCTAGATTAATAGGTTAGTCCCAAAAGTAATACTCCCTCCGTTCTACAATGTAGTGCATATAGATTTTTTTGAAAAGTCAAACTTTACGAACTTTGACCAAGTTTGTAGAAAAACATATATACATATAGAATACCAAACACATATCATTACATGATGTATTTTCATATTGTATATATTTGGTATTATAACTATAGACAATTTTCTCTATAAACATGATCAAAGTTTGTAAAGTTTGACTTTTCAGAAAATCTATATGCACTACATTATGGAACGGGGGGAGTATAAAATAGCATATTAATGCATATAAAACATCCAAAACATATAATATAATAGCATGGAACAATAAAAAATTATAGATACGTTGGAGACGTATCAGTTGACCCCCCTGGGTCACTTGGAAGTGGGGCCCAGCCCCTGGTTAGCTTAGGTTAATTAAAAAATTAATTAAAAAGTTTAATTAATTTAATGACACAGTCACATGTGGGCCCAACCCTGATAATTAGTAATTAATTGTTAAATTAATTCCTATTAGTGCTTGGGTCACTAACCAGTGGACCCCACTGGTCAGGTTTGACCTGGCAATGGTCAGTTGACCTGCTGACGTCATGCTGATGCAATAATTGACTTTCTAATTTAAATTAATTCCAGAAAATGCTGAAAATTTTAGAAAATCATAGAAATTAATCTGTAACTTAGAATGAAATAATTTATATATGAAAATTTATCAGATGGTGCTACTATCATGCATGCTAGAGCAACCTAAATAGGAGAACATTGAAATTTTGCAATAGGTCAATGCTTGGAATGTCATATGCACAATGATTTTGAACCTATATTCAAATCCACTCCATCTAACTCTAATGATAGTTGCATTAGTTCATCCAATCATGTTGCCATGTAATGATCATGCATCATATTGCTGCACTTGCCGTGCATTGATTGATACTTATCTGTATCGCGGTAGGTCCTACTTCCGAGGATACATGTGAGTATTCCATCAAAGGAGGGTACCTTCCCGCTCCCCAACAAGGCAAGAAATCCCATTGATCATTCTTATATTATCCCATTCTCTCACTCCTACTCTTAGTTATTGCATTAGGACGAACGTTCAATTTTCTGTCATTTGCGGTAGTTGAACCCATTCCTCTGCATGACGTGTTATTGTCACTGTAAATAGCTAAACCTTGCAACCTAGCATACCTGGTAGATGCTTGAGCCTTGATGTGCTTTACTTGCTTTGTTGCTATTCTTCCTATGATGAGAGTTGTGTGAAGTCTGATTTATCTGGGTGATGAACTAGGGTGAAACAATGTTGTCCTGATGTGATGAGCCAAATGATGAACCCAATTTGGTAAAGGTAGCAATGAGAGGCTATGTATGACTACATAGCGGATGGTCTCATTGGGACCCTTCTTAGGAACTGAGTTCCGTGTTTGTGATCCACGACTAGTTACTACCACATGCTAGGCCCTGAAATAAGACCCCGCTCGATTTATCAACCGCCTAGTCCTTGGTCCAAGAGTTGCAAGCAGTTTCTAGTGTTCATAGCTATGCTAGAGGCCGTACATAGCGCTGACTCTAGGTGTGGGCTACGAAGCAGTAGGCAGTGGCACAGTGTACCAAGGGTCACCCAAATGGTGGGCTTGGGAAACCTGTGTGCATCGTTTGGGGCCATAATGGAATCTTCAGCCGGACTTCCATGCGGGTTCAGTCTCAAATAGGCGATATCCTGGACTTGAGGTCTTGTGTGATTGATGGTCGTGGCTGACTCCCTCTCTAGGCTTCCGGTTGAAGGTTGTCAAGGTGCCTTTTTAAGTGTACATAGCAATAAGTTGCGAGAGCATGTGTGAAAGAGTACACCCCTGCAGGGTATGAATCTCTTTGAATAGACGCGTCCTCGGATATGGACTACTTGGAGAACTTATGCTGTCCATACATAACTTGATGGTTACTCATAAAAATATCAAGAAAAATGTGAGTACCGTGGATGGCACTCTCGTAGGAGACGGAAGTGAATCCATGATGGTGTATTGATGCGGTGTTAGTGGGCTCATGCGCAATGTCTAAGAATTGAACAAATAATAATATGTGTACTATAGGTTAGACAAGAGTCAAAGCTGGCATTGCTGCATAAACTCCACCACTCCCCTTGTTGATACATGAGCATGAATAGACTAGGTCTGCTTTAAAGACTTGCTTAGTATGTTTGTACTCATGTTTTCTTAATAAATGTTGCAAATGAGACTCGGGAACCATCCGGTGGGTTCTATCTAGATGTCGACGATGACGAGTAGTTGGTACCTAAGCTACGATCTAATGTTGGACTATAGATAGTCAGGCCATGCGCCTTTTACCCTTTCATCTGTCTGTACTTAGACAGCTTTAAGCTTCCGCTTGGTTTGTATGAAATTGCTTGTATGACTTGAGTGTCGGGTCATGTGACCCCTACCTATATGAACATATTATGCAAGGCTCCTCTGAGCCTCCTAAATAAAAGTTGTGTTGATGTGTGGTTATGTTGTGATGCCATAGTTGTATCTATGCATATCGGACATGTCGTGCGTACGTGTGACGTGCAACGGTATGTATGGGATTCGACACCTAGTCATGTGCCTTTAGTAGTACTCTTTACGATGAACAGCCTCTTTGTGCTTCCACCGAGTCTTGGTAGCTTGCTACTGCTCAGGACACATTGATTGACCGACATGTATCCTTCTTTGTTGTTGTGTTTGTCCCTTCAGGGAAATGTCTCGCCGTGTAATGGAGTCCCTGTAGCCTGCTACGACTCGTCTACGTGCAGTGATGACATTTATGTCCCACGGCGTAATGGAGTCCTTGTAGCTTACTATGACTCATCTACACACGCTTGAGGCCGACACCTGCATTGCTAGGTTATGTATGCATGTCCCTGTACGGATGTGTCACTTGGGTTCTATGACTAGTCATGTCGACCCGGGTTCTTTGTCGTTGGAATGCTAGCGACATATTCGCATATGTGATCCAAAAGACGCAAATTGTCTCAACCAAGGTAAGGCTGCATCCATGGAGTTTTAAGTGCGTGAGGCCACAAAGTGATGTTCTTTGTTACAGGCTGGATTCTTATGAGTTAGGATCGGGGTCCCGACAGCGTTGGTATCAGAGCCAACCCTTGCGGTTACACGGGCATGCACGGGTCAGGTGCACAGGCATGTGGTGCATGGAGTGTGTGGCCCGTCATGGCACAGAACATGACACATGTGCCAGACTGGACGTGCATACGTGTGCCAAGAGGAAACGTTCCTGATGGGCCGACGAGGACGTCAGTTCCTTTGAGTGGGTGCGTATGTGAGAGCCTGGCTTAATAGCAATGATAGACTACTCATACCAACAAGGAATTCCTTCTTCTCTGAGATCCCACTCGAAAAGAACTCCAAAGTTAAGCGTGCTTACCTTGGAGCGATTCTAGGATGGGTGACCGACCGGGAAGTTGGTCCCGGGTGCGCACGAGTAAGGACAAAGTGCGTAGGAAAGACTAGTGTTGGTCTGTGGGGCCAGTCTAGATCCCACCAGGCGTAACATGGTGTTACACAACTAATGTTCCATGACGTCGTCTCTAAAGAAGACACGGTGTGTATGAGCTAGGTATTGACACTCATCCCGATGGGTGTTGGCGATCGTTCATTCTCTTCTTATGTCCTGAGATCACCCTTGCTTGTATATCCAGGTGTGGTACCCCTCAAAGCCAACGGGCACATGGCCCCGTATTCCATAGATGGATCTACGAGGCGATTTACCACTATGCATCTTAGTTCAGAAGTCATAGGCTTGGGATAGTCGATTGGGCTTTTCTCATAGTGGTGGGATCTGACCGGTGGTTCTCTATACACCCATGTTGTCCGATCTCACCCTCTAGCGGGACGGTCAGCTTGCTGCTTATATTGATAATTTATGAAATATTCATGCCATGTTTACAACAATCTTGTTTGATTTTGATGCACTCTTATATTATTTAAAAGGAACTAACCTGGACTAATGTTCTTTTTGGCAGAATTATGTGGTGTTGTTTTTGTGCAGAAAATATAAGTTCGCAGAATGTAAAGAAACTTTTGATGATGTTTTCGGGAAAGAAAGGGACCCATGAAGCTTTGAAATAGTACCAGAAGACCCATAGGGACCCCACAAGGCATCAGGGTGTAACATCCCAAAATTTCATTTTGGAATGTTATGAAATATAGCTATGCATCATCATCACTTCTTTGAATGAAATGAATTATTGAAGTTCTTCTTTTGGATTTCTAAAAGGCCCCTTTGCTTTTCTCCATTTACTTGTTTCACTTATTTGAAAATCTCTGGAATTATTAACAAAAAAAGAGGAGTAACATGACACTCCACACCAGGAGAATCTTGGTGAATTATTTGAACAATAAAACTAGGGGTTTATTTGAAAGTTTATCTCAAAAGAATTTAAAATCAATTAGGCATTTTCTAGAGAAAAAAAATTAAGTATTCATTTTGACAGAGGAAAATTGTTCATTAAATAGTATTTATTCCCCTAATCATTTTGTTATATATACTCCCTATGTTTGGAAATGATTTGAACGCATTAAAGGATTTTAAACGTTCTGGAAAATAGAAAAGGAAATGTATTTAAACGTTTTAATTAGCAAACCTGCCGGCCCACAACCTTTAAGCCCCGAGATCCCTCCGGATCGGTCGACGACACACTGATCCTGCCCCCTCTCTCACTGACCCACGGGACCCACCGTCCGATAGCTTCATCAGCGCGCTCATCCCCTTCCCCTCGCCCCCAACCTGGTCGGTGATCCCTCCCCCGCGGATCTCTCTCCTCTCTCCCTCTCCCGACACCGCATGTGGCCTATAAAAGCCCTCGCCCTCTCCGCACTCCGTTCCACCCCGACCCCAAAATTCCCTCACCAGAACGCCACCGCACCACCTCGCTGGAGTTCTGACTCCACCCGAACCCCCAGAGCTCCGGGTCGTCGTCTCCGTCGTCCTCAGCTCCGTCTGACGCCACCGTTCGATGCTGGATCTTCGTCGCCATCGTCTGAGCTCTTCGAACGCCGCCCCTGACCACCGCACGACCCTCTCCGACCACCTCCGACGTCCGACCGCCATCGACCTCGCCGGAAACCTTGACACCCCCTCTGTAAGCCATCGCACCCCCCTTGGATCGTTCGATCCAGATCCGACGCGTTAGATTAGATCACTTAAAATCCCGAACCGGTATCCTCTAACATTCGGTCGTCCGCCCGCAAACGCCCCCACGTGCGCTCTTTCGACCAATAGGAAGTCGCCACGTAGCCTCTGTCCGTTAACTAATATTTTTCTTTTTCTGTTTCTGTTTTAGAAAATAGAATGTGTTCTGATTTTATTTATGTTATATCTTTTAAATTAATTAGTGTTTTAAATTGATTCTTTTTGCATTAGGTCACAAATTCCATGTAGTTTCATCCTGTAGTCTTAGATTTCAAATTTGAATTTTAAAATTTCAATCTAACCAAATTTTCTTAAATTACTGAAATCTGTATAACTGGAGTTAAAAATATATTTTTGTATGAATATTTTTGCCACTAGTTTTTATTAGTTAGACCTATCATTCGACATGGTTTGAGAATTTTTAGGATGAATTTGGTTAGGGTTATTAACAAAAACAGGATCTGTTTAGTTCTTAATAGAGTTTAGTTAGTTTGATTTTAGTTTTAGTTTGAATCTGAATTAGTTTAACTTTTGTTTTTAAATTTCATTAGGTTCTCTTGTTTCAACATTAGGTGTATTATTTTCCGTTAATAAAAATATTTTTATTTTGTTTTGTACTCTAGTTTTAAATAGGTAAATCTTGCTTTCACCTTTAGTATTGTTTAGAAAAATGCTTTGTAGTAACTCTTTTTGCACAATTTTTTTATAATGAAATACTTTATATTTTCTAATGAAATTTTGCACTTACTTTCTGTTGTCTAAATGGCTAGTTGTTCACAACAAATTTTTGACTTGTTATGACTTAGTAGAGATTTGACACCAAAAATTTTAGAGTCTTATACTTTGAGTTATTCTTCCTTTGGATTGTGCTATTTATTTATTGAAGTATTTGTTTACCTTGCTGTTGTATGAATTGGGAGACCGAGCATACCTTCGTGTGTCCCCACTTCAAGGAATCAAGAGGTTTGGTGTTAAAGGTAAGTTAGCACCCAGATTCATAGGCCCCTACAAAATTCTTGAACGTAGAGGTGAAGTTGCATACAAGCTGGAATTGCCGGAAGGATTGTCCTGTGTTCATGATGTTTTCCATGTTTCCCAGTTGAAGAAATACCACGCTGAGATGGCTGATATTCGTTTGAGAGACACAGTGCCCCTAGAGGCCATACAACTTCACAGTGACCTGACCTACGAGGAGAAGCCTGTCAGATCCTCGAGACTACCAACAGAGTTACCCGTAGCAAGACCATCCAGTTTTGTAAGGTTTTGTGGAGTCACCACACCGAGGAAGAAGCCACCTGGGAACGCGAAGAAGATCTTCGTAGAGACCACCCGCACCTATTTTCTAGCCAACCCGAATCTCGAGGGCGAGATTCATCTTAAGGTGGGTAGGTTTGTAACATCCCAAAATTTCATTTGGAATGTTATGAAATATAGCTATGCATCATCATCACATGTTTGAATGAAATGAATTGTTGAAGTTCTTCTTTTGGTTTTCTAAAAGGCCCCTTTCCTTTTCTCCATTTACTTGTTTCACTTATTTGAAAATCTCTGGAATTATTCAAAAACAAAGAGGAGTAACATGACACTCCACACCACGAGCATCTTGGTGAATTATTTGAACAATAAAACCAGGGGTTTATTTGAAATTTTATCTCAAAAGAATTTAAAATCAATTAGGCATTTTCTAAAAAATATTTTTTTATGTATTCATTTTGACAGAGGAAAAATGTTCATTAAATAGCATTTATTCCCCTGATCATTCTGATATATATATTCCCTATGTTTGGAAATGATTTGAATGCATTACAGGATCTTAAACGTTTTGGAAAATAGAAAAGGAAACGTATTTAAACGTTTTAACTAGCAAATCGGCCGGCCCACAGTGTTTAAGCTGCGAGATCCCTCTGGATAGGTCACCGCCGCACTGATCCCGCCCCCTCTCTCACTAACCCGCGGGACCCACCATCCGACAGCTTCATCAGCGCGCACATCCCCTTCCCATCGCCCCCAACCTCGCCGGCGATCCCTCCCCCGCGGATCTCTCTCCTCTCTCCCTCTCCCGACCTCGCACATGGCCTTTAAAAGCCCCTGCCCTCTTCGCACTCCGTTCCACCCCGAACCCCCAATTCCCTTGCCGGAATGCCATTGCACCACCTCGCAGGAGTTCTGACTCCACCCGAACCCCCAGAGCTCCGGGCCGTCGTCTCCGTCGTCCCCAGCTCCGTCTGATGGCACCATTCGACGCCGGATCTTCGTCGTCATTGCCTGAGCTCTTCGAACACCACCCCTGACCACCGCATGACTCTCTCCGACCACCTCTGACGTCCGGCCGCCGTCGACCTCGCCGGAAACCTCAAGACCCCTTTGTAAGCCACCGCACCCCCGCTGGACCGTTCGATCCAGATCCGACGCGTTAGATTAGATCACTTAAAATCCCGAACTAGTATCCTCTAATGTTCAGTCGTCTACCCGCAAATGCCCGCACGCGCGCTCTTTCAACCAATAGGAAGTCGCCACGTAGCCTCTGTCCGCTAGCTAATATTTTTCTTTTTCTGTTTCTGTTTTAGAAAATAGAATGTGTTCTGATTTTATTTTTACTATATCTTTTAAACTAATTAGTGTTTTAAATTGATTCTTCTTGCATTAGGTCAAAAATTTCATGTAGTTTCATCCTGTAGTCTTAGACTTCAAATTTGAACTTTAAAATTTGAATCTAACCAAATTTTCTTAAATTACTAAAATCTGTATAACTAGAGTTTAAAAATATATTTTTGTATGAATATTTTTGCCACTTGTTTGTATTAGTTAGAGCTGTCGTCCTACATAGTTTGAGAATTTTTAGGATGAATTTGGTTAGGGTTGAATCTGTTTAGTTCTTAATAGAGTTTAGTTAGTTTTATTTTAGTTTTAGTTTGAATCTGAATTAGTTTAACTATTGTTTTTAGATTTCATTAGGTTCTGTTGTTTCAACATTAGGTGTACTATTTTCTGTTAATAAAAATATTTTTATTTTGTTTTGTGCTCTAGTTTTGAATCGGTAAATCTTGTTCTCACCTTTAGTATTGTTTAGAAAAATGCTTTGTAGTAAATCATTTTGCACAAATTTTTTAGACTGAAATACTTTCTGTTTTCTAATAAAATTTTGTACTTACTTTCTGTTATCTAAATGGCTAGTTGTTCAAAACAAATTTTTGACTTGTTATGTCTTAGAAGAGATTTGACACCAAAACTTTTAAAGTCTTATACTTTGAGTGATTCTTCCTTTGGATTGTGCTATTTATTTGTTGAAGTATTTGTTTACCTTGCTGTTGTATGAATTGTATTGCGGTTATGCTTATTGCGTGCTTTGTTTGATTCGTTAGATCATCCAGAGTGCGAAGCTTGTTATCTGGAGTCACTTGAGTTCGAGGATCGTTAGCAAGGCAAGTCACTTTGACCATGTATACCTATGTTTTTATTGCATTAGTTCTACCATCTCCCCAATTGCATGCAAAGTAGGTAATTTGGAAACTTGGTTACTTGATGTAGTATCATGTGGTAGGCACCCCTCAACCCTTTGACACATTGGCCCTAAGAACCGTTGATTTAATTTCGCTATGCTATTAGTAGACGGGTTTGGTTGTGTGATTCATGAGAGTTGTGAGATAATAATTTCAAGACCTACAAGATGATCAAGACTTCAAGACTCCGAGTTTTCAACATACCTCCGGGTGGATGATGGTTGAACGGCGCCCTGGAGAAACCAGTGGTTAGCCTAGCTGTTGCTGGAGAAGTGCCAGTATTCACGCGAAAAGGTCCACCCAGGCACAAAGAGATGGATGGATGCTTCAGGACACAAGGCTTACCTGCACATCCACAAGTCATTATGGGTTGTGGCTTGGTTGGATATCGTGGTGACCCTGGGCAGGCGATGCTACGAGATTTAGAAGAACGGTAGGAAAGGATGGGCACTGATAGAGTCTCAGGGAAACCCTTTAGAAGACCATGTTTTGGTCATCCATTTCTCAAACACCCTGATGTGTGAGAAATCCAACGGAGGTGATCAAATCTTGTGGGGAGCGTGTGCAAAACTATGCAGAGTACCCAAACCTAATCGATTAGCCATGTCCACGGTCATGGACAGTTTGAGCCAAAGGAACTGAAACTATCTAGAATTCTCAACACAAATAATATGTGTGGGTATTAATGACAACTTGGGTATGAGAATTGGTTGGTGGAACCATCTCGTTAATCAACCAACATTGTAGTAATAACTTTTGCTCTCTCTCTTGTTGTAGGAAAAAAATGGCTTTATGCAAAACTTACTACCCCACCTGCCATATATGCATATAGAATAGATGATTACTTTACATCCCCTCTTTTGTGACATTGCCGGCATATTCAATATGCTGACCTACACGGCTGCAACGTATCATGTTGCAGAGTACTTTTCACTAGTACTTTTCATGTTGTGATACCAACCGGTACTAAAGGCCCACCACGTGGCTGCCTGCGTGGGCTGGTGGTGGAGGACCTTTAGTACCAGTTGGTGATACCAACCGGTACTAAGTGTTACCAACCGGTTTTTAAAATATATTTTTTTGTTTTTCGATTTTTCTAATTATTTTCTGATTTTCAAAAGGTGAATTATCTGACAATTTAATCACTAATCACCCCTATTCACTGCTTTTGAATAATTTGACAATTTAATCTCCAATCACCCTCACTCCAAATCATCTAACTTCCCAGTCGGTCACCGATCCTCTCACTACTCTAACCCGAGCATGCTTAACTTTCGAGTTCTATCACCCTTTGTTTCCAAGTCTGCACTTGTTGTTTTCTTGACAATAGTAAGTTATGAATCCTATTAACCCTTAGGTCTTGATGTCACATTATTTAATTTTTTGAATTCCAAACAATTATTAAAAGAAAAAAATATATTGAATTGCTATGAAAATAAAATAAGTAATATTATTATTTTATTCATTTTTTGCCATATATTCAATTCATATGGCATAATTAATATCTTTAAATCGGTAAATCGAAATTCAACAAATAATATATCCATTATTATCAGAAAAATGTGAGGAATCCAAATATGACATCATTTATTTATTTTTAAATATTTTTTTGATTTTGTAGGAAAAATCATCTTTTTGAAATAACTTTTTTTACTTTTAGGATTCCAAGAATCTGAGAAAACTTCACCAGTAAACCCCGGTGAAATCGAGTCCCAATTTTTCTCTAGTTTTTCTGATATATTAAACTAACCCCGGTGATCCTCTAACATGCGTTTCAACTTCAACCCCTCCTTATCATTTTCGCGGTTTCTCTTTGCATCAGCAATGACCCGACCCAAATCATCAACGGGCTCATCTGATGCCTCTTCTTCAGCTTCCCCCATTGATGCCTCTTCTTCAGCTTCCCCCATTGTTGTATCGGTGAAAGGATAGTTGTCGTCATCCTCTTCTTGTACATTGTCTTCCATTATAACCCCTCTTTCTCCGTGGTAGGTCCAACAGCTATAGCCGGACATGAAACCGGACTTCCGCAGGTGGTAGTGAAGGGTTTTTGAGGTAGAGTAATTCCTACCATTCTTACAGTCACGACATGGACAACACATGAAACCATTCTGCTTGTTTGCCTCAGCCACACGAATAAAATCATGCATGCCATTAAGAAACCCTGGACTTAGTCAGAAAGGGTTGAAAATTGATGATGTGGCTTTGAATGGTGCATTTTGAACACACAAAAGCCTGGAGTTCAAATAAGTTCAAGAAAATGAAATGCCTTTGCAGGAAATGAGTTTATGTCCGAAACCCTGATACTTCGAAAGAGACTCTCCATTTTGTACACGAAGTGCATCCATCTTTTGCCATAACCCTCTCAACTTTGTAGCACATACTATGTGGGTGAAATGATCATACCATGCCAACTTTCAACCTTTTCAAAGTTCATTTGTAGTGCTTTTCATTTTCAGGGTCATTTAGCTAAAAACAATCAATAACTGCGTGAAAAATAACAAATGAAGTCAGAAGGGGTTGAAAATTGATTATGTGGCTTTGAATGGTGCATATTGAACACACAAAAAACCTGGAGTTCAAATAAATTCAAGAAAATGAAATGTCTTTTGTAACCAATGAGTTTCCGTCCGAAACCCTGATACTTCGAAAGAGACTGTCCGTTTTGTACACGAAGTGCGTCCAAATTTTGCCGTAACCCTCTCAACTTTTTAGCACATGCTATGTGGCTGAAATGATGATACCATGCCAACTTTCAACCTTTTCAGAGTTCATTTGTAGTGCTTTTCACTTTCAGGGTCATTTACCTCGAAAAAATTAGTAAGTGCATGCAGAATACCAAATGAAGTCAGAAAGGGTTGAAAATTGATGATGTGGCTTTGAATGGTGCATTTTGAACACACAAAAATCCTGGAGTTCAAATAAGTTCAAGAAAATGAAATGCCTTTTTGTAACAGATGAGTTTATGTCCGAAACCGTGATACTTCTAAAGAGACTATCCGTTTTGTACATGAAGTGCATCCAGCTTTTGTCGTAACCCTTTCAACTTGTTAGCACATGCTATGTGGGTGAAATGATGATACCATGCGAACTTTCAACCTTTTCAGACTTCATTTGTAGGGCTTTTCAATTTCAGGGTCGTTTAGCTCAAAAAAATCAATAACTACATGAAAAATAACAAATGAAGTCAGAAAGGGTTGAAAATTGATGATGTGGCTTTGAATGGTGCATTTTGAACACACAAAAATCCTGGAGTTCAAATAAGTTCAAGAAAATGAAATGCCTTTTGTAACAGATGAGTTTCCGTCCGAAACCCTGATACTTCGAAAGAGACTGTCCATTTTGTACATGAAATCCATCCGGCAAAAATAATGAACTAAAAATAATCAACTAAAAAGCTTTTATAAACCTCTAGTATTTATAAAACTCTAATAGAAAAAAGAATCAACTAAAAAGCTTTTATAAAACTCTAATAGCAAAAATAAACTCTAAAAGCTTTTATAAACCTCTAGTATTTTTGAAACTAAAATTATATAAAACCTAAAAATTACCGTATATGTAGGAAGTCTTTAGTACCGGCTGGTGACACCAGCCGGTACCAGAGGTTGCCCTTTAGTACCGGTTGGTGTCACCAGCCGGTACTAAAGGTGCACGCGGGGCCCAAGTCTGACCAAAAGCCTGCCACGCCCCTTTAGTACCGGCTCATGACACGAACCAGTACTAAGTATTGCTCACGAGCAGGTACTAAAGGTTGCCCTGCTCCTAGCCATTGGAGCCGACATGAACCAGGACTAATACCATCTTTATTATCGGCTCATAACCAGACCGGGACTAATGCTTGGGACGAAAGGTCTGTTTTCTACTAGTGTTTCCGACCAGGAGTGAGGATACGCTCTACACTCGGTGAGATGCCCTGTGAGTCAGATGGACTAAACTATCCTTGAAGCTTCCGCCAGATTAGTTATTCTCATGAGTTGGCCTTCAGCCACTTTATTGTAATTCTTATTGTAATACAGAACTCGATATGAGATTTTCGATTAATAAAGCTATGTGATTTCACTTTGATATATACATTGATGTACCATGTCTGTACCAGCATGATCTTGGGATGGTACAGAAACACCGGAGATTCGACCTTTCAGGTCGGGTCACTACACAGGGCGTGCCCATGGAGGTGGCCTCGCCCAAATACCTGGTGGGAGCCCTATGGCACTTCTTCGCGTTATTCCAATGCTGAAAAATCTTATATATTCCAAACAAACGAAAAGTTAACGTAGAACTTCCGCTCTGCTGTCACAATCCTTTGTTTCGAAGCGATTTCATCTAGAGCACTTTTTCGCCACCCGTTCGAGGGAGAAATCATCACCGAAGGCCATCTTCATCATCCCGATGTTCTTCATGTTGGGGAGGGAGTAGTTTACCTTTGGGGCTGAGGGTATGTACTAGTAGTTATGCGTTTAATCTCTATCTCGTGTTCTTGATGTGGCACGAACTTGATTTACCATGAGTTTTGTTAATATATTTGAATCATAAGGTGTTCTCCCCTCTCTATATTTATCTGATGAATTAAGTCTTTCCCTTTGAGATCTCTTTTTGTTGGATTGAATACTTTGTATTTATGAATGCTTGGTATATGTATTGCATGTGGATACCCATGGTGACAATGGGGTGTTCTATTGAGTCACCTGATATATGTTTTGGTTATGAACTTGCAGATCCTCTTGATGATATTGGGATGATCTAGGCACATAGGTTGCTGCATGTTTCCGTCCTACTTTCTTCGATAGAAATCTTGGGGTACTCTTTGAGGTTCTTTGTGTGGGTTGAATGTTATGAATCTGAAATCGTTTGGGTTTACTTAGTACGAACTATAGGCTATTTGTGACACCTATAGGAATGGGTCAAGAGATTGATCGAAAAGATAACTATTTAGTATGAACTCTAGGGATGTTTGTGACACCTATGGGGATGGCTCAATAGATTGATCAAAAAGATAATTTTGAGGTGGTTTGCTGCCTGCATCAACTTATTCTTATATTCTCTACTAATAGCAACTTCAGATTGATTCTTTGTTACACAATTTGGGATGGTTATATGATTCAATTATGTTAGCACTATTGAGAGATTGCACTACTAAAAGTATGAACCCTAGTCCTTGTTTTCAAGCATTGCAACACCGTTTTTCCACACTTTGGTCACTTGTTACCTTGCTATTTTTAGTTATTCAGATCACGAAAACCTATTTCTACTATCCATACTACACTTGTATCACTACCTCTTCTCCTAACTAGTGCACCTATACTATTTGTAAAAAAACATTGTATTCTGTGTGTTGGGGACACAAGAGATTGTTTATATTTGATTGCAGCATTGTTCGTCAGAGACCATATTCATCCAACACCTCCCATGGATCAATACACCTTAGGTCATCCACTTGAGGAGAAATTATTGTTGTCCTACAAAACTTTGCGCTTGGAGGTCCAACACGAGTCTACAAGAATAAAGTTCTGCAGTAGACATGGGCCGTATGTGTGAGGATCGGCATCTCCCACCTCATCCTCGAATTCAGGTAGTAGACGTCATTGTGGAAATGACTTGGCTGCCATGCGCCACGCTTTCAGGTTTGCTTCAGCGTCAAGTACTCCTTCCCGCTTCTCATTGAGTGTGCCTTAATGAGTGTACAACTCCTATTGTTTCCTCTTCATGCTCCACGCGGTTGCGGCTAGCCGATGTTGGAAACATATCTATTTGGATGGACTCTCAGGCTATAATCATCCTCGGATTCTAGCATGAAGTCCTCGTCCATCCCACTATTGGAATTTTCTTTCTCCTCTAGATCTTCTTTGGTAGGTGAACCCAAAGGTCTGTTTTGCTATGCGTGATCGGCTTGTCCGTTTTCGTCTATGAAGGGGCTAGCAGTGTTATCCATGGCGTTGATTTCTTTTTTGTTTCCTCCGTTGCCCCTTGGTTTTATCTTGGTACGACGGCGCTTGGAACTACCCTTAGACTTCTTGTCGGGATTTTCCTTGTGGGTATCCACCATGTAATTAAACGTCATAAGTTGATGTTGTGTCCCACTTCCCTATTCGGGGAATGGCCACAGGTGAGTTTGATCCGGAATTTCCATGGTCATGTTCATCCATGCCGATGGCCTCACCAGATCCATAGTCAAGTGCGTCGGTCAGATATTCAAATATGGCGACTAGGTGGATGGTGGGTGAGATGTAAATTTTCCAATCATCGGCTATACATCTGATCTAATCGTAAACTACAAATGAGATTGCTAGGTTCTGGATCGAATCGAGTACCTTGTTTATTTGTGAGGGCTCATCTACATCAAGGGCACAGTGATAGGCAGGGTTGATATGAAAAGGGTTATTCGGACTACATGAAGAATTTCAATTTTCTGGGCCTTTTCGGGTCGGCTCTAGTTTGAAGTTCGGAGAGGCTTCCTCTGAGACCGCTATTATGTCCGAAGGCGAGTTCGGATTCGAGCTATCGTCTGAGGATTCATGAGTTAGGTCAGACGTGACTGTTCCCAGATCCATCTCTAGGGTTGGCTCCCTCGAGGGGTCATATCCAAAGATAATATTGAGAACCTGATCTATAGCATCTAAGCCTAAAGGATCTACATATTGGATCGTGATTTGTCCTGATAGAACTAGATCACCTCGGGCATTGGCCACGTCTTCCAAGCCACCTAACATGATGACCTAGTTCAGAGCGAAGGTATCTATGTGGCCATCATGGTCAGTGTGTAGTACCACACTACCAAAAGCAAAGAGTTCTCCCGGGACAAAGATGTCGATGCAGCCGATGGTGCTATCGAATTGCAGACGAGCCATCAATCCCTATGACCACACAACTAGCTCTCAATGAAAGCACCAATGTCGATGTTAAAATGGGCATACCTCGGGTAGGGGGCTCGAGCTGTGAGATTGAATTCATGGGTAACATGAGAGAAGGAACATTTTTAGCTAGGTTCAAGTCCTCTCTATGGAGGTAAAACCCTATGGCACGCTCTTGTTGTATTATTGGTATAGCAAGTATGGAGTTCATCTACCTTGAGATCGTATGTTTGTGGTCTAAACCATAGGGGTGATGATTGATGACCCACAAGTATAGGGGATTAATCGTACTCCTTTCGATAAGAGTGTTGAACCCAATGAGGAGCAGAAGGAAAAGACAAGCGGTTTTCAGCAAGGTAATTTCTGCAAGCATTGAAATTGTAGGTAATAGGTAGTTTGATAGCAAGATACTTGGTAACGAACAAGTAATGGTAATGGTAAATAAAGTGTAACAAGGTAACCCAATCCTTTTTTGGCAAAGGACATGCGAAAACAGTCTCTTATAATAAGCAAAGCTTTCTTGATGGTACACGGGAATTTCATCTATCACTTTCATCATGTTGGTTTGATTTGCGTTTGCTACTTTGATAATTTGATATGTGGGTGGACCGATGCTTGGGTGTTGTTCTTACTTGAATAACCTCCCACTTATGATTAATCCCGTTGCAAGCATCTTAACTACGAGATAAGTATTGAGATAAAATCTAACCATAGCATTAAACATGTGGATCCAAATCATCCCCTTACGAAGTAGCCATAAACTAGGGTTTAAGATTTTGTCACTCTAGCAACCCATCATCTAATAACGACTCCAAAATGGATTCCCTTACGCCCAAAGGTGGTGAAGTGTCATGTAGTCGATGTTCACATGATACCACTAAGGAAATCACAACATACATACCATCAAAATATTGAGCACATATCAAATTCACATGATTACTTTCAACATGACTTCTCCCGTGACCTCAATAACAGAGGTAATTACTCACAAATGATATTCATGCTCAAGATCATAGGGGTGTTAAATAGCATAATGGATCTGAATATATAATCTTCCACCAATTAAACCATATAGTAATCAACTACATAATGTAATCAACACTACTAGTCACCCACACGTACCAATCGGAGGTTATGGTACCAAGATTGAACACAAGAGATGAACTAGGGTTTGAGAGGAGATGGTGATGTTGAAGATTTTGATGAAGATTCGCCACCCCAATATGAGAGGGTTGTTGGTGATGACGATGGCGTCAATTTCGCCCTCCGGGAGGCAAGTTCCCCTCGCGGAATTGCTCCTCCAGAGGGCAAAAGTATTCTTACCCAAGTTCCACATCAAGACGGCGGCGTTCCGTCCCAAAAGTCCCCTCATGATTTTTTTTCTAAGTCAAAAGACCTTAAGTACTAGAAGATGCATGATACATCTACAACATATCTATAATTTTTGATGGTGGCATGCTATTATATTTTCTGTGTTGGATGTTTTATATGCATTAATATGTTATTTTATATTATTTTTGGGACAAACCTATTAATCTATAGCCTAGTCCTAGTTTTTGTTTTTTCCTTGTTTTTGAGTTTTGTAGATATGGAATAATAAACGGATTCCACATGCAATAAAACCTTTGGAAGGAATTTTTCTCGAAGGAAACAAATCAACCAGGCTTGGAGTGCATGGCAGGAAACCTGCCAGGGAGTCACAAGCCTCCTAGGAGTGGGCCCACCCCTGCCTGCACCTAGCAGGCTTGCCATCTCTCGACGTGTCTCCTAACCCTAATCTATTGCTTATAAATTCCCAAATATTCCCCCAACATCGGAAAGAGCTACGCAAATACTTTTCCACCGCCAAAAGCCTCCGGTCCCGAGAGATCCAATCTTGGAACCTTTTTCGCTAATCTACTGGAGGGGGGTATGATCATGGAGGGCATCCACATCAATTCCATTCCCCCTCCGATGATACGTGAGTATTCCACCATAGACCTATAGGTCCATAGATAGTAGATAGATGGCTTCTTCTCTCTCTTTGATCTTCAATACCATGTTCTTCATGTTGTTCATGGGGATCTATCCAATGTAATCCTCTTCTGTGGTGTGTTTGTCAAGATCCGATGAATTGTGAGTTTACGTTCAGATTAACCATGAATCTTATTTGAATCTTCTCTGAATTCTTATGTGCATGATTTATTATCCTTGTAAGTCTCTTCGAGTTATTTGTTTGGTTTGGCCAACTAGATTGGTAATTCTTTCAATGGGAGAAGTGCTTGGTTTTGGGTTCAATCTTGCGGTGTCCTCACCCAATGACATAGTAGGGGTAGTGAGGCATGTATTGTACTGTTGCTATAAAGGGTAACAAGAAGGGGTTTTCATCATACTGCTTGATTTTGTCCCTCTACATCATGTCATCTTTCTTAATGCGTTACTCTGTTCTTCATGAACTTAGTACTCCAGATGCAGACATGAGTCAGTCGATGTGTGTAGTAATAGTAGTAGATGCAGAATTGTTTCGGTCTACTTGATACGGACGTGATGCCTATATGCATGATATTGACTTGGATAAGTACATGATTATTCGCTTTTCTATCAATTGCTTGACAGTTATTTGTTTACCCACCATGATATTTTCCTTCAAGAGAGAAGCCTGTAGTGAAATCTATGGCCCCCGGGTCTACTTTCCATAATATACTTTCATATATATAAACCAAAAATACTTTGCTACAATTTATTTATATTCTACTTTTCGTTCTCATTTCAACCTATCTCTATGAGATCTAATCCTTGCAAATAATCCTGAAGGGATTGACAACCCCTTTATACCGTTGGGTGCAAGAGTTTGATTGTTTGTGTAGGTGCATCCATTGGTGACTTGCTTGTTCATCCTACTAGATTGAAACCTTGGTTCTCAACAACTGAGGGAAATACTTATCGACTTCGCTGCATGACCCTTTCCTCTTCATGGGAAAACCAACGCAAGCTCAAGAGGTAGCAAGAAGGATTTTTGGAGCTGTTGCCGAGGAGGATACACATCAAGCCTACCAAGTACCCATCACAAACTCATCTCTTGCATTTACATTATTTTACATTGGCCTCTCATTTTCCTCGCCCCCACTTCTAAAATGATTTTCAGAAAATACCAAAAAGATTTGCCTTTTCTCACCGGATCTCTTGTTTGTTATGTTTTCTTGTGTTGCCATGTGCCTTCTATTTGTTTGCATCTTCGCTTGCTAAAAATCTATTGATATGGATCCTAATCCACTTGCCAATATTTTTGAAAGACCAAATTATGATGAACCAATTGCTAGTGAGACAAGTGCACTTGATTATCTCTATGAAGCTTTGTTTGAAAATCAAGAATCTGGAAATCTTGATCAAGTATTGAAAGAAGAAATTTATAAGGACATTCATGATAGTTAATTGAATAAAAAGAATGATTGCCATGTTTTTAGTATTAATTCTCCAAATATCCTTGATGCTAATGATACGCAAAACCACAAGCTTCGGGATTCTATGCTTGATGAAGATGATATTTTTTGTTCCCCCAGTTTTGGTGATGACACGTATGCTATAATTGATCATGAAAATAATGCTTTGTGTGATAGTTATATTGTAAGATTCCTTCATGATTCTACTAAAAATTACTATGCGAGAGGAATATATACTTTTACATATTGCAATAATATCAAGTTTCCTCTCTATTTGTTCAAAATTTTGAAGTTATGCTTGTTTTGCCTTCCTATGGTAGTTGATTTTTGTTCCCATAATTTGTTAGCTCAAAAAATCTCTATGCATAGGAAGTGGGTGAGACTTAAATATACTTGCCATGTGATTCATTATGTTCATATTTTGGCAAATAGGAATTATGTGCCCGTAGATTTCATTGTTCTTGATATAGATTGCAATCCTACATGTCCTATTATTCTTGGTAGAACTTTCCTTAAAACGATTGGTGCAATTATTGACATGAAAGAAGGAAACATTAGATTCCAGTTTCCAATAAAGAAAGGCATGTGAAACTTTCCTAGAAATAAAATAAGATTGCCTTATGAGACCTACTTTTGGATTGCATACCAAAGATGACAATACCTAGATCTTTTGCGTTTTGCCTAGCTAGGGGCGTTAAACAATAACGTTTGTTGCGAGGCAACCCAATTTTATTTTTGTATTTTGTTTTGCTTCTATTATTGAGTGTTTCCCACATTTTTATTTCTGTATTTTTTCTTTGGTGTTTTAATTAGTGTTTGAGCCAAGTAAAACCTTTGGGGTGATCTATGGTGGTTGCTGATTTGATCTTGCTGAAAAACACAAACTTTTGCGCTCCGTCCATGAATTTTCCAGATTTTTTAGAGAGACGAATGAGTCTGGAATATTTAAAAAATATTTATATATAAATTTCCCAGGTGTTCCTAATTTTTTAGAATTTGTTTAGTTACAGAAGTATACAAGTTTTTCAGATTGCTACAGACTGTTATGTTTTTGACAGATTCTGTTTTCTTCGAGTTGCTTGCCTATTTTTGATGAATCTTTGGGTTGTATCATGGGGTATGAAACACGGAGAAGTTAGAATACAGTAGGTATAACACCAATATAAATAAGGAATGAGTTCACAACAGTACCTAAAGTGGTGATTTATTTTCATATACTCGGATCTCACGAGTTTTCTGTTAAGTTTTGTGTTGTGAAGTTTTCAAGTTTTGGGTAAAGATTTGACGGACTATGGAATAAGGAGTGGAAAAAGCCTAAGAATTGGGATTCCCAAGGCACCCCAAGTAATATTCAAGGATGCCAAAGAGCCTAAGCTTGGGGATGCCCCGGAAGGAATCCCCTCTTTCTTCTTCAATCCATCGGTAAATTTACTTGAGGCTATATTTTTGTTCACCACATGATATGTGTTTTGCTTGGAGCATCTTGTATCATATGAGTCTTTGATTCATAGTTTTCCACAATCATCCTTTCTGCAAATATTTTCTTAGAAGGAAATGCCGAATCATGAATTTGTTATAATGCTCTATGTGGTTCACTTATATCTTTTGAGTTTGGCAAATTTGCTCTACGTGCTTCACTTATATCCTTTTAGCACGGTGGTGTTTGCATTTTATAGAAATACTTGAACTCTCGTACCTCACTTATATTATTTTGAGAGTTTCTAAACAGCATGGTAATTGGTCAAGGTTATGAATTTAGTCCTACTAAGATAGGCATCCAAAAGGGATATAATAAAACCTTCCAAATTAAGTGCATTGAGTATTTATGACAAGTTTGATTCCTTGCATAAAGTTTTAAGATATAAAGATGGTAATGTTAAGAGTCATTTGAGGAAGTAATTGTGATTTGGTAAGAATACTTGTGTAAAGGTTTGTGATTCCCGTATCATGCACGTATGGTGAACCGTTATGTACGTAAGTCGGAGCATGACTTTTTTATAGATTGTCGACCTTTGTGTGAGGTTCAAGAGCGTGCGATGTTTCACTCCTACCAACCTTTCCCCTAGGAGCATGCGTTTAATACTTTGCTTCAATGACTAGTAGACTTTTGCAATAAGTATGTGAGTTCTTTATGACTAATGTTGAGTCCGTGGATTATACGCACTCTCACCCTTACACCTTTGCTAGCCTCTCTAGTACCGCACAACATTTGCCGATAAAACAAACACCTTCCTCAAAACAGCCACCATATACCCTCCTCAAAATAGACACCATATACCTTCCATCAAAACAGCCACCATACCTACCTATTATGGCATTTCCATAGCCATTCCGAGATATACTGCCATGCAACTTCCACCGTCTCCTTTTATGACTTGCACCATCACTTCCATATTGCATATAGAATCATATTTTGTCATAGGTATCGAATTGTAATTTTCTTTTGAGTTGTAAGTAAATAAAAGTGTGATGATTATCATTATTTGAGCATTTCCCATGTGAGGAAAGGATGATGGAAGCTATGATTCCTTCACGAGTGGGGATGAGATTCCGGACTTTATGAAAAAAGTGGCCAGTGAAGCCCAAATAAAAAATATATAATAAAAGAGACCTTAGATGCCCACAAATAAGAAAATGAGAGAAAAGAGAGAAGGGATGTTGCTACTATATTTTTCCACACTTGTGCTTCAAAGTAGCACCATGATCTTCATGATAGAGAGTCTCCTATTTTGTCACATTCATATAACTAGTGGAATTTTCCTTCATGATGCACGTCCACTTAGTTCCTTTTTGAGCTTTCATACACTTATAGCGCTAGTACATTCATTGCATGGCAATCCCTACTCACTCACATTGATATCTATTAATGGGCATCTCCATAGCCCATTGATATAGCTAGTTGATGTGAGACTATCTTCTCCCATTCCTTGACAACCTCCACCATATTCTATTCCACCTATAGTGCTATATCCATGGCTCACGCTCATGTATTGAGTGAGAGTTGAAAAAGTTTGAGAACATAAAGGTGTGAAAAAAATTTCTTGACTTTTCATCGGGATTGTGCATGATATAAATACTTTGTGTGGGGAAGATGGAGCATAGCCAGAGCATATGATATTGTCGGGATAACTTTCTTTCGCCATTATATTTTGAAGAGATACAATTGCTTTGCTAGTATGCTTGAAATGTTATTGTTTTTATATCAATATTAATCTTTTGCTTTGAGTCTTATGGATCTGAATATTCATGCCACAATAAAGAATATTACATGGATAAATCTATTAGGTAGCACTCCATATTAGAAATTCTGTTTTTATCATTTACCTACTCGAGGATGAGCAGGAATTAACCTTGGGGATGCTGATACGTCTCCGACGTATCTATACTTTTTTATGATGGCATTCTATTATATTATTAGTTGTCGATGTTTTATATGCATTAATATGCTACTTTATATTATTTTTGGGACTAACCTATTAATGTAGAGCCTCGTCCCATATTCTATTTTTTCCTTGTACTTGAGTTTGCAGATATGGAATATTAAACGGAGTCCAAACAGAATAAAACCTTCGGAAGGAATTTCTCTAGAAGGAAGAAAATCAACTAGGCTTGGAGTGCACGAAAGGAAACCTGCTAGGGAGTTACAAGCCTGCTAGGCGCGGTCCCCCCTGGTCGCGCCTAGCAGGCTTGCCATCTCCCGGCAAGTCTCCTAACCCTAATATTGGGCCTATAAATTCCCAAATATTCCCCCAACATCAGAACGAGCCACACAAATACTTTTCCGGCGCTAGAAGCCTTCGTTACCAACAGATCCAATGTTGGAGCCTTTTTCGGTAATCTACTAGAGGGGGTTTCGATCACGGAGGGCATCTAAATCAACTCCATTGCCCCTCTGATGATAATTGAGTAGTCCACCATAGACCTACAGGTCCATGGATAGTAGCTAGATGGCTTCTTCTCAATCTGTGATCTTCAATATCAGGTTCTTCCTGATCTTCAGGGGGATCTATCCGATGTAATCCTCTTTTGTGGTGTGTTTGTCAAGATTTGATGAACTGTGAGTTTATGTTCAGATTATCCATGAATCTTATTTGAATCTTATTTGAATTCTTATATGCATGATTTCATGTCCTTGTATGTTCGAGTTATTGGATTGGTTTCACCAACTAGATTGGTAATTCTTGCAATGGGAGAAGTGCTTGGTTTTGGTTTCGATCTTGCGGTGTCCTCACCTAGTGACATAGTAGGGGTAGCGAGGCACGTATTGTATTGTTGCCATCAAGGGTAACAAGATGGGGTTTCATTATAATTATTGAGTTTATCCCTCTACATCATGTCATCTTTCTTAATGCGTTACTCCGTTCTGCATGAACTTAATACTCTAGATGCTGGCAGGAATCAGTCAATGTGTGGAGTAATAGTACACTATAGGAATCAGGCACTTTGCCATCTGCCATGACAGACAGGAAAGGCACAAAGGCGGACGACAAAGGACTTTGTCGTCCGCTAGCAACGACAGAATTTTGGGCCTAGCGAGCTCCGGCAGAGGGGTTCTTTGCTGTCTTCTTTCGTGCCCAGACGACAAACAATCGTTGTCGTGAGCTTGCAGACAGGCAAGGCCACGGATGGCAACTAATGACGGTGTCGCCTTTAGAGGTGGCTAACGGGACCCATCGCTTTATCGTCTGCGTCCGCGCCTCCTTTGCCGTCTGCCCCCACCCCCCACCCCCCGTCTGCCTTTGTCGTCTGCCTCCCCGTCTTCTTTTCCGTACACCTACCCATCCTCTTTGTCATCTGCCTCCCTGCCACCTTTGCCGTCTGCCACAGACGGCAAAGAAACAAGATGTGCCCAGCCTGGTAAATTCTTTGCCGTCTGCCTCCTCCCACTTTGTCTTCTGCCGTGGACGACAACGAAACCAAATGTCCCTTTGCCGTCTGTGGTAGACGGCGAAGAGCCTGTATTATCCCTTTTTATTCTGTTCTTTGTTATATCCAATCATTTTCACAAGCACATATATGATATATATAGAATCCACAGAAACTATATCCCTGCCATATCACAAGCACATATATGATCATCTAACAAACATACCAAATCAAAAGTGCAAGTTTCATCCATACATGCATAGCTTCATCCATAGGTAGATAGTTTCACAATGTTCATCGATACAAAATCAAAACAGAAATTAAATAGAAGAACTCCATCAATGCAAGCTTCCATGAAGTGAATCCAATCTGCAAAATGGGAAATAAGAAAGTTAGAAAAAGAATGCTAGAAGAAGAAGAAAAAGAAGAAGAAGAAGAAGAAGAAGAGGAAGAAGGAGAAGAAGCGTTTTTCTTCTCTTTCTCTTTATCCTCTTAGTTTTCTTCTTCTTATTGCTTATTTGTGCCATTTAAGAGCTAACCTATGTAATTATTCCATTTTTGACATAGCTAAGCTTATTGTGTCATTTTGCAAAAAAATAAGGTAAGTCTATGGCATCTATGAGGTTACCAAGAAGAAGAACAAGAAGATAATGATGATGTAGAAGAAGAAGAAGAAGAAGAAGAAGAAGTGTTTTTCTTCTCTTTGTCTTTCTCCCCTTGTTTTTCTTCTTCTTATTGCTTATTTGTGTCATTTTAGAGCTAACCTAGGTAATTACCACATTTTTTACCTAACTAATCTTATTGTGTCATTTTGCAAGAAAATAAGCTAAGTCTATGGCATCTATGAGGTTACCAAGAAAAAGAAGAAGAAGAAGATCTAGAAGAAGAACAAGAAGAAGAAGAAGAAGAAGCTTTTTTTCTGTCTATTTCTCCTCTTGTTTTTCTTATTCTGAGTGCTTATTTGTGTCATTTTAGAGCTAACCTAGGTAATTATCACGTTTTTTTACCTAACTAAGCTTATTGTGTCATTTTGCAAGAAAATAAGCTAAGTCCATGGCATCTATGAGATTACCAAGTCTATTATGTCATTGTTGAGTTAACTAAGCTTAATATGTCAGTGTGGAGGAAACAATGCTAGGTATAGGTCATTTTAGATCTAACTTAGGTACAATATGTCATTTTAGAGCTAACTTAGGTACAATATGTCATTTTGGAGGTAAGTCAGCTTACTATGTCATTTTAGAGGAAACAAAGCTAACTTACATAAAATATAACATTTGTCTAAGTGCTAAGTTCGTCTAAGTGCTATGTTTGGCTTAGTTTGAGAAAATGAGCCATGTAAGTGGCATATTAGGGCTTACCCTCTCGTCATCACGAGGCTGAAGCACTGGGGTTGCTCAGGTTGTGTGGTTCGGCTCGGGAGTTATGCTGTATCGAAGATCATTTGCATTAGCATGATGACTCTGAAATGTTAAGACTAGTAACTAATGAACACTGAAAATGAAACTCATTGTTCCGGCCACGGTAATGACTGGCATCAACAGAGGGGTCTGGCCGGTCTTCTCGCACAAAGTGTGCACATTTGGTTTTGCCAAGTTAATCATATTGGTTATTAATGAATAGAACATGTAGTGCATGATTTGGCTAAGATGAAGAAGAAACTTACCACGATGAGCTCGTACATGGCCTGGTGATACACATCATTCTATGCCATCTCCTCCTCCAACAACTTAGCTGTCCTCTCCTCCAGATCCCTCTTCTCCTCCGCCGCCTTCCGGGCCTGTTCCACCAGAAGCGCCTGGGTTGTCTCTCTCTTTATGGATAGCAGCCTGCAACACACCTCCTCGTTAGCATTGTAATCATCTTTGTTCGCACAGACAATGTAATGGAGGAAAGCTATCTGAGTTCGTGTGACTAACCTCGATTGTGAGCTGGACTGGCCGTGGACGAGGCAGCATCTCAGGATATGAGCTTATTTGGCGTGCCTTGATCTGCCGGAAAGTGCTCGAACACCGTATATGTCCATCTCCAATGGCTATCAAGCCGTGGGGCCTCCCGTGGTCAGCTAACATCACTAGGTCTGGATCAAGTGGTTGCTGGTTCGTGTTGAAGTCCTCCCCATTCACCGCCTTCCCCACATCTTTGTACCTATCGAACTTGTGGTAAGAGGAGATATTGGTGAACTTCTCGGGATTATTGAGGTCAGACTCAGAGAATGCCTTGACCTTCTTGTGTGAGGAAGTATGGGCCATGGCATAAAGGTCGTAAACCTCTGGCACCTCCATCTTATTGTGATGAGCCTACAACAAAGGAACAAAGTATTAATAATGGGTAAACCTAGCACTACAAGAATAAATTGCAGGAATCATGAACCGAACTAGATACCTAGTTCTGCCCAAACTGATAAAAGTTCGCACTGCCTTGATGGTGTGGCACACCTTCTATTTGGGCATGTTGTGCCTTGGCCTCGTCGTGGACGACTCGCCATTCGTCAGAGCACCATTCATTCACCAACGCCTCCCAACAACCCATCTTATTCGCACACCATATCAGGGGCACCTAAGTTAGTATAGAGAAATTTGAGAGCTTCGCATATGGATCAAAGGAAAGGAAACTAAGTACATGGCCTCAAGAATAGGTAATTACCTTCATGTACTACTGCTTGCCCAGAAACATTCGACGGGACGACGACTTGGCCATCTTAATATGTTGCAAGGCGTAGTAGTCTTGAATAGCCTGTACCCGAGCCTCGTGCCGTAAGTTCATAAGTAGGCGCCTACACTTGTAATTGATAAGCTTTGCTGCGGCCTCCTCGTATCCCTCCTCACACCTATAGAAGGTCTGCAATCAAAAGAGACAAAACTGATTTGTACAATAACTAGCTATTATTGATTTTTAATTGTGTAAAGGAGAATTTACACAGAACTTCCTGATGACCATGCCGGCCCTCATGTGGCACAACACACCATCGATCATCTCCTTCGGTGGGGCCGGGACAGCCAAGTAGTGCTCCTATTTCAATCGTACCTCTTCTTGGTAACCCTCGTCGGGCAACGTGACAAACCCCCGGGAAATTATGCCTGAAATCACACCAAGGACGGAATTGGGCCTCCGAACATCCTTGGTGCGAATCCAACCCCTATAGTATGGCAAAGCCAATGCATTAGATATGTGAAGAAACATGAAGGGAAAAGGTTTAAAAAGAGTAAATGCACTTACTTGAGCGACTCGGGCTTAATCAGCCACCACTTCTCGCGGGTCGCCGACATGGACGGGTGCCGTGTACACCCACGTTGGTAGACGGTGCCCTCAACCACCTCATCCCTGCTATCAGAAAGCCGATCCCCGCCACGATCAGCATGGGCACTCGACTCCGACTGATGCAGATCCAGCCAGGTATCCCATCTGGTGGAAGCCTTTGGAGTCTCATAGGACGAATCATCTGGCACAAGAGTCTCGTGTGACGAGGCGTCTGACATAGGAGTATCGCGGGTCGGAGCATCTGGGAAAGAAGTATCGTCGACCCAAGGCTCGTGGACAGGAGTCCTTGTAGCTTCCACCTCAGATGAGTCCATCGTAGCAGTCCGGTGCTCTACTGAATGAGCTAGGGCTGGCAGCGAGGAAGGCTTAGCAGCCTTCATACCACTCCCGTGGCCACCACATGTCGCTTTAGGAGGTCTCTTATTCCCCCGACCTCCTCTCCCAGTGGGCAACTTCACGGACGAAGAATTTCCCTCGGTGACCCAATACTGTCTTCCAACGCTCTCCGAAGAGTTTGGGTTGGCATCGAAGTACCCCTCCCACCACGTGCCGATGAAGGATCCTCGGATCGCTCTCAACCCACTCCCACCATATTTCAACACCTGCCATGACAAATAGTAAACGCAATTAGTACAACATAATTTTTTTAATACCGACATGAATAGTAATATGTATATATATAGTTTGAGTGTATCATCATCATGATTACCTCACGTGAACTAATAATAATCTTCATCATCTATATATGCTGTGGGATCAATAAATGCATCATCATCATCATTACTATCATTAATAATTGAATCATCATCACTATCGCGAGCAACATGTGGATGGCCTCCTTTATGTAATTGGTCAAGCATTGAGAGGTCATTCGCGGCAGTAACCTCTTCTTCTCCATCTCTTCTTGTTCCGTCTTAGGGCTGAAGTCGGATTCACTACCGCTGTCTACCTCAATGTTCTGGGGTGAAGAAGAGCGGTTCTTGAAACATTTTTTTGGAAAGACGTGTTTCTTGGAAGAATTATCCTTCATATGTGTCTGGGTTAATGTGAGGTTTATAATCATCTTCATTGAGGGTAGGTGGTCTAAAATGTGGTGGCACAATATAAACGACATCCCAACCTTTGAGATTTGGATCAGTTTGGTAGGCCCACTATAGATAGAAAACTTGGGTCACCTGTTGACCCATAATATAGACGTCGAGAACATCTAAATGGGTGCTTAGTTTGATTCCGACTAGCCCTATATGTTCATGAGTCTTTCTAGCCTCCTTTGGCTGGAACTAATGACATTTGATGACTATGATGTTTGGTCTGTTCTCACCAAAGAATATAGGTTCATAAATTGCTTCAACTCTTCCATAATACTCGACACCTCCTTCGCCGACAGCGGAGACACAACAATTTGTAGACTTTCGGTCGGCCATGGATAGCTCTTTGCCAAAAGCACGAAAGAGATACCTGTTGATGTCATATTTTTCAAATGAATGGACCTTATAGTCAAAACCGTTACCGACTTGTCTCAATTCGGCGTCCATAGACTCTGAATTAGCCTAGAAGTTTGATACAAAAGGATTGTTGCATTATCCGCAAACTAAACAAAGAAATGAAATGGTCTAATGGAAATTATCATTTGTTTCAACCAAGATATGAAACTGGGATAGCCGCCTCCATGCTTTGCCAGAAGTTCATACTCTTTGATGGAATCGTTTTGGATCACCGCTCCATCACAGAATTTGGCGACGTATCGACAGTATCACATATCCAGGAATAAGAGCGGTTCAAAGGAATTAGAAGTTGCAAAATAATGTGTCGAGAACTTAATCTATGTACGGCCACACTTCTTTTTGGTTGTTGAAGATATAGAACGAAATGATCCACCATTCTTCGACATCCAATGTTATTGCTTTCGAAGCACCGGCTAGTGTGAGCTTCCCTTGGAATAGGCTGAGGTTGGATCGAACTTTTTCACCTTCGCCATTATTGTACCGAGGCTTCAGATTATGCAAATGATGAATCTTGGCTTCGTAGTGTGCTATCATGAATTTTGCCGCCTCCTCGGTAATGAATGCCTCGGCCATTGATGCTTCAATTCTACGTTTATTTTTACATTTTGCTCGGAGCGTCTTCTGCATCCTCTCAGTTCCAAAGCACAAACAATTTTGCATGCCCCCCCAATCTTGCCTCGGTCGGGAGATGTGAAATCAAATGTTGCATTGGATTAAAGAAGCTCGGTGGAAAGATCTTTTCTAACTTGCATATCAACTTCGGCGCCAACTCTTCCAGTTCATCTAGCACATCAGGAGATAGTTCTTTCACACAAAGAGCATGGAAGAAATAGCCCAGCTCTGCCAGTACAAGCCATTCATCCTCAGGGATAAAGCCACGCAACATCACCGGCATTAGCCACTCAAGCCATATGTGCCAATCATGACTCTTGAGACCAAATATTTTCAATTTGTCAAGACTAGCTACCCTATTTGGATTCGATGCATTCCCATCGGGGAACATCAACTGTATTTTCACCCACAAGAGCATTTCCCTCATACCTGGCCTTCCAAGATTTAACTATGCCTTTGGCTTCCTCTAGTTATTCTTTCCTAACGGTTGTTGCATGTTTTGTAACGGCCTATCACATAGAGCCTCCTGATCGACTCTAGCCTTAGGATTATCCTTCATCTTTCCCTCTATGCCGAACAATGTACCAAAAAGGGCCTTGGCGATATTCTTTTCAGTGTGCATCACGTCGATGTTGTGTGGGCAAAGGAGGTGTTTAAAGTAAGGCAGATCCCACAAGCATATCTTGTGAGTCCAGGCATGTTTCTTATTATACCCTTTGAAATACCCTAGGCGTATTGAATCCAACTCAAGAGCATTTATCTGATCGAGGGTCTGTTGGACTGTCATTGCAGGTGATGCAGAGTTTTTGACAACTCTACCTTTCATGAAATTCTTCTTGTCTTTTCTAAACTTATGGTGAGGATTCAGGAACTATCTATGCAGGTCGAAGCTAGAATACTTGTGACCCGCTTGCATCCAACGGAACTCAAGAGCTTCCTTGCATGTGGGGCACAGGTACCTTCCATGCACACACCAGCCAATGAATAGCGCATACGCCGGCAAGTCATGCGTCGAGTACATGTACCTCAGATACATTTTGAAGTTTTTTTGGAAACAACGGCATATGTCTTGATCCCATTATCCCAAGCTTCCTGCAATTCATCCTTAAGCGGCGACATATGTACACATTCATATTCTTGGCCGGATAGTTGGGCCCTAGAATTATCAACGTCAAGAAAATATTCTTGTTGGGGAACATCGCATGGGAAACAAAAAATTTGCTACGCACACACAAACCTATCCATGGTGATGAGCATATACGAGAGGGAGAGTGGATCTACATACCCTTGTAGATCGCTAAGCGGGAAGCGTTAAGAAACGCGGTTGGTGTAGTCGAACTTCTTCGCAATCCAAATCACCGAGGGTCCCGCGTTCTAATCACGAACCGTCCCGTGATCTCGTCATGATCCGTCCCGCGATCCGATCACGAACGTCCCGTGGCCTTGATCATGATCCTTCCGATCTAGTACCGAACGGACGGCACCTCCGCGTTCAGCACACGTGCAACTTGATGACGATCTCCACCATCTTGATCCAGCAAGAGAAGGTGGAGAGGAGAGAGAGTTCACCGGCAGCGTGATGGCGCTCCGGTGATGGTGGTGGAGCAATTCCGGTAGGGCTTCGCCTAAGCACTGCGGAACTACGATCTAGAGGAGAAACTATGCGCCGGTGGAACGGGTAGCACGTGGCCGGAAATTCTGTCCAAAAACCACCCAATACATTAGTATATATAGGAGGAGAGGAGAGGAGAGGCAGCCAAGGCCTTTGGGTCGGCCTAAATAGGAGGTGGGAAGCAATCCTACTTCACCTCCAATCCTAGTTGGAGCAGGATTGCCTCCTATTGGCTGATTTTCCACTTTTTGCTTTAGGACTTTCTCTCCTGCGCCATGGGCCTTTGTGGATGTTTTCCCAGCACACTAAGGGCTGGTTAATACTCTCCCACAGCCCATGGACCTCTTGGGGTCGAAGTACCCCTCCCGGAGGTCTCCCGGTACACTACCGGCACTCCCGGTACACTACCGGCACTCCCGGTACACTACCGATGAGCCCGAAACTTTTCCGGAAACCAAACCGGGACTTCCTATATATGAATCTTTACCTCCGGACCATTCCGGATCCCCTTTTGACATCCGGGATCTCATCCGGGACTCCGAACAAACTTTGGTCACCACCATACATAACTCTACACTACCGAAACGTCACCGAACCTTAAGTGTGTAGACCCTGCGGGTTCGAGAACTATGTAGACATGACCGAGACACCTCTACGGTCAATAACCAATGGCGGGACCTGGACGTCCACATTGGTTCCTACGTATTCTACGAAGATCTTTATCGGTCGAACCTCTATGTCAAGGATTCTGTTAATCCCGTATAACGTTCCCTTTGTTCTTCGGTATGTTACTTGCCCGAGATTCGATCGTCGGTATCTCCATACCTAGTTCAACCTCGTTACCCGAAAGTCTCTTTACTCGTTCCGTAATACAATATCCCGCAACTAACAATTATTCACATTGCTTGCAACGCTTATTGTGATGTTGCATTACCGAGTGGGCCCCGAGATACCTCTCCGTTACACGGAGTAACAAATCCCAGTCTCGATCCATGCCAACTCAGCAGACACCATCGAAGATACCTGTAGAGCACCTTTATAGTCACCCAGTTACGTTGTGACGTGTGATACACACAATGTACTCCTCCGATATTCGTGAGTTGCATGATCTCATGGTCATAGGAACATATACATTGACATGCAGAAAACAGTAGCAATAAACTGACACGATCATATGCTACATTTGTAGTTTGGGTCTTGTCCATCACATCATTCTCCCAATCATGTGATCCTGTTATCAAATGACATCTCATGTCCATGGCTAGGAAACCTTAACCATCCTTTGATCAATGAGCTAGTTCACTAGAAGAATACTAGGGACATTGTGTTGTCTATTTACCCACACATGCAATGCGTTTCCATTCAATACAATTATAGCATGGATAATAAACGATTATCATGAACAAGGAAATATAATAATAAACACTTTATTTATTGCCTCTAGGGCATATTTCCAACAATTATTCTTTTAATAACATCTCCAGTGGGAGATTGAGTGGAATGACAAATATAGGCCAGCAACTATATTGGGTTGCCGTCATACCAAACACTTGGAGCCCATCCATGTTGATGGCAACTCGAGGAGGGCTTAGATCTGCCGCTTTATCCTTATGTAATGCATCGAAGTGCTTGCACGCAAAAGCATCTGAAGTGTGTCCCAACATTGGATTCCCATCTACATCTAGTTTGGTTCTTTTGCCCAATTTATGCCACATCATCTGTCTGGTTGTCTCTTCAACCATGAAAAGACATCGAAGTCTTGGTATGATTGGCAGATACCGAAGAACATTAACTAGGATTTTGGTCTGACTCTTCTAACCCATACCGTTGTCTACCACAACATACCTGAAGACTTGCAAATGGGACAATAGTTCAAGCCCACATACTCAAGGCTAAATAAGGCACATCCATGCTCATAGGCATCTGTCTTCTCATAGGCATCTTAAGTGCACGAAGGATTTTGTCACACTGGTACAGGTTTGCTAGCAATACATAGCCTTTGGGTAGAAAGCGTCCAATTATCGTCATCATGGCGTCGTAGCATTCTCTGCCTAGGTTGAACTGAGCCTTCAGAGCCATTACTTGCGCGATGGCATCCAGGCGACCAAGCTCAGTGTGCTCGTGGAGAGGATGTTTTGAAGATTCCTACATTTCATAGAAGGCCTTTGCAGATTCCTCCATCTCATCATCCGAATCCGAAGCATCATCAAAGTCTTGCACCATGTCTTCGATTCCGGTACCATGCTCGTCAGTGCGACGACGAATAACCTCGATAACCTCTAGCACGTTGGGCAGATTCACCATGAAATATCCACATCGTATAATCAGGCGTAAAACCCCAGTTCCGCAAGGGTTTACCCATTCCATCCCGGTTCCACTTTTACGGTTGCCGCACCGGACACAGGGCACCAGGTTATTTCCTGGCCATTTGCAAATGCGGCACTCAGAAACCCCTCGGTTTTTGTGAACAATTCAGTGGTCATTTCTTTCTGACTAGCGTGACCGGTGTACATCCAAGCATGCTCTCTCCTCTTGCCTACCTAACAAACACACAAGAAGTTTATACATATAATCCATCGTCTATATTCATCCGTTAATCAAGTTTGTCAGTTTTATTATGTCCATGCAACCTACACGCTAATAGGTAGAGATAGGTCCTAATCCCACCCGAGTATGTGTAGATTGGGTTCATTTTCCCATGCTTTGCTCCGGATCCGACGCAGAATTTTGGCAGCACCACACCGCTATTCCCTTGATACACGTCTCGACAATAAGCAGAGAGGATGTGTACCCGAGGAACAACATGGAGGCACTAACAAAATTCCGCATCGGATCCGGAGCAGAGCATACGGGAAAACAAACCCAATCTACACATACTCGGGCTGTCTATATGTTGGACAATTCGAAAGGATGGCGGTTATAAATATGCAAAGACATGCATATTTACAAATGCCGGCCTTTCGAATGGGAGACGCATACTGGTTACACATACTGATGATTGAAGACACGTATAGCTAGCAAGTTTCATCGACATGAAGACCGGAACCGAGCAAATTAAGGGAGCCGGGAGAGGAGATGTCATTTGTGCTCACCAACGAACACAGCAGGGGTGCTCGTCAAACATATGGGGAGGTCGTCGAACACCAGACCCTCGCAGCGACGGAACAACTACACATTGAAATGAAACTCGATCCACTAAAATATTTTCTATCCATGTTCTACTAGTTTTTTCTTCTCCTCCTCTACTCTTTCTTCTCCTTCTTATTATTATTCTTCTTCTTATCTCCACCTCCTCCTCATTCTTCTTCTTCTTCTTCTTCTCTTCCTTCTCCTCCTCCTATTCTTCTTCTTCTTATTCTTTTCCTTCTTCTTTTCTTCTTTTTAACAGATTTAGCAGATTAACTATCTAAGTTTTTATCTAAGTTTTCTATCTAAGTTTTTCTAACAGGTTGTTGGTCGAACAGATTAACTATCTTTGCTATCTAAGTTTTTCTACCTAACAAACTAAGTAACTAATTTAACAGAAGAAAAAAAATGGTGGTGGCCGGGGATGCGGGCTCACTGGAGACAGCGGGGGCGGTCGGGGTGTCGGGGGGCATTGGGGCATGGCGTCCGGCGGCGCGGGCGGTTGACGGCAAGGACAGGAGGTGGCCGAACGGGGCAGAGGTGGCGGTGGTGGTGGCTGGGGCAGCGGGGCGGGGCCGAAGGGGGGCGGGGGCGATGGGGGTGGTAGGGGCATGGCGTATGGTGGCAGGGGAGGGAGCGGAGGTGGCCGGCGGAGAGGAGAGGAGGCGGCCGGGGCGGTGGGGAGATGACTAAGGCGGTCGGCGGTGGGCGTCGAGGAGAGAGGGAAGAGGGGAGTGGGAGTGGGTGAGAGTGAGAGAGAGGGGCCGCGTGGGGGCTGTTAGTAACCGATTAGAGCAATCCCATCTGCTTTAGGACTCTTTGTCGTCCTCTAGCAGATGGCAAAGAAGACACCAAGTTTAACCTAGGCACTAGGCTGTCTAGTGGGGCCCAGCTGTGGCTTTGCCATCTGTTGTGCGCCTCTTTGCTGTCCACTCGCTCATGGCAAAGAGCTAGCTGACGACAAAGAATCTTTGTTCCATTAGCGATCTCTTTGTTGTCCGCCATCTGGCATTTGACGGCAAAGACCCTCTTTGCCATTTGCCAGCCAACGGCAAAGAGCTGGCAGATGGCAAATAACTGAATTTTAGTAGTGGTGGTAGATGCGGAATCATTTCCGTCTACTTGATACGCACATGATGCCTATATGCATGATCATTGCCTTGGATAACTACATGATTATTCACTTTTCTATCAATTGCTTGACAGTAATTTGTTTACCCACCATGATATTATCCTTCAAGAGAGAAGCCTCTAGTAAAACCTATGGCCCCGGTTCTACTTTCCATAATATATACTTTCAGATTTTTAAACCAAAAATACCAAAAATACATTGCCACAATTTATTTATCTTTTACTTTCCATTCTTGTTTACATCTATCTATATCGGATCTAATCCTTGCAAATAATCGTGAAAGGATTGATAACCCCTTTATAGCGTTGGGTGCAAGAGTTTGATTAATTGCGTAGGCGCATCCATTGATGACTTTCTTGTTCCTCCTACTGGATTGATACCTTGGTTCTCAAGAACTAAGGGTAATACTTATCTACTTTGCTGCATCACCCTTTCCTCTTCAAGGGAAAACGAAAACAAGCTCAAGAGGTAGCAATGGGCACTTGAGGTGGGCCGGCTGAGCATAACCCACCAGGGTGTGCCTAGGGGGTGGCGCGTCCTTGTGTATTGTGCTCACTAGGTAGACTGAGGGATTCCTGGACTAAGGTGTCCTCAGGCAGTCGGCCTATCTCCAATAGGCGGGCTTGGTGGGCCGCTCTCTAACTATCGTAGGCAGGGCCAGATACACCATGACCCCATGTTATAGAAAGAAGTCTCGAAGGTGCGTCGTGCAGTCCATGTCAAGATGAAGAAATCAGCATCTCCATCCTCGGTAGGAGACCTATCATGTGTATACCGTAGGTACCTCCTGGTGTCTATATAAACCGGGAGGGCTAGATTGTAGGGCGGAGAAACTAATCTAGGGTTTTAGCTATACGATCTCGAGGTAGATCAACTCTTTAACCTTCATACACATCAATACAATCGAGCACGACATAGGGTTCTACCTCCATAGGAGGGCCCAAACCTGGGTACACATCGTTTCCTTCGTCCCCTGTTACCATTGATTCAAGACTCATAGCTCGGCCCCCCTGCCCGAGATCCGCAAGTTTTGACACCGGCATGGCCCCCTCCGGTAGGTATTTGCTCCAGTATTTTTTATATTTTCCAAAATAATTCTCTGAGAAGTTTTAGCTCATTTGTAGATGTGCAGAATAGTTATCTCTGATATGCCTTATGAGGTCTAAAGTTCCAGTTGTCGGCATTTTCCCTCTTTGTGCAAACCTTGCATATTATGAGAGAAAAGGCATTACAATTACTCCGTAATGCATCATTATGCATGAAACAATGTAAATAACCGTAGGAAATCATGATGCAAAATAGACGTATCAACTCCCCCAATCTTAGACCTCGCTTGTCCCCAAGCGGAAGCCGATATCGAAAAACATGTCCACATGGTTTGAGAGAGAGGTATCAATAAAAATAAAATATGGACATAGTAGCATCATGCTTATTATCATAGCAACAATAAACTTTATCATAAGACTCTTTCGTATAACTTTTATTCGATAACATCATCATATAATTTTTCATGAACAAGTAACAATTCATCACAACATAGAAGTATAAAGCCTAAACCTTATTGAAAACCAACAAACTATGTTCTCAGTCAATTTGCAACTACAATTCATCATATTTTCAGGAAGGGTCTAGTGTCAGAGCCTTTGGGAAAGTCCACATACTTAACAATCATTTAATCTTCTATGATTGCTAACCCTCACGGCATACCCATGAGCAAAAAGTTTCAACCGGACACATAGAAAGATAAGGGCTTATAATTTCGCATCCCAACGTATTCACCTCAAGGGTGTTGTCAACAATAATAACACATGTTGACTCATATCCAACTAGATATGGGTGCCTAGATCTTTCCTCACCACATGATGCTTGAAAAAGAGAAAAATTAAAAGGAATAGGGAAGAACACTTTGACTCTTGCATAAAATGAATACATAAAAGTAAAAGATAGGCCCTTCATAGAGGGAAGAAAAGGTTTTCATGCGCTTTTAGTTTGGATGCCAAATCCCATACTACAAAAGAATGTCACACTGTATTTCCACCAATGATAGCAATCGTTATTATGCAGTTTGTTGCTTTTATTACTTTGCCATCACAAGTATGTACAATGCTCAATTTTCGCTTACACTAGTTGACCAAACACATTTAGAAGGAATTTTTATTGCCTTAGTACACCGATGACAACTTACTTGAAGGATCTTATTCAATCCTTATGTAGGTACGGTGGACTCTCAAAACATGAGTTTGGCTTTAGAGTTTTCAGATGCACACGTAGTATCTCTACTTAGTACGGAATTTTTGGTTAGCAAAGATATTGAGCATGCACCACATATTGAAGGATCTATGACAATATAACTTCTATGTGGATATGAACAAACATAAATCATTATGTTGTCTTCCTTGTCCAACGTCAACAATTTTTGCATGTGATATTTAGTGGGGGCTCACTATCATAAAAGAAGTCCAAGATAGTGTATTTCCATGTGAATCTTTTCTTCCCCAATTAATTCTTTCATGAATTGCATCATTGACCAATGCATTGTTTGTCAATCTCCAAGAAATTTTACCACTTATACTTTTTCTTATGTGATGTCATTACTCACCGTTAAATTAGCATATGATCCTTTCATTATTTTTTTATTATGATTGTAGGAGGAAAGTAAACAAGCAAGATCTCAAACTAAACTTTATTATATAACCCTTACTCGATTACATATATAGGTAGATCACGAAACTAGCACTCGAAAATAGATCATACTACACTTTTATTCAACTAAATCAAAAAATAGCTAAGGATCGAAATAAAATAAGTAAAGGTAAAAAATGATTGTGATATCCATGTACTCAAGCCAAGGGGTGTCTCCCCCAAGCTTTGCTCAAGCCAAGGGGTGTGCCCATACCCATGTACTCAAGTCTCCTTTGGTGGTGAAGATGATGAAGGTGGTGGTGATGAGGTAGGCTTATTCTTCAGCTTATAATTGAGCATAAAGTTTTCCTCCCTTAGATTATCATTACCTAACTCGAGCTTCAATATCTTTTTGCATAATGGCGCCTTGCTCTCCTGCAAAAAATGAGATGGAATGACTTGAACCTCAGGTTTGTATCCTTTAGGGAAGCTTGACTTCTTCAATTCCACATGCATGCCTCCAGATTGAGGTAGTGGGCCATCCTCTTTATCAGAGCTATCATCCTTTGTTTCCTTCATGTTGGCGTCCTCCTCCTCCTCCGTGGTACATCCATAACGATCCACCTCTCCATAGACCTTAGGGTTTGCAATATAGTCAGCAACATAGCTCCCCCCTCTGAATCTTGAGATGACGTATTTTCATATTTTTCAGGAAAACATCACGAAACAAGAAAAGGGGATATTTATGTGATGCGATAATCGAAACAATCAGGGTCTATATAGAGATTTTTTATCTTGGGAAACAAGAATTTGGAAGGAAAACGAAGTCGGCAAGGTGCTCAAGGAGGGCACAACCCACCAGGGTGTGCTAGAAAGGGCAAGCGCGCCTTGGTGTATCGTGCTCACATTGGTTGATTTCCTGTTTATTTCTTATTTTCCTAATTTTTTGTAATATTCCAATACTGGTAGAAAATATTTTCACGGATTTTTCAAAGTCTGTTCACTTATCGTATGACGTACCTCTCCTTTTTCACGATTATGAAGTGTCCTGGAAGGTTTGTTTTATGTGTTCCTCTAGTGTCATGGTTTGAATAATATTGCTTTCAAAATTAATAGGCGTACTTGAGATATAGCGTTTAATTCCTTGTCCATTGACCACCTTCGGGTTAGTTCCTTCGGCATTATTAATCTTGATAGCTCCAGAGCGATGAACCTCTTTGACAACATTTGGTCCTTCCCGTTTGGAAATTTTCCTGCAAAAATCTAAAATGGGAGTTTTACAAAAGAACATATTATCCAACTTTGAATTACCACTTTTGGATTCTTTTGTCATGCCATCTTTTAACATTTTCTTTTAGTAGTTCGGTATTTTCATAAGCTTGGGTTCTCCATTCATCTAATGAGCTAATATCAAATAACCTCTTTTCACGGGCAAGTTTGAGATCATAGTTGAATTCTTTAATTGCCCAAAATGCTTTTTGTTCTAACTGTAGAGGCAAATTTCAAGATTTCTCATATACCATTTTGTATGGAGACATACCCATTGAATTTTTATAAGTTGTTCTGTAGGTCCATAGTGCATCATGTAGTTTCTCAGACCAATTCTTTCGGGACCTATTGATAATTTTTTGTAATATTAATTTTATTCCTCTATTGCTAAGTTCATCTTTACCAATAGATTGAGGATGATAGGCTGATGCAATTACATGGTTAACATCATATATAGAAAACATTTTACGAAAAGCACCATGACTTAAGTGTGAACCACCATCAGTCATTAAATATCTAGGGACTCCAAATGTCGGGAAAATAACTTCTTTAAGCATTTTAATGGAGGTGTTATGATCAGCACTAATAGTTCGAATAGCTTCTACCCACTTAGTAACATAAGAAATAAAAACCAACATATGAGTATACCCATTAGAGGAAGGAAAAGGTCCCATATATTAAAAAAACATCAAATGGTTCAACAACCAAGTGAATAATTCATAGGCATTTCCTGATTCTTACGAATATTACCAATTCTTTGATATTCATCACAAGACAAGAAAAACTTATGGGCATTGGAGTGACATGTGAAGAGAATATTCCAGTAAAAACTAGATTGCAATACCTTATGAGAATTTCGATCACCTGCATGATGTCCTCCATATGCTTCGGAGTGACATTTCCGTAGGATTTGTACCTGTGCATGCTGAGGTACACAACGTCTAATAATATCATCTACTCCTTTATAAAGATGTGGGTCATCCCAAAAGTAATGTCTTAAATCATAGAAGAATGTTTTCTTTTGTTGGTATGTGAAACTAGGTGGTCTATATTTAGCAACAACACAGTTAGCATAATCAACATACCAAGGAGTGTTTTGAGAATCATTTATTGCAGCTAACTGTTCATCAAGAAAACTATCATCAATAGGTAATGGGTCATCAAGAATATTTCCTAACCTAGACAAGTTATTAGCTATGGGGTTCTCAGAACCTTTCCTGTCAGTGATATGTAAATCAAATTCTCGAAGCAAGAGAACCCACGTAATGAGTACGGGTTTATCATCTTTCTTTTCCATAAGTTATTTTATAGCAGAGTGATCAGTGTAAACAATAACTTTGGAACCAACAATGTAAGATCTAAATTTATCACAAGCAAACACAACTTCAAAAAATTCATTTTTAGTAGTAGCATACTTTCTTTGGGCACTGTCTGGAGTTCCACTAGCGTAATGGATAACATTTAATTTCTTATAAACTATTTGTCCTAGAATAGCACCAACAACATAATCACTAGCATAACACATAATTTCAAAAGGCAGGTTCCAGTCAGGTGGATGAACAATAGGTGCAGAAGTTAAGGCTTTCTTAAGTGTTTCAAAGGGTTCTACGCAATCATCATAAAAAACAAATGGAATATCCTTTTGTAAATGATTAGCGAGAGGCCTACAAATATTGGACAAGTCTTTAAAGAACCTCCTATAGAAACCAACATGACCAAGCAAACTCCAAATACCTTTAATATCTTTAGGACATGACATTTTCTCAATTGCATCACCATTAGCTTCATCTAGCTATACCTTGTTGAGAGATCTTATGCTCCAAGAGAATACCTTCATTAACCATAAAGTTGCCCTTCTCCCAATTCAAGACGAGATTAGTTTGTTCACATATCTGCAAAACTCGATCAAGGTTGCTTAAGTAATCATCAAAAGAAGTTCCATAAACAGAAAAATCATCCATGAAAACCTCGAAAATGTTTTCACTTGATCAGATTGTGAGCAGTCATACATCTTTGAAAGGTAGTAGGTGCATTGCATAAACCAAAAGGCATATGTCATAAGCATAGGTTCCAAAAGAACAATAAAGCGTTTTTCTCTTGATCAAATTGTGATACGGGTATTTGAGAGAAACCAAAATATTCTTCTAGAAAACAAAAGAGTGTGTGCTTAGATAATCTTTAAAAGGCAAAGGGTAATGATCTTTTCTAGTAGCTTTATTTTGTTTTACAAAATGAATTACCATTCTATAGCCAGTGACGATTCTCTCTGGGATAAGTTCATTTTTATCATTAAGAACAACAGTAATACCTGCCTTCTTAGGGAGACAATGAACGGGACTTACCCATCTACTATCAGCTATGAGATCGATTCTACCCGCTCCTAGAAGCTTTAATATTGCAGTTCTTACAACTTATTTCATCTTAGGATTCAATCGTCTTTGGTGATAAACAACGGGTTTTGCATCAGGTTCCATATTAATCTTGTGCTCACATAGAGTGGGACTAATGCCCTTATGATCCTAACGAGTATATCCAATAGCAGCCCAGTGCTTGCTCAAAAATTTTTATAATCTTTCTTATTCATGTTCAAAAAGGTTAGCACTAATAATAACAGGATATATCTTTCTCTCATCAAGATAAGCATACTTCAATGTGTCAAGCAATTGTTTTAATTCAAACACAGGATCACCTTTAGGTGGAGGAGGACCACCGAGAGTTTCAATCGGAAAATTGTGTTTTAGGAGGGGTTGCTGCTCAAAGAAATTTTTATCTCCTTCATTTCTTTCACGCGAGAGCATATCATTTTTATGGTCTATAAAATATTTTTCTTGTGGATCAGTAGGAGGAACAGCAATAGAAGCAAACTAATTATGTTATTCTTACTACTTAATTCTTTATTACCGGGTTGTCTACCAAACTAGGAGAAGTTAAACTCATGTGACACATCACCAAAATTAACACTGATGGTTTCTCTCTTGCTTTCTATCTTAGCATTAACAATGTTCAAGAAAGGTCTACCAAAGATAATGGGGGCAAAGTCATCTTGTGGGGAACCAAGAACTAGAAAATTAGTAGGATATTTTATTTTCCCACACAAGACATCAACATCTCTAACAATGCCAAGTGGTGTGATGGTGTCTCTGTTAGCAAGTTTAATAGTAACCTCATTGTCTTCAATTTCAGCACGTGCTATGTTTTTCATAATTTCTTGGTATAAGGTAAGAGGAATAACACCACTCTCACACCCATATCACATAAAGCATGACAGAAATGATCTCCCACTACTAGGGAAAACCTTATACACAGAGGTATAGCAGTAGCACTGGTAAGAACTGAGCGCTACTGCTACTTAGTAGTAGCGCATGTCAATAAAGCATGCTACACCTATGGTCTTAGCAGTAGCGCGTCTGCACGTAAAAGCGCTACTACTATAATTCCCACACCGTTGCCTGTAGGCTAGGAATAGTAGTAGCAAGGCTCCAAAAAAACGCTACCGCTAAGTGCCTTGTAGTAGCGCATTTCCTGTATAGATTTCTACTGCTAAAAATAGAAAATAAAATGGAAAATAAGTAGAAAAGTAAACGAAAGTGAAAGAAGTAGAAAAATAAAAATAAAGGAGAAAGGCATAGTAGTAGCGCTTGTTGCCAAAAAGCGCGGTAGTTACTATAGCACTAGCGCATTTTATAAGCCCTCGCTATAGCTACATTTCTTAGATAAGAAGAAAAGAAAAAGGAAAATAAATAATTACTCCCTCCATAAACTATTATAAGAGCGTTTAGATCACTAAAGTAGTAGTGCGTTTCTATAGAAAGCGCTATAGCTAACTTAGTTATATAGCTTTTTGCCTACCAGCGCTACTTCTAATTTGACTTAACCCCGCGTGGGCTCAAAATTTTGCTAAGTCCTTTCCCACAATTCCCCATCGATCTCCTCCATTGCCGCCTCTCCCTCGTTGACCTTGATCCCTCGCTGCCATCGTTCCCTTGCTGTCCCTGCACCATCGGAGCCGCGCGCCCTCACCGCCACCGGAGCCGTGCGCCCTCGACGCCCATGCCTCCCTTGCCGCCACTGCATCCCTCGTCCACTCCTCACTGCCCATTCCTCCCTTGCCACCACTGCATCCCTCGTACACTCCTCACTCCCCATGCCTCCCTTGCTGCCAGTACCTCCGTAGCCGCCAAACGGAGCCACGCGCCCTGGCCGCCCCTGCCTCCATCGCTGAGCACCTCCCTGTCACCGTCTCTCCCCTCTTTGTAAGCCTCCACCCCTCCCCCTACCCCTCCTCTCTCTCTTCCTATAGGGTCTAGTTTAGGGTAGTAGGGTTTAGTTTAGAGTATAATTTAGTTCAGTAGTTAACTAAATATAAATTTTAGGAAAAATATGTATATGCTTAACAAGGGCAGTAGGGTTAGGCTGTAGGGTTTAATTACAAATGTTAGGAAAGTAAGGTTTAATTAGATGTTAACTAGGGTAGTAGGATTTAGTTTAGAGAAAAAATCAATATAAAATATAAATTTCTATTAGTGCTGCAAGTCGAGTAGGTTCTTAAATTTTAGTGAATTTTGGTTCTCTTGTGAAACCTTGGTTCCTTGGCCAGAGCAATGAAACCAGTGTTGTCACAGAATAGATCCATTGGATTGAGTGCATTGGGCACTACTCCAAGATCTATCATGAAGTCCTTCATCTAGACACCTTCCTTCGCTGCCTCCGAGGCTGCGATGTACTCCGCTTCGCATGTAGAATTGGCTACCACGCTCTAGTTGGTACTGCACCAGCTTATCGCTCGCCCATTGAGAATAAATACGTATTCGGTTTGCGACTTAGAGTCATCCGGATCAGTGTCAAAGCTTGCATCAACGTAACCCTTTACGACAAGCTCTTGATCACCTCCGTAAACACGAAACATTTCCTTAGTCCTTTTCTGGTACTTAAGGATATTCTTGACTGTCGGCGTTCTGGGAACGGGGTACCAAGACCTGCCTGCCTATGGCCCAGGACATGGCCCACCTCGTTAGCCAAACACAGACTGGCGTGGCTCCACTCAAGACAAGGCCCTCATGAGGACCCTAGGATTGTGAGGAAGAACGACACCAAGATCAGCAAGGGTGGGCCTCCTCAGGCCCCCTCCAGAGCAGTGAAGATCTCTATGCAAAACCCGACCTCGAGAGTGAAACATGAAGCAAGGATGGACAAGCGGGCGCCAGCGCGCCAGGCGGTGCAGTTTCGCCTTTGGTGCAAAGGGAGCAGGGACACATGTGGATTCCCAAAGCGACCCCCAAAGGTTTCCATCCCAGCGCAACAAGACCATGACCACGAGCCCCAAGAAGGCATGTCCTACCGTGAGCATCCAGTTGCCATTCTGGAAGAAACTGAGCATAAGACTTGCAACGAGTCAATCAAGTTTCTCAAGATGAAGTGGTCTCATCATTCCGACAAATAAGCTACTTGGGAATGTGAGGATCTTCTCCGTTCCAAATTTCTAGAGTACTTTCGTTCTTGTAGAGTTGTGACAGCCCAAGTGCACCCCTTGCCATTTTTGTAATGTATCTCATGTGAACCTTCCATGTTTGCCACCATGTTTTATGCTAAATATATTTTGCTTCATGTCTTGAATCATGGCATCATGGCATCATCTCATGAATTTCATGTTGCATCCCATGCTTGTGTTGATGTGAGTGTTGGTGTTGTGGAGTGAATGCATGTGTGCTTGGAGTGTTGCTAATCCCTCCAATTTCAAAAACCATTACCTCTTCTCTCTTATTCGAATATCCCATATGCCAATAAATTTCTTGCTAGTTTCTCTCCTTAAAATTGTTGAACATCTCCTAACTAATCTGCTAGGAATTATAAATTATTCATCTCTCTTTGTTGGAGTTTTCCCTTTTAAAATTATTTTGCAATAGTACCTAATTCATATAATTAAGCGAATTAATTTGCTTGCTCTATAAATGTCCTAATCATTTTTAATAAATTACTTGTATTTTTTGAGCTAAAAAATGTATTTATTTTTATTTTTACTTCTTCCTTTGTTCCTTGCCTTAAATTTCTTCACTGTGTTTTTTAATAAATAAAAATCCTGCGTGTTACTCTTTTCGCGGAGAGTGAGTCGCTCGCCCACCCGGGTCTCCTCCCATCCTCCCCTTCCGCAGCCCAGCTAGCTCCACGCGCTGGCTCCATTCCCGTGTGGCCGAGCCGGGCCCACTTGTCAGCGTCTCCTCCCAACCTTCTTCCTCTTCCCTTTCCGGCTCCCACTTAGAGAGAGTAGCGAGTAGGGCCCCGCCAAGGCCGAGGTGGCAAGGGAAGCCGCTCCTCCAGGGCCTATTTGACCCCTAGACGTCCAGACCCCTCCTAGGGTTCCCCATTCCTCGGGCCGCCGCCTCCCACCTCTCTTTCCTCCACCTCTCTCTCCTCCCCTCCGATGGTAAGCTCGGTACGCTTCAGAGAAAACAGAGTCGACCGCCGGCTCTTCATCGTTTTCGTCGCCTCCGGAAGTCGCCTACTCGGCGTCCAAGATGCCCAGCCGGACCTCTGTGCCACACACAACTCATTCCCGTCGCAAGGACTAGGATATCGCCTCTGAACCAACGGTCCTGTCCCTGTCTTCGTCACAGGCTTCTTCCTCTGCTCCATCGTGCCACCACAGCAGCGTCGTGGATCTTCCTCCCCGTCGCTGCACCGAGCCCGTCTTTGCCCCCTCTTGGTGAGCAGTTGACCGCCCGCCTTTCCCACGCGTCCTGTTAGCCCACCGTAGCGCGTAGGGTTCTTCCCCTCTTAGTGCGGGAATAGGCTCCCGTAGGACCCCGCCAGCCCCGCTAGTGCCCGCTGTAGCCGAGCGTTGTCGCCTCGCCAGAATCGCATCGCCGCCATGCTCTGTCGCCGGTGTTGAAATTATTCAGTTTCGCCAATGTTAGCTTTGTCAGGTAGAACAAGAGGCATTGTTCCCTCCTATGTCCAGCATCGAGACGATAGCGCATTGGTGCGTGCCTGTAGCAAGGATAGAGAGGTCTATGTTTCAATCCGCCTTGCCCCCTTTTTATTTTCGGTTAAGTGGTTGTGTGCTACTGTGTGTGTGTGGATCCCGTGTGGCCACGACTAGATCTGCCGTGTGCCTGTTTTGTGTGTGTGTGTGCCCCTGTGTGTGGGATCTCTGTCTGTGTGTGTGTATGACTAGTGGGTCTGGGCCCACTTGTCATACCCACACAGGGGAACCTAGCTCACTGCCATGTGGGACCCCCCTACTTTTTTTATTTTTTATTGAGTTATTCTATTATTTTTTTCTCTATTTTAGCGATAATACCATTTTTGGTATATTTACAATTGTGGTTATGGCCATTTTTGGCAATGAGAAATTATAGTAATTTTGACTTATCAGTGCTTCTACTTATTATCGAGCTAGGTTTTGGGAGTTTTACAAATGCATAGATATGAGTGTGATATATGATTTTGGGGTAGAATTTACCAAGGAATCCATTGGAGTAATTTGTTTTAGCAGTTGAGGAAGTTTTGCAAAATTTCATTTTTTTCTAGTATGCCATTTTGTCAATTTTGTATAAATAAATCCATGCATGCTATGATAATTGTGTCAACGTGAGAGTGGTAGCGTTTTGTGAGTATTATACCCTGTTATTTTCTTTTGACATGAAAATCTTGTATGTAAGTGGGTTTCCTGCTGCAAAGTAGCTAATAAAATGTAGCGGTTTCTTGCTCCAAAGTCTAAGAATCTATAGTTATTTTTATGCCATGTTTAGTGGATGCTACCAAGTAAAATTTAGCATCATTGTTTTATCCTGTCAAATTGCTATCAGGATAACTTAGATTCCAGAAAACTATGATTTTCACTAAGTCCCTAGAATCTGTTTCACTATGCCATCTTGTGGGCTTCATGTTTAGTGATCCTTGCTTCCTATCAAGTTTGTGTAGTTGGATGATTTGTCAAGCATGTTATTTAGTTTCTGTACATGCTTTGTTTGAGGTTGGAAACATCCTATATCTCCAGATATTTGCTATGCAAGTTGCTAGCCTGCTATTTTGGGCAGAATAGGTGTGGTGTTGTTTTGTGACTTGTGTGAGCTATGCTCCATTGTTTTGTTTGATGTTTGGATCTATTGTGGTTAGTTTTTCATTTCATAACCAGTGGCTACCTTGGAATACCAAGGAATATCCCATGGCCTTCCTTGTCTTGTATTTTGTCTTCGTACCTTGCCGTGAGCGTAGAGTGAGAACGGTTACTCCGTTCCCTACATCTTACATATGCATTTGAATCGACTTTGCATGAAGCATCCATATTTTCCATGATCATGCATGTACAGAAAACTTAACATGAGGTTCTTTGCAGAATTCTAAATAAATTAACTATTGCATGAGAAACATGACTAGCTTAGGGTTGCCATGTTAAATACTTCAAATGAATCATGCATCATCTTGTTTGTGCATTGCACCTATGTTGTTTGTTTATTTGGTGATGTTTTCTATTTGGGTAGATGCGAGTGTTGAACCTGAGTACGACGATCCAGGAGAGTAGAACTACGAGGACCCAGCTCTTTGTCCCTCGGAAGAACCAACAGGCAAGATGACTGTACCCGGATCCCGACACTATTTTTGCTTTGCTAGATGTCGCTCTCTTATCGTTACACTTGCATTACCTACCACTTGAATGTCAAGCCTCGTACTTGCCATGATAGCCTCTAACCCCTCCACTACCTAGCAAACCTTGTTTGGCTAAGTTACCGCTCCTCAGCCCCTCTTATAGCGTTCTTAGATGAAGGTGCGGGTTGTTTACATGTGATAACATGGATATCTGGAGATATCACAATATTTACTGCTATTTAATTTAATTCACGTATATATCATGGTGGGGTGGAAGGCTTGGCCTTTTGCTAGCTGTTTTGTTCCACTTTTACCGCTGTAGTTACTTGTTGCCGGTGTTATGTTCCATATTTTGCACTCCTAACATGCTCGGGGTTGTTATGGGGACCACCTTGATTATTCATTTGATACTAAAGCTTGTCTGGCAAGACCCAACATTGGTACTATTTTCTTAACAACTTAATAAAAATGCATAGGGCATAGCTACCGCGTGGATAATTAATTAACAACCCGGGCCAGTGCTCCTCCTGAGTGTTGGTCCAAAACGGGTTGTCTGCAGGGCCGCCTTGAGGAAACTTGAGGATTGGGTTTTCCCCGTAGCTAGTCCCATATGGTAGTGCCCTAAGACAGAGATATGCACGGCTCCTATTGGGATCTGGTCTGCCGTGCCGTCTTGCTAGACTTGTTTTACCTTTCTCGAATGTCTTTAGTGAGGAACTCTGATCTTCTTCGGGCTATGTCGAGGTATCGGATTTCCTTTGGAATTCCCTAGGATGATCACAAGATCCGTGGTCGAGGTTATTCCCGTAGTGTGTGGTTAATTTGTCATGGATTAGTTGGAGCACCCCTGCAGGGTTAAATCTTTTGGAAAGTCATGCCCGTGATTATGTGGCAACTTGGATATTTTGTTGAACACCCGATTATAGCCAACTTTAAGTAAACTCTAATAAAATACACCAACTCTGTGCGTAATCGTGATGGTCTCTACTCGTGTACATGAACCGAGAGAGAACATGGTGGGGCTATGTTTGACGTAAGTCGGTGTTCAGGATCACTTAGTGATCATGGTAGTTCTCGAACATCTTTCATAGACCACCATATTTACATTCATGTTCTCGTAAGATAGCCACCAAATATATGCTTAGTGCTTGCTGCAACCTCAACACTTACCCCTTCCAAACCCAAAAGATTACATAGTTTTGATACCCGGGTTACATGATTTCTGAGTCCCTATGGCTCACAGATTACAACAATACAGGTGCAGTTGTTGATGAGTATGTGCCAGAAGATGTGACTTAGCTCTAGTGGGAGTACGGTGAAGAACGTGGACGGATGTATGTCATGTACCCCGATGAGTCGAGAGGCCATAGTTGTGATCTTTGGGGTAGCAAGGTAGTTTTATATTGTTCCTTTTATCGTTTGATTTCGTCCGTAGACGGACCCTACTTTTTGGATGATGTATGAAAATTTGTGTGAACTTGTAATTTAGCTTTTGGTGAGTGTAGGAAAACTCATATACTCATCTCTTCATACATGTATGAAATGTTTACTGGACTTGCGAAACGATGAGATGCGCCTCTATCCCTCTATCGGTGCACTAGAATTTTGGCCTTCCTAGTGCCCCTTTACTCGTGCACAAGCACTGGTAGCCACACTGGCGACAAGGCCCATCAGGGACTTTCCAGGTACCAGCGCAGAAGAATTGAGACCCCGGAAAAGCCTTGTCGGGATGACCGTCAGACCCTCAACCAAAGACAGAGCATCGGCAAGACCCCGCCAGTGCATAGGCCAGTTGTCATTCCGCCTGGACGCGTATCGCTGCGTCGGCGTTGGAGAGGCCTAGGCGGTGCCGATGGGATGGGCTCCCGTCCCATCCCATAGAAAAATAGAGATGCCTAGCGGTGCATTAAATGTCCTTGCCATACTCCGTCAGTGTTAGTTATGATAGCACTCTAGCTCAGTACACCCCGTGTACGCACTGTATGCCACTGTTGGGATCCCCTTCAGAGTATAATAGGAGGCCCAGGGCGATACGGTAGAGGACTTTTGGTCCTTCGAATCTTTGGACCTTCTAGCTCACACGCGTGGCAGCTTCTCATAGCGCCCCTATAGAAAGAACCCTAAGAACACACACAATACAACCAAGGAGTACGGTTTTACGCATCCATACGGCCCGAACCTGGGTAAAGATCCCCGGGTGCTATTCATCAGACCGGCTCTTTGCATGAGCCTTCTCCCCCGCTGAACCGAAAGGGTTCCCTCCGATCCCATAGGTTCTTGTTCCCCATGAAATCTTTGGCGCACCAGGTAGGGGGCGCTAGGTCGTGCGAACCCGTTCTGGTAATCCGCGCAACAGATTCTTAACACTCAACGTCCCTACGGGAAAGCTCCTGCGCATCACTCCCAAAGTGCGTGGAAGCAACAAGCTCGCCAGCTTGCTAGTGGGAGTGGCGTGCCGACACGGGAGCACGGCGGTAATCCTTCTAACACAGTTAGAAGTCAGAGCACGTCATGGGAAGTCCAAAATTTAATTGGCTCCAAATTTTATAAATCCAAACATAAAAAGGTGATACAAACACAGGGTGTGACACCGGCCTTCTTCAAGATTTTGAAAAAGGGCACTCTTAGATTCTATCCCTCTCCATATTCATCTTCCTTGACTCAAACCTCTTGCCCAATGATCATGCCCTGTGAATAATGCCCAAAACTATTATTATCAAACTTTATTTTGACCAAAAAGGATTTATTCAAATTAGGTCTTCAAAAACCCATGAGTTGAGGTTTGCATAACAAGTCCTCAAATTGGGTGGATTCTTTCTCCCCAAAGGCTTTACTTCAAACCTACTATATATATATTACTTCCCAAAACCACCAAATATTATTTGTAAATATTATTTTTATATTTTATTTAAAGGTTTTTTCTTAAGACCAGAAATGGTTTTTCATAGGGAAAAATTATTTAAATGCTTTCAAAATATTTGAGATTTTTTTGGGGAACTCAGTGGACATATATTTTCGATATATACTAGTTTTAACACATGCTCATGCTCAAATCATGGGCAAAACCCCTCAAAACCCTTTCTATACAAATCAAACTTTTGGAATATTTTTATAAGAAATATTCTCAATAAATTCCAAGAAAATTCTAGCAAGTCAACCCTGTCATAGGTGATGATCTTGCAAAGTTTTATCTCAATCCAAGTTGATTTGATTAATCAAACTATTACAAACCTCTCCCTGTCCAGATTCATATTTGAACAACTTTACATTGTGAAGTTTCTCCCCTTGACCCCCGAAACTTTGTGGACATGTTGTTATCACCAAATAATGATGCTACACTAAGTGGTGCATCAAGGTTATTACCTTAACATGACTAGATCTATAGAAACCAGATTTAGTTAGTTTCTAGGGTTCACAAAGTTTCTATTTTCAACTTTGCTCATTTGAGCTCAAACCTAGTGATCCCTCTCATTTTACCCACCATTTGATCCTGTTAAATGTCACAGTAAGTGGGTAAATTTATCTTTCCCAAGCATCCATCAAACACCTTCTGGTGAAATGGTAAAGTATTTGTTTTTACCACTTTCACTCCCCCCTTGCTCCCAAATTTTTACCACAACCCCTCTGGGTTACCAGCTACCTCCAGTAAAAATCCTACACCCTGAGCTCAAGATAAAGGGGGTAAAGTCCCCATTTCTACCTCTGTTTCACAATGGCAGAAGTATCTCTCCCTCTCCCCCACTTCATTTCTTCTCTCCCTAGCTCCTCCTAGCTCCTAGAGCATCTACAGATCGTACAAGAGCTAAGGGACATGCAGGGGCGCGTCCAGAGCATGCAAGCATGCCATGGCATGTGAAAGGCATGCTCGGGAGCGTGTTACAGTGCATGTTCGCACAGTAGCAGGAGCATCCCAAGGGGCCCCAACAGCGTTGGGATGAGGGAAGCTGTCCCCTGGGATTCCCTCGACGTTTGCAAGCCTCCACCCTATCGGCCCCCTCCTCCTTTTCTCTCCGGCGACCTCCCACACGCGTGCCTGACGCTGCCCCTCTCGGCCAATCGTGGGGCTCGCACGCACGCGCTCCCTTCTCCCTCTCCTCTCTCGCGCGTGCCTAGACCAACCCCAGGAACACCCCCGAGAAGCCCCGCGAGCTCTCTTCCCCTATCTCCTTGGCCACGACCTCGTCGGCGCATGGGTCCATGGTGCTCGACCCCCCCTCTCTATTTAAGTCTCTCGGTCCTCTCTCTCCCCTCCTCTGGCTCGCTCTCCACCCCCAATCGACCACCGGTAGAGCCTGAGCTCCTCTCCCTCCCTCTGCGCTCAAGATCGAGTCGAGGACCACCGTGGCAGCCTTGCCGTCAATCTCCGGGTATAGAGCCCCTTCGGCCCTCTTTCTTCATTGGCTGGTCCTCTCTCCCTCCACTGATGGCATTCCCCCTCTCCCTGCTCCTTTTGTAGCCTAGGACAGCCTAGGTGGTCGCTGTCGAAGCTCCCTCTGCCACGGGTGCTCGCCGATGGCGACTCCGACCACCTCCGGCGCCCCTTCGACCTCCCCTAGAATGGCGACTCAGCCCCGAGCTTGTTCCTGCATCCACCAGTTGTCGTCTTACCGTGCTTCGCCGCCGGTGAGGCTCTCCCCTCTCTGCCCCGAGGTGGGAGAAGGATCCGACAGGGGGCCCCACCTGTCGGCCTGTCACCTCCCTCTCATGCTCTCCCTCTCTCCCCTCACGGTCATCGATAGTCGGGCCCCGCGTGTCAGGTTTGAAGCTGGCCGTGCGCGTGGCTGGCTGGCTAGCCAGCTGGTCCGGCCTAGCTGCTGGCCGCCTCTGGCACAGGCACACAGGCCTCCTCCTCTCTTTTTCTTTCTCTTTTTGTGGGGTTTTTATAAAATCTAACATGATTAAATAAAAATCCAAATCCAATTATTTTTCAACCTAAATTCCTAGAATATTCCTTAGAATTTATTAGTGCCACTTGTAAAAATATTTGAAAACCCTTTTTGTATTGTTTTATTTAAAAAATCCTTTTGGCATTTTTAGCCACTGTTAAAATTAGTTTTGCAAACATTTTTCATGTCAAAACCTTAGGAGAACATTTTTATTATAGCTTTTAGTATTTATCAGAATAGGACAGCATTTTTAATAGTAGCTTGTGTGCTCTGTTTTTAGGTGATACTTATTTTTATCACTATTTATCACGACGATAGATTGCGCTGTTGACGATGCAGTTGGACTTGAAGACTTCAAAGACCCCGAAGACCTTGTTGAACCAAGCAAGCAGCCATTTGACCATGTTAATAAAAAAATCATGCATGACATATAACACTTGTTGTTTTGATGATTGATCATGATGTGGTGTTACCCCTTCGGAGGGATGCCTCCGATACTATACCATTGATACTTGCATCATGCATGACCCTACCATTGTTATGAAGATTGTGCGGGTGGGTGTAGATCGGATGCTAGTAGATGCTATGCACGTGGGGTGGGAATTATGCATGGTGATGGAGATGAGGCAATGATTTCAAAGACATTTCGAAAACCCCATCGGGGGCCACTAATGCCTGAGGGAGATGATGATGAGTTGATGGGTGACCACTTGAGAAAGAAGTGGTGTGCCGGAACAAGTTGAGGGTGTGTTTTCGAAAACAGATTAGACTTAAGATTTGTTAACTGTCCCAACCTTACATGTGCGGCTACGAGACCCCTTATGGGACGGGGCTTTGTTGATTACTATGGTTTCTAGAAATGATCTTGCATTACCAGTGGCGAGAGTGAACTGGTCACTCTCGAGACGGGGTCGTCCTGGAAGTGGAAGGCCATGCGCTGTATTTACAGGCACCGGGCACACCGTTGCGTGCCCTCATGGATGATACGCGTGATGTATATAATGAGGGATGGCACCAACGAGTGGACTCTTTGTTTAGTATCACAATGGTAAAGGCATTGTTCGGGTGCTTACCTCAAGTACGTAATGTACCACGAGTCGTGGATGACACGGAAGTTTCCCCAGTCTTGTCGGTAAAGCGTGCAACCTCTGCAGAGTGTAAAACTATTCGAATAGCCGTGTCCACGGTTAAGGACAGTTGGGTGGTGCTGCTTAGACTATGTCCAGAAGTTTTCATAAACTTGGTGTGAGTGTGTGCGGATGATAGAAGAATGATACTTGAGTCAAGTATGAAGACTTGATGTGATGATTGAACATGAGATGTTCAACCCCTACTTATGGTGATATCTGTAACTTGCTCACATGGATTTCCGCCAACTTTTGATGCATGCTTACACATAGTTACTTGATCATGATAGTGCATTTACAACTAGCTATTTGCAAAATACCTACTGTCATGGGAACGAGCCTAACAGCAGATGGTAGGGGTACGAAAGGAGAGGGTAGAGTCCTAGCTATGGCAAGGATGTACACATGGATGTATGAGTTCAGGTCCCTCTCATGGAGGTAACATCCCCATGTCTCAGTGCTCGGGAGCTTATGTCGTGTGGAATATATGGATTACAATTGTTGCGAAACCTTGTGCAGGAAGGGAGGGGCAACTTATATAGAGTTTGCTGCCCCTCATAATTGCCCAGCATCAAAGGGTCCGATCGTGGGGTTAAAGTTTGCTGTTACTGGTAACATACGTAATAAAAGCTACTAATGTCCGCTCGTTAGGCTCTTGATGTTGGCTCTTGGTCTTCTGGCGCCAAGTGAGCGTGAGGTCTTCCGAGTGACAGGCGACTGCCGAGTGAAGGAAGGACACTCCGAGTGGATATCTATCGAGTGACTTTGAACGTCTCCATGAATACACTTGGAAGTTCATGCTTGATCTTCAAGTCCTCCCATGTAGTGTCCTTAGGTAGGGTATGTAGGCCTTGTCGAGGACCCTACCCTAGGTACATATCCTCGTCATTAGCCCCTGAATGGGTTGGGGTTCGAGTGGTGAAATGAGGTATCAACATCAACCTTTAGTTAGGGCATCAAATCCTCCGAATGACATTTGGGATTTCAAGAAAACTTGCGTCGACAGGACTCTGAGTATTAACGTCCTTTCAGGATCGGCACGCAAAGTCTTTCGAATGATACTCGGGGCTTCAATGAAACTTGCGTCGATTGAATTCTTCTTCGGTCGCCCAGATCCATTCAGCCTTAAAAGTGCCTGAGTGGATGTTCCACACTTATTTTGCTCCGAGTGAACTGAAGGTATCTTGGAAGGTGACGGGTCGGTCTGACAGACCCGGATTTTGCGGGATACGAAAATTTGGGAAGCTCGCATGCGCGATGATGATGCCACAATTAGGGCAAGTGGAGTCACGACGCCTCGATTCCCACGCCGATCATATCGCCATGTACTAGGCATCGTCAGCGATTGGCGTGCGCGGTGATCTCGCGGGCCCACTGATCAGTGGGACACTCGGCGGAGTATAAAGTCTCACGCGCCGTGGTTGCACAGTACTTCCGCCCATACTTCCTCCCTTCCTCTGCCTCCCTGCCTCCAGCTCCCCATCTTGTTCTTCTCCGATGAGAGCCGTCGCTGAGATGATGAAAGGCACCACGGAAAAGCTGGAGCAACTAAGAAGGGGGCGACGAAGCTCAAGGACGAGAAGCCTTCGACTGCTCGATTCACCGCGCCAGCGGGATGGATGCAGGGGGACTTTGACACCTCTGTAGTCACTCGCAAGGACATGGAGGGCCTTTTTGCCGATGGGCTCATGGCGGATGGCGCCTGGAGGCTGCCAAGGGTGGAGCGCGAGCCTGAGCTGCGCGACGGGGAGTGGATCCTCCTTCTCTCGCACGTGGAAAGAGGTTTCTCCATGCCACCCCACCCGTTCTTTGGGGGATTTCTGAATTTGTTCGGTGCCCAACTACATCACCTCTCGCCAAATACCGTTGCATGTATGTCTGCATTCGTCACTTTGTGCGAGTGCTTTCTAGGCTGCTCTCCCCATTGGGGGTTGTTCAAGCACCTCTTTACGGTCAGATCTCATACCGTGAAGAAGGCTCTCCCCGCTGACGGGAAGACTCATGTGCTTCAGCTGTGTGGAGGTTTAGGAGTTCATAAAAGAGTGCGTAGTTCCTTCCCTGCCATGACTTTTCCTGAGTCTGTCAGAGGTTGGCAGTCGACCTGGTTCTACTACAAAGATGCAGCATCGCCCAATATGTCGACTGGCCTTTTCCCGTATACACCCGACCATCATGCTATCCCCAAATCTCTGAGGGTGACCAAAGAGGAGCACGTCCAAGTGGGTATCTTAGTTGAAGCGGTGGTGCAGCTGATTCGAGGTGGAGTGACCGGTATGGACCTGTTGGAGACGTTTCTCGGTCGATGTATTCACCCGCTCCAAGCTTGAGACCACACCATCTGGCACTACGCGGGCCCGAAGGACTCGACCAGGATGCATCCCGAAGAAGTTCTGCAGAAAACTGTCGAGCACTGGCTTGGTAGCATCACTGGAGCTTGCGACAATCCTTTGGGAGCCATGAGGATCTGACCTTACTCGGCCGAAAACCCGTCGAAGAATCTGGTGAGTTACGTGGTGCCGACTGATGTGTTTGTACTGTCGAGTGATACATTGACTTATAAACTGTCTTCCTCACTTGAATCATGCAGGAGTGGACGAACATGCACTCGCCTGTTCGTAACGGGAACCACGCTGAGGACAGCGTGGTGAGCGAGGACGACAACATGGACAGCGACGGTCCCTCTGATTCCAAAGATGAATACGCGGACTCCGACGAAGAGGAAGAAGTCGAGTCACCTCCCCGGTGCGAAGGCTGCACCAAGTCCCGTCAGGATCCGAAAGTTTTTGAGCATAGTGCTCCAAGCCCTAGCGAGAAAAACCCGGAGCGGAGTCGCCCTTCAACTGTTGAGGCGAGTGAGAGGCTGGCCAAACAGCCCAAGCAAGTCACGACCAAACCTTGCAAGGCTTTGCTTCGCATGAGGATGGCCGTACTTGTCGTCTCCACGTAAGATTTTTTTCTGAATTCTTTCTGTCGACTGAAGACTTGAGTTGCATCCGATCGAAAGTTGTTCAATCCGTCAGAGCTGCTACGTCTGTAACCTTGCCTCATCGAGACGGAGGGGAGGCGATGGATACCGACACTGCTGATGCTGGCACTTCTCATAGAGGTTAGTAAGATGTTGATTTGTCCGAACGGGACTCGACATATGCAAACATTAACATTGTCGATTGTTGTTGCAGAGGTCATTCAGGTGGAAGACGACGAGGAGCACTTTGACACTTCGCGCACTCGCACCCAAAGAGCCTCGTCAGCGCAGGCGCCTCAGCACTCGACTGCGGAGTCTCCCCAGGGGATAGGTGCCTCGACGCAACTCAGAGCTGAACCGGCAGTAGCTTTGTCGCATGCTCGTCCAGCTATCTCGACTGTTGTGACGTCGACTCCAACTGGACCCACTCAAACTGCCTCAGCTACTCGAGCAACCATGTCGATCCCGCCTATGACGATCTTCACTCTGAATCGCGTTCCGGAAGATCAGACCAGAGCTGCGAAGGAGGACATGATCCAGGCGGAGAAGATCATGCTGAGAACCAAGGAGGCGTACGAGGACAGCAAGCTGGCTTACAACATTAGCGTAGCCCTCCGCACCAATGTCCGAGTAAGTTCGATTGTAAGTACATTTCCAATTGAATTCCATTCTTTTCTTGCCTGCTATACACCCATTGGGTGATTGTTGTAGAATGTTTGAAATTTCTCCACTCGAATAGATTGGATCGTAGTCAAGTAGGATTGGGATCAATAGTACGCGTGGTAGTAGAGTCACTCGACATGTCGAGTGTTTTTTCCCTGACGAGTTACTCAATGGATCAAGAGTTAACCGTCTCAGTGGGGGCACTCTTAGTGCACCCACTAGGTGTAGTCCCCGAGGCCGCTGTCGAGTGCTTGTATCGGCAGGGGTCTTAGAGCTTGTCTTACCCACCACTCCATAGTTATTCTGTAGGTTTCATGGATATTATTGACAAACCATGATATGATGCTGCATAAGGACATATTGAACTTCACAGAGCAAGGAGGCACGTCACTCGACGGGTCAAGTGTTCTACCAGGGTTGACCTTGTCGAATGTTTTAATAACCAGTGGGGGCACGCTAAGTGCACCCACTGGGTGTAGTCCCCGAGGCTACTATTAATCGCAGACGATAAGCAGTAGGCTTGAAAACTTGTCGTACGCATGGTACTACAGTCACTCGACATGTCGAGTGCATTTTTTCTCTAACGAGTTACTCGATGGATCAAGAGTTAACTGTCTTAGTGGGGGCACTCTTAGTGCACCCACTGGGTGTAGTCCCCGAGGCTATTGTTAATCGCAGACGATAAGCAGTTGGCTTGAAAACTTGTCGTACGCGTGGTACTAGAGTCACTCGACATGTCGAGTGCATTTTTTTACTGACGAGTTACTCGACAGATCGAGACTTAACCGTCTCAGTGGGGCACTCAGTGCACCCACAGGGTGTAGTCCCCAAGACTGTTGCCGAATGCTTGCATCGGCATGGGTCTTAATAGAGACAACTTTAAAAAAAATTACAGCACGCGGAGTGCTAAGACCACTCGACATGTTGAGTGGACTTTTTGCTTGAATTCTTCTTAGGTTGTTCCAAGGTTGTAAGATAGTCATTCGCCGGTGTTTATAACTCAGTCGACTGTCTAGGAACCACTTGTCAATTGAATTCCTGACTTTTGTTAGTTCCAGACGACTTGCAAACTTGGGACGCAGTACAAGGACGTGGAGGATGAAGGAACCGGCTACGATTGGATCTAGCGGTCTCGAACAACGCTCTGGAGCGAGCGCGTGCTGAGATGAAGTCTTTGGGAGGTAATTACTTCTGACTTTCCGCATTCCCCTCTTCATTCTTCATGTTTTGAACTGAGTGCTCTCACTCAAACAGACGTACGCAATGAAAACTGTGGACTCCAAGCACAACTCAACAATGTTGTTTCTTTAGATTCCATGAACAAGGCACTAGAGGAGAAGGACAAGGCGCTTGCTGACGCTCAATGAGTGGGCAAGGACAAGACTGAAGATGCAGATTGGAAGCTGGTAGCCGCCAAGAAGCTGGAGGATGAGAACACCAAGTTGAAGCAAGAGCGTGCGGACCTCGTCAACAAGTCCGAGCAACTGACCAAGAGGAGTAATGGCCTCGAGAAGCATTTGGGCGAATTCTCGAGGAAGATGTATATTCTGCTCTACGGTGAGTGTTTCTTGTCAACTAAGCTTTGTAAAATCTTTGAGGGTTGCAGTTTACTGATTCTCCTCCCATTCCCCATCCTTCAACAGAATTCTGCCAAGACTTTGAGAAGAAGAAAGAGGAGGTTGAGCCCAATCTGGATCCCACCAAGTCACCAGTTGCTGATGTAGTGGCGATGAACCTGCTCTGACTCAACATCCAACTCCAAGGCATCCTGGCCTATATAGTCCGACTGAAATCTCCCATGCAGAGAATCAACAAGGAGCTATGGCCCTAGGACACTATTCAGCTCGACCTCAACTGTATAATGGTTCGCCTGAATGAACTTCCCAGTCGAGTGCAGGCTTGGAAGAAATCTACTGCTCGCTGGGGGGCCGACGTGGTGTTATCACTTGTCAGGGTCCATTGCAGGGACGTGAGGGAGGAGAAGTTGAAGGAGCTCCAGGTGGTAAACACGAAGAAACTCCAGTTTAGGACTTCATGGAAACCTTCATCAAGGCAGCCACCAGAATCGCCGACGGCATCGACATGGACACTTTTGTCGAGCCCGCAAGCCTGTCACCTGTTTAAGAAACCTGGTCTTTGGAACAAACACTTATATTTGCCTCGGTATGCCGAGTGGAATTGTATCCATTAAAACTTCATTCAGGCCTTAGGCCTAAGCACATTTGCTTCCGCATGAAACGTTTATCCGTGGTTTACCCGTTGGATTTTATTTCTATTTGGCTTTGAATCGTCTGTTCGACTGAGTTTGTTTTTAACTTAAGCGACGCGTGTTCGCAGCTAAGCCCCCGAGTGTGAGGATTGCTCATCACTCGGAGTATTTTCGAACTTAGGTGAATGTCGATTCATGGCTAAGTTGTCGAGTGAATGGATTACTATCCACCCGATGAGGTTTTTTACTTAGGGGAAACGTGTTTCGCAACTAAGCCCCCGAGTGTGAGGATTGCTCATCCCTCGGAGTATTTTATAACTTAGGCGAATGTTGTTTCGTAGCTAAGCTGTTGGGTGAACGGATTACTATCCACCCGACGAGGTTTTCAACTTAGGCGAAAAACGTGTTTCGCAGCTAAGCCACCGAGTGTGAAGATTGCTCACCACTCGGAGTATTTACAAACTTAGGCGAATGTCAATTCGCAACTAAGTTGTCGAGTGAATGGATTACTATCCACCCGATGAGGTTTTTAACTTAGGCGGAACGTGTTTCGCAGCTAAGCCCCCGAGTGTGAGGATTGCACATCACTCGAAGTATTTTCGAACTTAGGCGAATGTCGATTCGCAGCTAAGATGTCAAGTGAACGGATTACTATCCACCCGACGAGGTTTTTTACTTAGGCGAAACGTGTGTTGCAGCTAAGCCTCCGAGTGTAGGATTACTCATCACTGAGAGTATTTTCGAACTTAGGAGAATTTCGATTCACAGCTAAGTTGTCGAGTGAATGGATTACTATCCACCCGATGAGGTTTTTAACTTAGGCGAAACATGTTCACGGCTAAGCCCCCGAGTGTGAGGATTGCTCTTCACTCGGAGTATTTTCGAACCTAAGCGAAGACAGATTCGCAAATAGGCCATCGAGTGAATGGACTGCTAGCCACCCGACAGGGTTTTTAACTTACACGAAACATGTTCATGGCTAAGCCCCCGAGTGTGAGGATTGCTCATCACTCGGAGTATTGTTGAACTTAAGCGAAGAAGGATTCACAAATAGGTCATCCAGTGAATGGACTGCTATCCACCCGACAGGGTTTTTAACTTAGGCGAAACATCTTCATGGCTAAGCCCCCAAGTGTGAGGATTACTCTTCACTCGGAGTATCCCGAAGGATGTAACTGTACGATTGGATCCAACGATATATATTGCAGAAACGTGAATTGCATTGATGTAGTATTCTTATTACATCAGAAGATTCTTGTCTCAAGTATAAAAAAGACAGAGCAGATCTGGATTCCAGGCTCGTGGCTCGTCTATCCGCTTCATGAGATTATACGGGTGCTAGGCTCCATTGTTTAGCACCTTAGTGACGACAAAAGGGCCTTCCCATGCAGGAGCAAGCTTGTGAGGTCGGTGTTGATTCACTCGGACCACTAAGTCTCCCTCATGAAATGTCCGACTCTTGACATTGTTCGCATGAAAGCGCCGCAGGTCTTCCTGATACGCAGTAGTCCGGATCAGAGCCATCTCTAGCTCCTCCTCCAAAATATCTACACCATCCTGTCTGGCCTGTTCAGCTTCAGCCTCAGAATATAGCTCCAATCGAGGAGGGTTGTGGGCCAAGTCACTCAGCAATACGGCTTTAGGACCATAGACAAGGAAGAAAGGAGTTCGTCCAGTCAACCAATTAGGCATTTTCCTTAGACCCCACAAAACAAACGGCAACTCGGTTACTCAGGCTCCGACGACATGATCCAAATCGCACATGAGACGAGGCTTCAGACCTTGCAGGATGAGACCATTAGCCCGCTCGACTTGCCCATTGGTTTGAGGATGCTTAACTGATGCATAATCCACTCAGGTGCCTTGGGAGTTACAGAAGTTCCTGAATTCTTCTGAATCAAAATTAGTGCTATTGTTCGTGATGATGTTGTGCGGAATGCCGTATCGAATAATGCTCTCTCTCATGAACGTGACCGCCGTATGGGAGTTCAGCTTTTTGATTGGCTTGGCTTCTATCCACTTGGTGAATTTGTCGACTGCTACCAACAAGTGAGTGAATCCTCCTTTTCCGGGTCGAAAGGGGCCAACCATGTCGTGTCCCCAAACCGCAAACGGCTAGGCGAGAGGAATTGTCTTCAGAGCAGACGCCGGCTTGTGTGACAGGTTCACATAGAACCGGTAACCATCGCAATGATAAACGATGTCTTTAGCCATCTCATTAGCTCGTGGCCAGTAATAACCGGCTCGATATGCTTTAGAAACAATCGTCCTTGAACGCATGGTGGCCACAAGTTCCTGAGTGAATCTCGTCTAGAATCATTTGGCCTTCCTTGGGGGAAATGCAGCGCTGGGTGACACGAGTCGCACTCTCTCTGAACAGCTGATCTCCCATTACAATGAAAGCCTTGGACTTGCGCACAATCTGTCGAGCCTCTGTTTCATCTTCAGGGAGCTCTTGTCTGAGGATATAGGCAATATAAGGCATAGTCCAATCGGGAATGATAACTAGAATTTCCATGACCAGGTCAATCACTGCAGGGACATTGACTTCAGTCGAGTCGGTGGAACTCAAAGCTTGTGGGGGCTCTTCAGTGAATGGATCTTCTTGAACTGAAGGAGTGTGCAAGTGCTCGAAGAACACACCACTCTTGATAGGCCATCGAGTGGAACCAATCTTGGACAGCTCATCGGTCGCTTGATTTCTCAATCGGGGAACATGATGAAGTTTCAGGCCTTCAAATTTCTTCTCCAACTTCTGGACTGCATTGTAGTATCCAGTCACAGCGGGGTTTCGGACATCCCACTCCTTCATCACTTGATTCACCACGAAATCTAAGTCGCCATACACCATCAGGCGCTTGACGCCGAGTGAGGTAGCCATGCGCAACCCATACAAAAGTGCTTCATACTCTTCCCATTGTTGGAGGAATCAAATTGAATTTGCAGGACATAGCTAAGCTAGTCACCCCTGGGAGTTATCAAGACAACCCCAGCACCGAACCCATTCAACATTTTGGAGTCATCAAAGAACATCGTCCAATGTGTCGAGTGAACTTGGATAGGCTGTTGCTGCTCAATCCACTCGGCCATGAAATCTGCCAATGCTTGGGACTTGATTGCTTTCTTGGCTTCGAATCTGATCTCAAAGTGTCCAAGCTCGATTGCCCATTTAGCCACTCAACCTGATGCGTCTTGATTATTGAAAAATTCGGACAAGGGAGCATCACTGACGACTGAAATCGAGTGGTCTTGGAAATAATGCGCCACCTTCTTTGCTGATAGGTAAATACCGTAAACCAGCTTCTGATAGTGTGGATATCTTTGCTTTGAGGGGGGCAATACTTCCGAGACATAATAAACTGGCCGCTGAACTTTATAAGCTTTACCCTCCTCTTCTCGCTCGACAGTCAGTACTGTACTGATGACCTGATTTGTGTCCACGATGTACAGGAGCAAGGGCTCCTTGCTGGCAGGAGCAGCAAGCACCGGCTGAGTGGAGAGCAGGGCTTTGAGCTCACCGAACGCTGCTTTGGCTTCGGGAGTCCAGTCGAACGTGTCGGACTTCTTCATCAACTGATATAAGGGCAGAGCCTTCTCACCAAGATGAGAAATGAATTGACTCAATGGTGCCAACCAACCTATGAGCTTCTCAACATCGTGCACTAGCATGGGAGTCTTCATACGGGTGACGACACTGATTTTCTTAGGGTTGCCGTCAATCCCTCGCTCGGAAAGAGAAAACCGACTAACTTGTGGCCAGGGACAGTGAAAATACATTTCGCCAGAATCAGCTTTATGTCGAATCGCCTCAGATTAGCAAATGTCTCGGCCAAGTCAACGAGCAAGTTGGAACCATTGTGGGACTTGACCACGATATCGTCCATGTATGCCTCGACATTCCAAGGGATCTGGTCGAGTAAACATTTTTGAATCATGCACATAAAAGTAGCACCGGCATTCTTGAGACCAAAAGGCATGGTGATGTAACAAAAACACCCGAATGGTGATGAAGGCTGTCTTTATTTCATCTGGGCCATACAGACAGATCTGATGGTACCTAGAATAAGCATCCAAAAAGATAAATGCTCACACTCCGATGTCGAGTCAACAATTTGATCTATGCGGGGGAGTAGAAAATGATCTTTTGGGCACACCTTGTTGAGGTGTTTGAAGTCAATGCACATGCGCAACGACTTATCTTTCTTTGGCACCATCACAACATTCGAGAGCCACTCGGAGTGGTAAATCTCCTGAATGAACTTGGCTTGCGAGAGACGGTCCACTTCTTCTTCGATTGCTTTGCGCTTCTCTATCGCTGAGCGATGCAAATGCTCCCTGACGGGTGTGGCTTTCAGATCCACTCATAGACGATGCTCAGCCAGCTCCCTGGGAATCCCCGGCATGTCAGCAGGCTTCCATGATAAGATATCCTAGTTCTCACGGAGGAACTGGATGAGCTCGGCTTCCTATTTACTGTTGAGTGTTGTTGAGATATTCGTCGGAGGAGCGGTTGGATCCATCGGGTGGATGTGTACCTTCTTCACTTCCCGTGCTGACAGAAATGCTGACTCGGAAGCCAGCTTCTATGCACGGAGCAAATAGGCAGGGTCGGCGGTTTTCTTGTACTCCTCCAACTCAACCATGGCCATCTGGTGATCGGCAATCTTGAAGCCTTGCTAGAGGCACTCTTTGGCCCGTTGTCGATTGCCAGTGACCGTGATCACGCCCTTAGGGCCTGGTATTTTCAACTTGAGATACACATAACATGGTCGGGCAATCAAACGTGCATACGCGGGTCGACCCAAAATGGCGTGGTAAGCACTCTTGAAATCCACGACTTCAAACGTCAACTTTTCTTTTCGGAATTTTTTGTCATTCCTGAATGTCACATCCAATGCTATCTGGCCGAGTGACTTGGTCTTCTTTCCTAGGATGACCCCGTGAAACTGCATGTTGCTTTCACTTAGACGGGACATTGGAATGCCCATCCATTTCAGGGTATCCGCATAGAGAATGTTCAGGCCGCTGCCGCCGTCCATGAGGACCTTGTTGGGGAATGTTGCATGGGAAACAAAAAATTTGCTATGCACACGAAGATCTATCCATGGTGATGAGCACCCACGAGAGGGAGAGTGGATCTACATACCCTTGTAGATCGCTAAGCGGGAAGCGTTAAGAAACGCGGTTGGTGTAGTCGAACATCTTCGCGATCCAAATCGCCGAGCATCCCACGATCACATCACAATCCGTCCCGCGATCCAATCACCATCCGTCCCACGAACTCATCACGATCCGTCCCGTGAACTCATCACGAACGGTCTCATGATCTTGTTCACGGTCCTTCCGAACTAGCGCCGAACGGACGGCACCTCCGCGTTCAGCACAGATGCAGCTTGATGACGATCTCCACTATCTTGATCCAGAAAGATTAAGTGGAGAGGGAGAAGAGTTCACCGGCAGCGTGACGGTGCTCCAGTGATGGTGGTGGAGCAATTCCGGCAGGGCTTCGCCTAAGCACTTCGGAACTAGTCTAGTCTAGAGGAACTTGATCTAGAAGTAGGGTTTAGACGTGGCTGAAAAACCTTGTCCAAAAAACCCTAAACCACTCATATATATAGGCGGAGGGGAGAGGAGGCTGCGCCCAAAGGAGGGCTCTCCTTTTGGTTCGGCCGAACTGGTGGAGGGAGAGTCCTCCTCCACATGAGAGTCCACCTCTCACACGAGAGGTGGAACTTGGGGAGGACTCCACCCCAAGTCGGTTTGGGACTTCTCTTCCTGCGCTTAGGCCACCTTGGCCGACCCCACCATCCCACTAGGGGCTGGTGGGTCACCACTTTGGCGCATGGGGTGGGTTGGCCCCACTGGTGGACCCCCGGGACCCATTCGTCACTCCCGGTACGCTACCGAAAGTGCCCGAAATCTTTCTGGAGTCCAAAACAGGACTTCCTATATATGAATATTTACCCCCGGACCATTCCGGAGCTCCTCGTGACGTCCGGGATCTCATCCGGGACTCCAAACTACCTTTGGTCACCACCATTCATAACTCTATACTACCAAAACGTCACTAAACCTTAAGTGTGCAGACCCTGCGGGTTCGAGAACTATGTAGATATGACCGAGACACCTCTACGGTCAATAACCAATGGCGGTACTTGGATGTCCACATTGCTTCCTACATATTCTATGAAGATCTTTATCGGTCGAACCTCTATGTCAAGGATTCAGTTAATCCCGTATGATGTCCCCTTTGTTCTTTGGTATGTTACTTGCCCGAGATTCGATCGTCGGTATCTCCATACCTAGTTCAACCTCGTTACCAGCAAGTCTCTTTACTCGTTCCATAATACAAGATCCCGCAACTAACAATTAGTCACATTGCTTGCAAGGCTCATTGTGATGTTGTATTACCGAGTGGGCCCCGAGATACCTCTCCGTCACACGGAGTAACAAATCCCAGTCTTGATCCATGCCAACTCAACAGACACCCTCAGAGATACCTGTAGAGCACCTTTATAGTCACCCAGTTACATTGCGACATTTGATACACATAAGGCACTCCTCCGACGTCCGTGAGTTGCATGATCTCATGGTCATAGGAACATATACTTGACATGCGGAAAATAGTTGCAATAAACTGACACGATCATATGCTACGTTTGTAGTTTGGGTCTTGTCCATCACATCATTCTCCTAATGATGTGATCCCATTATCAAATGGCATCTCATGTCCATGGCTAGGAAACCTTAACCGTCTTTGATCAACGAGCTAGTCCATTAGAGGCATACTAGGGACATGGTTTTGTCTATGTATCCACACATGCATCTAAGTCTCCGATCAATACAATTTATAGCATCGAGAATAAACGATTATCTTGAACAAGGAAATATGATAATAACTAATTTATTATTGCCTCTAGGGCATATTTCCAACAGTCTCCCACTTGCACTAGAGTCAATAATCTAGTTCACATCACCATGTGATTCGCATTGTTATGAATCTAACACCCAATGAGTTCTGGGGTTCAATCATGCTTTGCACGCGAGAGAGGTCTTATAGTCAATGGGTCTGCGACATTCAGATCCATGTGTAGTTTGCAAATTTCTATGTCAAACCGTAAACATTGCTACCACACTCCACTCGGTACTATTCCAAATGGCTGCTCCGCTATACGTATCCAGATTGCTACTACGAGTCATCTGGATTGGTGTTAAAGCTTGCATCGACATAACTCTTTACGACGAACTCTTTATCACCTCCATAATCGAGAAACATCTCCTTAGTCTTTTAGTTACTAAGGACAATCTTGACCGCTGTCCAGTGCTCCATTCCAGGATCACTTTGAAACCTTCTGGCCATACTTATGGCAAGGCTGACATCGGGTCTTGTGCACAGTATTGCATACATGATAGAGCCTATGGCTGAAGCATAGGTGATGACACTCATCTTTTCTCTATCTTCTACAGTCACTGGGCATTGAGTCTTACTCAACTTTATACCTTACAAATCAGGCGAAAACTCTTTCTCTAACTGATCCATTTTGAACTCTTTCAAAATCTTGTCAAGGTATGTACTCATTGAAAGTCTCATCAAGTATCTTGATCTATCTATATAGATCTTAATGCTCAACAATTAGGTAGCTTTATCTAGGTCTTCTTTTGAAAAACTCTTTTCAAACAACCGTTTATGCTCTCTAGAAATCCTACATCATTTCCGAATAGCAATATGTCATCCACATATACTTATCAGAAACTCAATAATGCTCCCACTCACTTTATTGCAAATACAAGTTTCTCGTAAACTTTGTATAGACTCAGAAACTTTGATCACCTCATCAAAGTGTATATTCCAACTCCGAGATGCTTGCTTCAGTTCATAGAAGAATCACTCAAGCTCACACACCTTTTAGCATCCTTAGGACTGACAAAACCTTCTCGTTGCATCTCATACAACCTTTCCTTAAGGAAGGAAACGATATTTGGGCATCCATCTGCTAGATTTCATAATTGAAAAATGCAGCAACTGCTAACATAATTCCAACATAATTTAGCCTCGCTACGAGTGAGAAAGTCTCATTGCAGTCAACTCCTTGAACTTGTCGTAAACTACTTTGCAACAAGTCGAGCTTTACAAATAGTAACATTTACCATCAGCGTCTGTATTCATTTTAAAGATCCATTTGTACTTAACGACCTGCCGTCCAACGAGCAAGTCTACCAAAGTCTATACTTGGTTTTCATACATGGATCCTTTCTCGGATTTCATGGCTTCTAACCGTTTGTTGGTTTCCGGGCCCATCATCGCTTCTCCATAGTTTGTAGGTTCATCGTTGTCCAACAACATGACCTCCAAGACAGGGTTGTCATACCACTCAGGAGTAGTATACATCCTTGTCGCCCTACGAGGTTTGATAGTAACTTGATCCTAAGCTTCATGATCATCATCATTAACTTCCTCTTCAACTAACGTAGGCTTCATAGAAACAACTTCCTGCGCTGCGCTACTCTCTGGTTGAAGTAAAGGTTCAATAACCTCATCAAGCTCTAATTTCCTTGTAGGTCGATAGTAACTTGATCTGAAGCTTTCATGATCATCATCATTAACTTCCTCTTCAACTGACATAGGCTTCACAGAAACAGCTTTCTGTGCTGCGCTACTTTCTAGTTGAAGCAGAGGTTTCAACAACCTCATCAAGTTATATCCTCCTCCCACTCAACTGTTTCAAGAGAAACCCTTTCTCGAGAAAGGACCCAGTTTAGCAGCAAACATTTTATGCTTGGATCTGAGATAGAAGGTTCACCCAACTGTTCTTAGGGTATTCTATGAAGATGTATTTGTCCGCTTTCGGTTCGAGATCATTAGGTGAAAACTTTTTCCACACAAGCGTCACAGCCCCAAACATTAAGAAATGACAGCTTAGGTTTCTATCAAACCATAGTTCATACAGTGTCATCTCAACGGCTTTAGATGGTGCCGTATTTAAAGTGAATGTAGTTGTCTCTAATGCACAACCCCAAAATTATAGTAGCAAAATGATAAGAGACATCATAACATGCACCATATCCAATAGAGCATGACTATGACGTTCGGACATACCATCACACTATGGTGTTCTAGGTGGCGTGTGTTGTGAAACAACTTTCACATTGTCTAAAGTTGTATGCCAAACTCATAACTCAGATATTCACCTCCACGATCATATCGCAGATACTTTTATCTTCTTGTCATGATGATCTTAAACTTCACTCTGAATTTGCTTGAACTTTTCAAACGATTCAGACTTGTGTTTCATTAAGTAAATATACACTATATCTACTTAAATCATCAGTGAAGGTAAGAAAATAACGATATCCACTGCATGCTACAAGACTCACTGGATTGCATACATCAACATGTATCATTTCCAATGAATCACTTGACCGCTTCATCCAACGGGTTTTTTAAGTCATCTTGTCCAAGAGGCATGGTTCGCATGTCTCAACCGATTCGAAATCGAATGAGTCCAAAGATCCATCAGCATGGAGTTTCTTCATGCGCTTTATTCCAATATGACATTTAGCGGGAGTGCCACAAGTATGTGGTACTATCATTATTAACTTCATATCTTTTGACATCAATGTTATGAACATGTGTATTACTACGATCAAGATTTCAACAAACCATTCTCGCTGGGTGCATGACCATTGAAGGTATTATTCAGGTAAACAGAATAACCATTATTCTCTAACTTAAATGAATAACCGTATTGCAATAAACATGATCTAATCATGTTCATGCTTAACGGAAAACACCAAATAACATTTATTTAGGTTCATCACTAATCCTGAAGGTAGAGAGAGCGTGCGATGTTGATCTCATCAACCTTGGAAACATTTCCATCACATATAGTCACCTCACCCTTAGCTAGTTCTCTGTTTATTCCGTAGCTTTTATTTCGAGTTACTAACATTTAGCAACCGAATCGGTATCCAATACCCAGGTGCTACTAGGAGTACTAGCAAGGTACACATCAATAACTCGTTATATCAAATATACTTCTATCAATGTTGCCAGCCTTCTTATCTACCAAGTTTCTAGGGTTGTTCCACTTCAGCGACCGCTCACCTCATAACAGAAGCACTTAGTCTCGGGTTGAGTTCAACTTTGGGCTGCTTCACTAGAGCAGCAACTGACTTGCTATCCATGAAGTTTCCCTCCTTGCTCTTGCCCTTCTCGAAACTAGTGCTTTGATTAACCATCAACACTTGATGCTCCTTCTTGATTTCTACCTTCGCGGTGTCAAACATCGCGAACAGCTCAGGGATCAATATTTCTATCCCTGGCGTTTTCTAGTTCATCACTAAGTTCTAGTTGCTTTAGTGACAGTGACTTGGAGAACTATATCAATCACTATCTTTATCTGGAAGATCAACTCCCACTTGATTCAAGCGATTGTAGCACCCAGACAATCTGAGCACATGCTCAATGATTGAGCTATTCTCTTTCATCTTGCAAGCAAAGAATCTTGTCGGAGATCTCATATCTCGCAACACGGGCACGAGCCTGAGATCCTAATTTCAGCTCTTGGAAACATCTCATATTCTTCGTGACGTTCAAAACGTTTTGGAGCCTCAATTCTAAGCCGTAATGCATGACGCACTAAACTATCAAGTAGTCATCAGAATGTGCCTGTCAGATGTTCACAACATCTACAGACGACGCTAGAGCAGTTGGCGCACCGAGCGGTGCATTAAGGACATAAGCCTTCTGTGCAGCAATGAGGACAATCCTCAGATCACGGAACCAATCCACAATATTGCTACCATCATCTTTCAACTCTATTTCTCTAGGAACATATAAAAATTAAGGGAGCTACTGTGCGAGCTAGTAATCTACAACATAATTTGCAAAGACACTATTGACTATGTTCATGATAATGAGTTCAATTAATCATATTACTTAAGAACTCCCACTCAAATTGACATCCCTCCGGTCATCCGAGTGATACATGATCCAAATTCACCAACTCAAGTCCGATCATCACGTGAGTTGAGGTGGTTACAATGGTGAACATCATCATGTTGATCATATCTACTATATGACTCATGTTTGACCTTTCGGTCTCTTATGTTCCGAGGCCATGTCTGTACATGCTAGGCTCGTCAAGTTTAACCTGAGTGTTCTGCGTGTGCAACACTGGCTTGCACCCATTGTATGTGAACGTAGAGTCTATCACACCCGATCATCACTTGGTGTCTCTACACGACGAACTTTCACAATGGTGCACACTCCACTACTAGGAAAAGGCATTCTAGTGGTGCACCACTTTTGCCTACTAATGGCGTACTGGTGGTGCGCCACTAGTACCACGCCATTCGAATTAAATTCTAATGGCGCACCCCTGGTGCGCCATTAGAATCTGGTGTACTAATGATGCACCAGGATGTGTGCCATTAGTATAGCCAACAGTGCGCCATTAGTATGCCTCCCAGGGGGCCATATGTACCCGTGTGCTTTGGCATACTAATGGCGCACTAGTGGCTGATGCGCCATTAGAGTCTTTTTTACAGTGCGCCATTAGAGTCTTGTGTGGTGCGCCACTAGTATGAATATTAGGAATTTTTTTTTCTTTTCTGATATTTTCACAGGTTACAAAATATATTATTGGATAGAATTTATACAACACCACACAGAAACAGCAGATTCATCGAATACAATAGAAGATTAGTCTCCGAATGCAAATCATCATATTAGTCTCCCAATTCAAAAGACCGAACAAAGATAGAACATTACAAGTCTCGAGACCGCAAGTAGCGAGTTTGTCTTCACATTACAACTCAATATCGATCATCTAAACTACCATCACATAGAAGAGAGCTGCGGTCATCACGATGAGCATAATCCCGATGAAACTGGTCTTCATCCGGTTCCTCCAACGCTCCCTCCTCTCTCCCGCTAGATAGCGCGCATATCTAGATTCCGCCTCCGCCCTAGTGGTGTACCCTTTGTAACTGTTACCGTTGAAACGGTGAACCTGTCTCCGACACTCCTAGTCGTCGTAGACTCCGAGAACCTTACCCTTGTACACAACATAAGACGACATCTCTATGCACTAGCCAAACAAAACGTTAGTAGCAATTCACGGACAATACATAAGCAATATATAAGTATGTAACAAAAGGATCGGAAGAGAAAAGCAAGACATCAATAGCATCGGTTACATCTAAGTTGAACGACTGTCCAAACCAAAGAGACATACAAGTTCATTAAAGTTTAATTACAACATGAGCCAATCGATGTTTCAGAACTACACATAGCATCACTACTTTGGACTCGACTCAAGGGATCGGAGCATGCATGAAGCTGGCGTCTCTCGTGATGGTCATGAAATCGCGGGCGTTGTCAGCCTGCATTTGTAGCGTTGTGTCTATCTCACTGTTGGACGGTTGATTTCTGAGGTTGAACTGCCCCGAGGTACGAAGGACATCTTGATGGATGATTTCCGCAAACTCTGACTGGATGCGAAAGAACTCTTTTCTGATGTCCGCGTCCTAGATTGCCGACAAGTTCTCGGCCCAATCTTTGAGATTACTTGGTAGCAGAAGGTGATGAAGGTCCCGTACGATCGCCCGCATGTGATGGATGGCGTAGTAGGCATCCTTCTGACCGCGAGGCGGCTGCTTGACGCACCAGAACTTCGTATTGTGGGCGAACACGTGCTTGCCGTACTTACGAACTGCCCTGGTGAAGGTGCCTCCAGATTTGGCGTAGCCGGGGAGAACATCATCAAGAACTTTCTTGACATTTGTGTAGTCTTTCTTCGACTGACGGTCCAAGTCGAAATACGTGGCCATGGAATATTTCGGGCTTAAGAAGATGAGTGTGCAATGTGTGTCACTGCACAAAACACGGAATGTTAAAAAAAACGATCGAAATCTAAGAAATCATATGTTACGCGGCGGTTGAGGGGACGACTTACTCGGGAAAGTAAGGCACGATGAAGTTATCCTTATCTGGGTTTGCCAGAATGATGCCTTCGAGGTAAGAACTCGCGACTTGCCGGTCCCTAGCGCTGCCCAATATCTTGGCACGCATGTAGAAGGGGTCGACTATCACGATGTCCGGGGTCTTGTCTCCAATGATCCGCATCTCCATACTCAGCGAAAATAGCCGAACGAAGGTGTAGTGCAGCGGATGAAGGTTAAACATAGCGAAGATGTCATCAAAACCGCAGGACGATCGTACCCTCGACGGAGTTATCCACAAAGCCCTTGCCCTCTGGCACCTTGGCCATGAAAACTGGGTATGCCACGTCATTCTCTCTGAGATGCCGCTTCTCCAAAGAAAGAACACTGTCATGGAGACTCTGCATAGCACCGGTTGCAGCATTGAGCATATTCGGTGGTAGCATCGGCCTACCCGCCACATGCACCCTCCTCGAGATACCTTAGGTGAAGGTGGCCCGTCCTGAGCACGGATCGTACTCGGTGTCGGCTGGCTCGCACCCTTGTTGCTCTTTCTTTTCCGTCCCTTCTTCTTGATCTTCTTTAATGGGACCGAGTTCTGCTCACAGACCGCCTTCTTGAGTGTGTTGGGGCTGATAATATTTCGCACCTTGGCTATCTGAGGCTCGGTGAAGTCGGCAGCTGGAGGTGTCTCCTGAGAACTGAACGCCAGACGACGCTTGTTGCAATTGGGTTTCTCCACGGTACCAGCTAGATCGCGATCGTCTTTTGTAGGGTTGGGTTCTTGAGAAGGAGGCCCCAAGAATTTTTCATCGTACCCATGTTCGGCAAAGTACTTATCGACGTTGGTAAATGTACCGTCGTCGTTGTCGTCGTCGTCCGGATCCTGTGCCATATGCATGTTCGGATCCTGTGCCATAGGGATGTCCGGCATGTCCGGTAGCGTTGCGGTAGTCTTGCCATGGCTTGGCGCCGTTACGACTGGCGGTGTTTTCTTTGGGGTGGTGTCCCCCGCCCCCAAACGAATCTGGCTCTTCGGCCAAAGCAGGGGCCAGCTTAGGCAGGCGCTGAGGGTCATCAGATCATCTTAGTCGGCCCTGGCGGGTCGAATCGGAGGTAACAACTCGTCGTAGCCTGGCAGCACCCGAACCAGTTGAACCCTATACACGGTGGGTGGCATCAGATTACCGTGGAACATGGGGTTGCCCGGTTGAACGATTTTGCCCTTGGCGACATCGACCAACTCGTCATTCACGAAGTGTAGGAGAGTGCACGGAACGTCGGCGGCGCCCTGCGAAAACATGTAGGGCATCAGGGATGCCCAGTCAAAGGCAAGGAGATGAAGTCCTCGACCGAGAGGCTTAATTAGTTACCGTGATGATGGCGTCGAGCTCGGCTAATGTCGAGGCACCGCCAACGGCGGGTGTGCAATTGACGGAGGGGCCGCTTGCCGCCGAGGTGCCGGCCAGCGTACACCAAGGTGCATTAAGCTCCAATGCCCGTGCCGGCATCGGAGACACCAATACCGCCGCTGCCGGAAACACCAATACCGCCGCCGCCGGAGACACCAATGGCACCGCCTGCGCGTTGTGCGAGTTGCTGGCCGTGAAGCTAGGAATTGGGGGCGGCCCCTGTTGGCCGCCCGCAATCCACCCCCGCAGCCCCTCAACCAAGGTAGGCATAATGGCAGTGATCGTCGCTCCCAGTTGGTCTCGCACTTGCTCTGAGACTATCTCCGGAATCCGCACCACTTGTGCCTTGAGTTCTTGAACCTCGCGCGACTGGCTTTCCGAGCTGGTCTTTCTCTCCTTTCGCCCACTAGAGTTATAGTATGACGACCATTTTGTGGACAAGCCTTTGTTGGCCACACGACCATCTGACGACGGCTTAATGAGCTTATCCTTGTTTTTCATTACGTTCAACGCCCTATTTAGAGTGCTGTCCCAAGGGGTGCTCTGAGACGACCCCGCGCTACTGCTTTCAGTCTTCTTCGCTAGAACAAGCTCAAGCGCCCTGGTCTTCGGATCCGTGGTAAGCTCCTTTATTACCGGGTCCTCCTTGTACCGGGCCCTGACATAGTTCCTGGTCTACTTGTCACTGTATTTCTCGAAGCGGGGCGGTAGGCCTTCCTCGGCACGCTCCGTGTCCTCCTTATCCCATATAGGCTCCGCCACTCTGTAACCGCCAGGACCGAGTTTGTGTTCCCCTAAGTTCAACTCCCGCATTTCTTTCCCCCACTGACTTGATTCGGAGGTTGCGCTGCTCTCGCACTTGATCTTGAACTCCTTGTAGTCATCTTCGCTGATCGAAGGATTTTTCGCCTTGATCTTCTCATAACTATCACCTTTGTCAATCATTCTCCTCACCGTGCTTCTCCAAGTAGACACGGCCTTGCTCATCCTCGTGAGGGCGGCACTGTTCACTTTATTCCCTGAGAGCCGTGTGTTTTCAAATTCAGCGGGGAACTTGTATCGTTCGTGCAGCTTCGTGAAGAGGAGGTTGCGCAAATTCCCTCGGTCCTTATGCCTTAGGTTCTCGGTGTTGATCTAGACGGTGCTCCGGAGAATGCACCCGAGCTGAACCGAGTACCCCTTGACTGTATGTTTGGGCTCCGTTGGATGCCCGTCGGAGTCCACTTGAGTAAATTCCTCCTTGATGGTGCGGAGCGCGTTCGGGCACCGGTCCTTCCGTTGCCTCTTCGGTTGGCTGCCATCTGTGTGTGCGCTGCCATCATTAGTGGTGGCATCCGCGGCGGCACCATCAGCGGTGGCATCCTCGGCGGCACCATCAGTGGTGTCATCCCCGACGCCACTATGGGTTGTGTAGTCAGGATTGGTGTCTTCCACGGCGTCCTCATAGAGGTGAGGTTGTTCCTCCATCTCCTGGGACAGCTCCCAGAATTGCTTGCCGCTCGAACCGCCGGCCTCATCGTTGTGGGCCATGTTTCGCTCTAAATAGGAAAAAAGTTTGGTCAAAAAGTTGGTTATTGTCAAGGAACAAGATCATGGTCTCATCATTTAGGGTTTGTCGACACCGAGGCATCCTAAAAGCTAAGCTTTTATCATTTAGGGTTTGTCGACGCCGAGGCACCCTAAAAGCCTAAGCTTTCATCATTTAGGTTTTTATCGACACTGAGGCACACTAAAAGCCAAGGTTCTATAATTTAGGGTTTGTCGATGCTGAGGCACCCTAAATGCTAAGTAAAGTTTTCATCATTTAGGGTTTATCGATGCCGAGGCACCCTAAGTTGACTGATATATATGGGTATCTTCTAATAATATACCCTATCAAGAAAAGGGAAGGAGAATTCTAAGTTGGGCCTAATCACTTGGCTCTATTGCCACCTATGGTTTAATGCAGCAAGAATAAAGGGGCAGTTAATCCTACTTAATTAAGTACTAAGATACCCCGGCCCATGCATTTGTCGCAAGTACCCCATATGACCTATTTTTAGCAAAGTCATGCTAAACTTCACGGAAAATTTCAGCATGACCTTTGCTGAAAATAGGACATATGGAGTACCCGAATTTGCCAGAACGGAAGTTAATCGACATTCCGGCAAACTCAAGGGCCTCTTGGGGTACCTGCAAAATCATCACGACATGATGGTCGGAGACAAAACCTCAAGAATCATCAAGAGTTGCAATAAACTGACACGATCATATGCTACGTTTGTAGTTTGGGTCTTGTCCATCACATCATTCTCCTAATGATGTGATCCCGTTATCAAATGACATCTCATGTCCATGGCTAGGAAACCTTAACCGTCTTTGATCAACGAACTAGTCCATTAGAGGCATACTAGGGACATGGTTTTGTGTATGTATCCACACATGCATCTAAGTCTCCGATCAATACAATTTATAGCATGGATAATAAACGATTATCATGAATAAGGAAATATGATAATAACTAATTTATTATTGCCTCTAGGGCATATTTCCAACAGACCTTTCTAAGTCCAGTCCCCCCAACCACTAGATCAACCACCAAAGCCTGTCGACCGGGAGTGGCCACATGAGCAGGATGGTCTGTTTGGTCGAATGTGATAGCATATTGTGACCACTTGAGGTAGGTGGGAGTGTCGGGCACAACCATGTTGATTTCTCTCCTAATGAATTTTAGGCAGATCTTGCTCTCGACATCAACAAAGGTTACCAGTGTAGCAATGACATCCGGGAATGTTTCCTTTTCCTCATCTTCATCTCCCCTCTCAGGAGATTTCTCACTCGACTGGTCTCCCTTGAATTGCTGGATAAGGGTTCGACACTGTCGAGTGGTGTGCTTGGGCAAAATTAGATTGCCTTCCGCATCTTTCCTCATGTGTATTACACACGGCTGATCCATGATATCAGTTCCTGACTGATTTTCCCTATCTTGGGGGCATACTGTGCTTTAGCTTTGCCCTCGTTCTTCGGCTGAGTAGCCAGTGCTACTGCTTCTGCCTCAACCTGATCTTTAGCCTTTCGCTTCTGTTTCCGATTGTTGCTGCCGCCAGCCTCATTGACAACTGCCTTTCCTTTGCCGCTACGGAGGCGGTCTTCTTCCTCGCCATTGGCATACCTAGTGGAGATTTCCATCATCTTGCCGAGTGAAATATCACCCGTCCGCCCAATCTTTAGGTATAGTTCTCTGTATCTCACACCATCCTTGAAAGCACAAACAGTCTGGAGTTCCGACACATTCTCCACTGTATGATGCAGAGTGGACCATCGCTGAATATAATCCCTTAAAGTTTCATTGAGCTTCTGGACATAGTGTTGTAAGTCGACCCGACCTGCCAGCCGCTTGCAAGTGCACTCAAAGGTTCGGACAACCACTCGGGAAAGATCCTCCCAGCAATGTATACTGGAAGGAGCCAGGTGATTCAGCCAAGCTCGAGTTGAACCATCCAACATCAGGGGAAGGTGTTTCATTGCAACCTTGTCATTTCCGCCACCAATTTGCACATCCACTCGGTAATCATCTAACCAAGTCTCTGGCTTTGTTTCGCCAGAAAACTTTCCGATTCCTGCCGCCATTCTGAAGTTGGGGGGATCTCTGCAGAACGTATGGCTCTACTGAAACACTCGGAACCAGACACCATGGCTAAGCTTCCACTCGGAACATCTCTATCGTGTCTGTCTCTGTAGGCTCTGCTCTTGTCAATTCGCTTCTGAACAAGGTAGGCGCGAGCGTCAAAGTCCGCATTCCGTTCATCATCGAAGGAGCGCCTGTCGTCCTGGCGCCGGGGCGCGTACAGACCACTCCGCGGAGGAGTGGGCACTCGATGGTGATCTTCGCGGTGAAACTAACATCTATCTTGCCCTTCATAGAAACCGCCGCCCTGACGGCGTAAGGGCGATCCAGGGCTATGTGCCGACTAAACGGTCTCCGCCCTAGGTGAATTGCTGTATGTCCTATTGCGGGACTGAGAAACTACTGAATTTTGATGCTGCGCTGCATCTAACAGTGCTCTGATCTTCATCAGCCCTCTTCCAGCCTCTGACCGGGAAGGCTGAATGGAATCCTCTATCCTAGCAGCAACAGCAACATTTAGCATAGGAGTTTGATATACCTCGACGTCGTCGTGAGATCCAGTCGGAAACAGTTGTCGATGATGTTGACTGGGGCGTGGCAGGCGCCGGCGAGTGCGCTCATCAATATCCGCCTGGAGTTCTTCAAGACGAATGTGCGTGGCCACCAAAGCTTGGGCCTTGTCAGTTGCGCCGATGATGGGAGTATGAAGGACCTCCTCTTCGTGGCGCGGCTGCTCTTTCGACGGACCTCCAGCCTTGTGTCTGCCAAGGCCAAAGCCTAGCGGCGAACTTTGATGAGAGCCCGCCATCAAAACCTCCGCTGCGGGATCGCAACTTTCACACTCGGAAGGCACGTTGGATGGATCGGAATCTGACTCAACCACTCCATGAAGGGACTCGGCGGGCTCGAGTGCTGCAATCTGTGGAGAATTTGCAAGCACCACTGCGTGTTTAACCCATCGCTGAAGTCATGAGCGGCCAGACCGCTGGCGACCCTAAATAGTGAGGGGAACCGACGTGTAGGAAGTCGAAGGCTGACGCAGCAACACGCCATAGGAACTCGCGCGGAAGTGCACGGCCCCGCGGATCGGGAGCACCTCGACATCAAGAGGCGCTTCCTGGAACCATGCCGAATCGTCGGCGATGAAGGTGAGCGCACCGAAACGGATCTCATGGCCCAGATCCAACACACCGCTGGTAGACATGTCGAAGGATGAAATATGCAACCTCGCCGGAAGTCACTTAGACACATGCCCCACAGTTGGCGCCAACTGTCGTGGGAACGAGCCTAACAGTAGATGGTAGGGGTACGAAAGGAGAGGGCAAAGTCCTAGCTATGGCGAGGATGTACACACGGATGTATGAGTTCAGGTCCCTCTCGTGGAGGTAACAGCCCTACGTCTTAGTGCTCGGGAGCTTATGTCATGTGGAATATATGAATTACAATGATTGTGAACCGTTGTGCAGGAGGGGAGGGGCGGCTTATATAGAGTTCGCTGCCCCTCATAATTGCCCAGCATCAAAGGGTTCGATCGTGGAGTTAAAGTCTGCCATTACTGGTAAAGTACGTAATAAAAGCTACTAATGACCATTGAGCAATGTCTGCCCGTTGGACTCTTGATGATGGCTCCTGGTCTTCTAGCGTCGAGTGAGCGCGAGGTCTTCCAAGTGACACACGACTCCTGAGTGAAGGAAGGAATCTCCGAGTGGATATCTGTCAAGTGACTTTGAACGTCTCTAGGAATACACTCGGAAGTTCATGCTTGATCTTCAAGTCCTGCCATGCAGTATCCTTAGGTAGGGTATGTAGGCCTTGTCTATGACCCTACCCTAGGTACATATCCTTGTCACCTACTTAGTGCTATATCATGCATCATTATTACTTGTTCCACAACTTGGGTTGCTTGCAAGTACATTCAAAGTACTCATTGGCTTGCCACTGGTTATTTATTTGTCCAGGCATGGAAGAACAGGAGTACGTTGAAGAGTTCATTGGGGATGAGCTTGCGAACTAGGACGCTTCCCAGTCAGAATGCCTATAGGTTAAGGCAGATGGCAATGAGTTCACGCGTTCAATCAAGATTTCTGTTGTTTGTTATATTTAAGTGTTTGGTCAATGTGGCCATCTATGTAAGACTAGACCTTCATGGTCTTTATTTGTGTAAGACACTAAATGTGGATGTAAGACTCTTGTTATTCACCTTCTGTGTATTCAGTGAGCATTGATCTCTGGGATCACTGTACACATGCATTCGGTGATCATGACTTATGAGTCAGGGTCCCCACCATAGGTCCAATGAAATGGACTCCCGAAGTGGAGGCAGCGCTGCAGGATTTGAAGAAGTATCTCTCATCTCTGCCAGTCCTAGTTGCGCCAAAACCAAAAGATCCGTTGCAGTATATCTGGCGGTAGTAAATCAACTGGTGAGTGCTGCGCTAGTGGCTGAAACATAAGTTCATGAAGAAGCAACGATAACGGCAGGATCACCAAGCAACGATCCAGGGCATTCCCCGACAGGGTCTGGTGCCAGGAAAGAAGGATCTGTGAAGTTAAATGACACAATCTAGAAGAAGAAGGTGGTGCAGCGACCAGTCTATTTTGTCAGCTCCTTGTTGCAGGGTGCTAGGTCAAGATATTCTGGCATGCAAAAGTTGCTCTTCGGCCTTCTTATGTTCTCGAGGAAGATGCGCCATTACTTCCAAGAACATGAGATCACCGTTGTCACCCGCTTCCCGCTATAGCGGATCTTGCGGAAGCGAGAAGCTACCGCCAGGATTCTGGAGTGCGCTTTGGAACTATCAAGCCTTGGCGGAGTTCATTGCGGAGAGGACCCCAACACCGGATGAATAAGTTCCAGAGTCAACTCTCCCCGGTAAGGAAACTAATCAAGAATGGATCATGTATTTTGATGGGGCTCTCTCGCTGCAAGGTGCCAGTGCCGAAGTGCTGCCTGTCGTAGCCACCGGAGAGCACCTCAAATATGTGATACAGATGCACTTTCCACCGGAGAGATCAATGAAGAACACTACTGAGTACGAAGGACTGCTTGTCGGTCTCAGGATTGCAGAAGACCTTGGGATCAAGAAACTTATTGTCAGGGGTGATTCTAAACTTGTCATCTGGCAAGTGAACGAAGATTATAGAGCCCATTGATGGAATCTTATGTAGATGAAGTGAGGAAGTTGGAAGAACATTTTGACGGCCTACAAATGGAGCATGTTCCACATGCAGAGAACTGCGTTGTCAAAGGTCTATCAAAGTGTGTTGCCCTTAGGTTGCCTGTGGAACCAGGAACTTTCGTGCTCCAACTAACTCAACCCTCCGTGACACCATCAACTTGGCAAGAGAAGAGAAGGAAGTTAAGTTCAGGCAAGTATTTCCCCATAGAGCTCCCGAAAGCCGCTGGGAAGGAGTTTGCTAGGGACAACGGCAGGATTCTTGGTGAGTGTTGTGCTCCGACAGGGGCCCCGGCTCTTGCTGTGGAAGCACGCATGCCTGCCAGGCTTGCCGGTGAGCAGCAAACTCCGGCGGAGCCTTAGGCCCTCGCTGTTCAGGCAAATGCCACCCCACGGACGATATGCCTTAGGCCTTGTTGTCGAGCCCCAGGCTCCAGCATGGGCACATCACATCGTCTGTTTCCTTCAAACAGTAGAACTTCCCAAAGAACAAGAACAAACAGAGAAAGTAGCCCGTTGGTCTAGTATGTACCAGTTCATAGACAACATCCTATACAGAAGGAGGCCGAGCAGTGTGAAACTCAAATGTATTTCCTAGGAAGATGGACATGAGCTATTGGTGGAGATACATGGAGGCATATGTGGCTCCCACATAGGATCGAGAGCACTTGCCGGAAAGGCTTTCCGACAAGGTTTCTTTTGGCCCACTACCCTCCAGGATGCGATGGCATTTGTAACCAAGTGTGAAGCATGCCATTTTCATTCGAAGAGATTACATCAACCAGCTCAAGCCCTTCCAATGATCCCTCTCTCCTGACCATTTTCGGTCTAGGGGCTCGACATCTTGGGTCCCTTTCCCCGCACTGCCGAGGGCTTTGAGTACTTGTATGTTGCAATCGACAAGTTCACAAAGTGGCCAGAAGTAGAAGCATTGAGAAAGTTGACAACATAGTCAGCCGTCAAGTTCTTCAAAGGACTAGTATGCCGCTTTGGTGTTCCCAATAGGATCATCACTGACAATGGCACACAGTTCACGAACCGCACCTTCATGTAGTATGTCCAAGACCTTGGCAGCAGAATCAGTTTTGTTTCCGTTGCCCTCCCGAGGAGCAACGGCCAAGCGGAAAAGGTTAATGCTAAAGTGTTGTGAAACCTGGAGACGAGAACTTTTGACAGGCTGCACAAGTGCGGAAGGCACTGGATTGATGAGTTGCAAGAGGTTCTTTAGTCAATGAAAATGACACCAAATCGAGCTACTGGCCAGACACCCTTCTCCCTCGTCTATGGGGCGGAGGTAGTTCTCCCCATGGAACTCATATACGGGTCACCTCGAGTGCTCGTTTATGATGAGCTCGAGCAAGAGCAGTTGCGGCAAGATGATGTGGCACTCCTTGATGAAGGCCGTCTTCAGGATGTTGTGAGAGATGCAGGCTGCCAGCAAGCTTTGCGCCGCTACCATAGCCACAAGGTTAATGCCGGAAGTCTTGAGGAAGACGATCTTGTTCTTCGATGAGTTCAGTCCACCAAGAATTTCAACAAGTTGACAACAAAGTGGGAAGGCCCTTATCGGCTGGTACGAGTCACCAGGCCTAGCGCAGCCCGCCTCGAGACCAAAGATGACATCCCAGTGAGCAACTCCTGGAATATCGAACATGTTCGCAAGTTCTACCCATAAGGCGCGGTTGCCAGGCCTCCCAGCAACCACCTTTTGTACAAGTCTTGTTGTTGAAGCATGCAATCTGTGGTACAAAGTCGGGCTCAGACCCTATGTGTAGTTCAATAAAGATAAGTGTTCTGCAGTCTTGATCGATTTTCATATTTACTTATGTGCATGTTAGTCTGAGATATTGCATTACACTTGCTCCCGGCAAGGGCTAACTGGCCACCAAGGTTCCATGTCCATATTTTCTCTTCTTTCTTTTTCTCAAAGGACACAAGGTCACCTCGCGTGTAGCTTTGCTGGGGGGAATAGTCGTATCGTATGGATACCTATGGGCGACGTCCCCAAAAAAAGAGAGATAACTTGCCGAAAGGAGTACGGCAACAAAAAGATAAGTTGCAAAACCCCAAGTGAATTCTTGCCGTGAAGTTATTTTCCTTGGGCGATTTCGATTTCTGTACGGAAAACCTGCATGCACGAGAACCTTGTTGCGATTGTTGAGATTGATGAGTCATGCTACCTACCACATGTTTGTCAAGCCTCCCAACATTGCATGAAAAGCCTCTAACCCTCCACCTTCCGAGCAAACCGTTGTTTGGCTATGTTACTGCTTGCTCAGCCCTTCTTATAGCGTTTCTAGCTACAGGTGAAATTGCTTCCATGTGACAACATGGACATTCTTTTGTTATCACCATATTATTTCTATTTAATTTAATGCACTTATACACTTGGTAAAGGGTGGAAGGTTTGACCTTTCTCTCGGTGTTTTGTTCCACTCTTGCCGCCCTAGTTACTTGTGAACCGGTGTTATGTTCCCTAATTGAGTGCTCCTAACATGCTCGGGGTTGTTATGGGGACCCCCTTGATTTTTGTTTTGGGATAAAATTTGTTTGCGAAGGCCCAACATTGGTACTATTTACTTAATAACAACTAAAATTTGCATAGGGCATGATTTCCCCGTGGATAATTTAATCAACCCCCGGTCCAGTGCTCCGCATGAGTGTTGTTCCACCTACCTAGCAGTCAGCGGTGCCACCTCGGGGCAATTAGAGGCATTTTCAGGCTACCGTCCACTTTGCATAGACGGATGATGCCCGTGGATATAGAGCCCATGGCTCTAGCTGCGGATCTGACTCACCGGGAGGCCTTGCTGGATTTGTTTTACCTTTCTCGAATGCCTTTAGTGAGGAATTCTTATTCCTCTTCAGGCTATCTCGAGGTGAAGGATTTCCTATGGAATTGCCTAGGAAGATCACGAGATCTATGATCGAGGTTATTCCCGCTGCATGTGGAACCAGGAACTTTTGTGCTCCAACTAACTCAACCCTCTGTGACATCATCAACTGGACAAGAAAAGAATCAAAAGTTAAGTTCCCTCAAGTATTTCCAGGGAGAGCTCCCTGGAGTCGTCGACGAGGAAGTTGCTGAAGAGAACGACAAGTTTTTAGGTGAGCACCATGCTTTGGTGGAGCCCCAGGCTCTTGTCGTGGAAGCATATGTCACGCCAGGCTTGCCGGTGCACATCAGACTCCGGTAGGCCCTCAGGCCCTTGCCGTCGAGGCAAATGCTACCCTGGCAAAGGATACGCCCTTAGTCCTTTTCGTCGAGCCTCAGGCTCCAGCGTGCGCATAGCACATCGTCACATTCCTTCAAATAGGAGAACTCCTTGAGGAACAAGATGAAGTAGAGAAAGTAGCCCGCCGGTCTCATGTGGATCCGTTCGTAGACAATGTCATGTACAAAAAGAGACCGAATGGCGTGAAAGTCAAGTGCATTTCTCGGGAGGATGGACTGGAGCTGTTGGCAGAGATACATGGAGGCATATGTGGATCCCACATAGGATCAAGAGCACTTGTCGTAAAGGCATTCCGGCAAGGTTTCTTTTGGCCCACTGCCCTCCGGGATGCAACTGCATTACTAATCAAGTGTCAAGCATGCCCGTTTCATTCAAAGAAACTACATCAACCAGCACAAGCTCTTCAAACAATCCCTCTCTCCTAGACATTTTCGGTTTGGGGCTCGACATCTTGGGTCCCTTTCCCCATGCTGCCGGGGGCTTTGAGTACTTGTATGTAGCAATCGACAAGTTCACAAAGTGGCCGGAAGTGGAAGCAATGATGAAGATGACAGCACAATCTATCGTCAAGTTCTTTAAAGGATTAGTTTGACGCCTTGGTGTCACCAACAGGATCATCACTGACAATGACACATAGTTCACGAGCCGCCCCTTCATACAGTATGTCCAAGACATTGGTAGCAAAATCTGTTTTGCTTCAGTTGCCCACCCGAGGCGCAATAGCCAAGCGGAGAGGGCTAAAGCCGAAGTGCTACGAGGCCTCAAGACAAGAACTTTTGATAGGCTACACAAGTGCGGAAGGAACTGGGTTGATGAGTTGCCGGTGGTTCTTTTGTCAATTAGGACGACACCAAATCGATCTACCGGCCAGCCACCCTTCTCCCTTGTCTATGGGGCAGAGGGAGTTCTCCCCACGGAACTCATATACGGGTCTCCTCGCGTGCTTGCTTATGATGAGCTCGAGCAAGAGCAGTTGCGGCAAGACAAAGCGACGCTCCTTGACGAAGACCGACTTTAGGCTATTGTGAAGCTGCGTGCTACCAGCAAGCCTTGTGCCACTACCATAGCTGTAAGGTCAATGCCAGAAGTCTTGAGGAAGGTGACCTTGTTCTTTGGTGAGTTCAGTCCTCCAAGAATCCAAACAAGTTGCCAAACTGGGAAGGCCCTTATCGGGTAGTACGACTCACTAGGCCTGGCGCAGTCCGCTTGGAGACCGAGGATGGCGTTCCGGTGAGCAACTCCTGGAATATTGAACATATTCGAAAGTTCTACCCAAGGTATCTTCCCGGCAGTGGCACCGCTAGTAGGACGCTAAGGACCCGTTCCTAAAAGCGCTTGCGGTAGGACTACACACGTCAACAAGATTCTTCCAGAAAGGGCGTAAGGAAAATTTCATACACAGGAACAGTCTAACAAGGAAGATAATATGCATTCATTCAAAATGGGTTGAAATTTACATAAGATATCACCTTTTTTCTAAGTACATCTTTATTTGACTTTCTCCCTCACGGGAGATTACAAGAAGAAAAAGATGGAAAGGAGAGGCGGGATACAAGAAGAAAAAGATGGCGAGATGCCCCCATCAGAAGCCCAGCCTGACCCCTCTAGACAAGCACTTCACGGACGAGTAGGGCTACCAGATGGGCAGGCAAGAACCTGGCCCCTCCTGGACCAGCATTGCACGGAGGAGAGGGCCAGGGTGGGTGGAAAGGGGGATGGACCGCAGAATCCGAAGTCCATGAGCCCGCCGGATGACCCAACTGGAAGATCAGGCAGCGCCAGGGACTGAAGCACCCAGCAAGGACATCTTGCCGGGAGGGGGAGAAACGTGAGGCTGGCGATGATGGCGTGGCCGGCGGTCAGTCCGAGCTCGAATCTTTGGGCTTCGACTTGAGCATTCGAAGACCGGACTCATCGCCGCTGTCCTCCCCATCACTCTTGCTGAAGGACAGGCTTTTGACGCTTCTCGTGCTCCACAGCAACTGAGGTAGATGCTGGAGCTCCCATAAATCTTGATGGAGAGCGTGTCGGCCCCCGTCATTTTATAGCGAAGAACATGCCCACCTGGAGATTGTGGGCACATGCAAAGGTCTTCCAACCACGCCTGAGGAACATGATGCGGTGCGTTGGGTACTCAATGTCCACCCGTGTCGAGGCATTGCAACACCCTGCCATCCACAGCCATAGGAAGGGCATCTTGTTGTCCTCCGTCGCCCTGGCGAAGAGGCGTGGGAGGCGCAGATTGCTCCGGAGGGGACTGCCCAGCTCGAGGACGAAGTCGAGCGCCGTCCCCTCGGCATGGGCCTCTTCGGCAGAAGTGCCTGGTGTCAGAGGAGGGGTGGAACAGCGCTCCGCCTCCCCCGACCTCGACCTCTGCAGTGGCCACGACCACTTGTGCCTCCTCTACCACACGAACTCGAGCCTCCCTCCGCCTCCACGGCTGAAGCGGTGGCATGATCCAGACCAAAGCTCCCCCTCGTAGCCGAGGAAGGTGGTTGCCCCTGCCCCTATACATGGCAAAGGGAGGGCGCTACCTAAAGATTGAGAAGACGAGGGAGGAGGTGGACTGCGGAGTTTTGCACTTGAAGGGCGCAAGTAGGATGGATGAGCTCCGCCCCCGCTGTCCCCAATTTAAGGGAGGAAGCGTGGGGGCTGGCTCTCTGCCACTCCAAAGGACACTGCCCACCTCCTCTAGTAGCGGCGCCCTCGATGACGGGGCGAACAACAACCGCCCCGTCGCCCCAATCCATGGCGCTGAAGTTATTGCCTTTTATCAGGGACTTTAAATCACGAGAGCCCGTTGCTAGCTCCCTGCTATGCATGCGGCGCGCGTGGCGGAAAAGAGCTGATGCCACGCATGTATCCCACTACCCGCATTCAATGCGCGTCGTGGGGAAGCGCAGCGAGCACAATTATCACAACTTCAAGGCCCTCCACGTGTGCCCGTGCACTGATTGGGTCTAGCCCAACAACTCCTCACAACGTGTATGGCTTAGGCCTGAGGGCTCCTATCGGTGCACTAGAGAGTTTTTGGGCAATCTAGTGCCCCTTTACTCGTGCACGGGCAGTAGTAGCCACCCTGGCGACAGGACCGAACGAAGACTTGTCAAGCACCAGCACAGAAGATTCAAGACAACCGGCAAGACCTTGCCGAGAGGGCTTTAGAGCCTCCAGGCCCTCAGCAAGGCAAGGTCCCGGCAAGGCAAGGCCCGGCATACACCGCCAGCGCACAGGCTAGGTGTCGATTCACCTGGACGCGTCTTGCAACGTCGACGTTGGAGGGAGCTAAGCGGTGCCGATCGGATGGGCCCCCGTCCCATCCCACTGACAGACTGAGGCGCCTAACGGTGCATTGAATGCTCTTGTCCTACTCCGGCAGAGTTAGGTACGATAGCAGTGTAGCAGCACTGTGCATCCCGCATGCACACTGTACGCCACTATTGGGCTTCCCTTAAGTATGAAAGGAGGCCTATGGGATTTATAGAGGAGTACTTTTGGAAGGTTAGAGAATCAGACAATTGGGCAGTTAGACAACCGGACAACCCAACGGTTAGACAACTAGAGATTACCAAGCTCATGTAGCAGCCGTTCATGGTGCTCTTGTAGCTTGAACCCTAGAACACGATCAATATAACCAAACAGGAGTAGGGTTTTATGCATCCGTGCGGCCCAAACCTGGGTAAAAACTCCCCATGCGCCGCTTACCAGACCGCCTCTTTGTGCCAGCTAGCCCCCCACCGAACCGAAAGGGATCCCCGTGATCCCATAGGTGTTCGTTCCCACGACAGTCCCACACGCTCAAGCTCACTTACAAGGCAGCGACCGCGGTGCCCGGGGGCCGGGGACACCGTGCGGGCCACGGAGGACTTTGGAGGTGTCCTCGACATCGTGCCGGTAATGAAGACCCAACTATTCTCCCAGAGTCGGTCATAACTGAAGCGGGTGTGTGTGGAGCAAGGAAGCCCTGGTCCTACCTTCACCATCGGCGCCGACTTGCCCCAAGATCAAGAGGAGGCATTGGTGGCTTTCCTCCATGCGAACAAGGACGCGTTCACATGGAGCGCCTTCGACCTAGTGGTGGTCCCGAGGGACGTGATCGAGCAAAACCTCATGGTGTGCCCGAACGTGTGCCTAATCAAGAAAAGGCAAGAAAACAAGCTAAGGAGAAGCAGGCGTTCATCGCCTAGGAGGTCGGCAAGATGAAGGAGGTCGCGGTCATCCAAGAGGTGCGCTCCGCGGAGTGGATGGCCAACCCGGCAGTCGTCCTGAAGAAGTGCGGGAAGGAGCGTATGTGCGTCGACTTCATGAACCTCAACAAAGACTACCCCCAAGACCCATACACACTGCCACGCATCGACCAGATCGTGGACTCCACCATGGAGTGTGACCTCCAATGCTTCCTAGAAGCTTTCTCGGTATACCATCAGATCAAAATGGCAGTGGAGGACGTCGAGAAAACAGCCTTCCTCACCTCGTGCGAGGTGTTTTGCTACATGTGCATGCCCTTCAGGATCCGAAACACTAGGAAACCTTCCAGAGGCCGATGTACATCGCCCTGGGGCCACAGCTCGAGAGGAATGCAAAATCTTATGTCGATGACATCATGGTCAATTCCAGAGTGGCCAAGACCCTGATTGAGGACTTTGAGGAGACGTTCGCCAGACTGAGGGAAGTAAACCTAAAGTTCAACCACGAGAAGGGCATCTTTGGGGTCCCATCGAGTAAGCTGCTTGGTTTTAGGGTGTCGCACCGGGGAATCGAGGCGAACCGAGAAAAGTTCAAGGCCATAAGCAAGATGAGCACGCCCAGACCCTCAAGGAAATGCAGAAATTGGTGGGTTGCGTGAACTCCTTGGGGTGCTTCATCTCCAACCATGGTGAACGAGCCTTGTCGTTCTTCAAGATCATGAAAATAAAGGTCCCCTTTGAATGGAACCCGGAGACAGATGCAGCCTTCGAGGAGGTCAAGCAGTACCTCACCATGCCACTGGTGATGGTGGCGCCTCGCCCCCGGGAGCCGCTGCTACTATACCTGGCTGACACCCCACACACCGCCAGCACTGCCCTAGTGGTGGTCAGGGAGGTGCGAGACGACACCCGCCCCACATCGCCGGGCATAGGCGGGCCCCCAAGCATGTAACAAGGGGACTCGCAGGATCCCAAGAAACATGTTTCTCCCCAAGTCAGAGCTCTTGAGGACCCAGCCATACTGACGGCCCCCGAAGCGCTCAACCCTCATGAGGCCTCGACCGCTCTGACGGCCCTCGAGGCGCGCAAGCCTCTTGAGACCGCCGCGGGACACAACACCATGGGATACCTCACCCTCATCGAACACCCGGTCTACTAAGTCAAGACGGTGCTAAGGGACGCATGCTCATGCTACCCCCATGCAGCATAAGGTCCTCCTAACACTTCTTGTCGCTTCAAGGAAACTGCACCACCACTTCTAGGGGCATCCCATCAAGGTCGTCTCCGCATACCCCCTGGAGAAAGTCCTGCGCAACCCCAACGCGACAGGAAGATTCACCGAATAGAACATCAAGCTGCAGACCTTCAACATAGAGTTCAGCATGACCAGGGTCATCAAAGGAGCAGCCTTGGCTGACTTCCTGGCGGAGTGGACGGACGCCCCTGACCAGGGGCTGGACGGAAGCTAGTCCCTCAACCCGGCGATGAGACACCCAAGGTATGGATCATGCATTTCGATGGAGCCTTCACGTGCATGGGAAGTTGGGCTAGGGTCGTGCTCACTTCCCCGGCAGGAGACAAGCTCCAATACATTGTGCAGCTATATTTCCAGCATGGACAGAAGGTCTCCAACAACATCGCGGAGTACGAGGGTCTCATCGCAGTCCTCAAGGCAGTGGTGGCCTTGGGGATACTATGCCTCACGGTCATGGGCGACTCCCAACTCCTCATCAACTTCCCCAACAAAGAGTATACACCTAAGGACGAGCATCTGGAGGCGTACTTTGAAGAGGTACGTAAGATCAAAAAACGTTTTCAGATCTTGGAATTGCAGCACATCCCATGCAGTGCAAACAAGGAGGCCGATGACATTGCTTAGAGGGTGTCATGACGTGAGCCATAGGATCTAGGAATCTTCGAGGAGCGGATCTTCAAACCCTCCGTGGCACCACCCACTAAGGACCTGGCACCGCGAAGTGAGGAGCTCCCCCTAGCACCGACCTTGGGGGCTCCGGATTGTGGGTAGGCATTCGGAGCCTGACTACTCCTGCACTGGAGCCTCAGTCCAACGAATGGATCTAGGAGTTCAAGGCGTACCTGCTTCATGGCACGCTATCGGAAAAGGAGGAAGACGTGGAGCGCATAGCATGGTAGGCCACGGCCTATTGCTTGCAAGATGGTGACTTATACCTCAGGCGCCTAAACAACGCCGCGCTGCGATGCATCTCCAAGAACAGGGGTGTGAGATGCGGGCAGACATAAACGGAGGGGACTGCAAGCACCACTCCTCATCGTGCACCCTTGCAGGGAAGGTGTTCCAATCTGGCTTCTACTGGCCCCCAGTGCATGATAAGGAAATCGAGTTGGTAGGGTCTTGTGAGGCATGCCAGTTCCACGCCAAGCAAATTCACCAGCCCGCCCAAGGCCTCTAGACCATCCCGCTCTCCTTGCCCTTTGCGGTCTGGGGACTGGACATACTAGGGCCCTTCCTGCGGGCAGCGGGCGGGTACCACTACCTCTAGGTCACCATCGACAAGTTCACCAAGTGGGCAAAGGTGGAGCCAGTGCGCACCATCCCGGATGGATCGGACGTCAAGTTCATTAAGCGCATCGTAAGCTGATTCGATGTCCCCAACCGCATCATCACCAACAATGGTTCGCAGTTCACAAGCAAACTCTTCAAGATTTCCTACGCTAACCTTGGAACGCAGATATGTTATGCCTCAGTAGCCCACCCCGGTAGCAACGGCCAGGCGGAGCGCGCCAATGCGGAAGTCCTGCGAGGCCTCGGGACAAGGAGCTTCAAGTATAAACTGGAGGCTTGCGGCAGGGGTTGGGTCGATGAGCTCTAGTCTGTATTATGGTCCATCCGCACCACTGCGACTAAGCCCACCGGCGAGACCCCATTCTTCCTCGTCTAAGGAGCCAAAGCCATCCTCCCCCATGAGGTCAAGCAGCACTTCGCGTGGGTCTTGGCATTCGATCAGGAGCGTCAGGATGCCGCACGAGGAACAGACCTCGTGCTTCGATAGGAGGCGTGTCGCCAAGCCTCGCTCCGAGCTGTGAGGTATTAGCAAGCACTAAGGTGCTACCACCGCCGTAATATCCGCTCCAGAACCCTCGAAGTCGGAGACCTCGTCCTAAGGTGGGTTCTTTCTAGGGAGGGCTTGCACAAGCTCTCGCCCATGTGGGAGGGCTCGTTCAAGGTTGCTGATGTCACCAGGCCTGGTGTCGTGTGCTTAGCGGCTCAGGGTAGGGTCCCCATCCATAATGCGTGGAACATCCAGCACCTCCAAAAGTTCTACCCATGACAATCTCACGTAATAATGAGTGGGTTGTAAACACCCAGAGACCCCCGAGGACGCAGAGGGGTTCCTTCTCATGCCCAAGTGGAAGCCACAACTCCTAGCTGGTGGACAAATCAACACTGCCCATCCTATCCAACGTGGATGCCCTATGCTCAGCGCTGGGGGAAGATGAATACTAGTCTACGTGCCGGACACGACTGTTATTTGCTCTTCTCGTATTTGGATTTGCCTACTTTCCTTGAACAAAACTCGGGGCTTTTTCCAAATCATGTTTTAAATAAACGGGTGAGGGATTTGTTTTCATCGCCATTTCCCAACTTGGGTTTTCTCCCTTCAAGCCAATGACTTGCCTGCTCTCCTCCCCCTCTCACCCAGCAAGCGGGGGCTGGGGGGCACGGTGCTCGCACCTTGCTAATACCTTGGCACCCGGATCCTCGCGTGGTACTCACGGATAAGTTAGCAGGCGCGTGATGCTTTATACTTGCTAGGGGGATCCAATCACAGTCCTACGCGCCATCTCGGAGCCTCGGGAGGCCCTCCCCTCCCGAGGCATGAAACAAAAAATTTCTTTGGGGAGCCGCTTGAGCATCAAAGGGGGCTCCTAAGCAGCACGCCTCAGGAGCCTTACCAGTTATATAGCCACTCGCCTCTCGTTGTCGTCCTTGGTGATCTGGTCGGCACCAAGGGTATCGACGCCTCACCTCGTAGTTGCATCCTTGGTGATTCGGTCGTACATTACGGTGGTAGGGAAATGTGTGGGACTGGGGCTTGCAAACGCGGAGTGCCGAAAGGGCTCCCAACCTGCCTCACTCGTAAGAAGAAGAGGTCCACAGGACGTACGGAATCCCCAAGCGCCATAGCCACACCTCCCCTGCAGCCTACCGCGAGCATGCCAAAGCTAAGTACCCTAAGCACACCGGAAGGCCGCCTCAATTAACGAGAATGCAAAGTCCAGGACACGTAACCGAAGCACAGATAAAAAGAGGCAAGCGCCCAAATTCATCACACGCCCATAGGGCTTCCCTTGGTTCTTTGATTGCAGGAGCAGGAAAAGGAGGAAAAAGTGAGAAAGCCCCCCACGGGGACTGCCGCTTCGGGAGCCTCGGGGTCCACACATCAATGCTCTGTCGGTGTCCCCCTCCTCCTTCACATACCCGTGAAGGCATGCCGGCGCGGACATTTCAGGAGTAGAGGAGCGACACCGTAGCAGTTTGCTACGCCCGATGTTCGAGTGCGCCGGCACGATGGCGCATCATAGCTGTGGTCACTCGGGCTCCCTTCGGAGGGGGTGTCATTGCGTTGGAGGTGCAGCGCCCTTCGCGAAGGGCAAGCTCATCTCCAAGATCGTTGCGGCCAATATCTTCCGGGTAGCACCTCAGGCGCTCACCCTCTCCCCCAAAGGCCTTGATGAAGAGTGTCGCCACCCCATCATAATTGAAGTGAAGGGTGCGCCTCCCCACCAGGCCACGGGCCCTGGGCAGTGGTGAGGCAGGGTTCTCCTCGGAGGCCTTCCCCATGTCGGCGGTGGAGAGCTTCCTCACTGAAGCCATGATTGGGAGAATGACGTTTTAGAAGTTGGGAGGCAAAGAAGACGAAGGTGTGTTGGGGTTTTTCTCTCCCTCGCATGCTTATGTACACCTAGGGTCCGACTTGCACCCCGTCGCATGCCGAGAGGCATGCGGTCTCTAAAGGGTCACATCCGCGCGGCCCAAGGAGAGAAGGCCGAGGCAGCAACAACATTCAAGGAAGGGCAATGATGGCCGGTGTTGCGCACGAGCGATGCATCGGTTTGACTTGGGGTGTTTCCTGACACCTTCGGGGAGCGGGGGCGTCGCCGCCCAGGCATTCGACATGTGTAAAGCCTGGCCTGCAGGAGTTCGGGGCCAGCGGCGCTCCGAGACGTCCTCAAGGTTCCCAAGAAGCCATCTCGAGTGTGCCTTGGTCTCGGGAGCTACTGTCGCAGTTCTTGGAATGGGGGTATCCAGACCTGCCTGGATGCGGCCTAGGACATGGCCCACCTCGTCTGTCAGACATGACCTGGCGCTGGTCCACTCAAGACAAGGCCCTAGCAAGGACCCCAGGCTCGCGAGGAAGAACGACACCAAGACCATCAAGGGTGGGCCTCCTCAGGACCCCTCCGGAGCAGCGGAGATCTCTATGCAGAACCCGGCCTCAGGAGTCAAAGATGACACAAGAAAGGACAAGCAGGCACCAGCACGCCAGGCGGTGCAGTTTCCCCTTTAGTTCAAAGGCAGCAGGGATGCACGCAGGTCCCCAAAGCGCGCCCCAAAGGTTTCCATCCTAGCGCAAAAAGACCATGACCACGAGCCCCGCAGGGCGGATGTCACCACTGAGCCCACCTCTGCATTATAGATAGCAACTTTGCAGGAAAATACCACCTTTGGACAGGGCGGGGGTGTACTCCTGTCTCCCTTCGAATTTGGCCATTGTGGCATCCCTTCCTGCCATTATTATAGGGGAAGAGGACCCGGGCAAGTGCTATACATGGAGGCTAGGCCGCATCGTAGAAGGGGACGATGGAAACCATCTGACGGAACCACTCAATGAACCACAAGGCAAGGAACAGAACCAAGAACACCACTAGAGCACCTTCGCGAGGCTCGAAACCACTGTACTAGTTCATCCACCACACCTTCCCTAGAGGCAATCAACCAAAGTAGGAGTAGGGTATTACGCTTCCTTGGCCCGAACCTGGCTAAACCATCGTGTTCATCTTCTTCCTCATCATTGTGGGAGTTCGCCATAGTAACCAACAAGTAGCAAGATGATACGTCTCCATCGTATCTATAATTTTTGATTGTTTCATGCCAATATTATACAACTTTCATATACTTTTGGCAAATTTTTATACTATATTTAGGACTAACATATTGATCCAGTGGCCAGTGTCAGTTCCTATTTGTTGCATGTTTTTTGTTTCGCAGAAAATCCACATCAAACGAAGTCGAAATGCTATAAAACTTACGAAGATTTTTTTCGAATATATGTGATTTTGGGGAAAAAGAATCAATGTGAGACGATGCCCGAGGAGGTCACAAGGATGCGAGGCACGGCCTACCCCCAGGTTGCGCCCTGGGCCCTTGTGAACAACCCTTAGGTCGGTTGGAACTATCCATTAGCCACAAGAAAGATAATTTTTGGATAAAGATCCCTCAAAATTTCAGCCCAATCGGAGTTACAGATCTCCGGATATTTAAGAAACGGTGAAAGGCTAGAATCTGGGAGCGGTGAAACAGAAGGAAACAGAGAGAGGTCCAATCTCGGAGGGGCTCTCGCCTCTCCACCGCCATGGAGTACATGGACTAGAGGGTCAACCCTTATACCATCTAGTGGGAGGTCAACAAAGAATAAGAAGGAGGGGGCTCTCTCCCCCTCTCTCCCGGTGGTGTAGGAACGTCGTCGGGGCCATCATCGTGACGACGATCTAATCCAACAACTCTATCATCTTCACCAACACCTCCATCACCTTCCCCCATGTCACACCTTGTGTTTTGAATCACTTGTTATACTTGGATTTATAAAATTTGGAACCAATTAAAACCTTTTCAATGCTTGTGCTTGTTTGAATTGTTTCTTGTTTGCTTGTTGATTGTGGTATGTGCCATTCTTAGATTCTATCCCTCTTCATATTCATCTTCCTTGACCCATACTTCTTGCCAAATGATCATGCCATGTGAATAGATACCAAAACTATTTTTATCAAATTTTATCTTGACCAAAAATTATTTATCCAAATTAAGTTTTCAAAACCCCCTAAAATGTGGTTTGCACTACAGGTCCTCAAATTGGGTAGATCCTTCTTCCCCAAAGGATTTATTTCAAACCTACGACATATATGACTTCCCAAAACCACCGAATATTAATTTTAAAGATTATTTTGATATTTTATTTAAAGGATTTTTCTTAAGACTAGAAATGTTTTTTCACAAGGAAAAATTACTTAAATGCTTTCAAAATATTTGAGAAAATTTAGGAAAACTCATTGGACATATATTTTTCCATATATATGAGTTTCAACACATGAGCATGTTCAAATCATGGGCAAAAGCCCTCAAAACACTTTCTGTTCAAATCAAGCTTTTCAAATACTTCTATAAGAAATATTCTCAATAAATTCCAGGAAAATTCCACTAAGTCAACACTATCATAAGTGATAATATTCCAAAGTTTCATCTCAATCCAAGTTGATTTGGTTCATCAAACTATTCCAAACCCCTTCTTTTCCATATTCAATTTTGAACAACTTTACATTGTGAAGTTTCTCCCCATGACCCCTAACTTTGTGGACATGCTCTAATCACGAAATAATGATGCTACACTAAATGGTGCATCAAGGGTAAAATCTTAGCATGACTAGATCTATAGAAAACTGAATTTGTTGATTTCTAGGTTTCCACAAAGTCACATTGTGAACTTTCATCAAACCCTCTCAAACTCGGTGATAAGCCCTACTTTTGATCACCCTTTGATCATGTTAATTATCAAGGCAGGTATAATTCATCTACTTGGCCAAATCACCATCAGACACCTTTTGATCAATTCTAGAAACTACCGTTTTCACGATTTTTACTATTTCCCTTGCCCCCAAATTTTTGCCACAGCTATCTAGTAATGCATTTCACCTCCAGTAACTTTCTATGGCCAAGACTCAATAGGTAAGTGGGGTAAAACCGTCATTTTTCCTCCTGGCCTGCAGTGAAACCCTCTTCTCTCCCCTTCCCTCTTATTCTAAGCTACTCACCAGAGCATCCAAGGCCATTTCCAGCTTTCCTATTCCCTCGTCTACCCCCTAGACACCTATAAAAGGGCCCCCATGTGCCCCTCTCCTCTCCCCTGGTCCCCTTCCCTACACACTCGATGCCCGGTCAAGCCCTAGATCCTCTCCCTCCCTTTGTGCTCGGGATCGATTCGAGCGACGCCGCTTCGGGCCGCCGGCTTTCGCGAGGTAGCCAACCTCCTCCGCCCTTGTTTATCCCCGATCTGGAGCCCCTGCTTCCTCCTGACCCATTTCCTTCCATCTCCACCTCCGTTTGATGCATAGGGCAATCGGAGCATCCTTTCCCGAGGAGCCTCTGCCGGACTTCCTCTTCGCCGGCGAACGGGAGCCTCCCGGCGTCCCCCTCCTCCACAACTCGACCGGCGGCAAGCCCTTGACTATGATGGTGCCCTCCGTTTGCCTTCCCGTGCCATGTAGCCGCCGGTAAGCCCTCTCTCCCCTCCCTGGCCCAAAGAAGGTGATGACAAGCAGGCCCTGCTTGTTATCCTCCCCGAGTCTCTCGCCTCCCTCTCTCTTGCTGACCATCCTGGACCACTAGTCAGGTTTGAACCGGCGCGCTCACGCCAGGCTCGCATGGGTCGGCTCCGCCGACTGGGACGATTCGGCCAGCTGCTTTTGGCCCATTCTCCCGAGCCTTTTTTTTCTTTTTCGCTGAAAATCCCGAAAAGACACCCAGGACATATTATTTGTCGTAATGAGATAATTCACACTCCACAAATCTTAGAATATTACATAGAATTTAACAGTGCCACTTGTGAAAAATGTTGAAAATATTTTTTGTATTGTTTTATTTTAAAACCTAATTTAGGAACCTTTTAGCCTCTGTTTAATAATTTCCAAAATCTTTTACACAAGAAACAATATTAGCTTGTGTAGTGTAGCATTTTTAATATTAGTTTGTGTGCTCTGTTTTTGTGTGAAGCTTATTTTTACCGTTATTTATCCTGACGATAGATTGCGCTATTGACGAGGGAGTTGGACCCGAAGACTTTGAACACCCCGAAGACTTTGTTGAGCGAGGCAAGCAGCCATTTTCCATGTTAAGAAACTTTTTCACGCATGACATGTAGCACTTGTTATTCTGATATTTGATCATGATGTGGTGCTCCCCCCACCTTCGGTAGGTTGCCTTCGATACTTTTACCATTGAAACTTGCATCGTGCATGACCCTACTACCTTATGAGGGTTATGCGGGCGGGTGTAGATAGGATGCTAATAGATGCTATGCAAGTGGGATGGGATTTATGCATAGTGATGTAAAGGTAGAAATGATTTCAAACACTTCTCGAAAACCCCGTCGGGTGCCACTAATGCCCAAGGGAGATGATTATGAGTTGGGTGAACACTTGAGAAAGAAGTGGTGTACCGGAGCAAGTGGGTGTGTGTGGTTTTTGAAAATGGATTGGTGTAAGTTGGGAATGTTATTCCAACCTTACATGTACGACTACGATACCCCTTATGGGACGGGGCTCTGTTGAGTACGTTGGTGGGTATTGGCAATGAGCCTCCATTACTAGTGGCGGGAGTGGCGTGGTCACTCCCGATACGGGGTCGTGCCGGTATGGACGATCATGCGTTGTCTTCATAGACACCGGGCACACCGTTGGTCCCTGCATGGATGCTATGAGTGATGTACATGATGTGGGCTAGGTACCAATCGAGTGGACTCTTTGTTTAGTATCGCCAGGGGAAAGCATTGTTCGGGAGCTTACCTCGGGTAAGTTATATAAGGCGAGTAGTGGATGACACGGAAGTTCCCCGAGTCTTGTGGGTAAAGTGTGCAACCTCTGAAGAGTGTAAAACTATTCGAATAGCCGTGTCCACATTCAAGGACAGTTGGATGACCGCTCTTGTCCTACGTCCAAATCTTTTCACAAACTGGTGTGTGTGTGTGTTGGAGACAAAGATGGTACTTGAGCTAAGTCCAATGACTTAGCATGACACTTGAGCTAAGTCCGATGACTTAGCATGGAAATTGAACTAAGTCCGATGACTTAGCATGATGAATGAACATGAGATGTTCAACCCCTGCTTATGATGCTATCTATAACTTGTTCATATGGATATTTGCCAACTGTTAATGCATGCTTACCTAGCTACTTGATAATGTCATTGCATTAAAAATTAGCTTTCTGCAAATTACCTACTTAGTGCTATATCATGCATCATTATTACCTTGTTCCACAACTTGGGTTGCTTGTGAGTACATTCAAAGTACTCATTGGATTTCCACTAGTTATTTAATTAGCCAGGCATGGAAGAAGATGAGTATGTTGAAGAGTTCGTTGGAGACAAACAAGCCAACTAAGACGCTTCTCAGTCCGAATGCCTGTAGGTTAAGGCAGATGGCATGGGTTCATGCTTTCGATCAAGATTTCCGCTGTTTGTTCTCTTTAAGTGTTTGGCCATTGTGTCCCTATCTCTATAAGACTAGACCTTCATGGTCTTTATTTGTGTAAGATGCTAAATGTGGATGTAAGACTCTTGTTATTCAGCTTATGTGTGTTTAGTGAGCAATTATCTCTGGGATCACTGTATACGTGCATTTGGTGATCACGACTTATGAGTCGGGGTCCCCACACCCCATCTATCTACAGCGGTCCACTCTCCCGCAACCCAGAGTACCCTCTATTTGAACATGGTGCTTTATGCTTCATATTATTATCTAATGATGCGTTGACATCCTATGATGTCTGAGTAGAATTTTGTTGTCCTATGGGTTGATTGATAATCATGATTGGTTTGAGTTGCATGTTTTATTACTGGTGTTGTTGTAACAGCCCGGGACTGACGCTCCAGAAGATTCCCCTTTTATTCCATTGTCGTCTTGTGTTTCACTTGGTTATTGCATTCATCATCGCATCATTCGCGTCATCTGCATAGCATCGGCATTTTGTCAACATGAGTTTTCAACTTGGATCCGTTCGTAGTCATCGGTTTTCTCTGTTCTTGTCGTTGCCCGTTTCGAGACCAACCACACACGCACGCGCCCACGACATTGTTTAAAAAAACCGTTTTTAAAGTGCCCAAAAAATATTCTCAGATTGGGTTGAAAGTTGGCATGCGGTCTTATTATAGTGTAGGTAGACGACCTGCCAAATTTCTTCGCGTTCCAAGATTGTTTGATACCTCATCAGTCAGTCTAGCACTGCAGTCATCGGTTTATTATCGGGCATTTTCGGTGTTCTAAAACCTCATGTCACGGGACGCAATCCTCCCTCTCATATCCTCATAGACCATATACACAACCATCGTAGCCTAACCTAGCCCCCTCCGCTTCCGGGCCATCCGATCGAGATTGAATGGTCCAAACACAGACAAAACTACTAACCCTAGCCCCTAAATGCTATAAATAGACCCCCCACCTGCCTAATTGGGCAACCCTAACCCTCTGCCTCGTTTTTTGCGCCCCAACCCCCAGCAACTGCCACATAGCCGCCAGTTCCACTCCTTGCCTCGCGCGGGCCCGCCAAGCCCATCTAGACACCCGTTCGGGCCCGAACCGCCGCCATTGCCTGAGATCTAGGTTGGGGAGGAGCCCCGATCCAAAGCCCATTCGCCTACGCCCAAGCCCCGTGCCACCCCAACCCTGCTACTCATCGGAGCCCCGCCGCCACACAGGTTGCCAGCTAGCCACCCGCCGTCGTTGGCAAAGCCGCAACCTCGCCTATCTCTTCCTCCCGTTCGCCATGGCCTCAAGCTCCGGTTCGCCGCCTCCGTGCCAGCTCGCCGCTAGACCTCCTCCGACCCGCCTTTGGCTGGATCTTCTGCCCCGCCTGCCGGATCTCCCCCTTCCCAGCCTAAAGGTCGCCTGTGCCGCCGCGTCCTCACCGGATCGTGCCTCCGCCATACCTCGCTTCCTCTACTTCGGGAGGGAGACGAAGCCCGACAACCTCGCTCGCCTGGCTTGCACCGCACGTGGGTTGGCCCAGTTCCCAGCATTGACCGCCGGCCCAATCCGCCAACTCCATGGCCTAGATCTGTCGGCCCACTCCGCGCCAGCCTCGCCCCTGCACCGTCCTATGCCGAAGCCCACTCTGGTGAGCGCCCCAGCTATCCCTCAACCTGGCTTTTTTTACTATCTTGTGCTCGCCTATTCTCTATTGGGCTAGCCAGTTTCGGCCCAACATGATTTTTTCTACTGCTGCGAGTTTAACAATTAACCTGTGAATTTCAGTTTTTCAGAAAAAAACCATAGACTCATCCATTTAATAACTCAAGATCCGTGCATCATATGAGAAAACTTTATATATGAAAAGTGACTAGAATTTCATGTAGATTCACAAGATCCAACTTTCACACATGGTAAAAATACTTAATTTGCTCCATCGCCATGTTAAAATGCTTTTTGTCATAAATAATTAACCGTAACTCCGATTCGAATGTTTTACATATGTAACTTGGGTAGAAAAATGTGGAGATTCTCATGGTGACATTTATTTTGCTGTTTGATAACTCGAAAATATGGTTAGTTCAGATCTATACCAGACTTAAAATATGCATATGAGGTCGTTCCGGAATTATTATTCATTGCTTCCAGCCTCATTTAAAATGCCTAGGTGATGTAGTTGTTTGAGCTTCACCTCTTGCCATGTCTAACAACATTTAATATTGATGAGTACCTAAACAAGAGTGAACTAAATAATTTGAACATCGAGTTTTGTCAATATGCAACTCGTTCCATATTGAACTTCACTTAACGTGTAGTAGTTGGTTGTTGTTCTTGCCATGCCTTGTCTTGCATATTAAACCGGACATGCATAATATTTGTTTGTGCATCATGCCATGCATATGTTGTGGTGTCCCGTGTGTTGATTCTTTATTTCGGATTGTTCCTTCTCGATAGAGTTCCGAAAGCGTTTGGAGTGTGAGGATTTGTTCGACTACGTTGGCTCATCTTCTTCATGGAATCGTGCTTCTACCGAGCAGGATCTCAGGCAAGATGACACATTTCCTTGGATACCACTACTATCATTGCTATGCTAGTTGTCCCACTTTTATCGTCATGTCTCTCTACCTACCACTTGTTGTCAAGCCTCCCAACATGGCCATGAAACCCTCTAACCCTCCACATCCCAGCAAACCTTTGTTTGGCTATGTTACCGCTTGCTCAGCCCTTCTTATAGCGTTTCTAGCTACGGGTGCAATGGCTTCCATGCGTCAACATGGACATTCTTTTGTTATCACAATATTATTGCTATTTAATTTAATGAACTTATACACTTGCTAAAGGGTGGAAGGCTTGACCTTTTGCTCGGTGTTTTGTTCCACTCTTGCCGCCCTAGTTACTTGTGAACCAGTGTTATGTTGCATAACTGAGCGCTCCTAACATGCTCGGGATTGTTATGGGGACCCCTTAATTTTCGTGTTAGAATAAAGCTTGTCTGGCAAGGCTGAACATTGGTACTACATTTGCCTAATAACTAATAAAATTGCATAGGGACACACAGGCACCCGTGATAATTTAATCAACCCTCGGGCCAGTGCTCCTCATGAGTATTGGTCCAATCTAGAGTCATGTGCGGGGCCAACCCGAGGCATCTCGGGTGATTTCTATCAGGCACTGTATGATGTGCTCATCTGGTCGTGTCCTAAGAACGAGATACGCATCTCCTATCGGGTTCGCTGGCACGCCGGGCGGCCTTGCTGGATTTATTTTACCTTTATCGAACGTCTTGCATGAGGAACTCCGATCTTCTTCGGGCTATCTCGAGGTGTTGGATTTCCGTTGGAATTGCCTAGGATGATCATGAGATTCGTGGTCGAGATTATTCCCGCGGCGTGTGATTAATTTGTGATGGATGAGTTAGAGCACCCCTGCAGGGTTAAATCTTTTAGAAAGCCGTGCCCGTTGTTATGTGGCAAACTTGGATACTTTGTTTAACACCTGGTCATAGCAAACTTCAAGTAAACTCTAATAAAATACACCAAATGTGTGCGTAACTGTGAGTGTATCTTGTCATGAGTCCTTATCCAAGACAGAACATGGTGGGTTTATGTTTGACATTAGTAGGTGTTCAGTATCAGTTTGTGATCATTACTAGTGCACGTCCGTTATGCGTAGACCACCATACTTAACTTTATGTATTCGTAAGTTAGCCACTTAAATAAATGCTTAGTCGCTTGGTGCAACCTCACCACTTTACCATACCTCACCCATTAAGCTTTAATAGTCTTGATACCCTTGGAAATGAAATTGCTGAGTCCCCGTGGCTCACAGATTAGTACAACAACAGTTGCACGTACAGGTAATGTAATGATTAGACGTGAGCGTGATGTTTCTTTGATTTGGAGTTCTTCTTCTTCATCGATCTAGGATGGGTTCCAGGCGGCAACCTGGTATAGCAAAGGTTACTTAGACTATTGTTCAAGATAATGAGTTTGGATAATCAAATTACTAAAGCTCCCACTGAAATTTACATCCCTCTGGTCTTCTGAGTGATACATGATCCAAATCCACCAACTCAAGTCCGATCATCACGTGAGTTGAGGTGGTTTCAATGGTGAACATCATCATGTTAATCGTATCTACTAAAAGAATCATGTTCGACCTTTCGGTCTCTTGTGTTCCGAGGCCATGTCTATACATGCTAGGCTCGTCAAGTTTAACCCGAGTGTTCTGCACGTGCAACACTGGCTTGCACCCGTTGTATGTGAACATAGAGTCTATCTAACCTGATAATCACATTGTGCCTCGACACGACAAAGTTTTGCAATGTTGCACACTCGGGGAGAACACGATTTTATCTTGAAATTTAAGTGAGGGATCACCTTATAATGCTAGGTCGTCTTATGAAAGATAATATGCATAAAAGGATTAACATCACATGTAAATCATAAGTGACATGATATGGCCATGCACTTGTGTTTTTATCTCCATCGTCATCGGCACGACATCATGATCTCCATCATCTTGATCTCCATCAATATGTCTCCATTAAGTTGTCACACCAACTATTGCTTCTATGACTATTGCTAACTCATAGCGATAAAGTAAAGCAAAAAAGGCGAAAAAAATTAAAGACAACCCTATGGCTCCTGGTGGTTTCCGTACTCATCGACATGCAAGTTGTGATATTCTATACAAAACATGATCATCTCATACGTCACATATATCTCATCATGTAATTGGTCATATCACATCACAACATCCCGTGCAAAAACAAGTTAGACGTCCTCTAATTGTTGTTACAAGTTTTACATGGCTGCTACGGGTATCTAGCAAGAACAATTTTCACCTACGCAAAAACTGCAATGGTGATATACAAACTGCTATTCAACCTTCTCAAGGACCACCTTTGTCGAATCCGATCCAACTTGAGTAGGAGAGACAGGCACCCGCCAACCATCTTTATGCAACAAAGTCACATGTCAGTTGATGGAACCGGTCTCTCGTAAGCATACGAGTAAGGTTGGTCCGGGCTGCATCATCCCACAATACCTCTGAATCAAAAACCGACCAAGGGAGGAAGAAATCTGAGCATCAACGCCCACAAACTCCTTTCTGTTCTACTTGTGATCTCATCTACACATAGACCTAGCTCTGATACCACTATTGGGGAACGTTGCATGGGAAACAAAAAAATTCCTACGCACACAAAAGATCTATCCATGGTGATGTGCATCTATGAGAGGGTGAGTGGATCTACATACCCCTGTAGATCGCTAAGAGGGAAGCATTAAGAAACACGGTTGATGTGGTCGAACATCTTCGCGATCCAAATCGCCGAGCGTCCCGCGATCCAATCATGATTCGTCTCGATCTAGCGCCAAACAGACGGCACCTCTACGTTCAGCACACGTACAGCTCAATGAAGATCTCCGCCTTATTGATCCAACAAGAGGGATCGCAGAGGTACATAAGTTCTCTGGCAGCGTGACGGCACGACGCTGGTGGTGGTGGAACTATTCCAGCAGGGCTTCGCCTAAGCACCTCCGAAACTAGACTAGAGGAGAAAACAATCTAGAGGAAGAAGTGGGAAGCACATGGCAATTAGGGTTAAAGACACCCTCAAACCCTCCAGTATATATTGGAGGGAGGGGAGGGAGGCTGGTGACCCAAGGCTGCCCCTTTGGTGCGGCCGAAGTGGGAGGTGGAGGAGTCCTACTCCAATCCAACTCGGAGTAGGATTCCTCCTCTCCACTTGGAAACTCTTTGCACCTTTGAGTGTTTCCTTCCTCAGTTGCACGGGCCTTAGTGGGTCTTTTGCCAGCCCACCATGGGCTGGTTTGTCTCCTCCCACAGCCCATGAGGCCATTTGGGGCGACAGACCCCTGCCGATGGTCCCCCCGTACCCTCCCGGCACTCTCGGTACATTACCGAAGTGCCCGTAACTTTTCCGATGACCAAATCGAGACTTCCTATATATAAATCTTTACCTCTGGACGATTCCAGAGCTCCTCGCAACCTCCGGTATATCATCTAAGAATATGAACAACCTTCAGTCACCACCATACATAACTCTATACTACTGAAATGTCACCGAACGTTATGTGTTCACACCCTGGGGGTCGAGAACTATGTAGAAATGACCGAGAAACATCTACGGTCAACAACCAATAGCGGGACCTGGATGCCCATATTGGTTCCTACATATTCTATGAACATCTCTATTGGTTGAACCTTCTATGTCAAGGATTCAATTAATCCTGTATGTTGTTCCCTTTGCCCAAGATTCGATCGACGGTATATTTATACCTAGTTCAGTCTTGCTACTATCAAGTATCTTTACTCATTCCGTAATACAAGATCCTGTGGATAACAATTTAGTCACATTTCTTGCAAGGCTTGTTGTGATGTTGTATTACCGAGTAGGCCCTGAGATACCTCTCCGTCACATGGAGTAAAAATCCCAATCTTGATCCATGCCCGTTGAACAAACACCCTCAGAGATACCTATAGAGCATCTTTATAGTCATCCAGTTACATTGTGACGTTTGATACACACAAGGTACTCTTCTAGTGTTAGTGAGTTGCATGATGTCATGGTCATAGGAACCGATACTTAACATTCAGAAAACTATAGCAATAAACTGACACGATCATATGCTATGTTTATAGTTTGGGTCTTGTCCATCACATCATTCTCCCAATGATGTGATCTCGTTATCAAATGAAATTTTATGTCTATGGCTAGGAAACCTTGACCATCTTCGATCAACAAGATACTCTACTAGAGGCATACTAGGGACACAGTGTTGTCTATGTATCCACACATGCAATGTGTTTACAATCAACAAAATTATATAATGGATAATAAACAATTCTCATGAACAAGGAAATATAATAATAACTACTTATTATTGCCTCTAGGGCACATTTCCAACATCTTTAACCATAGAAACATTGGGTTCTAGTTTAATTTGTTCTGAGGGCTTAGGTGCTTGAATATTAATTTTGCGAACCACAGTTGATACCTTAGCATGTTCCTTTATCCTAACAAGGAAAGTTGGGTTTTCAATATAAGTTGTGCGCACAACTGGATCATCATTGTAAATGATACTTTCTTCTTTAGCTATCATCGGTTCTTTGATTTCTTTTTTAATAGGGGGATGATATTTGATCCACTTCTCCTTAGGGAGATCAACATGAGTAGCAAATGATTCACCAAAAGAAACTACTATCTTAGAGTCAAGTCCGTATTTAGTGCTAAACTTGTGAAAAACATAGGTATTTGTAAAAGATTTAACACAATCAAACTCAAGCTTAATACCTGACTAGCTGTAACAGCCCGGAACCGCCGCTCCAGAAGATTCCTTGTCATGCCCAAGATGCGATCCTATCCTTATTTCAGCACGAGGGCCTCGACAGGGATAGAAGCGCATCTCGTCGTGTTGCAAGAATCGATATCATTGGAAGTACATGTATAGAAGAGATGAGTATATGAAATTGGCTTACACTCGCCACAAGCTACAACAACATACCATCAATACGACAACATACTCAAACATCATACAAAAGAGCAGGGTCCGACTACGGACGAAAACAATGACAAAATGACATGTATCCTTGCTATCCCAAGCTGCTGCCTGGAACCCATCCTAGATCGATGAAGAAGAAGAAGAACTCCATATCAAACAAGTATCGCTCTCACATGAAAGCACAACATTACCTATACCTGCAACTGTTGTTGTAGTAATCTGTGAGCCACGAGGACTCAGCAATCTCATTTCCAAGGGTATCAAGACTATTAAAGCTTAATAGGTGAGGTATGGTTAAGTGGTGAGGCTTCGGCAAGCAACTAAGCATTTATTTGAGTGGCTAACTTATGAATACAGAAATCAAAGTATGGTGGTCTACGCATGACGGACGTGAACTAGTAATGATCACTAAGTGATCCTAAACACCTACTTACGTCAATCATAACCCCATCATGTTCTCTCTCGGATAAGGACTCACGAGAAGAGACAGTCACAGTTACGCACACAGTTTGTGTATTTTATTAGAGTTTCTTCAAGTTTACTATGACCGGGTGTTAAACAAAGTATCCAAGTTTTCCACATAACCGTGGGCACGGCTTTCCGAAAGATTTAACCCTGCAGGGGTGCTCCAACTCATCCATCACAAATTAACCACACACAGCGGGAATAACCTCGAGTAGAGATCTCGTGATATTCCTAGACAATTCCTTAGGAAATCCGCCACCTCGAGATAGCCCGAAGAATAATCGGAATTCCTCACTCAAGACATTCGGGAAAGGTAAAACAAGTGCAGCAAGGAGTCGCGTATCTCGTTCTCAGGACACGATGGATTGTCCAAACTTTCGGTAGGCCAATCGCAGAGTTGCCCCTGGTAGCCACCAACGGTTGACAGGTTGGGCCAACACTCATGAGGAGCACTGGCCCGGGTTGTTTATTAATCCTATGCAAATTTTTAGTTGTTATTAAGTGAATAGTACCAATGTTGGGCCTTGCCAGACAGGTTTTATCCTAAAACGAAAATCAAGGGGTCCCCATAAGAACCCCAAGCATGTTAGGAGCACTCAATTATGGAACATAACACCGGTTCACAAGTAACTAGGGCGGAAAGAGTGGAACAAAACACCAAGCAAAAGGCCAAGCCTTCCACCCTTTACCAAGTGTATAAGTGCATTAAATTAAATAGCAATAATATTGTGATAACAAAAGAATGTCCATGCTGTTACATGGAAGCAATTGCACCTGCAGCTAGAAACGCTATAAGAAGGGTTGAGCAAGTGGTAACATAGCAAAACAAAGGTTTGCTAGGAAGGTGGAGGGTTAGAGGCTTTTCATGGCAATGTTGGAAGGCCTGTCAAACAGATGGTAGGTAGCATGACATAACAATAAAAGCGGGACAACTAGCATGGCAATGATCATAGTGGTATCCAAGGAAATGTGTCATCTTGCTTGAGATCCCGCTCGGAAGAAGAACGAGTCCATGAAGAAGACGAGCCAACGTAGTCGAACGAATCCTCACACTTTGAACGCTTTCGGAACTCTATCAAGAAGGAGCAATCCGAAACAAACAATCAACACAAGATACACCACCACATATGCATGACATGATGCACAAACAAATATGATGCATGTCCGGTTTAATATGCAACACATGGCATGGAATGGCAAGAACAACAAACAACCACTACATATTAAGTGAAGTTCAATCTGCAATGAGTTGCATATTGATGAAACTCCACGCTTGAATTATTTAGTTCACTCTCGTTTAGGTACTCATCAATATTAAATGTTGTTTAACATGGCAAATGGTGAAGCACAAACAACTACAACATCTAGGCATTTTAAATGAGTCCGAAAGCAATATATATCATATTCGAAACAGCCCCATATGCATGTTATGAATTTTTTCCAGATCTGTCCTAACACAATTTTATAGTCTTTAAACAGAAAAATAAATGTCACCATCTGATTCTACACATTTTTTCTAGTCAAGTTACATATGTGGAACATTTTTATCGGAGCTACGGTTTAGTAGTTATGAAATAAATCATATTAGCATGGCATTTATGCAAATCAATGCAAACAGCAAGTTTAAACATTTTAAACACATGTGAGAGTTGGTTATTGTGAATCTGCATGAAATTCTAGTCAAGTTTCATATATAAAGTTATTTAAACCGATGCACGGTTGAAAAGTTATTAACAATTTAAAAACATGGGTTTTTCTGAAATTCTGAAATTCACTAGTTAATTAATTAAATCGCAGCAGGGAAAAATAACATTGCGCCGAATCTAAACTAGGGCCCAACAGAGGACATGGGCGACGGATACCTATTCGGCGCTCGGGGCAGAAAAAATAGCACTGGGGGGCTCACCTTAGTGGGCCAAGCCCATGCGGCGGGGAGGCTGGCAGCTGGCCCGCAGGTGAGACCAGCCAATCTGGCGCGGGGCGGCTGACGCACGGGCGCTGGGAGCGGGAGGCTTCGCCCTCCCCATGCTCCTGCACAAACAGGAGGGAGCCCCCATAGCGGCTGGTCAACACAAGGCTAGGCCGAAGCCAGGAGCCGGCAGGGAGGCTAGCGGCGCTCGGGATGGGGCCCCCCCAACCGGATCTGGCCGGATCCGGCCAGAGCTAGCGAGGCGGTAGAGGGCGAACGACGATGGGGCGCAGGGATGAGGCTAATGGGTGGAGGCGCAAGGACGACGACGGCATGGCACGCTGTGACCGGCGGCGCCGGCAGCTTGCTCCGGCGAGGCTGGGTTGGCGGCGGCGGCGGGCGGCGGCTTCGGTAGGGGGCAGCCACCGGCGGCGTGGGGAGGCTCACAAGGCTCCGACTACGCAGCTCAGGGGGGGCTCGTCCATGGCGGCTACGGGTTGCAGTGGAGCTCGGGGCTCTATGGTCGCCCAGATATGTCCGGGTTGGCCGTGGGACATGTCCGGTAGGTGGGTTTTGGGGCGATTTTCAGCCCAGATTTTAGATCTGAAGGCTGAAAATGGCACTGGAGGTGGGAATCCGGGGGAGAGGGAGGTGGAGCTAACAGGTGGGGTTTTCTAGGGGTGTGGCTGCAATTTTACATGGGGAACCCTGGAGAGTGAGGGGGCTCTCTCCACAGGATCGTTTATATAGCGGAGGCATTAGGAGGGGTTGGACCTCGTCCGTTCGATCGCGATCCGATGACCACGAGTGTAGGGAGGGCCTAGGTTGGGCTATCAGAATGTGTAGAGGGCCTTGGGCTGAGATGAGTGGGAAGGTGTTAACCTGTGACAGAGTTTAAAATACCGAAAAATGTCCGATGAATAAACCGATGACCACACTGCTACGGTTGACCGACGGGGTATCAAATGAACTCGGAATGCGACGAAATTTGGTAGGCGGTCTACCTACGCTATAATAAGACCGCAAGCCAACTTTCAACCCAATTTGAGAATATTTTAAAGGAACTTTTAAAAACTATATTTTTCAATGCCGCGGGCGTGTGCGTGTGTGGTTGGTCTTGTAACGGGCAACGGCAAGAATGGAGAGAACCGGTGACTAAGAAGGGATGCAAGTTTGATAACTCATGTTGACAAAATGTCAATGATATGCACATGATCCGAATGATGTGATGATGAATGCAACAACCAAACGAAACACGACCGGGAATGGAAATAAAAGGGGAATCTTCTGGAGCGTCGGTCCCAGGCTGTTACATTCCCCTTTTATTCCGATGTCATCGTGTGATTCAATTGTTTGTCGCATTCATCATCGCATCATTCACGTTATCCGCATTGCATCGGCAATCTATTGCTGCCATTTTTTAAAAGATGCATCCGTTGGTAGTCGCTAGTTCTCTCTGTTTTGTCGTTGATCGTTCTGAGTCCAACCACACACGCACGCGCCCGCGGCGTCAGTAAGATATTGGTTTTGAAGTGCGGGTGAAACTTTCTTGGATTGGGTCAAAATTTGGCATGCGGTCTTTTTTTATTGTAGGTAGACCTCCTGCCAAATTTCTTTGCAGTTTGAGGTAGTTTGTTTCCCAAACGGTCAACCATAGTGGCACTGCCATCGGTTTATTTATCGGACTTTTTTCAGTTTTAAAACTCTGTCACGGGCCGCATCTTCCCTCTCATCCCCACCTTGCCCATATAAACCCACCTAGAGCCTAGCCATCGCTAGAGCCGTGCGATTTCGATTGGAATGTCGAAAATTGGACTAAATCCCTCTAAGCCTAAATCCCTACTATAAAAGGAAGGGCAACGCCTCTTAATTAGGAAGCCCTACCCATCCGCCTTGTTTTCTGCGCCCACCGTAATCCCTAGCTGTCGGTGTCAAAACCGGCGGATCTCGGATAGGGGGTCCAAAGTTGTGAGTCTGGGATCGATGATAACAAGGGGACGAAGGAGACGATGTTTACCCAGGTTCGGACCCTCCTATGGATGAAAAACACTACATCCCGCTCGATTACATTGTGGTATGAAGATTACATAGTTGATCTACCTCGAGATCAAATAGCTAAAACCCTGGATGAATTTCTCTTCTCCTACAATCTAAAACCCTTTGCCTTATATAGATGCCAAGGGTCCCTAGGGTTACACATGGTCGGTTGCACATCGAAGGGAATAAACATGCCTATCTACTATCTCAGACTTGGAAGATACGCCACGACTCCTGAGGTTTACTCCTTGAGAACTGGGCCTTCGATCAGTCCAATCTTCAGGTCGGCCGTCCGAGGACCCCTTAATCCCAGACTTCCTCACTAGCCGCCACATGCCCACGCACCCCTCCTCCCACCTCGCGCCAGCCCGCTCGAGTCCATCTGGGCCTAGATAAACCTATCACAGATCATAGCAGTCGGCTCCTCCCGAGCTCCCCTGCAACCGAACCCGAGGGACCCAAGCTGCCCATGTCGACCAGTCACCGAAGCGGCCGGCTCTGGCGACCAATGCGCCGCTCCCGGACCAGCCCTGCCGCCTTGCCTCCTCACCGCCCTGCAGCCGCACCGGTAGAGGCCGTCGCCGCCCACCTCCACCAGCGCCCGACCTTCCCCACTGCTCCTCAGCCATGTCCTCCCGAGCACCGCCGACCATCTATGGAGTCGGATCAATCCGGCCCTGACCCGTAGCCGCCTTGCAATGTTGCCTTGCACCTTGCTCTCCTGGATCTCGGCGACGCGGTCTTCCCCCGATCGCGCCCGTGGTCGTTGACCGCCTCCCTCGCTCCATCGGGATCGACAGGAGGCTCGATTTGTAGGCTTGCTCGCTGGGCCCATGCATGGGCCACGCGCGTGTGCGGCCCAGCAGCGCCAGGCCCAGCATCCTGCCTCTACGAGGCCTCCACCCCTCCCATTGAATGGGCTTAAGGCCCGCGAGGTGAGATGCTACCCAACCTCCCTTATATGTCGCCCATGCAACATTTTCTTATCCTACGCATGCTGCTTTGTAGCCCAGTTTCTGCATATTCGGCCCATAGACGTTTCTTTCTTAGATCTGTGATTTTGCTAATTATCCATGCATTGCATAATTTCAGGATAATGCCACTCTATTAAAATGTCGATAAATAATTAACCGTATATCGTATCAAAATAATTTATAGATGGAAAATGTGTATAATTTTGTGTAGATTAATTATATCTCACTTTCATCTATGTTTAAAAATGTTTAACTTGCTGTTTTTATTAATTTGCATACACATAACTTGCTAAAACGGTTTCTATCATAATCATGTGTAATTGTTGCGTCATTTTTTTAATGTAAACTCCAACATATTATACATGTTTTTGGGTAGAAAAATCCATTGAATCCATTGGTGCAATTAGTTTTGTCATTTTTGAAAAGTTGTGTGTATGCTATTTTCCTGTGATGCCCTTTTATTTATTTTGTGTGATTAAATTCGTGCATCATATAAATTATTTGAACATCAAATATGCCCTTTTACATGTGCACTAGCCCCTGGTCTTTTTGTTTGCCATGATAATTCATGTTTAGGTGTTGTTTTGTTGCTGCCAACATGCTATGAAAATGTTGTTGTTTTGATATGCCCAAATAATTCTAAGTATGGAACCTGTTTTATTTTGTTGCCATGTTGCCATGTGACTAGCCATTGATCTAGGTCTCCTTTGAGTTTGCCACCACGTAATGTTTTGGTAAGCATGTTATGCTCTGTCATGTTATTCCATTGGGTTGCATTTATAGGATTGGCATCATAGAGTTTTATGTTATCAAATATGTCAATCTGTTAAAAAATACTGCACGTGGCCACTCTAATTTGCACTAAGGCTGAGAACCTAATCATTTAAAAGTGCCATGTTGTGTTGATGATATCTAGGTTCCTGTGCATAATTAGACCTTGCTATTACGGAATGATTTGTGGTGCATCATGTCTACTACTATTCTGTTAAGTTTCATGCCATGATATGCCCTGTAGCATATAGTTTTTCGTGCCAATATACCTTCATAAAAAAACTGCTCTCACGAAAACTGCTATTTGCACCAAGTCCTAATCTGCTATATTTTATAGCCGTCTTGTGAGCTCATTTCCTATTGATCCATGCCTCTACTCAATTTGCTGGTATGAGATGAATTGTTGTGAATCATGTAGGCTACATCAACATGTCTTGGTTGTGCATTTTAGGTGGTTGTAGCTTGTTGATTTGTCGGTTGCAATATGTTATGTTGTTGTTTTTGGCAGATTATAACTAAACCTTGTGTTGCTTGCTGTGGTTGAATCGTTGCTCCATTTTACATATGTCGCATATGAAAATTTCTTAGTATTTCATGTAGCATGATATTATCATGTTGCATCCATGTTTTGAAATGGTTGTGGTGTCATTTTCATGCATTTTGCATTCATGACATATTCATCTTGTGTTGGTCATATCTTTTAGACTGTAGCTCTGTTTCAAATGATCTATATATATACATATATATATTGACTATAATTGCATGTAGGATCACTTGGTGCACTTTATTTTTCTCTTTAATAAATATAAAACATGGTCAGTTTAGATGTGGACCAAACTTATAATTTGCACCTAGGGTCACTTCGGAAATACTATAAGTTGTTTCCGGCCTCATTTAATATGTATAGATAGTGTAGTTTCTTTATGCTTCATCTCTTTCCATGAAAAGCAACATTTAAACTTTATATGTATATAAACGAGAGTGAACTAAATGATTCGAACGTGGAGTTTCGTCAATATGCAACTCGCTGCATATTGAGCTTCACTTAATGTGTAGTATTTGATTGTTTTGATTGTCGTGCCCTGCATATTTAAACTGGACATACATCATATTTGTTTGTGCATCATGTCCCTGCATAAGTGTTTATCATGTGTTGATTATGGTTTCCGGATTGCTTCTTCTCAATAGAGTTCCGAAAGCATTCGCAGTGTGAGAGTTCGTTTGACTACGCCCGTTCGTCTACTTCATGGATTCGTTATTCTTCCAAGTGGGATCTCAGGCAAGATAACCATTTCACTAGATACCACTACTATTATTGCCATGCTAGTGGTCACGCTTCTATCATTATGTCTTGTTGCCTGCCACTTGTATGTCAAGCCTCCCAACAATGCATGAAAAGCCTCTAACCCCACCACATCCCAGCAAACCATTGTTTGTCTATGTTACTGCTTTCTCACCCTTCTTATAGTGTTGTTAGTTGCAGGTGCAGGTTGCTTTCCATGTGCCAACATGGAGTTTTTGATATATCATAATATTATTGCTATTTAACTTAATGCACATATATACTTGGTAAAGGTGGAAGCCTTGTCCTTTTGCTCGGTGTTTTGTTCCACTTTTGTCACCCTAGTTACTTGTGTACCGGTGTTATATTGCCTATTGAGCACTCTAAACATGCTTGGGGTTGTTATGGGGACCCCCTCGATTTTCGTTTTGGGATAAAAATCTTCTGGCAAGGCCCAACATTGGTACTATATTTGTACAACATAATAATATTGTGCATTGATATTAAAGAATAGGGTGTCATGAACCCGAGGAGTTAATGCAACATAATACCGGGGGGCAGTGTTGATGGTGTTTGTCCCAAACGGGCTGCCTGTAGGGCCACCACGAGGAAACTCGATGATTGGTTTTACTCATAGCTAGACCCATCCGGTTGTGCCCTGAGAACGAGATACATGGCTCCTATTGGGATTATCGGCACGTCGACCGGCATTGTTGGATTTGTTTCACCTTTCTCGAACGTCTTGTGTCTGGCATTCTGAGGATACTTTGGGCTATCTTGAGGTTGATGTTTTCCACCGGAATTTTCAAGGAGACTAGGAGTTTTCCTTGCTTGAGGTTTTTCCGACGCAGCATGCGGTTAGTTTGTGATGGACGAGTTGGAGCACCCCTGCATAGTTAAATCTTTCATGAGGGTCGTGCCCGCGGTTATGTGGAAAATTGGAAATTTGTTTAACATACGGTCATAGAAAACTTGAAGTAAACTCAAATAAAATATACGAACCATGTGCGTAACCATGACTGTCTCTACTCATCAGTTCTGACCAAGAGAGAACAGGGTGGGGTTATGTTTGACATAAGAAGGTGTTCAGGATCACTTAGTGATCATTACTAGCTCATGTCCGACTATGCTTAGACCACCCCTCTTATTATTTACTCATAAGTTAGCCACTCAAATAAATGATTAGTTATTGCTGCCGCCTCACCAATTAACTATATCTTACCCATTAAGCTTTTCTAGTCTTGATGCCCTTGGAAATGAGATTTCTGAGTCCCTATGGCTCACAGATTACTACAACAGTAGTTGTTGGTACAAGTAATGCGATGACTCGACGTGAGAGCGATGCTTGTTTGATTTGAAGTTCTTCTTCATCATTGATCTAGGATGGGTTCTACGCCGGAAGCCTAGGATAGAAAGGATGGGTGTCATTTTATGGTTCCATTTTGTCTGTAGTCGGACCTTATTCTTATTTATGATGTTTGAATATGTTGCTGTATTGATGTGATCATTATTTAGCTTGTGGCGAGTGTAAGCCAATTCCATATACTCATCTCTTCTTTACATGTACTTGCAATGATATACATTCTTGCACAACGACGAGATGCGCTTCTATCCCTGTCAAGGGTCTCAAGCCAAAATATTGATAGGATTTCATCGTGGATGTTATAGTTGCGTTTAATTATTTCTAAGAGACCCCACTTGAATTCTATAGACTTCTTCATAAAAGAACTAGTACAAGAAGTATCGAGCATGGATCAATCATTATGAGAAAGCCGAGCATAATTTTTTTGAATAGTATTTCTCTCAAGAGATCCTGACTGGGGCATGAATATAACATTGACTTAAGCCTCACCCAAGCTAGAGCGATGCTTTCTCCTTCACGAGGCCAATATATATAATTCCGATCACGATGAACTAGATGCATAGGATAAAACATTTGGTGGAATTCCAATTTGCATTGATTCTAGTTCCGTGATCCAATATCATCACATATCCTATACCACGTCAATGCTTTTCCCTTCAAATATAAAGGGAAAGCCTTCTTCTTAACATCGTCTCCGGATAAACCTGCAAGCTTAAATAATCAGCAAATTTCAGCCACATGTGTGAGGTGCATATCAAGATGTTCAATTCTGTCTCCTGCATAAGGATTAGCTACCAGTTGGTCTATCATGCCGGAAGGAATTTCAGAATGAATATTTTCAGTAGGTGCAATAGGTTGAGGGGCAACTAATTGTGGTTCCGGTTGAGGTGAAGACACCCAGAACAAACCCCTCAAAGGATTGTTTTGTATTAGCAAGTGACAATAGATTTCATCATATAGTATAAGATTGTCCTTACCGATTTCCACTTACCAAGAGTGTTTCACTCCCCGGCAATGGTGCCAGAAAAGAGTCTTGATGACCCACAAGTATAGGGGATCAATCGTAGTTCTTTCGGTAAGTAAGAGTGTCGAACCCAACGATGAGTAGAACAAAAAGGCAAGTGGTTTTCACCAAGGTAATTTCTGCAAACACTGAAATTGTAGGTAATAGGTAGTTTGATAGAAAGATAATTGGTAATGAGCAAGTAACGGTAACGATAAATAAAGTGCAACAAGGTAGAACAATCCTTTTGTGGAAAAGGATGGGCCAAAGCGGTCTCATATAATAAGCAAAGTGTTCTTGAAGATACACGGGAATTTCATCTAGTCACTTTCATCATGTTGGTGTTATTTGCGTTTGCTACTTTGATAATTTGATATGTGGGTGGACTGGTGCTTGGATGCCATTCTTACTTGAACAACCTCCCATTAATGATTAAACCACTCGCAAGCATCTGCAACTAGAAGAAAAGTATTAAGACAAAATCTGACCATAGCATTAAACATGTGGATCCAAATCAGCCCCTTATGAAGTAGCGCATAAACTAGGCATTAAGCTTCTGTCACTCTAGAAACCCATCATCTAACAACTACTGCACAATGCATTCCCTTAGGCCCAAATATGGTGAAATGCATGTAGTCGACGTTCACATGACACCACTGAGGGAATCACAACATACATATCATCAAAATATTGAACACATATCAAATTCACATGATTACAAGCAACTTGACTTCTAATGTGACCTCGAGAAAAATGGTAACTACTCACAATTGATATTCATGCTCAAGATCAGAGGGGTATTATATGTGAACATATAATCTTCCTCCAAATAAACTATATAGTAATCAACTACGTAATGTAATCAACACTACTACTCACCCATAGGTACCAATCTGAGGTTCCGATACAAGGATTGAACACAAGAGATGAAGTAGGGTTTGAGAGGAGATGGTGCTATTGAAGATGTTGATGAAGATTGGCCTCCCCAAGATGAGAGGGTTGTTGGTGATGACTATCGCTTCGATTTTTCCGCTCCCGGAGGGAAGTTCCATTGACGAAATCGGTCCGCCGGATGGAAAAATTGCTCCTGCCCATGTTTCGCCTTGAGATAGCGGTGTTCCTTTCCAAAAGTCCCATCTTGATTTTTTATAGGTAAAAAGACCATAAGTAGCATAAGATGGGCACCGGATCTGGGCCGGGCTGAGCACAACCCACCAGGGTGTGCTTGGCGGGGCTGGCACGCCTTGGTGTCTTGTGCTCACAAGGTGGCCCCCTTCGGTATGGTAGAGAAAGGAACAGGACCAAGACACTATGACAGGAAAGAATTCCACAACATGGTTAAAGAAAATAGTGTTGTGCTTGGAAAGGGATCCGGTTCGACGTCAAAAATAAGACCCAGGGACCAAGTGTTTAAGAAGAAATCAATGTTCTGGGAATTACCTTACTGGGAGTTCTAAGTGTACGTCATTGCATTGATGTCATGCACTAGAGAAGAATGTCTTTGAAAGCATCTTTGGTACTCTGCTCAAGATTAAAGGCAAAAGAAAGGATGGTGACGGTGCAAGACTCGATATGCTTGGTGATCAATCAAAACGCATGGATGAAGCAGAAGATGATGACAAATTGCTCCACCAAAACGAGAGTTACAATTCAACTGCATCAGAAGTAAAAGAGTTCTTCACATTTTTGTTGTCAATTAAGACACCCTCTTCCTAATCCGCAAACATCAGAAGTCTCGTGGATTACACCTTGGGTAAAAAAAAGTTGTCTCACATGCAGTCACATGATTGCCACGTAATGTTGACACAAATCCTCCTGGTGGCCTGATACGCCTCCAACGTATATATAATATTTGATGATGGCATGCTATTATATTATCTGTTTTGGATGTTTCATATGCATTAATATTCTATTTCATATTATTTTTGGGACTAACCTATTAATCTAGAGCCTAGTGCCAATTTCTGTTTTTTTCTTGTTTTTGAATTTTGCAGATATGGAATACTAAACGAAGTCCAAACGGAATAAAACCTTTAGAAAGAATTTTTCTGGAAGGAAACAAATCAAGAAGGCTTGGAGTGCATGGCAGGAAACCTGCTAGGGAGGCACAAGCCTGCTAGGTGCCCCGCTGGCCGCACCTAGAAGGCTTGTCGTCTCCCGGTAGGTCTCCTAACCCTAATATTTGGCCTATAAATTCCCAAATATTCTCCCAACATAAGAACAAGCTACGCAAATACTTTTCTGCTGCCAGAAGCCTCCGTTCCCGAGACATCCAATCTTGGAGCCTTTTCCGGTAATCCGTCGGAGGGGGTTTCGATCACGGAAGGTATCTACATCAACTCCAGTGCCCCTCCGATGATGCGTGAGTAGACTACCATAGACCTACGGGTCCATAACTAGTAGCAAGATGGCTTCTTCTCACTCTTTGATCTTCAATACCATGTTTTTCATGATCTTTGTGGGGATCTATCCGATGTAATCTTGTTTTGTGGTGTGTTTGTCAAGATCCGATGAATTCTGAGTTTATGTTCAGATTATCCATGAACCTTATTTGAATGTTCTTTGAATTCTTATATGCATGATTTCATATCCTTGTAAGTCTCTACGAGTTACTGGTTTGGTTTGGCCAACTAGATTGGTAATTCTTGCAATGGGAGAAGTGCTTCGTTTTTGACCTCGAAGCATGTATGGTGAATCGTTTTGGTGTACTTGCTACGGCCGTGATGCCTATATGCATGATCATTGCCTTTGATAACTATATGATTATTCGCTTTTCTATCAATTGCTTGACAATAATTTGTTTACTCACTTGAAACCTATGGCCCCGAGGTCTACTTTCCATAATATACTTTCAGATCTATGAACTGAAAATACCAAAAATACTTTGGTGCAATTTATCTATTTTATATTTTCCATTCTCGTTTACATCTATCTCTATCGGATCTAATCCTTGCAAATAATCGTGAAGGGATTGAGAACCCCTCTATAGCGCTGGGTGCAAGAGTTTGATTGTTTGTGTAGGTGCATCCATTGGTGACTTGCTTATTCGTGCTACTGCATTGATACCTTGGTTCTCAACAACTGAGGTAAATACTTATCTACTTTGCTGCATCACCCTTTCCTCTTCAAGGGAAAACCAACGCAAGCTCAAGAGGTAGCAAGAAGGATTTTGCGTCAACTTGCCAATTCTAGCGCCGTTGCTGGGGACGATACACATCAAGCCTATCAAGTACCCATCACAAAGTCATCTCTTGCATTTATATTATTTTCCATTTGCCTCTCGTTTTCCTCTCCCCCACTTCTAAAACGATTTTCAGAAAAGACCAAAAAGATTTTCCTTTTTATTCGCCCTTCTTCCGTTCGCCTTTTCGTTGCTATGTTTGCTTGTGTTGCCATCTGCCTTCTATTTGCATTGATCTTTGCTTGCAAAAAATATATTCATATGAATCCTCATCCACTTGCTAATCTTTACAAAAGATCAAATTATGATGAACCAACTGCTAGTGAGTTGAGTGCACTTGATTATCTCTATGAAGTTTTGTTTGAAAATCATGAATCTGAAACTTTTGATGAAGTATTGAAAGAAGAAATTTATAAGGAGATTCACAATTGTTCCTTGAATGGAAAGCATGGTATTCATGTTGTTAGTATGAATTCTCTGAATATCCATGATGCTAATGATGTGCAAAACCACAAGCTTGGGGATGCTATGCTTGATGAAGATGATATTTTTTGTTCCCCAAGTTTTGGTGATGACACGTATGCTTTGTGTGATAGTTATATTGTGAGATTCCTTCATGATACTACTAAAAATAATTATGAGGTAGGAACATATGCTTGTACGAATTGCAATAATATCAACTTTCCTCTTTATGTGTTCAAAGTTTTGAAGTTATGCTTGTTTTGCCTTCCTATGCTAGTTGATTCTTGTTCCCATAAATTGTTTGCTCACAAAATACCTATGCATAGGAAGTGGGTTAGACTTAAATGTCTTTTTCATTCTATTCATGATGCTCTTTTGCATATTTCAATTACTACTTTTTATGTGAGCATCATTGAAATCGTTTTGCCTAGCTAGGGGCGTTAAACAATAGCGATTGTTGGGAGGCAACCCAATTTTATTTTTGTGTTCTGTTTTTTCTTATGTTTTTGAGTGTTTCCCACATTATTACTTCTGTAGTACTTGTGTTTTCGTGTTTTAATTAGTGTTTGAGCCAAGTAAATCCTTTGGGGTGATCTATGGTAGTTGTTGATTTGATCTTGCTGAAAAACATAAATTTTTGCGCTCAGTCGAGGAATTTTACAAAATTTTCAGGGAAACAAATGAGTCTTAGTTTATACACCCGATTGATATATAACTTTCTCAGGCTTTCCTAATTATTCATAATTGCTTGAGTTACATAAGTATATGAAGTTTTCATATTGCTACATATTGTTCTGTTTTTGACAGATTATGTTTTCTTTGAGTTGTTTGCCTATTTTGATGAACTTTGGGTTGTATCATTGGGTATGAACCATCGAGAAGTTAGAATACAGTAGGTATAACACCAATATAAATAAAGAATGAGTTCACGAAAGTACCTAAAGTGGTGATTTATTTTCTTATACTAACGGATCTCATGAGTTTTCTGTTAAGTTTTGTGTTGTGAAGTTTACATGTTTTGGGTAAAGATTTGATGGACTATGGAATAAGTAGTGGAAAGAGGCTAATCTTGGGTATGCCCAAGGCACCCCAAGTCATATTCAATGATTCCAAAGGGCCTAACCTTGGGGATGCCTCGGAAGACATCACCTCTTTTGTGTTCAATCCATTGGTAAATTTACATGAGGCTATATTTTTATTCACCACATGATATGTGTTTTGCTTGGAGCGTCTTGTATGATATGAGTCTTTGCTTGTTAGTTTGTCACAATCATCCTTGATGCACACATTTTTTAAGCAGGATACGCTGAATCGTGAATTTGTTAGAATGCTCTATGTGCTTCACTTATATCTTTTGAGTTAGGGAATTTTGTTCTATGAGCTTCACTTTTATCTTTTAGAGCACGGTGGTGTTTGCGTTTTATAGAAATACTTGAACCCTCGTACCTCACTTATATTATTTTGAGAGTCTCCAAACAGCATGGTATTTTCTCTAGGTTATGAATTTAGTCCTAATATGATAGGCATCCAAGAGGGATAAATAAAAACTTCCACATTAAGTGCATTGACTATTTATGAGAAGTTTGATTCCTTGCATAATGTTTTGAGATATAAAGATGGTAATGTTAAGAGTCGTGTTAGGAAGTAATTGTGATTTGGTAAAAATACTTGTGTAAAGGTTTGTGATTCCCGTAGCATGCATGTATGGTGAACCGTTATGTAAGGAAGTCGACCTTTGTGTGAGGGTCGGGAGCGCACGATGGTTAACTCCTACCAACCTCTCCTCTAGGAGCATGCGTTTAATACTTTGCTTCAATGACTAATAGACTTTTGCAGTAAGTATGTGAGTTCTTTGTGACTAATGTTGAGTCCATGGATTATACGCACTCTCACCCTTCCGCCTTTGCTAGCCTCTCTAGTACCGCGCAACTTTCGTCGGTACAACAAACACCTTCCTCAACAAGCCACCATATACCATCCTCAAACAGCCACCATATATCTTTCATGAAAACAGCCATCATACCTACCTCTTATGTCATTTCCATAGCCATTCCGATATATATTGCCATGCGACTTCCACCGTTTCCTTTTCTGACATGCGCCATCACTTCCATATTGCATATAGAGTCATATTTTGTCATAGGTATCGAGTTGTAATTCTCTTTTGAGTTATAGGTAAATAAAAGTGTGATGGTTATCATTATTAGAGCATGTTCCATGTGAGGAAAGGATGATGGAAGCTATGATTCCCTCACAAATGGTGATGAGATTCCGGACATTATGAAAAAAAGAGGCCAGCGAAGCCCAAATAAAAAAATAAAAATAAAAGAGGCCTTAGATGCCCACCAATAAAAAAATAAGAGAAAAGAGAGAAGGGACATTGCTACTACCTTTTTCCACACTTGTGCTTCAAAGTCGCACCATGATATTCATGATAGAGAGTCTCCTATTATGTCACTTTCATATAACTAGTGGATTTTTTCTTTATGATGCACATCCACTTAGTTCCTCTTTGAGATTTCATACACTTATAGCTCTAGTGCATTTGTTGCATAGCAATCCCTACTCACTCACATTGATATCTATTAATGGGCATCTCCATAGCCCGTTGATACACCTAGTTGATCTGAGACTATCTTCTCCCTTTCCTTGACAACCTCCACCATATTCTGTACCACCTATAGTGCTATATCCATTGCTCACGCTCATGTATTGCATGATAGTTGAAAAGGTTTGAGAAAATAAAGGTGTGAAAACAATTGCTTGACTTTTCATCGGGGTTGTGCATGATATAAATACTTTGTGTGGGGAAGATGGAGCATAGCGAGACCATATGATATTGTAGGGATAACTTTCTTTTGCCATTCTATTTTGAAGAGACACAATTACTTTGCTAGTATGCTTGAAACGTTCTTGTTTTTATATCAATATTAAGCTTTTGTTTTCAGTCTTACGGATCTGAATATTCATACCACAATAAGGAATATTACATGGATTAATATGTTAGGTAGCACTCCACATCAAAAATTCTATTTTTATCATTTACCTACTCGAGGACGAGCAGGAATTAAGCTTGGGGATGCTGATATGTCTCCAACATATCTATAATTTTTGATGATGGCATGCTATTATATTATCTGTTTTGGATGTTTTATATGCATTAATATGCAATTTTATATTATTTTGGGGACTAACCTATTAATCTAGAGCCTAGTGCCAGTTTCTATTTTTTCCTTCTTTTTGAGTTTTGTAGATATGGAATATTAAACGGAGTCCAAACGGAATAAAACCTTCAGAAAGAGTTTTTCTGGAAGGAAACAAATCAACTAGGCTTGGAGTGCATGACAGGAAACCTGCCAGGGAGACACAAGCCTGCTAGGCACCGGCAGGTCTCCTAACCCTATTCTTTGGCCTATAAATTCCCAAGTATTCCCCCAACATCAAAACGAGCCACGCAAATACTTTTTCGCCGCCAGAAGCCTTTGTTCCCGAGAGATCCAATCTTGGAGCCTTTTCCGGTAATCTGACAGAGGAGGTCTCGATGACGGAGGGCATCTACATTAACTCCATTGCCCCTTCGATGACGCGTGAGTAGTCAACCGCATGCCTATGGCTCCATAACTAGTAGCTAGATGGCTTCTTCTCTCTCTTTGATATTGAATACCATGTTCTTCATGATTTTCATGGGGATCTATCCGATGTAATCATCTTTTGTGGTGTGTTTGTCAAGATCCGATGAATTGTGAGTTTATGTTTAGATTATCCATGAACCTTATTTGAATCTTCTCTGAATTCTTATATGCATGATTTAATATCCTTGTAAGTCTCTTCGCATTATTGGTTTGGTTTGGCGAACTAGATTGGTAATTCTTGCAATGGGAGAAGGGCTTGGTTTTGGGTTCAATCTTGCGGTGTCCTCACCTAGCGACATACTAGGGGTAGTGAGGCGCATATTGTATTGTTGCCATCAAGGGTAACAAGATGGTGGTTTCATCATATTTCTTGAGTTTATCCCTCTACATCATGTCATCTTTTTAATGTGTTATTCTGATCTTCATGAATTTCATACTCAAGATGCAGGCAGGAGTCAGTCGGTGTGTGGAGTAATAGTAGTAGATGCAGAATCGTTTCGGTGTACTTGCTACAAATGTGATGCATATATGCATCATCATTGCCTCGGATAACTACATGATTATTCGCTTTTCTATCAATTGCTTGACAGTAATTTGTTTACCCACCATGATATTTTCCTTCGAGAGAGAAGCTTCTATAAAAACCTATGCCCCCCCGGTCTACTTTCCATAATATACTTTCAGATCTGTTAACTAATAATACCAAAAATAATTTTCTACAATTTATTTACCTTTTAGTTTCTGTTATCGTTCACATCTATCTCTATCGGATCTAATCCTTGCAAATAATCATGAAGGGACTGACAACCCCTTTATAGCGTTGGGTGCAAGAGTTTGATTGTTTGTGTAGGTGCATCCATTGGTGACTTGCTTGTTCCTCCTACTCGATTGATACCTTGGTTCTCAACAACTGAGGGAAATACGTATCTACTTTGCTGCATCACCCTTTCCTCCTCAAGGGAAAACTAATGCAAGCTCAAGAGGTAGCATGTCCATAAGGAATATGATGGATACAAACATAAGAAACACATTGATTGATATTTGTGATTTCTTCAACAAACTATGGCAGAAGGTGGTAGATGTTGAAGAGCTGGATAATATGCAAGCTCATATTGAAAGGATATTGTCAAACTTAGAGATGTTCTTCCCATTGTTATTCTTTGATATCATGGTCCATCTCACCATGCACCTTGTGGACGAGATAAAGTATTGTGGTCCTATGTTTCTTCGCCATATGTATCCCTTCGAGCGGTCCATGGGAGTATTGAAGCGCTATTGTCAGAACCGATGTCATATAGAGGCAAGCACCTCCAAGGTTACATCGCCGAGGAAGTGGTTGAGTTTTGCATCGAATAAATGAAACTTAGACCTATAGGTGTACCCCTCACTACCATGAGGGAAGGCTGGCTGGTAAGCCGGTCCTTGCTGGCAATCAGATTTGTGCACCTAGAGATTTGTACAATCAAGCCCATTTGACGATACTTCTTAATAACCTGACACTCAATCCTTATGATGCAGAATATTTGGAGGAGACATGACAAAGAAATTTCCCCAATCTATTTTTACTAGTTCCCGAGACAAATGCACACAATAGGGATTATATAAGATGGCTGAAGGATCGTTCGGCATACGGACCCCACGAAGATCTTGCAACGTGGTTGGCACATAAGCCATCACTAACGATTATGAATTACCAAGCGTACGACATAAATGGCAATATGTTCTACACTGAGGAACGTGATCCTAAGACCTTGTATTAGAACGACTATATTCGAATAGAATTCCTAATTGTAGAGGAAGAGTATAAACAGATGTACTATCAAAACCATTGAAGAGATTTGGGAGCTTCACTATGTGCAAATGAGGGTGGCATTATTCAATTGCAGATGGGTCCCTCTTAGTAGCGTAAAGGCTGATGCTTGAAGCAGGAAGACATATGTTGGCCGTAGAGTTATGGCATATCACAAGGACCCATTTATTCTTGCCAGCGATGCTACCCATATTGTCTTTGTGCCAGACCTCTTGCATACGCACTACCATGTAGTGATGTATGGGAAGAGGAGGGTACTAGGCATCGAGAATGTTGGCGATGAGGAGGAGTACAATCAATATAATGAGTTGCCACCTGAGGGGCCACACAACATAAATAAGGAGAAGCGTAAAATCATCAGATATCCTAAGTTCATTAGGGGTCAACCTAATGCTCACGATCACAAGATGTACATGAGAATTGATTTGAAAAGTAGTCATTATTTGTATTTAGCGAATTGTTGCATGTACTGTTGGGACCCCGACTCATCAGTCGCGATCACCGAATGTATGTGCATAGTGATCCCTGAGATCAATGCTCACTTAACACACAGAAACTGAATAACAAGAGTCTTACATCCATTACGCATCGTTTTACTCATATATGACCTTTATGGCCAAGTCTTCATATGTTTGCTGTGGAAATCTTCAACAATAGCGTGAACCCATGACATCTGCCTTAAACCAACAAGCGTTCTGGCTGGGGAGCGTCCTAGCTCGCATGTACGTCACCGAGGTACTCTTCATTCAATCTTGTGCTTTCATGCCTGGCCAATAAAATAACCAGTGGCAAGTCGATGAGTTCTTTGAATGTACTCACAAGCAACCCATGTTTGGAACAAGGCAGTAACAATGCATGATATAGCAATAAGTAGGTAATTTTTGCACAAAGCTAATTTTGTGTGCAATGCCATGATCGAATATCTTGTGTAAGCATGCATCAACAGTTGGCAGATATCCATATGAACAAGTTAAAGATATCATCATAAGTAGGGGGTTGAACATCTCATGTTCTATCATCACGTCAAGTCATCTGACTTAGCTCACGTACCATCTTTCCCATTCACACACACAAACACACCAAGTTGTGAAAATATCGGACGTAGTTTAAGTTGGACCTCCAACTGTCCATGACCATGGACACAGATATTTGAATAGTTTTACACTCTACAGAGGGTGCACACTTTACCCACAAGACTCGGGGAACTTACGTGTCGTCCATGACTCGTGGTATATTACATACCTGAGGTAAGCACCCGAACAATGCCTTTCGCCTGGCGACACTAAACAAAGAGTCCACTAGATTGATACACATCCCTCATGTTGTACATCTAGACGAGCCTCGCTCCAGATCGTATCATCCATGAAGGGATGAACGGTGTGCCCGGTGTCTGTAAAGACAATATATGGTCACCCTAGCAAGCAGGACCCCGTATCGAGAGTGACCACGTCACTCCCGCCACTAGTAATGAGGGCTCTCTGATAGCATCAACCAAGGTAATAAACAAAGCCACTTCCCATATAGGGGTAGAGTGGTCGTACATGTAAGCTTGGGATGGTCAACAAATCTTAAATATCTCCATTTTCGGAAACACACTCACAACCTGCTCCGTTACATCACTTCTTTCTCAAGTGGTTAGGTAGTTCAACATCATCTCCCTCGGGCATTAGTGGCACTCGACGGGGTTTTCGAAAAGTCTTTGAAAATATTTCTTTTTCGACACCATGCATGTTTCCATCCCATTTTTCGTAGCAACTACTAAGCATGCTATCTACTCCCACCCGCACAAACCTCATAAGGAGGTAGGGTCATGCACGATGCAAGTACCAACGAGAAAGTATCGGAGGCAACCCACCAAAGTGGTTCCCGTATCATCATGATCAATTCATCGGAACATAAAGTGCTATATGACATGCATGAAAAGTTTCTTAACATGGTCAAAGGGCTGCTTGCTTGGCTTAGCAAACTCGTTGAGGTCTTCACACGCTTCTCGTCCAACTTCGAGGACTTCGTATATTCCGTCAAATATCGCCCAAAACAACCACAATAAGCAACACAACAAGCAGAAATACAAGTGGTCTAAAAATAGTAGTTTTATTTTTCTAGGCTGTCTTTGGTCATAAGAAAAATAACCAAGGATGTTTCATTGGGTGAGGTTCAAGGGGGATTTTTGAGTGGTGGAAATGAAGGAAATGATGATCCTATAAGAAGTATAAAGAAAAATATTTTTGTAAAAGGAGTGGTAGCGTGCAACAAATAGGGAATGATTTTAGAAGATTTTAGGAAGTAGTCTCATTGAATTTGGAATTGGCATGAATATTCTAGATATTTAACAAGTGGTCCCTATATGAAGGAATAACTCAATAATCTAGATTGCACAGGGGTGCAAGGAAAAAATGGTCATCAATTAGAGCATGAATTTATATCCACCTAGGAATTTGAATCACCCCATTTGGAGTTGATTTGGATGCCCTAGGGATTTTGCAAAGTGGCTGCATAATACAAAATATAATCAAAATGTTTGTGGAGTAGAATATGCTACATAGAATTTTTTTGCAACGCACATATTTGAATAGGTCAAGGTTTTAGGAATCTATAGAAACCTGAATCATCAAAATTGGGATTGATTTGAATTTGATATGGATTTTACATGTTCTGGAAAAACAGAAAATATATTAAAAAAGGCTTACCTATAGGGCCAACCACGCACTAGGCGTATTTGTAACATCCGGGGACTGACGCTCCAGAAGATTCCCCTTTTCTTTCCATTCTTGTTGTGTGATTCATTTGGTGGTCGCATTCATCATCGCATCATTCACATCATCTACATAGCATCGTCACTCGTTTTTGATAAGTTGCATCCATTCGTACTTCCCGGTTCTCTCTGTTCGTGTGTTCGACCATTTCGAGATCAACCACACACACGCGTGCCCGCGGCATCGATAAATATTGTTTTTAAAAGTGTGCGTAAAATATTTTCGGATTGGGTCAAAACTTGGCGTGCAGTCTTGTTATATTGTAGGTAGACCACCTGTCAAATTTAGTAGCAATCAGAGGTCGATTGATACCCGAACATTTAAACGTAGCGGTATCGTCATCGGTTATTTAGAGGATGTTTCGTTTGGCCAAAATCTAGTGTCACGGGCTCACTTTTCCCTCTCATCAAGGACCACACCCCCTCTACAAAACCCACCATAGCCCCTCCGCTTCTAGACCGTTGGATCGAGATCCGAAGGTCCGAAAACAGACCAAACCCCCTATCCAAGCCCCCCCCTTTCCTATTTAAACACCCCTACCCTGCCCCTAATGGAAACCTTAACCCCTGCTCAAAATCTGCGCCGCCGCCAGCCTCCCACCACCCAGCCGTCGCCCATGTCTCCCTCCTCCCGCCGTCGGCCCTGCCGGGCCCATCCGTGGCCTGTCCGAGCCCATCTAGGGCCAGAGCCAGCCCCACGGGCACCGCCACTAGCCCTCGCTTTCGCAGCCAGGGAGCCAGCCGTAGCCCTACGCCCTACCGGACCACGTCACCGCCGGGCGGAGATCAGGCCTGAGCCCTCGTATCGCACGGCCGCCCTATCATCCGCTGCTTGGCCTCGGCCCCGCACCATGGCTGCGCCTTGCCAAGCTCCGCCATGGCCACCCCGGATCTCCCTTCCGGCGTTGCCCCAGCCCCACTCGTCGCCGGGAATTGAGCCCCCTAGGCCGAATCCGTTCGTTCCCGCTCGCTAGCCGGACCTCTCGCACCCTACAGCTGCCTCGCTGCTCGTCGTTGACCAGGTCATAGCCGCTATCCTCCCGCTCAGGCACGAGAGCAAAGAGGAGTACGGGCATCGCTTGCCCTACCCAACCACCCACCTGGTCCTCCTGCGAGCAGACCGGCCAGCTTCGCCAGCCCCAGGCCTCTCCAGCTATTGGGCTCAGCCCAACAAGGTGAGCGCCCATTTCCCTATCCCCCGCTCATGTGCGCATTTTAGAATCTGCCCAGAGCCCTGTTTAAATTCGGCCCACTAATATATTTTTTCCATGCGATGCATATTTACATTTAACTAGACATTTCAGAGTTTCAGATTGATGCTTGATTTTTTAAATGCTATAACTCTCAAACCGTGCATTGGTTTAAAATATTTTATATATGAAATATGTGTAGAATCTTGTGTATATTATTAATATCCCACTATCAGCAATGTTTAAAATGTTTAAATGCCATTTTTTTGATAATTTGCTTATATGTCAAGATTTTGCATTGCGCACAGTTATTTAACCGTGCATTGGATTTAAGCAAAACCATATATGAGAAATGTGTATATTACTTGTAACGCATTATCATGCATGATAAAAAATGTTAGGTGAGATGGTTGCATTTAATTCAAATGAATAACTTGCTAATAGGTTAGGCCATAAACTTGCATAATTAATTGTGACCTATTTTCCTACATGAACCTATACATATTATATATGATTTTGGGGTAGAAAAAATCCATAGAATTTATCTTTGCATTTAGTTTTGCCATTTGAGCAAGTTTGTGTGCATGTTATTTTTGCCATGATACCTTTTTGTTTATTTTGTGTGAATTAATCCATGCATGATATGAAATAATTTTATACATGAGATATGCCCTTGGACATGTGTGCTAGGACGTGGTATTTTTGGTTGCTATAGAAATGCATGTTTAGGTGTTATTTTCTTGTTGCCAACATGCCATGAAAATTTGCTGTTTTGAGGGTACAAAATATTTCTACTTCTTTCCATGTTTTTAAGGTATTTCTTGTTGCCAACATGCCATGTTTTGAAGGTATAACATTTTGTTGATGTCTTTCCATGTGTGTTGCTAGTGATCTAGAATCCCTTTGTGGTTGGTGCAATGGAGTTAATTGTAGTTCATAATGTCATGTAGCATGCTGTTAGATTTCATGCCAATATGTGCCTTGTAGCTTATATTTCTACTGCTCGCAATATGCCTTCGTGATAAAAACTGCTTTGTTAAAAAACTAAGATTCTCACCATGTCTGAAAACTGCTTAGTTCAATATGTCTTCTTCCGAGCTCATTTCCTAATGATTCATGCTTCTAATCAACTTGTTGTTAATAGATGATTGCTGGCCATCATATAGGATTCGCCACCATGTATTTGTTATGAACTTTAGGTGGTTGTAGCTTGTTGATTTGTGGGTTGCAATATGCCATGTTGCTGGTTTTGGTCAGATTATACCTAAACTTGTGTTGGTTGTTGTGGTTGACCTGTAGCTCCATTTTGGACATGCAAACTTGACTAGGATCTCATGTTGTTTGATATTATCTTGCTGAATTCATGATTTGAAATGTTTCTGCTTGTCATTTTCATGCATTTTGCATTGATGGCATATCCATGTGGTGTTGGTCATACCTTTTAGACCGTAGCTCCATTTAAAATGTTCTATATATGTAAATCGACTAGAATGACGTGTAGAATCACGTGGTATGCTTTATTTTGCTGTTTAATAAATATAAAATGATTTTAGGACAGATCTGGACCAAAATCATAATATGCATATGAGGTCGTTTCGGAAATGCTATAAGTTGTTTCCAACCTCATTTAAGATGCCTAGATAGATAGTTTACTTATGCTTGACCTCTTGCCATGTTTTACAACATTTAACATTGATGTGTACGTAAATAGGAGTGCACTAGATAATTCAAATATGGAGTATCGTCAGTATGCAACTCGTTGCATATTGAGCTTAACTTAATGTGTAGAACTTGATTGTTGTGCTTTGCCATGTCATGCATAACATACATCATATTTGAGTGTGCATCATATCATGTTATGCATATGTTGTGGTTTTTATCGTGTGTTTATTGGTTGTTGCCACATTACTTATTCTCGATAGAGTTTTGTAAGCATTTGGAGTGTGAGGATTCGTTCGACTACGTAGGCTCGTCTTCTTAATGGACTCGTTCTTCTTCCAAGCGGGATCTCAAGCAAGATGACCATTTCCTGGGATATCACTACTATCATTGTTATGCTAGTTATCTCTCTTCGATCGTAATGTCTCGTTACCTACCACTTGTACGTCAAGCCTCCTAGCATTGCCATGATAAGCCTCTAACCCCTCCACATCCCAGAAAACCTTGTTCGGCTATGTTACTGCTTGCTCAACACTTCTTATAGCATTTCTAGCTGCAGGTGCAATTTCTTCCATGTGTCAACATGGATATTTTGTTATATCACAATATTATTGCTATTTAATTTAATGAACATATATACTTGGTTAAAGGTGGAAGGCTTGACCTTTTGTTCGGTGTTTTGTTCCACTTTTGCCACCCTAGTTACTTGTGTACCGGTGTTATGTTCCATATTGAGCGCTCCTAACATGCTCGGGGTTGTTACGGGGATCCCATTGATTTTATGCTTGGGATAAAACTTATTTGGCAAGGCCCAACATAGGTACTCCATTTTCCTAATAACTAATAAAATTGCATAGGGACCCTCCGGCACCCGCATATAATTAATCAACATCCCGGGCCAGTGCTCCTCATGAGTGTTGGTCCAAACTAGATCCACTTGCAGGGCCACCTCGGGGACACTTGAGGGATTTCTATCAGGCCACAGTACATACTACTCATCTGGTAGTGCCCCGAGACAGAGATACGCGCGGCTCCTATTGGGATCACGCCTACCGGGCAGCCGTGCTGGATTTGTTTTACCTTTCTCGAACGTCTTGTGCAAGGAATTCCGAGAATACTTCGGGCTATCTTGAGCTTGCAATTTTCCAATGGAATTTCCTAGGAAATCATGGGATTCGTGGTTGAGGTTATTACAGTGGCGTGTGGTTACTTTGTTATGGATGAGTTGGAGCACCTCTACAGGGTCAAATCTTTCGGAAAGCCGTGCCCGTGGTTATGTGGTAACTTTGTTTAACACCCGCTCATAGAAAACTTGAAGTAAACTCAAGTATAATACACCAACTATGTGTGTAACCATGGCTGTCTCTTCCCATGAGTCCTTATTCGGCGGAGAACACACTGGGGTTATGTTTGACATAAGTAGGTGTTCAGGATCACTTAGTGATAATTATTAGTTCATGTCCGTTGTGCATAGAACACCATACTTAATTTCTGTACTCGTGAGTTAGCCACTCAAATGACTGATTAGTTGCTTTCTAGAGCCTCACCACTTAACCATACCTCACCCATTAGGTTTTAACAGTCTTGATACCCTTGGAAATGAGATTGCCAAGTCCCCGTGGCTCATAGAGTACTACAACAACAGTTGCATGTACAGGTAATGAGATGCTTTGACGTGAGAGCGATGCTTTTTTGATTTGGAGTTCTTCTTCTTCATCATCATCGATATAGGATGGGTTCCAGGAGGTAGCCTAGGATAGCAAGGATGGATGTAATTTTATTGTTTGCTTTCATCCATTGTCAGACCCTGCTATTCGATATGATGATTGAATATGTTGTTGTATTTATGTGATCTTCATGTAGCTTGTGGCCACTGTAAGCCAATTGCATGTACTCATCTCTTTTGTACATGTACTTGTAATGATATCCATTTGTGTGAAACGACGAGATGCGCTTATATCCCCATGGAGGCCCTCGAGCCGAAATAAGGATAGGAACACTTCTTGGGCGTTACCAGTTGGTATCAGAGCCTGTACCAACCTAGGAGCCCCCTTGATTGATTGAACTTGGCCGAGTCGAGTCTAGTGAAAAACTATTTTGAGTCTAGTTATATATCGGAGAGTAGGATTGCTTTTACTCCTCTTCTATGTTCTGGTGAGGAATCCCGACGAAGGAATTTGATTCTACCCTCTTCTTACTCAAAAAAAATTTAGGATCACATGGGTATTTTGGAATCTATATGATGCCAATGTGACAGAGTTCTGTACTTGATGCTGCCTGTAACCGAGGAGTAGAGCTCCAGGGGATTCTTGACACATCGCTATCATTCAGTTTCCTTAGTATCTCAGGACAGAGGATGTTTGAAATTGCTTCAATACTAGTAGTGGCGAGAGGAGTCCGACATCCCCAGTACTGGTGGAGAGAGTTCGGATGTACTGTCATATTTAGTATCATTGTGTTTTTTGAGGGTCTGAGGTAGATGAATTTTTGAGACCTCTGGTTATGTGTTGACGGATGTGTTACATTGGAGTGTAGTATCATGTTAGGAGTTGACTGATGGATTTTTCTCCTTGTATCCATGGACCCAATTGCATAACCAAAAGATTTCGGGAGTTCTCAGGTGGGAATTCAAGTAGTTACCTAGGCTATGTTTCAACACATGCATGATGTGAGGTTGGGGTTTGACATCTAGTGGTTTGTTTGTTCACGGTATTTCTTACAGTGGTTCTTGTTGTGTCTTAAAGAGTCCTTGTACCTTGCTACGACTCATGGACGCTTCGTATGTTATGTGCACTGCCTTGTACATGATGGCTATTGTAAGATCGAGCCCATGCGAGCCTCACCACAAAAATATCGGATGAAATCTCTGTTGTGTATTTATTTCTGGCTTGTTTCGTAAGCCTCATCCTTTGTTTTGTTTCTGAATATGATAATTCATGGTGCTTCATTGTCAAGTGGTGATTGCATATCTTTCCTAAGTGGTGTTCTCGTATTTCTATGAAGATGCTAATTGTTGTGCTCCATCAAGTTGTCTTGTCAATTCTTTTCAATCGGTGCGCTTGTCTTCAAGATGATTCAATCCTTCCAATTTTTGCAGATCAATCCTCATATTTCTTTTCTGGGTTCTTTTTACCCGTCTAATTTGTCTTTGTTTTTTCGCACCCTCCCGCCCTTTTCTTCAGTGATTAATTCTTCTCCAAGTGTCTTTTCTATTCATGTGATGCTTCCGCTATCTTTTCTTCTATTTTGTTTTCGGTGATTCCCTATGGAGATTCTTAGGAGTTTCAATTTCAAGATCTATCCTCATATTCCTTGTTCTTTTTGATATTCTTATCTAGTGGATTCAATTCAACCTCTAAGTATTCGTCATATCCTTTTCATTCGTGAAATGTTTTCATGTCGGAAATTCTTATCCAAGCCTCTCTTGGTTTTCATATCTCTCTATTCTATCCGGAGTGCTGAAGATATCTCAGAAGTTTCGCGTTTTCATTCAATGATCCTTTCAAATTATTTTGAGGTTCTCACCTCTTCAAGTTTTCATTTGTACCGATGCAATCTCTCTGTCTAAGTAATTGTTTCCATGGTGGTTCCTTTCATTGGGCCTGTAACCCCTAGGTTTTTCCCTAGGATCTTACTTGGCTCTTCTGATGTTTATGGATATGTCCTCAAGTTATTTTCAAATATTATGTAAGAATGATATTCATGATTTATATTCCTTCTACATGATTGCTTCAAATTATTTTCATCATTGTCTCAACCGTTCTTTATTCATTATTCCGTGGTATCTTAGTAATTGAAGATGTTGTTTCTCATCATCATTCTTAATGTTGAAGACTGAAGGAGAGTTTACCTTAAATCTTGGTCCATTCTCTTGAAATTCATGGTTTCAGCATGTTGCTATCCTCTGAAAAAAATCGAACATGAGAAATTCCTTTCATATCTATTCGGAGCAGTTCATAGTTATTTTCGTTTATCAATCCTCCGAAGGCCATAATTTTAGAAGATTTCTTTGCTCTAAGCTTTCAGCTTTTGTTCTCAAATTGTTGTCAATTGTTGTCCCTTCGTTCGTATCTCAATTATTTCGGTGCCTTGTGAAGTTTTTCTATTAGGCAGATCATGGTCTCTTCGTTCTCGTGTCATGTATCTCCGTTTCATTGTAGTATCCTTATTCATTTCAATTCTTACCGGTGTTTCATTCAATAAGTCTTCAAGCTTGTCTCATTTCTTATCAATCCTCGCAAGAAGAATAAGTAGTATGCAAATCCATTGCTTGTCATCAATTGAACTTGATGAAGGATAAGCATAACGTAATTCTTATTCTTCTTTCGTCAAGGTGATTTCAATCCTTCTTCCGAAGATTTTCATGATATCAAATTATCGATTCTAAAGTTTTCATCTTTTCTTTTTCGGAGTTCCAAGTTTTTATCAAGTATCTCTTCACGAAGTTCCATCTAAATCTTTGCAAGGCTACAACTCTTGTTCTCTTCAAACTTCATTTCTTTTATATCATCCTTTCATTCCGGTGCTCTTGAAGAGGTTCTTCAAGGTTGTTTGTCAAGGGTTTGTTTCATTTCTATAAGTGTTCTTCAAGATTCTTGTGGTAGTTCCTCAATTATTCTTTGTCTTGAATTTCAAAGTGCAATTCATTCTCCCTTATCTATTGAGATGGTGTTAGCACTCTTGATTCATGAGGTCTCTCAAAGAGAAGTTGTCAAGAATGAGATATTTAAACCCATCATTTCTCCCTTGGAGTTATCTTGGCATGAATTTTACCTAAAGAATTTCCTAAGGATTGTTGTTGTCATGGTGTTATAAATGATTCAAGTTTCGCCTTCTCCTCTTGGTGAAAGAAATTTTTCATATTGTGTTGCTCCCAACCAATCATTTTTTTACGTTAGTGGCCGGTTGTCACCTCATAATTGTGAGATGTTTTCCATAAGCCCACAACAAGCATGTTCTTTTCATTGTAGATGTTCCAACAACTCCGCTTGATCCTCCTTTCTAAGGATGCTTTTCTGATTCAATTGTGGTAGAAATTGCCATTTTCTTCTCCGTTCTTTTCTTCCCATCGATTTCGCTTCTATTCTTTTGTTCCGGAGGCATTGCATTGTTGCTCTCTTCGACTCATCATCTCGTTTGTCAAGATCTTGTTCTTTTCTTGCTTATCCTTTTAACTAGAGTGTTGTGCCCTCTTCTAAAGTTCTTTCATCGTATCAAGTTAACTTCTCTTGTCTATCGAAATGATTCCAAAATTTCGTGTGAACTCTTCCTTGTTCCTCGTGTCATTCTTCATCTCATTGAAACCTTTAATGATCAGGGGTTTCACTTGTTTGTCAAAGAAGCAACTAGGTTTTACCTCTTACTTCCATATTCCTGTTCCCCTTCACATGCTAAGATCTCGAAACGAGATCTCTTGTTAGTGGAGGAGAGTTGTAACAGCCCGGGAATGACGCTCCAGAAGATTCCCCTTTTGTTTCAATTCTTGTCGTGTGATTCGTTTGGTTGGCGCAATCATCATCGCATCATTCGCATCACCTTCATGGCATCGTCACTCATTTCTTAAAACTTGCATCCGTCCATACTTGCCGGTTCTCTCCATTCATGTCGTCGACCATTTGGAGACCAACCACACACACACACCCGTGGCATCGATAAATATTGTTTTTAAAAGTGCGCATAAAATATTCTCCGATTGGGTCGAAACATGGCATGTGGTCTTGTTATATTGTAGGTAGGCCACTTGCCAAATTTCATCGCAATCAGAGGTCGTTTGATACCCGCACTATTAAACATAGTTGTACTGTTATCGGTTATTTAGCGGACGTTTCGGTTGGCCAAAATCGAGTGTCACTAGCTCACTTTTCCCTCTCATCTTAGCCCACACCCCCTCTCCACAGCCCACCATAGCCCCACCGATTCCGGACCGTCGGATCGAGATCCACAGGTCCAAAAACGGAGGAAAACCCCCTAACCTAGCCCACCATTTTCCTACTTAAACACCCCTACTCTCACCTAATGGAAACCCTAACCCCTCCCCAAAATCCACGCTGCCGCTAGCCTCCCACCACCCAGCCGTCGCCCTTATCTCCTTCCTCCCACCACCGGCGCTTCAAGGCTCGTATGCGTCCTGCACGAGCCCATCCAGGGCCCGAGCGAGCATTGCGGGCGCCACCGCTAGCCCCTGCTTCCGCAGCCAGGTAGCCAGCTATAGCCTGCCGCCGTGTCGGACCTCGCCGTCGCCGGCCAAATATCAGGCCTGTAACAGCCCGGGACCGACGGTCTAGAAGATTCCCCTTTTATTCCATTCTCGTTTGTGTTTCGTTTGGTTGTTGCATTCATCATCGCATCATTTGCAACATATGCATTGCATCGTCACTTGTTTTCGAAAACTTGCATCCATTCGTAGCTGCCGGTTCTCTCTGTTCGTGTCACTGACCAACCACACATGCATGCGCCCGCGACATCGTTAAAAAACTGTTTTTAAGGTGCGCAAAAAATATCTCGGATTGGGTTGAAAGTTGGCGTGCGGTCTTATTATATTATAGGTAGGCCCCCTGTCAAATTTCGTTACATTCCGAGTTTGTTTGATACCCCATCGGTCAGCCGTAGCAGTGTCGTATCGGTTTAATTGTCGAACGTTTCAGTATTGTAAAACTTGTCACGGGCCACCAACCTTCCCTCTCATCTCCCCCATAGCCAATCTACACATACCACTAGCCCACCTAGCTAGGCCCCTCTTCTTCTGGGCCGTCCGATCGAGATCGGACGGTCTGAAAACGGACAAAAAAAACCTAACCTAAACCCTCTTGTAGCCACCGCTATACCTATTTAATACCAGAAACCCTAAATTTTAGGATGAGTGTCCCATCGTCTATTCCACCCCGCCGCTGCTCCGCAGCCAACCACGCCTCCCACCACAACCTATCCATCCACCTGGCCTCTTCCTCCTCAGGATTGACCCAGATCTCAGCAGCCAACGCTCGTCCTCCACCCGGCCAACCATCGCCTGAGCTTCCCCGCAGCCACATCCTCGCGCGAGACGAGCCCGAATGTCACAGCCACCTTGATCCCGAGCATTAGGAGCCCCGCGACCTGGACCCCCTGCCTTGCATGCTCGCAGCAACCGAGGAGAGGAGCTCCTCGAGTGCTCGCGCCCCTCCTGTGCTTCCTACTCGTCGGATCGGTTGCATCAACAACAGGGATCCATCGTGCCCGCGAGGTCTTTCACGCCGCCGCTCCTGCTCCGTTCTGGCAAGGATTCCCTGTGTCCCGCGACCAACACGCCTCCCCAACATCTTGAGCTAGCCGGCGGCCTGCATCTTCCTGTTGGTGCCGAGCCGACTGGATGCCAAGGTTATGTCTCCGTCCCTCCCTGCCTTCTCTATCTTTTCCTCCTCAAGCTCCTCCCCAGCGAACCCTCCTTCCATCTCCTTCTCTCTCAATTTTGCTCTCTCTCCCTCTGTTTCCGCAGCAAGAAAGAGATGGCTATGGGGCTGCCCCAATGAAGCTTCTCCTCCGGTCACCTTTGGCCCGCCTCCGGCCAAATCCGGCAGCCACGACATCCTCGGCAAAGGACCGGCGTCATCCCGCCTGTTTTTGACCTGCCAATCCTGTTGCCTTGGTCACCTGCAACATCCGGATGCCTCTACATCGTTCATCACAGCCTCGGAGCTCTGCCGCCGTCGACCTCTACATGGCGCCTCCACCTCAACTCTGAAGGGATTCGGCTACCTAAGGCTTCCTCCGCCCCATCCCGACCTTGCCGGCCTCATCTGCCTACCCACGGTGTCAGCTAGCTGCATCGTCGCATCTGTGACCGCGTCCCCAGCCATGGCAATAGAGCTGCTCCGTTTCGTTCTTTAGTTTCAGCAGATTCATGCCATGGTATGAATCATCTAGCGCAAGTCCCTTGTTTTATCATTATGACATTGTAGCCTAGCTGGTTGTGGCATTGGTGTGCAACCAAGAGATCCAGGGTTTGAGTACCCGCAGATACATATTTTTGCATGCATTTTGTCTCCGCAGCACATCACTTTAAGCTTATGTTTTAGTCCCAATGTTTGTAACAAGCACATGTCCAGCCTAGCTGGCTAGCGTAGGCACGCATTAACCAGGAAGTCCTGGGTTCAAACCAGGTCGCCCCCATTTTGGCTCTATTTTATTTCTTTTGCATAATTGTCATGCATTTGAGATGCCTATAGCTAAATATCCGTCCATCGGATGAAAATGATTTATATATGAAACTTGACTAAAATTTCGTACAGATTCATAATAACCAACTTTCATTCATGATAAAAATATTTAACTTGCTGTTTTCATATAATTTGCATAAATGCCATGTAAAATGAAATTTTTAATAACTTTGAAACCGTAGCTTCGATAAACATGTTGCGCATATGTAACTTGACTATAAAAATGTGTAGAATCACATGGTGACATTTATTCTGCTGTTTAACAACTCTAAAATTGTCTTAGGAAAGACCTGGACCAAATTCATAATATGCATATGGGGTTGTTTCGGAAATGATATATATTGCTTTCGGCCTCATTTAAAATGCCTAGATGTTGTAGTTGTTTGTGCTTCACCGTTTCCATGTTAAACAACATTTAATATTGATGAGTACCTAAACGAGAGCGAACTAAATAATTCGAACATGGAGTTTCGTCTATATGAAACTCATTGCATATTGACCTTCACTTAATGTGTAGTAACTGTTTGCTATTCTTGCCTTGTCATGCCTTGCATAATTAAACTAGACATGCATCATATTGGTTTGCGCATCATGTCATGCATATGTTGTGGTGTTATCTTGTGTTGATTGTTGTTTCCGGATTGCTTCTTCTCGATAGAGTTCCGAAAGCGTTCGGAGTGTGAGGATTCATTCAACTACGTTGTCTCATCTTCTTCATGGACTTGTTCTTCTTCTGAGCGGGATCTCAGGCAAGATGACACATTTCCCTGGATACCATTACTATCAATGCCATGCTAATTGTCCCGCTTTTCTCGTTATGTCACGCTACCTACCACTTGTTTAACAAGCCTCCCAACATTGCCATGAAAGCCTCTAACCCTCCACCATCCCACCAAACCATTGTTTGGCAATGTTATCGCTTGCTCAGCCCTTCTTATAATGTTTCAAGCTGCAGGTGCGATTGCTTCCATGTGACAACATGGACATCCTTTTGTTATCACAATATTATTGCTATTTAACTTAGTGCACTTATACACTTGGTAAAGGTTGGAAAGCTTGGCCTTTTGCTTGGTGTTTTGTTCCACTCTTGCCGCGCCTAGTTACTTGTGAACAAGTGTTACGTTCTATAATTGAGCGCTTCTGACATGCTCAAGGTTGTTATGGGGACCCCTTTGATTTTCATTTTAGGATAAAACTTGTCTGGCAAGGCCCAACTTTGGTTCTACATTTGCCTAATAACTAATAAACCAGCATAGGGAGTAAGTAACCCGAGGATCTTAATCAACAACCCGGGCCAGTGCTCCTCATGAGTGTTGGTCCAAACTAGAGCCATGTGCGGGGTCAACCCGGGGCAGCTCGGGAGATTTCTATCAGGCCATTGTACGCTGTGCTTATCCGGTCATGTCGTGAGAACGAGATACGCAACTCCTATCTGGTTCGTCGACACGTCGTGCGGCCTTGCTGGATTTGTTTTACCTTTCTCGAACGTATTGAGTGAGGAATTCCGATTATTCTTTGGGCTATCTCGATGTGGCAGATTTCCTATGGAATTGCCTAGGAAGTTCACGAGATCCGTTGTCGAGGTTATTCCCGCAGCGTGTGGTTAATTTATGATGGATGAGTTGGAGCACCCCTGCAGGGTTAAATCTTTCTAAAAGCCATGCCCGTGGTTATGAGGCAAACTTGGATACTTTGTTTAACACCCGGTCATGGCAAACTTGAAGTAAACTCTAATGAAATACACCAACTGTGTGTGTAACTATGACTGTCTCTTCTCGTGAGTCCTTATCCGAGAGAGAACACGGTGGGGTTATGATTGACGTAAATAGGTTTTAAGGATCAGTTAGTGATCACTACTAGTTCACGCTTGTTAAGATTTAACAGTCTTGATACCCTAGGAAACGAGTTAGCCACTCAAATAATGCTTAATCGCTTGCTGCAGCCTCACCACTTAACCATACCTCTCCTATTGAGCTTTAATAGTCTTGATACCCTTGGATATGAGATTGCCGAGTCCCTGGGGCTCACAGATTACTACAACAATAGTTGTAGGTATAGGTAATGCGATGATTTGACGTGAGCGTGTTGCTTGTTTGATTTGGAGTTCTTCTTCTTCATCATCAATGTAGGATGGGTTCCAGGCGGCAGCCTGGGATAGCAAGGATGGATGTCATTTTGTCATTTGTTTTCGTGCGTAGTCAGACCCTGCCCTTCTGTATGATGTTTGAATCTGTTGTTGTATTGACGTGACTGTGATGTAGATTGTGGCAAATGTAAGCCAATTCCATATACTCATCTCTTCTATACATGTACTTGTAATGATAGCCATTCTTGCAACACGATGAGATGCGCTTTTACCCCTGTCGAGGCCCTTGTGCCAAAATATGGATAGGATCGCATCTTGGGCGTAACAAGGTCACCGCCCTCGCCTCGCATGGTTTCCCTGTCATCCGCCGCCAGGCCTCGGCCCCACGCCATGGTCGTGCCTTGCCAAGCACCGCTATGGACACCCCGGATCTCCCTTCCGGTGCCGTCCCAGGCCCTCTCATCACCGGGAACGGAGCCCCTGGCCCGGATCCATCTGTTCCCCCTAGCCAGCCGGACTACCCGTGCCATGCAGCTGCCCCGGAGCTCGTCGTTGACCAAGCCGCCGCCACTATTCTTGAGCTTGGGCACGTGAGCCAGGAGGAGGATGAGCATCGCTCGCCCTGCCCAAACGCCCGGTGGGCCTCGTGCAAGCAGACCGGTCCAGCTTCGCCAGTCCCTAGGCCTCTCCACCGATTGGGCTCAGCCCAACAAGGTGAGCGCCCATTTCCCTATCCCCCGCTCATGTGCGCATTTTAGAATCTGCCCAGTGCCGTGTTTAGATTTGGCCCACTAGCGTGTTTTTCCCTACGCTGCGTATTTACATTTAACCGGACATTTCAGATTTTCATATTAATGCATGATTTTTTAAAGGCTAATAACTCTCAAGCCGTGCAATGGCTTAAAATTATATATGAAATATGTGTTGAATTTTGTGTAGATTATTAATATCCCACTTTCATAAATGTTTAAATTGTTTAAATGTCATTTTTTCTGATAATTTTCTTCTATGTCATGATTTTGCATTGCGCATACGTATTTTACCGTGCATTGGACTTAAGCAAAACCATATATCAAAAATGTGTATATTAATTGTAACGCATTCTCACGCATGACACAAAGGTTAGGTGTGATGGTTCCATTTAATTTGCGTGAATAACTTGCTAATAGGTTATGCCATAAACTTGCATAATAAATTCTGACATATTTTCCTACATGAACCTATATATATTATATATGATTTTGGGGTAGAAAAAATCCATATAATTTATCTGTGCATTTAGTTTGGCCACTTGAGAATGTCTGTGTGCATGTTATTTGTGCCATGATGCCCTTTTTTTTATTTTGTGTGAATTAATCCTTGATATGAAATAATTTTAAACATGAGATATGCCCTTGGACATGTGTGCTATGCCCTTTCATTTTTGGTTGCTGTAGAAATGCATGTTTATGTGTTATTTTCTTGTTACAAACATGCCATGAAAATGTGTTGTTTTGAGGGTCCAAAATATTTCTAGGTGCAATGTAGTGAATTGTAGTTCATAACATCCTCTAACATGTTGTTTAGTTTCATGCCAATATATGCTGAGCCGCACCTAGCTGGGCCATTCTCAGTCCCTGGGAGGATTAGGTCGAGGAGGACACTGTCCAGAGTGGATGTGGCCGACGGCGATGATGGGCAGAGGAGCCACGACCGCGGTAGGAGAAATTGGCAAAAGGGGGAGGCCTCGTTGAACTTGGGTTTGTTCTAGGATCACCCACGAGGCAAGGGAGACACGGGGGACGCGGCGCGCCCGTGGTCATGGTGGTGGCCTTGCTGGTCATCAGGGCAAACGGGGGGCTTAGGAGGAGCCGTGACATGGTTAGGGAGGTCCAAGGGGAAGGAGAGAACAAAGGGGCATAGTTGGGTGCTCGGGTGCAGCTCTTATAGACAAACAAAGGCGCACCATGGACTGCATCCACAGGCAGTGGTCGGGCATGCTAGGCAGGGGAGAGAGGAGGGCACGGGAGGAGGGGCCCAACCGTCTAGCGAGTCGAGGACACTGGGTGACCTCGAGAGACACCACCACGACCCCCAAGGTTGTCGGATGGCTCGGGATGGGGGCCTCTATAGTGCTTGGGCGCACTATAGCACACTCCAAAGCATGGCTACTGCATGTCATGACGTGTCCCATGCGCCCTAGTCGTGGCCACTCTTTGTCCACAAGTGCTAGGGGGGTTCTGGAGATTCTCTGCACTCTTAGGAGCTAAGGGAGGGTGTAGGGAATAAGAAAATGAGGGAGAAGGAGTGATGCCATAGTGAAACAGGGTCGAAAGTGGGGGTTTTACCCCTCCAATAATTGAGCTCCTACCATGAGGTTTTTACTGGTGGTACAAGGTGACTAGAAAGAGCTGTGGTAAAAATTTGAGCTCAAGGAGAAGAGTAGACGTGGTCAAAAGAGTGAATCCTAGAATACACCATAAGGTGTTCGATGGGGTTTTGGGCCAGCTAAGATGCTATGATTGACATGATACTAAACAGGATCAAATGGTGGGTAAAATAAGATTGACCATAAATTTTGGGCTTATTTGATGAAAGTTTCCAATGTAAACTTTGTAAACCCTATAAATGGATAGAAAAAGCATTTTGTTAGATTTAGCCATGCAAAGGCATTACCCTTGAAGCACCACTTGGTGTGGTGGCATAATTTGTGTATTAGAGAATGCCCAACAAGTTTGGAACCCAATGGGGAAACTTAATAATCCAATATTACCAAATTCTTGAAATCAACAGAAGTGGGTTTGGGGAGATCTGGACAAGTAAACCTGGTCTCCTTGATGCACCAGTTGGTGTGGATGCATTATTAGTGTATTAGAACATTTCCACAAAGTTTGAGGTCAATTGGAATTACTTGACAATACAAAGTTACTCAAAATTGGATCTGGATAGAGAGGGGTTTGGAATATTCTCTGAACCAAATCAATTGGGTTGAGATGAAACTATGCAAGATGATCACATATATCATATGTGACATGCTAGAATTTTCTTGGATTTTATAGAGAATATTTCCTATAGAAATATTTCATATGATTAATTTAAGTAGAAAGGGTTTTGGAGGGTTTTGTCCAATACTTTGAACATGACCATGTGTTTAAACTCTTATATATGGACAATATATGTCCATTGAGTTGCCCTAAATTTTCTCAAAAAAAATTAAAGCATAGAAATATTTTTCCCTATAAAAGACCAATTATGGCCTTAAGAAAAATCCTTTAAATAAAATAGGGAAATAATGTTTAAAATTAATGTTTGGTGATTTTGGGGAGTTATATATATAGAAGGTTCCAAATAAATCCTTTGGGGCAAACCGGTCCACCCAATTTAAGTACTTGTAGTTAAATCCTCAACTCAAATGTTTTTGAAAACCCAATTTGAATAAATCCCTTTTGGCCAAAATAATTTTTGATAAAAACTGTTTTAGCTCCTATACACATGGTATTTTCATTGGACAAGAGTTTGGACCAATGAAAATAGTTCTTGAGGGTAAGAGGAAGTGTTATGAATATAGAGCACAAGCAATCAATCAGACAATTAGCAACCAAGACAAGCATCACAAGCACACAAAAAGTTTTAATTGGCCCTAATTTTTGAGTCATGTGAACTTAGTCATGAGGCAAAACTCAGGGTGTGACATGTACTGAATTGTGAGGGATGTGTATTGAGTTCGTTCTGTTATAAGTTTCGCAGGTACTATATTGCGAGGTATGCACGGCCTTATGTTGATCTAGATTAATATGTTGTCACCTGTAGCAATGAATTCGAAATATTAATGATAATTTACTCTATAGGTAGAACGCTCTGTTTATCTCACTCTAGTATGAACGAACTGAACATGCGCAGTTTGGTTTACACATAGCACACGGTTCGTCAACTAGAATTGTATGCTTTCTAAACCCTGGCCTATGAAACCTAGTGCGCACAACATGAGTCCTGCTTTTTGATTGGACAGAACCCAAACCATACAGATTGTGCATCTGCACCTTAGGATTCACCCAGATCGAATGGTGGTCCTTATACCTCTTGTCAACAACTCTTGTTGAAGTTGGGATTTGATTTATGTGCAATAAATGTCCCATAAATGATAAAAATGCTAAAAAATATCGAACGAGCCCAAAAATGGACCAGAAAATCAAACCTGGCATATAATTATGATTGACTACTGTGGGATAAAGTTTGGAGGAGAGGAGATGAAGACACCGTCTATTGGAGTTTGATTTGCCACTTCTCCCCTTGGAACTATGATCCTTCTAGTCAGATGCTATTGTTTCCAATTAGCGATCATTGTAGTGTTGGAAATATGACGTAGAGGCAATAATAAAATGGTTATTGTTGTATTTCCTTATTAATGATAATTGTGTATTGTTCATGCTATAATTGTATTAACTGGAAACTGTAATGCATGTGTGAATACATAGACCACAACAAGTCCCTTGTGAGACTCTAGTTGGCTAGCTCGTTAATCAATAGATGGTCACGGTTTCATGACCATGGACATTGGATGTCGTTGATAATTGGATCACATCATTAGGAGAATGATGTGACCGACAAGACCCAATCCAAAGCATAGCACAAGATCGTGTAGTTCGTCTGCTAAAGCTTTTCTAATATCAAGTATCGTTTCCTTAGACCATGAGATTGTGCAACTCCCAGATACCGTAGGAATACATGGGTGTGCCAAACGTCACAACGTAACTGGGTGGCTATAAAGGTACACTACGAGTATCTCCGAAAGTGTCTGTTGGGTTGGCACGAATGAAGACTGGGATTTGTCACTCCGTGTGATGGAGAGGTATCTCTGGGCCCACTCGGTAAGACATCATCATAATGAGCTCAATGTGACTAAGGAGTTAGCCATAGGATTATGTTTTACCGAATGAGTAAAGAGACTTCCGGTAACGAGATTGAACAAGGTATAGAGATACCGACGATCGAATATCGGGCAAGTATCATACCGATAGACAAAGGGAAATGTATACGGGATTGATTGAATCCCCGACATCGTGGTTCATCCGACGAGATCATCGTGGAGAATGTGGGAGCCAACATGGATATCCACATCCTGCTATTGGTTATTGAATGGAGAGGCGTCTCGGTCATGTTTACATGGCTCCCGAACTCGTAGGGTCTACACACTTATGGTTCGATGACGCTAGGGTTATAGGGAAATAGTGTATGTGGTTACCAAAGGTTGTTCGGAGTCCCGAATGAGATCTTGGACATCACGAGGAGTTCCGGAATGGTTCGGGGGTAAAGATTCATATATAGGAAGTGAGGTTTTGGTCACTGGAAGTGTTTCGGGCATCACGTGTAACATACCAGGACCACCGGAAGGGTTCTGGGCGTCCACCAATTGAGGCCAGAGGCACCGGAGGGCTGAATCGGCCGAAAGTGGGAGGGAACCAGCCCCTAGGTGGGCTGGTGCGCCCCCACAAGGGCCCAAGGCGCAGCACAGGTGGGAGCGGAAAACCCTAGGGGCAGATGGGCCCTAGGCCCACCTAGGGCGTTCCCCCTCCCACTCCCTCTCCTGGCCGCCGCACAAGATGCCATCTGGGCTGCCGCCGGCTCCTAGGGTGGGAACCCTAGGTCTGTGCCCTCTCTCCTCCTCTTCCTTCTATAAATAGTGGGGGTTTTGGGGCTACCAAGAAGACGAGTTCCTCTCTCTCTCGGTGCAGCCCTACCCTTCCTTCTCCTCGTCCTCCGTAGAGCTCGGCGAAGCCCTGCCGGAGAACCACATAGCTCCACCGTCACCACACCGTCATGTTGCCAGATCCCTCCCTCAACCTCTCCTTCCTCCTTGATAGATCAAGGCGTAGGAGACGTCACCGGGCTGCACGTGTGTTGAACGTGGAGGCGCCGTTCTTCGGCGCTTAGATCGGAATCCATCGCGATCTGAATCGCTGCGAGTACGACTCCACCAACCACGTTCTTGTAACGCTCCTGCTTTGCGATCTTCAAAGGTATGAAGATGCACTCCCCCATTGCTCGTTTCTGGTTTCTCCATAGATAGATCTTGGTGAAACATAGAAAAAGTTTGATTTACTACTACGTCTCCCAACAGTGGCATCATGAGCTAGGTCTATGCTTAGAATCTATGCACGAGTAGAACACAACTTGTTGTGGGCGTCGATCTTGTTAATTTTCTTACCGTTACCAGTATTATCTTGATTCAACGGTATTGTGGGATGAAGCGGCCCAGACCAACTTTACACATATGCTTATGTGAGACCGGTTCCACCGCTCGACATGCACTTGTTGCATAAGGTGGTAGTGGGTGCCTGTCTCTCCCACCTTAGTCGGATCGGATTTGACGAAAAGGGTCCTTATGAAGGGTAAATAGCAATTGGCATATCACGTTGTGGTTTTGGCGTAGGTAAGAAACGTTCTTGCTAGAAACCTATAGTATCCACGTAAAAACTTGCAACAACAAATTAGAGGACATCTAACTTGTTTTTGCAGCGTATGCCTTGTGATGTGATATGGCCAAAGGATGTGATGTGATGCATTGTGATTTATGAGATGGATCATGTTCTTGTAATAGGATTCACAACTTGCATGTCGATGAGTATGACAACCGGCAGGATCCATAGGAGTTGTCTTAATTTATTGTATGACGTGTGTGTCAATCATAAACGCCATGTAATTACTTTACTTTATTGCTAATTGTTAGCCATAGTAGTAGAAGTAATAGTTGGAGATACAACTTCATGAAGACACGATGATGGAGATCATGGTGTCGTGCCGGTGACAATGATGATCATGGTACCCCGAAGATGGAGATCAAAGGAGCAAGATGATATTGGCCATATCATGTCACTATATTGATTGCATGTGATGTTTATCATGTTTTACATCTTATTGGCTTAGAACGATGGTAGCTTAAATAAGATAATCTCTCACTAAAATTTCAAGAAATGTGTTCCCTCTAACTATGCACCGTTTCTAAGGATCGTTGTTTCGAAGCACCACGTGATGATCGGGTGTGATAGGTTCTAACATTCGCATACAACGGGTGTAAGCCAGATTTACACAAGCAATACACTTAGGTTGACTTGACGAGCCTAGCATGTGCAGACAAGGCCTCAGAACACGGGAGACCGAAAGGTCGAACATGAGTCGTATAGAAGATATGATCAACCTGGAGATGTTCACCATGGATGACTAGTCCGTCTCACGTGATGATCGGACATGGGCTAGTTGACATGGATCATGTATCACTTGGATGACTAGAGAGATGTCTATCTAAGTGGGAGTTCATTAAATAATTTGATTATGTGAACTTAATTATCATGAACTTAGTCTAAAATTGTCTTTACAATCTATATTGTAGATCCAATGGCCAATGCTAGTGTTGCCCTCAACTTCAACGCGTTCCTAGAGAAAATCAAGCTGAAAGATGATGGAAGCAACTATACAGACTGGGTCCGTAGCTTGAGGATCATCATCATAGCTTCCAAGATATTGTATGTCATTGATGCACTCCTAGGTGATGCCTCCATTTTCCCAGCGGATCAAGACGTTATGAACGCTTGGCTGTCAGGCTGTGATGATTACTCCCTGGTTCAATGCGGCATGCTTTACAGTTTAGAACCGGGGATCCATAAGCGTTTTGAGCAACATGGAGCATATGAGATGTTCCAAGAGCTAAAATTGGTATTCCAAGCTCATGCCTGGGTCGAGAGATATGATGTCTCCGACAAGTTCTTCAGTTGTATGGAGGAAAATAGTTCTGTCAGTAAGCACATACTCAAAATGTCCAGGTTGCACAACTGCTTGTCTCAGCTGGGAGTTAATCTTCCGGATGACTCAGTCATTAATAGAATCCTCCAGTCGCTTTCACCTAGCTACAAGAGCTTTGTGATGAACTACAACATGCAGGGTATGGAGAAGTCCATTCCTGAGTTGTACTCGATGCTGAAATCAGCGGAGGTCGAGATCAAAAAGGAGCATCAAGTGCTGATGGTGAATAAGACCACTAGTTTCAAGAAAGGCAAGGGTAAGAAGAACTTCAAGAAGGATGGCAAAGCAATTGCCGCGCTCGGTAAGCAAGTTACTGGGAAGAAAAACAAGAATGGACCCAAGTTTGAGACTGAGTGCTTTTATTGCAAGGGTACTGGTCACTGGAAGCGGAATTGCCCCAAGTACTTAGTGGATAAGAAGGCCCGCAACGTTAAAGGTATATGTGATATACTTGTTATTGATGTGTACCTTACTAGTGCTCGTAGTAGCTCCTGGGTATTTGATACCAGTGCAGTTGCTCACATTTGTAACTCCAAGCATGAGCTACGGAATAAGCGGAGACTGGCAAAGGACGAGGTGACGATGCATGTCGGGAATGGTTCCAAGGTCGATGTGATCGCCGTCGGCATGCTACCTCTACATCTACCTTCAGGATTACTTTTAAACCTCAATAATTGTTATTTAGTACCAGCTTTGAGCATGAATATTGTATCTGGATCTCTTTTGATGCGAGATGGCTACTCATTTAAATATGAGAATAATGGTTGTTCTATTTATATGAGAGAAATGTTTTATGGTCATGCCCCACTGGTTAATGGTTTATTTTTGATGAATCTCGAATGTGATGTTACACATGTCCATAGTGTGAGTACCAAAAAATGTAAGATTGATAACGATAGTCCCACTTACATGTGGCACTACCGCCTTGGTCATATTGGTGTCAAACGCATGAAGAAACTCCATGCTGATGGACTTTTGGAGTCTCTTGATTTTGAATCATTTGACACGTGCGAACCATGACTCATGGGCAAGATGAAAAAGACTTCGTTCGCCAGAACAATGGAGCGAGCAACTGACTTGTTGGAGATAATACATACCGATGTATGCGGTCCAATGAGCGTTGAGGCTCGCGGTGGCTACCATTTTGTTCTCACTCTCACTGATGACTTAAGCAGATATGGGTATGTCTACTTGATGAAACACAAGTCTGAAACCTTTGAAAAGTTCAAGGAATTTCAAAGTGAGGTAGAGAATCAACGTCACAGGAAAATGAAGTGCCTACAATCTGATCGTGGTGGAGAATATTTAAGTAACGAGTTTGGCACGCACCTAAGGAACAGTTGAATTGTTTCATAACTCACGCCGCCTCGCACACCTCAGCGAAATGGTGTGTCTGAACGTTGTAATCCCACTCTATTGGATATGGTGCGATATATGATGTCTCTTACCGACTTAGCGCTATCATTTTAGGGATATGCATTAGAGACTGCCGCATTCACTTTAAATAGGGTACCGTCTAAGTCCGTTGAGACGACACTGTATGAATTATGGTTTGGAAAGAAACCTACGCTATCATTTCTAAAAGTTTGGGGATGTGATGCTTATGTGAAGAAAGTTCAACCTGAGAAGCTCGAACCCAAAGCGGAAAAGTGCGTCTTCATAGGATACCCCAAAGAAACTATTAGTTATACCTTCTACCTCAGATCTGAAGGCAAAGTCTTTGTTGCCAAGAATGGATCCTTTCTAGAGAAAGAGTTTCTCTTGAAAAAAGTAAGTGGGAGAAAAATAGAACTTGATGAGGTAATTGTACCTCCACTCGAACCGGAGAGTAGCGGAGCATAGGAAGTTGTTTTTGTGGAGCCTGCACCGGCTGGAGAGGAAGTTAATGATTATGATCATGAAACTTCAAATCAAGTTGCTATTCCAAGGTCCACTAGGACACGTTCCGCACCAGAGTGGTACGGCAACCCTGTCCTAGAGATCATGTTGTTGGACAACGGTGAACCTTCGAACTATGAAGAAGCGATGGTGGGCCTAGATTTCAACAAATGGCTTGAAGCAATGAAATTCGAGATAGGATCCATGTACGAGAACAAAGTATGGACTTTGGTGGACTTGCCTCATGATAACCGAGCCATAGAAAATAAATGGATCTTTAAGAAGAAGACTGATGTAGATGGTAATGTGACCGTCTATAAGGCCCGGCTTGTCGCTAAGGGTTATCGACAAGTTCAAGGAGTTGACTACGATGAGACTTCCTCACCCGTAGCGATGTTGAAGTCCGTCAAAATCATGTTAGCCATTGCCGCATTTTATGATTATCAGATCTGGAAAATGGATGTCAAAACAGCATTCCTTAATGGCTTTCTTAAGGAAGAACTGTATATGATGCAGCCGAAAGCTTTTTTCGATCCTAAAGATTCTAACAAGGTATGCAAGCTCCAACGGTCCATCTGTGGGCTGGTGCAAGCATCTCGATGTTGGAACATTCGCTTTAATGAGGTGATTAAAGCGTTTGGGTTTATACAGGTTTATGGAGAGCCCTATATTTACAAGAAAGTGAGTGGGATCTCTATAGCATTTCACATATAATATGTGGATGGCATATTGTTGATGGAAATGATATAGAACTTTTGGAAAGCATAAAGGCCTACTTGAAGAAGTGTTTTTCATGAAGGACCTTGGAGAAGCTGCTTACATATTAGGCATCAAGATCTATAGAGATAGATCAAGACGCCTCATAGGTCTTTCACAAAGCACATACCTTGACAAGATATTGAAGAAGTTCAATATGGATTAGTCCAAGAAGGGGTTCTTGCCTATGTTACAGGGTGTGAGATTGAGTATGACTCAATGCCCGACCACGACAAAGGATAGAGAAGAGATGCGTGTCATCCCCTATGCTTCAGCCAAAGGCTCTATTATGTATGCCATGTTGTGTACCAGACATGATGTGAACCTTGCCATAAGTATGGTAGGGAGGTGCCAAAGTGATCCCGGAGGAGAACACTGGATAGTGGTCAAGAATATCCTGAAGTACCTGAAAAGGACCAAGGACATGTTTCTCATATATGGAGGTGCCAAAGAGTTCGTCATAAAGGGTTACGTCGATGCTAGCTTCGACACAGATCCGGATGACTCCAAGACACAAACCGGATACATCTATATTTTGAACGGAGGGCCAGTAAGCTGATGCAGTAGCAAGCAAAGCATCATGGCAGCAACTACATGTGAAGCGGAGTACATAGCTGCTTCAGAAGTAGCAAAGGAAGGAGTCCTGATGAAGAAGTTCATCACCGACCTAGGAGTGATTCCCAATGCGTCGGGCCTGATGACTCTATTCTGTGACAGCTATTGCCTTTGCCAAGGAGCCCAGGTTTCACAAGAAGACAAGACACATTAAACGCCGCTTCCATTCCATTCATGATTACATTCAGGAAGGAGATATAGATATTTGTAAAGTACATACGGATCTGAATGTCGCAGATCCGTTGACTAAACCTCTCTCACGAGCAAAACATGATCAACACCGGAACTCTATGGGTGTTCAATTCATCACAATGTAATTCGATTATTGACTCTAGTGCAAGTGGGAGACTGTTCGAAATATGCCCTAGAGGCAATAATTAAATGGTTATTGTTGTATTTCCTTGTTCATGATAATTATCTATTGTTCATGCTATAATTGTATTAACCGCAAATCATAATGCATGCGTGAATACATAGACCACAACAAGGTCCTAGTGAGCCTCTAGTTGGCTAGCTCGTTGATCAATAGATGGTCACGGTTTCATGACAATGGACATTGGATGTCATTGATAATGGGATCACATCATTAGGAGAATGATGTGTTGGACAAGACCCAATCCTAAGCATAGCACAAGATCATGTAGTTTGTCTGCTAAAGCTTTTCTAATGTCAAGTTTCGTTTCCTTAGACCATGAGATTGTGCAACTCCCAGATACCGTAGGAATACTTTGGGTGTGCCAAACATCACAACGTAACTGGGTGGCTATAAAGGTACACTACGGGTATCTCCGACGGTGTCTGGTGGGTTGGCACAAATCGAGACTGGGATTTGTCACTCCGTGTGATGGAGAGGTGTCTCTGGGCCACTTGGTAAGACATAATCGTAATGAGCTCCATGTCACTACGGAATTAGCCATGGGATGATGTGTTACGGAATGATTAAAGAGACTTGCCGGTAATGAGGTTGAACATGGTATACAGATACTGACGATCGAATCTCGGGCAAGTATCATACCGGTAGACAAAGGGAATTGTATACGGGATTTATTGAATCCCCGACATCGTGGTTCATCCGATGAGATCATCGTGGAGCATGTGGGATCCAACATGGATATCCAGATCCCGCTGTTGGTTATTAACTGGAGAGGCGTCTCAGTCATGTCTACGTGCCCCCCGAACCCGCAGGGTCTACACACTTAAGGTTCGATGACACTAGGGTTACAGGGAAATAGTGTACGTTGTTACCGAAGGTTGCTCGGGGTCCTGAATGAGATCCTGGACCTCACGAGGAGTGCCAGAATAGTCCGGAGGTCTAGATTCATATATAGGATGTGAGGTTTTGGTCACCAAAAGTGTTTTGGGCATCACCGGTAATGTACCGGGTCCACCGAAAGGGTTCTGGGGGTCCACCAAGTGGGGCCACAGGCACCGGAGGGCTGCATGGGCCGCAAGTGGTAGGGAACCAGCCCCAAGGTGGGCTCGTGGGCCCCCACAACGGCCCAAGGTGCAACACAGGTGGGAGGGCGGCAAACCCTAGGGGCAGATGGGCCCTAGGCCCACCTAGGGCGCCGCCCCTCCCACTCCCTCTCCTAGCCGGCACACCAGATGCCATATGGGCTGCCGCCGGCTCCTAGGGTAGGAACCCTAGGGCTGTGCCCTCTCTCCTCCTCCTCCTATAAATAGTGGGGTGTTTGGGGATACCAAGAACAAGAATTCCTCTCTCTCTCGACGCAGCCCTACCCTTCCTCCTCCTCGTCCTTCGTAGAGCTCGGCAAAGCCCTGCCGGAGAACCACGTAGCTCCACCGTCACCACGCCATCATGCTGCCGAAGCTCTCCCTCAACCTCTCCTTCCTCCTTGCTGGATCAAGGCATAGGAGTCGTCACCAGGATGCACGTGTGTTGAAAGCGGAGGCGCCATTGTTCGGCGCTTAGATCGAAATCCACCGTGATCTGAATCGCTGCGAGTACGACTCCACCAACCGCGTTCTTGTGACGCTTCTGCTTTGCGATCTGCAAAGGTATGAAGATGCACTCCCCCTTTGCTCGTTGCTGGTTTCTCCATAGATTGATATTGGTGACACGTAGAAAAGTTTTCATTTACTACCACGTCTCCCAACATGTAGTTTGTGCCAAATTTTACCAAATTGTTTCCATGGTGTCTCGAGATCACACCATGATGAAACGCCAATTTTCATGATTTTGTGAGTCCATCTTCATTTCCTATAATTAAATTACTAAAAATTATTTAGGTGGACACATCTCCCATCGGAAATGCTTGAAAATTCTTCTCATTCGTTGCACAATGACGAAAATCATGCAAAGTGACACACACAAATGATTTGTAAGAGATCCTTTGCCACCATCCACATGTAGTTCATGTTGTGATATTTTATTTACAAGAAATAATTAACATGGTAACTGGAAAAATATGACTTAGATATCGCAAACGAGACATGTAATCCACCAGAAGATCAATATTAGGAGTACAATGATGTTTGCATACATGGAAAAAACCAAGGCAAACTAATGAGATTGACACCAATTGGAGTCCGAAATGCTTACTCTACTTTTCATAAACCATGATCTCTGTGCGAGATGCATTCTTTTTAAAGGGCGGGCCATCACAACTTCCGCAAGACATTACCAAATTTTCACACGGGGTCTTCACATCATGCCACGGTGACACGCCCATTTTTGTAATATTCATAACGCATTTGCATTTCCTCAATTAAATTACTAACAAGCCCCATGTTGGTGGAAAGAATGTCTTCAAATTAGCGAACAAGTCATGAAATGTGGCCAGAAATCTATACAGGGGCTAATAGTTGATTGTCTACAGATGAAAATTATTCGAGGCGAAATGATGGTGTCCCATTTTCATTTGAAATGAAAATATGACTGTTCTACATGGACAAATAGCACACGGTTCGTTAACTAGAACCGTGTGCTTTCTAAACCGCAGCCTATGAAATCTAGTGCGTGCAACACGAGTCCTGCTTTCTGATTGGACAAAACCCAAACCACACGGATCGTGCGTCTACACCGTAGGAGTCATCCAGATCGAATGGCGGTCCGTATAACCCTCGTCAACAATTTTTGTTGAAGTCGGCATTTGATATATATGCAATAAATGCCCCGTAAATGATAAAAAATGCTAAAAATATCTAACGAGCCCAAAAATGTGCCAAAAAATCAAACCTGTCATATAATTATGATTGCCTACTGTGGGATGAAATTTGGAGGAGAGGTGATAAAGACACCATCGATTGGAGTTCGATTTGCCACTTCTCCCCTTGTAACTCTTATCCTTCTACCCTGATGCTATGGTTTCAAATTAGAAATCTTTGTAGCTTGTGCCAAATTTTACCAATTTTTTTCCACGATGTCTCGAGATCACGCCACGATGACACACCAATTTTCGTGATTTTCTGAGTCCATCTGCATTTCTTGTAATTAAAATATTGTCATTTATTTACGTTTTCATGGTCTTATCACGGTAGATGGCCGAGGACTTAGATTTGAGGCCATCGCTAAGGTGATGGACTCAAAGGGTTGGTTGGGACTAAGGACACAAGTTTACCCAGGTTCGGCCCCTCAAGTAGAGGTAATACCCTACGTCCTGCTTGTGTTGAATTGATTGGAGTATCGATTACCAGGTAGCGGAATCGCTTGACCTAGCACTCGATTAGTTGGTTTTCTGCTTAAGTCGCCCCGGGTCTCGCCCTTATATAGGAGGTCAAGACCACAGGTTACACAAGTCGCATACCACCTCTTACAACATGTCTCAGTCTATCTCTATGTTGTCTTGCCTTCTTGAGCAAGCCGTCTCCGTGCGGCTTACCCGCCCGGGTCTTCATGACTTCTTTGCCTGGGCCTCATCTTGGCCCATCTTGGTGAGCCGCCGAATGCCAAGGCTTGAATCTCCAGCCCGCCCTTGGTCTAGCCCATGAGCCGCTAGGTGTGACCCGGCCCCGCTTGGGCGGGTTTCACCGCGGGGTTATATCCCCAACATTAGGCCCTAGGTTGATTTGAGCTTGCTCATTTCAATCTTCCATCTCACTTGGCGGCGAGTCTTGCTCAATCTTCCGTCTAACTTGGCGGCGAGTGTTGCTCATTACCAGTTGAAAGTAAGACAAAGTAACCCACCGTGACATCATGCCAGCGATAAAAAGATTCCGTGACGATCGCAACGGATCTTTCCGCTATTAAACTGATATCCCAAAAATCAAGGCATCCATCTCGCTCAATTAACCTCCGTCGCCTAGATTCTAGCGCCCATTTCCACTTTTCCCTATATAATAGGACCGCGAAGGGCAGTTTCATTTCCTTCTCCACTCGTGCCTCTTCTTCCTCCTCAAGACGTCGTCGCCCCAGCGTCCTTCCACTCCGGCGCAACTTCCACGCCAGGCCGTTGCGTCAACCTTTTCATACCAGAGCTCTGTCCGCATCCGTTGTGCCATCTCCGGTGAGTTCTTCTCCTCCGCTAGATCCGTAGTTCTCTGTAGGGTTTTCATGGAGTTCTCCGCCGCTAGAACACGAGCTTCTCCGTAATGGCAGTTAGTATACATATCATCGAACACGATATTGTCCTCTGTTCCATCACGGTAGACCGTAGGAAGTCAATAATAGCATCATGCAAATCTGTAGTTGCTCTGTTCACTATCTTCAAAGACGTCACTTGTTTGACTGTTCGTCACTAGGTCTAGAATAAACTTGATTTCCTCTGTTTTGTAGATCCATAACTACATAGGTAGTCTGTGAAACCTATTTTCCACACTTAGTAAGATTTTGCCTCGTTGTTTTGCAAACTTGAATCGCTAGTGAACTTCAGACTCTCATCAACACTACTTAGGTGACTTAACTTTATAGCACTTAAACTTTTTAACCGCCCTTAGCCTGTCTGCCACCTCCTGACTCGCCACAAATTGTTACTTTGCACAGTATTAAGTCGCCACCATGTCTCGTGCATCCAATTCATGTAATTGGAGCTTCGCTGTAACAGAGGAGTTCCTGATGGATTTTGTAGACGCGGGGACCCTTCCAGCCAAAGAAGTCATCCATTGGCGGGTTCCAAGCAATGAGCTAAAGCCCGTTCCTCACGAGCGTGAAGTAGTCGTATTTGCGGATCATCTCGTGAGCGGGTTTAGACCACCTGACTCAAAATTCATCTGGGACGTCCTTCACTTCTTCAAACTGCGCCCTCAAGACCTCGCTCCCAATTCCGTCTCCAACATGTGCAACTTCCAAATACATAGTGAATCTTACTTGCAAGAAGAGCCGTCCGTTGGTCTATTTCGTGAGTTCTTTTATGTGAGCCGCTAGACAGAGGTGAAAGTTGGTCCAAGCTTAGAGCTTGGCGGGATTTCCATTCAGAGGCGACGTGACATAACTTTTCCGGCTATTCAGATGCCAAGTCATCCTAAAGATTGGAATAAGATTTGGTTTTACTGCAAAGACACCTCCCCATAAGGAGAGAATCCCTTGCCGGGTTATCGTCCATCCCGGCTCAAGACAACAACTGAGCTCCCTGGCCGGCTGTCAACCTCTGAGCAGGCGAAGTACGCACCAGCTCACGCAAAGATTAAAGCTCTTATGGCCAATGGACTGACGGGCCTGGATTTAACCCGATGCTGGATTTCTTGGAGGGTCATGCCCCTAAGCCGGCGAGGCCGCCTCATGTGCCAATATACGGGCCAGTATGATAAACCCCTCTGCTTTAACCTGACAACGTTATCAAAGGATAACATCGTGGCTGCCATCAAAAGCCTTGTCCATGAGTCTTCACGAGCTTGTGGTGCAACTGGGCTAGCACCTTTCTGTGCCGCAAACCAGGCCCCAGACGTAAGGGAATTATCGATGTCCTTATCTCTGTATTAGCGATACTTAGCAATCTTTTAACCTTTTGCCGGCTTATATTTTCAGGCCAGTTTCGGCTTCTGGAAAAAGAAGTATGTTCCTCCTCCGAAGAAGTTAAATAAAAAGACTGATGGCCGGAAGAAGAAAACTGCAACCCAAGAACAGCGGGAATCTGACGACTCAGAGGTAGAACATGATTCTCTTGGTCGTCTCTTTATGCACCTCATTGACAATAATTATTCACAGGACGAAACAGAGACAAGCCAGGCCAACGTTCTCGAGGTAACTTACGTTTCATCCAACTCAGAACATCTTGTACCATAGAAGATATAGCGGGTCATCCGAAAAGTCCCACTTTCTCATCCTCTTGCTTACTTAGACCCCCACTTTCTTTTGACAAAGCAACAGCAAATCTCCCGATGCCAGACCCAGAGCACCGGCTCTAACAATCTCATGGTCGGGTTATCTTCGGCTCAACGGAAGCGGCCGCCTGAGGTATCTCTTCAACCTGAGTTTGTTTATCAACCTTGTCTTTGTAATTCGACACTGCCTTATATTGTCTTAAGTGCTTTTAGGAATCACCCCCTTCGTCCGGCGACTCTACCGGAACTGCTATGCCGCCTCTGAAGATTAACATAGAGTATGTGTCTTTTATGCTTATGTTAAAACTTGTGTTATATATAAAGCTCGAACCATGACCTTCTGTGTTTATCAGCGCCCAAGCAAAACAAAGGAAAACCAGTGGGTCTACCCTTGGCCACAAAGCTCGAGAGCCTGAGCCTGCCAAGCCGGATTCTCCCGTGCCGCATGTTGATCCCTCGGCGGCTTCCAAAGAGGTGCCTGAAGAAGCTCGTCATTCTGCTGAGCCGGAAGCCGATGATATGATTCCTGAGAGTCCTCCGAGGTTCAATTCCAAGCCACCGAGCCCTTCCAACACTGTTGACAATTCAAATACTCCAGACGTCCATATTACTGGCACCGGCTTTCACTCTCCTCAACCTTGTGTATTAACAAAGCACACTAAGGTGACTGAAACCTCCAAGAAGTTGGAATTTAAGCTCCCTGCGCTAGAGAAGCTAACAGCCGATGAGCTTCACGCTGGTTATCTGAACCGCCTGTCTACAAGCCGGGATGTGGAGCTCAAGCTTGTCAACCTGATGAAGAAGAAATATGAGGTACTCTCACTCTCCTTTCCTTATACCCTTACGTAGCCCCCAAGAGTCGAGTTAATATTAGCTAATGGTAAGATGGGTCTTCAAATCTTGCTAGAAGTAGAAGTACTTAGTCTGTAGGCCTCAACTATTAGTTTAGAATTGGTTGCTCAAAGCATCATCTGTAGCCCCCAAGGGCCGGCTCAGCTTTGATAAAGTTGAGTCGGAACTTCATTGTAGATAGTTTGAAGAGCCAATTGTAGCCCCCAAGGGCCAGCTCAATTTTGATAAAGTTAAGTCGGAGCTTCAATGTGGATAGTATGAAGACCCAATGGTAGACCCCATGGGCCGGCTCAACTTTGATAAAGTTGAGTCAAAACTTTCATTTTAAATAATTTTAAGAGCCATCTTGTAGCCCCCAAGTTCCGGATTAACTTGATGAAGATGTGCTGGAACTGCATTGTAATCTTGGAGATCGAATAGACATTATCCCCCCAAGTGTCAAAAATATTGCTTGCAATATGATTGAGACTTGCATAATATTGTTTTAATCTTCATCATCTGATAAAATTACATCATGGTGACTTATTCTGCATTTTGATATGTCACGGGAAGCTTTAAACGACGCCGGGTCAGAACTGACTGGTTTAAGGAGCAATCTAGCCACCCAGCAAGCTGTCCGAAGTGAGGCCGATGAAAAGTGTTGGCTCCTTGCCGAGGAACTGACAAAGTTTAAAGCTAACTTTTCTGCTTTCAAAGAGTATGGTGAAAAAGAACAAGCTGCCATGACTCAACGAGCAGACGATGCTCACCAGGGGCTCGTGATTGTGTCAGATGAGCTGCAATCTTTAAAGCGCCATATCAGGAAGATGTCAGCCACCATATTTGGTAAGTATTTAAATTCTTAGACAAAAATTTTGTATGCATACTTATACTGGCGACTTATGACCAAAAATCCGTGTTATGCAGGTCCAAGGAGTCGTCAACTTGCTTCTGACAGTTTGCTGCCTCTGAAAGCTATTTATACTTTGACAGAGCAGCTATACTGCGATGCTCTCTGCATGATCAAGGCGGTACTCTATAAGGATAACATCCCTCTGACTATGAAGGGGGTCACAGAACTGTTGTCCACATTGCCAAAATAGATCCAAGAGCTTAAGAAATCAGCCGCCCGACAGGGAGCCATCATAGCCATAAGTCGGGCATTGGCTTTTGCTCCAGAGTTGACTCCCGAAGACATGATGGACGGGTTTCACTCCAAGAAGGATGACGGCTCAAAATTTACAGAGGTTGACTATGCACGGTGTGTGAAATCATGCAAAGCCCTCTCTTCCGTGTTAGCACAAGAAGTGAACTTGTCAACATACCAGGCGGCTTATGATGCCGAGCAGAAGAGAATACGTGGCCCAACCTTTGAAGCAAGAACTTGACCCCTGCACGCAGTAAGAACCTCTTTGCTTATGATCTTGACCCGTCCCCCCTCTTTAAAGAGGGAAATTTTGCGGCTTTAACCAACTGCAACTGGGACATGTACAATCTCCATATCATGGCGGTCGAAGACCCGCCAGAGGGTAACCCGCCGTCGAATTGACGACTTTGGTAATGCCGTGGATAAGCCAGCCTTGTGACCCGCCATAGAGCGGTGTAAAAAACTTTGAATCACCACTTCTGAGCTCTGTAGAGAGCGTCTGTAATAGGCTTATAGTAAACCTTATCTTGGCCTGAACTGTGCCATCATGCACATATTAAATTGTCCGGCTTAACATATGACATCTGCCTTGCGTTGTCAACTCATATTGGATGTTTTGCTGACTCTTGGTGGTTTTAAGCAACCTGCAAGAATAGATGTATCTTCACATTGTTAGGAGGGCGGCTTAGAATAGCGTAACCCAAAGATGTTGTAATTTCCTAACTTGATTGTTCATAATAACTCATGTGCCGGTTCTGCTGGGCTAACTCGCCACTTAAACTCCTTAGTAGTACAGGGTCTCTATCGAGATTGGCCAGAGCGGCTCAGGGTCTCTAAGCGATATTAACTGAAAGGAAGTGTAACGTCCCAGAAGAGACACGGCAGGGCATGAGCACCCTGATAACCGAAAAACTGCCTCTCACGTGACATAAATCCGTCGTTTTAACCTTAAACAGTACATGGTTCTTAAGGATTAATTGTCCAAGAGTACGAACGGGCCACATAGCGGAGAGTCGGAAGTAGATGGGAGAGTTTATCCTTGCTTTCCGTAAACCGGCCCTCACGTGACAATAGCCGCCGTTTTAACCCAAACCATTACAGGGTCTCTATCGTGGTTGTCCGTTTAGTTCTTTGAACCGGCTCAGGGTCTCCAGGCGAGATTAACTGGTAAGAGTTCGGCGGGTCACCTAGCGGAGCAGCATCAGTCTCACAGGCAGGTTTAACCTTGTTTGGCTTGAGAGTCGATCAAGAGGGTGTGTAAGCTAAACCCGGTGGGTTGGAAGCCTCCAAATGACCCTTGTTGATGGAGTCAACTGTTTGGCTTAAGAGCCGACCGATAGGGTGTGATAAGCTACCCCCGGTGGGTGGGAAGCCCCCTAGACGATCATGTCGATGGATTCAACTATTTTGGCTTGAGAGCCGACCGATAGGGTGTGATAGGCTACACCCGGTGGGTGGGAAGCCCCCTGGACGATCATATTTTCACCTTTTGCATAGATTGAGGTGTGTGAAACGGCAGAGGCCCCGACTCGCAAGGATGGCCACATTATTCATATAGATATATGATATGTACAATCATGGTGTACAATGTCAAGTCTTGACAACTTAAGTATAGTAAGGCCATACATGCACTATGTTCCACGACCGACGGGTCTCCTGCCCCGAGGTATATGAGTCGTCTCGATGTCAATGAGGTAGTGTGACCCGTTATTGAGATTTCTGCTGACCACAAAAGGTCCTTCCCAGGGAGGGGATAACTTGTGCGCATCTGTCTAATCTTGAATCAACCGCAGCACTAAGTCGGCTTCTTGAAACGTCCAGGTCTTGAACTGCGGCTATGATAGTGGCGCAAGTCTTGCGGATAAATCGCTGAACGAGCCACCGCCAAATCATGTTCTTCCTCCAGGGCATCCAAGGCATCTTGATGCGCCGTTTCATTGTCTACCTCAACGTAAGCCGCCACTCATGGTGAGTCATGACGGATGTCACTTGGTAACACGGCCTCTACACTTTAAACCATGAAGAAAGGTGTATAACCCGTTGATCTGTTAGGAGTGGTTTTGATGCTCCATAAGACGGACGACAACTCCTCCACCCAACAACCCGGCGTTCACTACAAAGGAACCATAAGCCGGGGTCTGATACCTCTTAAGATTTCTTGGTTAGCGCGCTCCGCCTGACCATTAGACAGTGGATGAGCAAACGTAGAAACATCAAGCCGGATGTGCTCACTGTCATAGAATGCTCGCATAGCCCCCTTGGATAGATTTGTACCATTATCTGTGATGATACTATGAGGGTAACCAAAATGGTAGATCAGCTTTTTGACAAACTGAACCGCCGTAGCCGCGTCACACTTGCTCATCGGCTCAGCTTCTACCCACTTGGTAAACTTGTCAACCGCCACCAGGAGGTGGGTCTTCTTGTCCTTGGACCTCTTGAAGGGCCCGACCATGTCTAGCCCCTAGACTACAAACGGCCACGTAATTGGAATAATGCACAACTCTTGACTTGGAACATGAGCACGTCGGCCAAACTTTTGACAACCATCACACTTACGGGCCAGATCTTCTGCATCCTTGTGAGCTGTCAACCAGAAGAAACCATGTCTAAAGGCCTTGGCCACCAGAGATTTTGAGCCGGCGTGATGACCACAATCACCAGCATGAATTTCATTCAATAATTCCTTACCCTCTTCAGGTGAGACACAACATTGAAATACGCCGGTGACGCTGCACTTATGTAACTCGCCATTGACTATCGTCATAGACTTAGACCGCCTGGTAATCTGTCTGGCCAGATTTTCATCATCAGGTAACTCGCCGTGACTCAAGTATGCCAAATAAGGCATGGTCCAGTCAGGAATAGCATGTAGAGCCGCCACGAGCTGTCCCTCTGGGTCAGGAATAGCCAAGTCCTCCTCTGAAGGTAACTTAACCGATGTGTGATGTAGCACATCCAAGAAAACATTAGGTGGCACCGTCTTTCGTTGAGAACCCAGCCTTGACAGAGCATCAACCACCTCGTTCTTGCGACGATTGATATGATCCACCTGATAACCTTTGAAGTGACTACCAATGACATCAACCGCCTGGCAGTAAGCCGCCATCGACGGATACTTGGAATCCCACATACCTAATACATGTTGGGCTACGAGATCTGAGTCGCCGAAGCATATAACACGACTCAGGTTCATCGCCTTAGCCACCCGGAGGCCATGAAGTAGGGCTTCGTACTCAGCTGCATTGTTAGTACAAGGAAACATCAACCTTAGCACATAATATAACTTTTCACCTTTGGGGGATGTTAAGACAACCCTGCCCCTGATCATTCCAGTTGCCTGGATCCATCAAAGTGAATTGTCTAGTATGTGTTGTCCGGCTTTTCCTCGGGCGCTTGACTGTCAGTCCAGTCATTTATGAAATCCACTAAGGCATGAGACTTGACTGCCGTGCGAGGTATGTATTTCAAATTGAGATGTCCAAGCTCTTGTGTTCACTTAACGATCGTGCCAATGGCTTCTCTGTTTTGAATTATGTCTCCCAAAGTGGCAGAGCTAACCACTTTGATCTGGTGGCCTAGGAAATAATGCTTTAGCTTGTGATTGGCCATGAACACCCCATACACCAGCTTCTGCCAATGTGGATACCTCTGCTTGGACTTTGTCAAGATGTCCCAATTCTCACGGATGAATTCGATGAGTGTGCTTTCCTATTTGGGATCCATATTGGCCCCAATAGTGAAGTGCTGAGATGAGTCACCCGCATTGAAATTCCCCCATTTGGTATCGCCCACCAAAAATTTGAGGGGCGGCTCAACCTCTGTGGTGGGCTTTTTCAGCAGAGTCATGTCCTCCGGGTCAACATTTTCCTTGTAAAATTTGAGCTCCGCCTCAGCACAACTGGACTCTGCATAAGTTGCATCTCCTTCCTCACACTCAATAGCCGTCTTCCGATCACCATGAACCGTAATCGTCCCGTTGAATCTAGTCATCTTGAGCTGCAAGTAGACATAGCAAGGCCTAGCCATGAACTTGGCATAAGCCGACCGCCCAAACAGAGCGTGATAGCGGCTCTTGATTTTTACCACCTCAAAGCACGAGGTCTCCACCCTGTAGTTGCATTCATCACCAAAGGCGACTTCTAGAGAGATATTACCCACTGTGTAAGACGACTTGCCAGGCACTACACCATGAAAAACTGTCGAGGAAGGCTTAATATACTTATCAAGCAACTTCGTCCGTCGGAAAGTGTCATAGTATAGTATGTTGATACTACTACCACCATCCATAAGCACCTTAGTAAAACACATATCTTCCCACTTGCGAGGACACCACCAGGGCCAGCCGCCCCGGCTCATCAAGACGCGGCGGGTGATCCTGCTTGCTCCAGGTGATGTCATACTCAGACCACTTCAAGTATTGTGGTAGAGCCGACGTGAATGTGTTAACCCCCCGTTTGCGCAATTTTTGATCTGGACTGTCCAGGCTGGTCATGAAAACATGATACTGACCCGAGTTGAGCTGCTTTGGATTACTTCGATACACAGACTGATTATTCTATTGTTGATTGTTGCCACCAGAGTGCTGATGATGTCCTCCATGGTTGCCCTGGCCATGATGGCTGGATCCTGAGCCGCCAGACCCAAACCCGGCTCCTGACCCTCCTGGTCCTGAGCCGCCGGGCGGGCCACCATCGTTGTTGTGCTGTCGTAACCTGTAGTCCTTGAACTTTTGCATAACATGGCAATTACCCCATGTGTGACCCACTGGTCTATCTGGTCGGCTGTGCTCCGGACAAGGCATATTGAGCATCTCTTCCAAATTTAAAGTAGTCTTGTTTGTATTAATAGGCGGTCTGAACTTTCCGTTGCCATTGGCACACTTGTTCCTGTGCTGGCGTTGGCTACCAATTCTGACCCGCCGTCCGAGTTCTTCCTCTTGCCTTGGTTACCATTGCCTGCCACACCCTTGCCATGGTTATTCTTTTCATTCTGACTAGACTTCTCTTCATTAGACTCCGGATCCTTTGTGTTATCAGAATCGGCTTACGTCATGAGAGCCGCCATGAGCTCCCCCATGTCCTGACATGTGCGTTTGAGCCGGACGAGTTTCTACTTTAGAGGGACAATGTCACAATTCTTTTCCAGGATCAACACCGCTTGAGTTGTCGTGATCTGTTTAGATGAGTGGATGATGGTCAAGACCCGCCAGACCCAATGATGAACCGACTCACTCTCCTATTGAAAACAATGATCCAGATCCACAATCGTCATAAGCTGCTTGTAATTCCTTGAATTTTTTCGATGAACTTTGCCTTCAGCTCAGCCCATGAATTGATGGTATTTGGTGGCAAACCCTTCAACCACATAAGAGCCGGACCTTCCGGTATCATGATAAAGTACTTTGCGCAAACCGCGTCATTGACATCCAACATCTCCATAGCCAGCTCATAACTTCCAATCCAGGCCTCTGGGGGAAGATCTGCAGTGCAGTTTGGAACTTTACGAGGGCCTTTGAAATCCTTCGACAGACGCTCGTTCCGCAGAGCCGGCACCAAGCATGGGACTCTCACGGCCCTGGTGGTCACTCCGCCTCCAACTGAGACAGAAGGCGAGGGCTCTTGATGAGCCGCCGCTGCCAGAGCTGCCGCCTCTTGCTGTGCTCTTGCCTGGTCTATGAGTGCCTATGTATCCAGAGCCGCCCGATTGTCTCGCGGTGGCCCCCGGTGCCGATCATTGCTAGAACCCGCCGGCGACTCATAGCGCCGGCTGAAGTTGTGGCTGGGGAGGGGGGTTGAATGCACGTGGCTCCGGCTGTAAGTATACTTCTCTTGCTAGGCCATTGCCGTTTGAAGGTATCCAATGGTGTTTTGGACCTCCTCTGCAAAGGGTGCCTCGTCAGGAATAGGAATTGTTTCAAGACGGGTTGCTGCCGCCACCATGTTCTCCGTCGGGTTTGAATAGTGACCCACCGGTGTTGGGAAAGCCATTGGTGAGGTCTGGCTCCGTCGGGGCAGGTTGAGCTGCTGCCGAGCCACCGGACGACTTCCAGGTGCATCCGCCGTACGTCCCGTTCCTGGTGTGTTGAAAAGGTTTCTAGCCTCATACTGTCCCGTACCGCAGCCGCCGATTGCTGCTCCAGCTCAAGGCGGAAGGCCTCCGTCTTAAGGTGCTCTGCCTCTGCATCCATCTGAGCCTTTAGCGCGCTGACTCTCTACTGGGCCTACACCATCTGGTCCTTCAGCCTTGTGATTTCTAGATTTCGGGCGGCTTGATTCACAGACGTGCCACCAGTTGCCATCAGGGTGACGAGCTCGTTCATCAGATCCAAAAGAACCTAAGCCGGTGGTGGGTCTGCCCTCATGTCGGCCGCCCTGGCGGATGTACTGCTTGTACCTGGTGTTGACCCCGCCATGAACACGGCCGCATGAGTCGATAGCCCATGAACATTCGGGTCTGAATGCTTTGACTCGGGGTAAAGCTCATCGTAGCCCCCGAGCCTACCATCGTGAAGCTGGTAGATTGATTCCGCCTCACCGCTCGAAAATACATCCTCCAAACAGATGAGAGTCTCCTGCGACTCAGAGGCCTCAAGATCCATAGCTTGAGTAAAGCCAACGAAGACATGCTTCCTGCCCGGATCAGTACGGGCGGGTCACACGTGTTGGGCGGGTTGCGCGCACCGATCTGGCTCGACGATGTCCGTGCAGATGTCCGGCCCGGGTGTACATCCGCCGATCTTGCCAATTAAGACGTGGATTCCGCTGAAGGGAACCCGGAAGCCGTACTCAATAGAGTGGGCCTCGGGGCCCCAGCCGGCATCGTCGATCTAGAGCCGGCCGCGGTGACTCTTATTCATCCTACTCACCACGTATCCCTCGAACCCTAGTAGAGATCCCTTTGAGAACTCAACACCACTGAGCGCTAGCCCATGGTTGGTGCCAACTGTTGTGGTTTTATCAAGGCAGATGTCCGAGGACTTAGATTCGAGGCCATCACTAAGATGATGGAATCAAAGGGGTTGGTTGGGACGAAGGACACGAGTTTACCCAGGTTCGTCCCCTCAAGTAGAGGTAATAGCCTACATCCTGCTTGTGTTGTATTGATTAGAGTATCGATTACTAGGTAGCGGAATCGATTGACCTAGCACTCGATTAGTTTGTTTTCTGCTTAAGTCGCCCCGGGTCTCGCCCTTATATAGGAGGTCAACACCATGGGTTACACAAGTCGCATACCGACTCTTACAACGTGTCTGAGTCTATCTCTACGTTCTCTTGCCTTCTTGAGCAAGACGTCTCTGGGTGGATTACCTGCGCGGGTCTTCATGACTTCTTCGCTTGGGCCTCATCTTGGCCCATGTTGGTGAGACGCCGAACGCCAAGGCTTGAGTCTCCAGGCCCGTCCTTGGTATGGCCCATGAGCCGCCAGGTGTGACCCAGCACCGCCTAGGTGGGTCTCACCGCGGGGTCATATCCCCAACATAGGCGGACACATGTCTCGTATGAAATGCTTGACAATTCTTCTCATTTGTTGCAAAATGAAGAAAATCATGCAAAGTTACACACAAATGATTTGTAAGATATTCTTTGTCACCATCCACACTTAATTCATGTTGGGATATTTTATTTATAAGAACTAATTAACATGGTAACTGCAAAAATATGACTTTGATATAGCAAACGATACATGTAATCCACCAGAAGATCAATATTAAGAGTACAATGATGTTTGCATACCATGGAAAAAACCAAGGCAAAAGGATGAGATTGACACCAATTGGAGTCCGAACTACCAACTCTACTTTTCGTAAACCATGATCCTTTGTGTGAGATCCATTTGTTTTCAAATGGCAGGCCATCACAACTTCCGCTAGAAATTACCAATTTTTCGCATGGGGTGTTCACAACATGCCATGGTGACACACCCATTTTTGTAATGTTTGTAATACATCTGCATTTCCTCCAATTAAATTACTAACAAGCCCCATGTTGGTGGAAAAAATGTCTTGAAATTAGCAAACAAGACATCAAATGCGGGCGGAAATCAATACATGGTCTAATAGTTGATTGTCTATGGATGAAAATAATTTGAGGTAAAATGATTGTGTCCCAAATTCATTTGAAATGAGAATATGAATGTTCTGCATGGAAAAATAGCACGCGGTTGGCTAACTGGAACCATGTGCTTTCTAAACCGTGGCCTATGAAACGTAATGCGCACATAGTGAGTCCTGCTTTCTGATTGGACAAAACACAAACCACACACAATTTACGTCTGCATCGTAGGATTCATCCAGATTGAACAACAGTCCTTAAACATCTCATCAACACAGGCTGTTGAAGGGCAGCAACCATATAGTAACCATGTGCACAAGCAGGACAAATCTATTCGAAGGGCAGCAACTGACCGATTTTTATCTTGAGATCCCTTTTCCTATTTGGTTCGGTTTGTCCCAAAAATGATTATAAAATAATGGAGATTGTATTTATGTTCATCATCTACCTTCTAACATATAAGCTGTATTTGTTCCAATTAGTTATTATCGAATTACATATCATGTGTGCACGAGTCACACTAAATGAACAGATTAGCCGTACATTCCCTAATGATCACATGCCATGTTTAGACAGCTAGCTTCCAAGCTATTACATTTTTTATGATTATCCCCCTTTTTTGAATTTCGCATGTGTACTTTGTAGATGTCTATTAGCAGCGATGACAGTCATATTTCTAGCGATGTATCTTCATCTGAGTCCAAAGCCGTCATGTATGTAACACGTGATCGTGTACCAAGAAATGATGAAAGGTATAGAGTTGCCACAATCACCCATTCGGTCAAGAGCCGGAAGAGCGCTCCAAGAAATCCCACACACCAACCTAAAGGTGTATACGAAGTATGTGGCACAGATTTGAAGTCTTGGGCTCCAACTAAACTTGATAAAGCACACACAAGGTTTAGGAGTGTGTGTGGATTTGTTGGCAGGGCAAGGCTCAACATTAATCTGAAGGGGTTTTGGAAGGTTGGTACAGAAACACGGCAAAGGATAGTCCCTGAGATCATGGCACACTTCAATGTTCCTGAGAAGTGGAGACCACAGGTGGAACACGCTGCACTTAAGAAGTCCAGGGATGCTTGGAGAAACTAAAAGCATGTGTTTTACAAGAATTTCTTGAGTCAAGGCAAGGACCCAATCCCCTCGTACCCCCAAACCACAAAGGAAGATTGGATAGAATTCAAATGGGTCAGGGCCAATGAAGAGTTAATTAAGAGGAGTGCCATGCAACTGGAACTTCGGAAGAAGAACACACACACACACTGTACGGGTGTGGGAGGATACTATGGCATGAAACCGGTATGGGAGCGGGAGGACAAAGAAGCAGTAGCTAGGGGTGGCAAACTGGCCTTTAGTGAAATTAGGGGCACTCGTGCTAGGGACTACTTGCGAGCATGTGGAAAGAGGCATGGAGACGGTTCTTATTACTTTGAAAATTCAGCGGGCCAAAACTATATGATGTGATGGCGAAGGCTTCCAATAACACTAGAAGGTTGTACAGGAACTCAGAGCCATGTGACATTCTATTCGAGGGTCTGACTACCAAAGAGCCCCTAGCCTTGCTAGGGGTATTGGGGTCAATGTCCACACAAAAGGGCTTTCTCACTGAGCAAAGAAGGTTGTACAGGAACTCAGAGCCATGTGACATTCTATTCGAGGGTCTGACTACCAAAGAGCCCCTAGTCTTGCTAGGGGTATTGGGGTCAATGTCCCACACAAAAGGGCTTTCTCACTAAGCAAAGAAGAGAGGCTCAACATAAAAAAGCTAGGAGTGGTTATAGGCAGAGAGACTTGCCCAAAAAGATTAATATGAATATGTATCATGTAGTTCTAAAGGAAGTTGAGGAGTTATATATGCAGGAGAAGACATTAATGCCAAGAGATAGCCAGGAGACGAGAGGGGTGTCAGCATGGATGATGCCACTTATTGTATGGCAACACCACACAAGAGTAGTTGTGCATTAGCTGACCCTAGCGACAATGATGCTGCAGGTGGACATGATGGTATTATATCTGATCTATATGGACAGGGGGAGAGAGTGAGGGTCATTCTTACACATTATAATGGTTCTTTAAAATGTGCAACAACGTGGGTTTACAACCCCGACTTTGACGGGGGTTGCTTGTTGGACAATGTGCCATTGAAGGAGGGTTGTGTGAATTGCTATGTGACTGAAATAAAGTATGGATTCAAGGATTTTGCCCTAAAAAATGTCCTTTCGGACCCTTATGAGCATAGGACCTCGGAAGAAACACTGTTAAATCATATCCAGTGGCCACGAAAAGAAATATACTTCCTGGATGAGCCCCCTGCAGCCTCCCCCCCCCCAAAAGCAACCAATGTCGCCCTTGAACCGGTGACTCCCATCTCGCCACAACAGATCTCGCGTGATTCCTGCGATGAACATACTCTTGGGAATCAAAGCCCGAGCCATCAACCTGTGATCAGCTCGGCCGACTTCCTGCCATAGATGCCAGGTCATTGTCCCATCCTAAGCAGCCTGTGGCAAGGCCTACAACTGCTGAAGACGTATCATCGGTTTAGATGTCAGCCACTGAAGCAGAAAGTGCAAACACATCGACACTGCATGCTCACCAGATAAATCTGACCGAACCACATGCTAAGGAGTCTAAATGTCTGGAACTGCCTGCTAAGAACACCGAAAGTCTGGGACTGCGTACTAAGCACTCCGAAAGTCAGGAACCACCTGCTCATTAGTCCAGCAGTTCGCAGCCACCTGATAAGCATACCAATGTGTCAGCACTGCCTGCTCAGCAAACCAACACGGTGTCACAGCCACATCAACAAATCCACACGTTGGCACCAGCTGCTCAGCAGCCCAGAATACTTCAACGGTTGCTCACCTGTCCGTGGACTCTGTCACTACAGCTCATCAGTCCGCCACAACAACATCGTTTGTTCAGTAGTCCATCGTACCTTCACACGCTTCTCAGCAGCATCTTGTTGATGAAACCAAACATCAAACAGGAAGTGCTTCAGCTAAGAAGACACAAGCGGGCAGGGTTGCACACATGAAGTTGGGCCTCCAAAGAGCTAGGAGGGATAGGACAAATAGCCTCGTTCTACAAGGAATCATCAGCCGTACCCAAATTAACAATAAGGTTTTCTAACGGCTAGATAATCCCGGTTTCGAACACATGTCTGAAGCAGAACTTCAAAAGCATCTTGCTAGTACGGATGTAGACACATATGAGAAACGCGAATACAAACACGGCCAGCCTTTCCTTGTTGGCAATTTTTGGAGGTATGAATTTCTAGTGCTCGCTAGTTGCATGCAATTGCATGGAGAGAATGTCGGAACGAGAAGATACTAACATTGTGGAATTGCACTATGACCATCATCATTTCTCTCACGTTCCAGGAACCATCAGTGTGGAATTCGAAGATTTTCATCTGTTCTTCAACTTCGATGAGCTTTCTACCACTCTTGGCAAATGCTTCATGTTGTAAGTACTTCACAAACACTGATCAACTTCTCCATAAAAGATTGTAAATGACAAAAAAGATAATTGTATTGAATTCCTCTTAGGAGATTGATGACAAAGAGAAAATCAAGGGTGCATGCAGATTTCATTGATCCTGATTTATCAAATGGTGTTTTGTAAAAAGATAACGGCTCATACATGTCTTGCATTGATTATGTCGCCAAGATCTTGTTCAGCTTACCGATAGGAGAATTCTCCATGTGGCCATATCATGAACAGTAAGTATGAATATACAACCACACATACATTGATCGTCTTTCCGTTTTAGAAATAGTTCGTACATTAATGGTTTTCTTGAACTATAGAGGTCACTTGATCTTTGTGGTAATTGTTCCAAAACACAACTATGGGGCCCCGACTCATAAGTTCTGGTCACCGAATGTACGTGCACAGTGATCCCAGAGATCAATGCTCACTGAACACATAGAAACTGAATAACAAGAGTCTTACATCCATTACATATCGGTTTACTCAAATATGGCCTCTATGGCCAACTCTTCATACGATTGCAGCGGAAATCTTCAACGATAGCATGAACCCATGCCATATCCCTTAACCCTACAGGCATTCTGACTAGGAAGTGTCCTAGCTCGCATGTCCGTCACCAAGGTAGTCTTCATCATAACATGATCTTTCATGCCTGAGCAATAAAATAACCAGTGGCTAGCCAATGAGTACTTTGAATGTACTTGCAAGCAACCCATGTTCGGAACAAGGTTCAACAGAGCAGGATGTCACACTAAGTCAGTAATTTTGCAAAAAGCAACTTTGAGTGAAGTGACATGATCAACTAACATATGTAAGCATGCATCAATAATTGGCAGCTTTCCATATGAACAAGTTATATATATCATCATAAGTAGGGGTTGAAAATCTCATGTTCAGTCATGTCATCAAGTCATCTGACTTATCTCAAGTGTCATCTCTGTGTCAACCACACACCCACACACACACACACCAAGTTTAGAGAACACTGGACGTAGCACAAGAGCGGTCATCAAACTGTCCTTGACCATGGACACGGCTATTCGAATAGTTTTACACTCCATAGAGGTTGAACACTTTACCCACAAGACTCGGGGAATTTCCGTGTCATCCACGACTCGCGGTATATAACATACTCGAGGTAAGCACCCGAACAATGCCTTTACCTTGATGATACTAAACAAAGAGTCCACTCGATTGGTACCCAGCCCACATGATGTACATCATACGAGCCTCCTCTAGATCGTACCATCCATGAAGGGACCAACGGTGTGGTCGGTGCCTATGAAGACAGCACATAATCGTCCTTACCGGCACAACCCCGTATCGAGAGTGACCACATCACTCTCGCCACTAGTAATGCGGGCTTTATGCTAGTAGCCATCAAAGTAGTCAACAAAGCCCCTTCCCATATAGGGGTAGAGTGGTTGTACACGTAAGGTTGGAATAACGGTCGCAGCTTACACCAATCCGTTTTCGAAAACACAAACTCACTCCCTCTAGTACAGCACTTCTTTCTCAAGTGGTCACCCAACTCATCATCATCTCCCTCGGGCATTAGTGGCACCCGAGGGGGTTTTCAAAAAGTCTTTGAAGTCATCTATTTATTTCCATCACCATGCATAATCCCGAACCCATTTGTGTAGCATCTACAAGCATGCTATCTACACCCACCCACATAACCCTCATAAGGTGGTAGGGTCATGCACGATACCAGTGTCAATGACAAAGGTATCGGAAGCAACCCACCGAAGTGGTCACTACTCCACATGATCAAGTATAACGAAAGTAAAGTGTTATATGACATGCAATGGAAATGGTTTCTTAACATGGTCAAAGGGCTGCTTGCCTGGCTTTACAAAGTCTTCGAGGTCTTTGCACGCTTCTCATCCATCCAAGTACTTCATCTACTTCGTCAACTAACTCTGGAAACAACCGCAATAAGCAACAAGCAGAGAAATAAAGTTCCCTACAAATAGGAGTTTTATTTTTCTAGGACACCTCTGGTCATGAAAAAAATAACCAAATAGGTTTCGGTGGATGTGGGTCAAAGGGGAGTTTCGAATGGTGGACATGAAGGAAATGATGATCGTACAAGATGTCCACAAAAAATATTTTAACAAAAATGATTGGATGAACCTAACAAATATGTCATGATTTTAGAAACATGTGGGAAGTGTTTTCATTGGACATGGAGTTGTGAGGATTTTCCTATGAATTTCCTAGCAGGAAATAAATGGGAAAAGGGAGTATTTATTAGCCCAAGCAGAATAGGGGCATGGGAATAATGTTAACCATGCCTAGATAAATAGGGTATGATTCTATAGACGCCTAGGAACTTGAATCACTGCATTTGGAGATGATTTGAATCCCCTAGGAATTTTATAATGTGGCTCTATCATAGTTCAAATTTGAACTGTGAAAAATTATGGAAGTGCCAAATTTGGGCTTGAAATGATTTTTCTATGGACTTACAAGTTTCTGAAAAATAGAAAAGGGAAAAGGCCTTACCTAATGGGCTAAAACGAGCACAGGGCGCTAGATAACTAACTGGGCCGGCCCAGTGGCTCGGCCTGGTGGTAGAGCGGCCACATCAGTCACGTACTCAAGGGAGTACGTCTCCTTAGTAGGGAGATGCCTATCGTGGGAGGCGCGGCCACTTAACGTGGGTGGCCCGGGACCAAGGCTTTCGGGTGCCTCTGATAGGTCAAGATACAACGCGTGGATGCACTGTAGTGTGCCCCAGAGCGTGAGCCTTGCATGCCAAGGCATGTCTTTGGCATGTAGGGCACGACCACTAGTGTATAGGGTATCTAGGATGATTTAAACTGAGTCCTACTAGCCTTGGATTCCCTGGGTAGCTAATATAATATGAGAGGAAATGGTGAGAGAGGTGAAATCTTGCTTTCTAGGGGAGTAAACGGGGTTTTTTACCACATGAACCTTTGAGTAATGGCCATGCAAAGTTTACTCAGGGTGCAGGGTATCTACAAGGGGTTGTGGTAAAAATTGGGGGTCAAGGAGAACTCATATGGTGCTCCAATCATTGATCACAAAATTGTTGTAGAAGGTGTTTGATGCAAGTTTTAGCTAGCAAAGTGATTCTCATCATTATGAAACTTAACAGAACTTGATAATAGGTATAAGTGAGGTGATCACAAAATTTTAACTCATTTGAAGAAGGTTGCCAATGTAAACTTGGTAAACCCTGGAAATGGGCAGAAATGCATTTTCCTTAGATCTAGCTATGCAAATACATTCTCCTTGATGCACCACTTGATGTGGTGACATATTTTAGGGACTATAACATGCACAAAAAGTATGGGGCCCAATGGAAAAACTTGGCAATGTAATATTACCAAATTTTTAAAATCAACAGAAATGGGTTCGAGGGAATTTGGACAAGTGTATCTGCACCCCTTGATGCACCACGTGGTGTAACATCATTATTTGGGGATTAGAACATGTCCACAAGTTTTGAGATGGAAAGGAGAAACTTCACAATGTAACGTTGCTCAAATTTGGTTCTGGACAAAAGTGGTTTTGGAATATTTTGGTGAACCAAATCAATTGGTACTGAGATGAAACTTGGCAAGATGATCACATATATCACATGTGACATAATAGAATTTTGTTGGATTTATTTTAGAATATTTCTTGTAGAAATATTTCAAATGCTTGAGATAGGCAGAAATGGTTTTGAAGGGTTTTGTCCAATACTTTGAACATGACCATGTGTTGAAACTCATATATATGGACAATATATGTCCACTGAGTTTCCTAAAAAAATCAAATATTTTTAAAGCATTTAAATAATTTTCCGTATAAAAGACCATTTCTGGCCTTAAGAAAAAGCTTTAAAATAAAATAGTAAAATAATCTTTAAAAATAATATTTGGTGTTTTTGGGAAGTCATATATATAGTGAGTTTCAAATAAAATATTTGGGTAAAGAGGATCCACCCAATTTGGGGACTTGTAGTGCAAATCTCAAATCATGGTGTTTTGAAAACCTAATTTATATAAATGCTTTTTGGAAAAATAATATTTTGTAAAAATATTTTTAAGTCCTCTTCACATGGCATGATCATTGGACAAGATTTGGGACCAAGGGAAAAGGGTTCTTGAGGGCAGGAGGATGTTTTATGAGTTATAGAGCACCGGCAAGAAATCAAACAAGCAAGCAAATAATACACAAGACAAGCAGTCAAATGCACTCAAAAAGTTTTAATTGTCCCTAGTTTTTGAGTCATGTTAACTTAGTCATGAAGCAAGACACAGGGTGTGACAGACCTACCCCCCTTACAAGAATCTCATCCCTGAGATTCCTAGGCTAGGTGCTGATGCGGACATCCAGAGGTGAGGTAGTCTTCAAGTTCCACGTTATTTTTGCTCCAACGTGATTGTCCTTCTGGATCTTGAAGTGCTTGACGATATGTCTTTGAGTGCATTTTTGACTTCGACTAACGGTGAACGGGGTTCTTGTAATATGCTAGGCTTGCCTAATGGTTAAGGGTTTGGTGGACGAGGTTCTAGCAAGGGCCTGGCTTGTGTGTGTATCCCAATGTCAGAATACCTGGCCAAGTAGTGTGTGTGTGTGTGTGCTGGTCCAGGGACTGCTCATGTTGGTTAGTGACATCTTGCTGTCTCGTGTTAGAATAGAGGGGTCGAGTCTTGGTGTAGCTTCTCATTCACGGGGAAGTTCTTATCTTCCTTAAAGTAGGAGGTCTTCAGTCGTAGGTGGTATCCATCCTTGAGAGTGTTGAAGCGCGTCATCGTCGGATTTTCGTCGAGATCTTCTGCTTGAGTAAGTTCCCGAGGTAGATTCTTCATTCTTCTTTGGTCGTTTGTCTACTCGTCACTCCATGGTAATGTCTACGCCGAGTCTCATCCCTAAGACTGAGCTTAGATATTTCGTGTCAAAACGGGTTCTACCATATGGGAAGGTTTAGAGGGGGGTCCTAGATGAGCTGGTTACCTAAAAGTATAGACTAGCCATCCAATCCCCAAGGTCTGAGAATTGGCAAGTGGGGTGAACTATCTTTGATAGGTGCTTTACCATTATTGAGTCAGGTTCATGTCCTTGATTGAACCAAAAAGGGGCTAGCAATGAGGTCATGACAGTCGTTCCACTCTGTTCTAGGCATCTGAAGGGAGTAGGGACATCATGCACAAATTACACCATCAAGGTGGTTGAGTGAGGGGGGGTATCAGCTTGTCAGTTCCTTCCTAGTTAAGAACTGATAGGTGATTGCCAAGACAAGGGGATCTATAATACTCTTGATGTGCAAGGGCTTCATCTTGCTTGGACGTCAGTGCTTCTTGGTATACTCTAGTTGATGTAGCCGGCAGAGGATTGATGATTGACTTCTTTTCCTTCTTATTCGTCATCGTGGCTTCTCAATCGTAGTGGTTCTTCACCTTGCTTGGGCAAGAAAGTCTTCTTCTGTAGGGAGGGTGCTTCGCAGAGTCCAACTCCTTCAAGGTGAGACCTTATACTCGAGAGGCATGGTAATGGGTGTTCCTGGGGCTGGTCCAAACAGGACCAAGGTGTTCCTTCCTCTCATTGGGTAAATAAGTATGACATCCGTGAGGATAACAACATATTTATCCAAGTATCACATAAACACATTGCTCATGGGATATGTGAGAGGAGCGTGCATTTGTTCCAGATGGTCAGTGGTATCAAGGATTTGTGGTCAAACCTAAAAGAGGTCTTCATGGCCACCTTCCATTGAACAGGACTAGTGGTGGTTGAGGTGGAGTACCGACCATAGTCTAAGGACTTATAGTCCAAGGCCTATGGTCATAACCCGACCGCGTCTTGTTCCGGTAAAGCTTCGGGTTTCAAGGAGCTTAGGATGTGAGTGAACGTCTAACACCTTATCCCGAGCAAAACTGTTAGATTCCAGTAGTACTACCTATTCCTCCATACAAAATCACCCTATATCCTCGAAGGTATCATCTCATATAAGTCAACTCCAATATTACACATGCTACTCATATCTCCAAGGTTTTGAGAGAAGGACTATGCTGAAAATCTCATATGCATACTATAGCTAACTCATATATATCCCTATATAAAAATCATCGGCATAATTTACAAGCCGCTAAGCTCGATCATGACACTACAAGTCCAAGTGTCCTTCTGACCTATCCAAGGTCTAAGGTATTGCATTGCTATGCTAAGGAAACATGTAATAAACCACTCCAAGATCTTGTTTCCTTCCTACGAATCCAATTTAATCATCCACGAGAATCATCCACTATTACCTGATCCATTACTGCTACAAACCCAGCATCGATGGTGTCCAACATAATCTCCTCGAGCTTATATGGATCCCTAATTTAGCCCTAACTTCATCCGATTCCTTCTACTATTATCCACCGAGAAATATGGCATCATTATCAAGATCATTGGACTAAATCCAAATTACTTCGAACTATGTGGTTTAATTGATCTCGAGCACCTAGTAGGATCACCTATTTAAATCCAAGTTTTACATCGAGTAAGATCGTCCTACTAGTTACGCGAGTCACCATCACTCCACGATCTACATTACTTGCCAGAGTCAAGTCATTAATCCACCAAGAATTTCACTCAAGTGATCATATTTGTCCTACTAATCCGATTTTCTCAAGGGACAAGTAAGTACTACCACTCTATCAATCTTGATCCACCAAGTTCGTCTATCAACATTAAGCCTCGTAATCCACCCAAGTGTCCCAACTACTGCATCAAAACATCTATTAGGGTTAAATCAAGTCATTGTCCACAAGTCGTGTACCCTTAGAATGATCCTTCCTATGGCATGAAGGTTCTAGTGCTAGCGTAGGAATGAAGGACGTTTGTTCACTATGGTCACTAGCTCCATAATGAACCCAGTGCAAAGCAAGGTTAATGAAGCTCAATAAGTGCTCTAGAAAATTTGTGTATTAAACACGTGATCAGAGGCGTGTGCTGGGGGAGCTTGTGAGGTCTAGGTTGGGCAAGGGAGGGGTTTCCCAATCTTGAGGGAAAAGCATAACTCTACAGGGTTGTGTCTGGTTGAGTACATTGTAGTCGAAGTCTTCGGTGTCTCTTATTTGTCAAGGTGGATCCTTGGTGCATCTTGTCTTGCTGGTCTTCAGTTGACGAGAGGGGAAAGAGGGAAAGTAGCATAGAGGAGCGTGCCTAAGGGGGTGGTATAGTGGAAGTGCAATCAAGCAAGTGTCGAACGGGCCAAACACAAACATCAAGGTAAGGTAGGTGATAAAGTCGTGCACTTGTTGCCTAGGGAAAAAGCGTGACTTAAACCAAAGCACAAATAGGAAAAAACAAGCAACACACATCATGGTTCCATTCGAACCATCATAAGGACTTAACTTCGCATAGGGGATACACGACCTATCCTACCCTAGGGGTTCTCAGACTTCATAGTCATGCTTGCTTCTTGTCTTGGAGAGGAGTCCGCTTAGTCTTCTGGGCCTCTTCATGTGTCGCTATGTATCCGGTTGTTGTTCGTTGAAATGATCCTGGTTGCGCCTGAAGAGTCCTAGACGACTTCGGTTCTGGTGAGTTGACGATGAAGGTGATTCTTCATAGCTGTTGTAGACAGGGTCTTCTGGTGTCTTCGTAATCGTGACAATGCCTCCTTGTCTTCTGAGACGTCGAGGGTTCTAGGGAGGAAATCATTTATGCTATGATATTGACAAGCCGTTTGTAGGGTTGTATCCTATCAGTCTCATTGACGATATCATCAGCACCAAGAACGGGGGATGAAGAGGCCCATTTTCCTGCTCACTATAGTGAGGCAGACAAAATTGCGAGGTTCTCATCCACCGGTGGTTACCTATATAACAACGAAAAGGATAGGGTTGCTCTATTAGCGATGCATATCATGACATTTCATGTCTTATGCCATGGTCATCAAAGGCCAGGGTGGCATCATCCTGGGGCTGTGTCGAGGGTGTCACTATCATCTAAGTCTTGACATCCTCATACTTCGAGAAGGTATCTTCTGCTGGTAGCTCCTTGTCATGGGTTCGTCAAACCTATGTGAATGTCTGGCAAGGTGGCTTTCTTCCAGGTTACCCACGACGATTTCAACGAATCCCATGGTCAGGGGCACAAGGGTAGTAGCGACCATTTGCGAAGTTTTGAAAAGCAGACGAGGAGAGTTTAAGAGAATAGGGGTGGATGTGCTAAGGCAAAAACCTTCGATTCTTCTAAAAATTTAGGAGAGGTGATATAGAGGTTTTATAAGTGATTTTGAAGGGTCTAGATAAATAGTTTTGTCCTAACTAACGTCCATGCTAAATAAGGGCTTTCTACAGTTAGGATGGCTCTATTACCAGCTCTGTGGGGACCCCGACTCATAAGTCATGATCACTGAATGTACGTGCACAGTGATCCTAGAGATCAATTCTCATTAAACACACAGAAACTGAATAACAAGAGTCTTACATCCAATTCATATCGGTTTACTCAAATATGGCCTCTATGGCCAAGTCTTCATACGATTGCAGTGGAAATCTTCAATTATAGCATGAACCCATGCTCTGCCTTAAACCTACAGGCATTTTAACTGGGAAGCGTCCTAGCTCGCATGTCTGTCACCAAGGTAATCTTCATCATAACCTGATCTTTCATGCCTGGCCAATGAAATAACCAGTGGCAAACCAATGAGTACTTTGAATGTACTCGCAAGCAACCCATGTTCGGAACAAGGTTCAACAGAGCATGATGTAGCACTAAGTAGGTAATTTTGCAAAAAGCAAATTTGAGTGCAGTGACATGATCAACTAAGATATGTAAGCATGCATCAACAGTTGGAAGATGTCCATATGATCAAGTTATAGATATCATCATAAGCAGAGGTTGAACATATCATGTTCAGTCATGTCATCAATTCATCTGACTTATCTCAAGTGTCATCTCCGTGTCAGCCACACACGCACCCTCACACACCAAGTTTAGAGAACACTAGACGTAGCACAAGAGCAGTCGTCCAACTGTCCTTGCCCATGGACACAGCTATTCGAATAGTTTTACACTCAGTAGAGGTTGCACACTTTACCCACAAGACTCAGGGAACTTCCATGTCATCCACGACTCGTGGTATATAACATACTCGAGGTAAGCACCCGAACAATGACTTTCCCCTGACGATAGTAAACAAAGAGTCCACTCGATTGGTACCCAGCACTCATGATGTACATCATACGAGCCTCGCTCAAGATCGTACCATCCATGAAGGGACCAACGGTGTGCCCGGTGCCTATGAAGACAGCGCATGATCGTCCTTACCGGCATGACTCCATATCGAGAGTGACCACGTCACTCCCGCCACTAGTAATGCAGGCTCTATGCTAGTACCCATCAAAGTAGTCAACAAAGCCCCTTCCTATATAGGGGCAGAGTGGTTGTACACGTAAGGTTGGAATAACGGTCGTAACTTACACCAATCCATTTTCAAAAACACACATTCACTCCCGCCGATACACCATTTCTTTCTCAAGTGGTGACCCAACTCATCAGCATGTACCTTGGGCATTAGTGGCACCCGATGGGGTTTTTGAAAAGTCTCTGAAGTCATCTCTTTATTTCCATCACCATGCATAATCCCGAACCCACTTTTGTAGCATCTACAAGTGTCCTATCTACACCCACCCGCATAACCCTCATAAGGTGGTGGGGTCATGCACGATGCAAGTGTCAACAACAAAGGTATTGGAAGCAACCCACCGAAGTGGTCACTACACCACATGATCAAGTATAACGAAAGTAAAGTGATATATGACATGCAATGAAAATGTTTTCCTAACATGGTCAAAGGGCTGCTTTCCTGGCTTCGCAAAGTCTTTGAGGTCTTCGCACGCTTCACGTCCATCCAAGTACTTCGTCAACTATCGTTGGAAACAACCACAATAGGCAACAAGTAGAGAAGTAAAGTGCTCTACAAATAGGAGTTTTATTTTTCTAGGACACCTCTGGTCATGAGAAAAATAACCAAAGAGGTTTTGGTGGAGGTGGGTCAAAGGGGAGTTTCAAGTGGTGGAAATGAAGGAAATGAGGATCCTACAAGATGTCAATAGAAAATGTTTTAATAAAAATGAGTGGATGGACCTAACAAATATGGCATGATTTTAGAAACATGTTGGAAGTGTTTTCACTGGACATGGAGTTGTGAGAATTTTCCTATGAATTTCCCAATAGGAAATAGATGGGAAAAGGGAGTATTTATTAGGCTGATAACCCACAAGTATAGGGGATCGCAACAGTTTTCGAGGGTATAGTATTCAACCCAAATTTATCAATTCGACACGAGGGGGGGCCAAAGAATATTTGAAGGTATTAGCCGATGAGTTGTCAGTTCAACCACACCTGTGGATTAATTATCTGTAGCAAGTAATCAGTAGAAGAGTAATATGATAGTTTTGATAATAGTGACAGCAGTAACAGTAACGGTAATAGTGATAGCAGTAATAACTTAGCAGAAACAATATAAGATAGATTCGTAGGCACTGGATCGGTGACTTGTTGGATGATATTCATCATGAGATAGTTATAACCTAGGGCGATACGACACTAGATCCAGTTCATTGATATAATGTAGGCATGTACTCCATAAATAGTCACACGTGCTTTATTAAAAGAACTTGCATGACATCTTTTGTCCTACCCTCCTCTGGCAGTGGGGTCCATACTGGAAGCTAAGGGATATTCAGGTCTCCTTTTAATAGAGAACCAGAACAAAGCATTAACACATAGTGAATACATGAACTCCTCAAACTACGGTAATCACCGGAAGTAGTCCCGGTTATTGTCACTCCGGGGTTACCGGATCATAACACGTAGTAGGTGACTATAACTTGCAAGGTTGGATCTAAAACATGGATATAATGATGATGACATAAACGGTTCAAAGTGACAAGCATTAAGCATGGCAAAGTCATAGCAACATCAATCTAAGAACATAGTGGATGTTGGGGATCAAGTCCTAACAAAACTAACTTGATTACATGATGAATCTCATCCAACTCCTCACCGACCAGCGAGCCTACGAAGGAATTTTATGATCTTTTAAGGTGTCAAAATCTCAATACTGCGTGGGTAGGATAGGATCAAACGGCAAGGTGAATCACCCAGCCCTCGTGCTAAACGTGTGTCATATATTCCACAATAGAAATAGCCACTGTTAGTGTTATGCTGAAGTGTACATGCAACAATCGCTCCAAGGTTATAATTCCTTTCACTGGTGAGAGCAGTGCGAATGAGGCTCAAGTCTAGAGCACAGAGTGTACTATAGTCTTGCTTGCCTATTATACATTTCCCGTTAAATAATGCAAAGTACTGTATTAAGGGAAAATTAATGCTCTTTATTCTACCTTGTGTCACTCCCCTCGTTTCACCATAGCAAAGACTAGTTAAGAATAATTGGTACTCAGCCCTTGGCGGTTTGTCAAGCGAACCCCAGAATGGGAGTTTGCAGTGATAAGCAAAATTCTCTAATGAGATGTTATATGGATTATCATAAAGCATAAATGACACACTAGACTCACAGGGACGGAATTTAAATCCTTTGACAAACGATTCAGTGAGAATGTGGCGTTGTTCGCACTTATATGGGTTATATGGACCGAGACCGGCATTGTGAACATATTGCTCAAATTCATCCTTAATGCCCACACGCGTCATATACTCATCGCAAGGCCATAAGCATGGTTTTGTGCCGGCATCTTGTGTGGAACTTTCACTTGGTTCAACACAAGACCGGCAAGTAGAACTATAACTAAAAGATGCCCCCAAATAGGTTCATCATGTCCGCATACAATTTTCTGAAAAAATAAAAAAAATTGGGGTGACAAAAATTCGTTAACAAAACTTTATAAGATTGATAGCAACTACTCATAGGGATGCATAGAGGCCATAACAAGCATTCAACCTACTTAGAACTCTAAGAATTTAACATGCAAGCACATCTACAAAAGCACCAAGAGTAGCTAATTATTCAAAATATAAACCACTAACACAAATGGAGGAGTGACATACCAAGCAACAATCCCCCGAAATAGTTTCGGAAACGGAGCTTCAAGCAAAGAGATCGAAATCCGTGGGTTTGAGCTCAAGAACACGGGAGAGAGAGCAATGGAGATTTTTTCCGGAGGTAAGTGATGATGTGGGATGAAGAGGTAAGTGAGGGGGCCCACGTGGGGACCACAACCCACTAGGGTGTGCTTGGGGGTCCTGGCGCACCCAGGTGGGTTGTACCCACCTGGTGCACCTCCCTCTGATATTATTTGGACCAGAAAGTCAGAAATATTCAGAGAAAAATCGTGTAAAATTTTCAGGGCATTCTGAGAACTTTTTTATTTTTGGGTAATTTTTTTATTGTATGGGAAATTCAGAAAACAGACAACGCACTGCATTCTATTTTATTCAACTAGAAAGGAAAAGGTAGGGATAGAAGGTAGTGCTTACTAAATTCATCAACTTCATACCGCTCAAAAATGATTCATTAATACGGTTGATCAAGTCTTATTAACAACCACTTTTAATTAGCATGAAACTGAAGAACTTTCATAAATAACTAAGTTACCTCGATGGGGATATGCATTTCCCCAATAATAAGCTTTTCATATTTCTTTTTGACAGTAGGTAGAGGTATTTGAGAACTTCCAATAGTGATTGTAGGAGATTTTTCAATAACATTAATTCCATTCACTTGGAATTGTTTCTTCGGAAAGTGCACCGTATGCTCATTACCATTGATATGAAAAGTGACCTTTCTTTTATTGCAATCAATAATAGCCCCTACAGTATTCAAGAAGGGTCTACCAAGAATAATCACATGTTGTCATCCTCGGGCATCTCAAGTATAACAAAGTCAGTCAAAATAGTAGCATTAGCAACAACAATAGGTACATCCTCACAGATACCGATAGGTATGGCAGTTGATTTGTCAGCCATTTGCAAAGATATTTCAGTAGGTGTGAGTTTATTCAAAACAAGTCTTTTATATAAAGAGAAAGGCATGACACTAACACCAGCTCCTAAATCACACAAAGCAGTTTTAACATAATACTTGTTGATAGAGCAAGGTATAGTTGGTATTCCTGGATCTCCAAGTTCTTTAGGTACTCCATCTTTGAAAGTGTAATTAGCAAGCATAGTGGAGATTTCATCTTCCAGTATTTTTCTCTTATTTGTAATGATGTCTTCAATATACCTTGCATAAGGAGGCATTTTCATGATGTCAGTCAAGCGAGTACGCAGAAAGACTGGCCTCAGCATTTCAGCAAAACATTCAAATTCTTCATCATCTTTCTTTTTATTTGAATTGGGTGGAAAAGGCAAAGATTTTTTAACCCATGGTTCTCTTTCTTTACCGTGTTTTCTAGCCACAAAGTCTCTTTTGTCATATATTTTATTCTTAGGTTATGGGTTTATCAAGATCAACAGGTGGTTCTATGTCAACATCATTATCTGGTTCTTTATCATTTGTTTGAGTATCTTCATGAACCTCATCATTATCCTTTTCATTATCACTAGGTGAGTGTTCATTACCAGATTGAGTTTCAGCATCTGAGATAGAAGTTTTGTTATCATTATCAAAAGATTTCTCTATTTCAGGTTCACTAGAAGTATGCAAAGTCCTATCATTTTTCTTTTTCTTTTTCTTTTTAGAAGGACTTGGTGGACTAGTGTTAGCTCTTTGTGATTCTTGTTCAACTCTTTTTGGGTGTCCCTTAGGATAAAGTGGTTCCTAAGTCATTTTACCTCCTCTAGTTACAACTCTAACAACAAAGTCATGCATCTTATGATTCATTTCATCAAGTAATTCTCTTTGAGATTTAACAACTTGTTCTAACTGAGTTTGAACCAGAGAAGCATATTTTCCAACACCTCTAACATCATTTGAGATTCTAAATAACAAGTCACTCAAGCGAGCAATCATATCAGAACTATATTTCAGTTGTTTCATAATATTTGCATTGAAGATATCTTGTTTTCTAATATAGTTTTCAAACTCATAAAGGCATTGACTAGGATGCATATTGTGAGGATTATCATTATCATTGAACTTCATTACAGAATTTACCTCTACCATCTTAGGCAGTGGTAGTGTATTAAGCCCATGTATTTCTTCAACAAGAGGTAAATTTTTAACATCCTCAGCTTTGATACCTTTTTCCATCATAGATTTCTTTGCCTCTTGCATATCTTCGAGACTGAGATATAATATACCCCTCTTCTTCGGAGTGGGTTTAGGCAGTGGTTCAGGAGTAGTCCAATCATCACAATTTTTCAATATGTTTTTCAATAATTCTTCGGCTTGTCCAACAGTTCGTTCCCTGAAAACACAACCAACACAACTATGTAGGAAATCCCTAGAAGCATCAGTTAGTCCATTATAGAAGATATCAAGTATTTCATTTTTCTTAAGAGGATGATCAGCCAAAGCATTAAGTAACTGGCAAAGCCTCCCCCAAGCTTGTGGGAGATTCCCTTCTTTAATTTTCACAAAAGCAAATATTTCCTGTAAGGCAGCTTGTTTCTTATGAGCAGGAAAATATTTTTCAAAGAAGTAATAAATCATATCCTCGGGACTACGCACACAACGAGGAGCAAGAGTATTGTACCAAGCTTTAGCAGCACCCTTTAATGAGAAAGGAAATAATTTCAGAATAAAGTAATAGCGAGTTTTCTCATCATGAGTAAAAAGGGTGGCCATATAATTTAACTTAGTAAGATGTGCCACAACAGTTTCAGTTTCATAACCATGGAAACGATCAGATTCAACCAAAGTAATTAACTATGGGTCAACAAAGAATTCATAATCCTTATCATCAATAAAGATAAGTGAAGTAGAAAACTTAGGATCACACTTCATTCTAGCATTCACAGATTTTTCTTTATACTTGTGTAATAATTTCCGTAGATCATCTCTATCATTGCAAGCAAGAATATATCTAGTTGTTTCTTCACTCATAACATAACCTACTGGTACGTTAGGTGATTCATATCTAGGAAGGCTAGTTCTAGCAGGTGTTCCAGGAGATTCAGTTTCAAGCTCATCATCAGATTCAACAACATCATGTTGTATAACTCTAGCAATTTGTTTCTCAAGAAATTCACCAAGTGGCACCTCATCATTATCAAGCAAGGTACTAGCATCATCATAAGCATTATCCATAAAAGAAGTACCATCATCAATAACTTGCGACATATCAGAATTAATAGCATGTGGTGGTGTTGCAAGTTTACTCATAATAGAAGGTGAATCTAAATCAGAACTGGATGGCAGTTCCTTACCTCCACTCATCTTGAGGGAAATATCTTAGTCTTAGGATCCTTCAGATTCTTGATAGTGATAATATGATAATAATCCCAAGTGACCCAACAAATATAGCTATGCTCCCTAACAACGACGCCAGAAAAAGGTCTTGATAACCCACAAGTATAGGGGATTGCAACAGTTTTCGAGGGTAGAGTATCCGACCCAAATTTATAGATTCGACACAAGGGGGGCCAATGAATATTTGAAGGTATTAGCAGCTGAGTTGTCAATTCAACCACACCTCGGGATTAATTAGCTGCAACAAGTAATCAGTAGCAAAGCAATATGATAGTTTTGATAATAGTGACAGCAGTAACAGTAGCGGTAATAGTGATAGCAGTAATAACTAAGCAGAAACAATATAATATAGATTCGTAGGCACTGGATCGGTGACTTGTTGGATGATATTCATCATGAGATAGTTATAACCTAGGGCGATACGACACTAGCTCCAGTTCATTGATATAATGTAGGCATGTATTTCATAAATAGTCATACGTGCTTTATTAAAAGAACTTGTATGACATCTTTTGTCCTACCCTCCCATGGCAGCAGGGTCCATACTGGAAACTAAGGGATATTAAGGCCTCCTTTTAATAGAGAACTAGAACAAAGCATTAACACATATACATGAACTCCTCAAACTATGGTAATCACCGGAAGAAGTTCTGATTATTGTCACTTTGGGTTTACCGGATCATAACACGTAGTAGGTGACTATAACTTGCAAGATCGGATCAAAAACATGGATATAATGATGATAACATAAACTGTTCAGGTCTGAGTTCATGGCACCCGGGCCCAAAGTGACAAGCATTAAGCATGGCAAAGTCATAGGAACATCAATCTAAGAACATAGTGGACGCTAGGGATCAAGCCCTAACAAAACTAACTCGATTACATGATGAATCTCATCCAACTCCTCACCGACCAGTGAGCCTACGAAGGAATTACTCACTCCTGGTGGGGAGCATCATGGAATTGGCGATGGAGAAGGGTTGGTGATGACGAAGAACGAAGATCCCCCTCTTCGGAGCCCCAAACAGACTCCAGATCTGGCCTCCCGATGAAGAACAGGAGGTGGCGGCAGCTCCATCTCGTGGATTGCGATCATTCTTTCTCTCTGGTTGATTCCTGGAATTATGTGATTTTATAGCGTCGGGATCAGGGTCTGTGGGGCCAACCGGTTGGTACAACCCACCTAGGAGCGCCAAGAGAGGGGGCACGCCCTGGTGTGTTGTGCCCACCCAGGTGCCCCTCTTTGGCAAGTCTTGGCTCCAGAAATTTTATTATTGATATAAAAAATCCTCGAAGAGTTTCATTCCATTCCGAGAACCTTTATTTCTACACGAAACCAACACCATGGTAGTTCTGCTGAAAACTGCGTCTGTCCGGGGTTAGTTTCATTCAAATAATGCAAATTAGGGTCCAAAACAAGAGGAAAAGCGTTAGGAAAAGTAGATACGTTGGAGACGTATCATAATCCAAGCATAATAGGGCATGGAAAAAATGTTAACCATGGCTAGATAAATAGGTATGATTTTATAGACACCTAGGAACTTCAATCACTCCATTTGGAGCTGATTTGAATTCCCTAGGAACTTTATAATGTGGCTCTATCATAGTTAAAATTTGAACTTAAATTTGAACCTTACAGAAAAGTGTGGTGAAAAATTATGAAAGTGCCACCATTAAATAGGTGGTATTTTTAGGAGGATGTAGAAATTTTACTCACCAAATTTGGGCTTGAAATGATTTTTCTATGGATTTAGAAGTTTCTAAAAAAATAGAAAAGGGAAAAGGGCCTTACCTAATGGGCTAAAATGCACACAGGGCGCCAAATAACTAACCGGGCCGGCCCAGTGGCTCGGCCTGGCGGTAGAGCGGCCATGTCTGTCGCGTACTCAAGGGAGTACGTCTCCTCAGTGAGGATACGCCTATTGCAGGAGGCGTGGCCACTTAAACGTGGGTTGCCCGGGACCTCAGCGGCTGACTAGAGGGCCCCACTGGTAGGGTCTTCCTCCACCTCCCGCCAACACAGGGGAGGGGTAGGGGAGCCCGACCGAGCGCTGGTCGGCGCCTGCCCCAATAACTCCGGCCACCCCGGCGGCGCTCCGACCACTAGGGGGTTCGGGTTGTCACACCCTGTGTTTGCATCACCTTGATATGTTTGGGTTTATAAAATTTGGAACTAATTAAAACTATTTTTCAGTGCTATGCTTGTTAGAATTGTTGCTTGTTGATTGTGGTTGTGGCACTCTTAGATTCTATTCCACTTCATATTCATCTTCCTTGACCCAAACCTCTTGCCGAGTGATCATGACATGTGATTAGTGCCCAACACTATTTTATCAAAATTTGTTTTAACCAAAAATGATTTATTCAAAATAGGTTTTCCAAACCCCGTAAAATGAGGTTCGCACTGCAAGTCCTCAAATTAGGTGGATCCTTCTTTCCCAAAGGCTTTATTTAAAACCTACTATATATATGACTTCCCAAAACCACAAAATATTATTTTTAAAAGGTTGTTTTATTAATTTATTTAAGGGATTTTTCTTAAAGCCAGAAATGGTTTTTCCTAGGGAAATATTATTTAAATGCTTTCAAAATATTTGAGAAAATTTAGGGAAGCTCAGTGGACAGATATTGTCCATATATATGAGTTTCAACTGAAGGGCATGTTCTAATCATGGGAAAAACCCCTCAAAACCCTTTCTGTCTAAACAAAACTTTTGGAATATTTCTATAATAAATACTCTCAATAAAATCCAGGAAAATTCTAGCAAGTCAACACCATCATAGGTGATGATCTTGCAAAGTTTCACCTCAATCCAAGTTGATTTGGTTCATCAAACCATCCCAAAACCATCCTTGTCCAGAATCAAATTTTAGCAACTTTACATTGTGAAGTGTCTCTCCTTGGCCTGAAACTTTCTGGGCATGCTCTAATGACCAAATAGTGATGATACACTAACTGGTGTATCAAGGGTAAAATCCTACCATCAGTAGATCAACAGAAACTTGTTTCTGTAATTTTCTTGGCTTCATCAAATCTCCATTGTCAACTTCTTCCCCTTGAGCTCAAACTTGGGGAATCCTCTCGTTTTTCCTATCCCTTGACCCTGATCAATATCTCAGTAAGATGGTAACTTATTCTTTCCCAAAACCATACCGAACACCTTCTGGTGAATTGGTAAAACCTATGGTTTCACCCCTTTTTCTTTTACCCTTGCCCCTAAACTTTTACCACAACCTCTTGTGGATACCTTTCACCTCCAGTAAAACCCTCAGGGGTATAGCTCATTGGTTTGAGGGGTAAAACCTCTATGTATACCCCTGGACAACATCTTTTTCAACCTCCTTCCCCTTTTCTTCTACCCTAAGGCTCCTCTAGAGCCCTGCCTAGCTCCTCCTAGCCCTTGGGCATCACCTATGGCCCCAAGACACAAGAGGACATGCGGGAGGGCTTAAAATATGCCAGGGCATGCCATATGGGCGCTCTGGAGCGCGCAACAGTGCGCTCCCGCATCGTAGCCGCCCCTGCCCGACGCCGCCCGACAGCCTTGGGCCTCCCCCGCATGCCCCCTTGGTCGGCCTCCACGTCCGCGACGCGGCAGGCGGTCGGCCCCCTCTCTCCCCTCTCTCCTCCTCTCCTTTGTGCATGCATGGCATCGCCCGAACCGGCCAGTGGCCGCGCTCTCACGCGGGCACCTTCGGTCCCCCTCCTGGTTGCCTTTCCCTTCTCCTGGGCGCGAACTGAGTCCACAGACCCCCCCGGACACAACCAGGAGCATCCCCTTGGCCTGTGGCGACGGCCACATGCTAATTGGCGCACCGCGCCCAAAGTGGATTGAGGCCCGCCTATTTAAGCGCCTACCCGAGCCCTTGCCCCTCTCTGCTCGCTCCCTCCTCACCTCCGCTTCTCTCCCATGCCCAGCACGCTCGCCCCCGTGGTCGGGAGCTCTCTCCTGAACCAAACCCTTGCCGCTGTCGAGCTCCCCTGCCCCTCGCCGGCATTCCGCTCTGCCCCGGCGCTCCCCTCAACCACCCACCGACGCGCGAGGGCCCCCTGAGCGCGCCGGTGCCCTCCGTTCCAGCCGCCGTGGCCTGGAGCTCCCCTTCGGTGAGCCCCTCCTCTGCTGTTGCGAGGAGAGGGATGACAGGTGGGGCCCACCTGTCATCCCCTTGCCCCCTCCTCTCTCGCTGGCAAGTAGGGCCCGCGGGCAGGTTTAAAAAAAACATGTCGCGCGTGGCGCCTTGCCTGGGCCGGCTTCCCCCTGTGGGCCTGTTCGGCTGGGTGGTTCTGGCCCGAGAGGGCATGGGATCCTTTTCCCTTTTTTCTGTTAACTTCCAAAAATCACACAGGGTTGTGTATTCATCTAAATCCAGAAATTCTTCCACCTTAAATCTTGAAATAATCTACAGAACTTATTAGTGTCATATGTAAAAATGTTTGAAAATATTATTAGTGCTATTTTATTTTAAAACCTATATTTGGGCACCTATTTGCCTCTGTTAATTAATTCCAAATTATTTTTCACAACAAAGTATGACATTTAGTATTTATCATAATAGGTTAGCATTTTTTATAATAGTTTGTGTGCTCTGTTTTTGTGTGTTGCTTATTTTATCGCTTTATTTCGCGATGACAGATTGCGCAGTTGACGAAGAAGTTGGACCTGAAGACTTTGAAGACCCCAGAGGCTTTGTTGAGCCAAGAAAGCAGCCCTTTGACCATGTTAAGAAACTTTTATGCATGTCATATAGCACTTGTTGTTTTGATGATTGCTCATGAAGTGGTGTCCCCCCTTCGGTGGGATGCCTTCGATACTTTTTTGTTGACATTTGCATCGTGCATAACCCTACCACCTTATGAGTGTTGTGCTGGTGGGTGTAGTTAGGATGCTGGTAGATGCTACGCAAGTGGTATCGGGATCTATGCATAGTGATGGAACGAAAGAGATGATTTCAAAGACTTTTCAGAAACCCCGTCGGGTGCCACTAATGCCCGAGGGAGATTATGATGAGATGGGTGACCACTTGAGAAAGAACTGGTGTGCCGGAACAAGATGAGGATGTGTTTTCAAAAACGAAGGGTTTAAGATTTGTTCACCGTCCCAACTTTACATGCGCAACCACGATACCCCTTATGGGACGGGGCTTTGTCTGTCACATCCCTAGCTTAGCATGCATTAGGATCCATGTTGTGATTGCATCATGTTTAAATTCTTTTAAACTTGAAATGGGGATGTTCAAAACCCTAGCACCATTTGAATTCAACGGGCTCAACCACATATTTTCTTTCAATGATCCAAAGTGACCTTGGAAAAAATGTTCACTCTCTCTGGAATAATGTGGCAACATAAAACAGAGGTGATGCATATTTTAAAAATGTCATTTTGGATATTGAATTAACACAATAACTATTCAGACTGGAGTTTTAAGATTCTATAAATATTTTAACGCTTCAATAAATCTGGAAAATCTATGAGTGCCTTTGGTTATAATATAAAAGGCCACATACTAATTTTCAGCATTTTACGAAATGGTTTGGTGTTGAAATCAAATCAAAATAAAACTGGAAAAATAGAAAACAGAAAGTAATAAAACAAAACTTAAAAAAAGAGAAAAAAAGAAAGAGGAGGCCCAGGTGGAGCTGGCCCAGCTGGCCCAGCCAGCCCCACCGTCTTCAACCTCCTGTCAGTGGGCATGAGGGCGTGTGGCAGCGCCATGCCGGGCAGCTCCTCCTTGCTTGGCTGCCGTGGTGCCCTTCGGATGCGCTAGCATGATCACCCCATGCCTTCTCCCTCTCTCTTGCCACCGCTCTCTCTCCCTCACCCTCTTCCCCTCCCTGTTTTCTCTCCCGTCGGAATCAACGTTGTCGCCGCCGCCAATTTGTCTACCGGGCGCCTCCCTGAGCCCATGAGCATCGTCATCTGATGCACTGTGAGCCCCTCCGTCAATCCCCCTCCTTCTCCCCGCTGTTTAGCCCTCGTAGTCGACGTTCCCCCCCTCCCCCCCCCCCCCCGTCGAGCACGAAGCTCCCCGCCGCCAGCGTTAATGGCCAACGCGGCCAGAGCACCCGTAGTGCTCAGGTGAGCACCCCGGCATATTCGTGCAGTCCCTTAGGTGCCACCCCGACCTCCAGCGCCCCCTCACACAGGCCTAGCACCGTGGCCTCCCTTGGCCGAGCTCCGGCATCATAGCCACGAGCTTCGGCATCCACCGCGCCCCCTGCTAGCTCTCCTAGGTGTGGGCGAGCAGGGGCTTTGCCCTAGTGCCCCGGCTGCTGCTCCCGTGGCCGGCAGCACGGATGCCGCCGCGACCAGAGGTTGTCGGCGACGAGTCCTTCGCCTAAGCCCTGCAGGTGGGACCCCCTCGTCAGGTGGGCTAATCCCCGAGTTAATTAACCCCTGAGCCACGGACGTGTGGGCCCAACCTATTAATTTAGTTATTTTAAATTAAAAATAAAACTGTTAGATTAATGTGTCATTGACAGGTGGGGCCCAGCCGCCAGGTTTGACCTGGGCTGGCGCCTTTGACCTGCTGACGTCGCCATGACGTCAGGCTGACATAATAAATTTAATTTTGGATTTAAAATTAATTCTAGAAATTAATAAAAACTTCTAAAATTCATAGAAAATAATATGTAAATCAGATGAAAATAATTTATATATGAAAATTGATCAGTAAAATTCAATGAATCCATCTATACCATTTTTATACATGTTAGAGCAACCTAAATAGGTGAACTTGGACATTTTAGTTCAAATGCATCATGGAATCCATATATGAATTGAATTTGAACTTTGAGTTCAAACCCACTTCATTTAAATCTGTTGCTAGGTGCATTAGCTCAAATACCTCATATTGCCATGACATATTCATGCATCATATTGTGGCATTTGGTGTGTATTGATTTGTTCCCCCTTCGATGTTTGTTTTTTGTGGTAGGCACTGTTCCGAAGGATACGGTCGAATATCTATCTGAGGAGCAGTAACGTGTGATCGTCTTATCAGGCAAGCAACCCCCCCTTGAACATACCCAATACAATCCCACTCTGTCGCTCTTGCTCTCACTTATTGCATTAGGACAAAACATTTCAACTTTGCATGTTCCGGTAGTTGAACCCATTCCTCTGCATGACCTGTCATTGTCACTGTAAATAGCTAAACCATGCAACCTAGCATACCTGGTAGATGCTTGAGCTATGACGTGACTTTAACCTACTATGCTTGCTATGCTTAGAGTTGTGTCAGGAATGATTCATCTGGGTGATGAACCGCAGTGAACTGAACTTGTTCTGATGATGAGAGTTAAGTTGTTAACACGATTTTGTAAAGGTAGCAATGAGAGGCCGTGTAGGAGTACATGGCGGGTTGTCTCATTGGGACCGTCCTTAAGAACTGATTCCTGTGTATCTTGTCCAAGACTAGCTACTACCGCACATTGGGATCCTTAATTGACTCTCCCGACTTATTAACCAACTTGATCTCTATCCACGAGTTGCAACTAGTTTCTGGTGTTTGTAGGATATGCTAGTAGTCTACCGAGTGGCACCCCGTATAGGTGGGCTTGGGATAGACTAGGTATTGTGGCCCGGTGTACCAAGCGTAGTACCATCCGTCGAGGTGGGCTTGGGAACCCGTACACATCGTTTGGGGGCACTGAGGAAACTTCGGCCGGACTTCCTTGCGGGTTCAGTCTCGAATAGGCGATAAACCTGGACGAGAGACTTGTGTGGTTAGTCAGGTCGTGGCTGACTCCCTCGCTGGGCTTCCACTTGAAGGTTGCTGACGTGCCTTTTTATGAGCACGTGGCGGTAAGTGGCGAGAGCATGTGTGACGAAGTACACCCCTGCAGGGCAATCAATCTATTTGAATAGCCGCGTCCGCTGATATGGACTACTTGGATACTTATATGGTTCATTGACAATTAAAAGGTTACTCATAAGTTTGAGTACCGTGGATGGCACTCTCGTAGGAAGACGGGAGCGGATCCATGGTGGTGTATTGTTGTGGTGTTAGTGGACTCGTGTACGCTTCACAAAACTTTCAAAGTTATGAAAGTCGTAGTACAAGGATAGCCACCGAGTCAAAGCTGGCTTGCTGCATTGAACCCCACAACTTCCTTGTTGATACCAATGCATATGTAGTTAGTTCGGATGTAAGACTTGCTGAGTACTCAGTACTCACTGTTGCTTAATTATGTTTTTGTAGAGGAGACTCCGGTCTCACTAGTGGTTTCTTCGACAAGATCGATGTTGGTCATTTAGCTTGAGAATCCCAGCCAGAGGTCCGGTTCCTGTGGAGGGCCTTGTAGTTAGACAGGCTTCCCTCAGCCTTCTTCTTTTCTAGATGTCTGTACCCAGACATGTTAAGCTTCCGCTTGTTGTTTGTATGATTTGTGTTGGGTCATGTGACCCCTGTTTGTAATATCACTCTATGTTGGCTCTTATGAGCCTCCTAAATAAATGATGTGTTGTTGTATGGTTATGTTGTGATGCCATAGTTGTATCTATGCATATCGAGCATGTCGTGCATACGTGTCATGTGCAACGATATGTATGGGATTCGACACCTAGTTGTGTGCCTTTAGTAGTACTCTTTATAGGGAACTGCCTCTTTGTGCTTCCACCGAGCCTTGGTAGCTTGCTACTGCTCCAGACACATTGATTGACCGACATGTATCCTTCTTTGTTGTTGTGTCTGTCCCTTCGGGGAAATGTCTCGCAGTGTAATGGAGTCCTTGTAGCCTTCTACGACTCGTCTACGTGCAGTGATGACATTGATGTCCCATGGCGTAATGGAGTCCTTGTAGCTTGCTATGACTCGTCTACACACGCTAGAGGCCGACACCTGCATTGTTGGGTTACGTATGCATGTTCCTGTACGGATGTACCACTTGGGTTCTACGACTAGTCATGTCGACCCGGGTTCTTTCACGTTTGAATGCTAGCGACATATTGCATACGTGAGCCAAAAGACGCAAACGGTCCCAGCCCAGGTAAGGTGGGAGCCGTGGAGTTAACCGTGCATGAGGCCGCAAAGTGATGCCATGTGTTACATGCTAGATTCTTATGTCTTAGGATCGGGGTCTCGACATTGTCGATTACCTTGGTGGGTACTGGCAAGGAGCCCGCAATACTAGTGGCGGGAGTGGCGTGGTCACTCTCGATATGGGGTCGTATTGGTATGTACGATCATGCGATGTCTTCACAGGCACCGGGCACACCGTTAGTCCCCTCATGGATGGTACGATTTAGAGCGAGGCTCGTGTGATGTACATCCTAAGGGCTGGGTACCAATCGAGTGGACTCTTTGTTTAGTATCGCTAGGGGAAAGGCATCGTTCGGGTGCTTACCTCGGGTATGTTATATACCGTGAGTCATGGATGACACGGAAGTTCCCCGAGTCTTGTGGGTAAAGTGTGCAACCTCTGCAGAGTGTAAAACTATTCGAATAGCCGTGTCCACGGTCATGGACAGTTTGGTGGTCCTTCTTATGCCATGTCCGGTTGCTTTCGCAAACTTGGTGTGTGTGTGTGGATACACGAAGATGGTACTTGAGCTAAGCCCGATGACTTAACATGGCAATTGAATTGAGTCCGATGACTTAGCATGATAAATAAACATGAGATGTTCAACCCCTGCTTATGATGATATGACACATGCTTGTCATATGGATATCTGTCAAGCTATTGACGCATGCTTACTTAGTTACTTGATCATGTCTTTGCTTTACAAATTGGCTTTCTGCAAATTACATACTTAGTGCCATATCATGCATCATTGTTCCCTTGCTCAACAACATGGGTTGCTTGTGAGTACATTCAAAGTACTCATTGGCTTGCTACTGGTTATTTAATTGGCCAGGCATGGAAGAACAAGAGTATGTTGAAGAGTTCGTTCGTGAGGAACATGCAAACTAGGACGATTCCCACTCAGAATGCCTATAGGTTAAGGCAGATGGCATGGCTTCACGCTTTCGACCAAGATTTCCGTTGCTTGTTCTACATAAGTACTTTGGCCCTCGTGGACCTATCTATGTAAGACTTTGCCTTCATTGTCTTTATTTGTGTAAGACAATAAATATGGATGTAAGACTCTTGTTATTCAGCTTCTGTGTGTTCAGTGAGCATTGATCTGTGGGATCACTGTACACATGCATTTTGTGATCACGACTTAATAGTCAGGGTCCCCACACGGGGTGACCTGGTGCACCCTCCTGGGCGATAGTGCAACCCGGGGGAGGTCGAGGCCGAGCGCGACGTAGGCCCCAATGGAGGGCACCGTCGGTGGTGATGGGTGCGATGCCTCAGTTGCAGGGAGGAGACTAGGAGGCGCGGGAGCGAACCACGGGGGGGTGAGCAGCGGGCTCTCTAGTGAGGTCGACAAGGGGAAGGGAGAGGTCTCCGCGGCCAATTTTAGAAGAAGCCACCAGCGAGCTTCGGATATGGAAGAAAATGGAGGGCAGGGGAGGAGGAATGGACGAACCAGGGTGGTCTATTGGAGAGAGGGGAAACGAGAGAGCTCGAGAGGGGAACGGGGGAGTCCTTATATGGCCGAGCCGAGGTCCACCATGGACCGAGCTCTCGGACGGGGCTCGGGCGAGCTCTATCGGGCCTAGAGGAGGGAAAGGGAGGAGGGGGCCGACCATCCGGCGTGCTGAGGATGTCGAGGAGACCTTGGGGGACACGACCCCGACTGCCAAGGCTGTCGAGTGCCTCTGATTCGGAAAGCTACAATGTGTGGATGCACTATAGCGTGCTCCAGAGCGATAGCCATGCATGCCAAGGCATGTCTTTGGCAAGTAGGGCGCGGCCACTAGTGTCTAGGGTATCTAGGATGGTTTAAACTAAGTCCAACGGGCCTTGGATGCCCTGGGTAGCTGATATAATATGAGAGGAAATGGTGAGAGAGGTGAAATCTTGCTGTCTAGGGGGGGTAAACGGGGTTTTTTACCACATCAACCTTTGAGTAATGTCCATGCAAACTTTACTCAGGGTGCAGGGTATCTACAAGAGGTTGTGGTAAAAATTGGGGGTCAAGGAGAACTCATATGGTGCTCCAATCGTTGATCACAAAATTATTGCAGAAGGTGTTTGCTGCAAGTTTGAGCTAGCAAAGTGATTCTCGACACTATGAAACTTAACAGGACTTGATAATAGGTATAAGTGAGGTTGATCACAAAATTTAAACTCATTTGAAGAAGGTTGCCAATGTAAACTTGGTAAACCCTAGAAATGGGCGGAAATGCATTTTCTTAGATCTAGCTATGCAAATCCATTCTCCTTGATGCACCACTTGATGTCGTGACATATTTTAGGGACTATAACATTCCCAAAAAGTTTGGGTCCCAATGGAAAAACTTGGCAATGTAATATTACCAAATTCTTGAATTCAATAGAAATGGGTTTGAGGGAATTTGGACCAGTGTATCTGCTCCTCTTGATGCACCACATGGTGTAACATCATTATTTGGGGATTAGAACATGTCCACAAGTTTTGACATGGAAAGGAGAAACTTCACAATGTAAAGTTTCTCAAATTTGGTTCTGGACAGAAGGGGTTTTGGAATATTTTTGTGAAACAAATCAATTAGTATTAAGATGAAACTTGGCAAGATGACCACATATATCACATGTGACATACTTGAATTTTACTCGATTTATTTGAGAATATTTCTTATAGAAATATTTCAATTGCTTGAGATAGCCAGAAATGGTTTTGAAGGGTTTTGTCCAATACTATGAACATGACTATGTGTTGATACTCTTATATACGGAAAATATACGTTCACTGAGTTTCGTAAAAAAATTCAAATATTTTTAAAGCATTTAAATAAGTTTCCCTATAAAAGACCATTTTTGACCTTAAGAAAAAGACTTTAAATATGATAGTAAAATAATCTTTGAAATAACATTTTATGTTTTTGGGAAGTCATATATATAGTGGGTTTCAAATAAAGCATTTGGGTAAAGAGGATCCATCCATTTTGGAGACTTGTAGTGCAAATCTCAAATCAGGGGGTTTTGAAAACCTAATTTAAATAAATGCTTTTTAGCCAAAATAATTTGTAAAAATATTTTTAAGTCCTATTCACCATGGCATGATCATTGGACAAGATTTGGGATCAAGGAAAACGGGTTCTTGAGGGTAGGAGGATGTTTTATGAATTATAGAGCACCAACAAGCAATCGAACAAGCAAGCGAATAATACACAAGACAAGCATTCAAATGCACTCAAAATAAATTAATTGGCCCTAATTTTCTAGTCATGTTAACTTAGTCATGAGGCAAGACACAGGGTGTGACAGCAACACAGTTTACTGCATGGATTCTCTCATAGAGTCAAATGTGCCTCACGATCTGAGTGATCTTCGAGATTTCATGGATAGGTATTTAATTCTTTTATGTTAATGCATTGTGTTCATATATGGGTCCAGAATTGAGTGCGTGAAAATTCATCTTCATTTGAAGTGCATTGTCAAAGAACATAACTTTGGGGGGGAATAGGTTTGACCGCTAACTACCTCCACAACACGTGATTTTTTCTCCGGTAAGACAACAAAATCCATTATTTTTACAGAAAATGCTAGTCAGATGTTGAAGTTTCTAAGTAAACCTCTTTCTATTTCTCTCTGTAGAAAAAAAACTTACATCGGTTAGGTTCTTCCTAACAGGGCAAATACATGTCTAATATTGTACAAAAAAATTCGGTGTCCTCAGCAACAACAAGGTACCAGCCTATGTGGATACTATGTTTGTGCACACATGATGAACCTACATAGACATGTTGAATGTGGTGTTGATGTTGACAGGATAAAACAAGTAAGTCTACTTCGTAATTACTATCTTCTACTCCACACGTATGTCTGATTCTAATCTAAAAGTCATGCAGCTGATCTTTGTCCCGATGACTTCTAAACTGCTCGCCGCCGATGAATTGTTGTCTATTAGGAAATTTATCAGCACCTTCTTTGTGAAACACTATATCAAGCCCTCTAAAGAAGACGAAGATTTCCAGATTCAAATCTCCTAAAAATAAGTACGCATTCATATATTGTTATTCGGTAAACATAAAAACATGGATGCATTATGTTCCATGTGATCATATCTTTGTATTTCGTACACTATGATTATTTAGTGCATATGTCGGTTTAATAGCTGTGGAATTTAGCTAGCATTTTCTCAATTGCATATTTGTCGTGAATTATAATGAATGCTCTTCTTGTGGAAACTATTCGTTCAAGTGCATACTATGGCGAATTACGATGAATGTTCTTCATGTTGACACTATTTGTCGATTACATATTGTGGCGAATTTGCTATTTGCATGGTGAATTAAATATGATACCTTAAAATTACACAGTTCAAGCAACTAAGCGTGTGCGGTCCAGAAAGGAAAGCAAACAAAACTCATAGCGCAACCGCCTATGGTCCACAGGAAAACCACACGAGATATATTCTAAAACATTGTTGATACAAAAGAAATCGCAAACAGTTTGCAACACTTGTACGTGTGCGTAGGAGCTACTCAAGCGTTTGTGATAGCATCATATCTCACACGTGAGCCAAAAGGAAACCCTGCCTGATGCAAAGATGATCCCATGCGTACATTTTTTGCGAAACATGTCCGATGATGTTATATATGGTACACGGTTCCCAAAGAAAACTCGTATTCGATGATGTAGATATCAGAAACACTACTGAGTACGAAGGGCTGATTGCCAGTCTCAGGATCACGGTGGACCTTGGAATCAAGAAACTTATTGTCAGCGGTGATTCTCAACTTTTCGTCAGGCAAGTGAACAAAGATTACCAGCGCCCGTTGATGGAAGCCTACGTGGATGAAGTGAGGAAGTTGTAAGAACGTTTTGACGGCCTACAAATGGAGCACGTTCCACGTGCAGAGAACAGCGTTGTCGATGGCCTGTCAAAGTGTGCTGCCCTTATGTTACCTGTGGAACCAGAAACTTTCATGCTCCAACTAACTCAACCCTTCGTGACACCATCAACTGGACAAAAGAAGAGAAGAAAGTTAAGTTCCGACAAGTATTTCCCAGCAGAGCTCCCCGAAGCCGTCGACGACAAGATTGCCAGAGGGAACGACAAGCTTGTGGGTGAGTACTATGCTCTGGTAGGGCCCCCGGCTCTTGTCGTAGAAGCATACGCTCCCGCCATGCTTGCTAGGGCGCAACAGACTCCGGCAGGCCCTTAGGCCCTTGCCATGGAGGCAAATGCTACACCGGCAGAGGATACACCTTTAGTCCTTATTGTCAAGCCAAAGGCTCTGGCATGGGCGCAGCACATCGTCCATTTCCTTCTGACAGGAGAACTTCCCGAGGAACAAGAAAGAAGCAAAGAGAGTAGCCCGCCGATCTAATATGTAACAGTTTGTAGACAACGTCCTGTACAGAAAAAGACCGAACGGTGTGAAACTCAAATGCATTTCCAAGGAAGATGGACTCAAGCTGTTGGTAGAGATACATGGAGGCATATGTGGCTCCCACATAGGGTTAAGAGCCCTTGCCGGGAAAGCATTCTGAAAAGGATTCATTTGTCCCACCGCCCTCGAGGATACAACGGCATTGGTAACCAAGTGTGAAGCATGCCAGATTCATTCAAAAATGCTACATCAACCAGCACAAGCACTTCAAATGATCCCTCTCTCCTGGCCATTCTCAGTCTGGGGGCTCGACATCCTAGGCCCCTTCCCCTGCACTGTCGGGGGATTTGAGTACTTGTATATCGCGATCGACAAGTTCACAAAGTGGCCAGAAGTGGAAGCGGTGAAAAAGGTGACAACACAATCAGCCGTCAAGTTCTTCAAAGGACTAGTCTGTCGCTTTGGTGTTCCCAACAGGATCATCATAGACAACGGCACGCATTTCACAAGCCGCACCTTCATGTAGTACATCCAAGACCTTAGCGGCAAGATCTGTTTTGCCTCTGTTGCCCACCCAAGGAGCAACGGCCAAGCGAAAAGGGCTAAGGCTAAAGTGTCGCGAGGCCTCAAGATAAGAACTTTCGACAAGCTGCATAGATGCGGAAGGAACTGGATTGATGAGTTGTCGATGATTCTTTGGTCAATCAGGAGGACGCTAAATCGAGCTACCGGTCAGACACGATTCTCCCTTGTCTATGGGGCGGAGGCAGTTCTCCCCACAGAACTCATGTAAGGGTGTCCTCGAGTGCTCGCTTATGATGAGCTGGAGCAACAGCAGTTGCGGCAAGACGACCCGACGCTCCTTGAGGAAGACCGTGTTCAGGCTGCTGTCAGAGCTGCGCGCTACCAACAAGCTTTGCGCCGCTACCATAGTCGCAAGGTCAATGCCATAAGTCTTGTGGAAGGCGACCTTGTACTTTGGCGAGTTTAGTCCGCCAAGAATCCAAACAAGTTGACATCAAAGTAGGAAGGCCCTTATCGGGTAGTATGAGTCACTAGGCCCGGCGCAGTCCGCCTGGAGACCGAGGATGGCATTATGGTGAGCAACTCCTGGAATATCGAACATCTTCGAAAGTTCTACCCATGAGGCGTGGTTGCCGGGCCAACCCAGCAACCACCTTTTGTACAAGTCTTGCCGCCGAAGCATGTAATCCTCTGTACAAAGCCAGGCTCAGGCCCTATGCGTAGTTAAATAAAGATAAGTATTTCGCAACCTTGGCTGATTCTGATGTTTGTTTACGTACATGGCTATCTGAAGCATTGCACTATACTTAATCCCGGCAAGGGCTGACGGACCACCAAGGTTCCATACCCATATCTTCTCTTCTTTTTTGTTGTAAAGGATGGGAGGACACCTCGCATGCAGCTTTGCCAAGGGGGATGGGAGTATACCTATGAACGACGTCCCAAAAAAAACTTGCCAGAAGGAGAATGGCAATAAAAAGATAAGTTGCAAAAACCTCATGTGAATCCTTGCCATAAGGTCATTTTCCTTGAGCGATTTCGACTTTTATATGTACACAAACGGGAACCTTTCCACGATTGGATGTGCCCTCACTGCGTTTGGGACCTCTCAACGGCTTAAGTGGCTTTGCTTGCGCTCCTTGTTTCATCTCGAGACTGCTCAACGATCCAAGTGACAACGCTCATGCCCTTATCCCGTTTTCGAGTATGGCCGACGCCTCGAATGGCCATGCCAAGGACGCCAAGTTATCTTGCTGGATGCTAAGGACCCGTTCCTCAAAGCGCTTTCGGTAGGGCTACACACGTCGGCAAGATTCTTCCAAAAAGGGTGTAGGGAAAATTCCATACATAGGAACAGTTTAACAAGGAAGATAACGTGCAGTTTTTCAGATAGGGTGAAATTTACATAAGATATCGCTTTTCCTCTAAGAACATCTTTATTTGACTTTATTCCCTAGGGGGAAGTTACAAGAAGATAAAGATGGACAGGAGGGGCAGATTACAAGAAGAAAAAGATGGCGAGAGGCCCCCCGGCAGAAGCCCGGCCTGACCCCTCTGGACCAGCACTACGCGGACGAGCAGGGCTACCAGATGGGCATGCAAGAACCTGGCCCCTCCTGGGCTAGCATTGCATGGAGGAGAGGACCAGAGCGGGCGGAAAGGGGGATGGACCCTAGAAGCCGAAGTCCATGGGCCTTCCGGAAGACCTAGCTGGAAGATGAGGCAGTGCCCGGGACTGAAGCACCCAGCAAGGACATCTTGCCGGGAGGGGGAGAGGCATGAGGCTGGCGATGATGGTGTAGCCGGCGGTCAGTCCGAGATCGAATCTTCGGCTTCGACTTGACCGCCCACCGGGGGCTCATCGCCGATGTCTTCGCCGCTGTCTCCCCCCCCCCCCCCCCCCCGCCGTCACTCTCGTCGGAGGACAGGCTCTCTCCACTGCTCGCGCTCTCTTGCCAGCAGCTGAGGCGGATATCGGAGCTCCCATAAATCTTGATGGAGTGCGTATTGGCCTCCATCATTTTAAAACGAAGTACATGCCCCGCCTGGAGATTGTGGGCACGGGCGAAGTTCTTTCAACACGCCTAAGGAACGTGACGCGACGTGTTGGGTACTCAACATCCACCCACATCGCGCCATTACAACATCCTGCCACCCGCAGCCATAGGAAGGGCGGCTCGTCGCCCTCCATCACCCTAGCGAAGAGGTGTGGGAGACGCAGATGGCTCCGGAGGGGACCGCCCAGCTCGAGGACGAAGTCCAGTGCCGTCCCCTTGGCGTGGGCCTCTTCTATGCAGATGCCTGATGTCGGAGGAGGGGGTGGAGCAGCACTCCGCCTCACCCGACCTCGGCCTCCGCGGTGGCCATGACCAATCACGCCTCCTCCAACACGTGAATTCGATCCTCCCTCCGCCTCCACGGCTGAAGTGGCGGCATGATCCTGACGAGAGCTCCTCCTCACAGCCGAGGAAGGTGGTCGCCCCCGCCCCCTGTCATGGCGAACGGTGGGTGCTACCTGAAGATTGAGAAGATGAGGGGGGAGACGGACTGTGGAGTTCCACACTCGAAGGGCTGAAGAAGGATGGATGAGCTCCGCCCCCGCTATCCCCAATTTATAGGAGGAAGCATGGGAACTGTCTCTCCCCCACTCCAATGGATGCCTCCCACCTCCTCCAATAATGGCACCCTCGATCATGAGGTGAACATCAACTGCCCCGTCGCCCCAATCCATGGTGGTGCAGTTACTGCCTTTTCTCAGGGACTTTAAATCACGGGCACCCATTGCTAGCCCCTGCTATGCATGCGGCGCGCATGGTGGAAAAGACCTAACACGGTAATTGAAAACTCGATGACCGTGCCGTGCACGTATTCCACTACCCGCATTTAATGGGCATCGTGAGGAAGCATAGCAAGCGCAATGATCACAACTGCAAGGCCATGCCACGCGTGCCCGTGCACTGGTTGGGCCTAGCCCAACAACGGCTCGCAACGTCTATGGCCTAGGCCCCGGGGCTCCTGTCGGTGCACTAGAGTTTTTGGGCATCTAGTGCCCCTTTACTCGTGCATGGGCAGTAGTAGCCGCCCCGGAGGCAAGGCCCAACAAAGACTTGTTAAGCACCAGCACAGAAGACTCAAGACTACCAGGAAGACCTTGTTGGGAGGGCTGTAGAGCCTCCAGGCGAAGCAAGCTCCTGGCAAGGCAAGGTCCCGACAAGGCAAGGCCCCTGCAAGCACCGCCAGCACACAGGACAAGTGTCGATTCACCTGGACACGCTGTGCACGTATTCCACTACCCGCATTTAATGGGCATCGTGAGGAAGCATAGCAAGCGCAATGATCACAACTGCAAGGCCATGCCACGCGTGCCCGTGCACTGGTTGGGCCTAGCCCAACAACGGCTCGCAACGTCTATGGCCTAGGCCCGGGGGCTTCTGTCGGTGCACTAGAGTTTTTGGGCATCTAGTGCCCCTTTACTCGTGCATGGGCAGTAGTAGCCGCCCCGGAGGCAAGGCCCAACAAAGACTTGTTAAGCACCAGCACAGAAGACTCAAGACTACCAGGAAGACCTTGTTGGGAGGGCTGTAGAGCCTCCAGGCGAAGCAAGCTCCCGGCAAGGCAAGGTCCCGACAAGGCAAGGCCCCTGCAAGCACCGCCAGCACACAGGACAAGTGTCGATTCACCTGGACGCATGTCATAGCGTTGACATTGAAGGGAGCTAAGCAGTGCTGATGGGACGGGCCCCTGTCCTGTCCCACTGACGGACTAAGGCGCCTGACGGTGCATTGAATGCTCTTGTCCGACTCCGGCAGAGTTACGTATGATAGCACTGTAGCATTGTGCATCCCGTGTGCACACTGTACGCCACTGTTGGGATCCCCTTTAGGTATAAAGGAGGCCCAGGGCGTTACAGTAATGGGACAGTAAGAGGTTGGATAGTAAGGATTTGGAAAGCAAGAAGGTGGACAGTAAAAGGTTAGAAGGTTAGACAATCGGACTGTTGGGCAGTTAGACAACCGGACAGCCCGACAGTTCGACAACTGGAGGTTATCAAGCTCACGTAGCAGCTGTTCATGGCGCTCCTCTAGCTAGAACCCTAGAACAGGATCAATATAACCAAGCAGGAGTAGGGATTTACGCACCCGTGTGGCCCGAACCTGGGTTAAAACTCCCCTTGATTGCTTACCAGACCGGCTCTTTGTGCGAGCCCGCCCCCTGCCGAACCGAAAGGGATCCCCATGATCCCATAAGTGTTTGTTCCCACGACAAAGGTCAAACTCCGTTTGTTCTCCATGAGCAATTAGACGTGTTTCAATCGTCTTGGACGTGTGTGATTGAACCCAAATGACACACGTATGCCCAAAATATTATGTGTGCAGTCTGTTCCTGCACCGCACTTTATTATATTTGAAGATCATTTGCGTTCATTGGCCACCATCGCCGACTGTTTTGCAGCGTCGTGTGGAATGGACCCCTCTATCGCCCACACATGCAAGGCGACGGTATGGAACTACGTCGCGGAAAGGGATAAAACCCGTTTGTATAGCACATCACTTCACAAGTGGTACTTATTTTCTCTAGTATTTATTATATATTCCAACATAATTCTCCATGAAGTTTCAACTCATTTGAAGATGTCCATAATAGGTATCTCTGATATGCATTTTGCGGTCCAGAATTCCAGTTGCCGACATTCTCCATGAAGTTTCAGCTCATTTGAAGATGTGCGTAATGGACGTAGGAATGATGATGTGTATGGTTGTCCTCTATTGGCTAAACCCTATGGCTTATATAGGCACTGAGGGTATCTCGGGTTACATGAATGTGGGTTACCACCTACGGATTACATGTCGAACGAATCAAGTCTTCGGTGGAATCATATGTGCTCACGCCATGTCCTAGGGCCACTCAAGTCATTCCTTCTTGATTGGCCTCTAGTCTGGCCCATGGACTAGATTAGATCGGCTGGGACCCCCTAGTCCAGGACTCCCTCAACCGGGGTGCTCATGATTTATACTTATGCGGTGAACACGGACTCAAGCCATGCTTAATATGATAAAATGAGTAGGGGATAACATTCTTTAATCATCGTATATTTTGAAACAATACTGATTATACTTCTTATGTTCATGGATATTACTATATTGATATTAATTGTTTCATCATTTCTCAATATCTACACCTGAAAGAGATTACATGTTGGGTAGCATGCCACATCAAATATTCTGTTTTTACCAATTACCTACTTGAGGATGAGCAGAATTAAACTTGGGGATGCTGATACGTCTCTGACGTATCTATAATTTGTGATTGTTTCATGCTATTATATTATCAATCTTGAATACTTTATATGTAATTATATGCTATTTTATATCACTTTTGGGACTAACCTATTAACTCAATAACGAGGGCCAATTTCAGTTTTTTTACCTCTTTTTGGACTTCTAAAAAAAATCAATACCGAATGGAGTCCAAATTGGATATAAATACGGGGGTTATTTTTGGACCAAAAGAGACCCAAGAAGCTTCAAAAGTCACCGAAAGATCCACGAGGCAGCCACGAGCTAGGCTAGTGCTACTTCTGAGTTGCATTGTGTTTTCCCCAAAGAAGATGGGAGATGCAATAAAATAGATATAAGTATTTCGCTCGGTGAGAACCAAGGTTATCGAACCAATAGGAGAACCATGCAAACTCCTTTCGACGGGACCTACACACAAAACCCAACACTTGCACCCAACGCGAGCAAGAGGGTTGTCAAGCCCCTTGAACTCGTTACTTGCAAGTATTAAATCTTGATAGACATAGATGTTATGAAAGAAAAATTAAATAGAACTAAATAAATATCAGCAAGATATTTTTAGGGTTTTAGTATTTGTGATCAAGTAGACCTTGGGGGATAGTTTTCGCTAGAGGCTTCTCCCTTGAACATAGCATACAGTGGGTAAACTAAGTAATGTTAGGCAATTGATAGAATAACGCATAGTTATGATATGTTATTCATGACAATGATCATGTATATAGTCATGATGTCCATAAACAAGTAGACCAAAACGACCCTACATCTACTGATGTTACTCCACTTCGAGAGCCCTTCTATGCTTGCCTCTCTAGGTATTAAGTTAATAATAAACTGAGTAATGCTTGGAGCAAGGTGACATGATGTTCAAAGTTAGAAAAGCAATAATTTCAGACCCTGTTGTTTCATACTTAATGGCACCAATAAAAATATTTGCCATGTCCCATTTTGTTACTAGGATAGAGAGCACAGCAAGATTGAACCCATTACAAAGCACCACTCCCACTGAATATAAATCAATCTAGATGGTCAAACCAAATTGATAGATTGGAGAGAAATATGAAGCTATAACAATGATGCATAATGGGATTTACAATAGACTCAATTAATTTCAATGATTAATCTAATCATAAACCCATAATTTCTTGGATCCCAAGAAGCATGTAGCGACCCGACCTGAAAGGTCAAGTCTCCGGTGTTTCCGTACCATCCCAAGATCATGCTGGTACACACACGGTACATCCAGGTATATATCAAAGGGAAATCACACAGCATTATATTAATCGAAATCTCATATCGAGTCCTTTATTACAATAAAAATTACAATAAAGTGGCTAAAAGCCAACTCATGAGAATATCTAAATCTTGCGGAAGCGTCGAAGGTAGATGAGTCCATCTGACTCCAAGGGCATCTCACTGAGCATAGAACGTGTCCTCACTCCTGGTCGGAAAAGTACTCTGCAACATGATACGTTGCAGTCGTGTAGGTCAGCATATGGAATATGCCGGCAAAGTCACAGTAGAGGTGTGAAAATAATCAGCTAGTCTATATGCATATATGGCAGGTGGTGTGGTAAGTTTTGCGTAAAGCCAAGTTTTTTCCTACATCAAGGGAGGGGCTAAGCAAAATATTACTAAGTTGGTTGATTAATGAGATGGTTCCACCAACCAATTCTCATACCCAAAATTATTAAATACCCACATCATGATATTAATTATGTTGAGAGTTCCGGAAGTTTCAATTCCTTTGGCTCAAGTCGTCCATGACTGAGGACACGGCTAATCGATTAGGTTTGGAGTACTTTGCAGAGTTTTGCACATGTTCCCCACAAGATTTGGTCGCCTCCGTTTGATTTCTCGCACTTCAGGGTGTTTGAGAAACGGATGACCAAAACATGGTCTTCCAAAGGGTTTCCCTGCGACTCTGTCGGTGCCCATCCTTTCCTACCGTTCTTCTACCTCTCGTAGCACCGCCTGTCCAGGGTCACCACGATTTCCAACCAAGCCAGAGCCCATAATGACTTGTGGCTGTGCAGGTAAGCCTTGGGTCTTGAAGCACCCATCCATCTCTTTGTGCCTGGGTGGACCTTTCCGCGTGAATACTGGCCATCTCCAGCATCACCTAGGCAAATCCACTGGTTTCTCCAGGGTGCCGTTCAACCATCATCCACCCAGAGGTATGTTGAAAACTCGGAGTCTTAAATCTTGATCATTATGTAGGTCTTGAAATTATTAACTCTCTCAACTCTCATGAATCACACAACCAACCCCGTCTACTAATAGCATAGCAAAAGGTAAAACAACGTTTCCCGGGGCCAATGTGTCAAGAGGTTGAGGGGGGTACCTACCACATGATACTACTACAATGTAACCAAGTTTCCACCTAACCTATCTTGCATGCAATTGGGGAGATGGTAGAACTAATGCATATAAAACATGGGTAAACATGGTCAAAGTGACTTGCCTGATTGATGATCTTCGTACATGAGTCACTCTAAGTAACAAGCTTCGCACTCCGGATAATCTAACGAAGCAAACAAGCACTCAATAAGCATACAACAGAATATTGTAACTCACAAACATCAACCAAGAACTAGTAAACAATCAAGACAAAACAATTGTTGTCAGCAAGGAAACAATAGAATATTTTATTAATAAACAGAATATAATCAATTTAAGTTTGTTGGGAAAAGTTTAGTAAAGTTTATACAAGTTTGTGATAAACACTATATGAATCAACTATAGTTATATTAACAAAAGAATGAAAAACTAAACTTATTATTTCTTTGTAAAACATGTTCTTAACAGGAAATAATTTACAATTAAATCTGTCTTAGAAAACAGAATTAAAATATACAAAACTATTACTAGTTAGTTGTTTTAATCAAAATAAACCTATTTGAAAATAAGTTGTGATTCCTATGTTAAATAAAATTAAACTAAGAAAATTTATATTTTTATTAACAGTGAGTGAAAACACTAAATGTTTACTAACAGAACTTAATAAACAAATGAAACCAAATTCTAAATCAAACTAATTAAAATTAAGTATATAAAACTATATTGTAATACTAGGCAGATTCTGTTTTTGGTTAAAACATTAATCAAATATATCCTAAATATCTTCAAACTTAGCATGAAGGTAGTCCTAACTAATACCAAATAGTAGCAAAAAGATTCATGTCAAAATCTATTTTCAAACTCTAGTTATTCAGATTTGAAGATTTTAAGCAAATTTGATTCAATTCAAATTTTATAATTCAAATTTGAAATTTAAAAGTAAAGGGTGAAACTACATGTAAAATGTGAGCTATTGCAAAAAGAATCAACTCAAAACACTAAATAGATTAAAAGATATAAGCAAAACAAATTTTGAAAACATTCTGTTAATTAAAACAAAAACAGAAAAAGAAAAAAAGATTTGCGACGGTCAGGGGGCTACGTGGCGCTGTCCTATTGGCTAACGGGGGGTGTGCGCTCAAGGGTTACGGGCGGGCGACCGGTCCGTAAAGGAAAACGGTTCGGATTAAATCCGATCTAATCTGGGTCGTCGATTCCAGATCGAACGAGTGGGGATGCTCACAGTGTTAAGAGGTTGCCGGCGAGGGATCTCCGGCGAGTCCGGAAGTGGCGAAGTCGACGGCGTGGTGCTCCGGTGGTCGGGGAAGACAGTGGAGTGGTCCGGGCGACGGCGACGGGTCTCCGGAGTCGAAAGGTGAGGTCGGTTGGGCGAGGGGTGGTCGGAATCGGTGGCTACGGTCGACGGGAGGTCCGGTGGGGTGGGAGCTCCGGCGAGGAATTGCGTAGCCTTCCGGCGAGAGGGAATAGGGGTTTGGGAGGGAAATGAAAGGCAGGGCTGGCCGGTACTTATAGGGGGCTCGAGGGGTGCGGGGGAGAAGAGAGGAGAGAGATCCGGTGAAGAGAAAGAAACGGCCGGCGAGGGATCCGGCGCGCGCGCGAGGAAGAGGGTGACCGGTCGGTAGAAACGGTCGGTCGGTGGGACCCGGTGTCAGCGAGAGAGTACGCAGTTACTGCGCGTCGGTCGACCGGCTTCTAATCAATACGCGAGTAACTGCCCGTGGGCCGGCCCGTTTAATACCGGAAACGGTTACCGTTTCCTTTTAATAATTTTCCAGAGACATTCAAAAGCTTTTAAAGCATTCAAATCGTCTCTAAATATAGGGGTATTATATATCAAAATTAACAGAATAATAAATTCTATTTAATGAACATTTCTATTCTGTCATTTGAACACTTTGAAAAAAATAATATTTTCAGAAATTGCCTAATTGTTTTTAAACCCTTTTTGCAAATATTTTCAAAATAACCCCTGGTTATTATTGTTCAAATAAACCACCAATTAGTCCCTGGTGTGGAGTGTCATGTTCCTCCTCTCTTATTTGAACTTTTAACCAAAATTTCAAATAGGTGAAAGCAACTTAGGGAAAAGTAGAAAGAGCTTTCTGAAATCCAGAAGAGACATTTCAACAAACACATACATTCAAGCAATGATGCTGCTAGATGCATAGCTATAATCATAACATTCCAAAATGAACTTTTGGGATGTTACGAACCTACCCACCTTAAAATGAATCTCGCCCTCGAGATTCGGGTCGGCTAGAAAATAGGTGCGGGTGGTCTCTACGAAGATCTTCTTCGCGTTCCCAGGTGGCTTCTTCCTCGGTGTGGTGACTCCACAGAACTTTGCAGAACTTGATGATCTTGCTGCGGGTAACCCTGTTGTTAGTCTCAAGGATTCTGACAGGCTTCTCCTCGTAGGTCAGATCACTTTCAAGATGTATGGCCTGTAGGGGCACGGTGTCTCTCAAAGGGATATCAGCCATCTCAGTATGACATTTCTTCAGCTGGGACACGTGGAACACATTATGAACTTCGGATAATCCTTCCGGCAATTCCAGTTTGTATGCAACTTCGCCTCTACGTTCTAGAATTTTGTAGGGGCCTATGAATCTGGGTGCTAATTTTCCTTTAACACCAAACCTCTTGATTCCACGAAGCGGGGACACACGAAGATAAGCTCGGTCTCCCACTTCATACGTCACTTCCTTGCGCTTGTTGTCAGCATAACTCTTCTGTCGAGATTGAGCTATCTTGAGTCTGTCATGAATCAACTTGACTTTCTCTTCAGAATCTCGGATAAGGTCGAGACCAAAAAGTTGTCGGTCTCCAACACCATCCCACGTCAGTGGTGTTCTGCACCTCCTTCCGTATAAAGCTTCGAAAGGGGCCATCTTCAGACTAGTCTGATAACTGTTGTTGTACAAAAATTCTGCGTAAGGTAAGTTGTCATCCCACCTAGATCCATAATCTATCGCACAAGCTCTCAACATGTCTTCCAGAATCTGGTTGACTCTCTCAGTCTGTCCATCTGTCTGCGGATGAAAGGCTGTACTGAACTCTAGCCTTGTACCCAAAGTTTCATGTAACTGATGCCAAAACTTTGAGGTAAATTGTGTTCCTCTATCTGACACGATACTCCTCGGAACTCCATGTAAACATACGATCCTGGTCATATATATCTTGGCTAGCTTAGCACTGGTATAAGTGGTTTTCACTGGAATGAAATGAGCTACCTTGGTCAAGCGATCTACCACTACCCAGATGGAATCATAACCTGAACGGGTCGTGGGCAATCCTGTGATGAAATCCATACCAAGCTTTTCCCATTTCCACTCGGGTATCTGCAAAGGTTGGAGTAACCCTGCTGGTTTCTGATGTTCTGCCTTTACTCTCTGACAAACATCACATATTGCAACATGTTCCGCAATATCTTTCTTCATACCTGTCCACCAATAACTTTCCTTTAAATCCAGATACATCTTGGTGTTGCCTGGGTGTATCGAGTAAGGTGAATCGTGGGCTTCCTGAAGTATCAACTTCCTGAGCTCTGGGTCATTGGGCACATAGATTCGGTTCTCAAACCACAAAGTTCCGTGTTCATCCTCACGAAAACCTTTAGCTTTACCATCTTCCATTCTATGTTTAATCTCAGCTATCTCCTTGTCCGATTTCTGGGCTTTACGAATTCTTTCGGTCAAGGTGGACTGGATCTCTAGTGTACCAACATATCCTCTTGGAACTATCTCTAGCTTGAGCTCTCTGAGATCATCGGCTAACTCCTGGGGTAATCCTCCCGCTGTGAGTCTGTTCACATAAGTTTTACGACTCAAGGCATCGGCTACAACATTAGCCTTACCTGGATGGTAGTGTAATCTCATGTCATAGTCCTTGATTAACTCTAACCATCTCCTCTGTCTGAGGTTCAACTCTTTCTGCGTGAAAATATATTTCAGGCTCTTATGGTCGGTGTAAACATCACAACTATTTCCGATAAGGAAATGTCTCCAGGTCTTGAGTGCGTGCACTACGGCTGCTAGTTCCAAATCATGCGTGGCATAATTCAAATCATGAGGTCGTAGTTGTCTGGATGCATAGGCTACAACTTTTCCATCCTGCATAAGTACTCCTCCAAGTCCTTGACGTGAAGCATCACAGTAAACCTGGAAGTCCTTCCGAATATTGGGCAAAATCAACACTGGGGCTGTGACCAAACGTTTCTTCAACTCCTGAAAACTGGCTTCACATTCCTCAGTCCAAACATACTTAGATTCTTTCTTCAACAACTCTGTCATGGGCTTGGCAATCTTTGAGAAATTCTCAATGAACCTCTGGTAATAACCGGCAAGTCCGAGGAAACTGCGGATCTCCTTAACTGAGGTAGGGGACTTCCACTCGGTGACGGCTTCAACCTTAGCAGGGTCCACTGCTATTCCATCTCCGGAAATAACATGTCCAAGGAATCCGACTTCCGTCAGCCAAAATTCACATTTGCTGAACTTGGCATATAGTTGATGCTCTCTCAGCTTCTCCAGAACTAAACGCAAATGTTCCTTATGCTCTTCCTCGTTCTTGGAGAATATCAGAATGTCATCGATGAACACCACAACAAACTTTTCTAGGTATTCCATGAATACTTTGTTCATCAAATTCATGAAGTAGGCAGGAGCATTAGTCAATCCAAAAGACATGACCGTATACTCATACAAGCCATACCTCGTGGTGAAAGCTGTTTTGGGTATATCCTGTTCACGAATTTTCAACTGGTGATACCCTGATCGAAGATCGATCTTGGAGAATACTTTGGCTCCTACGAGCTGATCAAACAAATCATTAATCATCGGTAGAGGATACTTGTTCTTGATAGTCACCTCGTTCAAGGCACGATAGTCAACTACCATTCTCAAAGATTTATCCTTCTTCTCCACCAAAAGTACTAGGGCTCCCCAAGGTGATGAACTTGGGCGAATATAACCTTTGTCCAATAACTCCTTAATCTGCTTCTTGATTTCCAACAGATCATTTGCGGGCATCCGATAGGGTCTCTTGGAAATTGGAGCTGTCCCTGGATGTAGCTCTATTAAGAACTCAATTTCCCTATCTGGTGGCATTCCTGGTAATTCTTCCAGAAATACATCCAGATAATCTTTTACCACAGGTACTTCCTCCTGAACAACTCCCGTGAGGGCATTTAACCGTGCACTCATCTGGGTGCGTCGGGATACATACTTAATCCTCTTGTTCTCCGGGGTGGTGAGTGAAACAGACTTGCTAGGGCAATCAAGATTTCCTTCATACTTGGTCATCCAATCCATGCCTAGGATTACATCCAGTCCTTGTGACTCTAAGACGATGAGGTCGGTGGAAAAAACATGATTTCCTATATTGAGTTTCAAGGCATGGCATCCTATCCCTGCCATCATCATACCTCCTGGGGAACTGACCTTAATGGGCTGACTAAGGGTTTTGGTGGGCAAGCCATACTTATCCACAACTACCCTTGATATGAATGAATGAGTTGCACCGGAATCAAAAAGTACTGTAACTGGACGTGAATGCAATAAAAACTTACCAACCACAGTCTCGGGTTGATCATAGACTTCTTCCACGTCGAGATGGTTCACCTGGGCACGAGGAAAAGGGTTTGGCTTCTTGGCTGCGGAGTTGCCATTGTTGTTGCCGTTTCCATTTCCTTGCTTGCTCTTGGCACACTCATTAGCATAGTGCCCTGTCTTCTGACACTTGAAACAGGTAATGTGACTCAGATCCTTCTGAGCAGGAGCGTGACGGTGCTGGTTGTTGTTCCCATTCCCATTGTCAGTCTTGAAATTGCCATGGTTGAGACGGGCATTCCCATTTCCTCCATGGTTGTGGCTTCCATGGTTGTGCACAGCATGAGTGTGCTTTCCAAACTTACCGGTCCCTGATCCGGTATTCCCTGAGTACGGGGAGTAGCGAAGCTTCTGATGAGCTCCAGAGCTGAACTTCCCCTGGGTGTACTTCCGCTTGTGGTTCTCAATCTGCTGTTGTTTACCCTCCAGAATAAGGGCCTTGTCCACCAGCTCTTGGTAGTTGTTGAAAGTAGCCACTACCAGCTGTATGCTCAACTCGTCGTTGAGTCCTTCCAGAAACTTTTCTTGCTTGGCCACATCATCGGCCACATCTCCTGGGGCATAACGGGCCGACATGCTGAACTCTTCCACATATTGGGCCACAGAGCGATTACCCTGGCGCAAGTTGCGAAACTCGCGCTTCTTTAGACTCATGGCTCCAGCTGAGACATGAGCGGTGCGGAAAGCAAGCTTGAACTGCTCCCAAGTCACATCTGCAATAGGATAAGTGGTGGTGTAATTCTCCCACCATGATGTTGCTGGTCCTTCCAGTTGATGTGCGGCAAATCGCACTTTCTCAGCGTCAGTGCATCCAGCGGTGACAAGTTCTCTCTCCACCTTACGGAGCCAGTCATCTGCCACAATGGGCTCAGTACTGCTGGAGAAAGTTGGAGGGTTCAACCTCAGAAAACGGGTGAGATTGTCAGTCTGGGGTGGATGGTGGTTGTGGTTGTTCTGATTGTGAATCAATAACTGCATCAGTGCATTCTGCTGCTGAAGAAGTTGTGTGAGTTCCGGCGGGAAAGTGAAGTCGGTCTCACGTCGTGGAGGCATCTTGCTGTTTTCAGAGGGGTGAGAATTAGAATAGAACAAGGGCCTAAAAGGAGAAATTCACTACCCATATGCAATGCAACAAACATATCACACCAAACACTTATTCATTTATTCAATCAACGTCAAACATCGGGAATACAAATCTCAAACAACTAAGCATCGACCTACGCTTTAACGACGAAAATAAAAGATACATTGGAGGGCATAACTAAGGTTCTCCTCAAAAGTGCATAGTCGTAGGTCCTCCGGTGGTGCTTTCCTCATAGTCTTCATCGTCGCTGATGAAGGGTGCCATGTCTCCTTCGGGGTGAAGGTTTTCCCCCATGTCTAGCTGCTCCTCTAGAGTTGCGATGCGTGCATTCTGCTCATCAATCCTCTCTAGGAAGTCCTTCACTTCATGCTCGTATTCATAGTTGGCCTCTCGCAGATCAGCTTCAAGGTCCAGCTCGCGGTTCATCAGATTCTTGATTGTCTTCGTATCAGCACGAACTCGAAGCTCCAGAGTTCTGATGTGAGTCTCCAGGGTCTGGATATAGGAAATAGTGGTGTCTGAAGTGGGAGGGGTTATGATGTTTCCATGAGCATCTCTGCGGCAAACCATGCTGAGTCCTGGTGAAATGGTTCCACCTCTGTATTCCTCCTGGATACGTCCAAGGGCACAATGAATGGCCATGTCTCTTCCAAGTATCCAACTGGGTGCCACGAACTTGAGATCGATGGGTTCCTTCCGATTCCCAAAAGTCTTCCTTGGAATATGCACCTCGATCCTGTAGCGTCCATCTTGGGGAAATGACATGATAGGAATCCCAGTGATGCTCGGCAAAGCAATCCTTACGTCCTTGACGATCCTCATTAGCTCCTTACCAAAGGGCATCGTTGCGTCAGGCTGGCAAAACTCCGTGATCAACACTGGGATGAAGGTGGCCATCTATAAATTTTGAAATAATCGGAGAGGAGTCAGAAACGAATAGATGAGAGTATAAGATATTTAAAGACAAAGAGAAACAATCCTAAGGCTTTCCAATCCTAGAGGTTACGTCCTATGGTCAGCGTGTGCTCTGATACCATTTCTGTAGCGACCCGACCTGAAAGGTCAAGTCTCCGGTGTTTCCGTACCATCCCAAGATCATGCTGGTACACACACGGTACATCCATGTATATATCAAAGGGAAATCACACAGCATTATATTAATCGAAATATCATATCGAGTCCTTTATTACAATAAAAAGTACAATAAAGTGGCTAAAAGCCAACTCATGAGAATATCTAAATCTTGCGGAAGCGTCGAAGGTAGATGAGTCCATCTGACTCCAAGGGCATCTCACTGAGCATAGAACGTGTCCTCACTCCTGGTCGGAAAAGTACTCTGCAACATGATACGTTGCAGACGTGTAGGTCAGCATATGGAATATGCCGGCAAAGTCACAGTAGAGGTGTGAAAATAATCAGCTAGTCTATATGCATATATGGCAGGTGGTGTGGTAAGTTTTGCGTAAAGCCAAGTTTTTTCCTACATCAAGGGAGGGGCTAAGAAAAATATTACTAAGTTGGTTGATTAATGAGATGGTTTCACCAACCAATTCTCATACCCAAAATTATTAAATACCCACATCATCATATTAATTGTGTTGAGAGTTCCGGAAGTTTCAATTCCTTTGGCTCAAGTCGTCCATGACCGTGGACACGGCTAATCGATTAGGTTTGGAATACTCTGCAGAGTTTTGCACACGTTCCCCACAAGATTTGGTCGCCTCCGTTTGATTTCTCACACTTCAGGGTGTTTGAGAAACGGATGACCAAAACATGGTCTTCCAAAGGGTTTCCCTGCGACTCTGTCGGTGCCCATCCTTTCCTACCGTTCTTCTACCTCTCGTAGCACCGCCTGTCCAGGGTCACCACGATTTCCAACCAAGCCAGAGCCCATAATGACTTGTGGCTGTGCAGGTAAGCCTTGGGTCTTGAAGCACCCATCCATCTCTTTGTGCCTGGGTGGACCTTTCCGCGTGAATACTGGCCATCTCCAGCATCACCTAGGCAAATCCACTGGTTTCTCCGGTCTTGAAATTATTAACTCTCTCAACTCTCATGAATCACACAACCAACCCCGTCTACTAATAGCATAGCAAAAGGTAAAACAACGTTTCCCGGGGCCAATGTGTCAAGAGGTTGAGGGGGGTACCTACCACATGATACTACTACAATGTAACCAAGTTTCCAACTAACCTATCTTGCATGCAATTGGGGAGATGGTAGAACTAATGCATATAAAACATGGGTAAACATGGTCAAAGTGACTTGCTTGATTGATGATCTTCGTACGTGAGTCACTCTAAGTAACAAGCTTCGCACTCCGGATAATCTAACGAAGCAAACAAGCACTCAATAAGCATACAACAGAATATTGTAACTCACAAACATCAACCAAGAACTAGTAAACAATCAAGACAAAACAATGCACAAATCTCACGTAGGAAAACACACAAAGTTTTGTTTTCAAAAGGTGAGGAATGAAAACACTACTGACATAATGAAACCATTTGTAATAACAAAACAATTGTTGTCAGCAAGGAAACAATAGAATATTTTATTAATAAACAGAATATAATCAATTTAAGTTTGTTGGGAAAAGTTTAGTAAAGTTTATACAAGTTTGTGATAAACACTATATGAATCAACTATAGTTATATTAACAAAAGAATGAAAAACTAAACTTATTATTTATTTGTAAAACATGTTCTTAACAGGAAATAATTTACAATTAAATCTATCTTAGAAAACAGAATTCAAATATACAAAACTATTACTAGTTAGTTGTTTTAATCAAAATAAACCTATTTGAAAATAAGTTGTGATTCCTATGTTAAATAAAATTAAACTAAGCAAATTTATATTTTTATTAACAGTGAGTGAAAACACTAAATGTTTACTAACAGAACCTAATAAACAAATAAAACCAAATTCTAAATCAAACTAATTAAAATTAAGTATATAAAACTATATTTTAATACTAGGCAGATTCTGTTTTTGGTTAAAACATTAATCAAATATATCCTAAATATCTTCAAACTAAGCATGAAGGTAGTCCTAACTAATACCAAACAGTAGCGAAAAGATTCATGTCAAAATCTATTTTCAAACTCTAGTTATTCAGATTTGAAGATTTTAAGCAAATTTGATTCAATTCAAATTTTATAGTTCAAATTTGAAATTGAAAAGTACAGGGTGAAACTACATGTAAAATGTGAGCTATTGCAAAAAGAATCAACTCAAAACACTAAATAGATTAAAAGATATAAGCAAAACAAATTTTGAAAACATTCTGTTAATTAAAACAAAAACAGAAAAAGAAAAAAAGATTTGCGACGGTCAGGGGGCTACGTGGCGCTGTCCTATTGGCTAACGGGGGGTGTGCGCTCAAGGGTTACGGGCGGGCGACCGGTCCGTAAAGGAAAACGGTTCGGATTAAATCCGATCTAATCTGGGCCGTCGATTCCAGATCGAACGAGTGGGGGTGCTCACAGTGTGAAGAGGTCGCCGGCGAGGGATCTCCGGCGAGTTTGGAAGTGGCGAAGTCGACGGCGTGGTGCTCCGGTGGTGGGGAAGACAGTGGAGTGGTCCAGGCGATGGCGACGGGTCTCCGGAGTCGAAAGGTGAGGTCGGTTGGGCGAGGGGTGGTCGGAATCGGTGGCTACGGTCGACGGGAGGTCCGGTGGGGTGGGAGCTCCGGCGAGGAATTGCGTAGCCTTCCGGTGAGAGGGAAGAGGGGTTTGGGAGGGAAATGAAAGGCGGGGCTGGCCGGTACTTATAGGGGGCTCGAGGGGTGCGGGGGAGAAGAGAGGAGAGAGATCCGGTGAAGAGAAAGAAACGGCCGGCGAGGGATCCGGCGCGCGCGCGAGGAAGAGGGTGACCGGTCGGTAGAAACGGTCGGTCGGTGGGACCCGGTGTCAGCGAGAGAGTACGCAGTTACTGCGCGTCGGTCGACCAGATTCTAATCAATACGCGAGTAACTGCACGTGGGCCAGCCCGTTTAATACCGGAAACGGTTACCGTTTCCTTTTAATAATTTTCCAGAGATATTCAAAAGCTTTTAAAGCATTCAAATCATCTCTAAATATAGGGGTATTATATATCAGAATTAACAGGATAATAAATGCTATTTAATGAACATTTCTATTCTGTCATTTGAACACTTTGAAAAAAATAATATTTTCAGAAATTGCCTAATTGTTTTTAAACCCTTTTTGCAAATATTTTCAAAATAACCCCTGGTTATTATTGTTCAAATAAACCACCAATTAGTCCCTGGTTTGGAGTGTCATGTTCCTCCTCTCTTATTTGAACTTTTAACCAAAATTTCAAATAGGTGAAAGCAACTTAGGGAAAAGTAGAAAGAGCTTTCTGAAATCCAGAAGAGACATTTCAACAAACACATACATTCAAGCAATGATGCTGCTAGATGCATAGCTATAATCATAACATTCCAAAATGAACTTTTGGGATGTTACAAAGCACACCACAAAAGAGTATTACATTAGATAGATCAACGCGAGAATCGCGGGGAACATGGCATTGAATATGAAAGCGAGACATAAAGCCATCTAGGTACTAGCTATGGACCCATAGGTCTATGCTTGACTACTCACACATCATCATGCAGGCAACATGGCTGATGTAGACAGCCTCCATGATAAATTCCCCCTCCAGCAGAGTACCATAAAAGGTCTCTAGATTGGATCACGGCGGAACATGGACTTGCGGTGGCACAAAAAGTGTTTCGGGTGGACCTTTGTTGGTTTCTAGATTTTATAGAATTTCTGGTGGTGGAATTAGGTCATACGGAGCCACGAGGGGCCCTCAAGGCATCAGGGCACGCTTTGTTGCCTTTTTCTCTCCTCGCTTCGTGTCTAGTCTCCTCTCGAAGCTTCCAGGGTCTCTTTTATCCAAAAAAAAACCTTCAAAATGTTTTGTAGCATTTGGACTTCGTTTGGTACCGATTTCCTGGAAAACCAAAAACAAGCACAAAACTTCAACCCGCATTAGGCACTGGGTTAATAGGTTTAGTTAACAAAAATGATATAGAATGGCATATAAAGTATCCAAGATTGATAATACAATGGCATGGAACAATAAAAAATATCGATATATTGGAGATGTATCAGCCGACGCTCCTTAGGGGTAGGGCATGCCCCCTATCTCATGGGTCCCCCGTGGCAACTCCATACCTAATTCCACTTCTACATATTCCCAATTATCCAAAAACACCATATGGACACTCCTTACCTAGCTCATGGACCCCTCATGGTAACTCCTAACCTAATCCCACTTCTATATATTCCTGATTATCCGAAAAACACCATACGGCCACCCAAAACAATTTTTCCACCACCGGAAGTCTTTGTTCTTTCGTGATCCCATCTAGAGTCCTTTTCCGGTACTCTATCGGAGGGGAAATCCATCATAGAGGTCATCTACATCAACCTTGCCGCCTCCATGATCTATGTGTCGGAGGGGTAATCTTCTTTTATAGTGTGTTTGTTGGGATCCGACGAATCATAGGTTACGATCATGTTATTCATGAAAAGAAATCAAGTCTTGTATGAATTCTATTATGCATGGTTGTTATAACTTGGCAACTATCTTTGATCTATCGGTTTGGATTGGCTAACTAGATTGATTTATCTTTTGTGGGAGGGGTGCATTGTAGTGGGTTCAATCTTGCAGTGATCTATATCCCAGTGACAGAAGGGGACAAGACATGTATTGTATTGTTGCTACTAAGGGTAAAATGATAGGGTTTGAACACATTGTTTGATCTTCTTTGTCTACATCATTTCATCTTGCTTAAAGCATTACTTTGTCAGGAACTTAATACCATAGATGCATGCTAGATACTGGTCGATTGGTGAAGTAATAGTAGTATATGCATAATCGTTTCGGTCTACTTATAACGGATGTGATGCCTACATGCATGATCAGTGCCATGAATAACATCATAACTATGTGGTTTTCTATCAACTGTCCAAGAGTAATTTCTCTACCCACTGTATGTTATGCATTTAAGGGAGAAGCCTCTAGTCAAAACTATGGCACGCGGATCTATTCAAATCATATTACAAAAACCTAAAAAACTTGCTGCAACTTATTAACTTTGTTTTTCGATTAATTTTATATGTATCCATCTGTCAATATCGAAATTAATCCTTGCAAGTAACGAGTTCAAGGGGATTTACAACCATCTTGCCCGCGCTGCGTGTAAGTGTTTGGTTTTTTGTGTGCAGGTATTGTTGACGCAAGTCATCCGTGTTCTCCTACTGGTTTGATAACCTTGGTTCTCACTGAGGAAAATACTTATCGCTATTATATTGCTTCACCCTTCCTCTTTAGGAAAACCCAACGCAGCTCACAAGTAGCACACCGCGAAGATATTAACCTAGGACCCATGACCAAAACTCATCTTTGAAGCACAAGTACCATAAAAATGGATAATGTGAAAGATTGTTTTTATTTATGCATAATAAGAGGAGTGTGAGTTCATGAGAGGGAAAACACTCCCCCTATGTACATGCCTACATCTAAACTAAGATAGAATACTGAGTGCAGTGGGATATGCATCGCCTCAAGCCACATTGCTCAAATCAATGATATTTAACTCATGCCTTAACTCGTGAAATCTTGCTTCATCCAATGGCTTCGTGAAAATATCCGCTAGTTGCTCATGAGTGTTGACATATATAAGATCAATCTCTCCACACTTCATATGATCCCAAATGAAATGATGACGAATATCATTGTGCTTCGTCTTGCTATGTTGCACCGAATTGTAGGAGATCTTGATAGCACTTTCATTGTCACATAGAACAGGCACTTTTTTACAAGTGACAATGTAATCCTTTAAAGTTTGCCTCATCCATAGAAATGGTGCACAACAACTTGCGGTAGCTACATACTCGTCTTAGGTGGAAGAGAGAGAAACAAAATTTTGTTTCTTAGAAGACCAACTCACCAAAGAGCAACCAATAAATTGGCACCCTTAGGAAGTGTAATTTCTCTACACATGGTATCCTACCCAATCTGAATCCGAATATCCCATGAGATCAAATCTTTCTCCTTTCGGGTACCATAAGCCAAAGTTTGGGGTATGAGCCAAATATTGAAAGATTTTCCTGACCGACACAAAGTGACTTTCCTTTGGTACGGCTTGAAACGATGCACATATTTCCACAATCAATATAATATATGGCCTAGATGCACAAAGATAAAGCAAGAATCCAACCATGGGACGATATACCTTTTGATTCACTAATTTACCATAAGGATCAGTGTCAAGATGGCACTTGGTTGGCATGGGAATCTTGGATGGATTGCCATAATCTAGCTTGAATCTCTTGAGAATGTCTTGGGTATATTTGGATTGGTTGATGAAAGTTCCTTATCTATGTTGCTCAACCTTAAATCCAACAAAGAACTTGGACTCTCTCATCATAGACATATCAAAATTCTCGGTCATTAGTGCGGCAAACTCAACATTTAATGCTTTGTACAAGAACCAAACATAATATCATCATCATATAGTTGGCATATGAACAATTCCTCTTTAACCTTCTTAGTAAAAATAGAAGATCCGTATTCCCAATTTTACACCCATGATCTTTCAACAACTCTATAAGTCTCTCATACCACACACGTGGGGCTTGTTTAAGGTCAAAGAGAGCCTTATCGAGTTTATAAACATGATTGGGGAACTTGGGATCCTCAAACGATGGGGGTTGCTTGACATATACCAAATCATTTAAAGGACCATTTAGAAAAGCACTCTTTGCATCCATTTGTTGCAATTTAAAAGCATGATGAGATGCATAAGCAAGCAACATCCGAATAGATTCAAGATGAGCACTGAGAGCGAAGGTTTCACCATAGTCGATACCCTCGACTTGAGAGTATCCTTGAGGTACTAATCACTACTACAAGATGGTGCAAATACGACACATCAATCAGAGACCCTTCGATGAAACTGTGTGTGATCCATCAATCACAAACGGTATAGTTCAAGTTCTTCCACCAATGACAAAAATCATGTGCGTAGAAGGAAAGAGCAAATACGGTTAAAAAATAGTTGTGTGTGTGATGCGTTGCACACAGTTTGTTCTTATGAACTGTTTGTGATTATGGAAGATAACAAAAACGGTTAACAAGCTATATATGTGTGCATAGTGCAGCATACATTTCACTCGGACAAAATGTTTGCGCTGATCCAGCAGAACACAAACGAGTTAGCCTAAGAAGGCATGTGTGATAACTGGCAAACAGTTCATTCATGAGAATTGTGTGTGAAGACAATTAATAACCCACACAATTAATCCTAACAACTATCATGGGAACGAACACCTATGGGATCATGGGGATCCCTTTCGGTTCGGCAGGGGGCGGGCTCGCACAAAGAGCAGGTCTGGTAAGCAGCGCACGGGGAGTTTTTACCTAGGTTTGGGTTGCACGGGTGTGTAAAAACCTACTCCTGCTTGGTTATATTGATCGTGTTCTAGGGTTCTAGCTACATGAGTGCCATGAACGGCTGCTACGTGAGCTTGATAACCCCTAGTTGTCTAACTATCGGGCTGTTCGGTTGCCTAACTGCCCAACTGTCTGATTGTCTAACCCCCTTTGTCTAACACCCTGGGCCTCCTTTTATACCTAAGGGAATCCCAACAGTGGCGTACAGTGTGCACACGAGATGCATAGTGCTATAGTGCTATCATACCTAACTCTGACAGAATAGGACAAGAGCATTCAATGCACCGTCAAGCTCCTCAGTCTGTTAGTGGGACGGGACGGGGGCCCGTATCATCGGCACTGCTTAGCTCTCTCCAATGTCGATGCTACGACACGTGTCCAGGTGAATTGACACCTGGCCTGTGTGCTGGCAATGCTCTGTAGGGCCTTGCCTTGCCGGGACCTTGTCTTGCCGGGGGCCTTGCTTCACCTGGAGGCTTTACAGCCCTCCTGGTAAGGTCTTGCCGGTAGTCTTGAGTCTTCTATGCTGATGCTTGACAAGTCTTTGCTGGGCCTCGCCGCCGGAGCGGCTACTACTGCCCGTGCACGAGGAAAGGGGCACTAGACGGCACAAAAACTCTAGTGCACTGACAGGAGCCCCGGGGCTTGGGCCATACACATCGCGAGGCATTGTTGGGCTAGGCCCAACCAGTGCTTGGGCATGCGTGGCAGGGCCTTGCAGTTGTAATCATTGCGCTCGCTACGCTTCCCCATGATGCCCATTGAATGTAGGTAGTGGAATATGTGCGCGACACGACCACTGAGTTTTCAATTACCGTGTCAGGTTTTTTCCGCCATGCGCACTGCATGCGTAGCGGGGAGCTAGCACTGGGTGCCCATGATTTGAAGTCCCTAAGAAAAGGCAGTAACTATAGAGCCATGGATTGGGGTGACGGGGTGGTTGTTGTTTGCCCCGTGATCGATGGCGCCGCTATTGGAGGAGGTGGGTGGTGTCCTTTGGAGTGGGGGAGAGCCAGCCCCCGCGCTTCCTCCGATAAATTAGGAACAATGGGGACAGAGCTCATCCATCCTTCTTCTGCCCTTCGAGTGCAAAACTCCGCAGCCCGCCTCCCCCCTCGTCTTCTCAATCTTCAGGTAGCGCCCTCCCTTTGCCATGTACAGTGGGTGTGGGCAACCACCTTCCTCGGCTGCGAGGAGGAGCTCTCGTCGGGATCATGCCACCGCTTCAGCCGCGGAGGCAGAGGGAGGCTCGAGTTGACGTGGTGGAGGAGGTACGAGGGGCCGTGGCCGCCGCGGAGGCCGAGGTCGGGGGAGGTGGAGCACTGCTCCACCCCCTCCTTCGATAACAGGCATCTTCTTCGAAGAGGTTCAGAGGGGACGCCGCTCGTCCTTGAGCTGGACGGTCCCCTCCGGAGCCATCTGCGCCTCCCATGCCCCTTCACCAGGGCAATAGAGGATGACGAGCCGCCCTTCCAGTGGGAGGGTGTTGTAATGGCGCGACGCGGGTGGACATTGAGTACCTAGCGTGTCGCGTCATGTTCCTCAGGCGTGGTTGGAAGACCTTTGCCCGTGCCCACGATCTCCAGGTGGGGCACGTTCTTCGTTTTAAAATGACGGAGGCCAATACGCTCTCCATCAAGATCTATGGGAGCTTCGGCATCCCCCTCAGCTGCTACGATGAGAGCGCGAGCAACGCCAAAAATCTATTCTCCGGCAAGAGTGACGGGGAGGACAGCGGCGAGGACAGCAGCGATGAGCCCGGTCTTCAGGCGGTCAGGTCGGAGCCCGAAGACTCGATCTCGGAATAACTACCAGCTGCGCCATCATCGCCAACTTCATGCCTCTCCCCGTCCCGGCAAGATGTCCTTGCCGTGTGCTTTAGTACTGGGCGCTGCCTCATCTTCCAGTTGGGTCTTCCGGCGGGCCCATGGAACTCGACTTATGGGGTCCATCCCCCTTTCCGCCTGCTCTGGCCCTCTCCTCTAGGCAATGCTGGTCCAGGAGGGGCCAGGTTCTTACCTGCCCATCTGGCAGTCCTGCTCGTCTATGCAATTTTGGTCCAGAGGGGTCAGGATGGGCTTCTGCCGGGGGCCTCGCGCCATCTTTTTCTTCTTGTAATCTGCCCCTCCTCTCCATCTTTTTCTGCTTGTAATGTCCCCCTAGGGGAAAAAGTCAAATAAATATTTTCTTAGAGGAAAAGCGATATCTTATGTAAATTTCACCCTATCTGAAAAATTGTATGTTATCTTCCTTGTTAAACTGTTTCTGTGTATGGAATTTTCCCTACGCACTTCCTGGAAGAATCTTGTCGGCGTGTGTAGCCCTACCACAAGCGCTTTGAGGAATGGGTCCTTAGCGGCCTACTGGCAGTTCCACTGCCGGCAAGATATCTTGGCGTCCTTGGCGCGGCCGTTCAAGGCATCGGTCTTACTCGAAAATAGGATAAGGGCACGAGCGCTGTCACTTGGATCGTTGAGCGGACTCAAAACAAAACAAGGAGCGCCGGTTAACCCACTTAAGTCGTTGAGCGGTCCCGAACGCAGTGAGGGCACATCCAATCACAGCAAGGTTTCTACGCGTGCAGGTTTTGCATACAAAAGTCGAAATTGCTCAAGGAAAATAACTTTACGGCAAGGATTCACATGGGGTTTTCGCAACTTATCTTTTTGTTGCCTTTCTCCTTCCAGCAAGTTTTTTTACAACGTCCTACATAGGTACCCGTACTCCCATCCCCATGGCAAAGTTGCACGCGAGGTGTCCTTCCATCCTTTACAAGAAGAAAGAAGAGAATATATGGGTATGGAACCTTGGCGGTCCGTCAGCCTTGCCGGGATTAAGTATACTGCAACACTTCAGATAGACATGTACGTAAACAAACATGAGAATAAGCCAAGGTTTCGAAATACTTATGTTTATTTAACTATGCACAATGGCCTGAGCCTGGCTTTCTACCAAGGATTACATGCTTCTGCAGCAAGACATGTACAAAAGGTAGTTGCCGGGATGGCTCAACAACCACGCCTCATTGGTAGAACTTTGGAAGATGTTCGAGGATTTGCTCACCGGAACGCCATCCTCAGTCTCCAGGCGGACTACGCCGGGCCTAGTGACTCGTACTACCCGATAAGGGCCTTCCCACTTTGGCGTCAACTTATTTGGATTCTTGGCGGACTGAACTCGCTGAATAATAAGGTCGCCTTCCTCAAGACTTGTGGCATTGACCTTGCGGCTATGGTAGCGGCGCAAAGCTTGCTGGTAGCGTGCAGCTCTCATAGCAGCCTGAAGACGATCTTCCTCAAGGAGCATCGCATCGTCTTGCCGCAACTGCTCTTGCTCCAGCTCATCATAAGCAAGCAGTCTAGGAGATTTGTATATGAGTTCCGTGGGGGGAACTGCCTCCGCCCCATAGACAAGGGAGAAGGGTGTCTGGCCGGTAGCTCGATTTGGTGTCATCCTAATTGACCAAAGAACCATTGGCAACTCATCAATCTAGTGCCTTCCACACATGTGCAGCCTGCCGAAAGTTCACGTCTTGAGGCCTCGCAACACTTCAGCATTAGCCCTCTCCGCTTGGCCGTTGCTCCTTGGGTGGGCAACAGAAGCAAAACAGATTCTGCTGCCAAGGTCTTGGACATATTGCATGAAGGCACGGCTCGTGAACTGTGTGCCATTATCAGTCATGATCTTGTTGGGAACACCAAAGTGGCAGACTAGTCCTTTGAAGAACCTGACGGCTGATTGTGCTGTCACCTTTCTCACCGCTTCCACTTCTGGCCAATTTGTGAACTGTTCGATTGCGACGTACAAGTACTCAAAGCCCCCGGTAGCACGGGGGAAAGGGCCCAAAATGTCGAGTCCTAAGACCAAAAATGGCCAGGAGAGAGGGATTGTTTGAAGGGCTTGAGATGGTTGATGTAGTTTCTTCGAATGAAACTGGCATGCTTCACACTTGGTTACTAATGCAGTTGCATACTGGAGGGCAGTGGGCCTAAAGAAACCTTGCTAGAATGCCTTTCCGGCAAGTGCTCTTGATCCTATGTGGGAGACACATATGCCTCTGTGTATCTTTGCCAATAGCTCTAGTCCATCGTCTCGAGGAATGCACTTGAGTTTTACGCCATCCGGTCTCTTACTATACAGGATGTTGTCTACAAACTGGTACATATGAGACCAACGGGCTACTTTCTCTGCTTCCTCCTGTTCCTCGGGGAGTTCTCCTGTTTGTAGGAATCGGACAATGTGATGTGCCCATGCTGGAGCCTGGGGCTCGACAACAAGGACTAAAGGCGTATCCTCTACCGGGGTAGCATTTTCCTTGAAGGCAAGGGCCTGAGGGCCTGCCGAAGTCTGTTGTGCCCCGGCAAGCCTGGCCAGAGCGTATGCTTCTACGGCAAGAGCCGGGGGCCCTACCGGAGCATAGTGCTCACCGACAAGCCTGCCATTCCCTCTAGCAACCTTCTCACTAGCGGCTTCGGGGAGCTCTACCGGGAAATACTTGCCGGAACTTAACTTTCTTCTCTTCTCTTATCCAGTTGATGGTGTCGGCAAGGGTTGAGTTAGTTGGAGCACGAAAGTTCTTGGTTCTACAGGTAACTTAAGGGCAGCACACTTTGACAAGCCATCAGCAACGCTGTTCTCTGCATGTGGAACGTGCTCCATTTACATGCCATCAAAACGTTCTTCCAACTTCCTCACTTCATCTACGTAAGATTCCATCAAGGGACTCTGGTAATCCTTGTTCACTTGCCTGACGACAAGTTCAGAATCACCCGTGATAATAAGTTTCTTGATCCCAAGGTCCGCCGCGATCCTGAGATCGGCAAGCTGCCCTTCGTACTCAGCAGTGTTGTTCATTGATCTCTCCCGAGGAAAGTGCGTCCAGACCACATATCTGAGGTGCTCTCTAGTGGCTGCGACAAGAAGCTCTCCGGCACCAGCACCTTGCAACGAGAAAGCTCCATCAAAATACATGATCCATTCTCGATCAGTCTCCTTGCCGGGGAGAGTTGACTCTGGAATCTCTTCATCGGGCGTTGGGTTCCATTCCGCAATGAACTCCCCCAAGTCCCTGCTTTGAATGGTCGAAGTGCTTTCAGACTTAAGACCAAAGCTTGATAGTTCCAGGGCACACTCCACAATCCTGCTGGTAGCTTCTGGGTTTCGCAATATCCGCTGTAGCGGGAAGCGGGTGACAACAGTGATCTTGTGTGCTTGGAAGTAATGGCGCAGCTTCCTCGAGGCCATAAGAAGGTCGAAGAGCAATTTTTGCATGCCAGAATACCTTGATCTAGCACCCTGCAAGAACGAGCTGACAAAATAGACTAGTCGCTGCACCAATTTCTTCTTCTGGGCTATCTCTTTCAACTGCGCAGATCCTTCTTTGCCGGCACCAGACCCTGCCGGGAAACATCCTGGCACTTCGCATGGCATCCCTACTGTTGTTGTTGCTTCTTTGTCAACTTCTCTTTCAGCCACTAGTGCAGCACTCACCACTTGATTCGTTGCTGCCAGGTACTGCAGCAACGGCTCTTGTGGTTTTGGCGTGACTAGGACTGGCTGAGAGGAAAGGTACTTCTTCAAATCCTGCAGCGCCACCTCCCCTTCCAGAGTCCATTTCATTGGACCTGCCTTCTTCAAGATTTTGAAAAAGGGCAGGGCACGTTCAGCAGATTTTGAGATGAACCTACTTAGAGCATCAACATAGCTAGCAAGGCATCGCACGTCCTTGACTCGTCTTGGTGCCTCAATTTGCTCAATTGCTTTGATCTTGTCAAGATTTGCTTTGATTCCTTGTTGGGACACAAATAACCCGAGAAGCTTGCCAGATGGGTGCCGAACACACATTTCTCGTGGTTGAGCTTCATGTTTAGCTTGTGCAGATTTGCAAATGTTTCTTCTAGGTATGATATGAGTGTGGCCTTATCCTTGGTTTTGACCACTATGTCGTCCATATAAGCCTCCATATTTCTATGTAGATGGGGCTCAAAACCAATCTGGACTGCTCTTGTAAAGGTAGAACCAGTGCTTTTCAACCCGAAAGGCATACGCAAAAAGTAGTACGTACCACATGGGGTGATAAACGCGGTCTTCTCTTCGTCTTCCTTAGCCATTAAAATCTGATGATAACCAGAATAGGCGTCAAGGAAAGACAGCAGATCGCAACCGGCTGTGGAGTCTACAATCTAGTCGATGCGCGGCAAGGGAAAAGGATCCTTGGGGCAGGCTTTGTTGATGTGTGTAAAATCAATTCACAGCCTCCATTTACCGTTTGCCTTGCGCACTACAACCGGGTTGGCCAACCATGTCGGATGGAGTACTCCTCTAATCAAGCTAGCTGCCTCTAGTTTCTTGATCTCCTCGGCAATAAATTGTTTCCGCTCCAAAGCTTGCTTCCGGACCTTCTGCTTGACGGGCCATGCGTGTGGGCAGACGGCAAGGTGGTGCTCAATCACCTTCCTGGGAACACCGGGGATATCAGATGGTTCCCATGCAAACACATCAACATTCGCTGCACGAAGGCGAGGAGCCCGCTTTCCTGTTGGTCGTCAAGGGTGGAACTTATGGTGAAAGTTCCCCCCGTGCCATCTTCCTTGGTGGGCACCTTCTTGGTCTCTAGTGGGGCAGCCTTGGACTTTTTGCTCTTGCCGGTGGAGCTCTCTGGCACATCGTCAACAATAGTGCAACACCTCGAAGAGGTGCGCTTGCCGGACTATGCGCCGGAGACCTTGTCGGTCTTCTTCCCCCCGGGAGCTTCAGCGGCACGAGCAAGTGCCCTGGTGGCAGGTGTTGTGACTGCACCCCGGTAGAGTTGATCCGCACATATAAGCGTGCTATTCTTGTCGGAGTTGATGGTAATGACGCTCATTGGTCCGAGCATATTCAGCACGTTGTAAGCGAAGTTGGTGGCCGCCATGAACTTCGCCAGTGCCGGACGGCCGGGAATGCCATTGTATGGAAACAAGATCTCAGCAATGTCAAAGACGATCTTCTCCGTTCTGAAGTTGATATCACTACCAAACATCATCGACAACGTGATCTTTCCCTTTGGCTAAGTTCTTCCTGAGTTGATCCCTTGGAAGGCGCCTATTGGCTCGAGATCTTCATCGGGAATTTGCAGCCTTTGGATGACACCGGGTGAGATCAGGTTCTGGTTGGCCCCACTATCGATTAACATCTTCGTCACCTTGAGGTTGCGGATTGTTGGCGAAACCAACAACGGCAAGCATCCTACCGCAGTTACGCGATCCGGGTGGTCCTCTATGTCGAAGATGATAGGAATGTTGTACCATTTCAAAGGTTTTTGGGTACCGATAGAGGGCTCTGCCCTGTTAACCTCGCACACCCACTGTTTGAGTTGGCGGTGAGAGGAGTGTGACGAGGCGCCTCCCTATATGCATATCATCTCTGTAACTTTCTGAAACTCATTCCCACTGGATTCGCCGTTGTCTTCAGCATCATTATCATTGTCCCTAGGCAACCTCCTCGGCCAACATACTTCCTGCCGGACCCCTTAGCACCATCCTGATCCTTCTCCTTGTCTCGCCTCTCCTATTCAGCCCTCTGCTTCCCGGCAAGCTACTCTACTTGTCGGCAGTCTTGGAGGTCATGGCCTTTGGTGTGATGGATCTTGCAATACTGATTACTGGAGTCTTCTGTCTTGCCGGCAACCGCCAGGGCATGGTAGGACGCGCACCCGGCAACATCGTTGCTAGGGTCATGGACCTTGCCTTTCTTGGCGGCGCCGGGGTTGCCATACGCCTCGACGGCAAGCATGGTCTTTCCCTTGCGCTTCTTGTTCCATCGCCGACCCTTCTTTGTCGGAACAGCAGTATCCTCATCTTCAGAGTCGACCTCTGCACCGGCATCTTTGCTGAGGAGTCTTCTCCCTTCTTTAGCCCGAGCGCACTTGTCTGCCAAGGCATAAAGCTCAGAGACGTCTCTGACTCTGTTCATCGCCAGCTCTTCCCGCATCCTGCGGTTGCGCACGTTCTGATGGAACACGCTGATAACAGCGGCAGAGTGAACGTCTGGGATATTGTGGTGAACGTGGCTGAATCTCTGGATGTACTTATGTAGAGTTTCGCCTTCCTTCTAGGGGATGATGTGTAGATCTCTCTCCTAGCCAGGAGCTTGATGACCTCCGGTGAAGGCGCCAACGAACTCGTGACACAGGTCCACCCAGGAAGCGATGGACCCTTTCTGCAAGTGCATCAGCCATGACCTCACGTTGGGCTTAAGCACCAACGGGAAGTAGTTGGCCAATATCTTGTCATCGTGACCCCCGACAGCCTTCATCGCAATGGTGTAGATGCTCAGGAACTCTGGCGGATGGGTCTTGCCGCCATACTTCTCCGGGACTTCTCATTTGAATGTGCAGGAGTTGGGCCACTGGACTTGCCGCAGCTCATGGGTAAATGCTAGACAGCCCACCTCGTAAGGTAGGCTAACAGGGTACCCCGACGCGCACCTGTCTCCAGTGGGCCCCGCACGCCTATCCGACTGGAGGCGCGCTTCCCATTGTCTCTCAATCGCGGTTTGGGCGTCTTCCTTGCCACGTTTCCAAAGAACGTGACGCTGATCACGGTGTGTCCATGGGTCAGACGCCGCCGTTGATTAACATTCGTAGCCGTTGGTCCGTCGGGTCGGCGACCAGCGATGCTGTCGTGGAGGAGAGTGCATCGAGGTCGCGCTGACTTCGGGCTCTTCACCACTGGTCTGAGGCGGCCCTGTGGGCCGAAGCTTATCTGCGAGGCTGAGGAGGCATTTAATGGTGGCTCTCCATTCATCGAGCTTCTCCCCAGCAGGAGGGAAGTTCAGGAGTAGCTGCACTCGTGCCATCGCTTCCTCCGTCGTGGATGGGAGCAAGCGGCGCAAGGAACGCGAGGTGCTCTGACTCCTAACTGTGTTAGAATGAGCACCGCCGCGGTCCCGCATCGGCATGCCACTCCCGCTTGCATGCTGGTGAGCATGCTGGTCCCACGCATCTTGGGAATGACGCATAGGAGCTTTTCCGTGGGGACGTTGAGAACTGCGGGCGCCGTGGCGCGACTCTCCATGCGCATCCTGAGAAGGTCGCGGCTTAGGCACCGGTGTGGGTGCCCTGGGAGATACTCTTCCACCCCCGGACTTCACCATACCACCCGCAGGCGGTACCGCTCTGTCCTGAGACCCATGGACATGGGGGTCCCACCGTCTCCATGGGCGTCTCCGTGGTGAGCATCACCTCTTGCTTGGCCTTGGTCATTGGAGCGTCGCAGAAGTTACGAACCTTTGCCTCCTCATCCTCCTCCTCCACCCGCATCTACGCCTTCTCCTGTCCGCGTAGATACTAGGACGGCGGACGTGGATGGGCCAACAGTTTCCATGCCCTTCTTCTTGGGGGCCATGGCGATGATGAAATTGGGGCGCCGATTACCTGAACGGGTTCGCACCATTCACACGCCCCAACCTGGCGCTCAAAAGATGTCGTGGGAACGAACACGTATGGGATCATGGGGGTCCCTTTCAGTTCGGTAGGGGGCGGGCTCGCACAAAGAGCCGGTCTGGTAAGCAGCGCACGGGGAGTTTTTACCCAGGTTCGGGCTGCACGGGTGCGTAAAACCCTACTCCTGCTTGGTTATATTGAACGTGTTCTAGGGTTCTATCTACAGGAGTGCCATGAACGGCTGCTACATGAGCTTGATAACCCCTAGTTGTCTAACTATCGGGCTATCTGGTTGCCTAACTGCCCAACTGTATGATTGTCTAACCCCCTTTCTCTAACGCCCTAGGCCTCCTTTTATACCTAAGGGGATCCCAAAAGTGGCGTATAGTGTGCACACGGGATGCACAGTGCTACAGTGCTATCATACCTAACTCTGATGGAGTAGGACTAGAGCATTCAATGCACCGTCAGGAGCTTCTGTGCGTAAGTGGGACAGGACTGGGGCCCATCCCATCGGCACCGCTTAGCTCCCTCCAATGTCGATGCCGTGACACGCATCTAGGTGAATCGACACCTGGCTTGTGTGCTGGCGGTGCTTGCTGGGGCCTTGCCTTGTCGGGACCTTATCTTCCCAAGGGCCTTGCTTCTCCTGGAGTCTCTATAGCCCTCCCAGCAAGGTCTTGCCGGTAGTCTTGAGTCTTCTGTGCTGATGCTCGACAAGTCATTGTTGGGCCTCGCCGCCGGGGCGGCTACTACTGCCTGTGCACGAGTAAAGGGGCACTAGACGGCCCAAAAACTCTAGTGCGCCAACAACTACCATGTGTGTTGTGGGTACCTGACAAATAGTTCATTCATCACACATGTGTGGGAAGACCAATAACAACACAAACGATTCATCCCGACAACCTATGTGTGTTGTGGCACACGATTGCTGCTAATAATTGTATGAGATGTGGTTTTCTCTGTTTGCACAACATTTATATGCTCTGTTTACAGAACACCAACGTTGTTGTTGCATAACCAACTTGGACATATAGTTACATAAGTGACTATGCAACACATGTACATTCCTCAATATAAATTTAAAAGAAGTAGACGATCACCAAATCATATTGTTCTTCTGAAAACGGTTGCCGAAACGTTCTGCTTGTGTCTATCCCTCGCCGTCTGCAGGAAGGAGGCACTTCCTCATCTCAATGATCCTCCTGTACATCTCGTAGCTGGTGTATGCATCCAAGCCCGCGTACTTGATGTGTTATTCATCTAGTTCGTTCACTCGGGACGTGTGCCAGGAAGGCTTGTCCTTGTGGCATTCAACCTTCATGTCTCTATAGTAGGGGTCAATGATGGCCATGGCGAGGTCAACCAGGGAGTCCTTCTGCTTCTTGTTATATCTGCCCTAGACCCTGTATTGACCTTGGATGTTAACAAGCTTCTGGAAGGACAAGCCCGAAGTCTTGAGCACATTTAGATCGTTGGTGGTGTCCATCGTCGCGAAGCTGTAGTCAAGGCTATTGACAAACCTGGCGAAATGCTTGCAAGACCTTGTGTCCAGGTAGTAGTGGTAGACGAGCATGTGATGGCACACGCACAACTAGGGGATGGCAACATTTTGATCATGCACAGCCCGACCACCGGTGTACTTGAGGTCAAAGCTGAGCACTTTGTACTTGTCATCCTCAGCAAGTAGCTGCTCCAACGTGTTAATGGAGTTCACCACCACGACCGGGTCATTGTTGTACACCACGAAGAGGTTCATATTCCTGATGTGTGTGTCCACTTTGACTATAGTGGCGAACTGCTGCTCGACGCCGGCATCCGCCATTTCATCCACACGGGAAGGTTGAAGCGATGAAGAGATATGCATCTTTTCTCTATTATTGACAATCGTGGGTGTGCTTATTGGGTTGTGTGTCACGATCGGAAGGTGGAAGAGACGAATTTAAATGGCCGTATCAACCACATGGTAGTTATTGCAGCGCTTAATGGCATGGTGACATCGAGAGCAGCGCAACCGCTTGCATATGGCTTCCCGAACGTGCTTGATCGTTCGCGCTTGGACTCCGGCAGAGAGGGCACGCACGAACACGAGCACAGTGCCGAGGCTGCATCAACCACCTCATGCATACATTCATTTGCGACAGTGTGTACAGAACTACCATTTGCTTTGTAGTAAAACGCAAACTGTTTTTATTATTACCCGTCTGCGTACTTGTCAACTCTCCGACCTTCGTCCCATCTTGTCACCGCGTTGCCGCACGAGGATTCCTGTGAACGCTTCAGGAGCATGCAAGTTTCCCGCCCATCGCGCCGAAATGCCCCCAAACACTCAATGCTTCGAGAGCGCACAACATTTCTTTTGGGCTTCCCATTCCTACAGAACCACGCGGGAATGTGCGCAAGCTTCCCATTCCCACACAACCGCACAAGAACACAGACAAGCTTCCCGCCCAGCTCACCTTGGCCGCCTGCTTGATAAACCCTCACGGCCGGCCTCTGCACATCGCAGTCATCCTCCCCTGCTCGTAGCTTCCCAAGTTTATTTCTGCACCAATCGCCAATGGCACCTGTCCGTCATTATTGCTCTGCCACTCCGCCAAAGGGCAGCTCCTACTGGGAGGTTGCACCACGTCAGTGGCGCGGTACCCAGAAGCATGTAGTACGCGTGACATCCTTGTTGGATGTGGGCACGGCACCGACCACACGCTCCTCCACATTTTCTTGAAGATAGCTGCTGCCGGCGACCACTGTTGCCCCACCCCATCATTAGCTTCCGTTTTTGCCACCCCATAAGCTGCCTCCTTGGCCGCCACCACACCAGCGTCCGCCTTGGCAGCCACCCCACAATCAGCCGCCGGGGCCATCACCCGCTCCGCCACCGCAATCCGAAGGCGGGAGGAGGAGGCCACCGCCAAAGCACAGTCGCTCGGCTTTTGTGTTAGCACCCTAGTGTCCTACATCAACTTCCTACATGAGGATGAGGAGAGCCAGGTCGAGCATGCACAGAGGCTCACCGACGCTGTCGCCGCCGCAGACACCGAAGCTATGGCACGGAATAAGGAGACCTACGCCGAGTCTCGCCGCTTCAAGGAGGTGCGTCAGGATCGGCGGAGGGCAGCAGCGGCAGCTAATACGTCTTTGTCGTATCTATAAGTTTTTATTGTTTCATGCCAATATTCTACAACTTTCATATACTTTTGGCAGCTTTTATACTATTTTGGGGACTAACATATTGGATCTAGTGCCCAGTGCTAGTTCCTATTTGTTGCATGTTTTTTGTTTCACAGAATCCATACCAAACAAAGTCCAAACACAATAAAAACTATTTGGAATATATGTGATTTGGGGGGGGGGGGAATAGCGCGAGACGATGCCCGAGGGGCCCACAAGCCATAGGGGTGTGCCGTGGACCCTTGTGGTCACCCCTTAAGGCAGTTGGTGCCCTTATTTTTCCACAAGAAAGCTAATATTCAGATAAAAATCATGTTAAAATTTCAGCCCAATCGGAGTTACGGATCTCCGGGAATTTAAGAAACGGTGAAAGGCCAAAATCTGGGAGGCAGAAACAGAAGGAAATAGAGAGAGAGATCCAATCTCGGAGGGGCTCTCTCCCCTCTGCCATCATGGCGGACATGGACCATAGGGGAAACCCTTCTACCATCTAGGGGAAGGACAATGAAGAAAAAGGAGGAGGGGGGCTCTCTCGCCCTCTCTCTCGGTGGCGCCCAAACGCTATCGGGGCCATCATCGTGATGGTGATCTACACCAACAACTTCGCCGCCATCATCACCAACTCTCTCCCTGTCTATGTAGCAGTTCAACACCTCTTCTCCCCGCTATAATCTCTACTTAAACATGGTGCTCAATGCTATATATTATTTCCCAATGATGTATGGTGATCCTATGAGGTTTGAGTAGATCTGTTTTGCCCTATATGTTGATTGATGATCATGATTTGTTTGAGTTGCATGTTTTATTATTGGTGATGTCCTACTATGCTCTCCGTGTTGCGCAAGTGTGAGGGATCCCCACTATAGGGTTTGCAATATGTTCATGATTCGCTTATGGTGGGTGGTGTGAGTGAGGGAAGCACAGACCCGAGTAAGTAGGTTTTGTATGTATGGGAGTAAAGAGGACTTGATACTTAATGCTATGGTTGGGTTTTACCTTAATGATCTTTGGTAGTTGAGGATGCTTGCGAGAGTTTCAATCATAAGTGCATATTATCCAAGTAGATAAAGTATGTTAGCTTATGCATCTCCCTCATATAAAATTGCAATAATGATTACCGCCCTAGTTATTGATTGCCTAGGGACAAATAAACTTCTTGTGAAAAAAGCTTTCTACTAATACTAACTTAGTTGTTTCTTCATCTAAACACACCTAGATTTTATTTACTTGTCCTTTATTATCTTGCAAACCTATCACGTTACACCTACAAAGTACTTCTAGTTTCATACTTGTTCTAGGTAAAGTGAATGTTAAGTGTGCGTAGAGTTGTATCGGTGGTCAATAGAACTTGAGGGAATATTTGTTATACATTTATCTCCTCGTTGGGTTCGACACTCTTAGTTATCGATAAAGGCTACAATTTATCCCCTATAGTTGTGGGATATCAAGACGTTTTACTGACGCCATTGCCTGGGAGCAATAGCGTGGGGTGAATATTCTCGTTGGTGCTTGTTTGCTTTATCACTAAGTAGATTTTATTTTCTGTTCTAATTTGTTCTCTATCTTCAGTTATGGATATGGAACACGAAATACCAAAAAAATTAGTTGAACCTACTACACCAATGGTTTAAGAACCACCCAAAATCTATCACACTATTGAAGCTTTTTACTTGGATCATCTTCAATCCGTTTGTGGTCGTGCTGAAACCCCAACTAGCTTAGTTGAGGGAAAATCACTAAATAAGAATGCTTATTATGTGTGACACAGCGGTTCTAAAAAAGGGAAATTTATGGCATCATATTAATACTTTGCAATAATATGCTTGGAATTTATGCGAAATTTATGATTTTACTTGTTGTTCTGAAGACCCTAAAAACACCTTCCCTATCAATGTGAGTTTAAGGATAATGGAATCATATCTTATTATACCAAGGGTGTTTATAATTACTATGATATTGAACAAATTGAAGAATTTGTTGCTTTTAAGGGTGCCTATGAAATTGATTCTTTGATTGAAAAGTTTGATGCTACTCTTTAAAAATCTGAAAGTTTTCCCATACTTAAATATTGCTATGAAAACTATGCTTCTAATGCTTATGTTAAGCCATATATTGAGGACTGCTCTGCTGTCCAAGAGGAGACTAAAATTTTGCAGGAATCTATGGAAGAAGAAAATGATAACACTGTGAGCTCATTGGATGAAAAACATGAGGAGGAGAGCGAAGAACAAAAGGAGGAAGAGCAGATTAGCTACCCATGCCCACCTTCTAATGAGAGTAACTCTTCAACTCATACATTCTTTTATTTCCCTTTGTTCTTACCAAAGGATGAATGCTATGATAATTGCTATGATCCCTTGGATTCGTTTGAAATATCCCTTTTTGATGAACTTGATGCTTGCTATGCTTGTGGCCATGATGCCAATATGAATGATGCTTGTGGAGATGAACTTGTTATAGTTGCTTATGTTAAACATGAAATTCTTGCTATTGCACCCACACATGATAGTCCTATTATCTTTTTCAATTCTCCCAACTACACTATATGGGAGAAGTTTGCACTTATTAAGGATTATATAGATGGGTTGCCTTTTACTATTACACATGACGATTTTGATAGATATAATATGCATGTGCTTGCTTCTCCTACTTGCAATTATTATGAGAGAGGAACTACATCTCCACCCCTCTATGTTTCCAATATGATAATATTGCAAGAAACTGATTATTCTATGTATTGGCCTTTACTTGATGTGCATGAATTGTTCTTTTATGATAGCCAATGCATAGGAACAGAGTTAGATCTCGTTGTTGCATGATATATTTTAATTTGTGCTCACTACTAAATTACAAATCATTGTTAATTAAAATTGGCTTTGATATACCTTGGGATCTGGGTGGATCAATTACTTGAACACTTTATGCCTAGCTTAATGGCTTTAAAGAAAGCGTTGCCAAGGAGACAACCCGGAAGTTTTAGAGTGTCATTTTTTCTGTTGTGTGCTTTTATATAGTTAAAAAATAAAAAAATAGGAGATCCTAAAACCTTTTCAAAAATAAAAGTGAAAGTCAGAGAGACGAGCATTGTTAAAATGGGAGCATGCCTTGAACTTTGTTCATGCCCATGGAAAACCTTGTGAATCTTAATTACAGAAACTTTTCAACAAAAATAATTATTCCCTTGTATAAATCCATCATATTAAAAAAATAATGTGCCAAGATTTACCATTTAGGATGATTAGATTTCTTGTTTGGTGTGTGCAGTGCAAAAATAGAAACTTTGGCTGTAGTGCGTGAATTTACATTTTTTACTGGAATATCAAAAGTTTCTGAAATTTTTAAAGAGTACTGCTATGCAAATTATTATTATTTTTATAAGTTTAAGAATTTTTGGATTTACAGAAGTATGATAGATGTTCAGATTACTACAAAATGTTCTGTTTTTGACTGATTCTATTTTCTATGCATTGTTCTCTTATTTTGATGGATCTATGGGTAGTATCGGAGGGTATGAACCATTGTGAAGTTGAACTACAGTATATATAATACTAATATGAATTTGGAATGAGTTCACAATAGTACATAAAGTGGTGATTAACTTTATTATACTAATGTATCTCGCGAGGGTTTTGTTATGTTTTGTGTGATTGAAGTTTTCAAGTTTTGGGTGAGATCACGATGGATGAAGGAATAAGGAGTGGCAAGAGCCTAAGCTTGGGGATGCCCGAGGCGCCCCAAGGTAATATTCAAGGACTCCCAAGAAACTAAGCTTGGGGATGCCCCAATAGGCATCCCCTCTTTCTTCTAACAACCATCCGTAATTTTACTTGGAGCTATATTTTTATTCATCACATGATATGCGTAAATCTTGGAGCGTTGTGTGCTTTTTTAGTTTTATTTTAATAATGCACCATGATGGTATGAGAAAGTCCATGGTTGATTAATAGAAGCCTCTTGGCACCTCACTTATATCTTTTGAGTATGGCTTTGTAGAATGCTTCATGTGCTTCACTTATATCATTTTAAGTTTGGATTACCTATTTCTCTACACATAGAAAACCGCCATTTGTAGAATGCTATTTTGCCTCACTTATATTGGTTGGAGCATGGGCCTATCTTTTGTAGAAATAATGAAAATCTCATGCTTCACTTATATCTATTTAGAGAGTCACCAAGAATTTGTCATTCACATGGTTAGTCATAAAATCCTACATAGAACTTGTAGATCACTAAATATGATATGTTTGATTCCTTGTAGTAGTTTGCGATATAAAGATGGTGATACTAGAGTCATGTTAGTGAGTAATTGTGGATTGGTAGAAATACTTGTGTTAAAGTTTGTGATTCTCGTAGCATGCACGTATGGTGAACCGATATGTGATGAAGTCGGAGCATGATTTATTTATTGATTGTCATCCTTTGTGTGGAGGTTGGGATCGCGCGATGGTTAACTCCTAACAACCCTTCCCGTAGGAGCATGCATGTATTACTTTGTTTCGATGACTAATAAATTTTTGCGTTAAGTATGTGAATATTTTGTGACTAATGTTGAGTCCTTGGATTATACGCACTCTCACCATTCCACCTTTGCTAGCCTCTCTAGTACCGCACAACTTTTGCCGGTGCATTAAACCCACCTTCCTCAAAACAGCCACCATATACATTCCTCAAAACATCCACCATACTGACCTATTATGGCATTTCCATATCCATTCCGAGATATATTGCCATGCAACTTCCACTGTTCCATTTATTATGACACCCACCATGCATTCATATAGAGTCATATCTTGCTCTAGTATCGAGTTGTAAGTAAATAAAAGTGTGATGATCATCATTATTAGAGCATTATCCCATGTGAGTAAAGGATGATGGAAGCTATGATTTCCTCACAAGTTGGGTTGAGTCTCTGGACTTTAAAAAAAGAGAGGCCAAATAAGCCCAAATAAAAAAAGAGGACAAAGAAGCCCACCAAAAAAATGAGAGACAAGAGAGAACGGACAATGCTACTATCCCTTTTTCCACACTTGTGCTTCAAATTAGCACCATGATCTTCATGATAGAGAGTCTCCTATATTTTCACTTTCATCTACTAGTGGGGTTTTTCATTATACAACTTGGCTTGTATATTCCAATGATAGGCTTCCTCAAATTGCCCTAGGTCTTAGTGAGCAAGCATGTTGGATGCATACCCACTATGTTTTTAGCTTGGGCTTTCATACACTTATAGCTCTAGTGCATCTGTTGCATGGCAATCCCTACTCCCTTCCATCGATATCAATTGATGGACATCTCCATAGCCCATTAATTTGCATAGTTGATGTGAGACTATCTCCTTATTTTTGTCTTCCCCACAACCTCCACCATATTCTATTCCACCTATAGTGCTATATCAATGGCTCACGCTCACGTATTGCGTGAAAGTTGAATTTTTTTGAGAATACTAAAGTATGAAACAATTGCTTGGCTAAAACCGGGGTTGTGCATGATTTAATACTTTGTGTGATGAAGATGGAGCATAGCCAGCCTATATGATTTTGTAGGGATAACTTTCTTTTAGCCATGATATTTTGAGAAGACATGATTGCTTTATTAGTACGCTTGAAGTACTATTGTCTTTATGTCAAACGATAGACTATTTCTTTGCATCACTCATGTCTTAATATTCATGTCATGATTGGATTATATGATCAAGATAATGCTAGGTAGCATTCCACATCAAAAATTATCTTTTTTATCACTTACCTACTCGAGGACGAGCAGGAATTAATCTTGGGGATGCTCATATGTCTCCATCGTATCTATAATTTTTGATTTTATCATGCCAATATTCTGCAACTTTCGTATACTTTTGGCAACTTTTTAAACTATTTTTGGGATTAACATATTGATCCAGTGCCCAGTGCCACTTCCTGTTTGTTGCATGTTTTTTGTTTTGCAGAATATCCATACCAAACAAAGTCCAAACACGATAAAAACCGATGGAGATTTTTATGGAATAAATGTGATTTTGGGGGAAAAATCAACGCGAGACGCTGCCCGAGGGGCCCACAAGCCATAGGGGCGCACCCGAGGGGTAGTGCGTGCCCTAGACCCTTGTGATCACCCCTTAAGGAGTTAGTGCCCTTCTTTTGCTGCAAGAAATCTAATATCCGCATAAAATCGTGTTAAAATTTCAGCCCAATCAGAGTTATGGGTCTCCAGGAATTTAAGAAACGGTGAAAGGGCAGAATCTGGGAGGAAGAAACAGAAGGAAACAGAGAGAGATATCCAATCTCGGAGGCGCCGGAAGCCCCTCCACCACCATGGACGCCATGGACCAGAGGGGAAACCCTTCTCCCATCTAGAGAGAAGGACAAGTAAGAATAAGAAGGAGGGGGGCTCTCTCTCCCTCTCTCTCGGTGGCGCCGGAACGCCGTCAGGGCCATCATCGTGACGGCAATCTACACCAACAACTTTGTCGCCGTCATCACAAACTCTCTCCCCATCTATGCAGCAGTTCAACACCTATTCTCCCCGCTGTAATCTCTACTTAATCATGGTTCTAAATGCTATATATTATTTCCCAATGATGTATGGCTATCCTATGATGTTGGAGTAGATCTATTTTGTCCTATAGGTTGATTGATGATCATGATTGGTTTGAGTTGCACGTTTTATTTCTTCTGTACTATGGTGCTCTCCATGTCGTGCAAGCGTGAGGGGTCCCTTCTGTAGGGTTTGCAATATGTTTATGATTCGCTTATGGTGGGTGGCGTGAGTACCAGAATCACAGACCCAAGTAAGTAGGTTGTTTACGTATGGGAGTAAAGAGGACTTGACACTTAATGCTATGGTTGGGTTTTACCTTAATGATCTTTAGTGGTTGCAGATGCTTGCTAGAGTACCAATCATAAGTGCATATGATCCAAGTAGATAAACTATGTTAGCTTATGCCTCTCCCTCATATAAAGTTGCAATAACGATTACCGGCCTAGTTATCGATTGCCTAGGGACAAATAACCTTCCTGTGACAAAAAGCTCTCTACTAAGACTAACTCAGTTGTTTCTTCATCTAAAAATCCCCTATATTTTATTTATGTGTTCTTTATTATCTTGCAAACCTATCTCGTTACACCTACAAAGTACTTCTAGTTTCATACTTGTTCTAGGTAAACCGAACGTTAGGCATGCGTAGAGTTGTATCGGTGGTCGATAGACCTTGAGGGAATATTTGTTCTACCTTTAGCTCCTCGTTGGGTTCGACACTCCTACTTCGAGAAAGGCTACAATTGATCCCCTATAATTGTGGGTTATCAGCAACCAACGAATTCGACTCGTCCAACTCGTCGGTCGGCTTCTCCTCTGCCTCTTACAGAAAGCGCTCGGCAGCAGAGAAGGCTGGTGGAAGTAGAATTTAGGGGCTATTTTGTTCAGTTCATCTAAGTATAGATATGGTTGAATTGTGCCACGTACTTTAAATTAGCTAGTATATATAGTTGAACTAGCTATTTCAGTACGTGGTTGGCAACAAATGGGGAAAGGTTTGGTCGATTCAGCTGTTGTGTTGATCTATTTTGTACAAAGACCAATGCTTGATCTATGAATGATATCTATGTTTACTAAATTTCAGTTGCAAAATTGCACCGTAATAGTTCTTTTGTTCCTGTAAAATGGGACAGATCTGAGTGTTTCCCATTTGACTGATGAAAATTGACCCAATATGAAATATTTGAATCTTACCTGACTCTTGCTGCCAATGCATCGATAGGTGCTTACATGGGGTGCTTAGTGTATTAAATGTCTTAGCAACTCAAGTCCACAATGCATTGTTGCTAAGGTCCCTTCATTTAATGATTTAGGAACTAAACTCTTGCATGCATTGGTGAGTTTCCTTCCTTTAAGTGTTTTGCCAAGGTTCACACGCTTGGCGTTGTTTCTTCACGTGGTCACCAAACTCATATGTCTCCTTAATTACCTTCCGACATCAGATTTTTTTCGCATAGAAGGAAACCTTAGCAGTTAGCACCAATAGAAGTTGTAGCATTGGGAAGAGCACGAGGGTCATAATTCACAACCGTTTGCGATGACGCAATGAAAAAATTCCTTCATGTTAGATATTCGCTTGGTTTAGTGGGGAAGGAACAATTGCCCTCGGTTTGCATACTGGTATTCAGTCTAAAATGTCCTTGATGACTAGCAAAGGACATGCCACCCCGATGAGTTTGTGAAGGACACTGCTCGCATGCCACCCATCTACTCAAACACTTGTCCGCATGCTACCTCCTTGCCAATATAGATTGCGACACGTGGCCCGCACGTAAATTGTCTGTAGAACGTCCATGAATTATAAATAATACGCCCGTTTGTGATGGTAACATGAAAGATTTTTGTTCCAAAATGCATTTGTTGGCTACTAATAATGCTTCCTCCTTCTCTCAAAGTGGACACTAAAAATACCACAACATATTTGTGTTTTATATGATGAGGCTCTACATATTATTTGTGACATTTATTTGCTTCTCCTCTCATATGATCCTTCTCTCAACATATTTGTGACACAGTTCATATTTGAATTATGTACATTAAATGCACATAAGACTCAATTAATGTATAAAAAAGCCATATGAACTGTTAATAATTTCATATGTTTGCAGTACACTCCTATTGCTTTAGGTTGTTTCTAGGAAAAAAATCAAGGAGAGGAGAGGCACCGGATGTCGGATTTCACCCGCAGATGTGGCATGCATAAGTTCCCTAACAGAATCACTTGGTGTAGCTTATTGTGTGAGAACCTCATTTTTGTAAGAGGCTTGTGACAAAACATGTCCAACTTGGTAACTTTTTTACAACGGCATATGTGTGCCTTGACATGACACCATTCCAAGTTTCATGGATTTCTGACAGAGTTTTGTATTAACGAGAATTTGGAAACCAAGTTTCTCGATATTTGTGGTCGTGCCAACATGCTTAGATGATTGAAATTTGTTCTCATTTCTTGCATGTGACCTAACACATGCATCCAAGGACGTATATATGATTTTTCAACCCATTTTTTTGCCCGAGACCTTGTGATTGTAGATCAAATTTGAGTTATGCACATTAAATAATGCACTGAAAACTCAATTAATGTATTTCAACGCCAGATGATCCCTTAATTTATTCATATATTTGCACTTCGCACCTGCATGTCTATGTTATTTATATAAAGAAAATCAAGGAGAGAAGAGGCATCGGATGTCTTTTCGCCCGCATATGTGACATGCATATATAATGTTCCCTATCGAAACCACAAAGCTTCTTGTGAGGAGCGCCAATTTGTAAGGGGATTGTATTAGAACATGTCCAAATTGGACAACTGTTTTACCATGGAATCTGTGTGCCCTTGTCATGGTACCATGCCAAGTTCCATGAATTTCTGATTAGGTCTGGATTTACGAGGATTTGAAAACCTAGCATTTGAATGTTTGCGGCCGAACCAACAGTCAATGAGATGTTAGAAATCCATTCCCATTCCTGGCGTGGGACCTAAACATGTATCTAGGCACAGGCATATTTTCAACCTATTTTTCATGTGTTGGACCTCGTGATTGTAGTTGAAATTGGAATTATGCAGATTAAACGACTAGAAAACTCAATTAATGTGTTAAACAAGTCTCACCAACCCTGGAAAAATCCATAGTTTAGCATGACTGTCAGAAAGTTGCTCTATGTGACTCCATAAATAAATTCAAGGCCGGAAGAGACAACGAATGTTGTTTCACACATAAAATGTGAATTTTCCCTATCGACGCACACGAATTTTTTGTGGGAACCTTCGGTTTGTAGAGGCTTTGTGCCAAAACTTGTCCAAAATTGGGCAATTTTTTTACCACAACACACACAACAGGGCAATTGATGGCACCATGCCAAAATTTCATGAATTTCCGTCAAGGTTTGCATTTACATAAATTTAAAAGCTAAGTTTCCCAATGTTTGTGGTCGATCCAAGACGATGATATGTTTGAAATTCATTCCCATCTATTGTGTGGGACCTGCACATGCAGCCATGGGATATACGATTTTTCGACATATTTTCATGAGCTGGACCGTGCAGTGATTGTAGTTCAAATTTGAATTATGCACATTGAATGCCTAAAAAGTCAATTAATGTACTTCAACGGCCAAACGAACTCTGTAAGATTCCATTGTTTCGCACGACACATTCATGTTACTTTATGGAGACTGTAGAAATAAAGGCGAGAAGAGACATTGGATGTTGTTTCGCACATAAAATGTAAAATATCCCTACCGGAACCACATGACTTCTTGTGAGAATCTTTGGTTTGTAAGAGGTTTGTGCCAATACTTGTCCCGAACTAGGCATTGTTTTTACCAGAACACACATGCGCCATGACATGACACCTCGCCAAGTTTCATGAATTTCTCAAGATACTTGGATTTACTAGAATTTGAAAACCTAACTTCTCAAAGTCTATGGCCGAGCCAAAATACCGTGGGGTTGGAATTCATTTAATTTCCATTTCTTGCATGGGACCAAAACATGTATCCAGTGACAAATAGTTGATTTTCAACCCATTCAGGTGCACTCTAGTATGTGCTTAATTAACTGTAATTCAAATTTGAACTATGGACATGAAATGTCTAAAAAACTCTTCAAATGTTTAAAAGGGCCTAAACAACCCTGAATTATTCCATATTTAACGCACAATCCTATAGTTGCAAGTTCACTGCTGATAAATGTTATTGCCATGAAAACATCATCAATTGTCAACGTAACTTCATTTTTCATCTCAAAGCAATTTGAAAATCAAATAGATCGCAAATAGTCCTTGATCATGAAACGTGAGTGATGTGCTATCAAAATCTTGGGCCAATCCTCATATATGGGGTCGGAAGCTTCAGTCCACCACCAGCGCGTCAACCACACAGTCACACTTGTTCCCCAAGACCAGTATATTGTTCAAGTGTTGCCGGTGAAAGATGGGGACGTGGATCCACATCGTGAGGGCAACTTCGGTGACCCACTCCGGCCCAAGCGCGTCTGCCTCAGCCATGAATGCGCTCACAACATCCTTGAGTGCTGCCACACTCTCTGATAGGGCGGCTATAGCTGCTGCATCTGACATGGCGACAGCAACATCCGCGATCAAGATAGCAAATGGCGAGAACGGCATTGCAGTTGTCCATTCCTTGGTGGTCGCCATAGCCCTGATGGTGGCTGTCCATGCCTAGGCCGATGCTTCCCACGCCCATCTCGTGTCGGTCACCACATAAATAGGAGTGGCCTTCTCTGGCAACGGTCGGCAACCTACGTCCGAAGAGTTGTCAATCGCCGAGAGCGCCCGAGCAGCTGTCCATTCATCAGAAGCCTCCCTTGACAAGATGGAGGTTGTCAATGCTTGGACCGCGGCCGCCCACGCCAAACTCCTGGCGGCCTTATTCGAATAGATGGCAGACACAGATGGCGAGATGCTTGCAGAGTATGCGGTGATGGATTCCATGGAGCCCTTTTCCCCTGGAGGTCGTCGAGCGCGAGATGGTCATGGAAGATCCGCCAAAGATCGGCAAACGTCAGGCGGAACATTAGTCTTTATTTAGAGTGCTGGTCTTTCGTTAGAGTAATGTTTAGGTCAAACAGATATGTTTAATTGCTCGATTAAGTAAGTGTGGGCTATGGTGTAGGCTCTTTTGTGTAGTACCCACATTAGCAATTGATATTAAATTATGCGACGACGTGGATGACCACGGTAACAAGGGAAATTGAGACAAAAAAAATGCCGCCATGTCCCCATTCCATCTTCCAATTGAAAATGAAATTGAAATTCATCGCATACACCTTTTTGGCATGAACCATGTGCAATGTAGTACCCATTCCTACGTCCCAAGCTTGGAGACAAGCATTTGTACGTCCAAGTTCATCACACATGGGGTATATCACAGATTTCGTTTGTGATGTCTTGATATCGAGAACTATTATGCACCAAATAAAAATTCTGGGCTGCCGCGGGAATATCTACCTCCCTCACCCCCCGTACCAATCAAAAGCCACATTTCCCCCTTTTCCTCTACCTTTCCTAGTTCAAACTTTCACTGCCTGCTTGCAGCGCTGCTTCCTCGCCGGCGACGCTCCTTCTAGTTGCTCGACCTCCTTCATCTAGTCAGGTAATCCACACTTCCCAATACCCCCTCACCCACTCCTCTTTCATCCCACATGGCTCGATTGACGCAACACCTTCCACCCAAATCACCACCTTATCCTCCAAATAATTGCCGCCGAAAGGCATGGTGCATGTAGTATAGCCAGGATCTCAAAGAGAATTTGGTTGCAAAGAAGCAAATCACGACTTCACGCGCAGATGAGGCGGCTATGGATTCCATGCGTGCCTACCCCTAAATCATGGAGGAGCACCTCACCATCGAGGCCATCGTCGATGCCTCATGCGCTAATGTCGCCACACAGTTGGCTCCTATAAAGGACAGCTCGCGGTATATTCTCGAGGCCACCGTCGGTGCGTTCGACGAAGACTTCGATGTGATTTCTTAGCGTGATCGTGCTTACCTAAACTCTAGAGTCGACATGTGGGTGTCGAGGCAGGATCAGGCCACTCACCACTACGAGGGGTGCACCCACAGTGTGGAGGCCTCGCCCTCTTCCAAGTTGAAGTATCCCATCATCATCGATATCTCCGACGATGAGGAATAGCTTGTTTTTCTTAGCTTTATCACTAAAGACCTATGTTCACCTAGCTATGTCGTTTAAGCACATTTCATTTACATGTTGCGTGTCCAGCTACTGCCTTTCATTTAGAAATTCAAGTGAAATGTCCAATGTAATGCTACTGCAACCTGACCTTCTAATATGTCCTATTGTGCAATGTGGTGCTTAGTTAACTGTTTCGTTCATTTGTTGTGGTGGTCATTTAAATCTTTAATTCAATTCTAAAATGTGATGTATGATTGTTGTTGGTACAATTTTGTATTGGTATGCATGTCATGAATAAATCGAATTTAGATGTACTAAATAAATGTGAAACATATAGAGTTGCTACATTTCCTAGTTCTTAGCATGATTTGTTTAGATAACTGGATTTTCCATGTGTCTTGAAATAATCTATTGGATCCGCAGTGTGTTTATTTTCCATTAACATATTTTAGTGATAGTATGCCAAATATCACTTCTAACTTGGTCAATATTTGTCTTAAATATGTTGAAGGAGGAAACAATGGGGGACACTGAAGTTTAGCATCGAGGTTTGCACATCCATGGTCGTTTGGCTAATAGCACATTATTGTGCAATTGCAGAAACCATTGTAATATTAAGGTTTTTATTAATAATTTGTTCTTGCACATGTAGGTCATCCTATAAGAGGTTTAGACCCACTGTTCGACCCTTTTTCCATGTGGCGAAATGACGTGTCCTTGAATATCAATCAAATCAAGAAACTCAGAAAGATTGTTAAGATAAAGAAACTAGATACAAAAAACAACCAGATGTTTTTCTGCACAATGAAGAATACATTAGTCACCTATAGGACGGTCCTATCTCTTTCACCTTGTCCTTTTCCCTTTGCACCATTTCAAATTTTAGAAAAGATATTTATGCGTATGTTTGTTTTCAATCCTTCTCAAGGCAGTTCATCGATGATTATATCTCAAACCACTTGTATGATCAAGAGGTGATGACGGTATTCATAATGCACCCACGATATAATCTTGAAGTCTTCCTTAAGAGGACGAAGGATGGGCAGGCAATAATCCACAGTCACTAGCCGAAAGATGCCAGGACCTTCAACATCATTGAAGGCTCAATATTCCCCTACTGCTTTAATACTTTTCTAGATGAGATTCATCTATCTATTTACTGTATATGATGATACTTAATTTCCAAATGTTTAAGATGTTGCATTTGAAACTTTGTCTTGTTGTGCAACTAGGTAGCTAGGCAGTATATGCTTATGTGATGTTGTACCTGGACGTAATTCTATGAAAACCCCGTTACCGTACTACGAATAAGAAATATATTATGTGGTATATATGAAATGTTAATTTGATTACTAAATGAATTATAAATAATTGATCAATCGGGCTGATTATTGAGCTTGCCATTGCGAACGTTTCTCAGACAACACTGTGGGCGATGACCTGAACAAACCCACACGGTTTCTTGAAAGTTGGTATGTTGGATCGTTGAGCAATCACACACGAAATCTGATTGACAACTGTGTGCGTTAGGACACCCAATCACAAACGTTTTCACATATCTAGTGTGTCTGATGGGCAGACCAATGCCAAACAGTTACTTCTAGACACCGTGAGTGATGTTTTGAGTAATGGAAACGACAAAATTATAACTATCGTGTGTGATGACCACCCCTATCACAAACGATGTTATGCGGAAAATTGTGTGTGATCTAAAATATGAATGGAAACGTACCCTTGGGATTCCCTGTGTGGGATGCTAAGCTCATCTCACATGTCTTCCCCAATATATCTGTTAGTGATGGTCCTTCCAATCGCAAACGATATATTTTTGCACATCGCATGCGACCACGTGCAGGCATCGCCGATGGGTTTTGCATGTCATGTGGGATAGCCCACTCCCCTTATTTCCCACACATGCAAGGCGACGGTTTAAGACTATGTCATGGCAAGGGGTTAAAAACCATTTATAGAGCATGCGACTGCACTAGTTAATCTTTCCTTATTGTGAAGGACAATTCCACATGCATCTTGCTTGTTCTCTAAAATGTATTTGGTTCCAGTGACATTATGATTCTTTGTTAGGCTTGGCACCAATTGCCACACTTTGTTGCACTTGAATTTATTGAGTTCTTCATGCATGGCTTCTATCCAATATGCATCTTCAAGCGCCTCACATACCTTTTGGGGTTCAACACAAGAAACAAACACATGATGCTCACAAAAGGTTGTTAATTGTTTATGAGTAGTTACCCTTTTTCTTAAACTTTGAATGACGTTCTCCATGATGTGTTCCTTTTGTATAAGGTTGGAGGCATTCTTGGTGGCCTGACTCTCTAGTTGTTCTTCAAGTCAGCCTTGTGGAGCATCATCATTATCATCTTGAGCGTCATCATGAGATTTCTCTTAAACTTGATCTTTCTCGGAGTCATGAACATGATATTGTTCATCATTAGGTACATCACCATCATCATGGGGTTGATCTTGGCCTTCATCATGTTTCCTTGGTTGAGGGCCTTCACTTTGTTCACTGGAAGCGTGTGGGTCAAGTGTTAGTGATGGTTGCACTTGCATAGAACATTATCCTTCTCAAATACCACTTTGCTCCACTTGTCATCCATTATGGAAATGTCCCAAGGGATTCTAAACATGTAGGAAATGTCCCACACCCATTCTTATAATGGCTTGAGGAGGCATTTCATCACCTACATCACAAATACCACTTTGCTCCACTTGGCAGCCATTATTTTCATCAAACTCCATGTTACACGTATCCTCAATGAACCCATTGGACTTGTTCAGGACACGGTAAGCATGAGAGTTTGGAGCATAACCAACAAAATATGCCCTCTTGAGCTCTAGTTTCGAATTTAGACAACCGAGCTCCCTTTTTGAGAATGAAACACTTACAACCGAACACCCAAAAGTACTTGAGGTTAGCCTTGTTACCGATAAGTATCTCATATGGAGTCTTCTTCAATACTGGATGCATGGGACGCAGTGTTGACGGTTTCGGCCCAAAAGTTGTACAGAAATTTCAATTCTGCCATCATGGTCCTTGCCGCGTCCATCAACGTCTCGCTTTTCCTATCCTCTACACCATTTTGTTGAGGGGTATAAGGTGCGGAGTATTGATGCTTGATCCCCTTATCACAAAGAAATTCATCCAAGGTGTAGTTCTTGAACTGGTGCCATTGTCACTTCTAATGATCAATATATTTGCATCATGTTGACGTTGACCTTCATTTGCAAAGTCAATCACTGTTCGTTGGGTCTCGCTGTTCCTATTGAAGAAATATGCCCATTTGTATCTTAAATAATCATCCACAATCACCAATAAATACTTCCTCCCACCAAGACTATCAAAAGACGGAGGTCAAAAAAGATCCATGTGAAGGAGCTCCATGGGCCTCTATGAAGATATAAGGTTGTGGGACGCCGAGCCTACTCATATAGGTTTCCTTCAAGACAAGCACTGCAAGCATGGTCTTTAGCAAAACTAACAATTTTTTAGTCCACGGACATGGTCCCTATTGAGGAGGCTTTGCAAACATCTCATATTGATGTGGGCTAAATGGTGAGGCCAAATCCACCCTACGTCAACTTTATTCATTAGACATGTTGGGGTCTTAGTGCGGCTCTTCGAGAAGTTGACCATATAGTGACCATTCCCAAAATATCAAACATAGGCCACTTTAAGAGTCTTGCTCCACAAAAGCGCCATCGTATTTAGATCAAAGAACTAGAGAAGCCCGTGAGTGGAAGTTGAGGAATGGAAAGTAAATTTTATGCAAGGGTCTCAACAAGCATGACTTTTTCAATGGTTAGATCCGGAGAGATCACCATCTTCCCAAGATCAAATACCTTTGATGTTGAAGCATCACCAAATTGAACATGAGTGGGGATAGATGATCTAGCTTGAACTACCAACACCAAGTCCTTGCTTCCAGGCATATGATTTGTCACTCCACTATCGAGCAACCATGCCCATCACCACGACATAACACATAAGAAGGGTTAAAATTGTTGGAACTGTTTGGTGTGGTGGTTTTGCCTCTCTTGGAACCACCATAAACCACCTTATTCTTCTTGTCCTTAGGAGCACCTTCTCCCTCTTTGACAAAGGTAGTTTTAATAGGGAGCGCTTTCTTGATCTTATCTATCTCCTTGGTGTTCTTACTTATTTGGCTTGGGTGCAAATCCAACTCCCTCCTTAGCCACAACTTCCTTTTGATTGCTCAAAAGGTCATTTAGATTCTTCTCACCTTGAATGCACGTGACAAGGTGTAGGATCACTAGAAGTGTATGTCTAGAGGGGGTGAATAGACTACAAGAAGAAATTTAAAACTACCTCAAGCATAAGACAAGATGTTGGCAGTTTTAGCATACACAATTAGTCTATGACACCCAACGCATGCAAGTCATCAAGTATAGAAGCGGAAAGTAAAGACATTGCACATGGAAGTAAAGAGTAGAGATAGAGATATCAAACACATGAGGGACACAAGATTTTTCCCATGGTTCCGATAGGTGGCGCTATCGTACATCCACGGAGTCTTCAACCCATGAAGGGTAATGGTTGCGAGAGTCCATGGAGGGTTCCACGAAGAAGCAACCTTGACTATACCATGAAGACCTACGTCCACGAAGGACTAGCCTTACTCGGGGTATGTCTTCACGAAGTAGGCAATCTCCTTGCCCTTACAAACATCTTGGTTCAACTCCACAACACGAAGTAGGAGGCTCCCGAGCAACAAATAACAAATCTAGGAGGTACCACCCTCCAAAAGGTAATAGGCTCGGTAATGAGATGAACTCCTTGATCGTGTGCTTCAAGATGATAGACTCCTCAACGCACAATCACTCTCTCATAGATTTGGCTTGATACAAAAGATTGATTGGGTGGAAAGCAACTTGGGGAGGCTAGAAATCAAGATCCATATGGTAGGAGTGGAAGATCTTGACCTAAACACAAGGGTAGGTGGTTCTCTCTAAGAAAATCAATAGGTATGAGTGGGGAACTATACTGAGTGCTTCTCTTTTGAGTGAGTGGTGGTGGAGGGGTATATATAGGCATCTCCAAAAATCAAACCATTACACACAATAAGTCAGACTCGGTGGAACCGACGTGTGAATCTCGGTTGTACCGAAGTAACTTAAAGTTATCAACTTTTGAATCTTGGTGAAACCAATATAGGAATCTCGGTTGCACCGATAAGTTGACCAGCGGTCAGAATGTACAATCTCGGTGATGCCGACTAAATAATATCGGAGGGACTGAACCTGTGAACTTGCATATTAAAAGTTGGCAGCCTAACTTGATGGCAACAAATGCAGAATCGGTTGCAATGAAGAGCTAGGGTTTGGCTAAGTCTGTCTAGGGTTTGGAATTGGTGGCACCGAGTGCAGAATGTTGGTTGCACCGATTTTGAGTATTTGGCATGGGACAGAATTTTGTGGAAGTGCTTGTGGGTGTATGTGGTGACTATCACTTATGCATGTATGAGCATCTTGTTCACCAACAAAACCTTACCTCCTTTTGATAGTATTGTCTTTCCTATGGACTCAAAGTGATTTCTCACAAATGTAAATGTAGAGTCCTTTTCTTGAAGCTTGGCCAATGATGTTCCTTCTCCTTCTTCTTATGGGGATCCTCTCCACACTCCTTTCTGCCAACCCATCTCTCTCTATGGGCTTTATCTAAAATACACTAGATGAAAGTATTAGTCCAAGAGATAATGTTTGTTGTCATGAATTATCAAAAGCACCAAGGGAGCACATTGTGCTTTAAATCTCCCCCTTTTTGGTAATTGATGACAACATACAACCAAAGCTTCAAATAAAGATATGCATGTATATAATGAAGACTTTGAGAGACACATGGCTTAGACTTGCTCCCCCTAAATGTGTGCAATCCATTTAAAGGATAATTGCTTTGGAATGCATGAACACACATGTAGTAGAAAGGATAAACATGAGTCATGTGTATCTTGGCTATATGCATCAAATGTATGTGAATGAGATGTATCCTCGTTCAAGACTTCACTCTTGCAAACAATATGTGCAAGAACCAAGAGATAATCTTGATCAAAGATATGATGCATATACTTACCTTGAGTTCTTGAGCATTCTAGTAGTAGAAGCAAACTTGAGAAAACAATGTTAGGAAACACAAGAGTATTCTACTAATCAAAGGCAATAGGAATCAAAGATGCCAAGATATGAAGAACATATAGAAGATAGTATTCTTTTAAAATCGATATGTCTCCAAGATCATTTAGAAGTTTCTCCCCATTAGATATGAAAATTATGGATCATCCTCTCCCCCTGAATCTTAGCATGTAGATATTGGGATTGGATAGGGAGACAAAATTCGTCTCCCCTACTTTGCTTTGATCTCCTTGTAAATGTAAGTGTAGACTTGATATTCTCCTCTTCCCGTAAATTATGTCTCCCCCCTTTGCATAAGCGTGTATCTCCCTTTTTAGCTTTGAAGCTTTGTATATCTCTCCCCCTTTCGCAGTAATTTCGAAAAAGGTCAGACATAGGGACAGATAGAGGGATCATCGAATAAGGTGCGATCCATGAATATATTTCTCCCCATGGTTTTTTTATAAAAGGGATCATCGAAGGATGGAGAAATTACATAAAGGAACACAAGGAATATTTACAACTACAAGCACAAACAGAAATATGACAGAAAGTCGCTGGCTTCGATACAAATTTGTTAGTGATACCGAGGTAATGTTATTCAGCTCATCTACTAAATCGGTAGAATCAAGTTCTTTGTATCGGAGGCTCCGAGGTGTTTCTCAGAAACTTGGATGAATTTGTAAATTGGTCAAAGGAAAAATTGCAAATGAAAATCAAACAAGGAAGAGAATCAATGTACCAATTGCGAATGTTTATAGATAGGTACCAACTAGGAAAGGTTTGAGTGGTTCCAAGAAATTTTGCGATTCGAGAATGAACCAACCAAAAAGCTTAAATTGATGATGGGAAGTGACTAGGTAACCTATATTAGAGTATATTGACTTAGGAGCCAAGAAAGATTGCTTGATCATAGGCCATACTCATCGTTAAGCTCAAAATGGGGTTACCGTTTTTCGATTAAGCATTTAAATGTCTTCATATCACTTGAGTTGCTTTTTGTCACATCCCTAGCTAATTGTCTTAGGACAGCATGTGTGTGCATCATATTTCAATTCTTTTGCATAAATTTGAAATGGGGATCAAAATAAACCCCAAAAAATTCATTTGAATCAAACCAACTTAATGAATGTGAAAACCCAACAAATTCAAAATGTCCATCTAAAATGTCCCCTATGTCTGATAAATATGGACATGAATATATCAGGGGCCATCTAAAATATTTGAACACTTATAGCAATTTAAAAAGAAATATTAAAGCTGCTAAAAATGCCAAATAAAGCATTATCATTATTTCAGATTTTAAAATATTCAGAAACTTTTTATAGAAGTTTGAAATATTCAAACTTAGTTCTATAAAATATTTGGGATATTTTATAATTAGCAATTGTGCCTGAAAATAAATAAAACAAATGTCAGAATAGCAAAACAGAATTGGAAATGTAAAAAAAAGGAAAGGAGGAGGCACCTGGGCCGGCCCAGCTGGCCCAGCACCGTCGTCGTCTTCCTAGCAGCCAGGAGGATGAGTGTGTGCTCGCCGTGCGCTCGTGCCGGTGCTGCCACGCAGCACCCTGCGCGCCTGCATCCCCCGCCACACTTGCGAGTGTCACATCCCTAGCTAGATGTCATAGGACAGCATGGGTGTTGCATCATGTTTCAATTTTGCATCAACATGAAATGGGGACTAAAACAAACCCCAAGTTCACATTGAATCAAAATAATTCAAAGTTGGTGAAAATTCAACAAATCCAAAATGCCCCTTAAAAATGTTCCCTATGTCTGATAAATGGGGACATGGTTATAACAGGGGTCATTTTAAATATTTGAACAATTGAAGCAATTTAAAAATAAATGATAAAGCTACTAAAAATATCAAATAAAGCATTATCATTAGTTTAGTTTTCAAAATATCCTGAAACTTTTTGGATATGTTTGAAATATTCAAACTTCAATATATAAAATATTTGGGATATTTTAAAATAGCATATGTGCCTGAAATTAAAATAAAACAAATTTCAGAAGTTAGAAAAGAATTGAAATAAAAAAAGGGAAGAAAGCCCACCTGGGCTTACCTGAAGAAGAGGCCTAGCTCATAGGGGCAGCAGCGTCTTCTTCCTCCTGCCAGGAGGAGAAGCAGATGTGTGCTGCCCCCGCAGTCGCCGGTGGCCACGCGCTGGCCACCTCCTCCTTGCCTGCCTGGCCGCCTCCTCATCGCGCTGGCGAGAGGATAGGCTCAACCGCAGCCGAGCCGTTTCCCCTCGCCATTTCCCCCTCTCCCTCTCCTCTGCTCCCCCTCTCGCCGGACTGAAGCCGCCGGCGATTCGCCGCCCTCCCTGCGTCCCCGACCACACTACGGTGCCAAAAGCCCCTCCAGTGAGGCCCCGGACCGTTTCCCCTAGTCCTAACACCGTTCCCCTTCTCTAGCCTCGTCGGTAGCCAGAGTCGAGCGGAGCTCGCCTCCGACCATGGCGTAGCCGTGGCCACAGCGGCCAAAGCTCGCTCCTAGCCACGGGCTCGTGCACGTAGCGCCTCCAGGAGCTCATAGCCGCCCTCAGCTCCTCCTCCTGTGGCCTATACCGCAGTAGCCATTCCTGCCTGAGCCATCGCCGCCGCTCAGCTCGATGTAGTCGTCGTCTCTGGCGGCCCCGAGCCCTCTCCGTTGCCCTGCTAGACGCGCGCGTACACAGGCTATCTCCCGGTGCCCTCCGCGCGCCAAATGGTCGCCGGAGGCGTGATTCTGGCGAGTCGCCACTGTGCGGATGGTTGCCGCCGGCCCCGCTCCAATGGGCGCCGATGTGGCCATCATTAGGGGCTAATCCCCCTGATTAATTAGGCCTCCTGTCACTGACCAGTGGGCCCCAGGGTGGGTCAAACCCCTGGTCAGCACGGAGTTTAGGCCCTTGTCACTGATGTGCGGGCCCTGCACGTCAGGTTTGACCTGGCCTTTCCATCCGACCAGCTGACGTCGTGGTGACGCCAGGGTGGCGCCATTAATCCTTTTCCAGTTTAAAAATAATTCCGGAAAATATTTAAAACTTTAAAAATTCATATAAATTAATCTGTAAATTAGATGAAAATAATTGTTATATGAAAATGTATCAGAAAAATCCAATGAATCCAATGGTGCTATTATCATGCATGTGAGAGCAACCTATGTAGAAGAACATTGACATTTGCTAATAGGTTAGTATATGGAATTTGAAATGAAGAACAATTTTGAACCTATATTCAAACTCCCTTCAAATTAACTTGGACACTAGCTGCACTAGCTCATCCATACATGCTACCATGTCATGATCATGCATCATATTGTTGCACTTCAATGTATTGAATGCTATTTATCTGCATTGCGGTAGGCCCTACTTCTTAGGATACCCCCAAGTATTCCAACGAAGGAGAGAACCTTCCTGCTACCCAGCAAGGCAAGGAACCCCTTTGTTCATTCCGATAACATCCCACTCTCTCGCTTCTGCTCTTTTTTATTGCATTAGGACAAACGTTCACTTGTTTGTCATACACGGTAGATGAACCTATTCTTATGCATGACATGTCATTGTCACAGTAAATAGCTAAACCTTGCAACCTAGCATACCTAGTAGATGCTTGTGCCATGATGTGCTTAGCTTACTTTGCCTACTATGCCTGCTATGCTTAGAGTTGTGTCAGGTTTGATTCATCTGGGTGATGAACTGAGACAAACAATGTTGTTCTAATGTGATGAACTTATGATGAACCCAATTAGGTAAAGGTAGCGATGAGAGGCTATGTAGGAGTACATAGCGGGTTGTCTCATTGGGACCGTTCTTAGGAACTGAGTTCCGTGTTTGTAATCCAAGACTAGTTACAGTCTGGATTCATCAGGATCCCGACAGCGAGAGGATGAGGACGCCTCTTCCGTCCCCATCTCTCTCTCTCGCATTCGCCCTCCTGCATTCTTCCTCTCCTCTGCCCGCCATGGCCGCCGCCTTCTTGCCGTCGTAGCCGTTATTCTAGCCGCTCCCCCTTGCTCCCGAGCCCCCTTTAGCTCCGACGTGACGTGCCGGTCCTCTCCGCCGCAAGAATCAAGCACGGAGCCCCAAGCACCAACATCACTTCCTTCTTCCTCCTTGGTCACCGGAGACCGCCGCCGGCCGTGCATCGCAATCAAGGCCTCCTCGAGCCTGCTCTCATCGTCATTGCATCCGCTGTGAGCTCCTTCTCCTTCTCCCCCCTTTTCCCCCTTTGCTAGCTCGTTCTAGCGCCGGATGCACTCGGGTCCGAGAGCTCCTTGCCGCCGGCGAGGACTTGGCATTCGCTGTAGCAGCCCAAGCTCGCACTTGAGCACGTAGTCATGCTCGGGATGATCCCAGGCAGCCTTAGGAGCCCTTAGGTGGCTCATTCGAGCTCCGGCTCAATGAGCCCGTGCTCGCCCGAGCTATGGCAGTCGCCGTGCTCATTGTCGGCGCCGATTCTGGCCATCCCAGCCCCTCGGAGGTGTCGAGCTCGACGCGTGCGAGCGAGCAGAGTAGATCAGTGCCCTCCGCCGTCCTTTTGGTCGCTGGAGGAGGGAACCCGGCCCCCTCCGCCGTCCCTGACGTCGCTGGTGGCTCAACGCCGGCGAGTCAACCAATTTGACCACCAGGGGTTTGACCCCTGGGTCACTGGCAAGTGGGCCCGGGCCGTGTTAATCAAAACTAGATTAATAAATTAATTAACTAAATTAATTAAGTCAATGGCCAACTAACCAGTGAGCCCTACCCTAAACTAATTAGTAATTAGTTAATTAATTAGCTCTGTTAGAGGCTGGGTCGCTAACGAGTGGGCCCCAATGGTTAGGTTAGACTTGTCAACGTTCTGTGGACCAACTGATATCATGATGATGTCAGGCTCATGCAGTAATAAATTTTCTGAATGAAAATAATTCCAGAAACTATTTAAAACTTAGAAAATTCATAGAAATTAATCTATAACTCAGATTGAAATATTTTATATATGAAAATTTATCAGAAAAATCCATTGAATCCAATGGTGATGTTATAATGCATGTTAGAGCAACCTATGTAGATGAACATTGACATTTACTAATAGGTTAACTTATAAAATATGAAATGGAGAATGATTTTGAACCTATATTCAAACTCACTTCAAATTAACTTGGACAATAGTTGCATTAGCTCATCCATACATGCTGCCATGTCATGATCATGCATCATATTGTTGCACTTCCGTGTATTGATTGCTATTTATCTGCATTGCGGTAGGCCTTGCTTTTGAGGATACCTCCGAGTATTCCAACTAAGGAGAAAACCTTCCCTCTACCCAGCAAGGCAAGCAACCCCTTTGATCATTCCGATAACATCCCACTCCCTCGCTCCTGCTCTTGTTTATTGCATTAGGACAAATGTTCACTAGTCTATCATACATGGTAGATGAACCTATTCCTTTGCATGACCTGTCATTGTCACAGTAAATGGCTAAACCTTGCAACCTAGCATACCTGGTAGATGCTAGTGCCATGTTGTGCTTTGCTTACTTTGAATGTCGTGCTTGCTATGCTTAGGGTTGTGCCAGGTCTGATTCATCTGGGTGATGAACTGGAGTGAAACAATGTTGTTCTGATGTGATAAGCTTATGATGAACCCGATTTGGTAAAGGTAGCGATGAGAGGCTATGTAGGAGTACATAGCGGGTTGTCTCATCAGGACTGTTCTTAGGAACTGAGTTCCGTATTTGTGATCCAAGACTAGTTACTACCACATGCTAGGCCCTGAAATATGACCCTGCTCGACCTATCAATCGCTTAGTCCTTAGTCCAGGAGTTGCAAGTAGTTTTTGGTGTTTATAGCATGCTGGAGGTTGTGCGTAGCGTTGACCCTAGGGGTGGGTTATGACGCTGTAGGCAGTGACTCCGTGTAACAAGGGTCACCCGAATGGTGGGCTTGGGAACCCTGCGCACATTGTTTGGAGCCGTAGAGGAAACTTCGGCCGGACTTCCGTGTGGGTTCAGTCTCAAATAGGCGATAGCCTGGAGTAGAGGTCTTATTCGATTGACGGTCATGGCCGACTCCCTCGCTGGGCTTCCGCTTGAAGGTTGCCGTGGTGCATGGTTTTATGAGCACACAATGATAAGTGGCGAGAGCGTGTGTGAAGAAGTACACCCATGCAGGGTATGAAACTATTCGAATAGCCGTGTCCTTGGATATGAACTACTTGGAAAGCTTATGCTGTTCATAGATAATTAAATGGATACTCATAAAAATATCAAGACAAGTGTGAGTTCCTTGGATGGCACTCTCCTAGGAGAGGGAAGTGAATCCATGGTGGTGTATTGTTATGGAGTTAGTGGACTCGTGTGCGATATCTAAAATCTGAACAAAGAGTTAAAATTGTATTGTGTAGGTTAGCCATGAGTCAAATTTGGCATTGCTGCATAAACTCCACCACTCCCCTTGTTGATACATGAGCATGAATAGTCTAGGTCTGTCTTAAAGACTGGCTGAGTACGTTTGTACTCACGTTTGCTTAATAACTGTTGCAGATGAGACTCAGGACCCATCAGGTGGGTTCTTTCTAGATGTCGACGATGTTGAATAGCCGGTGTCCTAGCTATGACCTTATGCCCTGTGGCGGGCTATAGATAGTCAGACCATGTGCCTTTTTACCCTTTTATCTGTCTGTACTCAGACAACTTTATGCTTCCACTTGGTTTGTATGAACTTGCTTGTATGACTTGAGTGTTGGGTGATGTGACCCCTACCAGTAAGAACATATTATGCAAGGCTCTTCTGAGCCTTTTAAATAAAAGTTGTGTTGATGTATGGTTATGTTGTGATGCCATAGTTGTATCTATGCATATCGCGCATGTTGTGCGTACGTGTGACGTGCAACGGTATGTATGGGATCCGACACCTAGTCGTGTGCCTTTAGTAGTACTCTTTACGGGACACTGCCTCTTTGTGCTTCCATCGAGCCTTGGTAGCTTGCTACTGCTCCGAACACATTGATTGACTGGCACGTATCCTTCTTTGCTGCTATGTCTTTCCCTTGGGGAAATGTCTTGCAGTCTAATGGAGTCCCTGTAGCCTGCTACGACTCTTCTACGTGCAACGATGACATTTATGTCCCACGGTGTAATGGAGTCCTTGTAGCTGGCTATGACTCGTCTACACACGCTTGAGGCCGACACCTGCATTGATGGGTTACGTATGCTAGTTTCCGTACGGCTGTGCCACTTGGGTTATATGACTAGTCATGTCGGCCCAGGTTCTCTGTCGTTTGATTGCCAGCGACATGTTCACATACGTGAGCCAAAAGACGCAAACAGTCCCGGCTAAGGTAAGACTGCAGCCGTGGAGTTTATCGTGCGTGAGGCCGCAAAGTGATGTGATATGTTACAGTCTGGATTCATATAACTTAGGATCGGGGTCCTGACAGCGTTGGTATCAGAGCCTGACTGACTGTAGGACTACCAAGCCAAATCGGTCGAAGTTGAGTCTAGAAACACTATAGAAAAGTAGGGGAATTGATTGTGGAAGGGGACGTAAGGCTCTTTTTACTCCTGTTCCCAAGTTATTCTATTTCGAGTCATTCTCATCTTTTCTACGGGGATAAGAACTAGGCTTCTCATCTATTGCTTGGGATAACGAGTTACTAACCATGGACTATTAGCTAGCTTGTGTGCAAGTGAATGTCGGTATTTGAGTATTGTTGGTGTAACAAACAGATGGAGAAGAGATTTGAGTCTAGATAGTTGAGTGGTTATGCCTTTCCAATCTTTTGCAGTTGTCTCAAAATCCTTTTTGAGCAATTACAACCGTTATGTTGTCCAATTTCTATTAGAGTCTCTAATGTCTTTGTATCATTCTCTGTTTCAGATGCCCCCTCGTCCCTCCCGTCAGGTGGTCCGTCTGACTAGATGCATCGATGTACCGGGTCACACGGCCATGTTGGTTAGAGTTATGATGGAGGCTAGCTACCGTTGTTACGCAGAGTACATGGTGGAGGAACAGTATCGAGATTTCAACCAGAGCCAGTATCCGTGTACTGTTAAGATATATCCTTCATATCCTGGAGCTGCAGAGCTGCTTCACTGGACTTATGGATTAGGTGTCACCATAGACATGGCCATTCAGGAGGCCGCCTACACCATGCTGACTATCATGACGTTTCACCATGGTCTGCTTTAGAACACAGAGTTCTGTTATGTTCCTCCTTCTCTGGGAGGAGAGGATAGCTATCTTAGCGCAGCCTATTATGATCATTCTCATGAGGACCCTAGGCTGCAGGTGACCGCTCAGATGTTGGAGAACAGAGATTGTGATGCACGTGCCCTTCGCATGGAGCTTTATGCTACCTGTGCACGTCTTTGGACAGCCCTGAAGTAGTTGGCACCTATCGTGCAGACAGGTTATGGAGATTTGGAGATGTTGAACCCATCGTGGACTCATCTGCCAGCACATGTAGACTGGCCTGATGTTGGAGGCATCACCCCTCTTCGAGGACCACTGTTGCCGCCAACAAGGGGACCAAGGCCACATCCGTGTCCTTACGGTTTCTAGGGATCCCAGGCTAGAGTGTTTCCAGATCCCCAGGTTCAGCTCCCGGGCCACAGGGGTAATCTATATGAGGCATTCTATGGTGATGCTTGAGTATGTGGATGTTAGCACTAGTATGGTAGTAGTTGTATCGCCATAGTCCTACGTGTCTTGTGGGATATGATTGAGGTTGAGAGTTGAGTTCGAGAGGTGTAGATAGATAATGTATAGGAAGCTTGTAATGCCTCCGATGAGTTGTGTCATCTCTCCGTAGTTTGTATTTCAGCTTGGGTTTGTACTGAACTATGTCATGGTGTGTATGAATCATGGTGTTCATATGGTAGTTGCTATTACCATGTTGATTGGGTGTTTACCCTGCATGCCATGTTGTCCAGTAGATTCCTTATCTCATGTCTTAGAGTTTATGTCCTCTATGTCTAAGCTGTGGGTTTGTTTTCCCAGGATGGTGGCAACTAGGAATAACCTCGTGCCTGCCCCCGAGCAGGGAGAGGGAGGCCAGCCAAGGCAAGAGAACCTGCCACACGCGCTCTCTTTGGCAGAAGTGATGCTTGAAGCTGAACGGAACAGAAGGGAGACCAATAGGCTGTTGGAACGAATTGAGCAGAACATAGTGCATGCTCCCCGCAATGATCACAATGATGGCGTGTCTCTCGGTGATTTCGTCAAGCTGTGCCAACCTAAGTATCATCATTCAGTCGACCCGCTCAATGCGGATGACTGGCTGACCAGCATGTTCCGCAAAATTCGGGCTGCCAATGTATCTAAGGCTAACAAGGTGACCTTTGCTACTTATTTTTTGGAAGGACCGGCCAATCTATGGTGGGAAAACTATGAAGCCATGCATCCCGCAGGCCCTGCACCAACTTGGGAGGAATTCAGCGCGGCATTCCGTACCCATCACATCTCGGAAGGGCTGATGGATCGCAAGAGAGAGGAGTTTTGTGCTTTCACCCAGGGCAGACTGACAGTGGATGCCTATAGCCATGAGTTCGGAAATCTTGCTCGTTATGCTTTGGAGGAAGTTTCAACCGATGCCAAGGAACAGGCTAGGTTCTGCAAGGGACTTAGTCCTGAGCTCTGTCAAGATCTGCGCCTGCATGAGTGCACAACCTTCCAGGTTCTCGTCACCAAGGCTATCAATGCCGAGACTAGAAAGACTAACTACAAGGCAACCAAGAAGCACAACCGTGACTTCAGCCCCGCATCTGGCTCGGGCTCCAACAAACGCCGGGTGTGAGTGCCCAACGCAGCTCTCCCGCCAAGATACACCACAAGGCCATCCTTCCACGCACCTCGCCCAGCTCAGCCCAACATTCCAGCCAGGGCATTTGGAGGTCCTCCTGTTAATGTTGCTCCCTGTGCCACTGTTGTCTACTACAAATGTGGGGAACCAGGACACTACTCCCGTGAGTGTCCTCAGAACAATGCTAAGCCAGCTAGACGTGGGAAGCCAGGAAAAGCCTTCTATGTGAAGCCAGCTCCTGCTCGTGGACGAGTGAACTATGTTTCTGCTAATGAAGCCCTTGAGGATCCTGATGTTATCCCAGGTACGCTCCTTATCAATAGTAATCCAACATCTGTTCTATTTGATACTGGGGCATCTCATTCATTCATATCAGAAAGTTATGCACAGTTGCATAACATGTCTTTTTGTGACATGCCTACTCCTTTAGTAGTTCAGACTCCTGGTTCAAAATGGCAAACTTCTAGAGAGAGCCATGACAATGAGATTCTTGTGGATAGGCTAGTCTTCCTAGCATCCTTGATAGCCCTCAAGTCTTCGTACATCAATATCATCTTAGGCATGGACTAGATGAAAGCCCACTATGCTAAGATCGATACACATTCTAGGAATGTTCACCTTACACATCCCTCGGGTGAGATAGTTAATGTCTCCACTCAAGCAGCCAAGCGCCAACTCATTTCTCTCAATGCTAGCCCTCTTCCAGAATTAGAAGATATTCTGGTAGTCCAAGACTTCCCGAATGTGTTTCCAGAAGAATTGCCAGGAATTCCACCTGTCAGAGATGTTGAGTTTGTGATAGAGTTCATCACAGGGACTATCCCATTAGCCAGAAGACCCTATAAGATGGCACCCTTAGAACTAGCCGAACTTAAGATTCAACTCGATGAGGCTTTGAAGAAAGGTTTCATGTGTCCTAGTTCTTCTCCTTGGGCTTGCCCTGTCCTCTTCATCAAGAACAAGGATGGATCGGATCGGATGGTTGCGGATTATCGGCCAGTGAATCTGGTCACCATAAAGAACAAGTATCCGCTCCCCAGGATCAACGATTTGTATGATCAACTTGCTGGATCCTCTATCTTTTCCAAAATGGATTTGAGGTTGGGTTACCATCAAATCAGAATTAGAAACGGGGACATTCCAAAAATGGATTTTGTTACTCATTATGGCCAATACGAGTACACTGTCATGTCCTTCGGTTTAACCAATGCCCCAGCCACCTTCTCCCGCTTGATGAATTCGATCTTCATAGAGTATTTGGATAAATTCCTCGTGGTTTACCTTGATGATATACACATCTACTCGAAGAATGAACAGGAACATGCCAAGCATCTAAGGCTGGTGTTGATGAAACTTTGAGAGCATCGCCTGTATGCCAAAATCTCCAAGTGTGAATTTTGGTTGCCAGAAGTGACCTACCTAGGCCACGTAATCTCTGGTAAAGGTATTGCTGTCAATCCCCAGAGAGTTTAGGACGTCCTTGATTGGACTCAACCTGAATCGGTTAAGCAAGTTCAGAGTTTCCTTAGCTTAGCGGGCTATTGTTGCCGCTTTGTCAAGAATTTCTCCAAAGTTGTGAAACCTCTGACTGAACTCCTCAAGAAAGATAAAAGGTTCGAGTGGACTCCACAATGTGAGCATAGTTTTTAGGAGTTGAAAAGACGCCTGACCTCTGCTCCCATTTTGGTGCCACCAGATTTCTCTGAGGACTTTGTTATCTATTGTGACGTCTCGCGACAAGGATTTGGTTGCATTCTCATGCAAGATCGTCATGTGATTGCATACGCATCTTGACAGCTGCGTCCACATGAGGATAATTATCCAACACATGATCTTGAGCTTTTAGTTGTGGTCCATGCACTGAAAACTTGGAGACATTAGCTTCTAGGTAATCGTTGCGAAATTTACACTGATCACCAAAGTCTGAAATATATTTTCACCCAGCCGGATTTGAATCTCATGCAAAGATGGTGGGTTGAGTTGATTACAGATTACGACTTAGGGATAACTTACACCCTGGGGAAAGCCAATGTCATGGCTGATGCACTAAGTCGTAAGTCTTATTGGAACAACCTGATGTTGCAACAAGGTCAACCACTTCTCTATGAGGAATTTCGGAAGTTAAACCTCCATGTTGTTCCTCAAGGATTCGTATCCAACCTGGTGGCGAAACCTACTCTTAAGGATAAAATTATAGTTGGCAAAAAGCGTGATAAGGGTATTTCCCGGATCAAAGAGAACCTCGTTAGCGGTATCGCTAAGGATTTCTCTATTGATGATCAAGGTGTGGTGTTCTTCCAGAACCGCTTGATGGTTCCCAAGAGCCAACACCTTCGGCAGTTGATTCTTAGGGAGGCTCATGATTCCCCTCTCACAATTCATCCTGGTAGCACCAAGATGTATCAGGACCTACGCCAGAGGTTCTGGTGGACTTGGATGAAGAGAGAAATTACTCAGTTCGTTGCTAACTGCGACGTTTGTCATCGCGTGAAAGCAGAACATCAAAGGCATGCTGGCACCGTTCAACCTTTAGCTATTCCTGAATGGAAATGGGAGAAAGTCAGTATGGATTTCATTACCGGATTTCCCAGGACCAAGAGAGGGAATAATGCTATCTTTGTGCTCATTGGCCGCCGTTCCAAAGTGGCTCATTTTCTTCCTGTTCGGGAGAGTATAACTGCTAGCCAGCTAGCAGAGTTATACGTTTCTCGAATGGTTTCTCTTCATCGTGTTGCATTGGAGATTAACTCAAACCACGGAAGTATCTTTACTTCCCGGTTTTAGAAAAATTTCCAAACTGCTATGGGGACTCATCTATCCTTTAGCACTGCTTTCCACCCGCAATCAAGTGGTCAAGTTGAGCGAGTCAATCAAATCCTCGAAGACATGCTTCGAGCTTGTGTTATATCCTTCGGTATGAATTGGGAGAAATGTCTTCCATTTGCCGAATTTGCTTATAACAATAGTTATCAATCAAGCTTGGGCAAAGCCCCTTTCGAAGTTCTCTATGGAAAAAGGTGTCGAACACCTCTTAACTGGTCAGAAACCGGAGAGAGGTAACTCTTTGGCCCAGATGTGATCCAGGATGCACAGGAGCAAGTTCGCACTATTCGTGAAAAGTTGAAAACAGCCCAATTTCGTCAAAAGAGCCAATATGATCGTCATCATACGGTTGTGACCTATGAAGTTGACGAGAAGGCTTATCTTTGGGTTATACCTCTGAAGGGTACCCATCGATTCGGTATCAAGGGCAAGTTGGCTCCTCGTTACATTGGACCTTTTCTCATTCTTGCTAAACAAGGAGAGGTTGCCTACCAATTGGAACTTCTGCCACATCTTTCCAAGGTTCATGATGTCTTCCACGTCTCGCAACTCAGGCGTTGCTTCTCGGACCCTGTCCGTGAAGTAGACCATGAAGCGCTTGATCTCCAAGATAACCTTACATATCGAGAATACCCTATCTGTATTCTTGATCAAGCTGAGAGTACCACTCGGCGTCAAAACATCAAGTTTCTCAGGGGTCATTGGTCATGCCATTCTGAAAAGGAGGCCACATGGGAAAGAGAAGATCGTCTTCGATTAGAGTACCCCGCGCTCTTCCCGACGACTTCAAAATCTCAAACAATTCATTTGAATCAAACCAACTTAATGAATGTGAAAGACCAACAAATTCAAAATTCCCATCTAAAATGTCCCCTATGTCTGATAAATATGGACATGAATATATCAGGGGCCATCTTAAATATTTGAACATTTATAGCAATTTAAAAAGAAATATTAAAGCTGCTAAAAATGCCAAATAAAGCATTATCATTATTTCAGATTTTAAAATATTCTAAAACTTTTTATAGAAGTTTGAAATATTCAAACTTAGTTCTATAAAACATTTGGAATATTTTATAATAGCAATTGTGCCTAAAAATCAATAAAACAAATGTCAGGAAAACAAAACAGAACAGGAAATTTAAAAAAAGGAAAGGAGGAGGCACTTGGGTGTGCTCGCCGTCGCCGTCGTCCTCCTGGGGGCCAGGAGGACGAGCGTGTGCTCGTCGTGCGCTCGCGTTGGTGCTGCCACGCAGCACCCTGCGTGCCTGCATCCCCCGCCGCGCTAGCAAGAGGATGAGGACACCTATACCGTCCCCATCTCTCTCTTTCTCACATTCGCCCCCTGCTTTCTTCCTCTCCTTTGCCCGCCATGTCCGCCGCCTTCTCGCCACCGTAGCTGCTGTTCTAGCCGCACCCCCCTTGCCCCCGAGCCCCCCTTTAGCTCCGTCGTGACGTGTCGGTCCTCTCCGCCGAAAGAATCAAGCCTGGAGGCCCCTAGCACCGACCTTGCCGCCTTCTTCCTCCTCGGTCACCGAAGACTGCCGCCGGTCGTGCGTCGCAATCAAGGCCTCCCCGAGCCTACTCTCATCATCGCTGCGTCCGCTGTGAGCTCCTACTCCTTCTCCCCCATTTCCCCCTTCGCTAGCACGTTCTAGCGCCGGATCCCCTCAGGTCCGAGAGCTCCTCGCCGCAGGCGAGGACGTGGCCGTTGCTGCAACGGCCCAAGCTCGCACCTGAGCACGTAGTCGTGCTCAGGATGATCCCAGGCAGCCTTAGGAGCCCTTAGGTGGCTCATTCGAGCTCCAGCTCGACGAGCCCGTGCTCGCCCGAGCTTCGGCAGCCACCGTGCTCAGCACCGGCGCCGATTCCGGCCATCCCAGCCCTGGGAGGTGTTGGGCTCGACGCGAGCGAGCAAGCTAGCAGAGTAGATCGGTGCCCTCTGCTATCCTTTTGGTCACCGGAGGAGGGAACTCGACCCCCTCCGTCGTCCCTGATGTCGTCGGCGGCTCAACGCCGGCGAGTCAACCAGTTTGATCACCAGGGGTTTGACCCCTAGGTCACTGGCAAGTGGGGCCAGCCCCTGTTAGTCAAAACTGGATTAATAATTTAATTAACTAAATTAATTAAGTTAATGCCCCACTCACCAATGGGCCCTACCCTAAACTAATTAGTAATTAGTTAAGTAATTACCTCTGTTAGAGGCTGGGTCACTGACCAGTGGGCCCCACTAGTCAGGTTTGACATGTCAACGTTCTGTTGACCAGCTGACGTCATGATGATGTCACGCTAATGCAGTAATGAATTTTCTGAATTAAAATAATTCCAGAAACTATTTAAAATTTAGAAAATTCATAGAAATTAATCTATAACTTAGATTGAAATAATTTATATATGAAAATTTATCAGAAAAATCCAATGAATCCATCGGTGATGTTATCATGCATGTTAGAGCAACCTATGTAGATGAACATTGACAGTTACTAATAGGTTAACTTATAAAATATGAAATGGAGAATGATTTTGAACCTATATTCAAACTCACTACAAATTAACTTGGACAATATTTGCATTAGATCATCCATACATGCTGCCATGTCATGATCATGCATCATATTGTTGCACTTGCATGTATTGATTGCTATTTATCTGCATTGCAGCAGGCCCTGCTTGTGAGGATACCTCCGAGTATTCCAACAAAGGAGAAAACCTTCCTGCTACCCAGCAAGGCAAGCAACCCCTTTGATCATTCCGATAACATCCCACTCTCTCGCTCCTGCTCTTGTTTATTGCATTAGGACAAACGTTCACTAGTCTGTCATACATGGTAGATGAACCTATTCCTTTGCATGACCTGTCATTGTCATAGTAAATAGCTAAACCTTGCAACCTAGCATACCTAGAAGATGCTTGTGCCATGTTGTGCTTTGCTTACTTTTCCTGTGGTGCTTGCTATGCTTAGGGTTGTGTCAGGTCTGATTCATCTGGGTGATGAACTGGAGTGAAACAATGTTGTTCTGATGTGATAAGCTTATGATGAACCCGATTTGGTAAAGGTAGCGATGAGAGGCTATGTAGGAGTACATAGCGGGTTGTCTCATCGGGACCGTTCTTAGGAACTGAGTTCTGTTTTTGTGATCCAAGACTAGTTACTACCACATGCTGGACCCTGAATTATGACCCCGCTCGACTTATCAATCGCTTAGTCCTTAGTCCAGGAGTTGCAAGTAGTTTTTGGTGTTTATAGCATGCTGGAGGCCGTGCGTAGCGGTGACCCTAGGGGTGGGTTACGACGCGATAGGCAGTGGCATGTACCAAGGGTCACCCGAATGGTGGGCTTGGGAACCCTGTGCACATCGCTTGAGGCCGTAGCGAAAACTTTGGCCGGACTTCCGTGTGGGTTTAGTCTCAAATAGGCGATGGCCTGGACTAGAGGTCTTATGTGATTGACGGGCATGGCCGACTCCCTCGCTGGGCTTCCGCTTGAAGGTTGTCGAGGTGCATGGTTTTATGAGCACACAGCGATAAGTGGCTAGAGCGTGTGAGAAGAAGTACACCCCTGCAGGGTATGAAACTATTCAAATAGCCGCGTCCTCGGGTATGGACTACATGGAAAGCTTATGTTGTTCGTGGATAATTAAATGGATACTCATAAAAATATCAAGACAAGTGTGAGTTCCATGGATGGCACTCTCCTGGGAGAGGGAAGTGAATCCAGGGTGGTGTATTTTTATGGAGTTAGTGGACTCATGTGCGATATCTACAATCTAAACAAAGATTTAAAATTGTATAGTGTAGGTTAGCCATGATTCAAAGCTGGCATTGCTGCATAAACTCCACCACTCCCCTTGTTGATATATGAGCATGAATAGTCTAGGTTTGTCTTGAAGACTTGCTGAGTACGTTTGTACTCACGTTTGCTTAATAACTGTTGCAGATGAGACTCAGGACCCATCAGGTGGGTTCTTTCTAGATGTCGATGATGCCGAATAGCTAGTGTCCCAGCTACGACCTTATGCCCTGTGGCAGGCTATAGATAGTCAGGCCATGTGCCTTTTTACCCTTTTATCTGTCTGTACTCAAACAGCTTTATGCTTCTGCTTGGTTTGTATGAATCTGCTTGTATGACTTGAGTGTCGGGTCATGTGACCCCTACTTGTAAGAACATATTACGCAAGGCTCTTCTGAGCCTTTTAAATAAAAGTTGTGTTGATGTATGGTTATGTTGTGATGCCATAGTTGTATCTATGCATAAGGTTGTGTCAATTTTACCAATTTCAAATCCTTTTTCAATAATAAACTCCATTAGGCATTTATACCAAGCACGAGGAACTTTCTTAAGACCATATAAAGCTTTGCGAAGTTTGTAAACACGGTCAGGTTTCTTAGGATTTATAAAACCAGGTGGTTTCTTAACATAGACCTCTTCTTCAATCTCACCATTTAAGAATGAAATTCTAATATCCATTTGGTAATGCGTGATATCATGGTGATTAGCATAAGCAAGAAGAATTCGAATGGCTTCTAGTCTAGCAATAGGGGTGTAGGTCTCACCGTAGTCCATACCTTCGACTTGCATATATCCTTGAGCTATGAGGTGAGCCTTGTTGCATACGACTTGACTGTCTTCATCTTGCTTGTTGCGAAAAACCTATTTCGTATCGATGACGTTTTAATCGTCCTTGGGTTTCTCCACGAGTGTCCACACTTCGTTCCCTTCGAAGTTGTGAAGCTCTTCATGCATATCATTCACCCAATCCGTGTCTTCAAGAGTTTGTTCTACCTTCAAAGGTTCAATGCTAGAGATGAAACAATAATGCTCACAAAAGTTAGCCAAGCGGGTTTTAGAGCGAGTGATCCTCCTGGTTTGTATATCGCCAAAGATTTGGTTTAGGGGATGGTTCTTGGTTACTTGTGCTCGAACTCAGGTCAGCTTCCGATTGTTGGATGGTGGAGCTTCTTCATCATCATCATCTCCTTCGTATTTGTTGTTGTTGAAGGTTTCATTCCCTTGAGGTGGTGGTGAAGGATGTTGTGGTGGATCTTCAGGATGTATTTCCTCCTCCTCTTCATCTCGTAGTGTACCACTTGTGGATGCTTCCATGTCATATTTTTGGTAGCCTTGGTCCAAAGTAGGAGCTTCCACTTGGGTTGATGAAGTACTTTCCTTCACCTTTGTGGGGTGAATCTTGCCGATGGGCATGTATTGGATAGCTTCCTAAGGATTTTTATCACCTACATATGTTGGCAACTATTCGACTTGCGTACCATTAGACTCATCAAACTTCCCATCTACCGTCTCTTCAACTTTTTGAGTGAAGTTGTTGTACATACGGTAAGTGTGAGAGTTCGATCCATAACCAAGTAAGAAACCTTCATGAGATTTGGGAGAAAATTTAGCACGGAGATGTTTATCGAGAATGTAATAGTTGGAGTCGAATACTCGAAAGTATCCAACTTGAGGTTTGTTGCCGCTGAGAAGATCGTATGCCGTTTTACCAAGAATCTTGTGTAAGGCAAGTCGGTTTGAGGCAAGACATGCTGTTTCCACGACTTCTGCCCAAAATTGTTTTGGCATCTTGTATTCATCAAGCATCGTTCTTGCCATCTCAATGAGGGTTTGGTTCTTTCTCTCGACAATTCCATTTTGTTGAGGCATGTACATGGCCAAGAACTCATGTGAAATACCCTGTTTGTCAAGAAAATTATCCACATGGGTGTTCTTGAACTCCGATCCGTTATCGCTTCGAACCTTCTTGATATTCACTTCAAACTGATTTTGCGCTTTGCGTGCAAAGTTCTTGAAGATCTTTTGAACCTGTGACTTATCATCAAGAAAGAATACCCACTTAAATATTGAAAAAACATCAACTATAACAAGACCATAGGAATTTCCACCGAGACTCTTGTAAGCATTGGGACCAAAAAGATCCATGTGAAGTAACTCGAGTGGTCTCCTAGTAGTCATGATATTCTTAACGGGATAACTTCCACCTACTTGCTTTCCTTCTTGACAAGCGCTACAAAGTCTATCTTTGTCAAAGATAACATATTTAACACCAAGAATGTGATCGCCCTTGATAATCTTATCTAGATTGTGCATGCCTAAATGTCCAAGCCTTCTATGCCATAGCCAACCTTTAGATGATTTTGCAATGAGACAAGTACGAGGTTGGGCCTTTTTAGTGAAATCAACAATGTATAGATCACCTCTACGAATGTCAGTAAAGACAGTTTTATGATGATCAAATCGAAACACTTGGCAATCTACTTTAGGAAATAGAACATTGAAACCAAAGCCTGCTTGTCTAGATACAGAAAGAAGATTATAGCCAAGGGATTCAACAAGCATCACATTTTGAATTGAGCTATCATGAGATATGGCCACCTTACCAAGTCCAAGTACCTTACCCTTAGAGTTCTCTCCAAAGGTCACGTACCTCCGAGGACCTTGATTAGGCGTGATCGCTTGGAACATGTCTTTATCACCAGTCACATGATCTGTGCATCCACTGTCGAGAATCCACTCTTTTTCGTCGAACATGTAATCTTTGAAGTTCGCCACTAGACTTAGATTCCTCATGATATTTTCATGCTCAATGTCGAACAACTCATCTTCATCATAGTAGCCATGTTCCACATTGTCATCATCAAGTGGGAAATCCTCATCATAAAGAACAAGAGATTCGTTAGAATTGTGATCATGATAATGTTCAAGTTTATGAATGTGAATGGCTTAAATAAGAACGTTGTTGACAGTTGTGACATCTCCTTTAGCACGCATAAGATCTCGAAGCTCAAATAGGCATTTATCAAAGTTTGGATCACTAGGCTTCATTTTGTGAAAAGCAATGGTTTTATGAAGAATTTCATCAAGATTTCCTATTGAAAGATTTGGATATCGTTTCTCCAAATCAGTCCACAAAGTATAAGCACATGCAAAGTTCTTCAATGGAGAAAGCACGAATCTTGGTATACCTCTAACAATAAGATTGACAGTTCGTAGGTTACCAAGCATGTTAATTTCCTCTTCGTGTGTGGGAAGCAATTCATCAATGGGGAGCACATAGGGATTTTCAATATGTTTTCTCAAATGGAATTTATCAAATAGATCAATCATGGCATTCTTCCATTGACTATAGTAGTCTCCATCAAGAATGGGCACTCTACAATACAAACACTCCACACTAGACACATCCATCTTCCTCCACGGTGTTGAAACCGAAGCAATGGAGACCAATGCTCTGATACCACTTGTAGGATCACTAGAAGTGTATGCCTAGAGGGGGTGAATAGACTACAAGCAGAAATTTGAAACTACCTCAAGCATAAGACAAGATGTTTGCAGTTTTAGCATACATAATTAGTCTATGACACCCAACACATGCAAGTCATCAAGTATAGCAACAGAAAGTAAAGACATTGCACATGGAAGTAAGGAGTGGAGACAAAGAGATCAAACACATGAGGGACACAAGATTTTTCCCGTGGTACCGATAGGTGGCGCTATCGTACATCCACGTGCATGGAGTCTTCAACCCACGGAGGGTAACAGTCATGAGAGTCCACGGAGGGCTCTACCCACGGAGGGTTCACAAGTAAGCAACCTTGACTATACCATGATGGCCTACGTCCAAGGAGGACTAGCCTTACTTGCGGAAGATCTTCACGAAGTAGGAGATATCCTTGCCCTTACAAACTTCTTGGTTAAACTCCACAACTAGAAGTAGGTGACCCCCAAGCAACACCTAACCAATCTAGGAGGCACCACCCTCCAAAAGGTAATAGGCTCGGTAATGCAATGAACTCCTTGCCCTTGTGCTTCAAGATGATAGACTCCTCAACACACAATCGCTCTCTCAACGATTTGGCTTGATAGAAGAGATTGATTGGGTGGAAAGCAACTTGGGGAGGCTAGAAATCAAGATCGATATGGTTGGAGTGGCAGATCTTGACCTCAACACAAGGGTAGGTGGTTCTCTCTCAAAAAATCAGTAGGTATGAGTGGGGAACTGTTCTGAGTGCTTCTCTTTTGAGTGAGTGGTGGTGGAGGGGTATATATAGGCATCTCCAAAAATCCAACCTTTACACACAATAAGTCAGACTCAGTGGAACCGATGTGTGAATCTCGGTTGTATCGAAGTGACTTAATGTTAGCAACTTTTGAATCTCGGTGAGACCGATATAGGAATCTCGGTTGTACCGATAAGGTGACCAACGGTCAGAATGTCCAATCTTGGTGACGCCGATTCAATAATCTCAGAGGGAACGAAATTGTGAACTTGCGTAACAGAAAGTTAGCAGCCTAACTTGGTGGCACCGAATGCATAATCAGTTGCACCGAAGAGCTAGGGTTTGGCTAAGTCTGTCTAGGGTTTGGAATCGGTGGCACCGAGTGTAGAATGTTGGTTGCACCAATTTTGAGTATTTGGCTTGGGACAGACTTTTGTGGAATAGCTTGTGGGAGTATGTGGTGACTATCAATGGTGCACATCTGATAATTTTGTTCACCAACAAAACCTTACCCCCTTTTAATAGTATTGGCTTTCCTATGGACTCAAAGTGATTTCTCACAAAAGTAAAATGTAGAGTCCTTTTCTTGAAGCTTGGCCAATGTTGTTCCTTCTCCTTCTTCTTCATGGGGATCCTCTCCACACTCTTTTTTGCCAACCCATATCTCTCTATGGACTTTATCTGAAATACACTATATGAAAGTATTAGTCCATGAGATAATGTATGTTCTCATGAATTATCAAAACCACCAAGGGAGCACATTGTGCTTTCACAAGGCCTTTCGCAAGTTCCTATTTCAACTTGGAATTCTCCTCAACAAGATGAACATGGTCACAACAAGCGTTCGTAGCATGAGCATTATCAATTAATACAGAAGGATGAAAAGTAGAAATCTTCTCAGTTAGTTTCACTTGGAGTTGATCATGAGACTCTTTGAGAGAGTTATCAACACTTTTGAAGGTCTCATGAGCCTTTTCAAGTAACTCAAACTCCTCCTTGAGTCTACCATAGCCAACCCCAAGGTCAACGTTCTCGGATTTAAGCATGCGAGCAAGAACTTAAGCATGATCATGATCTTTCTTTAACTTGTCAAGGTCAATGTTATGTGAGTCCTCAAGAGCCAAGCGAAGACCTTGATCTTTCTCAAGGGCATGCGAAAGATCCGCAATCTCATCGGCATAGTCATGACTATGACCATCCATCCTAGTGATGGTATCTTGATGAGACTATATGGTGTCATTGGCCTCACCTAGTTATTCCAAGAGAGCAATGACGTGCTTCTTGGTCTCACCTTTGAGCGTACCTAAGAACTTGTCAAACTCATTTTCGTCCACCTTAACCACCTTTGTTTCATCTTCCCCCTCCATCAAGGAAGGATGTGTAGTGATAGTAATTTTCATGTTGGAGGTTACCTTGTTGGTGGAGTTGGCCATGAGGCACTTGGAGGGCCAACAAAGTTCTCGTTCAGGGAGTCGAAGAGTGTGGAGACCCCGACTCATAAGTCATGATCACCGAATGAACATGCATAGTGATGCCAGAGATCAATGCTCATTGAGCACACAAAAATGAATAACAATAGTCTTAGATCCATTACATACCATTTGTACTCAAAAATATCCTTTATGGACAAGTCTTCATAAACTTGCAGCGGAAATCTTCAACGATAGCGTTAACCCATGCCATCTGCCTTAACCCTACAGACATTCTCACTGGGAAGCATCCTATCTTGCATGTCTGTTGCCAAGGTAATCTTCATCATAACCTGGTCTTTCATGCCTGGCCAATAAAATAACCATTGGCAAGCCAATGAGTACTTTGAATGTACTCGCAAGCAACCCATGTTGGAACAAGGCAATAACAATGCATGATATAGCATTAAGTAGGTATTTGCTGAAACCTAATTTCCAGTGCAATGACATGATCAAGTAACTTAAGTAAGAATGCATCAATCATTTACATGTATTCATGTGATCAAGTCACAGTTATCATCATAAGCAAGGGTTGAACATCTCATGTTCATCATCATACCAAGTCGTTGGTCTAAGCTCAAATATCATCTTTGTGTCATCCACACACGCACATACACCAAGTTTGTGAAAACATCGGATGCATTTTAAGTAGGACCTCCAACTATCATTGACTGTGGACACGGATATTCGAATAGTTTGACACTCTACAGAGGTTGCAAACTTCACCCACAAGACTCAGGGAACTTCCGTGTCATCTACGACTCGTGGTATATTTCATACCCGAGTTAAGCACCCGAACATTGTCTTTCCCTAACGATATTAAACAAAGAGTCCACTCGATTGGTACCTAGTTGTACATCACAAGTAACATCCATGCAGGGACCAACGGTGTGCCTAGTGCCTGTGAAGATAGCGCATGATTGTCCTTACTAGAACGAACCCGTATCGAGAGTGACCATGTCACTCCTGCCACTAGTAATGTGGGATCTATTCTAGTACCCATCAAAGTAATCAACAAAGCCCTATCCCATAACAATCAGGAATCAGGCACTTTGCCGTCAGCCATCCCGGACGGCAAAGGCATGCATGCCGGATGGCAAAGGCTTTGTCGTCCGCTAGCAGACGGCCAACTGTCCGGCTGAATAAGCCACGGTAAAGGGCGCTTTGTCGTCCACTGGCAAACGGCAAAGACCTTTGCATCTTTACCGTCTACTAGCGGACGGCAAAGGGCATGGACGGCACACGTGGCAACTTAGCTCCGTTAAGGGCTTAACGGCATGCTTTGTTGTCCGCTGGAAGACGGCAAAGACCTTAGTTCTTTGCCGTTTGCCAGCTGACGGCAAAGCACATGTTTCTTTGCCGGCCTAGGTGGGTTCTTTGCCGTCCGCTGGCAGACGGCAAAGAACCTTATGTCTTTGTCGTCTGCCAGCGGATATCAAAGAACCCACCTAGGCTAGCCTAGTGCTACCTTAGGTTGCACAGGTAGCTGCCATTTGGCAGCTTTGCCGTCTGCTAGCTGACGGCAAAGACCTTTGCCGTATGCCAGCAGATGGCAAAGTGGCTATATAGCCCCTGTTTTTTCTGGTTTTTCTTAATATCCTTCAATTTGACAGAATTTCACATATATATCCAACATATCAATAATACAAGTTTCCAACAAGCATACCAACAGTAAGTTTCAACAAGCATAGCAACAATAAGTTCCAACTACATATCCAACATACAAGTTTCCAACAACATATCCAATATACAATGGTTTCCACCAACATATCCATACATACATATCCAAAACAAGTTTCCAACAAGTTTCCACAAACAAAAAGGAAGCACAAGTAGAAGAGTACACTCCATCAATGCAAGCTTCCTCATCTATAGCAAATCTGCAAATTAGGAAAGATAAAAGTTAGAAGAACAAGAAGACTACCTAGAAGAAAAACAAGAAAAAGAAGAAGAAGAAGAATTTATCTTCTCTTTCTTTTTCTCCTCTCCTCTCCTCTTCTCCAAGGTAGTAATGCCATTTTCTAGCTAACTAAGCATATCAAGTCATTTTGGAGGAAAAATACTAAGTATAGGTCACTTTATAGCTATCCTAGGTAGAATATATCATTTTGGAGGTAAATAAGGTTATTATGTCATTTTTGAGGAAAATAAGCTAAGTATAGGTCATTTTGGAGCTAAACCAAGGTTATTATGCCATTTTTTACCTAACTGAGCTAATTATGTCATAAATGAACTAGCTAAGCTAATTATAGATAATTATTGAGATATCCTAGGTAGTTATGCCATTTTGTACCTAAGTGAGCTAATTATGTCATAAATGAACTAGCTAAGCTAGCTATAGATCATTATTGAGCTATCCTAGGTAGTTATGCCATTTTCTAGCTAACTATGCATATCAAGTCATTTTGGAGGAAAAAATGCTAAGTATAGGTCATTTTATAGCTATCCTAGGTAGAATATATCATTTTGGAGGTAAGTAAGGTTATTATGTCATTTTTGAGGAAAATAAGCTAAGTATAGGTCATTTTGGAGCTAAACCAAGGGTATTATGCCATTTTTTACCTAAGTGAGCTAATTATGTCATTAGTGAACTAGCTAAGCTAACTATTGATCATTATTGAGCTATCCTAGGTAGTTATGCCATTTTCTAGCTAACTAAGCATATCAAGTCATTTTGGAGGAAAGAAATACTAAGTATAGGTCATTTTATAGCTATTCTAGGTAGAATATATCATTTTGGAGCTAAGTAAGGTTATTATGTCATTTTTGAGGAAACTAAGCTAAGTATAGGTCACTTTGGAACTAAACCAAGGTTATTATGCCATTTTTTTACCTAAGTGAGCTAATTATGTCATAAATGAACTAACTAAGCTAATTATAGATCATTATTGATCTATCCTAGGTAGTTATGCCATTTTGTACCTAAGTGAGCTAATTTTGTCATAAATGAACTAGCTAAGCTAGATATACATCATTATTGAGATATCCTAGGTAGTTATGCCATTTTCTAGCTAACTAAGCATATCAAGTCATTTTGGAGGAAAAATGCTAAGTATAGGTCATTTTATAGCTATCCTAGGTAGAATATATCATTTTGGAGCGAAGTAAGGTTATTATGTCATTTTTGAGGAAAATAAGCTAAGTATAGGTAATTTTGGAGCTAATTAGGTCATTTCTTAAGCTAAGTATGCATTTGTTAAGAAAAACACTTGGGAAAACTTACCATCATCACGGAGGTGAAGGACCGGTCGGGTTTGCGCCAGGGTGAGACGTAGAAGAACCAGTCGGGGTTGCGGCAGACGCAGAAGGATTGGTCGATGCTTGTCGAGAGGCACGCTACACCAAAGATCATTTGCAAGCAATGTCTCCTTAGCATGATGAAACTCAAGTGTGAATACTAGTAACTAATGACCATTCATATGAAACTCACCGTTGGTGCTATAGCAATATGGGGCATCGACGGAGGGGTCGGACCATTGTTCTGGCACACGGTCTGCACATTTTGTTTTCGCGAGTCATTCATATTAGTTAGTGATGAAACGAACATTACGTGCATGATTTTGCTAAAATGTAGGAGAAACTAACCATGAGGATCTCGTATAGGGACCGGTGAGACGCGCCGTTCTAGTTCCTCTCCTCCTCCAAGAGCCTAGCCGTCCTCTCCTCCATGTCCCTCTCCCTCTGCGCTACCTGCATGTTTGCCTTTGCCAGGAGAGCCTGGTCCCTAGCCTCAATGGCGAGCTCCATTGGCCGTGGACAAGGCCTTATCTCAGTATCAGAGCTCGTGTGGCGCTTCTTGATCTCCGGGAGATTTCTAGGACAATGTATCAGTCCATCCCCAATGGCTATCAAGCCATGGGGCCTCCCGCCACCAGATATCATCATGAGCTCTGGATCAAAAGGACTCTGGCTCGGGTTGAGTTCCTCCCTTTCCTCGCATTCCCCTCATCTCTACACCTCACGAGCTTGTTGTGGGAGGAGATGTTGTTGAAGCTCTATATATGATCGAGGTCATCCTCATAGAATGCCTTGGCATCCTTGTACGAGGCAGTATGGGCCATGGCATAGAGGTCAACAGAGGTGGCACCTCCTTCTTTTTTTCTCATGCCTAAAAGAGAGGAACAAAATATTAGGTAAGGGCTCAAGCTAGCATGAACAATGAAATTGCATGAATCATGAAGCAAACCACATACCCAGTGATCCCCGTACTCAAACAGGTTGGAGCTCTCTTGATGGTGTGGCACACCTCTCATTTGGGCACACTTATCCTTGGCCTTGTTGTGTTCGGCTAGCCATTCGGGAGAGGACCACTCATCCACCAATGCCTCCCAACAGTCCATCCTACCCGCACACCATCTCGGGGGCACCTAAGTTAGACAAGAGAAATTTTAGCGCTACGCCTATGAATCAAATCAAAGAAACTAAGTACAAGGCCTTAACAATAGATAATTACCTTCATTAAATTCTCCTTACTCAGATAATTTTTGCGGCACTTCTTCTTGGCCCTCTTAATGTTAGTTGAGGCGTAGCAGCCTCGAATAGACTGCACCCGAGCCTTGTGCCGTAAGTTTTGAAGTAGGCGCTTGCACTCGGCTACGAGAACAACAACCGCTTTCGCCTCGTCTTCCTCAAGACACCTGTAGAAGGTCTGCAATCAAGACAACACTGACTAGTACAATCACTAGGTGTTGTTGATTTTCAATTCTTTAAAGGAGAAATTACCCAAAAGCGACGGATCACAAAGTCAGCCACCGTCTCACACAAGACACCATCGACCATCTCCTCCGGCGGGGCCGGGGCAGCCATGTACAGCTCCCGGGTCAGTGCTACCTGTGGAGCCTCACCCTCACCGGGCAACTTGACCTTACCCGGGAAGTGGTGCCGGAGAAGCACACCAAGGACCTGGTTGGGCCTGCAGACACCACGCTCGTGTTTCCAACCCCTGCAGTATGACAAGGCCAACACATTAGATATTAATTTGAATAAACATGAAGGAAAAAGGTTTAAAATAGTAAATGCACTTACTTCTCCGCATTAGGCGCAATCAACCACCTCTGCTCGCGGGTCGTCGGCATGGGCGGGAGCTTTGTACAACCACACTGGTAGACCTTCTTGCCCTCCTCAACCAGCTCGCCCTCGCTATAGGTGTCCTCAGACAAGTTGTCCTCGCCACCATGAGCATGGCCACTAGCCTCTGGAGTCATGTGGGACGAAGACTCTGGGACCCAAGTCTCCTAGGACGAAGACTCTAGGACCGAAGTCTCTTGGGACGAAGGCTCAGTGACCCGAGGCTCGTCGACCAGAGGCTCGTGGACCGAAGTCCAAGACGGGTCCAAGTCAGACGGGTCCACCTGAGACGAAGCACTCCTGTGGTCGGGAGAATCAGCTGGGGGTGGCAGTGAGGAAGGCACAACAGCCTTCCTACCTCTAGCACCTCTCTTTGTCTTCCCCCGACCTTGCCCAGTCGAAGAAGAAGCGCCCGCCGGTGTCTGCATACAGTGTACCAGCACTCTCCGGAGTTGCTGGGGTGCAATAATAGCACCCCTCCCAACACGCGACGAGGAAGGAGGCTGAGAACCCTCTCGACCCAAGCCCACCATCTGTCAACACCTGCAATGACAAAGAGTGAACGATATTAGTTCAACATAAAAAATTTGAATACCTAATAACATGAACTAATTAATAATATATATGTACGTAATAATATTCGAATACCTCACATTACTAATATTAATCTTCATCGTCTATATATGCTCCGGGATCAGTAAGTGCATAATCATCATCACTATCAGTAATGATGTGCTCATAAGCATCATCAATAAATGCATCAACATGTGGAAGGCCTCTATGTAATCAGTCAAGCATTGTCAGCTCATCCGTAGCAGTAACCTCTTCTTCTTCCGTCTCTTCTTGTTCCGGCTCAGGGGTGAAGTCGGGTTCACTGTCGCTTTCGACCTCAATGTTCTGGGGTGAAGTAGAGCGGTTCTTGAAACATTTCTTGGAAGACGTGTTTCTTGGAAGAATTCTCCTTCATATGTGTCTCGGTTAATGTGAGGTTCATAATCATCTTCATTGAGTGGAGGTGGTCTAAAATGTGGTGGCACATCATAAACGACATACCAACCTTTCAAATTTGGATCGTTTGGCAGGCCCACGGTAGATAGAAAACTTGGGTCGTCTGTTGAGCCGTAATATAGACATAGGGAACATCTAAATGGGTGCTTTGTTTGATTTCAACTAGCCCTATATGTTCATGAGTCCTTCTAGTCTCCTTCGACTAGAACCAATAACATTTGAAGACTACGACATTTGGTGGGTTTTCACCAAAGAATGTAAGTTCATAAATTGCTTCAACTCTTCCATAATACTCGACCCCTCCTTCGCCGAAAGCGGAGACACAACAATTTGTAGACTTTCGGTCGGCCATAGATAGCTCTTTGCCAAAAGTACGAAAGCGATACCCGTTGATGTCGTATTTGTCAAATGAACGGACCTTATAGTCAAAACCATTAGCGACTTGTCTCAATTAGGAGTCCATAGACTCTGCATTAGCCTACAAGTTTAATATGAAAGGATTGTTGCATTAGCCGAAAACTAGGCGAAGAAATGGAATTGTCTAATTAATGGAAATTACTGTTAGCTTGAACCAAGAGATGAAACCGGGATAGCCACCTCCATGCTTTGCTAGAAGCTCATACTCTTCGATGGAATCCTTTTGGATCACCACTCCATCCGAGAATTTGGCGACGTATCGACTGTACCACATATCCAGGAATAAGAGCATTTCAAAGGAATTAGAAGTTGCAAAACAATGTACCGAGAACTTACTCGATGTATGGCCACACTTCTGTAAGGTTGTTGTAGATATACAACAAAATGGTCTGCCATTCTTCGACATCCAACACTATTGATTTCGAAGCACCGGCTGGTGCGAGATTCCCTTTGAATAGGCTGTGGTTGGATCGACATTTTTCACGGTCGCCATCATTGTACCGAGGCTTCGGATTATGCAAATGAAGATTCTTGGCTTTGTAGTGTGTTGTCACGAAGTTTGCCGCCCTCAGTAATGAATGCCTCGGCCATCGATGCTTCAACTCTAGGTTTATTTTCACATTTTGCTCGAAGCGTCTTCTGCATCCTCTCAGTTGCGAAGCACCAACGATTTTGCATGGGCCCCCCTATCTTGCCTTGGTGGTCAAAGGGGTTTTACACATCTTTGTGGCCCGAACCTGGGTAAAATCCCCACGCAATGTTCATTAGATCTGCTCTTTGTGTGAGCCTTCTCACCCACCAAACTATAAAGGGGTCCCTCCGATCCGATAGGTGTTAGTTCCCCACAACATCCTTGGCGCGCCAGGTAGGGGGATAGGTCACGTGAACCTAATTTGGTGATCAGCGCGCCAGTTCCTTCGTAATCATCATCGCCATGGCCCCCAAGAAGAAGGGCCTGATAGTTGTTGGCCCATCCATGTCCGCTGTCCCTCTAGCTACATAGACAGGCGATGGTGCGGACGTGAGTGGAGGAGGAGGCGGAGGTTCAGAACTTCCACGACGCTCCGGTGATCAAGGCGAAGCAAGCGGCGACGCCCGCCGCGGAGACGCTCATAGCATCGACGGGAACCCCTGCACTGCTGGATCTCAAGACGGAGTTGTACCGCCTGCGGGTGGTACGGTGAACTCCGTTGACGGAAGGGTACCTTCCAAGACACCCACGCCGACGCTATGCCGCGACCTTCCCAGGATGCGCGCGAAGAGCAGCGCCACAGTGCCCACGGTTCCCAACGTCCCCATGGAAAATCTCCTGCGCATCACTCCCATGGTGCGTGGGACTAGCATGCTCGCCAGCATGCTAGTGGGAGTGGCATGCCACTGCAGGACCACGACAGAGCTCCTTTTGACACGGTTAGGAGTCAGAGCACCTCGCGTTCCTCGTGTCATTCGCTGCCGACTACGTCGGAAGAAGCAATGGCATGAGCACAGCTACTCCTGAACTTCCCTCCTGGTGTGGAGAAGCTCGACGAGTGGAGAGCTACCATTCAGAGCCTCCTCAGCCTCGCAGACAGGTTTTGGTCCACCGAGCCAGCTCATGCCAATGGTGAGAACGCCAGAGGTCACGTGAACATGGTGCACTCTCCTCCACAGCAACAACGCCAAACAGTGACTCGACAGATCGACGCTTACGATGGTTACTCGACGGCATCGTCCGATCCACGGACTCGCCGCGACCAACGACAAGTCCTTTGGGATCGAAGCAAGGAAGACGCTCGACCTACAATCGAACAGCGACAGGAAACGCGCCATCAATCTGATAAGCGCGGGGGGGGCACTGTAGACAAGTCTACGCCAGGATATCCTGTGAGCCTGCCTTATGAGGTTGGTCGCCCAACGTTTACCCGTGTGCTGCGGCAAGTCTAGTGGCCCAACTCCAGCACATTCAAGCCGGAGGTCTTAGAGAAGTATGACAGCAAGACTCACCCTTCAGAGTTCTTGAGCATCTACACCATTACGGTGCAGGCTGCCAGGGCTCGCGACGACAAGATACTCGCCAACTACTTCCCCTTGGAGCTTAAGCCCAATGTCAGGCCATGGTTGATGCACTTGCTAGAAGGATCCATCGCCTCATGGGCAGACCTGTGCCACGAGTTTGTTGGTGCCTTCATTGGAGGTCACCAAGCTCCTGGTCAAGAAAGTGATTTGCACATCATCCCTCAGAAGGAGGGCGAGACTTTGTGCAAGTACATCCAAAGGTTCAGCCGCATGCACCACAACATACCAGATGTTCATCCTGCTGTTGTCATCAGCGCGTTCCATCAGAACGTGCGCAACCGCCAGATGCAGGAAGAGCTGGCGATGAACAAGGTCAAGGATGTTGTCGAGCTTTATGCTCTGGTAGATAGATGTGCTCGAGCTGAAGAAGGGAGGAGGCTCCCCGGCGAGGACGCTGGCGCAGGGGTCGACTCTGAGGATGAAGACATTGCCACCCCGGCAAAGAAAGGTCGGCAGCATAACAAGAAGCACAAGGGCAAGGCTGTGCTTGCCGTCGAGGGATCTGGCAACCCCGGTACCACCAAGAAGGGCAAGGTTGATGACCCCGGCAAGTATGTTGCCGGGTGCACCTCTTGCCAGGCGATGGAGGCTGCCGACAAGCCGGAAGGCTCAGTCAAGCAGTATTGCAAGATCCATCACACCAAGGGCCATGGTCTCCAGGACTGTCGGCAAGTTGAGTAGCTTGCCGAGAAGCAAAAAGCCGGGTACGAGAGGCGAGACAAGGAGAAGGGACGGGATGGTGCGGAGGGGTATGAAAGCACATTTGCTCCCTTGGTGGTTTTAGTAATTAATAACAACATATAAGTCATTGAATTAATGTTTCCACCAAGTATATTTCAGGAAAAGTTCAACGATAGGGACGGAAAAAAGGATTGTGGAGATTGTGGAATCACCCCAAGATGCAAGGAAATAGGTTGTCCAAGCTTCAAGCAAGAGGACTCTACATTTTACATTTGCGAGAAATCACTTTGAGTCCATAGGAAAGCCAATACTATTAAAAGGGGGTAAGGTTTTGTTGGTGAACAAAATGCTCATACGTGCACAAGTGATGGTCACCAAAAAATATCCACAAACTCTCCCACGAAAGTCTATCTATAGCCAAACATTCAAAATCGGTGCAAACACATACCTATCCCGGTGCCACCGATTCGAAACCCTAGACATACTTAGCCAAACCCTAGCCACTTTGGTGCAGCGGACCCTGCTTTCGGTGCCACCGAGTTTGGGCTGCCAAGTTTCTGTTACGCAAGTTCACATTTTCAGTCTGTCCGAGAATGTTGAATCGGTGTCACCGAGTTTGGCAATTTTGATCGTTGGTCACATTGTCGGTGCAACCGAAATTCCTATACCGGTCTCACCGAGATTCAAAAGTTGCCATCTTTTGGTCAGTTTGGTACCACCAAGATTAACACATCGGTGTCATCGAGTCTGACTTATTGTGTGTAACGATTGGATTTTTGGGGATGCCTATATATACCCCTCCACCACCACTTACTCGTAAGGGAAGCACTCAGAACTATTCCATACCTATCCTATCAGATTTTCTAAGAGAGAACCGCCTACCCTTGTGTTGATATTAAGATCCTGTAATCCAACCACATGGAGCTTGATTTCTAGCCTCCCCAAGTTGCTTTCCACCAATCCCATCTCTTCCACTAAGCCAAATCTGTGAGAGAGCGATTGTGTGTTTAGGATCCTATCATCTTGAAGCACAAGAGAAAGGAGTTCATCGTCATTACCGAGCCTATTTCCTTTTGGAGGGTGGTGCCTCCTAGATTGGTTAGGTGTCTCTTGGGAGACTCCTACTTCGTGTTGTGGAGTGAACCAAGAAGTTTGTAAGGGCAAGGAGATCGCTGACTTCGTGAAGATCTACCCATAGTGAGGCTAGTCCTTCGTGGATGGAAGCCGTATGGAATATTCAAGGTTGCTACTTCGTGGACCCTTACGGGTGGAGCCCTCCATGGACTCTCAGGACTGTTACCCTCCATGGGTTGAAGACTCCATAAACATCGATGTACGCTAGCGCCACCTATCGGAACCACGGGAAAAATCATCATGTCTACAATTCCATTTGATCATCCTTCCCTATCCCTTTTACTCATGCTTGTTATTACTTTCTGCTGCTATCCACTTAGACATGCATGTGTAGGGTGTACTTCATATGCTATGAATGCTAAAACCTGCCAAGAATTAAAAATGGGTAAAAGGAAAAACTTTTATTTGGTCAAGGAGTCTAATCACCCCCCCCTTCTAGACCTACTTTCTATCCTAAAGGGTCCGGGGAAAAGCACGTTGGCCGAGGAGGTCGCCGCGGCAAGCCCAAACAACAAAAATACCGGCCCGCTCGAGGTCGCAACAAGCAAGAAGGTGATGATGATGACGTCGAAGGGGACAATGGGTCCAGTGAGCATGAGTTCCAGAAGGGTACAGAGATGATGTGCATCGAGGGAGGTGCCTCGTCTCATTCCTCTCATTGCCAACTTAAACAGTGGGCACGCGAGGTTTATGTAGTGGAGCCGTCTATCGGTGCCCAGAGACCTCTGAAGTGGTCCAACACTCCTATGATTTTTTTATGCCGAGGATCATCCTGATCGCACAACTGCGGTCGGGTGCCTGCCATTGTTGGTTTCCCCAACAATGTGCTACTTCAAGGTGACGAAGATTCTAGTCGATAGTGGGGCCAGCCGGAACCTGATCTCACCTGATGTCATACAGAGGCTGCAAATCCCTGATGAAGATCTCGAGCCCACAGGCCCTTTCCACGGGCGCAATTTAGGGAGGACCCATCCGAAGGGCAAAATCATGCTTCCGGTGACGTTTGGCAGCGACATAAATTTCAGGACAAAGAATATCATTTTTGACGTTGCCAAGATCTCATTGCCATACAACGACATCCTTGGTCGCCCAGTGCTGGCCAAGTTCATGGCGGCCACCCACTTCGCCTACAATGTGCTGAAGATTCCCGGGCCAATGAGTGTCATCACGATCAACTCCGACAAGAAAGGCGCACTTATCTGCGCCGACCAACTTTGCCGAGAGGTAGTTGTAGCACCTGCCACCAAGCCACTTGCTCTTGACGTTGTAGCCCCCAAGGAGAAGAAGACCAGCAAGGCCGCTGGCGCACATTCCGGCAAGCGCGCCTCCTCGGGGTGCTGCGCTCCCGTTGATGATGTGCCAGAGAGCTCCACCAGCAAGAGCAAGAAGTCCAAGGAAGCTCCACCAGACACTAAGAAGGTGCCCGCCAAGGAGGAGGATACGAGAGGAACTTTCACCATAAGTTCCACCCTTGACGACAAATAGGGAAGCGCGCTCGTCACCTTCCTGTGGGCAAATGTCGATGTGTTTGCATGGGAACCATCTGATATCCCCGGTGTTCCTAGGAAGGAGATTGAGCACCACCTTGCCCTCTGTGCACACGCGCGCCCCGTCAAACAGAAGGTCCGGAAGCAGGCTTTGGAGCGGCAACAGTTCATTGCCGAAGAGATCAAGAAATTAGAAGCGGCTAGCTTAATGAGAGGATTACTTCATCCAACGTGGTTGGCCAATCCAGTTGTAGTGTGCAAGGCGAATGGAAAATAAAGGTTGTGCATTGACTTCACAGACATTAACAAAGCCTGCCCCAAAGACCATTTTCCCTTGCCGCACATCGACCAGATTGTGGACTCCACAGCCGGTTGCGACTTGTTGTCTTTCCTTGATGCCTATTCAGGCCATTATTAGATTTTCATGGCCAAGGAAGACAAAGAGAAGACCGCATTATCACCCCATGTGCTACATATTGCTTTTTGCGTATGCCTTTCGGGTTGAAGAGTGCTAGTTCTACATTTGCAAGAGCGGTCTAGATTGATTTTGAGCCCCAGCTACATAGAAATATGGAGGCTTATAAGGATGACATAGTGGTCAAAACCAAGGACAAGGCTACGCTCATATCAGATCTAAAAGAAACATTCGCAAATCTACGCAAGATCAACATGAAGCTCAACCCTAAGAAGTTTGTGTTCGGCGTCCCATCTGGCGAGCTTCTTGGGTTCTTTGTATCTCAACATGGAATTGAAGCAAATTCCGACAAGATCAAAGCAATTAAGCAAATCGAAGCACCAAGACATGTCAAGGATGTGCGTCGTCATGCTAGCTGTGTTGCTGCTCTGAGTAGGTTCATCTCAAAATCTACTGAGCGCGCCCTGCCCTTTTTCAAAATCTTGAAGAAGGCAGGTCCAATGAAATGGACGCCAGAAGCGGAGGCAGCGTTACAAGATTTGAAGAAGTACCTCTCCTCTCCGCCAGTCCTAGTCGCGCCAAAACCGCAAGAGCCGTTGTTGCTATATCTAGCGGTAACAAATCAAGTGGTCAGTGTTGCATTAGTCGCTGAAAGAGAAGTTGGTGAAGAAGCAGCGGCAGCGGCAGGACCGCCAAGCGACGAGCTAGGGCATTCCTTAGCAGGGTCTGGTGTCGACAAGGAAGGATCTGCGTAGTTGAATGCGACAATTCAGAATAAGAAAGTGGTGCAGCGCCCAGTCTATTTTGTCAGCTCCCTTTTGTAGGGGGCTAGGTCAAGATACTCAGACGTGCAAAAGTTGCTCTTTGGCCTCCTTATGGCCTCGAGGAAGTTGCGCCATTACTTCCAAGCACATGAGATCACTGTCTTCACTCGCTTCCTTCTGCAGCAGATTTTACGAAACCCAAAAGCTACCGGCAAGATTGTGTAGTGGGCTTTGGAACTGTCAAGCTTTGGTCTCAAGTTTGAAAGTACTTGAACTATCTAGAGCAGAGCCTTGGCAGAGTTCATTGCGGAAAGGACCCCAATGCCAGCTGAAGAAGTTCCAGAGTCAACCCTTCCCGGCAAGGAAACCGACCAAGAGTGGATCATGTATTTGGATGGGGCTTTCTCGCTGCAAGGCACCGGTGCCGGAGTGCTGCTTGTCACACCCACCGGAGAGCACCTCAAATATGTGATTCAGATACACTTTCCCCGGGAGAGATCAATGGACAATACTGCAGATTACGAAGGGCTGCTTGCCGGTATCAGGATCGCGGCAGACCTTGGGTTCAAGAAACTTATTGTCAGGGGTGATTCTCAGCTTGTTTTCAGACAAGTGAACAAGGATTACTAGATTCCATTGATTTAAGCTTATGTAGATGAAGTGAGGAAGTAGGAAGAACATTTTGACGGTCTACAAATGGAGCACGTTCTGCGTGCAGAGAATAGTGTTGATGATGGCCTGTCAAAGTGTGCTGCCCTTAAGTTGCCTGTGGAACCAAGGACTTTTGTGCTCCGACTAACTCAACCATCCGTGACACCATCGACTGGACAAGAGAAAAGAAGAAAGTTGAGTTCCGGCTAGTACTTCCCGGCAGAGCTCCTAGAAGTTGCCGAAAAGGCAGTTGCCAGGGACGACACCAGGCTTGCCGATGAGTGATGTGCTCTTGCAAAGCCTCGGGCTCTTGCATGGAAGCACATGCTCCCGCCGAGCTTGCCGAGGGGCAGTAGGCTCCGGTGGGGCCTCAGGCCCTTATTGTTGAGACAAATGCTTCCCCGGAAGAGGATACGCCTTTAGTCCTTGTTGTCGAGCCCAGGCTCCAGCATGGGCACAGCACATCATCCGTTTCCTTCAAACATGAGAACTCCCTAAGGAACAAGAGGAAGTAGACAAGGTAGCCCGTCGGTCCAACATGTACCAGTTCATGAATAACGTCATGTACAGAAAGAGGCTGAATGGTGTGAAACTCAAGTGCATTTTTTGGGAGAATGGACTGGAGCTATTGGCAAAGATACATGGAGGCATATGTGGCTCCCACATAACATCAAGAGCACTTGCTGGTAAGGCATTTCGGCAAGGTTTCTTTTGGCCCACTGCCTCCAGGATGCAACTGTGCTAGTAGCCAAGTTTGAAGCATGCCAGTTTCATTCAAAGAAAATGCATCAACCAGCTCAAGCCCTTCAAACAATCCCTCTCTCCTGGCCATTTTCTGTCTGGGGGCTCGACATCTTGGGACCCTTTGCCCGTGCTCCTAGGGGCTTTGAGTACTTGTACGTTGCAATCGACAAGTTCACAAAGTGGCCGGAAGTGGAAGCAGTGAGAAAGGTGACAGCATAGTGAGCCGTCAAGTTCTTCAAAGGACTAGTTTGCCGCTTGGTGTTCCCAATAGGATCATCACTGACAATGGCACACAGTTCACGAGCCGCACCTTCGTGCAGTATGTCCAAGACCTTGGCAGCAAAATCTGTTTTGCTTCTGTTACCCATCATGGGAGCAACGGCCAGGCATAAAGGGCTAATGTTTAAATGTTGCGAGGCCTCTTGACAAGAATTTCAACAAGTTGCGCAAGTGCGGAAGGCGCTGGATTGATGAGTTGCCGGTGGTCCTTTGGTCAATCAGAATGACACCAAATCGAGCTACCGACCAGACACCCGTCTCCCACGTATATGGGGCAGAAGCAGTTCTCCCCACGGAACTCACATATAGGTCACCCTGGTGCTCGCTTACGATGAGATTGAGTAAGAGCGTTTGCAGAAAGATGACGCGACGCTCCTTGAGGAAGACCGTCTTCAGGCTGCTGTGAGAGTTGCACGCTACCAGCAAGCCTTGCACCGCTATCATAGCCGCAAAGTTAATGCCTGAATTCTTGAGGAAGACGACCTTGTAAGTTAACGTCAAAGTGGGAAGGCTCTTATCGGGTAGTACGAGTCACCAGGCCTGGCGCAGTCCGCCTGGAGACCGAAGATGGCATCCTAGTGAGCAACACCTGGAATATCGAACATCTTTGTAAGTTGTACCCATAAGGCATGGTCGCTGGGTCTCCCGGCAACCACCTTTTGTACAAGTCTTGCCGCTGAAGCATGTAATCCTTGGTACCAAGCCAGGCACAGATCCTGTGCACAGTTTTATAAAGCTAAGTTCTCCGCAAATCTTGTTGATTCTCATGTTTACTTATGTGCATGTTTGTCTGAGATATTGCATTGCGTTTACTCCCGGCAAGAGCTAACGGACCACCAAGGTTCCACATCTATATTTTATCTTCTTTCTTTTTCTCAAAGGACAAAAGGTTACCTCATGTGCAACTTTGTCGGGGGGAATGGTGGTATGGATACCTACGGGCGACGTTCAAAAAAACTTGTCGGAAGGAGTACGACAACGAAAAGATAAGTTGCAAAACCCCAAGTGAATTCTTGCTGTGGAATTATTTTCCTTGGACGATTTTGACTTCTGTATGGAAAAGCTGCACGCACGGGAGCCTTTCCGTAATTGGCTGCACCCTCACTCTGTTTCGGGTCAGCTCAACGGCTTAAGTGGTTGCGCCCATGCCCTTGCTTTGTTTCCAGTCCGCTCAATGACTCAAGGGGCTGCGCTCACGCCCTTATTCTCTTTCGAGCACGATCAACAGCTTAAGCAGCCACGCTAAGGATGCCAAGGTATCTTGCCAGCAGTGGCACCACCAGCAGGCTGCTAAGGACCCGTTCCTCAAAGTGCTCATGGTAGGGCTACACATGTCGGCAAGATCTTTCGAAAGGGCATAGGGAAAGTTCCATGCAAAGAAACAGTCTAACAAGGAAGATAATATACAGTTATTCAAAATAGGGTGAAATTTACATCAGATGTCGCCTTTTCCTAAGTACATCTTTATTTGACTTTCTCCCCTAGGGGAGATTACAAAAAGAAAAAGATGGAAAGAGGAGGCATACTACAAGAAGAAAACGATGGCGAGAGGCCCCCGATAGAAGCCCAGCCTGACCCCTCTGGACCAGCACTATGCAGAGGGGTAGGGATTCCAGAGGGGATGGCGAGAGCTTGGCCCCTCCTGGACCAGCATTGCATGGCGGAGTGGGCCAGCGCTGGACGAAAAGGAGGGAGGACCCAAGAAACCGAAGTCCGTGGGCCTGCTGGAAGATCCAGCGAAAAGATGAGGCAGCACTTGGGACAAAGGCCCCGGCAAGGTCGTCCTGCCGGGAGGGGGAGAGGCATGAGGCTGGCGGTGATGGTGCAGCTGACGGTCAGTCCAAGCTCAGGTCGTCGGGCTCCGACTTGATGGCCCGAAGACAGGACTAATCGTCATCGTCGTCGTCACTGTCCTCCTCATTACTCTCGCTCGAGGAGGGACTTTCGGCGCTGCTCGAGCTCTCTTCACAGCAGCTGAGACGGACGCCTGAGTGCCCATAAATCTTGACGGAGAGCAGATTGGCCTCCGTCATTTTAAAACGAAGGACATGCCCTTACTGGAGGTGTGGGTGCGGGCGAAGGTCTTCTAGCCGTGCCTGAGAAACATGACGGGACTCGCCGGGTACTCAATGTCCACCCACGTTGCACCAATACAACAACCATGCACCCATAACCACAGGACGGACGACTCTTCGACCTCCATCGCCCTGGCGAAGGGGCAAGGGAGGCGCAGATGGCTCCGGACGGGACCGGCCAGTTCAAGGACGAACTCCAGCGTCGTCCCCTCGGCGTGGGACTCCTCGAGGAAGAGGCCCGGCGTCGGAGGAGGAGGTGGGGCAATGCTCCGCCTCGCCCAACCTTGGCCTCCACAACGGCCATGACCCCGCGCGCCACTTCCACCACGCACGCTCGGGCCACCCTTCGCCTTTGTGGCTGAAGTGGTGGCATGATCCCGACGGGAATTCCTCCTTGGACCTGAGGACGGTGGCTGCCCTCGCCCCCTATTCATGGCTAAAGACGAGAACCACTCGAAGGTTGGGAAGACATGGATGGGCAAGCTACGGAGGTTCACACTCGGAGGAGGGAGGAAGGATGGATGAGCACCGCCCTCCCTACCCCTCAATTCATAGGGGGAAGCGCAAGGGTTAGCTCTCCCCTGCTCCAAGGGTCGCCGCCCACCTCCTCCAATAGTGGCGCCCTCGATCACGGGGCAAACATCAACTGCCCCGTTGCTCCAATCCATGGCGCTACAGTTATTGCCTCTCCCAAGACTTTAAGTCACGAGCGCCCGTTGCCAGCTTCCCGCTATGCATGCGGCGCGCGTGGCAAAAACGACTTGACGCAGTAATTGAAAAATTGATGACTGTGCCGTGCATGTATCCCATGTCCCGCATTCAATGGGCATCATGGGGAGGCACAGTAAATGCAATGATCACAACCGCAAGGCCCTGCCACCCATGCCCGTGCACTGTTTGGGCCTAGCCTAGCAACGCCTCGCATCATGTGTGGCCCAAGCCTAGGGGATCTTGTCGGTGCACTAGAGTTTTGGGCTCCGAGTACCCCTTACTCGTGCACGGGCAGTAGTAGCCACCCTGGGAACGAGTCCCGGCAGGGAGCTGCTAGATACAAATACAGGTGAATCAAGCTCAAAGGCAAGACCTTGCCGGGATGGCCCTCGAACCCCTGGCAAGGCAAAGCCAAGGGAAAGCCCCGGTAGGACCCAGCAAGGCGAAGACACTGCAAGGCGAAGCCCTGGCAAGGCCCCGCCAGCGTACAGGCCAGGTGTCACCCCGCCTGGACACGTGTCGCAGCATCAGCGATGGAGGGGCTAAGCGGTGCCGATGGGACGGGCTCCTGTCCCATCCTATCGACAGTCAGAGATGCCTGACGGTGCATTAAATGCGCCTGTCCTACTCCGTCAGTGTTAGGTATGATAGCACTGTAGCTCTGTACACCCCGTGTATGCACTATACGCCGCTGTTGGGATCCCCTTGGTCATATAAAAGGAGGCCCAGGGCATTACAGTAGAGGACTTTTTTCGATCCTTTCGGACTCCTCTAGCCTGTTCTGCATGTGTTGCAGCTGTATACTGTAGTGCTCCCAGAACCTGAGCTAGAACACCCAAAATATAACCACGCAGGAGTAGGGTTTTACACATCTTTGCGACCCGAACCTGGGTAAAATCCCCGCACACTGTTCATCAGATCTGCCCTTTGTGCGAGCCTTCTCCCCGCCGAACCATAAAGGGGTCCCTCCGATCCCATATGTGTTCGTTCCCCACGACATCATGAGAAAAATAACCAAGGAGGTTTTGGTGGATGTGGGTCAAGGGGGAGTCTTGAATGATGGAAAAGAAGGAAATGTTGATCCTATAAGATGCCCACGAAAAATATTTTTGTATAAAGGAGTGGATGGTCCCAACAGATGGGAAATGATTTTAGAAAATTTTAGGAAGTGGTTTCACTGGATTTGGAGTTGGCATGATTTTCCTAGGAATTTTCAAAGTGGATCATACATGAAGAAATGCTCCAATATTTTTCATAGCAGAACAAGTGTAAGGCGAAATGTTCACCACTTAGAGCATGAAGTTAGATACACCTGGGAACTTGAATCACTCAATTTGGAGTTAATTTGAATTTCTAGGGAATTTACTAGGTGAGCAGAAACTTGTTGAGAAAAATTATGGAAGTTTCCGCCAAATGATTGATGGAATTTTTAGGAGACTGTAGAAATTTGAATCATCAAATTTGGAGTTTCCTAGAATAAAATATGGATTATATTGCTTCATTGGAAAAAGAAAAGGAAAAAAACAAATCCTCACCCAACGGGCTAAGACGTGTGCTGAGCGCAGGATAGAGATTAGGCTGGCCCAGTGGCTCAGTTGTGCGCCTGCTCAGGGCCACATTGATGGCGATTCGGCAGAAGCCATCTTCTACGCCGGGAGGCGCACTCCAGGGCAAACTACATCCACTTAAATTGCGGGCCTAGCCAACGTGCCTCTTATAAGTGGGCCCCGCTTGGCAGGTTCATCCCCTTCATCCCGCTCAAGCTGAGAGAGGAAGAGGAGGTGAGGCCAAGCGCCCACCGGCATCGTTCCGGCAGCATAGGCCGCCTCCTGCGACGCTTGGGCTACCGGTGGGTTCAGAAGGTTGCGCCGCATCCGCCCACGCTCCGCACAGCAGTGACGGGCAGAGCAGATGGTAACAATGGAGAGCTTGGTCAAGGCGACATGGTTGAGGAGATAAAGGTGGGGCTTAGGAGAGGTACGAGGAGGTGGCCAGGGTCTTTTGTCGTGGTTAGGGCAGAGAGGGGGCACTGGGGAGGTCTAATTTGACCAGAGTCGTGTGGCGGCAATTCCGGCGATGGACAAAGGGAAAGAGCACGAGGAGAGCTTTGGATGGTCGGGGAGGTATATGAGAGGCAGAGGGGCGAGAGGAGAGTAGGGGAAGCTTGGGGGAGGACTTTAGGAGGTGGCCCGTGGTCCACTGAGAGCTCGTGCGCCGGCGAGATTGTGGCGACCGTCAGAGGGCACAGGATCTCATGGGAGCATGTCTACGGTGTTCCTTGGAGTCATCCACGACCAAATGGGAGAGAAGAGGTGCGGAGGAGTGCACGCGTGCGAGGCCATCCATTGGAGCTCGTGGGCAGCCGGCGCGCGTGCGAGGAAGCCACAGGAAGAGGAAAGAGGAGGGGCCGACCGTCCGACATGTCCAAGATGCCGAGGCCAACCAAGTGGCGAGAGGGGGGAGCCCGAGGCTATCGGGGCCATGCACAGGGTGGCAGCTATAGTGCGGTCGGGCATTGTAGAGCGCTCTGCAGCATGGCCATTGCATGCCATGGCATTGCCACCTAGATTCTGGGCATGTCCAATCTTGTCCGCTAGCATGTCGGGCTTCTGGATATGCTCTAGAGGATATGGGTCTAAGGGAGGTAGGGGTAAGAAGGAGGAGAGGGAAAATGGTGTGAATCTTGACTGTTCATGGAGGAAATGTGGGGTTTTATCCCACCAATGTTTTAGCTGGGGCCTGAAATCTTTACCAGGGGTATAAGGTAACTATGTGGAGATGTGGTAAAAGTTTGAGAGCAAGGAGATTAGTATGGGAGGTCAAAACAGTAATTCTTAGGTTCTACCAGAAGGTGTTTGATAGAGTTTTGACCTAGCTAGCTGGTTCTCCTAGACATGAAATTTAGCTGGAGTGAACGATAGATAGAGATGAGGTTGATCACCAATTTTGAGATTATAAGATGAAAGTTTCCAATACAAACTTTATAAACCCTAGAGATTGGTAGAAATGGATTTGCTTAGATCTAGCTATACAGATCCATTCTCCTTAATGCACCACTTGATGTGGTAGAATTATTTGGGTATAATAGCATACACAAAAAGTTTGGGACCAAATGGGGAAACTTGACAATCCAAATATTTCCAATTCTTGAAATCAACAGATGGCGGACCAAATGGGGACTAAATGGGTTTGGGTTGATTTGGACATGTGGAACTTTTCTCCTTGATGCACCACTTAGTGTGGATGAATATTAGAGAATTAGAACATGTCCACAAAGTTTGAGAATAATAGGGGACGGTTGGCAATGAAGAGTTACGCAAATTTGGATCTGGACAAAGAGGATTTTGGAATATTTTTGTGAACGAAATAAATTGGGATCGAGATTAAACTTGGCAAGATGATCACATATGCCATAAGTGACATGCTAGAATTTTCTTGGATTTATTTGAGAATATTTCTTATAGAAATATTTCAAATGCTTGAAATCGGCATAAATGGTTTTGAAGGGTTTTCCCAATATTTTGAACATGACCATGTGTTTAGACTCTTATATATGGACAATGTATTCCCATTGAGTTTTCCTAAATTTTCTCAAATGTTTTGAAAGCATTTAAATATTTTTTCCTATAAAATACCATTTCTGGCCTTAAGATAAAGACTTTAAATAAAATAACAAAATATTCTTTAAAAATAATATTTTGTGGTTTTTGAGAAATCATATATATAGTAGGTCTCAAATGAAGCCTTTGGGGAAAAGGATCCACCCAATTTGAGGACTTGCAGTGCAAAACTCAACTTAGGGGGATTTGAAAACCTACTTTGAATAAACCCTTTTTGGTTTAAATATTTTCTTATAAAAATAGTTTTAGCTCCTATACACATGGTATGGCCATTGGACATGAGTTTAGATTAATGAAAAGAGTTTTGAGAGTAGAGGGAGTTTTATGAATATAGAGCACCAGCAGGCAATCAAACAAGCAAGCAAATAGCACACTAGTCAAGCATTCATATGCACTCAAAAAATTTAATTGGCCCTAGTTTTTGAGTCATGTTAACTTATTCATGAGACAAAACACAGGGTGTGACAAAGAGAGAAATCGAGGTTGAGGAAGAGACGACAATGGTGATGGAGGCCGTTGCAATAACTTCACCATTTGTATCATCATCGTCGTCGTCGAAGGCGTACTCTTCGAGCACCACCTACCCATTTTGTGGCACCTACTTTGTGAAGGTGTTCTTGTTTGGGAAGTACTTCGCCTTGTCTTTGCGGATCATATTGCCACCATTTTCTTCCATGTTCTCATGTGGACAATCCACGATGAAGTGACTCACGTTGCAACAATTGTAGCACGTTATCAAATGTTGCTTGTCCTTGGTTCCACTTGAGTTGTTATTGGAGAAGTTGGGCTTTGAGTTCCATTTTTTGTCCCCAAAATGCCTTTACGCAAGAGCCACGTGCTCGTGGTAAGCATATTTGGTGTCTTTGGGGCAACACTCTTCTTCTTCCTCCTCTTCTTCCTCTTTCGGTATCGCCTTGGCCTTCGAAGCAAGGTTAGACTTCTTTGACTGATGAACACGAGCTAGAGCATTGTCGACGGTCTTGTTCAAGATGTTCATTGACACAAACTCATCCAACACTTCACTTGAGGTCAAGGTGTGGAAGTCCGGCCTTTGACAGATCACGGAGGACATGCATTTGTTGAATGGCATGATGGCCTTGAGGAACTTGTGTTGCACCCATTTGCAATTTGTGTCCGTTCTCCCATGATCACGGAGTGAGACAACAAGAGTGGTCAATCTCCAGTAAAGTCGGCGGGGACCTTTATCTTCATTCATCACAAACTCATTGGCTTCATTAAGCACCACCTCAAAGTTGGAGCGTTGAATGCTCGAGCTTCCTTTGTACAAAGAGTTGATGTGCGCCCAAGCATCTTTGGTAATGGTGAAGGGGCGCAAGTGAGGAGACTCTTCGGGTGGCATGGCATCATGAAGAATGAACAATGCGGATGCATTAAGTTGGTTGATATGTCTCCGACATATCTATATTTTCCAATTGTTTCATGCTATTATATTATCAATCTAATATACTTTATGCTATTATATGCTACTCCCATTGTCCCGAAATACTTGTCCTAGAAATGAATAAAATGGATGTATCAATAACTAAAATAAGTCTAGATACATTCACTTTTAGGACATGTATTTCCGGACGGAGGGTCTTTTTTCTCATTTTTGGGACTAACCTATTAACTCAGTGCCGAGTGTCAGTTTCTATTTTTGTCCTGTTTTGGACTTTTTAGAAATAAATATAAAGTGGACTCAAAATTGGATAAAACGTTACATGAATTTTTTTGGACAAGAAGAACCCCAAGAACCTTTAGGAGGAGGCCAGAAGACCCAAGAGGTGGCCACAGGCCACTAGGGTGTGCCGTGGGGGTAGGGCGCGCCCCATCGCTTGTGGGACCCTCGTGGCTCCTCCTGACCTAATTCCAATTCTATATATTCACAATTACCCTAAAACTAATAGAGATCCACCTGAAACATTTTTTTGCCGCCACAAGTCTATGTTCTTCCGTGATCCCATCTGGAGGCCTTTTCTGGTACTCTGTTGGAGGGGGGAATCCATCATGGAGGCCATCTTCATCAATCTTGTTGCCTCCATGATGGTGTATGAGTAGTTCTCCACATACATATGGGTCCATAGCTAGTAGGTGGATGGCTTATTCTCTCTCTTTGGTCTTTAATACAAAGTTCTTCGCGATTCTCGCGTTGATCTATCCGATGTAATATTCTTTTGCGATGTGTTTGTTGGGATCTGATGGATTATGGGACTACGGTCAGATTAATCATGATAGGTAATTCAATGTTATATGAATTCTACTGTACATGGTTGTTATATCTTTGTAGGTCTCTCCGATCTATCAGTTTGTTTTGGCCAACTAGATTGATTTATTTTCGATGGGAGGTGCGCATTGTTGTGGGTTCAGTATTGCGGTGCTCTGTATCCCAGTGACAGAAGGGGACAAGACACGTATTGTATTGATGCTACTAAGGATAAAACGATAGGATTAAAATATATTGCTTGTACTTACTTTGTCTACATCATGTCATCTAGCTTAAAGCATTACTCTGTTTGCATAAACTTAATACCATAGCTACATGTTGGATAGTGGTCGATTGGTGAAATATTAGTAGTAGATGCAGGATCGTTTCAGCCTACTTGTCACAGACTTGATGCCTATATACATAATCATCTTCATGAATACATAATCATAACTATAAACTTTTCTATCAATTGCCAAACAGTAATTTGTCTACCCACCGTATGCTACTTTCGAGAGAGAACCCTTTAGTGAACAGTATGGCCCCCGGGTCCACTTAATCATATTTTCTAAAAACCTAAAAATACCTTGCTGAAATATATTTACTTTTACTTTATTTTTATTTTATAATTATCTATTTACCACTATCAGAAGTAATCCTTGCAAGTAACAAGTTCAAGGGGCTTGACAACCCTCTTACCCGCTTTGGGTGGACGTGTTTGGTTTTGTGTGTGCAGGTACTACTTGAAAGATGAGTTGTTGTGATTATCCTACTAGTCCGATAATCTTAGTTCTCACTAAGAGAAATACTTATAGTTACCATATTGCCTCACCCTTCCTCTTTGGGGGAAAACCCAACGCAACTCACAACTAGCATTGGTTGCCATTTCTTCTCTTGGTGGCATATTGCTTGGATCATGATGGTAGAAGCCTTGCTCGATTATAGTCCAAAGTTGTGTTGACTTGTGATTCAAATGAGACTTGATACGAAAACCTCAAGTAGGAAAACTAGACAAATCAAGTTTGGGTGGATGCCTATGAGAGTTGATATGAGGTGAAGGGGAGCAGTCCACCATAGGTTTGAGGAGAGGCAACTGCGGCATGGGTTCACGTCCCATTCTTTCCTTGAGGTGACTAAGGATTCAAAGAACTAGCCAACTCCTTGGTGGAGTTGGCATCCATTTCAGAGGATAATGGGTAAGCCATTTCCGTAGGAGTGGCCAGAGGTTTGAAGCTCTCAAGGAATTTATTTAACGTGTCCTTGACATTGTCCACCACAAATGATTTGAGAGAGGTCATGGCCTCATTCAAATCACCATGGGTGGATAAGGTCTCGGACCCAGTCATGGGGTTCTCACCCTCATTAATCCCATCGCCGACCATACTCTTTAGGCGTTTAATCCCATAAAAGAGATGTAGCTTTTATATGAATTCAAAGGACTAATATGGTCGTCTAGAGGGAGGATGAATTGGCGACTAATAATTTGTAACTTCTTTTAACAAATTAGACTCAACAATAAAATAGATTGTCTAGATATGCAACTATGTGGACACCCTATATGATGAGGACAATAACATCAACAATACAAAGCACAAGATACAAACAAAACAAAGCTTGCACAAAGTAAAGGTAAGAAGTAACCACAAGGTGAGTCGATGGAGACAAGGATGTGTTACCGAAGTTCCCTCCTTTTAGGGGAGGTACGTCTCCGTTGGAGTGCTATGGAGGCACAATGCTCCCCAAGAAGCCACTAGAGCCACCGTAAGTGGGAATCAAATATCTCTTGGCGGAAGTGTAGATCAAGGCCCTATCCTCCAAATCCTAGAAGATCAACAAGTTTTGAAAGCTAGGGAGAGGGATAAGGCGAAAATGTGCGTTATGAACAATGCAGGTTGGGGGGTAAGAGGTAGGTCTTATATGGAAATAATGTTGTGTTCTACCGTAGGTGCATCACATGAAAATTAAAAATTTCCTACGTGCAGAACATCCAAGAAAATGCTACGAAGATGGATCACATATTGTTACCACTAGACACGCAGTGTCGTGCAACGGAAGTAGAGTTGGGGCAGCGCGTTCGTGTGATCCGTCTCCTCCTCATCCGAACTCCCTTGAACAGCCATTCCGATATCTCTGGAACAGTCGGTCGCCGTATCCCACGTACAGGTTCGCCGGAGCGGCGCAAGTGCACCGACTCTAACGGTATCCTCGCGTGCAGGAGGAACACCTGTGCAGCGGACTGCTAGGTCTGATCACACGGTCGGCGGCGGTGAGTGGAGGTGTCTAGTTGCAACTCATGCAAAGCCCTAATGACAGTGCCAAAGCGATCAACCGGATGGGTGTGCCGCACCTCCACTATATATAGGCATCTGGCGTGGGCTCAACTCTTGGGCCTCGCATGGATCCTAAAGCCCACATGTTCCTTCCCTTAAGTGTGTGACCCTTTAGGTTCTCGTCCACTTGGTCGCGAGTTAGATGACATCTGACTTGACTGGTCAGTAGCGGCCTCTAGCAAGATGTGTCGACTCCAAGTGTCCGATGAAGTTGGTTACGCAAACCTGTACTTCACACTTTTGTTCCCTTTGCCACACGATATATGTTGTCGTGCACAAGGAAACATGGTCATCCTTGTTGTAGCACGACCTCTTTCTCATTCCGGTGAATCCGACCAACACTTTGGATTATCTCATAATCCTCATCGCATGGCCATCCTTATCCAGGTCGGATCACCCTAGGGGGGCCAGAGTATATCTCTCCTAGTAGGAGGGGCAAATCCCATCTTGCTCGACCATGTCTTGCAGCATGGGTCTGGACAAGCCTGAAACCTACCTTTGTAACTACCCAGACACGGAGTAGCGTTTGCTCGGCCCAAAGCAAGTTTGTCACCATCCCGAGTACATGCGCCAGCTCAGGTCTTAGGAGATAGAACGTATGTTGTACTAGAGACTCACAGATGACGTATCGATGCGTCTCATAGTTGGGTATGTCCATCTTAGACCTTATCTCGACTCAGATCCGACTATGTCGAATCCAACCAGACCTTTCTGAGTCCATATTATCCGGCTAGCATCCAATGCTACATGGTCTGTGAGACCGGACCATCCACTGTGTCATATGCTAGTCTAACTGGCTGGTCGTCCACACAATCCTTTCAAGTAGGGACCATTTAGGATAGTCATCATACAATGCATAGTCTCACAAAAAAGTCACATACTTGTTAATACACATCAATGATAATGTCCAAGGACTATTTTTATTCATAAATACGTAGGAAATATCATCATACATAATTGCCTCTAGGGCATATCTCCAACAGTCTCCCACTTGCACTAGAGTCGATCAAATTGACATTGAATGCCCATAGCTCTAATGTGCCCCTCATGCTTGGGTTGTGGAAGGGGCTTAGTCAACGGATCTGCAACATTTGCATCCGTATAAATCTTGCACAAATTGGTATCACCTTTCTCTACGAGCTTTCTTATAAAGTGATATTTTCGGTCTATGTTCCTAGTCTTGTGGTGTTGTCTCGGCTCCTTGGCATGTGTGATGTCACCTGAATTATCGCAATAAAGGTCCAACGGTTTTGCCAGCTCGGGAACACACCAACATCTTCTAGGAACATCCGAATCCAAACACCTTCCTTTGCGGTTCACAAGCCGCATTGTATTCGGCCTCTGTTGTGGAGTCGGCCATCGTAATCTTGCTTGGAACTCGTGCAACTCACTGCTCCACCATTCATGACATACACGAATCCAGTTGGCGATTGACAATCATCCCTATCAGTTTGGAAACTAGCATCAACGTAACCCTTTACGCAGAGCTCCTCCTCACCTCCATAATCTAGGAACATGTCTTTAGTCCTTTTCAGGTACTTCAAGATAGTTTTCACCGCTGCCTAGTGACTCTCACCTGGGTTGGCTTGGTATCTGCTTGTTAAGCTTATTGCATAGGCAACATCAGGCCGTGTACATAGCATGGCATACATGATGGATCCAATTGCTGAGGCATATGGAATCCTACTCATCTGGTTTCACTCATCAGAAGTTGTAGGACTCTGAGTCTTGCTTAGCCTTATACCTTGTGAGATAGGCAAGAACCCTTTCTTGGCCTCACACATGTTGAACCTCTTCAACACTTTGTCTATGTGCGTACTCTGGCTTAACTCGAGCATCCTCCTCGATCTATCTCTATAGATCTTGATGCCTAAAATGTACACTACCTCTCCAATGTCTTTCATCGAAAACTTGCCATTCAATGATTCCTTGAATGAGTTCATCATTGAAACATCATTTCCGATCAGTAGTATGTCATCCACATACAAGATCAAAAATACTACCAAGCTCCCACCACTAAAGGAATCAGGCACTTTGTCGTCATCCATCCCGGACGGAAAAGGCATGCATGTCGGACGGCAAAGGCTTTGTCGTTCGCGAGCAGACGGCCAACCGTCTGGCTGAATAAGCCACGGTAAAGGGAACTTTGCCGTCTGCTGGCGGATGGCAAAGACCTTTGCATCTTTGCCGTCTGCCAGTGGATGGCAAAGGGCATGGACGGCACACATGGCAACTTAGCTCCATTAAGGGCTTAACGGCGTGCTTTGCCATTCACTGGCAGACGACAAAGACCTTAGTTCTGTGTCGTCTGCCAGCTGACAGCAAAGCACCTGTTTCTTTGCCGGCCTAGGTGGGTTCTTTGTCGTTTGCTAGCAGACGGCAAAGAACTAAGGTCCTTGCCGTCTGCCAGCGGACGGCAAAGAACCCACCTAGGACAGCCTAGTGCTACCCCAGGTTGCACAGGTAGCTGCCACGTGGCAGCTTTGCTGTCTGCTACCTGACGGCAAAGTGGATATAGCCCCTGCTTTTCTGTTTTTTGTTAAAATCATTCAATTTGACAGAATTTCACATATATATCCAACATATCAACAATACAAGTTTCCAACAAGCATACCAACAATAAGTTTCAACAAGCATACCAACAATAAGTTCCAACAACATATCCAACATACAAGTTTCCAACAACATATCCAACATACAATGGTTTCCAACAACATATCCATACATACATATCCAAAACAAGTTTCCAACAAGTTTCCATAAACAAAAAGGAAGCACAAGTAGAAGAGTACACTCCATCAATGCAAGCTTCCTCATCTATAGCAAATTTGCAAATTAGGAAAGATGAAAGTTAGAAGGAGAAGAAGACTAGCTAGAAGAAAAAAGAAGAAAAAGAAGAAGAAAAAGAAGAAGAAGAAGAAGAAGAAGAAGAAGAAGAATTTATCTTCTCTTTCTTTTTCTCCTCGCCTTTCCTCTTCTCCAAGGTAGTAATGCCATTTTCTAGCTAACTAAGCATATCAAGTCATTTTGGAGGAAAATGCTAAGTATAGGTCATTTTATAGCTATCCTAGGTAGAATATATCATTTTGGAGGTAAGTAAGGTCATTGTGTCATTTTTGAGGAAAATAAGCTAAGTATAGGTCATTTTGGAGCTAAACCAAGGTTATTATGCCAATTTTTTACCTAAGTGAGCTAATTATGTCATAAATGAACTAGCTAAGCTAATTATAGATCATTATTGAGATATCCTAGGTAGTTATGCCAGTTTGTACCTAAGTGAGCTAATTATGTCGTAAATGAACTAGATAAGCTAGCTATAGATCATTATTGATCTATCCTAGGTAGTTATGCCATTTTCTAGCTAACTAAGCATATCAAGTCATTTTGGAGGAAAAAATGCTAAGTATAGGTCATTTTATAGCTATCCTAGGTAGAATATATCATTTTGGAGCTAAGTAAGGTTATTATGTCATTTTTGAGGAAAATAAGCTAAGTATAGATCATTTTGGAGCTAATTAGGTCATTTCTTAATATATCTATGCATTTGTTAAGCAAAACACTTGGGAAAACTTACCATCATCACGGAGGTGAAGGACCGGTCAGGTTTGCGCCAGGGTGAGATGTAGAAGGACCGGTCGGGGTTGCGACAGACGTAGAAGGATCGGTCGATGCTTGTCGAGAGGCACGCAACACCAAAGATCATTTGCAAGCAATGTCTTCTTAGCATGATGAAACTCAAATGTGAATACTAGTAACTAATGACCATTCAAATTAAACTCACCGTGGGTGCTATAGAAATATGGGGCATCGACGGAGGGGTCTGACCATTGTTCTGGCACACGGTCTACACATTTTCTTTTCACGAGTCATTCATATTAGTTTGTGATGAAACAAACATTACGTGCATGATTTAGCTAATATGCAAGAGAAACTTACCACGAGGAGCTCGTATAGGGCCCGGTGAGAAGCGTCGTTCCGGTTCCTCTCCTCCTCCAAGAGCCTAGCCGTCCTCTCCTCCATGTCCCTCTCCCTCTATGCCGCCTGCCTGTTTGCCTCCGCCAGAAGCTCCTGGGCCCTAGCCTCAATGGCAAGCTCCATTGGCCGTGGACGAGGCCTTATCTCACGATCAGAGCTCGTCTAGCGCTTCTTAATCTCCGGGAGAGTTCTAGGACAACGTATCAGTCCATCCCCAATGGCTATCGATCCATGGGGCCTCCCGCCACCAGATATCATCACGAGCTCTGGATCAAAAGGACTCTGGCTCGGGTTGAAGTCCTCCCCTTTCCTCGCTTTCCCGTCATCTCTGTACCTGATGAGCTTGTTGTGGGAGGAGATGTTGCTAAAGCTCTCTGGATGATCGAGGTCATCCTCACAGAATGCCTTGGCCTTCTTGTACGAGGCAGTATGGGCCATGGCATAGAGGTCGAATAGAGGTGGCACCTCCTTCTTGTGTTATCGTGCCTAAAAGGGAGGAACAAAATATTAGTTAAGGGCTCAAGCTAGCATGAAGAATGAAATTGCATGAATCATGAAGCAAACCACATACCCAGTGATCCCCGTACTCAAATAGGTTGGAGTTCCCTTGATGGTGTGGCACACCTCTCATTTGGGCATGCTTATCCTTGGCCTTGTTGTGTTCGGCTAGCCATTCGGGAGAGCATCACTCATCCACCAATGCCTCCCAACACTCCATCCTATCCGCACACCATCTCGAGGGCACCTAAGTTAGACAAGAGAAATTTCCGTGCTATGCCTACGAATCAAATCAAAGAAACTAAGTACAAGGCCTTAAGAACAAAAGATTACCTTCATTAACTTCTCCTTACTCAAATAATTTGTGTGGCACTTCTTCTTGGCCCTCTTAATGTTAGTGAAGGCGTAGTAGTCTCGAATAGCCTTCACCCAAGCCTCGTGTCGTAAGTTCTGAAGTAGGCGCTTGCACTCGGCTTCGAGAACAACAGCCGCTTTCGCCTCGTGTTCCTCAAGACACCTGTATAAGGTCTCCAATCAAACAAGACAACACTTATTAGTAGAATCACTAGGTGTTGTTGATTTTTAATACTGTAAAGGAGAAATTACCCAAAAGCGACATATCACAATGTCAGCCAACGTCTCGCACAAAACACCTTCGACCATCTCCTCCGATGGGGCTGGGGCAGCCATGTATAGCTCCCAGGGTTAGTCCTACCTGTGGAGCCTCACCCTCACCAGGCATCTAGACCTTCCCCGGGAAGTGGTGTCGGAGAAGCACACCAAGGACCTGGTTGGGCCTGCAGACACCACGCTCATGTTTCCAACCCCTGCAGTATGACAAGGCCAACACATTAGATATTAATTTGAAGAAACATGAAGGCAAAAGGTTAAAAAAGAGTAAATGCACTTACTTCTCCGCATTAGGCGCAATCGACCACCTCTGCTCGTAGGTCGTTGTCATGGATGGGAGCTTTGTACAACCATGCTGGTAGACCTTCTTGCCCTCCTCAACCAGCTCGCCCTCGCTATAGGTGTCCTCAGACAAGTTGTACTTGCCACCATGAGCATGGCTACTAGCCTCCGGAGTCACGTGGGACGAAGACTCTAGGACCCGAGTCTCCTGGGATGAAGACTCTGGGACCTAGTCTCCTGGGATGAAGGCTTGGTGACCCGAGGCTCGTCGACCCAAGGCTCGTGTACCGGAGTCCGAGACGGGTCCAAGTCATACGGGTCCACCTGAGACGAAGCACTCCTGTGGTCGGGAGAATCAGCTGGGGGTGGCGGCAAGGAAGACGCAGCAGCCTTCCTACCTCTAGCACCTCTCTTCGTCTTCCCTCGACCTCTCCCGGTCGAAGAAGAAGCACCCTCTGGTGTCTGCATGCAGTGTACCAGCGCTCTGTGGAGTTGCTGGGGTGGAATAATAGCACCCCTCCCATCACGCGCCGAGGAAGGAAGCTCAGAGGCCTCTTGACCCGAGCCCACCATCTGACAACACCTGCAATGACAAAGAGTGAACGAAATTAGATCAACATAAAAAATTGAATACCTAATAACATGAACTAATTAATAATATATATGTACATAATAATAATTGAATACCTCACATTACTAATATTAATCTTCATCGTCTATATATGCTCCGGGATCAATAAATGCATAATCATCATCACTATCAGTAATGACGTGCTCATTAGCATCATCAATAAATGCATCAACATGTGTAAGGCCTCTATGTAATTGGTCAAGCATTGTCAGGTCATCCGCAACAATAACCTCTTCTTCTTCCATCTCTTCTTGTTTTGGCTCAGGGGTGAAGTCGGGTTCACTGTCGCTATCGACCTCAATGTTCTGGGGTGAAGTAGAACGGTTCTTGAAATGTTTCTTGCAAACACGTGTTTCTTGGAAGAATTCTCCTTTATATGTGTCTAGGTTAATGTGAGGTTCATAATCATCTTCATTGAGGGGAGGTGGTCTCCTCAATGAATAGGTGTCAGGGGTCGGGGGTCATCGGCATCGGGGGTCAATGGCATCAGGGTCAGTGGCGTCGGCAGTCGGGGGTCAGTGGTGTCGGGAGTCAAGGGTCGGTGGTGTTGGCGTCGGTGGTCAGGGTTCGGTGGTGTCGGTGGTGTCGGTGGTCGGGGGGCGATGGCGTCGGTGGTCAGGGGTCCGGGGCATCGAGGGTTGGGGTCAGTGACGTCGGGGGTTGAGGATCGGTGGCATCGGAGGTTGGGGGTTAGTGGCGTCGGGGTTGGGGGCTCCTCTATTCTTCTTCTTCTTCCTCCTCTTCTTGTTCCACTTCTTCTTCCTTGTCTTCTTCTTCTTCTTCTTCTTCTTCTTCCTCTTCTTCCTCTTCTTCTTCTTCCTCATTTTCTAATTATTCTTATTTTCTTCTTCTTCTTTCAGAACGAAACCTAAAACTAATTAAAACCAAATTAAACTAAACGTAAACCTAAAACTAAAACAAACTAAATCTAAACTAAGAATAAACCTAAAACAAAAAAACAAAAAAAATAAGAGGAGGAGGAGGAGCTCACCGCGGGGTAGGGGGTCGGGCTGCCGGTGGAGGGGGCGGTGGAGGAGGGGGAGCCCCACCGTAGGGGAGGGGGTGGTGTCCTGGCCTTCCTCACGGTGGTGCTCGGGCGGCTGCCGTATGGGAGGGGCGTCATGGCCGGTGCGGCGGGGCGATGGGGTGACGTTGCCGGGGAGGCAGGGGCGCGAGTTTACGGGCGGCCTGGGCGGATTGTCCGGGTGGCGGGGCGGGGCGGGGCGGCTGGGCGGCAAGGCGGGGTGGGGTCCCTAGGCAGCGGCTCGGCAGGGTGGGGCGGCCGGGCGGCGGCGCTGCAGGGCGGGGCGGCCGGCGACGGGGCAGGCGAGCGGGGGTGACGCGGGGCAAGCGGGGCGGGGCCTGGGCAGGGCGACAGGGCAGGCGGGGCGGGGCGACGCGGGGCACGGCAGGGCGGGGCGGGGTGGCTTGGCGGCGGTGGGCGGCGCGGCCGAGCAGCAGCGCGGCAGGGCTGGGCAGGGCAGCCAGGCGGCGGGGCGGCGGGGTGGGGTGGCCGGCGACGGGGCAGGCGGGGCGGAGGCGGCTCGGGCACGGGGATGAGAGAGGGGAAAGAGAAAGGGAGATAGAAAGAGAGAGGGGAGAGAGATATTAGGTCACCTCTTTGTCGTCTGCTAGCAGACGGCAAAGAGCCTAGCTAGCAGACTTCTAACGGCCACTTTCTTTGCCGTCTGCTAGCAGACGGCACGTCTGCTAGTAGACAGCAAAGAAAGTGGTCGTTAGAAGTCTGCTAGCTAGGCTCTTTGCCGTCTGCTAGCAGATGGCAAAACTTCTATGTCGTCCGCTAGCAGACGGCAAACATGATCTTTGCCGTCAGCAGCATCTTTGCGGTTAGCTTTTTGCAAGTTGATGGCAAAGACCTTCTTTGTCGTTAGCTAGCAGATGGCAAAGAGCTGGCTAACGGCAAAGATGCTAATTCCAATAGTGCACTAGAGTTCTTGTATAAACAATAGTCCTCTTCATTCTTGTTGAAACCAAGGTCAACGATGACTTCATCAAAACGAATGTTCCAACTCCGAGCTGCTTGCCTCAATCCATAAATGGATCTCTTGAGCTTGCATATTTTACCAGCGTTAGTTGGATCGACAAAACCATCGGGTTGTATCATGTATACATCCTCTTTTGAATTTCCATGAAGGAAAGCCGTTTTGACATCCATCTGACATATCTCATAATCGAAATATGCAGCTATAGCTAGTATGATCGTCACCGACTTTAGCATCGCTACGGGCGAGTAGGTCTCGTCATAGTCAATACCTTGAACTTGTCCATAACCTTTCGCGACAAGCCGAGCTTTTTGGATCTAAACATTTCCATCCACATTGGTTTTCTTCTTAAAGACCCATTTGCAACCAATGGCAACTACGCCAGGAGGCGGATCAACCAAGTCCCAGACTTGATTGTCATCCATGGACTTTAACTCGGATCTCATGGCCTCTAGCCATGCTTCGGAATCTGGGCTCACCATCGCTTAAGCATACGTGGCCGGCTTGTCACTTTGTAGCAACAAAACATCGCGCATTTTCTGCAATCTTTCTGACCTCTGTGGCTCCGGTGCCAACTCCAGTACGGGTTCCCTGATCAACTCCGGTATGATCTCATCACCAGCCGAGTCGTCCCCGAGTGGATCTTGAAATTCTTCAATTCGCACCGTTCTCCCACTGGCCTCCTGATTGAGAAACTCTTTCTCTAGGAAAACCCCGTTCCGAGCAACAAACACTTTGTTCTCTTCTCGGTTGTAGAAGTTATATCCCAAGGTTTCCCTCGGATATCCCATGAATATGCATTTATCCGACTTGGGTGTAAGCTTGTCCGACACGAGTCGCTTGACAAATGCTTCACAACCCCAAATCTCTAGAAAAGACAAACTAGGACTCTTCCCAATCCACATCTCATGTGTTGTCTTGTCTACGGATTTTGATGGTACCATATTAAGTGCGAAAGCTGCAGTTTCAAGAGTGTATCCCCAGAATGACAAGGGTAAGTCCGATTTGCTCATCATTGACTGGACCATGTCCAACAAGGTTCGATTTCTCTGTTCTGACACACCATTTCACTATGGTGTACCCGAAGGTGTGAGCTGAGGTACTATACCTCGACTTTTCGGATGATTATCAAACTCTTGGCTCATGTACTCACCTCCCTGATCTGACCGTAGAAGTTTTATCGTCTTGCCGAGCTGATTTTCAACCTCGTTCTGAAACTCTCTGAACTTTTCAAAAGTTTCCGACTTGTGCCTCATCAAATAGATATATCCATATCTACTCAAGTTGTCGGTAAAAGTCATGAAGTACTGATAGCCACCTCTGGCCGTTGTGCTCATTGGACCACACACATCACTGTGTATAAGCTCCAACAGCTCGGACGCCCTCTCGCAACTCTTTCAAAAAGGAGACTTAGTCATCTTGCCAAGCAAGCATGATTCACATGTCTCGAACGACCCAAAGTCGGATGAAGTTAGGAGTCCATCATCATGGAGCTTCTTCATGCGTTTCAGACTAATGTGTCCAATCCAGCAATGCCAGAAGTATGTCGGATTTATCAAATTAGGCTTATGTGTCTTGACATTCACGTTATAGTCTGGTTCCATTTCTAGATTTAAAATAAATAGCCCATCTACTATGGGTGCATAGCCATGGAATGTTCCATTCAAATAAAATGAACAACCATTGTCCTTTATATTGAATTCATAACCTTGACTCATCAAGCATGAGGCAGAAATAATGTTCCGACTAAGTGCGGGAATGTAATAACAATTATTCAATTCCAAAATAAATCCAGAAGGAAGCTTGAGCTGCATAGTGCCAACCTCCAACGCAGCAACTCTTGCTTTGTTGCTGACCCTGATGTCAATCTCCCCTTGTGCCACACGCCTAGTTCTTACCAGCCCCTGCATCAAGTTGAAAAAATGAACAACCGATTCGGTATCAAATACCCAAGATCTACTAGGTATGTAAGCAAGGTAAATGTCTATAACATATGTAACAAGTGTACCTTTGCCTGAAGAAGCATCTCCGGCCTTCTTGTTGTGCTCAGCAAGCCACTTGCTACAGTTCCTCTTCTAGTGACCAGCTTCCTTGCAGTGAAAGAAAATGGTCTTTGAGTTCGGTCCGGACTTTGGCTCAGTGGCGGAGACAGTCTTCTCCATGCCCTTTGCCTTACCTTTTTTCTTGGACCAACTCCTATTGAACTTAGCCGAGTTCTGCACCATCAACACTTGATGCGTGCCTTTCTTAATATCTTGCTCTGCCACCTTGATCATCCCATGCAATTCAGTGAGCTTCTTATCCATGTCGTGCATATGATAGTTCGAGACGAATTTCCCATAGCTAGGTGGAAGAGAACCCAAAATTGCATCTGGGGATAGCTCGTCCCCAAATGGGAAGCCTAACTGATCCAAAGCTTGCATGTACCCGATCATCTTGATCACATGCGGGCTCAGTGGATCACCCTCTTCAGCTTACAATCTATCAAGGACTGCTAGACGTTGAACCTTTTGGTCCTAGCCCGCACCTGAAACATGCTCTTCAAACTCTCTATCATATTGCAAGCCTGAATGTTTTGGAAATATTATTGCAAATCGGGCTCCATACAAGCCAGCATGAGGCAGCTGATCTTGTTTGATTCATCAATGAGTTTTTGGTGGGCATTCTTGGTTGTGGCGTTAGCATTCTCGGCAGGTTCCTCTAGAAGTGGATCCTCTAGAACATGTTCCTTTTTGTCGTGCTTGAGAACAATTCTCAGATTTCTATACCAGGTGGTAAAGTTTGTTCCATTCAGTTTATCCTTTTCTAGAATTGATTTCAATGCAAAGTTGGCTTGAGTAGGTGGTGCCATTAATCTACAACAGAAAATATGCAATCACAAAGCAATTTGTTTATGTAGAGTAGTTCAAGCCTTACACAGAACTACTCCCACTGAAGTCAGCATCCCTCCGCAAACTCTCAATGATTCAGGACCCGTCTAGCGCGAGCGACTAGTGAGCTTTAGCATCACTGCTAGCCAACTTGCCTATTCGGTAAGCAACTCCTTGCTAATTGTATCTCTATACTACTCCTGTCGGTTGGGTAGGTATCTCATACCCCGGCTCCCAACCTTCTCTACCACAAGGCCCAAAGCTGTTTTGATAGCCTTGTCAAGTTAACCCGATGCGGTGCATGTCCGTGTCCGACACAAACCCTCCAGTTCAAGGACACCTAGTAGCACCTCAATTTTATGAGCCCACCACTAGACGTACTTGACGTGCGAAGGTGCAACATCTGGAATGGCAATGTGCTTGATATTAATGAGAGATCTTTCTACCAAACTAACATGCATAGAAACAAGATGCAATATCAATCACATATAAACATAAATATGTGAAATAGTATGGCTCCTTCTTGGGCGTCCTTCCATGGCCGGTTCCTACTCCGATGACCAAGGCGGAACTCCATCTTGTCCATCACGCCAGGATACCAAACCCTCGAACTTGATCTTTGTCCTCCAACTACTACAACTAGTAATGAATTTACAAAGAATCACAGCAGGTCGTTATACAATATAAAGATAGCACTTTCGCTCCTGCCGGCTGACAATCATGACATGTAGGTCATGTTAAGTTACACATATGCATCACATACATATGATCCATACTATTCACATCAAACCTGCAAAACAAACTTATGCATAGAATCGCATTCTACTAGTTTGTGTGATCATCTACGAAATACTAGGCACAAGGCAGGTCATGTTAAGTAAAGGTAAGAAGTAACCACAAGGTGAGTCGATCGAGACGTGGATGTGTTACCGAAGTTCCCTCCTTTTAGGGGAGGTACGTCTCCGTTGGAGCGCTGTGGAGGCACAATGCTCCCCAAGAAGCCACTAGAGCCACCGTATTATCCTCACGCCCTCGCACAAGGCTAGATGTTGTGATTCCACTGGTGGTGCCCTTGAAGGAGGTGACGGAACCTTTACAAACAAGATTGAGGCGATCTCCACAACTTAATTGGAGGCTCCCAAACCACCACGAAGCTTCACCACAATGGAATGTGGCTTCGAGATGACCTCTTTCGTCTAGGTTTCCCAAACACCCAAGATTAACAAGATCCAAAAAATATTACTGGGGGGAATCAAATATCTCTTGGTGGAAGTGTAGATAAAGGCCCTCTCCTCCAAACGCTAGAAGATCAGCAAGTTTTGAAAGCTAGGGAGAGGGATCGGGCAAAAATGACCTTTACGGAAACAATGGAGGTTGGGGGGTAAGAGGTAGGTCTTATTTGGAAAGAATGTTGTGTTCTACCGTAGGTGCATCGCATGGAAATCAAAATTTCCCTACGCACAAAACATCCAAGAACATGCTACGGAGATGGATCACAGATGTTTACCACTAGATGCGTAGTGTCGTGCAGCGGAAGTAGAGTTGGGGCAGCACGTTTGTGTGGTCTGTCTCCTCCTCATCCGAGCTCCCTCGAACAGCCGTTCTGATCTCTCTGGAACAGCCGGTCTCCGGATCCCACGTACAGGTTCGCCAAAGCAGCGCAAGTGCACTGCCTCTAATGGTATCCGCACGTGCTGGAGGAACACCCGTGTGGCGGACTGCTAGGTCCGATCACACGGTCGACGGCGGCGAGTCGAGGTGTCTAGTTGCAACTCATGCAAAGCCCTAATGACGGCGCCGAAGCGATCAACCGGATGGGCGTGCCGCACCTCCACTATATATAGGCATCCAGCGCGGGCTCAACTCTTGGGCCTCGCACGGATCCAAAAGCCCATGTGTTCCATCCCTTAAGCGTGCGACCCTTTAGGTTCTCGTCCACTTGGTCGCGAGTCAGATGACATCTGACTTGACCGGTCGGTAGCGGCCTCTAGCAAGACGTGCCGACTCCAAGTGTCCGATGAAGCTGGTTAGGCGAACCTGTACTTCACACTTCTGTTCCCTTGGCCACACGATATATGTTGTCATGCACAAGGCGACATGGTCATCCTTGTTATAGCACGACCTCTTTCTCGTTCCGGTGAATCTGACCAACACTTCAGATTATCTCATAATCATTTTCGTATGGCCATGCTTATCTAGGTCGGATCACCCGAGGGGGGCCAAAGTATATCTCTCCTGGTAGGAGGGGCAAATCCCATCTTGCTCGACCATGTCTCGCAGCATGGGTCTGGACAAGCCCAAAACCTACCTTTGTAACTACCAAGTCACGGAGTAGCGTTTGGTCGTCCCAAAGAAAGTCTGTCACCATCCTGAGTACATGCGCCAGCTCAGCTCTTAGGACATAGAACGTATGTTGTACTAGAGACTCACAGATGACCTATCGTTGTGTCTCTTAGTTGGGTTTGTCCAACTCAGACCTTATCTCGACTCGGATCCGACTATGTCGAATCCGACCAGACCTTTCTGAGTCCATATTATCCGGCTAGCATCCAATGCTACATGGTCTGTGAGACCGGACCATCCACCGTGTCATATGCTAGTCTAACTAGTTGCGCGTCCATACAACCCTTTCAATTAGGGACCATTTAGGTCAGTCATCATACAATGCATAGTCTCACAAACAAGTCACATACTTGTTAATACACATCAATGATAATGTCCAAGGACTATCTTTATTCATAAACACATAGGAAATATCATCATACATGATTGCCTCTAGGTCATATCTCCAACAAAGAAGACCTCCTTTATATAGGGGGCATAATCCAATTGTTTTTCTGCCCTGTGCCCACAGCTAAGCGGTACTACCGCTTGGGCGGTACTACTAGCATTGCCCTAGAACTACACACAATGTAGGGGCGGTAGTGCCGCCGGAGCGGTACTACCGTCCACCCTAGTAGTACTACCTCTTATGGCAATAGGGAGGGGAGGCTGCAGCAGTAGAGGAGGCGAGGGCGGCAGGACCGCCTAAGTGGTACTATTGCTCTAGTGTCGCTCTACTACCTCTTAAGGAATTATGGAAACAGAAAGTTGCATGTAGGGATTCCCCTAAGCGGTACTAGCAACAGTAGTAGGAGCGGTATTACTGCTTAAGCGGTACTACCGTTCTACTAGCGAATAAGGAATGTGGCAACAGAAAATTGAACAGCTGAGAATCCCTAAGCAGCAGTACATCGGCAGTGCCGAGCACAACTACCATGGCCACTAGCGGTACTACCGCTTGTGCGAAACAAAACTGTCCATAGAAAATAGAGGAACAACACTATGTTGTGGGAAGTGAAAGTGGTTCATATGAGGTTGTGTATGTGTTGATTCCACCCATACCTTTGCAATATGGATCCCCTCTTAATAGGATGGTTTTCCTATGATTCAAATCGATCGATAACTAAATCGTCAAGAACAATTGTCTTCACTCTTCACCACTCAGGGGTACAAACCATCTGATGCTGAGTCATGACATCTGAAATGCTCAAGCACATGGTTAGTCCGTATATTGCATTATCGTTAATCATCAAAACCACTAAGGGAGAAATATGCCCTAACACCAGCTTCCGACTCGTTGAAGGGGCGAGTGAGATGCGTTAGCCCACGCACGTGGGATGCCACAACTTTTTATTTTTTATTTTTTCTTTTTTATGTTTTATGTTTTATTTTTTGCTTTATTTTTGTACCTTTCTTTATACTTTAAAATAGTCTATATGTATTAAAAAACACTACAAAAACATTTTGAAAAATATTGAACAATTATTTTAAAAAGGTTAATCAAGCATTCAAAAAATGTTTAACATGTATAGAATAATTGTTGATCATGTATAAAAAAAACTTAAACAAGTATTTGAAAATGTTAATAAAGCATTCGGAAAATGTAGGTTCGGACCTAAGGTTATTGTCGAACAATATATCTTCCCATGTAGCTATGCTATTAGAGTACAAGTATAGTATCCCACAAAAGTAATAACATGACTAGTTGGTATCAGATGAGAATAGTCATAGTGAAGAGTAACACAGCACTACTAGGGAAAAGCCTATAGGTGGAGATTTAACAGTAGTGCGGCTTAGAGGAACGTGCTACTTCTACTTTGTAGTAGCATGTGTAAATAAACGAGCTACCACTCCACATTTAGCAGTAACGTGGGGGAAGAAAGGGCACTACTGGTATGATTACCCACCCGACTATGCAGAGTAGCAGCGCGGGGCGAGGAAGCACACTACTGCTAAATAGTTTAGCAGTAGCACATTTTGGAAATACTTGCTACAAGTAATCTCAAATTGTGCCACCTGGTCAGCCCCGCTTAGCGGCATCGCATCTTTATTTGTCACGCTAATGCTAGTGCTCTTTGCCGTAGCGCATTTCCAGGAAGCGCGCTACTGCTAATGCACAACAACCACCTTTCCACACCCACTCTCCCCCCTTCATCTGTCCCTCACTTTCTCTCACACTTTCTTCTCCCCCATTACTACTAGCTCATATTTTTTTCTCTCTTCCACAACACTGCCATGGGGAAGTTCAACAGCGCATTGTCCGCCTGGAAAGTTAGGGTGAAACGATCAATTTACAAGAAAGAACCCTACTCCAAGATTTTTGTGGAAATCCCACACTTTTGGAAGAGGAATTCGAAAAATTCAAGGAAACTTGCGCTACCGAAGATGCCAAGTGTATATCCAAGAAATTTCAGGGGTTTCAGGAAAGGAACACTAGGAACCACTGCCTCAGAAGCCATGGTTACATTGGCAAGAAACCCATATGGGATAAGGATGACTTTAAATGTGAATCCCACGAGATCCCAGACCCCTTGGAGTTCACCGACCCGCTGGAGCATGACTTCGTCAGGGCTCGGTACAAGTGGGACAAATAAAGAAAGGTTTTCTACACAGACGAGCCCACAAGGAACTTGATGAGAATACTAGTAATTACCACCTTATATTAGCTTATGATCAATTCGAATACACATTGTAGTAACATTTGTGATAGAGGTGAAGTTGTCCCTGTCTTCCGATGAGATGTGACTATTGTTTAGAGTGGAGTAGACTTTGACGATCCGACTACGAACGTGTGAAGACGTCGCACGTTAGCAATCGCTAAAGCAACTCCGAGAGGTTATTGACCATGCCGGAGCATGATCAACCTAACCACGAGGGTCTATTTCCTACATGCAAACGAAGAACAAGTAAGAAACTAAAATTGCAATCTAGATATTGCGAATATAAGAGGAAAGCTTTATTGAGGAAAGTGGGGTTATGTGTCGTCTTGGTCTGGTCGTAGAACACAAAAGAAGGACGCAAAGTTTCAGCTATGGCGAACTTGTAATCTAAACAAAACTCAAGTCTAAACGGCACCCTAAGGGATGTATATATGGGGAAATAGAGGGGGATTTTCGTGACCCCTTGGAGGAGGGTTCCGAAAACAACCCTAACTTAGTTCCCCCACACATACGGACTCTAAAAATAGCCTACGATGTAGTATTTCGAAATTATATGGGCCTAACCCAAAACTAAGATGATGCATCACCCATAATCTCCTATGGACGAATTTATGAAGTGGCATCATGTATATTTCATCCAAGCCTTCACGATGTCCTTATAGTGGCTTCAAAGTGCTCAAAACACCACTCGAAACTCCGTTGTTCTTTCCCGCGCACGCGCCTTCTTCTCCATGCATGATCCCCCTCCAATGGCCATCCTTCTTGTCCATGCTAGATCCTTCATTCATAAGTAAAACAAAACTATCTAATTTAGGCAGCATCATATGTTCGTGAACATTCGAAGGATTTCCAAGAAACAAAAGTACCTCGTAATTCAATTGGCGTGTGCGTGCTCTAGTAATTCGTCCAGTGTGTATAGGAGCAGGGGTTGTTGGTGTAATAAAGGTATATATGTCCTCATCAGCCTCCCCTTATTGAAATGAAGTCGTGCTCGACAGAAGATCATCTTCCTCACCCAAATAAGGCTTGAAATCTGCAACGTTAAATGTGGGACTAACCCCAAAATCTGCAGGCAGCTCAAGTTTATATGCATTATCATTTATTTTCTCTAACACCTTAAAAGGACCATCAACACGTGGTATTAACTTCGACTTGTGCAAATCAGGAAATCTATCCTTACGCAAATGTAACCAAACTAGATCTCGAGGTGCAAAGACAACATGTTTTGTACCCTTATCTAGAGCAAGTTTGTATTTAGCATACATACGTTCAATGTTTTCCTTAGTTAAATCATGCATTTTCAATCAATTCAGCACATTGTTCAGCATCAAAATTAACCTTCTTCAAAGATGGAAGAGGCAACAAATCAATGTGTGTATGAGGTATGAAACCATACACAATTTCAAAAGGGCACATCTTAGTAGTAACATGCAATGAACTGTTATAAGAAAATTCAATATGAGGCAAGCATTCTTCCCACATCTTCAAGTTATTCTCCAAAACAACCCTAAGCATAGTAGATAATTTAGTTTCGGGTGACTACTTCAGTTTTTCCATCAGTTTGGGGTGGCATGTAGTACTAAAAAGAAGTTTACTCCCCAACTTAGCCCATAAACATCTCCAAAAGTGGCTAATAAATTTAGCATCACGATCTGAAACAATTCTATTTGGCACACCATGCAAGTGGATAATTTCAGGAAAGAACAAATCAGTGAAATTAGTAGCATCGTTAATTTTATGACATGGTATCAAGTGTGCCATTTTTGGAAATCTATCCACGACAAAAAATATGCTATCCCTCCCCTTCTTTGTTCAAGGTAAACCTAAAAGAGAGTCCATAGATATATCCTCCCAAGTAACACTAGGTATAGGCAAAGGCATATATAAACCATGAGGAATGAGTCGTGACTTAGCTTTTTAACATGTAGTGCAGCGAGCAACAAATGCTCAACATCTCGTCGCATCGCCAAAAGGAATGTGTAGCAAGTACGTCCTCCGTCGTCTTCATGCCAAAGTGTCCCATTAATCCCCCTCCATGCACCTCCTACAACAACAAAAGATGAACAGAGCTAGCTGGAATGCATAGCTTGTTAGCACGGAACACAAATCCATCATTAATGATGAACTTGTTCAATGTTCCCCCTACTTTAGAATTCCTGAACACATCTTTAAATTCATCATCATGCACATATTGATCTTTGATGTTCTCCAAACCTAATATTTTAAAGTACAGTTGTGAAAGCATAGTATAACGACGAGACAATGCATCAGCTATAACATTTTCTTTACCCTTCTTGTGTTTAATGACATAAGGGAAAGCCTAGATGATTTCAACCCATTTAGCATGTTTATGGTTCAGTTTTTCTTGACTTTTAATATATTTGAACGATTCATGATCAGAATGTATAACAAATTTTCTTTGGACCATACATAATGTTGCCATGTTTCCGAAGTCCGAACATGAGCATATAGTTCCTTATCGCAAGTAGAATAAATCGTACTAGGCCCACTTAATTTTTTAGAAAATTATGCAACAGGTTTACGATTTCTAATAACACACCTCCTAATCCAATTCCACTAGCATCACATTCAAGCTTGAAACTCTTATTAAAATCAGGAAGTTAGAGTAAGGGAGCATGTGTTAACTTATCTTTCAATACCGTGAAGTCTTCTTCCAGTGTGGTACCCCAAGCAAAAGGCACAACTGAAAGCACATTTCTCCCTTGATGGTTTTGGTAATTAATAACAACATATATGTCATTGAACTAATGTTTCCACTAAGCATATTTTAGGAAAAGTTCAATGATGGGTTGGCAAAAGGATTATGGAATACCCGAAGATGCAAGGAAATAGATTGGCAAAGCTTCAAGCAAGAGGACTCTACATTTTACTTTGTGAGAAATCACTTTGAGTCCATAGGAAAGCGAATACTATTAAAAGGGGGTAAGATATAGTTGGTGAACAAAATGCTCATACATACACAAGTGATACTCACCACATTCACCCACAAGCTCTTCCACAAAATTTTGTCCAAAGCCAAATATCCAAAATCGGTGCAACCAACACTCCCCACTCGGTGCCACCGATTCTCAGCCTCAAACAGACTCAAGCCAAACCCTAGCCCATCGGTGCAACCGATTCTGATTTGGTGCCACCGAGTTTGGGTTGCCAACATTCTATTACACAAATTAACAAAATCCGTCCGACCGAGTTTGTTGAATCGGCGTCACCGAGTGTGGCAATCTAACTGTTGGTCACCTTATCGGTGCAACCGAGTTTTATGTATTGGTCTCACCGAGATTCAAAGTTGCTACCTTTTAGGCAACTTGATACCACCGAGATTAACACATCGGTGTCACCGAGTTGGACATATCAGGTGTAAGGGTTGGATTTTTGGAGATGTCTATATATACCCCTCCACCACCACTCACTCGCAAGAGAAGCACTTAGAACAGACCCCCACTCATACCAACAGATTTTTGGAGAGAGAGCCACCTACTCATGCGTTGAGATCATGTCATTTCATTCCAACCATATGAATCTTGATTTCTAGCCTCCCCAAGTTGCTTTCCACCCAATCAATCTCTTCCACCATAGCCAAATCTGTGAGAGAGTGATTGTGTGTTGAGGAGTCTATCATCTTGAAGCACAACAGCAAGGAGTTCATCGACATCATCGAGCCCATTACCTTTTGGAGGGTGGTGCCTCCTAGATTGGTTAGGTTTCGCTTGGGAGCCTCCTACTTCGTGTTGTGGAGTGAACCAAGAAGTTTGTTAGGCCAAGGAGATTGCCTACATCATGAAGATTTACCCTGAGTTAGGCTAGTCCTCCATGGACGTAGGCCATCATGGTATAGTCAAGGTTGCTTCTTCGCGGAACCCTCCATGGGTAGAGCCCTTCGTGGACTCTCGCGACTATTACCCTCCATGATTTGAAGACTCCATAAATGTGGATGTACGACAGCACCACCTATCAGAACCACGCGAAAAATCCTCGTGTCTCCAAATTGTGTTTGATCTTCCTACCCTTCCTTTACAACTCATTCTTGTCTTTACTTTCCACTGCTATATTCATAAACATGCATGTGTAGGGTGTGCTTGACTTGTTATGAATGCTAAAATCTGCCACCACTTAAAATTGGGAAGAAATAGATTTTTAATTTGTCATGTAGTCTAATCCCCCCTCTAGACCTACTTTTGATCCTAAAAGTGGTATTAGAGCTTTGGTCTCCATTGCATTGGTTTCACAACCTAGGATAGTATGGCGTCTAGTGAGGGAAATTATCACCATAGAGGTTCGTACTTTGATGGCACTAATTTTGCTAGTTGGAAGCACAAAATGAAAATGCATCTTCTTGGTCATAACCCCGCCATTTGGGCTGTTGTTCATGTTGGATTGCAAGGTGAATTCTTTGTGGATGGAAGGGAACCAGATCGCGAAGTGACTGCGGATGAATTGAAGATGTAGCAATTAAATGCTCAAGCATGTGACATTCTCTTAAACTGCCTATGCCCCCACAGAATTCAGCAAAATCAGCCGTCTTGAGAATGCAAAAGAGATTTGGGATAGGTTCGTTGATATGCATGAAGGTACCAAATCTGTGAGAGAGTCCAAGTTGGATGTTCTTCAAAGTTAGCTTGACAAGTTCAAGATGAAGGATGGTGAAGGAGTCGCTAAGATGTACTCTAGGCTACATCTCATCATCAATTAGATTGTCGGCTTAGGAAGCGAAGACATGGCCGACAAATTCATCATCAAGAAGATACTTTGAGCTTTGGATGATCAATATGATACCATATGCACATTGATCCAAATGATGCCCAACTACAAAGATCTCAAGACAATGGAAGTGATTGGAAGGATTGTTGCTCATGAGATGACACTCAAGGACAAGGAAGAGCTTCACCACAAGTCTAGTGGTGCTTGCAAGGCCACAAGTGATGCTCCTACAACTTCAAGCAACAAACTTGTCACAAATGAAGAGATAAGCCTCGTGGTCAATAAATTCAACAAGTTCTACAAGAATAGAGGCAAAGATCGACGCTCAAACTCAAGATATGAAGAGAAGCGTTCGTCAAGTCGTGGCCAAAACTAATACAATTGTGGGAAGCCCGGACACTACTCCAATGAGTCCACGACTCCTTACAAAAGGAAAGAAGAGTCAACAAGAAGACGAAGCTCAAGAGACGAGTCACCTCGAAGAGAGAGGAGTAGAGATGATCGTTATGAACGAAGACCCTCAAGGAGAAGTAGGGCCTCGCACAAGAAGAACAAGTACACCAAGAGCAACTCAATAAGAAGACATCAAACTCATGTTGGTGAATTGGTTTCCGGATCCGAATCCGACTACCACTCTGAGAGAAGCTACCACTCCAACTCCGACTATAGTCAAGATGAAGGTGTTGCCGGACTTGCACTAGTAACAACTGACTCCTATGACTTATTTGATTCACCAAATGAAGGGAGTGGATGTTGCTTCATGGCTAAAGGCCCCAAGGTATCACACCCCGAGTATCTTGATTTCAATAGTGATGAGGATGACTTATTAATTGAAGATGACTTGCTATTTGACAAATCTAGTAATGTTAGTCAAGATGAACTTGCTAGTAATCACTCTAGTCTAGATAAGTTGTGTGATGATGATAAGTTGGAAATAGAACGACTAACTCTAGAACTAAAAACTCTTAAGTTAGCTCATGAGTCTACTCCACAACATCATACAGAGCTTTAAAGGACACATGAGAAGCTCCACTTATAGAAGCTCAATTTAGAGCAAGAGCATGAGTTCCTTAAAGTTATCAATGACGATCTTTAAAAGAAGATTTCCTCTTATCTAGCCAAACGACTTCTCTTGTCTACGTTCATGCCACAAGTTAATACTAAGCAAACTAGTAACAAAGGCAAGAAAGGTTCTCCAACTAGTAGCAATAAAAATGATAAATCCAATGATATTACTTCTAGTAGTTCTATTGATCCCACTAACTCTTCTCTTAGCCAAGTTACACTTGAGCAATAAAATGAACTTTTGAAAGGGATTATAGAGAAAGGTATCTACAAGAGTCTTTCCAGGTGCAAACAATTTGAGGAGATTGTACGCAAGCATGGAGGATACCAGAAGAACCATGGCATTGGTTACTTCAACGCTAATGGAGTTGAATGGGAAAAAGGTCAATAACCCAATCCCAAGTTTGTTCCTCAAAAGGAGAAGTATGAATATACTCTTCCCAAGGGAACAAAGGCTCAAGATGACCTTCCACCACAAGACCCCAAGCTCAAGGGCAAGAACAAGCTTGAAGAGGACATTGACTCATATGAAGATGAATCCCGAGCTATGGTGAAGTGGGTTCCCAAGGCTACTACAAGCTCAACTTCTACAAGTGCTACTTCAACACCAAGGATCCCCATCAACTTGATGTGGGTCCCCAAGAAGAAGAACTAGAGAAATTCTTGAGGGGTGACTCCGCCAATGAAATTCACTCATATATGTTATTGGCAATAACTAGTTGCAATCAACATCAACATCATGCAATAGTTCAAGGAATCACACATTCTCTCAAAGGTAAGCAAGGGACAAGGTAATCATCAAATCAATGGACATCATCATGTATGCTTTGTACTCCATGTCCATAGTTATCCTTGTATTTGTCTCTTGTGTTTTGGGACTAACCCATGTAGGTGAGAAGAGTAATGAATCAACACGAATGCTCCCAACTCATGGTGATCTTCATCAACATTGAGGATCCACCACTACTTCACCTGCATGAAGTCTTCATCGACAAAACCCAAGGTTAGTTTATCCCTCCTATGGGGGGGTGTCACATCAAGGGGAAGATTTACTCTAAGACTTGAGTCAAAGTATCTCATAGTATGTGACAACATTACATGCTTTATGTAAAAGTGGTAACCCCGCTTGTGCCTAAACAATGAGTAGGACCTGTGATCATGTAACGCCCAAGATGCAATCCTATCCTTATTTTGGCTCGAGGGCCTCGACAGGGATATGAGCGCATCTCGTTGTTTTGAAAGAATGGATATCATTACAAGTACATGTACGGAAGAGATGAGTATATGGAATTGGCTTATAGTCACCACAAGCTACATCAAGATCACATCAATACAACAACATCATATAGAAGAGCAAGGTCCGACTATGGACGAAATCAAACGATAAAATGACGTCCATCCTTGCTATCCCAGGCTGCCGCCTAGAACCCATCCTAGATCGATGAAGAATAAGAACTCCAAATCAAAACAAGCATCACGCTCACGTCAAATCATCACATTACATGTACTTGCAACTATTGTTTGTAGAATTTGTGAGCCACAGAGACTCAGCAATCTGATTTCCAAGGGTATCAAGACTATTAAAGCTTAATGGGTGAGGTATGGTTAAGTGGTGAGGCTGCAGCAAGCAACTAAGCATTTATTTGAGTGGCTAACTTATGAATACAGAAAGTAAAGTGGGTGGTCTACTCATATGTCTCCATGGTATCCACTTTTCCAAACTCTTTAGCCCTTGTTTTGGACTCTAATTTGCACGATTTGAATGGAACTAACCCGGACTGATGCTATTTTCAGCATAATTGCCTTGGTATTATTTTCGTGCAGAAATAAAAGTTATCGGGTTGTCCTAAAATTTAAGAAATTTTTTTTGAATTTAATAAAAAAAATTGGCGCAAGAATCAACCATAGGGGGGCCACCTGCAGGACACAAGCCTGCTAGGCGCGGTCACCCCCCTTTCCGTGCCTAACAGGCTTGTGGGGCCCTCGTGCCTCCTCCGACCTCCTCTCCAGCTCCATATAACACTATTCACGGAGAAAAAATTAGAGAGAAGAGTTCATCACGTTTCATGATACGGAGCCGCCGCCACCTCCTATTCTTCCTCGGGAGACCAGATCTGGAGTCCGTTTTGGGCTCCGGAGAGGGGAAATCGACGTCGCCGTCATCACCAACCATCCTTCATCACCAATTCCATGATGCTCTCCACTGTTCGTGAGTAATCCCATCGTAGGCTTGCTGTAGGTGATGGGTTGGATGAGATTTATCATGTAATCGAGTTAGTTTTGTTAGGATTTGATCCCTAGTATCCACTATGTTCTGAGATTGATGTTGCTATGACTGTGCTATGCTTAATGCTTGTCACTAGGGCCCGAGTGCCATGATTTCAGATCTGAACCTATTATGTTTTCATGAATATATATGTGTTCTTGATCCTATGTTGCAAGTTGTAGACACCTATCACGAGTTATGATCCGCATCCCCCAGGGTGACAATAACTGGGATTCTTTCCGGTGATTACTGTAGTTTGAGGAGTTCATGTATTCACTACGTGCTAATGCTTTGGTCCGGTTCTCTATTAAAAGGAGGCCTTAATATCCCTTAGTTTCCATTAGGACCCCGCTGCCACGGGAGGGTAGGACAAAAGATGTCATGCAAGTTCTTTTCCATAAGCACGTATGACTATATACGGAATACATACCTACATTACATTGTTGAATTGGAGCTAGTTCTGTGTCACCCTATGTTATAACTGTTGCATGATGAATGCCATCCAACATAATTATCCATCACTGATCCATTGCCTACAAGCTTTCCATATATTGATCCTTGCTAAGTTACTCCTCCATTGCTACTGTTGCAATCACTACCAAACTGCTACTATTACTTTTGTTACCGTTACCGTTACTTCCATACTACTTTGCTACTAAATACTTTGCTATAGATATTAAGTCTTACAGGTGTGGTTGAATTGACAAATCAGCTGTGAATACTCAAGAACATTCTTTGGATCCCCTTTTGTCGAATCAATAAATTTGGGTTGAATACTCTACCCTCGAAAACTATTGCGATCCCGTATACTTGTGGGTTATCAAGACCTTTTTCTGGCATCGTTGCCGGGGATCATAGATCTATTCTCTGGGTCACTTGGGATTTATATTTGTTGATCACTATGATGAATCTGAAAGATCCAAAAACCAAGATCTATCCCTCTACTACGAGGGGAGGTAAGGAACTGCCATCTAGCTCTGCACTTGATTCGCCTTTTGTTATGAGTAAGTTTGTGACACCACCACTTGCTAGTAATTCTGATAAGTCGCAAGTAATTGATGATGCCACTTCTACTATGCATGACTATTATGATGATACTTTGATTGATAATATTGTACCACTGGGTGATTTTCTTGATGAACAAATTGCTAGAGCCAATGCTGAAAATTATGATACTTCTGAAACTGATGAAATTATTGAAACTAAACAGTTTGAGACACCTTCTAGACCTAGCTCTCCTAGATATGAATTGCCTGATATTCCTAAGGGTTATGTTATGGAAGGAGAGGTAGCTAGGGACTTTCTTGCTTGTAATGATAGAGATGATCTTAAGAAATTACTATGCATGTGGAAAGAAAAATCTTTGAATGCTAGAACGAAATATGATCCTAAGTTTGCTACTTCACCTATCTTTGTTAGTGATAAGGATTATGAGTTCTCTATCGATCCTGAGTTAATTACTTTGGTTGAATCTGATCCTTTCCATGGTTATGAATCTAAAACTGTTGTGGCACATCTTACTAAATTGAATGATATAGCCACCCTATTTACTCATTAGGGAAAAATTCGTTATTACTATATCCTTAAGTTGTTTCCTTTCTCATTAAAGGGTGATGCTAAGATATGGTTCAATTCTCTTGCTCCAAGTTGTGTGCGTAGCCCCCAGGATATGATATATTATTTCTTTGAAAAATATTTCCCTTCCCATAAGAAACAAGCTGACTTGCAGGAAATGTTTAACTTTGTGCAAATTGAAGAAGAGAGTCCCCCACAAGCTTGGGGAGGCTTCTCCAATTACTTAATGCTTTGCCTGATCATCCTCTCAAGAAAAAAGAAATACTTGATATCTCTTATAATGGACTAACCGACGCTTCTAGGGACCATCTAGATAGTTGTGTTGGTTGTGTTTTCAGGGAACGAACTATTGAACAAGATGAAATACTATTGAATAGTATATTAAGCAATGATAATGATTGGACTATTCCCGAACCACCTTCGGAGCCAACTCCAAAAAAAAGAGGTATTCTACTTCTAAGTCTTGAAGATATGCAAGAGGCAAAGAAATCTATGAAAGAAAAAGGTATTAAAGATGAAGATGTTAAGAATTTACCACCTATTGAAGAAATACATGGCCTTGATTACCCGATACAGGTAGTAGAGGTAGAATATCTTCGTAGATTTGATGACAGCGATATTCCTTATAGCAAGTCTGCTAGCCAATGCTTGGATGAGTTTGATAATTTTGTTGTTAAGCAAGAAAATTTTAATGCTTATGTTAGTAGAAAATTGAAACATAATTCTTTCATGCTTGATTGCTTAGGTGATTATATGAGTAGAACTATCAATGATATTAAACTAATTAGTAAACATGCTTACATGGTAACTACTCAAGTAGAATAAGTACTCAAGGCACATAATGATTTGCTTAATGAGATGAATAGTAAGAACAATGATCATTCTGTTAAAGTTGTGACTAGAGGTGGAAGAATGACTCAGGAACCTTTGTATCCTGAGGGCCATCCTAAGAGAATTGAACTAGATTCTCACAGGGGTAATATTGATGTACCTAGTCGTTCCAATAATAATAGGAACAAGGATGATGATAGAACTTTGCATGCTGCTAGTGAACCTGTTATAGATACACCTGAAAACCCAAGTGATATTTTTGTTTCTGATGCTGAGACAGAATCTGGTGATGAACATGAGCCTAGTGATAATATTAATGATGATGTTCATGTTGATACTCAACCTAGTAATGATAACGGTGTGGAGATTGAACCTGTTGTTGATCTTGATAACCCACATCCTAAGGATAAAAGATATGACAAGAGAGATTTTATTGCTAGGAAGCATGGTAAAGAAAGAGAACCATGGGTTCAGAAACCCATGCCTTTTCCTCCTAAACCATCCAAGAAAAAGGATACTGAGGATTTTGAGCGCTTTGTTGAAATGCTTAGACCTGTCTTTTTGCGTATGTGCTTGACTGATATTCTGAAAATGTCTCCTTATGCTAACTATATGAAAGATATTGTGACTAATAAAAGGAAGATATCGGATGCTGAAATTTGCACCATGCTTGCTAATTATACTTTTAAGGGTGGAGTACCAAAGAAATTAGGAGATCCAGGAATACCAACTATGCCATGCTCTATTAAAGGGAATTATTTTAAAACAGCTTTATGTGATTTGGGAGCTGGTGTTAGTGTTATGCCTTTCTATTCATATCGTAGACTTGATTTGAATAAGGTTGACACCTACTGAAATCTCTTTGCAAATGGCTGATAAATCAACTGCTCTACCTATCGGTAATTGTGAGTACGTACCTGTCGTAGTTGCAAATGCTACTATTTTAACGACTTTGTTATTCTCGACATTCCCAAGGATGACAGTATGTCGATCATCCTTGGTAGACCCTTTTTGAATACTGCAGGGGCTGTTATTGATTGCAACGAAGGGCAATGTCACTTTTCATATTAATGGTAATGATCATACGCTACACTTTCCAAAGAAACAACCTCAAGTTCATAGTATCAACTCCATTGAAAAAATTCCAACGATTGTTATTGGAGACATTGAATTCCCTCTTCCTATTGTCAAGAAGAAATATGATATACTTATTGTTGGGGACCTGCATATCCCCATTGAGGTAAATTTGTGTTATTCAAAAATTCTTCGGTTTCATATTATTCAAAAGAAGTTTGTTAATAAGACTTGATCAACCTTATTGATGGATTCCTTTTGATGAGCATGACTTTTACTTTCTGTTAGCTAGATGAAATTAAGTAAGAACGTTATTATTTTCCTGTTTTCTAAGAGACCCATGCAATAAAAAAGTGACCTGAAAATAAAAGTTCTTCAAATGCCCTAAAAATGGAGTATGATTTTTTCTAGAATATTTATAAAAAATTGGCACTGAGCACACTACAGTGGGCTGCACCAGTGGGCCACAAACCCACAAAGCATGGCCATCCCCCTGGCTGCGCCTAGCAATCTTGTGGGTACCACATGGCCCCCCTACACTTATTCCAGCACCCATGCACTTCATCTTCCTATAGAAAAAATCCCACCACTGCTAAAACCCGTGTTCTAGCTCATTTTGCTGCCATTTTCGATCTCCTTGTTCAAAGCTTCATTCGCAAAACTGTTTTGAGAGATTGCTCTTCGGTATGTGACTCCTCCAATGGTCCGATTAGTTTTTGTTCTGCTGCTTCATATATTGCAAATTTGTGCTATTATGGTGACCTTGTTCTTGAGCTTGCATGTCAAATCTATATGGTCCCAAGTAGTTTTCATGCATGATATAGCCTCTAGGCACTTGAGGGAGTAGTTGCTATGATTTTTGTTGAGTTTTGTTTACCTTTATTTTGAGTCACTAAAAATTTCAGAATTTTTTAGAAAAAGTAATGCTGAGGAGATTATTAAGAGGCTCTTCAAGGCGGAGTTCTAAGGAAGATGAAAATGAAATGAGGGATAAACCCTAGTATAACCTTCCTCACGTCGCAGAAGTTCAACCGTGTGAATGGCGGTGTGACACATTCTTGAGGGCGGCAGGAATTTATGAAGATTTCTATTATTTGGCCGACAATGCAGGCATCACTGACTTCCTCCACGATAAGTGTGACCAGTACCTCTTGCTCACGAATACCTTTGTGCAAATTTTTCACTTTCATTCTAGGGAAGACCCTCCTATAGTAGAATTTCACATATATGATGTGCCTAAGAAAATGAACCTTTATGATTTTTGTAAGGTTTGCAAAATACCCTATGAGGGCAGCATCATGGAACACGTCCTCGAGACATGGAAGATTTTATTGCCGCAGTTACTGTAGGGGAAGAGAGAGGTGTGTCAAAGGCAAGAGCGTCTAGTTTACATTTTCCTGCGCTATGCTATTATTAATTATTTGTGGGAAGATGTTTAGTTGGTCGCTGGGAGAGTGGAAGTCTTAGTGCCCCTAATCTCGCCATTTTGTGCCATGCTTTTATTTTTGATAGAACCTCTAGTCTGAGCGCTATGGTGGCCCAACGGTTGAACACCAATTGTTCGAACGGGCCCATATTCGGAGGCATCTATGCATCTCATTTAGCCAAACATTTTGAGATACTCATTAGGCTTAACGAGAAAGATGAGAGGCTTCTACCCACGAAGTTTTTAGATTATGACTGTATGGTAGCTCTCAATGTTATTAAGAAAAATGATGATAGCAGTTGCTTTACAACTTAGTTTTTAGCCATGGTACCTGTGAAATTATTACTCTGCCTGCTTCTTCTTTGTTCGATATTCACTTAGGTAGGTACACCGTTATACCAGGAGACATTTACACATATTGGAGTTTGACGCAACCCCCGTCTCCAGAGCCGGCACCAGCCCTTGACCCATACCCGGAGCCAGTCTTTCAGTGGGAGACGCAGGAGTTTGCCAACCAATGGAACTATGAGGATGCTCCTGAGTATCCGGGAGAGATCTCTTTCAAGCCATGGCCATAGACCAACTTAGTCCAAAAGCCTAATCTTGGGGGAGTACGTATTTCTCACCGACTTTACATTCATGTTCACACACTTATCTTAGTACTCGGTGTTCATACTCTTTCATCGTACCATCCATGGTAGTCTATTTTCTTGTTTCACTTTCTTCTTGTGTGTTTAATTAACTTTGAGAAAAATACAAATAAGATAGTTCTAGCTTTATTTCCAATTTCTTAGTTGTAGCATTAAAAAGAAACCCCCAAAAGATTTTTTGTTCTTCTTTTACTTGTTGCGAGCTTTCTCGTGTAAATAGTTTTTCTCGTTCATGTTTTGGTTTTTCTTTCTTTGGGTCGTAAGGAGAAGATCACAATGAGAATGTCAAGTGGCTCTTGTATGCATTATTGTTTACTTATTAGAGAGCCCATGTTAGCTTGTCTTCTCCTTTGAGTTATCATTTGCAGATTCTGGCTTAGTCCAATGCATGTGCACTCTTATTATTATCCACACCATTCGGTCATGCGAGTGAAAGGCAATAATGACGATATTTGATGAAAAGATTGAGATGGAGAAAAGCTGGTATGATCTCGACCTATCTTGCTTTTGTAAATATGATTAGCTCATCGTTCCGAATTCAGTTCATTATGAGTGAAACATATTTGCAATGACAATTATAGATTATAGTTACTCATGCCATGCTTAATTATCTAAGAGTGGATAATGTTTTGTTTTGGGTGCCAACATGCATATTAAAATGGTTGTAATGTATTATGATGGGATGGTATCCTCCTCTGAACGATTCGAGTGGCTCGACTTGGCACATTATCATGCATGTAGTTGAAACAAAATCGACATAGCCTCTAGGATATTTATGTTCATAGTGATTTATATCCTACTCATGCTTGCATTCAATGTTGGTTAATCTCAAAGCATGTTGATGACTGTGTCGCTCTCTAATTGGTCTCTCCCTAGTCTTTTGCTAGCCTCCACTTGTATTAAGTGGGAATACTTCTTGTGCATCCAATCCCTCATACCCAAAGTTATTTCATATGAGTCCACCATGCCTACCTATATGCGGTATTTACATGTCGTTCCAAGTAAATTTGCATGTGTCAAACTCTAAAACTTCAAATAAACAGTATGTTTTGTATGCCCAAATTGCTCATGTGGCGACTAGGGCTATCAGTATCTTCCATGCTAGGTGGGTTATTCTCACGATATGTGTTGATTCACTATCATTCACAAGAAAGTGGCTGGTAATCAAGATGCCCAGCTCCATGCTCGAAATAAAAAAATCTAATTAAACCAAACTCCCCTAGAGCTGTGTTTGTATGGATAGTACCCGTGGATTCGGCTCGCCTGGAGTGTGACTAATTGGTGGAGGGGGAGCAAAAAAATTATCATTCTATTTGGGAACCGCCTATAATGTATCTAGCATGGAAGATGTTGAAAACCTCTTCGTCATTATGTGAGCAATAAAAGCATACCGCTCAAAAATCATTACCTATTTTAAAAACTCGAGATCTGGCGCCTCTACAAATCAATGCTTCCCTCTATGAAGGGCCTTTCCATTTACTTTATTGTTGAGTCATCATCTTCTTATAAAAGGCACCAGTTAGAGATCACCACCATCATTTATATGCTTTGTTGTTAATTGATATTGAGCATGAGCATGACTGGATCTCTCTCACCGTGAATTACAATGTCTAGTCAGTCCTTGTTCTTTATAGGTGCTCTGCATTTATGTTTTGCGGTCTTAGAAAGGGCTAACGAGATACCATTTTGTCATAATTGTATCATGATTGTTTTGAAAAAGTGTTGTCATCCTAGAGTTATCATTATTGCTCGCTAGTTGATTATGTCATTAATATGAGTAAATGTGAGACCTAAATGTTATTGTGAACGTGGTTAGTTCATGATCTTTGCTGAAAATCTGAACATCAGTTAGATGAATTTACAATAACAAGATAAAATAGAGTTTGTAAAAGTTTTTCTTTATCACTTTCAGTTTATCAACTGAATTGCTTGAGGACAAGCAATGGGTTAAGCTTGGGGGAGTTGATACATCTCCATCGTATCCACTTTTCCAAACTCTTTTGCCCTTGTTTTGGACTCTAATTTGCATGATTTGAATGTAACTAACCCAGACTAACGTCGTTTTCAGCAGAATTGCCTTGGTGTTATTTTTGTGCAAAAATAAAAGTTCCCGTATCGTCCAAAATTTACGGAGAATATTTTTGGATTTAATAAAAAAATACTAGCGCAAGAATCAACCAGAGGGGGGGCACCTATAGGCCAAAAGCCTGCTAGGCGTGGCCACCCCCCTGGCCGTGCCTAGCAGGCTTGTGGGGCCCTCGTGGCTCCTCTGACCTTCTCTCCAGCTCCATATAACCCTATTCGCGAAGAAAAAAATTAGAGAGAAGAGTTCATTGCATTTCACGATGATACATCCATTTTGCATTATGGGCTGTTATTACACATTTTGGTACAACACGTATGCCTTTTCTCTCTTATTTTACAAGGTTTACATGAAGAGGGAAGATGCCGACAGTTGGAGTTCTAGACTGAAAAGGAGCAAATCTGAGATACTTATTCTACGCTACTCCAAAAGTCCTGAAAATCTACAGATGAATATTTTGGAATATATAAAAAATATTGGGCAAAAGAAATACATCAGGGGGCCCACCAGGTGGCCACAAGCCTACAGGGCGTGCCCTACCCCCTGGGCATGCCCCTAGTGCTTGTGGCCCACCTGGCAGCCCTCCGATGCCCATCTTCTGCTATGTTGAGGGTCTCGTCCTGGAAAAAATCATAACAGGGCTTTTAGGACGAAGCACCGCCGTCTCGAGGCGGAACCTGGGCAGAACCAATCTAGAGCTCCGGCAAGACGATCCTCCCAGGGAAACTTCCCTCTCGGAGGGGGAAATCGAAGTCGTCGTCATCAGCAATGATCCTCCCATCGAGAGGGGGTCAATCTCCATCAACATCTTCATCAGCACCATCTCCTTCCCAAACCCTAGTTCATCTCTTGTATCCGATCTTTGTCTCAAAACCTCAGATTGCTACCTGTGGGTTGCTAGTAGTGTTCATTACTCCTTGTAGTTGATGCTAGTTGGTTTACTTGGTGGAAGATCATATGTTCAGATCCTTGATCATCATTAATACACCTTTGATTATGAACATGAATATGCTTTGTGAGTAGTTACGTTTGTTCCTGAGGACATGGGATAAGTCTTGTTATAAGTAATCGTGTGAATTTGGTATTCGTTCGATATTTTGATGAGACGTATGTTGTCTATCCTCTAGTGGTGTTATGTGAAGGTCTGTTGGGGAACGTTGCATGGGAAACAAGAAAAATTTCTATGTTCACGCAAGACATATCCATGGTGATGAGCATCTACGAGAGGGAGAGTGGATCTACATACCCTTGTAGATCTCTAAGTGGGAAGCGTTAAGAAACGCGGTTGATGTAGTCGAACGTCTTCGCGATCCAAATCGCCGAGCATCCCGCGATCCAATCACGATCCGTCCCGATCTAGCACCGAACGGACGGCACCTCCGCGTTCAGCACACGTACGGCTTGATGACGATCTCCGCCTTCTTGATCCAGCAAGAGGTAGCGGAGAGGTGGAAGAGTTCTCCGGCAGCGTGACGGCGCTCCGGCGATGGTGGTGGAGCTGTTCCGGCAGGGCTTCGCCTAAGCATTGCAGAAAATCGATCTAGAGGAGAAACTATGCACTGGAGAAGAGGGCAGCACGTGGCAGAAAATTCTGTGCAAAAACCCTCAAAACCACTAGTATATATAGGAGGAGGGGAGGAGGAGGCTTGGCCCTCAAGGGGCCAGCCCTAGGCTTCGGCCGAACCAAGGAGGGAGGAGTCCTCCTCCTCCACTCCTAGTAGGATTAGGACTCCTTCCTTATTTGTTCCTTTTTGCCTTTTTCCACCTTTTTCCTTTTGGGCTTTTCTTCCCAGCTGCATGGGCCTTGTGTGGGACTTCCACCAGCCCACTAAGGTCTGGTATTCACCTGTCCACAGCCCATGTAGCCTTTTGGGTCGAAATACCCCTCACGATGGTCTCCTGGTACACTATCGGCACTCCCGGTACACTACCGATGAGCCCGAAACATTTCCGGCGACCAAAACAGGACTTCCTATATATTAATCTTTACCTCCGGACCATTCCAGAGCTCCTCGTGATGTACGGGATCTCATCCGAGACTCCGAACAACCTTCGGTCACTAGCATGCATAACTTTATACTACCGAGACGTCACCAAACCTTTAGTGTGTAGACCCTGCGGCTTCGAGAACTATGTAGACATGACCGAGACACCTCTACGGTCAATAGCCAATAGCGTACCTGGATGACCATATTGGTTCCTACATATTCTATGAAGATCTTTATCGGTCGAACCTCTATGTCAAGGATTCAGTTAATCCCGTATGATGTTCCCTTTGTTCTTCGGTATGTTACTTGACCGAGATTCGATCGTTGGTATCTGTATACCTAGTTCAACCTCATTACCAGTAAGTCTCTTTACTCATTTCGTAATATAAGATCCTGTGACTAACACTTAGCCACATTTCTTGCAAGGCTTTATTGTGATGTTGTATTACCGAATGGGCCCTGAGATACCTCTCCGTCACACGGAGTAACAAATCCCAGTCTTGATCCATGCCAACTCAACAGACACCCTCGGAGATACCTGTAATGCACCTTTATAGTCACCCAGTTACGTTGCGACATTTGATACACACAAGGCACTCCTCCGGTTTCCGTGAGTTGCATGATCTCATGGTCATAGGAACATATACTTGACATGCATAAAATAGTAGCAATAAACTGACATGATCATATGCTATGTTTGTAGTTTGGGTCTTGTCCATCACATCATTCTTCTAATGATGTGATCCCATTATCAAATGACATCACATGTGAATGGCTAGGAAACCTTGACCATCTTTGATTAACGAGCTATTTCACTAGAGGCATACTAGGGACCAAGTGTTGTCTATTTACCCAATTATAGAATGGATAGTAAACAATTATCATGAACAAGGAAATATAATAATAAACACTTTATTTATTGCCTCTAGGGCATATTTCCAACAGTCTCCCACTTGCACTAGAGTCAATAATCTAGTTCACATCACTATGTGATTTACATTGTAATGAACCGAACACCCGTGCAGTTCTGGTGTTGATCATGTTTAGCCCTTGGAAGAGGTTTAGTCAAGAGGTCTACAACATTCAGATCCATGTGCACTTTGCAAATATTTATGTCCTCCTCGATGTAATCGCGGATGGAGTTGAAGCGTCGCTTTATGTGTCTAGTCCTCTTGTGAAACCTTGGTTCCTTGGCCAGAGCAATGGCACCAGTGTTGTCACAGAACAGGTTCATTGGATTCAGTGCACCGGGCACTACTCCAAGATCTGTCATGAACTGCTTCATCCAGACACCTTCCTTCGCCACCTCCGAGGCTGCGATGTACTCCGCTTCGCATGTAGAATCGGCTACCATGCTTTGCTTGGAACTGCACCAGCTTATCGCTCCCCCGTTGAGAATAAATACGTATCCGGTTTGTGACTTAGAGTCATCCGGATCAGTGTCAAAGCTTGCATCGACATAACCCTTTACGACGAGCTCTTCATCACCTCCATAAACGAGAAACATTTCCTTAGTCCTGTTCAGGTACTTAAGGATATTCTTGACCGCCGCCCAGTGCTCCATTCCAGGATCACTTTGAAACCTTCCGGCCATACTTATGGCAAGGCTGACATCGGGTCTTGTGCACAGCATTGCATACATGATAGAGCCTATGGCTGAAGCATAGGGGATGGCACTCATCTTTTCTCTATCCTCTGCAGTCACTGGGCATTGAGTCTTACTCAACTTCACACCTTGTAACATAGGCAAGAACCCCTTCTTAGCCTGATCCATTTTGAACTTCTTCAAAACTTTATCAACGTATGTGCTCTGTGAAAGTGCTATTAAGCGTCTCGATCTATCTCTATAGATCTTAATGCCTAATATGAAAGCAGCTTCTCCTAGGTCCTTCATTGAAAAACTCTTGTTCAAATATTCCTTCACGTTTTCCAGCATTTCTATATTGTTTCCAATTAGCAATATGTCATCCACATATAATACTAGAAACGCTATAGAGCTCCCACTCACTTTCTTGTAAATACAAGCTTCTCCATAAACTTGTATAAACTCAAACGCTTTGATCACCTCATCAAAGCGCTTATTCTACCTCCAGATGCTTGCACCAGCCCATAAACGGATCGCTGGAGTTTGCAAACTTTGTCAGCATTCTCTGGATCAACAAAACCTTCTGGTTGCATCATATACAACTGTTCCTCAAGAAAACCATTGAGGAATGATGTTTTGACATCCATCTGCCAAATTTCATAGTCGAAATAAGCAGCTATTGCTAACATGATTCTGACGGACTTAAGCATCGCTACGGGTGAGAAGGTCTCATCGTAGTCAACTCCTTGAACTTGTGAAAAACCCTTTGCCACAAGTCGAGCTTTATGGACAGTGACATTACCGTCCGCGTCCGTCTTCTTCTTAAAGATCCATTTGTTCTGAATGGCCTTTCGCCCTTCAGGTAATACTTCCAAAGTCCACACTTTGTTTTCATACATGGATCCCATCTCGGATTTCATGGCCTCTAACCATTTCTCGGAATCCGGGCCCATCATCGCTCCTCCATAGCTCGTAGGTTCATTGTTGTCCAACAACATGACCTCCAAGATAGGGTTGCCGTACCACTCAGGAGCAGTACGCGCCCTTGTCGACCTACGAGGTTCAATAGTAACTTGATCCGAAGCTTCATGATCATCATCATTAACTTCCTCTTCAACTATCGTAGGCTCTATAGAAACATATTTCTGTGATGTGCTACTCTCTGGTTGAAGTAAAGGTTCAATAACCTCATCAAGCTCTATTTTCCTCCCACTCAACTCTTTCGAGAGAAACACTTTCTCAAGAAATGTTCCATTCTTAGCGACAAACACTTTGCCTTCAGGTCTGAGATAGAAGGTATACCCGACTGTCTCTTTCGGGTATCCTATGAAGACGCATTTCTCCGCTTTGGGTTCTAGCTTTTTAGGCTGAAGCTTTTTGACATAAGCATCACATCCCCAAACTTTAAGAAACGAAAACTTTGGCCTCTTGCCAAACCATAGTTCATGTGGCGTCGTCACAACGGATTTTGATGGTGCCCTATTTAAAGTGAATGCAGCTGTCTCCAATGCATAACCCCAAAACGATAGTGGCAAATCAGCAAGAGACATCATAGATCGCACCATATCTAATAAGGTTCGATTACGACGTTCGAACACACCATTACGCTGTGGTGTTCCAGGCGGTGTCAACTATGAAACAATTCCACACTGTCTTAAGTGACTGCCAAACTCATAACTCATATACTCACCTCCTCGATCAGATCACAGGAATTTAATCTTCTTGTTATGATGATTCTCAACTTCACTCTGAAATTGCTTGAACTTTTCAAATGTTTCAGACCTGTGTTTCATTAAGTAAATATACCCATATCTACTTAAGTCATCAGTGAAGGTGAGAAAATAATGATATCCACCGCGCGCTGCAACATTCATTGGACCGCACACATCAGTATGTATGATTTCCAACAAGTCACTTGCCCATTCCATTGTTCTAGAGAACGACGTTTTAGTCATCTTGCCCATGAGGCATGGTTCAAATGTGTCAAGTGATTCAAAATCAAGTGACTCCAAAAGTCCATCATCATGGAGCTTCCTCATGCGTTTTACACCAATATGACCCAAATGGCAGTGCCATAAGAAAGTGGTACTATCATTGTCAACTCTACATCTTTTGGCATCAATGTTATGAACATGTGTATCATCAATATCGAGATTCGATACGAATAACCCCCTCAAATTAGTTGCATGAACATAAAAGATATTACTCATATAAATAGAGCAACCATTATTCTCTGATTTAAATGAGTAACCGTCTCGCAATAAACAAGATCCAGATATAATGTTCATGCTTAATGCAGGCACTAAATAACAATTATTTAGGTTCATCGCTAATCCTGATGGTAATCAAAGAGAGAGCGTGCTGACGGCGATCACATCAACCTTGGAACCATTTCCCACGCGCATCGTCACTTCGTCCTTTGCCAGCCTTCGTTTATTCCGTAGTTCCTGTTTTGAGTTGCAAATGTGAGCAACCGAACCGGTATCAAATACCCAGGCACTACAACGAGAGCTAGTAAGGTACACATCAATAACATGTATATCATATATACCTTGTTTGTCGTTGGCTGCCTTCTTCTCAACCAGGTACTTGGGGCAGTTCCGCTTGCAGTGACCAGTTCCCTTGCAATGAAAGCACTTCAGTTTCTGGCTTGGGTCCATGCTTAGGCTTCTTTACAGGAGTCACAACTGCTTTGCCATCTTTCTTGGTTTTACCCTTCTTGCCCTTGCCCTTGCCATTCTTCTTGAAACTAGTGGTTTTATTGACCATCAACACTTGATGTTCTTTCTGGATTTCAGACTCAGTGACTTTGAGCATTGCAAACAACTCGGCGACTGACTTGTTCATCCCGTGCATGTTATAGTTCATCACAAAGCTCTTGTAACTAGGTGGCAGTGATTGAACAACTCTGTCAGTGATCGCCTCTGGCGGAAGGGCAATTCCCAACTCCGCTAGACGAGTCGAATACCCAGACGTTCTGAGTATATGTTCACTGATAGACCCATTCTCCTCCATCTTGCAAGCATAGAACTTATCGGAGGTCTCATACCTCTCGATCCGGGCATTCTTCTGAAAGATAAACTTCAACTCCTGGAACATCTCATATGCTCCATGACGTTCAAAACGTCTTTGAAGTCCCGGTTCTAAGCCATACAGTATTGCACACTGAACTATTGAGTAATCTCCAGAACGTGCCTCCCAAGCGTTCTTAACGTCTTCAGATGACATGTCTTCGGGTTGGTCACCAAGCGGTGCATCAAGGACATATGATTTCTGGGAAGCCGTGTGGATAATCCTCAGATTACGGGCCTAGTCAACAAAGTTACTTCCATCATCTTTCAACTTAGCTTTCTCTAGGAACGCATTAAAATTCAGGGGTGCTACTGCGCGAGCCATTGATCTACAACATAAATATGCAAAGTTTACTTAGACTATTGTTCAAGATAATGAGTTTAGTTAATCAAATTACTAAAGCTCCCACTCAAATCGACATCCCTCAGGTCATCTGAGTGTCACATGATCCAAATTCACAAACTCAAGTCCGATCATCACGTGAGTTGAGGTGGCTTCAATGGTGAACATCTCATGTTAATCATATCTACTATATGACTCATGTTCGACCATTCGGTCTCTTGTGTTCCAAGGCCATGTCTGTCCATGCTAGGCTCGTCAAGTTTAACCCGAGTGTTCTGCACGTGCAACACTGGCTTGCACCCGTTGTATGTGAACGTAGAGTCTATCACACCCGATCATCACGTGGTGTCTCGACACGACGAACTTTTGCAACGGTGCACACTCGGGGAGAACACAATTCATCTTGAAATTTAAGTGAGGGACCACCTTATAATGCTACCGTCGTCCTAAGCAAAACAAGGTGCATAAAAGGATTAACATCACATGCAAATCATAAGTGACATGATATGGCCATGAACTTGTGCTTTTGATCTCCATCTTGAAAGCACCGGCATGATCTTCATCGTCACCGGCGCGACACCATGATCTCCATCATCTTGATCTCCATCAACGTGTCGCTGTCGGGGTTGTCGCGCCCACCATGCTTCTACTACTATTGCTACTGTTTAGCGATAAAGTAAAGCATTACATAGCGCTTAATGATTGACACGCAGGTCATACAATAATTAAAGACAGCCATATGGCTCCTGCCGGTTGCCGTACTTATCGACATGCAAGTCATGATATTCTATACAACACATGATCATCTCATACATCACATATATCTCATCATGTAATTGGCCATATCACATCACAACATACCCTGCAAAAACAAGTTAGACATCCTCTAATTGTTGTTGCATGTTTTACGTGGCTGCTACGGGTATCTAGCAAGAACAATTCTCACCTACGCATAAACCACAACAGTGATACATAAGTTGCTTTTCAACCTTCTAAAGGACCGCCTTAGTCGAATCCTATCCAACTGAAGTAGGAGAAAAAGACACCCGCCAGCCATCTTTGGGCAACGAAGTTACACGTTAGTCGATGGAACCGTCTCTCATAAGCGTACGAGTAATGTTGGTCTGGGCCGCTTCATCCCACAATACCACTGAACCAAAACACAACCAAGGGAGGAAGAAATCTAAGAATCAACACCCACAAACTCTTTGTGTTCTACTCGAGATCTCATCTACACATAGACCTAGCTCATGATGCCACTGTTGGGGAATGTTGCATGGGAAACAAAAAAATTCCTACGTTCACGCAAGACCTATCCATGGTGATGAGCATCTACGAGAGGTAGAGTGGATCTACATACCCTTGTAGATCGCTAAGCGAGAAGCGTTAAGAAACGCGGTTGATGTAGTCGAACGTCTTCGCGATCCAAATCGCCGAGCGTCCCGCGATCCAATCACGATCCGTCCCGATCTAGCACCGAACGGACGGCACCTCCGCGTTCAGCACACGTACGGCTTGATGACGATCTCTACCTTCTTGATCCAGCAAGAGGTGGAGGATAGGTGGAAGAGTTCTCCGGCAGCGTGATGGCGCTCCGGTGATGGTGGTGGAGCTGTTCCGGCAGGGCTTCGCCTAAGCACTGCAGAAAACCGATCTAGAGGAGAAACTATGCATTGGAGAAGAGGGCAGCACGTGGCAGAAAATTCTGTGCAAAACCCTCAAAACCACTAGTATATATAGGAGGATGGGAGGAGGAGGCTTGGCCCTCAAGGGGCCAGCCCTAGGCTTCGGCCGAACTAAGGAGGGAGGAGTCCTCCTCCTCCACTCCTAGTAGGATTAGGACTCCTTCCTTATTTGTTCCTTTTTGCCTTTTTCCACCTTTTTCCTTTTGGGCTTTTCTTCCCAGCCGCATGGGCCTTGTGTGGGACTTCCACCAGACCACTAAGGGCTGGTATTCACCTTCCCAAAGCCCATGTAGCCTCTGGGGTCGAAATACCCCTCCCGATGGTCTCCCGGTACACTATCGGCACTCCCGGTACACTACCGATGAGCCCGAAACTTTTCCGGCGACCAAAACAGGACTTCCTATATATTAATATTTACCTCTGGACCATTCCGAAGCTCCTCGTGATGTCCGGGATATCATCCGGGACTCCAAAAAACCTTCATTCACCATAATTCATAACTCTATACTACCGAAACGTCACCAAACCTTAAGTGTGCAGACCCTGTGGGTTCAAGAACTATGTAGACATGACCGAGACACCTCTATGGTCAATAACCAATAGCGGTACCTGGATCCCCATATTGTTTCCTACATATTCTACGAAGATCTTTATCGGTCGAACCTCTATGTCAAGGATTGAGTTAATCCCGTATGGTGTTCCCTTTGTTCTTCGGTATGTTACTTGCCCGAGATTCGATCGTTGGTATCTGTATACCTAGTTCAACCTCATTACCAGCAAGTCTCTTTACTCATTCCGTAATACAAGATACCGTGACTAACACATAGCCACATTTCTTGCAAGGCTTTATTGTGATGTTGTCTTACCGAATGGGCCCTGAGATACCTCTCCGTCACACGGAGTAACAAATCCTAGTCTTGATCCATGCCAACTCAACAGACACCCTCGGAGATACCTATAATGCACCATTATAGTCACCCAGTTACGTTGTGACGTTTGATATACACAATGCACTCCTCCGGTGTCCATGAGTTGCATGATCTCATGGTTATAGGAACATATACTTGACATGCAGAAAACAGTAGCAATAAACTGACACAATCGCATGCTATGTTTGTAGTTTGGGTCTTGTCCATCACATCATTCTTCTAATGATGTTTTCCCATTATCAAATGACATCACATGTCAATGGCTAGGAAACCTTGACCATCTTTGATTAACGAGCTAGTTCACTAGAGGCATACTAGGGACCAAGTGTTGTCTATTTACCCATACATGTAATGTGTTTCCAATCAATACAATTATAGCATGGATAATAAACAATTATCATGAACAAGGAAATATAATAATAAACACTTTATTTACTGCCTCTAGGGCATATTTCCAACAACGTTGACTACATAATACTTCACCATTTATTGGGTCTAGAGGAAGGCATTGGGAAGTAATAAGTGGATGATGGGTTGCTAGAGTGACAGAAGCTTAAACCCTAGTTTATGTGTTGCTTCGTAAGGGGCTGATTTTGGATCCACATATTTCATGCTATGGTTAGATTTATCTTAATTCTTCTTTTGTAGTTGTGGATGCTTGCAGGAGGATTACTCATAAGTGGGAGGCTTGTCCAAGTAAGGTCAGGAACCAAGCACCAGTCCACCCACATCAAATTATCAAAGTAGCGAACGCGAGTCAAAAGAGCATGATGAAAACTAGCTTGACATAAATTCCCATGTGTCCTCGGGAGCGCTTTGCTTTATATAAGAGTTTGTCCAGGCTTGTCATTTTCTATAAAAAGGACTGGGCCACCTTGTTGCACCTTTGTTACAATTGTTACTTGCTACCCGTTACAAATTATCTTATCACAAAACTATCTATTACCGATAATTTCAGTGCTTGCAGAGAATACCTTACTGAGAACCACTTGTCATTTCCTTTTGCTCCTCGTTGGGTTCGACACTCTTACTTATCGAAAGGACTACGATAGATCCCCTATACTTGTGGGTCATCACACGATACGGAGCTGCTGCCACCTCCTGTTCTTCATCGGGAGACAAGATCTGGAGTCTGTTTTGGGCTCCAGAGAGGGTAAATCGACGCCATCGTCATCACCAACCATCCTTCATCACCAATTCCATGATGCTCTCCGCCGTTCATGAGTAATCCCATCATAGGATTGCTGAACAGTGATGGGTTGAATGAGATTTATCATGTAATTGAGGTAGTTCTGTTAGGGTTTGATCCCTAGTATCCACTATGTTCTGAGATTGATGTTGCTATGACTTTGTTATGCTTAATGCTTGTCACTAGCGCTCGAGTGCCATGATTTCAGATCTGAACCTATAATGTTTTCATGAATATATATGTGTTCTTGATCCTATCTTGCGAGTTGTAGACACCTATTATGAGTTATGATCCGCATCCCCCAGGGTGACAATAACCTAGATTCATTCCGGTGATTACCGTAGTTTGAGGACTTCATGTATTCACTAAGTGATAATGCTTTGGTCTAGTTCTCAATTATAAGGAGGCCTTAATATCCCTTAGTTTCCATTAGGACCCCGCTGCCACGAGAGGGTAGGACAAAAGATGTCATGCAAGTTCTTTTCCATAAGCATGTATGACTATATATGGAATACATGCCTACATTACATTGATGAATTGGAGCTAGTTCTGTGTCACCCTATGTTATAACTGTTGCATGATGAATGCCATCCAACATAATTAGCCATCACCGATCCATTGCCTATGAGCTTTCCACATATTGATCCTTGCTAAGTTACTCCTCCGTTGCTACTGTTACAATCACTACAAAACTGCTACTGTTACTTTTGCTATGTTGTCGTTACTTCCATACTGCTTTGCTATTGAATACTTTGCTGCAGATATTAAATCTTACAGGTGTGGTTGAATTGACAACTCAGCTATGAATACTCGAAAATATTCTTTGGCTCCCCTTGTGTGGAATCAATAAATTTGGGTTGAATACTCTACCCTCGAAAACCGTTGTGATCCCCTATACTTGTGGGTTATCATCTACGCATAGCGATCGTGAACTAGTAATGATCACTAAGTGATCCTGAACACCTACTTATGTCAAACATAAACCCACCATGTTCTCTCTCGGATAAGGACTCATGAGAAGAGACAGTCACGGTTACGCACACGGTTGGTGTTGTTTATTTGAGTTTACTTCACGTTTGCTATGACCGGGCGTTAAAAAAAGTATCCAAGTTGCCACGTAACCGTGGGCATGGCTTTCCGAAAGATTTAACCCTACAGGGGTGCTCCAACTCCTGCAAAAAAGTTTTATCCCAATCCGAAAGTCAAGGGGGTCCCCATAACAACCTCGAGCATGTTAGGAGCGCTCAATATGGAACATAACACCGGTACACAAGTAACTATGGCGGCAAAGGTGGAACAAAACACCGAGCAAAGGGCCAAGCCTTCCACCCTTTACCAAGTATATATGTGTAATAAATTAAATAGCAATAATATTGTGATATGACAAAATATCCATATTGTCAGAGGGAAGCTATTGCACCTACAGCTAGAAATGCTATAAGAAGCGCTGAGCAAGCGGTAACATAGCCAAACAATGGTTTGCTAGGATGTGGAGGGGTTAGAGGCTTATGAGGGCATTTTGTAGGATCGATAGAAGAGTGTCTAGAGGGGGTGAATAGAGAACTAGCAGAAATTTAAAACCTAACCTTTTCCCAAGTTAATTGGTTGGCAGATTTTAACTATTTTAGCAAGTCTAGCGAGTCTAACAGCCCTACACATGCATGTCTACAAGCATGGCAGCAGAAAGTAAAGACATTACACATGTAAGTAAAGAGATGGGATGGGAAGGTCAAATGCAGTAGGAGACACAAGGATTTTCCCGTGGTTCCGATAGGTGGTGCTATCATATGTCCATGTTTATGGAGTCTTCAACCCCCGGAGGGTAACGGTCGCGAGAGTCCACGGAGGGCTCCACTCATGAGGGTCCACGAACTAGCAACCTTGACTATTCCATATGGCTTCTGTCCATGAAGGACTAGCATCACTATGGGTAGATCTTCACGAACTAGGCGATCTCCTTGCCCTTACAAACTTCTTGGTTCACTCCACAACACAAAGTAGGAGGCTCCCAAGCGACACCTAACCAATCTAGGAGGCACCACCCTCCAAAAGGTAATAGGCCCGATAATGACGATGAACTCCTTGCTCTTGCGCTTCAAGATGATAGACTCCTCAACACACAATCACTCTCTCACAGATTTGGCTTGGTAGAAGAGATGGGATTGGTGGAAATCAACTTGGGGAGGCTAGAAATCAAGATCCATATGGTTGGACTGGAAGATCTTGACCTCAACACAAGGGTAGGTGGTTTTGTCTCAGAAAACTGAGTAGGATAGGTATGGAATAGTTCTGAGTGCTTCTCTTTCGAGTGGGTGGTGGTGAAGGGGTATATATAGGCATCCCCAAAAATCCAACCGTTACACACAAAATTACCAACTCGGTAACACCGATGTGTTAAACTCGATGGTACCAAAGTGACCAAAAGGTGGCAACTTTTGAATCTTGGCGAGACTGATATAGGAATCTTGGTTGCACCGACAAGGTGACCAATGGTCAGAATTTCCAGACTCGGTGACGCTGATTCAACATTCTCGGACGGACCGAAAGTGTGAACTTGCGTAACAGAAAGTTGACAACCCAACTCGATGGCACCAAAAGCAGTGTCGGCTCCACCGAAGTGGCTAGGGTTTGGCTGAGTCTGTCTAGGGTTTGGAATCGGTGGCACCGGGATAGGAAAGTTGGTTGCACCAATTTTGCATGTTTAGCTAGAGACAGAATTTGGTGAGAGAGTTTGTGGATGTTTTTGGTGTCTATTACTTGTGCACGTATGAGCATATTGTTCACCAACAAAACCTTACCCCCTTTTTAATAGTATTGGCTTTCCTATGGAGTCAAAGTGATTTCTCACAAATTTAAAATGTAGAGTCCTCTTGCTTGAAGCTTGGCCAACCTATTTCCTTGAATCTTGGGGTACTTCCACAATCTCTACAATCCTTTTGCCATCTCAACTCTACATGGACTATTATCTGAAATACACTAGATAAAAGTATTAGTCCAAGAGACAATGTATGTTGTCATGAATTATCAAAACCACCAAGTGAGCATGTTGTGCTTTCACATTAGGGGAGGCTTGGCAAATAAGTGGTAAGTAGCGAGACATAATGATAGAAGCGAGACAACTAGCATGACAATGATAGTAGTGGTATCCAGTGAAATGATCATCTTGCTTGAGATCCCGCTTAGAAGACGTACGAATCCATGAAGAAGACGACCGTGAAGTGGACGAACGGGACGTAGTCAAACAAATCCTCACATTCCAAACGCTTTTGGAACTCTATTGATAAGAATAAATCCAAAACAAACAATCAACACATGATACATCACAACATATTCATGACATGATGCGCAAACAAATATGATGCATGTTATGCATGACATGGCAAACCACAACAATCAACTTCTACACATTAAGTGAAGCTCAGTGTGCAACTCGTTGCATATTGACGAAAGTCCATATTTGAATTACTTAGTTCACTCCTGCTTAGGTACACGACAATATTAAATTTTGCTAAACATGGCAAGAGGTGAAGCATACAAAACTACTCTATCTAGGCATCTTAAATGAGGCCGGAAACAACTTATAGTATTTCCAAAATGACCCCATATGTTAATATCAAAATTGGTCCATATCTGAACTAACCATATTTTATATTTGTTAAACAAAAAAATAAAGTGCACCATGTGATTCTACACATTGTTCTAGTCGATTTACATATATGGATCAATCCAAACGACGCTACGGTCTAAAAGTTATGACACACACAAGATGAACATGACATGAATGCAAAATGCATGAAAATTACAACCACAAACACTTCAAAAGAATGGATGCAACATTATAATATGGTACTACATTAAATTCTAAGCAAGTTTCATATATGGCATGTCCAAAACAGAGCTACGGTTCAACCACAACAACCAACACAAGTTTGGGTATAATCTGCCCAAAAACAATAACATGGCATATTGCAACCCACATATCAACAAGCTATGGCCACCTAAATAGACAACAAGGACATGGTGGTGAAGCCTACATGATACTCATAAATTCATCTATTAATAGCAAGTTAATTAGAAGCATGGATCAATAGGAAATGAGCTCACAATTGACAAATTGAACTAAGCAGTTTTCAGACTTAGTGAAAATCTCAAGTTTTATAACAGAGCAGTTTTTATCGCGAAGGCATATTGACAGTAGTAAAACTATAGGATACAGGGCATATATTGGCATGAAACTTAACAGGATGCTAGAGGACAATATAAACTACAAATAAATCCATTACACCAACCACAAAGGGGTTCTAGATCACTAGCAAAACACATGGCAAGACAGCAACAAAATATTACAGATTCCAGACTTGGAAATATTTGGGCATATCAAAACAGTAAAAATTTATAGCATGTTGGCAACAATAAATCAACACCTAAACATGGATTATCATGGCAAACAAAATGAATAGGGGCTAGTGCACATGTCAAAAGGCATATCTCATGTTGCAACTATTCCAAAATATGCATGGATTAATTCACACAAAATAAACAAAAGGGCATCCTAGCAAAAATAACATGCACACAAACTTTCTCAAATGACAAAACTAATTGCATAGATAAATTCTCAGAATTTTTCTACCCCAAAAACATATATAACATGTATAGGTTCATGTAGGAAAAATGTCACAATTAATTATGTAAGTTTATGGCATAAACCTATTAGCAAGTTATTTATGCAAATTAAATGCAAACAACATACCCAACATTTTTATCATGCATGAAAATATGATTCAATTAATATACACATTTTACATATAGGGTTAAGATTAATTCCGACGCACGGTTAGTTAATTATTGGCATTTTAAAAACATGGCATGTCTGAAATACGAAAATCCCTGGATAATTAGAGAAATTCGCACATAGGAAAAATCACTACACGGGCCGAAACTGACTAGCCCAACAGCGAATAGGTGAGCACGGAATAGTATACAATAGCATGGGCGACGGATAGAGCGGTTCCTCACCTCGATGGGCCGGATCTAGCCAGCGGCTGGGCCTAGAGGAAGCTGCTGGAGAGGCCCATGCTGGCGCTGGCTAGGACGGCAGGTCGAGCAGTTTGTCAGCGCTCGTCTTGATCGGGGCTTTTCTTCCTCCTTGAGCAAAGACACTGCAGCGAGAGATGGCAGCGACTTGGGACGGCGGGGATGGCCACATCTCCGGTCGGGGCGGATCTGGAGACGGGGTCATGGCTAGGCGCGGGGACACATCAGATCAGAGACGACACAAAAAACGGAGGTGACGGCGGGGTTGGTGTGGGGCGCTGCAGGCATCGACGGGCAAAGGGGCCGGCAAGGCGGGGAGCACTCCGGTGGCAGCCGGCGGTGGTCCAGCGAGGCGGGGCGACGGGGTACCATGGGGCGGCTCGGGAACGGCTGCTCCCAGGAGACGTGGGGCTTCGATTGCAAGAGGTGGCGGTTTCAGGCCCGGGTAGGCTGCACGATGGGCTCAACTAGCCAAGCGGCTAGAGGTGGGAGGAGTTGTGCCAAGTGGTGGCTAAGGCACTGGTGGGGCACGGAAAATGAGGAGGGATGGCTAGGTTGTCCAATTTTGGAATGAAGGGGTCTATTTATAGCAATTGGGGCTAGGGTTTAGGTTTTGAGGTGGTTTTAGCACTGTTTCGAGACGTCCGATCGCGATCGGACGTCTCCGGGTGCTGGGATAGGTTAGGTGGGCTAAGTTGGGTTGTGTAGGTTGGTTGGCTGAGAGAAGAGAGGAGGTTTGTGGCCTGCAACACGCGTTCGAAACCTCAAAAACATCCGATAATAAACCTATGACTTCACTGCTACGATTGATCGTTCAGGTGTCAAACGACCTCTGACTGCGGCGAAATTTGGCAGGCAGTCTACCTACAGTATAACAAGACCGCATGCCAACTTTTAACCCAATCCAAAAATATTTTATACGCACTTTTAAAAACAATATTTTATCGATGTCGCGGGCGCATGCGTGTGTGGTTCGTCTCGAAACGCTCAACGAGGAGAATCGAAAACTACAAACGAATGCAAGTTTTGAAAACGATGACAACAAAGTGTCGTGCTATGAAGATGATGCGAATTATGCGATGATGAATGCCACAACTAAATGAATCACACGACGACAATGGTATTAAAGGGGAATCTTCTGGAGCATCGGTCCCGGGCTGTTACAGATCAAGTATTCTAAATTGGTTCCTAAGTCAATATACTCATATATAGATGACTCTGTCATCGCCAAAGTGCTTGTTAGATGCTAGTGTGTTTGTGCATGTTTGCCATGATTTCATTTTACATCTTATTGTGTGAGCATGTTGGTGTGCATTTATTTACTCATTCGAGGACATCCAATTGTTGTTATTTGGCATTTTTATTTTTATTTTGACAATTGGATGTACATGAATGCCTAGGACCACTCCTCTAGCTACCTATGCTTTCTCACTTCATATTATATTCATGCTCCATCATAAAATTTGAACAAGTACTTTTTGATCTCTCTACGTGAGGAGTACTCGGAGTTACGTATTGACAAAGGACTGACCATTACAACCTCCCAAGTGCATCTCGATGGAACCAACTCACAAATCTCGGTCTCACCAAATGCCTAGGGTTGATCTGGTTTTCAATCTTGGTACTACTGGTTCCTTATTCTTGGTTACACCGAGTTTCCCTGTCAGTTGATAGTTGAGAAACTCGGTGAGGGAGTCCTGGATTAAGGGGTTGTCAGGAGGCCGACCTATTTCTATGGGCCAGACTGTATGGGCCACTTACCGAACACGGGATTCATTAAAGACCATATCTCCAAGATGGAAGCTTAGGAAAGTATGGCTTGTGCTCCACATTTGATGTAGCGAATAGGCATGTTTATCTCTTTGGCGTGTAACCAACCATGTGTATACCCTAGATACCCTCGGCCTCTATATAGGTCGGAGGGTTTTAGGTTATAGGGCCATGGAACAACTGATATAGGGTTAGCTCTTCGATCTCTAGGTAGATCATATCATCAATACATCCAAGCAGGACATAGGGTATTACCTCCATAGGAGGGCCCGAACCTGGGTAAATCTGAGTCCCCTTTGTCTCCTGTTACCATTGGTTCTAGTCTCATAGTTCAGGACCCCCCTACCCGAGATCCGCCGGTTTTGACGCCGACATTAGTGCTTTCATTGAGAGTTCCTCTGTGAGCGCTTAAGGGATCGATGTCTCGCCTTGTCATCAATGAAGAGGTCCGCAACATGGACACTTTCATCCCTGGACAGATCTTCGCCTTTGGCAGCGTTGTCTTGTACGCCGACCCGACCGGCCATCTGGGCCATGTCGAGAGCTTCACCCCTGAGCAATAGGTTCAATTCAGAAACCTAGAGTTCTCCATGGACTCTCGGGGCGACTCGTCACTGACCGAGCTTGCGGCTTCATTGGCCACGCCCGAAAACTCTGAGGCTCTAACCTCGAGTTCCTTCTTCGGTCACACCAACGGGGTTAGCCACGATGGTGTTTCGGCCCTAGTCCAGAACCGGCCATAGTTTCGGAAGGCCGGACCATCGTTCTTGCCGAACATCCTTCTCGTTTGGACACATCGGAGGTCAACTCCAAAAGTTCCGAATAGTATGATCTGATCGAGCCCTCGACGTTCGATGAAGCCCTAGATTGGATGTCGTAGATGGAAATTTCCAACGATTCAGCCCCGATATACGCTCATATCTGTTACAGTATGGGTCGGGACGAATTTTTCGACCCACCCACCACCCACTTGATAGCCACAGTCAAAGATTTAACCGACATGCTATACTATGGCTCCGAGGAGGCAGAATACATGGATGAAGAGGATTGCTCCCCCACCGCTGTTAACACCGGGCGATGGACCGCCACTTCAACATATGACGTCTACATGGTGGACACTCCTAATGGCGACAAAACCCCTAATAATGATGGTAACAAGTCGGGCGACCCACCGTCAAGGTGCTGGAAACCGCATAAGCGGTCCAAAGGTAAAAATGGAAGGAAAGCCATTATCGGTACCGGGTACGGAGTTACCCCCGAGGACCGCGGCGACCCTAATATCCCTGAACACCCATTAGAGGGTCAGGAAAGGCCTGAGGACCAAAGCAACCCCAACGACTTCAACGGTTCCGAGGACGATAACTACCTGCCCCCTGTCAAGGAGGAGGATATCGCGGCAGCCGATGACTTGGATATCCCTGATAACCATGAAGATCAGGAATTGTTCAGATAGCAGCTCATAGTGACAGCGTGAAGCCTGAAAGCTAAGGAATGGCAGCTTAAAGACGAATAGGATGACCTCAATGATCGATGGACAAGAGTCCTCTCAGCTAAGGAAGGACATGGTACTGGTCTGTCGGACCAGCCCAAGAGCTATCCACGAAGAAGGCTGCTGCCACAATTTGACGATGAGCTCATCGATACTCCGTCTTCGAAATCATATGACAAGCCAGACCGCCCTCCTCGCGGGCGTGATCAGATGGCCGATGATACCGGTTATAGACCGGCGATACCTCGAAGGCGGGGAAAGGAGCCATTAGATCCCAATGACAGGTTCGACCTGTGAGATGACCTAGATCATAGAGCAGGCCGCACAAGATCCATCTATGGATCCAAAGGCTACTCACTCGATAGACGGGATGGATACAAACCATGGCTCGAACGAAGTAATAACAGAGACCGGTAATGCAACCGAGCTAGAACAAACGCTGATCACATGCGCGACATATCTCGAGTTCAAGGCATCGCTCACCCGCTATGTTTACAGATGAGGTGATGCAGCATCAGTTCCCAGAGGGGTTTAAACCCGCGAACATCGAACAGTACGATGGGACAACTGACCCAACCGTATGGATCGAGGACTTCCTCCTCCACATCCACATGGCTCGAGGAGATGATGTCCATGCCATCAAATACCTCCCCCTTAAACTCAAGGGGCTAGCTTGGCACTGGGTAAACGGCCTCCCCAAAAACTCCACTGGATGTTGGGAAGACTTGGAGGATGCATTTTGCTCCAACTTCCAGGGAACCTATGTCCGGCCGCCGGATTCCTCCGACCTAAGTAACGTCGTTCAGAAGCCTGGAGAGTCTGCTCGGCAATTCTGGAACTGGTTTTTGACCAAGAAGAACCAGATCGTCAACTGCCTGGATAATGAGGCAATAGCCTCCTTCCAGCACAATATTCGGGGTGAATGGCTGGCTCGCCAGCTCGGCCAGGATAAACCTCGGACTATGTCCGCCCTTACTTCCCTGATGACCCTCTTTTGCGCGGGCGAAGACAATTGGCTAGAAAGACGCATCCATGACTCTGAAGAGCCTGGAACCTCCAAAGTACGAGATGGAAACGGGAGGCCCAAGCACAACAAGAACAAGTGTCGGCATAATAATAGTGACGCCGATGATATGGTCGTTAACGCAGGTTTCTGCAACTCCCGTCTCGGGAAGCGGAAGAAGCCTCCTAAAGGCACTTCCGATGGACCCACTCCGCTAGAAAGAATCATGGAAAGGCCTTGCCAAATCCACAGGACTCAACAGAAGCCCGCCAACCACACACACCACAATTGTTGGGTGTTTAAATAGGTCGGCAAGCTCCCACCCGAGGATCAAAGCAAGGGCCCTCACAGCAAGGATGAGGATGAGCCTCGGGGTCCGACTGGTGGCAATCAAAAGAAATTTGCTCCGGAAGCCAAGACAGTAAACATGATATACGCCACCCATATACCCAAGAAGGAGAGGAAGCGCGCTCTTCGAGAGGTCTACGCTGTAGAGCCCGTGGCCCCGAAGTACAACCCATGGTCGGCATATCAAATCACCTTTGATCGGCACGATCACCCGACAAGTATCCATCACTGGGGTTCGGCCGCACTTATCCTTGACCCAACTATCGATGGGTATCACCTCACAAAAGTCCAAATGGACGGAGGAAGTAGCCTTAACCTGATTTACTCAGACACGGTGAAAAAGATGGGCATAGATCCATCACGAATTGAACCCAGTAACACTACCTTTAAAGGGGTGATTCCAGGTGTCGAAGCCCGATGCACGGGCTTAGTTACCCTGGAAGTTGTGTTCGGCTCGCCCGATAACTTTCGCAGCAAAGACTTGATCTTCGACATTATGCCCTTCCGCGGTGGCTATCACGCCCTGTTCGGACTGACAGCGTTTGCTTGTTTCAACGTCGTCCCACACTACGCATACCTCAAACTCAAGATGCCTGGCCCCAAAGGGGTTATCACTTTTAATGGCAATACGGAGAAATCTTTACGAACTGAGGAACATGCACTAGCCCTGGCGGCCGAATTTAGTTACAAAGATGATCGGCAAGTTTCGACATCTGCCGTAAAGGCACGCAAGGTCAGGAAGCGAGCTCGGCTGCAGGCCGAACTTTCAAAGCCTTCCTCTCCCCTCAAATAGGGACTCGACCCCATCGCACACCCCTAGGACTAGCGAAGTACGTGCCAAGAAGGCACAACTTTGCACTTAAAATTCCATGGGTAGCGGTGGGGAAACAAAGGTGGGAGTCAGGCAGGACCGGACTACTACCATTCAATACATCTTCGGACATAATGCAAGGACCATTGAAGGGCCCACCAAGGGCGTAAAGCTTATCCATAATTCGGCAACTTCTCAAAGCCTTGTTTGCAAGATCCATTTGCCAAACAACCAAATATCAGGAGTAAACTAGCAATAGGGCACATCGAGGATGTAAGGCCACCAATTGAAGACCCTTGGTACAACCACTCATGTAATCTCTTTCTTCACATACCTGTAAGCAGTTGCTTCGGCAATTCGAGTAATAACAGTTATGGAGAAAAAATATAGCATCATTTTACATGTTTTTCTGGTTGTCCTTTTTGGCACATATTTTCCTCTTCTTGCGACACAGTTCGATATGTTACGACGCAACCGGATAATACACCGGGGGCTCGATCTTACAAACAAATCGCCTTACGTATATTTTATTATGTGTTCGGCGTCTTGGAGTTCACTTTATATGCATCGGTTCCAAACTATGTCTTGGGTCAATAGTTGGGTTGCCCGGCTCCTGTGCTTGCCCCTTTACGTTCCGCTCGTTTGGCTAAAAGGGCAAAGGGAGAACCCCTGTGATTGTGTTTCCGGATAGTCTGGTCAAGCACCTCAGGGGAGAAAGCCGAAAACTGACCGTCATAGTATGAGAGAGCCGGTCTATGAATCCGAGCTTGAAGTGTTATACTTAAATCCTCGTCAAAGGATATTCCGCGTTGTACGAGGGGTTTGCTATCCATGCAAACCATGTGAAGCTGGCCTTAGCCGCGGTTCATCCAAACATCACAACACTCCGGGGGCTAGTCTTTAGCCCCCCGTAGTACTTTTCGCGCCCCTACGACTAAGTGAAAGAAATAAGGCACTATAGTCTGATTACCTAGTCCGCCATAATCTACCGCCTTCGGGTTCCAATCACTCGGCTAAGGAGTATAGTGCATTGGTGGAGACACCCCATGTAGTATCTACATGGTGGCTGAAGCCGACGACTCACATCTTTCAGTTTCGTTATAAAGGAATGCAAAAACATGAAAGCATAATAACTTATAACATTAAAAACTTTGACAAGTCTTCGGACGCATTACAGTTCATTCAAACACATTATCGCCCAAACATTGAGAAGCTATCGCCCAAGCACCTTCCATCACTCCAGCAAAGTATAACTCGGGGAGTCTATGCTCCTTCCCGAGAGGCGGCGGGGTAGTGGCTACCTTCATTGGTTCCAGCCCCGGCCAGTGCACCTTGGCCTTGGCAAGGGCCATCCGGACTCCCTCGATGCAGGAGGAGTGCTTCATGTTGTCGAAGCGGGACGAAGCGGCAACTAACTTCTGCACTAGGCCAAAGTAGCTGCCTGGTAGCGGCTCTCCAGGCCATAGGCGGATGCAGAGGTCCTTCATGGCAGGTTCCACCATCTGGTGCAGCTCCATCAGCTTTTTTAGCTGCTCCACAAGAAGAGAAGAGCGCTCAAGGGCTCCAAACTGTGCCCAAAATAGACGAGCTTCGTCTCCTTCTTCCCTCGAGGCGAACAGCTGATATGCGTCCGCCACGCTCTTCCGGAGATCGGAGGAGGCGAGGCGCCTAAGGAACGCCACACCTCGGTAATCAATTTGACTTTGCTATCCCCAAAGACACACTGTAGTAAGTATGGCTTACTATCCATTATGTCCTTCGCTTGGCGGACTTGCTCCTCATAGGACCGCCCATCCACCCGCTCTTTCTGAAGATCGGTCTTCAGGGTGGACAGTTCGGACGCGCTCTACTTGCCCTTCTGCTCAAGGGCCTCATACTACTGGCTGGCGTCCTTGAGCTCCTGCTGGACCTCCGCCAAACGAGCCTCGTGCTTATCGCTGGTGGCTCGCACGGTGGAGAGGGCGGTCGCCGCCCTCTCGACGGACGCTTGGTCTTTCGCTTGTTGGAGCTTGGCCTTGAGCCTCTCCACCTCTTTTGCCGATGAAAAACTGCATGGGTAGTGTTTGGGCAAAGGTGTTCGGACAAAGGTATTCGGATTTTGTTTTGACCTACCTTGTGCCTCATCGAATCTTCTGTTGAGGGCATCAACTTCATCCTCGGAGCGTTTAAGCTTCCTATTCAGTTCATCCAGTTCGGTGCCATTTATGGCCGCCGCCGATGACGAAGTCTATATCACACATACAGTTGACTTGGTACATGGGTTATGTACTCCCAAACTATAGTCAATCCGATCGTATGTTCGACCTTACTAGGGGCTAATCTAACGTTTTGGACACATAATTTGTATCTAGTCTGGAATCGGATCCATGATTGACCCGTAGGTAAGTTTTTTCAAACTCACCTAGGGCTCGGGGGCTGCCATGTATATAATAATAAAAATAAGTAAAAACTTTGCAAATGAGAGTTTCATGTGACTTACTTGAAAACCCGTCAGGAGACCCTTGAAGGCATATTGCTTGGTGGTCTTGTGATCTTGCCTCCGTACCTTGTCGTGAGCGTATCGTGAGAACCATGACTCCGTTTCTTGCGATCTTTATATGCATTTCTATCGATTTTGCATGCTGCATCCATATTTTCCATGTTCATCCATGTCTAACTAACTTAACATGAGGTTCTGTACAGATTCATTAATAAACAACTTTGCATGTGAAACATGACTAGTTTTGGATTGCCATGTTAGAATTCTTCATAAATGAATCATGCATCATTTTGATTGTGCATTGCACCTTGGTTGGATGTTTATTGTTGCTATTTCTCTTGGGTATACGCGAGCGTTGATACTGAGTACGAGGACCCAGGAGAGTACCACTACGAGGATCCCGCTACTTGTTCCACTGAAGAACCAACAGGCAAGATGATCGTACCCGGATCCCGATACTATTTTTGCTTGCTAGTTTCTCGCTCTTATCATTACAATTACGCTACCTACCACTTGAATATCAGCCTCCCATATTGCCATGACAGCCTCTAACCTCCACATCCTAGCAAACCTTTGGTTGGCTAAGTTACCGCTGCTCGGCCCCTCTTATAGCGTTCTTAGCTGCAGGTGCAGGTTGTTCCATGCAATATCATGGATTTGTATATCACAATATTTTTTCTGTTATTTAATTTAATGCACATATATATCTTGGTATTTGTGGAAGGCTTGGCCTTTTGCTAAGTGATTTGTTCTGCTATTACCGCCACTAGTTCCTTGTTACCGGTGTTATGTTTTCCATATTTTGTGCTCCTAACATGCTCGGGGTTGTTATGGGGACCCCCTTGTTCATTCGGTTGAGATTAAAACTTGTCTGGTAAGACCCAACATTGGTACTACATTTGCTTAACAACTTAATAAAAATTGCATAGGGTCTTGCAAACCCGTGGATTATTTAATCAACCCCCGGGCCAGTGCTCCTCATGAGTGTTGGTCCAAACTAGAGCACTATGCGGGGCCAACCGAGGGCCAATTGGGAGATTTCTATCAGGCCATCGTACACTAGCTTATCCGTCGTGTCCTGAGAACGAGATACGCGGCTCTTATCGGGTTCGTCGACACGTCGGGTGGTCTTGCCGGATTTGTTTTACCTTATCGAGTGTCTTGCGTGTGGAGTCTGACTTTCTTCGGGTTTACTCGAGGTGTTGGAATTCCTTTGGAATTACCTATGATGATCGCGAGATCCACGGTCGAGGCATTCCCATGGAGTGTGGTTAATTTTGTAATGGATTAGTTGCAGCAACCTTGCAGGGTTAAATCTTTCAGAAAGCCGTGCCCGCGGTTATGTGGCAACTTGGATATTTGTTTAACATCCGGTTATAGTAAACTTGAAGTAAACTCTAATTAAAATACACCAACTGTGTGAGTAACCGTGATTGTCTCTTCTCGTGAACATGATCCGAGAGAGAACACGGTGGGGTTATGATTGACGTAGGTAAGCGTTCAGGATCTCATAGAGACTATACTAGATTCGATCGTTCTTCGTAGGCCACTCATATTTATTTCATGTTGCGTAAGCTAGCCACCATATATGCTTAGTGGTGCTGCAAACTAAACACTACCCCTTCCCAACCTTTAAGCTTTAATAGTCTCGGTACCCAGGCACATGATAGCTGAGTCCTCTGTGGCTCACAGTTTACCACAACACTCCAGGTACAGGTTCAGATGAGTACGTGCAGGACGATCTTACCCAGCTCTAGTGGGAGTATGACGAGGAAAGATGCAGGATGTACGTGACGTATCCGAATGAGTAGAGGACCTGGTCGTGATATTTGGGGCAACGAGCTAGTTTCATTTGCATATGTTTATCATTTGATTTCGTCCGTAGTCGGACCCTGTTTTCATCTTGATGATTGAACTTTGAGTGGAATTGTAATTTAGCATGTGGCGAGTGTAAGCCAACTTGTATACTCATCCCTTCTGTAATGTATGATGCAATGTTACTATACATGCTAACAGCAAGATGCGCCTCTATCCCTTGCGAGGCCCTCGTGTCTTAAAATGGATAGGCGCGCATCTTGGGCGTAACACCACCTACCCAAGATCCGTCGGTTTTGACATCAACACTCGGTGACACCAAAAATTTCGAATCGGTGTCACCGACAGACGCGGGTATATAAGGAGGCGGACCTGACCTTTGAAAATATTCTTCAACCGTCGCCCCCTCAAAACCCTACGCTGATGATTCAAGGCCCCTTGTCATCGCCTTTGCTTCCCTAAGCATCTCCACCGCTGCGAATCACCGTCACCGACGAAAACTTGTCCATCGTCGCCGCCATAGCGGATCCATCACCGAGCTAGGGTATGGATCTAGCCCTCCTTGCGCTCCCCGTCCAAATCTCGTGCATTGGAGTTTGTTTTATCATCTATCCATGGTTTGCAATCTTCCCATCCAAAGGAAATCTCAATAGATTAGCGAATCAAAGAATTTTAGGTTTAGTTGCCCAAAAAATTGCATCTTGGTGATACCGATTCAGAAAAATCGGTTCTGCCGATTTCCTTTTTGTGCTATTGAGGATAGAACTTGGTGAGACCGAGTGACAGTTTACGGTCTGACCAAAACTGCTGCTAAGTTTTGGTTAAGGGTTTTGTGCGTCTTGGTGGCACCGAAAGATTTGACTCGTTGACACAATTCAGTTTTGTTGTGAACTACATCTATGATTGTTCTGTTAAAACTTTCAAAAACCAGCTGCATTTTGTGATGACTTATCTTCTTCTACTCTAATATACTCAATTCACAAGGTCAGATGAGTCAAATGTTGAGGACAGCCAGAATTTGCAGGAGCAGAACATTGACATGAGTTCACGCACTAGCCCTGGGTCTAGCTCTTCTTCAGATCCAGGCACCCCAAACTCACATGGGTTGACCAAGGCTGCTACTAGAGCCATGAAGAAGCTGAATTCAGATGAGGAGGATTCGAATTTTATGCCTGAGGAAGTTCTTACCAAGAAGCAAGACAAGGCTACCAGGAAGTCAGCAAATGAGGTCACCTCATCCACGAGGACAATCAGCAAGACATATGCCCCTCCAGAGTCTATGAGAGCACCTGAGAGTGATAGGGCTACCATGACCATTGAGCCCCCAAGTAGGTCATTGTCTAAGAAGGAAGGAGAGAAGAGGAATGATAAAAAGAGGATTGTCTATGTGACTGGCAGGCCTACCTCAATGTATGATGACCCTGAGGAGGCTGTTGGTGCTGCTGCTGAGGAGGAGGAGGAGCAAGTTGTCAAGGCCCGTCCCAAAAAGAAGAAGAAGAATCTTTTGGACGATGCTATGCCAAAGAAAGGAACCTCCAAGAGCACCAAGTCCACCCCCAAGAAGGCTGCTGCTGAAAAGTCCAAGAGGACATCCAAACAGATTCCATCTTCTGAGAAGAACAAGGAATCTACCTTATAAGAAGCTGATGAGGATGCCATGTCTGCATTGATGAAGCTCACACCACATCTTCAAGTGCAGAGTGTTAGCCATCCACTTGCTATTGATATGAAGAAGAAGAAGGATGCAGGTTTGAGAGAGTGGAGAGCCATTGATCCTTACTCTCAGAGGAAGAAAATAGTTGTGGACTACAGGTTCTACACCATGGAGCAACCGGGTTTCTATGAGACTGTGCTGCTTGACAAGAGTCCAGCTACGACTGACATGAGATATGTCGATTTGGAACTACATTGAGGCAAATGAAGACTATTTCCCCAATGTACAAGACAACTTCCACTGTGTTGCCATAGATTAGTTTGTTGGCGGAGAGTTCACTGCATGGAACGATGAGATGATCATGCAATTCTACTCCACTGCTCACTTCTATGGAGATGGTAGGATTGTGTGGATGACAGAAGGAGAAAGACATGAGTCAACTATTGATGAGTGGGCTGCCATCTTAGGAGTCCTAGAGGCACAGGATGGAGATATCTATGTGTACTCAGAGTCCAAGGCAAGCCACAATGCCATGAAGGACATGTACAATGACATTCCTGCTGCACAGCTTTAGTCCCACAAGCTAGGATCTATCTATCACCTCCAGGCAAGTCTCCGCACCATTAACACTATTTTGAGGCATACCTTAATGCCCAAGTCAGGTGACAAGAAGATGATCTGAGGCTACTCCATCAACTTTCCGATTCATATTGACCAGCACCAGAGATCCAGAGTGATGGATCTGATAGTGGAGACTGTGAAGACGATTGCTGCTGATCAGAAGTGCGCTTGCTGCTATGCACCCTACATACAGATGATCATCAACTCCAAGCTGGAGAAGTACATCTTTGCTCTGGACAGAACCCACTTACCCCTACAGTCAGACTTCGAGGACAATGTTGTGGTGATAGACCCAGACCATCCCACATCAGCTGCAACTCAGGCACAGGTAGAGGTAGAAGCAGAGGTAGAGGCAGAGGTAGAGGCATCTAGAGCCACTAGTGCTCAAGTCCCTAGATCCAGGAACGAGCAGATGGATCTCTTGATCTCAATAGTTCAAGTCATGCAGAAGGACATCAAGGACATACTGGAGAACCAGAGTAGTCTTGTGATGATCTTTGAGACCAGGATCAAGACCCTCAATGACAAGGTAGATGGGCCGAATAGGACCTTGACTGAGCTCAAGAAGGAAGTTGACGATGTGCCTCTTCCTCATTCCACACATGATGATGATGATGATGATGATGATGATGATGATGATGATGATGATGATGATGATGATGATGGTGATGATGATGATGATGATGATGTCTCTCCTCTTAGGCTAGGCACACACTTCACTACTCAGGTCAGATCTGCCAAAGTGCCAGCTCCAGAGACAAGGCCTTCTTCATCAGCACCTACTACTGTCACCTCAGCTCCATTAGCTCCTGTAGTGCCACCAGTTGCTACTCCAACTCCGCTCAGGACATCTGCAGAGGTCTTCGCTGATGCACTTCTCTCGACTCCGACATCAACCACCGGAGGAGATCAGCCCCAGAAGAATGATTAGCTATATCTCTTTGAACTTTTTGGTAACTTCTTGCCAAAGGGGGAGAAGTTGTATATAGATCTTTAGGCTTCGAGTGAGAGAGAGCATTTGTTTTTATTGTTGTTTCAAAAACATTTGGTCTTTTGGTTGCTTGTGTTATACTTTTGTTCGTGTTTGATCATACGCTTTAATGTGTGTTGCTACTATTTCCAATCCTTTTGATGGTTATTTACTTTGCTTGATGTGTTGTGCTATGATATTAACTCTCATTTACTCTCACACACCACCAAGTTGTCTGTGACATGAAAAAGTGCCCCATGTACCTAATATATTTTGCATTTGCATTCAAACGCAAATTTAAAATAATAAACAAATTTAGGGGGAGCTCTTGCTTATCACATACTTCTCAAAGCGATGATTATATTCGTTGATTATATCATATGTCGAAGCTTTGATCTATATGGTGTCATCAATAACCAAAAAGGGGGATGTTGAAAGCACATTTGCTCCCTTGGTGGTTTTGGTAATTAATAACAACATATATGTCATTGAACTAATTTCTCCACTAAGCATATTTCAAGAAAAGTTCAATGATAGGTTGGCAAAAGGATTGTGGAATACCCCAAGGTTCACGGAAATAGATTGGCAAAGCTTCAAGCAAGAGGACTCTACATTTTACTTTGTGAGAAATCGCTTTGAGTCCATAGGAAAGCCAATACTATTAAAAGGGGTTAAGATATTGTTGGTGAACAAAATGCTCATACATGCACAAGTGATAGTCACCACATTTACCCACAAGCTCTTCCACAAAACTTTGTCCAAAGCCAAATATCCAAAATCAATGCAACCAACACTCCCCACTCGGTGCCACCGATTCTTAGCCTCAGACAGACTCAAGCCAAACCCTAGCCAATTGGTGCAACCAATTCTGATTCGATGCCACCGAGTTTGGGTTGCCAACATTCTGTTATGCAAATTCACAAAATCGGTCTGACCGAGTTTTTTGAATCGGCATCACTGAGTCTGGCAATCTGACCGTTGGTCACATTCTCGGTGCAACCAAGTTTTACGTATCGGTCTCACAAAGATTTTGCTAACTTTTAGGCAACTCGGTACCATCGAGATTAACATATCGTTGTCACCAAGTTGGACTTATCATGTGTAACGGTTGGATTTTTGGAGATGCCTATATATACCCCTCCACCACAACTCACTCGGAAGAGAAGCACTCAGAACAGACCCCCACTCATACCAACTAATTTTCTGAGAGAGAGCCTCCTACTCATGTGTTGAGATCATGCCATTTCATTCCAACCATATGAATCTTGATCGCTAACCTCCCCAAGTTGTTTTCCACCCAATCAATCTCTTCCACCATAGCCAAATCTATGAGAGAGTTATTATGTGTTGAGGAGTCTATCATCTTGAAGCATAAGAGCAAGGAGTTCATCGACATCATCGAGCCTATTAACTTTTGGAGAGTGGTGTCTCCTAGATTGGTTAGGTGTCGCTTGGGAGCCTCCTACTTCATGTTGTGGAGTGAACCAAGAAGTTTGTAAGGGCAAGGAGATCCCCTAATTCATGAAGATCTACCGCGAGTTAGGCTAGTCCTCCATGGACGTAGGCCATCATGGTATAGTCTAGTTGCTTCTTCGTGGAACCCTCCATGGGTAGAGCCCTTCGTGGACTCTCGCGACCGTTACCCTCCGTGGGTTGAAGACTCCATAAACATGGATGTACGATAGCACCACCTATCGGAACCATGGGAAAAATCATCATGTCTCCAAATTGCATTTGACCTAACTACCCTTCCTTTACTACTTATGTTTGTATTTACTTTCCGCTGCTATACTCGTAGACATGCATGTGTAGGGTGTGCTTGACTTGTTATGATTGCTACAATCTGCCAACACTTAGAATTGGGAAGAAGTAGATTTTTAAATGGTCAAGTAGTCTAATCAACCCCCCCCCAGACCTGCTTTTGATCCTACAACAACCTTCTTTGTAAGCTCATTGAGAGGTGCAGCACTAGTGCTGAAATCTCTCACAAAATACCTGTAGAAACCAGCGAGGCCAAGAAAACTCCTAACTTGTGAGACTGCTTTGGGTTGTGACCAACTCTCAGTAGCTTCCATCTTAGCTTTATTAACTTCAATTCCCTGTGGAGTAACAAAATAGACAAGAAAAGACACTCGGTCGGTGCAAAAGGTGCACTTCCCTAGTTTACCAAACAAACGTGCAATACATAGAGCAATAAAAACATCACGTAAATGTTCCAAATGTTCCTCCAAGGATCTACTATAAATCATTATATCATCAAAAGAGACCACCACAAATTGTCCAATGAAAGCACGTCAAACCTTGTTCATTAATCCCATGAAAGTACTGGGTGCATTAGTTAACCCAAAAGGTATAACTAACCACTCATATAATCCAAACTTATTTTTAAATGCGGTTTTCCATCCATCTCCCAATTTCATACGAATTTGATGGTATCCACTACGCAAAACAACTTTGGAGAAATTTGTAGAGCCACTTAATTCATCAAGCATATCATCTAGCCTAGGAATAGGATGACAATAACGAGTAGTAATATTATTAATGCCTATACAATCCACACACATACGTGATGTACCATCCTTTGTCGGCACTAGAATAATAGGAACAACACAAGGACTAAGGGATTCATGTATATAACCTTTGTCGAGCAGCTCCTGTACCTGACACATAATCTCCTTTGTCTCCTCTAGATTGGTACGGTATGGCGCACGGTTGGGTAGCGATGCACCGGGAATTAAGTCAACCTGATGCTCAATCCCTCTAATAGGTGGTAATCCTGATGGCACATCTTGTGGAAAGACGTCAGCAAACTCCTGCAAAATGTTAGTGACACCAGGAGGCAAAGAGGGAGGCACTTCCTCGAATGAAAATAATACCTCTTTGCACACAAATGCATAGCAAACATATGTAGTAAAATCTAGATCAGTAATATCAGATTTAGTAGCAAGTAGACATCCACTCTTCAATTTTATTTCAGATGCAACACTAGATGATGGTTTATTAGGCTTATTGTGTTTCTCAAATTCCTTTGCCACAATTTGATTTTCACTCTTATTTAGCTCATGTTTTACTTTACTAGCTCTAGAAATGTCATCTTTCATAATATGTTCAGGAGGCATAGGAAGCAAAGTTATATTTTTATCCTGATGAACAAGAGTATACTGATTTGTCCACCATGGTGTATAGAATTTTTATCAGATTGACATGGTCTACCAAGTAAATCAGAGCATGCTTCCATGGGTACCACATCACAATCAACATAATTAGAATATGTAGCAATGCTAAAATGCACATGAACAGTACGTGTTACCTTAACCTTGCCATTGTTGTTGAACCATTAGATGTAATTAGGATGAGGATGTGGTTTGTTGGTGAGAGACAACTTCTCCACCATCTTCATGCTAGCCAAGTCGTTACAACTCCCTCCATTGATGATTACATGAAAGGAATGTTCCTTCACAACTCCCTTTGTATGGAACAAATGATGCCTCTGATTTTGCTCAGCCTGTGTTACCTGCACACTTAAAACACGTTGAGAAACAAAACTTTCATACATGTCAGCGTAGTCAGCAGCCATGTATTGTGTTTCTTGTTCAGTGTCATCTACACCTTGTTCTTCGTTCGCAATAAGAGCCTGAGTATCTTCATCATAATCACTAGTGGAGTCATATCTATTGGGGAACGTTGCATGGAAACAAAAAAATCATACGCACACGCAAGATCTATCCATGGTGATGAGCATCTATGAGAGGGAGAGTGGATCTACATACCCTTGTAGATCGCTAAGCAAAAACATTAAGAAACACGGTTGATGTAGTCGAACGTCTTCGCGATCCAAATCGAAAGTCACTGTGATCCAATCATGATCTAGCGTCGAATGGATGGCACCTCTGCGTTCAACACATGTACAGCTTGATGATGCCTTCACCTCCTCGATCCAATGAGCGATGGTGAAGTAGTACATGAGTTTCGGCAGCACGACGGCATGGTGACGGTGGTGGTGAAGAACAATCTCTGCAGGGCTTCACCAAGCACAATGGAAACTATGACGGAGGATAAACTAGAGGGGATAGGGTTGTCAGCACACGGCTTGGGGAATTCTTGATGTGTTCCAGGTGCTAGCCCTGCCCCTCTATTTATATGTTGAGCCCTGGGGTCGAAACTTGGAGAAAGAGCCTCCTCAAAGTCGGTTTGGCTTGCAAGGTAAGAGTCCTCCTCGGACTCCAGGACAAGACGCCAGGGTCCTCTGCGTCTGGCCCCAAACACCAGGGTTCCAAGCGTCTGGCCCCTGGCCTCCGCAAAACTCCTTCTGCACCTTCCTAAAGCCTCGTGGTCTTTACCCCTTGGCCCAAATAAAGTGTTCTCATACCCGAACATTTCGGGAAACATCTGAAACCCCTTCCGGTGAATTATGGAACCCTTCCGGAGACCAAACACTGTTATCACATATATCAACCTTTACCTCTGGACTATTTCGGAGTTCATCGTCATGTCCGGGATCTCATCTAGGACTCCGAACAACCTTCGGTCACCATCATAACAACTCAACTATACTTATATCATCACCAAACGTTAAGTGTGTAGACCCTGCGGGTTCAAGGACTATGTAGACATGGCCGAGACACCTCTACGGTTGATAACCAAGAGTAGGACCTAGATGCCCATGTTGGATCCTACATATTCTACGATATCTTTATTGGTTGAACCTCTATGTCAAGGATCCAGTTAATCCCATACGTTGTTCCCTTTTTTATCGGTATGTAACTTGCCCAAGATTTGATCGTCGGTATGTCCATACCTAGTTAAATCTCGTCACCAAAAAGTATCTTTACTCATTCCATAATACAAGATCCCATGGCAAACATTTAGTCACTTTGATTGCAAGACTTGTTGTGATGTTGTATTACCGAGTGGGCCTTGAGATACCTCTCCGTCACACAGAGTAACAAATCCTAGTCTTGATCCATGCCCACTCAACAGACACCTTCGGAGATACACGTAGAGCATATTTATAGTCACCCAGTTACGTTGCAACATTTGATACACACAAGGTATTCCTTCAGTGTCAGTGATTTGCATGATCTCATGGTTATAGGAACATATACTTGACATGTAGAAAACTATAGCAATAAACTAACACGATCATATGCTATCTTTATAGTTTGGGTCTTGTCCATCACATCATTCTCCTAATGATGTGATCCCATTATCAAATGACATCTCATGTTTATGTCTAGGAAACCATGACCATCTTTGATCAACGAGCTAGTCTATTAGAGGCACACTAGGGACATGGTGTTGTCTATGTATCCACACATGTATCTGAGTTTTCGATCAATACAATTCTAGCATGGATAATGAACGATTATCATGAACAAGGAAATATGATAATAACTAATTTATTATTGACTCTAGGGCATATTTACAATAGTCTCCCACTTGCACTAGAGTCAATAATCTAGCTCACATCATTGTGTGATTTACATTGTTATGAATCTCACACCCAATGAGATCTAGGGTTCGATCATGTTTTGCATGTGAGAGAGGTTTTAGTCAACGGGTTTGCGACTTTCAGATCCGTGTGTACTTTGCAAATCTCTATGTCATATTGTAGATACTGCTACAATGCTCCAGTTGGAGCTATTCCAAATGGCTGCTCCACTATACATATCTGGATTGCTACTAAGAGCCATCCGGATTGGCGTTAAAGCTTGCATCGACGTAACCTTTTATGACAAACTCTTTGTCACCTGCATAATCGAGAAACATTTCCATAGTTCTCCAGTTACTAAGGATGATTTTGACCGCTATCCGGTGATCCACTCCTGGATTGCTCTTGTACCCCTTGATAGACTCATGGCCAGGCACACATAGGTGCGGTACACAGCATGGCATACTATATAGAGCCTATGATTAAGGCATAGGGGACGACCTTCATCCTTTCTCTTTCTTCTACCGTGGTCGAGCTTTGAGTCTTACTCAACTTCACACCTCACAAATCAGGCAAGAATTTCTTCTTTGACCGATCCATTTGAACTCTTTCAAAATCTTGTCAAGGTGTGTACTCATTGAAAGTCTTATCAAGCGTCTTGATCTATCTCTATAGATCTCGATGCCCAACAATTAAGTAGCTTTATCCAGGTCTTCCTTTGAAACATTCTTTTCAAACAACCATTTATGCTTTCCAGAAATTCTACATTATTTCCGATCAACAATATGTCATCCACATATACATATCAGAAATTCTATAGTGCTCCCACTCACTTTCTTGTAAATACAAGTTCCTCATAAACTTTGTATAAACCCAAAAACTCTGATCACCTCATCAAAGCATATATTCCAACTCTGAGATGCTTGATCCAGTCCATAGAAGTATCGCTGGAGATTGCTTACCTTTCAGCATCCTTAGGACTGACAAAACCTTCCGGTTGTATCCTATACAACCTTTCCTCAAGGTAACCATTAAGGAAACGATGTTTTGACATCCATCTGCCAGATTTCATAATTGAAAAAATGCAGCAATTGCTAACATAATTCCAACAGACTTTAGCATCGCTACGGGTGAGAAAGTCTCATCATAGTCAACTCCTTGAACTTTGTTAGAAACTTCTTTGCAACAAGTCGAGCTTTTATAAATGGTGACATTTACCATCAGCGTCCAACTTCTTCTTAAAGGTTCATTTGTACTCAACAACCTGCCATTCAATGGGCAAGTCTACCAAAGTCCATACTCGGTTTTCATACATGGATCCTTTCTTGGATTTCATGGCTCCTAGCCATTTGTCAGAATCCGGGCCAACCATCGCTTCTTCATAGCTCGTAGGTTCACTGTTGTCTAACAACATGACCTCCAAGACAGGATTTACGTACCACTCAGGGGCGGGTACGAGTCCTTGTCGACCCACGAGGTTCGGTAGTAACTTGATCCGAAGCTTCATGATCATCATCATTTGCTTCCTCTTCACTTGGTGTAGGCGTCACAGAAACATCTTTCCAACTGAAGTGACGGTTCAATAACCTCATCAAGTTCCACTTTCCTCCCACTCAATTCTTTCGAGAGAAACTCTTTCTCGAGAAAGGAACCATTTAAAGCAACAAACACTTTTCCATCGGATCTGAGATAGAAGGTATAGCCAACTATTTCCTTAGGGTATCCTATGAAGATGCACTTTTCCGCTTTGGGTTCGAATTTATCAGACATAAGCGTCACATTCCCAAACTCCGAGAAATGATAGCTTAGGTTTCTGCCAAACCATAATTCATATGGTGACATCTCAACAGATTATAGATGGTGCCCTATCTAAAGTGAATGTAGTCATCTCTAATGCATAACCCAAAATGATAGTGGCAAAACGATAAGAGACATCATAGTATGCACCATATCCAATAGAGCATGACTACGACGTTCGGACACACCATCACACTATGGTGTTCTAGGTGCCATGAGTTGTGAAACAACTTCCACATTGTCTTAAGTTGTATAACAAACTCGTAACTCAGATATTCACCTCCACGATCATATCGTAGACATTTTATCTTATTGTCACGATGATCTCAAACTTCACTCTGAATTTTCTTGAACTTTTCAAACATTTCGTACTTGTGCTTCATCAAGTAAATATGCCCATATCTACTCAAATCACCAGTGAAGATAAGAAAATAACGATATCCACCGCATGCTACAATACTCATTGGACCGCATACATCAACATGTATCATTTCCAAGAAGTCACTTGCCCGCTCCATCATACCGGAAAACGGGGTCTTAGCCATCTTGCCCAAGAGGCATGGTCAGCATGTCTAAACTGATTCAAAATCGGATGAGTCCAAAGATCCATCAGCATGGAGTTTCTTCATGCGTTTTACACCAATATGACATTTAGCGGCAGTGCCACAAGTATGTGGTACTATCATTATTAAGTTTGCATCTTTTGGCATCAATATTATGAACATGTGTATCACTACGATCAAGATTCAATAAGCCATTCTCATTGGGTGCATGACCATTGAAGGTATGATTCATGTAAACAGAATAACCATTATTCTATGACTTAAATGAATAACCATATTGCAATAAAAGCGATCAAATCATGTCCATGCTCAATGCAAACACCAAATAACATTTATTTAGGTTCAACACTAATCCCGATGGTAGAGGGAGCGTGAGATGGTGATCACATCAACCTTGGAAACACTTCCAACACACATCGTCACCTTGCCCTTAGCTAGTCTCCATTTATTCCGTAGCTTTTATTTCGAGTTACCAACATTTAGCAACTAAACCGGTATCTAATACCCAAGTGCTACTAGGATTACTAGTAAGGTATACATGAATAAAACATATATCAATTACACTTCTGTAGACGTTGCCAGCCTTCTTATCTACCAAGTATCTAGCGTAGTTCTGCTTTAGTGACCGTTCTCCTCATAATAGAAGCACTCAATCTTGGGTTTGGGTTCAACCTTGGATTTCTTCACTAGAGCGGCAACTGGCCTGTCATTCTTCAACTTTTCCCTTTCCCTTCTTTCCCTTGCCCTTCTTGAAACATGTGGTCTTAATCATCAACAATTGATGCTTGTTCTTGATTTCTACCTTAGTGTTGTCAAACATCATGAAAAGCTCAAGGATCATCTACTCCATCCCTGGCATATTATAGTTCATCACGCAGCTCTAGTAGCTTGGTGGCACTGACTTGGAGAACTATATCAATCACTATCTTATCTGGAAGATTAACTCCCACTCGATTCAAGAGATTTGAAACACCCAGACAATCCGAGCACATGCTCACAGATTGAGCTATTCTCCTTCATCTTGCAGGCAAAGAATCTTGTTGGAGGTCTCATACCTCTCAACACGGGCACGAGCCTGAAATCTCAATTATAGATCTTGAAACATCTTATATGTTCCTTGACGTTCAAAACATCTTTGGAACCTCAATTCTAAGTCATAATGCATGGCGCACTGTACTATCAAGTAGTCATCACAACATGCTTGTCTAATGTTCACAACATCCATAGACGACGCTAGAGGGGGTGGCGCACCGAGCGGTGGATCAAAGACATAAGCCTTCTGTGAAGCAATGAGGACAATCCTTAGTTTACGGACCCAGTCCGCATAATTGCTACCATTATCTTTCAAGTCTATTTTCTCTAGGAACATATCAAAAGAACACAGGGGAGCTACAGCACGAGCTATTGATCTACCACAAATTTTTGCAAAGGCAACTTTAGACTATGTTCATGACAATGAGTTCAATTAATCATATTACTTAAGAACTCCCACTCAAATTGACATCCCTCCGGTCATCCGAGTGCTACATGATCAAATTCACCAACCCAAGTCCGATCATCATGTGAGATGTGGTGGTGTTAATGGTGAACATCTCCATGTTGATCATATCTACTATATGACTCATGTTCGACCTTTCGGTCTCTTGTGTTCCGAGGCCAGGTCTGTACATGTAGGCTCGTCAAGTTTAACCCGAGTGTTCTGCACATGCAACACTGGCTTGCAGCCATTGTATGTGAACGTAGAGTCTATCACACCCGATCATTACATGGTGTCTCGAAACGATGAACTTTCGCAACAATGCACACTCGGGGAGAACACAATTTTATCTAGAAATTTAGTGAGGGATCACCTTATAATGGTACCCTCGTCCTAAGCAAAATAAGATGCATTAGAAGGATTAACATCACATGCAAATCATAAGTGACATGATATGTCCATAAACTTGTGCTTTTGATCTCCATCTCCAAAGCACTGACATGATCTCCATCGTCACCGGCACAACACCATGATCACCATCAACATGTCGCCATGAAGTTATCACGCCAACTATTGCTTCTATGACTATTGCAAACTCATGGCGATAAAGTAAAGCAAGAACGGCAAACATAATTAAAGACAACCCTATGGCTCCTGCCGGTTGCCATACTCATCGACATGCAAGTCGTGATATTCTATACAAAACATGATCACCGAATACATCACATATATCTCATCATGTAATTAGCCATATCACATCACAACATACCCTGCAAAAACAAGTTAGACGTCCTCTAATTGTTGTTGCATGTTTTTACGTGGCTGCTACGGGTATCTAGAAAGAACAATTCTCACCTACGCAAAAACCACAACAGTGATACACAAATTGATATTCAACCTTCTCAAGGACCGCCTTTGTCAAATCCGATCCAACTAAAGTAGGAGAGACAGACAACTGCCAGCCATCTTTATGCAACAAAGTCACATGTCAGTCGATGGAACCGGTCTCTTGCAAGCGTATGAGTAAGGTTGTTCTGGACCGCTTCATCCCATAATACCGTTGAATCAAGAAAATACCAAGGGAGGAAGCAATCTGAACATCAACGCCCACAAACTCTTTTGTGTTCTACTCGTGATCTCATCTACACATAGACCTAGCTCAAGATGCCACCGTTGGGGAACGTTGCATGGGAAACAAAAAAAATCCTACGCACACGAAACATCTATCCATGGTGATGCGCATCTACGAGAGGGAGAGTGGATCTTCATACCCTTGTAGATCGCTAAGCGGAAGCATTACGAAACATGGTTGATGTAGTCGGACGTCTTCGCGATCCAAATCGCAAGTCATCCTATGATCCAATCATGATCTAGCGCTGAACGGATGGCACCTCTGCGTTCAACACACGTACAACTTGATGATGCCTTCACCTGCTCGATCCATCGAGTGATGGTGAAGTAGTTGATGAGTTCCGGTAACACGACGGCGTGGTGACAGTGGTGGTGAAGAACAATCTCTGCAGGGATTTGATAAGCACAATGGAAACTATGACGGAGGATAAACTAGGGGTGATGGGGTTGCCGACACATGGCTTGGGGAATTCTTGATCTGTTCCGGGTGCTAGCCCTGCCCCTCTATTTATATGTTGAGCCCTGGGGTCGAAACTTGGAGAAAGAGCCTCCTGAAAGTTGGTTTGGCCCGCAAGGCAAGAGTCCTTCTCGGACCCCAGGACCAGACGCCGGGATCCTCGGCGTCCGGCCCCAAACGCCAGGGTTCTTGGTGTCTGGACCCTGGCCTCCGCAAAACTCCTTCTACAACTTCCTAAAGCCTTACCCTTGGCCCAAATAAAGTGTTCTCATACCCGAACATTTCGGGAAACATCCGAAACTCCTTCCGAAGACCAAACACTATTATCCCATATATCAATCTTTACCTCCGAACTATTCTGGAGCTCATCGTCATGTCCCAAATCTCATCCGGGACTACGAACAACCTTCGGTCACTAACATAACAACTCAACTATACTTATATCATCACCAAACGTTAAGTGTGTAGACCCTGCAGGTTCGAGAACTACGTAGAGATGGCTGAGACACCTCTACAGCCAATAACCAATAGCGGGACCTGGATGCCCATATTGGCTCCTACATATTCTACGAAGATCTTTATCGGTTGAGACTCTATGTCAAGGATTTAGCTAATCCCGTACGTTGTTCCCTTTGTTTATCGGTATGTTACTTGCCCGATATTCGATCGTCGGTATCTCCATACCTAGTTCAATCTCGTCACCGGCAAGTCTCTTTACTCGTTCCTTAATACAAGATCCGGTGGCTAACACTGTAGTCACTTTACTTGCAAGGCTTGTTGTGATTTTGTATTACCGAGTGGGCCCTGAGATACATCTCCGTCACAGGGAGTAACAAATCCCAGTCTTGATCCATGCCAACTCAACAGACACCTTCGGAGATACCTATAGAGCATCATTATAGTCACCCTGTTACATTGCAACGTTTCATACACACAAGGTATTTCTTCGGTGTCAGTGAGTTGCATGATCTTATGGTCATAGGAACAGATACTTAACATGCAAAAACTATAGCAATAAACTGACACGAACATATGCTATGTTTATATTTTGGGTCTTGTCCATCACATCATTCTCCTAATGATGTGATCCCATTATCAAATGACATCTCATGTCTATGGCGAGGAAACCTTGGACATCTTTGATCAGTGAGCTAGTCTATTAGAGGCATACTAGGGACATGGTGTTGTCTATGTATCCACACATATATCTGAGTTTCCGATCAATACAATTCTAGCATGGATAATAAACAATTATCATGAACAAGGAAATATGGTAATAACTAATTTATTATTGCCTCTTGGGCATGTTTCCAACAATATTGACCATCCCCAGTAACAATCATCGCACGCTTGGAGGACATTCTCTCACATAGTGACCGGCACCCTTGCAACGATGACATATCACCTCATGTGTTTCCCTTGTGGATGCAATGGACGAATAAGAATTCCTTGCAGACCCAGAAGGTGTGCTCTTGACAGCGGGTGGGGCAAGGGAATGCTTCCTTGTATCTCGGTTGTAGTTGGTGGCTAAAGCAGGCGGTGCTGCAGCAAGACGTATGGAAGTACATGAGGTACATGGCATCCATGATGAAGTGCAACCTGTAGAAAAATTAGTTCTAGCCAATGCATGTCGATCCTGCACTTCACGTTCAGCTTTGCAAGAAAGATGGAATAAACGAGTGATAGTGTTATACTCCTTATGCTCCAAAATAGTCTGGATATCTCTATTTAATCCACCCATGAAATGTGCAAGCATAGCTTCATTTTCCTCAACAATACCACATCTAATCATGCCAGTTTGTAGTTCCTAATAATATTCTTCTACAAAGTTTTTTCTTATCTTAAATGCTACAAGTTTTGAAGTAATTCACGTTTATAATATAGTGGAACCCAACGAGTACACATAGCAAATTTCAAAGCAGCCGAAGTAGTTGGAATATTAGCATGATGTATTCTACAATGTTCATACCACCAGACGCAAGCAAAACTAGTGAATGCACAAACATCAACAACAACCCGTCGATCCTTAGGAAATTGTAAGCATGTAAAATGTTGTTTTGTTTCTAACTCCCAAGTCAGATATATATCGGGAACACATCTAAAATGTCAGCATATTCAATTTAAGTTTAGGGAGATGGTCATGATCCCGTACCTGAGGGGGTGATGCAGCTCTACCATTGCGATTGTATCCATGTGGATGACCTGGTGCATGTGGTGGTGGGTGCCCTTGGGGCTGATTTTGAGCAACCTCTCCCTCATCATCATAATCACCTTCATAATCCACATTCTACTCAATGACAGCAGCAGCAACAGCCATATAAGTCGCAGTAGTAGCAACGGCACTAGAATTCTGGTCGTGATCAAGAGCCACGTGTTGCGCTCATCCCATGAAATTCGAGCATTGTTGATGTTGTTGTTGTGGTTATTGGAGAGGGACGGGAGATGCAGCTCGTGATGGTAGACGAGCAAGCACCTCATTGAACTTGGCATCCATATTAATCATCTAGCTTCTCCACGACCTCTCCAAGGCTGGTCACAAAGTCTTGTACCTGGTTAGACATCATTTGCTGCAATTTATCATGGATCTACTTGTTGGTCATGCCCTCCCAATCGATCACGTCAGTTTGTGATCCTAGCATGGTTAGCAGCAATAGGAACACACAAGAATATGAACCTACAGACTACTAGGATATCATGGTGGTGGTGTGTCAGAAATTTGCCAAGCAAGTCTCAACTTCTTACCAATTCTAACCCAATAGCAGGCGGTGATCGGCGACCATTGTAGTCAAAACTCTCAGAGCTTCGATAAAGCGATTGCCAGGTGGTGTCAAACACACAAAAGTAGTAATATGTGGATCTAGGATGGCTTATAACATGGTAGCAAAAATGCCAGCAATAATCAGTACAAAGATGCAATGCTGAAGAAACGCTTGACGACGGTACCATGTTGGTCCTAAGCTAGACTGTACTAGAGACACGAGCCTAGAACACCAACAAAATCACGACGCAACATGTAATCAAGGGAACAGCACACTCTGAGTTTTTTTCTCTTTTTGTCGTCTCTATTTGTTTGCGCTTTTTCCAGAAAATCACTATGGCGAGTGTCTTAAAACTCGTCCAAAGGTCTAAAAACAGGATAGGCACAATTTTTTTACTATTTATTTATGGACGCCCAGAGCAAAAAATGGAAATTGCTCAATTTTTTCTATAAAACTAACTATCTCAAAATGCTCAAGTATACTTAAAAATAGGATAGCCAAAAAATTGACCGTGCGTTTTTTGAAAAAAATTGGGCCTGAACGGAGGGTGGCTACCGGACTCTCTTTTTTCTGAAACCTGCTCAGTCAAAGAAACATGAAACTGGAAAGAGATAGAACTAGAAATCAAACTTAATATGTGATGGACTTGGATTGGTGGCAGATATGTGGTGGGATTGGTGGATTCAGATTGGTGATGATGATGGTGTGGTGATGGTATATGACAGCAGCGATGTTATTGGTGTGGTGGTGGTATAAGATAGCAGCGATGATGGTGGCGTGGGTGGTATAGGCAGTAGCGATGATGGTGGTTGTATCTGGCAGCGGTTATGAAGATGGTGAGGCGGCAACGTGACAACTTGTGAATAGAACTCAAAAATCTAAAAGACTAGATGCTAAGACTAGCAACTTGACACGACAATGCAACCGCGAATTCAACAAAGAAAAGACTGAATAGAAAATTGCAAAGGCTCAGATTTGTTCGGATATGAGGATCTAATTTTTGTTTGGCTTTTCCGTGGACTTTAGGTAGGAAGAATAGATGCGATCTAAACTACGAAAGACTGAAAATTCTCACCGAGCAACCTAGAAATATGATACCACTTGATAGAGGCGAAGTTGTCCCTATCTTTTGATGAGATGTGACTATTGTTTATGCTTGAGTAGACTTTGATGATCCGACCACAAACATGTGAAGACGTCGCGCCTTAACAATCGCTAAACCAACTCCGAGAGGTTATTGACCATGTCGGAGCATGATCAACCTGACCACGAGGGTATGTTTCCTGCACACAAACGAAGAACAAGCAAGAAACTAAAATTGCAATATGGATATTGCAAATATAAGAGGAAATCTTTATTGATGGAAGTGGGGTTCTCTGACGTCTTGGTCTGGTCATAGAACACAAACAAAAGACATGAAGTTGCAGCTATGGCGGACTTGTAATCTAAACAAAACCCAAGACTAAATAGCACCCTAAGGGCTGTATATATGGGGGAATAGAGGGGGATTTTCTTGACCCCTTGGAGGAGGGTTCCAAAAACAACCCTAACTCAGTTCCCCCACACATAGAGACTCTAAAAACAACCTACAATATAGTATTTCGAAATTACATGGGTCTGGCCCAAAAATAATATGACACGGACCTATAATAGCCTATGGACGAAATTTATGATGTAGCATCTTGTATGTTTTGTCCAAGCCTTCATGCTCTCCTTTTGGTGGCTTCAAAGTGCATAAATCACCAATGGAAACTCCATTGTTCTTTCCCGCACACGCACCTTCTTCTCCATGCTTGATCTTGCTCCAATGGCCATCCTTCTTGTCCATGCCAGGTTCTTCATTCATAAGTAAAACAAAAGTATCTAATTTAGGCAGCATCATATGTTCATGAACATTCGAAGGATTTCCAAGAAACGAAAGGACCTGGTAATACAATTGGCGTGCGTGAGCTCTAGTAATTCATCTAATATGTATAGCAGCATGGGTTGTGGGTGTAACAATGGTATTAATGTCCTCATCAATTAGGAAACGGTCAATGTTGCTTTTGTGGAAAGAGCAACACAAGCTTGCGGCCTGTAGCGACTCGTTGTCTCAGTCGTCAGCGAGGGCCAGTGGGACACCCGTCTCAACCGGTCCTCGAACATACTGAAGGGACTCCCTCCAGGCAAGCGGCCTTAGTATGGTGCACTACACAAGAGACGACATCACATGGAAGTACTACTACCACAAGGACGCGGAGGCCAGAAGGCAAAGAAGGAAGTTCAGTCGGGTGAACATCAATGAGAAGGTGGCTCTTGTAGTCGACAAAAGAGCAGCTAAGATCCAAGAAGTCATTAAATCTAAGGCCGTCAGAGCGGCAGCCTAGGCAGCCGTAGCTGTCTGCAGAGTGGACTTCGTATCTTCAGTTAATGCCTTGGTTCCGGCTATTTTTGACTTTTTGAGGAAAACCCAAACAAAGGGCTAGAAGACTTTCCCATGCACAGCTTCGTCAGGAGCAACTAGGTGAACATCGCACCACCAGCACCTGCTCCTGCTACTGCACAAGGTCCAACACCCGCTCATAGCAGCCCGGCCTCCCTCTCTGGCGTGTGAGGACGGGTTTTGACTTTGGCTGAGCTCGAAGCCCTCACAGTAATTACGCGTCGGACCAACATATCTATAATCTTCTGCTTCTGTTGCCTTTCAGATGTCGTCTGACTCTGCAGACATGTCTCTGCAGCGTGACGAAACCCCGTGCACCATACTATATATGATCAATGCCCAGAAGGCGGACATGGGAACCGCGACACTATAGAAGCCCAAGGAACATTTGTCCCACGGTGGGCCGATCCTTGTTGGCACCTTCAGGGTTTCCTTGGAGAGTGTCAAAGTGGGCAACAAGGATTTGGCTCCTCCATTACGGCTCGGGGGAGTGGAGGACGAGACCCCGATGTTGCTTGGACAATGCAAGGGTTGGATGGTGCTGTGGCCAAAGAATCTTCTTCGTGTCGAGGCAACCGAGAGCACACCAACGGAAACATCACATCAACAAGGTATGAACACCACCCTGCCTACGCAATTACTAGTGCTTGATCTCATGCCAGGTGAGAGTTGTGGATGAAGCGGGGAAGGGAGTCCAAAGTGGATGATGTAGTCGCCCCGTGTAACAACAAATGGACGATGAGATGGAGGAGGATGCGGAGGACCCTCTTCAGTTCCTCAATACTAGCGCCTATTTCGACGAACAAATGATGAGTCGTCCATATGACTCGGGCTGTGAGCATGTGGATTAGGAGATGGATGATGTGCCCATGCAGGAACGTCCTACGTTTGATTGCAAGAAGTCTATCTTCATGCAATACTCACAAGACACGCCTCCAGATACTGCCTCAACGCAGGGTTAACTAGCCGAGGGTGGTACAGTGCTTAGCCCGACAACACTGGTTCTAGGGGTAAGGATGGGTATGAAAGGTGAAATCAAGAGAAAGGAGAGGAAGAGGCCGCCAAAGAGAGGCTCTGCTGCCGCCGAAGCAGCTGCCAAAGCTTCAAGCAGCCAACCAGCTCTGCCGACCGATTTTGAAGACCATGTATCGGTCAAAGGAGCAGGGTCAATCCATGTCGCGGGCTAGCTGATCCTATCAAAGAAACGTTTAGAGGGCATATCAGGGGATCTCAGGTGACTGCACGACCATGTGTTCTCAACTGATAGAAGCCTTCTCGCCTCCGAAGATCCAGGATACCCGCTTTACGCGGTTCTTGTGCCTCAGGGCAAGTGCTACGTCAACAGACCCCCCACGGACGTGTTCTTCCTACGTTTTCATCACATCTTTGAGATGTTCCTCACGAGGCGACTTGATTTTACGATCATCTACCTTTTCGCGTTACATATTAACTTCATCATGAGGAGAGACCAAGTCGCGCATATCTCGGTGGTGGATCCATACTACATGCATGAGTCCTTCTTGAGTCTCGACGACTATGAACGCGCTATTGCTAGAGCTTATGTCGTGGGAACGACCCTGACAGTAGATAGTAGGGGTACGAAGGGAGAGGGCAGAGTCCTAGCTACGGCGAGGATGTACACACGGATGTATGAGTTCAGGCCCCTCTCGTGGAGGTAACAGCCCTACGTCTCAGTGCTCGGGAGCTTTACATCATGTGGAATGTTGAGATTACAGTGGTTCCGAACCATTGTGCAGGAGGGGAGGTGCGGCTTATATAGAGTTCGCTCCCCCTCATAATTATCCCGCATCTAAGGGCCTGGTCGTGGGGTTTAAAGTCCGCCGTTATAGGTAATGTACGTAATAAAAGCTACTAATGACCATTGAACCAGCATCTGTCCGTTGGGCTCTTGATGATGGCTCATGGTCTTCTAGCGTCGAGTGAAAGCAAGGTCTTCCCAGTGACACGCGACTGCCGAGTGAGAGCGGGAGTCTCCGAGTGGATTACTATCGAGCGACTTTGAACGTCTCCAGGGATCCACTCTGAAGTTCATGCTTGATCTTCAAGTCCTCCCATGTGGTGTCCTTAGGTAAGGTATGTGGGCCTTTCCTAGGACCCTACCCTAGGTACATATCCTCTTCATTAGCCCCCGAATGGATTGGGGTTTGAGTGGTTGAAGGAGGTATCAATGTAGACCTTGAGTTAGTGCATCAAATCCTCCGAATGATATTTGGGATTTCCATGGAACTTGCGTCGATTGAACTTTGAGCCTTAGCGTTCATTCAGGATCGACACGCAAAATCTTCTGAATGATATTCGGGGATTCAACGAAATTTGTGTCGATTGAATTCTTCTCTGCTCTCCCAGATCAATTCAGTCTTAAAAGTGCCCGAGTGGATGTTTAGCATTTGTTTTGCTTCGAGTGAACTAACAGTATCTTGGGAGGCAACAGGTCGGTCTGACAGACCCGGATTTTCCGGGATATGAAAATTTGGGAAGCGCGCGCACACGATGATGACGCCATGATCAGGGCAAGTGGAGGCACGACGCCTCGATTTTCGCGCTGGTCATACCGCCACGTACCGGGCGCTATCAGCGGTTGGCGTGCGCGGCAACCTCGTGGGCCCGCTAGTCAGCGAGACACTCGATAGCGTATAGAGCTTTCCACGCTGCGGTTCGCACAGTACTTCCGCTGGTTCTTTCTCTCTTTTCCTCTGCCTCCTCTGCTTCCGGCGCTCCACTCCGATCCTCCTCAACGAGAGCTGCCGCATCAACAATGAAGAACATGACGGAGAAGCTGGAGCAGGCGAAGAAGGGGAGACGAAGCTCAAGGGCAAGAAGCCCTCAACCGCCCGGTTCACCGCGCCAGTGGGTTGGATGCAGGGGGATTTTCTCCCCTCTGTAGTCACTCGCGAGGACATGGAGGGCCTCGTCTCCGATGGGCTCGTGGCGGATGGCGCTTGGAGGTTGTCGGGGAGGAGCGCGAGCCGGAGCCATGCGACGCGGAGCGGATTCTTCTTCTCTCCCATGTCGAAAGTGGTTTTTCCATGCCTCCCCACCCGTTCTTTAGGGGATTTCTGAACTTTTTCGGTGCTCAATTGCACCACCTCTCGCCGAATACCATCGCCTATCTGTCTACATTCGTCACTTTATGTGAGTGCTTCCTGGGTTGTTCTCCCCATTGGGGGTTGTTCAAGCACCTCTTCACAGTCAGATCCCAGACCGTGAAGAAATCCCTCCCCGCTGATGGGAATACTCACGTGCTCTAGCTGTGTGGAGGCTTAGGGGTTCAGAAAAGAGCCTGTAGTTCCTTCCCTGCCATGACTTTTCCCAAGTTTGTCAGAGGCTGGCAGTCGACTTGGTTCTATTACAAAGATGTTGCGTCACCCAATATGTCGACAGGCCTTCCCCCTATACATCCGACCGTCCCGCTGTTCCCCAATCTTTGAGGGTGACCAAAGAGGAGTATGTCCAAGTGGGTATCCTAGTCAAAGCAGTGGTGCAATTGATCCGGGGCGGAGTGACAGGAATGGATTTGCTTGAGACATTCTCGGTCGACGTATCCAGCCGCTCCAGGCCAGAGACCACACCATGTGGCACTACGCGGGCCCAGAGGACATGACCAGGACGCATCTAGAGGAGGTTCCACAGAAAACAGTCGAGCAGTGGCTTCGCAGCATCACTGGAGCTTGCGACAATCCTTTGGGAGCCAAGAGGGTCCGACCTTACTCGGCCGAAAACCCGTCGAAGAATCTGGTGAGTTGTGAGGTGTCAACTGATGTACTGCCGAGTGATACTTTTATAAACTGACTTACTCCCTCGAATCATGCAGGAGTGGATGAACATGCACTTGCCCGTTCCCAATGGGAACCATGTGGAAGATGGCGTGGTGAGCGAGGCTGGCAGTGTGGACGATGATGGTTCTTCCGACATCAAGGACGAATACGAGGACTTCGGCGAAGAAGAAGAGGTCGAGTCACCTCCCCGATGCGGAAGTCGCACCAAGGCCTGCCAGGATCCGGCAGTTGCTGAGGACAAAGCTCCAGGCCCTGGCGAGAAGAACCAGAAACGAAGTCGCCCTTCAACTGTTGAGTCGAGTGAAAGGCTGGCCAAGCAACCCAAACAAGCCGTCTCCAAACCTCGCAAAGCTCTGCCTCGCATGAGAGTGGACGTACCTGTCGTCTCCACGTAACTGTTTATTTCTGTACTTGTTTTGTCGACTGAAGTCTGTAGTTGTATCTAACCGAATGCCACTCAATCTGTCAGATCTGCTACATCTATGACCTCGCCTCATCAAGATGGAGAAGAAGCGATGGATGTTGACACTGCTGATGCAGCCACTTCTCATAGAGGTAAGAAAGTTGTTGGTTCGTCCGGATGGGACTCGACACATGTAGATGTTAACACTGTCAGTTATCATTGCAGAGGTCATTCAGGTGGAGGACGACGAGGAGAAACTGGGCACTTCATGTTCTCGTACCCGGAGGGCATCATCAGCGCAGGCGCCTCAGCGCTCGACTGTAGAGTCTTCCCAGGGGAGAGGTGGCTCGACACAACCCAGGGCTGAACCCGCAGCACCTCTATCGCATGCTCCTCCAGCCGTCTCGACCGTTGTGACATTGACTTCAACTGGACCCCCTCAGACTGCTTCAGCTGCCCTAGTGATCACGACGACCCCACCTGTGACGGCCTTCTCTCTGCATCGCACCCCGGAAGATCAAACCGGAGCTGCGAAGGAAGCCATGATTCAGGCGGAGTAGCTCATGCTGAAAACCAAGGAGGCGTTCGAGGCCAGCAAACTGGCTTTTGACGTCAGCGCAGCCCTCCATACCAATGTCCGAGTAAGTTCGATTGTAAGTCCATTGTCGATTGAATTCATGTCTTCTCTTGGCTGCTATACACCCACTGGGTGGTTGCTGTAGAATGTTTGAACTTTCTCCACTCGAATAGAACAGATCGTAGTCGAGTAGGACTGGGATTGATACTATGCGTGGTACTAGGGTCAGTCGACATGTTGAGTGTATTTTCTGACGAGTTGCTCGACGGATCGAGAGTTAACAGTCTCAGTGGGGGCGCTCTTAGCGCACCCACTGGGTGTAGTCCCCGAGACCGTTGTCGAGTGCTTGCATCGGTAGGGTCTTAGATTCTATTGTATACAGGATACACTTCACCTTGAATCGCACCACTCCGTAGCTACCTTGCAGGTTTCATGGATATTGTTGGCAAACCATGATATGACGCTGCTTAAGGATAGACCGCACTTCATAGAGTAGGGAGGCGCATCACTCGACGGGTCGAGTGTCGTGATAGGGCTGACCTTGTCGAATGTTTGAATAACCAGTGGGGGCATGCTAAGTGCACCCACTGGGTGTAGTCCCCGAGGCTATTGTTCATCGCAGACGATAAACAGTAGGCTTGAAAACTTGTCGTACGTGTGATACTAGGGTCACTCGACATGTCGAGTGTGTTTTCTGACGAGTTACTCGATGGATCGAGAGTTAACCGTCTCAGTGGGGGCGCTCTTAGCGCACCCACTGGGTGTAGTCCTCGAGACCGCTGTCGAGTGCATGCATCGGCAGGGGTCTTAATAGAGATAGCTTTTGAATTTGTTTATGGCGCGCGGAGCGCCAGAGCCACTCGACATGTCGAGTGGACTTTCTTCTTGAATTCTTCTAAGATGGTCATTCGCCGGCGTCCGATACCCACTCGACTGTCCCAAGCGTCACTCGCCGATTGAATTCCTATTTTGTGTTGAGTCCAGAGGGCTTGTGAGCTTGGGGTGGAGTACAAGGACATGGAGGATGAAAGGAACCGGTTGCAGGTGGATTTGGCGGTCACCAACAATGCTCTAGAGCGAGTGCGTGCTGAGATGAAGACTTTGGGAGGTAATTACTACTGATTTTCTGCATTCTCCTCTTCACTCTTCATGTTTTGAACCGAGTGTTCTCATTCGAACAGACATACACAATGAGAACCGTCGACTCCGAGCGTGACTCAACAATGTTATTTCTTTAGATTCCATGAAGAAGGAGATGGAGGAGAAGGACAAGACGCTTGCTGACGCTCAACGAGCAACCAAAGAGAAGACTGAAGCCGCAGAACGAAAGCTGGCAGCTGCCAAGGAGCTGGAGGACTAGAACATCAAGCTAAAGCAGGAGCGTGCGGACCTTGTCAAGAAGGCCGAGCAACTAACCAAGAGGGGTGATGGCCTGGAGAAGCATCTGGGCGAATTCTCGAGGAAGATGTATCTTCTGCTCGACGGTGAGTATTTCTTGTCGACTGACATTTGCAAAAAATTTGAGGATCGGAGTTCATCGATTCTCTTCCTATTTCCCCTTCTTCAACGGAATTCTGCCAGGACTTTGAAAAGGAAACAGAAGAGATTGAGCCCATGCTTGACCCTACCAAGTCGCCGGTTGCTAATGCGGTGGCAATGAACATGCTGTGGCTCAACTTTCAGCTCCAGGGTGCCCAGGCCTACATCGCTCGACTGAAATCTGCCATGGAAAGAATCGATAAGGAGCTATGGCCTGAGGACACTCTTCAGCTCGACCTCAACTCCATGATGGCTAGCCTAAACGAACTCCCCAGTCGAGTGCAAGCTTGGAAAAAATCTGCTGCTCACTGCGGGGCTGACGTGGCGTTGCACTCGATAGGGTTCACTGTAGGGACGTGAGGGAGGAGAAGCTGAAGGAGCTCCAGGTGGTAAACATGAAGAAACTCCTGTTCAAGGACTTCATGGAAACCTTCATCGAGGCAGCTACCAGAATCGCTGACGGCATCGACTGGACACTTTCGTCGAGCCCGCCAGTTCGTCCCCTGCTTAAAAAACTTGGGTCTTTGGAAAAAACAGTTAAATTTGCCTCGGTATGTCGTGTGGAACTGTATCCCCTTGAAACTTCATTCAGGCCTTAGGCTTGAGCACATTTGCTTCTGCACAAGACGTTTATCCGCGGTTTTACCTTTCGGATTTTACTCGTGCTTTGGCTTTCAATCATTTGTTCGACTGGTTTTCCTTTTAACTTAGGTGAAATGCTTTCGCAGCTAAGCCTCCGAGTGTGAGGATTACTCATCGCTCGGAGTATTTTTGATCTTAGGCGAATGTCGATTCGCAGCTAAGTTGTCGAGTGAATGGATTACTATCCACCCGGCGAGGTTTTTAACTTAGACGAAACGTGTTTTGCAGCTAAGTCCCCGAGCATGAGGATTGCTCATAACCCGGAGTATTTTTGAACTTAGGCGAATGTCGATTCACAGCTAAGTTGTCGAGTGAAGGGATTGCTATCCACTCGACGAGGTTTTTAACTTAGGCGAAACACGTTTCGCAGCTGAGCCCCCGAGTGTGAGGATTGCTCATCACTCGGAGTATTTTTTTAACTTAGGCGAATGTCGATTCGCAGCTAAGTTGTCGAGTGAATGGATTACTATCCACTGGACGAGGTTTTTAACTTAGGCTAAACGTGTTTCGCAGCTAAGCCCCCGAGTGTGAGGATTGCTCATCACTCGGAGTATTTTTGAACTTAGGCGAATGTCGATTCGCAGCTAAGTTGTCGAGTGAATGGATTACTATCCACTCGACAAAGTGTTTAACTTAGGCGAAACATGTTTCGCAGCTAAGCCCCCGGGTGCGAGGATTGCTCATCACTCGGAGTATTTTTGAACTTAGGCGAATGTCGATTCGCAGCTAAGTTGTCGAGTAAATGGATTACTATCCGCTCAATGAAGTTTTTAACTTAGGCGAAACGTGTTTCGTAGCTAAGCCCCCGAGTGTGAGGATTGCTCATCACTCGGAGTATTTTTTGAACTTAGGCGAATGTCGATTCGCAGCTAAGTTGTCGAGTGAATGGATTACTATCCACTCGATGAGGTTTTTAACTTAGGTGAAACATGTTCCACAGCAAGCCCCTAAGTGTGAGGATTGCTCATCACTCGGAGTATCCCCAAGAATGTAACTACACGGTTGGAATCGACGAAGTATATATCAAAGAAACATGAATTGCATTGATGAAGTATTTTTATTACATCAGAAAAATCTTGTCTCAAGTGTAAAAATGTCGGAGCAGGTCTGCATTCCAGGCTCGTGGCTCATCTATCTATTTCATGAGATTATACAGGTGATAGGCTCCATTGTTTAGCACCTTAGTGATGACAAAAGGGCCTTCCCATGTAGGAGAAAGCTTGTGAGGTCGGTGTTGATTCACCCGGAGCACCAAATCTCCCTCATGGAACGCTCAGCTTTTGACATTCCTTGCATGGAAGCGCCGTAGGTCTTGCTGATAGGCAGTGGTTCGGATCAGAGCCATCTCTCGCTCCTCCTCTAGAAGATCTACCCCATCCTGTTTGGCATGTTCAGCTTCAGCCTCAAAATATAGCTCCACTCGAGGAGAATTGTGGGCCAAGTTACTCGACAAAATGGCTTCATCACCATAGACAAGGAAGAAAGGAGTTCGTCTCGTCGACCGATTAGGCATTGTCCTCAATCCCCACAAAATAGACGATAGCTCGGTTACCCACACACCGGCAACATGATCCAAATCATGCATGAGACAAGGCTTCAGACCCTGTAGAATGAGACCATTAGCCCGCTCAACTTGCCCATTGGTTTGAGGATGTGCAACGGAAGCATAATCCACTCGGGTGCCTTGGGATTTATAGAATCTCCTAAATTCTTCCGAGTCAAAATTAGTGTCGTTATCCGTGATGATGCTGTGCGGAATGCCGTATCGGATAATGATCTCCCTCATGAACGTGACCGCGGTACGGGAATTCAGCTTCTTGATGGGCTTGGCTTCAATCCACTTGGTGAATTTGTCGACTGCTACCAACAGGTGGGTGAATCCTCCTTTTCCGGGTCGGAAGGGACCAACCATGTCAAGTCCCCAAACCACAAATGGCCAGGCGAGAGGAATTGTCTTCAGAGTAGACGCCGGCTTGTGCGACAGATTCGCATAGAACTGGTAGCCCTCACAGTGATCAATGATGTCCTTAGCCATCTCATTAGCTCATGGCCAGTAAAAACCAGCTCGGTATTCTTTAGCGATGATTGCCCTCGAAGGCGCATGGTGGCTGCAAGTTCCCGAGTGGATTTCGTCTAGAATCATCCGACCTTCCTCGGGGGAAATGCAGCGCTGGGTGACAACAGTCACACTCTCTCTGAATAGTTGATCTCCCATCATAGTGAAAGTCTTGGACCTGTGCACAATCTGTCGAGCCTCTGCTTCATCTTCAGGGAGCTCTTGTCTGAGGATATAGGCAATGTATGGCACAGTCCAGTCGGGAATGATAACTAGAATCTCCATGACCAGGTCAATCACAGCAGGAACATCGACTTCAGTCGAGTCAGAGGAGCTCAAAGCTTGTGGGGGCTCTTCGCTGAAGGGATCCTCTTGAACCGAAGGAGTGTGCAAGTGCTCCAGGAACACCCCGCTGGGGACAGGCCGTCGAGTGGAACCAATCTTGGACAGCTCATCGGTCGCTTGATGTTTCAGTCGAGGAACATGATGAAGTTCCAGGCCTTCAAATTTCTTCTCCAACTTCCGGACTGCATTGCAGTATTCGGTCATAGCGGGGTTTCTAACATCCCACTCTTTCATCACTTGATTCACCACCAAATCTGAGTCGCTATAAACCATCAGGCGCTTGACGCCGAGTGAGATAGCCATGCGCAACCCCTACAAAAGTGCTTCATACTCTGCCTCATTGTTGGAGGAATCAAAATAAATCTGCAATACATAGCAGAGCTTGTCGCCTCTGGGAGATATCGAGACAACACCAGCACTGGACCCATTCAACATTTTGGAGCCGTCAAAGAACATTGTCCAATGCACCGAGTGAACTTGGATGGGTTGTTGCTATTCAGTCCACTCGGCCATGAAATCTGCCAATGCTTGGGACTTGATTGCTTTCTTGGCCTCGAATCTGATGTCAAAGTGTCCAAGCTCAATTGCCTATTTAGCCACTCGACCTGATGTGTCACGATTATTGAAAATCTCGGATAAAGGAGCATCACTGGTGAATGAGATCGAATGGTCTTGGAAATAATGCGCCACCTTCTTCGCTGACAGGTAAATACCATACACCAGCTTCTGATAGTGTGGATATCTTTGCTTTGAGGGGGACAATACTTCCGAGACATAATAAACTGGCCGCTGGACTTTATAGGCTTTACCCTTCTCTTCTCGCTCGATAATCAGCATTGTACTGACGACCTGATTTGTGGCCGCGATGTACAAGAGCAAGGGCTCTTTGCTGGCAGGAGCGGCAAGCACCGGCTGGGTGGAGAGCGGGGCTTTGAGCTCAACAAACGCTGCTTCGGCTTCAGGAGTCCAGTCGAACGTGTTGGACTTCTTCATCAACTGATATAAGGGCAGAGCCTTCTCACCAAGACGAGAAATGAATCGACTCAATGCTGCCAAGCAACCTGTGATTTTCTGAACGTTGTGCAATCACACGAGAGTCTTCATACGGGTAATGGCGCTGATCTTCTCGGGATTGACATCAATTCCTCGCTCGGAAATGAGAAAACCGAGCAACTTGCCGCAAGGGACACCGAAGGTACATTTGGCCAGATTCAGCTTTATGTCGAATCGCCTCAGATTTGTGAATGTCTCGGCCAAGTCAGCCCACAGGTCGGAACCTTTGCGGGACTTGACTACTATATCGTCCATGTACGCCTTGATATTCCGAGGGATCTAGTCGAGTAAACATTTCTGAATCATGCGCATAAAAGTAGCGCCGACATTCTTAAGACCAAAAGGCATGGTGATGTAGCAAAAGCACCCGAATGGGGTGATGAAGGTTGTCTTTATTCGTCCGGGCCATACAGACGGATCTGATGGTACCCAGAATAAGCATCCAAAAACGATAAACGCTCGCCCGTTGTCGAGTCAACAATTTGATCTATGCGGGGGAGCGGAAAATGGTGTTTTGGGCACACATTATTGAGATGTTTGAAGTCAATGCACATGCGCCACGACTTATCTTTCTTTGGCACCATCACAATATTCGAGAGCCACTCGGAGTGGTAAATCTCCTGAATGAACTTGGCTTGCAAGAGACAGGCCACCTCTTCTCCAATCACCTTGCGCTTCTCCACCGCTGATCGACGCAAATGCTCCCTGACGGGCTTGGCTTTCAGATCCACTCGCAGACGGTGCTCAGCTAGCTCCCTAGGAATCCCCGGCATGTCAGCAGGCTTCCATGCAAAGATATCCCAGTTCTCACGGAGGAACTAGATGAGCTCGGCTTCCTATTTACTATCGAGTGTTGTTGAGATATTCGTCGGGGTAGCAGTTGGATCCGTTGGGTGGATGTGCACCTTCTTCACTTCCCCTGTCGACTGAAATGCCGGCTCGGAAGCCGGCTTCTTTGCACGGAGCAAATCAGCAGGGTCAGTGGTTTTCTTGTATTCTTCCAGCTCGACCATGGCGATCTGTTAATCAGCGATCTTGGAGCCTTAATGGAGACACTCTTCGGCCCGTTGTCGATTGCCGGTGACCATGATCACACCCTTAGGGCCTGGCATTTTCAACTTGAGATACACGTAACATGGTCGAGCCATGAAACGTGCATAAGCGGGTTGACCCAAAATGGCGTGGTAAGCACTCTTGAAATCCACGACTTCAAATGTTAACTTTTCTTTTCGGAAATTTTTGTCATTCCCGAATGTCACATCTAATGCTATCTGGCCGAGTGACTTGGCCTTCTTTCCTGGGATGACCTCATGAAACTGCATGCAGCTCTCGCTCAGACGGGACATCGGAATGCCCATCCCTTTAAGGGTATCCGCATAGAGAATGTTCAGGCCGCTGCCGCCGTCCATGAGGACCTTTCTAAGTCGAGTCCCTTGCACCACCGGATCAACTACCAGAGCCTGCTGACCGGGAGTGGCCACATGAGCAGGATGGTCTGTCTGGTCGAATGTGATAGCATATTGGGACCATTTGAGGTAGGTGGGGGTGTCTGGCACAACCATGTTGATTTCCCTATTGATGACTTTCAGACGACTCTTGCTCTCGACATCAGCAAAGATCACTAGTGTAGTAGTGACATCCGGGAATGTTTCCTTTTCCTCATCTTCATCTCCCTTTTCAGGAGATTTCTCACTCGACTAGTCTCCCTTGAATTGCTGGATAAGTGATTGACACTGTCGAGTGGTGTGCTTGGGCAAAATCAGGTTGCCTTCTGCATCTTTCCTCGTGTGAATCACACACGGCTGATCCATGATATCAGTTCCTGACTGACCTTTCCACTTCTTGGGGGCATACTGAGCTTTGGCTTTGCCCTTGTTCTTCGACTGAGTCGCTAGCACCGCTGCCTCTGCCGGAGCCGGGTCTTCAGCCTTCCGCTTCTGTTTCCGATTGTTGTTGCCGCCAGATTCGTTGGCGACTGTTTTTCCTTTGCCGCTAAGGAGGTGGTCTTCTTCTTTGCCATTGGCGTATCGGGTGAAAATTTCCATCATCTTGCTGAGTGAAATATCACCAGTGCGCCCCAACTTCAGGTACAACTCCCTGTATCTCACACTGGTCTTGAAAGCACAAACAGCCTGGTGTTCCAACACATTCTCCACCGTATGATGCAGGGTGGACCATCGCTGAATATAATACCTTAAGGTTTCATTGGGCTTCTGGACATAGTGCTGTAAGTCGACCAGACCTGCCGAGCGCTTGCATGTGCCCTCAAAGGTCCGGACAAACACTCGGGCAAGATCTTCCCAACAATGTATGCTGGAAGGAGCCAAACGATTCAACCAAGCTCGAGCTGAACCGTCCAACATGAGGGGCAGGTGCTTCATTGCAACATTGTCATTTCCGCCGCCAATCTACACAGCCACTCGTAATCATCTAACCAAGTCTCTAGTTTTGTTTCACTGGAAAACTTTCCGGTCCCTGCTGCCATTCTGAAGTTGGGGGAATCTCTATAGAACGTATAGCTCTGCTAAAACACTCGGGACCAGACACCACAGCTGAGTTTCCACTCGGAACATCTCTGTCGAGTCCTTCTCTGTAGGCTCTACTCTTGTCGATCCGCTTCTGAACAAGATAGGCGTGGGCGTCAAAGTCCGTGTCCCACTCATCACCGAAGGAACGCCTGTTGTCCTGGCGCCAGGGCGCGTACGGACCACTCCGCGGAGGAGTGGGCACTCGAGGTGGTCTTCGTGGTGACGCTGATCTCTATCTTGCCCTTCACGAAAACTGCCGCCTCGACGATGCAAGGGCGATCCAGGGCTGTGTGTCGACTGAATGGTTTCCGCCTTGGGTGAATTGTTGTATATCCTGTTACGGGTCTGGGAAACTACTGAATTCTGACGCTGCGCTACATCCAACAGCGCTCTGATCTGTAATAGCCCTCTACCAGCCTCTAACCGGGACGGCTGAATGGAATCCGCTATCCTAGCAGCAACAACAACATTTAACACAGGAGTTCAGTATACCTCAACGTCGTCGTGAGATCCAGTCGGAAACAGTTGTCGATGATGTCGACTGAGGCGCAGCGGGCGCTGACGAGCACGCTCGTCAATCTCTACCTGGAGCTCTTCCAGACAAATGCGCGCGGCCTCCAAACCTTGGGCCTCGGCAGTCACACCGACGATGGGGGTATGAAGAACCTCCTCGTCACGACGTGACTGCTCTTTCGACGGACCTCCAGCCTCGCGCTTGCCACGGCTGAAGCCAGGCGGTGAACTCTGATGAGAGCCCACCATCAAGACCTCCGCTGCAGGATCACAGCTTTCGCACTCGGAAGGCACGTCCGATGGATCGGAATCCGACTCTAACACGCCATGAAGGGACTCGACGGGCTCGAGCGCTGCAATCTGCGGAGAAGTTTGGCATGCCGCTACGCGTTTAACCCAACGTTGAAGTCATGGGCGGCCGGAGCGCTTGCGACTGCGAACAGCGAGAGGGGCTGACGCGTAAGGAGTCGACGGCTGACGCAGCAACACACCGCAGGGACTCGTGTGAAAGTGTGCGGCCCCGCAGACCGGGAGCGCCTTGACATCGAGAGGCACCTCCTGGAGCCATGCCGAATCGTCGGCGATGAAGGTAAGCGCTCCGAAACAGATCTCGTGGCCCAGAGCAAAAACACCACCGAAGGACATGTCGAAGGATGAAAAATCGCAACCTCGCTGGAAGTCGCTTAGATGCCTGCCCCAGGGTGGGCGCTAACTGTCGTGGGAACAACCCTGATAGTAGATGGTAGGGGTACGAAGGGAGAGGGCAGAGTCCTAGCTACGGCGAGGATGTACACATAGATGTATGAGTTCAGGCCCCTCTCGTGGAGGTAACAGCCCTACGTCTCAGTGCTCGAGAGCTTTACGTCGTGTGGAATGTTGAGATTACAGTGGTTCCAAACCCTTGTGCAGGAGGGGAGGGGCGGCTTATATAGAGTTCACTCCCCCTCATAATTATCCCGCATCTAAGGGCTTGGTCGTGGGGTTTAAAGTTCGCCGTTATAGGTAACGTACGTAATAAAAGCTACTAATGACCATTGAACCAGCGTCTGTCCGTTGGGCTCTTGATGATGGCTCCTGATGTCATGGGAACGAGCCTGACAGTAGATGGTAGGGGTACGAATGGAGAGGGTAGAGTCCTAGCTATGGCGAGGGTGTACACACAGATATATGAGTTTAGGCCGCTCTCGTGGAGGTAACAGCCCTACGTCTCAGTGCTCGGGAGCTTTATGTCGAGTGGAATGTAGATATTACAATAGTTCTCTTAACCCTTGTGCAGGAGGGGAGGGGCGGCTTATATAGAGTTCGCTTCCCCTCATAATGGCCCCGCATCAATGGGTCTGGTCGTGGGGTGTAAAGTCTGCCGTTACAGGTAACGTACGTAGTAAAAGCTATTAAGGGCCATTAAGCCAGCGTCTGCCTGTTGGGCTCTTGATGATGGCTCCTGGTCTTCTGGCGTTGAGTGAAGCGAGGTCCGTCGAGTGACACACGACTGCCGAGTGAGAGTGGGAGTCTCTGAGTGGATTATTGTCGAGTGACTTTGAACGTCTCCAGGGATCCACTCGGAAGTTCATGCTTGATCTTCAAGTCCTCCCATGTGGTGTCCTTAGGTAGGGTATGTGGGCCTTGCCTAGGACCCTACCCTAGGTACATATCCTCATCATTAGCCCCCGAATGGATCGGGGTTTGAGTGGTGAAAGGAGGTATCAACGTAGACCTTGAGTTAGTGTATCAAATCCACCAAATGATATTTGGGATTTCCATGGAACTTGCATCGATTAAACTCTGAGCGTTAGCGTTCATTCAGGATCGACACGCAAAATCTTCCGAATGATATTCGGGTCTTCAAGGAAATTTACGTCGATTGAATTCTTCTCCGCTCGCCTGGATCAATTCAGACTTAAAAGTGTCCGAGTGAATCAAGCGCATCTTGGGGAGGTGACGGGTCGGTCTGACGGGCTCGGATTCTCCGAGATACGAAAATTTGGGAAGCGCGAGCACGCGCGGAGATGATGCCATGATCAGGGCAAGTGGAGGCACGACGCCTCGATTCTCGCGCTGGTCATCTCGCCATGCACTGGGCGCCGTCAGCGGTTGGCGTGTGCGGTTATCTTGCAGGCCCACCGGTCAGTGAGACACTCAGCAACATATAAAGCATCCTGAGCCGCGGATTGCACAGTACCTTCCATCGATTCTCCCTCTCTTCCTCCGCCTCCTCTACTCCCCAACACAGCACACCGCTCTCCTCTGACCAGAGCCGCCGCTCCAATGATGAAGAACGTGACGGAGAAGCTGGAGCGCGCAAAGAAGGGGACGTCAAAGCTCAAGGGCAAGAAGCCTCGACTGCTTGGTTCACCGTGCCCGCGAGGTGGATGCAGGGGGATTTTCTCCCCTCTATTGTCACTCATGCCGACTTCGAGGGCCTCGTCTCCGATGGCCTGGTGGTGGACGGCACCTGGAGGCTGCGGGGGGAGGAGCGCGAGCCGGAGCCGCGCGACGAAGAGCGGGCTCTTCTCCTCTCCCATGTAGAAAGAGGTTTCTCCATGCCACCTCACCCATTCTTTCGGGGATTTCTGAATTTCTTTGGTGCGCAACTGCATCACTTTTCGCCGAACACCATGGCGTACTTGTCCGCATTCGTCACCTTGTGCGAGTGTTTCCTGGGGTGCTCTCCCCATTGGGGGTTGTTTAAGCATCTCTTCACAGTCAGATCACAGACTGTGAAGAAAATCCTTGCCGCCGACGGGAAGACTCACGTGCTCCAATTGTGCGGAGGTTTAGGGGTCCAGAAAAGGCAGTGTAGTTCCTTTGCTGCCATTACTCTCCCCGAGTCTGTCCGAGGCTCGCAGTCGACCTAGTTCTACTGCAAAGATGTAGCGCCACCTAATATGTCGACTGGTCTTCCCCCGTTCCCACCTGACCGACCCGCTGCCCCCAAGTCCCTGAAGGTGACCAATGAGGAACATGTCCAAGTAGGTATCTTAGTCCAGGCAGTGGTTCAGCTGATCCGGGGCGGGGTGACAGGCATGGATCTGCTTGAAACATTCGTGGGTCGACGTATACAGCCACTCCAGGCCAGAGACCACACCATGTGGCACTACCCAGGTCCAGGGGACTCGACTAGGACGCATCTAGAAGAAGTTACACAGGAGACTGTCGAGCAGTGGCTTCGGAGCATCACTGGGGCTTGTGACAACCCCTCAGGAGCCAAGAGGATCCGGCCTTACTCGGCTGAAACCCACCGAAGAACCTGGTGAGACGTGTGATGTCGACTGATACATTATACCGTCGAGTGATGTATTGACTTGTAGTCTGACTCTCTTGTTTGAATTATGAAGGAATGGACGAACATGCACTCGCCCGTTCCCAACGGGAACCATGTGCATGATGGCGTGATGAGCGAGGGCGGCAACATGGACGGTGACGGACTTTCCGACTCTGAGGATGAATATGAAGATTCTGACGAAGAGGAAGGAGTCGAGTCGCCTCCTCGTCGCGAAGGCCGCACTAAGGCCCTTCATGACCCGACAACTGCTGAGGACAAGGCCCCGGGCCCAAGCGAGAAGAACCCAAAGCGGAGCCGCCCCTCAACTATCGAGTCGAATGAAAGACTGGCCAAGCAACCCAAGCAAGCCACCTCCAAGCCCCACAAAGCACTGCCCCGTATGAGGGTGGCCGTACCTGTCGTCTCCACGTAAGTGTTCATTTCCGAATTGTTTTGTCGACTGAAGTCTTGAGTTATATGTGAGTGAAAGTTGTCTAATCCGTCAGAGCTGCAACATCCGTGACCTTGCCTCATCGAGATGAAGAGGACGCGATGGATGTTGATACCGCCGACGCTGCCACTTCTCATAGAGGTAAGAAAGTTGTTAGTTTGTCCGAATAGGACTCGACACATGCAGATGTTGATGATGTTGGTTGTTGCAGAGGTCATTCAAGTGGAGGACGATGAGGGGCCGCTGGACACTTTGCATGCTCGCAACCGAAGGGCGTCATCGTCGCAAGCACCTCAGCGCTCAACTACGGAGTCTTCCCAGAGGAGAGGTGACTCGACGCGACCCAGGGTTGAGCCTGCAACGCCTCTGTCGCATGCTCCTCCAACCGTCTCGACCGTCGTGACGTCGGCTCCGACCGGACCTCTTCAGGCTGCCTCAGCTGCTCCAGCGACTACGCTGACCCGACCTGTGATGGCCTTCCCTCTGCATCGCACCCCGAAAGACCAAACTGGAGCTGCAAAGGAAGCCATGATCCAGGCGGAGCAGCTCATGCTGAGGACCAAGGAGGCGTACGAGGCCAGCAAGCTGGCTTTTACTGAGGACCAATGTCCGAGTAAGTTCGATTGTAAGTCCACTGTCAATTGAACTATTGTCTTTTCTTGGCTACTGTACACCCACTGGGTGATTGCTGTAGAATGTTTAAACTTTCTCCTGTTAAATAGATCGAATTGTAGTCGAGTAGGACTAGGATTGGTAGTACACACAATACTATTGTCGCTTGACATGTCGAGTGTGTTTTCTGACGAGTCACTCAATGGATCGAGAGTTAACCGTCTTAGTGGGGGTGCTCTTAGCGCACCCACTGGGTGTAGTCCCCGAGACTGCTGTCGATTGCTTGCATCGGCAGGGGTCTTAGAGTCTATTATATACAGGATACACTTTGTCTTCGAATCACACCACTCCATAGATACCTTGCATGTTTCATGGATATTATTATGAAACCATTATATGACGCTGCATAGGGATCGACTGCACTTCATAGAGTGGGGGAGGTGTGTCGCTCAACGGGTTGAGTGTCACGACAGGGCCGACCTTGTCGAGTGTTTTTTTTTGACGAGTTACTCGACGGATCGAGAGTTAACTGTATTAGTGGGGGCGCTCTTAGCGAACCCACTGGGTGTAGTCCCCGAGACCGCTATCGATTGCTTACATCGGCAGGGGTCTTAGAGTCTATTGTATACAGGATACACTTCGGCTTTAATCACACCATTCTGCATCTACCTTGCAGGTTTCATGGATATTAATTACAAACCATGATATGACGCTGCATAAGGATAGGCTACACTCTATAGAGTAGGGTGGGTGCATCACTCGACGGGTTGAGTATCACGACATGGCTAACCTTGTCGAGTGTGTTTTCTGACGAGTTACTCGACGGATCGAGAGTTAACCGTCTCAGTGGGGGCGCTCTTAGCGCACCCACTAGGTGTAGTCCCCGAGACCTCTGTCGAGTGCTTGCGTCTGCAGGGGTCTTAATAGAGATAGCTTTCTATTTGAATTTGTTTACGGCGTGCGGAGCGCCAGAGCCACTCGATGTGTCGAGTAGACTTTCTGTTTGAATTCTTCCAACATGGGCATTCACCAGTCTTAATAACTCAGTCGACTGTCCAAGAACTCCTTGCTGATTGAACTCCTGTCTTTTGTTGGTTCCAGACGGCTTGCAAACTTGGGACGCAGTACAAGGAGATGGAGGAGGAGAAGAACCAATTGCAGGTGGACTTGGCGGTTGCCAACAATGCCCTGGAACGAGCACGTGCTGAGCTGAAGTCTCTGGGAGGTAATAAGTGCCGACTGTCAGCATTCCCATCTTCCCCTTCTCATGTTTTGAACCGAGTGCTCTCGCTCGAACAGACGTGCGCAATGAAAACCGTCTACTCCAAGCGCGACTCAACAATGTTGTTTCTTTAGATTTCATGAAGAGGGCACTGGAGGAGAAGGACAAAGCACTTGTTGACGCCCAACAAGTCGCCAAGGACAAAACTGAAGCTGCAGAGCAGAAGTTGGCGGCCGTCCAGAAACTGGAAGAGGAGAACGCCAAGCTGAAGCAGGAGCGTGCGGATCTTGTCAAGAAGGCTGAGCAACTAACCAAGAGGAGCTATGGCCTGGAGAGGCATCTGGGCGAATTCTCGAGGAAGATGTATCTTCTGCTCAACGATGAGTATTTCTTGTCGACTGATATTTGCAAAAAAAATTGAGGGTTGCAGTTCACCGATTCTCCTTCTTCAATAGAATTCTGCCAGGACTTTGAAAAGGAAACAAAGGAGATTGAGCCCATGCTTGACCCCACCAAGTCGCCAGTTGCTGATGCGGTGGCGATGAACATGTTGTGGCTCAACTTTCGGCTCCAGGGTGCCCAAGCCTATATCGCTTGACTGAAATCTGTTATGGAAAGAATCGACAAGGAGCTATGGCCTGAGGACACTCTTCAGCTCGACCTCAACTCCATGATGGCTCGCCTGAACGAACTTCCTAGTCGAGTGCAAGCTTGTAAAAAATATGCTGCTCATTGCGGGGCCGACGTGGCGTTGTCTCTAGTCAGGGTCCATTGTAGGGACGTGAGGGAGGAGAAGCTGAAGGAGCTCCAAGTGGTAAACACGAAGAAACTCCAGTTCGAGGACTTCATGGAAACCTTCATCGAGGCGGCCACCAGAATCGCCGACGGCATCGACCTGGACACTTTTGTCGAGCCCGCCAGTCCGTTGCCTGCCTAGAAACTTGAGTCTTTGGAAAAAAACAATCAAATTTGCCTCGGTATGCTGAGTGGAACTGTATCCCTTAAAAATTTATTCAGGCCTTAGGCCTGAGCACATTTGCTTCTGCACAAGACGTTTATCCGCGGTTTTATCCTTTGGATTTTGCTCGCGCTTTGGCTTTCAATCGTCTGTTCGACTGCTTCTGTTTTTAACTTAGGCGAAGTGCTTTCGCAGCCAAGCTCCCGAGTGTGAGGATCGCTCGTCACTCGGAGTATTTTGAACTTAGGCAAATGTCGAGTCGTAGCTAAGCTGTCGAGTGGATGGATTACCATCACCTCGACGAGGTTTTTAACTTATGCGAATTGTATTCGCAGCTAAGCCCCCGAGCGTGAGGATCGCTCATCACTCGGAGTATTTTGAACTTAGGCGAATGTCGAATCGTATCTAAGCTGTCGAGTGAATGAATTACCATCGCCTCGATGAGGTTTTTAACCTAGGCGAAATGTATTCGCAGCTAAGCCCCCGAGCATGAGGATCGCTCATCACTCGGAGTATTTCGAACTTAGGCAAATGTCGAATCGTAGCTAAGCTATCGAGTGGACGGATTACTATCCAGTCAACGAGGTTTTTAACTTAGGTGAAATGTATTCGCAACTAAGCCCTCAAGCGTGAAGATAGCTCATCACTCGGCAGTATTTTGAACTTAGGCGAATGTCGATTCGCATCTAAGTTGTCGAGTGAATGGATTACCATCGCCTCGACGAGGTTTTTAACTTAGGCGAAATGTATTCGTAGCTAAGCCCCCAAGCGTGAAGATCGCTCATCACTCGGTAGTATTTTGAACTTAGGTGATGTCGATTCGCATCTAAGATGCCGAGTGAATGGATTACCATCGCCTCGATGAGGTTTTTAACTTAGGCGAAATGTATTCGCATCTATGCCCCCGAGCGTGAAGATCGCTCATCACTCAACGGTATTTTGAACTTAGGCGAATGTCGATTTGCATCTAAGATGCCAAGTGAATGGATTACCATCGTCTCGACGAGGTTTTTAACTTAGGCGAAATGCATTCGCAGCTAAGCCCCCGAGCGTGAGGATCGCTCATCACTCGGAGTATTTTGAACTTAGGCGAATGTCGATTCGCAGCTAAGCTGTCGAGTGGATGGATTACCATCGTCTCCACGAGCTATATATATATATATATATATATATATATATATATATATATATATATATATATATATATATATATGAACCTAAGCGAAGACGGATTCGCGAATAGGCCCTCGAGTGAATGGACTGCTATCCACCCGACAGGGTTTTTAACTTAGGCGAAACATGTTTCACAGCTAAGCCCCCGAGTACGAGGATTGCTCGTTGCTCGGAGTATCCCCAAGTAAATAACTGCACGGTTGAAATCGATGAGGTATTAATTGCAGAGACACAAATTGCATTGATGAAGAACTCTTATTACATTAGAAAACTAATGTCTCAAGTGTAAAAACGTCGAAGCAGGTCTGCATTCCAAGCTCGTGGCTCATCCATCTGCTTCATAAGATTATATAAGTGATAGGCTCCATTGTTTAGCACCTTGATGACTACAAAAGGGCCTTCCCATGCAGGAGCTAGCTTGTGAGGTCAGTGCTGATTCACTCGGAGCACCAAATCTCCTTCATGGAACGCTCGGCTTCTGACATTCCTTGCATGGAAGCGCCGCAAGTCTTGGTGATAGGTTGTGGTCCGGATCAGAGCCATCTCACGCTCTTCTTCCAGAAGATCTACCCCATCTTGCCTGGCTTGCTCGGCTTCAGCTTCAGAATACAGCTCCACTCGAGGAGAATTGTGGGCCAAGTCACTCGGCAGTATAGCTTCAGCACCATAGACAAGGAAGAAAGGAGTTCGTCCAGTCGACCGATTAGGCGTTGTCCTCAACCCCCACAAAATAGACGGTAGTTTATTTACCCACGCACCAACGGCATGATCCAAATCACGCATGAGACGAGGCTTCAGACCTTGCAGAATGAGACCATTAGCCCTCTCAACTTGCCCATTGGTTTGAGGATGTGCAACGGAAGCGTAATCCACTCGGGTGCCTTGGGAGTTAGAGAATCTCCTGAATTCTTCCGAGTCAAAATTAGTGCCATTGTCCATGATGATGTTGTGGGGAATGCCAAACTGGATAATGATCTCCCTCATGAACGTGACCGTCGTGCGGGAATTCAGCTTCTTGATGGGCTTGGCTTCAATCCACTTGGTGAACTTGTCGACTGCTACCAACAGGTGGGTGAATCCTCCTTTTCCGGGTCGGAAAGGACCAACCATGTCGAGTCCCCAAACCGCAAACGACCAGGCGAGTGGAATTGTCTTCACAGCAGATGCTGGCTTGTGTGACTGGTTTGCATAGAACTGATAGCCTTCGCAATGATCAACAATGTCCTTAGCCATTTCATTAGCCCGTGGCCAATAAAAACCCGCTCGGTATGCTTTAGCGACGATCGCCCTTGAAGACGCATGGTGTCCGCAAGTTCCCGAGTGGATTTCATCTAGAATCATTCGACCTTCCTCGGGCGAAATGCAACGCTGGGTGACACCAGACACACTTTCTCTGAAAAGCTGATCACCCATCATAGTGAAAGCTTTGGACCTACACACAATCTGTCGAGCCTTTGCTTCATCTTTAGGAAGCTCTTGTCTGAGGATATAGGCTATATACGGTACAGTCCAGTCGGGAATGATAACTAGCACCTCCATGACCAGGTCAATCACAGCAAGAACATCGACTTCAGTCGAGTCAGAGGAGCTTAAGGTTTGAGGGGGCTCTTCAGTGAAGGGATCCTCTTGAATCGAAGGAGTGTGCAAATGCTCCAGGAACACTCCGTTGGGGACAGGCCGTCGAGTGGAACCAATCTTGGATAGCTCATCAGCTGCCTAATTTTTCAGTCGAGGAACATGGTGAAGTTCCAGACCTTCAAATTTCTTCTCTAGCTTCCGGACTGCATTGCAGTATCCAGTCATAGCAGGGTTTCTAACATCCCACTCTTTCATCAATTGATTCACCACCAAATCTGAGTCGCCATAAACCATCAAGCGCTTGACGCCGAGCGAGATAGCCATGCGCAACCCGTACAAAAGTGCTTCATACTCTGCCTCATTGTTGGAGGAATCAAAGTGAATTTGCAAGACTAACTGAGCTTGTCGCCTCTGAGGGATATTAGAACAACGCCAGCACCGGACCCATTCAACATTTTGGAGCCGTCAAAGAACATTGTCCAATGCGCCGAGTGAACTTGGATAAGCTGTTGCTGTTCGATCCACTTGGCCATGAAAGCTGCTAATGCTTGGGACTTGATTGCTTTCTTGGCCTCGAATCTGATGTCGAAGTGTCCCAGCTCAATTGCCCATTTAGCCACTCGACCTGATGCGTCACGATTATTGAAAATCTCTAACAAAGGTGCATCACTGATGACTGAGATTGAATGGTCTTGTAAATAATGTGTCACCTTCTTTGCTGATAAGTAAATACCATACACCAGCTTCTGATAATGAGGATATCTCTACTTTGAGGGGGACAAAACTTCCGAGACATAATAGACTGGCCGCTGAACCTTATAGGCTTTGCCTTCCTCTTCTCGCTCGATAGTCAGCACTGTACTGACGACCTGATTTGTGGTCGCGATGTACAGGAGCAAGGGCTCTTTGCTGGCAGGAGCGGCAAGCACCGGCTAGGTGGACAGCAGGGCTTTGAGCTCAACAAACGCTGCTTCGGCTTCAGGAGTCCAGTCGAATGTGTCTAATTTCTTCATCAACTGATACAAGGGCAGAGCCTTCTCACCAAGACGAGAAATGAATCGACTCAATGCCGCCAAGCAACCTGTGAGCTTCTGAACACCGTGCACTTGCACGGGAGTCTTCATACGGGTAATGGCGCTGATCTTATCGGGATTGACATCAATTCCTCATTCGGAAACGAGAAAACCGAGAAACTTGCCGCCAGGGACACCGAAGGTACATTTGGCCGGATTCAGCTTTATGTCGAATCTCCTCAGATTGGTGAATGTCCCAGCCAAGTCAGCCAGCAAGTCGGAACCTTTGCGGGACTTGACCACTATATCGTCCATGTACGCCTCGACATTCCAAGGGATCTGGTCGAGTAAACATTTCTGAATCATGCGCATAAAAGTAGCGCCGGCATTCTTGAGACCAAAAGGCATGGTGATGTAGCAGAAACACGCAAACGGGGTGATGAAGGCTGTTTTTATTTCATCTGGGCCAAACAGACGGATCTGATGGTACCCAGAATAGGCATCCAAAAACGATAATCGCTCGCACCCCGCTGTCGAGTCAACAATCTGATCTATGGGGGGAGCGGAAAATGGTCTTTCGGACACACCTTATTAAGATGTTTGAAGTCAATGCACATGCACAACGACTTATATTTCTTAGGCACCATCACAACATTCGAGAGCCACTCGGAGTGGTAAATCTCCCGAATGAACTTGGCTTGCAAGAGATGGGCCACTTCTTCTCCGATTGCCTTGCGCTTCTCAGCCCCGGATCGACGCAAATGCTCCCTGACGGGCTTGGCCTTCGGATCCACTTGCAGACGGTGCTTAATCAGCTCCTTGGGAATTCCCGGCATGTCAACAGGCTTCCATGCAAAGATATCCCAGTTCTCACGGAGGAACTGGATGAGCTCGGCTTCCTATTTGTTGTCAAGTGTTGTCGAGATATTCTTCAGGGCAGCGGTTGGATCCGTCGGGTGGATGTGCACCTTCTTCACTTCTCTGCCGACTGAAATGCCGACTCAGAAGCCGGCTTTTTTGCGCAGAGCAAATCAACAGGGTCAGTGGTTTTATTGTACTCCTCCAGCTCGACCATGACCATCTATTGATTGGCGATCTTGGACCCTTGTTGGAGACACTCTTCGGCCCGCTGTCGATTGCCAGTGACCGTGATCACGCCCTTAGGGCCTGGCATTTTCAGCTTGAGATACACGTAACATGGTCGGGCCATGAAACGTGCATAAGCGGGTCGACCCAAAATGGCATGGTAAGCACTCTTGAAATCCACGACTTCAAACGTCAACTTTTCTTTTCGGAAATTTTTGTTATCTCCGAATGCCACATCCAATGCTATCAGGCCGAGTGACTTGGCCTTCTTTCCTGGGATGACCCCATGGAAATGCATGCTGCTTTCGCTAAGACGGGACATAGGAATGCCCATTCCCTTTAGGGTATCCGCATATAGAATGTTCAGGCCGCTGCCACCATCCATGAGGACCTTTCTGAGTCGAGTCCCCTGCACCACCGGATCAACTACCAGAGCCTATCGACCAGGTGCGGCCACACGGGCAGGATGGTCAGTCTGGTTGAATGTGACAGCATACTGAGACCATTTGAGGTAGGTGGGGGTGTCTGGCACAACCATGTTGATCTCTCTATTTATGACTTTCAGACAGCTCTTGCTCTCGACGTCAGCAGAGATCACCAGTGTAGCAGTGACATCCGGGAATGTTTCCTTTTCTTCATCTTCATCTTCTTTTTCAGGAGATTTCCCACTCAATTGGTCTCCCTTGAACTGCTGGATGAGGGTCCGACATTGTCGAGTGGTGTGCTTGGGCAAAATCAGGTTGCCTTCTGCATCTTTCTTCGTGTGAATCACACACGGCTGATCCAAGATATCGGTTCCTGGCTGACCCTTCCCCTTCTTGGGGGCATACTGAGCTTTGGCCTTGCCTTTGTTCTTCGACTGAGTCGCCAGTGCTGCCGCCTCTGCCGGAGCTGGGTCTTCAGCCTTCCGCTTTTGTTTCCTATTGTTGCCGCCGCCAGACTCGTTGGCTACCGCTTTTCCTTTGCCGCTACGGAGGCAGTCTTCTTCCTCCCCATTGACATAGCGAGTGGCAATTTCCATCATCTTGCCGAGTGAAATGTCACCAGTGCGCCCGAACTTCAAGTACATCTCTCTGTATCTCACACCGGCCTTGAAGGCACAAACAGCCTGGTGTTTCGACACATTTTCCACCGTATGATGCAGGGTGGACCATCGCTGAATATAGTCCCTTAAGGTTTCACGGGGCTTCTGGATGCAATGCTATAAGTCGACCAGACCTACGGGGCACTTGCAAGTTCCCTCGAAGGTCCGGACAAACACTCGGGCAAGATCTTCCCAACAATGAATGCTGGAAGGAGCTAAACGATTCAACCAAGCTTGAGCTGGACCATCCAACATAAGAGGCAGGTGCTTCATTGCGACGTTGTCATTCCCGCCGCCAATCTGCACAGCCACTCGGTAATCATCTAGCCAAGACTCTGGTTTTGTTTCACCAGAAAAACTTCCGATCCCCACCGCCATTCTGAAGTTGGGGGGAACCTCCACAGAACCTATAGCTCTGCTAAAACACTCTAGACCAGACACTGCAGCCGAGCTTCCACTCGGGACATCTCTGTCGTGTCCTTCTCTATAGGCTCTTCTCTTGTCGATCAACTTCTAAAGAAGGTACGCGCAGGCATCAAAGTCCGCGTCCCGCTCGTCACCAAAGGAGTGTCTGTCATCCTGGCGCCGAGGCGCGTACGAACCACTCCACGAAGGAGTGGGCACTCGACGATGGTCTTCGCGGTGGTGCTCATATCTGTCTTGCCCTTCACGATAACCACCGCCTCGACGACGCAAGGGTGACCCAGGACTATGTGCCGACTGAATGGTCTTTGCCTTGGGTGAATGGTTGTGTATCTTGTGACGAGACTGAGAAACTGCTGAATTCTGGCGCTGTGCTACATCTAACAGTGCTCTGATCTGCAACAGCCCTCTACCAGCCTCTGACCGGAACGGCTGAATGGAATCTGCTATCCTAGCAGCAGCAACAACATTAAGCACGGGAGTTCAGTATACCTCGACGCCATCGTGAGATCCAGTCGGGAACAACTATCGCTGACGTCGAGTGGGGCGCGATGGGCGTGGACGGGCGCGCTCGTCGATCTCTGCCTGGAGCTCTTCTAGACGAACACGCGCGACCTCCAAAGCCCGGGCCTCGGCGATCGCTGCGACGAAGGGGGTATGAAGGACCTTCTCATCGCGATGTGACTGCACGTTCGACGGGCCACCAGCCTCTTGCTCGCCACGACCAAAGCCAGGTGGTGAGCTCTGATGAGAGCCTGCCATCAAGATCTCCGCTGCGGGATCGCAGCTCTCGCACTCGGAAGGCACATCGGACGGATCAGAATCCGACTTGAACACGCCATGAAGGGACTCGACAGGTTCGAGTGCTGCAACCTGTGAAGAAGCTTGACGCGCCGCTGCGTGTTTGACCCACCGCTGGAGTCGTGAGCGGCCGGACCGCTTGCGACCGCGAACGACAAGAGGAGCCGATGTGTAAGGAGTCGACGGCTAACGCAGCAACACGCCGCACGGACTCGCGCGGAAATGAGCGGCCCCGCGGATCGGGAGCGCCTCGACATCGAGAGGAGCCTCCTGAAGCCATGCCGAATCGTCGGCGATGAAAGTGAGCGCTCCAAAACGGATCTCGTGGCCTAAAGCAAAAACACCGCCGGAAGACATGTTGAAGGATGAAAAACGCAACCTCGCCGAAAGTCGCTTAGACGCCTGCCCCACGGTGGGCGCCAACTATCGTGGGAACGAGCCTGATAGTAGATGGCAGGGGTACGAATGGAGAGGGCAGAGTCCTAGCTACAGCGAGGGTGTACACACAAATATATGAGTTCAGGCCCCTCTCGTGGAGGTAACAGCCCTACACCTCAATGCTCGGGAGCTTTATGTCAAGCGGGATGTAGAGATTACAATGGTTTTCTTAACCCTTGTGCAGGAGGGGAGGGGCGGCTTATATAGAGTTCGCTGTCCCTCATAATGGCCCCGCATCAATGGGTCTGGTCGTGGGGTGTAAAGTCTGCCGTTACAGGTAACGTACGTAGTAAAAGCTATTAAGGGCCATTAAGCCAGCGTCTGCCCGTTGGGCTCTTGATGATGGCTCCTGGTCTTCTGGCGTTGAGTGAAGCAAGGTCCGTCAAGTGACACGCGACTGTCGAGTGAGAGCGGGAGTCTCCGAGTGGATTACTGTCGAGTGACTTTGAACGTCTCCAGGGATCCACTCGGAAGTTCATGCTTGATCTTCAAGTCCTCCCATGTGGTGTCCTTAGGTAGGGTATGTGGGCCTTGCCTAGGACCCTACCCTAGGTACATATCCTCGTCACGTGGTCTTCTGGCGTCGAGTGAAAGCGAGGTCTTCCGAGTGACACGCGACTGCCGAGTGAGAGCGGGAGTCTCCGAGTGGATTACTGTCGAGTGACTTTGAACGTCTCCAGGGATACACTCTGAAGTTCATGCTTGATCTTCAAGTCCTCCCATGTGGTGTCCTTAGGTAAGGTATGTGGGCCTTGCCTAGGACCCGACCCTAGGTACATATCCTCGTCAGCTTACATCAAAGAGTTCATGATGACGAATAAGGACAAGGAAATTGTGCTCCTGCCTTATCATCCAAGGTAAGTCATTGCATGATAGCCCTTTTGTACATTTCAATCATTCCTTTGCTCATATGAAGGCTAATTTGAGGTGTATTTATATTGCACAACGATGACATCACCGTCCTTATCGTTCATTTCCCGCGATCCTCCCACGTTGTGTATTTTGACTCGTCCAAAAACTTCAAGAAGAAGGACTACACCGATGTAATGGTAATTCTGGACAGTGTTCTATAGGGCTTCAGCCTGAGGGGTGGCCACATCGAGATTAGGAAAACAAGGAAGGGCACGTCGGGTTCCGGGCATAAAACTAACTTCCGTTGCATCCATCAACCAATAGGAAGTAAGAACTATGGATTCTACGTCATCTACCTCATGATGGAGTTCAGAAGGGATTGTCAATAACTTCGCATGACAAGCAAAAACGATGACCATATCCTCAAATGGGCGGAATAATTAGGAGCCAAAGCGGATTATAAGCTAGATGACTTCTTTCACATCCAGAGGGACATTGCATCGATCATCATGAAAGATGTCGCCGAAGAGAACGGATGTTCCACCACGACGAGCTAATGTCCGAACTCGCATAGCCATGCAACGTCTAGATATGATGTCGTTCAGGAAGCTAGGTTGCGTCCTCTCAGATCTGGATGGATGGAACATGCAGTGATTGACGATGCCAATCATGATGGGTGGACTGAATTTGTACTTTCTGTATCGATAAAACTCTATGATGTAAACTGTCATGCTGAACTTGCGTAACGCTAATTTGTTAGTTTGGGTACGATGACCATGCATACATCTAGTTAACTAGCTTGGGTACGATGAACCTGCATGATGATGGGTGGATTAATTATGTTTACTATATATTGCATCTATTTGCTAACTCTTTCTTTTCGTGTTGATCAAGTATATTATGTTGCATATTATTTTTGAATTCGCTTGATGAAGATGCATCTCTAACAGGTACGTAAGTCCTTGATGGCGAAGAAGCAGTGCTATGTCGTGTACACAGAGAGGGTTCCGGGAGTGTACGAATACTGGCCAGAGTGTCAGGCCCAAGTGTATCGCTTCCTGGGTGGCAGCTAGAAAGGGTTTGACAACAAAAGAGAGGTGGAAACTAGTTACTTGAGGTGGACGCTAGCGCAAGAGAGGAATCAGAACCGACGCCTCATGTATTGCATACTTCCGCTCTTACTCACAATGATAGCTCTTCTCTTATATATCATCGTTTAGATGGATGGAGATGTAGTTGCATGTATTCGAGACATGTCACAACTCGTATCGCTATTTCGAGATGATGACAAGAGACATCATTTGTGTTGGATGATCATTATGATGATGACATGATTCGATGAGACTATTTGTATGTGTATGATAAAATTAAATTTGTATCTGTATGATATGATGAGACTACTGTGTGTATGATGTTTGATAGAGACTATTGTATAAAACCAGTACAAATACAGAGGAAATTTGCTGTAGAAAAAAATCAGAAGATAATAATAGTAGCACGAGGTGTGAATATAAAGACATTAGCAGCGTGCTTCAAATAAAAGTATTGCGGCTTTGAGCATCAACACAACTAGGTAAAACACGCTACTGCTACATGTGGATAGCAGTAACGGGGTTCACCCTCACTATTGCTATAAAGTAGTCGTAGCGCAATATAGTAGCAAGGCTGCCCGCGCTACTCATACGGGGAAGATTATACTCATGCATTGTCAACTGGACATATTAATAACATGATATAGTATTAAACAAAAAAAGAGATGATGGTCCTAACATACATACTAATATGTTACCATCACATAACATATTTTTAGAGAAAGTGAGTCTACAAAATTATATATAATATTTTCACTGTATAAATAGGACCCCGATAAGTCAGAAAGTTTGGATTTTGCCCATGAAAAATTATCATGCTTGTCAACTAAACTTGCTATCCTACCAGGTTTGCCATTGTCATAAAAAACGCTCAATTTGTCATTGGCAAAATCTGAATGTCCCAGGTTTATCATTTTTCGTATAAGTAACTAACATAATATATACATAATACTAATATATGAGTTATGGTAACATATACTGGTGTTATATTTTCTTTGTCTAGAATTACTTATTATTGAAATGAATAAAATTGAATGCATCTAAAATTAAAATATGACTAAATACATCTATTTTTTTCACAAGTATTTCTGAACGGAATGAGTAATTTAGCTTAACAGTAGTAGTATAATTTAATCTTATCCGTATCTTTTTGCACCTTAGCATCTCCTCCACCAATCGCAACCCCCCCGCCCATACGGCTCCATATTTTGTCCGGCCTTATCCACATCCCGAAACTCACCACCAGCTCCTCCGTTTCCATCGTTTTTCCTGCCACCAACGCTCGCTTCACCGGAACCGTACCCCCACCCCACCGCATGGCCGCGGCGCTCGCCTCCTCCCGCTGCTGCCGCCGCCCTTCGCTTCTTACCAGCGATCGTCGCCGCCGCTCCGTCGCCCGGTGCGCGCTCTCCGGCGAGGTTAGGATCTTACAACTCACTACGGTCATACTAGTAGTAGTCGCTGGAAGATAGCTCCTGGTGGAAATTCGGCTTTTGGATGATGCATGCCAATGTGGCTCAGTATTGTTGCATTTCTAAATACAGTTGTGCCCGGGTATTTATTGATGCGATGGGAATGTTCTTAATTATGTGGTCAATGTAAATCTTGGGCATGCAATTCTACATGTTCCAATCCTATCGATGGGAGTACTGAACGTGGGTGCATAAACACGACCAATGATACTGTTTTCTTGGATGACAAAAAGATGAAAGCTAGAAGAAATCATGTGTTAATTGAGTTCCTGTTGCTGTTGAATTAGGGATGTATGTTATATGCACTAAATATAGTTTGAGAAAATGGGGAATTTTCACAAAACATGAATCTGGGGGCACGAGGGGTAGCAATTAGGGATGAAAATGGAGCGGAAACTTTCCTCTTTTCCGGAGGAAAAATGGAAACAGAGAGGAAATATGGAAACGGAAACGGAAATTTGCAAAACGGAAGTGGAAATGAAACTTTTTATGTGGAAACGAAAACAAAAATGGAATGGTGTTTTCCGGTGGAATAGACATGGAAATGGAACTTTCTGTTTCCGCGAATATGGAATTTCCATTTTTTACTATAGGCCTATGGCTAGTTTGTAGCCCAACCACGAAACAACACATGGTGAGCGAAATGAGTAGAACAGATCTCTTCTGCTACCACACATGTACTCAACTAGATCCTATATGCAATTGTCAAGTACTACTACAATACTACGCTAAGTTGCAGCATAATCATATTATTATGTAGTCATGTTAATATTCTTTTTTTGTGTATTTTTCTCTATGATTCAAGCAGTTTAAAGTTCCGGCCAATGACCAGTTTGGTTTCTGTTTCCGCTTTGTATTCACTTCGTGTCCGTTTCGGATAGTATTTTTTTTGTATTCATTTCCGGGGTTTCCGTATTCGTTTCCGCTTCTGCAAAAAAATATGAAAACAAATGTGATAGAACTCAGTTCCGTCCGTTTCCGCTCCATTTTCATCCCTAGTAGCAATTCATCTTCTTCTGGACGTCAATATCTTCTGGTCTTGTTTGATACTCCCTCTGTCCGGAAATACTTGTCCTAGGAACGGATGTATCTAAACTTATTTTAGTTATAGATACATTCATTTTTTTCATTTCTAGGACAAGTATTTCCGGACGGAGGGAGTATTATAATTTGAAGTTCAGGTGAAAATTGACTAACTGTGACCAAGTGATAATTTTGTGTAATTCATGAAAATGGTACGAGCACTGAGTTATTCGATAGGATTGGAACATGTAGAATTGATTTTTTTTTCAAAGTAGCTTCTTTGGTTATTAGATATCTCCATTTCTGCCCTTGGATATTTGCACAGATGATTAGATATTGTAGCACATATAGAACCATCCAGTAATGCTGTATTAATACAGTTTACATATAAAAGGGCAGCCCGGTGCACGCAGCTCCCGCTTGTGTAGGGTCCGGAGAAGGGTCTGGCCACTTGCAGTTTTTGTATATGGCCCTTAATTTTCTTTTCATGGATATAATTTTAATAATGCAAGCTTTCGAAGGTACAACTTATGTTGAGAACATATATTGCCTGTACCTATTAACTTATATACTTTGTTTCATGATTTTGCTGTTTTAATTTTCCTTTTTGAGATTAGTTATTGCAACTGACTATAGGTATATACTATAAGCTGCTCTAATCTAATTTTTATTTCCATCAATCTCTGCAGAAAGGAAACTCATTTAGCTGGAAAGAATGTGCAATTTCTGTAGCATTGTCTGTTGGATTAATTACTGGCCCACCAACATTTGGATGGTCGGCCCATGCTTATCCTCTCGAACCTGTAATTCCTGATATTTCAGTTCTGATTTCTGGACCTCCCATTAAAGATCCAGGTGCTTTGTTGAGATATGCTTTGCCCATAGATAATAAAGCTATTCGTGAAGTTCAAAAACCGCTAGAGGATATCACCGATAGTCTCAAAGTTTCTGGTGTTAGAGCATTGGATTCAGTTGAAAGAGTAAGTCATCCTTTCAAGATGCCTGGTTGCAAAGATCTATATTTTCTTTAAAGAAGTAGAAAGCAGCTATATGTTGTCTCAGGTTTCTTCAATCTACTTCATGCATATGGATGCTAAGATTTTTTTATTTTTTCTTCAAATTGTAGAATGTGAGGCAGGCCTCAAGAGCGCTCACCAATGGGAGGAGTTTAATACTTTCGGGTCTTGCTGAATCAAAAAGAGCAAACGGAGAAAAAACATTGGATAAATTAGCTGTTGGATTTGAAGAGCTTCAACGAATTATTGAGGATAGAAACAGGAATGCGGTAGCTCCAAAGCAGAAAGAGCTTCTCAATTATGTTGGAACGTGAGTAAAATTATCGCCTTAAATTTAAATTAGATCCACTTCCCTTATTTTAGTCAGTTCTAATAACCAACATTTGGGGGTCAGATTTGGTGCTCTAGTTTTCTTTTCAGAAAATTATGGTGTCCATCTATAATATTCTCATTTCCTTGAAAACAAGGTAACTGTGACATGTGATGCCTTTGTAGCATTAGAGAACTGAATTGTATCTACCACTGAAAAACTACTGAGAACTCTTATGAAAGAGCTCTTCTCATTTATACCCTGCCATTGACTCTGCAGCTGAGATCTTCCTGGGACATTGCATTTCTGCAGTGTAGAAGAAGATATGGTCGATGGCTTCCCCTATGAAGTACCAGAAGAATACAACAACATGCCTCTTCTTAAAGGAAGAGCTACTGTGGATATGACGGTTAAGATTAAAGATAATCCAAACGTAGAAGATTGTGTATTTCGGATAGTTCTGGATGGATATAATGCTCCTGTGACTTCTGGGAATTTCGTAGATCTGGTGGAACGGAAGTTCTATGATGGCATGGAAATCCAAAGAGGTAACCAATGTCTCAAGTGCATTCGATAATTATAATATACTTAGTCTACAGTAGCACTATCCACCATTTGTTATTTTTGTACAGTTTGTTATGCACAGTAGCTCTAGGAGGATTCGATTTGACTCGACGAGTGCGAAGGGTAAGGAAGCTAGCCGAGCCTAGGAGGATTCGATTAGGTAGCTGGAACATAGGGTCTCTGACAGGTAAGCTTCGAGAGGTAGTTGATACAGCGGTGAGGAGAGGCGTTTATCCTTTGCGTCCAAGAGACCAAATGGAGGGGACAGAAGGCGAAGGAGGTGGAGGGTACCGGCTTCAAGCTGTGGTACACGGGGACGGTTGCAAACAGAAATGGAGTAGGCATCTTGATCAGCAAGAGCCTCAAGGATGGAGTGGTAGACGTCAAGAGAGGTGGGGACCGGATTATCCTGGTCAAGCTGGTAGTTAGGGACTTAGTCCTCAACGTTATCAGCGCATATGCCCCACAAGTAGGCCATAATGAGAACACCAAGAGGGAGTTCTGGGAAGGCCTGGAGGACTTGGTTAGGAGTGTACCGATTGGCGAGAGGCACTTCATAGGAGACCTCAATGGCCACGTGGGCACATCTAGCACATGTTTTGAAGGGGTGCATGGGGGATTTGGCTATGGCATCAGGAATCAAGAAGGAGAAGATGTCTTAAGCTTTGCGTTAGCCTACAACATGATCGTAGCTAACATCCTCTTTAAGAAGAGAAAATCACATCTAGTGACTTACAGTAGTGGGCAGCACTCTAGCTAGATTGATTTCATCCTCTTGAGAAGAGAAGACAGGCGTGCATGCCTAGGCTGTAAGGTGATACCTGGAGAGAGTGTTGTCCCCTAGCATAATCTTGTGGTTGCTGACCTCCGCTCTCGGATTCGTGTCCAGCGGGACAAGCGTGCCAAAGTCGCTAGAACGAAGTGGTGGAAGCTCAAGGGGGAGGTAGCTCAGGTGTTCAAGGAGAGGGTCATTAAGGAGGGCCCTTGGGAGGAAGGAGGTGATGCAGACAACATGTGGATGAAGATGGCGACTTGCATTCGTAAGGTGGCCTTAGAGGAGTTTGGAGTGTCCAGGGGAAGTTGAAGAGAAGCTAAAGATACTTGGTGGTGGAATGATGTTGTCCAAAAGGCAATCAAGGAGAAGAAAGATTGTTTCAGACGCCTATATCTGGATAGGAGTGCAGACAACATAGAGAAGTACCAGATGGCAAAGAAGGCCGCAAAGCGAGCTGTGAGTGAAGCAAGGGGTCGGGCGTATGAGGACCTCTACCGAAGGTTAGACACGAAGGAAGGCGAAAGGGACATCTATAAGATGGCCAAAAGCCGAGAGAGGAAGACGAGGGATGTTGACCAAATCAAGTGCATCAAGGACGGAGCAGATCAACTCCTGATGAAGAACGAGGAGATTAAGCATAGATGGCGGGAGTACTTTGACAAGTTGTTCAATTTGGAGAGTGAGAGCTCTACCATTGGTCTGGATGACTCCTTTGATGATACTAGCAGGCGTTTTGTGAGGCGAATCCAGGAGTCGGAGGTCAAGGAGGCTTTAAAGAGGATGAAAGGAGGCAAAGCGATGGGCCCCGATTGTATCCCCATTGAGGTGTGGAGAGGCCTCGGGGACATAGCGATAGTATGGCTAACCAAACTTTTCAACCTCATTTTTCGGGCAAGATGCCAGAAGAATGGAGACGGAGTATATTAGTACCAATCTTCAAGAACAAGGGGAATGTTCAGAGTTGTACTAATTACCGTGGAATTAAGCTGATGAGCCATACAATGAAGCTATGGGAGAGAGTCATTGAGCACCGTGTAAGAAGAATGACAAGCGTGACCAAAAATCAGTTTGGTTTCATGCATGGGAGATCGACCATGGAAGCCATTTTCTTGGTACGACAACTTATGAAGAGACATAGGGAGCAAAAGGACCTGCATATGGTGTTCATTGACTTGGAGAAGGCCTATGATAAGATTCCGCGGAATGTTATGTGGTGGGCCTTGGAGAAACACAAAGTCCCAACAAAGTACATTACCCTCATCAAGGACATGTATGATAATGTTGCGACAAGTGTTCGAACAAGTGATGGCGACACTGACGACTTCCCAATTAAGATAGGACTGCATCAAGGGTCAGCTTTGAGCCCTTATCTTTTTGCCTTGGTGATGGATGAGATCACAAGGGATATACGAGGAGATATCCCATGGTGTATGCTCTTTGCGGACGATGTGGTGCTAGTCGATGAGAGCCGGATGGTGGTCAACAGGAAGTTGGAGTTATGGAGGCAAACCTTGGAATCAAAAGGTTTTAGACTTAGTAGGACTAAAACCGAGTACATGAGGTGTGCTTTCAGTACTACTAGGAACGAGGAGGAGGATGTTAGCCTTGATGGGCAAGTGGTGCCTCAGAAGGACACCTTTCGATATTTGGGGTCAATGTTGCAGAAGGATGGGGATATTGATGAAGATGTGAACCATCGAATTAAAGCCGGATGGATGAAGTGACGCCAAGCTTCTGGCATTCTTTGTGACAAGAGGGTGCCACAAAAGCTAAAAGGCAAGTTCTATAGGTCGGCAGTTCGACCCGCAATGTTGTATGGCGCTGAGTGTTGGCCGACTAAAAGGTGACATGTGCAACAGTTAGGTGTGGCGGAGATGCGCATGTTGAGATGGATGTGTGGCCACACAAGGAAGGACCGCATCCGGAATGATGATATACGAGATAGAGTTGGGGTAGCGCCAATTGAAGAGAAGCTTGTCCAACATTGTCTGAGATGGTTTGGGCATATTCAGCGCAGGCCTCCAGAAGCCCCAATGCACAGCGGACGGCTTAAGCATGCTGATAATGTCAAAAGAGGCCGGGGTAGACCGAACTTGACATGGGAAGAGTCCGTAAAGAGAGATCTGAAGGACTGGAGCATCACCAAAGAACTAGCCATGGACAGGGGTGCGTGGAAGCTTGCTATCCATGTGCCAGAACCATGAGTTGGTCGCGAGATCTTATGGGTTTCACCTCTAGCCTACCCCAACTTGTTTGGGGCTAAAGGCTTTGTTGTTGTTGTTGTTGTACAGTTTGTTATACATAGTAATTGATGCTTTCAGAGCAATTAGCACAGTTCAAGATGTCTACTGTTTAGTGCTCAGAAATCACAACTGAACATGCAAATGTGTCTAAGCAGTTACAAAGTTCACTGATACAGTGTGCGTGTTGATTCTCTTGCAGCTGATGGTTTTGTTGTTCAGACGGGAGATCCCGAGGGACCATCCGAGGGTTTTATTGATCCCAGTACTGGCAAGAGTCGTACCATACCTCTCGAGATAATGGTTGATGGTGACAAGGCACCTATATATGGCGAAACACTTGAGGTATGTAACCAGCAGTTTTTTTTTATTTCACGGCTGCTGGGAATTCTGGCTGCTGCGGATTGAATGTTCTTACAGTTTGTATGGCCATGCATTTCAGGAACTTGGCCTTTACAAGTCTCAAACAAAGCTTCCTTTTAATGCATTTGGGACGATGGCAATGGCTAGAGAAGTAAGGCTCACCTAGACTCTTCAATTTTAACATATCAAGGATATGCCAAAATAGTAATTACCTCCTCCAGAAATATAAAGTGCACATGCTTCCCAAATTTATCATTGATCACGAACTTATTAAGAAATATGTGATACAAAATTGATACTCCCTCCGTTCCATAATAAGATGTTAATACAACCATATTGGTTCATCTATAGTTGGATTATTGTTCAGAGTTAAGGCTTCAATAACGTGTACGTCTTATATTTCTGGATGGAGGGAGTAACATTTTCTTAGTTGTAACCAAGTTTTTTTCTTCTCGATAATGTTTCCTTGGACGGGCTAGAAGAACCGGTTTCTGGAAAATATCAGTATTTACTGCCCGAAAAATTCAGACAAAATTTGAAATCATTTTGTTTTGGGTCCAAGTATAAGTTTGCAGTCCTGCCCTACATATAGCTGTGTGCGTCCCAGCAGTTAGTACAATTCGTCTATTCCTCGAAATAAGGCATGGGTTCGAGTTCTCTTTGGTACACAACTGCGAAGAGTCCACATATATGTGTGTGTGTGAGTGTGTGTGTGTGAGAGAGAGAGAGAGATACACACACACACACACACACACAGAGAGAGAGAGAGAGAGAGAGAGAGGCACAAAAATGTATAATGGGCTGGACGGAATTCGATGGCTCCACCAAGCGCATGTACCTGAACGGCCGTTACAATTATGCCAACGGCTGCTCTACGTTGTTATGGGCATGCACATCTTATTTGACCGTGTTTTTACATTCAAATTCAAGTTTATTTGTATTTTTTAACAGCAGTACTGATTCTTAGGAGGCAGTGGAAACACAGACCTAGAATTTTTTTTCCCTAATTCTAATACAAGGCTTCTGCATATCTTGACAGGAATTTGATGACAACTCCGCTTCTAGTCAAGTCTTCTGGCTCTTGAAAGAAAGTGAGCTGACGCCAAGCAATTCCAATATATTGGATGGGCGTTATTCGGTGTTTGGATATGTAACTGAGAATGAGGATTTCTTGGCTGATCTCAAGGTTGGGGACGTTATTGAATCAATCCAGGTTGTCTCAGGCCTAGACAATCTTGTCAACCCGAGCTACAAGATTGTAGGCTAGCATGTTTCTGTATATAAGAATTCCTTGACAGGCAATTGTTTTACGGTAACCGATGTCATGGGCTGCAATTTCTAACCTTGGAACCATTGTTTTGTTTCCTTTTTGTGCTTATATATAGTTTTGCCTTGTGTGGAATCCGATAGATAATGTAAAAAACAAAGTTATTTACCACGTCTCCTGCTAGTAGGTCTTTTGTTGCTGTGTGGAGCCTCAGGTTAAATTAGGTTTGCAAGAAATTCAGAAGACAAGACTGAAATTGTAATCAGCTTCCTAGATAAAATATGCGGCATCTCGTTTGTATGGCTTCAATAGCATTTTGTGGAGATTTCTGTAATTTTCTTGGGAATTGTGCATTTTTTAACAGAAGAAGGGTCCCCAAGGATCCAAACTTAATTTAGAAAAGCATGCAGGTACATATTACAAACGGACCCATCAGAAAAGTAAAATTACAACCTAGTCCAAACATTATGCAAACAGGACCCCAACAGACGAAACTGAAAAGCAATTGCATCCTTGTTGCAAGCTTCAACTCTGGCCCAATCCCACCACCGTCGAGGACGAGACCACTTGGGGCGGAGGAATGGTTACAATACTGTCAATGACACATCAGAAGTAGACTTTGAAACTGCCAGTTTGGAACAGATAGGCCGCCTCCCTTATGGCACGACAACCGGGAGATATTAACTGAGTCAATGCTCAAGAGCGTCTGGATTCGAGGTGGTTGCCCTTCGACCTGTAGATGCAACAACACATGCTTGAAGACCACCAGGAGCTCACCGCTCCAAAGCTTCGACATAGGTGCTGTTGAAGGAAATCTCTAAGGACGAACTAAGATAGATCGTCGAAAGTTGGATCCTTTCCATCCTTTTTCTTTCCCTCCACCATGGCAACCCAGATCCGGGGATCCCATGAGTTTATTTAGAGGTGTGACGAGAAGAGCACCTCCCGCCGCATCTGGCTCCCACCAAAGGAGCACCGCGACCAGGAGGAGCGCCGTCATCAAGACCCAATCGCAGCTCGCGTGCATGGACCTCCAACACCCCATCGACATGATGTGAATCCATGCCACAAGGCCAAACAGACGTAAAACGATAACCCTACACATACTATTGCTATATACAGGAGCAACCCGAGAGCCCCTCTCATCCCCACTTTGTGCGGCGGTGTCACAGAAGGAGAAAGGGAGGGGTACCAGAGAGACAAACACGGGGAGGAGGAGGAATAGAGAGAGAAGGGAAGGGAAATCTGCATGTTTTTGAGAGGCTCATAAATAAATAACCATGCATCATATGTAAAAACTCAATATATGAAAAATAACTAGAATTTCATGTAGATTCACAATTTCCAACTCTCACATGTGTTTAAAATGTTTAACTTGCTGATTTCATGCAATTTGCATAAATGCCATGCTAAAATGATTTATTTAATAACTATTGAACCATAGCCCCGATTAAAATGTTTTACATATGTAACTTGGCTAGAAAAATGTGTAGAATCTCATGGTGATATTTATTTTACTGTTTAATAACTCTAAAATATGGTTAGTTCAGATCTGGACTAAACTTAAAATGTTCATATGAGGTCGTTCCGGAATTGTTATTCGTTGCTTCCGGCCTCATTTAAAGGAGATTTAAAGTGCCTAGGTGATGTAGTTGTTTGTGCTTCACCTCTTGCCATGTATAACAACATTTAATATTGATGAGTACCTAAATGAGAGTGAACTAAATAATTCGAACGTGGAGTTTCTTCACTTAATGTGTAGGAGTTGGTTGATGTGCTTCGCCGTGCCTTGCATATTTAAACCAGACATGCATCATATTTGTTTGCGCATCATGTCATGCATATGTTGTGGTGTTATCGTGTGTTGATTGTTGTTTCAGATTGTTCCTTCTCGATAGAGTTCCGAAGGCGTTCGAAGTGTGAGGATTCGTTCGACTACGTTGGCTCGCCTTCTTTATGGACTCGTTCTTCTTCCATGCAGGATCTCAGGCAAGATGACACATTTCCCTGGATACCACTACTATCATTGCTATGCTAGTTGTCCCGCTTTTATCGTTATATCTCGCAACCTACCACTTGTTTGTCAAGCCTCCCAACATTTCCATGAAAAGCCTCTAACCCTTCACCTTCCTAGCAAACCTTCGTTTGGCTATGTTACTGCTTGCTCAGCCCTTCTTATAGCGTTTCTAGCTGCAGGTGCAATTGCTTCCATGTGACAACATGGACATTCTTTTGTTATCACAATATTATTGCTATTTAATTCAATGCACTTATATACTTGGTAAAAGGTGGAAGGCTTGGCCTTTTGCTCGGTGTTTTGTTCCACTTTTGCCGCCCCTAGTTACTTGTGTACCGGTGTTCTGTTCCATATTGAGCGCTCCTAACATGCTCGGGGTTGTTATTGGGACCCCCTTGATTTTTGGTTTAGGATAAAGCTTGTCTGGCAAGGCCCAACATTGGTACTACATTTGCCTAATAACTAATAAACCTGCATAGGGAGTAATTAACCCGAGGATCTTTAATCAACAACCCGGGCCAGTGCTCTTCATGAGTGTTGGTCCAAACTAGAGCCCTGTGCGGGGCCAACCCGGGGCAACTCGAGAGATGTCTATCAGGCCACCGTACGCTTCTCTTATCCGTCGTGTCCTGAGAACGAGATACGCAACTCCTATTGGGTTCGTCGACACGTCGGGCGGCCTTGCTGCTTTTGTTTTACCTTTCTCGAACGTCTTGAGTGAGGAATTCCAAAAATACTTCGGGCTATCTCGAGGTTGCGGTTTTCCAATGGAATTTCCTAGGAAGATCACGAGATTCGTGGTCGAGGTTATTCCCGCTGCGTGTGGTTAATTTGTGATGGACGAGTTGGAGCACCCCTGCAGGGTTAAATCTTTCGGAAAGCCGTGCCCGTGGTTATGTGGCAAACTTGGAAACATTGTTTAACACCCGTTCATAGCAAACTTGAAGTAAACTCAAATAAAATACACCAACTGTGTGCGTAACCGTGACTGTCTCTTCTCATGAGTCCTTATCCGAGAGAGAACACGATGGGGTTATGTTCGATGTAAGTAGGTGTTCAGGATCAATTAGTGATCATTACTAGTTCACGTCCGTTATGCGTAGGCCACCCACTTTACTTTATGTATTCGTAAGTTAGCCACTCAAAATAAATGCTTAGTTGCTTGCTGCAGCCTCACCACTTAACCATACCTCACCCATTAAGCTTTAATAGTCTTGATACCCTTGGAAATGAGATTGCTGAGTCCCTGTGGCTCACAGATTACTACAACAACAGTTGCAGGTACAGGTATGCGATGCTTTGACGTGAGAGCGATGCTTGTTTGATTTGGAGTTCTTATTCTTCATCATCAATCTAGGATGGGTTCCAAGCGGCAGCCTGGGATAGCAAGGATGTATGCCATTTTATCACTTGGTTTCGTCCGTAGTCGGACCCTTCTCTTATGTATGATGTTTGAATATGGTGTTGTATTGATGTGATCTTGATGTAGCTTGTGGCTAGTGTAAGCCAATTCCATACTCATCTCTTCTGTACATGTACTTGTAATGATATCCATACTTTCAACACAACGAGATGCGCTTCTATCCCCGTCGAGGCCCCTGTGCCAAAGTAAGGATAGGATCGCATCTTGGGCGTGACAAGTTGGCATCAGAGCCTGTACCGACCTAGGAGCCCCCTTGATTGATCGAACTTTGCCGAGTCGAGTCTAGTAAAAAACTATTTTTGAGTCTAGTTATATCGGAGAGAGGATTCTTTTAACTCCTCTTCTATGCTTTGGTGAGGAATTATGACTTTGGAATTTTGATTCTACCCTCTTCTCACTCAATTTTTTTAGGATCATGCGGATATTTTGGAATCTATATGATGCCGATGTGACGGAGTTATGTACTTGGTGCCTCCTGTTATCTAGGAGTAGAGCTCCAAGGGATTCTTGACACATCGTTATCGTTCAGTTTCCTTAGTATCTCAGGACAGAGGATGTTCGAAATTGCTTCAATACTTCTCGTGGCGAGATAAGGTCAGAGTCACCCAGTAATGGGGAGGCGTCCGGGGTACTGCCATGTTTAGTATCGTTGTGTTTTTGAGGGTCCGAGATAGATGGAGTTCCGAAGCCTCTGGTTATGTATTGACGGATGGATACAATTGGAGTGTAGGGCTTGTTAGTTGTGGAGATATTTTGCCTCCCTGTATCCCCAACACCCGATTGCATAACTGGAAGATTTCTGGAATTCTTAGGTGGGAATTCAAGTAGTTACCTAGGCTATCTTTCAACAGATCATGATGTGATGTTGGGGTTCGAGATCTAGTGGATTCGTTTGTTCACGGTCTTTCTTACAACAGTTCTCCCTGTGTCTTAACGAGTCCTTGTAGCTTGCTACGACTCAGGGACGCTTCGTATATTGTGTGCACTGCCTTGTACATGATGGCTACTATAAGATCGAGCCCGTGCGAGCCTTACCACGAAAATATCGAGCGGAATCGCTGTCATGAATTTGTTCTGGCTTGTTTCATAAGTCTCATCCTTTGTTTTGTTTTTGAATACGGTAATACGAGTTGCTTTGATGTCAAGTGGTGATCTCATATCTTTCCGAAGTAGTGTTCTCATATTTCCATGGGATTGCTAATTATTTTGCTCAATAAGGTTGTCATATCAATTCTTTTATCCGGTGTGCTTCTCTTCAAGATAATTCTATCACCTCCAATATTTGCAAGATCAATCCTCATATTTCGTTCAGGAGTTTGCCTCATCTGTTCCAAGTTTTCTTTGTTTTTCCCACCCCTGCCCTTTTTTCTTTAATGATTAAATTCTCTTCCAAGTGCCTTTCTCTTCATCAATGCTTCTGCTATCATTTCTTCATATTGTATCCGGTGATTTCTTGTGGAGATTCTCAAGAGTTTCAATTTCAAGATCTATCCTCATATTCCTTGTTCTCGTTGTTATTCTTCTCCGGTAGATTCAATTCAAGATCTCGGTGTTCTTCATATCCTTTTCAATTACTAAATGCATCCCCATGTCGGAAATTCTGTCCAAGTATTTCTTGTTTTTCTTCTCTCTCTATTCTATGCGGAGTACTGAGGATATCTTAGAAGATTCATGTTCTCATTCAATCGTTCCAGAGTATTTGGAGGGTTCTCACATCATCAAGTTTTCATTTGTACCGGTGCAATCTATCTTTCTAAGCAATTGTTTCAACGATGGTTTCTTTTGAGTGGGACCATAACCCACAGGTTTTCCCCAAGATCTTACCTGACTCTTCTATTCTTTCCGGAGATGTCCTCAAGTTCTTTTCAATATGATGTAAGAGTGATTTTCGTTAGTCATATTCCTATTCCAAGATCACATCGAATTATTTTCTTCATTGGCTCAACCTTTTCCTTATTCTTATTCCGGAGGGGCTTAGTAATTCTTGGTGGTGTTTCTAGCCATCATTCTCAGCATTGAAGACCGAAGGAGAGTTTCTCTGAAATATTGGTCCATCCTTGTATATCCAACCTTTCAGCTTGATGCTATCCTCTTGAATTGTTTGATCATGAGTAATTCCTCCCATATCTATCCGGTGCATTTCATAAATGTTTTTGTTTCTCGATCCTCCGAAGGCCACCATTTCAGAAGATTCCTCATTCTCAGCTTTCATCTTTCATTCTCAAATTATCCTCAATTGTTGCCTCTTCGTTCGTATCTCAATTATTCCGATGCTTCGATGAAGGTTTCTCTAGGTGGGTCGTCATCTCTTCGTTCTCATGTCATGTATCTCCATTCAATTATAGTATCCCCGTTCATGACGAATTCTTACCGGTGTTCTCGTGCAAGACTTCTTCAAGGTTGTGATCTCTCTCCCTTCTCTTTAATTCTTTGCAACAAGGATAAGTGGTGTGCGAAATTCGTTGCTTGTCATCAATTTAACTTGATGAAGGATAAGCATAACATACTTCTTATTCTAGTTTCATCAAGGTGGTTTCAATCCTTCTTCCGGAGTGTTCATGGCATCAAATTCTTGGTTATAGTTGTTCGTCTTTTATTTTTGGAGTTCCATGTTTTTCTCAAGCATCTCTTCGCGAAGCTTCATTTAAATCCTTGCAACATCATAATATATTCTTTTCAACCACATTCTTTTGATCGTCCTTTCATCCCGGTGTTCGGCAAGAGGTCCTTCATGGTGGTTTGTTAAGGATGTAATTCTTCTCAAAGTGTTCTTCAAGATTCTTGTTGGAGGTTCTCAAGTGTTCCTTATCTTGAATTACTAAGTTAAATTCCTTCTCCAATGTATTTTGAGATGGTGTTATTAAAATTCTTGAGTCATGAGGAGTCTCGAAGGAAAATTGTCAATAATGAGATAAGTAAACCCATCTTGTCTTTGAGTTATCTTGGGTTGGATTTCACCTAAAGCATTTCCTAAGGATTGTTGTGATCATGGTGTCATAAATGATCCAAGTTTTCTCCTCTTCTTCTTCTTGGTGAAAGAAGCTTTTCATCTATTTTGCTCCCAAGCAATCGTTGTTTTGTTAGTGGCAGGTTGGTACCTCATAATTTTGAGATGTTTCCCATAAGCCCACTACAAGCTTGTTCTTTTCGTTGTTCATTTTTCAACAACTCCGTTCAATATCTTCTTGTAAGATGCTTTTCAATTCATTGGTGGTAGAAGTTGTCATTTTCTTCTCCTTTCTTTTCCTTCCATAGATCTAGCTTCTATTCTTTTGTCCGGAGGAATCGTGAGGTTGCTCTCTTTGAATCATCATCCTGTGTTATCCAGATCCTGTTCGTTCTTTTCTCATTCATTTTACCGGAGTGTTTTGTTTTATGTTCAAGTTCTTCTCCTTCTTATCAAGTTCTTCCTCTCTTTCCTCCGAAGTGCTGCCCAAATTTCTTGTGAATTCTTCCTTGTTCGTCGTGTCATCTTTCATCTCGTTGAAACCTTCAATCATCATTGGTTTCATTCGTTTATCAGAGAAGCAACTAAGTTTACCTCTATCTCTTTCTCTTCCCCTTCTCATTCTTAGATATCGAGACGAGATCCTCGTGTAGTGGAGGAGAGTTGTAACAGCCCGAGACCGACGCTCCAGAAGATTCCCCTTTTATTTCCATTCTCGCTTGTGTTTCATTTGGTTGTTGCATTCATCATCGCATCATTCGCATCATCTGCATGGCATCGTCACTCGTTTTCAAAAACTTGCATCCGTTCAGAGTTGCCGGTTCTCTCCGTTTGTGTTGTCAACCGTTTCGAGACCAACCACACATGCACGTGCCCACGACATCGATAAAATATTGTTTTTAAAGTGCGTATAAAACTTTCTCGAATTGGGTCGGAAGTTGGCATGCGGTCTTGTTATATTGTAGGGGAGCCGCCTGCCAAATTTCGTCGTATTCCGAGTTCATTTGATACCCGAACGGTCAACTGTAGTAATGCGGTCATCGGTTTATTATCGGACGTTTTTCGGTGTTAAAAACTCATGCCACGGGCCACCAACCACCCTCTCTTCTTAGCCCACACCCCCTCTACACACCCACTAGCCCATCCTAGCCTAACCCCACGACCAGAGCCGTCTGATCGTGATCAGAGGGTCCGAAAACGGGCTAAATCCCCCTAACCTAGCCCTCCTTCCCTATATAACCCCCTACCCTGCCTAATTGGGCAAAACCTATTCCCTCCTCGAAATCTGCGCCCCAACCTTCAACCGCCGCCAGCCTCCTCCTCCCACTGCGCCGGTCCGTGAAGCCCATCTAGGGCCCGCCCGGGACCGATCCGAGCCGCCGCCGCCCGTACACCGCTCCCCGCAGCCGCCCAAGCGCTCCAGATCGGGAGAGGAGCTCTCGAACTAGAGCTGCACCAGCCCGCTGCCCACGTCAGCGAGTCGTTGCCGGCAGCCGACGTTCTCGCGCGGCCAGAAGCCGATCCAGGCCAGCCACCCTCGCATCTCCACCTCAGCACCGCGCCCGAGCCTGCACCAAGCTACCGCGCCGCCGCCACCGATGGCCTCCCTAGCCGCGCTGTCGCCAGATCCGGTGGGTCTCCGCTGCCTGCCGCGTTCCCCGCGCTCGCCAGACCCCTCCTCAAGCCGCTGCGTCGGCGTTGACCCAGGCACCCTCCAAGGCTTCTGTCGTGAGGGAGCTCGAGGGAGGCGGGCTCCTCCGGAGTGCCAGAGCCCTGCCTGGGCTGCCTCGCCCCTGCGCTGGGCCGTGCCAGCCGGCCCAGCTTCCTCCAGCCCGCGGCCCAGCCGCCTCCGCCGGTCCGCTCCAGCCTCCTCACCGAGCCGGGCCAAGGCCCAGCAAGGTGAGCGCCAGCTCCCTATTCCTCACCCATGTGCATCATAGTTATGCATCACCCACGTATAGTTCGGGCTTAGTCCAGATTTGGCCCGTTAACGTTTTTTTCCAGATCTGTGTTTTATCAATTTTCTCAGGGCATTATTAATTACAGAAAAATGCATGTTTTTGAGAGGCTCATAAATAAATAACCATGCATCATATGTAAAAACTTAATATATGAAAAATGACTAGAATTTCGTGTAGATTCACAATTTCCAACTCTCACATGTGTTTAAAATGTTTAACTTGCTGATTTCATGCAATTTTCATAAATGCCATGCTAAAATCATTTATTTAATAACTATTGAACCATAGCTTCGATTAAAATGTTTTACATATGTAACTTGGCTATAAAAATGTGTAGAATCTCATGGTGACATTTATTTCACTGTTTAATAACTCTAAAATATGGTTAGTTAAGATCTGGAGCAAACTTAAAATATGCATATGAGGTCGTTCCGGAATTGTTATTCGTTGCTTCCGACCTCATTTGATATTGATGAGTACCTAGGTGATGTGCCTAGGTGAGACAAAGATATGAGGAGAATAAGGAGTGAAAAGAACCTAAGCTTGGGGATGCCGAAGGAACCCCCAAGGTAATATACAAGGAATAACCAAGAGCCTAAGCTTGGGGATGCCCCGGAAGTCAGAACTCCTACACATTAAGTGCCTAGGTGATGTAGTTGTTTGTACTTCACCTCTTGCCATGTCTAAAACATTTAATATTGATGAGTACCTAAACGGGAGTGAACTAAATAATTCGAACGTGGGGTTTCGTCAATATGCAACTCGTTGCATATTGATCTTCACTTAATGTGTAGGAGTTGGTTGATGTGCTTCGCCATGCCTTGCATATTTAAACTGGACATGCATGATATTTGTTTGTGAATCATGTCATGCATATGTTGTGGTGTTATTGTGTGTTGATTGTTGTTTGGATTGTTCCCTTGGATTTGTTTGAAATATTCCTTTTTGATGAACTTGATGCTTGCTATGATTTTGACCATGATGCCAATATGAATTGTGCTTATGAAGATGAAATTTATATAGTAACTTATGTTAAACATGAAATTGTTGCTATTGCACCCACTCATTATAGTCCCATTTTCTTTTTTAATTCTCCCAACTACACTATATCGGAGAAGTTTGCACTTATTAAAGATTATATTGATGGGTTGTGTTTCACTATTACACATGATGATTTTGATGGATATAATACGCATGTGCTTTCTTCTCCTACTTGCAATTATTATGAGATAGGAACCAAATATTTACCTCTCCATGTTTCCAACATGATAAAATTGCAAGAAAGTACTAATGCTATGTATTGGCCCTTATTTGTGTGAATGAATTGTTCTTTTGTGACATGCCAACGCATATGAAGAGATTTAGACTTTGTTGTTATATCATATATTTTTCTTTGTGCTCACTACTAAATTAAAAACCTTTGTTAATTAAAATTGGCTTTGATATACCTTGAGATCTGGGTGGATCAATTACTTGAGCACAATATGCCCAGCTTAATGTACTTAAATAAAGCGCTGCCAAGGAGGCAACCCAGAAGTTTTAGAGAGCCATTTTATTCTGTTGTGTGATTTTAAAATAATTTAAGACAAAAAAGTAAAGTGGGAAACTTAAAAACTTTTTCAAAAAGAGAAGCGATTGGAAAGTTATGAATTCTAGAAGTGAGGGTCGACGTTGAACACTTTGTTCATGCTCATGGAAATAATGTAGAATTTTTCATGAAAGTTTCTAAGAAAAATAATTAAACCCTGTACAAATCCATTATATTATAAAAATAATGTGTTAAGATTTACCTTTAGGATGTTTGTACTGCTTGTTTGATGTGTGCTGTGCAAAAACAGAAACTTCGACAATAGTGTTTGATTTTTCATATTTATTTGGAATGTCACAAATTTATGAAATTTTTACACTGTTATGCAATTTTTTTATTTACTAATTTTTCAGAATTGTTTGAGTTACATAATTTTATGTTTCATTCGCATCTTTACAGATTGTCCTATTTTTCTCAGATTGCTTATTTTGCTTCTTTGTCTGCTTATGTATGAATTCTTGTTGAGCCCCATTGACTTGAGAGACATAGAATTGTGATAGTATATACAATAAGTAATGTTAGATTATAATTATACAATAATGTTATGGAAGTACATGATGTGATTTGATGATTATATCTACTAACCTTTCTAATAAATGTTCTGCTAAACTTTGTGTGGATGAAGCGTTCGAAGATCGAGGAGGTATCGATATGAGAAAGATAAGGAGAGATAAGAGTTTAAGATTAGGGATTCGCAATCCACCACAAGTAAATAATTAAGAATACTCAAGCGTCAAAGCTTGGGGATGCCCTGGAAGGCATCCCATCTTTCTTCCTCGACAATTATCGGTATGTTTAGGTTTTTGTTTTGTTTACATGATATGCGTAAATTCTTGGAGCGTCATGTGACTTTTATTTTTATTTAGAATTGCACCATGTTGACATGGGATAGTCCTTGGTTGATATATAGAATGCTCTTTGCACTTCACTTATATCTTTTGAGTATGGCTTTATAGAATGCTTCGTGTGCTACACTTATATCTTTTGAAGTTTGGATCCTCACCTTTCTACATTGCGAACACCGTTATTTGTAGAATGCTCTTTTGCTTCACTTATATTTATTAGAGAATGTCCAGGTGTTTCATAGAAATAATTGAAATCTCATGCTTCAGTTATATCTATTTAGAGCGTTAACAAGAATTGGTCATTCACATGGTTAGTCATAAAATCATACATAAAACTTGTAGATCACTCAATATGATATGTTTGATTCCTTGCAATAGTTTTGCAACATTAAGATAGTTATATGTGGGTGCACTAGTGGGTGATCGTGGTTTAGTAGGAATATCTATGTTAAGGTTTGTGATCTCCTGTTCATTAAATTGTTGGTTGTGGCATGACCCATATGTTGGAGTACTTTTATTCATCATTAAAATCCTTGTGTTGTTTTAGTTGGGGGCGAGCGATGGTTAACTCCTCCCAACCTCCTCCCTAGGGGCGCACTAGTAGTACTTTGCTTCAAGAGAGATAATAATGCTTCCATAATAAGTATATGGGTTCTTTATGACTAATATGAGTCCATGGATTATACGCACTCTCACCTTTCCGCAATTTGCTAGCCTCTTCAGTATCATGCATTGCCCTTTCTCACCTAGAGAGGGTGTGCAAACTTCGATGGTGCATCCAAACCCCATGATATGATACACTCTATCACACATATGCCACCTTATATATTCCTCAAAGCAGCCACCATACGTACCTATCATGGCCTTTCCATAGCCATTCCAAGATGTATTGCCATGCAACTTTCATTGTCATCATATACATGACTTGAGGACTCATTGTCATATTGCTTTGTATGATCATAAGATAGGTAGCATGGTATTTCCATGGCTTGTCTATTTTTTGATATCTTTGCAAGCTAGATCATTGCACATTCTGTTACACTACCAGGGGCATTCATATAGAGTCATATTTTTCTTTATTGAGTTGTAATTTCGAGTTGTAAGTAAATAAAAGTGTGATGATCATAATTATCAAAGCATTGTCCCAGTGAGGAAAGGATGATGGAGACTATGATTCCCCCACACATCGGGATGAGACTCCAGACGAATAAGAAAAATGGGGGAGGCCAAATGAGCCCACAAAAAGAAAAGGAGAAAAAACAAAAAAAGAGAAAAAAAAGAGAGAAAAAGAGAGAAGGGGTAATGTTACTATCCATTTACCACACTTGTGCCTCAAAGTGGTACCATGTTCCCCATATAAAGAGTCTACTGATTTGTCACTTTCATATACTAGTGGGAATTTTTTGTTATAGAACTTGGCTTGTATATTCCGATGATGAGATTACTCAAATGCCCGAGGTCTTCATGAGCAAGAAAGTTAGATGCATACCCACTTAGTTTCATTTGATCTTTCATACACTTATATCTCTTAGTGCATTCGTTGCATGGCAATCCATACTCCTCACATCAATATCGATTGATGGGCATCTCCATGGCTTGTTGATCTGCCTAGTTGATGAGAGACTTTCTTCCTTTTTAACTTCCTATTGATCTCTACCACCATATTATATTCTACCCATAGTGCTATGTCCATGGCTCAGGCTCATGTATTGAGTGTAGTTAAACATGCTGAAGCGCGTGGAAAAGTATGAACCAAATGCCTCACTTGACACCAGAGTGATCATTATTTGTACTTGTGTTAGGAAGACGGAGTCACTCCATGCTTGGATGATTGAATGTGCGGGGATAACGTTATTTAGCATAGTTTATTTTGAAAGACATGATTGTTTGTTAGTAAACCTGAGTATGGATGTCTTTATGTCAAAAGATACACTATTGCCTTGAATCACTTGTATCTTAATATTTATGCCATGATTAGACATTTGTTCAAGATTATGTTAGGTAGAATTCCACATCAAAAATTATCCTTTTTATCATTTACCTACTCGAGGACGAGCATGCATTAAGCTTGGGGACGTTGATATGTCTTTGTCATATCTATAATTTTTTATTGTTTCATGTCAATATTCTACAACTTTCATATACTTTTGGCAACATATTATATTATTTTTGGGACTAACATATTGATCCAGTGCCTAGTGCCAGTTCTTGATTTTTTTGCATTTTTTGTATCATAGAAAATCCATATCAAATGAAGTATAAACGCGATAAAAAATTACATAGATTTATTTTAGAATATATGTAATTTTTGGGAAGTGGAATTAACACAAGATGGTGCCCGAGGTGGCCACAAGGCACCATGGCGCGTCCAATGGGTATGGGCGCGTCGTGCTGCCTTGGGACTCCCTCCTTAGTTGTTTGGAGTCCTCACTACGCCACAAGAAAGGTAATTTCCAAAGAAAATCTCCTCCAAATTTTAGCCTAATCAGAGTTACGGATCTCCGGGAATATTAGAAACGGTGAAATGCGAGAAAATAGGAGGGCAAAATAGAAGAGAGCAGAGAGAGATCCAATCTCGGAGGGGCTCTTCCCCTTCGGGAGCAATGGCATACATGGAACATATGGGAAACTCTCTTCCCATCTAAGGGGAGACCAAGGAAGAATAAGAGGGAGGGGGCTCTCTCCCCCTCTATCGATGGCACCGAAGTGCCGTCGAGGCAAGCATCATGGCGACGATCTACACTAACAACTTCGCCGCCATCACCACTAACTCTCTCCTCCTCTATGCAACGGTGTAACAACTCTTTTCCCCGTTGTAATCTCTACTTAAACATGGTGCTTTATGCTTCATATTATTATCCAATGATGTGTTGCCATCGTATGATGTTTGAGTAGATTTGTTTTGTCCTATGTGTTGATTAATGATCTTGATTGGTTTGAGTTGTGTGTTTTATTTTTGTGCTATCCTATGGTGCCCCCGTGTCATGCAAGCATGTGAGATTACCATTGTAGGGTGTTGCAATACATTCATGATTCGCTTATAGTGGGTTGCGTGAGTGACGGAAGCACAAACCCCAGTAAGGGGATTGTTGCGTATGAGAGTAAAGAGGACTTGTCACTAAATGCTATGGTTGGGTTTTACCATAACGATCTTTTTGTACACATACCACTTTTTGTGATGACATATTTCATCACTATAAACCACTTTTTCCTCACAACTGACACCTAGTGACGAAGTCCCATATCGTCACTAGGTTGTCACTACAAGTGGCGTCACTAATACATAGTGATGGATTTATTCTCATCACAAATGATGCCTTCATTTCTGATGACAAATTCATCACTGGTTATTAGCACATTAGAGACGCAATATTGCCACAACTATGTCTTGCATTAGTGATAAAACATTCATCACAACCGAGTGTAGGCGATGAACTTTATTTTATCACACATCGTGTCAAATAGTGAGGAATTATATTAATCACTAAAGCACATACAGAGTGATAAATTACTTCATCACAAAAGTAAATAAGTAGTGAAGGGTTTTATTCACCACGAACGTGATAGTGAGAACATTACTTAATCATGAGTGTACGTAAGTTGTGAGGGGTTTTATTCATCACGAATGTGGCAGTGAGAAATTCACTTCATCACCAATACATATGATTGGTAGGAAATTTGCAAATCACAAAAACTGCAATGAGAAAATTACTTTCACAAATGCGTGTGGGTAGTGAGGAATCTTATTCACCACGAATGCAATGTTAGTTGTGATGACAAACAATTGCCATCAGTAATGAAATTAGTTGTGAGGAAATTCTTTTACCGCAAATGTGGGCTGTAATGAGTAAATTATTTCACACAATTAACTATAATATTTAGTGCTCAAGTTAGCACCACCATTAAACGCATACACAATGATTATCTTCATAATTAAAAGAAAGACGATGTCAGCGCCGGCCTTGCGGATGCGTTCGTTGCTGCTTCTTATCTTGCCCGCTCCCTACTGCTTGTGCGGGGAGGCGCTGGTGTGTGGGCGTCTCCTTCAGACGACGTAGAGGCCAGCCAGCGGTGTGTAGCGACCCGACCTAAAAGGTCGAATCTCCGGTGTTTCTATACCATCCCAAGATCATGCTGGTACACACACGGTACATCAATGTATATATCAAAGGGAAATCACACAACATTACATTAATAGAAATCTCATATCGAGTCCTTTATTACAATAAAAATTACAATAAAGTGGCCGAAGGCCAACTCATGAGAATATCTAAATCTTGCGGAAGCGTCAAAGGTAGATGAGTCCATCTGACTCCAAGGGCATCTCACTGAGCGTAGAGCGTATCCTCACTCCTGGTCGGAAAAGTACTCTGCAACATGATATGTTGCAGCCATGTATGTCAGCATATGGAATATGCCGGCAAAGTCACACGAGAGGGGTGAAAAGATAATCATCTAGTCTACATGCTTATATGGCAGGTGGGATGGTAAGTTTTTGCGTAAAGCCAATTTTTCCTACATCAAGAGAGGGCTAAGCAAAAAAATATTACTAAGTTGGTTGATTAATGAGATGGTTCCACCAACCAATTCTCATACCCAAATTGTTAATACCCACATCATCATATTAATTGTGTTGAGAGTTCCGAATGTTTCAGTTCCTTTGGCTCAAGTCGTCCATGACCGTGGACATGGCTAATCGATTAGGTTTGAGTACTCTACAGAGTTTTGCACATGTTCCCCACAAGATTTGGTCGCCTCCGTTTGATTTCTCGCACTTCAGGGTGTTTGAGAAACGGATGACCAAAACATGGTCTTCCAAAGGGTTTCCCTGCGACTCTGTCGGTGCCCATCCTTTCCTACCGTTCTTCTACATCTCGTAGCACCGCCTGTCTAGGGTCACCACGATATCCAACCAAGCCAGAGCCCATAATGACTTGTGGCTGTGCAGGTAAGCCTTGGGTCTTGAAGCACCCATCCATCTCTTTGTGCCTGGGTGGATCTTTCCGCATGAATACTGGCCATCTCCAGCATCACCTAGGCAATTCCACTGGTTTCTCCAGGGTGCCGTTCAACCATCATCCACCCAGAGGTATGTTGAAAACTCGGAGTCTTAAATCTTGATCATTATGTAGGTCTTGAAATTATTAACTCTCTCAACTCTCATGAATCACACAACCAACCCCGTCTACTAATAGCATAGCGAAAGTAAAACAACGTTTCCCGGGGCCAATGTTGACAAAGGGGTTGAGGAGGTACCTACCACATGATACTACAACAATGTACCCAAGTTTCCAACTAACCTGTCTTGCATGCAATTGGGGAAGATGGTAGAACTAATGCATATAAAACATGGGTAAAAATATGATCAAAGTGACTTGCCTGATTGATGATCTTCGTACTCGTGGGACTCTAAGTAACAAGCTTCGCACTCCGGATAATCTAACGAAGCAAACAAGCACTCAATAAGCATACAACAGAATATTGTAACCCACAAACATCAATCAAGAACTAGTAAACAGCCAAGACAAAACAATGCACAAATCACAAGTAAGGAAAACACACAAAGTTTTGTTTACTAGGAGGTGATTGATAAAACACTACTAACATAATAAAACTATTTTGAAATAACCAAAACAATTGTTGACAGCAAGGAAACAATAAAATATTTTTATTAATAAACAGAAGAAAATCAATTTAAGTTTGTTGAGAAACTTTTGTAAAGTTTGTAAAAGTTTTGATAAGCACTAAATGGAACAAATATAGTTTTACTAACAAGAGAGCAAAACAAAACTTATTAGTTATTAATAAAACATGTTCTTAACAGAAAAGAATTTAAAAATAAACTTGTTTTAGAAAACAAAATTAAATTATATAAAACTTTGTTTGAAAGCAAAACTATTACTAACTAGTTGTTTTAATCAAAATAAACTTATTTGAAAAGAAGTTGTGATTCCTATCTTAACAAGGAAATAAACTAAACAATTTTATATTTTTATTAACAACAAGTAAAACACTAGGTGTATAATCAACAGAACCTACTAAACAAATTAAAACTAAATCTAAGTTAAACTAACTAAAACTAAGTAAATAACACTATACTATAATACTAGGCAGATTCTGTTTATAGCTAAAACACTAACAATGATCATCCTAAAAAAATCCTCAAACTAAACATGATGATAGTCCTAACTAATACCAAACAGTAGCAAAAAGATTCATGTCAAAATCTATTTTCAAACTCTAGTTATTCAGATTTGAATGATTTGAGCAAATTTGATTCAATTCAAATATTATAGTTCAAATTTGAAATTTAAAAGTACAGTGTGAAACTACATGAAAAATTTGAGCTATTGCAAAAAGAATCAACTCAAAACATTTAATAGATTAAAAGTTATAAGCAAAACAAAATTTGGATTCACTCTGTTAACTAAAACAAAAACAGAAAAGGGAAAAATCTACCGGACGGCCAGGGGGCTACGTGGCGCTTTGCTATTGGTTGCGGGCGTGTGCGCGTGAAGGTTTGCGGGCAGACGACCGGTCGGTAGAGGATACCGGTTCGGATATTAAATCCGATCTAATCTAACGCGTTGATTATTGATCCGACGGTCCAGGGAGCTTACGGAGGAAAGGTCGCCGGCGTCGGAGGCCTCCGGTGGATCCGAAGGCGACGAAGACGACGGCGAGGAGCTCCGGTGGTCGAGGAAGGCAGCGAAGTGGTCCAGGCGACGGAGCTTGACGTCCGGCGTCGATTGGTGGCAACGGTGGGGCGAGGGGTGGACGGAGTCGATGGCTACGGTCGACGGGAGCTTCGGTGGTCGGAGTTACTCCGGCGAGGAATTGCGGCAGCCTTCCGGCGAGATAGGAGAGAGGTTTGGGGGGAAATGGTTGCGGAGGGTGGCCGGCTTATATAGGGGCGCTGGTGAGTGCGGGGAAGGAGAGAGAAGAGAGATCCGGGAGGGGGAAAGAAACGGCCGGCGAGGTCCGACGCGTGCGGGGGAAGGAGAGGGATGACCGGTCGGGCTAACAGTCGGTCGGGGGTGGGGCCCGATGTCAGTGAGAGAGAGCGCAGTTACTGCGCGTCGGTCGGCCGACTGGTAACGGTCTCGGCTTTTAAAGCCGTTGGGCCGTCCCGTTTAATACAGGAAACCGTTACCATTTCTTTTAATGATTTTCGAGCGACATTCAAAAGCTTTTAAAACATTCAAACCGTTTATAAATATAGGGGTATTATATATCAAAATTAACAGAATAATAAATTCTATTGAATGAACATTTTTATTCTGTCATTTGAACACTTTGAAAAAATAATATTTTCAGAAATTGCCTAATTGTTTTTAAATCCTTTTTGCAAATATTTTCAAATTAACTCCTGGTTATTTTTGTTCAAATAGATCACCAAGATGACCCTGGTGTGGAGTGTCATGTTACTCCCCTCTTATTTTGAACATTTTACCAAGATTTCAAATAGGTGAAAGCAACACATTGAAAGTAGAAAGGGGTTTCAGAAATTCAGAGAAGGCATTTCAACTAACACATACATTCAAACAATGGTGATGATAGATGCATAGCTATAAATCATAACATTCCAAAATGGAATTTTGGGATGTTACAAACCTACCCACCTTAAGATGAATCTCGCCCTCGAGATTCGGGTTGGCTAGAAAATAGGTGCAGGTGGTCTCTACGAAGATCTTCTTCGCGTTCCTAGGTGGCTTCTTCCTCGGTGTGATGACTCCACAAAACCTTATAGAACTTGATGATCCTGCTGCGGGTAACTCTGTTGGCAGTCTCAAGGATTCTGACAGGCTTCTCCTCATAGGTCAGATCACTGTCAAGTTGTATGGCCTCTAGGGGCACTGTGTCTCTCAAAGGGATATCAGCCATCTCAGCATGGCATTTCTTTAGCTGGGACACATGGAACACATCATGAACTCCTGACAATCCTCCCGGAAATTCCAGCTTGTATGCAACTTCGCCTCTACGTTCAAGAATTTTGTAGGGGCCTATGAATCTGGGTGCTAATTTTCCTTTAACACCAAACCTCTTGATTCCTCGAAGCGGGGACACACGAAGATATGCTCGGTCTCCCACTTCATACGTCACTTCTTTACGTTTGCTGTCAGCATAACTCTTCTGTCGAGATTGAGCTATTTTGAGTCTGTCACGAATCAACTTGACTTTCTCTTCCGAATCTCGGATAAGATGGGGACCAAAAAGTTGTCGGTCTCCAACACCATCCCATGTCAACGGTGTTCTGCACCTCCTTCCGTATAAAGCTTCGAAAGGGGCCATCTTTAGACTGGTCTGATAACTGTTGTTGTACGAGAATTCTGCGTAAGGTAAATTGTCATCCCAACTAGGTCCATAATCTAGCGCACAAGCTCTCAACATGTCTTCCAGAATCTGGTTGACTCTCTCAGTCTGTCCATCTGTCTGCGGATGAAAAGCTGTACTGAACTCCAGCCTTGTACCCAAAGTGTCATGTAATTGATGCCAAAACTTTGAGGTAAATTGTGTTCCTCTATCTGACATGATACTCCTCGGAACTCCATGCAGACATACGATCCTGGTCATATATATCTTGGCTAGTTTAGCGCTGGTATAGGTGGTTTTCACTGGAATGAAATGAGCTACCTTGGTCAAGCGATATACCACTACCCAGATGGAATCATAACCTGAACGGGTCCTAGGTAGTCCTGTGATGAAGTCCATACCAAGCTTTTCCCATTTCCGCTCGGGTATCGGCAAAGGTTGGAGTAACCCTGCTGGTTTCTGATGTTCCGACTTTACCCGCTGACAAACATCACATATTGCAACGTGTTCTGCAATATCCTTCTTCATACCTGTCCACCAATAACTTTCCTTTAAATCCAGATACATCTTGGTATTGCCTGGGTGTATCGAGTAAGGTGAATCGTGGGCTTCCTGAAGTATCAACTTCTTGAGCTCTGGGTCATTCGGCACATAGATTCGGTTCTCAAACCACAAAATTCCGTGTTCATCCTCACGAAAACCTTTAGCTTTACCATCTTCCATTCTCTGCTTTATCTCAGCTATCTCCTTGTCCGATTTCTGGGCTTCACGAATTCTTTCGATCAAGGTGGACTGGATCTCTAGTGTACCAACATATCCTCTTGGAACTATCTCTAGCTTGAGCTCTCTGAGATCATCGGCTAACTCTTGGGGTAATCCTCCCGCTGTGAGTGTGTTCACATAAGTTTTCCGACTCAAGGCATCGGCTACAACATTAGCCTTACCAGGATGGTAGTGTAATCTCATGTCATAGTCCTTGATTAACTCTAACCATCTCCTCTGTCTGAGGTTCAACTCCTTCTGCGTGAAGATATATTTCAGGCTCTTATGGTCGGTGTAAACATCACAACTATTTCCGATAAGAAAATGTCTCCAGGTCTTGAGTGCATGCACAACGGCTGCTAGTTCCAAATCATGGGTGGCATAATTCAACTCATGAGGTCGTAGTTGTCTGGATGCATAAGCTACAACATTTCCATCTTGCATGAGTACTCCTCCAAGTCCTTGACGTGAAGCATCACAATAAACCTGGAAGTCCTTCCGAATATTGGGCAAAATCAACACTGGGGCTGTGACCAAACATTTCTTCAACTCCTGGAAACTGGCTTCACATTCCTCAGTCCAAACATACTTGGATTCTTTCTTCAACAACTCTGTCATGGGCTTGGCAATCTTTGAGAAATTCTCAATGAATCTCCGGTAATATCCGACAAGTCCAAGGAAACTGCGGATTTCCTTAACTGAGGTGGGTGACTTCCACTTGGTGACGGCTTCAACCTTAGCGGGGTCTACGGCTATTCCTTCTCCAGAAATAACATGTCCAAGGAATCCAACTTCCGTCAGCCAAAATTCACATTTACTGAACTTGGCATATAACTGATGCTCTCTTAGCTTTTCTAGAACTAAACGCAGATGTTCCTTGTGTTCTTCCTCGTTCTTGGAGAATATCAAAATATCATCGATGAACACCACGACAAACTTGTCCAAATATTCCATAAACACCTTGTTCATCAAATTCATGAAGTAGGCAGGAGCATTAGTCAAACCAAAGGACATGACAGTATACTCATACAAGCCATACCTTGTGGTGAAAGCTGTTTTGGGTATATCCTGTTCACGAATCTTCAGTTGGTGATACCTTGATCGAAGATCGATCTTAGAGAATACTTTGGCGCCTACTAGCTGATCAAACAAGTCATTAATCATCGGCAGAGGGTACTTGTTCTTGATAGTCACCTCGTTCAAGGCACGATAATCGACTACCATTCTCAAGGTTTTATCCTTCTTCTCCACCAAAAGAACTGGGGCTCCCCAAGGTGAAGAACTTGGGCGTATATAACCTTTGTCCAATAACTCCTTAATTTGCTTCTTGATTTCCAACAGATCATTTGCGGGCATCCGATAGGGTCTCTTGGAAATTGGTGCTGTCCCTGGCTGTAGCTCTATTAGGAACTCAATCTCCCTATCTGGTGGCATGCCTGGTAATTCTTCCGAAAATACATCCAGAAAGTCTTTTACCACAGGTACTTCCTCCTGAACAACTCCTGTGAGGGAATTTAACCGTGCACTCATCTGGGTGCGTCGGGATACATACTTAATCCTCTTGTTCTCCGGGGTGGTGAGTGAAACAGACTTGCTGGGACAATCAAGATTTCCTTCATACTTGGTCATCCAATCCATGCCTAGGATTACATCCAATCCCTGGGATTCTAAGACGATGAGGTCGGTGGGAAAAACATGGTTTCCTATGTGAAGTTTCAGGGCATGACATCCTATTCCTGCCATCATCATACCTCCTGGGGAATTGACCTTAATGGGCTGACTAAAGGTTTTGGTGGGCAAACCATACTTATCCACAACTACCCTTGATATGAATGAATGAGTTGCACCGGAATCAAAAAGTACTGTAACTGGACGTGAATGCAATAAAAACTTACCAACCACAGTCTCGGGTTGATCATAAACTTCTTCCACGTCAAGGTGGTTCACCTGGGCAGGAGGAAAAGGGTTTGGCTTCTTGGCTGCGGAGTTGCCGTTTCCATTTCCCTGCTTGCTCTGGGGACACTCAGTAGCATAGTGCCCTGTCTTCTGGCACTTGAAACACGTGATGTGGCTCAGATCCTTATGAGTAGGAACGTGATGGTGCTGGTTGTTGTTCCCATTCCCATTGTCAGTCTTGAAATTGCCATGGTTGGGACGGGCATTCCCATTTCCTCCATGGTTGTGCACAACATGAGTGTGCCTTCCAAACTTACCGGTCCCTGATCCGGTATTCCCTGAGTACGGGGAGTAGCGGGGCTTCAGATGAGCTCCAGCGTTAAACTTCCCCTGAGTGTACTTCCTCTTGCGATTCTCAATCTGCTGCTGTTTACCTTCCAAAATGAGTGCCTTATCCACCAGCTCTTGGTAGTTGTTGAAAGTAGCCACTACCAGCTGCATGCTCAACTCATCGTTGAGTCCTTCCAGAAACTTCTCTTGCTTGGCCGCATCATCGACCACGTCTCCTGGTGTATAACGTGCCAATGTGCTGAAGTCATCCACGTACTGGGCCACAGAGCGATTTCCTTGGCGCAAGTTGCGAAACTCGCGCTTCTTCAGACTCATGGCTCCAGCTGAAACATGTGCGGTGCGGAAAGCTTGCTGGAACTGCTCCCAAGTTACATCAGCAATAGGATATGTGGTGGTGTAGTTCTCCCACCATGAAGCTGCTGGTCCATCTAGTTGATGTGCGGCAAATCGCACCTTCTCAGCATCAGTACATCCAATGGTGACGAGTTCTCTCTCCATCTTACGGAGCCAGTCATCTGCCACAATGGGCTCAGTGCTGCTGGAGAAAGTTGGAGGATTCAACCTCAGTAAACGGGCGAGATTGTCAGTCTGGGGTGGATGTTGGTGGTTGTTGTTGTTCTGGTTGTTGGTCTGATTTTGGATCAATAGCTGCATCAGTGCATTCTACTGCTGAAGGAGTTGCGTGAGTTCCGGCGGGAAGGTGAAGTCGGACTCACGTCGTGGAGGCATCTTGCTATTTTCAGAGGGGTGAGAATTAGAATAGAACAAGGGCCTAAAAGGAGGAATTCACTACCCATATGCAATGCAACAAACATATCACACCAACCACTCATTCATTTATTCAATCAATGTCAAACATCGGGAATACAAGTCTCAATCAAACTACACATCGACCTACGCTCTTAACGTTGAAAATAAAAGATACATGGAGGGCATAACTAAAGTTTTCCTTATATACGCTCTTAACTAAAGATACATGGTCCGGACGACGGAGCTTGACGTCCGGCGTCGATTGGTGGCAACGGTGGGGCGAGGGGTGGACGGAGTCGATGGCTACGGTCGACGGGAGCTTCGATGGTCGGAGTTACTCCGGCGAGGAATTGCGGCAGCCTTCCGGCGAGATAGGAGAGGGGTTTGGGGGGAAATGGTTGCGGAGGGTGGCCGGCTTATATAGGGGCACTAGTGAGTGCGGGGAAGGAGAGAGAAGAGAGATCTGGGAGGGGGAAAGAAACGGCCGGCGAGGTCCGGCGCGTGCGGGGGAAGGAGAGGGATGACCGGTCGGGCTAACGGTCGGTCGGGGGTGGGGCCCGGTGTCAGTGAGAGAGAGCGCAGTTACTGCGCGTCGGTCGGCCGACCGGTAACGGTCTCGGCTTTTAAAGCCGTTGGGCCGGCCCGTTTAATACAGGAAACCGTTACCATTTCTTTTAATGATTTTCCAGCGACATTCAAAAGCTTTTAAAACATTCAAACCGTTTATAAATATAGGGGTATTATATATCAAAATTAACAGAATAATAAATGCTATTGAATGAACATTTTTATTCTGTCATTTGAACAATTTGAAAAAATAATATTTTCAAAAATTGCCTAATTGTTTTTAAATCCTTTTTGCAAATATTTTCAACTTAACTCCTGGTTATTTTTGTTCAAATAGATCACCAAGATGACCCTGGTGTGGAGTGTCATGTTACTCCCCTCTTATTTTGAACATTTTACCAAGATTTCAAATAGGTGAAAGCAACACATTGAAAGTAGAAAGGGGTTTCAGAAATTCAGAGAAGGCATTTCAACTAACACATACATTCAAACAATGGTGATGATAGATGCATAGCTATAAATCATAACATTCCAAAATGGAATTTTGGGATGTTACACGGTGGCACTAGATCTTGCGAGTGAGACGATGGCGTCGCAGTGGTCGGCGACCGAGCCAAAGCTGCAATATCGGGAATGGGGCGCTGACGTCCTTATCTGGCCGAATCCCGAGGAGCTCCCGGTGAATGGTAGGCAGGCGGCGAGCTTGGGCGGTGCAATGGCCTCTTGACCTCAATTTCTGCAAGGAGGTGGAGAGAGATAGATGAGACAGGAGAGAAGAAGAGAGAGGGAGGCGGGGCAAGGTGCGGCTCACCGGCGTGAGGAAGAATGAGCTATGCGCCCTTCTTGCTCCGGTCTTTTGACTTCACGAGTGCGTAGGCACCGTCGCACCTTCCAATCTTCTCGTTGTTTGTGAAGATCTCACTTGTGTATTGCTAGATCTAGGGAATTCATGGAGATCGAGCTTGGAATTTGAAATTCGGTAGAGGTTTCCTCCCTGCCACCCACACCTCTATCAATTACAAGATAAGCCTCAGCCGTAGCCGTCCAAATCCCCCACCCCCTTCTAGTGAGTGAACCAACCCACTATATATATCGTTACACCTGCTTAGCGGGCCTAGTTTGGGCTAGCAAGCCACTAGGACGGCCTTTTGGCCCATGTTGACTTGGGCCTCTGGACCATGTCATGCACCGGACTGCTGTTGCCTACAACCCCTTGATCAGCTACAGGACTTGGCGCTCCTTCTTTAGGGACAGCGACTACAGGGCTGCTGACATCCCCCCTCCGTTGAGAAACGACTTGCCCCCAAGCCGCTAAACAAGGGAATTGTTGACGTAGGGAGTCCAGGTCTTCCCAGGTCGCTTCTTCAGGAGAAGATCCACTCCATTGGATCAAACCTTGAGCGACAGTGCGCTTGCCACGTTGTCGCACACGTTGCTGAAGCACGCACAGGGGTACCCACAGGGGTACCTGAAGAGAGGCAAAAGACAAGGGCAATTTGCAAAGAACAGTGCAGTTGGGAAGCACTACTTTTTTGAGCTGAGAAACATGGAAAACATGGTGAATTCTGCTGTCCTGAGGTAACTCCAACTTGTATCCACTTCCCCAATTTTGTCAAGGATGGTGTAGGGACCAAAGTACTTGAATGCCAACTTATGGTTTGCTCTGTGGACGACTAAGGATTGCACATACGGTTGCAGTTTCAAGAAAACTTGTTCTCCAATGTCAAATGATCTCTCAGTCCTTTTCTTGTCAGCCAAGTGTTTCATTCTCTGTTTAGCTCGGAGCAGGTGCTGTTTAACAGAAGCCACTACAACTTCTCTGTCTTGCAACCACTGGAGAATGTCCACAGGAGCAACACTATCACTGGCAGCAATCCCAAAGTATCTAGGAGGATGACCATACAACACTTCAAAAGGAGACTTGCCAACAGGTGAATGCCAGTTTGTGTTATACCAAAACTCACACATAGACAACCATTTGCTCCATTTGGAAGGATGGGAACTGACAAAACTTCTGAGATAACATTCAACTTGCTGATTAACTCTCTCAGTCTGCCCATCAGTTGCAGGGTGGTAGCCAGTACTCGTATTGAGCTGAGTTCCAGTTCTGTGAACAAGGGTCTGCCAAAAGTTTCTAGTAAACACAGGGTCTCTGTCAGATACTATGTACTCTAGCATCCCATGCAATTTATAGACATTGTCCAGGTAAACCGCAGCCACTTTCTGTGCAGAGAAAGGATGTTTGAGAGCCATGAAGTGGCCATATTTTGTAAACTTGTTAATGACCACATAAATGCAGTCAAACTGATAGGAAGGAGGCAATCCAGTAATGAAATCCATTATCACAGTTTCCCAGGCCTTGCTTGGAACTGGTTAGGGAGAGAGTAAACCTGGATATTTAACTCTTTCAGGTTTAGCTTGTTGGCACACTAAACAAGATTGCACTCTGTCTTTAATAAACTTCTTCATGCCTATCCATCTGAATAGGGAATGGATTCTATGATAGGTGACAGGAAATCCAGAGTGGCCTCCGAGAGGACTATCATGGAAAGCAGAGAAAATTTTACTCTGTAATTCCGTATTGTTACCTACCCAAATGTAGCCCTTGTACCTTAGTATCCCTTGCAACAACTGATAATGTGGTTTAGCAGATGGATTTACATCAAGTTCTTGTAATAATTCTCTAGCTTTGTCATCATTAGAATAGCTGGCCACAATTTCTTCCAACCACACAGGTTGTGATCTTGAGATATGGAAAACTTGAGGAGTAGGAGGTCCTCTAGATAGTGCATCTGCAGCAGAATTTTCCACCCCCTTCTTGTAGACTGGTGTAATTAAAGCCCATGAGCTTGGTAAGAGCTTTTTGTTGCCAAACAGTGTGCAACTTTTGATTCTACAAGTGCACCAAACTCTTTTGATCAGTCCTGATAGTAAACTGCTGGAAATGCAAGTAGGGTCTCCACTGATCCACAACTAGCAGAATGGCAAGATATTCTTTTTCATAAACTGAAAGGGCCCTGTTCTTGGGTCCCAAGGCCTTGCTGACATAAGCCAGAGGGTGCCCTTTCTGCATGAGCACAACACCAATGCCTAAGTCATAGGCATCAGTTTCTATGATAAATGGTTTGTCAAACTGGGGTAGAGCTAAGACTGGTGCTTCTACTAGTGCCTTTTTGAGAGTTGCAAATGCAGTTTCAGTCATTGTAGACTAGACAAAGGGGACTCCCTTTTTGAGTAACTCAGTGAGGGGCTTGCTGATCATACCATAATGTTTAATAAACTTCCTGTAATATCCACTTAACCTAAGAAAACCTCTCACCTCCTTGACATTAGTTGGGGTAGGCCACTATTCCACCGTCTAAATTTTGCTAGAATCAGTGTATACTCCTGCAGAACTGATGGTGTGGCCCAAATACCCAATTTGTTGTTGATTAAATGCACATTTGGACATTTTCACCTCCCACTGATCTGCTCTGAGCAAGGTTAACACTTCCCTGACATGCTTCAAGTGCTCCTGGTAGGACTTGTTGAAAATCAGTATATCATCAAAGAAAACCAGAGTATTTTTCCTGTTAACTGGGGCAAGAGTAGTGTTCATTGCTCCTTGGAAAGTGCCTGGAGCTTCACTGAGTCCAAAAGCCAACACTGAGAATTCATAGTGACCCAGATGTGTTTGAAATGCTGTTTTGTATTCCTCTCTAGCAGCTAATCGGATTTGATGGTAGCCTGCCCTAAGGTCTAACTTAGTAAACCAAGCAGCTCCAGAGAGTTCATCTAAAAGCTCATCAATCACTCGCACTGGAAATTTCCCTTTAACAGTAATAGCATCAAGCATTCTATAATCAACCAGGAGTCTCCATTCTCGACCCTTTTTCTTAACTAGCAGCATAGGGGATGAAAAAGGGCTTTTACTGGGTCTGATCACACCAGACTTCAGTAATTCTGCAATTTGCCTTTCAAGTTCATCTTTTAGTTGTGGAACTATTCTGTATGGCCTCACAACAACTGGTCTGGCCCCTGGGATCAAGGGAATTTTGTGATCACAGCTTCTCCTGGGAGGTAGCTGAGTAGGGGCTTCAAAAACATCAGCAAATTCATTCAAGAGGGACTGTATTTATGGAGATATTTTATCTTGCTCATCCATTTGCACAACAGATATGGATATACAGGTGTAAGTGCAATCTTCAGTACCAAAACCATGCAGAGTAACTGTCTGTCCAGCTTTAGTGAATGAGAGCCACTTTTCTACCCAATCAATGTACATTGGACTGTGTTGAGCAAGCCAATCCAACCCTAAGATCCCATCATATGTGTGCAAGGGCAACAACTTGAAGTCTGAAGTGAATGGGGATCCATTACATTGCCAAGTACAGTCCTTAATCTGTTGTTGGCACTGTATAGTCGAGCCACCAGCTACTGTAACAGTGAGTATTTTTATTGTACAGACTCTCTCTAAAAAATTGTACTGGGCATCCAAGAAGAAGTGTGTGCTGCCAGAGTCAACAAGAAATTGTAGTTTGCGCCCTTGTAACTCAATTTCCAACTGCAGTACAGGGGCCTCTGGTTCCTTTCCCATTGTAGTAGCAGACAGTCTGATGGAATGAACTGAAGATTGAGCCTGTTATTCACTGTTAGAGTCAGAGCTCTCAAGTGAATTGACTTGTAACTGGTTGATCATTTCCTGGACAAAATGCAGTTGAACTGTGGATTTGCGCGCATGGTCCTTGGCCCATTTCTCCCCACAAACAAAACACAAGCCCTTGGATTTTCTATAATTTCTCAAGGCTGTCCACTTATCCTCTTGAGTGGTACTGCTAACTGGCTCTGCTCTTTTTTCTTCAGATTTTTGCAGCTTGGAGTTGGTGAGGTTTGTTGTAGGTGTAGACCGTCTTGTAGCTGGAAAACTAGTTGGGTTATATACTTCGCCCAGCTCTTCATGGAGTAACGCTAACTCATAGGCCGCATCTAAATCCTTGGGCTTCTGCAGGGCCACTGCCATTCGAACTCCTAGTTTTAACCCATCCAAAAACTGAGTGATGTAATGTAAGGAATTGGGGGTTTCTTCATATGCTGTCAGTTGGTCGTACAACTCAGCAAATCGGTCCACATAATCTTCGACAGAGGTGGTCTGAGCAATCCTAAACAGCCCCCTGAGCAAGGTTTGATGCTGGTTTCGACCAAATCGGCTCTACAGAGCTTCACAGAATTCAGTCTAGCTAGAGTTTGGCATTTGCCTCTACATAGACTCGAGCCAACGCGCCGCGGCCCCCTCGAATTGAGCAGTCGCCAAGGATAGCCAGCGGCTCGCAGGTGTGCACCAAAGCTTGAACTGATCCTCACAGCGATTTTGCCATAGCCGTGGATTTGTTCCATCGAACTTGGGGAGCTCCAGATGCAGGGAAAACGGAGAGTGCTCAGCAGTATCAACCGAAGGAAAATCTCGATCAGAAAAATTTCTAGGAGAGCAGCCGGTTTCGCGCGCACCTCTGACCGGAGGAGGGACATAAATATTATGTGCCTTCCCTCGGTTTTCGTTGTCAAAGCCAAGGGCACCGGTCGTAGCGGCGCCATGACCCAACCCAGCGTTGCGCGAAGTCGTGTTGCTGTCAAACTTGGGGTCATGCTCCGGGGCCTCCGTCTTGTATATGTCAGATCTGATTTGTTCGAGGTCGATCGCAAGCTCTTCCTGGATGCCATCTGCCCTTGCCGACATCAGGCTGTCGAGCATCATGTTGTTCCTCTCCATCATCTTGCTCATCGATTTGAGGAGCGACTCACGATGCGTTCGAAGCTTGTCGTCTAGGTCGCTGGCGAATTCGTGGCGAAGGAGTTCGTAGACGGAGCAGCCCTCATCGCTCAGCTCGTCCATCGCTTGATGTCGCCGCCGGTCGCCAAGACGCGTCGGATAGCGGTGAGGGGCAGCTCCAGGACGAAGGCTCTGATTACTAGATGTGAAGATCTCACTTGTGTATCGCTAGATCTAGGGAATTCATGGAGATCGAGTTTGGAATTTTAAATTCGGTAGAGTTTTCCTCCCTGCCACCCACACCTCTATCTGTTACAAGATAAGCCTCGGCCGTAGCCGTCCAAATCCCCCGCCCCCTTCTAGTGAGTGAACCAACCCACTATATATCGTTACACCCGCTTAGCGGGCCCAGTTTGGGATAGCAAGCCACTCGGATGACCTTCTGGCCCATGTTGACTTGGGCCTCTGGACCATGTCGCGCACCGGACTGCTGTTTCCTACAACCCCTTGATCAGCTACAGGACTTGGCGCTCCTTCTTCAGGGACAGCGGCTACAGGGCTGCTGACATTGTTGCATCTCGCTGACCTTCGGGTCACCCCTTCTCATGGTCTCAGGCTGGGTACGTACTCCTGTATTTGGAGTTAGGAGGTGGACACCCGACGCGGGGGTGAAACCTCCCGAGATTTCTGCTACGCGTTGTAATTGAATCAGGGGCTTTTTTGTTTTGATCCCGCTTATCTCTTGGTTGATGCTTATCTTTTTTTGCTGACGCGTATCTTTTTTGGTTGACTTTGCATGCCTGTAAAACAAAGCAACACCGAGCAAAACAAGCACACGTACATGGCTTTCTGGCAGAACGTGTAACCCCCGGCTGTCTCAAAAGTTCATTGTTCTTCATTCAGCTGAGTATATACGGGTACATGTATGTATGCTTGATTGCTGGTCGCTGGTATATGGATATTTTGAGGCCTATATACACTCCAGTTATCTTATCGGTGTATAATACATAGCAACCTCAACGTGTATGCATGCATGTAAAGCTAATCCAAGGCTCGGCCTGTGAATGCGTACACATGTATGTACTGTACGTATATACATGTTTGAGGTTAGTTAATGAAAAAAGATAATTATGGAGGTTAGTTACATTGGCGAGAAGAAAGAAAGAAAGTTGTCGATTGACCCTTGTCTTCACATTTTCCTTTAATACTATAAAAAATATTTAAGTTCTTCTTGATACAAAATAACGTCGAAAATGCCCTCTATCAACAATACCTAATTTTTATTTCGACGTTCTTCATTGTCTTGAAAACCTATGTTATTACACTACGAAGTATTTTGAGTTTTATTCTTGCAAAGTAGTTTATTTCTTGTACTAGGTATAGTGAACATTGTTACGCGTAGAGTTGTATCGGTGGTCGACAAAACTTCATAAAATATTAATTCTACCTTTAGATCCTCATAGGGTTCAACACTCTTATTTATTGAAAAAGGGTACAAACGATCTCCTACACTTGTGGGTTATCAAGGGACCCTTATGTCTACTTCGCAACTTTATTCTTGTAGACGTTGTTGGGCCTCCAAGTGCAGAGTTTTGTAGGACAACAACAAATTTCCCTCAAGTTGATGACCTAAGGTTTATCAATCCGTGGGAGGTATATGATGAAGATGGTCTCTCTTGAACAACCCTGCAATCAAATACAAGAAATCTCTTTTGTCCCCAACACACCCAATACAATGAAAAATTGTATAGGTGCACTAGTTTAGCGAAGAGATGGTGATACAAGTGCAATAGGGATAGTAGATACAAGTTTTTGTAATCTGAAAATATAAAAACAGCAAGGTATCAAGTGGAAAACAACGAGCAAAACTTTGTATAAATGCTTGGAAATAAAGCCTAGGGTTCATAATTTCACTAGTGCAATCTCTCAACAACGCTAACATAATCGAATCATATGATCATCCCTCAACGTGCGAAAAAGATTCACTCCAAAGTTCACAAGTAGCGGAGAACAGAAGATGAAATTGGGTAGGTAGCAGAACCTCCTCAAAGTTATTCTTTTCGATCAATCTTTTGAGCTATTCCTATGAGTGTCACAAACAGCCCTAGAGTTCATAGTAAGATAACACCAATGATACATATCAATCAACCTTAATGTGACCTGGATACTCCAACGTCACCTCAAGTATCCGTGGGTAAATTATGCGTCATGCATGAAACAATTTCAGATCTATCAAACTCAATCCAACACAAATAACTCAAGGAGCACCCCGAGATTTCTATTTGAGAAAGTAGGATGAAAATGTGCAATCAACCCATATGCATAGATCCCCAAGGTCATCGGAATCCACAAGTTGATGCCATAACATATATCAATTGAATCGATAGAATACCCCATTGTCACCTCGGGTATCCAGATGCAAAACATAAATCAAGTGTTCTCAAACCCAAAATATTCAATCCGACATAACGATATCTCAAAGGGACAGATTCAATTCATCCCAACAAGGAAGAAAGGGAAGAACACCATATGATCCAACTATAATAACAAAGCCCATGATACATCAAGATTGTGCCATCTCAAGAACACAAGAGAGAGAGAGAGAGAAAGAGAGTTTGAACACATAGCTACTATTACATACCCTCAGCCCCTGGGTAAACTACTCCCTCCTCATCATGGCCTCCACCGGGATGATGAAGATGGCCACCGAACATGATTTCCTCCTTCGACAGGGTACTGGAAAGGCTCCATATGGTTTTTTGTCAATAAAGAGAGTTGCGGCGGCAGAGCGGAAGATCTCTTTTTATTTCCAAGGGTTTTGATATATATGGGATTTTTCAGAGTTGGAATCACACCTGTCGTAGCCACATGGGCCCCACCACACAACAGGGCGCGGCTAGCGGGTGGCCACGCCCTGTTGCCTCGTGGCCCACAAGTGGCTCCCCTCCGGTGGTTCTTTGCTCCGATATTTCTTATTTCCTCCCAAAAAATCATAAAAAAGTTTCGGGAGATTCCGATAACTTATATTTTCTGCACAAAAACAACACCACGGTAAGTTTGCTGAAAACAATGTCAGTCCGGGTTAGTTCTAAATAAATCATATAAAATGCATCAAAACCATATAAAAGTATTGTAAACATAGGGATATATGGCATGAATACTTCATAATTTGTCAATACGTTGGAGATGTATCAGCATACCCAAACTTAATTCCTACTCATCCTCGAGTAGGTAAATGATAAGAGAAATAATTTATGAAGAGTGAATGCTAGCATAGTATATATAAGTTTGATCAATGATGATTTCAGTCATAACTAGCAACGTTTTCTCATAAAATCATTATGATAGAGTAGCAATCAATTGACATGTTATGGTTCGAACAATGCTTTCTCTTGAAACTTAACAACATATGTTCTTAGTCATCCAAAAATTTCAATGCATCATGAAGTCTAAGTAAGAGCTCCAAACCATATAATCTTCCATGGTCGCTAAAACTAAAAGCATATTTTTAGAGCAAACAGTATCCATCGAACACAGAGAAAGATAGGGGCTGAATGTTTCCCCTCCCAACGTACTTATCATAAGGATAATTGTCTCTTTGCCCTCCCCCGGCCCCACCCCACTAGATAGTCTCTTTGTCGTTTGCTAGAAGACGGCAAAGAGATTACCTAACCCCCGCGCCCCACCCCTCTCTCTCCCCTCTCTCTCCTTCCCTCACCTCACCCGCGCCGTCCCCCGTGCCCGAGCCGCCGCCGCCCCCGCGCTACCCCCCTGGAGCCCCCCCCGCCGCCGCTGGCTAGCCCCGCCCCTCGCCACCCACCCCGTCGCCCCACCCCTCTCTCTCTCCCCTCACCTCACCAGCGTGCGCCGCCTCGTGCCCGAGCCGCCGTCGCCCCCCGCGCCACCCCCCGGAGCCCCCGCCGCCACCGGCCAGCCCCGCCCACCGGTGCGCCTCGTCACCGGCCGCCCCTCCCAGCCCCGCCCAGGCCGCCCCTCCCAGCGGACGCACGCCGAGGCCACCGTGCTGCCCCGCCCCACCACCGGAGCCGCACCGCGCCCCACCGTCGGAGCCATGCCGCGCCGCCCCGCCTCGCCACCGGCGCTGCGCCGCCTAGCCCCGCCCTACCGCCGGAGCCATACCGTCGCCTAAAAAGGTGATTTTTATTTTTTATGTTTATTTAGATTTACTTTAGTTAGGTTTATTTAGATTTAGTTTAGCTAGGTTTACTTAGATTTAGTTTAGCTAGGTTTAATTAGATTGTTGGGGGTCAAGGATCGAGGGTCGACCCCGACACGATACCACCGACACCCTGACCCCCGACATGACACCCCGACACCCTGACACGGCACCCCCAACCCCGACACAACACCCCCGATGCCCTGACCCCGACACGACACCCCGACACCCCAACCCCGACCCCGACACGACACCCCGACCCCGACCCCAACACGACACTCCCGACACCACCGACACCCCTGATACTCCGACACCCCTAGATTTAGTTTAGGTTTATTTAGATTGCCGGGGGTCGAGGATCGAGGGGAAAAGGAGTCGAGGGTCGACCCCGTCACGACACCCCCGACACCTCGGCCCCCGACCCGACAACCCGACACGGCACCCCTGACACCCCGACCCCGACACGACACCCCTGACACCCCGATCCCGACACGACACCCCAACCCCCGACACGACACCCCGACACCCCGACATGGCACCCCTGACCATGACACAACATCCCTACCCTGACACGACACCCCCGACACCTCGACCTCGACACGATACCCCTGACACCCCTACCCCAACACGACACCCCCGACACCCCTACCCCAACACGACACCCTCAACACCCCGACCCCGACACGACACCCCCGACACCCCGACCCCGACATGACACGGGTCATATATTTGTGAATTATGAGTTAGGTCATATATTTTTCGATCTTGTTATAAAAAACATCATATTTATGTTGATCAGGTGGATTTAAATGTGCAGTTGTTTCGTCACTGCGAGGGTCTGGTGTTCGACGACCTCCCCGTGCATTCGACGAGCTTCGCCCCTGCGTTCGTGGGTGAGCACAAATGACATCTCCTCTTGCCCCCTTCATTTCCTTTGTTCCGGTCTTCATGCCGATGATACTTCCTAGCTATAGGTGTCTTCAATCATTAGTATGCGTGACCACTATGCGTCTCCCGTTCGAAAGGGTTGCATCTATAAATATGCATTCATTAGCATATTTATAACCGTGATTTTTTAGAATTGTCCAACGTTATCCATGGACAGCCCGAGTATGTGTAGATTGGGTTTGTTTTCCCATATGCTCTGCTTCGGATCCGATGCAGAATTTTGTCAGTGCCTCCCTGTTGTTCTCCAGGTACACATCCTCTCTGCTTATTGCCGAGACGTGTATCAGGAGAACAGCGGGGAGGTGCTGCCGAAATTGTGTGTGGATCTGGAGGAGAGCATGGGAAAACAAACCCAATCTACACATACTCGGGTGGGATTAGGACCTATCTTTACCTACTAGCGTCTAGGTTGCATCGACGTAATAAAATTGACAAACTCTGTTAACTGATGAATATGGTTTGCTGAATTATGTATATATTTTTTGTGTGTCTAGTAGCTAGGCAAGATGAGTGATCGTGGGTGGATGTACACCGGTCACACTAGTCAGAAAGACATGACCCGTGAATGGATAACAAAAACCAAGGAGTTTGTGAGAGTCGCATTTGCAAATGGACAAAAAAGAACCTGGTACCCTTGTGTCGATTGCGACAATTGTAAGAAGAAGTCAGAGTTTGAAATGATCAAACACCTGCAGAAGTGGGGTTTTACGCCTAATTATACGGTCTGGACATTTCATGGTGAGTCTGCCCAACGTGCCAGAGCTGAGGTGGTTCGTTGTCGCACCGACGAGCATGGTACCGGGATCGAAGACATGGTGCAAGACTTTGATGATGCTCGGGATTTGGACGATGAGATGGAGGAACCTGCAAAGGCCTTTTATCAAATGTTGGAGTCTTCAAAACGTCCTCTCCATGAGCACACTGAGCTTTGTCAGCTGGATGCCATCGCGCAAGTAATGTCTCTGAAGGCTCAGTTCAACCTGGGCAGAGAATGCTATGACGCGATGATGACGATATTTGGACGCTTTCTACCCAAAGGCCATGTATTGCCACCAAACTTGTACCAGTCAGACAAAATCCTACGTGCACTTAAGATGCCCTATGAGAACATAGATGCCTGTGAGAATGGATGTGCCTTATTTAGGCTTGAGTATGTGGGCTTGAACTATTGCCCCATTTGCAATGCTTCCAGGTATGTTCTGGTAGACAACGGTATGGGTGAGAAGAGTCAGACCAAAATCCCCATTAATGTTCTTCGGTATCTGCCAATCATACCAAGACTTCAACGTCTTTTCATGGTCGAAGAGACGGCCAGACAGATGACATGGCATAAATTGGGCAAAAGAACAGAACTAGATGCAGATGAGAATACGATGTTGGGACACACTTCAGACGCTTTTGCGTGGAAGCACTTCGATGCATTACACAAGGATAAAGCGGCAGATCCAAGGCATCCTCGAGTTGCCATCAGCTCGGATGGGTTCAATGTGTATGGTATGATGGCCGCACAATACAGTTGTTGGCCTGTATTTGTCATTCCACTCAATCTCCCCCCGGAGAGATTATGAAAAGAAAGAACATTTTCCTGACGTTGATAATTACAAGGCCCAAATATCTGGGGAAGAATATGAATGTGTACATGCAAGCTTAAGGATGAGTTGCAAGAAGCCTGGGATAATGGGATCAAGACATACGCCGCCGCTACAAAAAAGAACTTCAAAATGCATGTGTGGTACATGTACTCGATGCATGACTTGCCGGCGTATGCGCTATTCGTTGGCTGGTGTGTGCATGGAAGGTTTCCGTGCCCCACATGCAAGGCAGCTCTTCAGTTCCGTTGGCTGGAGGCAGGTCGCAAGTTTTCTTGCTTCGACATGCATAGACAGTTCCTGGATCCTGACCATAAGGTCAGAAAAGACAAGAAGAATTTCATCAAAGGTAGAGTTGTCAAAAGCACTGCACCACCTGCATTGACAGGTCTGGATCAGATAAATGCTCTCGAGCCAGATCCAGATCGTCCAGGGTATTTCAAAGGGTATAATACGGAACACGCCTGGACTCACAAGATATGTTTGTGGGATCTGCCTTACTTTAAAGACCTCCTTTGCCCACACAACATCGACGTGATGCACATTGAAAAGAATATCGCGGAGGCCCTTTTTGGTACATTGTTTGACATAGAGGGGAAGTCGAAGGATAATCCTAAGGCTAGAGTCGACCAGGAGGCTCTATGTGATAGATCGTTACAAAACATTCGACAACCGAAAGGAAGAAGAACTGGAGGAAGCCAAAGGCATGGTTCAATCTTGGAAGGCCAACTATGAGGGAAATGATCTTGTGGGTGAAAATGCAGTTGATGTTCCCTGTTGGGTAGGTAGCGAATCTAAAGAGGGGAGCGAGTCTTGACAAATTGAAAATATTTGGTCTCAAGAGTCATGATTGGCATATATGGCTTGAGCGGGTAATGCCGGTGATTTTGCGTGGCTTTATCCCTGAGGATGAATGGCTAGTACTGACAGAGCTCAGCTATTTCTTCCGTGCTCTTTGTGCGAAAGAACTATCGCCTGACGTGCTAGATGAATTGGAAGAGTTGGCGCCAGAGTTGATCTGCAAGTTAGAAAAGATCTTTCCATCGGGCTTCTTTAATTCAATGCAGCATTTGATTTTGCATCTCCCTACCGAGGCAAGATTGGGGGGCCCCGTGCAAAATCGTTGGTGCTTCGCAACTAAGAGGATGCACAAGACACTTCGAGCAAAATGTAAAAAACCCGTAGAGTTGAAGCATCGATGGCCGAGGCATTCATTACTGAGGAGGCGGCAAACTTCGTGACAACACACTACAAATCCAAGAATCGTCATTTGCATAATATGAAGCCTCGGTACAATGATGGCGACCGTGAAAAAGGTCGATCCAACCTCAGCCTATTCAAAGGGAAGCTCGCACCAGCCGGTGCTTCAAAATCAATAGCGTTGGATGTCGAAGAATGGCGGACCATTTCGTTGTATATCTTCAACAACCCAACAAAAGTGCAGCCGTACAAAAAGTAAGTTGTCGGTACATTGTTTCACAACTTCTAATTCCTTTGAAATGATCTTATTCCCGGATATGTGATACAGTCGATACGTTGCCAAACTCTCGGATGGAGCGGTGATCCAAAAGGATTTCATCGAAGAGTATGAGCTTTTGGCAAAGCATGAAGGCGGCTATCCCGGTTTCATCTCTTGGTTCAAGCAAATGGTAATTCCCATTAATTAGACGATTTCATTTCTTTGCCTAGTTTTCGGCTAATGCAACAATCCTTTCGTATTAAACTTGTAGGCTAATGCAGAGTCTATGGACTCCGAATTGAGACAATTCGCTAATGGTTTTGACTATAAGGTCTGGTCATTTAACAAATACGACATCAATGGGTACTGCTTTCGTACTTTTGGCAAAGAGCTATCTATGGCCGACCGAAAGTCTAAAAATTGTTGTGTCTCCGCTGTCGGCGAAGGAGGGGTCGAGTATTATGGAAGAGTTGAAGCAATTTATGAACTTACATTCTTTGGTGAAAACCCACCAAACGCCGTAGTCTTCAAATGTTATTGGTTCTAGCCGAAGGAGACTAGAAGGACTCATGAACATACAGGGCTAGTCGAAATCAAACAAAGCACCCATTTAGATGTTCCCGATGTCTATATTATGGCTCAACAGGCGACCCAAGTTTTCTATCTACCGTGGGCCTGCCAAACGGATCCAAATTTGAAAGGTTGGGATCTCGTTTATGATGTGCCGCCACATTTTAGACCACCTCCCCTCAATGAAGATGATTATGAACCTCACATTAACCCAGACACATATGAAGGAGAATTCTTCCAAGAAACATGTGTTTCCAAAAAACATTTCAAGAACCGCTCTACTTCACCCCAGAACATTGAGGTCGACAGCGATAGTGAACCCGACTTCACCCCTGAGCCGGAACAAGAAGAGACGGAAGAAGAAGAGGTTACTGCTGTGGATGACCTAACAATGCTTGAATGATTACATAGAGGCCTTCCACATGTTGATGCATTTATTGATAATGCTGATGAGCACGTCATTACTGATAGTGATGATGATTATGCTTTTATTGATCCCGGAGCATATATAGATGATGAAGATTTATATTAGTAATGTGAGGTATTCAATTATCATTATGTACATATATATTATTAATTAGTTCATGTTATTAGGTATTCAATTTTTTTATGTTGAACTAATTTTGTTCACTCTTTGTCATTGCAGGTGTTGACAAATGGTGGGCTCGGGTCGAGAGGGCTCTGAGCCTCCCTCCTCGGCGCGTAGTGGGAGGGGTGCTATTATTCCACCCCAGCAACTCCGGAGAGCGCTGGTACACAACATGCAGACATCGGCGGGCACTTCTTCTTCGACCAGGAGAGGTCGGGGGAAGACGAAGAGAGGTGCTAGAGGTAGGAAGGCTGCTGTGCCTTCCTCGCCGCCACCCCCAGCTGATTCTCCCGACCACAGGAGTGCTCCGTCTCAGGTGGACCCGTCTGACTTGGACCCGTCTCGGACTCTGGTCCACGAGCCTTGGGTTACCGAGCCTTCGTCCCAAGAGACTCCGGTCCCAGAGTCTTCGTCCAAGGAGACTAGGGTCCCAGAGTCTTCGTCCCACGTGACTTCGAAGGCTAGTGGCCATGCTGATGGTGGCGAGGACAACTTGTCTGAGGACACCTATAGCCAGGGTGAGCTGGTTGAGGAGGGCAAGAAGGTCTACCAGCGTGGTTGTACAAAGCTCCCACCCGTGCCGACGACCCGCGAGCAAAGGTGGTTGATTACGCCTAATGCGGAGAAGTAAGTGAATTTACTCTTTTTTAACCTTTTGCCTTTATGTTTCTTCAAATTAATATCTAATGTGTTGGCCTTGTCATACTGCAGGTGTTGGAAATATGAGCGTGGTGTCCGCAGGCCCAACCAGGTCCTTGGTGTGCTTATCCGGCACCACTTCTCGGGGAAGGTCCAGTTGCCCGGTGAGGCTCCACAGGTAGCACTGACCTGGGAGCTATACATGGCTGCCCCGGCCCCGCTGGAGGAGATGGTCGACGGTGCCTTGTGCGAGACGGTGGCTGACATTGTGATCCATCGCTTTTGGGTAATTTCTCCTTACAGAATTAAAAATTAACAACACCTAGTGATTGTACTAATCAATGTTGTCTTGTTTGATTGCAGACCTTCTACAGGTGTCTTGAGGAAGAAGAGGCAAACGCGGCTGTTGTTCACGAAGCCGAGTGCAAGTGCCTACTTCAGAACTTACGACACAAGGCTCAGGTGCAGGCTATTCGAGACTACTACGCCTCGACTAACACTAAGGGGGCCAAGAAGAAGTGCCACAAAAATTATCTGAGTAAGGAGAAGTTAATGAAGGTAATTATCTATTCTTAAGGCCTTGTACTTAGTTTCTTTGATTTGATTCGTAGGCGTAGCGCTGAAATTTCTCTTGTCTAACTTAGGTGCCGCCGAGATGGTGTGCGGATAGGATGGACTGTTGGGAGGCATTGGTGGATGAGTGATGATCTCCCCAATCGCTAGCCGAACACAACAAGGTCAAGGATAAGGGTGCCCAAATGAGAGGTGTGCCACACCATCAAGGGAGCTCCAACCTGTTTGAGTACGGGGATCACTGGGTATGTGGTTTGCTTCATGATTCATGCAATTTCATTCTTCATGCTAGTTTGAGCCCTTAACAAGAAGGAGGGACATGGAGGAGAGGACGGCAAGGCTCTTGGAGGACGAGATGAACCGGAACGACGCGTCTCATCGGGCCCTATACGAGCTCCTCGTGGTAAGTTTCTCCTGCATATTAGCCAAATCATGCACATAATGTTTGTTTCATCACCAACCAATATGAATGACTCGTGAAAACAAAATGTGCAGACCGTGTTCCAGAACAATGGTCAGACCCCTCCGTCGATGCCCCATATTGCTATAGCACCCACAGTGAGTTTCATTTGAATGGTCATTAGTTACTACTATTCACATTTGAGTTGCATCATGCTAAGGAGACATTGGAAATGATCTTTGGTGCAGTGTGCCTCCCGACAAGCATCGACCGATCCTTCTACGTCTGCCGCAACCCCGCCCGGTCCTTCTACGTTTCACCCTGGCGCAAACCCGACCGGTCCTCCACCTCTGTGATGATGGTAAGTTTTCCCAAGTTTTTTGCTTAACAAATGCATACTTAGCTTAAGAAATGACCTAATTAGCTCCAAAATGACCTATACTTAGCTTATTTTCCTTAAAAATGACATAATAACCGTACTTAGCTCCAAAATGATATATTCTACCTAGGATAGCTATAAAATGACCTATAGTTAGCATTTTTTCCTCCAAAATGTGTTGATATGCTTACTTAGCTAGAAAATGACATAACTACCTAGGATAGCTCAATAATGATCTATAGCTAGCTTAGCTAGTTCATTTATGACATAATTAGCTCACTTAGGTACAAAATGGCATAACTACCTAGGATAGCTCAATAATGATCTATAATTAGCTTAACTAGTTCATTTATGACATAATTAGCTCACTTAGGTAAAAAAAATGGCATAATAACCTTGGTTTAGCTCCAAAATGACCTATCCTTAGCTTATTTTCCTCAAAAATGACATAATAACCTTACTTTGCTCCAAAATGATATATTCTACCTAAGATAGCTATAAAATGACCTATACTTAGCATTTTTTCCTCCAAAATGACTTGATATGCTTAGTTAGCTGGAAAATGGCATTACTACCTTGGAGAAGAGGAGAGGAGAGGAGAAAAAGAAAGAGAGGATAAATTCATCATCTTCTTCTTTTTCTTCTTCTTTTTCTTCTAGCTAGTCTTCTTCTTCTTCTAACTTCCAGCTTTCCTAATTTGCAGATTTGCTATAGATGAGGAAGCTTGCATTGATGGAGTGTACTCTTCTACTTGTGCTTCCTTTTTGTTTTTGGAAACTTGTTGGAAACTTGTTTTGGATATGTATGTATGGATATGTTGTTGGAAAGCATTGTATGTTGGATATGTTGTTGGAAACTTGTATGTTGGATATGTTGTCAAAACTAATTGTTGGTATGTTTGTTGGAAACTTGTATTGTTGATATGTTAGATATATATGTGATATTCTGTCAAATTGAATGATTTTAAGAAAAAACAGAAAAAATAGGGGCTATATAGCCACTTTGTCGTCTGCTGGCAGATGACAAAGAGCTTTGCCGTCTGCCAGCGGACGGCAAAGCTGCCATGTGGCAGCTACCTGTGCAACCTGGGGTAGCACCAGGCTGGCCTAGGTGGGTTCTTTGCCATCCACTGGCAGACGGCAAAGACCTTAGTTCTTTGCTGTCTGCCATCGGACGGCAAAGAAACAAGTGCTTTGCCGTCCGCTGGCGGACGACAAAGACCTAAGTTCTTTGCCATCTGCCAGTGGATGGGAAAGCACGCCATTAAGCCCTTAACGGACCTAAGTTGCCATGTGTGCCGTCCATGCCCTTTGCCGTCCGCTGGCGGACGACAAAGATGCACAGGTCTTTGCCGTCTACCAGCAAACGGCAAAGCACCCTTTACCGTAGCTTATTCAGCCGGACGGTTGGCTGTCTGATGGCGGACGGCAAAGCCTTTGACGTCCAGGATGCATGCCTTTGCCATTTGGGAAGGCTGACGGCAAGTGCCTAATTCTTGTAGTGATATGTAATTTTGAGTGGTGTGCCTTTCCTGTTAACATCACAACAGAGTTTTCAATATCTTCCATGCTAATCACATTATTGGTGGTTCCCAAACAGAACTAAAATTCTACTCCCCTCAACCATTCAAACACTTTGCATGGCTATCCTCTCTCGTGCAATGACAACCAAATTTGTGTGGGATGCTTTGTGTGCCTTCCAAACAATCAACTTTCTAGGGGGTGTCAGAATCGGGGCTCCGCAAAACAACAAGGTTCGAACACTAGGTGCACTCGCTCTTCAGTCCCAATCTATCTCTCATCTTTGCAGTGGTTCTCCGATGGTCCTCACAAGGGAAACAAACAAACACCCACGGTTTTAGCCAGGTTCAGGCCACCTTGCGGTGTAAAACCCTACTCCTGCTTTGTGGTGGATTGGCCTCACGACGAGGCTAAGGATGAACTAGTACAGTGGTGGGGTGGCCTCACGAGGGCTCTTGGCAGTGATGAACTAGCTCTGTTCCACCTGCCTTCTACGATGGGAGATGGTGGCTATTTATAGGGCAACAATCCTCTTCCCTTATTGCATAGGCGGGAAGGGATCCTCAAGAGCCAAATTTGAAAGGGGCAGGAGGTACATCTTATCCTGACTAAAGGTGGTCTTCGCCTACAAAGCTTTGAGGCTTGACGCAATGGTGGGCTTCGCGATGACATCCGTCCTGCCGATCTTGAGGCCTCGTCCCTATTGCACCGGGAAGGAAACCTTTGGGGGATTCCTTGGGAACCCGCGTATGTCCTTGTCTCCTCAGCACGAAAGAGGAAATTGTCCTCCTCTTGCACCCGCTGGTGCCCGCCTGGCTTTGCCGTAAGAACCCATGTCACCCCGGTCTCAGAAGGCAGGGTACTTGCATAGGAATCTCTGCTCCGTGGGAGGCAATCTAGGGGGACACCCCTTCTCCAGAGGTCTTGGTTTCGTTCTACTGGCGAGGTAGGGGTTCCAGAGAGGGCCTTCACTTGAGGGGCTTCTTGCTAGGACATACCGAGCCTTTGAGGTGGGCCACGCACTGGGCCGCTGACAGGCAGGTCTCGGTACCCTCGCTCCCAGAACACCGACAATAGCCCCCGTACCTGAGGTGCGCTCGGGTTGGCTTCGGGGTGAAGCCAAGGAAGGAAGGCCGAAGTTCCATGGGTCCCAATCGCATGCGGACCAAACTCGATGCGCGACGCATAATGAGACATAGACTCCTCCACTTCACCACGTCACCTCGGCAACCGTCCTTGCTGACAAAAAGTCTGGCACGCGTAGCGGAACAATCACTGCCCCACCTCGCGCCTACTCCCCGCTGCTCCTTCCTTCGCCGGGTCTTGGCTCTTCTCTGCTCGACCCATCCACCGTGCTCAATCTTGAGGGGCTGAACAGGGTCCGGTAAGCACTTGCCACTAACACCAACGAGTGGGGGGTGACGACGATCTGGCCTGCCTCCCGTTCTTCGGTCAATCTGGGAGCCACAGACATCCCCCTTCACCTTCATGCCCTCTTCTCTGGCTTGCTTCTGACGTTTTCCTATTTCTTCATCACCATGCTCACGCACTACCAGATCCACGCCTTGCATCTTGATCTCGGGTCCGTTGCCCTCCTCTCCGCCTTTGCATCCTGTGCGAGGCCTTCGTGGCCATCTCCCCATCCGTGGCCCTGATCCACAATTTCTTCTCCCTCCAAAGGGTAGCCAGCGGACAATGCTCGGGATGTGTATCGCTCCGAGTGGTGGAGGCGACGACGGACGCAATCCTTGACATCGAGCTTTGCCCGGACGCGGAGGGCTTTCGGAGGCAGTTGGTGTCCGTTGATGCTACCGTGTGTAGCCCCTCGCTCCAAGTCCCAACGGCCCCAGCGGAGCCGAGCCTGGGTTGGGAGCACTCGAAGCTTGTCGACCCGCGCTTCTTGCAGATCACTGTCGGGTTGAATAGCCTGAAGAAGGCGGGCATGACGATGGAGATGGTGGTGAGGGAGTTCGTCCGCCGGTGAATCGCTCCCCTTCAGCACCATTCCCGTCCCATGTGGTCTTTCACTAGCCTTGACGACCCCATGAGTCTCCAGGTATATTCTCTTTCCTCTGGCGCGTTGCGCGAGGCGCTCCGCCTTCTGACCGGAGGGAAACCTCCTGATCATCCTATGGAGGGGCTCCCCTTGTACCGCTACAAGAACGGAGAGTGTTTTCCCTGAAGATGCCACGCTTCGACGAGTGGGGGCTGCTTCCTCAGGGCCCCGCTTGTAATAGCCCAGGACCGACGCTCCAGAAGATTCCCCTTTTATTCTGTTGTCATCGCGTGATTCATCTGGTTGTCGCATCCATCATTTCATCATCCCGTCATGTCATTATTTTTTGCAACTCAAATAAATAAATTGCATAGATCTTTTGATCTATTTAAATTGAGGGAATTCATATGATGATTTCTCTTTAGAACATATCCTCCCAATGTTTATGGAGCTACTATAAAATATTCCATTAATTTGGAATTAACCAAAAACAGACTTGCAATTTAAATTCCTTTTCACATCCATTATATCTTTCATGTCCATGATCTTTCCCTCCTTTGACCCCTTTTAAGTTTGTGATTCTTTGAATTATATCAAAGTGGCCACATGTACTTCGAAAAATTATTTGACCCTTCAAATAATTTCTTCCCTTCACCTCCATATTCTATTTTCTGTTTGGGAAATGGGAAATCCTTTTGTATAAATAAAATGGGCGACCCAATTTGTTTCGCATGACCTTTTCTAGCCCATTCAACCAGCCCACCACAGGCCCAACCATGCCCCGTAACCCTAGCCTCCCTCCCGGCCATACTCACCTGCACGCATTCCCACATACTGCCGCCACCTACTTGATCCCCTCCTCCCTTGTATCCTTCCCCTTCGTCCCGACCGCTGCCACCTGCACTCGCACGCATGCACACCACCAACGCACAAGGAGAGCCGACCCAATCCCTTCGTGGTGCTCCCCACGCAGGCGAGCTCCCAAGCCAGCCTCGTCCCGCCACCAGCGCCGCCCCTCTCCCTCTGGCTCCCTTTCTCTCCTTCCCTCGCGCCGACCTCCTTCATCGCCTCGCCTCTGGTCGGTTCTTCGGCAAGCCCCGCCGCTGGTGTAGAGCACCCTCGTTGCTGCCCTCCTCCAGCGACTGGTCCTTGCCGCCCCTACTCATGGATGGATGCCTCGAGCTTTTGCTGCATCCAGACCGCCATCGCCCTACCTCCTGACCATGCCCACTCCGGCAACCCCTCGCCCCGCTGTCGGCCACGAGGACCCTCCTCGTGGCTCTGCTTCCTCCTGGTGACGACCAGCGCCATGGTTGTCGCGACTCCCCCACCTCCATGTCGTTGCCCGCTTTTGCAGCTGCTCTATCGCCGTCCCTCACAACCATCTCCCAGGGATGCTGCTGCTTGTGCTCCACTCGACAGCCATCGCCTCCTGCTGCCGTTGTTGTGCCGCTAACCAACTACGACCATCCTGTTCCTTGGAAGCATACAACTGCAAATCTGCTGCTGTGCCTTGTTGCATTTGATAGCGTACGGTTCTTTTGACCACCTTGCCGAGCTGTTTTGTTTGGAACCCCACCTCGACCACCGCAAGACCGTAGCCAAGCTCTTCTGCCATGTACATCTACAACATCGAGGATTTTGTCAAGTTTCTCATCGATGACCCTGAACATCTACGGAACGTGTATGACAACCGTCGCCTGAAGACCCATGGACCACAAGCGTCAAGTTCGAGAACCGACGCGTGTACAACTACTTCCACAACGACCCTTGAACCTGTACACTGCTTCGACTCGATCCGCTCCAAAATGCATGCTTTGAAGGTATAGCGCCGAGACGACCACCCATGGATGAATGCATGCATGTGTTCATTGAGATGCACCCTATGTTTGCACCATGTCCGATTCGGTATTCGCACGCTCTTCGTTGCTTGTGATCGATGCATGGGAACCTGATAACTGCGATCACCCCACCATCTTTGCATGACACGCACATGATCACACTTTCTTTTGCACTGGCATCTCGAAGAGTTGCCGGATCATCGGAATGTTTCCGTGGCATCGTTTCCATTTTCGCCGCCATGAAACCCCTTTCTTTCCGTCGTGGCGAGAAATGCTCCATGTCATGTTACATGTTAACATTTTCATAAGATCACATCTAAAATGTTAAAACATCTAAAATGTTGTTGCATTAAAATTGCCTAATAGTATGCTAAAATGGTTTGTATCATAACTAATTAACCGTAGCCCTGATTTTGATGTTTCGCATATGTAACTTGACTAGAAAAACGTGTAGAATATCATGACACACCTTATTTTTCTGTTTAACCAATATAAAATATGCTTAGTACCGATCTGGAACAAATTCATAATTTGCATATGAGGTTGTTTTGGAAATGCTATAAGTTGTTTCTGACGTCATTTAAGATGCCTAGGCAGTGTAGTTTACTTATGCTTCACCTCTTGCCATGTTTATCAACATTTAATATTGTTGTGTACCAAAACAGGAGAGAACTAAGTAATTCGAATGTGGGGTGTCGTCAATATGCAACCCGTTGAGCTTCACTTAATGTGTAGGAGTTGATTGTTGAGATTTTCCATGTCATGCATAACACACATCATATTGGTTTGCGCATCATGTCATGCATATGTTGTGGTGTACTGTGTGTTGATTGTTGTTCCGAATTGTTCCTTCTCGATAGAGTTCTGAAAGCGTTCGGAGTGTGAGGATTCATTCGCCTACTTCACAGATCATCTTCTTCATGGACTCGTTCTTCTTCCAAGCGGGATCTCAGGCAAGATGACACATTTCCTTGGATACTACTACTATCATTGCTATGCTAGTTGTCCCGCTGTTATCGTTATGTCTCGTTACCTACCACCTGTTTGTCAAGCCTCCCAACATTTCCATCACAAGCCTCTAACCCTCCACCTTCCCAGCAAACCATTGTGTGGCTATGTTACCACTTGCTCAACCCTTCTTATAGCGTTTCTAGCTGCAGGTGCAATTGCTTCCATGTGACAACATGGGCATTCTTTTGTCATATCACAATATTATTGCTAGTAATTTACTGCACCTATATACTTGGTAAAAGGTGGAAGGCTTGGCCTTTTCCTCGGTGTTTTGTTCCACTTTTGCTGCCCCTAGTTACTTGTGTACCGGTGTTCTGTTCCATATTGAGTGCTCCTAACATGCTTGGGGTTGTTATGGGGACACCCTTGATTTTTGTTTTGGGATAAAACTTGTCTGGCAAGGCCCAACATTGGTACTACCTTTGCCTAATAACTAATAAAATTGCATCGGGCCTTTCATACCCCGTGGATAATTAATCAACCCCCCGGGCCAGTGCTCCTCATGAGTGTTGGTCCAACCTGTCAACCGCCGGTGACCACTAGGGACAACTCTGCGATTGGCCTACTAGAAGTTTGGACAATCCGTCGTGTCCTGAGAACGAGATACGCGGCTCCTATCGGGTTTGTTTACCTTTCTCAAACGTCTTGTGTGTGGAATTCTGAAAATACTTTGGGCTATCTCGAGGTTGAGGTTTTCCAATGGAATTTCCTAAGAAATCACGTGATTCGTGGTTGTCGGGACCCCGATCCTAAGCCATAAGAATCCAGCATGTAACACATCACATCACTTTGCGATCTCACGCACGGTTATCTCCACGGCTGCCACCTTACCTGGGCCGGGACCGTTTGCGTCTTTTGACTGACGTATGTGATAATGTCGCTAGCATTCAAATGTCAAAGAACCCGGGCCGACATGACTAGTCGTAGAACCCAAGTAGCACATCCGTACAGGGACAGGCATACGTAACCCAGCAATGCAGGTGTCGATCTCTAGCGTGTGTAGACGAGTCATAGCAAGCTACAAGGACTCCATTACGCCGTGGGGCATAAATGCCATCACTACACGTAGATGAGTCGCAGCAGGCTACATGGACTCCATTACACTGCGAGACATTTCCCCGAAGGGACAGACACAACAGCAAAGAAGGATACATGCCGGTCAATCAATGTGTCCGGAGCAGTAGCAAGCTAGCAAGGCTCGGTGAAAGCACAAAGAGGCAGTTCCCCGTAAAGAGTACTACTAAAGGCACACAACTAGGTGTCGGATCCCATACATACCATTGCACGTCACACGTACGCACGACATGCCCGATATGCATAGATACAACTATGGCATGACAACATAACCATACAACATTTCAACATTTATTTTAAAGGCTCGGAAGAGCCAATACAATAGATGTTACAAACAGAGGTCACAAGACCCTACATACAGAGCATTCAAACAAGCAAGCGGAAGTTAAACATGTTTGGGTACAGACATCTACAAAAGTGGCTAGAGGAGCCTGAAAAGCTACAACGACCCTACCAAAGGAACCAGACCTCTGTCTGGGATTCCCAAGCTAAACCGGTCAACATCGAGCTTCACGTTGAAACAATCACTAATGAGACTGACGTCTCCTCTGCAAAACATAAATTAAGCAAACGTGAGTACGAGAGTACTCAGCAAGACTTACATCAGAACTAGCTACATATGCACAAGTATCAATGAAGGGGGTTGTGGAGTTCATTGCAGCAAGCCAGCTTTGACTCTTGGCTAACCTATACTACAATTACAAGTTCTTTCTTTAAGGTTGGATAGCGCACACGAGTCCATATATTCACCAATCAATACACCACTATGGATCCACTTCCGTTTCCCTACGAGAAGGCCATCCATAACACTCACGCTTATCTTGCGTATTTTAGAATATCCACTTTCAGTTATCTATGAACCACATAAGTTCTCCAAGTAGTCCATATCCGAGGATGCGGCTATTCGAACAGATTATTTCACCTTGCAGGGGTATACTTCTTCACACACACTCTCGCCACTTAGCACCATATGCACGTCATGCATCTCGGCAACCTTCAAGCGGAAGCACTGGCGTGGGCGTCGGCCACGACCGTCAACCACACAAGACCCTAGTCCAGGTTTATCGCCTATCCGAGGTTGAACCCGCATGGAAGTCCGACCGAAGTTTCCGCTACGGCCTCAAACGATGTGGGCAGGGTTCCCAAGCCCACCGTTCGGGTGCCACTTGGTACACCGTGCCACTGTGTCTGTACCGCATTATAGTCCACCCCGTCGGGCAGCACTATACACGGCCGCCAACACTTTCCCTACAAACGCCAGAAACTAGTTGCAACTCCTGGACAGAGGTCTAGGCGATTAATAAGTCGAGAGGGTCAATTAAGTATCCCAATGTGCGGTAGTATCTTGTCTTGGATAACATACACATAACTTATCTCCTAAGGACGGTCCCAATGAGACAACCCGCCATGTACTCCTACATGACCTCTCATCGCTACCTTTACCAAATCGTATTCACACCTTTAACTTCCACTCAATAGGACATGTATACTGCCATCCCGATCCATCACTCAGATGTATCAGTCCCGACACGACACGACTCTAAGCATAGCAGGCACAGTAAGTAAGCAAGCATGGATGAGTAAGCACAACAAGGCTCAAGCAGTTGCTACTCATGCTAAGTGGTTTCAACTATTTACTGTGGCAAGGACAGGTCATGCAAAGGAAGGGCTTCGACTACCGATGACATGTAACAGTACAATTGTTGTTGTCCTTATGCAGTAAAAGAGAGCAGGAGCGAGAGAGTGGGTTGATATTGATATGCTCAAGGGTTTTTTGCTTGCCTGACAATCCTGAAGATATACTTCTCTTCATTAGTGTCAACGTTCACATCGTCGGAATCATCATCTACCGAGAGGGAATAACCACCGACAAACAGAAAGAAAGAATATATTCAATGCAATGCAACAATCATGATGTATGACATGGCATATTGAGGTACTTAACTAACCTAGAGGAGTGGTTAGTCAAATTGGTTGAAGTGGAATTCAAATAAGTTTGAATTTCCAACTCCAAATGATATTTCATATATTGGCCTATTCATAAAATGTCCTACTTGGTGATGTTAACTTGTTCAAACATGCATGATCATGGCATAAACAGATTCATTGGATTTTTCTGATCATTTTTCATATATAAATTATTTTCATCTGAGCTATAGATTATTTTCTATGATTTCTAGAAGTTTAGAGCATTTTCTGGAATTATTTTATTACAGAAAATTATTATTATGTCATGCTGAGGTCATGCCTACATCAGCAGGTCAACTGGACCAGGTCCATGTCAAACCTGATTGGTGGGACCCGTGTGTCATAGGCACAAGGGATGACCCCACTTATTTAAGTTAGCCAGGGTTTTATTAGGCGTGTGGGCCCACTGTCAGCAACTAACAGGTGGCCTAATTAGAGATTAACACCCTAATGACTAAGCCACATCGGCAGGCGCCGGAGTTCCACCGACGGTGACCAACCCGACGGTGGAAGTTCGCCGGAAATCGCCGTCCGGCGACGGTTCTGAACGTGGGATGGAGCTACGGCAAGCTGGGGCTCGTGCGCGTCCATCTAGGTCAACGGGAGGATGCGAGGACGCTGGAGTTGACGACCAAGGCGACTTTGGCAGCGGCCGGAGTTCGGTCGCGTGCGGGCACGGGCTACGAAGCGTGAGGAAGCACGGGAAGAGGGGGAAAATGGAGCGGAGCTCACTGTGGGGCTCCTAGAGGTCACGACGAGCTCGGGGAAGCACCGGGCGGAGCGAATCGCGGCGAGGTCCGATGGCCACCATGGCGAGCAGGGGGAGGGAGAGGAGCAGGGGAGAGGGAAGAGAGCGAGGGAGAGAGAGGGGAGGGGTTGTCCCGATCCGGATGGCTCTGGGGCCTAATCCCCTTGCGCAGGCAGGCAGACGGGCAGGAGGTGGAGGCCGGTGCTCGGCGAGCTGCCACGCCTTGTCCTCCTGGCGAGGAGGAAGACGACAGGGGGAGAAGCTGGGCTGGGCTGGCTCTGGGCCAGGTAAGCGCCAGGTAACCCCCTTCCTTCTCTATTTTTATTTCCAGTTTTCTTTTATTCTGACATTCTTCTTTTAATTTTTTGTGAGGCCAAAATACCTAATACAAAATGCCCAATATTTTATAAAATATAGTCTGATTATTTCAAATTTCCACAAAAAGATTTGGGCATTTTTAGACAACTATCATATTTATAATGCTTTATTAGTTGATTTCAGTAGCATTAATGGATATTTTAAAATGCTATATTTGTTTTGAAAATTAAAATGTCCCCTATTATGTTGTTGCCAACATTTATCAGAAACAATGGACATTTTTGAAAAGCATTTTGGAATCATTGAAAATTCAGTTGTTGGAATTTTATTTATTTGAGGAGGTGGTAGGGTTTGTCATCCCCAGTTCAAGTTCATTAGGATTTAAGCATGATGCCATGATGCAACTAATGCAAGCAATTTCCAGGGCTGTGACAGTGGTCGAGGTTATTCCCGCTGTGTGTGGTTAATTTGTGATGGATGAGTTGGAGCACCTCTACAGGGTTAAATCTTTCGAAAAGCCGTGCCCGCGGTTATGTGGTAACTTCGAAACTTTGTTTTACACCCGGTCATAGTAAACTTGAAGTAAATTCAAATAAAATACACCAACCCTGTGCGTAATTGCGACTGTCTCTTCTTGTGAGTCCTAATCCGAGAGAGAACACGGTGGGGTTATGTATGACGTATGTAGGTGTTCAGGACCACTTAGTTATCATTCTATTTCACGTACATTATGCATAGACCACCTACTTTACTTTCTGTATTCGTAAGTTAGCCACTCGAATAAATGCTTAGTCGCTTGCTGCAGCCTCACCACTTAACCATACCTCACCCATTAAGCTTTAATAGTCTTGATACCCTTGGTAATGAGATTGTGAGTCCTCGTGGCTCACAGATTACTACAACAATAGTTGTAGGTACAGGTATGCGATGCTTTGACGTGAGAGCGATGCTTCTCTGATTTGGAGTTCTGCTTCTTCTTCTTCAGCGATCTAGGATGGGTTCCAGGCGGCAGCCTGGGATAGCAAGGATGGATGTCATTTAATCGTTTGATTTCGTCCGTAGTCAGACCCTTCTCTTTTGTATGATGTTTGAATATGTTGTTGTATTGATGTGACATTGATGTAGCTTGTAGTGAGTGTAAGCCAATTCCATATACTCATATCTTCTATACATGTACTTGTAATGATACCCATTCTTGCAAAATGACGAGATGCGCTCATATCCCTGTCGAGGCCCTCAAGCCAAAATAAGGATAGGGTCGCATCTTGGGCATTACAAGTTAGTATCAGAGCCTGTACCGACCTAGGATACCCTTGATTGATCAAAATTGGCCGAGTCGAGTCTAGTGAAAAAATATTTTGAGTCTAGTTATATATCGGAGAGTAGGTTTCTTTTACTCCTCTTCTATACTCTGGTGAGGTATTCGACTTAGGAATTTTATTCTACTCCTCTTCTCCCTAAATTGTTTTAGGATCATGCTGGTATTGTTGGGATCGTTCCGATATCTGTGTGACGAGAACATTGTCTTGGTGCCTCCTGATATTAGGGGTTGTGGGAGTGTCCTGGGGAGTTGAGATCCGAGGTGTTGTCATCGCATTTGTATCGTTGCAGTTTCGGAATACCATAGGTCGCCGACATCGAAAACGCTTCTATACTCTTTGTGGTGAAGGGTAGTTTGGCGCCACCCAGTATTGGGGAGAGCGATCCGAGGTATTGCCATAGCTAGTATATCGGGTATTTTTCGAAGGTACGAGGTACACAATTTCTGAGGTTTTCTTGGTTATGTGTTGATAGATGGATACAGTTGCAGTGTAGGGCTTGTTAGTTGTGTGAGATATTTTGCCTCCCTGTATCCCCAACACCAGATTGCATAACTAGAAAGATTTCGAAAGTTCTTAGGTGGGAATTCTAGTAGTTACCTAGGCTATCTTCCGATAGATCATGATGTGAGGTTGGGGTTCGACATCTAGTGGTATGTTTATTCACGGTCTTTTTTACAAAGGATAGTCTCGGTATGCTTCGTCAAGCCTTGTAGTTCACTACGTCCAGGGAGCATATTCGAGTGTCATTTCAATATGACAATCCAATGTACGATCGAGCCCGTGCGAACCTTTCCATGAAAATATTAGACATATTCTCTATTATGTATTTCTTTCTAGCTTGTTTCATAGGCCTCATACTTTGTTTTGTTTTAGAATATGGTAATTCAAGTTGCTTCGATGTCAACTGGTGATCTCATATCTTTTCGAAGTAGTGTTCTCATATTTCTGTGGGATTGCTAATTCTTTTGCTCAATCAAGTTGTCATATCAATTCTTTTTATCCGGTGTGCTCTCTTCAAGTGAATTCAATCCTTTCAATATTTGCAAGATCAATCCTCTTATTTTTTTCTGGAGTTCATTTCATCCATCCCAAGTTATCTTTCTTTTACCCACCCTCCCGAGCTTTTTCTTCAATGATTAAATTCTCATCCAAGTGCCTTTTCTAATCATGTGATGCTTCCGCTATATTTTCTCTCGTATTGCTTCCGATGATTCCTTGTGAAGATTCTCAGTAGTTTAGTTGCAAGATCTATCTCATATTCTTTGCCTTGTGTTATTCTTCTCCGGTGAATTCAATTCAATCCCTCCATGTTCATCATATCTATTCATTTGTTAAATAGTTTTTATTCTATGTTGGTTATTCTTTTCCATGTATTTCTTGGTTTTCATATCTCTCTATTCTATCCAGGGTGTTGAAGATATCTCAGAAGATTTGTGTTTTCATTCAATCCTTTCAAATTATTTCTAGGTTCTCACCTCATCAAGTTCTAACTATACCGGTGTCGTATCTCTTCAAGAAATCATTTCAACGATGGTTTATTTTTAGTGGGCCCATAACCCACAGGCTTTTCCCAGGATCTTACCTGGCTTTTTTAATCTTTCCGGAGATGTCCTCAAGTTATTTTAAATATGATGTAAGTTTGATTTTCATTAGTCATACTCCTAGACCAAGATCGCTTTGAATTAATTTCATCATTGGCTCAACGATTCTTTATTCATTATTCTGGAGTATCTCAGTAATTCATTATTCCAAAGTTTTTTATTAGGCGGATCATGATCTCTTCATCCTCATGCCATGTATCTCCATTAATTTGTAGTATCCCCATTAATTTCAAATTCCCACTGGTGTTCTCGTTCCAGACTTCTTCAACTTTGTGTTCTGTCTCTCTCTTCAATCTTTTCAATAAGAATAAGTTGTGTGCTAAATCTGCTGCTTGTCATAATTTAACTGGATGAAGGATAGGCATAACATAATTCTTATTATTTTCATCAAGGTGATTTCAATCCTTTTTTCGGAGTTTTTCATCATATCAAATTCTCGATTTCAAGTGTTCTCATCTTTGCTTCCGGAGTTCCAAGTTTCTCAAATATCTCTTCGCGAAGCTTCATCTAAAGCATAGCAAGGCCTCAATCTTGTCGTTTCACAACCTTCAATGTCAAGCTTCATCTTTTCATTCCGGAGTTCATTCTAATGGTTTTTATGGTGGTTTGTTAAGGATGTAATTCTTCTCGAAGTGTTCTTCAAGATTCTTGTTGGAGGTGCTCAAGTGTTCCTTATCTTGGATTTCTTAGTTCAATTCCTTCTCCATTGTCTTTTGAGATGGAGTTATTAAATTCTTGATTATGAGGAGTCTCGAAGGAAAATTGTCAAGAATGAGATAAGTAAACTCATCATGTCTTCTCGGAGTTATCTTGGGCTGGATTTCACCTAAAGCATTTCCTAAGGATTATTGCTATCATGGTGTCATAAGTGATTCAAGTTTTCTCTTCATCTTTTTGGTGAAAGAAGTTTTTCATCTCTTTTGCTCCCAATCAATCCTTGTTTTGTTAGTGGCTGGTTATCACTTCATTATTTTGAGATGTTGTCTATAAGCCCACATCAAGCCTGTTCTTTTCATTGTTGATGTTCCAACAACTTCGTTCAATCCGTCTTCCCATGGATGCTGTCAAATTCAATTGTGGTAGAAGTTGTCATTTTCTTCTTCGTTCTTTTCCTTCCATCAATCTAGATTTAGTCTTTTGGTCTGGAGCCTTTGTGATGTTTCTCTCGTTGATCCATCGTCTCACTTTATAAAGATCATATTCTTCTCTTGCTTGTCCATTTAACCGGCGTGTTGTGATCCCTATTCAAGTTCTCTCTATCTTATCAAGTTTTAACTCTCTTTATACTGAAGTGATGCCCAAATTTTGTTTGTATTCTTGCTTGTGTCTCGTGTCATTCTTCATCTCTTGCATCCATCAATGATCATTGGTTTCACTCATTTGCAAAGAAGCAACTAAGTTTTACCTCTTCCTCTTGCTCTTTCTCTTCCCCTTCTCATCCTAAGATATTGGGGCGAGATCTCTTGTAAGTGGAGGAGAGTTGTAACAGCCCGGGACCGACACTCCAGAACATTCCCTTTTATTCCATTGTCATTGCGTGATTCGTCTGGTTGTTGCATCCATCATTTCATCATTCCATCATGTCATTAATTTTTGCTACTCAAATAAATAAATTGCATAGATCTTTTGATCTATTTAAATTGAGGGAATTCATATGATGATTTCTGTTTAAAACATATCCTCCCAATATTTATGGAGCTACTTTAAAATATTCCATTAATTTGGAATTAACCAAAAAAACACTTCCATTTTAAATTCCTTTTTACATCCATTATATTTTTCAAGTCCGTGCTCTTTCCCTCCTTTGACCCCTTTTAAGGTCGTGATGTTTTAAATTATGTCAAAGTGGCCGCATGTCATTTGAAAATCATTTGACCCTTCAAATAATTTCTTCCCTTCACATCCATATTCTATTTTCTGGGGAAATAGGAATTCCTTTTATATAAATAAAACGGGCGACCCAATTTGTTTCACATGACCTGTTCTCGCCCATTCAACCAGCCAACCAGAGGCCCAACCGTGCCCCGTAACCCTAGCCTCCCTCCCGACCATCCTCACCTGCACACACTCCCACACACCGCCGCCACCTGCTCGATCCCCTCCTCCCTCGTATCCTTCCCTCGTCCTGACTGCCGCCACCTGCACTCGCACGCATGCACATTCCCGTCCCATGTGGTCCTTCACTGGCCTTGACGACCCCATGAGGCTCCAAGTATCTTCTCTTTCCTCTGGCGCGCTACACAAGGCACTCCGCCTTCTGATCGGAGGGAAACCTCCCGAGCTTCCTATGTAGGGTCTCCCCTTGTGCCGCTACAAGAACAGGACGGTCCCCTGAAGATGCCACGCTTCGACGAGTGGGGGTGCTTCCCAAGGGCCTCGCCGGTCCTCAGGATGGTTCCCTCTTGGTGGAGCCACGCTCCGGAGATCTTGATGTTGGTGCCCTTCAAGCGATCGCGGAAGAGCGTCCCGAGCCGCTTACCCATCAGGCATCCACCTCGGCCCCTCTGAGTGATGAAGGAGCCGCCTTGCCACGAGGCGTTGCTGATGCCCCTGCCGTGGGGTGCCATTCGCCGGGCGTCGACGGGCCATTGATACGTCTCCAATGTATATATAATTTTTGATTGTTCCATGCTATTATATTATCTATTTTGGATGTTTTATATGCATTAATATGCTATTTTATATTATTTTTGGGACTAACCTATTAATCTAGAGCCTAGTGCAAGTTTTTGTTTTCCCGTTGTTTTTGAGTTTCGCAGATAAGGAATATTAAACGGAGTCCAAATGGAATAAAACCTTTGAAATCATTTTTATGGAATAAAAGGAAGACACGAGACTTGAGAACCAAGGCAGAGGAGTTGCCACGAGGCCACAAGCCTGCATGCCGCGGCCAAGGAGGTACCCCGCGCCAGGCAGGCTTATGGGCCCCTGGCAACTCCCCTAACCCTAATCTTCGGCCTATAAAAACCCAAATATTCCATCATTATCAGAACGAGCCACGAAAACACTTTTCCGCCGCCAGAAGCCTCCATTCCTGAGAGATCCAATCTTGGAGCCTTTGCTGGTAATCTGCCGGAGGGGGATTCAATACGGAGGGCATCTACATCAACTCCATTGCCCCTCTGATGATGCGTGAGTAGTTTACCATAGACCTACGGGTCCATAGCTAGTAGCTGGATGGCTTCTTGTCTCGCTTTTCTTCTCAATACCATGTTCTTCATGATCTTCAGGGAGATCTATCCGATGTAACACTCTTTTGCGATGTGTTTGTCGAGATCCGATGAATTGTGGGTTTATGTTCAGATTATCCATGAATATTATTTGAGTCGTTCCTGAATTCTTATATGCATGATTTCATATCTTTGCAAGTCTCTTCGAGTTACTGGTTTGGTTTGGCCAACTAGATTGGTAATTCTTGCAATGGGAGAAGTGCTTAGTTTTGGGTTCAATCTTGCGGTGTCCTCACCCAGTGACAAAGTAGGGGTAGCGAGGCACGTATTGTATTGTTGCCATCAAGGGTAAATAGATTGGGTTTTCATCATATTGCTTGAGTTTATCCCTCTACATCATGTCATATTACCTAATGCGTTACTCTATTTTTCATGAACTTAATACTCTAGATGCAGGCAAGAGTTGGTCGATGTGTGGAGTAATAGTAGTAGATGCAAAATCATTTCGGTCTACTTGTCACGGACGTGATGCCTATATGCATAATTATTGCCTTGGATATCTTCATAATTATTCGCTTTTCTATCAATTGCTCGACAATAATTTGTTCACCCACCGTAATACTTGCCATCATGAGAGAAGCCATCTAGTGAAACCTATGCCCCCCGGGGTCTATTTTCCATATTATATTTTCAGATCTAAAACCAAAAATACCAAAAATACTTGCTGCCATATTTTTACTTTTAGTTTTACTTTCCGTTCAAGCATCCTATTATATCTATCTCTACTAGATCTCATCCTTGCAAATAACCGTGAAGGGATTGACAACCCCTTTATAGCGTTGCGTGCAAGAGTTTGATTCTTTGTGCATGTACATCTATTGGTGGCTCGCTTGTATATCCTACTTCATTGATACCTTGGTTCTCAAAAACTTAGGGAAATACTTATCTACTTTGCTGCATCAAACCGTTCCTCTTCACGGGAAACCAACGCATGCTCGAGAAGTAGCAAGAAGGATTTCTGGCGCCGTTGTCGGGGAGATATATAGCAAGTCAAGGATACCAGGTACCCATCAGAAACTCATCTCTTGCATTTACATGATTTGTCATTTGCATCTCGTTTTCCTCTCCCCCACTTCTAAAATGATTTTCAAAAACATTTGCCTTTTTATTCACCCTTCGTCGTTCGTCTTACCATTTGCTTTTTGCTAGCTTGAGTGCTTGATTGCTTTATTTGTCACAAAGACTCAAGAGAATACCAAGTTATGTTACTTTTAATAATAATAATTATTTTATTATTACTCTGATTACTCCCACCACTAGTGCGAAATCTTATGAAATTAATGCTGCTTTGCTGAATCTTGTTATGAAAGAACAATTTTCCGGCCTTGCTAACGAAGATGCCGCATCCCATCTAAATACTTTCATTGATTTGTGGATATGCAAAAGAACAAAGATGTGGATAATGATATTGCTAAATTGAAGCTATTTCCGTTCTCACTACGAGATCGTGCTAAAACTTGGTTTTCATTTTTGCCTAAAAATAGTATTGATTCATGGAATAAGTGTAAAGATGCTTCTATTTCAAGGTACTTTCCGCCGGCAAAGATCATCTCCCTTAGGAATGATATAATGAATTTTAAGCAACTTGATCTTGAACATGTTGCGCAATCTTGGGAGAAGATGAAACTTATGATTAGGAATTGTCCCGCGCATGGTTTGAATTAATGGATGGTTATACAATTTTTTATGCTGGATTGAATTTTGCTTCTAGGAATCTATTAGATTCCGCCGGGGATGGAACCTTTATGGAAATCACATTAGGAGAAGCTACTAAACTCCTAGATAATATTATGGCAAATTACTCTCAATGGCACACCAAAAGATCTCGTACTACTCAAAAAGTGCATGCTATTGAAGAAATTAATACTTTGAGTGAAAAGGTGGATGAATTGATGATTTTTTTGCTAGTAAGAGTTCTCCTATTGATCCTAATGATATGCCTTTGTCTTCTTTGATTGGAAATAATAATGAATCTATCTATATGAATTTTGTTGGTAGGATCAATTTTGGTAATAACGCTGATACATGTAATTTCAATGCTAGACCATTTCCTAGTAATCCCTATAATAATTATGGTAATTATTACATAAATTCTTATGGATATTATAATAAAATACCCTCTGATTTTGAGAGTAATATTAAAGAATTCATTAGTACGCAAAAGGTTTCAATGCTATGATTGAAGAAAAATTGCTCAAGATTGATGATTTGGCTAGGAACGTTGATAAAATTTCTCTTGAGATTGATTCTTTAAAACTTAGATGTATTCCACCCAATCATGATATTAATGAGTCTTTAAAGTCTATGAGAATTTCTATTGATGAGTGTAAGGAAAGAACCGCTAGAGTTCATGCTAAGCATGAATGGCTTGGAAAAGTATGTTCTCGTGATAATATTGATGAAGATCTTAAAGTGATTGATGTGACCCCTATTGAATCTTTGTTTTCCAATATTAATATTGATAAGGATGGGACTAGAGATGAGTCAACTTTAGTTAAAAGGCATCCCAATGATTCGGAGTTTTTAGATCTTGATGCTAATATTGATAAAAGTGGGATTGAAGAGGTCAAAACTTTAAATAGCAATGAACCCACTCTTTTGGATTTCAAAGACTTTAATCATGGTAGATGCTATTTGATTGATTGTATTTCCTTGTTGCAATCCATGTTGAACTCTCCTCATGCTTATAATCAAAAAAAGGATTTTACTAAACATATTGTTGATGCTATGATGAAGGCTTTTGAAGAAAAACTTGAGTTGGAAGTTTCTATACCTAGAAAGCTATATGATGAGTGGTAACCTACTATTAAGATTAATATTAAAGACTATGAGTGCCATTATTTTTGTGATTTGGGTGCTAGCGTTTCCACGATTCCAAAAACTTTATGTGATGTGTTACGTTTGCGTGAATTTGATGATTGTTCCTTAAATTTGCATCTTGCAGATTCCACTATAAAGAAACCTATGGTAAGAATTAGTGATGTTCTTATTGTTGCAAATAGGAATTATGTGCCCGTAGATTTCATTGTTCTTGATATAGATTGCAATCCTACATGTCCTATTATTCTTGGTAGACCTTTCCTTAGAATGATTTGTGCAAGTATTGATATGAAGGAAGGGAATATTAGATTCCAATTTCCATTAAGGAAAGACATGGAGCACTTTCCTGGAGAGAAAATAAAATTAACTTATGAATCTATCATGAGAGCTACTTATGGATTGCATACCAAAGATGACAATACCTAGATCTATTGCGTTTTGCCTAGCTAGGGGCGTTAGACAATAGCGCTTGTTGGGAGGCAACCCAATTTTATTTTGCTTTCAGATTTTTGCTTATGTTTTTGTGTGTTTGGCACATTACTACTTCTGTATTAATTGTGTTTTTGTGTTTAAATTAGTGTTTGAGCCAAGTAAAACCTTTGGGGTGATCTATTGTAGTTGTTGATTTGATCTTGCTGGAAAACAGAAACTTTTGTGCTAAGTCCAGGAATTTTCTGAATTTTTCAGAGCGTCAAATTAATCTAAATTTTTTACACAGGATTTATATAGAAATTTACCTAGTTTTCCTAATTTTTCAGAATTTGTGCAGTTCCAGAAGTATTCGAAGTTTACAGATTGCTACAGACTGTTCTGTTTTTGATAGATTATGTTTTCTTTGTGTTGTTTGCTTATTTTGATGTATGTATGGGTCGTATCGGAGGGTATGAGTCATGGAGAAGTTGGAAAACAGTAGGTACTACACAAATATAAATAAAGAATGAGTTCACAACAGTACCTAAAGTGGTGATTTATTTTTCCTATACTAACGGATGTCATGAGTTTTCTATTGAGTTTTGTGTTGTGAAGTTTTCAAGTTATGGGTGAAGATTTGATGGACTATGGAATAAAGAGTGGAAAGAGACTAAGCTTGGGGATGCCCATGGCACCCCAAGTAATATTAAAGGATACCAAAGAGCCTAAGCTTGGGGATGCTCCGGAAGGCATCCCCTCTTTTGTCTTCAATCCATTAGTAAATTTACTTGAGGCTATATTTTTATTCACCACATGATATGTGTTTTGCTTGGAGCGTCTTTTATGATATGAGTCTTTGCTTGTTAGTTTGTCACAATCATCCTTGATGCGCACATCTTTTGAGATAGACACTCTGAATCATGAATTTATTAGAATACTCTATGTGCTTCGCTTATATCTTTTCAGCTAGGCAATGTTGCTCTAGTGCTTCACTTATATCTTTATAGAGCATGGTGGTGTTATATTTTATAGAAATTATTGAACTCTCGTTCCTCACTTATATTATTTTGAGAGTTTCTTAAAACAGCATGGAAATGTGTTTAGGTTAAGAATTTGGCCCTAATATAATGGGCATCCAAGAGGGATATAATAAAAACTTTCATATTAAGTGCATTAACTACTATGAGAAGTTGGATTCCTTGCATATAGTTTTTAGATAATAGGGATGGTAATATGAGAAGTCATGCTAGTGAGTAGTTGTGAATTGAAGAGATACACGTGTTAAAGCTTGTGATTCCCGTAGCATGCACGTATGGTGAACCGTTATGTAACGAAGTCGGAGCATGATTTGTCTAATGATTGTCGACCTTTGTGTGAGGGTCAGGAGCGCGCGATGGTTAACTCCTACCAACCTCTCCCCAAGGAGCATGCGTCTAATGCTTTGTTTGATAACTAATAGACTTTTTCAATAAGTATGTGAGTTCTTTATGACTAATGTTGAGTCCATGGATTATACACACTCTCACCCTTCCAGCTTTTCTAGCCTCTCTAGTATCGCGCAACTTTCGCCGGTACCCCAAACGCTCCTTCCTCAAAACATACACCATACCTACCTATTATGGCATTTCCATAGCCTTTCCGAGATATATTGCCATGCAACTTCCACCATGTAGTTTTTCTATGACTTGCATCATCACTTCATATTGCATATAGAATTATATCTTGTCATATGAATCGAGTTGTAATTTCTTTTCCTTTGAGTTATAAGTAAATAAAAGTGTGATGATTTTTCATTAATAGAGCATTGTCCCATGAGAGAAAAGGACGATCTAGGCTATGACTCCCTCACAAGCTGGGACGAGTATCCGGACTTTAAAAAAATTAAAAGAGGCCAGTGAAGCCCAAACATATGAATAAAAGAGGCCAAAGAAGCCCACCAAAAGTAAAAAATAATAAAAAAATGAGAGAAAGAGAGAAGGGAAAATTGCTACTATCTTTTTCCATACTTGTGCTTCAGAATAGGACCATGATCTTCATGATAGAGAGTCTCCTATTTTGTCACTTTCATATAACTAGTGGATATCATTATGCTTAGTATTCTTTTTGAGCTTTCATACACTTATATCTCTAAGTGCATTTGTTGCATGGCAATCCCTACTCACTCACATTGATATCTATTTATGGGCATCTCCATAGCCCGTTGATACTCCTAGTTGATGTGAGACTATCTTCTCCCTTTTCCCTTGCACCCCTCCATATTCTATTCCACCTATAATGCTATATCCATGGCTCACACTCATGTATTGTGTGGGAGTTGAAAAGGTTTGAGAACACCAAAAGTGTGAAACAATTGCTTGACTTGTTCATCGGGGTTGTGCATGATTTAGATACTTTGTGTGGGGAAGATGGAGCATAGCCATACTATATGATTTTGTAGGGATGACTTTCTAAGGCCTTGTTATTTCGAAAGGACACGACTACCTTGTTGGTGTGCTCGAAGTATTACTGTTTTTATGTCAATATTAGACTATTGTTTTGAATCTAACGGATCTTAATATTCATGCCACAATAAATAATATTACATGGATAAATATGTTGGATAGCATTCCACATCAAAAATTCTGCTTTTATCATTTACCTACTCGAGGACGAGCATGAATTAAGCTTGGGGATGCTGATACGTCTCCAACGTATCTATAATTTTTGATTGTTCCATGCTATTATATTATCTGTTTTTGATGTTTTATATGCATTAATATGCTATTTTAAATTATTTTTGGGACTAACCTATTAATCTAGAGCCTAGTGCCAGTTTCTGTTTTTTCCTTGTTTTTGAGTTTCGTAGATAAGGAATATTAAACAGAGTCCAAGTGGAATAAAAATCTCCAGAATTATTTTTGCTGGAATAAAAGGAAGCCACGAGACTTGAGAACCAAGGCAGAGGAGCTGCCATGGGGCCACAAGCCCGCTTACCGCGGCCAGGGGGCACCCCACTCCGGGAAGGCTTGTGGGCCCCTGGCAACTCCCCTAACCCAAATCTTCAGCCTATAAATACCCAAATATTCCATTAGTATCAGAACGAGCCACGAAAACACTTTTGCGCCGCCAGAAGCCTCCGTTCCCGAGAGATCCAATATTGGAACCTTTTTCGGTAATCTGCCGGAGGGGGATTCGATCATGGAAGGCATCTACATCTACTCCATTGCCCCTCCGATGATGCGTGATTAGTTCACCACAGACCCACGGGTCCATAGCTAGTGGCTAGATGGCTTCTTCTCTCTCTTTGCTTCTCAATACCATGTTCTTCATTCTCTTCATGGAGATCTATCCGATGTAATACTCTTTTGTGGTGTGTTTGTCGAGATCCGATGAATTGTGGGTTTATGTTCAGATTATCCATGAATATTACTTGACCCTTTCCTTAATTCTTATATGCATGATTTCATATCTTTGCAAGTCTCTTCGAGTTATTAGTTTGGTTTGGCCAACTAGATTGGTAATTCTTGCAATGGGAGAAGTGCTTAGTTTTGGGTTCAATCTTGCGGTGTCCTCACCCAGTGACAAAGTAGGGGTAGCGAGGCACGTATCGTATTGTTGCCAACAAGGGTAAAAATATGGGGTTTTCATCATATTGCTTGAGTTTATCCCTCTACATCATGTCATCTTACCTAATACGTTACTCTGTTCTTCATGAACTTAATACTCTAGATGCAGGCAACAGTCGGTCGATGTGTGGAGTAATTGAAGTAGATGCAGAATCGTTTCGGTGTACTTGTCACGGACATGATGCCTATATGCATAATCATTGCCTTGGATATCTTCATAATTATTCGATTTTCTATCAATTGCTCGACAGTAATTTGTTCACCCATCGTAATACTTACCATCATGAGAGAAGCCATCAAGTTAAACCTATGGCCCCCGGGTCTATTTTCCATATTATATTTTCATATCTAAAAGCAAAAATACCAAAAATACTTGCTGCCCTATTTTTACTTTTAGTTTTACTTTACGTTCAAGCATCCTATTATATCTATCTCTACCGGATCTCATCCTTGCAAATAACCGTGAAGGGATTGACAACCCCTTTATATCATTGGGTGCAAGAGTTTGATTCTTTGTGCAGGTACATCTATTGGTTGCTCGCTTCTGTCTCCTACTGCATTGATACTTTGGTTCTCAAAAACTGAGGGAAATACTCATCTACTTTGGTGCATCAAACCGTTCCTCTTCATGGGAAAGCAACGCATGCTCGACAAGTAACAACCATCCCCGGGTTCTTGCGTGCGTCGGTGGGGGAGAGAGTCCGGGGGCTGTAGCGGCCCGACTCCATGTCCTTGGAGGAAGAGGAAATGGGTTGCCATAGATGAGTAAGTGCTTGCCCTCCCTTGTTTCCCTCTCAATGTGCATCCCTGACTCCTTGCTCTTTAGGCCCCCTGCTGAGGTGACGAGGGCGCCCCTGCCACCGCCTCTCAAGGTCGTTGGGCCCTTAGCTGGACAGCTCCTCATGAGGCGTACGACGGTGCATGTGGAGATACCCATATCCGGGCCCAGATCATATTAGGGGGACTTCTTGTCTGAGCTTCCTGCATCTTCCTTCAGGCGAGGCCCCCAACCGGTAGGAGCAGGGCCGATGCCTCCCCTGGTAGTCTTTTCTAGCATCTGGGCACCCAATGCACCAACACCTTCCTTGGGTGGTGGGGCGAATTCCCATGAGGCCCAGCCCCGGACTGAGGGGCCAAACCATGGAATCTCAGCCCCCGAGCACTTGCGGGAGGCAGGCGGGCCCTCGCACAGCCTTCCTGCCACCTGGAACCCTGGTCGAGTGCTGGAGCTTGCTAGTAGTCGCACCGCCATTCGGCATGGTCTCCTTTAGGACGCGGTGAGCGTGCTGGGACGCCTCGGGACAGAGCTCGAGGGTGTTGATTCATACCTCGAGGCGGAGCATCAGTGCCTGACATGCGAATGTCATCACCTTGAAGTCGCCATCAACTTTGGTCGTCTTCAGCGCGAGCACGCCCGAGTGGAAGCCAAGGAGTCCCTCGCTGCAGCGAGGAATGCCCGCGGTCGTGCCCTTGAGGAGGCCTAGGCCGCGGCGGCGTAAGGCTGCAGAGAGACTCGAGGAAGAGCTTCGGTCGTCCAATGCCCTCCTTGAGCCGCAAGTTCTGGCCCGTAAGGACGTGCTAGCTGCCTCGACAGGCTGGCCATTCATGGGCGAAGTGAAGCTCCTCACCCTCGAGGACACATTGGCGCTGGAAGCGATGGAGCCGGGCTTGGAGAGCAAGCGGCTGAAGGTGATGGAGCGTCTGGTGGCTGCCACCAAGGATTATCCTGCCACTCACGAGGTGAGGGTCCATGAAAAGGTCGATGAGGAGGTGGAGCGAACCCACAAAACTCTCACTCAGGACTATCGCGAGAAGCTGAAGCTTCAGGAATCCCGTTTCTGCAAGCGGCACAATGAGCTGAAGGCTGAGGTGGATGACCTCAGGAAAAGGTTGGTGACATGGCTTGAGACTGGGTCGGTATTTCCCCAAAGGGGAAGAGATGATGCAACACAACAACGGTAAGTATTTCCTCAGTTATGAAACCAAGGCAACAATCCATAGAGGAAGATCACATACCCACGTAAACAACACCTGCACACAAACAACAAATACTTGCAACCCGACGCGAAAGAGAGGTTGTCACGCTCTCTATGGTAAAAAGATAGATTAGGTAATGATAGATAGGAGAGATATATCTCTCAAGAACACAAAATAAAAATAGTAAATATGCAGCAATTTTCTTTTTGAGTTTTTGGTTTTGTAGATCTCAAAACAAAGAATGTAAAAATGTAGATTGGAAAGCAATATGATGGAAAAGTAGACTCGAGGGCTGTAGGGTTCACTAGTGGCTTCTCTCATGAGTATAGCGCACGGTGGGTGAACAAATTACTGTTGGGTAATTGATAGAAAATCGAATAGTTATGACAATATCCAAGGCAATGATCAGTATATAGGCATCATGCCCAAGATAAGTAGACCGACTCCTGCCTGCATCTACCACTATTACTCCACACATCGACCCCTATCTAGCATGCATCTAGTGTATTAAGTTCATGGAAAAACGGAGTAATGCAATAAGAATGATGACATGATGTAGACAAGATCTATTCATGTAGGAATATATCCCATCTTTTTATCCTTAATGGCAACGATACGTGCGTGTCTTGCTACCCTTTCTGTCACTTGGAAAGAACACCAAAATATCGAACCCATCACAAAGCACCTCTTCCCATGGCAAGAAAAATCGATCTAGTTGGCCTAAGTAAACAAAAGATTCGAAGAAGAAATACGAGGCTATAAGCAATCATGCATATAAAAGATCAAAGAAGACTCAAATAATATTCATGGATAGAAACTGATCATGAACTCAAAATTCATCAGATCCCAACAAACACACCGCAAAAGTTTACATCAAATAGATATCCAAGATACCATTATATTGCGAATCATAAGAGAGAGAAGAATCCATCTAGCTACTGCCTACAGATCAGTAGGTCTATGATGGACTACTCACGCATCATAGGAGAAGCACCTATGATGAAGATGAACCCCTCCGTGATGTAGTTTAGATTGGATCTCGAGGTTCTGGAACTTGCGGCGGCTAGAATTGTATTTTGTCAACTCCCTTAGGGTTTTTGGATTATTTGGGACTTTATAGGCATCAAAGGCGGTGAAGAGGGGTCCTGAGGAGGGCACAATCCACCAGGGCGCGGGTAGCCCCCCTGGAGCGGCCTGGTGGGTTCTGGTCTCCTCGGCCCACTCCCTCAACACATCTTTGGTCCAATGGGTGTCTTCTGGTCCATACAAAATCTCTAAAAAGTTTCGTCACGATGGAAACACATCTAAGGATGATAATATAACAAGATGGAACAAGAAAAAATTATAGATACATTGGAGCCGTATCAGTTGGTAGTAGCGGAACGGTGCGAGAAGCCTGCGGTAGACGCCCAGACCATCGCCAAGGCTGAGCTATCTTTCCTCTGCACACAGGTGGAGAATGTCGCTTCTCACGCGAAGAAGGCCTCGGAAGAGGAGAACAGCACACATGCTCCATGTTTTTCTAGGCCCTAGAGGGGAGGGCCAATCGGGCCTTAAGCAGCATCTACGACGAGAGCGTCCCAAGCTTGCTCGTTGTCGAAGACGCCGGCTACCTTTGCTTCTTCACCCAGACCATGGAGCGCCTTGAGGGTGGTGCGGAGAAGGTCCGCCAGCTCACGGAGGAGACGAGTTGTGACCTCCTCGCGCGAGCGTCTTCACGTGTCTTCAGCCACCTTCTTCATTTCGACCGCAACTTTGACTTTGAGTCCATGTCACCTCCCTGCCCGAGCTTATTCGGGGCACCTTGGATGACTGGGTGGAGTATCACGTGGACGACCTGATCACGGAGTTCGCCCCACTGAAGGCGAGGACCACCCAAGCATCGAGGAGCGTGAGTCGAGTAACGGTGGTAGCAACGGTGACAGTGACGACAGCAGTGGCACCTCTCCTTAGGTTGGCCTTCCATGTTTTCGTGTAAAGATTTTGAACAGGACCCCGCGGGGACGTGAATGTACCTCAGGAGGAACTCCTTTATGATGTATTAAGTAGTATTGTACTCCCTTGCACCGCGTTCCCTTGCTTGTTGCGTGCTCACGGGCCCTGAAGAGGGGCGGATTTCTACCGACTTGTCGGATCGTGATCGTCTTACTAAGCCCACGGGGCGGATGTTCTACGGAGCCCCTGTGCCACGTACGCCTACTAGCTCACCCGAGAGAGTCACGCAAGAACGCAAAAGGCAAAGGCTTGGCAAGGTGTGCGCATGGGTAGATCCGTGATCATCATGGCCGGGGCCCCGGGCGAGAGCCCTTGATGCCGCCCTTATTGCCTATGGGCTGGCTCAAGTGTGTGCATCGTTATTAGCCCTCGTTCGCGGGGCACACGAGAAGGAAGGAGCTGACATCAACCAATATCTTAAAGACGATACTTAATATGCAAATACCGCATGGAGAAAAGTCCCCCCTTTTTCCTAATAAGATGCAAGAAACTTCAACTTCACTATAAAAGGTGGCAAATTTGGTTACAAAAGAGAGCAAATAACAGCTGCGTCTGGCGCCTAGACAAGTCTTTCCCCATCGCGGAGCATGGGGCATCCACTGGGCGTGGCCATAGTCGTTGGATGACAGGGTCGTCTGCCAGCGCAGATCATGGGGCTTCCACTTGGGTGTGGGTGGGAGCCCCTCCGCAGCATCGTACGATGCTCCTCGGGGGGCTCCGGGTGTGTACAGTCCACTCACTCTTACGTGAGAGTGTCACGGTTGGAGATAGTTGGACGGGTACCCTAGGCGCAAGGCCCTAGAGTTCTCGACCAGGTTCTTGAGTCACCCCACGCATTTTGGCGTGGTTGTGCGCTCCCACAACTCAAACATGAGTGCATTGCTCCTTGAGCGACCGTGAGATTGCGCTCCTGCGGCCCAAACATGAGCGCAACACACCCCGCGTGACCGTGTGAGTACTGTGTTGGTACTGTCACCCCGAGAGGTGTCGTGGCGCCAGCCAAGCCTCACCCCAGAGGCCCTACGAGTCCCCAAGCTCTTAGGGCCTCGCCGGCCCCCTGGGTACGAAGCCAGTGCTCCCCAAGTCACGGGGTGTGCGAGGCCTAGTAGAGCGTGACTCTGCCAGCATTGTGTCCTCGTGGCGCTGGCCGCAGTTGGCGCGCACTACTCAAGCCTTGTGATCCTTGGGGCGATGAGCTCCTGCGGCCCCATTGCTCGATGCCGTGTTCCCTACTCGGAGGGTGTTCGTTGTGGCGTGCCCTTGCACGACTAAGGGCGCCCCCTTTGTCATGTCGACTGGACCAGGTGCTCCCATGGTGGAAGCCCTCGAGCCTTGCTCGACACGGGGCGTCGGGTGCCCCCTCCTACGCCTGGAGGGTGCTGGTGAACACGGCGCTGGCGTTCGCCAAGACACCGCCTTGGGCGTAGGTCGCGGCGTGAGGGCCTGGGTTCCCTCCTGGTACCTCACCTGATGCTCAGTGGTCAACTCCTCTGGGTAGAGGTGTGACGCTGCCTTGGGCGCGTAGCCCACGGGCAGGCTTGTGCCGAGCATTGGCCCGAAATTGGCTGCCTTCCGCGTTGCCTCGAGGTTGGTCGCGCCCGTCTTGGCGAGGGTGACCGCCATAGCCATCCCTTGCATCCCTGCCATTGTATCCTTTGTGCGCGGCGGCGCCAGTTGCCCGATCCTTGCGCTGGTTGGCGCTCTCACGCCTGGTCCTCCATGTTGTGGGCTTGTGCGTCGTGGCGGGCACAAGGCACCCCATTTGCTCCCTCGGACACGCCGCTTCTGGGGCCAGGTGGCGGCCCGAAGCCGGTCACTGGTACCCTGAGGAGAAGGAGTACGATGCTGGGCGGACCCTGCTCATGTTCCTTAGGTTGGGGGCATGTGTGTTGACACACGACCGCGACGGCGGCCCACTGGTTGAGGCTTCTGGTCTTTGCACCGGGGGCCGTAGAGGGAGGATAGGAGCCCAGGCGGCGATGTGACCGGTGACCAGCTCGGCGATGCTTATGCTTCTGGTCCTTGCGACAATGACCAGCTTGGTGATGTGATCTGCCCAGGCGTCATAACCCCCTTTCATCGGGCGATGGTGAAGGAGCTCGCTTGTCATGAGTAATGCGTCATATGCGTTCAGGTCCCGCACTTTGATAGGGGTCGCGGGTCGCACGGCGAAGCGGCTGCTCGGGCGCTTCTGCAGGCGCGGGGCCCTTGCTACGTGCGAGTGGTACGGGCGGTTGTGGTGACAGCGACGATGCTGGTGGCCTGGTAATGGCCGCCCGACACAAAGCTGTCACACCCTGAGATTTGCCTCATGACTAAGTTATCATGACTCAAGTCTGGCCTGTCCATCATGGAAATCTTTGGCAAGAGTATAGAAGTCCTCACAGATAATATCCCAGCATTTTTTAAAAAACAACCCATTGAAACCATCAGGGCCTGGTGCTTTGTCAATGGGCATTTCCCTGACTGTCCTGTCCATCTCCTCCTTGGTAAAAGGTAGGGTAAGATCATCCAACCCATCTACCTTATGTAACAGTGATTGAAGATCAAAAACAAGATTGATTCCATGTGACCGACCCATCCTGGCTTTATAGGCTGACCAAAAACATCTTGCAATTTGCGCATGATCAGAAATAATAGTTCCATCATCAAGTTTCAAGGAGGAGATAGAATTTCTCCTGTATCTCTCCATGGCCATAGCATGGAAAAACTTTGTATTCTCCTCCCCCACTTTGACAGTACGAATAGTGGCTCTCTTTTTCCAGTATAGAAACTGCATATGAAGCAGGTGTTCCAAGTGTAATTTAACAATCACTCTGAAATTAGCTCCAGGCCTAAAGAGTGGTCTGATCTCTTTTATCCAGAGACAAAATCACTTGATTGTAGTTACCAATCAGTTGTTTGATTCTCGAAAGGCCAATCTGCCATTGCTTAAGTGCCTGCCTCAAAGCCTTAAGCTTATCGATGATGATGGCAGTGATGTACCCTTTCTTAGAAGGTATTTCCAGGACTTGTCCACACACTTTAGGAAACCAGGAAGCTCAACCCAGTAATTTTCAAATCTGAAAAGATTACTCCTGGGAATGGTTGTGTTGATAGATACCACACATGGAACATGATCTGAGGCAGTTTTGGCCAAGGGCAACACTTGTGTTAGAGGGTAATAAGAGATCCAATTGGCAGATGTAAAGAACCAATCCAATTGCTCAAGTAGGGGTGAGTCTTGCATGTTTGACCAAGTATATGTCCTGCCCTTAAGGTGTAACTCTAATAAACCCAGGTGACCTATGATCTCATTAAAGATGAAAATATTATTTATATCTGCACCAGGTTGGTTTCTGTTGGAGGTGGATCGGATGAAATTGAAATCCCCTAGCAACAACTAATTTTCATCAACAGGTATAAGCAAGTCGTAAAGCCAGCTGACAAAGAGATCCCTGGCTTCCCCTTGGCATGGTCCATACACATTAACCAATGTCCATTTCTTAGTATTGATTTTGGAAGTAAAGTCGATGATGAGGCCAAAACTCTTAGTGTCTAGGAGCACACCATTTAGAACTGAAGAATTCCATAGAACAATCAAACCACCAGAGGCTCCGCAGGATGGACTATACGCAAAACAATCAAAACGCTTAGGACAAAAACTCCTAATAGTGCGGTGATCAATCTGTTGCATTTTGGTTTCCTGAAGGCAGACTACAGAGGCTGAACTTTCATCAATCTTGTTTCTAACAGCCCGTTGACGCGCGTCAGAATTCAATCCTCGAACATTCCAACAAAGAACCCTCCAGCTTCTAGTTGAACGAATATCCATAGCAACGTAAAATAGTAGCAACAAAAGCACAATCACATAGTGACCAGTGCATACAGAGTACAAAGTAAACGAGTACAGTAAAGCCAGCATCAGTGCAAACACAACAAGTTCTGCCACAACGATATAAAGGGTGATTAAGACCCCAAAACATGTATCCAAAAGATGTATTAGTCATCATTCTTGCTTGGAGACGGGTTGGCTGGATCCTCCATAAGAATATCCACAGTCAGCTTTACTGGGGCAATGCCAAGGCTTTGACCAACAACTTGTATCACGTTGATGGGTGTGGCTGGTGGGAGGTCTTGATGTTGTTCGCCTTGTTGTTCCTCCTGGTGAAGTGGCCCGGAGCACGGTTTCCTCTTCTTAGGGAGCGGCATCGGCAGCTCCTGCAGTATAGGCCTAAAACCATCATGCTTGGCAGACCCCCTCGTGGACCTCCAAACAGCAGTGGCAACCATCGGTGTCTGCTTCTTGCGAGTGCCCTTTTTCCTAGCACACTGAGCTGAGAAGGAAAATTGCTCACCAGAAGAGGCCGCTGATTTGATTGAGGCAGCGTCAGTACCTGCATTGTCTGAAAAAAGAGCCCTGACCACAGCCGGTTCCCAACCGAGGTAGAGGGAGACGCAGTATCATCCGTTAAGAAGATCATGTTGGAGACCCAATTGATATCATCAAATGCAATGGACCATGATCACTTGCTTAGAATGAGAGGTAAAGAAGGGAGGATGGAAAGACCCCTGGGAATTGGTGGGGCGCTACAGACATCCATCAAAATTTGAAAAGTCCGCTGCCAAACTAGAAATAGAGGTAATGGTGGGCCATAAACCACTCTTACCCTTCCAATCATCAGGTTCAGAGGCTGAATGATGGGCTGGTGATAAGGTACAATCGCCAGGAGATTGAACACCGGTGCTTGTTGCTGCTCCTCATTAACTGCAACAGGGTATTGCTGGTGGTTGATTGGCTGCACAACTTGGATAGATTCTGAGGATTCAGGTTGATCAATGACCACGGACTCTTGATCCTGAGCCGAAGCCTCCTGATGATCCGCGGGTGCATCTTCGTTCCAGCCCCATCCATCAGCATCAGGCTGATTGTGCTGCTCCTAGTTTTGTTCGGGCATCGGAGGGAGTGGGACATCATTCCACCCAAGAGCTGGTTATGGGGGAAGGGCAAACATCAAATTGTCAGGAACGAGGTTCCCCGGCAGAGGATGTGGGTTTCCATTTAGTGGCATGAGATCTTCATCCTGCGGCAACTGCTTAGCAAAATTGGCGCCAAGAATATATAAAGGGTCTCACCAGGACACCCTCGTCCCACCCCATGCAGCATATTCAGTGAAAGTGACACTGCGGGGCACCAGAGCATCTTCCGGGAAAGATTCAAAAACCACTGATCTCACCAGGTATGGGTCATCACTAACCCAGTGGTGAAACTCTCCAAAGGTGTTGACTGCTGCCCTGAGGTCTTCCGTGTTCTGAAAATCCAGTGTAACTCCCAAAAACATAAGACATCCCTGACGAAAACCCGTAGCAGCACGAAAACCCTCTCCTTCATTATGCTTCACAAAACGGACAAAAGAATGATTCCCTAGGTCTTGCGGCACCATCTGGACAATAGCAAATCTCTCCCCAGCATCCCTTAACTCAAAAAGACCTACGCCCTCAATCCAAGGTTGGGCCGAGCGAACATGAAAACCCTGATTGTTCAAGAGCTATACGACTTGCTGGCGTACCTGACCAATCTGATTGACGGGCGGTGCAGGCATTACTTCCGCCACTAGGTATTGCTCATGTTGACAGGCGATTGGAGTTACTATTGTAACATAGGTCCGGGGGAGACGATGAGGGCCGCCGTCGATGATGTGTTGCCCATGGGGAACGTAGCACTCCGGGTCCAGCTCAAAGTTGGCCATAGGAGGAGGGGAAGCTGGAGGCGGAGGCGTCAATGGACGCGGTTCCGATGGCGTTCTTGGAGAGATTGAATGTGATGGGACAGGAGAGGGCGGTTCTGCAAAAGGCGCAGTATCCCTAAGACAGGTAGAGGTTCCCGAGAAATCCAAAATAGGGGAGGGACTCTTCCGTTTCCAAGCGAGACCATTTTCCAGTGCAAAGGAACCACAGTTCGATTTGGTGTGGCCCACCCGGCAGCAGGAGGAGCAAATCTCTCCATTGAGGCAGTTAGAGGCCAAGTGGCCCTAACGGCGGCAAATAGAGCAAGACAAAATCTTAGCTACCATGTCATTAATCATTTCATCAAAATTGTCCCGAGCCTCCTGTGAAGATGGGAGCGTTAGCCCAGACTCATGATTAATGGGCCCCTCAAGGGTCGGCCCATTTCTAGAGATTTCTGTCATAACGGATGTAGCATCTATTGGCGAAAAATTTGGAAGGACAGAGTTCCCGCCACGAAGAACTGGAGTGACAGGCATAGCTGAACCGATCACGTCATCGCCGGGGACAAAATTCCCTGTAATTTCGTTGGATGGAACCTAAATCCCAGAGTCTGCGGTGACGACTGGCGTGAATTGAGGAACCGTTCCAAAGGTGATGTGCGGCGAGGTGACCGTCCACTAGAGTTCTGCCGGCGGCGAGGGATGAATGACCACCTTCTCATGCTGCGACATGTTGTAACCAACAGATTGCAGAGCGGAGATCTAATCAGACGTGACAGGGCACCGGTACCCTTTGCAAACTTCATACTGCTGTATAGTTGCAAAATAAAGTTTCTTACGGGTTGAAGATCCAGACTTCAACGTAGATTTGATCGGTCTGGAATGCATTGCCATCAGACCAAGAGCAGAGCGTCACTTAGATGGGCTCACCAGAATCCACTCAGCATCACATTGTTTCTTCCATAATTTGAATTCATGCCACCAATTTGGCCCACCATTACCCCAAAGGTGGAAGTAATATTTGAAACTAGAGCACTTATAAGAACGCAGAGCAAGAATGAGAAAACCAACTTGCTTACATGAAACCCTAAATGAGAAAACTTTGTCCTTGATGCATTCCACCATTAAATCAATGGCCGAACCCCCAATTGCTGACTCGAGAGTGGCAGCCACATCATCATCAGATAAGCGAAAATAATGCCGGCTAATGGAAACCACCATGATGAAAGAACGCGGATGATTCATCGGGTGCACAGGAAAGCCACACCTCGGGTATGTTACATACCGCGAGTCGTGGATGACACGGAAGTTCCCCGAGTCCTGTGGGTAAAGTGTGCAACCTCTGCGGAGTGTAAAGCTATTCGAATAGCCGTGTACACGGTCAAGGACAGTTGGGTGGTGCTTCTTAAACTACGTCCAGAAGTTTTCGCAAACTTGGTGTGAGTCGAGTCGGAAGACTCGACACGATGAATGAACATGAGATGTTCAACCCCTGCTAATGATGATGATGATGGTGACGTGTTCTTATTAACACCTGCCCATGGTTGATGCATGCTTACTTAAGTTACTTGATCATGTCATTGCACTCAAAACTAGCTTTTTGCACAACTTACCTATTAGTGCTAGATCATGCATTGTTATTGCCTTGTTCCAAACATGGGTTGCTTGCGAGTACATTCAAAGTACTCATTGTCTTGCCATTGGTTATTTGATTGGCCAAGCATGGAAGAACAGGAGTATGTTGAAGAGTTCGTTGGAGATGAACATGCGAACTAGGACGCTTCCCAGTCAGAATGCCTATAGGTTAAGGCAGATGGCATGGGTTCAGGCTTTCGATCAAGATTTCCGCTGCTTGTTCTATTTTAAGTGTCTGGCCCGTGTGGCCCTATCTATGTAAGACTAAGACCTTCATGGTCTTTATTTGTGTAAGACGTTAAGTGTGGATGAAAGACTCTTGTTATTTAGCTTCTGTGTGTTCAGTGAGTATTGATCTCTAGGATCACTATACACGTGCATTCGGTGATCATGACTTATGAGTCGGGGTCCCCACAGAGCTGGTATCAGAGCCATCCTGACTGTAGGAAGCCCTTAGTTAGCATGGACATTAGTTAGGACAAATTTGTTTTCCCAGACCCTTCAAAATACTTGCAAAGCCTACCTTATTTCTCAGCTCTTCTAAGCTTTCAAATAAACTGAAGGATTGTGCCTAGCACTTCCACCGTTTTTCTTCTTGGCTCTCCTCGTCTACTTTTCAAAACTTTGCAAATGGTCGCTACTACCCTTGTGCCCCTGACCACTGGATTCCTTGAAATCCTCTTGGATAACCTGGAAGGAAGCCACCTTGCCAGATGATTGGCGACATATCTTGGACCCAAGTTGGCGACACTAGACAAGGAGCTACCCAGACACCTTCTCGAAGGATGAGGACGTCAAGACTTAGATGATGGTGACGCCCTCGATACAGCCTCAGGATGATGCCACCCTAGCCTTCGAAGAACAGGGCACTAGACCTGCAATGTCAGGATATGCATCTCTAATAGAGCAATCCTATCCTTTTCGATGTTATATCGGTAACCACCGGTGGATGAGAACCTTGCCATTGGGTCCGCCTCACCATAGTGAGCAGGAAAACGGTTCTCATCATCCCCCGCTCTTGGAGCCGATGATATCATCAACATGACTGGCAGGATACAACTCTACCATGCCTTGTTAACGACATTCCATAAAAAGGTTGCCTACCTGGAATCCTCGACGCCTCGGAAGACAAGAAGGCAATATCACGACCACGAGGACACCAGAAGACCCTGTCAACAACAACCGTGAAGATTCACCTTCATCATCAACTCAAGAGACCCGAAGTCATCAAGGGCCCATCAGGTGCAACCAGGATCGTTTGATGAACAACAACCGGAGAGATAGCGACACCCGAAGAAGACCCAAAAGACTAAGCGGACTCCTCTCCAAGACACGAAGCAAGCACGACTATTGAGTCCAAGAACCCCTAGGGTATGATAGGTCGTGTGTCCCCCATGTGAAGTCGAGTCCGTATGATGGTTCGAATGGAACCATGATGTGTGTTGCTTGTTTTTTTCCTGTTTCTGCTTTGGCGTGAGTCACACTTTTTCCCTAGGCAACAAGTGCACGACTATATCACCTACCTTACCTTGATGTTTGTGTTTGGCCTTTTCGACACTTGCTTGATCACACTTACACTATACCACCCCCTTAGGCATTCTCCTCTAGGCTACTTTCCCTCTTCCCCCTCTCGTCAACTGAAGACCAGGAAGACAAGATGCACCAAGGATCCACCTTGACAAACAACTGACGCCGAGGACTTTGACTACAACAAACTTAACAAGACGCAACCCCGTAGAGTCATGCTTTTTTCCTTAAGGTTGGAAACTTTCCCTTGCCCAGCCTAGACCTCACAAGCTCCCCATCACAAGCCTCTGATCATGTGTTTAATATACATATTTGCCAGAGCACTTATTAAGCATCAATAACCCCTACCTTGCACTGGGTTCATTATGGAGCTAGTGATCATAGTGAACAAACATCCTTCATTCCTACTCTAGCACAAGAACCTTGATGCCATAGGAAGGATCATTCTAAGGGTATACGATTTGTGGACAATGATTTGATTTAGGCATAATAGATGTATTGAGCAAGCGGTTGAGACCCTTTGGTGGACTACGAGGCTTAATGTTGGTAGATGAACTTGGTGGATCAACATTGATAGAGTAGCATAACTTGCTTGTCCCTTGAGCAAATTGGATTGGTAGGACAAAAATGATCACAAGCTGAAATTCTTGGTGGATTAATGACTTGACTTTGGCAAGTAATGTTGATATTGGATTGATGGTGATATGATGGTGACTGGAGTAACTAGTAGTAATCTCTTACCAGATGCAAAACTTGGGTTTAAATAGGTGAACCTACTAGGTGTGCGGGATCAATTAAACCACATGGTTCAGAGTAATTCGGATTTAGTCCAATGATCTTGATAATGATAGCATGTTTCTCAAAGGATGATAGTATGAGGAATCGAATGATGTTAGGGATGATTTAGGGGTCTATATAAGTTCGACCCTAGAGTTAGTTGGCAATGAGATTGGAAGTTCATGGATATATTGTGATAATGGTCCTTGCAATGATATGTGGATTATATGAACTTGAGGAGATTGTGTTGGACACCATCGATGCTGGATTTGTAGCAGTAATGGATCAGGTAATAGTGGTTGATATTCGAGGATCGGTTAATTGGATTCGTGGGAAGGAAACAAGATCTTGGATTGGTTTATTACGTGTTCCCTTAGCATAGTAATGCAATACCTTAGAACTTGGATAGGTCAGAAGGACACTTGGATTGGTAGCATCATGGCCAAGCTTAGCGGCTTGTAATTTATCCCGAGGATTTTTATATAGGGATATAAGTGAGTTAGCTATAGTATACATATGAGATTTTTCAGCATAGTCCTACTCTCAAAACCTTGGAGATATGAGTAGCATATGCAATACTGGATTTGACTCATATCAGATGATACCTTCGGGGATATAGGGTGATTTTGTTTGGAATAATAGGCAGTACTGTTGGCATCTAACAGTTGTGCTCAGGATAAGGTGTTAGACGCTCACTCACATCCTAAGCTCCTTGAAACATCTAAGCTTTACCAAGCCAGAATGTGGTTAGGTTATGACCATAGGCTCTGTCTCTATATCAAAGACCATGGTCGATACCCCATCGTGACCACCCCCACCCTTTCCATAAGGAAGGTGGTCACGTACACCCCTATTAGGATGGACCGCAAACCCTTGATACTAGTGACCATCCGTGACAAATGCCCGCTCCTCTCACATACCCCATGAGCAATGTGTTGATGTGGTACTTCGGGAAATAGGTTGTCGTCATCCGGGATGACATACTTATTTACCCAATGAGAGGAGGAACAACTTAGTCTAGTTTGGACCAGCCCCAGGAACACTAACTACCATGCCTCTCAAAGATCAAGGTCTCACCTTGAAGGAGTTGGACTCCGCGAAGCACCCTCCCTGCAGAAGAAGACCTTCTTGCCCAAGCAAGAGGAAGAACCATTACAACAACGAACAAGGAGCAAAAGAAGTCAACAACCACTCCTCTGCCAGCTACATCAACTAGAGTATACCAAGAAACACCGGCGTTCAAGCCTGATGAAGCCCTTGGGCATCAAGAGGATTAAGGAGCGCCTTGCTTTAAATGGTCACCTATTAGTTCCTGACCAGGATGGAACTGAGAAGTTGATGGCACCCCCTTACTCCACCACGTTGATGGTGTACGTTGAGCATGACGCCCCTGCTCCCTTCAGATGCCTGGAGCGGAGTAGAACAACTGTCATGACCTCAATGCTAGCCCCATATAGTAGAACCTGCTTTGAGACCAACTCTCTAAGCTCAGTCTTAGGGGCGAGACCCAGCGCAGACCTTGCCACGGAGTGACGAATAGACCAAACGCTCTAAGACCCTCCAAAACATGTGTCCATGACGATGAGGACATACGACCAAAGAAGGATGAAGAATCTACCTGGGAAGCTTACTCAAGCATAAGATCTCGATGAGAAGCCACGACGACACCCCTCAACACTCTGAAGGATGGAGACCGTCTACGGCTGAAGACCTCATGCTTTAAGGAAGACAAGGACATCCCCGTCAACGGGAATCTACACCAAGACTCAACCCCTCTATTCTAAAGTGAGACATCTAGGTGTCACTAACCAACGTGAGAAATCCCAGGACCAACACATACACACACTACTGGCCAGGTATTCCGATTTTTGGGATACACACGCAAGCCAGGCCCTTGCTAGGACCTCGTCCACCAAACCCTCAACCATTAGGCAAGCCCAGCAGGTTGCTGGAACCCCGCTCACCCTGAGACGAAGTCAACAATGCACTCTAAGACATATCATCAAGCACTTCAAGACCCAGAAGGACAACCATGCCGGAGCAGAAGCAGGATGGAACGTGAAGACTACCTCACCTCTGAATTTCCCCATCTCTTCTACGCCTAGCCTAGGAATCTCGAGGACGAGATTCTTGTAAGGGGGGTAGGTCTGTCACACCCTGAGATTTGCCTCATGACTAAGTTATCATGACTCAAAAATCAGGGCCAACTAAAACTTTTGTGTGCTTGTTATGCTTGACTTGATTAATGATTGTCTGAATGCTTGCTAGTGCTCTATATTCATAAAATCCCTCCTACTCTCAAAACTATTTCCCTTGACCTATAAATCTTGTCCAATGATCATGCCATGTGTATAGGACTTAAAACTATTTTTCCAAAATATTATTTTGACCAAACAACATTTATTTAAATTAGGTTTTCAAAACCCCATGATTTGAGACTTGTACTACAAGTCCTCAAATTGGGTGGATCCTTTTTCCCCAAATGCTTTAGTTGGAACCTACTATATATATAACTTCCCAAAACCACAAGATATTATTTTAAAAGACTATTTTCATATTTTATTTAAAGGATTTTTCTTAAGGCTAGAAATGGTCTTTTATAGGGAAAAATTATATAAATGCTTTAAAAATATTTGAGGAACTTTAGGAAAACTCAGTGGACATATATTGTCCATATATAAGAGTTTAAACACATGGTCATGTTCAAAATATTGGACAAAACCCATCAAAACCATTTCTGCCTATTTCAAGCATTTGAAATATTTCTATAAGAAATATTTTCAAATAAATCCAGGAAATTTGTATCATGTCACATATGATATATGTGTTCATGTTGCCAAGTTTCATCTCAATCCCAATTGTTTTGGTTCAACAAAATATCCCAAAACACTCTGTGTCCAGATCCAAATTTGAGCAACTCTACATTACCAACTATCTCCTCTTAAGCTAAAACTTTGTGGACACGTTTTAATCCTCTAATAATGCATCCACACCAAGTGGTGCATCAAGGAGATCAGATTAACTTGTCCAAATCCCCTCAAAACCATTTATGATGAATTCAAGAATTTGGTAAAATTACATTGCCAAGTTTCCCTATTTGGTCCCAAACTTTTTGTGCATGTTATAGTCCCAAAAATATGCCACCACATCAAGTGGTGCATCAAGGGGAATGGATTTGCATAGCTAGATCTATGCAGATGCATTTCTGCCCATATCTAGGGTTTACCAAGTTTACATTGGCAAGCTTCTTCAGATGAGTTCAAATTTTGTAATAAACCTCACTTATACCTATTATCAAGTCGTGTTAATTTTCATAGTGATGAGAATCACTTTGCCAGCTCAAACTTGCATCAAACACCTTCTGCTCATTTACCAAACTTATTGTTTGGGCCACTTCTACCATTCTCCTTGACCTGAAAATTTTACCACACCTTGCCCTCATCCCCTTATACCTCCAGTAGCAACTTTAGGTTCATGGCTCTATTATTGGGGGGTAAAAATCCGAAGATTCTCTTCTGGATAGCTAGTTTTTCCCTTTCCCTCAACCTCTCTCCTCATCATTTGGCTCCCCAAAGCATCCAGGGACTCCTATGCCTTGCCTATACCCTCCTAGATGCCCTAGACATAGGTGGACGCGCAGAAGCTGCTAAGGGCAATGCCAGGGCATGCAATGGCCGTGCTCCAGAGTGCACTACAGTGCTGACCGCACTGTAGCCACCGCCCAATGCATGGCATGGACCGCCTCGATCGCCCCCTCTCGCTAGACGATCGGCCTCGACGTTCGGGACACGCAAGGCACCTGTCCCCCTCCTCCTTGGCTCTCCTCTCTCCCCTGTCAGGAACGCCCAAGCGTCGCCCATGGACTCTATCCATGGTGTGCCTCGGCAGGGCTACTTAAGCCCGCACCTGAGCATCTGTTGCCTCCCTTCGCTCTCTCCCTCCCCGAGCCTCTCCAGGACCCTCCTGCGCCTCTGCGCCCCACTCCTCTCTCAGCTCTCCAGTTGGCCGGGGCACAGCTGCCTCTGCCGCCCATCACTGGCCTCCGCCACGGATGAGGTCTCCCCTCCCTGGTGCACCTCTGCGAAAATGAGACACCCAGGCGGATGCGGGACCTCATGCCGAGCCCTCCGGTGGCCGGGCCATCGCCGGAGGTGGCCGGAGCCGCTGGGGCTAGCACCGGCGAGCGCTTGGTCCTCCTTCCCTGCCCTGCTCTGTTCGAGCGGGAGGTGGAGGATGAATCTGACAGGCGGGCCCCCCTGTCAGTGACCAGAGGGCCGGGCCTAGCCGGTTAAGTGGACACGGCTCCCGCCGTCTCCGTTTTCCTGCGATGGAAGCGCCCTGTGGGAAGGCGCCTTCGACGTCGCCAGCCTCCCACGCGGCCAGGCAAATGGGCCGGCCCGTCTGCCTATCCTGTGCCGTGTGCGCTAAATAAGCGCACAGGTATAAGCCTTTTTCCTTTTTGAATTATTTATTTCTCTAGAGCTTGTAAAATCCATAGGAAATTCATATGACCCCCAATTTTGATGATTCAAATTTCCACATCCTCCTAAAAATGCCACCTATTTAATGGTGTCACATTCATTATTTTTCTCCACACCTTTCTGTCTTGTTCAAATTTAAATTCAAATTTGAACTATTAGGACCACTTTGTAAAATCTATAGATCATCCATTATAGCTCCAAATGGAGTGATTCAAGTTCCTATGTGTGTCTAAGTTCATGCCCTAATTAGGGAACATTTTTCTTGGTGCCTCTCTGCCATCCAAATAATTGAGCTATTTATTCATGTATAACCCACTTTGCAAATTCATAAGAAATTCATCCCAACTCTAAATCCAGTGAAACCACTTCCCACATGACTCTAAAATCATGCCCTATTTTATTAGTGCCCCCACTCATTTTTATGAAGATATTTTCTGTTGACAACTTGAAAGATCATCATTTGCATCATTCCCACCATTCAAAACTTTCCCTTGACCCACATCCTCCAAAACCTACTTGGTTATTTTTCTTGTGACCAAAGGTGTCCAAGAAAAATAAAACTGCTAATTATAGAGCACTTTTTTTTTGTTTGTTGTGTTGCTTATCGTGGTTGTTTCCGACGATAGTTGGCGAAAAAGACGAAATGCATGGAGTGGACGAGAAGCAGGTGAAGACCTCGAAGACATTGCTAAGCCAGGCAAGCAGCCCTTTGAACATGATGAGAAACAATTTTTATTGCATGTCATATAGTAGCACTTTACTTTCATCATAAATTATCATGTGATGTGGTGTTCCCCTTTCGGTGGGATGCCTCCGATACTATTCCATTGACACTTGCATCGTGCATGACCCTACCACCTTATGAGGGTTATGCGGGTGGGTGTAGTTAGAATGCATATAGGTGTTACGCAAGTGGGATGGGATTTATGCATAAAGATGGAAAGGAGAGAAATGATTTCAAAGACTCTTTCGAAAACCCCGTCGGGTGCCACTAATGCCCGAGGGAGATGTTGATGAGAAGGCTAACCACTTGAGAAAGAAGTGGTGTGCTGGAACAAGGTGAGGGTGTGTTTTCGAAAACGGATTGGATTTAAGATTTGTCGACCGTCCCAACCTTACATGCGCAACCATGGTACCCCTTATGGGACGGGGCTTTGCTGATTAGCTTGGTGGGTACTGGCAAGGAGCCCACATTACTAGTGGCGGGAGTGGCGTGGTCACTCTCGATACGGGGTCGTACCGGTATGTACGATTATGCGTTGTCTTCACAGGCACCGGGCACACCGTTGGTCCCCTCATGGATGGTACGATTCGGGCGAGGCTCGTGTGATTTACATCATGATGGCTGGGTACCAATCGGGTGGACTCTTTGTTTAGTATCGCTGGGGGAAAGGCATTGTTGGGGGTGCTTACCTCGGGTATGTTACATACCGCGAGTCGTGGATGACGCGGAAGTTCCCCGAGTCTTGTGGGTAAAGTGTGCAACCTCTGCAGAGTGTAGAACTGTTCGAATAGCCGTGTCCACGGTCAAGGACAGTTGGGTGGTGCTGCTTAAACTACGTCCAGAAGTTTTCGCAAACTTGGTGTGTGTTGTGATAAGGATGATACTTGAGTCGAGTTGGATGACTCCACATGATGAATGAACATGAGATGTTCAACCCCTGCTGATAATGATGTTGGTGACGTGTTCTTATGAACACTTGTCCATGGTTGATGCATGCCTACTTAAGTTACTTGATCATGTCGTTGCACTCAAAACTAGCTTTCTGCAAAACTTACCTATTAGTGCTAGATCATGCATTGTTATTGCCTTGTTCCAAACATGGGTTGCTTGCGAGTACATTCAAAGTACTCATTGGCTTGCCACTGGTTATTTAATTGGCCAGGCATGGAAGAACAGGAGTACGTTGAAGAGTTCGTTGGAGAAAAACATGCGAACTAGGACGCTTCCCAGTCAGAATGCCTATAGGTTAAGGCAGATGGCATGGGTTCACGATTTTGATCAAGATTTCCGCTGCTTGTTCTATTTTAAGTGTCTGGCCCATGTGACCCTATCTATGTAAGACTAAGACCGTCATGGCCTTTATTTGTGTAAGACGTTAAGTGTGGATGTAAGACTCTTGTTATTCAGCTTCTGTGTGTTTAGTGAGCATTGATCTCTGGGATCATTGTACACGTGCATTCGGTGATCATGACTTATGAGTCAGGTTCCCCACAAAAGTCCCCGAGGCACACGTCGGTGAAGCAGGAGCAGAAGGTGGCTGACCGCCGGTCAAGCAGGAGTCGACGAGGCTGAAGGACGTCGGTGCACCCCGACCTGGCACACCAAATGTCAAAATCAGGGCACCGCAAAACCTAACAAGGTTGAACACTAGGGTGCGCTCGCTTTTCAGTCCCAATCTACCTCTCAGCTTCACAGTGGTTCTCCGGCGGTCCTTATAAGGGAAACAAACAAACGCCCATGGTTTTGCCCAGGTTCAGGACACCTTGCGGTGTAAAACCCTACTCCTTCTTTGTGGTGGATTGGCCTCACGAGGAGGCTAAGTATGAACTAGTACAGTGGTGGGGTGGCCTCCCGAGTGCTCTTGGCAGTGATGAACTAGCTCTATTCTACCTGCCTTCTATGATGGGAGCTAGTGGCTATTTATAGGGTCCATGGTCCTCTTCCCTTATTGCACATGCGGGAAGGGATACACAACCACAAAATTTGAAAGGGGACAGGAGGTACATCTTATCCTGTCTAAATGTGGTCTTCGCCTACAAATCTTTGGCGTGTGACATGATGGTGGGATCGGCGATAACATCCGTCCTACCGAGCTTGTGGTCTCGGCCCTGTTACACCGGGAAGGAAACCTTTGGGGGAATTCCTTGGGAACCCCCGTATGTCCTTGTCTCCTCAGCAGTCTAGGGGGATGCCGCTTCTCCGGAGGTCTCGGTGTCGTTCTCCTCGTGAGGTAGGGGTTCCTGCGAGGGGCCTTCATTGAGGGGCTTCTTACTGGGCCGTACCGGGCCTTTGAGGTGGGTCACGTACTGGGCCGTAGGCTGGCAGGTCTGGGTACCCCCGGTCACAGGACGCCGACAGGGGGTCTTTTTATTTATTTTTTGTATTATGCGAGACTGGGAATCCTTTTCAGTAGCCTCTCTTTTGCAATGACAAGTGAATAAACACTCATCATGAGAACCACTCGCTTGGCATGGAAGATATCGACCGCCCCGATTGCTCCATGAGCGGTACGGGCACACAAAACGGATGTTTATTTGAAGGTTTTAGAGGTGGCACTAGCAAATTCACTTGGAATGGTAGCGAAATACCATATATAGGTAGGTATGGTGGACTGTCATGGAAGAAACTTGGCTCAAGCATTTGGATTGACAAGTAGTATCTCTACTTAGTATGAAGTTTTGGCTAGCAAAAGGTTCTAAACAAGCACCGCATGTTGGAGGATCCATAACAATATAACTTCTATGCAAATATACCCAAACATAACCATTATGTTGTCTTCCTTGTATAACTTCAACTATTTGATCAAGTTTGAAAATAGTTAATGGGTATTCACAATCATAAAAGGTGTCCAAGATAATATATTTGTATGTGCAAGTTCTCTTTCTTACACTAATCATTCATGAATTGCTCGTATGACCAATATTGTGATTGTCAAACTACAATACATTTTACTATCCAAACCAAATGAAAACCTACTACTAAGAATATAAAACATTGATAATTTCATATTTATGATATTTCATTCATTAACAATTTACTCTTAGGAAATAAGTGAAGCACAAGAGTAAACATCAAACTACACTCAAATAGATATAAGTGGAGATCAATGAGTAGTAAAACAATTAATTAGCTATGTGAGGACTCTCTCAATAAAGTTTTTTTGATCTGAGATTTATCTCAAAACATCAAAGAAAACGTTAATACACCCCAAGAATAGCACATATCATGTGGACAAAATAAAAATTTAGGCTCAACATAGGCTAACCGGTATTTGTTTGATGAAGAGAGGTGGGATGGATAGCATCCCCGAGCTTAGATGCTTGAGACTTTTTGAAATATTTACTCAGGGTGCCTTGGGCATCCCCAAGCTTGAGCTTTTGTATCTCGTTCAATCCTCTCATATCCTGCTTCACCTAAGTCTCAAAAACTTCATCCACACAAAACTTGAAAATAACTCGTGAGATAGATTAATGCATATAAGAATAAATTAACTCTTTATGTACTACCAAGATGAAGGGATCGATAGAAGAGACGTCTAGAGAGGGGGGGGGGTGAATAGACTACTTGCATGAATTAAAACCTAACCTTTTCCCATGTTAATTGGTTGGAAGATTTTAGCAATTATAGCAAGTCCAATGCACCCTACACATGCTAGTCACCAAGTTTGGCAGTGGAAAGTAAGACACACATATGTAAGAGAGTAGAGATAGGAAGATCAAATTCAATTGTAGACATGAAGATTTTTCCTATGGTTTCGATAGGTGGCACTATCGTACATCCACGTTTATGGAGTCTTCAACCCATGGAGGGTAGCGGTTGCGAGAGTCCACGAAGGGCTCCACCCATAAGAGTCCACGAAGTAGCAACCTTGACTATTCTATAATGACTTCCATCCACAAAGGACTGACCTCACTATGGGTAGATCTGCACGAAGTAGGTGATCTCCTTGCCCGTACAAACTTCTTGGTTCAACTCCACAACATGAAGTAGGAGGATCCCAAGCAATACCTAACAAATCTAGGAGGCACCACCCTCCAAAAGATAATAGGCTTGATAGTGATGATGAACTCCTTGGTCTTGTGCTTCAAGATGATAGACTCCTCAACACTCAAGCACTCTCTCATAGATTTGGCTTGGTAGAAGATATTTATTGGGTGGCAAGCAACTTCGGGAGGCTATAAGAAAGATCCATATGGTTGGAGTGGATGATCTTGATCTCAACACATGGGTAGGTGGTTCTCTCTCACAAATTTGGATACGTGAAGTGGGGAACTGTTCTGAGTGCTTCACTTGCGAGTGTGATGTGGTGGATGGGTATATATAGGGATCTCCAAAAACTATTACAACATTATTGACCAGCTCGATAAAATCGATGCACAACTCGGTTGTACCGATCTTTTCAAAATGTGGCAACTTTCGGAAACTCGGTGAGACCGATATAGTAATCTCGGTGGTACCGAAGTCAGGCTGAGGTAGTTTCCAGTACTCGGTGAGACTGAAACATATAACTCAGAAATTCTGATTCTGTGAAAACAACCAAAATAATCGTGGTCACTGATTCTCAGTTGCATCGATGTGAACTCGGTTGCACCAAAGAGCTAGGGTTTTTCTAGGGTTCTGTCATAGGTTTTGACTCGATGCAGCCGATACAGAATTCTTGGTGGCACCAATTTTGAGTGGTAGTATTTAGACAGAGTATTTTGTGGGAGAGCTTGTGGGTGTTTTTGGTGGCTAGCACTTGAGCACGTGGAGCAATTCGTTCACCAACAATCCTCACCCCCTTTTAACAGTATTGGCTTTCCTATGGATTCAAAGTGATTTCTCACAAAGAAAAGAGATTCTTCTAGATTTAAGATTTGCCAATCCATTCCTTGCATCTTGCGGTATCTCCTCACAATTTATAGCCATCCCATCATTGGACTTTTCCTGAAATACACTAGGTACAAAATTAGTCCAAGAGACAATGTATGTTGTCATGAATTATCAAAACCACCAAGGGAGCATATGTGCTTTCACAAGACAAGTTGCATAATAATTTTCAAACATTATATATTGTACACTATCATTTCCACAATTTATGTCTACCAATATAAGCCATGAAAACTCTAGGAGAAGTAGATAACAAAACTATGACAACAATCTGTCCAAACAAAACAGTCTGTAGCAATTAATTTAATACGTGTACCTATGTATTTCAAATAATTATGAAAAGTTAGTACATCATAATAAAATTTTATATCAACACTGTGTAAAAAGTTCATAAAGTTTGTTCATTCCAGTAAAATATGAAAATTCGAACACTACAGAAAACATTTCTCTTTTATACAGCACACATCAAACATGCAATGGAGGCATCGCAAGGTAATTCTTGGATTTTTAATTGAAAAATAAGATTATAAATAACATATAACATATAACATATAACAACAATAAATATTTACGATCCAAGCAAAGCACATATTATGTGGTGAATAAAAAATAGCTCCAAGGAAGATATACCTATAGTGTTGAAGTCGAAAGATGGGAAGCCTTCCGGGGCATTCCCAAGCCTAGATGCTTGAGTCTTCATTGAATATTACCTTGGGGGTTACTTTGGAATCCCCAATCTTAGGGTACTACCACTTCTAATTCTCCTCATATCGGTGTCTTACCCAAAACTTCAAAACTTCAATCAGACAAAACTTAACGGAACTTTGTGAGATGGGTTAGTGTAATAAAGATAGATCATTCTCTTAGGTAATGTCAAGACAAGATTCATAATTGTTCTAACATACCTACTATATTATACCATTCTTATAATTTATATCACTCAATATAAGCTATGGAAATACTAAAACAAGCAAACTATGCACGCAAAACAAAATCTGTCATAAACAGAAAAGTCTGTGAAGATCTCAATGAACACCATACTTCCATGACTCTAAAAATTCTTAAAACTATGTACAATGTAGAGAATTTTCTTGGAAATATTTTTTTATAAATTTCACAATTTTTTTACGCTCCCGTAAAATCAGAGAAATTCTGCACTAGAAGGAAAAGTTTCTATTTTTGCACAGAATCAAACAAACAAGTATCCACAGTATCCCAAAGGCTTTAGTTGGCACCTTATTTAACTAAAAGACAAAAAACATGATTACTATAGTAGATTAATCATGACAACACACAAAAATGGTAGGCATAAGTATTGGGTTGTCTCCCAACAAGCGTTTTTCTTTAATGCCTTTTCGCTAGGCATGCTGATTTCAATGATGCTCGTATATAAGTTAGTAATTGAAACACATTTAAGTATAACCCTATTCCTATGCATGGGGATTCTTCGATAAAATAAATTTATTGTAGCAAGAATCAACTTGCATAGGAAGGCAAAACAAGTGCAACTTCAAAACTTTAACACATAGAGAGGAAACTTGATATTATTGCAATTCCTACAAGCAAGTGTTCCTTCCTCATAATAATTTTAAGTAGCATAATGAAGGAATTCCATAATTAAACTGTCACATAAAGAATTATTTTCATGATGCACAAGCATAGAATTTTTATTACTACCCACACAAGCAAAATTATTCTCATTCAAAGTAGTGGGAGGAAACTCAAAAAAATAACTATCATGATATACTTGATTGATATAATCCAAAAGAAAATTAAAATAATGATGAGAAGTTCCATGGTTATCATTATTATTTATAGCATACATGTGATCACAATAATCATCATAGATAACAACTTTGTGGTCATAGTCAATTGAAACCTCTTCCAAAATAGTGGACTCATCACTAAATAAAGTCATAACCTCTCCAAATCGAGTTTAATCATTATTAAACTAAGATTCAACAACCCCCAAAATAGTGGGATCATTAGTACCTAGAGTTGAAACTCTTACAAACCCACTTTCATCAATATAATCATCATAAATAGGATTCATGCTTTCATCATAATAAATTTGTTCATCAAAACTTGGGGGACTAAAACTATTATCTTCATCAAACATAGCATCCCCAAGCTTGTGGCTTTGCATATCACTAGCATCATGGATATTCATATAATTTATACTAAAAATATGACTACCATGATCATCATTCAAGGAATTCTCATTAAGAATTTTTATAAATTCTTCCTCTAACAATTGAGCACAATTTTCCGAACCATCATTTTCACGAAAGACATTAAAAAGGCGAAGCAATTGAGGCAACCTAAATTCCATTTTTTTGTATTTTTCATTTATAAAATCAAACTAGTGAAAAACAAGAAACTAAAATATATAATTGAAAGATCTAAAGATATTCCTTCAAGCAAACACCTCCCCGGCAACGGTGCCAGAAAAGAGCTTGATGTCTACAACAAAACTTTATTCTTGTAGACGTTGTTGGGCCTCCAAGTGTAGACTTTTGTTGGACCGCAACAAATTTCCCTCAAGTGGATGACCTAAGGTTTATCAATCTGTGGGAGGTTTAGGATGAAGATGGTCTCTATCAAACAACCCTACAATCAAATACAAGAAATCTCTTGTGTCCCCAACACACTCAATACAATGGTAAATTGCATAGGTGCACTAGTTCGGCGAAGAGATGGTGATACAAGTGCAATACGAATAGTAGATATAGGATTTTGTAATCTGAAGATATAAAAACATCAAGGTAGAAAGTTGAAAATAGCAAGAAAAACATTGTATAAATGCTTTGAAATAAGGCCTAGAGTTCATACTTTCACTAGAGCAATCTCTCAACATTGCTAACATAATAGAATCATATGATCATCCCTCAACATGCGAAAAAGAATCACTCCAAAGTTCATAAATAGAAGAGAACATAAAATTAAATTGTTGTAGGTAGTAGAACCACTGCAATAATCCAGAGTAGAGCCGTGATGGAATTCGTCATTGAATGGACATTGACGCCTGATGAAGATATTCCAGGGACATCCCTCCACGACAAGGAAGCACTTCAAGAATGGATCATGTACTTTGATGGGGCTTTTTTGCTACAAGGCGTCATTGCTGGAGTTCTACTTGTCGCACCCAATGGAGAGCACCTCAAGTACGTGATCCAGATGCATTTCCCACAAGAGATATCAACCAACAACATAACTAAGTACGAGAGGTTGCTTGCCGGACGACGGATAGCAGCCGACCTTGGCATCAAGAAGTTTATAGCGCGCCAAGTTTACAAGGATTACTAGAGCCCTTTGATATGAGCATACGTCGATGAGGTGAGGAAGTTGGAGGAGCGTTTTGATGGTCTGTAGATGGAGCATGTCCCCGGGGAGGAGAATGATATTGCCGATGACTTGTCAAAACGATCCGCCCAGAAGCCCATGTGGAACCAGGCACCTTTGTACTCCGACTCATTCTGCCTTCCATCAAACCATCAGATCGGGAAGCCACGAAAAGAAAAGTCAACTATGGAAACTATTTCCCAGCAGAACCCCCATCGGCTGCCAAGAAAGTTTCCAGGAGCGACAAGAAACCTGTCAGGGAGCAGCAAGCTCTGGCAAACTCCCTGGTCTTTGATGTAGAAGCTAGTACTCCCACATCAGAGGAAACACATTTGGCCCTTGTCATCGATCCACATGCTCTGACATGGGCATGCCAGATTGTCCAATTCCTGCACACAAGAGACTTCCCCAAGGATCAAGAGGAAGCCGAAAGAGTAGCCCAACAGTCAAGTATGTACCAGTTCGTAGACAACGTTCTATATACAAGGAGACCAAACGAGGTGAAACTGAGGTCCATTTCCCGGGAGGAAGGAGAACAACTATTGGAAGAGATACATGGGGGATTTGTGGTTCACACATCGGGTCCTGGGCCCTTGTTGAGAAGGCATTCCGTCAAGGTTTCTGTTGTCCGACCGACCTCCAAGATGCCTTGGCGGTGGTGACAACGTGTGAAGCATGCCAGTACCATGCCAAGCAAATACATCAGACAGGACAAGTCCTTCAAACCATACCGCTCTCCTGTCCCTTCTCAGTATGGGGGCTCGACATGGCTGGCCCCTTCCCTCGCGCTGCCGGGGGATTCGAGTTCTTGTTCATCGCAATCAACAATTTCACGAAGTGGACAGGGGTGCAGCCAGTGCGAAAGGTAACAACATAAGCTGTGGTCATGCTTCTCAGAGGGATAGTTTGCCTATTCGGTGTACCCAATATGATCATCACCGACAACGACATTCAATTCGCCAGCAAAAGCTTCATGGAGTACTGCTAAGACGTCGACGCGAAAGTCTGCTTCGCGTCTTTCGCTCACCCAAGGAGCAATGACCAAGTAGAGAGGTCAAATGCTAAAGTGTTGTGGGGACTCAAGGAGAGAACTTGTGAAAAACCGCACAAAGATGGAAGGCGTTGGATTGAAGAACTGTAGGCCGTCCTTTGGTCGATCAGAACGACGCCAAATTGAGCCACCGAAGAAAGACCCTTCTCCCTAGTCTATGGTGCAGAAGAAATGGTCCCCATGAAACTCACATACGGATCACTGAGAGTGCATGCCTTTGACGAGGACCAGCAAGAGCGGCTCCGGCAGGACGATGCCACGCTCCTTGAGGAAGTCCGTCTCCAGGCCTCATTGCGTGCCACTCTGTAATGACAGGGCCCGCACCGCTACCATAGCCGCAAGGTGCGCTCTAGGAGCCTTAAGGAAGGTGACCTTGTTCTTCAACAAATTTAGACTGCGAAGGGATCCAACAAGTTGAAGCCGAAGTGGGAAGGCCCTTACCGGGTAGTACAAGTCACCAGGGCCGTAGCTGTCCGCCTGGAGATCGAAGAAGGCACCCAGGTGCAAAAATCGTGGAATATCGAGCATGTTTGCAAGTTCTACCCATGAGGCACGATTGTCGGGCCTCCCAGCAACCACTTTTGAACAAGTCTGCTGATAAGGCGTGTAATCCTTTGTACAAAGCTAGGTGATGACCATGTGCATAGTCAACAAAGCTAAGTATTCCGCAACCTTTTTTCAAATTACATATTTATGCTATGTGTATTGCATGAAATGTTGCGATGTCTTACTACTTCTGTAAAAGAGGCCACTTGAACAACCGAGTTTCCTAGCCTCCTTTATTTTCTCTTCTTTATTTTTCTCGAAAGGAAGGGAAGCCCCCCGCGTGCAAGTCTTCCCGGGGGAGTGATGGTATGGACACCTATGGACGCATTCAGAAGGCGATGACCTTGGAACGGGGGAAGCAACAAAACAAATCTAGGTAAAAACTTTCCCGAAAAGAACTTTTTGTTTCAAACCTCTTCTTCCATGCAAAGGTCCGCACATGCTTAAGAAAACTCGCACGCGGAAGGCCTTTGTTAGAATCGTTCCATGTTTGGGTGTTTTGAGCTCGTTCCAATACCTCGAGCAATTGCGATGAGGATAATAGGGCGGCCTTGCCAGCAACAACCTTGCTAGCAGGACACTAAGGAGTTATTCCTAAAGGCTTTTGCGGTAAGAGTTCGCGCATCGGCACACAACGCTAGGGACCTCTATGTCAGAATTGTTGTGTGCTAGGGTGTTTGGAGCTCGCTCAATACCCTTAGCAGTCGCGGCAAGGGTGACGAGACAGCCTCACCGATAGTAGCACCGCCGAGGAGATGCTAAGGGTTCATTTCTCGAAGGCATCGTCGATAAGGGCATGGGCTCATTCAAACGTTCCCGCAAGGCAAGAGAAGTAATAGGGCACGAGAGCGGTCTTGCATTAGAAGCGAAATGAACTTTCGTCAAGACGCAACTAAAATTATAAAGGCTATAAACATTTCAAGGAAAATTCCCAATATTTTTCTTTGATTCTTCGCAGGATTACACTGGGTACGATCTAAACACAAAAGGAGACCTGCCACTACTGATAGAGGCGGGGTCTCCATCTTTCGATCAGATGATAACTATTGATTTGGTGGACACGACTTTGATGATCCGACTACAAACGTGCATGACATTATGCCTTAGCAATCGCTAAACCAATCTCCAAGAGGTTATTGACCACGTCGCAGCACGATCAACCTGACCACGAAGGTCTATTCCTGCAAACAATCAAAGAAGAAGCAAGAATATGATAATGCAATCTGAATATTGCGAATATAGATGAAGTATTGATAATGGTGGGGTTCCTAAAGCGGTCTTGGTCTGGTCGTTGGACACAAACGAAGTACACGAAGTTGCAATGGCTAACTTTTAACTAAACAAAACCCAAAGGAAAAGCTACTAGATTGATCAACTTATATAGGAGCAAGGGGTGGCGGCCAAGGAGGTGGGAGAACGTCCCAAGACAACATAAAACTAACCCTAGGTCGTACAAGGCCCATGGGCCCAAGTGGAGGTGATGCAACACCTTTCGACTTGTAGTTTGACTCGGATTTTGCTGCAACGTCATATTGTTTCGTCAATATCTTCACGATCCAGATGAATTTTAAGGTGACTCCAACTAGGCTGGAAGGCATAGGAAATCTAGTTCCAGCAAAAAAGAATCACCCAATTCCGAGGCCGTATGAAAAAGTTGTTGGCGTTTTGAGACAGGTATGTCTATGCAGACCGAATCTGAGTCCAGAACGTGAGAGACTTGGACTCTATCTTCTCTTGGGCTAAAAGTGACGTGAGAGAACTTATTGAACAACACCTAATTCTTTCCTTTGACATTAAAGGACCTCTTGAATAGCATCTAACCATTTCGTCTTCCTTTGTCATCACACGTGGTTCATACAAGTGTTCGACCATTCTGTATTTAGGCATAAAATACAAATAGGTAAAGTATTTTTGTTCTGGATAACAAAAATAAATTATTGCTTAATTATTATAAGAAATCACCTCACAAATACGCATGTATGCAACATTTTTGGTTGTATCGAAGGTAGTCATGTCCTCATCATCCTCTCCTTTATGAAAACAAAGCTGTCCTCGATGTTGCTTAATCTGAAATGTGGCTACCAAAAGAGAAAAGCCGTACACACTGTGTATGTATTTATCATCCATTTTTATTGTTCTCAGTTGTGACACATGTGACACATATATGCAAGGGCACTCATCACATGGCATGAAATATGAATCCAAAAAATCATGACAAGAAGTAGAAGGCATGACAATATTACAAATCAGTTTGCACATGTAAGTGAAGTCCTTATTCATATCAAAAGATTCATAATGTTCATCATTAAACCATCCCAATATTGGTAGATAAACATGAATCGTTTCAAACTTAGATGCTACAACATGCTTAAATAAGCAAACATGGAACATGTCATTTGATATAGAATTATCACCAAGATTGGAGGTCATATCAAAATGATTAAACACCGACAGAATTATTTTCAAACATATTTGACCCAAATTTGATTGATTTCCTGATTCACATGGTTCTTGCTCATCAATAGTTAATTCAATGGGTGCACTCACAATTGCTGATATTGTAGTTATTTGATCACATGACGAAGTAAAATCATGAACACAGTCCTCTAAATTAGGTGGTGTGATCAAAGTAATGTGTAGCTCATCACAAGGTACATTGGAATTGACAAGGCATTCAACATACTCATGTGGAAGTGGAAGATCAATACCTTTGCCATTACCTCTTATGATCAACTCACATGATGTAGGCACTCTCGATGGTGCCGTGTTACATGGTGAAGGTGATGTAGCTCTCACAAGAATTGATGTGGTTGTCACAATACACCTAGTAGTTGAAGGAACAACTGTATCCAATCTTGGAATGTGCACCTTGCGCTCTATTTCCTTTTGGGCAACATGTTGATTTATTTCATGTTCAGCTTTGCAAGCAAGACGAAATAAATGATCCATAGAATAACACTTTTCATGAATTAGTATCTCCTTAATATCACGGTTTAATCCTCCCCAAAATCTATCCATAAAATCTTCTTCAGTTTCTTCTAATGAGGAATGCAACAAGGTCATTTGTAATCATCATAATATTTCATTACGGTGTCACTACCTTGTTTTAAATATTGTAACTTTTTAATCTTGTCACGAGTATAATAAGCAGGAAAGAATGTGTGTCTCATGGAAAGTTTCAAATCATCCCAAGTAGTAGGTATAATATCTTTTTGGAACCGACAATATACGCTCCACCAAACTACAGCATAACCAGTGAAAGAACCAACTGCGACCTTAACTTTCTTATGTGCAGCAAAATTATAGGAAGCAAATATTTCATTTATTTCGAACTCCCACTCAATATATAAAGCAGGTCTAAATCGGCAACTAAATGGAGGTATAGATACATTAACCTGATCATGTCCATTTGGATCTCTTTGCATCTCTCGTATCGGTTTTGTGGTGGCACGTCTCCCACGATCGAAGAAGCCCATGAACTGACAACTCTGGATCCTGTGAGGACTAGTAGAAACAAGAAAAAAAGATCCAAGCATATTGTTCCTATGAACTATTGGGATGTGGTGGTAAAATGCTCACAATAAAGAAAATATCAATGTCTTACAAATTCTTACCATGCAGCAGGTGGCGACCGGCAACCGACGGTGTCAATATCTCCAAAGATTGGATAAATCGATTATCAAGTGAACGTATGTATACACGATGTAGAAATATGTTGAGCTTGGAAGGCTTAATATATGGTAGCAAAAGATTAGCAATAATCAATTCAGAGATGCAATGTTGAATAAACGCTCAACGACGGTATTGTGCTGGTCCTAGGCTAGACCGTACTAGAGATGCGAGCCTAGAACACTAATGGAGTCATGGCGTAGGACAGATAGCAGCAAGGGATGATATGAATTAGCTATCGACAGCAAGATATAAGTGAAGATCACAATGGCAGTAAAGACAATGATGATAAATGACCGACAATCAAGATATACAAAACTCTCTCTGCAGCTTTCCTCCAGAAAATATTATGTGAAATTTCTGTTATTTTTTCTCAAGAATTCTACTGACTCAAGCTTTCGTATGCAAAAAGAATCACTCAATTCCGAGTTCGTATGAGGAAGATACACTTGTTTTACTGAACACTACGCAAAACAGATTTCAGTCCGAATTCACATACGAGATTGAGTCTAGGTAGATTCGAAATTTGTTATTTTTTCTCTTCTCTCTATGTTTTTTCTTCTCTCACTTTTTTTCTTTTTTTTTTCTATCTCACTTTTTTTACTATCCAACAAATTAGATAAGATGTAGATTGGATCAAGCGTACATGTGAACGACCTCAAGTGTGATAATGACAATGAACAATGGTAGCATGTGGTGTAAATTGATGGATGGTGGTGGGTGACAACGAAAGGGATGACGCTGGCGTGGTGGTGGTATATGGCAGCAGCAATGAAGATAGTGCAACGCCGGCGTGACAAGTTGTGAATAGAACTCGAAACTTTAAAAGACTAGACGCTAAGACCAGCAACTCGACACGACGATGCAACCGATAATTCAACTATGCAAGCACTGAAAAGAAAATTGCAAAGGCTCAGACTGGCTTGGAGAAAATATGAATAGATCTAACTTTTTTGTGGCTTTCTTTTGGGCAATAGGTAAGGAAAATATATCTATTCTACGAATAACTAGAAATTCTCACCGAGCAACCTGAAAACTGATACCACTTGATAAAAGCTAGGGTCCCGATCTTTCAATGAGATGATAACTATCGATTTGGTGGAGACGAGTTTGACGATCCGACTATAAATGTGCATGACGTTGTGCCTTAGCAATCACTAAACCAATCTCCAAGAGGTTATTGACCACGCCGGAGCATGATCAACCTGACCATGAAGGTCTATTCCTGCGAACAATCGAAGAACAAGCAAGAATATGATAATGTAATCTGAATATTGCGAGCATATATTAAGTATTGATAATGGTGGGTTTCCGAAAGCGGTCTTGGTCTGGTCGTTGGACACAAACGAAGTACACGAAGTTGCAATGGCTAACTTTTAACTAAATAAAATCCAAAGGAAAAGCTACTAGATTGATCTACTTATATAGGAGCAAGGGATGGCGGCCAAGGAGGTGGGAGGATGTCCCAAGACATCCTAAAACCAACCCTAGGTCGTACAAGGCCCATGGGCCCAAGTGGAGGTGATGTAACACCTTTGGACTTCTAGTTTGACTCAGATTCTGCTGCAACATCAGATTGTTTTGTTGATATCTTTGCGATCCAGACGAATTTTAAGGTGATTCCAACAGGGCTGGAACACATAGGACATCTAGTTTCCAGCAAAAAAAGAATCACCCAATTCAGAGTCTATATGGAAATGTTGTTGGCGTTTTGAGACAGGTGTGTCTGTGCAGACCGAATCTGAGTCCAGAACGTGAGAGACTTGGACTCTATCTTCTCTTGGGCTAAAAGTGACGTGAGAGAACTTATTGAACAACACCTAATTTTTTCATTTGACATTAGAGGATCTCTTGAATAGCATCCAACCATTTTGTCTTCCTTTGTCATCACACGTGGTTCATACAAGTGTTCGACCATTCTGCATTTAGGCATAAAATACAAATAGGTGAAGTATTTTTGTTCCAGATAACATAAATAAATTGTTGCATAATCCTTATAAGAAATCACCTCACAAATATGCATGTATGAAACATTTTTGGTAATATCGAAGGTAGTCATGTCCTCATCAACTACGATGTGGAAATTGATCCGGAAACAAGGTATCATGGATGGAGCCTCGTTTTTGGACCAACCACCCCATCGCCAGGGCCTAACTAACCCATCGGGTGTGCCTAAGCAGAGTCCTTCTTGATGCCGAAGACGCTGACATCTTCATCACTGTCGCTAGACGAGTCAAAGTTGTTTCCGCTCGAGCTCTACGCGCACGACTCCAGACGGACATCGGAAGCCCTAAAGAACTTCACGAAGAGGGTGTCGGAGTCGTCAAACTGGAACTGGAGGAGCTGCCCAGATTCAAGAGTGCGTGTGCGGGTGAACGACTTCCACCCCGTATTAGGAACATGGCACTTCCAGGGAGAGGTCAACCGCCACCCACATGGGCCCTTAGCAGCATCCGTCCACCCAGAGCCACAGATCTCAGGGACGACTGCCTTCCATGGCTCGCACGAAAAGGTCAGTAGACGTAGCCAGCTCTGATGCTGCCGAGCGAGCACCACGACAAACTCATGCATCTCCTCCCTCACATGCGTCCCCGTGGGGGCTACGGAGGAGGCGCGCCACCTTGATCACCCCGGCTCGATGAGGCCATCCTTCCACACCCCCTGGACGCCATCCCTCCACGGGAGCCGAAGCTGGCCTTGCCGCCATCACCACAATTCACATCGGGCTCTGGGAGCGCCTCTTGCCATGGCGCGAGACCCACGGGCATGACCCCGACCCCTCACCATCCTGACGATAGTGCGCTGGAGAAGACCACTGAGTAAGGAAGGAGACGTTGGTCGACACACTGGTGAGGGAGGGCGTGGATGAGCAACACTCTCCTCGACCCCCTGTTTATAGGGCCGGGGATGAGGAGGGGCTGGCTCTTCATGATCCGAGTCGAACACGCACTGGTGCATGCTTAACACCAGCGGCCGCCTCTCTCAGCCAATGCTGGAGCCCCATATGCGACACGCGTCATTAAGAGCGCACTAAAGGGCAAAAGGGGAGGTGATGGACTTCAACGCAAGAGGCGAGTGGGCAGCGCCGCCTGATACGTCTCCAACATATCTATAATTTTTTATTGTTCCATGCTGTTATATTATCAATTTTGGATGTTTTATAATCATTTTATAGCAACTTTATATCATTTTTTGGTACTAACCTATTGACATAGTGCCAAGTGCGAGGTGCTATTTTTTGCTTGTTTTTACTTCGCGAAATATCAATACCAAACGAAGCCCAAACACCGTGAATATTTTTGGAGATTTTTTTGGGATAGAAGAGACCTGGAGGACCAAACAAGTGCCGGAGAGGAGGTATGAGGAGGCCACAACCCATTAGGACGCGCCAGATGGGGGCTGTTCCCTCCTCAGGACGCCTCTCCACTCCCTATCTGCTCTATAAGTACCCAAATATTCCCAAAACCCTAGGGGAGTCAATGAAACACAATCCTGCCACCGGAAGTTCCAGAACCATGAGATCCGGAAGTTCCAGAACTGCGAGATCCAAGCTAACACCATCAAGGAGGGGTGCATCATCTTCATGGGTGCCTATCCGATGATGCGTGAGTAGCCAACCATAGACCTATGGGTACATATGCAGTAGCTAGATGGCTTCCTCTCTCTTTTGATTCTCAATACAATGGTCTCTTGGAGATCTATTTGATGTAATGACATTTTGCGGTGTGTTTGTTAGGATCCGATGAATTTTGAGTTCATGATCAGTTTCTATCCATGAATATTATTTGAGTCTTCTTTGATCTCTTATATGCATGATTACTTATAGCCTCATATTTCTTCTTCGAATATTTGGTTTAGTTAGGCCAGCTAGATCTAGTTTTCTTGCCATGGGAAGAGGTGCTTTGTGTCCTTTCCCAGTGACAGAACGGACAGCGAGGCACGCATGTATCATTGCTATTAAGGATATAAATATGGGTTCTATTCCTACATGAATTACTCTGTTTCTCCATGAACTTAATACACTAGATGCATGCTGGATAGTGGTCGATGTGTGGAGTAATAGTAGTAGATGCATAATCGTTTTGGCCTACTTATCTTAGGCATGATGCCTATATAATGATCATTACCTTGGATATCCTCATGATTATTTGATCATCTATCAATTGCCCAACAATATTTTGTTTACCCACCATGTGCTATGCTCATGAGAGAAGCCACTAGTGAAACCTACGAGCCCCGGGTCTACTTTTCCAACATATTGCTTTCCAATCTATATTTTTACCGCTTTTGTTTTGAGATCTATTATTCAAAAAACCCTAAAATAATTTGCTGCAATTTTTATTTCCTTCTTTTATTTTGTGTTCTTGTGAGACTTATTTACCCAATCTATTACAATCTAATCCATATTTTTACCGTTGAGAGATTGACAACCTCTCTTATGCATCGAGTTGCAAGTACTTGTTCTTTGTGCGCATGTACCGTTTACAAAACGTTGCATGGTATTCCTCCTAGGATCGATACCCTGGTTTCATAACCAAGGGAAATACTTATCGTAGCTATGCTAAATGATCTCTTACTCTTTGGGGAAATACCGGCACAGTCTGTAGCCACATCACCGCCAGGATCTTTCCTTCCCTATAAGGAAGACTCTTGGAATGGCTGTCGACCAATGCGACCGTTTGCTGCCAGGCGTATTGCTTGTGCTACCGCCCCACTCCACCAATACCGTGCCCTGCTTGAAGGACACGTGTCACACGTGGCGCTCCGTCTAGATTGGTGTGGTGCGACCTTTCGAGCGCGACTCCTCGAGACAACCACCTCGCTCCACCACTCCCATGACCCACAGTCAATGCAAGATGTGGGAGGAGCAGTGAAAATCTTCATAACCATAGAAAATTATGGCCGCGTGTGCCTATGTACTATTTTCTGGGCCTAGCCCAACAGCGTCACAGACTCATGTATGACCCAGGCCCGGGAGCTACTATCGATGCACTAAGAAATGGGGTCCTTAGTCCCCAGACTTGTGCACAGACGACCATAGCCTCCGACATGGCAAGACTTGGTCGGGCAACGAAACACTACCAAGCAACCCCGAGCCAAGGATAAGACGACCGACAAGCCTCCTTGGTAGTCGAGAAGGTCCAACTAAGAGCACTGCAAGCGCCTTCTCGGCAAGACCTCTGCCCAGCATGCCGTCGCCCCACCTCAACGGGCGGGCAAACGGTTAGGTTGAGTTGGTCAGGGCACGTGTCGGCTGGACAGAATTACCGCAACTTTAGTGACACCCGTCCTATGGCGTGGCAAGCGAATTAGAGGTAGTTGGTCGAATGGCACGAAAGGAGAGGCTATTCTTGCCGGGTGACACCGCCGGTGTGCCACCTCATGGTGCATTCAATGCACATGTCTTACTCAGTCAGAGTTAGGTATTTTACACTCTAGCTCCTACCACTGTCTTGGGTAGTGATAGTGCGCACTATTGCCCCATGTAATTAGTATCTTAGCGATTGTGGTAACCCCTTGAACAATAAGAGGAGGCCCGTGGATACCTTTAGAAAGGTCGACTCTCTGTTCATTGTACACGTGTAGCCGCAACACCCTAGAGCATCTCTTGCTGGGTGACACAACTCCTGCACTGTGAACAACTCAATAAACCATCACACATGACAGGGGGTATTATGCTTCTGAGCGGCCCAAACCTATCTAAACCCCTCATGCACGTAGCTCAAGATGGTGCTCTTTGTGTAGCTCAATTCCCCTCGATCGAACCATAGAAAGGGGCCTTGCCGATCCCATATATTGTCGTACCCCTACAATAGTGCTTCAACAATTAGCTAAGATAGATAGTCAAGTTTTTAAGTACGATAACGCAGAACCATACACACAAGTAGCTGACCGAGCTAGTAGTATTGTAGAACCAACAACATAGCTAGCTAACTGACACTATCCTATTACATATTGGCATAAGGATCATTAACCTATTTCTTTGACGTATCCGCGAGAGACACATGACCGTCAGCATCAAGCCCCTGCTTCCGAAGGCGAGCTTTTATATCCTCCTAGGAGGTTGGTGCGCAACCGTCGAAAACCCCGGCATGGTCGATGACATCCTTGTTGAGGATGGTAGAAAACTTCATCTAGATGCGTCTGAACTCATCTCTGTTATTTCCTGGTCTAATTTCCTCCATTTTCTTCCCCATACGATGACGTCTAAGTTATTTTTAAGGTGTTCTCCCTCCCGTATATACTCCTCCATGTGGTGGCCGGCGTCGTAGCCGTCTATATCACTATTGACCGCTTTAAATTTGTCAAACTTCTGATATCCCTCTCTGATCACTCCTTCCCATCCGGTATACTCAATGAGTGCTTCATATAGGACCTTCTTGATGCCTGTATAGTATTTTTTCACTTTCCTCATCGAATCCAAGAAATAAGTTTCGGCAAACTTCGGGGTAACAATGACGAGGACACAATGTTCTCTACATAAAAATTCAAGTTAATGGTTTTACGTGGAAGCATGCATAACAAGATTTTACGAAGCAAGTATAAAATATAGCTATACAAAATGGTTTACTTTGGATAGTAGGGCACAGGAAGGCATTCTTTTCCATGTTGGCGTTCATGAAGTCTGTCAAATACTTCTGTATAGCTTGTCGGCGCATAGGGTGATTGTCGTTGGTCTCATGTAAGAGGTACGTGTCCGCTACTGATACGTCTCCAACGTATAGATAATTTATGAAGTATTATGCCATATTCACCTATGTTTCAAAAACTTTTATATGTTTTTGATGCACTTTATATGATTTATTTAGAACTAACCCGGACTGACGATGTTTTCAGCAGAACTACCGTGGTGTTGTTTTTTGTGGAGAAATAAAAGTTCTCCAAATGCAACGAAACTTTTTGACGATTTTTCTAGAAAAAAGAGGCACTAGAAGCTTCGTGGGAGGTCTAGAAGATCCACGAGGTGGTCACAACCCACAAGGGCATGCCGCCCCCCTCTAGCTTGCACTAGTGTCTCGTGGTCCACTCGTGGCCCATCTTCGCGTGGAACTGATGCCCCAAAATCCTATATATTCAGAAACCACCAGAAATAACCCTAGATCACAAGTTTCGCCGCCGCAAGCCTCTATAGCCACGAAAAACCAATCTAGAACCCATTCTGGCACCCTACGGGAGGGGGAAATCATCACCGTAGGTCATCTTCATCATCCTATGGTCTCCATGATGAGGAGGGAGTAGTCCACCCTCGGGGATGAGGGTTCGTCCCAGTATCTATGTGTTTAATCTCTCTCTCTCTCGTGTTCATGATTTGGCACGCTCTTGATGTATCGCGGGCTTTGTTAATATAGTTGGATCATATAGTGTTTTCCCCTCTCTATCTTGTTATGATGAATTGAGTTTTCCCTTTGAGATTTTTTTATTACCGTATTAAATACTTTTATGGATTTGAGAGAACTTGATGCATTCCTTGCATGCGGATACTCGTAGTGACATTGGGGTATTCAAGTGATTCACTTGATATATGTTATGGCATCAACTTGCAGATTCCGATGACCTTGGGGATCTATGCATAGGGGTTGATTGCACGTTTTCATAATTTGTTCTCCGATAGAAATCTTGGGGAACTCTTTGAAGTTCTTTGTGTTTGATTGAGCATTATGAATCTGAAATAGTTTGATGTGTATCGTATAATTAACTTATGGTTACTTGTGGTGACATTGGAGTATCTACATGACATTAGAGTTGGTTGATGTGTATCATATGGTGTTATTCTATTACGTACTCTTAGATAGATAGATCGGAAAGGATAAATTGGTGCTATTTTATTATGAACTCTTAAATAGATTGATCAGAAAGGATAAATTTAAGGTGATTTCGTACCCTACAAAAAATGTCTTCTTATGTTCTCCGCAAGACAAGAATTTTGGAGTCATTCTTCGTTGCACGTTGAGGGACGGTTATGTGATCCAATTATATTAGCATTGTTGAGATATTGCACTAGCGAAAGTACGGACCATAGGCCTTATTTCCAAGCATTTATAGAATGTTTTGCTCGTTTTTTACCACTTGTTACTTTGCTATTTTTATATTTTATGATTACAAAAACCTATTTCTATCATCCATATTGCACTTGCATCACCATCTATTCGCCGAACTAGTGCACCTATACAATTTTCCATTGTATTGGCTGTGTTGGGAACACAAGAGATTTCTTGAATTTGATTGCAGTGTTGTTTGAGAGAGACCATCTTCATCCTAAACCTCCCATGAATTGATAAACCTTAGGTCATCCACTTGAGATAAAATTGCTACCGTCCTAGAAAGCTCTACGTTTGGAGGCCCAGCATAGTCTACAAGAATAAAGTTGCGTAGTAGACATCAAACTCTTTTCTGGCGCCATTGCCAGGGAGGTGAGTGCTTGAAGGTACACCTTTAGATCTTGCAATTTTTTTATTTTCTTGTTTTTTCACTAATTTGGTTTTATAAAATGACACTACAAAAATGGAGTTTGGGTTGAATCATTTTTTTGGTCTTTATAATGTCTTTCGTGAAAATAAGGATTTAGAAAATTGTGCTCAATTGGCTGAGGAAGAAATTATGAAAATACTTGATGAGAATTACTTGAATGATGAGCATGATATAAATATTGTTAGTATGATTTCTCTAATTATTCATGGTGCTAATAATATGCATAGCCACAATCTTGGGGATGCTATGTTTGATGAATATGATATTTCTAGTCCGCCAAGTTTTAATGAGCAAAACTATTATGATGATAGCATGCCTCCTATGTATGATGATTATTGTGATGACATGTATGATATAAAGAGTAATGACAACCATGAAACTTGTTATCATGATTTTAATATTCAAAGTGGTCATGCCAATAAAGTACCTCATGATAGTTATTTCATTGAGTTTGCTCCCACTATCATGGATGAGAATAAGTTTGGTTTGTGGAGAGTGATAAGTTTTCTATGCTTGTAGATCTTGAAAAGAATGTTGTATGTGATATTTATATTGTTGAATTCCTTAATGATGCTACTAATGCTACTGAAAATTATTATGAGGGAGGAACATATGCTTGTAGGAATTGCAATATTATCAGTTTTCCTCTCTATGTGCTCAAATTTTGAAGTTGCACTTGTTTTGCCTTCCTATACTAGTTGATTCTTGCTCCCATAAATTGATTGCTCAAAAAATCCCTATGCATATGAAGTGAGTTGGACTTAAATGTGCTTGTCATGTGATTCATGATGCTATCTTGCATTTTCAACTTTTATTCCTATACGAGCATCATTGAAATCATCATGCCTAGCTAAAAGGCATTAAAGAAAAGGGATTGTTAGGAGACAACCCAACACTCTTACTTTCTATTTTTTGTATTAACATGAATAAGCTACTGCAGTAATCATTTTTTGTGTCTTTTATTTCCATAAAGTGCCAAGTAAAGCCTTTGGGATAGTGTGGAAACTTGTTTGTTTGATTCTATGAAAAAATAGAAAGTTTTGCCTCCAGTATATGAATTATCTTATTTTACTGGAGCATCAAAAAAATCTGAAATTTTTACAAAACAATTCTATGCGAATTCTATGAGCTTTGATAACTTTTCAGAATTTTAGAGCCTGGTAAGTATGGTGTTCATTCATATCTTCATAGAATGTTCTGCTTTTGATAAATTCTGTTTTGCATGCATATTTGCTTGTTTTAGTGTTCTAGTAGCTTATATTGAGTAATATAAATTATGATAATGATATAATATAGTAGGTATCATGTGGGAATAATTATGAATGTTGTCTTAATAGTACCTAAGTGAATGATCTATATTTACTATACTAACCCATCTCACGAAGTTCCATTAAGTTTTGTGTGATTGAAGTTTTCAAGTTTTTGGTGAGATACCAATATGAGGTGAACACGGAGAATCAAGGACATAAGATTGGGGAGGCATAAGGAACCCCCAAGGTAATATCCAAGGAACACTCAAGCGTATAAGCCTGGGGATGCCCCGGAAGGCATCCCCTCTTTCGTCTCCAGCATTATTGGTATAGCTTACTTGAAGTTATATTTTTATTCGTCACATGATATGTGTTTTTCTTGGAACATTATTATAATTTGTTCTTATATTTTATATGATATTTATAATCTTGTTTTTCATTGAAAAGTTCCAGGAATTGCGTCTTAGGATGTTCGAGTTACATGTTTGATATGTGCTATGTAAAAATGGAAACATTTGCTGTGGTGATTGAATTTTCATATTTTACAGGAACATGAAAAGTTTCGGAAAATTTTACACAGACTTTTAATATAAATTATTTTTAACTTACTAAATTTTCATAATTTATTTAGTTATAGAAGTACACTGTTTTCCTAAATTGCTACAGACTGTTCTGTTTGGACAGATTGCTCTCATAGTTTTGGTATCTACTTATCCTATACTTTTCATACCATATATTGGTAGATATAAATTTTGGAAATGATAGTAAACAATAGATGATGTTTTAAAATTATTGTGCAGCTTCTCTGAGCAGTACATGAATTGTTGATTTGTTTTTATGTGTCCTAACCTATCTCATGAGTTTTTTTTCAAGTTTTTTGTGGATGAAGTTTTTTAAGATTTAGGGAGACCGTGATATAAAAGGAATTAAGGAGAAACAAAAGCTCAATCTTAGGGATTTGCAAGGAATACCAAGATACTATTTCAAGAAGTTTCAAGCATCTAAGCTTGGGGATGCTATGCATCCCATCTCTCTCCATCAACAATTATCGGTTAGCCTATGTTGAGCCAAAAATTTTATTTGTCCACATGATGTGTGATATTCTCGGAGTGCTATTTTTGTTTTGCTTGATGTTTCAATAAAATTATCAAATCTGAAAATCTTTATTGAGAGAGAGTCCTCACATAGCTATTTTATTATTTCACTACTCATTAATCTTCACTTATATCTTTTGAGAGTAGTTTGATGTTTACTCTTGTGCTTCACTTATATCCGGAGAGAAAATTTTGAATGAATTGAATATCATAAATCTGAAATTATCAATGTGCTTTATGCTTAGTATTAGCTTCACATCTGGTTTATAAAGTAAAATGTATTGAACTTTGTTAGTCATCAAATTGGTCATACAAGCAATTCATGAATGATTAGTATAAGGAAGAGAACTTTCATATACAAATATATTATCTTGGACATCTTATATGATTGTGAATGCCCATTAATTATTTTCAAACTTGAGAAAATTAGTTGAAGTTGGACAAGGAAGATAATGTAATGAGTTATGGTTGTTTATATTTGCATAGAAGTTATATTGTTATGGATCCTCCAACATGTGGTGCTTGTTTAGAACCTTTTGCTAGCCAATACTTCGTACTAAGTAGAGATACTACTTGTGCATCCAAATCCTTGAGAAAATTTTCTTCCATGAGAGTCCATCATACCTACCTATATATGGTATTTCACTACCATTCCAAGTAAATTTGCATGTGCCACCTCTAAACATTCAAATAAACATCCGTTTTGTGTGCTCGTACCTCTCATGGAGCGATGGGGCGATCATTATCTTCCATGCTAAGAGAGTTATTCTCAAGATGAGTTTTTATTCACTTGTGATTGCATGAGACAGGCTGGTAAAAAGGATTCCCAGTCATGCATAACAAAATATAAATAAACAAAAACTCCCCCTAGAAAGTTGATTGTTTGGAGGGCAAGCGTTGATTCGGCTAGCCATGGAATGTGTTTGAATGGTGGAGGGGTGGGGGTAAAAATTTAAATTCTATTAGGGAACCGCCAATAATGTGATTAGCATGGAAGATATTGAATACGTTGTTGTGACATTGACATGAAAGGTACACCACTCAAAATTACATATTCATATCTATTTTAAACAATGAGCTCTAGCACATACACAAATCCCTGTTTCCCTCTGTGAAGGGACAATCTATTTACTTTCATGTTATTTACTTCTCATGTTGAGCCAACTTCTTATTCCAACCTACTTCTATTACTTGGCAAGAATCATGTGGAGGGTAAAGATCCAAACATATATACGGACTCAAATATATTTGATCACAATCATTATTGTTGACAATTATCTTTATGATAAGTATGTTGGGAGGCGAAACAGTAAGCCCCTATATTTATGTGTGTTCCATGGATGTTGTTTGTTCTAAAAATATGCTTTGACTACTAGCAATCATACAAGACTATATGATGATTGAGTATGTGGAGCTCTTACTTAGACTTTGTTGAGAATAAGTTGAATTGCAATTGTTTGGTGACTAAGATCATAGGTTCTTAAATTTCAAGGTAATTCATTGTTTGAACCATAATATGTGAACTGGTTGCTACTTTATCATGATGAGTTTCATGAGAAAGAGTTGTTGTTATGATGCTAGGAAAAGTGGTTGAAATTTTCATTGATCGAACTTATGCACTATGCTAGCATTCAAACTTCATAAATTATTTCTTTTATCACTTACCTACTCGAGGATGAGTAGGAATTAAGCTTGGGGATGATGATATGTCTCCAACGTATCGATAATTTAGGAAGTATTCATGCCATATTCACCTATGTTTACAATACTTTTATATGGTTTAGATGCACTTTATATGATTTATTTAGAACCAACCCGGACTAACACTATTTTGAGCAGAACTACCGTGGTGTTTTTTTTGGAGAAATAAAAGTTCTCTAAATGCAATGAAACTTTTTGATGATTTTTTTGGAAAAAACAAAGGCACTAGAAGCTTCGTGGGAGGGCCAGAAGAGCCACGAGGTGGGCACAACCCACCAGGGTGCGCCAGCCCCCTCTAGCTTGTGCTGGTGTCTTGTGGTCCACTTGTGGCCCATCTTTGGATGAAATCGATGCCCGAAAATACTGTATATTCAGAAACCACTAGAAATAACCCTAGATCAGAAGTTACGCCGCCGTAAGCCTCTGTATTCACGAAAAACCAATCGAGAACCCATTCTAGCACCCTGCCTGAGGGGGAAATCATCACTGGAGGCCATCTTCATCATCGCTATGGCGCTAAGATGAGGAGGGAGTAGTCCACCCTCGGGGTTGAGGGTTTGTACCACTAGCTATGTGTTTAATCTCTCTCTCTGTCTATCGTATTCTTGATTTCGCACGATCTTGATGCATCACTGGCTTTGTTAATATAGTTGGATCATATGGTGTTTCCCCTGTCGGTGCATGACACCTATAGGACCGCGAGGATCCCTTTGTGGTTCGGTGGGGAGAATTTATGCGCAAAGAGAAGATCAAATGAACGACGTCAGGGGAGATTTTTACCCAGGTTCAGGCCATTGAGGAGCATAAAACCCTACTCATGCTTCGATGTATTATGGGTGTTTTAGGGTTCCATCTACAAGAGCGCTTTGACCAGCTGGTACGCGCATGAGCCAGAAGGAGGGAGCAAAAAAGTCCTCTCTCGTAATGCCTTGGGCCTCCTTTTATATCACCAAGGGGATCCCAACAGTGGCGTACAGTGTGTTCATGAGGTGCACAGTGCTACAATGTTATCATACCTAACACTGGTGGAGTGGGACAAATGCATTTAATGCTCTGTGGTCATTTTATCGCGACAGATGCCATAGGGTGGCTTATCGTGGGTGTTGGGGCCGGAGGACACCGACGGGATCCGGGTGCGAGATGCGACACAAGCAGTGGAGACACATGATGTACCCAGGTTTAGGGCACTTCGAGAGAGGTAACACCCCTAGTCCTGCTAGGTTTAGTTGGATGGGCGAATATGTATACAAGGGTGCTCCTGGAGCTGTGTTTGGAGGAGGAAGAAGGAGCACCCGACTCGTCTTCCTCCACTGCTAGAGGGGGCGTGAGAGCTCCGTGTGTGTGTGTGGGTGATTATCCGTCCCCGTTGCATGGGGGGCTCGGGGGGGGGGGGGGGGGTTATAGGCCAACCCCCCGGCTCTTATAATATGTTCTAAGTACATAGGTGGGGGGACCCGGCTGGCAGCCTCTCCGCCTGCCTAGGGGGTCCCGCCGTTCGCGTGGTCTCATCACTTGTAGGGGCCACCGGCTAAGCAGTCCCATCTCCTGCTGGGGCCTGCCAGCCGGCTCGACGATTGGCCCTCGCCCACCTGCCTCGGCACGGGCCGCTGGGTTGGCGTCGCCTAGTGCCAGCCGACCGAAGTCTCTGGTACGGCCGGCGGCACTATAGCCACGCCGAGACAGGTAATCGAGTGGGCGAGGGCATGTCGACACTATTCCCTCGCCTGGTCGCGCTCGACGAGGTCAGCAGCCTAGACAGCCGGACCGTAGCCGCGCTCAGCAGTGTGTTAGTGGCCACGGTAACCACAGGGCCGCTCGTCGTGCCGGTCGCGTCATGTCGCCGTACCCACGCGCAGAAGGACGGGATGTCACATGTCCGTCCCAAGGTCAACGGAAGAGGCGGCCCAGAAGCAGCCGGTCGCGCACAGCCGGCCAAGAGTCGGGCCGGCTCCCTGACTGGCCGCCCGGAGCGCCAGCCAGCGCTAGCTCGAGCCGGACGTCCTCCAGCCGGCCTTGTCTAGCCGGACGTGTTGTTTTTCTTCGAAGCGTAAGGGGGAGGACCCCGTTGCTTTGGCCTACCCAGGGGTAATAACCCCATCAATAGTCCTCAAAGTCGGCGGGGCCCCGCGTCCAGTAGATGGAGGGGAGCTAGCGGCTTCCGCCTAGCTATACCCGCCTCCGGCTCGAAGCCGAAAGGGCAACCGAGTCGGCCATTGGACCCGATGCCTCGGGTACCGGCGCGCCGCCCTGGGACCCGTGCCGGCACGCAGCGCACCACAAGGCGAGTGATGATGCCATGGTCCCCGTGCACGCGGGGAGATGGGACGTCGCCTGGGCCTAGCCTACTAGGATCCCAGGCGTAGCCCAGTAGGCCTTGGGCCACAAGCCGGGATCCTCTGCGCCCTGAAGTGGCCGTTACGGCCCGGGGCCACCCACGTGCACATAGAATTTCCAGGGGAGTGGGCATAGTTTATCCGACGTCCCACAGTCATGGCCTCCCCTATAAAAGGAGAGGAAGGGCAGGGGCGGAGATACCCGCATCTCACTCGCCCCCTTGCTACCCGTCTTCCTTGCTTCCCTGCCTTTCTCGCGCGACGCCGCAACCGAGCACGCAATCGCGCCCACATGCCGCACTGCCAAAGCGATGGCCAACGGACGCGGTGGGAGCTGGGTTGGCTCCATTGTGGTCGAGGCGGACATCACCGAGCTCCGCCACGCATGCATGCTTTCACCGGAGGAGCGGGTGGTCGCACGCGCACCGGGCGATGAGGTGTCACCGGCGCCACGGCCAGGGGAACACATCGTGTTCCTCTGGCACTTCTCCCCGGGCCTCGGGCTCCCAGTGAGTCTCTTTTTCCGCCTCTTTCTTGACACTTTTGACCTCCAGCCGCATAATCTTGGCCTGAACTCGATTCTATATCTCTTCGCCTTTGTGACGATGTGCGAGGGATACCTCGACATTCTTCCCTTAATCGAATTCTTCAACGCCCTTTTTTACCTCAAGCCTTTGAAAAGCGAGGCCCGCGGGGGCACGATGGTGTGCTGCCGCGGCATCGCGCGCTTTCCTCCTCTTTCTCTCATTGACTCCATCAAGGGGTGGCACCGAATGTTCTTCTACGTGAAGAATGCCGACACCAAAATGGAATACATCCGGCTGCCGCCATTCGACGACACGCAGTCCATCCAGTTAAACTGGCTGGGGTCTGCCCCGCGCTCTGAGGGGCTGGTCCCCGCCGACCTGGTGGCGTCCTTTATATCGCATCAGGTGTCGCCCCTCCAGTTGAGGCCGCACCGGATCTATGACATGTCCGACCGGCATGACCCCTGCCGGCTGTCCACCGTCGAGCGAATGCCGGCTCAGGTGGCGAAGCGGGTGAACGCCCTTACGAAGTTCAAGCTGAAGCCCGCCTTGTGGTCCTTCGGCATGGAGCCGTGTGACCGCATCAACCGGCCTCCCCTGGTAAGTTTTTTGTCGAGGCGGTTTCTTTTCGTTTGATATTCCCCAGCCGGCAGCCGGCTGGAGCACATAGTTTGATGTGCTGACCGCAGCTGATGGTGTGAAAGAACACGCCGGATGGCCCGCACCCTCACATCTTCGAGGCGGAGCGTGAGAACCACGACTCTGAAGACTACGAGACGGGAGGCCTCCGGAGGAGGGGGTGGACTCTTCGGGAGGACCGGACGAGCCGGCAGACCCGCGAGCCGGCGCTCGCAGTGCAGACGAACGGTCCGGCGTGACCGGGGAGCCCAGCAGAGCGGGTGAGTTCCCTCTTGCCCCATCGATCAAGGATTGGATGGACGATGACGATGATGATGAAGAATTAATGATTCTGAACGAGCCTCCTCCCTCAGCGCGCTAGGGCCGGAGGAGCGAGGAGTGGCTAGTTCAAGCCCCGGCGGCCGGAGCAGCCGGCCAGGGGAAGAGGCCGGCTCAGGGGGGCCGGTAGCCCCGCCGCCTGGCCTGAAGCGGGTGAAGGTGGTTGGGCGGAAGATGCCATCACGCGCCAAGTGGGCCTTACCCCTCATTATCGGGTAAGCCTTTTTCTCACATAAGTTTTCCTTCCGGGTCGCGACAGGTTAATGACTGGTCCTTGGGCACTGTAGTGACCCCATCGAGCTCCATGAGGAGGAGCGACGGGGGATCCAACGGATGCCGCTAGCCGGCTGGCCCGCGAGCATGCGGCCACCCAGCGGGAGGAGAAGAGGAGGCTCGCGGAGCTGCGAGCCTCCAAGTCCGGGACGCGAGGAGGGGCCTTGCACTCCGAGACCTCGAGTAGCCGGAGGTGGAGGAGGTCCGCGGATCCCCCGCGGGTGTCAGACTCGGCGGCGGAGTCAACCCGCATGTGAGAGCCTGGCTTAATAGGAATGATAGACTACTCATATCAACAAGGAATTCCATCCTTTCCGGAAGCCCACTCGAAAAGAACTCCAAAGTTAAGCGTGCTTGGCTTGCAACGATTCTAGGATGGGTGACCGACTGGGAAGTTGGTCCCAGGTGCGCACGAGTGAGGACAAAGTGCGCAGGGAAGACTAGTGTTGGTTTGTGGGGCCAGTCTAGATCCCGCTACGCGTAACATGGTGTTACAATTAGTATCAGAGCTGACCCTTGTAGTTACACAGGCATGCGCGGGTCAGGTGCACGTGCATGTCGCTCATGGCATGTGTGGCCCGTCATGGCACATGTGCTGGACTGGACGCGCATACGTGTGCCAAAAGGGAACGTTCCTGATGGGCCGATGATTACGTCGGTTCCTTTGAGTGGGGGTGTATGTGAGAGCCTGGCTTAATAGGAATGACATACTACTCATATCAACAAGGAATTCCTTCTTTTCCGGAAGCCCACTCGAAAAGAACTCCAAAGTTAAGCGTGCTTGGCTTGGACGGATTCTAGGATGGGTGACCGACTGGGAAGTTGGTCCCGGGTGCGCACGAGTGAGGACAAAGTGCGTAGGAAAGACTAGTGTTGGTCCGTGGGGCTAGTCTAGATCCCGCCACGCGTAACAGGGTGTTACACCGCATTTCGAGGCCTCCGTCGAGCGAGCCGCGAGGGGCGGCCATGGACTCGCAAGCGCCTCCGTCCGCGCAGGAGGCGGCCACAGCGAGGGCGAGGGCGATGGAGCCGGCTGCTGAGGCGGCCCGGCCCGCGGTGCCGGAGGTGACCCCGCCTGTGGCCGAGCCGGCCCGGGTCAAGGTGCCGGAGGCCCCGGTGGCCCCGGAGGCGGCGCCAGAGGCGGCGACCATGGAGATGGAGGCGCCCTCCGTCGCGATCGTTGCGCCGGAGCGGCAGGAAGCGGAGGCGGCGACGGCATTGGGCGGAGGGCCGGCAGGATGCGACTCCTGGACCCTTGCCATCGTCAACCCGCCCCCGGGCGACAGCGGTGGTTGGGCCCGGAGGCCCTTGCGATCGATGCAAGAGGTGCTCCGAGACTGGGAAGCACTGGCGAGTGCGCTGGCCCTGCCGGCTCCCTAGGCGGGCGGCCTGGTCCCCTCCTTCGGGGATTTGGGGAGCGTCCTGGACCGGTGCCTGCAAGAGTTGGCCTAGTTCGCAGAAGCGGTAGACGCCGCCTTTCAGTGTGCAGAGGTAGGTCTAGCAGACTTTAGAATTTTTAGTGGGGGCGTGCGAGCGCACCCACTGGGTGTAGTCCCCGAGATGCGGGCCGGCTGACCGTCTGCCGGGCAGCCGGGCCGGGTCTCTTTTGAGCGTGTCTTGACCCTTGCTTTTTTTGGTAGGAAGGAACCTCCCCGTGGCAGAAGCTATTCACGGAGGCGGTCGCCATCCACGACCGCGGCAAATACGGCTTCTACCACATGGAGGAGGAGCTGGCGCGCGTGCAAGGTTAGTTGCCCTTCACAGAAGGGGCTCATAGCCCCCGAGAGTCGACTGACGCCTGTCATGCCTTGCAGATGACCTGGCCGCACTTCGGAAGGAGAAGACCGGGCTCGTCTCCGAGCGGGACCGGCTAGCGTGAGACGTCCAGGAGGCCACGCAGGAGACGGACCGGCTGGCCACGCTGCTGGTAGACGGGGAGGCGGCCCGGGACCGGCTCAAGGTGAGCGCGGCGAAGGAGGCAGCGGCCCAGGAGATAGCCGTCAAGGAGGCGTCTGAGGCCACTTGGAGGACCACCGCCCTCCAAGATGAAGTGACCCGCCTTGAGGGGACGCTCGAGGAGATCCGGGGCTCCCTTGCCGCGTCGGCGGCGGCTATGGAAGCGGAGTGGACGGTGGTGCTCAACTTCGCCCTTGGGGTGGACGACGCCATTGAGGGTAAGTGCTTTTCACTCTCTTCTTTAGCCAGTTGCTTTTCCCTTTGCTTATTCTGTGTTTTGATTCGTCTTTCTTCCTTCTTGTTCTTTCCCTTAGGGCGCTTCCCAAAAACTCAGCGTCGCGTTGCGCGCGTCATGGACGAGCACCGGGAGTACCTTCGGGAACGGGGTAGCTCAATCGAGCAGGAGGCCCCGTGGGACGTGGACGAGATCGGGCTCGCCATCGAGATGCGAATGACCCATCTTGAGCGGAGCGTGGACCCGCTGAAGATAGCCGGCAAAGTGGTTATTGCCGCGCAGTGGCCGGGTCACGGGGGAGTTCCGACGAACCGTGTGGCCTAGTGGGTGGAGCATGCCGTCCCCCTCCTCGAAGCCTGGAAGGCGTCGGCTGCCCGAGCCGAGGTGCAGATGGCGCTCCGGTTCATCATGTCGTGGTATCGTGGCGTGGATCTGGGCCGGCTGGCGACCATGCGGGACGTGTCGGCCGCAGAGCGGGAGCCTCGTGAGCCGGCCCTTGTCCACTGGGCCAACGAGCTCGCGTCCTATGTTGACGCAGACAAGTTCCCGCCGGTCCTTGGCGAGGACGACGAGCCATTGCCCGAGGACTCCTTCGGCATCCCCAAGGCCCGGCGGATGATGAGGCCCACTTGACTTTCTTCGGTCCTTCTCCTTTTCCCCTTTAGTTTCGGCCCCGCCAGCCCGACAACCGATAACCGGTCTATAGCTGGGTCGAGGCGTTCGCCTCAAGGGAGCCGGTTCAGAACTTAGGAATCGCGAGGGCTTTTCGGGATAAGTAGAGTTGTAGAGATGCGGCGATGGTTCGGCTGGGCCTAGCCGGGGTTTCCCTTCGTTTGACCTTTTGTGTGAGCGAAACCTTGCTGCCCCGAGGCCCCATCAGCCGGACAATCGGTAGCCGGTTCTGTAGCTGGTAAGGGTGGGGAGGTTTGGCCGGCTCACATTACTTAGCCAATTTCTGGAGAAGTGTTTTAGGTCCAGCCGGTTAGCCCCCGGGCCCGGGAGTTGGGTCGGGGAGCCGGTGGGTGAGGGAACTTTTGAGGAAAACGAAACGGGGCGCGCCCCAAGAGCGGGCCTGGGGCGCCCATTGCATTCATAAGCCCAAAAGGGTGGGGTTACATACATACCTTGGTTTTTCTCAGCTGTAAAATGGGTGTAGGAGTGTCACGTTCCACGGGCGTTCCGTCTCTTCATCGGAGGCGTCTCTCTTGCGCTTCTGCGGCTTCTAGGCCTCTATCAGGTAGTATGCATTGTTGTGTAGTGCCTTGCTGATGATGAATGGGCCCTCCCATGGGGATGACAACTTGTGTTGTCCAGTTGTCTGCTAGATCCTCCTAAGGACCAGGTCCCCTTCGTGAAATGAGAGTGGCCGGATACGCTTGCTATGGTAGTGGCAGAGCTTTTGCTGGTAGATTGCTGTCTGGCTCAAGGCCAGTTCGCGAGCTTCCTCGAGTAGGTCGAGGCCGTGTTCTCTTGCCTCCTTTGCGTCCTTCTCCGTGTATAGGGTGACCCAAGGCAAATCGAAGTCGATGTCGGTGGGGATGATCGCCTCGGAGCCATACACAAGGAAGAAGGGAGTGTAGCCGGTTGAACGGTTCGGGGTGGTGCTGAGACTCCAAAGGACGGCCGGCAGCTCGTCGATCCAGCAGCCGGCCGACCTCACCAGCGGCGTGCCAAGCCGGGGCTTGATGCCGGACAAGATGAGGCCGTTTGCCCTCTTGACCTGGCCGTTTGACTTCGGATGAGCGACGGAGGCCAGGTCAAGCCGGATTCCCTGCTTGGAGCAGAAATGCACGAGTGCGCCCTTGGTGACGTTCATGCCGTTGTCGGTGATGATGCTGTGGGGGACGCCATAGCGCACTGTGATGTTGTCGATGAACCGGACGGCCATGGGGCCATCCAACTTCTTGATCGGCCGCGCCTCGATCCACTTGGTGAATTTTTCGACAACCACCAGTAAGTGCTTCATGCCACCTCGAGCGGTCTCGAATGGGCCCACCATGTCCAGCCCCCAAACGGTGAAGGGCCACGAGAGGGGGATGGTTTGGAGGGCTGTTGCTGGTAGGTGGCTCTACGTGCTGAAGCGTTGGCAGCCCTTGCACTCGTCAACCATATTCTTGGCTGCCTCGAGAGCAGTCGGCCAGAAGAAAATGTGGTTGAAAGCCTTGGCCACTAGGGTCCTAGAGGCGGCATGGTGCCCGCACTCACCCTGGTGGATGTCGAGGAGGATCTCCAGACCCTTTTCCGTCTCGACGCATCGCTTGAAGACGCCGATGGTGCTGCTGTGGACGAGCTCGTTGTTGATGATACCATAGGCCGTGGCCCGGCATTGGATTTGCCTTGCCAAAGCCTCGTCCGAAGGCAGCTTGCCCCGTAGAAGAAACACTAGGATGGGTTGGGCCCATGAGGGGGCCATGACGGGGACCGGCTCGGGAGCCCCTAGGGCCGGATGAGCAGCCCCTGGGACTGGCGCGCCAGCCCTCGGACCAGCTCAGGAGCCCCTGGGACTAGATGATCAGTCCCCGGGACTGGTTTGCCATCCCCGGGGCCGACTGGTCGATGGTCATCATGATGACCGTGTCGTTGGAGTCAGCCGCCTCAGACGCTGCAGACTCGATTGGCGTCGGCTGGTCGGTCGATGGTTTGGTAGCCAGCAACGAAGGTGCCGGAGAGGCGACCGGGGCCGTCAATGGGCCGGCGATGCCCGCCGGTACGAAGATTGACTCTGATTCTAGGGAATGCTTGATTAACGACTTGAGCAGCCGTTCAAGGGAGACGCCGGCTGGGATGCATACCGGGTGGATCCCATCTTTGCCAACGCATCCGCCGCCTCATTGTCCGCTCGTGGGACGTGATGAAAGTCACAGCCCTCGAAGGAGCCGGTGAGATATTGTACGAGGAAGCGGTAGCTGGCCATGTTGGCATCCCTGGCGTCCCATTCGCCAGAGACTTGCTGCACCACGGGATTGGAGTCGCCGAAGCAGAGGATGCGCCTGATGTCGATCTCCTTGGCAAGTTGGAGGCCATGGACGAAGGCCTCGTACTCGGCCATGTTGTTGGAGGCGGCAAAGTGGATCTGGAGGGCATATTTGAGCTGGTCACCCTTCGGGGAGGAGAGAACTATGCCGGCACCCAGGCTGGTCCTCATTTTCGAGCCGTCGAAGTGCATGCACCAATGCGTGGAGTCTGGGGGAGGCGGCACAAACTCCGTCTCCGCCCTGTCGACGAGGAAGTCAGCCAACGCCTGTGACTTGATGGCGGTTCTTGGCTCGTACCGGATCTCATGATCAGCGAGGGCGATGACCCACTTGGCGATCCGGTCGGTGGAGTCCTAGACACTCATGATCTTGCCGAGCGGGGCCGTGCTCACCACGGTAATGGTGTGCTCCTAGAAGTACTGCTTGACCTTCTTGGCAGCAAAATATATGCCATAACACATCTTCTGGTAGTGGGGATAGTTTTGCTTGGACGCGGAGAGGACCTCGCTGAGGTAGTAGATGGGTCGCTGGACCGGCAGGGACTTGCCCTCCTCTGGCCGCTCGACCACCAGGACGACGCTAATGATGCGTGTGGTCTCTGCGATGTAGGGGAGCAGGGGTTCCTTCTCAGCTGGCGTGTCCAGGACGGGCGCGTGGGTGAGAGCCCTCTTGAGTCCGCGGAAAGCCTCATCCGCCTTGTTGGGCCAGTCGAAAATGCCCGGCTTCTTGGTTTGGCCTGGCTCGATCAGAGCCATCTTGCGAAGGAGCCCGTAGAGGGGCAAGGCCTTTTCCCCCAGTCGGCTAATGAACCGGCTGAGCAAGGCAAGGCAGCCGGTGAACTTCTGGACGTCGCGGAGCCGGGTCGGCTTCGGCATGCGCTCGATCACGCTGATCTTCTCGGGTTTAGATTCAATACCACGGGCGGACACAAAGAAACCCAAGAGTTGACCGCCCGGGACGCCGAAGACACACTTCTCCGGGTTGAGCTTGATCTTGTACTCGCGCAAGTTTGTGAAGGTCTCCCAGAGGTCATCGAGGATGCTGAAATGCTTCTTGGTTTTGACGATGATGTTGTCAACGTAGACATGGACATTCCTGCCTATTTGAGGCAGGAGGCATTTCTGCATGCACCATTGGAAGATGGCGCCTGCGTTCTTTAGGCCGAAGGACATGCATATGCAGCAGTAGGCCCCAAAGGGCATGATGAAGGAGGTCTTGAGCCGGTCTTCTGGGTCTAGCTTGTTCTGGTGGTAGCCGGAGTAGGCGTCCAGGAAGGACAGCAGGTCGCAGCCGGCCATGGAGTCGATGACTTGACCGATCCGCGACAGAGCAAATGGGTCCTTAGAACATGCCTTGTTCAGGCTCGTGTAGTCGATGCACATGCGCCAGGTCTTGTTTTCCTTCAGTACCAGGACCGGGTTGTCCAGCCAGTCTGGGTGGAACACTTCCATGATGAACCTGACTGCGAGCAGCCGGGCGATCTCTTCGCCTATAGTACACCACTTCTCCTCGGAGAAGAGGCGCAGGGGTTTCTTGACCGGCTTGACGTCTGGCCGGACGTGTAGTCTGTGCTCGACGAACTTCCTCGGAACACCTGACATGTCCTTGGGGGACCATGTGAAGATGTCCCGATTCTCACGGAGGAAGTTGACGAGCTCGCCTTCCTATTTGCTCTTGAGGCGGGAGCCAATGGTGACGCACTGAGCCGGGTTGTCCGGGTCGAGCGGGACTTGTTTGGTGTCTTTGGACAACTGGAAGGAGGCCTTGCCGATAGATTGCGAGGGAGTAGCCGGCACGACCGGCTGGCTAGCAGAAAGGGCCATGAGCCGGTCGAGCTGTCGTTTCTCTTTGGTGATCTCCAGGGCCTCAGCCAGCCGTCTGATGTCTCGAGCGCACTGGAGAGACATCTTGTAGTCGCCCGTGATGGTGATAATTCAACTGCGGCCCGGCATCTTGAGCTTGAGGTAGGAATAATGGGGGACCGCCATGAAGCTGACAAGGGCCGGCCAGCCCAACAGCGCATGGTAGGGGCTCGCGAGGTCCACGACCTCAAACAGCACCGGCTCACGGCAGATGTGGCTGGATCCGCCGAAGAGGATCTACCGAAAGGGGAGCAGGACTTCCTAGGCATGATGCCGTGGAAGACCGCCCGGCTTGCCTACAGGTCTTCTATCTTCAGCCCAAGCTTGTGTATAGTGTCGAGGTAGAGGATGTTGATGCTGCTGCCACCATCTAACAACACCCGCGAGAAGCGGCAAGTTCGCTCCTTAGTGGCGATGGTGGGGTCGAGGACCAGGGCGTAGCTTCCGGGATTCGGTATCACTGCGGGGTGATCGACCTGGCTCCAAGTGACCAGCTTCTCCGACCAGTGCATGAACTGGGGAGTTGCCGGCATGGTGGCGTTCACCTCAAGTCGGAGCTGACGTTGGGCATGTTTGCCCGTCTATTCACTGGTGAAGACAACGTAATAGCTGTCTTGGTTGGGGAACTAGTCGATCAAACGACCGTCGTTCTGGGCCGGAGCCGGAGCCGGCGCCGGGGCGGCAGCTTGGGCTGGGGCCGGGGCACGGGCTGGCGGCACGGGAGGAGCCAGAAGGCCGTCCCCCCGGGCCAATTGTTGTGAGAAGCTGCACTGTCGAAGCATGCACGTAGAGGATTTGGCCCCTAAGTGGTTCTTGCAGCAGAGGTCAAGCATTTGCTCGAAGGTGAGCTTTGGCTGCCAGGCAGCCTTGCCAGTGCGCTGGCGCTGGCTGGAAGGCTGGGCAGCCGGCTCCTGCTCCTTGATGGTGTTGACCTTCCGGCTCGCATAGCGGGGATCCGGCTGGTCATTCTTGCGCTTGTTGTTTTGCGGCTGCCGGTTGTCGGCAGCCGGCCGGGTTGTGGCCGGTGTCGTCGTCGTCTTGGTAGGCGGGGTCATCTTGACCCGAATGGCCGAGTCGGCCGTGGCGTACTTGTCCGCCTTGGTCATGAGCTCGGCAAGCGTGGCCGGCTTGGAGCATAGAAGCTTGTGGTTGAGGGGGGTGCCGTCTCGGCAGCCTTCAATGAAGTACTTCATGACTTGTACCTTGTGCACCCCCTCACAGGAGTTGCGAAGCTCGGTCCATCGAGTGAGGTAGTCGCGAAGGGATTCGTCCAGCCCCTGAATGCACATAGCGAGTTCACGGGGACGGCCAGGCCGCTTGTAGGTACCGGTGAAGTTGCGGATGAAGGCCTCCTCAAAGTCCGTCCAAGTGTTGATACTGCCGACCGCCAGGCTGTTGAGCCAGGTGCGGGTCGAGCCGATCAACATGAGGGGGGCGTAGTGAACGGCTACGCGCTTGTTCCCCGTGGCGATGCCAAAAACAGTGGTGTAGTCGATCAGCCAATCATCGGGCTTGGCTGCCCCGTTATATTTTGGGGTGTGCCGAGGGAGTGTAAAGCCGGTTGGAAAAGGCTCGATGCGGATCCGGGGGCCAAAGCAAGCCGGACCAATCGAGCCCTCCTCCTCAAGGTGGGCGGATTGCTAGAGTTTGTCGATGCGGTTGCGGGCGTCGTTCTTGCTACGGGGGACGCGTGGTCCGAGACGAGCTGAGAGCTCGGGGCGGATGGTAGGTGGAACAGATTGTCCCGACTCGCACCGCAGGGGCGGCGTGTGCCCGCGGCTGCGCCGGCTGCCGGATGCCGGCGCTTCGTGATGGCGGCCGCTTCGAGGCGGTTCGTTGGTGCGCCGGCTATTAACAGCCGGTTGCTCGCTCCCCGGTGGCTGACAGGGCTAGGGATGGTTCATCTTGTCCCAGCGGCCAGAGACGCGAGGGGAGCAGGAGTACTGGGTCGCCTGGCGGCCGACAGTTCCTGTGCCCTCACGCTCGGGCCGGGGGCCTTCAGTGGCGGTGCTGCCCGTCGTGAGCAGATGTTGCTGCGTGTCAGCAACATCGATGAGCTCTTTGATGTGGCGCTCATGGGAGGTACGCTCTTCGCCCTCCAAGGTGGCCAATTCCTAGTAGGACACCTTGAGATCCCACATGTTAGCTGCGAGGATGTCATAGACGGACATCTTGCCACCGAGGATTTCGTTGACCACACGACCGTGGTCGCGCACGGCCCCACGCCGGCTGGGCTCGGTGCCATCCGGGGTGAGTCCGTAGGAGGAAGCATACTCCCGCTGTGCCGCCTCCATGCGGCGCCACATGGCTGCAAGGGTGGTGGCGTCCTCGAAAAAGACGCGACAAGCCGCCTCGAGATCGGCCGCAGCGGTGGCGGGGTTCGCCGTCGGGGCGATCGGAGTGCTCAGGCCACGGAGGGCCATGCCGAGCGGGTCGGACGTGCCGACGCGGGCAGCAGCAGCGCTAGCCGCGACCCGCGCCCATCCGGAAGCGGTGGAGGAAGTGATGGCCATTACTCCCACGTGACCGTGGGAGCCATTGGACCGAGTCACAGCGAGTGCGCCTAGGGCCATGGGCGGACCGGCACAGACGAGCACCTGCGTGGGGTACTCATCAGCGGCCGGAGTCTCGGCGAGGCTGAGCCTGCCGAAGCGCTCGGTGAGCGCATCAATGTCGGTCGTGAGGCTGACGGAGTTGCCCGCAGGGCATGCCGGAGCAAGCCCCACCAGCCCACGGTTTCGCCTGGACCTGCGGCGACGACGGGGAATGGCGAGGGGTCCCGCTCGGAGCATGAATCTGGCCGGCGCCACGTACGGCCCCACGGTGGGCGCCAACTGTCGTCGTTTTATCACGACAGATGCCATAGGGTGGCTTATCGTGGGTGTTGGGGTCAGAGGACGCCAACGGGCTCCGGGTGCAAGATTGGGAACAAGCGGTGGAGACACACGATGTACCCAGGTTCAGGGCCCTCAGAGGGAGGTAATACCCCTAGTCCTGCTAGGTTTAGTTGGATGGGTGAGTATGTATACAAGTGTAATCTTGGAGCTATGTTTGGAGGAGGAAGAAGGAGCAGCCGGTTCATCTTCCTCCACTGCTAGAAGGGGCGTGAGGGCTCCATGTGTGTGTGTGCGGGTGATCATCCGTCCCCGTTGCATGGGGGGCTCGAGGGGTTTTATAGGCCAACCCCTCGGCTCTTATAATATGTTCTAAGTACAAAGGTGGGGGGGGGTATGGCTGGCAGCCTCTCCGGCTGCCCAGGGGGTCCCGCCATTCGCGTCGTCTCGTCACTTGTAGGGGCCACCGGCTGAGCGGTCCCATCTCCTGCCGGGGCCCGCCAGCCGGCCCGGCGATTAGCCCTTGCCCACGTGCCCTGGCACGGGCCGCCGAGTTGGCGTCGCCTAGTGCCAGCCAGCCGGAGTCTCTAGTTCAGCAGGCGACACTTTAGCCATGCCGGGACAGGTAATCAAGTGGGCGAGGGCGTGCCGGCACTATTCCCTTGCCTGGTCGCGCTCGACGAGGTCAGCGGCCTGGACAGCCGGACTGTAGCCACGCTCTGCAGTGCATCAGCGGCCACTATAGCCACAGGGCGACCCGTCGTGTCGGTCGCGTCGTGTGGCCGTACCCACACGCAGAGGAACGAGACGTCACATGTCCGTCCCATGGTCAACGGAAGAGGCGGCCCAGAAGCAGCTGGCCACGCCCAGCTGGCCGAGAGTCGGGCCGGCTCTCAGATCGGCCGACCGAGGCGCCAGCAGGTGCCAGCTCGAGCCAGACATCCTCCAGCCGGCCTTGTCTAGCCGGCCATGTTGTTTTTCTTCAAAGCATACGGGGGGGACCCCGTTGCTTTGTCCTACCTAGGGGTAATAACCCTGTCATGCTCCGTTAGGCATCCCTGAACTTCTACGGGACGGGACAGGAGCCCGTCCCATCTACACCGCTTAGCCTCTCCATTTCCAGCGCCTTGACACGTATCCTAGGGGTCGACACCTAGCCTCTGTGCTGGCGAGGTGGTGGGGCCTTTCCAGGTGCATACCTTGCCGGGGCTCCGCAGGTCACCCTGGCAAGATCATGCCCAGGTTCTAGCCCTTATCCTTTGCTCTTGTGCTTGTTGACTCGAATGTTCCTTTGATGTCTTCGTGCTTGCTTCCAGTAGTCCTCCGGCAGGCCTTGCCGCTGGTGTGGCAACAACTGCCCCTGCGCAAGTAAGGGGTACTAATAGACCCAAACTTTAGTACACCAACATCCCCTATATATCTTGCTGTGACGAATGGAGTTTTCCCTTTGACATTTTGTTATTACCGGATTGAATACTTTTATGGATTTTAGAGCATTTGATTTATGTCTTGCATGTAGACACCCATAGTAACATTTGGGTATTCAAATGATTAACTTGATATATTTTGTGGCGTCAACTTGCGGATTCCGGTGACCTTGGGGTTCTATGCATAGGGTTGATTGCACGTTCTCATACCTTGTTCTTCGATAGAAATCTTGGAGCACTCTTTGAGGTTCTTTGTGTTGAATTGAGTAATATGAATCTGAAATTGTTTGATGCGTATCGTATAACTAACTCATGGATACTTGTGATAACATTGGAGTATCTAGGTGACATTAGAGTTGGTTGATGCGTATCGTATGGTGTTATTCTATTACGAACTCGTAGAAAATCAAGAGAGATTGGCTGGACTTTGCAGATGACCCAATGAACTTATGGTTTGGTTTAAGTGCAGATGGCATTAATCCATTGGGGGAGCAGAGAAGCAAGCATACCACATGGTCTGTGACTCTATGTATCTATAACCTTCCTCCTTGGTTGTGCATGAAACGGAAGTTTATTATGATGCCAGTGCTCATCCAAGGCCCTACGCAACCTGGCAACAACATTGATGTGTAACTAAGGCCATTAGTTGATGAACTTTTACAGCTGTGGAATAAAAAGGTGTACGTGTGTGGGATGAGCACAAACAGTAGGAATTTGACCTACGAGCATTGCTCTTTGTAACAATTAATGATTGGCCTGCTCTTACCTTTCAGGACAGACAAACGGGGGATACCATGCATGCATGCACTGTTTAGATGATACCGAAAGTATATATTTGGACAAATGCAGAAGAATGTGTACATGGGACATCGCCGATTTCTTCCGGCCAACCATGCCTTAAGAAAGAAAGGCAAGAATTTCAAAGGTGAGGCAGATCATCGGAAGAAGCCCATCCTCTGTACTGGTGATGACATACTTCATATGGTCAAGGATTTACAAATAATATTTGGAAAGGGTCCTGGCGGACAATTTATTCCAACTGACGTTGAGGGACGTGAATCCATGTGGAAGAAGAAATCTATAAGATGGGAGCTAGAATATTGGAAAGTCCTACGGGTCCGCTCTGCAATCAGTGTGATGCACGTGACGAAGAATCTTTGCGTGAACCAGATAGGATTCCTGGGCATGCATGGGAAGACAAAAGACACACCGGAGGCACGGGGGGACCAGGAACATGTGCACGAAAACGACGGCATGCATGCAAAGCAGTATGAAGGTCCTGCCAGCTACGCCCTTACTAAAGCAGAGAAGGAAATCTTCTTTGAATGCCTTTTCAGTATGATGGTCCCATATGGCTTCTCGTTGAATGTAAAGGGAATAATAAATATGGCAGAGAAAAAAAATTCCAGAACCTAAAGTCTCATGACTGCCATGTGATCATGACGCAATTTCTTCTAGTTGCGTTGAGGGTGCTTCTACCAGAAAATGTTCGATCAGCCATTGTGAAGCTATGTTCATTCCTCCATGCAATTTCTCAGAAGCTAATCGATTCGTAAATCCTACCAAGCTTACAGAATAATTTGGTCCAATGTCTTCTCAGTTTCGATTTGGTGTTCCTACCATCCTTCTTTAATATTATGACACACGTTCTAGTTCACCTAGTCGAAGAGATTGCCATTTTGGGTCCTATATTTCTACACAATATGTTCCCCTTTGAGTGGTTGATGGGAGTCTTAAAGAAATATGTTCGTAACCGTGCTAGGCGAGAAGTAAGCATCTCCAAGGGCCATGAAACAGAGGAGGTTATTGAGTTTTGTGTTGGCTTTATTCCTGACATTAAGCCGATTGTTGTTTCTCAATCGCGACATGAGGGGAGACTGTATGGAAAAGGCATGCTTGGACAAAAATAAATAATATGTACGGACGGGCATTCTTGGGTGCAATCACACTACATAGTTCTACAGAATTTTACCTTGGTCCCCCCATATATCGAGGAACACATGGATATTATATGCTCGAAGAACCCGAAGAAGTCTGACCCCTGGATTCAACGTACACACAGTGAGGCTTTTGGTGGTTGGTTGCGAACACATCTCATGAATGACGACAATCTGAAGATGACATGTACTTGTTGGCCAAGAGAACATCTTCGACTATATTCACTTTCCAAGGGTACAAGATAAATGGGAATAAATTTTACACGATCTCCCAAGATAAAAGAGCATCAACCAAAACAGTGGTGTTTGCTTTGACGATGCGGCAAACACCAAGGAAAAGGACACATATTATGGTTACATAGAGGAAATATGGGAACTTGACCATGGAAATGATTTGAAGGTCCCTTTGTTCCGGTGCAAATGGGCCCATCTGACTGGAGGATGGGTAATGGTAGACCTGTAGTACGGAATGACAATAGTGGATCTCAACAATCTTGGGCACACAAACGAACCATTCGTTCTAGCCAATGATGTGGCGCTAGTTTTCTACGTGAAGGACATGTCTACCAAATCGAGAAAAAGGAAAGATAAGAAAGAGGATACAACATACGATGAGCCAAAGAACCACATAGTTCTTTCTGGGAAAACAAACATTGTGGGAGTGGAGGACAAGACAGACATGTCAAAAGATTATGAAAAGTTTGATGAAATTCCTCCCTTCGTAGTGAATACTGACCCAAGCATCATGTTAAATGATGAAGATTGTCCATGGTTACGGTGCAATAATCAAGGGACACATGCGAAGAAAAAGTTTTATACCCCAAGATCCCACTCTGGGATGTGATTGGCTGCACTGTCGTCACTTTTCTTCTCTAATGAGTAGCCGGAATGGTTCAGTTTGTACACAAACTACATCCAATTTTTTTATAACCCTCTCAAATTTTTAGCACATGCTATGTGGGTGAAATGATTATACCATGCCAAATTTCAACCTTTTTAGATTTCATTTGTGGTGCTTTTTAATTTCAGGGTCATTTAGCTCAAAACAATTAATTAAATGGATGAAAAATAGCAAATGAAGTTACAAAGGGTTGAAATTTGGGGATGTCTCGTACAACTGTTCATACTGAATGCACAAAAAGTCTAGAGTTGAAATAAGTTTAAAAAAATGAAATGCCTTTGTAACATATGAGTTTTCGTTCGAAACCCGCGTACTTCGAAGGAGATGGTCCAGTTTGTACACGAAGTGCGTCCAGTATTTGTTGTAAGCCTCTCAACTTTTTACCACATGCTATGTGGGTGAAATGATGATACCATGCCAAGTTTCAACATTTCCAGAGTTTATTTGTGGTGCATTTTAATTTCAGGATCATTTAGCTCAAAACAATTCATTAAATGGATGAAAAATAGCAAACGAAGTTAGAAAGGGTTGAAATTTGAGGATGCGGCTTAGAATGGTTCACATGGAATGCACAAAAAGTCTGGAGTTGAAATAAGTTAAAAAATGAAATGCCTTTGTAACATATGTGTTTTCGTCCAAAACCCTCATACTTCGAAGGAGATGGTCCAGTTTGCACACGAAGTGCATCTAGTTTTTACCGCAACCCTCTCAACTTTTTAACACATGCTATGTGTTTGAAATTATGATAACATGACAAGTTGCAACCTTTTCAGAGTTCATTTGTGGTGCTTTTTAATTTCAGAGTCATTTAGCTCAAAACAATTCATTAAATGGATGAAAAATAGCAAATAAAGTTAGAGAGGGTTGAAATTTTTGGATGTGGCTTAGAATGGTTCATATTGAATGCACAAAAAATATGAATTTGAAATAAGTTAAAAAATGAAATACCTTTGTAACATATGAGTTTTCCTCCGAAACCCTCATACTGCGAAGGAGATGGTCCAATTTGTACATGAAGTGCGTCTAGTTTTTGCCGTAACCCTCTAAACTTTTTACCACATGCTATGTGGGTGTAATGATGATACGATGCCAAGTTTCAACCTTTTCACAGTTCATTAATAGTGATTTTGATAAAAACAAATGAAGGTATAAAACTAAAAGGAGTTAAACAGAATCTGGTTTTGATTGAAACACCTATTTAAAAATATCCTAAAAATTCCAAAATTTAACATAATGATAAAAGATACTAATATTAAGCAACAGCAAAAACAATCACTCAAAAATCTATTTTTAAACTAAAGTTATTCACAAACTAGTGTTTCACCAAATTTTCAAAAGAATTCAAATTTAAACTAATTAAATTTGAAAACTAATGGCACTAACAGAAAGTTTGTCATTGTTTTGACCTAAAGCAAAAAGATTTATTAAAAAACTATAAATATTCTAACAACTATTGCAAATATAAAAATAGTTATTCCAAATATTAAATCAGAAAAACAAGAAAAGAGAAAATAGACCTTTAGTCCCGGTTGTATCCACCAACCGGGAATAAACGTCCCTTCCCACACGAATTCGGGCCGCCAAAAAGCCCTCTTTAGGCTCAGTTGGTATAACAAACCGGGACTAAAGGGAGGACCTTTTGTCCCGGTTGGTGATACCAACTAGGACTAACTGGTTGGTATCACCAACCGGGACTAAAGGTCCTCCCTATATAGCGACGTCTCCTTCCTCCCCAAATTCACTCCGTCTTCACTCGATTCGACGATGCCGCCAGGCTGCCCCACCTGCGCCGTCGATCGACGACACTGTCTGTCCACATGCCGCCGCCGCTCTCTTCCTCCACGTCATCGCCCTTAGCTCCGCCGGCGCCAGTCCTCCTAACCGCCGTCCATCGCCCACATCTCCGCCGATCCTCCCTCACCCCCGCTAACTCCACGACCGCTCTCCTCCTCCACGCCGTCACCGTCACCTCTGCCTGCACCGATCTCCTCCTCCACTCCGTAAGCCCAATCCATCCTCTGCCCTCGAAATTGATGTTTATGTGTATGTTAGATGTATATGTGTATTTGTATGTGTATATATGTGTATGTTACATAAAATCAGGATCCCTAGGACTTTATAGTATTTGTATGTTAGATATATTTATGTATATATGTGTATGTTATAAAATTAAAATAAATGATACATTTTATTAGTTTAAATTTTCCCCTAGGAGTTTATAGCATTATACGTATGATCATAGGTACTAAAGAATTTACCGATCGTTGGAGGAGTTTATACATTTTATTAGTTTAAACGTATGTATGTTTAAATGTATGTTTTAAATATTTAGATGTTGCTGATTTGCTAATTTACAAATTGCATATAAAGCATCTTTCCTAACCGTCGAATCGACTGTAGAGCGTAGCCGTCGAGTCAACGATGTCCATCCTGTATCCTTGTCGTCGACTTGGTAGCAACCACCTGCTTGAGAGGCACCATGTCTGGGACTGGGCTCTGCCGGAATGACAATGGGAGGTGGTGCCTTCCGGGGCACGGAGCTTGGTGAGGAGTGAGGGTCCCGTCGTCGACCCGGAGGTTATTTGGTGGCGGTCGTGTGGACCACTGTCGGTGCAGAGGGAGCCAGCTCCCGCGGAGGTCATACATCGCCGTGTTAGGGAGGAGGACGAGCACGTCCAACGCTACATTGCTGCGTTGGATGCCATGTTCTCAAATACCTGACAGGTTCTTGAGGGATCTCATCTGAGTTATGATCCTGTCATAGTTCCTTCTCTTTGGGTGTCCACCGCCTACGCCGCGAGACGCCAACCACATCTGTATTAGTGGATACTATTCGATGATGTGTTAGTGATATTATTTGATGATGTGTTAGTGATACTATTCAATGATGTATTTGTGATACTACTATTCGATGATGTATTAGTGATATTATATGATCATATTGTTGCATTGCCTTGTATTGATTTGCATATCTTCGGTTTTGCTTATTGAATGCATTCTAATGATTTTATATTTGATAGACCAAAAGTAATAATCAATTTTTGAATCATGAACATAGGAAATGTCTTCGTCTGATGACGACGATAGGATCCAAGCGTGTGAACTCTGCGGCAATGTCACAACCCTAGTAAGAGTCATAGGCTAGTATTGTGTTTGCATCATCATCATCATCTATGCATCAATCTGAAATGGGGAGAAGAAGAAAACCCCACCCATTTAATGAATTAAAGGATTTCTAGATGAATGAAATTTCAACAAATCCAAAATGCCCATCAAAAATGTCCCTTATGTCTGATAAATAGGGACATGGATATACCAGGGGACATTTGTATTATTTGAACATTTAAAATAATTTGAATTAATGGTTTACATCCCTGGAAAATGACAAATAAAGCAAATATCATTATCACTGTTTCCAAAATAATCTGAAACTATTATTATAAGTTTGGAATATTCAAACTACAATTTAGAAAATATGTGGGTCATTTTATAAAGTCATTGGACCTGCAAAGGAAATAAATAAATATTAGAAAACAGAAAACAGAAATTAAAAAAAAAAGAAAAGCCAGAAGGGGCTTACCTGGCCCAGGAAGGAGATGGCCTAGCCCACCAGGGCCAAGCGGTCATCTTCAACCTCTGCCAGTAGGCAGAGGCGAAGTGTCGCGCGGCGCCGGGAGGCCTCCACCTCCTCCCTGCCTGGTCGCCCGCCTGGAGGCCCCAGGGTGCGCCAGCTCGCCGTCGCCGAGGTCTTCTCCCTCTCTCCCTCGCGGTCACCGCACTCTCTCGCTTTCCCCCCCTCTGCTCTCCTCCTTCCCCGGCAACCGACGTCGTTCTCGCCGTCGATTCGTCGCCCCCAACGCCTCCCCGACCCTCCCGTCGCCGCCAGAAGCACCGGGGTGAGTCCCCGGTTCGTTTCCCCCTCTTCCCGTTGCTCCTCCCCTCCTCTAGCCCTGCTAGCTGTCGACGCCCGAGGGGACCTCGCCGCCGGCCATGGCACGGCCCTGGCCACAGCAGCCGCAGCCCACACCCGAGCATGTGCCTGTGCTCAGTGCGTCCCCAGGAGCCCGTAGCCGCCACCAGTCCCCCCCCCCCCGCGTCCTGGTCGCCGTTTCCCCGTCGTCCCGAGCTCCGACCGCCGCCAAAACGGACGTGGCCGTCGACTCCGGCGACCCCGTGACCTCCTGCGGCTCCGGATGGATGCGGCTGTGCGTGGGCTACTCGCTAGTGGCCTTAGCTCGCTAGATAACCCCCTGTAGAAGAAACCCGACGGCCGCCGCCGTCTCTGGTGGTCACCGGCGTCAAGCCGCCGGCCAACTCCGGTGGGTTTGACCCGGGTGGACCCCTGGCTTGACTCCGTGAGTCAATGACAGGTGGGCCCCGGCCCTAATTGGTATTAAGTTAATCCGGTAATTAAGTTAACTTAATCTGTTAACTACTAAGACACTGACAGGTGGGCCCAGTTAGTTAATTAAAACAGGATTAGTTTTAATCAGTTAACTAAATTAATCACACACTGACATGTGGACCCCACATGTCAGGTTTGACTCAGGGCCAAGTCAGCTGACCAGCTGATGTCATCATGACATCATGCTGATGCAATAAGTCAGATTTCTTATTTAAAAATAATTCTAGAAATAGTTAAAAAACTTTGAAAAATCATATAAATTAATATGTAAGTCAGATGAAAATAATTTATATATGAAAATTTATCAGAAAATCCAATGAATCCAATGGTGCTATCCTCATGCATGATAGAGCAACCTAAATAGGTGAACATGGACATTTTAGCATTAGGACAATATATAGAATTTGAAATGAGAATACTTTGAACCTATAATCAAATACATTTCAAATTGTCATGATCACTAACTACATTAGCTCATCCATGCATACTTTCATGCCATGATCATGCATCATATTGTTGCATCTGCTTGTATTGAATGTTTTCATCTGCATTACGGTAGGCTCTAATACGGAGGATACTACTCCGTACCCTGACGAAGGAGAGAACTCTTCCGCAACCCAGCAAGGCAAGCAACCCCATTGATCATTCCGATAACATCCCCTTTCTCTCGCTCCTGCTCTTGTTTATTGCACTAGGACATGGTTACATGACAGTCATACATGGTAGATGAACCTAATCTTCTGCATGACCTGATCTTGTCACAGTAAATAGCTAAACCATGCAACCTAGCATACCTGGTAGATGCTTGTGCCATGATGTGCTTAGCTTACCTTCATGCCATGCTGCTATGCTTAGAGTTGTGTCAGGTCTGATTCATCTGGGTGATGAACCAGAGTGATACTGTGATGTTCTGAGGTGATGAGCTCATAACTAATCCGTTCTGGTAAAAGGTAGCGATGAGAGGCTATGTAGGAGTACATAGTGGGTTGTCTCATTGGGACCGTTCCTAGGAACTGGGTTTCGTGTTTGTGATCCAAGACGAGATACTACCACATGCTAGGCCCTGAAATATGACCCCGCTCGACTTATCAGTCGCTTAGTCTTTGGTCCAGGTATTGCAATTAGTTTCTGGTGTTTATAGCATGCTGGGGGCCGTGCGTAGCGCTGACCCTTGGGGTGGGTTACGACGCGGTAGGTAGTGGCACGGTGTACCAAGGGTCACCCGAATGGTGGGCTTGGGAACCCTGCGCACATCGTTTGGGACCGTAGTGGAAACTTCGGCCCGACTTCCATGCGGGTCAGTCTCAAATAGGCGGTAGCCTGGACTAGAGGTCTTATGTGATTGACGGTCGTGGCCAACTCCCTCGCTGGGCATCCGCTTGAAGGTTGCCGAGGTGCATGGTTTATGGCACACAACGATAAGTGGCGAGAGCGTGTGTGAAGAAGTACACCCCTGCAGGGATATGAAACTATTCGAATAGCCACGTCCTCGGATATGGACTACTTGGAGAACTTATGCTGTTCATAGATAATCAAGCGGATACTTCTAAAATTCTCAAGACAGGTGTGAGTACCGTGGATGGCACTCTTCCGGGTGGGGAAGGTGAGTCCATGGTGGTGTATTGAGATGGAGTTAGTGGAGTCGTGGGCGATAACTAAAATTGTAACAAAGAAGGTAAAATTGAGTAGTGTGGGTTAGCCATGAGTCAAAGCTGGCTTCTGCATAAACTCCACCACCCCTTTGTTGATACATGAGCATAAATAGACTAGGTCTGTTTTACAAGACTTGCTGAGTACGATTGTACTCATCCTTGCTTAATTAATGTTGCAGAGGAAAACCAGGACCTATCAGGTGGGTTCTATCTAGACGTTGACGATATCGAATAGCTGGTGTCCCAGCTACGATCTTGCCCGTGTGGTGGGCTGTAGATAGTCAGGCCATGTGCCTCTTTGCCTTTTCACTGTCCGTACTCGGATAGTTCTAAGTTTCCGCTGGCTTGTATGAACTTGTTTGTATGACTTGAGTGCCGGGTCATGTGACCCCTATCTGTATGAACATATCATGCAAGGCTCCTCTGGGCCTTTTAAATAAAAGTCATGTTGTTGTATGGTTATGTTGTGATGCCATAGTTGTATCTATGCATATCGGGCATGTCGTGCGTACATGTGATGTGCAAAGGTATGTATGGGATCCGACACCTAGTTGTGTGCCTTTAGCAGTACTCCTTACGGGAAACTGTCTCTTTGTGCTTCCACCGAGCCTTGGTAGCTTGCTACTGCTCCGGACACATTGATTGACCGGCATGTATCCTTCTTTGCTGCTGTGTCTGTCCCTTTGGGGAAATGTCTCGCAGTGTAATGGAGTCCCTGTAGCCTGTTACGACTCGTCTACGTGCAGCGATGACATTCGTGTCTCGCGACGTAATGGAGTCCTTGTAACTTGCTACGACTCGTCTACACACGCTTGAGACCGACACCTGCATTGCTGGGTTATGTATGCCTGTTTCCGTACGGATGTGCCACTTGGGTTCTATGACTAGTTATGTCGGCCCGGGTTCTTTGCTATGTGGTTGCCAAGGACATGTTCACATACGTGAGCCAAAAGACGCAAACGGTCCCGGCCAAGGTAGGGTGGCAGCCGTGGAGTACCGTGCATGAGGCCGCAAAGTGATGTGGCTTGTTACAGTATGGAATCATATGACTTAGGATCGGGGTCCCGACAGCGTTGGTATCAGAGCCTGACTGACTGTAGGACTATCAAGCCAAACCGGTCGAAGTTGAGTCCAGAAACACTATAGATAAGTAGGGGAATTGATTGTGGAAGGGAACGTAAGACTCTTTTTACTCCTCTTCCCAAGTTATTCTATGCTGGGTCATTCTCATCTTATCTACGAGGATAGGTACTAGGATTCTCATCTATTGCCTAGGATGACGAGTTACTTGCCATGGACCAATAACTAGCTTGTTTGTGAGTAAGTGTGGTTATTTTAGTGTTGTTGATGTGACAAACAGATGGAGAAGAGATTTGAGTCTAGATAGTCGAGTGGTCATGCCTTTCCAATCTCCTTTAAATTGTCTCAAAAAATTTTGTTGAGCAATTACAGCCGTTATGCTGCTCGATTTCCGTTAGGATCTCTAATGTCTTTGCATCATTCTCTGTTTCAGATGCCGTCTCGTCCTTTCTGTCAGGTGGTCCGTCTGACCAGGTGCATCGATGTGCCGGGTCACACGGCCATGTTGGTTAGAGTGATGATGGAGGCGGGATATCGTTGGTACCCGAAGTACACCGTGGAGGAGCAGTACCGAGATTTCAACCAAAGTCAGTATCTGTGTACTGTTAGGATATACCCTTCATATCCTGGAGCTGCAGAGCCGCTTCACTGGACTCATGGATTGGGAGTTACCATAGATATGGCAGTTCAGGAAGCCGCCTATACTATGCTGACTATTATGAGGTTTCACCATGGTCTGCTTCAGAACAAGGAGTTCTGCTATGTTCCTGCTTCCATTGGAGGAGAGGATGGATATCTCAGTGCAGCCTATTCTGATCATTCTCATGAAGACCCTAGACTGCAGGTGACCGCTCAGATGTTGGAGAATAGGGACCGTGATGCACGTGCCCTACGCATGGAGCTCTATGCTACCCGTGCCCGTCTTTGGACAGCTTTGACGCAGTTGGCACCTGTTGTGCAAACAGGTTATGGAGATATGGAGATGCTGACTCCATCGCGGACTCATTTGCCAGCACACACAGACTAGCCTGTTGTTGGAGGCATCACCCCTCTTCGAGGACCGCTGTTGCCACCGACAAGGGGACCAAGTCCACACCCGTGTCCTTATGGTTTCCAGGGATTCCAGGCTAGAGTGTTTCCAGATCCACAGGTTCAGCTTCCAGGTCATGGGGGTAACCTGTACGAGGCCTTCTACGGTGATGTTTGATTGCGAGGATGCTAGACCTAGTAAGCTAGTAGACGTATCGCCACAGTCCTGTGTGTCTTGTGGGGTATGATCAAGGTTGAGAGTTGAGTTCCGGAGGTGTAGATAGATAATGTATAGGATGCTTGTAATGCCTCCGATGAGTTGTGTCATCTCTCCATAGTTGTTTTCAGCTTGGGTTTGTACTGAACTAAGTCATGGTGTGTATGAAACCTAATGTTCATATGGTAGTTGTTTTACCATGTTGATTGGTGTTTATTCTACATGCCATTCTTATCAGAGCATTTCCTAATTCTTGTCCTAGAGTTGTTGCTCGCTATGTCTAAGCTATGGATTGATTTCCCCAGGATGGTGTCAACCAGGAACAACCCTGTGCATGCTCATGAGCAAGGCGAGAGTAGCCAGCCAAGGCAAGAAGAGCTGCCACGAGCACCATCTCTAGCTGAGGTGATGCTAGAAGCCGAAAGGAATAAGAGGGAGACCAACAGGCTGTTGGAGAGGATTGAACAGAACACCGCACGTGCTCCCCGCAGTGATCACCATGATGGAGTGTCACTTGGTGACTTCATTAAGCTGTGTCCGCCTAAGTACCATCACTCGATCGATCCCCTCGATGCGGATGATTGGCTAACCAGCATGTCACGCAAGATTCGAGCTGCAAATGTTTCAGAGGCCAACAAGGTGACCTTTGCAACATACTTCCTAGAGGGACCCGCCAACCTGTGGTGGGAAAGATATGAAGCTATGCATCCTCAAGGACCCGCGCCAACCTGGGCAGAGTTTAGCGCCGCATTTCGTCTCCATCACATCCCGGAAGGGCTGATGGACCGCAAGAGAGAGGAATTCTGTGCCTTCACCCAGGGCAGATTGATAGTGGATGCATACAGCCGCGAGTTTGGAAACCTTGCTCTCTATGCTCCAGAGGAGGTCTCAACCGATGCCAAGAAGCAGGCTAGGTTCCGCAAGGGACTAAATGCTGAGCTTCGTCGAGATCTTCGTCTACATGAGTGCGCCACCTTTCAAGCTCTCGTAAATAAAGCGATCAATGCTGAGTCCGGACAGACTGACTACGAGGCCACAAGGAGGCATAACTGTGACTTCAACCTTGCATCAGGTTCAGGACCCAACAAGCGCCGAATATGGGTACCCAATGCAGCTATGCCGGGAAGGTACACTGCGAGGCCATCCTTCCAGGCACCTCGTCCAGTTCAGTCCAACCCTCCACCCAGACCATTTGGAGGACCGCAAGCAAATGTTGCCCCTCGTGCTACAGTGGTATGCTATAAGTGTGGAGAACCGGGACATTATTCTCGTGAATGTCCCCAGAACAATGCCAAGCCCGCTGGACGCGGAAAACCAGGGAAAGCCTTCTATGTGAAGCCAACTCCTGCCCGTGGGCGAGTTAATTATGTGTCTGCTGAAGAAGCTCTTGAAGACCCTGATGTCATTCTAGGTACGCTTCTTGTTAATAGCCATCCAGCATCTGTTCTATTTGATACTGGGGCATCTCATTCATTCATCTCAGAAAGTTATGCACAGTTGCATAACATGTCTTTCTGTGACATGCCCACACCTTTAGTAGTTCATACTCCTGGATCAAAATGGCAAACTTCTAGAGTGAGCCATGACAATGAAATTCTGGTGGATAGACTAGTATTCCTAGCATCCTTGATAGCTCTTAAGTCTTCGGACATCAATATCATTCTAGGTATGGATTGGATGAAAGCCCACTATGCCAAGATTGATACTCATTTTAGGAATGTTCAACTTACACATCCCTCGGGAGAGATAGTTAATGTCTCTACTCGAACAACCAAGCGCCAACTCTATTCTCTAAATGCTAGCCCTCTCCCTTAGCTAGAAGATATTCCGGTAGTCCATGATTTTCCGGATGTCTTTCCAGAAGAACTGCCAGGTATTCCACCTGTCAGAGATGTCGAGTTTGTAATAGAACTTATTCCAGGGACAGTTCCAATAGCCAGAAGACCCTATAAGATGGCACCCTTAGAACTAGCCGAGATAAAAACCCAACTCGATGAAGCTTTGAAGAAAGGTTTCATTCGTCCTAGTTCTTCTCCTTGGGCTTGCCCTGTCCTTTTTGTTAAGAAGAAGGATGGCTCGGATCGAATGGTTGTGGATTACCGACCAGTGAATTTGGTCACTATCAAGAACAAGTATCCGCTCCCCAGGATCAACGATTTGTATGAGCAACTCGCTGGATCCTCTATCTTCTCCAAAATGGATTTGAGGTTGGGATACCATCAAATCAGAATTAGAAACGGGGACATTCCTAAAACGGATTTTGTCACTCGTTATGGCCAATATGAGTACATCGTCATGTCCTTCGGTTTAACCAATGCTCCAGCCACCTTCTCCCGACTGATGAATTCGATCTTCATGGAGTATTTGGATAAATTCGTCGTGGTTTATCTTGATGACATACTCATTGACTCGAAGAACGAACAAGAACATGCCGACCATCTAAGGTTGGTATTGATGAAACTTCGAGAGCATCGTCTATTTGCCAAATTCTCCAAGTGTGAATTCTGGTTGCCGGAAGTGACTTATCTGGGTCACGTAATCTCTGGCAAAGGTATTGCTGTCAATCCCGAGAGAGTTCAGGCCGTCCTTGATTGGACCCAACCTGAATCGGTTAAGCAAGTAAGGAGTTTCCTTGGCTTAGCGAGCTATTGTCGCCGCTTTGTTGAGAATTTCTCCAAGGTTGCGAAACCTCTAACTGAACTTCTCAAGAAAGATAAAAGGTTCGAGTGGACTCCACAATGCGAGCATAGTTTTCAGGAGTTGAAAAGACGACTGACCTCTGCTCCCGTTCTGGTGCCACCAGATTTATCTAAGGACTTTATTATCTATTGCGACGCCTCGCGACAAGGATTAGGTTGCATTCTCATGCAAGATCGTCATGTGATTGCTTACGCATCTCGACAGTTGCGTCCACATGAGGATAATTATCCCACACATGATCTTGAGCTTGCAGCTATAGTCCATGCACTGAAAACATGGCGACATTATCTTTTGGGTTATCGTTGCGAGATATACACTGATCACCAAAGTCTAAAATATATCTTCACCCAGCCGGATTTGAATCTCAGGCAAAGATGGTGGGTAGAGCTGATCTCGGACTACGACTTAGGGATAACTTACACCCCGGGAAAAGCCAATGTCATGGCTGATGCACTGAGTCGTAAGTCCTATTGTAACAACTTGATGTTACAACAAGGTCAACCACTTCTTCATGAGGAATTTCAGAAGTTGAATCTCCACATTGTTCCTCAAGGATTCCTATCCAACTTGGTGGCGAAACCTACTCTTAAGGATCAAATCATAGCTGGCCAAAAGCGTGATAAGGGAATTTCTCGGATCAAGGAGAACCTTGTTAGCGGTCTCGCTAAGGACTTCTCTATAGATGATCAAGGTGTAGTGCTCTTTCAGGGCCGTTTAGTGGTTCCTAAAAGCCAACATCTCAGGCAGCTGATTCTTAAGGAGGCTCATGATTCTCCTCTCACAATTCATCCGGGTAGTACCAAAATGTATCAAGACCTACGTCAGAGGTTCTGGTGGACTAGGATGAAGAGAGAAATTGCTCAGTATGTTGCTAACTGCGACGTTTGTCGCGTGTGAAGGCAGAGCATCAAAGGCCTGCTGGCATCCTTCAACCCTTAGCTATTCCTGAATGGAAATGGGATAAGGTCGGTATGGATTTCATCACCGGTTTTCCCAGGACCAAGAGAGGGAACAATGCTATATTCGTAGTCATTGACCGCCTTTCCAAAGTGGCTCATTTTCTTCCTGTTCGGGAAAGCATTACTGCTAGTCAGCTAGCGGAGTTATATGTTTCTCGAATAGTTTCTCTTGATGGTGTTCCCTTGGAGATTAACTCAGACCGTGGAAGTATCTTTAATTCTCGATTTTGGGAAAGTTTTCAAACTGCCATGGGGACTCATCTATCTTTTAGTACCGCTTTCCATCCTCAATCAAGTGGTCAAGTTGAGCGAGTCAATCAAATTCTTGAAGATATGCTTCGAGCTTGTGTTATATCTTTTGGTATGAATTGGGAGAACTGCCTTCCATTTGCTGAATTCGCCTATAACAACAGTTATCAATCAAGCTTGGGAAAAGCCCCTTTTGAAGTTCTCTATGGACGAAAATGCCGAACACCTCTTAACTGGTCAGAAACCGGGGAGAGGCAACTCTTTGGTCCGGACATGATCCAGGATGCAGAGGAGCAAGTTCGCATTATTCGTGAAAAGTTGAAAACAGCCCAATCCCGTCAAAAGAGTCAATATGATCGCCATCATAAGTCTGTGACTTATGAAGTTGACGAGAAGGCTTACCTTCAGGTTACACCTCTGAAGGGTACCCATCGATTCGGTATCAAAGGCAAGTTGGCTCCTTGTTACATTGGACCTTTTCGCATTCTTGCTAAACGAGGAGAGGTTGCCTACCAATTGGAACTTCCTTTGCATCTATCCAAAGTTCATGATGTCTTCCACGTCTCTCAACTCAGGCGTTGCTTTTCGGACCCTGTCCGAGAAGTGGACCACGAAGCGCTTGATCTCCAAGATAACCTTTCTTATCAAGAATATCATGTTCGTATTCTCGACCAGGCCGAGCGTACCACTTGACGTCGAAACATCAAGTTTCTTAAAGTTCAGTGGTCACATCATTCCGAGAAAGAGGCGACATGGGAAAGAGAAGATCGTCTCCGACTAGAGTACCCCGCGCTCTTCCGGTGACTTCAAATCTCGGGACGAGATTCCTTTGAGTGGGGGTGAGTTGTCACAACCCTAGTAAGAGTCATAGGCTAGTATTGTGTTTGCATCATCATCATCATCTATGCATCAATATGAAATGGGGAGAAGAAGAAAACACCACCCATTTAATGAATTAAAGGATTTCTAGATAAATGAAATTTCAACAAATCCAAAATGCCCATAAAAAATGTCCCCTATGTCTGATAAATAGGGACATGGATATACCAGGGGACATTTGTATTATTTGAACATTTAAAATAATTTGAATTAATGGTTTACATCCCTGGAAAATGACAAATAAAGCAAATATCATTATCACTCTTTCCAAAATAATCTGAAACTATTATTATAAGTTTGGAATATTCAAACTACAATTTAGAAAATATGTGGGTCATTTAATAAAGTCATTGGACCTGCAAAGGAAATAAATAAATATTAGAAAACAGAAAACAGAAATTAAAAAAAAAGAAAAGCCAGAAGGGGCTTACCTGGCCCAGGAAGGAGATGGCCCAGCCCACCAGGGCCAAGCGGTCATCTTCAACCTCTGCCAGTAGGCAGAGGCGAAGTGTCGCGCGGCGCCGGGAGGCCTCCACCTCCTCCCTGCCTGGTCACCCGCCTGGAGGCCCCAGGGCGCGCCAGCTCGCCGTCGCTGAGGTCTTCTCCCTCTCTCCCTCGCGGTCGCCGCTCTCTCTCGCTTCCCCCCCTCTGCTCTCCTCCTTCCCCGGCAACCGACATCGTTCTCGCTGTCGATTCGTCGCACCCGATGCCTCCCCGACCCTCCCGTCGCCGCCAGAAGCACCAGGGTGAGTCCCCGGTTCGTTTCCCCCTCACCCCGTTGCTCCTCCCCTCCTCTAGCCCTGCTAGCTGTCGACGCCCGAGGGGACCTCGCCGCCGGCCATGGCACGGCCGTGGCCACAGCAGCCGCAGCCCACACCCGAGCATGTGCCTGTGCTCAGTGCGTCCCCAGGAGCCCGTAGCCGCCACCAGTTCCCCCCCCCCCCGCGTCCTGGTCGCCGTTTCCCCGTCGTTCCGAGCTCCGACCGCCGCCAAAACGGACGTGGCCGCCGACTCCGGCGACCCCGTGACCTCCTGCGGCTCCGGATGGATGCGGCTGTGCGCGGGCTACTCGCCAGTGGCCTTAGCTCGCTAGATAACCCCCTGTAGAAGAAACCCGACGGACGCCGCCGTCTCTGGTGGTCACCGGCGTCAAGCCGCCGGCCAACTCCGGTGGGTTTGACCCGGGTGGACCCCTGGCTTGACTCCGTGAGTCAATGACAGGTGGGCCCTAGCCCTAATTGGTATTAAGTTAATCCGGTAATTAAGTTAACTTAATCTGTTAACTACTAAGACACTGACAGGTGGGCCCAGTTAGTTAATTAAAACAGGATTAGTTTTAATCAGTTAACTAAATTAATCAGACACCGACATGTGGACCCCACATGTCAGGTTTGACTCTGGGCCGAGTCAGCTGACCAGCTGATGTCATCATGACATCATGCTGATGCAATAAGTCAGATTTCTTATTTAAAAATAATTCCAGAAATAGTTAAAAAACTTTGAAAAATCATATAAATTAATCTGTAAGTCAGATGAAAATAATTTATATATGAAAATTTATCAGAAAAATCCAATGAATCCAATGGTGCTATACTCATGCATGATAGAGCAACCTAAATAGGTGAACATGGACATTTTAGCATTAGGACAATATATAGAGTTTGAAATGAGAATAGTTTGAACCTATAATCAAATACATTTCAAATTGTCATGATCACTAACTACATTAGCTCATCCATGCATACTTTCATGCCATGATCATGCATCATATTGTTGCATCTGCTTGTATTGAATGTTTTCATCTGCATTACGGTAGGCTCTAATACGGAGGATACTACTCCGTACCCTGACGAAGGAGAGAACTCTTCCACAACCCAGCAAGGCAAGCAACCCCATTGATCATTCCGATAACATCCCCTTTCTCTCGCTCCTGCTCTTGTTTATTGCACTAGGACATGGTTACATGACAGTCATACATGGTAGATGAACCTAGTCTTCTACATGACCTGATCTTGTCACAGTAAATAGCCAAACCATGCAACCTAGCATACCTGGTAGATGCTTGTGCCATGATGTGCTTAGCTTACCTTCATGCCATGCTGCTATGCTTAGAGTTGTGTCAGGTCTGATTCATCTGGGTGATGAACCAGAGTGATACTGTGATGTTCTGAGGTGATGAGCTCATAACTAATCCGTTCTGGTAAAAGGTAGCGATGAGAGGCTATGTAGGAGTACATAGTGGGTTGTCTCATTGGGACCGTTCCTAGGAACTGGGTTCCGTGTTTGTGATCCAAGACGAGATACTACCACATGCTGGGCCCTGAAATATGACCCCGCTCGACTTATCAGTCGCTTAGTCTTTGGTCCAGGTATTGCAATTAGTTTCTGGTGTTTATAGCATGCTGGGGGCCGTGCGTAGCGCTGACCCTCGGGGTGGGTTACGATGCGGTAGGTAGTGGCACGGTGTACCAAGGGTCACCCGAATGGTGGGCTTGGGAACCCTGTGCACATCGTTTGGGACCGTAGTGGAAACTTCGGCCGGACTTCCATGCGGGTCAGTCTCAAATAGGCGGTAGCCTGGACTAGAGGTCTTATGTGATTGACGGTCATGGCCGACTCCCTCGCTGGGCATCCGCTTGAAGGTTGCCGAGGTGCATGGTTTATGACACACAGCGATAAGTGGCGAGAGCATGTGTGAAGAAGTACACCCCTGCAGGGATATGAAACTATTCGAATAGCCGCGTCCTCGGATATGGACTACTTGGAGAACATATGTTGTTCATAGATAATCAAGCGGATACTTCTAAAATTCTCAAGACAGGTGTGAGTACCGTGGATGGCACTCTTCCGGGAGGGGAAGGTGAGTCCATGGTGGTGTATTGAGATGGAGTTAGTGGAGTCGTGGGCGATAACTAAAATTGTAACAAAGAAGGTAAAATTGAGTAGTGTGGGTTAGCCATGAGTCAAAGCTGGCTTCTGCATAAACTCCACCACCCCTTTGTTGATACATGAGCATAAATAGACTAGGTCTGTTTTACAAGACTTGCTGAGTACGATTGTACTCATCCTTGCTTAATTAATGTTGCAGAGGAAAACCAGGACCTATCAGGTGGGTTCTATCTAGACGTTGACGATACCGAATAGCTGGTGTCCCAGCTACGATCTTGCCCATGTGGTGGGCTGTAGATAGTCAGGCCATGTGCCTCTTTGCCTTTTCACTGTCCGTACTCGGATAGTTCTAAGTTTTCGCTGGCTTGTATGAACTTGTTTGTATGACTTGAGTGCCGGGTCATGTGACCCCTATCTGTATGAACATATCATGCAAGGCTCCTCTGGGCCTTTTAAATAAAAGTCATGTTGTTGTATGGTTATGTTGTGATGCCATAGTTGTATCTATGCATATCGGGCATGTCGTGCGTACATGTGACGTGCAACGGTATGTATGGGATCCGACACCTAGTTGTGTGCCTTTAGCAGTACTCCTTACGGGAAACTGTCTCTTTGTGCTTCCACCGAGCCTTGGTAGCTTGCTACTGCTCCGGACACATTGATTGACCGGCATGTATCCTTCTTTGCTGCTGTGTCTGTCCCTTTGGGGAAATGTCTCGCAGTGTAATGGAGTCCCTGTAGCCTGTTACGACTCGTCTACGTGCAGCGATGACATTCGTGTCTCGCGACGTAATGGAGTCCTTGTAACTTGCTACGACTCGTCTACACACGCTTGAGACCGACACCTGCATTGCTGGGTTACGTATGCCTGTTTCCGTACGGATGTGCCACTTGGGTTCTATGACTAGTTATGTCGGCCCGGGTTCTTTGCTATGTGGTTGCCAGCGACATGTTCACATACGTGAGCCAAAAGACGCAAACGGTCCCGGCCAAGGTAGGGTGGCTGCCGTGGAGTACCGTGCGTGAGGCCGCAAAGTGATGTGGTTTGTTACATTATGGAATCATATAACTTAGGATCGGGGTCCCGACAGGCAAATATAAGGGTCTTTGCGACTAGCCTGGGCTGCGAGATGGCAGATTCTTCACCATGAAGCTCTATGAGGACTTCGATATTTCTATGGTATGCAACGATAACAACTGTTTTTTCGTAATTAAGCATGACTTCTGTTTCTTTCCTACAATATGTAAGTACTGTTTTAAACAATTCGACTAGTTCATCCCCTATCATGCAAGACGATATTTCTTGGAGAGGCTCGGTTTTGAAGAGAACGAGGGTTTCGAGATGAGGATATCCAACCTGAGGACTAAACATGGTCAAATATTTCTGGTGAAAGTAATGAATGCACTTAATAACATGGAATTAGGGTGCTCAAATTGGGAAGCTCTTTGCAAGGCATATAGATTTTAGGATGATATGGAAATAACCTTCGATCTTCGTCCTGAAGATCATATTAAAGGTAATATCGACATTTGAGTGGATGTCGATATGCTTCCTGTTTTACATCCATGTGAGTTTTTCAACCATGCATATTTGTCAAGTAATTTGAATTATATATTTAAAAATAGTTGGTGTTCATCCATACTGAATTTGTTAATTTATAATTTAGATCTTATTTCGTTTCTTTGAGTGAAACACAGAACATAATTGATAGGACACGCTACACTTATGGATCACATCTAACTTGGGAGGAGAAAGATGACCTTATCAACTTTGTTATTGGTGTCCTATCTGGTAGGGAGATCTTCCCGTATAATTTGGGAACTGGTCCAAATTATACATTGTACATGTGACGCCCAAGATGCGATCCTATCCTTATTTTGGCATTAGGGCCTCGACAGGGATACAAGCGCATCTCCTCATTATGCAAGAATGGATATCTTTACAAGTACATGTACAGAAGAGATGAGTATATGGAATTGGTTTACACTCGCCACAAGCTACAACAATTCAAAAGCATATTCAACCATCATACATAAGAGCAGGGCCCAACTACGGACGAAAACAAACGATAAAATGACATCCATCCTTGGTATCCCAGGCTGCCACCTGGAATCCATCCTAGATCGATGAAGAATAAGAAGAACTCCAAATCAAACAAGAACCGTGTTCACATCAAATCATCGCATTACCTGTACCTGCAACTATTGTTGTAGTAATCTGTGAGCCATGGGGATTCAACAATCTCATTTCCAAGGGTATCAAGACTAGCAAAGCTTAATGGGTGAGGTATGGTTAAGTGGTGAGGCTGCCAGAAGCAACTAAGCATTTATTTGAGGGGATAACTTACGAATACAGAAAGTAAAGTGGGTGGACTACGCATAATAGACAGGAACTAGTAATGATCACTAAGTGATCCTAAACACCTACTTACGTCAAACATAACCCCACCGTGTTCTCTCTTGGATAAAGACTCACAAGAAGAGATAGTCACGGTTACGCACACAGTTGGTGTATTTTATTAGAGTTAACTTCAAGTTGGCTATGAATATGTTTTAAAGAAAGTTTCCAAGTTGCCACATAACCGCGTGCAAAACTTTCCAAAAATATTTAACCCTGCAAGGGTGCTCCAACTCATCCATCACAAATTAACCACTCTCAGCGGGAATAACCTCGACCACAAATCCTGTGATTTCTTAGGCAATTTCATAGGAAACCGTAACCTCGAGATAGCCCAAACTATTTTCATAATTCCTCGCATAAGACAAAACAGATAGGAGCCACAAATGAGCGATGGTTACCACGCCAACCACCGAGTTTCGCCGGGTAGTGTTAATAAGTTTCTCTGGGTTGGACCAACACTTATGAGGAGCACTAGCCCGGGTTGTTGATTAAGTCCCTATGCAATTTTAATTGTTATTAGGCAAATGTAATACCAATATTGGGCCTTGCCATACAAGTTTTATCCTAAAACGAAAATCAAGGGGTCCCCATAACAACCCTGAGCATGTTAGGAGCGCTCTGTTATGGCACATAACACCGGTACAAAAGTAACTAGCATGGCAAAAGTGGAACGAAACACCGAGCAAAAGGCCAAGCCTTCCACCTATTACCAAGTATAAAAGTGCATTAAATTAAATAGCAATAATATTGTGATATGCAAAAATATCCATGTTGTAACATGGAAGCAATTGCACCTGCAGCTAGAAACACTATAAGAAGGGCTGAGCAAGCGGTAACATACCCAAGCAAAGGTTTGCTGGCATGTGGAGGGGTTAGAGGCTTATCATGTCATATTTGGGAGGCTTGACAAAAAAGTGGTAGGAAGCGAGACATAGCGATAGAAAACGAGACAACTAGCATGGCAATGATAGTAGTGGTATCCAGGGAAATGATCATCTTGCCTGAGATCCCACTTGGAAGAAGAATGAATCCGTGAGGAATATAATCCATGAAGTAGACGAACGAATCCTCACACTCTCAACGCTTTCAGAACTCTATCAAGAAGAAGCAATCCAGAACAAATAGTCAACACATGATAGACCACAACATATGCATGAAATGATGCACAAACCAATATGTTGATGTCCATTTAATTATGCAAGGCATGGCATTGCACATCAAACAACTCCTACACATTAAGTGAAGCTCAATATGTAACGAGTTGCATATTGACAAAACTCCACATTCGGATATTTAGTTCACTCTGGTTTAGGTACTCATCAATATTAAATGTTGTTAAACAAGGAAAGAGGTGAATCATACGCAACTACGTCATCTAGGTATTTTAAATGAGGCCGGAAGCAACATATATTATTTCCGGAACAACCTCATGTGCATATTATGATTTTGGTCCAGATATTTCCTAAGCATGTTTTATAGTTGTTAAACAGCAATATAAAGTGTGCCATGTTAGTCTACACATTTTTCTAGTCAAGTTAGATATGTGGAACATTAAAATCGGAGCTACGGTTAATTAGTTATGAAATAAATCATTTTAGCGTGGCAATTATATTACATGAAAACAACTAGTTAAATATTTTTATCATGGTTTAAAGTAGGATATTGTGAATCTACACGAAATTCTAGTTATTTTACATATTTACAACATTTCATCCGATGCACGGTTTAAGAGATATGATATGTATGCACTTAGGGGGTTTTCTGCAAATCAGAAATTCAGTGGATAATTTTGCAAATACATGGATATGAATAAAACATATGGGCCATAATTGTCTGTTGGGCTAAACAGTGGGCGAGCGCTTGATAGAGTACGGCGCCCCAGGCGCTGGATAGGCGAACACGTGCTCACCACAAGCCTTCAGTCCGACTTGGTGACGGTCCGGAGACATGACGTGGCAGGGCCTTGCGTGGCTAGCTGGCTCACTCGCGAGAGAGGAGGCAGCCCATGCGCATAACGTGGCACCGGTCCACGCTGGCGATGGATCGGGTCAACGGTGCGCTCGTCTCCCTGGCCACGTACGAAACAGACGACTAGGAGGCCATGGCACGAGGCTAGAGGAGGCTCTATTGGGCTTGAATGGTGGCTGCAAAGGGAACCGACAACAGGCAACGACGGGTTGGGGCAGATCCGGCCAGGGCGGAGCGGCTCCCGTCATCGAGGAAGCTTGGGGAGGCTCGATCGGGCATCACCATGCATGGCGAGTCCTCTGCCCAGGAGGTAAAGAGAGTGATATTAGAGCAGAGAGAGGAGGAGGAACGAAGAATAGTGCACGAGGGGCTGTCGACCAGGTCGTCGAAATGGCCGAGGACAAGGAAGCTTCCTCCGATGAGCACTGACTGGTCGTGGGCGTGGGTTTTCCAAGAGGGAGACTCTCGGGGTCGCGGGGATCCTCCCGTGTAGGCTCAAGGATGTCGGGATGCCGATCCTAAGTCATATGAATCCAGACTGTAACACATCACATCACTTGGCGGCCTCACGCACGGTAAGCTCCACGGCTGCAGCCTTACCTTAGCCGGGACCGTTTGCGTCTTTTGGCTCACGTATGTGAACATGTCCCTAGCAATCAAACGACAGAGAACCTGGGCCGACATGACTAGTCATAGAACCCAAGTGGCACATCCGTATGGAAACAAACATACGTAACCCAGCAATGCAGGTGTCGGCCTCAAGCGTGTGTAGACGAGTCATAGAAAGCTACAATGACTCCATTACGCCATGAGGCATAAATACCATCACTGCATGTAGACGAGTCGTAGCAGGCTACAGGGACTCCATTACACTGCGAGACATTTCCCCGAAGGGACAGACACAACAGCAAAGAAGGATACATGTCGGTCAATCAATGTGTCCGGAGCAGTAGCAAGCTACCATGGCTCAGTGGAAGCACAAAGAGGCAGTTTCCCGTAAAGAGTACTACTAAAGGCACACAACTAGGTGTCGGATCACACATACGCACGGCATGCCCGATATGCATAGATACAACCATGTCATCACAACATAACCATTCAATAACTTTTATTTAAGAAGCTCAGACGATCCTTGCATAATATGTTCTTATAGATAGGGGTCACGTGACCCGACACTCAAGTCATACAAAAAAGTTCATACACACCAAGAGGAAGCATAAGATGTCTGAGTACAGACAGATGAAAGGGGAAAAAGGCACATGGCCTGACTATCTACAGCCCGCCACAGGGCATAGGGCCGTAGCTGGGACACCAGCTATTCGGCATTGTCGACATCTAGAAAGAACCCACTTGATGGGTCCTGGGTCTCATCTACAACATTTATTAAGCAAACATGAGTACAAACGTACTCAACAAGTCTTTAAAACAGACCTAGACTATTCATGCTCATGTACCAACAAGGGGGGGTGGAGTTTATGTAGCAATGCCAGCTTTGACTCATGGCTAACCTACACTACACAATTTTAACTCTTTGTTTAAATTTTAGATATCGCACACGAGTCCACTAACTCCATGACAATACACCACCATGGATTCATTTCCCTCTCCTCGGAGAGTGCCATCCACGATACTCACACTTGTCTTGATATTTTTATGAGTATCCGTTTGATTATCTATGAACAACATAAGTTTTCCAAGTAGTCCATATCCGAGGACACGGCTATTCGAATAGTTTCATACCCTGCAGGGGTGTACTTCTTCACACACGCTCTCTCCACTTATTGCTATGTGCTCATAAAACCATGCACCTCGGCAACCTTCACGCGGAAGCCCAGCAAGGGAGTCGGCCACGACCGTCAATCACATATGACCTCTAGTCCAGGCTATCGCCTATTTGAGACCAAACCCACACGGAAGTCCGGCCGAAGTTTCCGCTACGACCCCAAAGGATGTGCGCAGGGTTCCCAAGCCCACCATTTGGGTGACCCTTGGTACACCGTGCCACTGCCTACCGCATCGTAACCCACCCCTAGGGTCAGCTCTACGCACGGCCTCCAACATGCTATAAACACTAGAAACTATTTGAAACTCCTAGACTAAGGACTAAGCGACTGATAAGTCGAGAGGGGTCGAGTTGCCGGAACCCAATGCATGGTAGTAACTAGTCTTGGATCACAAACAGGGAACTCAGTTCCTAAGAACGGTCCCAATGAGACAACCCACTATGTACTCCTACATAGCCTCTCATCGCTACCTTTACCAAATTAGGTTCATCATAAGTTCATCACAATCAGAACATCATTGTTTCACTCAGTTCATCACCCAGATGAATCAAACCTGACACAACTCTAAGCATAGCAAGCATAGCTGGCAAAGTAAGCTAAGCAGATAAATAGCATTCAATACACGCAAGTGCAACAATATGATGCATGATCATGACATGGTGGCATGTATGGATGAGCTAGTGCAACTAGTGTCCAAGTTAACTTGAAAGGAGTTTGAATATAGGTTCAAAATCGTTCTTCATTTCAAATTCCATATACTAACCTATTAGCAAATGTCAATGTTCTTCTACATAGGTTGCTCTAACATGCATGATAATAGCACCATTGGATTCATTGGATTTTTCTGATAAATTTTCATATATAAATAATTTTCATCTGATTTACAGATTAATTTATATGAATTTCTAAAGTTTTAAATGAATTCTGGAATTATTTTTGAACTGGAAAAGGGATTAATGGCGTCAGCCTGACGTCACTGTGACGTCAGCTGGTCGGCTGAGCAGGCCAGGTCAAACCTGATGTGCGGGGCCCGCACGTTAGTGACACAGGCTTAATTCCCGTGCTGACCAGGGTTTGACCCGCATTTTGGGCCCACTGGTCAGCGGCTAGAGCCTAATGAATCAGGGGGATTAGCCCCTGATGGTCGGCGACGTCGGCGCCCACCGGAGCAGGGCCAGCGGCGACCAAAAATACGGCGGCGACCAGCCGGAGTTGCGCCTCCGGCGACCATTTGGCGCACGGAGGGCACCGGGAGGTAGCCCATGCACGCGCGCATCTAGCAGGGCTGCAGAGGGGGCCCGGGGTTGCCGGAGATGACGACTATGTCGAGGTTGGTGGCGGCGATGGCTCGGGCAGGAACAGCTACTACGCTACAGGCCGTAGGAGGAGGAGCTGAGGGCGGCTGCGAGCTCCTAGAGGCGCTACGAGCATGAGCCCGTGGCCAGGAGCGAGCTTTGGCCGCTGTGGCCACGGTTACGCCATGGACGGCGGCGAGCTCCACTCGGCTCTAACTACCGACGGGGCTAGAGAAGGGGAACGACGTCGGGACTAGGGGGAAACGGTTCGGGGTTTCACCGGAGGGGCTTCTGGCACCGCAGCGTGGTCGGGGACGCAGGGAGGGCGGCGAATCGTCGGCGTCTTCCGTCCGACGAGAGGGGGAGCAGAGGAGAGGGAGAGGGGGAAATGGCTCGGCGGCGACTGAGCCTATCCTCTCGCCAGCGCGACGAGGAGGCGGCCAGGCAGGCAAGGAGGAGGTGGCCAATGAGTGGCCACCGCCAGCTGCGGGGGCAGCACGTAGCTGCTTCTCCTCCTGGTAGGAGGAAGAAGACGCTGCTGCCCCTGTGGGCTGGGCCTCTTCTTCAGCTAAGCCCAGGTGGGCTCTCTTCCCCTTTTTTTATTTCAATTCTTTTCTAACTTCAGACATTTGTTTTATTTTAATTTCAGGCACATATGCTATTTAAAAATATCCCAAATATTTTATATATTGAAGTCTGAATATTTCAAACTTATCCAAAAAGTTTCTAGATATTTTGAAAACTAAACTAATGATAATGCTTTATTTGATATTTTCAGTAGCTTTATCATTTATTTTTAAATTGCTTCAGTTGTTCAAATATTTAAAATGACCCCTATTATAACCATGTCCATATTTATCAGACATAGGGAACAGTTTTAAAGGGAATTCTGGATTTGTTGAATTTTCACCAACTTTGAATTATTTTGATTCAATGTGAGCTTGGGGTTTCTTTTAGTCCCCATTTCATGTTGATGAAAAATTGAAACATGATGCAACACTCATGGTGTCCTATGACATCTAGCAAGGGATGTGACAGAGGAGATCCCTTGGATCTCCATCCAAGGGTGGAGAAGGAGTTGAGTGTTGGATCGGATCTGAGGAACAAGAGGCTAGTGGTTGGCTTGGCTGGGATCCCGAGGGGAATTTGGAGTGCAGCGGCGCTGCGGGAATTGTGAGAGTTTGTCTCCCTAGGGCTAGGGTTTAGTCTATATATGAACATAGGGTGGTGCTATATATAGCGGGGACAAGACAAGAGGGGATTTTTAGACAGTTTTGGACATGGGATCGCGATCTGATGGCTCTGAAAAAGGGTAGGTCTTAGGTGTGTCTAGCAGGCTGTGGAGAGGGCTAGACGGGGATGAGAGGGAAGGTTTGGTGGCCCAACGACAGAGTTTTAAAACCGAAAATGTCCACGATTTACACCCGCTACTAGCGCCGCTATAGTTATCTGTTGGGGGCACCAAACGACCTCTAAATGCGACGAAATTTGGCAGGGGGTCTACCTACACTATAAAAAGACCACATGCCACTTTCGACCCTATCTGGAAATATTTTAAACCCACTTTCAAAACAATATTTTCTCAGTGTCATGGGCGTGTGCGTGTGTGGTTGGACCAAGAACGGTCAACGATAGAACAGAGCGAACCGGCAACTACGAACCGATGCAAGTTTTCAAAAAATAAGTGACGATGCTATGCAGATAATATGAATGATGCAATGATGATTGCGACAGCCAGACGAATCACACGACAATGATGGAAACAAAAGGGGAATCTTCTGGAGCATCGGTCCCGGGCTGTTACAACTCTCCTGCACTACACGAGGATCTTGTCCCGAGATCTAAGAATGAGAATGGGAAGAAAAAGAGCAAGAGGTAAACTTAGGTGCTTCTCTGACAAATGAGTGAAACCAATGATCATTGAAGGTTTCAACGAGATGAAGGATGACAGAAGGAACAAGGAAGAATTCATAAGAAATTTGGACATCACTTCAGTGGGAAAGAGAGGCAAAATTTGATATGATGGAAAGAAATTGAAAGAGAGACACAAAACTTTGGTTGGATTAGAATCAAAACTTCATAAGATGGAAGGATCATGAAAATATTTCACAGCACTCCGGTTAATGGAGAAGTAAGGGAAGAACATGATCTTAATCAAACTAGATGTGAGTTGAAAAGAGAAACACCACAATGCCTCTAGAACAAAAGAATAGAAGCTAGATCTTTGGAGAGAAGAGAACAGAGAAGAAAATGACAATTACTACCACCATTGAATTTGAAAAGCATGGTTGAACGAATTTGATGGAGAATCAACAACGAAAAGAATAGCTTGTTATGGCCTTATGGAAAACATCTCAAAATTACGAGGTGACAACCTGCCACAACAGAAACAATTGATTGCTTGAGAGCAACAAGATACGCAAAACTTCTTTCCCCAAGAGTTGGGGGAGGCACTTGGATCATTTATAACACCATGATAGCAACAATCCTGAGGAAATGCTTTAGGTGAAATCCAACCCAAGCAAACTCCGAGAAAGGAATGATGGGTTTACTTATCTTATTCTTGACAATTTTCCTTCGAGACTCCTCATAATAAAGAATTAATAACACCATCTCAGAAGAAAATGGAGAAGGAATTGAACTTCGAATCAAAGATAAAAACACTTGAGCAACTCCAACAAGAATCTTGAAGAACACTTCAAGAAGTATTACATCCTTAACAAACCATCATTAAGAAGCATCGGGATGAACTCCGAAATGAAAGGATGAAGCTTGCCATTGAAGGTTGCGAAAACGACAAGATTGAGGCCTTGATATCCTTTTAGATGAAGCTTCGTGGAGAGATATTTGAGAAAACTTGGAACTCCGGAAAAGAAAAGACGAGCAACTTAGAATCGAGAATTTGATATCATGAACAACTACGGAAGAAGGATTGAGATCACCTTGACCAACAAGAATAAGAATTATGTTATGCTTATCCTTCATGAAGTTAAATTGATGACTAACAATGGATTTCACACACCACTTATTCTTCTTGCAAAGAATTGAAGAGAGAGATAGATCACAAACTTAAAAAAGTCTCGAATGAGAACACCGGTAAGAATTCATGAACAAATGAGGATATTGCGATTGAACAAAGATACATGGGAACGAAGAGATCCTGATGCACCTAATGGAAAACTTCACAAGGCACCAGAATAAATGAGACACGAACAAAGGGACAACAATTGAGAAGAATTTGAGAATGAAAGCTGAAAGTTGAGAATGAAGAAATCTTCTGAAATGATGGCCTTCGGAGGATCGAGAAATGAAACCAACTCCGAAATGCACGAGATAGGCATGGGAGGAAAAGATCATGAATCGGAACAATTTAAGAGGATCACCAGAAGCTGAGATGAAAAATCTTCAAATGAACGGAAAAATATTTGAGAGAAACTCTTGTTTGGTCTTCAATGCAGAGAATGATGGTGAGAAACACCACCATGAATTACGAAGACACTCCGGAATAATGAAGAAAGAAAGGTTGAGCCAACGATGAGAACTAATTCAAAGAGATGTTTGAGAAGGAATATGACTAATGCAATTCATTCTTACGTCATATTGAAAAGAACTTGAGGACATCTCCGAAAAGATTAGAAGAGCTAGGTAAGATCCAGGGGAAAACCTATGGGTTATGGGCCCACTCAAAAGAAAACTCCGTTGAAACTACTGCTTAGGAAGAGATTGCACCGGTACAAATGAAAACTTGATGAGGTGAGAACCTCAAAATAATAAGAAAGGATTGACTGAAAACACGAATCTTTTGAGATATTTTCAGCACTCCGGATATAACAGGGATATATGAAAACCAAGAGAGGCTTGATAAAGAATTCCAACATGAGAAAGCATTTAGAGAATGAAAAGGATATGATGAGCACCGAAACCTAGAATTCAATCCACCAGAGAACAATAACCATTAGAACAAATAATATGAGGATAGATCTTGAAACTCAAATTCTTGAGAATCTCCACAATAAATCACCAGATACAATACGTAAGAAATGATAACAGAAGCAACAATGAAAAGATGGGCACTAGGATGAAAATTTAATTACTAAAGAAAAAGGGTGGGATGGTGGGGAAAACATAGAAAACTTAGACTTGGGACACATGAGATGATCTCCGGAAGGAATATGAGGATCCACCTTGCAAATATTGAAGAGGATAGAATTAACTTGAAGAGAAGCACACCGATAGGAAAAGAATTGATATGATAACTTTATTGAGCAATAGAATTAGCAATCCACAGAATTATGATAACACTACTTCGGAAAGATATGAGATCACCAGTTGACATCGAAGCAACTTGAATTACCATACTACAACAAAACAAAGGATGAGGCTTATGAAACAAGCCAGAACAAATACATAATAGAGACTCTGTCCGATATTTTCGTGGTAAAATTCGGACGGGCTCGATCGTACATTGGATTGTCATATTGAAATGATGCTCGCATATGCTCCCTAGGCATAGCGAACTACAAGGCTTGACGAAGCATATCGAGACTATCATCTCTAAAAAAGACCGTGAACAAACAAACCACTAGATGTCGAACCACAAACTCACATCATGATCTGTTGGAATATAGCCTAGGTAACTACTTGAATTTCCACCTAAAAACTTTTGAAATCTTTGGTTATGCAATCGGGTGTTTGGGATACAGGGAGGCAAAATATCCCACTCAAATAACAAGCCCTACACTCCAGCTATATCCATTCGTCAACACATAACCAAGAAAAGCTCGGAAATCATGTACCTCAGACCTTCGAAAAATATCCAATATACTAGCTGTGGCAATACATTTGATCACTGGGTGGCGCCAACTACTCTCACCACAAAGAGTATAGAAGTGTTTTCGATGTCTGCGACCTCTGGTATTCCGGAACATCAACAATACAAATGTGACTACAACACCTCGGAGCTCAACTCCCTGGAACACTGCCACAACCACTAAATGTCAAGAAGCACCAAGAACAATGTTCTCACCACAAAGATATCGGAACGATCCCAACAATAACCGTGTGATCCTAATTTTTTTGAGTGAGAACAGGGGTATAATAAATTCCTAAGTCGAATACCTCACCAGAGTATAGAAGAGGAGTAAAAGAAACCTACTCTCCGATATATAACTAGACTCAAAATAGTTTTTACTAGACTCGACTCGGCCAACTTCGATCAATCAACAGGGCTCCTAGGTCAGAACGTGGCTCTGATACCAACTTGTCACGCCCAAAATGCGATCATATCCTTATTTTGCCACAAGGGCCTCAGCAGGGATAGAAGCGCATCTCGTCGTTTCGCAAGAATGGATATCATTACAAATACATATACAAAAGAGAAGAGTATATGGAATTGGCTTACACTCGCCATAAGCTACATTAATATCACATCAACACAACAACATATTAATCAATCATAGAGAAGAGCAAGGTCCAACTACGGATAAAAAGAAACGATAAAATGACATCCGTCATTGCTATCCCAGGATGTCGCCTGTAACCCATCCTAGACCGGTGAAGAAAAAGAAGAAGAACTCTGAATCAAACAAGCATCATGTTCACGTCAAATCGTCGCATTACCTATACCTGCAACTGTTGTTGTAGTAATCTGTGAGCCACAGGGACTCAGCAATCTCATTTCCATGGGTATCAAGACTAGCAAAGCTTAATGGGTGAAGTATGGTTCAGTGGTGAGGCTGTAGCAAGCAACAAAACATTTATTTGAGGGGCTAACTTACGAATACAAAGAGTAAAGTGGGTGGTGTACACATTACAGACGGGAAATAGTAATGACCTCTAAGTGATCCCAAACACTTAATTACGTCAAACATAACCCCACCATGTTCTCTCTCGGATAAGGACTCACGAGAAGAGACACTCACGGTTACAGACACAGTTGGAGTATTTTATTAGAGTTTACTTAAAGTTGGCTATGTACGGGTGTTAAACAAAGTTTCCAAGTTGCCACATAACTACGGGCATGGCCTTCCGAAAAGATTTAACCCTGTATGGGTGCTCCAACTCATCCATCACAAATTAACCACTCTCAGCAGGAATAACCTCGACCACGAATCCTGTGATTTCTTAGGCAATTCCATTGGAAAACCGCAACCTCGAGATAACCCGAAGTATTTTCGGAATTCCTCACACAAGACGTTCGAGAAAGGTAAAACAAATCCAGCAAGGCCACCCGACGTGTTGACGATCCCGATAGGAGCCACGTATCTCATTCTCAGAACACGACGGATGAGCGATGGTTACCACGCCAATCACCGAGTTGCCCAGGGTAGCGTTAATAAGCTACTTTGGGTTAGACTAACACTCATGAGGAGCACTGGCCCGGGTTGTTGATTAAATTATCCGCGGGTGCCGGTGGGTCCCTATGCAAGTTTAGTTGTTAGTAGGAAAATGTAGTACCAATGTTGGGCCTTAACAGACAAGTTTTATCCTAAAACGAAAATCAAGGGGGTCCCCATAACAACCCTGAGAATGTTATGAGCGCTCAGTTATGGAACATAACATCAGTAGACAACTAACTAGGGCAACAAGAGTGGAACAAAACACCAAGCAAAAGGCCAAGCCTTCCACCTTTTACCAAGTATATAAGTACATTAAATTAAATATCACTAATATTGTGATATGACCAAATTTCCATGTTGTCACATGGAAGCAATTGGACCTGTAGCTAGAAACACTATAAGAAGGGCTGAGCAAGCGGTAACATAGCCAAACAAAGGTTTGCTAGGATGTGGAGGGGTTAGAGGCTTATCATGGCATATTTGGGAGGCTTGACAAACAAGTGGTAGGAAGCGAGGAATAGCAATAGAAAATGAGACAACTAACATGGCAATGATAGTAGTGGTATCCAGGGAAATGATCATCTTGCTTGAGATGCCGCTTGGAAGAAGAACAAATCCGTGAAGAAGATGATCCCTGAAGTAGACGAATGAACGAATCCAGAACAAACAATCAACACATGATACACCACAACATATGCATGACATGATGCACAAACCAATATGTTGATATCCATTTAATTATGCAACGCATGGCAAAGCACATCAAACAATTCCTACACATTAAGTGAAGCTCAATATGTAACGAGTTGCATATTCATGAAACTCCACATTCGGGTATTTAGTTAACTTCCATTTAGGTACTCATCAATATTAAATGTTGTTAAACATGGCAAGAGGTGAAGCACACACAACTACATCATCTAGGCATTTTAAATGAGGCTGGAAGCAACATATATCATTTCCGAAACGACCTCATGTGCATATTATGATTTTGGTCCAGATCTGTCCTAAGCATGTTTTATACTTGTTAAACAGCAATATAAGTGTGCCATGTTATTCTACACATTGTTCTAGTCAAGTTACATATGTGGAACATTAAAATCGGAGCTATGGTTAATTAGTGATGAAATAAATCATTTTAGCATAGCAATTATACAAATTACATGAAAACAACAAGTTAAACATTTTTTATCATGGTTGAAAGTAGGATATTGTGAATCTACACGAAATTATAGTCATTTTACATATTTACAACATTTCATCCAATGCACAGTTTAAGACATATGAGATGCATGAACTTAGGGGTTTTTCTGCAAATCTGAATTTCAGTAGATAATTTGGCAAATACGTGGATCTGAAAAAAACATATGGTCCGAAACTATCTACTAGGCTAAACAGTGGGCGAGAGTTTGATAGAATACGACGCCCTAGGCACTGGATAGGCGAACAGTTGCTCACTAAAGGCCTTCAGGCCGGCTTGGTGACGGGCCAGGTACATGAAGCGACTGGGCCTTGCGCGGCTAGCCGGCCCACTCACGAGAGAGGAGGTAGCCCATGCGCACAACGTGGCACCGGTTCACGTTGGCGATGGATCGGGTCAACGGCGCACTCATATCCCTAGCCACATACGAAGCAGGCGAACAGGAGGGCATGGCACGAGGCTTGAGGCGTCTCGATGGGGATTGGACGGTGGCTGCAAAGGGAATCGACGACAGGCGACGGCGGATCCGGGCAGATCCAGCCAGGGCAGAGCGGCTCCCGTCATCAAGGAGGCTTGGGGAGGCTCGGTCGGGTGCCCCCATGCATGGCGAGTCCTTTGCCCAGTAGGAAAAGATAGAGAGATTAAATCAGAGAGAGGAGGAGGAACGAAGAATAGCGCGTGAGGGGCATCGACTAGGTCATCGGAATGGCCGAGGGCGAGGAAGCTTGCTCCGATGAGTACCGACTGGTCACGGGCGTGGGTTCTCTAGGAGGGAGATGCTCCGGGGCGTGGGGTTCCTCCCATGCGAGCACGAGGAGATCAGTTGGATCTCCATGTAAGGGTGGAGAAGGAGCTAAGGGTTGGATTGGATCTGGGGAACAAGAGGCTTGTGGTTCGCTCGGTTGCGAATTTGGAGTGCGACGGTGCTGTGGGAATTGTGGGAGTTTGTCTAGGGCTAGGGTTTAGTATAGAAATGACCATAGGGTGGTGCTATATATAGTAGGGACAAGACATGAGGGGATTTTTAGATTGTTTTGGACATCGGATCGCGATCCGATTGCTTTGAAAAAGGCTAGGTCTTAGGTGTGTCTAGCAGGCTGTGTAGAGGGCTAGACGGGGATGAGAGCACGGGTTTGGTGGCCCGATGATAGAGTTTCAGAACTTTAAAAATTTGTGATTTACACCCACTACTAACGCCACTATAGTTATCTGTTGGGGGTACCAAACGACCTTTGAATGCGACGAAATTCGGTAGGCGGTCTACCTACACTATAACTAGACCACATGCCAACTTTCGACCCGATCTGAGAATATTTTAAACCCACTTTCAAAACAATATTTTATCAGTGTCACGGGCGCGTGCGTGTGTGGTCGGAGCCGGAACGGACTACGACGGAACAGAGAGAACCGACAACTACGAACAGAGGCAAGTTTTCAAAAAAATGAGTGAAGATGCTATGCAGATGATGCGAATGATGGAATGATGAATGTGACAACCCGACGAATCACACGACAGTAATGGGAACAAAAGGGGAATCTTCTAGAGCGTCTGTCCCGGGCTGTTACAGTACATGACACTAGTGCATAGGTTGAGGGCGGATGACATTCGCTGAAATATCTTGGTAAGAGTTGCTAATTAAGTACACTACTATTGCATAAATGGTATTGATTGCAATGCTAACTAGGCTACTATTATGTTCTTCAACAGAAATTGCTAAATGAAGGTGTGCCTCCGATGATGCAAGCCGAAGGTAATATCACAATTAAAAGCCCCTTCCAGCCCGAGTTCTCTTTTGCATACTCAACTAAGCGCAAACTACCAAGACGGCTCCAAAGTGAAGCATGGGTACAAATAAAGAACGGTCGCAAGCCACAAGTTGGAGACCATTGGATCCCTTTGCTTCATTAGTGAGATATAGGTGTTATTTTGTTTGATGTCATCTTACCTAGGAGGGAGGACTAGGTCCTATGATAGAGAAGTTTTTTTTGGTTTATATTAACTTGCATGATCGATTAGGATGATTAGTATTATGATGTTTTTTTGTTTTATGAGATTTTAACTTGGTATGATTAAGATGATGATGAGTTGTTAGATGAGTAAGATGATGATGAGTTATATGACATATATTTGATTAAAGTGGACGGATGCAAGTGATCATGTTGAATTAGAGGAAAAAATGAAAAGGAAAAATAATCAATGAAGCCTTAACCGCTAACCCTTTAGTCTCGGTTGGTGTTACCAACCGGGACCAAAGGTCCCCATGCCCTGGTGCGCGCTGCCGGCCACGTGGCGAGGGTTTAGTCCCGGTTAGTAGCCAACCGGGACTAAAGGCTTGGACCCTTTGGTCTCTATACTTTAGTCGCGGTTGGGGAACCGGAACTAAAGGCCCTTCCCAACCGGGACTAATGGCCTATTTTCTACTAGTGAAAGGCTTGTTTTCTACTAGTGTTAATGCATAAGATACTTATAGTTTTTCTGCCCCAACAATTTAGCATGATTTCCCAAAATAGTTAGTATGTTTTGACATAACAATTATTTTTATTTAAGGGTGTTCTTTAAATTTTATTTTGAGAATATAATACTTGGTTCAGGGAAGAATTCAATGAAACAAGATCACCACTCAAATTGTGTTCATAATTTGTAATTAAGTGTTTCTTTATCCAATATCCTACTTATAGTATTATATGAAAATATTATATGATTATAACTAAAAGAAGCATGAATATCCAGTACTATGAATATTTATTTATATATTCCATTTCGTTTTAACAATTGTTGATTCTATAATTCCATGATTTCATGTGCATCTATTCTGGTTTTATATGTCTTAATTAATAATATCATTTATAATTAACATAATTCAAATATTTTATAGTATTATGTAGAACATTTTGGATGTGAATTTGCACCTCGTCTGGTTTATATAGAATTTAGGCTGAATTAGAATCCTCACACACATGTGATAAGTATACCAACACTGGTTCGTTTTGGTCTAGCTCACATACGTGATTGTCTAGTGCACTATTGGGTTAGTTTAAGCGTGAACACGTACTAAATACTTGCGCTGGGCCATATCCCAACACATCGGCACGTACGCTGGGCCATGAGTTAATTGCACAGAAGTATTACAATTGGGGCATTATAAACAAATTGGTATCAAGCATGGTAGTTTTTACGTGTCAGTTCCAAGTCCAGGGAAATTCGTTATAAAAAGATCTAAACCACGTACAAAGACGTATTGGCGATGTATCTGACCGTTAGGGCCCACCTGTCAGGTGCCAACGTGGTATGTTTATTTTGTAGAAAAGTCCTTTCCTTTATACGTAATAACATAAATGCCCATTTTTCACGGAAAAATAGTTTTTGTGAGAGAATATTTTTTCTGTTTGCAAGTTTTCACCAGCAGACTTTTTTGAAAGTTTCCATCCAATTAAACAAATAACTTAAATAATCCATAATCACGTGTTGGAAGGAATCGAACCTGCGACCTGTCATGCACAGGACACAGGCGATGGCTACCCGACTGTCGGATTTCGGGCTCCGCAAGACCCTCAAGGCTTGAACACAGGGGCATGTGCGAAGATCCCCCATAGCCTCGCCCTATTTAGCTCACCACTAGATGTTTAATACGGCGAACTCGCACGATGACAAGGAAGAAGATGAACACGATGGTTTAACCAGGTTCGGGCCGCCGAGAAGCGTAATACCCTACTACTGCTTTGGTGGATTGCCTCTCGGGGAGGTGTGGTCGATGAACTAGTATAGTGGTTTCGAGCCTCGTGAGGGGGAGCTCTCATGGTGTTCTTGGATCTCCGCCTTATCTTGTGGTTCATGGGATGGTTCTATCCGGGATCCTCCTCTACCGTGCAGCCTAGCCTCTATATATAACAGTGGCCCGGGTCCTCTTCCTTTATCACAATGGAAGGAAGGGATCCCACAATGACCAAATTTGAAGGGGGACAGGAGTACATCCGCACCCTGTGCAAAGGTGGTCTTCGCTTGCAAAGTAGCTATCGATGACGCAGAGGTGGACTCCGCGATGACATCCGCCCTGTAGGGTTCGTGGTCGTGGTCTTGTTGTACTGGAACGAAAACCTTTGGGTGAAGCTTCGGGAACCCACGTACGACCTTGCCCCCTTTGCAACAAAGGGGAAACTGCACCGCCCGGCGCACTGGCACCCACCTGTCCTTCTCTCTGTCATCTTTAACTCATGAGGCCGGGCTCTTCATAGAGATATCCACCGCTCTGGAGGGGGCTTCAAGAGTTCCAACCTTGCTGGTCTTGATGTCGTTCTTCCTCGCGAGGGCCTTGTCTTGAGTGGAGCCATGCCAAGTTGTGCCTGGCTGACGAGGTGTGTCACGCCCAAGATGCAATCCTATCATTATTTCGACATGAGGGCCTCGACAGGGATAGAAGCGCATCTTGTCGTATTGCAAGAATGGATGTCATTACAAGTACATGTACAGAAGAGATGAGTATATGGGATTGGCTTACACTCGCCACAAGCTACATCAATATCACTTCAATACAACAACATATTCAACATCATACAGAAGAGCAGGGTCCGACTATGGATGAAAACAGATGACAAAATGACATCCATCCTTGCTATCCCAGGCAGCTGCCTGGAACCCATCCTAGATTGATGATGACAAAAGGACTCAGCAATCTCATTTCCAAGGGTATCAAGACTATTAAAGCTTAATAGGTGAGGTATGGTTAAGTGGCGAGGCTACAGAAAGTGGCTAAGCATTTATTTGAGTGGCTAACTTACGAATACAGAAATTAAAATATGGTGGCCTACGCATATCGGACGTGAACTAGTGATGATCACTAACTGATCCTAAACACCTACTTACATCACACATAACCCCATCGTGTTCTCTTTCAGATAATAACTCATGAGAAGAGACAGTCATGGTTACGCACACAGTTGGTGTCTTATATTTGAGTTTACTTCAAGTTTGCTATGACTGGGTGTTGAACTAAGTATCCAAGTTTGCCACATAACCGTGGGCATGGCTTCTCAAAAAGATTTAACCCTGCAGGGGTGCTCCAACTAGTCCATCACAAATTACCACAAGCTGCACCAGAAGACCTCCACCTCGAGATAGCGCAAGGTATCCTTAGAGTCGGTACACAAGACATTCGAGAAAGGTAAAACAAATCCAGCAAGGCCGCGTGACGTGTCGACAATCCCGATAGGAGCCACATATCTCATTCTCAGGACATGGCGGATGAGCTAAGCGTACAGTAACTGACGTCTCGACTTGCCCCAGGTAGCCCACACGGTGCTCTAGTTTGGACCAGCACCAGCAGCACTGGCCCCCTGTATTATGTAGAATAATGAACCTCAGGTAGCGCTAACTCCCTATGCGTCAAACTTATTATCAGTATTATTATGTTGGGAAAATGTAGTACCAATGTTGGGCCTTGCCAGAAGATTTTTATCCCAAAACGAATTATTAAGGGGGTCCCCATAACACCCCAAGCATGTTAGGAGCGCTCAATTATGGAACATTACACCGGTTCACAAGTAACTAGGGGCGGCAAGAGTGGAACAAAACACCGAGCAAAAGGCCAAGCCTTCCACCCTTTACCAAGTGTATAAGTGCATTAAATTAACTAGCAATAATATTGTGATAACAAAATAATGTCCATGTTGACACATGGAAGCAATTGCACCTGCCGCTAGAAACTCTATAAGAAGGGTTGAGCAAGCGGTAAGATAGCCAAACAAAGGTTTGCTGGGATGTGGAGGGGTTAGCCGCTTTCATGGAAATGTTGGGAGGCTTGACAAACAAGTGGTAGGTAGCGTGACATAACGATAAAAGCGAGACAACTAGCAATGCAATGATAGTAGTGGTATCCAGTGAAATGTGTCATCTTGCCTGAGATCCTGCTTGGAAGTAGAACGAGTCCATGAAGAAGAGGGCCCAACGTAGTCAAACGAATCCTCGCACTCCGAATGCTTTCAGAACCCTATCGAGGAGAAGCAAACCGGAAACAAACAATCAACACAAGGCACACCACAACACATGAATGACATGATGCGCAAGCAATTATGATGCATGTCCGATTTAAATATGCAAGGCATGACATGGCATGTCAAGAACAAGAAACAACTACTACATATTAAGTGAAGTTCAATATGCAACGAGTTGCATATTGACGAAACTCCAGATTCGAATTATTTAGTTCACTCCCGCTTAGGTACTCATCAATATTAATTGTTGTTGGACATGGCAAGAAGTGAAGCATGAACAACTATATCATCTAGGCATTTTAAATGGGGCCAGAAACAACATATAGCATTCCCGAAACATCCCCATAAGCATAATATGAATTTGGTCCAGATCTGAATTAACCACATTTTAGAGTTGTTAAACGGGAAAATAAATGTCACCATGAGATTCTACATATTTTTCTTGGCAAGTTACATATGTGGAACATTTTTATCGGAGCTACGATTTTGTAGTTATGAAATAAATCATTTTAACATGGCATAACGCAAATTACATGAAAACAGGAACTTCGACATTTTTATCACAAGTGAAAGTTGGATATTGTGAATCTACATGAAATTCTAGTCAAGTTTCATACATAAAGTTTTTCCATATGCTAAACGGATGAAAAGTTATTAAATGCATGAGTTTAGGGGTTTTTCTGCAATTCTGAAATTCACCGATTAATTAGAAAATTCGCATCAGGGAAAAACACGTTGGGCCAAAACTGGCTACGGGCTGAAATAGTGCATAGGCGTAGGATACTAAACGGTGCACAGGGCACGGGATAGCTCACCCTAGGGCCTCATGGGCCGGCGGATCTAGAGAGATGGGCCTTGGAGACCTGACGTGGCCCACGAGGCATTGGGCAGCCCAGGCGGGCATAGGGTCAACGCGGGCGCACGGGAGATCCTCCCGACCCAAGTAGTTGTGCCGCCATGTCGGGTTGACATCGCGGCAAGGCAGCGATGGCAGGCTACGGGACCGGCAGCGACGTGGACGGACGGATCCGCTCGGCGGGAAGCCGGATCTGGACGCCAGCGGGGCAACGACGAGCTCCGAGGACGAGGACTCTGTGACGATGGCTTGTGCCCCATGGCGAATCCTGCGAGGAGAGGGGCAGAGGGAGAGAGATCAAGGTGAGAGGAGACGTGGGGCCAAGCGAGAGTAGATGCGCGAGGGGCGGCACTGGCGTGAGTCGCCGGCGAGGCTCCGGCCAGCGAGCGGCTCTGGCGTGGCCTCCGGCGATGAGGTTGCGGCTGGGATCGAGGACCTGCTGCCTCGAGCTGCTGCGGGCGCGATGAACTCCTCTTGTGAAGCGGGCACGAGCGACGATGATGATTCGGGCCTGGACGGGCCTCGGATGGGCCTGGGTGGGCCACAATGGCTTGAGGAGGGAGACAAGCACGGTGGGAGGAGGCTAGCTGGCTGTGGCAATGCGGATCCCGAGGAGGCTAGGGTTTCCCTAAATGGACGTCTAGGGGTGTATAAATAGTAGTTTGGGGCTAGGATAGGGTGTGATTTACGCGTTTTCCGGACCCTCTAATCACGATCGGACGACTCCGGTCGCGGGGTCGGCTAGGTGGGCTGTGGTGGTTGTGCAGATAGGCTACGGGGAGATGAGAGGGAGGTTTGCGACCCGTGACACGAGGTTTTAAAACACCGAAAAACGTCTGATAAATTATCCGATGATGCGCTGCTACGACTGATCGATGGGGTATCAAACGAACTCGGAATGCGACGAAATTTGGCAGGCAGTCTACCTACGCTATAATAAGACGACACGCCAAGTTCCGACCCAATCCGAGAATATTTTTTGCGCGCTTTAAAAACGGGTTTTTAAACGATGTCGTGGGCACGTGCGTGTGTTGTTGGTCTCAAAATGGGCAACAGAAAGAACGGAGAGAATCGGTGACTATGAACGGATGCAAGTTTGAAAACTCATGTTGACAAAATGTCGATGCTATGCAGATGATACGAATGATGCGATGATGATGCGACAACCAGACGAAACACATGAGGAGAATGGAAATAAAAGTGGAATCTTCTGGAGCATCGATCCCGGGCTGTTAGAACTCTCCTCCACTACACGAGGATATCGTCCCGAGATCTAGAATGAGAAGGGGAAGAGAAAGATCAAGAGGTAAAACTTAGTTGCTTCTCTAACAATGAGCGAAACCAATGATCATGGAAGGTTGGAAAGAGATGAAGAATGACAGGAGGAACAAGCAAGAATTCAGAAGAAATTTCGGCAGCACTTCGGTAGGATAGAGGGGCAAAATTGATATGGAGGAAAGAAATTGAAAGAGAGACACCAAACTTCGGTTGGATTAGAATTAAAACTTCATAAGACACAAGGATCATGAAAAGATTTCACAACACTCCAGTAAAAAGAATAAGAAAGAAAGAACATGATCTTGACAAGGAAAGATGATAGATTGAAGAGAGCAACATCACAAGGCCTCTAGAAGAAAAGAATAGAAACTAGATCATTGAAAGGAAAGCATGGAGAAGAAAATAACAACTTCTACCACCATTGAACTTGAAAAGCATCTTACAAGAAGAGATTGAACGGGGTTGTTAAAAAATCAACTACGAAAAGAATAAACTTGTCGTCGACTTATGGCAAAACATCTCAAAATTATGAGGTGACAACCGGCCACTTCCAAAACAAGGATTGCTTGGGAGGAAAAGGGATGAAAACTTCATTCACCAAGAAGAGGAGGAGCAAACATAATAGCAAGAATCCTAGGTAATCCTTAGGTGAAATCCAACCCAAGATAACTCCAAGAAAACAAGATGGATTTACTTATCATATTCTTGACAATTTCCCTTCGGAACTCCTCATAATCAAGAATTTACTAACACCATCTCAAAGACAATGGAGAAGGAATTGAATTTAGACATCCAAGATAAAGAACAATTGAGCACCTCCAACAAGAATCTTGAAGAACACTTCGAGAAGAATTACATCCTTCACAAACCACCATGAAGGACCTCTTGGCGAACACCGGGATGAAAGGATAATCAAAAGAATGTGGTTGAAAAGAATAGATTATGATGTTGCAAGGATTTACATGAAGCTTCGCGAAGAGATGCTTGAGAAAAACATGGAACTCCGAAAATAAAAGATGAACAACTTATAACCAAGAATTTGATGCCATCAGCACTCCGAAAGAAGGATTGAAATCACCTTGATGAAACTAGAATAAGAATTATGTTATACTTATCCTTCATCAAGTTAAATTGATGACAAGCAACGGATTTCGTACACCACTTATTCTTGTTGCAAGGAATTGAAGAGAAAGAGAGAGAGATCACAAACTTGAAGAAGTCTTGCACGAGAACACCGGTAAGAATTAGAAACAAAAGAGGACAATACAAATGAATACTATAACATGAGAACGAAGAGAGCATCATCCACCTAATAGAAAACTTGAATGAAGCACCAAAATAATTGAGAGACGAATGAAGGAACAACAATTGAGAAGAATCTGAGAACGAAAGCTAAAAGATGAGAACAAAGAAATCTTCTAAAATGATGGCCTTTGGGAGGATCGAGAAATGAAAACAATTATGACATGCACCGGAAAGATATGGGAGTAATTACTCATGATCAAACAATTTGAGAGGATAGCAAAAAGCTGAAACCATGAATCTTCAAGAGAATGAGCAAAGATTTAGGAGAACCACTCCTACGGCCTTCAACGCAAAGAATGATGACGAGAAACAACATCATGAATTACCGAGACACTCCGGAACAATGAATAAGGAAAGGTTGAGCCAATGATGAAAATGATTTAGAAGCGATCTTCGAGAATGCATATGACTGATGAAATTCATTCTTATGTCATATTAGAAGGGAACTTGAGAACATCTTCAAAAAAGATTAGAAGAGTCAGGTAAAATCCTTGGGAAAACACCTGTGTGTTATGGGCCCACTCAAAGATATCACCGTTGAAACAATTCCTTAGGAAGAGAGATTGCACTGGTACAATCAAAACTTGATAAGGTGATAACCTCGAAATAATTTGAAAGGATTGAATGAGAACAAGAATCTTCTAAGATATCTTCAGCACTCCGGATAGAACATAGAGGGATGAATTGATAAGAGAGGCTTGATAAGAATTCGAACACAGAAAGCATTTAATGAATGAAAAAGATATGATGAAGACCGATATCTAGAATTGAATCCAGCGAAGAAGAATATCAACAAGAACTAGGATATGAGGACAAATCTTGAAATTGAAACTATTGAGAATCTCCACAAGAAATCACCGGATACAATATGAAGAAATGATAGCGGAAGCATTGATGAAGGGAAAGGCACTTGGAAGAGAACTTAATCATTGAAGAAAAAGGGCGGGAGGGTGGGGAAAACAAACAAAACTTAGGAAAGATGAAAAGAATTTTGGAAAGAAACATGAGGATTGATCTTGCAAATATTGGAGATGACTGAATATCTTGAAGAAGAGCGCACCGGTTGAAAAGAATTGATATGATAACTTGATTGACGAAAAGAATTAGCATTCCTGCAGAAATATGAGAACACTAAGCAAAGCTATGATATCACCACTTGACATCGAAGCAACTCGACTTACCATATACAAAGCAAAACAAAGGATGGGGCTTATGAAACAAGCCAAAACAAATTCATGATAGAGATTTCGCTCGATATTTTCGTGGTAAGGTTCGCACAGGCTCGATCGTACATTGGATTGTCATATTGAAATGACGCTCGAATATACTCCCTAGGCATAGCGAACTATAGGTCTTGACGAAGCATAAGTCAAGACTGTCCTCTGTAAGAAAGACCGTGAACAAACGAATCCACTATATGTCAAACCCCAACCTCACATCATGACCTGTTGGAAGATAGCCTAGGTAACTACTTGAATTCCCAACTAAGAACTTCCGAAAACTTTATGGTTATGCAATCTGGTGTTGGAGATACAAGTAGGAAATATCTCACACAACTAACAAACCTACACCCCAACTATATCCATCCTTCAACACATAACCAGAGGCTTTCGCAAGTCCATCTAACACGGATCCTCGAAAGCACAACGATACTAACCAGGGTGGTACCCCGGACGCCTCCCCAGTACTTGGTGACTCCGACCTTATCTCACCACGACAAGTATTGAAGCAATTCTGAACACCCTCCATCCTAAGATACCAAGGAAGCTGAATAATAACGATGTGCCAAGAATTCCATGGAGATCAACTCCCCGGAAGAAATAAAGTCAGACAGGAGGCACCAAGACAGAACTCCGTCACATCGGCATCATATAGTTTCCACAATACCCACGTGATCCTAAATCTTTTTTGAGTAAGAAGAGGGTAGAATCAAAATTCCTAAGTTGTAATTCCTCACAAGAGCATAGAAAAGGAGTAAAAAGAATCCTACTCTCCGATAAAACAAGACTCAAAATAGTTTTTCTCTAGACTCGACTCGGCCAAGTTTGATCAATCAAGGGGCTCCTAGGTCGGTACAGGCTCTGATACCAACTTGTGACGCCCAAGATGCGATCCTATCCTTATTTTGGCACGAGGGCCTCGACAGGGATAGAAGCGCATCTCGTCGTGTTGCAAGAATGGATATCATTACAAGTACATGTACAGAACAGATGAGTAGATGGAATTGGCTTACACTCGCCACAAGCTACATCAATATCACTTCAATACAATAACATATTCAACATCATACAGAAGAGCAGGGTCCGACTACGGACGAAAACAAACTACAAAATGACATCCATCCTTGCTATCCCAGGCTGCCGCCTGGAACCCATCCTAGATTGATGATGAAGAAGAAGAACTCCAAATCAAATAAGCATTTCTCTCACATCAAATCATTGCATTACCTAAACCTGCAACTGTTGTTGTAGTAATCTGTGAGCCACAGGGACTCATCAATCTCATTTCCAAGGGTATCAAGACTATTAAAGCTTAATAGGTGAGGTATGGTTAAGTGGTGAGGTTGCAGCAAGTGGCTAAGCATTTATTTGAGTGGCTAACTTACGAATACAGAAAGTAAAGTATGGTGGTCTAAGCATATTAGACGTGAACTAGTGATGACCACTAACTGATCCTGAACACCTACTTACGTCAAACATAACCCCACCATGTTCTCTTTCGGATAATAACTCATGAGAGGAGACAGTCACGGTTACGCACACAATTGGTGTTCTTTATTTGAGTTTACTTCAATTTTTCTATGACCGGGTGTTAAACAAAGTATCCAAGTTTTCCACATAACCGCGGGCACGACTTCTCGAAAAGATTTAACCCTATAGGGGTGCTCCAACTAGTCCATCACAAATTACCACAAGCTGCACTAGAAAACCTCCATGTAGAGATAGCTCAAGGTATCCTTAGAGTTGGTACACAAGACATTCGACAAAGGTAAAACAAATACAGCAAGGCCGCCCGATGTGTCGACAATCATGATAAGAGCCGCGTATCTCGTTCTCAGGACATGGCGGATGAGCTAAGCGTATAGTAACTGACGTCCCGAGTTGCCCCAGGTAGCCCACACAGTGCTCTTGTTTGGACTAGCGCCAACAACACTGCCCCCTGTATTATTTAGAATAACGAACCTCAGGTAGTGCTAAATCCCTATGCGTCAAATTTATTATCAGTATTATTAGGTTGGGCAAATGTAGTGCAAATGTTGGGCCTTGCCAGAAGAGTTTTATCCCAAAGCAAATTATCAAGGGGGTCCCCATAACAATCCCAAGCGTGTTAGGAGCGCTCAATAATGGAACATAACACCGGTTCACAAGTAACTATGGCCGACAAGAGTGGAACAAAACACCAAGAAAAAGGCCAAGCCTTCCACCCTTTACCAAGTGTATAAGTGCATTAAATTAAATAGAAATAATATTGTGATAACAAAAGAATGTCCATGTTGACACATGGAAGCAATTGCACCTGCAACTAGAAATGCTATAAGAAGGGCTGAGCAAGCGGTAACATAGCCAAACAAAGGTTTGCTGGTATGTGGAGGGGTTAGAGGCTTTCATGGCAATGTTGGGAGGTTTGTCAAACAAGTGGTAGGTAGCGTGACATAACGATAAAAGAGGGACAACTAGCATGGCAATGATAGTAGTGGTATCCAGGGAAAGACGTCATCTTGCTTGAGATCCCGCTTGGAAGAAGAACGAGTCGATGAAGAAGACGGGTCAACATATTCGAACGAATCCTCACACTCCGAAAGCTTTCGAAACCCTATCGAGAAGAAGCAAACCAGAAAAAAACAATCAACACAAGACACACCACAACACGTGCATGACATGATGCGCAAACAATTATGATGCATGTCTAGTTCAAGTATGCAGGGCATGACATGGCATGGCAAGAACAACAAACAAGTACTACATATTGAGTGAAGTTCAATATACAAAGAGTTGCATATTGACGAAACTCCACGTTCGAATTATTTAGTTCACCCCCGTTTAGGTACTCATCAATATTAATTGTTTTTAGACATGGCAAGAGGTGAAGCATGAACAACAATATCATCTAGGCATTTTAAATGGGGTCGGAAGCAACATAAAGCATTCGCGAAACATCCCCATAAGCATAATATGAATTTGGTTCAGATCTGAACTAACCACATTTTAGAGTTGTTAAACAGAAAAATAAATGTCACCATGAGATTCTACACATTTTTCTAGTCAAGTTACATATGTGGAACATTTTTATCGTAGCTACGGTTTTATAGTTATGAAATAAATCATTTTAACATGGCATAGCACAAAATACATGAAAACAGCAACATAGACATTTTTATCACAAGTGAAAGTTGGATATTGTTAATGTACATGAAATTCTAGTCATGTTTCATATATAAAGTTTGTCCATATAATGAACGGATGAAAAGTTATGAAATGCATGAGTTTAGTGGTTTTTCTTCAATTCTAAAATTCACTAGTTAATTAGAAAATTCACATCATAAAAAACACATGTTGGGCCGAAACTCGCTACGGGCCGAAATAGTGCATAGGCGCAGGATACTAAATATTGCACATGGCGGGGCATAGCTCACCCCAGGGCCTCATGGGCCTGCTGATCTGGAGAGCTGGGTCTTAGGCAGCCCAGGCGGGCGTAGGGTCAACACCGGGCGCACGAGAGATCCTCCCGACCCGAGTAGTTGCGCGACCATGGCAGGTCGACATCGTGGCAAGGTGATGGCCATAGGCTGTGGGACCTACAGCAATGTGGAAGGACCGATCCACTCGGCGGGAAGCCGGATCTGGACGCCAGCAGGGCAACAGCAAGCTCCGAGGACGAGGACTCTGCGACGACGGCTTGTGCTCCATGGTGAATCCTGCAAGGAGAGGGGCACAGGGAGAGAGATCAAGGTGAGAGGAGACGCGGGGCCAAACAAGAGGAGATGCACGAGGGGCGGCACTGGCCTTAGTTGCTGGCGAGGCTCTGGCCAGCGGGCGGCTCGGTGGCCTTCGACAACGATTTCGCTGTTGGGATCGAGGACCTCTTTCCTCGAGCTGCTGCGGGCGCGAGGAGCTCCTCTCCTGGAGCGGGCGCGAGCGATGACGATGATTCGGGCCTGGACGGGCCTCGGATGGGCCTGGGCGGGCGACGGCGGTTGGAGGAGGGAGACAAGCGCGGTGGGAGGAGGCTGGCTAGCTGGGGCAGCATGGATCCCGATGAGGCTAGGGTTTCCCTACATGGACGTCTAGGGGGTCTATAAATAACAGTTTGGGGCTAGGTTAGGGGGGATTTGCCCATTTTTGGACCCTCCGATCGCGATCGCATGACTCCGGTCGTGGGGTAGGCTAGGTGGGCTGCGGTGGCTATGCAGATGGGCTATGGGGAGATGAGAGGGAGGTTTGCGGCCCGTGACACGAGGTGTTAAAACACCGAAAAACGTCTGATAAACAACTCGATGACGCACTGCTACGACTGACTGATGGGGTATCAAATGAACTCAGAATGCGACGAAATTTGCCAAGCGGTCTACCTACGCTATAATAAGAACGCACGCCAAGTTCCGACCCAATCCGAGAATATTTTTCGCGCGCTTTAAAAACGGGTTTTATAAACGATGTCGTGGGTGCGTGCGTGTGTGGTTGGTCTCAAAACGGGCAACGGCAAGAGCGGAGAGAACCGGCGACTACGAACGGATGCAAGTTTGAAAACTCATGTTGACAAAATGTCGATGCTATGCAGATGATATGAATGATGCTATGATGACTGAGACAACCAGAAAAAACACATGACGAGAATGGAAATAAAAGGGTGGGCCATGTCTTGGGCTGCAGGCAGGTCGGTCTTGGTACCCCCGTTCCCAGAACGCCGACAGTAACCCACGGGCCAAAGGCGCGCCCGAGCTGGCCTCGGGCCGAAGACTTGAGGACAGAACCAAAGTGCCACAGGCCCCAAATGTGTGAGGGGCAAGGACTGGTGCGCTTTGTGCGGCTGATGCCGGGCGTCCTCTCGGCCACCGCCCAAATCGACAAAAGCCTAACTTCCAGTGTCGAGCCATTACTGCTTTGCTCTTTTGCGCGCCTGCTCTTACTCCTAGATCCTAGCCTTAGCTGATATCTCTCTAGATCCAGCGTCGATCCGTCCTTCTTCTTGCCATATCAGCGTCACGATCTTCCCAATGTCTCCCACCAGTAAGACGAAGCCAGAAGCCCAGAGCTCGCCCTCCGCTCCCATCTCACCGGTGCTTTCTGAGTCCACCATTGCCAAGGACAAAGACCTTGTCCTGGTGCTCCCGTCGATGGCGAATGGGACCAACGAGTGCGAGCGGACCTTGATATGGGGCGGCTCCTCAGAGAAGCGGCCCTCGCCTAGGTCAGCCTATGCCTTCTTCCTCCATAGCGACTTTGCCAGGCTCGTCCCGCCTTTCACTACGTTCTTCACCACCGTCCTCGACCATTGTGGGATTCAGGACCTTCATCTTTAGCCCAACTCCATCCTGCTGTTGTCCGTCTTCGCCTTTTACTGTGATGCTTTCGTGGGCGTGAAGCATTCGGTGGCCCTCTTCCGACACTTTTTCACCTTGTGCGTGCATGACGGCACTCAACGGTCAGCGTGCGTCTCCATCGTCACGGTGCAAAGCGGTAACATGCTCTTAAAGGCCGTGAAGAAGGTGGAGAACTTCCGGCACTGTTGGGTCTTCATGGATCTCGGTAGTTCCAACCCCCGCTTGGAGCTGCCGAAGGGGCTGCCGGAGAAGACCTCCGCCCGGCTTGGAGTGGATTTCTTGCAACATTAGTGCCAGGAAGCTGACTAGGGGGATGATACTGAAGGAGTTCTTGACGGAGCGCCTGGCACCTCGCCGCTCTCACTCCAGGCCCCTATGAGACTATCAGGGCAGCGGCAACAGCCTTAGGCTTCGGTCACCATGCATAACCCCCGATGAATTGAGTAGGGCTGTGGCAACCCAGCTCAACAGCGACCCGGAGATCTCCCCGACACCTATGCCCCGTTGTACCTCCACGATGACATGGACTCTTTGGTCGCCAACATGCCTGTCTTCAATGAACTGGGGCTCTCCCCAGTTGAGGGCCTTGGTTCCCCAGTGATGGTGTCCTTCGATGACACCAAGGGAGGGGAGGATTCGGAGTAGACAATGGACGACGACCCGGCGGAGGCGTCTCCCCGTCACAGAGCATGCTCTTGCCGATCTTGAGGAAGACGACGATGCCGGTGAAGCTTCTGCCACAGGCTCTCCACATCCCACCAAGGTCCCTAGGCGGCTTGGGCCGGGCCATCGTGCCACACGGTGTGCCCGCCTGGCTACCCCCAGGAAGCGCAGATCCGAGTCTCCTCTGGTGTGCCCTGCCTCTGCAGTCATGGCGGATGAGGTGCCGCCTTGCCCCCGCCCGGATCGCAGCCAACATGCCAGGTGGATGAGGTCGGGGCTGGGGCGATCCCTCCACCGGCTACGCTAGTGTATAGTGTCCCTGCTCCCTGGCGTGGTGGTGCCCTCATCGAGAGAAGAGAGGGCGCCGTCGTCGTCGTCTGAGTAGAGGGGTAGAGCAAGTGGGTCGGTGTTGAGGAGTAAGTAACCCGGTTCAGTCTTGTGCGCGTGTCGGTAGCTCGCGTGCTAAAGATTCTTCCTTTGCTTGGTAACTAGGAACGTCGCCGCGTTGAAGATGAGGAAGAAGATGGTAGGCATCAAGCCGAAGGTGTGTTCCGATGCTCCGCCCGCTCCTATAGTGCCGTTGTCGCCCGACGAGGCACCTACGGGGGAGGGAGTGGAGGCTCGCGAGGCAACCCTCTTGGTCACCGACGCGGAACCCCCCGAGCCCCCAATGCCTGCTGGCGTGGTCTCTCTTGTCTCTAGGGGTGTGTCGGTGCCACTGTCTGGAGGGCCAGCCCAGAGGGTTGGCCGTCCGTCAATTCATCTGCATCCGTCTTGCCCTTGGTTGCTGCGCAGCCTCCAGAGCCTCCTGTTGCTCACGTTGTTGCCTCCCAGGGGACGTCGCCTGCGATCGCGTAGGCGGCTCCTCCTCCGGAGGCATTGGTGCCTTCGTCATGCAGCCTCGACGTCCTGGGCGGGGCCTTCGCCGCTCTGGGTCAAGCTCGGGATGCCCTCATGGGTGTTGACGATCGCCTCGCGAGTGAGCTCCTGGGCTCCTCTCAGAGTGGCTCCGTGCCAATGCCTCTGTTGCGACGGCCTAGGGACAAGACGAGGCCACCGTGGTGAAGAGAGAAGGAGGCCGCCTCAGCCAAACTAGCCCTCGAGGCGGCGCTAGCCGATGCGGCGTCTGCTGCAGGGCATCGCGACGAGGCGGAGTCCCGCTCGAGGGTTCTTCAGGGAGAGAAGTCCGCGCATGAGGATCAACTGCATCAACAGGGGGAGGCCCTCAAAACCTGCAAGGCCCAGCTCGCCGTCTGAGACTCCAAGTTGTCCTAGGTGACGACCAACCTTACCGCAGTGTGAGAGCGCCTGGACGCACGGGAAAAGGTGGCTGCCCTAGAGAAGGCGCAACTCAAAAGCATGGAAAAGGCTCTAGCTGAGTGTCGGTGTAGAAACCGAGGAATCTCAGGTAGGGGGCTCCCAAACTATGAGACCAGGATCGAAAATTGTCACACCCTATGTTTGTATCATCTTGTTATGCTTGGATTTAGAAAATTTGGAGCCAATTAAAACTTTTTCCAGTGCTTATGCTTGTTTGAATTGTTGCTTGTTTGCTTGTTTGGTTGTTGTGGATGGCACTCTTAGATTCTATCCCTCTCCATATTCATCTTCCTTGACCCAAACATCTTGCCCAATGGTCATGCCATGTGAATAGTGTCCAAAACTATACTTTTTATCAATTATTTGGTTGACCAAAAGGATTTATTCAAATTAGGTTTTCAGAAATCCCTGAGTTGAGGTTTGCACTACAAGTCCTCAACTTGGGTGGATCCTTTTTCCCCAAAGACTTTATTTGAAACCCTACTAGATATATGACTTTCCAAAACCACCAAATATTAATTTTAAAGATTATTTTAATATTTTATTTAAAGGCTTTTTCTTAAGACCAGAAATGGTTTTTCATAGGGAAAAAATATTTAAGTGCTTCCAAAATATTTGAGAAAATTTAGAGACACTCACTGGGCATATATTTTCCATATATATGAGTTTCAACACATAGTCATGTTCAAAATCATGGGCAAAACCCCTCAAAACCCTTTTTGTCCAAATCAAGCTTTTGAAATATTTCTATAAGCAATATTCTCAATAAATTCCAAGAAAATTCTAGCAACTCAAAATTATCATAGGTGATGATCTTGCAAAGTTTCATCTCAATCCAAGTTGATTTGATTCATCAAACTATTCCAAAACCCTCCCTATCTAGATTCAAATTTGAGCAACTTTAAATTGTAACGTTTCTTCCCTTGACCCCAAACTTTGTGGACATGTTCTAATCACCAAATAATTATCCTACACCAAGTGGTGCATCAAGGGGATTTGCTTGGTGTGACTAGATCTACAGAAACCAGATTCTATTGATTTCTAGGGTTTCACAAAGTTACATTGTGAACTTTATTCAATCAAGCTCAAACTTGGTAGTTAGGCCTAATTCTAATCAACATTTGACATTGTCAATTCTTTTGGAAGGAGAACCTCATTTGCTTTCCCTAATCACTTCCTATAATCCCCTTGCCTCCAAAATTCTACCACAACTTTCTAGCATTGTATTTCACCTCCAGTAATTTTCTATGGCCAAGACTCAATGGGTAAGTGGGGTAAAACCCACATTTACTTCCCTGGACTGCAAGGACAGCAACATTTCAACCTCTCCCCTACTCCATTTCTTCACCCTTGCCTATCCCCTAGCTCTTGCTAGCTCATGGGCATCTTTGGAACCTCCAAGACACAAATGGACACACATGTGTCCATTTTTATGCAACTGCCGGTCATACGGGAGCTCTGGAGCGTGCTACAGTGCGCTCCCACAATGATGCCACCCCATACCAATCCCCCGACCACCTAGGTATGAGGGAGCATGTCCCCCGGCCGCCCCTTGACGTTCGCAAAGCGGCAGGAAGTCGGGCCCCTCCTCCCTTCTCCTTTGTTCTCCCCCTTCACACGCGCATGGCACCGGCCGAGAGCCCTAATGGCTGAGCTCCCACGCGCACACCTATGGCCCCCCTAGCTTCCCTCCTCCTACCCACGGGCGCGTATCGAGTCCACGACCACTGCAGACACTGCCCAGGGTGCACACGAGGCCCGTGCCGACGCCCAGAGCTCGCCATGCACCATGCCCTCGGTGAGCTTCGGCCACCACTATATAAAGGCCCCCGTGCCTCCATCTCGTTTCGGGTCGTCTCACCCTCCTTCCAAACACACCTCGGAAGCCCTAGCTCGACCTCCCCGAGCTCAAGCGCTCGAAATCGAACAGGTCGCCGCCGCATCGGTCCACCGGCGTTAGCGAGGTAAATGGCCTTCTTTGCCCCCGTTTGACCTTGATCTGGAATCCCTGCTCCCACCTTACCTATTTCCCCCTCGCCCCGGTGATCTCGTCCCCAAGTCCTCCGCCGTGGCATTCCCTCCGCTGGCGATTCCGGCCACCTCCGACGCTCCTTCGACCTCCAGGGGATTGGCAACTCGACCCCGAGTCCATCCCGCACTCGCCCGTCGCTGCCGTGCCGTACATTGCTTCCGGTGAGGCCCTCTCCTCTCTGTCCCGATGTGGAAGAAGGACCCGATAGGGGGCCTCAACTGTCGGCCTCTCACCTCCTCCTCCCGCTCCCTCTCTCTCTCTGGCCAGTTGGCCCATCCTTCACGTTTGAAACCTGATGCGCGCGTGCGCGCTGACGCACCTGGCCTGACTGGCCACTGGGCCAGCCTAGCAGCTGGCTCCCTCCGGCCCAGGGCATAGTGCCCTTTTCTCCTTTTATTTTTATTTCCTTCTTTCCAAAAATCCCACAGGGAAAAAATAAATCCAATGACAAATATTTTTCCACCTAAAAGCTTAGAATAATACGTAGAATTTAATATTGCCATTTGTTAAAAACTTATTATGCACTTTTTTATTTTAAAACCTGTTTTGGCATCTTTTTGCCTCTGTTTAAGTACTTTTTAAAAATGTTTTCATAGCAAAACCTTCGACTAATATTTTTAGTATAGTTTTTAGTATTTATCAGAATAGGGTAGCATTTTAGTGGTAGATTGGTGTGCTTTGTACTGGTGTGATGCATATTATTATCATTATTCATCGCGGCAATACATTGCGTTGTTGACGAGGAAGTTGGACCCGGTGACTTTGAAGACCCCGAAGAGTTTCTTGAGCCAGACAAGCAACCCTTTGACCATGTTAAGAAACCATTTTTATTTGCATGACATATAGCACTTTACTTCCGTTATATTTGATCATGTGGAGTAGTGACCACTTTGGTAGGTTGCTTCCAATACTTTTGTTGTTGACACTTGCTTCGTGCATGACCCTACCACCTTATGAGGGTTATGCAGGTGGGTGTAGATAGCATTCTAGGAGATGCTATGCAAGTGAGATCGGTATTATGCATGGTGATGGAAAGAAGGAGATGATTTCAAAGACTATTCGAAAACCCCGTCGGGTGCCACTAATGCCCGAGGGAGACGAAGACGAGTTGGTGACCACTTGGGAAAGAAGTGTTGTACCGGAGGAAGCGAGTGGACAAGAAAGAAGTGAAAACGGAGGGTTCAAGATTTGTTGACCGTCCCAACCTTACATGTGCAACCATGATACCCCTTATGGGATGGGGCTCTATTGATTACTTTGGTGGGTACTAGCAAGGATCCCGCATTACTAGTGGCGGGAGTGGCGTGGTCACTCTCGATTCGGGGTTGTGCCGGTATGGACGATCATGTGTTGTCTTCACAGGCACCGGGCACACCATTGGTCCCTGCATGGATGCTACGAGTGATGTACATCATGTGCGCTGGGTACGAATCGACTGGACTCTATGTTTAGTATCACCAGGGGAAAGGCATTGTTCGGTTGCTTGCCTCAGATATGTTATATACTGTGAGTAGTGGATGACACGAAAGTTCCCCGAGTCTTGTGGGTATTGTGTGCAAACTTTGCAGAGTGTGAAACTATTCGAATAGCCGTGTCCACGGTCAAGGGAAGTTGGGTGGTGCTGCTTAAGCCACGTCCAGATATTTCCTAAAAACTTGGTGTGTATGGGTGTGTGTGGATGACACAAAGATGACACTTGAGATAAGTCGGATGACTTGACATGATGATAGAGCATGAGATGTTTAACCCCTATTTATGATGATATCTCTAACTTCTTCATATGGATATCTACCAACTGTTGATGCATGCTTACCTAGTTACTTGATCATGTCATTGCATTCAAAATTAGTTTTGTGCAAAATACCTACTTTGTGCTATATCATGCATTGTCATACTTGTTCCACAACATGGGTTGCTTGCGAGTACATTCAAAGTACTCATTGGCTTGCCACTCGTTATTTAATTGGCAAGGCATGAAAGAAGAGGAGTACGCTGAAGAGTTCGTTGGTGACGAGCATGCGAACTAGGATGCTTCCCAGTTAGAATGTCTGTAGGTTTAAGGCAGATGGCATGGGTTCACGCTTTCGATCAAGATTTCCGCTGCTTATGTCAAAGTGTTTGGCCCTCGCAGCCCTATTTATGTAAGACTTGACCTCCATGGTCTTTATTTGTGTAAGACGGTATGTAAGGATTAAAGAATATTATTATTTTGCTTCTGTGTGTTCAGTGAGCATTGACCTCTGGGATCACTGTACACGTGCATTTGGTGATCATGACTTATGAGTCGGGGTCCCCATAGAGCTGGTATTAGAGCCATTCTGACTGTAGGAAGCCCTTAGTTAGCATGGACGTTAGTTAGGATAAAACCATTTTTGAAAACTACACCTAGCACCTATACTTAGGAATTCTTCACTATTTACCTCTTCTATTCTTCACACAACACTCTACTGACTCTAATCCCTTCATACCTTTGCAAATGGCCGTCATACCCGAAGCCCTCCTAGCATCCGACTTTCCCTTACTCCTCAGGGATAGCCTGGAGAAGTGTGAGTTTCGCCAACCACCCGTTTTCCTCTACCACGAGCACTGGGTCGATGCCGTCATGAAAGGGTACCACGTGGATGTGGTCATGAAGACAAATGACTCTCTGACTAGTTGGTTCTTTGAAGGACCACAGATGGAGTCCCTGGCACTCGTAGTCGAGACAGCCGCACGGAAGGCACTCATCCACCTATGAGGGATCATCCTAGAGATGGCTGACGAACCAGCTACTCGCTATCTACCCTTCAGGAAGGATGATATCGGCGAGAGTTGGACATTGGTTCCATCTAAGGAGGATGGGACAACACTCAAATTCCAGACCTACTTTAGCCTCTCTGCCAATAGTCTGGCTCACCACTTGATTAAGTAGTCCGTGAAGCTGCGTGAGGAAATTCACCACACCTAGGAGCTACTTCGACAAGCCAAGACGAAGCCAGACAGGATCAAGAAGGATGGAGCCCCCGAGGGACGACCAACTGTCGCTTATGGAGGAGGAGCACCCCTAGCTAGAGATGCACCAACACGTCATCGTCGCATGAGTGTGAAGGACTAGCGTGAGCTCTTCACCGACCCGCCAACGAACCGTCGTCGGGATGGACCTCCTCATTCCCCGTCCCCTTCGACCGAGAATGATGCCCGTTCAGATGATGAACAGGAGGAAGACCCATAGGAGCATGACTATGAGACCGAGCAGTCCACCACCTGAGTCCGAGAACCCCTGGGGAAGGATCACTCATGTACCCGTGTAATGGTTCATATGAAACCATGTGTGCTTGTTGATTGTTTTGTTGTATGTGTTTCGATGCAAGTTGTGCATTTGCCTTACGCAACATGTAAGTGACTCCATCGTCTATCTTATCTTAATATACGTGTTGGTCCTTCGACCTTTGTTTTAACACACTTGCATGCGACCAATCCCCTTAGGCGCGTTTTTTCTATTGTTGCTTTCCCTCTCATCTATCCCAGTTGTTTGATTTGGCTGCTCCAAACAGGATGGTGACTACTACCCGCAACGGCTCCTTCGCCAACCCTGAAGCTGGCAACCCAAGCCAATAACAAGGAGCTGGTGGGACTGCTTAGGCTGGAGGACACCAGGAGTAGCCACAAGGTGACATTCTCCCTCCACGACCTCCACCGGAGAACATGACCATAGCTCAGTTTCTCCAAGTTCTCTCGGAGGAATGCCAAGCCAACAATGCTGCTATTCAGTAGATGGCTCATGCCCTTGTGAACAACCAGCAGCAAGGCAGGAACGACAATGGCCGCCCCACTCTGTCTGAGTTCATGACGAATTCGCCCCGAACCTTCACCGAGATTGCTGAGCCCTTGGATGCTGACGACTGGACCCTCACCATCGAGGACCTCCTTGCACTGGTCAATTGCAATGAGGACTATGAGAAGGTGCTTTATGCCTCTCACTGCCTCGAAGGAACCGCCCGAGCTTGGTGGGATTGATTCAAGGTCATGCAAGGTGAACATGTGATCACTTGGGATGACTTCAAGGAAGGATTCCGCACCGCCCACATTCCTTCTGGGATCATGACTATAAAGAAGAGAGAATTCCGAGCCCTGAAGCAAGGAAGTGGCTCTGTCAAGGAGTACCTGCAGAAGTTCAACCTGTTGTCAAGGTATGCACCTGAAGACATCAACACGGAGGCTACCAAAAAGGAGCGCTTCATTGAAGGACTTCAGCAGACCCAGTAGTATCACCTCATCGTCTACGACTATCATACCTTCTTCTACCTGGTGAACAAGGCCCTCATGTTGGAAGACAAGCGTCATGCCATAGATGACACTCGCAAGCACAAGATGATTAACAAGGGTAGCTCCAGGAACCAGAAGCCTCGCCCCTGGCAGCCGGCCCCAGCCAAGCCGACCTATGAGCCACAACTGTCTAGACCTCCTGCGCCTCATCCGAGCTACCAGCATCAGCAGTATGCCAATCCTAGACCAGCTTACAACAACCCCAATAAAAACAATGGAGGTAAGAACTACAACAAAAACCCTGGATAAATCGTTTGCTTTGGATGTGGTCAGCCTGGGCACATCTCTTGGTTGTGCCCCAACAAGAATCCAGATGCACCGTGCCCCAATGCGCCAAACCAAGGTCAAGGCCGCGAAGCACCACCAAGGAACCCCGCTCCCTACAACCAGCCCAACAATGGCAAGGGTCGTGTGATTCACGTCACACAGAGGAAGCCTAGGAAGACCCAGACGTCATACTAGGTACGTTCCTCGTCAACTCAACCCCAGCAACAGTACTATTTGATTGTGGAGCTTCGCATTCTTTTGTCACCCAAAAGTTTGCACTAGAGAGTGGCATGAAGCCTACACCCCTGGGTAGTCATATGTTCATACAAACCCCAGGATCAGTTATGAAGTCTGGGATAGGTTGTAAGGGAGCTGAGATTAACATAAACGAGGTAGATTTTCTAGCATAGCTCATCATCCTGAAATCAGAGGGCTTGGATGTGATCCTAGGCATGGACTGGTTAACCAAGCACCAAGGCTTGCTAGACTGTGCCAAGAGGATTGTCACCATGACCAATAGCCAAGGAATGGAAGTCAAGTATGTTCCCCATCCTACCCCCACTCAAGCCCCTTAGGATAACTGTCTATCAGGAATTGAGTTGGATCAAGTGCTGGTGGTATGTGAATACCCGGATGTATTTCCTAATGAGCTGCCTGGAAGCCTCTTGACCGCGACATTGAGTTCATAATTGAGCTAATGCCTAGATCAAGGCCCATCTATAAGAAGCCCTATAGGATGGGATCCGAAGAGTTGGCTGAATTGAATAAGCAACTGGTAGAGAAGCTCAGAAAAGGATTCATTCGCCCGAGTTCCTCTCCTTGGGGATCACCTGTTATGTTTGTGTCAAGGAGGGACTGAACCATCAGACTCTATGTCGATTACCATTCTCTCAATGAAGTCACAATAAAGAACAAGTACCCACTCCCCAAGATTTAATACCTATTCGATGAGCTGAACAGAGCCAAGGTGTTTTCCAAGATCGACCTCGGGTCAGGGTACTACCAGCTGAAGCTTAGACCCCAAGACATTCCAAAGACGACAATTGTAACCCGGTATGGCCTGTATGAATACACGGTCATATCATTTGGGTTAACTAATGCCCCTGCCTAGTTCATGTACCTCATGAATAAAGTCTTCATGTTGTACTTGGACAAGTTCGTTGTCGTCTTCATTGATGACATACTCGTCTTCTCCAAGTATGAAGAAGAGCATGAGCAATACTTGAGATTGGTCCTAGACAAGCTTCGAGAGCACCAACTTTACGCCAAATTCAGCAAGTGTGAATTCTGGCTGCATGAAGTTGGATTCTTGGGTCATGTGTTGACTGCAGAAGGATTGTTAGTGGATCCTGCCGAGATTGAAGTCATGACAGAATGGCAATCCCCAACCACCGTGAAGGAAGTCAGGATCTTCCTCGAACTTGCGGGAAATTACCACAAGTTCGTGGAAGGGTTCTCGAGCATTGCCCGACCCATGACCCAGATTTTGAAGAAGGACAAGAAGTTTGAATGGACAACTAAGTGCGAGTAAAGCTTCTAGGAGCTCAAGAAGAAATTGAGCACAACCCCAGTATTGGCCACCCCGATATTCACAAGGAGTTTCTGATATTTTGTGATGCATCGAGAACCGGGCTTGGAGGTGTTCTGATGCAAGATGGCAGAGTCATAGCATATCTATCCCGACAGCTACGTCCTCATGAAGAGAACTATGCTACTCATGATCTTGAGTTGGCAGCCGTAGTTCATGCCTTGAAGACATGGCGACATTACCTTCTGGGTAAGCGATGTGAGATATACACAGTCCACGTGAGTTTAAAATATATTTTCACCCGAAGGGAATTGGACATGTGGCAGCGAAGATGGTTGGAGTTGGTCAAGGACTATGACTTCAGTGTTCAATACCACCCCGGAAAGGCTGACGTGGTAGCAAACGCCTTAAGCAGAAAGGCTTGTTCCTTGAATGCCATGATTAAGGAAAGGCTACCCGCCCTATATGAAGAGCTTGAAAGCTTCGGCTTGGAACTAGTTGCACCTGGATTCCTCGCCAACCTTGAAGCAGAGCCTAGCTTGATGGATGATATCAAAGAATCTCAAAAGGGACATGAGAGCATTGAAGGCATCAAGAGGAAGATCAAGGAAGGCAAGGCCCCAGGATTCTCTGTGGATGAACCAGGAGTTGTATGGTTTGGGAATCGCATCTGCGTACCCAATAAAGAGGAGCTCAAGAACTTGATCTTGCAAGAAGCTCATGACACTCCGTATTCCATCCATCTTGGAGGAACCAAGATGTATCAAGACCTCAAGGCAAGATTCTGGTGGCATGGCATGAAAGGGAGAAAGGCACCTTTGTTGCCAAGTGTGATATATGCCAAAGACCCAAGGCCGAGCATCAGCGACCCACTATTCTATTGTAACCTCTTAAAGTGCCTGAATGGAAGTGGGAAAAATCAGGATGGACTTCATCACCAGATTGCCTAGGTCAAGCAAAGGACATGATTCCATCTGGGTCATTGTCGATCACCAGACCAAGGTAGCCCACTTCATTCCCGTCAAGACCACTTATGATGGGAACCAACTAGCCAACCTCTACATCAATCGAATTGTAAGCCTCCATGGAGTTCCTAAGGAGATAGTATCGGACCGAGGCACCCAGTTCACCTGAAGGTTCTGGAAGAAGTTTCATGAAGCCTTGGGACCCAAGCTCTCCTTCAGCACTACTTTTCACCCTCAGACCGGTGGACAGATGGAACGAGTAAATCAGATACTCGAAGATATGCTCCATGCCTGCGTTTTGCTGTATGGAGCCAAGTGGGAAGATTGCCTACCGTTCATCGAGTTCTCCTATAACAACAGCTATCAGTTGATTCTTCAGATGACACCATTCGAGGTGTTGTATGGACGCTAGTGCCATACACCCCTCAACTGGTCAGAAACCAGAGAAGGATTAGTTTTTTGACCATATATCCTCCGCGAGGCATAAGAGCAAGTACAACTCGTCTGAGAACGTCAAGAGACCACCAAATTAAGACAGAAGAGTTGCGCTGACTCCCACCACGAAGAAGTGAACTTCTGTGTCAGTGACCATGTCTACCTCTGAGTCATGCCTCTCAAAGGAACAAAGCATTTACACATCAAAGGAGAGCTAGCACCAACATACATCGGCCCCTTCAAGATCACCACAATGCGAGGATAAGTTGCCTATCAGCTAGAGCTACCTTCCGAGCTATCACATGTGCAGAACGTCTTTCATGTGTCACAACTCTGGTAGTGTCTCCAAGTTCCCAACCGCCCCGACCTCTACAAGGACATCGACCATCAAGCCATCGATATTCAGCCAGACCTCACTTATCGCGAGAGGCCAATTCGCATTTTGGATGAAGCAGAGCATTGCACCTGAAGCCGCACCATCAAGTACTTCAAGGTACAATGGAGTAACCACATTGAAGCTGAAGCAACCTGGGAGCGTGAAGACTATCTTAGATCTGAGTTCCCTTATCTTTTTAGCGCTTAGCCTAGGAATCTCGGGACAAGATTCTTATAAGGGGGGTAGGTCTGTCACACCCTGTGTTTGTATCACCTTGTTATGCTTGGATTTACAAAATTTGGAGCCAATTAAAACTTTTCCAGTGCTTGTGTTTGTTTGAATTGTTGCTTGTTTGCTTGTTTGGTTATTGTGTATAGCACTCTTAGATTCTATCCCTCTCCATACTCATCTTCCTTGACCCTAACTTCTTGCCCAATGATCATGCCATGTTAATAGTGCCCAAAACTATTTTTTATGGACCAAAAAGGATTTATTCAAATTAGGTTTTCAGAACCCCCTGAGTTGAGGTTTGCAATACAAGTCCTCAATTTGGGTGGTTCCTTTTTCCCCAAAGACTTTATTTGAAACCTACTGTATATATGACTTTGCAAAACCACCAAATATTAATTTTAAAGATTATTTTAATATATTATTTAAAGGCTTTTTCTTAGGACCAATTTTTTTTTCATAGGGAAAAATTATTTAAATGCTTTCAAAATATTTGAGAAAATTTAGGAAACTCGGTGGGCATATATTTTCCATATCTATGAGTTTCAACACATAGTCATATTCAAAATAATGGGCAAAACCCCTCAAAACCCTTTGTGTTCAAATCAAGATTTTGAAATATTTCTATAAGAAATATCCTCAATAAATTCCAAGAAAATTCTAGAAAGTAAACATTATCATAGGTGATGATCTTGCAAAGTTTAATCTCAATCCAAGTTGATTTTATATATCAAACTATTCTAAAATCCTCCCTCTCTAGATTCAAATTTGACCAACTTTACATTGTGAAGTTTATTACCTTGACTCCAAACTTTATGGACATGTTCTAATCACCAAATAATGATTCTACACTAAGTTGTGAATCAAGGAAATTAGCTTATCATGACTAGATCTATAGAAACCAGATTATGTTAATTTCGCGGGTTTCACAAAGTTACATTGTGAACTTTATTCAATCAAGCTCAAACTTGGTGGCTAGGCCTAATTCTAACCACCATTTGACCTTGTCAATTCTTATGGCAAGGAAAGCTCATTTGCTTGCCCTAATCTCCATCAAATACCTTGTGGCCATTTCTGAAAAGTACTGTTTCCACCACTTCCTCTAATCCCCTTGCCTCAAAAATTCTACCACAAATTTTTAGCATTGTATTTCACCTCCACTAATTTTCTCTGGCCATTCAATGGGTAAGTGGGGTAAAACCCACATTTACCTCTCTCAACAGCAAGGACAACAACATTTCGACCTCTCCCCTACTCCATTTCTTCACCCTTGCCTATAACCTAGCTCTTGCTAGATCATGGGCATCTTTGGAACCTCCAAGACACAAATGGACATGCAGGTGCCCATTTTCTCTCCCACTGCTAGTCATATGGGCACTCCGAAGCATGCTACAGTGCTCTCCCGCACTGCAGCACCCCCATCCCGAGCCTCCCGACCACCTAGGGATGAGGGAGCATGTCCCCCGGCCGCCCCTCCACGTCCGCAAAGCGCCAGGAGGTCAGGCCCCTCCTCCCTTCTCCTATGTTGTCTCCCTTCACATGTGCACGACACCGGCCGAGAGCCCCAATGGCTGAGCTCACACGCGCGCACCTCTGCCCCTCTAGCTGCCGTCCTCCTATCCGCGGGCGCGGACCGAGTCCATGACCACCGCAGACATAGCCTAGGGCGCCCCCGAGGCCCGTGGCGACGCCCCTGAGCTCCCCATGTGCCATGCCCACTGTGAGCTTCGGCCACCACTATATAAAGGACCCCATGCCTCCCTCTCACTTCGGGTCGCCTCTCCCTCCTTCAAAACGCGCCTCCGAAGCCCCAGCTTGACCTCCCTAAGCCCAAGTGCTCGGGATCGAACCGGTCGCCGCCGCATCGGGTCACTAACGTTCGCGAGGTAAACGGCCTCCTCCGCCCTCGTTTGGCCTTGATCTAGAATCCCTGCTCCCTCCTTACCTGTTCCCCCCTCATCCCCGTCCTTTTTGCAGCACGGGACGGTCCGAGTGATCTCCTCACGAAGCCCTCCACCGCGGCATTCTTGCCGCCGGCGACTTCGGCCACCTCTGGCACTCCTTCGACCTCCAGGGGATCGGCGACTCGACCCCGAGCCCACCCCGCACTCGCCCATCGCCGTCGTGCCCTACACCGCCACCGGTGAGGCCCTCTCCTCTCTGTCCCGAGGTGGGAGAAGGACCCGACAGGGGGCCCCCACCTGTCGGCCTCTCACCTCCCCTCCCGTGCTCCATCTCTCTCTGGCCACTAGAGCCTGCCCATCAGGTTTGAAACCTGACGCGCGCAGGGGCGCCAGCGCGCCTGGCCTGGCTGGCCACTGGGCCGGCCCAGCAGCTGACTGGCTCTGGCCCAGGGCATAGTGCCCTTTTCTCTTTCTCTTTTTCTTTCTTGTTTTCCAAAAATCCCATAGGGAAAAAATAAATCCAATGACAAATATTTTTCCACCTAAAATCTTAGAATAATATGTAGAATTTAATAGTGCCATTTGTATAATTTGTTAAAAACTTTTTATGCACTATTTTATTTTTAAACCTGTTTTGGCATCTTTTTGCCTCTATTTAAATAGTTTTCAAAAATGTTTTCATAGAAAAACCTTAGACAAATATTTTTAGTATAGTTTTTAGTATTTATCAGAATAGGATAGCATTTTAATGGTAGATTGGTGTGCTCTGTACTTGTGTGATGCTTATTATTATCGTTATTTATCGCAGCGATAGATTGCGTTGTTGACGAGGAAGTTGGACCTGAAGACTTTGAAGGCCCCAAAGACTTTGTTGAGCCAGGCAAGCAACCCTTTGACCACGTTAAGAAACCATTTTTATTTGCATGACATATAGCACTTTACTTTCATTGTATTTGATCATGTGGTGTAGTGACCACTTGGTGGGTTCCTTCCAATACTTATGCCGTTGACACTTGCTTCGTGCATGACCTACCACCTTATGAGGGTTATGCGGGTGGGTGTAGATAGGATGATAGTAGATGCTACACAGGTGGGATCGGGATTATGCATGGTGATGGAAAGAAGGAGATGATTGCAAGGACTATTCCAAAACCCGGTCAGGTGCCACTAATGCCCAAGGGAGATGATGATGAGCTGGGTGACCACTTGAGAACAAAGTGGTGTACCGGAGGAAGTGAGTCCTTGTGTTTTCGAAAATGGAGGGTTTAAGATTTGTTGACCGTCCCAACCTTAAATGTGCAACCACGATACCTCTTATGGGATGGGGCTCTATTGATTACTTTGGTGGGTACTGGCAAGGAGCCCACATTACTAGTGGCAGGAGTGGTGTGGTCACTCTCGATATGGGGTCGTGCCGGTATGGATGATCATGTGCTGTCTTCACAGGCACCGGGCACACCGTTGGTCCCTGCATGGATGCTACGAGTGATGTACATCATGCGGGATGGGTACCAACCGAGTGGAATCTTTGTTTAGTATTGCCAGGGGAAAGGCATTGTTCGGGTGCTTGCCTCGGGTATGTTATATACCACGAGTGGTGGATGACACGGATGTACCCCCAGTCTTGCGGGTGAAGTGTGCAACCTCTGCAGAGTGTAAAACTATTCGAATAGCTGTGTCCATGGTCAAGGACAGTTCGGTGGTGCTGCTTAAGCCATGTCCAGATGTTTCCTAAAAACATGGTGTGTATGGGTGTGTGTGGATGACACAGAGACGACACTTGATATAAGTCAGGTGACTTGATGTGATGATAGAGCATGAGATGTTCAACCCCCTGTTTATGATAATATATATAACTTGTTCATATGGATATCTACCAACTATTGATGCATGCTTACCTAGTTACTTGATCATGTCATTGCATTCAAAATTAGCTTTCCGCAAAATACCTACTTTTTGCTATATCATGCATTGTCATACCTTGTTCCACAACATGGGTTGCTTGCGAGTACATTCAAAGTACTCATTGGCTTGCCACTGGTTATTTATTTGGCCAGGCATGGAAGAATAGGAGTACAGTGAAGAGTTCGTTGGTGATGAGCATGCGAACTAGGACGCTTCCCAGTCAGAATGTGTGTAGGTTTAAGGAAGATGGCATGGGTTCACGCTTTCGATCAAGAATTCCGCTGCTGATGTCTAAGTGTTTGGCCCTTGTGGCCCTATCATTGTAAGAATTGAACACCATGGTCTTTGTTGGTGTAAGACGGTATGTAAGGATGTAAGACTCTTATTATTTAGCTTGTGTGTGTTAAGTGAGCATTGATCTCTGGGATCACTGTACATGTGCATTCGGTGATCACGACTTATGAGTCGAGGTCCCCACAACAGTAATAGGAGATGAAGGGGACACGAGTTTACCTAGGTTCGTGCCCTCCTATGGAGGTAATACCCTACGTCCTGCTTGATTGTATTGATGGGGTAAGAGTCTACAGAGTTGATCTACCTCGAGATCATATATATAAACCTAGATGAGTTGTTCTCCCCATATACCCTAAAACCCTCCGGCTTATATAGATGTTGTTGGGGATATAACCCAATGGTAAGACCTGCCCAGTAGGGGCCGGGCCATACTTGGTGGCTCGTTATCATATGGGCTGGAAGAGGAAGATTGGGCCACACGGCGGTTCACGAGATGGGCTGAGATGGAGGCCCAAAGACGGGAAGAAGACACAAGACCTGGACGGGTGAGCCGCCCGGAGATAGCCTGCTAGAATAGGCAAGGCGTCTTAGAGACGGAGTCAGATACGTTATAAGAGTTGGTTTAAGACTTGTGTGACCTAGGGTCTTGACCTCCTATATAAAGGAGAGACCCGGGGATGACTTAGATAGGAACCAATAAATCGAGAGCTAGGTCAAGCGAATACGCTTCCTTTTTATCGATACTCCAATCAATACACACTAAGAAGGACGTAGGCTTTTACCTCCTCTCGAGGGGCCGAACCTGGGTAAATCCGTATCTTTCGGCCCGACCAACCCCGCCTTAGTGATGGCCTCGAACCTAAGGCTCCGGACATCTGCCATGACAAAACATGACAGCTGGCACCCACCATGGGCCCTGCGTGCGGTGGTGTTGAGTTCTCGAAGGGATCTCTCCCAGGGGTTAAAGGATACGTCGTTGTCTTGATGACGAAGATTCGCTACGGAAAGCTCTACATCGACGATTCAAGATGGGGGCTTGAAACCGGCTCAATCGAGTATGCGTACTAGGTTCCCATTGGCAAGATGCACGCGTTCATCGGCAAGCTTGATAGATCTGCACCCGGGCCGGACATCTGCACCGACCTCTTCGAGATGGCCTGGTGCATGACACCTTGGTTTTCTCAGATAACGGATCTTCCAGCGAGGATGCGGAATCAATCTATCAGCTTCATGATGGCGGGATAGGGGGCTATGCTGATGGTGATAGTATTACAGATCCCTATGACCTGCTGAGTCGAGCCGCCGTATTCATGGCAGGCCCGGCGCCGGCTTCTAACGGAGCGATTTCCGTAGCAGCGGCAGGGGCGGCCCCACCCAATGTGGAGCCTCCTAAGATACTGGCTCAAGTTTTATTGGATCTCATGGAGGAGCTAGGGACTCTGATGGCCACGGAAGTGACAATCAAGAATCAGGTGGAGTGCAATGCCGAGATTAACCGTATCAAGGGACAGATGGCTTAGGCCTTGGAGAATATCAACTTAATGCAAGTTCACATGAATGCTGAGTCAGAGCGCTTGAGGGCGGAAGCTCTCTGTTTTGATCTGGATTAGCGGGTATCGGAGGTGGTTTAGCATAGCAGGATTCAAGTCGGACTACCTATCCAACCTCTGATAATTCTTTTCGATACTCCTGGGGCCGGGCAAAGTACACCGCTGATGGTGACTAGGTCGGCAGAGGCGCCGCGACAACTAGACCGGCCGCGGAGGAATAGACCTTCGGCTGAAGGGACGCCGTTCGCTGAAGAGGCAAGGAATGCAGTCAACCTGTTGCAGACAGCGGTGGCTCAGCAAGAAAGGTACACGCACAGCCGGAGCTGGGTGCACTCCATGCCGATTCACAACCGTAGCTATAGTCGGCACATTGAATCACCAGCAGTTTCCAGCAATGAGCAAAGGTGGAACCCGCCCAATGATAACACATGTGAGATGGATATTCAGGGGCCTATGGATAGGGGACGGGCTCAGCGAGGATCAACGCTGGTGATGGATTAACCAGAGATCCCTGAGCCGAGACCAGCAACCCCTGTCAGCACTTCTTCCAGGGGAATTGGTGTGCGATGTCTCACGGAAGATCTAAGAAATGCACATTTTCCCAAGGACATTAAGGGGCCGCGGAAGGTGACTAATTACAGGACGGATCTACCCCAAGAGGCCTGGGTCGAAAGCTATGAGCTTGCACTACTAGGAGAAAGCCTAGCAGTAGCGCTTGTTTTCTCCTTATTAGTAGCGCTGGTCGCAATGCTACTGCTAAGGCGCTATAGCTAACTGTTTAGCAGTAGCGCTGAAAAACTAGCGCTACTGGTAAGTACTATTAGCAGTAGTACTATTGTACAACAAGTGTTGCTGCTAAACCAACGCTACTACTACCAGTCACCAGCGCTACTGCTAAACCAGCAGTGCTGCTAAACCAGCACTGCTAGGATTTAGGTCCCCTCTACTTATTTATGCATGCTCTATACGGTAGTTTCATCATATCATAATAAACATATATTATTCTTATCATATCATACACATACATGAGACTCGTCATACCACCACCATCATCATCCAAACAAATATCATCACAACTCGAAAATAGTGATAAACATAAAATAATTAAGGAAGTTCCTCATACCCAAACCAATTAACTAGAGCGATCGATGATTATCCCTACTATTAATATTAATACAATACTATTAAACCTTAAACCAAAGCTTAATATCACTAAAATACTATTAATGAACAGAATCTGGTGGGGGGGGGGGCATTCTCGGCGGAAGTATCCCGACCACAGTTCCCCATCGGGCTCTTTGAGCCGGGCATGATGATTTCACTTGACTTAGTGCCCATTCCATAACCAAGTGGGGACTACTCTGACGCAGCATCTGAGCATGCTCTGCATCATTGGCCTCCTCGAAGATGATGTCTGCCGTCCATTTTAGTTGTGTTTCGACATTAGCCTTGCACAGATTGACCCAGTGCTCCCAGTTAGTACACTGAGTATCTTGAAACATATTCTCCGCCTCTTTCCGCTCCTGTATACATTGTCTCCATCCAAATGCTGCATCGTCAATCCTTTTTCCCCACGCCAGCAACTCCCTCTACCACTCCAACTCCTGTTCACGAGAACGTCTAGGAGACATGGGAATCCCTGTAAATTTGGCATCACATTTGCTTAAAAATGGACATATTAAGTAGGCATCACATAGAACAAATCTCATGAAGAAATTAGATCCATACATCCATCTAAGTAGACATCACATATTTAGTAGACATCACATAGAGCAAATCTCATGAAGAAATAAGATCCATCCATCCATCTAAGTAGACATCACATATTAAGTAGACACCACATATTATGTAGACATCGCATATCATGAAGAAATCATATTAATCCATCTAACCATCTAAATGCATCCATTCACGTCATCCATCCATATAACCATATAAATTTCATCCATCCATCCATCTAACCATCTTTTCATCCATCCATTCATCTAACCATCCAATTTCATCCATCCATATGGGAGAGAGGAGGTAGAGGGAGAGATATCGCTGCGTGGATGGCCGGGATGGGGGAGAACGGCTGCATGGGGATGGCCGGGAGGGGAGCCGCTGCATGGGGATGACCGGGAGGGGAGCCACCGCATGAGGGAGGGCCCGGTCAGGGAGGGGAGCCACCGAGTAGAGATGACCGCGACAGGGAGCCGCCACATGTGGGACACCACGTGGGGAGGGCTGGGACGGGGAGGCCGCCACGTCAGAGCGCCGATGCGAAGATATGGTGTGGCGGCACGAGGATGAGATCGATCTGAGAGTGAGGAGCGAGGGGCGCATGGGGGAAGATGATAAATAAAAGGACCCGATTAGCAACAGTGTTGGACGGGAACAATTCTACCGCTACACTATTAGTAGTAGCGTTGCCCCCTGACAGCCGCTGCTACTACCGTTTCCCCCCCGTCGGTCGGGATGGGACCAGTTAGTAGTAGCGCTAGTTAATAATCCAGCGCTACTACAAATTAGCAGCAGCGGTTTTATTTTTCCAGTGCTACTAGTAGGCTCCTCTCTATAAGGTTTCTCCTACTAGTGTCTCTATGGAGATGCTGGATATCAATGAGGCGGTTTGTTTGAATACTTCGTCATGATGTTGGAAGGGACGACCCGCACTTGGTTAAAGGGGTTTGCCACCAAACACCATCACGTCTTGGGCCGAGTTGAGAGCAGGCTTCATCAAGAATTTCAAGGGAACCTGCAAGCAACCTATGACGATTGTGAATCTGGATCATTGTGTACAGCAAGAAAGTGAATCATCCCATCATTTGATCCAGCAGGTCTCGATGGTGATCCACTCTTCAAAGAATATTATGGCATCCCAAGCGGTTCTGATTTTAGAAAGGAACTGTCACTTTGTGCCCCTAAAACAGAAGCTCAGGTGGTTGAAGCGTTCTTGTCAGGATATGGGTGAGCTCATGACGGCTCTCACCAAATATGCGGATTTAGACAATACCAATGACCCAAGATCGGACGATGAGAAATCATCTCAGGGTAAGAAGGGCGACCATAGTAAGAACCAGCAGGGCGGTGCTGCGAACAGCAGCCAAGGCAAGTGGAAGAACCCGGATGGCGGGTCAGAGTTGGTGGCGAGCACCAACGCTTAGAATGGCTGTCCTAAGGGCAACGGAAATTTTAGGCCGCCATTCAACAGAAATAAGGCACCTGTACCTTACAACTTGGAAGAGGCGCTCAATAGACCTTGCCCGGTGCATAGCCGGCCGGATAGGGAGGCCACCCACACTTGGAAGGAGTGCAGCATTATGCGTCAGTTCAGGGAGAATAGCCTTCGTCAAAACCGTACTAATGGCAACGACCCATTAGGTGGTTCAGGGCAAGGCGGCTCAGGAGCAGGTTTCGATGCTGTCGGATTAGGTTCAGGTTACCAGGGTCAAGGAAATTAGGCAGGTCATCATCAGCAACAAGGTAATGGTGGTCAGCAATAGAATAATCAATCAAGATATCAGAGCAACCCGAAACAACTTAGCAGGGGCAGTATCATGTTTTAACTACGAGCCTTGACAAGCGGAATCAGAAGATACACACGAGGGCTGTAAATGCGGCCACGCGGGCTCTCCAGCGATACTTAAAGTGGTCGGAGTACCCGATTACGTGGAGCCGGGAGGTTCACCCGTCACGGGTTGACAATCCGGTCATCTAGCTCTCGTGGTCGCTCCTCAGGTTGGAGGATACAAGTTTGCAAAGGTGCTCATGGACGATGGTAGCAGTATCAATATCCTATACTACGACACCTTCCAGCGAATGGAGTTAACTAAAAAGGCTCTTAAACCGTCATTGACGGTTTTTCATGGGGTGGTGCCAGGCAAGTCGGCCTACCCAGTAGGGAAGATTGCCTTGGAAGTGGCATTTGGAGATGAGTACAACTACAAGGTGGAGACTTTGTGGTTCGAAGTGGTAAAAATTAAGAGCCCATATCATGCTCTGTTTGGCCGGCCGGCTTTCGCAAAGTTTATGCCCAGGCCTTGTTATGTCTATCTGCAGCTCAAGATGTCGGCCCTCAACAGAACGATCACAGTCCATGGTGATCGGAAAGTTGCCATTGAATGCAAGGAAGGAGACGCGGCTTATGCAGAGTCAAGTTGTGCAGTGGCAGAGCTTAAGTTCTACAAGGAGAACGTTGACCCCAGGGATATGACTCTGTTGAAGAAACCCAATACAGAGTTTGAGCCACCCTTGAATTTTGTGGCGGATGACACGAAGCTGGTGGATTTTACTCCGGGCGACTCATCCAAACAGTTCACTATCGGGGCTAACATGGACCCCACATAGGAAAGCGCGCCCATCAAATTCATTCGTGAGAGTCGGGACATCTTCGCATGGAAGCCGACTGACATGCGGGGTGTATCGGGAGAATTCGCTGAGCACCACCTTAATGTGTATCCTAAAATTAAACTGATTAAGCAATTCCTCCGCCGTTTCAATGAGGAGCGGCGTAAAGCGGTTGGAGAAGAGGTAGCTCGACTCTTGGCGGCAGGGTTCATCGTGGAAGTATTTCACCCGGAGTGGCTAGCCAATCAAGTGTTGGTGATCAAGAAGAATGGTACGTGGCATATGTGTATAGATTACACGGATCTTAACAAGGCATGTCTAGTTGATCCGTTTTCTCTCCATCGCATCGACCATATTATTGATGCAACTGTGGACTATGAGAGTTTATGCTTCCTGGGTGCCTATTCTGGTTATCATTAGATCAAGATGGCAGTCAAAGACCAAGAGAAGACATTGTTTATAACACCTTTTGGGGCTTTCTGCTATGTGTCTATGCCTTTTGGGCTCAAGAGTGCACAGGCGACTTATCAAAGTTGTGTACAGAATTGCCTTCACGGTAAAATTGGGCACAATGTTCATGCTTACGTGGATGATATTGTGATTAAGTCAAGGAAGAAGGAGACATTGCTGGACAACCTGAAGGAAACATTTGATAATTTTTGGGTCTATAAGATGATGCTTAACCCGGCTAAATGTGTTTTTGGAGTTACCGCAGGTAAAGTTGTGGGATTCTTGGTTTCAGAGCGAGGAATTGAGGCCAACCTGGACAAAATAAAGGCCATCATGTCACTAGGTAAACCACCAAGCGTCAATGATGTGCAGCACCTGGCGGGTCATATTGCCACTTTAAGACGCTTCATCAGCCGCCTGGGGGAGAAGGCTATTCCTCTGTACCAGATGATGAAAAACACGAATGACTTTTTCTAGAGTAAGGCTACCGATGAAGCTCTGGAAGTGCTCAAAAAGCAGTTGGTTGAGCCACCAATCTTGGCTGCTCCGTTTGAGAAAGAACCTTTGCTCCTTTATGTGGCGGCTAATAACAGGGCGGTCAGTGCTGCTATCGTAGTAGAACGCAAGGAAGCAGGGAAGGAGTACCTGGTCTAGAGGCCGGTCTAGTAAGTCAGTGACGTTCTTATAGAGCCCACGCAAAGATACCCACATTGGCAGAAACTAATATACGAGGTGTTCATGGCAAAGCACAAGTTGAAGCATTATTTCCTTTGACACCAACTCACGATGGTTAGCTCTACTCCACTGGGAGATATAATTCAGAACCGGGAAGCCACTGGCAGAATTGCTAAGTGGGCGCTAGAGCTTGGTCCTCTCAATTTGAAGTATGTACCTCACACAGCCGTGAAGTCTCACGCATTGGTGGATTTCATAAATGAATAGATGGAGTGTCAGTTGGCAGAGGAAAACCTAGACAATATGTATTGGAAAATTCACTTTGAGGGGTCCAGACAGTTGGAGGGTCGGGGGACGGAGTTGTCTTAACTTCCCCCAAAGGTGATAAGTTCTGTTACGTACTAAGGCTGATGTTTCCTTGCACAAACAATGCAACTGAGTACGTGGCTTTGCTTCATGGACTTCGTGTGGCAAAGGAGATGAATCTAAGCCGGGTTAGATGCCTTGGCGACTCAGATCTTGTGGCGCACCAAGTTTCAGGCACGTGGGACTCCAAGGACCCATGGATGGCAGCTTATCAACATGAGGTGGGTATCGTCGCTGGCCATTTCAAGGGTTATCAGGTATATCATATTGATCGTCGCAAGAACGAAGCAACTGATTCATTGTCAAGACTAGGCTCTCAATGTAAGGCGATGCCGCCTAACATTTTCTTAGACGTGATTTATCACCCGTCTGTTAAGCTAACTTCAGAGGAGGATCTGGGACATACCTGACCCAGAGGGGCAGCTAGTGGCGGCTTTACATGCTATTCCGGACTGGACGCTGCCGTACCTAGCGTACCTGACCTGGGGCGAGTTACCTGAGGATGAGACTCTGGCGCGGAAAATCGTGAGGCATTTTAAATCCATGACCATCATTAACAGTGAGCTGCATAGGTGTAGCATTACCGGCGTCTTCCAACGTCGTGTTTCTCCAGAGGAAGGCAGAGAAATTCTATATGAAATACATGCTGGTGATTGCGGACATCACGTCGGGTCAAAGTCTTTGGTGTCTAAGGCTTTCCAACATGGTTTCTTCTGGTTGACGGCTCATAAGGACGCGGAGGATCTAGTCGCTAAGTGCTACGGGTGTCAGAAGTTCTGAAGACATGCTCATGTGCTAGCTCAGGAGTTACGGATGATACTGATCACTTGGCCGTTCGCAGTATGGGGGCTTGATATTGTTGGACCTTTCAAATGGTCCAAGGATAAGTAGACCCACCTCTTGGTCGTAGTGGACAAGTTCACCAAGTGGGTGGAGGCTGAGCCGGTTGGTAAATGTGATGCGGCCACGGCGGTTCAATTTGTTAGAAAGTTGATCTACTAATTTGGATACCCTCATAGCATCATCACAGATAATAGCACAAATTAATCAAAGGGGGCTGTGAAGGTGTTCTGCTAAAGCGAGCACATCCGGCTTGCTGTTTCAGCTGTTGCTCATCCACAATCCAACTGTCAAGCGGAGCGGGCCAATCAGGAAGTCCTGATAGGTATCAAGCCCCGGCTTATGGATCCTTTACACAGAACGCTGGGCTGTTGGGTTGAGGAGCTACCTTCCGTCCTTTGGAGCATCAATACTACGCCCAACAGATCGATGGGTTACATGCCCTTTTTCATGGTTTACGTTGTGGAGGTCGTGTTACCAAGTGACATACGTCATGATTCGCTCCGGGTGGCGGCTTATGTGGAAGCTGACAATGAGACGGTGCGTCAGGATGCGCTGGATGCTCTAGATGAAGCACGCGATCTTGTAGCAGCTCGGTCGGCGATTTATCAACAGGACCTGCGTCGCTACCATAGCCACAGGGTCAAGACCCAGACGTTCGAAGAAGGCGACTTGGTGTTACGTTTGATCCAAGATCAGACAGATCTGCATAAGTTATCTCCCCCATGGGAAGGACCTTTCGTAGTTAGCAGAAATCTGAAGAATGGGTCATACTAACTCACTGACATACGTAATGAGTCCCATACCTCCAGTGAGGAGACTCACCGGCCGTGGAACATCTCTCATCTGTGGCCTTACTATACTTCAGACGTCAACTCCCATCTTTTGTACATACATACTTCATTGTATTTATATTTCTCATATAATAAAGTTGACAACCCTACAAGCCTGGGCCTCTACCGTTTTCTACTTTTGCTTTATAGATTTGTGCAAACGATGAACACTTCTACATGGTCACTTGGGGTCTTCCAACCCACTGGGTTTAGCTCGCTCATCGTTTCGATTGGCTCTTCCGCCAAAACAGCAGCATTGTGCGGCGTCTTGCAAGACGACAACTTACAAGTTGGTGGTGTGCGCGATGGCAGCGTTCGAGATGGTGTAAAGGTTGACTCCGTCAACAAGGTCGTTTGGGGGCTTTCAACCTTCCGGGTTAAGCTTCAACCCTCTCGATTGACTCTTTAGCCACCGTAAGGCCGGTCGCGGACCCAAAATGTTGACTCCGTCAACAAGGTCATTTGCGGGCTTTCAACCTTCCGGGTTAAGCTTCAACCCTCTCGATCATCCCTTCAGCAACCATATAGCAGGTCGCGGACCCAAAACGTTGACTCCATCAAAAAGGTCGATTGGGGGCTTTCAACCCTCCGGGTTAAGCTTCAACCCTCTCGAGCGGGTCTTCAGCCACCGTAAGGCGGGTCACGAACCCAAAACGTTGACTCCATAGACAAGGTCAAAAGGGGTGCGGCGAGTTGTGAACTTACCCCCTTTTGATCCGCAAGGCCAAGTTATACCTGCTTGTATGCAGTTGCCGCTGTTCCAAGGGTGTAGCTAGCTGTCAACTCACCCCTTGCGAGGGCCTCATACAGCGGTGACCGCAACTGTCACATCTCCTATGTACTCTCTGCCAAGTGACCCATTGTACTCTTAAGCAAGTGACGCTGTTTAAAGTTCAAACGATGGATTTATGTCATGTGAGAAGTAGCTTATGATCCTTGCACTGCTAAGCAGTTCAAAGTAATAGTTCCCCCTAGAAGGGCTGGCAGCAAGTCTTCAAAAAATGAAAAAGGGAAAGGAAGAACATCATACATTGCATCATAAATTACATCATACATTGCATACATATCATAAGCCGGGTGAGAGCAAGATTATGAAAGAAGCAAGGCTATGCAGATATTAAACATCTCCAGGTTATGCTTTTTCAAGCCGCCCATACAAACACCGCGGGATATTTTCTTATTTGTTTTGTGCAGGCTTTATCTCTAAAAGATGAGTCATTATTAAGACAACATAAGAAGATTGCAAGGTGTATTACAAATTTCTCCAGGAGGTCAAAAGACGAAGGACATAAAGTTTTGCATACACTTCTTCATCTCGGCGGTTCAGCTGGCCAGGTTACATTCAGTTGAGAACAACAACAAAAATTAACTAGTTGGCGGGCATCTTGCGCCGGGTCTTCGGGCCCTTCGATCTAAAGATTATCCACATCCTAGTTGCAGTTTAATAAGGCTTCGAATTGAGCATCGTCGAGAAGTGGAGATGGATCAACATCAAGGGCGAAGAGCAGCTTACGACATGGAGGGATTAAGTCCCTGGCTTCAAAGGTTGGGCAGCGCAGCCGTTTGTTGGTCTCATCGTAAGCCACCTAGCAAGGAGTTAGATCCATCTCATCAACTAGTGTGGAGGCAAGCCTCCTGGAGGCCTTAATGCATTTGGCGTAATCCGCTTCAGTAAAATCTGAACCTTCATCCTTCTTGGAGGGGAAGCCGTTCATCATTTCTTCAGCGGCTAACTCAGGAGCAAATGCCAGGGACTGGCTCAGCGTAGCTATGGCCCCTCTCCTGGTAGCTGATTGCCTTATTTCATCCACTTTCTTGGGCAAAGTTGATAAGGTTTCTATGACACCCTTCATAAATTTGGGGACATGCTTGGCCATCATCACGACCGTGATGGTACAAAGGGCTCCATTATAGAGTTGCTCAGTCAAAGTATAGACTACCTTCAATTTCATCAGACTATCAGAGGATAGCTGGCGGCTCCTCTCGCCTGCAAGAAAAAGGTCAAAGTTATAAGCCGCCTGGCTGGTATTTCTTTCATAAGGATTTTTTTAAAGTCATACGTGCTTACCAAAGATAGCGGCGTTTATCTTGAATATGTGGTCTTTGAGAGTCTTCAGCTCTACTGATGCAAGTTTCAGCAGTTGCTGAGTATCAATGGTACGCTTGGACAAAGCAGCTTGTTTAGATTTAGCAGTATTTTTATATGCCGTGAAGTTGACCTGGAGTTTCTCAAGTTGTTCGCCAGCCACCCGTAATTTCTCTTCTGCAGAGGCTCGAGCATTTTGTTGCGTGGTCAGGTTTTCCCTTAAGCCGGCAGGTTCAGACTCGACTACGTCTAGTGCCTCCTGTATTACACAATTGAGAGATTATGAAGATTAAGTCGCCAGGGTGGAGCTATTTTTTGATATGAGTCCCAATCAGATTGCAAGCAATGTACTTGGCATTTGGGGGCTAATGTCTATGTTTTCGCTCCAAGTCTAAGGTGAAATTACGACTCATCATTGTAATAATGCTCCAGACTTGGGGGCTAGACCCAGCGAACTTCTCAAATATAAAAGATCTGGCTCATCATTATCATAATACTATGGACTTGGGGGATACATTGGGATCTATGATTGAATATAAAGTACCGGCTTATATGCAATTTATCCCGTTACTTGGGGGTTACAGGTTAAGTTCTACACATCATGTCAAAGGTTTGGAAGACATGTTCCATTATTTGCAATATTAATCTAGTTTCTTGGGGGCTATGTACGGGTATAACAGAAATGTAGAAGATGAAAGATACCTCATATTTTCTCTTTATCAAACCAACAAGTTTGGTCTCCATGTTGCAACTGGCAGAAAGGCGGTTCAGATAACCGGTGTGCAGGACATCTGCAGTCATCTTCTCCAAGACGGGGAACTCGAAGCTATGATTATCTGGAGAGCAAGTGTCAACCTTGCTGGAATGTCTTGCCAATGTACGATATGTCAGGGATTGATAGCCTGTCCCGATGATGGTAACATTGGGGAGAGATGAGTCTTCGGCTATAGGATTGGGCAGCTTAGGGGCAGCCATTGGACTATTGGAAGCCGCCATGTGATGACCCACCAATTCTGAGGGCAGGGGAGAGTGCTGAGGTGCTTCCTTGTTAGCATCAGAAGGTTCAACATGAGAGGAGAGAGATGGCTCAGCAGGATCTGACTGTTGAGTGGTAGGAGCGACGATAGCCCCGCCTATTTTCCTACGTTTGGCTTGCGTCCTAAAGGTGCAAAGAGTCAACACATAGTACAAAGGTAATACAGGTAATGTACGCACGACACGATGAAAGCATACTCTCGGTTGATCTTCATGGGAGGAAGTTTGGAGGCAGTCGAGTTGCCAGAAGAAGGAGGTGACTCGTACAAATTAAGTCAATAAAACACAACAGTAAGACATCATTACAAAAATATAAGACATATAATGGGTTCCTGATAAGTACCTCAGCAGGACGTTTTCACGGTGCCAGGGAGTTGGGTAAGCCGGCCATAAGGTCCCTAGAGCTGGTGCTACGGGTCTGATGCAGAGAGTCGTGTTGTTGTTTTTTCATGGAAAATCCGAGATCTAAGTAAGCGAGAGGATGCGAAAAAGAAACTTTTCGGACGACCCTCCGTGTCACATCCCTAGCTAGATGTCATAGGATAGCATGGGTGTTGCATCATGTTTCGGTTTTGCATCAACATGAAATGGGGACTAAAAGAAACCCCAAGCTCACGTTGAATCAAAATATTTCAAAGTAGGTGAAAATTCAACAAATCCAAAATTCCCTTTAAAAATGTTCCCTATGTCTGATAAATATGGACATGGTTATAACAGGGGTCATTTTAAATATTTGAACAACTAAAGCAATTTAAAAATAAATGATAAAGCTACTAAAAATATCAAATAAAGCATTATCATTAGTTTAGTTTTCAAAATATCCTGAAACTTTTTGGATAAGTTTGAAATATTCAAACTTCAACATATAAAATATTTGGGGATATTTTAAAATAGCATATGTGCCTGAAATTAAAATAAAACAAATGTCAGAAGTTAGAAAAGAATTGAAATAAAAAAAGGGGAAGAAAGCCCACCTAGGCTTACCTGAAGAAGAGGCCCAACCCACAGGGGCAGCAGCGTCTTCTTCCTCCTGCCAGGAGGAGAAGCAGCTGTGTGCTACCCCGCAGCTGGCGGTGGCCAGGCACTGGCCACCTCCTCCTTGCCTACCTGGCCGCATCCTCATCGCGCTGGCGAGAGGATAGGCTCAGCCGCCGTCGAGCCCATTTCCCCCCTCGCCATTTCCCCCTCTCCCTCTCCTCTGCTCCCCCTCTCATCGGACAGAAGACGTCGGCGATTCGCCACCCTCCCTATGTCCCCGACCATGCTACGGTGCCAGAAGCCCCTCCGGTGAGGCCCCGGACCGTTTCCCCCTAGTCCCGACGCCGTTCCCCTTCTCTAGCCCCGTTGGTAGCCAAAGCCGAGCGCAACTCGCCGCCGTCCATGGCATAGCCGTGGCCACAGCAGCCAAAGCTCGCTCCTGGCCATGGGCTCGTGCTCGTAGCGCCTCCAGGAGCTCGTAGCCACCCTCAGCTCCTCTTCCCATGGCCTGTAGCGTAGTAGCCGTTTCTGCCCGAGCTGTCGCTGCCGCTCAGCTCGACGTGGCCGTCGTCTCTGCAGGCCCCGAGCCCTCCTCGCTCCTCTGCTAGACGCGCGCGTGCACGGACTATGTCCCGGTGCCCTCCGGGCGCCAAATGGTCGCCGGAGGCGCGATTCCGGCGACTCACCGCCGTGCGGATGGTCGCCGTCGGCCCCGCTCCGGTGGGCGTCGACGTGGCCATCATCAGGGGCTAATCCCCCCTGATTAATTAGGCCTCCTGCCACTGACCAGTGGGCCCTAGGGTGGGTCAAACCCCTGGTCAGCATGGAGTTTAGGCCCCTGTCACTGACATGCAGGCCCCGCACGTCTGGTTTGACCTGGCCTGGTCAGCCGACCAGCTGACGTCGTGGTGACGTCAGGCTGGCGCCATTAATCCTTTTCCAGTTTAAAAATAATTCCAGAAATTATTTAAAACTGCAAAAATTCATATAAATTAATCTATAAATCAGATGAAAATAATTTATATATGAAAATTTATCAGAAAAATCCAATGAATCTAATGGTGCTATTATCATGCATGTTAGAGCGACCTATGTAGAAGAACATTGACATTTGCTAATAGGTTAAAATATGGAATTTGAAAGGAAGAACTATTTTGAACCTATGTTCAAACTCATTTCAACTTAACTTTAACGTTAGTTATATCAGCTCATCCAAACATGCTACCATGCCATGATCATGCATCATATTGTTGCACTTGCATGTATTAATTGCTTCTTATCTGCATTGTGGTAGGCCCTGCTTCTAAGGATACCCCAGAGTATTCCAACGAAGGAGAGAACCTTTCCACTACCCAGTAAGGCAAGCAACCTCCCTTGATCATTCCGATAACATCCCACTCTCTCGCTCTTGCTCTTGTTTATTGCATTAGGACAAATGTTCACGTGCCTGTCATACACGGTAGGTGATCCTATTATTTTGCATGACCTGTCATTGTCATAGTAAATAGCTAAACCTTACAACCTAGCATACCTGGTAGATGATTGTGCCATGATGTGCTTAACTTACCTTGCCTGCTATGCTTGCCATGCTTAGAGTTGTGTCAGGTCTGATTCATCTAGGTGATGAACTGAGTGAAACAATGTTGTTCTAATGTGATGAACTTATGATGAACCCGATTTGGTAAAGGTAGTGATGAGAGGCTATGTAGGAGTACATAGCGGGTTGTCTCATTGGGACCGTTCTTAGGAACTGAATTCCGTGTTTGTGATCCAAGACTAGTTACTACCACGCATTGGATTCCGGTAACTCAACCCCTCTTGACTTATCAGTCGCTTAGTCCTTAGTCCAGGAGTTGCAAGTAGTTTCTGGTGTTTATAGTATGCTGGAGGCCATGCGTAGCGCTAACCCTAGGGGTGGGTTACGACGCAGTAGGCAGTGGCACGGTGTACCAAGGGTCACCCGAATGGTGGGCTTGGGAACCCTGCACACATCATTTGGGGCCGTAGCGGAAACTTCAGCCGGACTTCCGTGCGGGTTCAGTCTCAAATAGGCGATAGACTGGACTAGAGGTCTTATGTGATTGACGGTCGTGGCCGACTCCCTCGCTGGGCTTCCGCTTGAAGGTTGCCGAGGTGCATGGTTTTATGAGCACACAACAATAAGTGGCGAAAGCGTGTGTGAAGAAGTACACCCCTATAGGGTATGAAACTATTCGAATAGCCGCGTCCTCGGATATGGACTACTTGGAAAACTTATGATGTTCATAGATAACCAAATGGAAGCTCATAAAAATATCAAGACAAGTGTGAGTATCGTGGATGGCACTCTCCTAGGTGAGGGAAGTGAATCCATGGTGGTGTATTGTCATGGAGTTAGTGGACTCGTGTGCGATATCTAAAATATAAACAAAGAGTTAAAATTGTGTAGTGTAGGTTAGCCATGAGTCAAAGCTGGCATTGCTGCATAAACTCCACCACCCCCCCCTTGTTGACACATGAACATGAATAGTCTAGGTCTACTTTAAAGACTTGCTGAGTATGTTTGTCCTCATGTTTTCTTAATAAATGTTGCAGATGAGACCCAGGACCCATCGGGTGGGTTCTTTCTAGATGTCGACGATGCCGAATAGCTGGTGTCCCAGCTACGACCCTATGCCCTGTGGCGGGCTGTAGATAGTCAGGCCATGTGCCTTTTTATCCTTTCATCTGTCTGTACTTAGACAGCTTATGCTTCTGCTTGGTTTGTATGAACTTGTTTGTATGACTTGAGTGTCGGGTCACGTGACCCGTATCTATAAGAACATATTATGCAAGGCTCGTCTGAGCGTCTTAAATAAAAGTTGTTTAATGGTTATGTTGTGATGCCATGGTTGTATCTATGCATATCGGGCATGTCGTGCAACGGTATGTATGGGATCCGACACCTAGTTGTGTGCCTTTAGTAATAGTCTTTACGGGAAATTGCCTCTTTTTGCTTCCACTGAGCCATGGTAGCTTGCTACTGCTCCGGACACATTGATTGACTAGCATGTATCCTTGTTTGCTGTTATGTCTGTCCCTTCGGGGAAATATCTCGCAGTGTAATGGAGTCCCTGTAGCCTGTTACCACTCGTCTATGTGCAATGATGGCATTTATGTCTCACGGCGTGATGGAGTCCTTGTAGCTTGCTATGACTCGTCTATACACGCTTCAGGCCGACACCTGCATTGCTGGGTTACGTATGCCTGCTTCCGTACAGATGTGCCACTTAGGTTCTATGACTAGTCATGTCGGCCTGGGTTCTCTGTCGTTTGATTGCCAGCATCATGTTCACATACATGTGCCAAAAGACGCAAACAGTCTCGACTAAGGTTAGGCTACAGTCGTGGAGCTTACCGTGCGTGAGGCCGCTAAGTGATGTGATATGTTATAGTATGGGTTCACATGACTTAGGATCGGGGTCCCAACATGCCGTATCCTCTCTTGGGGTAAGATTTCTGAGTCGGAAGAAAGGAAAATTACATCACGGGCGTTGGCATGGCTCGTCTCTATCTCCTCCTGTGTACAATCATTGTCAATAAGTTGCATAAAAAGATGGCCAACGGAGTCAATTTCTACCTCTGAGTCGTCAAATTCAAGTAGGTTTTGAGACGATGTTTTTGGGCTTACGGCCACGGATGCTACCCGCCTGAGACTTCTTCTTCATAGGTAGAGTATATTTTTTCTTCCAAAAGCTGGAGCTGGCATGTAGGCAAAGCCGCCAAAAGATTTAAGGTTGCCATATATATAAAGTCAAGATAGGAGAAAGCAAATTTGAAAGTCGTCCTTACATATGGAGCTGGATTTGTGACGCAGAACCGTCTTAACCCGACTCTACGGCAAGCCTCTTGGGATTCATGGGTATGTCCTTTCACAACGGAGGTAATGTTTTCTTCTGTCAGGGGTGCTTGATTGAAGCAGAGGGGATTCTGTTAAGCCTCTTGGGATTCCTACATGTCGAGCCACACTTCGGGCTCTGGCTGCAGGTTTTCAATATCAAGCCGAAGTGTGCCAATGGCAAGCACGCCGACTGCGGTGGTGCCGTCATTGGCAAACTCACGCGCATTGACTGGCCAGCGGGCACCCTCATCGACACCATCAAGGGGTAGCAGAAGGAGTGATTCTATAGCACAAAGCCACAAGAACAAGGTCTGCACCTCGCCATCGTATTCAGATCCGGTCCCCCGACCCGGCTAGCTTCATGGCTCGAAAAGGGCCTCGAGTGGGGGTTAAGAAAGGAGGTGGCCTATCTTCAAAAGGGGATCCGTTCCTTGATCGAGGACGGCACCAAGTTGGCCAATGTGGTTCAAGTGATGTTCCGAAGATGCGTCCTCCCCTACCAGTGCCGAGACACCCCACTTTGGGCTCAGAAACTCGATGCCGAGCCCACAGTCCGGAAATTCTTCCGCACTATGCGGGAGAAGCTATGGAAGGCATTCTTCAAATTGATGAAGAGCTCCACGCTGCCAAGCTGGACTCCGAGGTACGCCACATCCTAGCTTATTCGATTTTATTACCTAGAAGGTCCATAACCCTTTGTCCAACATGTCTATGCAGAAATGGCTGAAGAAAGCCACCAACATTTGAAGTCCGCCTCCTCTGCCCGACGACAAGAGGTTCGGGCTATTGGCCAAGATTCTCGTGGAGAAGCCTTACAAGCCTCCCACGAAGAAGGAGAAGAAGAAGAAACTAGGTCAGGCTAGTATCCGCATCAGGCATCAGCCTGATGCTGCTTCCGGAGACACACCCGCCTCCTCAAACCAGGAGGAGGCCAAAGAGGAGGAAGAAGAAGAAGAGAAGGAGGAGGTCGAGAGCGAGGGGGAGACGATCACCCCCACGCCAAGAAGAGGGCGGCGTCTTCGGATGACCCGGGGCAGGCAGCCTCTCCTGCCCCGAAGAGGGCATGTCAAGCGCGGATGGTCCTGTCCGATAGTAGCTCGGACTCGAGCTCCGCGTACGAAGAAGCCGATGCGGTTCCTCGAAGGAGCCTTGAGGTCAAGCCCCCTCCATCCAAGTTAGGATGCAAAGAACCTTCTTTTTCACGCTAGTAGGCTCAGGGTTTGCTGACACACAAGTCGTTGGTCCAAAAACCCTCCTCGTGTTATCCCCACTAAGGTTATATTGGCTGGGGAGACCCCGCCAACCGAGCTGGCGGAGAGCGGGGACGCCTCGCACCCCCACTCCGGGCACTGCAAACGACGCCATGGAGGTGACGTCCCAGCATACTCCAATGAAGGCGGACACAGGAGGCATGGAGGACACCTTCGTGGCTGAGGCTAACACCTTAGGCACCAAAGAACAGGGGACGATCCCCTTCCTGGCCACCGAGGAGACCGGATGGGCGGGCCATTAGTCCCCCAAGAACGTCTCCGGAGCGCATGGTGCCTATGGAGGTATCGGTCCAAACCCCGGTGGGTGATCGGGAAATCTGATAATCCCGGGTGCCATCGACCACTGAGTGGTCGGTGATGGGGGAGGCTCTATCAAGCGCCTCTATCCCCCAAGACCACCGCATCCTTATGGGTGCAGTGCTACAAAGCGTCCAGTCCGTTGACATTGGACTGAAGGAGGCCTTCAAAGGTCTCCTTGCAGGCTTTCAAGTGAGTTACCCATCGTTTGTGTTAAGATATTATTTAATCATATTGTATACATGGCAGCCCCGAGCCCTAGGTGAGTTGAACAAACTCACCTAGGAGTCATATCTATAGTTTGGAAAGTAAGTGCCGATGTGATACCTATATTGTATGTGTAGGCCTCGTTATCAGTGGCAGCCCAAAATGGCGCCAAACTGGACAAGATAAATCGGAAGCCCAAGCGCTCCGAGGATGAGGTGGAAGACCTAGACAAAAGTTTTGAAGAGACGTAGGGTAAGTTTGAATCAAATCTTAGTATTCTTCCCCGAATTCTATCAAAGTAGTCCTTGTAGACAAGTCGTTGTCGTGTTGCAGCTTCATCGAAAGAGACGGAAAATCTCAGGGCCGAGCTTCAGCACGTCAAAGCTGAAGCGGCTATGGAGAAGGCAACGGCAAAGGAAGTGGCCACCACAGTCTCCTCCCTGCGAGCCACTAGTGATAAACACCAGGCTCGTGTGGCGGAGATACAAGATGAGCTACAGGACGCCAGCAACAAGTGCGATGCCTTGGAGCAAAAGAACAAGCGCTCTCGGCCGAGCCGTCCACCATGAAATCCGATCTTCACCAAGAGCGGGTGTAGACGGTTCTTCAAGGAACAAGTTTGCCAAGCAAAGGAGATAGCTAATGGTAAGTCGTACTCCCTAAAGTTCATATTCGAGGATGGCAGATTCGAACTGCTGACCCGGGTATGGCGATCCTCAGGCACAGCTTCCGATCTCTAGAAGAGCGTGGCGGAAGCCAACAAACTTCTCACCTTGCGGGAGAGGAAGACCAAGCTTGGATGTTCTGGGCGCAGTTCAGAGCCCCTGAGCGTCCTCCTCTGGTGGTGGAACTACTCAAACAAGTGATGGAGCTGCATCAGCTGGCGGAGCCGTCCATAAGGGACCTTTGCGTCCGCTTATGGCCCGGTGAGCCACTCCCTGGTAGCTACTTCGGTCTAGTGCATCGACTGTTTGAAGCTACGCCCCGCCTCGATGCCGTCGAGCGCTCCTCTTGCATTGAAGGAGTCCGGATGGCCCTTGCCAAGGTCAAGGTGCACTGGCCTGGGCTAATTCCGATGAAGGTTGCCAATGACCTACCGCCACCCGTAAATTTGCACAGATGCCCCAAACTATAATTTGATGGAGTTATCGAGAGTGGGTGGGTGATTGCTTTGTGGTGTTTGGGCAAAAGATTTTTTGAATGAAATTCTATTGTGTCCGAAGACTTGCAATAACTTTTAATGATAATAGTATCGACTCTTATATTTTTTTGCCTTCCTTTATAACTCATGTGTGGTTGCTTAATACCGAAAGATACGAGCCGTCGACTTCATCCTCCATGTAGATACTACATGGGTTGTTTATGCCAAAGCACTATGTTCCTTAGCCGTATTAATGGAACCCGAAGCCGGTTTGGGTGCGGCAGACTAGGCAACCGGACTATTATGCTTTATTTCTATCACTTAAATGAAGGGGCGCAAAAAGTACTGAGGGAGGCGCACAATGAGACCCCAAGATATTTGCGATGTTCGGATAAACCGGGGCTGAAGCCGACATCATATCATTTGCATAAAGGGAAAATTCCTCGTGTAATGCGGGATAACCTCTTTCGAGGGTTGAAGTGTAATACTTCTAACTTGGGGTTCAAAGATAGGCTCGCGCATACTATGACACTCCGTTATTGGCTTTCTCCCCTAAGGCGCTTGACCGGGCTATATGGAAGCACAACCGCAGGGGTGCTCCCTTGGCCCCTTTAGCCGAACGAGCGGAACGTAAAGGGGCAAGCACAGGAGCCTGGCAACCCAACTTAATGAGCAAAGACATATTTCAAAACTAATGCACATCGAGCGAACGCCAAGACGCCAAGCACACAATGGTTAAAGCGGTTTGAGTTTAAAGTCGAGCCCCCGGTCTAATAGTCGGTGACTTCAAGCCATACCGAACAGATTCACGACAAGAGGGAGGGAAAATATTGGTATTTGCCACAGAACTTGTGCCACACAACTTCATATTTCCTAAACCAACACTTATAACTCGGATTGTCAAAGCAACTGTTTATAGGTATGCGAAAAAAATAGAAAGGCCTATAGGAGCTATTGTACCAGGGGTCTTCAATTGTTGACCATAGATATACCCTATTGCTTGGTGACTCCTGCCTTTGGATATACCTTGATAGGTGATAGTGTTCGGAAAATGGACCTTGCAAAATAGGTTTTGAGAAGTCACCGATTATGTACATGGTAATTACACCATACGTATGCTCTTTTAGGAGTGTCTGCGTATGGTCCAAAGACGTGTTGATGGTTACAATTCGGATCAACCAAACACCCATCAAAAGTTCCCCACCGCCACCCATGGAATCTTAAGTGTGAAGTTTTGCCTCTTCGGCACGTGCTTTGCTAGTACTGAGTTTGTGCGCTAAGGGGAGAGTCCCTATCAAGGGTAGGAAGGAGGATCGGAGTTTTTGGTCTGAATCCGAACTCGCTTCCCAGCCTTTCATGCCTTTACGACGAATGCCGAAAATTGCCGATCGTCTTTATAGCTAAAAATTCCGCCCCCAGCGTTAGTGCATGTTCCTCTCTCTAAGGGACGGCTCTGTATTGCCATTGATAGTAATGACCCTCTTGGGGCCCGACATCTTGAGCTTGAGGTATGCGTAATGCGGGACTACGTTGAACCGATCAAACGCAGTCCGATCGAGCAGCGCGTGATAGCCGTTGCGGAAGGGCACAATGTCGAAGATCAAGTCTTCGCTACGGAAGTTATAAGGCGAGCCAAATACGACTTCAAGGGTTACAAAGACCGTGCATTGGGCCTCAACCCCTGGGATCACTCCCTTGAAGGTAGTGCTACAGGTCTTGATCCTTGACGAATCTATTGTCATGCCCAAGAGGCGACACTATCCTTATTTTGGCACGAGGCCTCGACAGGGATAGGAGCGCATCTCGTCATGTTTCAAGAATGAATATCATTACAAGTACATGTACATAAGAGGTGAGTATATGGAGTTGGCTTACACTCGCCACAAGCTATATCAATATCACATCAGTACAATAACATACTCAAACATCATACATAAGAGCAGTTCCAACTACGGACGAAATCAAACGATATAATGACATCCATCCTTGCTATCCCAGGCTGCCGCCTAGAACCCATCCCAGATTGATGATGATGAAGAAGAACTCCAAATCAAGCAAGCATCGTGCTCACGTCAAATCATCACATTACCTGCACCTGCAACTATTGTTGTAGTAATCTATGAGCCACGGGGACTCAGCAATCTCATTTCCAAGGGTATCAAGACTATTAAAGCTTAATGGGTGAGGTATGGTTAAGTGGTGAGCCTGCAGCAAGCGACTAAGAATTTATTTGTGTGGCTAACTTACGAATACAGAAATTAAAGTATGGTGGTCTACGCACAACAGACTTGAACTAGTAATGATCACTAACTGATCCTGAACCCCACCGTCTTCTCTTTCGGATAAGAACTCACGAGACGAGACAATCATGGTTACGCACACAATTGGTGCATTTTATTTGAGTTCACTTCAAGTTTGCTATGACCGGGTGTTAAACAAAGTATCCAAGTTTGCCACATAACCGCGGGCATAGCTTTCCGAAATATTTAACCCTGCAAGGGTGCTCCAACTCATCCATCACAAATTAACCACACGCAGCGGGAATAACCTCGACCACGGATCTCGTGATCTTCCTAGGCAATTCCACAGGAAATCCGCTACCTCTAGATAGCCTAAAGAAAAATCAGAATTCCTCACTCAAGATGTTCGAGAAAGTTAAAACAAATCCACCTAGGCCTCCCGGTGAGCCAGATCGGCAGCTAGAGCCGTGCGCTCTGTATCCACGGGCATCATCCGTCTATGTGAAGTGGACGGTAGCCTGAAAATGCCTCGAGTTGCCTCGAGGTGGCACTGCCGACTGCTAGGTACGTGGAACAACACTCATGAGGAGCACTGGCTCGGGTTGTTGATTAATTATCCACGGGGTGATCATGCCCTATGCAAATTTTAGTTGTTATTAGGCAAATAGTACCAATGTTGGGCCTTGATAAGCTTTATCCTAAAAACAAATAAAGGGATCCCCATAACAACCCCGAGCATGTTAGGAGCACTCAATTATGGAACATAACACGGGTTCACAAGTAACTAGGCGGCAAGAGTGGAACAAAACACCGAGAAAAAGGCCAAGCCTTCCACCCTTTACCAAGTGTATAAGTGCATTAAATTAAATAGCAATAATATTGTGATAACAAAAGAATGTCCATGTTGTCACATGGAAGCAATTGCACCTGCATCTAGAAACACAATAAGAAGGGCTGAGCAAGCGATAACATAGCCAAACAAAGGTTTGCTGGGAAGGTGGAGGGTTAGAGGCTTTTCATGGCAATGTTGGGAGGCTTGTCAAACAATTGGTAGGTAGCATGACATAACGATAAAAGCGGGACAACTAGCATGGCAATGATAGTAGTGGTATCGAGGGAAATGTGTCATCTTGTCTGAGATCCCGCTTGGAAGAACAATGACTCCATGAACAAGACAAGCCAACGTAGTCAAACGAATCCTCACACTCTGAACCCTTTCGGAACTCTATCTAGACGAAGCAATCCGGAAACAACAATCAACACAAGATACACCACAACATATGCATGACACGACGCGCAAACAAATATGATGCATGTCCGGTTTAATATGCAACGCAGGGCATGGCATGGCAAGCACAACAAACAACCACTACATATTAAGTGAAATTCAATATGCAATGAGTTGCATATTGATGAAACTCCACATTCGAATTATGTAGTTCACTCCTGTTTAGATGAAGCATGAGCAACTATATCATCTCGGCATTTTAAATGGGGCCGGAAGCAACATATAGCATTTCCGAAACATCCCCATAAGCATAATATGAATTTGGTCCAGATCTGTGCTAACCATTTTTAGAGTTGTTAAACAGCAAAATAAATGTCACCATGAGGTTCTACATGATTTTCTAGTCAAGTTACATATATAAAACAGTTTCAACGGAGCTATGGTTAATTAGTAATGAAATAAATCATTTTAACATGGCATATGTGCAAATTAATGTAAACAGCAATTTTAAATATTTTATCACATGTGATAGTTGGATATTGTGAATCTACATGAAATTCTAAGGACTTTTCATGTATAAAGTTTTTTAATCCGATGCATGGTTAAGAAGTTATTAACAATTGAAAAACATGGGTTTTTCTGTAATTATGAAATTCTATGGTTAATTAGCTAAATTCGCAGCAGAAATAAAAACGGAAATGGGCCGAATCTAGAGCTACACGGGCCTAACAGAGGCGAGCGCAATATACCAGCAATGCGCCTGGGCGAGGGATAGGGAGCTGGCGCTTACCTTGTTGGGCCATGGCCTGGCTCGGTGAGGAGGCTGGAGCTGGGCCGACGGAGGCAGCTAGCTTGGCGTGGCCCACGTGCCGACCGCTCACTCGTCCTCGTGCCCGTTTCTAGGGCAGAGGGGTGCGGTTCCTAGGGCTACAACGCCGGTGGAGTTGGTCGGCGAGGGACCGAATCCGGCCGGGGATGTGTTGGCAGCGGCGACACCCACCGGATCCGGGCGGGAGAGGCGAGCTCCGATGGAGGGAGAGCACCGGTGCGCTCGGAGTAGTCATGGTCGTGGGTACACGGGGACAAACCGGGCCAGGGAGGTCGGCACCTACGAGCTCGCTGCTACGGCGAGCTCCGGCATGGGGTCGGCCCTGCGACGGTGGCACCGGATGGCTGGCGGCGGAGCGGCGAGGGCACCTGGCCGGTTCTATGGGAGGGAGGTCGGGCAAGGCGGGCGAGGTGGCAGGTGCTCGGCCTCACGGGCTGAGGCGGAGGAGAACCAGGCTCAGATGGGCTTCCGAGGGCCCGATCTAGGTCCTGGCGGGCCTAGCGGCAGGAGGGAGACATGGGTGGTTTGGCAGCGGCTGGGAGTTGTCTATGCACGAAAAACAAGGAATAAGGGCTAGGGTGCGAGGCTAGGGCCTATTTATAGCAAATGGAGCTAGGGTTAGGGGATTTTTGCGTCGTTTTGAGCCCTTCGATCATAATCGGACGACTCCGATCGGGGGGGTTAGGATGGTGGGCTAGTTGGTTGTGTTGGGCTGTGTAGAGGGGTTTGGTCCATATGAGAGGAAAGAGTGAGGCCCGTGACATGTTTTGAAATACCGAAAACGTCTGCGATAATAAACCGATGACCGCACTGCTACGGTTAACCGTTCGGGTACCAAACGAACTCGGAATGGAACGACATTTGGTAGGCTGCCTACCTACACTATAATAAGACCGCACGCCAAGTTTTGACCCAATCCGGGAATATTTTTAACGCGCCTTTTAAAACATTTTTTTAAAACGATGTCGCGGGGCGTGCATGTGTGGTTGGTCTCGAAACGGTCGACGCAACGAACGAAGAGAACCGGCAACTACGGACGGATGCATGTTTTCGGAAACGAGAGACGATGATATGAAGATGATGCGAATGATGTGATGAGGAATGCAACAACCAAACGAAACACAAGACGAGAATGGAATAAAGGGGAATCTTCTGGAGCGTCGGTCCCGGGCTGTTATATCTATACCCATCTTCTTCACATGTCTGAGTAAGTCAGATTGAGGCTACTTCCTCCGTCCATTAGGACTTTGGTGAGGTGATACCCCTCTATAATGGGGTCTAGGATGAGGGAAGCCGAGCCCCCATGACGGATACTGGTCGGATGGTCACGTCGGTCAAAGGTGATTGGGTAAGCCGACCATGGGTTATATTTTGGAGCTATGGGCTCCACGGCGTAGACCTCCCGAAGGGCCCTCTTCCTCTCTTTCTTGGGTTTGTCGGTGGCGTATATCATGTTCACCGTTTTGACTTCGGGATGGAATTTCTTCTGACCGCCACCCATTGGACCCCGAGGTTCGTCTTCGTCCTCGCTATGCGGACTCTTGCCCTAGTCTTCGGGTTGTATCTTGCCAGCCTATTTAAACACCCAGCAGTTGCGGTGTATGTGATTGACTGGCTTTTTCGGAGTCCCATGAATTTGGAAGGTCATGTCCATGATCTTCTCAAGCTGAGTGGGTCCGTCACGATTGCCTTTAGGGGGCTTGTTCTGCTGTTCGGGTCGGACGTTGCGGAATCTGGCGTTGACCGTCATGTCGTCGGCGTCGTTACTATGATGTTGGCGCTTGTTCTTATTAAGTTTCGGCTTTGAGTTGCTGTCCTGGGCTTCAGGTGCCGCTGAATCCTCAGAATTGTGGCTGCATCTAGCCAACCAATTATCCTCGCGCACACATAAGCGGGTCATGAGTGAGGTAAGGGTGGACATAGTTCGAGGTTTGTCCTGACCTAGCTTGCGGGCCAGCCATTCATCCCAAATATTGTGCCGGAAAGAGGCAATAGCCTCGGCATCCGGACAGTTGATGATTTGGTACTTCTTAGTCAAGAACCGATTCTAGAATTGTCGGGCAGACTCGCCGGGCTTCTAGACAACGTTTCTGAGGTCGGAAGAGTCCGGTGGGTCGACATAGGTCCCCTGGAAGTTAGAGCAAAACTCGTCTTCTAGGTCTTCCCAGCATGCTATGGAGTTTTTGGGGAGGGTGGTTAACCAGTGCGGAGCTGGCCCCTTAAGCTTGAGAGGTAGGTATTTAATGGCGTGGAGATCATCTGCACGTGCCATATGGATATGGAGGAGGAAGTCCTCGATCCATACGGTTGGGTCAGTGGTCACGTCGTATTGTTCTATATTGACGGGATTGAACCCTTCGGGAAACTAATGCCACATTACCTCATCCATGAAGCACAATGGGTGAGCAGCGCCCCTGACCCGAGCTATGTCTCGCCTGTAGTCGGCGTATGTATTGAGCCGGCTATGCTTCTGGGCTCCGTGTTTTTGGTCGAACCATATTACATACTCTCCCCATCTATCCGGTGAGGAATCCCTGGATCCATAGATGGATCAAGTATGGACTACTCTGTGATCTAAGTCATTGCGCAGGTCGAACTTGTCATTGAGTTCGAATGGCTCCTTGCCCCGTCTTCGGGGCACCGCCGGTATGTGACCAACGTCGTTGGCCGCCCTATCACACCCACGAGGAGGGCGGTCCTACTTGTCATATGGGGTATGATGCGGAGATGGAATGTTAGTGAGCTCATCGTCAAATTGTGGCAGCAACCTTCTTTGAGGGTAGCTTTTGGGCTAGTTTGACAGACCACTGATGTATATCTCCTCGGCTGAGAGGACTTCCGCCCATCGATTAGTAAGTTCGGCATGTTTGGCCTTTAATTGCCGCTCTTTGGCCTTCAAGCTGCGAGCCATTGCGATGAGCCGCTGCCCCATTTCTTCCTGATCTTCGAGGTTATCAGTTATGTATAAGTCATCGGCTTCCGGTATTTCTTCCTGCTCGACAGGGGGGAAGGTGATTATCGCCTCCGAGGTCATTGGTGGTATCGGGGTCATCCTGATCTTAGGCTCATCTGGACCCTCAAACGGGTGCTCGGGGAGTTCGAGATTGGCCCGATCGGTGGGGACATTATCTTCCCCATTGTTGATGATGGCCCTCCTTCCCGTTTTGCTTTTGGACCTCTTATGCGATTTCTGGCGCCTGGATGGCACGTCACCAGATCTGTTAACCTCATTGTGAGGCGTACTATCGTTGTTAGGGGCAAGAGTATCCACCATATAGATGTCATATGTGGAAGTGGCGGCCCAAATCCCGGTATTAATGGGGGTGGGAGCATGATCCTCTTAATCCATGTATTCTGCCTCATCATAGGTATAGTATACCACGTTAGTTAAGTCTTCGACGGTAGCAATTAAGTGGGTGGTGGGTGGGTTGAAAAATCCATCCCTGATCGGACTATAATCAGGCGAGGCGTAGGTCAGAGCTAGTTCGCCGGTGATCCTCATTGACGAGAATCGCTCCAAGGCCTTGTCAACCGTTGATGGTCTGTCCAAATCCAGCTGCTTGGGACTCGTAGAGTTAACCCCCGTGAGGCATGCCCGTGGGAAGCGTTCGGCAAGAACACATATCCGGTCACATGGCTTAATGGCCGGACCAGAGTGAGAGATCAGATTACCACCATGGGATACCCCATTGGCGTGTCCGAAGGAAGGGCTCGAGGTTAAGGCCTCTAAGCCCTTGGGTGTCAAGGGCGAAGCCATGAGCCCGAGAAGTGATAGATTGCCCTGAGAGTGGATGGAGAACTCTAAGTTTCCGAACTTGACCTCTTGATCGGGGGCAAAGCTCTCAACACGGCCTAGATGGCCGGTGGAATCCGCAAGCAGCACAACGTTCCGAAGGCGAATATTTTCCCGGGGACGAAGATGTCCGTGTTCCGTACCTCTTCGCTGATGAAGAGACGAGGCATCGATTCCATATTGTTCATAGAGGAACTCTCAATGAAAGCACCAATGTCGGTGTAGAAACCAGCGGATCTCGGGTAGGGGCCCCAAACTATGATACTAGGATCAACGGTAACAGTAGACGAAGGGGACACGACTTTACCAAGGTCCGGGTCCTCCTATGGAGGTAATACCCTACATCCTGCTTGACTGTATTGATGGTGTAGGAGGTTACGGAGTTGATCTACCTCGAGATCATATGTATAACCCTAGATGAGTTGTTCTCCCCCTATACCCCAAAACCCTCCGGCTTATGTAGATGCCGGTGAGGCCTAGGGTTTACACATGGTCGGTTACATGCCGAAGAGATAAACATGCCTATTTACTATATTAGATATGGAGTGCAAGCCATGGTGCTCGAAGCTTCCATCCTGGTAACTAGGCCTTCACGTCATCTGGTGTTTGGCGAGTGGCCCATACAGTCCGGCCCGTACATAACAGGTCCACTATCCGAGGACCCCCTAATATAGGACTCCCTCACTCGGGCCGGAGAGAAAAAGACCACGGAGCTCAGCGCCCTTCCCTCGGTCGAACTCATGCTTCGTCAAGCGCTCTACTCCCTCTGTCGTGAAGGGTTTGCGGAACCCCTAGTGGCTCTGGAGAGAGGCATCACGGGGCTCACTTTAAGCTTGTCAGGGCACTGGATGGAACCATTCACAAGGTGGAGGGGGTCTTGGAGAGAGATTGTCGCGACCTCTTTTTTGAGGCCGCGACGTGCATCTTCAGCCATCTTCACATTCGCGAGCCAGGGTTTGTCTTTGACTCCGTGATCCACTCGATCGCCCCCGAGGTCAGCAGCAGTGCTGCAACGGCAGTGAAGGGCACCATGGAGGCGCTGGTGAAGAGGTTCACCCGCATGACCCTTACTTTGCCTCCTGAAGCTACAGGGGTTAGCGGTGAAGAAGACGATGTTGACAATGTCGATGACGAGTTCCCTATGGACGGGACAAGTGGCGATGGAGGCTCCTCCTGATTCCTCTTCCTTGTTCCTTTCCTGCAACGTCCAACGTGCCTCGAGGATGCGTCCAACGTGCCACTCTGCGCCCCCACGATCGCGCCAGCCCTGATGACTCCTCCCTACCACGCGGGACGGTTCCGTCTCGCTCCGTCCTTGAGATGCCATCTCCTTTATGTGAACCGCTCAAGCCTACGTCGCCTCGGCCCCATTCCTCTGGTGCGATTTTCACCAAGTTGTCGGCTACTTCCACGGCGCGCATCCGCCATTCCGCCTCAACCACGGCAGTGGAGAGCCACCACCTGGAAACTGCTCCCTATGCCTCTCCTTTGTCCATCAAGTCTAGCACCGAGCTGCCGCCTCCACAAAGCCTCGAATCGGCCCACTATCGCGGTTCTGAGCCACCAACGCCACCCTTGCCATCACGGCCTCGCCTCTCCGGGTCGACCTCGCCTTGACTTGAGTCACTTGCTTCCGAAGTCGCCTCCGTCGGTGCCAGACTCGCCTCAAGACACCATGGCACCACTTTGCTAAGAGTTTCTTTGCCCCTGCCTCGCTTACCACATCCCTCGTGGCTGGCCTTGCCTCTCCCACTACACCCCCAGCTACCGCCATGTCCACTGTCGTGGCTCCACTCGGCCTCGCCATGCTTACTGAGGCGGAGGGCCGACACCATGCCACGCCGTTGCCTGTACCTCGTGGTTGCTACCCGCCTCCTCCACGGGCCAACATGGTTGAGCCGCCTAGGCATAGGTGTGTTTGCGGTTTGCCTCCGAGCTACCACTGAGTCTTGCTTGTAATCCGACTCTGTGGCACCTCCGAGTTGCCTTCTCCGGGTCGATTGCCACTTCTACCACGTCGCTACCACATCTTCGAGCCGCCTTGCTAGAGCAGGCATAGCTGTTTTCCTCGAGTCACTCTGCGACTCGCTCCAAGCCGAGCTGGATTCGCCGGCGTGCGATAAGTCGTCCTCCGTTGTGGCCTTGCCTCCGCCGCGTTAGTCGTTGTCGCCGATTGCGGACGCGCTAGGATTATCCTCGCCTTGTCGCACATACGAGCCAGCCCCGTTCCTCCAAGCCTGTCGCGGATTTATCACGGCAGATGTCTGGGTGAGCGGACTTGGATTCGAGGCCATCTCTAATGTGATGTACTGAAAGGGGTTGATTGGGATGAAGGACACGGGTTTACCCAGGTTCGGCCCGTCAAGTCAAGGTAATAGCCTACGTCGTGCTTGTGCTTGTATTGCTTGTTGAATCGATTACAAGGCAGCTAAGGCTTGACCTAGTTCTCGATCACCTGATCTCTAAGTTGCCCCGGGTCTGCCTTTATATAGGAGGTCAGGACCATTGGTCTTACAATTGCTTAACCGAGTCTCATTGTCTCTCCGAGTCTTCCTCTATCTTCTCATCCAAGCTATCCCCGAGCGGCTTACACACTCGGGTCTTCTCCATCCGAGCCACCTTACGGCCCACAACTTGAGCCGTCTATCTTCCTGGGCCATAGGTTTTACGGCTCACCCTTGGGCCAGCTCACGAGCCATCAGCATGACCCGGAGCCTTTAGGGCGGGGCATATTGCGGGGTTATATCCCCAACATTAGGCCCCAGGTTGAATTGAGCTTGCTCACATCATCCTTCTCTTTTTGGCTCTTGGCGGGTCGCCCGATGATGACCCGGCGTGACGTCATGAGATCCTATGACGTACCACCAAAATCTTTTATTAAATGGTCAACCTGAAAATCGAGGCATCCGCCTCGGTCAAATCGTTCCATCGCCTAGATTTTCACGCCTGCCTCGTCTCCGTTTTAAATAAGACTTGTGCAGGCGGAAACCTTCCTTCTCCTGCTCATTCTTCTTCTTCTTCCTCCTATCGTCGTCGCTCCAGCGTACTCGTCCTCCGGCGCCGTCTCCGCAGCTTCACCAACCAGGCCGCTGCATCAACCTGACTCGTACCAGAATCTCTTCCGCGTCCGCCGCTCCATCGCCGGTGAGTCCTAGCTCTCCCTTTAGATCCATTGCCGCCATAGTAGGGTTTGCGGGAAAATCCGCCGCCGCCGCTTGTTTTCCTCCATCGCCACCATTAGGGTATTTCTGACATCGTCGACATCCTTAGCGCGCGTCTCCGCCGTGCCGCCGCACACAACGCAGTCGTGTGCAATGCATGGACTGTCGCAGCTTTGTCTCATTCTTTTCTGTTCCGCATGTTCTTCGCTAGGTCTAGAAATAAAAACCTATTTTCCTGTTTTTGTAGATCCTTAATTGCAGCGGTAGTTTGTGAAACCTGTTTTTTCAGGACTTAGCCGATTTTTGCTCCTCCTTTCCTTGTTTAACCGCCAGACCTCTCCGGCTCTCATTAGCCGGACTGTGGCGTAGTATTTGTAGAGCCCTTAAAATTGTAAGCCGTCTCAGATATTGCTTGCTCTTAACTCACCATATCTTTAATTTTGCACATTTTTTAAGCGGCCACCATGTCCCGTGCTTCCAACTCATGCAACTGGGTCGACTCTAGCGTCACAGAGGAGTACTTAGTGGATTTTGTTGATGCGGGCACTCTTCCTCCCAAGGAGGTCCTTCACTGGCGGGTTCCAGGTGACAAGACTCGGCCCTCTCCCCAACAAGGAGAGGTAGTGGTTTTCTCTGACCATACCGAGTGAGGGTTCGTGCCGCCCGGCTCTAAATTTTTCCATGACATTCTCCATTTGTACAAACTTCACCCTCAAGACTTGGCCCCTACTCCGTTTCAAACATATGCAATTTCCAAGTGCTCTGCAAAGCCTTCCTGCAAATCAAACCGTCTGTTGGATTGTTTCGAGAGTTCTTCGAAGCCAACCACCAAACTGAAATGAAAGGCGGTTCGAGTCTGGAACTTGGAGGTATTTCGATTCAACAACGTAGAGACATCATTTTTCCGGCTGCGCAGAGGCAGTGTCATCCAAAGACTTGGTTCTACTGCAAGGACACCTCTCCTGAAGATGAGCACCCATTGCCGGGTTATCGCCCCTCCTAGCTAAGGACAGACTCAGAGCTTCCTGGCTGGCTCTCAGTTTCAGAGCGTGCCAGGTATGAGCCGGCTCACGCCAAGATCAAGGCACTCATGGCTAATGGTTTGACCGGTCTGGATTTGATTCGCTACTGGATTTCATGGCGGATCATGCCCTTAAGCCGTAGAAGCCGTCTTATGTGTGAATATGAAGGCAAATACGACAGCTCCTTGTGCTTCAGCAAATCAACCTTGACAGAGGATGACATTACCACTGTCATCCGGAGCCTTGTCCATGAAGCCTCCGGCTCATGCAGAGCCATTGGCCTAGCGCCTTTCAGCATCAACAATCCGGCTCTAGATGTGAGTTAATTTCTTTCCCATCCGTCTCTTGGATGTTGCTTGTACCTTGCTGATTTATTATTCTCCGAGTTATTTTTGCAGGCCGACTCTGATTGCTGGAAGAAGGAGTACGTTCCTTCTCTGAAGAAGCTCAAGAAGAAGGCCCTAGCCAGGAAGCCAAAGAAATACGCCCCGTGAGAGGAGTGGTTCGACCCACCGCAGTCATCTAGCTCAGAGGTAAAATTTTAGTTATTTTCTTGATTCTTTTCCTTCCTGTTTTACCAATGCTTGTTTTTTACTCACAAGATGAAGTGGAGACCAGCCGTGCCAATGCTCCTGAGGTAAATTATGTCTCTTCCGCCTCAGAGTATTTTGTCCCCCGAATGCCGCGGCGGGTTCCGAGAAAAGTTCCTCTTTCTCATCCTCTTGCTTACCTGGCTCCCGATTTTCTTTAGAAAAAGCAACAACAGGCTGACCGTCGCCAGACCCGAAGCGCCGGCTCTACTGACCTTATGTCGAGCTTGCCGAACTCGCCGGCTCTGAAGAAACGCCCTGCTGAGGTATGTGTTCCTGTTTGATTCATTTCTCTTTATAACCTTAGTTCCGTCTCATTCTTCTTGAATTTCATCTCAGAAGTCGCTCTCCTCCGACGACTCTTCGGCGACCGTTCTGCCGCCTCCGAAGATCAATCCACTGTAAGTGTCTTTACACTATAATATCCGGTTCTTTGTAGGGTAGTAATATCCTTTGGATTCTCACTTTCCTATCTTGAAGTGCTCAAGCCAAGCGTCGGAAGACCAACAAGCCCTCCCCCAATCCCGCCGCTGAAGAGCCGAAGCAGGAACAACGGGAGGAGCCACAACCGGATGTAGATCCGCCAGTTGTTTCTACTGAGCCAGCTACTGAAGATATCATCCCGGAGAGACCTCTAAGGGGTCCTCTGAAGCGGCCATGTCTTGCCAAGGCCACTGCAACTCCGGAGGTTATGATCACCGGTTCTTCTCTCTAGTCCCCTCCGGCTCATGTGCTAACAAGGCACAAAGAGTCTGTCGAGGCCTCCAAGAAGCTGGATTTCGACTCTTCCCTTGAGAAGATGACGGCCGAATAACTCCACGTAGGATATACAAACCGGCTTACCACCAGCCGGGATCTGGAGCTTCGGCTGGTAACTTTGATGAAGACAAAATATGAGGTATTCCTCTTGCTACTATAACCTTACTTAGACCTCAAGGGCCGGTTCAATCTAGTTAGGAGGTGAACCGGGTCTTTCCTGATCCTTTGTAGAAAATTCAAGGCCTTTGTCCCCAAGGTCCGGCTCAACATGTTAGAGTTGGGTCAGATCTTCACTATAGATAACGTGAACAGCCAATGGTAGCCCCCAAGGGCTGACTCAAACTTGATGACGTTGAGTCAGAGCTTTCATTATAAGAAAATTTGAAGAGCCATATCGTAGCCCCCAAGTTCCGGATTAACTTTGATGAAGATGAGCCGGAACTGTGTTGTAAGCTCGAAGATCAAATATACATTAGCCCCCAAGTGTCAAACATATTGCTTGCAATCTGCTTTGAGACTTGCATCATTTTGTCTTTAACTTTCCTTATTTGAGATGTCTTCCATTCTAGCGACTTATCCTGTATTTTGATGTGTCACAGGAAGCTTTAAGCGAAGCCGGGTCACAATTGACGGACCTGAAGGCCAACTTGGCGGCTCAACAAGAAGCCCGCAACATCGCTGATGAAAAGTGTCGGCTTCTCTCTGAAGAGCTGGCCACAATGAAGGCTGATATAGCTGCCCTTAAGGAGTCAACCGATTCTAAGAAGACCGCCTTGACCCAACGGGCGGATGACGCCGACCAGCGGCTGATAGCTATGACGGATGAACTCCAAGGCTTGAAGCACCACATAAACAAAATGTCAGCCACCCTATTTGGTAAGCTTCTAATAACTTTGTGTTTCAAATGGTTTCCTCTTTTACTTAGACTGGCGACTCATCTGAATTGTCCAGTTTATACATGTCCTAGGAGCCGGCAATTGTCCTCTGATAGCCTGCTACCGTTGAAGGCCATCTATACCTTGAATGAGCAGTTGTACTGTGGTGCAATCTGCACTATCAAGGCCGTGCAGTACAAGGAGAAACTTTCGGCAACTCTCAGGGGTGTCTTAGAGCTCTTCTCCACCATGCCAAAACAGATCTCCGAACTCAAGAAATCAGCCGCCCGCCAAGGGGCCATTGCGGGCATCAGTCGTGCTTTGGCCTTTGCTCAGGGCCTGACAGCCGCCGAGATGATAGAGGGCTTCCCTTCAAGAAAAGATGACGTCTCAGAGTTTACTGATGCTGACTACGGCCAGGGTATGAAAGAGTCCCAGGAGTTAGCTTCTGTCTTGGCGGAGGATGTTGATAAGTCAACCTATCAAGCGGCGTATGATCCGGAGCAGAACAGAGTCCGGGGTCCTTTATACGAGTCTAGAGATTTAACGTTTGCTCGGTGTAAGGACCTCTTTGCTCCAGATCTTGACCCGTCACCCTTTTTTGAGGGCTCTTTCGCAACTCTAACAAACTGCAATTGGGATTTGGACAACCTCCAGATCAAGGCCCCAGAAGAGCCGGCGCAAGATGACCCGCCAGCTAACTAGCTGCTGCTTTAAGATCTTTGTATCGGCTTAACCCGTCGTGTGATGGCTGAAAACACTTTGTCTGAAATTGTGATCTCCTCTAGGAGTGTAATAGCTAGATGAAAACTTGTCTGAAATTTGTCTTATAAGATGATCCGGCTTTTGGTCTACCATTTGTGTTTGTGCGCTTTGAGTTATTTACAGTTGCCTTGTCATCATATAAGACACCTGTACCAAAAAATTATATAAGCCACACCCAGAAGCGGTCACTCCCTCTTTGATAATTACGTCCAATCTAGTTAGCCGGAAATGGCATAGAGCCTGGCCGATAAGGCATTTTAGAAGATACACCCGGAGGTAACAATATGGTGTCAACGCCGACGGATAAGCATTAGAAGCTGTACCCGAAGGTAAGAAGCCGCCCTCGCCGTGGCTAATTTTTCCTTAGCCAGAGTTTTATGAGAACAGTTAATAGGCGTTAGAAGCTCTACTCGAAGGTAAGAAGTCGTAGTTCACTGCACCTAAGTTATCTTAGCTGTTTTTACATGGCCTTAGGCCAGCTAATAGGCATTAGAAGCTTTAGCCGGAGGCAGAAAGCCGCCATTCACAGGTCATGAGACATTAGCTACCCGTCTGTAAAAAACCTCTCATAACCGTGACTAAACTGGTTAGCCGGAGATGGCATAGAGCCGGTTGATAGGGTGTTAGAAGCGATACCCGTCGGTAAGAAGCCCCCCTAAGCAATTACGGAATAACCCGCCGGCGGATAGGCGTTAGAAGTTGCACCCGAAGGCGAGAAGCCGCCCTCGCCACGACTAATTGCCTTAGTCGGTTTTTTTGTTTGTGGCAAAATGCCTAGCTTAATAGGTGTGTACCACCGTTCAGCAATACGACGCCAAGCGCCGGCGGATAGGCATTAGAAGCTGCACCCGAAGGCGAGAAGCCGCCCTCACCGCGACTCATTGTTTTGAGCCGCATTTTGTGGTGTAACGCCTGACTACTAGGCATCTACTGCCGTTCACCAACCTTAGTTGATGTATCCACCGGAATATTGCTTAATCTTCTCTTGTGAAATAGCAGAGGCTTCCTTGTTTATTCATATAACCGTGGTATGTACAATGATGGTGTACAATGGTAGATCTTTACACCCTTAGGTGAAATAAGGCCAGAGTTGCGCGATGTTCCATGGCTGATGGGTCTCCTGACCCGCCGTATCTAAGTCGTTCCGGACATCGACGAGGTAATATGACCCGTTGTTGAGATTTCTGCTGACCACAAAGGGTCTTTCCCATGGAGGTGAGAGTTTATGCATATTTCTCTGGTCCTGAATCAGCCGGAGCACCAAGTCACCCTCCTAGAACGTCCGAGTCTTGACCCTGTGGTTGTGATAGCGGCGCATGTCTTGTTGATAAATTGCCGATCGGGCTACTGCTAACTTTCGCGCCTCTTCCAAAGCATCCAATGCATCTTGGCGCATCGTCTCGTTGTTTGTCTCAACGTAAGCCGCCACCCTTGGTGAGTCATGCCGGATGTCGCTGGGTAAGACGGCCTCAGCGCCGTACACCATAAAGAAGGGCGTGAAACTCGTGGTCCTAATGCTCCATAAGACGGAAGGTAATTCGTCGACCTAACACCCGGGCGTGCGTTGTAAAGGAACCATAACTCGCAGCTTAATTCCTCTTAAAATTTCCTGATTGGCGCGCTCCGCCTGACCGTTGGACTGTGGATGTGCTACGGCTGATATATCAAGCCGGATATGTTCTTCATCACAGAATTTCTTCATAGCCCCCTAGGATAGATTTGTACCATTATCAGTGATGATGCTGTGTGGGTAACCAAAGCGGTAAATTTGCTTTTTGATAAACAGAAGTGCTGTAGCTGCATCACATTTGCTGACTGGCTCTGCCTGTACCCACTTGGTAAATTTATCAACCGCCACTAGGAGGTGCTGTCACCCGAAGTGGCGGCTCCAACAGCTGTACTACCAGCGACTGGGGCTGATCCGGCCATGAACATCGCCACATGAACCGGAGGTTTTAAAGCATCCGACTCAAAGTCATCCGACTCAGAGTATGCATTGTCATAGCCCCCAAAGCCACTGTTGCGGAGTTGGTACATTGATTCTGTTTCTCCACTTGAAGATTCATCTTCTGAATAGATAAGGGTTTCCTGTGACCCGGAAGCTTCCAGATCCCTACCTTGCGTGAAGCCTATGAAGACAAGCTTCTGGCCCGGATTGGCGCGAACAGGCCGCATGTTACTTGCAGATTGGAGACGCCGAGCCGGCTCGATGATGTAGGCGCAAATGTCCGGACCGGGTGTAGATCCATCAGCCTTTCCGATGAAAACATGGATCCCGCCGAACGGGACCCATAATCCATACTCCACAGACTCAACATCAAGCCCCCAATCAGCATCGTCGATGTAGAGCCGGCCCCGGTGACTCTTGCTCATCCTTCCGACCACGTATCCCTCGAGCCCTAGGAGAGAGCCCTTTGAGAACTCAACACCACCAAGCGCAGGCCCCACGGTGGGCGCCAACTGTCGTGGATTTATCACGGCAGATGTCTGGGTGAGCGGATTTGGATTCAAGGACATCGCTAATGTGATGGACTCAAAGGGGTTGATTGGGACGAAGGACATGGGTTTACCCAGGTTCGGCCCCTCAAGTCAAGGTAATAGCCTACGTCCTGCTTGTGCTTGTATTGCTTGTTGAATCGATTACAAAGGAGCTAAGGCTTGACCTAGTTCTCGATCACCTGATCTCTAAGTCACCCTGGGTCTGCCTATATATAGGGGGTCAGGACCACGGGTCTTACAATTGCTTAACCGCATCTCATTGTCTCTCCGAGTCTTCCTCTATCTTCTCATCCAAGGTGTCCCTGAGCGGCTTACACGCCCGGGTCTTCTTCCTCCATGCCAGCTTACGGCCCACAACTTGAGCCGTCTATTTTCCTGGGCCGTAGGTTTTACGGCTCACCCTTGGGCCGGCTCACGAGCCATCAGCATGACCCGGAGCCTTAAGGGCGGGTCATATTGCGGGTTTATATCCCCAACAAAGCCGTAGTCCAGCACTACTGCTCCACGAGCCGTTGTGCCTGCCGGCTGTCGCCCTGTGAAGTGGCACCACACCAGTGAGCCACCGCTGCTCTTACGAGTCCCTCCTGCCTCAACTTGCCCGTGCGCAGCCTCTGTCGTCAAGCCACCGGCCGGCTCACATGTTCCTCCAGCACCGCCAGCGCCGCAGGCCGCATCTGTTGCGTCTGAGCCACCGGCCAGCGTTTTCGTCTCCCGCCTCATGCCACTTTGAGCCACCGGCACCTCGTCGGGGTCGGCCCTCATCTGTGCATCTGAGACGGATTCACCGTGGAAGACCCGCCGAGCTCTGCCACGCTGAGCTGCCTCTGTTTCCATCCGCGCACACCCTCCTTCCCCTTTGCGTTTGTGAGCAGTGGAGGACCTGCCCGAGCTCTTATCTGCTTTAATCTACACTGCTCCATGCATGCGCATGCGCGCATTCACGACCCCCGTCACCCTAGCAGACTTCTCACATTGCGGAGTCGTCATTGCTAACTATCCAAACAATAGGGGGTTGCACATGGAGTAGTCAACATGACTTGGAGGATCCTTGTTGAGCCGCTCTATTCCGGTTTCTGCTGGGATCGTATTTCGAACCGCTGCCTCCGCCAGCCGCCTCCGGTCGACGCCTTTGCATTTCGCCGGTCTCCACCATAAGATCACCTTTCAGTTGCCTTGCCTCTGTTATCAAGCTCACGGAGAAGAGAATGATTTTTTTGCCGGCTGCAGTGTTGTGGTGAATGCCCTTTTGCAAGGGCAGGAGCGACTGGCTACATCGCTACTGAAAATACTGGAGGTTATTAATGAATAGACAATATGTCATCCGGACAATTCAGGTGATATCCATCTAAGTCTATTTTGTTAGCACATATTGTTTTTAATCAAAGAAACAATTACTTTGCCCTGCAATATTTTATCCATGACAATTACTCAAGTGACATCATACAACGAAGATGGAGCACATGACAACATCGTATGTACTGTTGTTCCCCTGTGTCGCATTTCTCAATAGACGTGCGCAAGCCGCTGTTGCCGGGGCCCAGTTTACATCAATATGTCGGTATCGCGCATGCCAGTATGAGCCGCCCAAAGAGTGTGGCAAGCGGCAATAGTCGTGGCATGGTTTTCACCAACAACACTAAAACCGTCCCTCACGACTGCACCGGCTTACAATACCTCGTCCGTCTTTCACGACCGCACTGGCTTACAACGACGCGGCTGACTTGTCCGTCTACATCAACACACTAGAGCTATCCATACGATCCGCCCAATGGACGCGCGCAAGACACCCCCACAGTCTAATCTACATCAGTATATCGGTGCGGTGTTCACTTGCATGAGCCGCCCGACGGACAGGCGCACAAGCCGCCACCACTGTAGTTTCGTTAACTTCAGCAACCAGCTGGAACAAACCATTGAAACAAATCATACGCGGTCATCTATAACCCGCCATGGTCAACCTCAACCTTCAGTGGAGATTCTCAAAGCTGCCTCTTCGAGTCAACATGAGACACGAGGGATACAGACATGGCTCGACACATTTGGTTGTTTTCAACAAGAACCCCGAGTCACTGCAAGAAAAGTTAACCCAATTCTAGGGGCTACTACATTATTGATGGAAGAATTAAAAGTTTCCCAAGAGGACGGGTCGCCATGATGCACCGTTCAAACATGGGTATCCTGATTTATTTGATCATCATAAAGTAACTTGGAGTTTCTGTTGTTTATGCATTTTAGCTTGTGCAAAGGTGGATATACTTCTAAATGGTCATTTGGGGGCTTTCAACCCGCTGGGTTTAGCTTGCTCACCCTTTTTGACTGGCTCTTCAGCCAAAATAGCACCATTCTGTGACGACTTACAAGATGGCATCTTACAAAACGGTGGCCCAAGAGATGATGGCGTGAAAGATGGCGAGAGGCTTAAGGTCACTCAAGAGGATGAGCCTCCATGTTGCGAGCTGTTCAAACATGGGTGCACCGCCTTACTGATGGAGGATTTAAGGTTACTCAAGAGGATGAGCCTCCACGTTGCGAGCCATTCAAACATGGGTGCTAAGTCGCTCAAGAGGACGAGGCGCCACATTGCGAGCCGTTCAAACATGGGTGCCAAGCCACTCAAGAAGGCGAGCCGCCATGATGCGAGCCATTCAAACATGGGTGCTAAGTTTCTCAAGAGGATGAGGCGCCATGATGCGAGCCGTTCAACCATGGGTGCCATGGGAGCCAAAGAGGATGGGCCGCCATGATGCAAGCCGTTCAAGCATGGGTGTTAAGTCGCTCAAGAGGACGAGGCGCCATGATGCGAGCCATTGAAACATAGGTACCATGTTGCATGATGGGTCGTGGACCAGAGCAAGGCGCCAGGGTGGGTGAAGGCGGCCCCCACTCTGGTAGAGTAGTACCTGCCTATATGTAGCTGCCACTTGCGTAGGAGTGAAGGGAGCTGTCAACTCACCCCCTCCGAGTGCCTCATACAGCGGCGAGGCAAAACTCTCTCTCATCTGCTACGTACTCTCCCCGAAGTGGCCCATCGTACTCTTAACAAGTGATGTTGTTTAAGGTTCAAACGATGGATTTATGTCAAGTGAGAAGTAGCTTATGGGCCCCGGGGCACTCACTTCGTTATAAATTCCGTTCCACCTCAAAAGGGTCAGAATATGAGTTTTCGAAAACGAAAAACAAGGGAAGGAAAAGAAAGACCATCATGCATTACATATTGCATCATACATTGCATCATACATATTGCATCCACATTGCATTCATGTTATAAGTCGGGCCAGAGCAAGATTGTGAAAGATGAAGCAAGGCTACAATAGATTTTAACATTTCCGGGTTATGCTTTTTCAAGCCGCCCTTACAACAATGCAGGATATATTCTGTCTTGTTTATTTTTGTAGGTCTTGTCTCTTAAGACGAGACGTTGTTAAAGTACGATGAAAGAATTTCTGCAGGAACAAATAGATCTTTGATAGCCAAAATGGTTGGATCTCCATCATGGTTTATCATAACCAGTATTAAGTGATTGGGGTTTTATCAAGCCAGGTTGGAAAGTTGATTATTCTTGAAGAGCCGCCCTATCAAATATAATGTCGTGCCATCTAATTGACCGGTTCTCGGATTTCTTCAAATTGTGCTCTGTAGTATACTACAACACTCATGGATTTCTCAAACATATATTTGTCGGGTTGCATCGCAACCACGAGCAGGGATTTCATGTCAAAGAAAAAGGAATTGTTCCAGGATATTCATTCGGGATTATATTGCAACCATCGTCAAGGATTCATTCAACAAATTGTGGTGATTCATATTATTCTTTCATAGTCCCAAGTCGCTGCAAGAAGACGACCCGACACTTCGGGGCTACACTATTAAAGTCCAGTTTATATCAAATATGGAAGTCCCATGTCGCTGCAAGCACGCACCATGGCACTTGGGGGCTAATGCAAGCCGGTTTTTAAAAATCATTACATTGTCAGCAAGACCCTATTATCTCAAGGAGATGAGCCAGCCTTTCTATATTTTTCTAAGTCCCAGTCAAGTACTTCTTACTGACCCGACACTTGGGGGCTACACCGCTCAGGTCAAAATTTTCAAAGTTCCAAGTCGCTACAAGCATGCGACCCGGTGCTTGGGGGCTATAGTATTCAGCTGTTCAAACAGAATATGAGGATCAAATTGAAGACCATGCGCATCACATTCTCATGAGCCGGCCCTTGGGGGCTACACCTGCTGAAGTTTCATAAGGTATAAGAGAGTTATAAGTCCCAGGTTGCTGCAGGCAGGACAACACGCCACTTGGGGGCTACATAGTCCAATATACTATTGCAAATCACCAAGTCATCATGGATAATCTCAGAGCTTGGGGGCTACAGTAATATGGACATATCAAAAACTTTGAGGAGAATTTTCAAAGATGTTAATTATGGAGTTCAGTTGTTAGACCCGGCGTCACCAACATTCATGACCCGACATTATCAAAAGATCATAACCCGCCAGAGTCTATATATGCCTCCCTACTTCACAACAATGGAAGTCCGAATCTACGTCACGAGGATTTCTTATTTTCAAGAGTTTCATTAAGCCAAAGTATTGGAAGCTGACTCAATGGCATATGGGTATTCTATTCCCAACATTCATGACCCGACGTTATCAAAAGATCATAACCCGCCAGAGTTTATATAAGACTCCCTGCTTCACAATAATGGAAGTCCGGATCTACGTCACGAGGATTTCTTATTTTCAAGATTTTCATTAAGCCAAAGTATTGGAAGCTGACTCAATGGCATATGGGTATTCCATTCCCAATATTTTTGAAAGGACACTCACAAGCAAGAAGATTTTCAAAACTGCTCATTCATATGCAGAAAATACCCAGATTTATGAGGAGCTGTAACACCTCGTTACGCTTGGCGGGATCTAGATTGGCCCCACAGACCAACACTAGTCTTTCCTGCGCACTTTGTCCTCACTCGTGCGCACCCGGGACCAACTTCCAAGTCGGTCACCCATCTTAGAATTGCTCCAAGCCAAGCACGCTTCACTTTGGAGTTCTTTTCGAATGGTCCCCCGAAAATGAAGGAATTCCTTGTTCATATGAGTAGTCTATCATTCCTATTAAGCTAGGCTCTCACATACACCCCTACTCAAAGGAACCGACATCCTCATCGGCCCATCAGGAACGTTCCCTTTTGGCACACTTATGTGCGTCTAGTCTAGCACATGTGCCATGCTGTGTGCCACGACGGGCCACACACGCCATGCACCACATGCCCGCGCACCTGACCCGCGCATGCCCATGTAACCGCAAGGGTCGGCTCTCATACCAATTGTAACACCCCGTTACGCCTGGCGCGATCTAGACTGGCCCCATAGACCAACACTAGTCTTTCCTGCGCACTTTGTCCTCACTCGTGCGCACCCGGGACCAACTTCCTAGTCGGTCACCCATCCTAGAATTGCTCCAAGCCAAGCACGCTTAACTTTGGTGTTCTTTTCGAATGGGCTCTTGGAAAAGAAGCAATTCCTTGTTGATATGAGTAGTCTATCATTGCTATTAAGCTAAGCTCTCACAGGAGCCACTTCATAATCCTGCCAAAGGAGCAAGTTGACCACTTAACATACTTACTATTCGTATTTCAAGAGGTTACCATGAATAAATTAAAGCTAACCTATGGGCTAATGTCGGGGATATACCCCGTGGTATGACCCGGAGATACTTCTAAGCCAGCAAATAGTTTCTAAGCCGGCAAACAGTTCTAAGCCGGCAGACAAGTTCTAAGTTGGCAAACATTTTCTAAGCCGGCAAATAGTTCTAAGCCAACAGACAATTTCTAAGCCGGTAGATAGTTATGACTCGTCAGACAGTTATGACTCGTCAGACAGTTATGACCCGTCAGACAGGTTAAGTCCTAGAGACGAGTATCTGAAGATGAGTATTGAAGATAAGCCTTGGTTAGGCCACCCAGTTAAGCCGCCCAGGACTTAGAAGCCCATGAAGAGAAGCCCACAATGGGAAGTCATAATAGGTTAAGTCTCAATCCAACTTAGACTCTACATGTAAGCCGCCCCTTCAACTAATATAAGGAGGGGCGGGTCACCCCGAGAGGGTCAGGTTTTTAGACAAGTCTTAGACAAGTTGAAAGTCATTAGAGATAGACAGATTAGAGGCTCTCGAGATTAGAGGTAGCAAGACAGCGACCCTTGTAACCGAGAGATCTTCCTCATGATCAATACCATACAAGCAAGACGTAGGATTTTACCTCCATCGGAGGGGCCGAACCTGGGTAAACTCGTGTCTCTCGATTCCGATCAACCCCTTTCAAGCCGCCACATAGTTGCGATCGCCCCGAACCTAAGTCCGTTCACCCCAACATCTGCCGTGACAAATCCACGGCAGAACCTGATCATGAAGCGACTGCAAATGAATTGAAGATGTTGCAACTCAATTCTCAAGCATGTGACATTCTCTTCAACTACCTATGCCCCAAAGAATTCAACAAAATCAACGGTCTTGAGAATGCAAAAGAGATTTAGGGATACTTTTATTGATATGCATGAAGGTACATAATCTATGAGAGAATCCAAGTTGGATGTTCTTCAAAGTCAACTTGACAAGTTCAATATGAATGATGGTGAAGGAGTCGATGAGATGTACTCTAGGCTAGCTCTCATCACCAATGAGATTGACGGCTTAGGAAGTGAAGAAATGACTGACAAATTCATCATCAGGAAGATACTTTGATCTTTGGATGATCGATATGACACCGTTTTTACATTGATCCAAATTATGCCCAACTACAAATATCTCAAGCCAACAGAAGTGATTGGAAGAAATTGTTGCTGATGAGATGACACTCAAAGGCAAGGAAGAGCTTCACCACAAGTCTAGAGGTGCTAACAAAGCCACAAGTGATGCTCCTGCTACCTCTAGCGACAACCTTGTCACAAATGAAGAGGTAAACCTCATGGTCAAGAAATTCAACAAGTTCTACAAGAATAGAAGCAAAGATTGAAGCTCCAACTCAAGATATGAAGAGAAGCTTTCGTCAAGTCATGACCAAAACTGCTACAATTGTGGGAATCCCGGAGACTACTCTAATGAGTGCACGACTCCTTACAAAAGGAAAGAAGAGTCACCAAGAAGACGAAGCTCAAGAGACGAGTCACCTCGAAGAGAGAGAAGGAGTAGAGATGATCCTTATGAGCGAAGACCCTCAAGGAGAAGTAGGGACTCGGACAAGAAGGACAAGTACACCAAGAGCTACTCAACAAGGAAATATCAAGCTCATGTTGGTGAACGGGTTTCCGGCTCCGAATCCTAGTCACGATGAAGGTGTTGCGGACTTGCACTACTAACAACCGACTCCTATGACATATTTGATTCACCAAATGAAGGGAGTGGAGGTTGCTTCATGGCTTAAGGCCTCAAGGTATCACACCCCGAGTATATTGATTTCAATAGTGATGAAGATGACTTGTGAATTGAAGATAACTTGTTAATTAAAGATGCCTTGCTATTTGACAAAACTAGTAATGCTAGTCAAAATGAACTTGCTAGTACTCATTCTAGTGTAGGCAAGTCGTGTGATGATAATAAGGTGGAAATAGAACGACTAACTCAAGAACTAAAAACTCTTAAGTTAGCTCAGGAGTCAACTCTACAAGATCATAGAGAGCTTGTAAGGACACATGAGAAGCTACGCTTCTAGAAGCTCAACTTAGATCAAGAGCATGAGTTCCTTAAAGCTATCAATGACTATCTTAGAAAGAAGACTTCCGCTTATCTAGCCAAGTGACTTATCTTATCTACATTCATGCCACAAGTTAAGTCTAAGCAAGCTAGTAACAAAGGAAAGAAAGGTTCTTCAACTAGTAGCAATAAAAATGATAAATCCAATGATATTATTCTAGTAGTTCTCTTGATCCCACTAACTCTTCTCTTAGCCAACTTTCACTTGAGCAAGAAAATGATATCTTGAAGGGGATTATAGAAAAAGGTATCTACAAGAGTTTTGAAGGGTGCAAACAATTTGAGGAGATTGTACGCAAGCACGGAGGATACCGGAAGAATCGTGGTGTACTTCAACGCTAATGGACTTGAATGGGAAGAAGGTCAATACCCTAGTCCCAAGTTTGTTCCTCAAAAGGAGAAGTATGAAATACTCTCCCCAAGGGAACAAAATCTGAATATGACCTTGCACCACAAGACACCAAGCTCAAGGACAAGAACAAGCTTCAAGAGGACATTGACTCTTATGAAGATGCATCCCAAGCTTTGGTGAGGTGGGTTCCCAAGGCTGCTACAAGCTCAACTTCTACAAGTGCTACTTCAACACCAGGGATCCCCATCAACTTGATGTGGGTCCCCAAGAAGAATAACTAGAGAAGTTCTTGAGGGGTGACTCCACCAATGAAGTTCACTCACATTCATTATTGGCAAGAACTATTTGCTATCAACGTCAACTTTATGCAATAGTTCAAGGAGTCACACATTCCCTCAAAGGTAAGAAAGGGACAAGGTAATCAAGAAATCAATGGACATCATCGCATATGCTTTGCACTCCATGTCCATAGATATCATTGTATTTGCCTCTTCTGTGTTGGGACTAACCCATGTAGGTGAGAAGAGTAATGAAACAACAAGGATGCTCCCAACTCATGATGATCTTCATCAACTTTGAGCATCAACAACTACTTCATCTACATGAAGTCTTCATCGACAAAACCCAAGTTTAGTTTATCCCTCCTATGGGGGATGTCACATCAAGGGGGAGCTTTACTCTAAGACTTGAGTCAAAGCATCTCACAGTATGTGAAAACATTAAATGCTTTATGTAATAGTGGTAACCCCACTTGTGCTTAAACGATGAGTATGACCTATGATCAAGTATTCTTCTTGGCTCCTATGTCAATATACTCATATATAGATGACTCCATCATCGTCAAAATGCTTGTTACATGCTATTGTGCTTGTGCATGTTTGCCTTTATTTCATTTGACATCTTATTGTGTGAGCATGTTGGTCTGCATTTATTTACTCATCCGAGGATATCCAATTGTTGCTATTCAGATTTTCATTTGTATTTGCCAACTGGATATACAAAAATGCCTAGAACCACTCCTTTAGCTATCTATGCTTTCTCACCTCATACTCTATTCATGATGCATCACAAAATTTGAACAAGTACTATTCAATCTCTTTGTGTGAGGAGCACTCGGAGTTCCGTATCGTCAAGGACTCACCACTAAAACCACCCAAGTGCATCTCGGTGGAACCAACCCAAAATTATCCGTCTCACCGAATGCCCAGGGTTGATCTGGTTTTCTTATTTCAGTAAGACCGATTTCATATTCTCGGTTACACCGAGTTTCCCTATCACCCGACAGTTGTGAAACTCGGTGACACCGAAAATATCAAATCGGTGTCACCAATAGTGAAGGGTATATAAGTTGTGGTACCGACGGTTCGAAAATTCAATCTTCAATTGTCCCGTAGAGTAGCGAATGATCGATTTTTAGGGGTTTTGCCATCCGCCACCTGTATCTCGGTAGAACTGATGTGGAAAAATTGGTGTCACCGATTTTAGTTTCTACCACACTGAGAACACCTCGGTGGACCCGAGTGCTCATTTTCAGTCCGACAGAAAATGGTGCCAAGTTCCTGGAAAGGTAGGTGCCAGTCTCGATGTGACCAAAATTTCTGCCTCAGCTGTACCGAAATACACTTGACATAATGGAAAACTTGGAAAATCTTTTGTTCAAACTTTCGAAAATATCTATATTTTGTGATGACTTATCCTATTCTACTCTCCTATACTCTATTCACAGGGTAAGCATTTCAGGTTCAGACAGTCAAAATTTGCTAGAGCAGAACATTGAGATGTGTTCAGGCACGAGTCGTGAGTCCAGTTCTTCCACAGATCCAGGCACTCGCAGTTCTCATGGGTTGCCTAAGGTTTCCACTAGGACAAGGAAGAGACTCGACTCAAAGGAACAGGATTCTGATTTTTTCCCGGAAGAGGTTCTTGCTAAGAAGCAAGAGAAGGCTGCTAGGAAGTCTGCCAATGAGGCCACCTCATCTAGGAATGTGGTCAGCAAAATTTATGCTCTTGCATCAACTTTCAAAGCACATGAGAGTGCTAGGGAAACAATGTCTGTTGAGGTCCCCAAGAAAGTTGTGCCAACGAAGATAGCCAGGAAGAGGATCATCCGTGTGCAGGGCAGGCCTACCTCAATGTACGAGGATCCAAAGGAGGTTGCTGGTGTGTGACAGCCCAAGTGCCGACCCTACCATTTTCGGCATGTACCCCATTGTATGAATCTTGTGTCATGAGCTTTGATATGATTTGCAACTTGTCATCCATGTGTTTTTTTCATTCATGCATCATCTCATCCATCATAGCATTCACCATGCCTTACTTGTCTTCATGTGTTGTTGTATGATGTGGTGGTTGTGAGTGTGCATTGTGTGGTGTTGGTGTTTGAGAGTGTGGGTGGAGTCTTGTGTGCAACCTCTTCTCTTCCCCCCTCTTACTCTTTCCAACAAAACCCCCAATACCTCCCTATTTTTCCCATGTTATTTTTATAGCAAAATTAAGTTGTTTCTTAAATTATTTTAAAATGTTCAAGAGGTGGCCCTGTTCATGTTAATAATTTAGAGTTTGATTCTTTGAATGTTTGGATTTTGGTTGATTTTGTGTTTAAATAAAACAGGGGCTGCTGTTTTGAAAAGTATTAAAAAATTCCTTGTCCAATAAATCAACTTAATATTTTTATTAAATAGTGCACTTATTTCCTTCACCAAAGTATTTTTCTGTTTTGCTCCAACCATTCTTTTACTATGGGGTTTTCCCTTGACTTGTGGTTTTTTTTAAAAGAAAAGCTTCTCGTTTGTTTGTTTGCTAGAGTTGTGCGTGTGGCCTTCTCGGGTCCACGAGGCCCAGCAGGGACCTGACGGCAACCTTCCTCGTCCCCGTTTCGTTAGTTCAGTGTGTCAAGCGAGCAGAGAGGAGTCGTCGTTGGCACGGACGTCGAGACACCGTTAGGCCACGTTCCCCTGTTAAAGGTTCTCCGTGTGGATCCCTAGGGTTCCCTCTTCCCATTCCCCCCTCTTTCTCTCCGTGCTGCCGCTAGGTAAGCTTAGCCACGCCGTTGCTGTCGACATCCGCCATGAGCCGAGCAGGAGTAAGCTCAAGCTCGGGCTAGCCTCGAAAGCCGTCGCCAGAGTTCCTTTGCGAGCAGGAGCGTGGACGGGGTCCTCCTCTGCTTCCTTGGCGATCGTGGGAGCGCCAGGACCTCCTCGTTGCTGCCCCCCAGATCCTTTGTCCTTCGCGTCCGGGCAGAATCTCACCGGAGTCTCGCTCGTCCCCGTCGCCGTTTTGCTACGCCTTCGTCCCAGTCATTGCGACTAGGTAGGAGAGGTATCCTCCCGCGTCCAATCCCTGCTCCCTGTTCCTTCCCTAAACCTTCATAGTCACCGGCATCGTGCGGTCGTGGAGGCGCTTTCGGTTCTCTACAAGCCGACCCCTTTTCGCCTCTGTGGCCATGCGTGTGTGTAGGTGCAGGCGAGGCCTGCTGATATGTGATGTCTCCGCTAGTGAGCGGCTTGTTTCCGCGAGCGGCTCGTGCCTAGTAGCCTCTCATCGCCGCTGTCTGTCGCCGCCGTAGCTTGTTGCCGCTATCGCTGTCTGCGTTGCCGTCGGTCGTCGTTAGGTGTTGCAGCCCACGAGTCGTTGCATAGCCAAGGGTTTGGATCCCCTATAGATCCCGCGTCCCTGCTAGGGTTCTCCCTCGCCGGAGTCCTCCTCGCGCCGTCGTCGAGCCGCGTTATGTTCAGTTTTGTCAGGGTGTGCGCGCGAGGTTGGTACTAGTGTAGGTGTGCCGCTCCTTAGTCAGACGCCGTTGTGTAGTGAAGTGGTATGCACTCCTTATGGTTAAGGGTTCGATCCCCATCTCTCCCCCCGTGTTTACTTTTTTTCTGATTGAAGTGTGTGTGATGTGTGTGTGGATCCGTTGTGTTGGCCGGATCCCGTGAGGTGTGTGTGTGTGTGTGCTGTGCGTGGCTGTGTGTGTTTGGGTGGGATCTGGTGTGGCTACACCAGATCCAGGTGTGGTTGTGGTGGCTGCTCTCTGTGTGTGTGTGTGGCTGACAGGTCGGCCTAGGGCCCACATGTCATACACAAGGGACCCTGGTGAGTATGCCAGGTGGGTCCCCTCCTATTAGTTGTTTTTCCTTGTTTTATTTTGTTTTTGTTTTTATTTTTGTTGTGGTCCATATGCATATTACTCCTTCTTGTATATTTCCATATTTGATTATGAACATTTGTGACATGGGCTTTTCTAGCAAGTTTTCACTTATAGGAATTGATGGCCTTTTGATATCTAGTGTATTACCATGATGCTCCATGCAAGTATATGAGGATGATACATGAATCCGGGGTAGAAAAATCTCAGGGATCCATTGGTGCAATTGGTTTGGTCTTTTGAGCACGTTTGACAAAATGTCATTTTATCCCAAAGTGCCATTTTGTCATTTTTGTTATATTTAATCCATGCATGCTATGATGTAAGTGCCAACATGAATATGGTAGTCTTTGATGTGTAGAATGCCATGGTATTTATCTTTGTCATGATCAACTTGCAAATAAGTGGGGACCATGCTTTAAAGTAGCCACTAAAATGTTGTTGTTTCAACCATGCTAAATAATTCTAAGTCTAGGAATCTGCTGTTATTTTTATGCCTTGAAGAGTGGGTGACATCTAGTTACATGTTGGATATTTGCTCATGTTCAGTGTTAGTTATTTGTAGTAGATATTGCCATCTACCATACTATTAATTTCATGCCAATAGGAGCTCTATAGCATATTTAACTACTGATGTCAACTTGCTACTTATATTCTCAGAATCCAGAAAACTGGAATTTTCACCAAGTCCCAGAAAACTGTTTCATCATGTCAACTTGATTGCTTCATGCTTATTGATATGAGCCTCCTTTTCTGATTGTGTAGTTGGATAAGCTGATTTGGCTGTAGGGTTCCTGTAGCTCCAGTGGTGAGCTGTAGAAGTTGCTATGTTGCTGTTTTGTGGCAGATTGTGAGTTTTATTGTTTTGTGACTTGTGGGAGCTATGTTCCATGGATTTGATTGATTATTGAGGCTATTGTGATTGGTTTTTCATCACCTATCCAGTGGATACCTTGGAATGCCAAGAATTAGCCCATGGCTTGGTGGTCTTGTGATTTTGCCTCTCTACCTTGTCGTGAGTGTATCGTGAGAACCATAACTCCGTTTCTTGCGTTGTTTATATGGATTTCTATCGATTTTGCATGATGCATCCATATTTTGCTTGATCATGCATGTTTAAATAACTTAACATGAGGTTCTGTCCAGGTTCATTAATAAACAAGCTTTGCATATGAAACATGACTAGTTTTGGATTGCCATGTTTAATTCTTCATAAATGAATCATGCATCATCTTGGTTGTGCATTGCACCTTGGTTGGATGTTTATTGTTGCTGTTTATCTTGGGTAGATGGGAGTGTTGACACTGAGTACGAGGACCCAGGAGAGTACCACTACGAGGATCCCGCTACTTGTTTCGCTGTAGAACCAACAGGCAAGATGATCGTACCCGGACCCCGATACTATTTTTGCTTGCTAGTTTCTTGCTCTTATCATTATAATTGCACTACCTACCACTTGATATCAGCCCCAAGTTGCCATGATAGCCTCTAGCCTCCACATCCTAGCAACCTTTGATTGGCTAAGATACCGCTACTCAGCGCCTCTTATAGTATTTTAGTTGCAGGTGCAGGTTGTTCCATGTGATAACATGGATTAGATATCGCAATATATTCTTCTATTTAATTTAATGCACATATATATCCTGGTATTTCTGGAAGGCTTGGCCTTTTGCTAAGTGATTTGTTCCGCTGTTACCGCCATTAGTTCCTTGTTACTGGTGTTATGTTTCCATAATTTGCGCTCCTAACATGCTCGGGGTTGTTATTGGGACCCCCTTGTTTATTCGGTTGAGATTAAAACTTGTCTGGCAAGACCAACATTGGTACTACATTTGCTAAACATTTGCTAAACAATTTTCATAGGGTCTTGCAAACCCGTGGATAATTAAACAAGCCCTGGGCCAGTGCTCCTCATGAGTGTTGGTCCAAACTAGAGGCGTGTGCGGGGCCAACCCGGGGCCACTCAGGAGATCTCTATCAGGCCACTGTGCGCTGTGCTTATCCATCGTGTCCTAAGAATGAGTTACGCGGCTCTTATCGGGTTCGTCGACACCTCGGGTGGTCTTGCTGGATTTGTTTACCTTTATCGAATGTCTTGCGTGTGGGGTCTGACTTTCTTCGAGTTTTCTCGAGGTGTTGGAATTTCTTTGGACTTACCTATGATGACCGCGAGATCCGTGGTCGAGGCTATTCCCACGGAGTGTGGTTAATTTTGTGATGGATTAGTTGGAGCACCCCTGCAGGGTTAAATCTTTTGGAAAGTCGTGCCCATGGTTATGTGGCAACTTGGATTTTGTTTAACACCCGGTTATAGTTAACTTGAAGTAAACTCCAAATAAAATAAACCAACTGTGTGAGTAACCGTGATCATCTCTGCTCGTGAACATGATCCGAGTAAGAACACGGTGGGGTTATGATTGACGTAAGTAAGTGTTCAGGATCTCATAGAGGTCATACTTGATTCGATCGTTCATCGTAGGCCACTCATATTTATTTTCATGTTGCGTAAGGTAGCGACCATAAATACTTAGTGCTGCTACAAACTAAACACTTACCACATCCCAACCTTTAAGCTTGAATAGTCTCGGTACCCGGGCACATGATAGCCGAGTCCCCTGTGGCTCACAGTTTACTACAACACTCGAGGTACAGGTTCAGAGATTTCGTGCAGGACGATCTTACCTAGCTCCAATGGGAATATGATGAGGAAAGAGTCAGGATGTACGTGACGTATCCGGAGGAGTAGAGGACCTGGTCATGATCTTTGGGATAGCTTGATAGTATCATTTGCAACTGTTTTATCATTTGATTTCGTCCATAGTCGGACCCTGGGTTCAACTTGATGATATGAATTTGAGTGACATTGTAAGTTAGCATGTGGCGAGTGTAAGCTAATCTTGTATACTCATCTCTTTCAGTACTGTATGTTGTGAAGATACTATTCTTGCTAACGGCAAGATGTGCATCTATCCCTTGCAAGGCCTTGTGCTTTAAAAATGGATAGGCGCACATCTTGGGCATGACAAGTTGGTATTCAGATCCATACGACCATAGGAGCCTTTGCTTGATCGAACTTGGCCGAGTTGTGTCTAGTAAAACTATTTGGAGTCTAGTTATATCGGAGAGTAGGATTCTTTTTACTCCTTTTCTATGCTTCGGTGAGGTTTCCGACTTAGGAATTGTGATTCTACTCCTCTTCTCGCTCAAAGTTTTCTAGGATCACGCGGGTATTTTGGAGTCTATATGATACCGATGTGACAGGGTTCTGTCTTGGTGCCTCCTGTCTGACTTGATTTCTTCTGGGGAGTCGAGCTCTAGGGAATGTTGGCACATCGTTATCATTTAGCTTACTTGATATCTTAGGGCGGAGAGTGTTCGAAATTACTTCAATACTTATCGTGGTGAGATAAGGTCGGAGTCACCCAGTACTAGGGAGGCGTCCGGGGTACCACCTTGGTTTAGTACAGTTGTGAGTTCGAGGATTCGAGATTAGATGAGTTTGCGAAAGCCTCTGGTTATGTGTTGAAGGATGGATACAGTTGGGGTGTAGGATTGTTAGTTGTGTGAGATATTTCCTCCTTGTATCCCCCACACCGGATTGCATAACCAGAAAGTTTTCGAAAGTTCATAGGTGGGAAATCTTGTAGTTATCTAGGATCATCTTCTTCAGGTGTATATGGGCATGTACATTTGTTCCGAGCGCCTAGCTCAATACTTGTGTGTTACTGCAAGTGGATTATTATGTCTGTTGATCTATCATGTACCTAAGAAGCATTCTTACTAATTTTACAGTTGGAAGGCTGTGTTGTTATTTGTTCATTTCTTTCAAGCTTTTGATTCAGCTTTGATTTCATCTTATCAATGAGGTGCTGATGCGTTTTGTCCATCTTCTGGATGGCTCCACCAATTCGCAACAATCCGGGTCGTGGTGAAGAGCAGACTGATGTTCCACCACCACCCCCACCACCACCTCCTCCGCCTCCTCCTCTAGGAGCTTGGCAAGTGGTGATGGCCGCTACCAATGCGAACACTCAGATGTTGCTCAGACTGTTGCAAGAAAGGGAGCAAGGTCAGCAAGGTTTTCAAGGGAATTTTCAGAATCAGCTTCAATTTGCGACACTCAATCAGTTCCTTGCCAACCAGGCCAAGTCTTTCACCTGTTGTGAGCAGCCTTTTGATGTTGATGATTGGCTTCGTGATATGAGTAAGCATTTTGAGTGCAGCAATGTCAGGCCAGAGGACTTTGTCAGATTTGCATCGTTCCAGCTCAAGGGTCAAGCAGCTGATTGGTGGCAGCAGTACAAGGATTCCAGGGGCGATCGTGTTGTTACTTGGGACGATTTCCGTCGTGACTTCAGGGCTCATTACATTCCGACAAGCTTTGTCGAGGAGATGCATGAGAAGTTCAGGCACCTGAAGCAGGGAAGCAAGTCTGTCTACCAGTACAAGATCGACTTCCAGAATCTATCCTATTAATCCAAGCAAGATGTTCCAGATGACAAGGCTATGATCTATCAATTCAGAGGTGGTCTCAAGTATGAGCTTCTGCCAGGCCTAGTTCTTCAAGAGCCTCGTGAGTTTGATCAGTTCTACAACATGGCTTTGAAGGTCGAAGCAGCTCAGCTCAAGTTGGAGAACTCCAAGAAGCGTTCAAGGGATTCATATTCTTCTTCTTCTGGCTCTCTGATGGTTCCCAAGCAACAGAAGTATTGGGCGCCAAATCCTCTTCCATTTCGTCCTCCTTAGCAGCAAAAGCAGTTTGGTGGTCGTGGTTCTTCTCACCAACCCAACCCAGGATTCCAGCAGAGAACCCAGGCATCCAAGGCTGTTCTTGTTCCTCCTCCAGGCAATGTTTGTCCGCTTTCTGAGGTGACTTGTCACAAGTGTGCCCAGAAGGGTCTCTATGCAAACAAGTGCAACCAGCAGCGTCTTCTGCCTCCTCCTCCTTTCAAGCCTCCAGGCAATGCTATGGTCAAGCATAATCCCAAGTCCACAAGAGTGAATATGGTGAATGCAGTAGAGGAAGAGGATTCTTCTCAAGTGATCATGGGTAATCTCTCAATTAATTCTATTCCAGCAAAAGTTTTGTTTGATACTGGTGCATCGCATTGTTTCATGTCCCGTTCATTCTTTGCAATGCATGAGTTTGCATGTCAAGATCTCCTTAGACCTGTGTTAGTAGTGTCCCCTGGTAAGTTAATGAATTCCAATTGCTTGGTGCCAGATGTTTCTATCAAGATGGGGAATTATTCTTTTCTGGCTTCTCCAATTGTTCTCGATAATTCCGATATTGATCTCATTCTGGGCATGGACTTCCTGGCTATGAATAAGGCTCATATTGATTGCAAAGCAAAAGAAGTCAAGCAGACTCATCCTTCAGAAGACCTGATTATTTTTGCGGCTCGCGATGACACAATCCGTCTCTTTGCTCTTAATGAGAAGGGTGAGATCTCAGCGATTTCTCAAATTCCGGTGGTTTGTGAGTATGAAGATGTCTTTCCAAACGAATTGCCACGAATGCCTCCACACCGGTTAGTTGAGTTTGTGATTGATCTCGAGCCCGGAACTGAATCGGTCTGTAAGCGCCCGTATAAACTTGGCCCCGAAGAGCTGAAAGAGTTGAAGAAGCAGCTAGATGAGCAAGAACGTCTAGGTATGATCAGACCAAGCTCTTCTCCGTGGGGTTGTGGAGTTTTGTTTGTGAAGAAGAAAGATGGCATGGATCGTCTTTCTGTTAACTACCGGCTACTGAAAAAGAAGACAATCAGAAACAAGTACCCACTTCCCAACATCAATGAGTTGTTTGAGCAACTGAAAGGTGCCAAGGTTTTCTCGAAGCTTGATCTTCGCATGGGTTATCATCAGATTCGCATTAGAGAAGAAGACATTCCTAAGACCGCTTTCAGGACGAGTTTTGGCTCTTATGAGTACACCGTCATGTCGTTTGGTCTCGCTAATGCTCCTCCAACCTTCTTAGGAATGATGAATTTCTTTTTCTCTCCTTTCAAGAATGAATTCGTCTTGGCCTATCTGGATGATATCCTTGTGTTCTCGGAGACAGAAGAAGATCAAGCAGAGCATCTCCGCCTTGTGCTTGACAAGTTAAGAGAGCATCGGTTCTATGCCAAGTTTTCCAAGTGTGAGTTTTGGCTCAATGAAGTGGTGTCCCTGGGGCATGTCATCTCTGCCGAGGGAAATAAAGTGCACCCTAAGAAAGTTGAAGCAATCTTGAAGTGGGAACCTCCTCAGAATGTGAAGCAGCTTCGGAGTTTCCTCGGGCTTGCTAGTTATTGCAGAAGGTTCGTGGAGAACTTCTCTCAAATTGCTAAGCCTCTGTCCAATCTCCTCCAGAAGAGTGTCAAGTATGTTTGGTCTCCTGAGTGTGATGCAGTGTTGAATACGCTCAAGCAGAGACTGACTTCAGCTCATGTCCTTGTTCCTCCTGAACAGTCCAAGCCTTTCCAAGTTTTCTATGATGCTTCTCTCCAAGGCCTTGGTGGTGTTCTCATGCAAGACAAGAAGATTATTTCTTATACCTCGCGTCAGTTGAAGCCAACTGAGAAGAACTACCACACTCATGATCTTGAGTTGGTGGCAGTTGTGCATGCTCTAATGACTTGGCAGCATTTGTTGTTGGCTAGACCAGTTGAGGTATACACCGATCACAAGAGCTTGAAGTACATTTTCACTCAACCCAATCTCAATCTTCGGCAATCTCGTTGGGTGGAAATGCTTGAGGACTTCAATCCAAGCATTGAGTATACTCCTAGGAAAGCAAATGTCATTGCAGACGCGCTCAGCCGTAAGGCATACTGCAATAGTCTCATCTTGAAGCCCCTTCAACCCGAGCTTTGTGAAGCCTTCCGCAGGCTCAACCTTCAGATGATTCCGCAAGGATTTCCTGCAAATCTTCAAGTCTGTCCGACTCTGGAAGATCAGGTTCGCCAAGCACAACTTCTTGGTGAAGAAAGTGAAGAAAGGTGTGGCCAAGAGCATTCCGAAGTATAAGTGCTTTCGAGTCGATGAAAAAGGTACCTTGTTCTTTGAGGATCGTCTTGTGGTTCCAAAAGGTGATCTCAGAAAGGTTATCATGGACGAAGCACACAATTCTCTCCTATCCATTCATCCAGGCAGTTCAAAGATGTATCAAGATCTCAAGAAAGCCTTTTGGTGGACTCGCATGAAACATGAAATTGCTCAGTTCATGAACGTATGTGATGTTTGTCACAGAGTGAAGGCGGAGCATCGACGTCCAGCAGGTCTTGTTCAGCCTTTGCCTATTCCAGAGTGGAAATTCGATCATGTGGAGATGGATTTCGTCACTAGGTTTCCAAAGTCCAAGAGAGGCAACGATACCATCTTTGTGGTTATCGACAAGCTGTCAAAAGTTGCTCATTTCCTGCCAGTCAAAGAATTTATCTCGGCAGCTCAGCTTGCAGAGTTGTATATGTCAAGGATAGTGACTTTGCATGGTATTCCTCAGCTCATCTCTTCTAACCATGGAAGCCTCTTTACTTCCAAGTTTTGGGAGTCCTACCAGACTGCTATGGGTACCAAGATCCGTTTCAGCACTGCGTTCCATCCGCAGACAAGTGCTCAAGTTGAGAGAGTCAATCGGATCCTTGAAGATATGCTCAGAGCCTATGTGATATCATTCGGCATGAAATGGGAAGACTGCCTTCTGTATGCTGAATTCTCATACAACAATAGCTTTCAAGCTAGTTCAGGCAAGGCACCTTTCGAGATTCTCTATGGCAGAAAATGTCGTACCCCGCTTAACTGGTCTGAAACCAATGAGCGTCAGGTATTGGGTAATGACATATTCACTGAAGCAGAAGAAATGTGCCATGTCATTCGCGAGAACCTCAAAGCAGCTTAGTCCCGACAGAAGAGTTATTACAATAACAAACATCGGGATGTTTCCTTCCAAGTGGATGATCTAGTCTATCTCAGAGTCTCTCCCATGAAGGGCACTTAGCGGTTTGGAATTAAAGGGAAGCTAGCTCCTCGTTTTGTTGGTCCTTTCAAAGTTGTTGGCAAGAGAGGTGGTCTTGCATATCAACTAGAGCTTCCTCCAAATTTCGCAAACGTGCATGATGTCTTCCATGTTTCTCAGCTCCGAAAATGCTTCAAGACTCCTCAGAGGACCATTGACCTCCAAGACATCGATCTCCAAGAAGATCTTTCTTATCGTGAGCACCAAGTTGCAATTCTTGAAGAAACTGAGCGTAAGACTTGCAACAAGTCTATCAAGTTCCTCAAGGTGAAGTGGTCTCATCATTCCGACAAAGAAGATACTTGGGAGCGCGAGGACCTTCTTCGTTCTAAATTTCCAGATTTCTTTCATTCCTAGATCTCAGGTCGAGATCCTCTTGTAGTGTGGGAGAGTTGTGACAGCCCAAGTGCTGACCCTACCATTTTTGGCATGTACCCCATTGTATGAATCTTGTGTCATGAGCTTTGATATGATTTGCAACTTGTCATCCGTGTGTTGTTTGAATTCATGCATCATCTCATCCATCATATCATTCTTCATGCCTTACTTGTCTTCATGTGTTGTTGTATGATGTCGTGGTTGTGAGTGTGCATTGTGTGGTGTTGGTGTTTGAGAGTGTGGGTGGAGTCTTGTGTGCAACCTCTTCTCTTCCCCTCTCTTTCTCTTTGCAACAAAACCCCCAATACCTCCCTCTTTTTCCCATGTTATTTTCATAGCACAATTAAGTTGTTTCTTAAATTATTTTAAAATGTTCAAGAGGTGGCCCTGTTCATGTTAATAATTTAGAGTTTGATTCTTGGAATGTTTGGGGTTTGGTTGATTTTGTGTTTAAATAAAACAGGGGCTGCTGTTTTCAAAAGTATTAAAAAATTACTTGTCCAATAAATCAACTTAATATTTTAATTAAATAGTGCACTTATTTCCTTCACCAAAGTATTCTTTTTGTTTTGCTCCAACCTGTCTTTTACTATGGGGTTTTCCCTTGACTTGTGGTGTTTTAAAAAAAGAAAAGCTTCTCGTTTATCTGTTTGCTAGAGTTGTGCGTGTGGCCTTCCCCGACTCATGAGGCCCAGTAGGGACCTGACGGCAACCTGACTTGTCCCCGTTCCATCAGTTTAGTGTGCCAAGCGAGCACAGACGAGCCATCGTTGGCACGGACGTCGAGACGCTGTTAGGCCACGTGCCCCTGTTAAAAGTTGTCCGTGCGGATCCCTAGGGTTCCCTCTTCCCATTCCCCCTCTTCCTCTTCGTGCCGCCACCAGGTAAGCGTAGCCACGCCGTTGCCATCACCATCCACCATGAGCCGAGCAGGAGTAAGCTCAAGCTCGAGCTAGCCCCGAAAGCCGTCGCCGGAGTTCCTGTGTGAGCAGGAGCGTGGACGGGGTCCTCCTCTGCTTCCTCGACGATCATGGGAGTGCCAAGACCTCCTTGTCGCTGCCCCCCAGATCCTTCTTCCTCCGCATCTGGGCAGAATCTCGCCGAAGTCTCACCCGTCCCCGTCGCCGTTCTACTGCGCCTCCGTCCCCGTCATTGCGTCTAGGTAGGAGAGGTATCCTCCCGCGTCCAATCCCTGCTCCCTGTTCCTTCCCTAAACCTCCGTAGTCGTCGGCGTCGTGCGGTCGTGGAGGCGCTCTCGGTGCTCTCCAAGCTGACCCCTTTTCGCATTTGTGGCCGTGTGTGTGTGCAGGTGCAGGCGAGGCCTGCTGATGTGTGATGTCTCCGCCTGTGAGCGGCTTGTGCCTGGTAGCCTCTCGTTGCCACTGTCTGTCGCTGTCGTCGCCTGTTGCCGCTGCCGCTATCTGCGTTGCTGTCGGTCATCGTTAGGTGCTGCAGCCTGTGAGTCATTGCATAGCCAAGGGTTTGGATCCCCTGTAGATCCCGCATCCCCGCCGGGATTCTCCCTAGCCGGAGTCCTCCCCGCACCGTCGTCGAGCCGCTGTTGTCGCCGCCGCCGCGTTAGGTTCAGTTTTGTTAGGGTGTGCGCATGAGGTTCGTATTAGTGTAGGTGTGCCCCTCCTTAGTAAGACGCCGTAGCATAGTGCAGTGGTATGCGCTCGGGGGTACGACCACGAAGTCGAGGGTTCGATCCCCAGCTCTCCCCCCGCGTTCCTTTTTTTCTGATTGGAGTGTGTGTGTTGTGTGCGCGGATCCGGTGTGTTGGCCAGATCCCGTGAGGTGTGTGTGTGTGTTGTGCGTGGATGTGGGTGGGTGGGTGGGATATGGTGTGGCTACACCAGATCCAGGTGTGGCTGTGGTGGCTGCTGTGTGTGTGTGTGTCTGTGTGGCGGACAGGTGGGCCCAGGGCCCAGATGTCATACACAAGGGGACTATGGTGAGTATGCCAGGTGGATCCCCTCCTATTAGTTGTTTTTCCTTGTTTTATTTTGTTTTTGTTTTTATTTTTGTTGTGGTCCATAGGCATATTACTCCTTTTGGTATATTTCCATATTTGGATATGAACATTTGTGACATGGGCTTTTCTAGCAAGTTTTCACTTATACGAATTGATGGCCTTTTGATATCTAGTGTTTTACCATGATGCTCCATGCAAGTATATGAGCATGATACATCAATCCAGGGTAGAAAAATCTCAGGGATCCATTGGTGCAATTGGTTTGGTATTTTGATCAAGTTTGACAACATGTCATTTTATCCCAAAGTGCCATTTTGTCATTTTTGTTACATTTAATCCATGCATGTTATGATGTAAGTGCCAACATGAATATGGTAGTCTTTGATGTGTAGAATGACATGGTATTTATCTTTGTCATGATCAACTTTCAAATAAGTGGGGACCATGCTCTAAAGTAGCCACTAAAATGTTGCTATTTCAACCATGCTAAATAATTCCAAGTCTGAGAATCTGCTGTTATTTTTATGCCGTGAAGAGTGGGTGACATCTAGTTACATGTTCGATATTCTCTCACGTTCAGTTTTAGTTATTTGTAGTAGATATTGCCATCTACCATCCTGTTAATTTTCATGCCAATAGGAGCTTTATAGCATATTTCACTACTGCTGTCAACTTGCTACTTTATATTCTCAGAATCCAGAAAACTGGAATTTTCACTAACTCCCAGAAAACTGTTTCATCATGTCAACTTATTGCTTCATGCTTATTGATGTGAACCTCCTTTGCTGATTGTGGAGTAGTTTCTGTCCATATCTTGTTTGTGGCTGTAGGGTTCCTGTAGCTCAAGTGGTGAGCTGTAGAAGTTGCTATGTTGCTATTTTGTGGCAGATTGTGAGTTTTATTGTTTTTGTGACTTGTGGGAGCTATGATCCATGGATTTGACTGATTCTTGAGGATATTGTGATCGGTTTTTCATCACCTATCCAGTGGCTACCTTGGAATGCCAAGAATTGGCCCATGGCTTGGTGGTCTTGTGATTTTGCCTCTGTACCTTGTCGTGAGCGTATCGTGAGAACCGTAACTCTGTTTCTTGTGTTCTTTATGTGCATTTCTATCGATTTTGCATGATGCATCCATATTTGCCATGAGCATCCATGTTTAAATAACTTAACATGAGGTTCTGTCTATGTTCATTAATAAACAAGCTTTGCATGTGAAACATGACTAGTTTTGGATTGCCATGTTTAATTCTTCATAAATGAATCATGCATCATCTTGGTTGTGCATTGCACCTTGGTTGGATGTTTATTGTTGTTGTTTCTCTTGGGTAGGCGCGAGTGTTGACACTGAGTATGAGGACCCAGGAGAGTACCACTATGAGGATCCCGCTACTTGTTCCGCTGTAGAACCAACACGCAAGATGATCGTACCCGGATCCCGATACTATCTTTTCTTGCTAGTTTCTTGATCTTATCGTTATAATTGCGCTAACTACCACTTGATATCAGCCCCCAATTGCCATGACAGCCTCTAACGTCCACATCCTAGCAACCTTTGATTGGCTAAGATACCGCTGCTCAACCCCTCTTATAACATGCTCGGGGTTGTTATGGGGACCCCCTTGTTTATTCGATTGAGATTAAAACTTGTCTGGCAAGACCCAACATTGGTACTACATTTGCTAAACAACTTCATAAAATTTGCATAGGGTCTTGCAGACCCGTCAATAATTAATCAACCCTCGGGCTAGTGCTCCTAATGAGTGTTGGTCCAAACTAGAGCCGTGTGCGGGGCCAACCCGGGGTAAATCGGGAGATCTCTATCAGGCCACTGTAAGCTGTGCTTATCCATCATGTCCTGAGAACAAGATACGCAGCTCTTATCGGGTTCGTCGACACGTCGGTGGTCTTGCAAGATTTGTTTAACCTTTATTGAATGTCTTGCGTGTGGGGTCTGACTTTCTTCGGGTTTTCTCGAGGTGTTGGAATTCCTTTGGAATTACCTATGATGATCGCGAGATCCATGGTCAAGGCTATTCTCGCAGAGTGTGGTTAATTTTGTGATGGATTAGTTGGAGCACCCCTGCAGGGTTAAATCTTTCAGAAAGTCGTGCCCACGGTTACGTGGCAACTTGGATTTTGTTTAACACCCGGTTATAGTTAAATTGAAGTAAAATCTAAATAAAATACACCAACTGTGTGAGTAACCGTGATCGTCTCTGCTCGTGAACATGATCCGAGTAAGAACATGGTGGGGTTATGATTGACGTAAGTAAGTGTTCAGGATCTCATAGAGATCATACTTGATTCGATCATTCATCATAGGCCACTCATATTTATTTTCATGTTGCGTAAGGTAGCCACCATAAATTATTAGTGTTACTGCAAACTAAACACTTACCACATCCCAACCTTTAAGCTTGAATAGTCTCGGTACCCAGGCACATGATAGCTGAGTCCTGTGTGGCTCACAGTTTACTACAACACTCCAGGTACAGGTTCACATGAGTTCATGCAGGACGATCTTACCCAGCTCCAATGAGAATATGATGAGGAAAGAGGCAGGATGTACGTGACGTATCCGGATGAGTAGAGGACCTGGTCATGATCTTTGGGATAGCTTGATAGTATCATTTGCAACTGTTTTATCATTTGATTTCGTCCATAGTCGGACCGTGTTTTCAAATTGATGATATGAATTTGAGTGACATTGTGAGTTAGCATGTGGCGAGTGTAATCCAATCTTGTATACTCATCTCTTTTAGTACTGTATGTTGTGATGATACTATTCTTGCTAACAGCAAGATGCGCATCTATCCCTTGTGAGGCCTCGTGCCTTAAAAATGGATAGGCGCGCATCTTGGGCGTGACATGGTGCTGGTGCTGCTGCTACTAAGGAGGAAGAGGAGGAACCTGCTGCATAGGCCCCTCATAAGAAGAAGGCCAAGAAACTTTTAGCTGATGCTATGCCCAATCTAGGAACCTCCAAGAGCACCAAGGCAACTTCAAAGAAAGCTGCTGCACAGAATTCTAGGAGGACTACCATAGACATACCTATTGCTGAGAAAAACAAGCAATCCACTTTCAGAGAAGCAGATGATGATGTGGATGCTATGACTGTCTGATGAAGCTTAGACCTCACCTTCCTGTTCATGATGCCATCCACCTAGTAGCTGAGGATATGAAGAAGAGGAAGGATTCAGGGTTGAGGGCATGGAGAGCTATTGATCCATATGCCTAGAGGAGATAGACTGATGTGGACTACGGGTTTTACACCAAAGAGCAGCAAGTCTTCTATGAGACAGTTTTGCTAGACAAGAGCCCTATTGTCAGTGACATGAGATATGTTGACTAGCAGTACATCAAGGACAATGCGGATTACTTTCCTTGTGTCCAAGACAACTTCCACTGCATTGGACTCGACAAATTTGTTGGGAAGGAGTTCACTCCTTGGAACGATGACATGATCATGCAGTTCTATTCCACTGCTCACTTTTATGGGGATGGCAGGATTGTCTGGATGATTGAAGGAGAAAGATATGAGTCTTTTGTTGATGAGTGGGCTAGCAAATTAGGAGTCCCAAAGGTTTAGGATGGATATTTGGATGTCTACACAGAATCCAAGGAGAGCCACAATGCCATGAAGGATATGTATAATCCTATCCCTACAAATAAAGTGCAATCTCTCAAGCTTGGTTCTATCTACTTTCTCTAGTCAGGCCTCTATACCATCAACACTATCCTGAGGCATACCTTGATGCCCAAGTCTGGAGATGAGAAGATGATTCGTGGATACTTCATCAACATGCTCATCCATCTTCATCGTCACACCAGGATTCGAGTGTTGGATTTGATAGTAGAGACTGTGAAGAAGGTTGCTGCTAATCAGAAGAACTTATGCTGCTACGCACCCAATATCCAGATGCTTATCAATTCTAAGCCTGATAAGCACAACTTTGCTCTGGACAGTCCCCATTTTCCACTTCAAACGTACTTTGAGGACAACGTTGTGGTGATGGACCCACACCATCCCACATCAGTTGTAGCTCAGGCACATGCAGAGCCTGAAGCAGAGTCAGCTCGAGCCACTAGTGCTCAGGTTCCCAGGTGTAGGAATGAGCAGATGGATCTTTTGATCATCACTGTCTGGGAGATGAAGTAGGACATCAAGACAATCATGGATACTTAGGAGAGCCTTGCAAACATCATTGATTATAGAGTAAAAACTCTAAATGACAAGGTTGATGGGCTGACTAAGACTATCAATGAGCTTAAGAAGGAGGTTGATGAAGCCCCAATCCATCACACCTCTTCAGAGTCCGAGTCTTCTGATGATGAGTAGGATAGTGCACCTATTAGGACGATTGCCCAGTTCACGACTAAGGCCAGGACTCCTACGGTACCAGCTCGAGAGACGAGGCCTTCATCTTAAGCTCTAGCCATAGTATCTTCAACCCATCAGCTCCAGTGCCTCCAGTATCTACTCCAGCTCCATCCAGGACTTCAGGAGAAGTCTTCGCTGACGCAGTTCTCTTGACTCCACCATCGACAACCGGAGGAGATCAGCAGTATCTCTTTGAACTTTTTGGTAACTTGTTGCCAAAGGGGGAGAAGCTGTATATAGATCTTAGGCTTTGAGTGAGAGAGAATCTGTTTTTATCTACTTGTTTTACAAAACATTTGGTTCTTTTTGCTTGACGTGAGATACTTTTGTGTTTGTGTGTGATCATACGATGTTACGTGTGTTGCTACTATTTCCTATCCTTTGATGTTTATGTGATGATCACTCACTTTTCTTGTTTTGTTGTGCTATGTTGTTAACTCTTATTACTCTCGCACACCAAGAAGTTGTATGTGACATGGAAGAAGTGACTCATGCACCTAATCGATTGTGCATTTGCATTCAAACGCAAATTTAAAGTAATGCACAAATTTAGGGGGATCTCTCGGTTATCACATACTTCTCAAAGCGACGATAATATTCATTGATTATATCATATATCGAAGCTTTGATCTATATATTGTCATCAATTACCAAAAAGGGAGAGATTCAAAGAACAATTGCCCCCTTGGTGGTTTTGGTAATTAATAACAACATATATGTCATTGAACTAATGTTTCAACTAAGTATGTTTCAGGAAAATTTCAATGATGGGTTGGGAATGGGATTGTGGAATACCCCAAGATGCAAGGAATAGCATTGGCCAAGCTTAAAACAAAGGACTCTAGATTTTGCATTTGTGAGAAATCACTTTGAGTCCATAAGAAAGCCAATACTATTAAAAGAGGGTAAGGTTTTGTTAGTGAACAAAATGCTCATCCGTGCACAAGTGTTAGTCACCACATACACCCACAAGATCTTCCACAAAAGTATGTCCAAAGCCAAATACTCAAAATTGGTGCAACCAACATTCTACACTCGGTGCCACCGATTCCAAACCCTAGACAAACTCAGCCAAACCCTAGATTTTCGGTACAACCGATATTGCATTCGGTGCCACTAAGTTAGGCTGCCAACTTTCTGTTACACAAGTTCATAGTTTCTGTCCCACCGAGATTGGTGGATTAGCGTCATCGAGACTGGACATTCTGACCGTTGGTCACCTTATCGGTGCAATCGAGATTCCTATATCAGTCTCACCGAGATTCAAAAGTTGCTAACTTTAAGTCACTTTGGTACAACCGAGATTCACACATCGGTTCCACCGAGTCTGACTTATTGTGTGTAACGGTTGGATTTTTGGAGATGCCTATATATACCCCTCCACCACCACTCTCTCGCGAGAGAAGCACTCAGAACTTTTCTCCACTCATACCTACTGATTCTGAGAGAGAGCCACCTACTCATGTGTTGAGATCATGACACTCCATTCCTACCATATGAAGCTTGATCTCTAGCCTCCCCAACTTGCTTTCCACCCAATCAATCTTTCTACCAAGCCAAATCTATGAGAGAGTGATTGTGTGTTGAGGAGTCTATCATCTTGAAGCACAACAACAAGGAGTTCATCGCATTACCGAGCCTATTACCTTTTGGAGGGTGGTGCCTCCTAGATTGGTTAGGTGTCGCTTAGGAGCCTCCTACTTCGTGTTGTTGAGTGAGCCAAGAACTTTGTAAGGGCAAGGAGATTGCCTACTTTGTGAAGATCTACCTTGAGTAAGGATAGTCCTCCGTGGACGTAGGCCGTCATGGTATAGTCAAGGTTGCTTCTTTGTGGAACCCTCCGTGGGTAGAGCCCTCTGTGGACTCTCGGGACCGTTACCCTCTGTGGGTTGAAGACACCATTAACATGGATGTATGATAGCACCACCTATCGGAACCACGGGAAAAATCATCGTGTCACCAATTGTGTTTGATCTTCTTACCCTCTCTTTATTTACATGCTTGTCTTTATTTTCCGCTGGTATACTCTTAGACATGCATGTGTAGGGTGTACATGACACAATATGAATAATAAAATCTTCCAAGAATTAAAATTCGGAAAAAGTAGATTTTTATTTGGTTACGTAGTCTAATCACCCCCTCTAGCACTACTTTCGATCCAACACATGGTGAATATAGTTTTAACTTGGAAATTTCCAACGCTCTGTGTCGGCAGGGCCCGACCCTGCTCATACCTCAGCCGTTGTTGGGCCGTCCAGATTAGCAAGGACGGTTCCAAGGGGTGATGGCAAGATGTCCTGTGAGGCTCCTGAGTCGCGATGCCCGGGAGACCCCCTTTACATACGAGCTCAAGCGTCCTCCTAACTTGGAATTTTTGAACACCTTGCGCTCTGTGTCGGCAAGGACCGGCCCCGCGCATACCTCAGCTGCCGTCGAGCCTTCCGGATCACCAAGGACGGTTCCAAGGGGTGAGGGGCTACATGGCCAATAAGGCTCCTCAGTCGTGATGCTGAGGATTTCCCCTTGACGTATGAGCTCCAGCGTCCTGCTTCAGGGTTTTTAGCGCGTTGAGCTCTGCGTTGGTAGGGCCCGGCCCCGCACATACCTCAGCCGCCGCTAGGCCGTCCGGATAACCAAGGACGGTTCCAAGGGGTGAGGGGCTACGTGGCCAGTGAGGCTCCTGAGTCGCGATGCTTAGGAGTCCCGCTTGACGTACGAGCGACTCCCATACCGTTCCTCGCCAGCTTTTCATAAGAGGGGTGCGTGAAGACCATGTTTGGCAGACCTAGGAAGGTGGCGTGTACCAGGTCCGTCCCAGTAGTAGCCCCCATGCACCCCCCTCATGTGAACATCCCAGGGAATGCAGTTAAACGGGGCCGCAAGGAGCTTTCCTAAGGTTGGATGCAACCGTTGGGGCACCCTTAGTTGTTTTTCCCCAACACAGGGTGTAGGGCTTCCACATTGCATGAGCATAGTCATTGGTGGGCCAAGTTGTCTGCTAGCATAGAGTTGTGGCTTCCATATTGCATGGGCATAGCCATTGGTGGGTAGTGTTGTCCGCTAGCATGGAGCTATGGCTTCCACATTGCATGGGCATAGAAATTGGTGGGCAGTGTTGACTTGTCCGCCAACGCGAAGCTATGGCTTCCACATTGCGTGGGCATAGCCATTGGTGGGCAGTGTTGACTTGTCCGCCAGCACGGAGCTGTGGCTTCCACATTGCGTGGGAAGGAACCCATCCACGTACTCGGGGGGCTCCGGGCGTGTACAACCCATTGAGGTCGTATGTGTGCCGGGAACGATAGAACTGGGAGGAGTATCTAGGAGCTCACGAGGGCGCTTTGGCCTTGCAAGGTCCCTACCTCAAAGGTGGTTTGCGCCCGGGTCTTCTTAAAGATAGCACCGCCCGAGATCCTACAAATTTAATAGCAGCCTGCACCGAGTGTCCTCCCTAGGGCCATTGCACGAGACGGCCAAGCACCAGTGACCCCAGGAGATGACGTGACGGGGTTGGCCCGCTAGACAGAGCTCAGCCACTGGATTTATCAACGTTGCAGGGACGAACCCGAGCATAGATGTCGTGCCCGGTCATCTCACGAGGCAGCCGAAGGTACGATCACTTAGGAGTGATGACATTCACGCTAGCAAGGAGCCACAAAAGCAAGGGGAAACGTTAGGAAACAGATTACATGCATGAAAAACTACTGAAATATGGGTAAACACTGCGACGGTAGGTGTACGCCCTGATCGCCTAAAAATAATGCGGCGCGGCGGGCACCCTTAAACGATAGGGGCCAAAAAGTTACCTGGCACAGACCAAAAAAAAGTCACCTGGCGTCCATGCCGGTGAAGAGTCAAAGGATTTCTGACTCCGTTGCTGGGGAGATCTATATCAAGCCTAACAAGTACCCATCACAAACTTCTCTCTTGCATTTACATTATTTTCGTTCCGCCTCTCGTTTTCCTCTCCCCCACTTCACCAATTTGCCATTCATTTGCCTTTTTCTCGCCGGATCTCTTTTTGTTTGCTTGTGTTGCCATGTGCCTTCTATTTGCTTGCATCTTCGCGTGCTAAAAATCTACTGATGTGGATCCTCATCCACTTGCTAATCTTTTCAAATGTCCGAATTATGATGAACCAATTGCTAGTGAGTTGAGTGCACTTGATTATCTCAATGAAGTTTTGTTTGAAAATCACTAATCTGAAAATTTTGATGAATTGTTGAAAGAAGAAAATTATAAGATGATTCATGATAGTTCCTTGATTGAAAAGCATGATTGCAATGTTGCTATTATGAATTCTCTAAATATCCATGATGCTAATGATATGCAAAGCCATAAGCTTGGGGATGCTATGTTTCATGAAGATGATATTTTTTGTTCCCCAACTTTTGATGGGAAAATTCATTATGAAGATTTGCATGCTTGTGCATCATGAAAAGAATGATTTATGCGATAGTTATATTGTTGAATTCCTTCATGATGCTACTGAAATTTATTATGGGTGAGGAACATATGCTTGTAGGAATTGCAATAATATCAAGTTTCCTCTCTATGTGTTCAAAGTTTTGAAGTTATGCTTGATTTGCCTTCCTATGCTAGTTGATTCTTGTTCCCATAAATTGTTTGCTCACAAAATCCCTATGCATAGGAAGTGGGTTAGAATTAAATGTGCTTGTGATGAGATTCATGATGCTTTCTTGCATATTTCAATTACTACTTTTTATGTGAGCGTCATTGAAATCATTCTGCATAGCTAGGGGCGTTAAACAATAGAGGTATTTGGGAGGCAACTGTCATAGCCCTAGAATTTGCTTGAAATTGTTTGCATCAACATCAGCATGTGCATCATGTCCTCATGTTTAAATTCAACTGAATTTGACATGGAGATGCCAAACCCTAGCACCTCATTGAATAAACAAAATCCCAAACGATTGAATTTTTCAATGATTCAAAATGCTCTCTAAAATGTTCCCCCTCTGATAAATGTTGGCAACAACATACCAGGGGTGAACTATATTTTCACAAACATTTTGGAAAATTTAATGAATCAGCAAAGTTCTAAAAAATGACCAATAAAGCACTATAAATATTTTAGTTAATTCAAAAATTCTGGAAATTATTGTGGGGACTAGAAATAATATGTATAAACCCCAAAAATTATGTCACGATTTTTAACTTTAGTGGTTTTGCCCAAACATTATGAAACAGATTGCATAAATAGAAAAAAAAAGCAGAGGGGAGAAGGACTTACCTGGCCGGCCCAGTTGGTGGCCCAGCCCACCAACCCCCCTTGCCAGTGTGGCCGCGGCGCGCCGGCAAGCGCACGGCCACGTCCTGCCTGCCTGCTCGCCGTGGACGTCGCTTAGAGCCCCACGCGGACCCGTGGAACCGTCCCGCTCTCTCTTGCCATCTTTTCCCCTCTCCCTGCTCTCTTCCTTGTCTCCCTCTCGCTTCTTCCCTGCCGAGAGCCGCCATGGCCGACCGCCGCTCGCAGCTGCTGTTGCCCCCTCTCGCTTCGAGCTGGCCAAGAGCCCCACAGCGTCGCCCAGCTCCACCTCTCCGATGGATTCGACCTCGGACAAACTTCCTTCTTGCCAGCGTCGCCGTTTCCATCGCCAGACGCTGAAGATCGCCGGCGACCCTGCACTCGCCTCGCCACCCCTCTGAGCCCGCCCTCGACGCCATTGAGCCCCCTGTGAGCTCCCTTTGCTTCTCCCCGTAGCCGCACTGCCTTGCTCGACCCCTAGCCACCAACCCCACTGTTGCCGAGCTCCAGCCGCCGCCAAAGTCGCCGATGCCGCCAACTCCGACCACACCGCGTCCTCCTGTTGTCGCAAAAGGATGCGCGCGAACCCTAGCTATCCATAGGTGCCTTCTGCCGCCCAAATGGTCGCCGGAGGAGGATTTCCGGCGACCCCCGCCATGTCTGATGTCGCCGACATTGAGCCGCCGGTGGTTTTGACCCGACCAACCAGGTGTTGACCCTCGGTGGCAGACAGGTGGGACCAGCCTTGCTTAATTCGTTAGATAAAAAAATAAAAACTAATCTGCTTAATTAATCTAATTAGCCACTGACAAGTGGGCCCAGGGCCCGGTTAATTAGCTGGGTCACTAACCAGTGGGTCCCGCTGGTCAGGATTGACCCTTGGCAGCCCTGTTGACCTGCTGATGTCATCTTGACATCAGGCTGACACAGTAATCAGGTTTTTATAATAGAAATAATTCAGGAAATTCCAGAAAATGTCTAAAACTTCTAAAAATCATAGACTAGTTATGTCTTTCGTTTCCAGTGTGATAATTCTGGCCATCATTATCAAAAGCATGCTGTGATGCTATTTAGTAAATAGGTATTCTGTCTCTGGGTTCTTGAACCCAAGGATCATTCTGCTCATTCCCGTTGATATTATTTGCTTGTTCCTTTAGGATATTAGTAACCTTCTTATAGTCATCAAGGTTTGTGGTATATCATTCTTCCAATACCATGAATCATTTATGGTAGAAGTTCTTTGTGAACATAATATCACAACAAGAGTGCTCATGATGAGTCCTCCATTTCATAGTTGTGAGTCTGCCAATTCTTTCATTTCTGCATGGATTTTCTGGAAGAGACATGTTGAACTCCGTTTGATATATTCAATCCATGCATCTACAACGCAGGAAAAATCAGGTGCTCTTGAGTTGCCCTCCTTCAATTGTATTTTGACCTTTATCTATCAATTGATAGTCAAGAGTATGTCATGCATTGTGTTATCGATGTCGACTATTCTTGTGGTCTGTCAAGTCATTATATTCTAGAATGACTAGGAGAAGCAAACTCCCGTACCTCATCCATTTCTAGGATTCAGTCAAAGCAGTTGTATTCCGCAGACCAAAATGCCAATCTAGCTTTTGCTCTGTTCTACCTTGAGGTATTACCCTCTTCATGTCAGGAATATCATGAGAACTGCACTCCCTCTTATGAAATCTTGATGTAGTGATACTTCTCTCCATCATCATTCATTCCTCGGTCTCTATGCTGTCTGTGACCAGAACACCAACGAGTGAATCGTGATGTGTGAAATCAATACTCCTGGCAACTTTGTTGCTTGGTAGTTAATGGACAATAATCTCACTCTTGGTGTGATGATCATTGAATTGTCATACTAAGAATGATCGTGCTACCTAGTCCATTTTCCATTGTGCACTTTTAGGTCAATGAGTAGGATTGTGTCAATCCTTCGCTGTGTTGATCATATCGTCTTGCCTTGAAAAGCAAGATTGCTCTCGAGCTTGATAACATACCGGTGGATCGTGGTTTTCCGAATGTCTTCTCGGAAATATTACCAAGGTGTTCCTTGACCGTTATGTTAAGTTCGTGATCAAGATGGTTTTCCTATAAACCACCTTTCTCCAAGAATCTATGTTGGACGCCCCTGAACTAGTTGGTTAAGCTAAACAACAACTTGGAGAGTTGGAAGATAAAAGCTTCGCCTGAATTAGTTCATTCCAGGGGGATGTCTTTGTTGTGGATGTGTGTGTCGAAGAAAGGTGATATTTCACCGAGTGATCCTCGTGGTCAATTGTTGCATCTATCGTCTTATCCAATCTTTGATTTGAGTGTGGGTTATCATCAAATCAAAATCAGAACCAAAGATCTTCCTGATATTTTTTTTACTCGTGGATGAATCCTCGAGCATGCACCATTATATCCTTTGGTCTGACCAATGCTATCACCTTGTTATCATAGTTGAGGAATTCCATCCATTTGGATACCGCGATGAATTGTTGTTGGGCCCATTGACAATATTTTAATCTGTACCATGATTCATGATGAACATTGAGCTAGTGTTGGAAACTTTGTAGGTAATATCTTTGTGTTCCGTACATGAAGCATATGCATGGTGTAAGAAGTGACTTACTCTTAGTTCATATGCATATGGTGCAAGTTGCCGCCATGAACTTGAGAAAGGTCGTTTTGTTTTCTTTGGAATCATCCCAAGTCAATCATGCACGTGCAAAGTATTCTATGGTTTGGTAGACTGATCATCTCCATTCCACATGCAATCCCTAGCACACCAAGCCACTAATTGATTTGTTTGAGGAAAAGAAGCTAAGTGTTACTCCTGAAGGGCCCTAACGGACGTGCACAATACTTCGCTACCTCCAGTGATTGCTCCATCCATAAGTCGGTAGTGTTTTGTTGTAAGCTCTTCATATGACCACAATTGTCTTGGACACCATGTTCATGTGGGTCTTGCAAACCAACTCATATTTTGGAGTTGGATTCCGTAGTTCATTTCCCGAGAATCTCGCAACATCATCTCGTCGATTTGTGTTGCAAAACCTTCCTTTCCAGACATGCTGAGTCTGGAATATCCCGACACCAATCAGGAAGATATAATGGTTGGGACGTTTCCCCAAGAACTATAACAATGGTCTCTCTATAACCCGTCAAAGGGATGTTGTGGCTAACATACCTATCCGAAAGACCTACTATTATATTATCTTGTTTCAGCAACCTTAGCCACTTCCCCATGAGGTTTTCACATGACTTATTCAGAAGTTATTTCTCATGGACCCTTTGAGAGCCTGAAGTCCAACCTTTACTTGATGTTCTAGATAGCAAACGTGACCTACGTTTGAGGTTACACTAGTAGACCATGGAGAACATTAGAAGCAGAGTGCTAAATGTCTCTCAGTCGATCGTCTCGATTTTGCTCCCTTGGCATAGCTAAGGTGAAATTTGAGAAAGTGTTGTCTTCCTGTGCATCTGCATCCTCCATCATTATTCATCATGGTAGTATGAGGTGTTGCCAGGATTGTTAGCACGGATGTTGGTAAAAACCCTGATGAATATGGAAATGCTCAAGTTCTTGAGAGCACGCTCAGACACTGGGTTATACTCTCGATATTAATTGGAATGTGCCTTCCATTGTCGAGTTGTTTTATAACTCCAATTTCCATTTTTATCTGAGTATGCCATTATTTTGAATTCCTTCAAATGATTGTTGTGAATTGCCTTAGGCTGGTATGAAGAGTTTCAATGATCTCGATATCAAAAGTAATTCTTTTTGTCACTTAAGGGATAATCATACGAGTCACCTCCCCTAAGGTTCCCTGTAATGGTATTATGGCAATTAACTCCTCGCTACTTTGAAACCTCATCACCATCTGTTTTAACATGGAATTGCTGCCTACCAATTGAACCTCTGTCATCTATCTCACTCCATCGATCAATGCGTGTTTTGTGTTCTAGCTCGAGAGATATTATCATGTCTCATTCTATGAGTTGGTCATGAGATGCTCGATCTCCAAGAAGATCGAATCTTGTAGAGATTTCTTATTCCATTTTGTCATCGTGTTGGATGAAGACCTTGAAAGCAAAGACGCCAATGTCAAGATGATGAAATGAAGCAACATCTTCAAGAAGGCAACTAGATCATGAAGGTTGTGTTAGTATTGTGTTCCCATCTGTCCTCTTACCCTACGTTTGAATCTTGGATGAGATTCTTGTTTAGTGGGGGTGAGTTGTCATAGCCCTAGAATTTTCGTGAAATTGTTTGCATCAACATTAGCATGTGCATCATGTCATCATGTTTAAATTCAACTGAATTTGAATTGGGGATGCCAAACCCTAGCACCTCATTGAATAAACAAAATCCCAAACAATTGAATTTTTCAATGATTCAAAATGCTCTCTAAAAATGTTCCCCCTCTTTGATAAATGTTGGCAACAACATACCAGGGGTGAACTATATTTTCACAAACATTTTGGAAAATTTAATAAATCAGCAAAGTTGTGAAAAATGACCAATAAAGCACTAAAATATTTTAGTTATTTCAAAAATTCTGGAAATTATTCGGGGGACTGGAAATAATATGTGTAAACCCCAAAAATCATGTTAGGATTTTTAACTTTAGCGGTTTTGCCCAAACGTTATGAAACAGATTGCATAAATAGAAAAAAAAGCAGAGGGGAGAAGGACTTACCTGGCCAGCCCAGTTGGTGGACCAGCCCACCAACGCCCCTTGCCAGTCGTCCCCCACCTCTCACCAGAAGGATAGGGGAGTGTGGCCGTGGTGCGCCGGCATGCACACGGCCACGTCCTGCCTTCCTTCTCGCCGTGGACGGCGCTTAGAGCCACACGCGGACCCGTGGACCCATCCTACTCTCTCTCGCCCTCTTTTCCCCTCTCCATGCTCTCGTCCTCATCTCCCTCTCGCTTCTTCCCTGTCGAGAGCCGCCATAGCTGACCGCCGCTCGCAGCTGCTGTCGCCCCCTCTCCCTCCGAGCTGGCCAAGAGCCCCGTAGCGTCGCCCAGCTCCTCCTTGCTAATGGATTCAACCTCGAACGGCCTCCATCCTCGCTAGCGTTGCTGTTTCCATCGCCCGACACCAAAGATCACCGGCGACCCAGTTCTCGCCTTGCCGACCCTCCGAGCCCGCCCTCGACGCCATCGAGCCCCCTGTGACCTCCCTTTACTTCTCCCCGTAACCGTGCTGCCCTGCTCGACCCCTAGGCGCCAACCCCGCCGTTGCCGAGCTCCAGCCGCCGCCAAAGTCGCCGCTGCGGCCAGCTCCGACCACCCCGCATCCTCCATTGCCGCAAACAGATGCGCGCAAACCCCAGCTACCCGCAGGTGCTTTCCGCCGCCCAAACGGTCGCCAGAGGAGGATTTCCGGCGACCCCTGCCGTGTCTGTTATCGCCGGCGTTGAGCCGTCGGTGGCTTTGACCCGACCAACCCGGGGTTAACCCTGGGTGGCACACAGGTGGGCCGGTCCTGTTTAATTTGTTAGATAAAAGAATAATAACTAATCTACTTAATTAATCTAATTAGACACTAACAAGTGGGCCCAGGGCCTGGTTAATTAGCTGGGTCACTCACTAGTGGGTCCCACTGGTCAGGATTGACCGTGGGCGGCCCTGTTGACCTGCTGACGTCATCAGGACATCAGGCTGACGCAGTAATCAGTTTTTTATCATAGAAATAATTCAGGAAATACCAAAAAATGTCTAAAACTGCTAAAAATCATAGAAAATAATCTGTAAATCAGATCAAAGTAATTTATATATGAAAAATGATCACAAAAATCCAAAGAATCTGTTTATGCCATGATCATGCAGTTTGAGCAAGTTAACATCACCAAGTAGGACATTTTATGGTTAGGTCAATATATGGAATATCATTTGAAGTTAGAATTCAAACTTGTTTGAATTCCACTTCAACCAACTTGGCTAACTACTCCTCTAGATTAATTTAATACCTTAACTTGTCATATCATGCATCATGATTGTGCATTGCATAAATTGAATGTTGTTCCTTTATGTTTGCCGGTGGTTGTTCCATCTCGGTAGACGCTGGTTCTGACGATGTGAATGTTTACACTAATGAAGAGAAGTAATATCTTCAGATCTGTCAGGCAAGCAAACCCCCCCCCCCTTGAGCATACTGATATGAACCCACTCTCTCGCTCCTACTCTCTTTTACTGCATTAGGATATTGGCGATTCAACTGTTACATGTTCTCGTTAGTTGAACCCCTTCCTTTGCATGACCTGTCTTTGCCATAGTAAATAGTTGAAACCACTTAGTATGAGCAGCAACTGCTTGAGCCATTGTTGTGCTTACTCATCCATGCCTGCTTACTTACTGTGCCTGCTATGCTTAGAGTTGTGTCGTGTCGGGTCTGATCCATCCAGGTGATGAATCGGAATGGCAGTGTTCATGTCCTACTGTGTGAGAGCTAAGTGTGTGAACACGATTTGGTAAAGGTAGCGATGAGAGGTCATGTAGGATTACATGACGGGTTGTCTCAATGGGACCGATCTTAAGAACTGAGTTCTGTGTTTGTGATCCAAGATAGTTACTACCACACATTGGGCTCCGGTAACTCGACCCCTCTCGGCTTATTATTCGCCTAGTCCTGTGTCCAGGAGTCATAACTAGTTTTGGTATTTGTAGGAAAAGTGATGGCGGCCATGCATAGCGCTGCTCGATAGGGTGGGCTGTGATGCGGTAGATGCACAGTGGCATGGTGTACCAAGTGGCACCCGAACAGTGGGCTTGGGAACCCTACGCACATCGTTTGAGGCCGTAGCAGAAACTTTGGTCGGACTTCCGTGCAGGTTTCGTCTCAAATAGGCGATAAACCTGGACTAGGGTCTTGTGTGGTTGATGGTCGTGGCCGATGTCCACGCCAGTGCTTCTGCTTGAAGGTTGCCGAGATGCATGAAGTGCATATGGTGATAAGTGGCGAGAGCATGTGTGAAGAAGTATAGACCTACAGGGTGAAATAATCTGTTCGAATAGCTGTGTCCTCGGATATGGACTACTTGGAGAACTTATGTGGTTCATAGATAAGTGAAATGGATACTTCTAAAATACGCCAGATAAGTGTGAGTGCTATGGATAGTCTTCTCGTAGGGAGACGAGAGTGGATCCATAGTGGTGTATTGTTTGGTGAATATGTGGACTCGTGTGTGCTATCCCACCTCAAAGAAAGAACTTGTAGACGTAGTATAGGTTAGCCAACAGTCAAAGATGGCTTTTTGTAATAAACTCCACAACCCCCTTCATTGATAGTGATGCATGTGTAGTTAGTTCTGATGTATGTCTTGCTGAGTACCCTTGTACTCACGTTTTCTTAAATTAGGTTTATGCATAGGAGACATCAGTCTCATTAGTGGTATTTTTGACATGAAGTTCGATGTTGACCGGATTAGCTTGGGAATCCTAGACAGGGGTCTGGTTCCTTTGGTAGGGTCGTTGTAGCTTTTCAGGCTTCACTAGCCACTTCTGTAGATGTATGTACACGGACATCTTTAAACTTCCGCTTGATTGATTGAATGCTCTGAATGTTAGGTCTTGTGGCCCCTGTTTGTAACATCTTATTGTATTGGCTCTTTCGAGCCTTCTACATAAATGTTGTAATGTTGTATGGTTATGTTGTGATGCCATAGTTGTATCTATGCATATCGAGCATGTCGTGCGTACGTGTGACGTGCAACGGTATGTATGGGATCTGACACCTAGTTGTGTGCCTTTAGTAGTACTCTTTATGGGGAAATGCCTCTTTGTGCTTCCACCGAGCCTTTGTAGCTTGCTGCTGCTCTGGACACATTGATTGACCGGCATGTATCCTTCTTTGCTGTTGTGTCTGTCCCTTCGGGGAAATGTCTCGCAGTGTAATGGAGTCCCTGTAGCCTACTACGACTCGTTTACGTGCAGTGATGACATTAATGTCCCACGGTGTAATGGAGTCCTTTTAGCTTGCTATGACTCGTCTACACACGCTAGAGATCGACACCTGCATTATTGGGTTACGTATGCCTGTCCCTATACACATGTGCCACTTGGGTTCTCCGACTAGTCATGTCGGCCTGGGTTCTTTGACATTTGAATGCTAGTGGCACATTCACATACGTGAGTCAAAATACGCAAATGGTCCCGGCCCAGGTAAGGTGGCAGCCATGGAGATAACCATGCGTTAGACCGCAAACTGATGTGATGTGTTACAGGCTGGATTCTTGTGGCTTAGGACCGGGGTCCCGACAGGAACCCAATTTCATTTTTATGTTCTGTTTTTTTGCTTCTGTTTTTTGAGCGTTTCACACATTATTACCTCTATAGTAATTGTGTTTTGGTGTTTTAATTAGTTTTTGAGCCAACTAAGACCTTTGGGATGGTCTATGATGATTGTTGATTTGATCTTGCCGAAAAACAGAAACTTCTGCGGCCAGTCAAGGAATTTTATAAATTTATTAGAGCAGGTAATGAGTCTGAAATTTATACACAAGATTGGTATACAAATTTCCCTGATTTTAATAATTTTCAGAATTTTTGGAGTTACATAAGTATTCGAAGTTTACAGATTTCTACAGACTGTTCAGTTTTTGATAGATTATGCTTTCTTTATGTTGTTTGTTTATTTTGATGTGTTTATGGGTTGTATCGAGGGGTATGAACCATGGAGAAGTTAGAATACAATACATATTAAAAAAATATAAAAAAATAATGAGTTCACAACAGTACTATAGTATCCCAAAGTTCCATTTTGGAATGTTATGAAATATAGCTATGCATCACCATCACATTGTTTGAATGAAATGAAATGTTGAAGTTCTTTTGGATTTCTAAAAGGCCACTTTCATTTTTCTATTTACTTGTTTCTCCTACTTGAAAACCATTGGAAATATTCATAAAAAGAGAGTAGTAACATGACACTCCACACCAGGGGCATCTTTGTGAAATATTAGTACAATAAAACAAGCGGGTTATTTGAAAATTTATTGCAAAAGAATTTAAAATCAATTTAGGCATTTTTTGAAAATAATTTTTTTAAAGTATTCATTATGGCCGTGGAAAAATGTTCATTAAATATCATTTATTCCCCTGATCAATTTGATATATATATCTTCAATTGTTGGAAATGTTTTGGATGCCTTAATGAGATTTCATTTCTGTGGAAAATAGAAAAGGAAACGAAATTAACGTTTTAATAAAGAACCGGCCGGTCCACCTGCCTAAACTCTCTCCCAAAATCACTCTGAACAGGCCACCGATGCGCACCCGCTCTCTTCTCTCTCACAGACACGCGGACCCCACCGACCGACCGCGGGATCACCGCGCTCATCTTCCTCCCCGCGCCCCCACTTCGCCGGAGATCCATCCCGAGCCGGATCTCGCTCCCCTTTCCATTTATCGACCCCGCGCCGCACCTATAAGAAGCCCTGCCCTCGCCGCACTCCATTCCACCCCCGAACGCCCCTGCCCTCACCAGAATACCACCACACCACCTCGCCGGAGTTCGATTCTCAACCGAGGCCACCGGAGCTCGTGGTCGTCGCCCATATCGCCCCCAGCCCCAACCGACGCCACCAATCGTCGTTGGAGCTTCGGTGCCGTCGCCTGGACTCTTCGGATGCCACCCTCGACCACCACGCCGCCGTCCCCGACCACCTCCGATGTTCGGCCGTCGTCGACATCGCCAGAGCCCCGACCTCCTCCTCTGTAAGCCCCACCCCTCCGTAGCCGTTGGATCTGGATCAACGATCCAGATTAGAAGTTTTAAATGTCGAAACTTTTTCTTCTAGCGTTCGGTCGTCTGCCCGCAAACACCCATGCGCGTATGGCTTCGGCCAATCATGGTCCGCCACGTCGCCCCTAACCGTTAGATAGATATTTTTTTCTGTTTTTGTTTTAGAAAACAGAATGTGTTCTGATTTTATTTTTGATATATCTTTTAAAATATTTAGAGTTTTTGATTGATTCTTTTTGCAACATGTCACAAATTACATGTAGTTTCTGTCTGTAGGCTTACATTTCAAATTAGATTAGGGTTTTTAGTAAAAACAGATTATGTTTAGTTTATTTGAATTGTTTTATTTTAGTTTACTTTGATTTTGTTTTAGTTTAACTTTTCAATTTAGTTTCTTTAGTTACTGTTGTTCAACATTAGGAGAATTATTTTCTGATAATAAAAATATTTTATTTTGTTATGTGCTCTATTTTAAATAGGTAAATTTTCTTTTCACCATTACTATTGTTTAGAAAAATGTTTTGTAGTAATCCTTTTTGCACAATTTTTTTATAATAAAATACTTCCCGTTTTCTATAAAAGTTTTGTATTTACTTTTCTGTTATCTATTGGTGAATTGCTGAAAACCAATTTGTCTTATTATGTCTTAGTAGAAATTTTGCCATCAAAACTTTTAGAGTCTTCTACTTTGTGTTGATTTCTTTCTTTTGATTATGCTAGTGATTGTGGTAGTATCTTTTTGTTTACCTTGCTATTGTGTGAATTGCATGGTGTTTATGCTTATTGTGTACTTTGTTTGATTGGTTAGATCATCCGGAGTGCGAGGCTTTTTATCTAGAGTCACTTGAGTGCGAGGATCGTTAGCAAGGCAAGTCACTTTGATCATATTTAACCATGTTTTATTGCATTAGTTCTACCATCTCCCCAATTGCATGCAAAGTAGGTAATTGGAAACTTGGTTACTTGATGTAGTGACATGTGGTAGGCTTCCCCCTCACCCTTTGACACTTTGGCCCCGGGAAACATTGATTTAAATTTTGCTATGCTATTAGTAGACGGGGTTGGTTGAGTGTCTCATGAGAGTTGTGAGATAATAATTACAATACCTACTTGATGATCAAGACTTCAAGACTCCGAGTTTTCAACATACCTCTGAGTGGACGATGGTTGAACGACGCCCTGGAGAAGCCAGTGGTTAGCCTAGGTGTTGCTGGAGAAGTGTCAGTATTCACGCGGAAAGGTCCACCCAGCCACAAAGAGATGGACGGATACTTCAAGACCCAAGGCTTCCCTACACAGCCACAAGCCATTATGGGCTCTGGCTTGGTTGGATATCATGGTGACCCTAGACAGGCGGTGCTACGAGATGTAGAAGAATGGTAGGAAAGGATGGGCACTGACAGAGTCTCAGGGAAACCCTTTAGAAGACCATGTTTTGGTCATCCGTTTCTCAAACACCCTGAAGTGCGAGAAATTCCACGGAGGCGATCAAATCTTGTGGGGAACGTGTGCAAAGCTCTGCAGAGTACCCAAACCTAATCGATTAGCCGTGTCCACGGTCATGGACAACTTGAGCCAAAGGAACTGAAACTATCTGGAATTCTCAACACAAAGTATTATATTTCTGTGGGTATTGATGACAACTTGGGTATGAGAATTGGTTGGTGGAACCATCTCATTAATCAACCAACAATGTAGTAATAACTTTTGCTTTGCCCTCTCTTGTTGTAGGAAAAATTGGCTTTATGCAAAAACTTACTACCTCACCTGCCATATATGCATATAAAATAGATGATTACTTTTGCCCCCCCCTTTTTGTGACATTGCCGGCATATTCAATATGCTAACATCCACGGCTGCAACGTATCATGTTGCAGAGTATTTTTCTGACCAGGAGTGAGGATACGCTCTACGCTTGGTGAGATGCCCTTGGAGTCAGATGGACTCAACTACCTTTGAAGCTTCCGCAAGACTTTGGTTTAGTTTATCTCATGAGTTGGCCTTTAGCCACTTTATTGTAATAAATAACTCGATATGAGATTTTTGATCAATAAAGCTGTGTGATTTCCCTTTGATATATACATTGATGTACCGTGTGTATACCAGCATGATCTTGGCATGGTATGGAAACACCGGAGATTCGACCTTTCAGGTCGGGTCGCTACAAGTACCTAAAGTGGTGATTTAGTTTTTTATACTAACGGATCTCACGAGTTTTCTGTTGAGTTTTGTGTTGTGAAGTTTTCATGTTTTGGGTAAAGATTTGATGGACTATGGAATAAGAAGTGGCAAGAGCCTAAGCCTGGGGATGCCCAATGAACCCCAAGCCAAATTCAAGGATACCAAATATGGTTAGCTCGGGGATGCCGCGAAAGGCATCCCCTCTTTCGTCTTAAATCCAGCAGTAAATTTACTTGAGGATATATTTTTATTCACCACATGATATGTGTTTAGCTTGGAGCGTCTTGTATGATATGAGTCTTTGATTCTTAGTTTGCCACAATCATCCTTGTTGCACACATATTTTGAGAGAGACATGCGTTAATCGTGAATTTATTAGAATACTATTTGTGCTTCACTTATATCTTCTGAGCTAGGCAATGTTGCTCTAGTGCTTCACTTATATCTTTTTAGAGCACGATGGTGTTTTATTTTATAGAAATAATTGAACTCTCGTACCACACTTATATTATTTCAAGATTCTTTAAGTATCATGGTAATTGGTTTAGGTTATGAATTTAGTCCTAATATAATGGGCATCCAAGAGGGTCATAATAAAAACTTTCATATAAAGTACATTGAATAATATGAGAAGTTTGATTCCTTGCATATAGTTTTGAGATATAAAAATGGTGGTATTAGAGTCATGCTAGTGAGTAATTGTGGATTGGTAGAAATAATTGTGTTAAAGTTTGTGATTCCCGTAGCATGCACGTATGGTGAACCGTTATGTAACGAAGTCGGAGCATGATTTCTTTAATGATTATCATCCTTTGTGTGAGGCTCCGGAGCGTGCGATAGTTAACTCCTACCAACCTCTCCCCTAGGAGCATGCTTTGTTTTATAAATAATAGACTTTTTAAATAAGTATGTGAGTTCTTTAAGACTAAAGAAGCAAAGTATTAGACGCATGCTCCTAGGGGAGAGATTGGTAGGAGTTAACTATCACGCGCTCCCGACCTCATACAAAGGATGACGATCATTAAATAAATCATGCTCCGTCTTCATTAAATAACGGTTCACCATACGTGCATGCTAAGATAATGACAAACTTTAACACAATTATTTCTACCAATCCACAAATACTCACTAGCATGACTCTAATATTACCATTTTTATATCTCAAAACTATATGTAAGGAATCGAACTTCTCATAGTATTCACTACACTTTATATGAAAGTTTTTATTATAACCCTCTTGGATGCCCATTATATTAGCACTAAATTCATAACCTAAACCAATTACCATGTTGTTTAAAGACTCTCAAAATAATATAAGTGCAGTACGAGAGTTCAATTATTTCTATAAAATAAAACACCATTGTGCTCTAAAAAGATATAAGTGAAGCACTAGAGCAACATTGCCTAGCTCAAAAGATATAAGTGAAGCACAAAGAGTATTCTAATAAATTCACAATTAACGTGTGTCTCTCTCAAAAGTTGTGTGTAGCAAGGATGATTGTGGAAAAGTAAAAATAAAATACTAATATCATACAAGACGCTCCAAGCAAAACACATATCATGTGGTGAATAAAAATATAGTCTCAAGTAAATTTACCGATGGATTTAAGATGAAAGAGGGGATGCATTCTGGGGCATGACCAAGCTTAGGCACTTTAGTATACTTGAATATGGCTTGGGGTGCCTTGGGCATCCCCAAGCTTAGGCTCTTGCCACTCCTTATTCCATAGTCCATCAAATCTTTACGCAAAACTTCACAACACAAAACTCCACAGAAAACTCGTGAGATTCGTTAGTATAAGAAAAATAAATCATCACTTTAGGTACTTTTGTGAACTTATTATTTATTTATATTGGTGTAATATATAATTTATTATAACTTCTATATGGTTCATACCCCCCGATACAACCCATAGGTACATAAAAATAAGAAAACAACACAAAGAAAACATAATCTGTCAAAAACAGAACAGTCTGTAGTAATCTGTTAACTTCGAATAATTATGTGACTCCAGAAATTCTGAAAAATTAGTAAAATAAGTGAAATTTTTATATTAATATTTTTGAAAGATTTCAGACTCATTAGACGCTCTGATAAATTTATAAAAATCCTTGACTAGGCACAATTTTTTGTTTTTCAGCAAGATCAAATCAACAATCAACATAGACCATCCCAAAGTTCTTACTTGGATCAAACACTAATTAAAACACAGAAAAACAATTACTACATAGGTAATAATGTGTGAAAAACTCATAAACAGAAGCAAAAAACAGAACATAAAAATAAAATTTGCTTGCCTCCCAACAAGCGATATTGCTTAACGCCCCTAGCTAGGCATACTGATTTCAATGATGCTCACGTAAAAAGTAGTAATTGAAATATGCAAGAAAGCATAATGAATATGATGACAAGAACATTTAAGTCTAAACCACTTCTCGTGTGCATAGTTATTGTCTGAGCAAACAATTTATGGGAACAAGAATCAACTAGCATATGAAGGCAAAACAAGCATATCTTCAAAACTTTGAACACATAGAGAGGAAACTTGATATTATTACAATTCCTACAAGCATATGTTCCTCCATCATAATAAATTTCAGTTGAATCATTAAGGAATTCAACAATATAAATATCACATAAATCATTCTTTTCATGATGCACAAGCATGCAATCATCATAATAAATTTGCCCATCAAAACATGGGGAACAAAAATATCATCTTCATGAAACATAACATCCCAAGCTTATGGCTTTGCATATCATTAGCATCATGCATATTTAGAGAATTAATATTATCAACATTGCAATCATGATTTTCAATCAAGGAGCTATCATGAATCACCTTATAATTTTCTTCTTTCAACACTTCATCAAAATTGTCAGATTCATGATTTTCAAGCAAAGCTTCATCGCGATAATCAAATGCACTCAACTCATTAGAAATTGGTTAATCATAACTTGGCCGTTTGAAAAGATTAGAAAATGGATGAGGATCCATATCAATAAATTTTTAGCAAGCAAATAGAAGGCACATGGCAACACAAGCAAAGATAGTAAACAAGCAAAAAGGAAAACGAAAAAGAGAGGGCGAATAAAACGACAAATTGGTGAAGTGGGGGAGAGGCAAATGGGATGGAAAAGGCAAATAATGTAAATTCAAGAGATTATTTTGTGATGGGTACTTGGTAGGCTTGATGTAGATCTCCCCGGCAACGGTGCCATAAATCCTTCTTGCTACTTCTTAAGCTTGCGTTGGTTTTCCCTTGAAGAGGAAAGGGTGATGCAGCAAAGTAGATAAGTATTTCCCTCAGTTGTTGAGAACTAAGGTATCAATCCAGTAGGATATACAAGAAAGTCCCCAATCTCTGCACCTACACAAACAATCAAACACTTGGACCCAACGCTATAAAGGGGTTGTCAATCCCTTCACGGTTATTTGCAAGGATGAGATCTGATATATATATATAATATTACTAAAACAAAAAGTGAAAAAAAGTGAAAAAGATTGCAGAAAAGTATTTTTGTTATTTTTGGTTTATAGATCTTAAAATATAATATGGAAAATAGACTCGGGGGCCGTACGTTTGTCTAGAGGATTCTCTCATGAAGGAAAATTATACGGTGGGTGAACAAATTACTGTCGAGCAATTGATAGAAAAGTGAATAATTATGAATATATCCAAGGCAATGATTATGCATATAGGCATCACGCACGTGTCAAGTAGACCGAAATGATTTTGCATCTACTACTATTACTCCACACATCGACCGACTCATGCCTGCATCTAGAGTATTATGTTCATGAAGAATAGAGTAACACATTAGGGAAGATGACATGATGTAGAGGGATAAACTCAAGCAGTATGACGAAAACCTCATATTTTTATCCTTGATGGAAACAAGACAATACGTGCCTTGCTACCCCTACTATGTCACTGGGTGAGGACACCGCAAGATTGAACCCAAAACTAAGCACTTCTCGCATTGCAAGAATTACCAATCAAGTTGGCCAAACCAAACCAATAACTCGAAGAGACTTCCAAACGTGGGGTGAATATTCTCGTGTGTGCTTGTTTTCTTTATGACTAAGTAGATTTTATTTGTTGTTCTAAGTTGTTCTCTAACTTTTGCTATGGATATGGAACATGAAATACCAAAAAAATTAGGTGTACTTGCTACTCATGGAGATGGGGAACCTCCTAAAACCCTCGATGCTCGCTTTATGAAAGATATTATGAAATACTTTGATAATCCTGAGAAAACCCCATTCAAATATATAATGGTATACACATTGGATCAACGTGAATACTTTAGGGATTATCGCTTGACTTAAAAAGGGAAAATGTTATGGGATCAAATTCATATGTTGAAATGGTATGCTTGGAATCTATGCTTGAGATACGATATTACTTGTTGCTGTAGGATGAAGGTTAAACACCTTCCCTTTTCATGTAAATTTAATGATAATGAAACCTTAGCTTATTATGCTAATGGTATATATGATTACTATGATGTGGAACAAATAGAAGAGTTTGTTGCTTTTAAGGGTGCTTATGAAATTGAAGCTTTGTTTGAAAAGTATGAAGATTATGATGATGCTTCTTACTGATCCCAAATTTGGCTATGCTGTGTTATATTTATGCCAATTATGAATATAATGCCCATATTGATCAATTTATTGATAAAGTCTCTGCTATCCAAGAAGAGACTATTATTTTGCAGGACTCTGCGGGAGAAGAAATTGATGACACTGTGAACTCATTGGATGAAAAAGATGAGGAGGAGAGCGAACAACAAAAAGAGGAAGAGCGGACTAGCTACCCATGCCTCCTTATAATGAGATTAACTCTTCAACTCATACATTGTTTAATTTTCCTTTGTTGTTACCAAAGAATGAATGCTATGATAATAGCTATGATCCCCTAGATTCGTTTGAAATATCCCTTTTTGATGAACTTGATACTTGCTATGCTTGTGGCCATGATGCCAATATGAATGATGCTGATGTAGATGAACTTGCTGTAGGTCCTTATGTTAAACTTGAAATTGTTGCTATTGCACCCACACATGATAGTCCTACTATCTTTTTGAATTCTCCCAACTACACTATATCGGAGAAGTTTTCACTTATTAAGGATTATATAGATGGCTTGCCTTCTACTATTGCACATCATAATTTTGATAAATATAATATGCATGTGCTTGCTGCTCCTACTTGGAATTATTATGAGAGAGTAACTACATCTCCGCATCTCTATGTTTCCAACAGGATAAAATTGCAAGAAACTGTTTATACTATGTATTTGCCTTTACTTTGTGTGCATTGATTGTTCTTTTATGACGTGATGATGCATAGAAGGATAGTTGGACCTCTTTGTTGCATGATATATCTTAATTTGTGCTCACTACTAAATTAGAAAGCATTGTTAATTAAAATTGGCTTTGATATACCTTGGTATTTGGGTGGATCCATTACTTGAGCACTATATGCCTAGCTTAATGGATTTAAAGAAAGCGTTGCCGGGGAGACAACCCAGAAGTTTTAGAGAGTCATTTTATTCTGCTGTGTGATTTTATATAGTTTAAAAACAAAAAAAATAGTAGGGAACCTAAAACTTTTCAAAAAGGGAAGTGAAAGTAAGAAAGACGAGCACCGTTGAAGTGGGGGAGCTCCTTGGACTTTTATCATGCTCATAGAAACTTTGTGAATATTAATTACAGAAAATTTTCAACAAAAATAATTATCCCCTTGTATAAATCCCTTGTATTATAAAAATAATGTGCCAAGATTTTCCTTTAGGATGATTACATTGCTTGTTCGGTGTGTGCAGTGCAAAAACAAAAACTTTGGCTGTATTGCGTGAATTTACATTTTTTACTGGAATTTCAAAAGTTTGTGAAATTTTTACATAGTACTGCTATGCAAATGTTTTATTTTTTCCTAATTTTTAAGAATTTCTAGAGTTACATAAGTATAGTAAATGTTCAGATTGCTGCAAGCTCTTATGTTTAAGACATATTATGTTTTTGATGCATTGTTTTTCTTGTTTTGATGAAACTACCGATTGTATCGGTGGTCTAAGACATAAAGAAGTTATAATACGGTATCTACAATGAAAAAATATGAATGGGTTTTTAACAGTACTTAAATTGGTAGTTTGGTTTATTATACTAACCGATCTCACGAGGGTTTTGTTAAGTTTTGTGTGATTGAAGTTTTTATGTTTTGGGTGAGATCACGATGGATGAAGGAAGAAGGAGTGGAAAGATACTAAGCTTGCGAATGCCCGACGCACCCCAAGGTAATATTCAAGGACTCCCAAGAAACTAAGCTTGGGGATGCTACGGAAGGCATCCCCTGTTTCTTCTAATAACAATCGATAATTTTACTTGGAGCTATATTTTTATTCGTCACATGATATGCGTAAATGTTGGAGAGTCGTGTGATTTTTATTTATATTTTAATAATGCACCATGCTGGTTTGATAAAGTCCTTGGTTGATTTATATAAGGCTCTTTGCACCTCACTTATATCTTTTGAGTATGGCTTTATATAATGCTTCATGTGCTTCACTTATATCATTTGAAGTTTGGATTGCTTGTTTTTCACACATAGAAAACTGCCATTTTTTAGAATGCTCTTTTGCTTCACTTATATTTGTTAGAGCATGGGCATATCTTTCGTATAAAGAATTAATCTCTCATGCTTCACTTATATCTATTTACAGAGGTAACGGTGGTTGGTCATTCACATGGTTAGTCATAAAATACTACATAAAACATGTAGATCACTGAATATGATGTGTTTGATTCCTTTCAATAGTTTTGCGATATAAAGATGGTTATATTAGAGTCATGATAGTGAGTAATTGTGTATTGGTAGAAATATTTATTTTAAAGTTTGTGATTCTCGTAGCATGCACGTATGGTGAACCATTATGTGAAGAAGTCAGAGCATGATTTATTTATTGATTGTCATCCTTTGTGTGGAGGTCAGGAGCGCACGATGATTAACTCCTACCAACCTCTCCCCTAGGATCATGCATCTAATACTTTCTTTGATAAATAGTAGACTTTTGCAATAAGTATGTGAGTTCTTTATGACTAATGTGAGTCCATGGATTATACACACTCTCACCCTTCCACCATTTCTAGCCTCTCTAGTACCGCGCAACTTTCGCCGGTGCAATAAACCCACCATATTCTCTTCTTTAAAATAGCCACCATACTTACCTATTATGTCATTTCCATATCCATTCCGAGATATATTGCCATGTAACTTCCACTGTTCCGTTTATTATGACACATACCATTATTGTCATACTGCTTCGCATGATCGTAAGATAGCTAACATGATGTTTTCATGGCTTGTCTGTGTTTTTTATGTCATTGCTACACTAGATCATTGCACATCCCTATACACTGCCGGTGGCATTTATATAGATTCATATTTTGTTCTGCTATCAAGTTGTAATTCTTGAGTTGTAAGTAAATAAAAGTGTGATGATCATCATTATTAGAGCATTTTCCCATGTGAGGAAAGGATGATGGAAGCTATGATTCCCTCATGAGTTGGGATGAGTCTCCGAGCTTTATGAAAACCAAAAGAGCCAAAGAAGCCCATCAAAAAAACAAAAAAGAGAGAAAAGAGAGAAGGCGCAATGCTACTATCCTCCTTCCACACTTGTGCATCAAAGTAGCACCATGATCTTCGTGATAGAGAGTCTCCTTTATTGTCACTTTTATATACTAGTGGGAATTTTTCATTATAGAACTTGTCTCATATATTCCAATGATGGGCTTCCTCAAAATTGCCCTAGGTCTTCGTGAGCAACCGAGTTGGATGCTCACCCACCTAGTTTCTTTTTGAGCTTTCATACAATTATAGCTCTAGTGCATCTATTGCATGGCGATCCCTACTCACTCACATTGATATATATTGATGGGCATCTCCATAGCCCGTTGATATGCCTAGTTTATGTGAGAGTATGTCCTTCTTTTTTGTCTTCTCCACAACCACCATATTCTATTCCACCTATAGTGCTATATCCATGGCTCATGCTCATGTGTTACGTGAAAGTTGAAAAGGTTTGAGAATACTAAAGTATGAAACAAATGCTTGGCTAAAACCGGGGTTGTGCATGATTTAATACTTTGTGTGATGGAGATGGAGCATAGCCAGACTATATGATTTTGTAGGGATAACTTCCGTTTAGCCATAATATTTTGAGAAGACAGGATTGCTTTATTAGTATGATTGAAGTATTATTCTCTTAATGTCAAATGATAGACTATTGCTTTGAATCACTCGTGTCTTAATATTCATGCCATGATTAGATTATATGATTAAAATTATGCTAGGTAGCATTCCACATCAAAACATATATTTTTTATCATTTACCTACTCGAGGACGAGCAGGAATTAAGCTTGGGGATGCTGATATGTCTATAATTTTTTATAATTTTTTATTGTTTTGTGGCAATATTAAACAACATTCATATACTTTTGGCAACATTTGATACTATTTTTGGGACTAACATACTGATCTAGTGCCTAATGCTAGTTCTTGTTTCTTGCATGTTTTTTGTTTCATAGAAAATCCATATCAAACGAAGTCCAAATGTGATAAAAAATTGTGGAGATTTTTTGGAATATATGTGATTTTTGGGAAAAAAGAATCAACGCGAGACGATGCCCAAGGGGGCCACAAGCCAGGGGCGTGGCGTACCCCCCTAGCCGCGCCAGGGTGGCTTGTGGTCACCCCTTAAGGCAGTTGGTGCCCTTCATTCGTCTCAAGAAAGATAATATCTGGATAAAAATCGTGTTAAATTTTGAGCCCAATCAGAGTTATGTATCTTTGGGAATTTAAGAAGCGGTCAACGGCCAAAATTTGGGAACATAGAAACAGAAGGAAACAGAGAGAGAGAGATCCAATCTCGGAGAGTATCCCACCCAACCGCCGCCATGGAGGACAAGTACCAGAGGGGAAACCCTCATCCCATCTAGGGGGAGGTCAAGGAACAAGAAGGAGGGGGACTCTCACCCCCTCTCTCTCGGTGGCACCAGAACACCGTCGGGGCCATCATTGTGACAACGATCTACACCAACAACTTTCTTGCCGTCATCACCAACTCTCTCTCCCCCTCTATGCAGCGACTCAACACGTCTTCTCCCCACTGTAATCTCTACTTAAATATTGTGCTCAACACTATATATTATTTCCCAATGATGTATGTCTATCCTATGATGTTTGAGTAGATCCATTTGTCCTATGGGTTGATTGATGATCATGATTGGTTTGAGTTGCACGTTTTATTGTTGGTGATGTCCTATGGTGCGCTCCATGTCGCGCAACCATGAGGGATCCCCGCTGTAGGGTTTGCAATATGTTTATGATTCGCTTATGGTGGGTGGCGTGTGTGATAGAAGCACAAACCCGAGTAAGTAGGTTGTTTGCGTATGGGAATAAAGAGAACTTGATACCTTATAATGCTATGGTTGGGTTTTACCTTAATGATCTTTAGTAGTTGTGGATGCTTGCTAGAGAAAATTGCAATAATCATTACCGGTCTAGTTATTGATTGGCTAGGGAAATAACTTTCTTGTGAGAAAAAGCTCTCTACTAAGACTAACTTAGTCTTTCTTTATCTAAACAACCCTTAGATTTTATTTACGTGCTCTTTATTATTTTGCAAACCTATCTCGTTAGACCTACAAAGTACTTCTAGTTTCATACTTGTTCTAGGTAAAGCGAATGTTAAGCGTGCGTAGAGTTGTATCGGTGGTTGATAGAACTTGAGGGAATATTTGTTCTACCTTTAGCTCCTCATTGGGTTCGACACACTTACTTATCGAGAAAGGCTACAACTGGTCCCCTATACTTATGGGTGTTGGTCCTCCAAGCGCAGAGTTTTGTAGGATAGTAGCAATTTTCCCTCAAGTGGATGACCTAAGGTTCATCAATCCATGCGAGGTGTAGGATGAAGATGGTCTGTCTCAAACAACCCTTGTCAGTGCATGACACCTATGGGACCGCGAGGATTCCTCTGTGGTTCGGCGGGGAGAAGGTATGCACAAAGAGCAAATCAAACAAACGGCGTGAGGGGAGATTTTTACCCAGGTTCAGGCTGCTGAGGAGCCTAAAACCCTAATCCTGCTTTGATATATTATGGGTATTTTTAGGGTTCCAGCTACAGGAGCGCTACGAACAGCTACTACGTGCGTGAGCTAGAAGGTGGGAGCAAAAAAGTCCTCTCTTGTAACGCCTTGGGCCTCCTTTTATACGACCATGGGGATCCCAACAGTGGCGTACAATGTGCGCACAAGGTGCATAATGCTACAGTGCTCTCATGCTAACACTGCTGGAGTGGGACAAATGCATTTAATGCTCCGTCAGGCGTCCCAGACCTTCTATGGGACGGGACAGGAGCCCGTCCCATCTGCACCACTTAGCATCTCCATTGCCAACGCCTCGACACGTATCCTAGGGTCGACACCTGGACTTTGCGCTGGCTAGGTGGCGGGGTCTTTCTAGGTGCACTCCTTATCGGGGCTCCATAGGTCACCCCCAGCAAGATCATGCTGGTGTTCCAGCCCTTGGCCTTTGGTCTTGTGCTTTTTGACTTGAGTGTTCCTTTGACGTCTTCGTGCTTGCTTCTAATAGTCCTCCATCAGGCCATGCCATGGGTGTGGCTACAACTGCCCATGCACAAGTAAGGGGTAGTAATAGACCCAAACTTTATTAAACCGACAGGAGCCCTAGGCCTAGGCCACACACGGCGCGAGGCGTTGTTGAACTAGCCGAACTTAAAATTCAACCCGATGAGGCTTTGAAGAATGGTTTCATCTTTCCTAGTTCTTCTCCTTGGGCTTGTCCCGTCCTCTTTATCAAGAAGAAGGATGGATTGGATCAGATGGTTGTGGATTATCGGGCAGTGAGTCTGGTCACCATTAAGAACAAGTATCCGCTCCCCAGGATCAACAATTTGTATGAGTAACTCACTGGATCCTCTGTCTTTTCCAAAAATGGATTTGGGGTTGGGATACCATCAAATCAGAATTAGGAACGGGGACGTTCCGAAAACGGCTTTTGTTACTCGTTATGGCCAATACGAGTACACCGTCATGTCCTTCGGCTTAACCAATGGCCCAGTCACCTTCTCTCGCTTGATGAATTCAATCTTCATGGAGTATTTGGATAAATTCATCGTGGTTTACCTCGACGATATACTCGTCTACTCGAAGAACGAACATGAACATGTCGAGCATCTAAGGCTGGTATTGATGACACTTCGAGAGCACCGTCTATATGCCAAATTCTCCAAGTGTGAATTTGGTTGCCAGAAGTGACCTATCTAGGCCACGTGATCTCTGGTAAAGGTATTGTCATCAATCCCGAGAGAGTTCAGGCCGTCCTTGATTAAACTCAACCTGAATCGATTAAGCAAGTTCGGAGTTTCCTTGGCTTAGCGAGCTATTGTCGCCGCTTTGTCAAGAATTTATCCAAGGTTTCAAAACCTCTGACTGAACTCCTCAAGAAAGATAAATGGTTCTAGTGGACTCCACAATGTGACCACAGTTTTCAGGAGTTGAAAAGGCGACTGACCTCTGCTCCCGTTCTGGTGCCACCAGACTTCTCTAAGGACTTTGTTATCTATTGTGACACCTCACGACAAGGATTGGGTTGCATTCTCATGCAAGATCGTCATGTGATTGCATATGCATCTCGATAGTTGCGTCCACATGAGGATAATTATCCAACACATGACCTTGAGCTTGTAGCTATGGTCCATGCACTGAAAACCTGGCGACATTACCTTCTGGGTAATCGTTGCGAAATTTACACTGATCACCAAAGTCTGAAATATATTTTCACCCAGACGGATTTGAATCTCACGCAAACATGGTGACTTGAGTTGATTACAGATTACAACTTAGGGATAACTTACACCCCAGGGAAAGCCAATGTCATGGCTGATGCACTAAGTCGTAAGTCTTGTTGGAACAATCTGATGTTACAACAAGGTTAACCACTTCTCTATGAGGAATTTCGGAAGTTGAACCTTCACATTGTTCCTCAAGGATTCCTGTCCAACCTGGTGTCGAAACCTACTCTTAAGGATCAAATAATAGCTGGCCAAAAGCATGATAAGGGTATTTCCTGGATCAAAGAGAACCTCGTTAGCGGTATCACTAAGGATTTCTCTATTGATGGTCAAGGTGTGGTGTTCTTTCAGAACTGTTTGGTGGTTCCCCAGAGCGAACATCCTCGGCAGCTGATTCTTAAGGAGGCTCATGATTCTCCTCTCACAATTCATCCGGGTAGTACCAAGATGTATCAGGACCTACGCCAGAGGTTCTGGTGGACTAGGATGAAGAGAGAAATTGCTCAGTTCGTTGCTAACTATGACGTTTGTCGTCACGTGAAAGCAGAACATCAAAGGCCTGCTAGCACCCTTCAACCTTTAGCTATTCCTGAATGGAAATGGGATAAGGTCGGTATGGATTTCATTATCGGATTTCCCAGGACTAAGAGAGGGAATCATGCTATCTTTGTGGACATCGACCACCTTTGTAAAGTCGCTCATTTTCTTCCTATTCAGGAGAGTATAACTGCTAGCTAGCTAGCGGAGTTATATGTTACCCGAATAGTTTCTCTTCATGGTGTTCCTTTGGAGATTAACTCAGACCGCGGAAGTATCTTTACTTCTCGATTTTGGGAAAGTTTTCAAACCGCTCTGGGGACTCATCTATCCTTTAGCACTGCTTTCCACCCGCAATCAAGTGGTCAAGTTGAGCAAGTCAATCAAATTCTCGAAGAAATGCTCCAAGCTTGTGTTATATCCTTCTGTATGAATTGGGAGAAATGTCTTCCATTTCCCGAATCTGCATATAACAATAGTTATCAATCAGGCTTGGGCAAAGCCTCTTTTCAAGTTCTCTATGGACGAAGGTGTCAAACACCTCTTAACTGGTTAGAAACCGGAGAGAGGCAACTCTTTGGCCCGGATATGATCCAGGATGCAGAGGAGCAAGTTCGCATTATTCGTGAAAAGTTGAAAACAGCCCAATCTCATCAAAAGAGCCAATATGATCACCATCATAAGGCTGTGACCTATGAAGTTGACGAGAAGGCTTACCTTCGGGTTACACCTCTGAAGGGTACCCATCGATTCGGTATCAAGGGCAAGTTGGCTCCTCGTTACATTGGACCCTTTTGAATTCTTGCTAAACGAGGAGAGGTTGCCTACCAATTGGAACTTCCGCCGCATCTTTCCAAGGTTCATGATGTCTTCCATGTCTCGCAACTCAGGCGTTGCTTCTCGGACCCTGTCCGTGAAGTAGACCACGAAGTGGTTGATCTCCAAGATAACCTTACATATCGAGAATACCCCGTTCGTATTCTTGATCAAGCTGAGCGTACCACTCGGTGTCAGAACATCAAGTTTCTCAAGGTTCAGTGGTCACACCATACTCAAAAGGAGGCCACATGGGAAAGAGAAGATCGTCTTCAACTAGAGTACCCCGCGCTCTTCCCGACGACTTCAAAATCTCCGGACGAGATTCTTTTGAGTGGGGGTGAGTTGTCACATCCCTAGCTAGATGTCATAGGACAGCTTGTATGTGCATCATGTTTCAATTTTGCATCAACATGAAATGGGGACTAAAAGAAACCCCAAGCTCATATTTGAATAAAGTTGTGAAAACTCGACGAATTCAAAATGCCCTTACAAAATGTTCCCTTTGTCTGATAAATATGGACATGATTATAACAGGGGCCATTTTAAACATTTGAACAACTATAGCAATTTAAAAATAAATGATAAAGCCTCTGAAAATGCAAAATAAAGCATTATCATTATTTTATATTTCAAAATAACCTAAAACTTTTTATGGGAGTTTGAAATATTCAAACTTGATTATATAAATAATTGGGATATTTTATAATCGCATTGTACCTGCAAAAGAAATAAACAAATGTCAGATTTATTAACGGAAAGTAAAAAAAAGAAAGAAAAGAGAGGAAAGGCCAGGAGAATTCAGCCCACTAGCCCATTGCCACTCATCCCTATCCTCTCGCTAGGAGGTCAAGGGCACACGCTCGCCGTGCGCGGGCACGCGTCGGCCAGCTCCTCCCTGCCTGGCTGCTAGCCTAGAGGGCTTAGAGAGCGCCAGCGTGAGGCCTCCTTGCCGTGGCCTCTTTCTCCTCTCCCTCTCTCCCTCGTGAGCTCTCTCTCTCTTGCTCTCCCCCTCTCTGCCCGCCATGGTCGAGCTCGTCGCCGCTGTGCCACCATAGTTCCAGCCAGCCCCACGCCTTTCTGAGCCTACTAAAGCCTCGCCGCGACCTCCTCGTCCTCCTCGTGAAGCCAGTCGACGCCGGGAGACCACCATGAATCGTCGCCGCCGTTTCTTCCCTGCCGGCCGCCGAAGCTTCCCTCCGGCGATTCGAGGTCGTCTGCGTGTCCCCAAGCTCGCCGTCTCCCCAGCAACCCCGTCATGAGCGCTTGCTCCGTTTCCCCCTCCTCTAGCCGTAGGCGGCGTTCTCCTTATGCCCGAAGCTTGCCGCCACTCGGGTCATCGCTGGCCATAGCTCCGGTGCCCCCCCGAGCCCCCTCTGTCGCAGCTTTGGATGCGCGCGTGCACGGGCTACCTCCCGGTGCCCTCCGCGTGCCAAATGGTCACCGGAGGCACAACTCCGACGAGTCGTCGACATGCTTTTGGTCGCCATCGGCCCCGCTTCGATGGGCGCCGACGTGGCCGACCATCATGGTGTAATACCCCTGATTAATTAGGCCCTAGCTAGTAACCAGTGGGCCCTGAGGTGGGTCAAACCCCTGGTCAACACGTGGATTAGGCCCGTGTCACTGACGTGCGGGCCCTGCACGTTAGGTTTGACCTGGCCTGGTTAGCTGACCAGCTGGTGTGATAGTGACGTCAAGCTGGCGCCGTAATTCTATGTTTCTAGTTTTAAAATAATTCCAAAAAAAATTTAAAACTTCAAAAATTCATATAAATTAATCTATAAATCAGATGAAAATAATTTATATATGAAAATTTATCAAAAAATCCAATGAATCCAATTGTGATATTATCATGCATGTTAGAGCCATCTATGTAGATGGACATTGACATTTATTAATAGGTTAACTTGTGGAATTTGAAATGAAGAACGATTTTGATCCTATATTCAAACTCACTTCAAATTAACTTGGACAATAGTTGGATTAGCTCATCCATACATGCTGCCATGTCATGATAATGCATCATATTGTTGCACTTACGTGTATTGATTGCTATTTATATGCATTACGGTAGGCCCCGCTTCTGAGGATACCCCCGAGTATTCCAACGAAGGAGAAAACCTTCCCACTACCCAGCAAGGCAAGCAACCCCCTTGATCATTCCGATAACATCCCACTCTCTCACTAGTGCTCTTGTTTATTGCATTAGGACAAATGTTCACTTGTTTGTCATACATGGTAGATGAACCTATTCTTTTGCATGACTTGTCATTGTCACAGTAAATAGCTAAACCTTGCAACCTAGCATACCTGGTAGATGCTTGTGCCATGATGTGCTTAGCTTACCTTGCCTGCTATGCTTAGAGTGGTGTCAGGTCTGTTTCATCTGGGTGATGAACTGGAGTGAAACCATGTTGTTCCGATGTGATAAGCTTATGATGAACCCAATTTGGTAAAGGTAGCGATGCGAGGCTGTGTAGGAGTACATAGCGGGTTGTCTCACTGGGACCATTCTTAGGAACTGAGTTCTGTGTTCGTGATCCATCACTAGTTACTACCACATGCTGGGCCCAAAAATATGACCCCGCTCGACTTATCATTCGCTTAGTCCTTAGTCCAGGAGTTGCAAGTAGTTTCTGGTGTTTATAGCATGCTAGAGGCCGTGCATAGCGCTGACCCTAGGGGTGGGTTATGATGCGGTAGGTAGTGGCACGATGTACCAAGGGTCACCCGAATGGTGGGCTTGGGAACCTTGTGCACATAGTTTGGGGCCATAGCGGAAACTTCGGCCGGACTTCCATGCGGGTTCAGTCTCAAATAGGCGATAGCCTGGACTACAGGTCTTATGTGATTGACGGTTGTGGCCGACTCCCTCGCTGGGCTTCCGCTTGAAGGTTGCCGAGGTGCATGGTTTTATGAGAACACAATGATAAGTGGCGAGAGCGTGTGTGAAGAAGTACACCCCTGGAGGTTATGAAACTATTCGAATAGCCGCGTCCTCGGATATGGACTACTTGCAAAACTTATGTTGTTCATAGATAATCAAATGGATACTCATAAAAATATCAAGACAAGTGTGAGTATCATGGATGGCACTCTCCTAGGAGAGGGAAGTAAATCCATGGTGGTGTATTGTCATGGAGTTTGTGGACTCGTGTGCGATATCTAAAATTTAAACAAAGAGTTAAAATTGTGTAGTGTAGGTTAGCCATGAGTTAAAGTTGGCATTGCTGCATAAAAGCCACCACCCCCATTGTTGATACATGAGCATGAATAGACTAGGTATGTTTTAAGGACTTGCTGAGTACGTTTGTACTCACATTTGCTTAATAAATGTTGCAGATGAGACCCAGGACCCATCAAGTGGGTTCTTTCTAGATGTAGATGATGCCGAATAGCTGGTGACCCAGCTATGACCTTATGCCCTGTGGCGGGCTATCGATAGTCAGGCCATGTGCCTTTTTCCCCTTTCATCCGTCTATACTCAGACAGCTTTATGCATCCACTTGGTTTGTATGAACTTGTTTATATGACTTGAGTGTCGGGTCATGTGACCCCTATATGTAAGAACATATTATGCAAGGCTCGTCTGAGCCTCTTAAATAAAAGTTGTGTTGTTGTATTGTTATGTTGTGATGCCATAGTTGTATCTATGCATATCGGGCATGTCATGCATACGTGTGACGTGCAACGGTATGTATGGGATCCGACACCTAGTCGTGTGCCTTTAGTAGTACTCTTTACGGGAAACTTCCTTTTTTTGCTTCCACCAAGCCATGGTAGCTTGCTACTGCTCTGGACACATTGATTGACCGGCATATATCCTTCGTTGCTGCTGTGTCTGTCCCTTCGGGGAAATGTCTCGCAGTGTAATGGAGTCCCTGTAGCCTGCTACGACTCGTCTACGTGCAGTGATGGCATTTATGTCTCACGGCATAATGGAGTCCTTGTAGCTTGCTATGACTCGTCTACACACGCTTGAGGCCGACACCTGCATTGTTCGGTTATGAATGCATGTTTCCGTACGGATATGCCACTTGGTTTCTATGACTAGTCATGTCGTCCCGGTTTCTCTGTCGTTTGATTGCCAGCAACATGTTCACATACGTGAGCCAAAAGATGCAAACGGTCCTGGCTAAGGTAAGGTTGTAGCCGTGGAGCTTACCGTGCGTGAGGCTGCAAAGTGTTGTGATATGTTATAGTCTGGATTCATATGACTTAGGATCGGGGTCTAGACAGTCACCAACACAGCACTAGCCACTTGATTCGTTGCCGCCAGGTATAGCAACAACGGCTCTTGTGGTCTAGGCGCGGCTAGTATTGGCGGAGAGGAGAGGTACTTCTTCAAATCTTGTAGCGCTGCCTTCACTTCTGGAGTCCACTTCATTGGACCTTCCTTCTTCAAGATTTTGAAAAATGGCAGGGCACGCTCAGCAGACTTTTAGATGAACTTACTCAGAGCCACGACGCACCGGCAAGACGACGCACATCCTTGACGCGTTTTGGTTCTTCAATCTGCTCAATTGCTTTGATCTTGTTGGGACTCGCCTCCATCCTGTGCTGAGACACAAAGAACCTGAGAAGCTTGTCGGATGGAACACCGAACACACATTTCTCAGGATTGAGTTCGAAATTGATCTTGTGCAGATTCGCAAACTTCTCTGCCAAATCTTGTATGAGTGTTGCTTTGCCCTTGGTTTTAACCACTATGTCATCCACATAGGCTTCCATATTTATATGTAGCTGGGGCTCAAAACCAATCTATACTGATCTTGCAAATGTCAAACCAACACTTTTCAACCCAAAAGGTATACATACAAAGCAATACGTACCACATGGGGTGATATATGCTGTCTCCTGTTTGTCTTCCTTGGACATGAAGATCTGGTGGTATCCTGAATAAGCATCGAGGAATGGGAGCAAATCACAGCCTGAAGTGGAGTCCACAATCTGGTCGATGTGCAGCAAGGGGAAAGTATCTTCTGGACAGGCTTTATTATGATCTGCATAATCAATGCATAGCCCCCATTTTCCATTCGCCTTGCGCACCACAACTGCATTGGCCAACCATATTGTATAAAGCACTTCTCTGACCAAGCCTGCCGCTTCCAGTTTCCTGCTTTCCTCGGCAATGAATTCTTACTGCCCTAGGGCTTGCTTCCTAACTTTCTACTTGATGGGCCGTGCGTGGGGACAAACGGCAAGGTGGTGCTCAACTACCACGCTGGGAACATCAGATAGTTTCCATGCAAACACATCGACGTTCGCCTGTGGGAAGGCAATGAGCGTGCTTTCCTATTTGTCATTGAGGGTGGAACTTATGGTGAAAGTTCCCCCCGTACCATCCTCCTTGACGGGCACCTTCTTGGTTTCTGGTGGAGCTGCCTTGGATTTCTTGTTCTTGCCAGTGGAGCTCTCTGTAGCATTGTCGACGGGAGCACAGCACTCTGAAGAGGCGTGCTTGCCAGAGTGGGCAAAAGAGGCCTTGTCGGTCTTCTTACCCCCGGGAGCTTCAAAGGTAGGAGCAGGTGCCTTGGTAGTAGGTGATACAACTGCCTCCCAATAAAGTTGGTTGGCACAGATAAGTGTGTCCTTCTTGTCGCAGTCGGTCGTGATGACGCTGATCGGCTCGGGCATCTTCAACACATTGTAAGCATAGTGTGACGCCGCCATGAACTTAGCTAGTGCTGGGCGTCCAAGTATCCCATTATACGGCAAGGGTATCCTGATAACGTCAAAAACAATCTTCACTGTTCTGAAGTTCATGTCACTACAAATGTTACCGGCAATGTGATCTTGCCCTTCGGCTGAGTCCTTCCTGGATTGATCCCCTGAAAAGTGCCTGTCTCCTTAAGATCTCCGTCAAGAATTTACAATCTCTTGATCACATCATGCGAAATCAGATTCAGACCAGCCCCACTATCAACTAACATTTTTGTCACTTTGCAGTTGGGAATCGTTGGCGAGTCCAACAATGGAAGACACCCGACCGACGTTGTGCGATCAGGGTGATCGTCAGCGTAAAAAAATGATAGGCGCGTGGGACCATCTCAGAGGTTTTTGGGCTTCAACAGATGGTTCTGTCGCATTAATCTCGCAACCCCACTATTTGAGTTGGCGCCGGGAAGAATGCAATGAGGCGCCTCCGTTGACCCACAGGATATCTGTAGCTCTCTGAAACTCGTGCTCGCTAGACTCATCGTTCTCTTGATTGCCATCATCATCCCCCTCTTCGTCGTGGCGGCCTCGAGGGGGCCTCTCCTGCTGCTTGGTCTTGTGGCGGCGGCCTCCTCGGCCATCGCGTTTCTTGCCGGATCCCTCTGCACCTTCTTGGGCCTTCTCCTGGTCTCGCCTTACGTACTTAGCTTTCTGCCTCTTAGCAAGCTGCTCGACTTGTCGGTAGTTTTGGAGGTCGTGGCCCTTGGTGCAATGGATCTTGCAATACTGCTTGTCGGAGCCCTCCGGCTTGTCGCCAGCTGCCAAGGCCTGACAAGAGGTGCACCCGGAAACCACCTTGTCAAGGTTGTCAACCTTTGTCTTCTTGGCGGCACTAAGGTTGCCGGATTCCTCGACGGCAAGCACGGCCTTGTCCTTGCGTTTCTTGTTCTGACGTCAACCCTTCCTTGGCGGGGCGGTAGTGTCCTCGTCAGAGTCGACTCCAGCACCGGCATCCTCGCCAGGGAGTCTCATCCCTTCTTTAGCTCGAGCACACCTATCAGCCAGGGCATAGAGCTCGGCGACATCCTTGACCTTATTCATCGCCAGCTCTATGCGCATCCTACGGTTGCACACGTTCTGATGGAATGCGCTGATAACAATGGCAGGATGAACGTATTGGATGTTGTGAAGTATGCGACTGAATCTCTGAATGTACTTGCACAAGGTTTGGCCTTCCTTCTAGGGGATGATATGAAAATCGCTTGCTTGACCAGGACCTTGGTGGCCTTAGGTAAAGGCACCAACAAACTCGTGGCATAGGTCTACCCAGGAGAAAATGCGGCAGATGCATCAACCACGACCTGACGTTGGGCTTGAGCACCAATAGGAAGGACTTAGCGAGTATCTTGTCATCGCGAGCCCCAGCAGCCTGCACCGCAAAGGTGTAGATGCCCAAGAACTCCGACGGGGGGGTCTTGTTGTTATACTTCTCCAGGACCTCCGGTTTGAACGTTCGGGAATTGGGCCACTAGACTGGCCGCAGCTCACGGGTAAATGTTGGACAACCTACATCATAAGGTAGGTCGACAGGGTACCCCGACACAGGCTTGTCTACAATGGGCTCGACGCGCTTATCGGATTGATGGTGCGTTTCCCGCTACCGCTCGATGATGGTCCGAGTGTCCTCCTTGGCATGCTCCCGAAGAACTTGACATTGATCGCAGCGAGTATGCAGATCGGACGACGTCGTTGAGTCATCACCACCAGCACCTACCGGCCGAGTCGTCAATCGCCGCTGTCATCGTGGGGGGGAGTGCACCGTGGTCGTGCTGCCTCCGGCCTCGTCGCCATTAGAGCGCGCCGACTCAACGAACCGCTGCTATGAGGGATCCGACCACTACCGTCCACACCTATCGGCGAAGCTGACGAGGCTCTGGATAGTAGCTCTCCACTCATCAAGCTTCTCCCCCGCAGGAGGAAAATACAGGAGTAGTTTCGCTCGCACCAATGCTTTCGCTGATGAGGTTGGCAGCGGAAGGGGAAATGAACGTGGGGTGCTCTGACTCCTAACTTTGTTTGAAGGATCTCCATCACGGTCCCGCGACTGTGCGCCACCTCCATCGGCATTTTGGCACGCATGTTGGCCCTACGCATCTTAGAGGTGGTGCGAAGGGGCCTTTCCATGGGGGCGCTTTGAACCACCGACGTCGTGGCGCTGCTCGTCGTGCACGACCTGAGAAGGCCGCGCGTATGCGCCGGTGTAGGTGTCTTGGAATGCGCCCACTGTCTCTGATGTTAAATGCGCTGCCTGCAGGCCGCACAGCTTCGTCTTGAGATCTAGCAGCGTGTGGATTCCCACTGTCACTACAAACGGCGCCACTGGCTTGGCCTTGATCTCCAGAATGTCGTGGAGGCTCGAGGCCTCCGATCGCATCCACATCGCCACCCGCCTGAGTGGCTACATGCACGGAGGATGTGGATGGGTCAACCGCCATGAAACCCTTCTTGTTGGGGTCCATAGCGATGGAGGAACTGGCACACAAATCGTGTGACCAGGTTCGCACAACCCTTTCCCCCTTACCTGGCGCGCCAAAGATGTCAGTGGACGACACCTATGGGACCGCGAGGATCCCTCTGTGGTTCAGCGGGGAGAAGGTATGCACAAAGAGGAGATCAAACGAACGGCGCGATGGGAGATTTTTACCCAGGTTCGGTCCGCTGAGGAGCATAAAACCTTACTCCTGCTTCGATGTATTATGGGTGTTTTTAGGGTTCCAGCTATAGGAGCATTATGAACAGCTACTACGCGTGTGAGCCAGAAGGTGGGAGCAAAAAAGACCTCCCTCGCTTTTATATGACCAAGGGGATCCCAAAAGTGGCATACAGTGTGTGCATGAGGTGCACAGTGCTACACTGTTATCATACCTAACACTGATGGAGTGGGACAAATGCATTTAATGATCCGTCAGGCATCCTTGACCTTCTATAGGATGGGATAGCAGCCAGTCCCATCTGCACCGCTTAGCCTCTCCATCGCCAGTGCCTCGACACGTATCCTGGGGGTCGACAATTGGCCTTTGTGTTGGCGAGGTGGTAGGGTCTTGCCAGGTGCACTCCTTGCTGGGGCTCCGTAGGTCACCCTAACCAAGATCTTGCCGGGGTTTTAGCCCTTATCCTTTGGTCTTGTGCTTGTTTACTTGAATGTTCCTTTGACGTCTTCGCGCTTGCTTCTAGTAGTCCACCGGCAGGCCTTACCGCGGGTGTGCATACAACTTCCCATGCACAAGTAAGGGGTACTAATAGACCCAAACTTTAGTACACTGACAACCCTGCAATCATATACAAGAAATCTCTTGTGTCCCCAACACACCGAATACAACGAAAAATTGTATAGGCACACTAGTTCAGCGAAGAGATGGTGATACAAGTGCAATATGGATGATAGATATAGGTTTTTGTAATCTGAAAATATAAAAACAGCAAGGTACATAATGATAAAAGTGAGCACAAATGGTATTGCGGTGCTTAGAAACAAGGCCTACGGTTCATGCTTTCACCAGTGCAAGTTCTCCCAACAATAGACATAGTTGAATCATATGTAAATCCCTCACATGTAACAATGAGTTCACTCTAAAGTCACAAATATCGGAGAACAAACGAAGAAATTATTATAGGGTACGAAACCACCTCAAAGTTATCTTTTCCGATCAATCGTATGAGCTATCCCTTTAGGTGTCACAAACAGCCCTGGAGTTTTTACTAAAATAACACCTTAAGATACACATCAACCAAAACCCTAATGTCACCTACATACTCCAATGTCACCACAAGTACCCATGGGCTTGATTATAGATATGCATCACACAATTTCATATTCTTCATGTTAATTGCAACACAAAGAACTTCAAAGAGTTCCCTAAAGTTTCTACCGGAGATTCAAGACGAAAACATGTGCCAACCCCTATGCATAGATTCCCAAGGTCACGGAACCCACAAGTTGATCACCAAAACATACATCAAGTGGATCAATAGAACATCCCATTGTCACCACGGATATCCCATCACAAGACATACATCAAGTTTTCTCAAATCCTTTAAAGACTCAATCCGATAAGAAAACTTCAATGGAAAAATTCAATTCATCACAAGAAGATAGAGAGGGTAAAACTCCATATGATTCATCTATATCAATATGGCTTGCGGTACATCAAGATCGTGTCATGATCAAATATATTTGAATGGCTATATATGCTTGGATCTTTACCCACCACATGATGCTTCCCAAGAGAAAAAAAGGAGAAATATAGGAAGTGGTGAAGATCACCATGACTCTTGTAGAAAGGTAAGTACTAGAAAGTAAAAGATAGGCCCTTCGCAGAGGGAAGCATTGATTTGCAGAGGAGCCAGAGCTCGAGCTTTTAAAATAGAGATGAATAGTTTGAGCAGTATGCTTTCATTGTCAACATAAAAAACGAGAGATCTCGGTATCTTCCATGCTAGATACATTGTAGGTGGTTCCGAAACAGAATGGTAAAGTTTTTACTCCCGCTCCAGCAATCTATCACACTCCATGGTGAGGCCAATCCACAGGTACCATCCATACAAACAACAATCCTTGGGGAGTTTTGTTTCATTATATTTTGATTTGATTTTTGAGCATGGGACTAGGCATCCCGAATACCAGCCACTTTCTCGTGAATTATAGTGAATCAACACATATTGTGAGATTAACCCACCTAGCATGGAAGATATTGATAGCCCCTAGTCACTATATGAATGATTCGGGCATACAAAGCAGAATATTATTTGAAGGTTTAGAGTTTGGCACATGCAAATTTACTTTGAACGGCGGGTAAATACTGCATATAGGTAGGTATGGTGGACTCATATGGCACGAAACTTGATTTACGAATTTTTGGATGCACAAGTAGTATCTCTACGTAGTACGAATTTTTGGCTAGCAAAAGGTTCTAAGCAAGCACCACATGTTGGAGGATCCATAACAATATAACTTCTATACAAATATACCCAAGCATAACTCATTACGTTCTCTTCCTTGCCCAACTTCAACTAATTTGCTCAAGTTTGAAAATAATTTATGGGGCTCACAATCATAGAAGATGTCTAAGATAGTATATTTATATGTGAAATCTCTCTTCCTTCAATAATCTTTCATGAATTGTTGAAGTGACCAATGTGGTGTTTGCTAACTTTCAATAAAATTTACCACCTATATGTGAAGTCATTACTCCACATGGGATAAGCATATAAAACACATATAATTTCAGATTTATGATATTCAATTCATTCAACCATTTACTCATAGGATATAAGTGAAGCACAAGAGTAAATGACAAAACTACTCCAAAATATATAAGTGAAAATCAATGAGTAGTCAAAGAATTAAGTAGCTATGTGAGGACTTTCTCTCTCTCTCAATAAAGATTTCTAGATCTGAGTATTTAATACAAACATCAAGTAAAATAAAAATAGCACTCCAAGAATAGGACGCATCGTGTGAACGAGTAAAAATTTAGGCTCAACATAGGCTAACCGATAGTTGACGAACAGAGGTGGGATGTGTAGCATCCCCAAGCTTAGATGCTTGAGAGTTCTTCAAATTTTTACTTGGGGAGACTTGGGAATCCCCAATATTTAGATTTTGTATCTTGTTCAAACCTCTCATATCCCGATTTCAACTATTCTCAAAAATGTCATCCACACAAAACTCAAAAAGAACTCGTGAGATAGGTTAGTACACACAAGAACAAATCAACACATCCTGTACTTCCCAGAAAAGTTGCAAAATAATTTTCAAAAATTATGTACTGCATACTATCACTTCCACAATTTATATCTACCAATATAGGCTGTGGAAACTATAGGATAAGTAGATAAAAAATTATGACATCAATCTGTCCAAACAGAACAATCTGTCGGAATGTATGAACTTATATAACTCAAAAACATATGTAAATTGGGTCAATTGTAAATAATTTATATTAAAATACTGTGTAAAAATTTCAGAAACTTTCCACATTCCAGTAAAATATGAAAATTCAAACACTACAGCAGAAGTTTCTGTTTTTACACAGCACACGTCAAACATGCAATTCAAGAATCCTAAAGGAAATTCCTGGAACTTTTTATTGAAAAACAATATTATAAATCACACCTAATAGAGAAAAAAATGATGCTCCAAGACAAACTCATATTATGTGATGAATAAAAATATATCTCCTAGTGATGTATAATGATAGTGTTGAAGACGAAAGCGGGGATGCCTTCCGGGGCATCCCCAAGCTTAGACGCTTGAGTCTTCCTTGAATATTACCTTGGGGTGACTTGGGCATCCCCAATCAAAGGTTCTTGTAACTCCTTATTCTCCTCATATCGGTGTCTCAACCAAAACTTGAAAACTTCAATCACACAAAACTTAATGGAACTTTGTGAGGAGGGTTAGTTTAATAAAGATAGATCATTCACTTAGGTACTGCCAAGACAAGATTCATAATTATTCCCACATGATACCTACTGTATTTCATCATTACAAATATTTATATTACTCAATATAAGCTATAGGAACACTTGAAACAAGCAAACTATGGATGCAAAACAGAATCTGTTAAAAATACAACAGTCTGTAAAGATCTGAATGATCACCAAACTTCCCTGAATGTAAACATTCTGAAGAATTAGGGCATATCACAGAATTGGCATATAGATGCTTTGTAACAATTTCAGAATTTTTTGACTCTCTAGTAAAATAATATAATTCATATACTGGATGCAAACCTTTCTGTTTTTGCATAGAATCAAACAAGCAAGTATCCACACTATTCCAAAGCCGTTACTTGGCATTTTATTGGAATAAAAGACACAAAAAAATGATTACTATAGTAGCTTAATCATGTGAGAACATAAAAACAGAAGGTAAAAGTGTTGGGTTGTCTCCCAACAAGCACTTCTCTTTAATGCCTTTTAGCTAGGCATGACGATTTCAATGGTGCTCATATTGGAATAATAAATGGAACATGCAAAAGGGCATCATGAATCTCATGACAAGCACATTTAAGTGTAAGCCACATTCTATTCATAGGTATTTTGTGAGCAAACAATTTATGGGATCAAGAATCAACTAGCATAGGAGGGTAAAACAAGCATAACTTCAAAACATTGAACACATAGAGAGGAAACTTGATATTATTGCAATTCCTACAAGCATATGTTCCTCCCTCACAATAATTTTCAGTAGCATCATGAAGGAATTCCACAATATAACCATCACATAAAGCATTATTTTCATCATCCGCAAGCATAGAAATTTTGTCATTCTCCACATAAGCAATTTTATTTTCATTCATAATAGTGGGAGCAAACTCAACAAAATAACTATCATGGGATACTTGATTGACATAAGCACTTTGAATATTAAAATCATGATGACAAGTTTGATGGTTACTATCACTCTTTATAGAATAGATGTCATCAAAATAATCATCATATATAGGAGGCATGCTATCATCATAATAGTTTTGCTCATCAAAACTTCGGGGACAAAAAATATCATCTTCATCAAACATAGTATCCCCAAGCTTGTGGCTTTGCATATCATTACCATCATGGATATTCAGAGAATTCATACTAGCAATATTGCAATCATGCTCATCATTCCAGGAATTCTCATCAAGTATTTTTCACAAATTCTTCCTCTACAAATTGAGCACAATTTTCCGAACCATCATTTTCACGAAAGTCATTAAAAAGACGGACCAATTTATGCAACCTAAACTCCATTTTTTCGTAGTTTTATTTTATAAAAACAAACTAGTGAAAAACAAGAAACTAAAATATTTGATTGCAATATGTAAAGATATACCTTCAAGCACTCACCTCCTTTGCAACGGCGCCAGAAAGGAGCTTGATGTCTACTACACAACCTTCTTATGGTAGACTCGTGTTGGGCCTCCAAGCGAAGAGCTTTGTTGGACAGTAGAAATTTTCCCTCAAGTGGATGACCTAATGTTTATCAATCCGTGAGAGATGTAGGATGAAGATGGTCTCTCTCAAACAACCCTACAAGCAAATACAAGAAATGTCTTGTGTCCCCAAGACACCCAATACAATGGCAAATTGTATAGGTGCACTAGTTTGGGGAAGAAATGGTGATAAAAGTGCAATATGGATGATAGATATATTTTTTGTAATCTTAAAATATTAAAAAAGCAAGGTAACTAGTGACAAAAGTGATCACAAACGGTGTTGCAATGCTTAGATACAAGGCCTAGGGTTAATACTTTCACTAGTGCAAGTTCTCTCAACAATACTAACATAGTTGAATCATATATAAATACCTCACGTGCAACAAAGAGTTCACTCCAAAGTCACAAATAGCGGAGAACAAACGAACAAATTATTGTAGGGTACGAAACCACCTGAAAGTTATCTTTTTCAATCAATTGTATGAGTTATCCCTATAAGTTTCACGAACAGCGCTAGAGTTCGTACCAAAATAACACATTAAGATACACATCAACCAAAACCCTAATGTCACCTAGATACTCCAATGTCACCACAAGTACCCATGGGCTTGATTATATGATATGCATCACACAATTTCAGATTCATCATGTTGAATCCAACACAAAGAACTACAAAGAGTGCCCTAAAGTTTATACCAGAGATTCAAGACAAAAAGCATGTGCCAAACCCTATGCATAGATTCCCAAGGGCACGTAACCCGCAAATTGATCATCAAAACATACATCAAGTGGATCAATAGAACATCCCATTGTGACCATGGATATCCCATCGTAGGACTTACATCAAGTGTTCTCAAATCCTTTAAAGACTCAATCCGATAAGAAAACTTCAAAGGGAAAACTCAATTCATCACAAGAAGATAGAGAGGGGAAAACTCCATACGATTCATCTATATCAATAAAGCTCGCGGTACATAAAGATCGTGTCATCTAAAGAACAAGAGAGAGAGAGAGATCAAACACATAGCTACTTGTATATACCTCAGCCCCAAGGGTGAACTACTCCCTCCTCATCATGGATATCGTCGGGATGATGAAGATGGCCTCCGGTGATGGTTTCCCCCTCCGGCAGGGTGTCGAAACGGGCTCCCAATTGGTTTTTTGTGGCTACAGAGGCTTGCGGCGGCGGAACTGTTGATCTAGGTTTCTTTCTAGAGGTTTTAGTATTTATAGGAATTTTTGGCATCAGACTCATGTCAAGGGGCTGCTCGAGGAGTCCACAAGGCACATGGGCATGACCTAGGGGGGTGGTCACGCCCAACAGGCTTGTGGCCTCCTCGTCCACTTCTTGGCCCTCTCTTTGCTCCAGTATTTTTTGTATATTCCAAAAATATTCTCCGTAATTTTTTTAGCTCATTCCGAGACCTTTTATTTTTGCATAAAAACAACACCACGGTAGTTTTGCTAAAAATAACGTCAGTCCGGGTTAGTTCTAATAAAATCATACCAAAATCATATAGAATTATTGTAAACATGGCATGAATACATCATAAATTATAGATACGTTGGAGACGTATCAGCATCCCCAACCTTAATTCCTGCTCGTCCTCGAGTAGGTAAATGATAAAAGAAATAATTTGTGAAGTGTGAATGCTAGCATAGTGCATAAATTTGATCAATGATAGTTCCAAACACTTTTTCTAGCATAATTATATATTTCATAAACAGTAGCTCATCTCATAAACTTCTCATGATGAAGTAACAAGCTATTCACATGTTAAAGTACAGACCATAAAGTTTCTTCAAAACTAACAAACTATGCTTTCAGTCACCAAGCAATTGCAATTCATCTTATTTTCAGGAAGGGTCTATGTAGGAGCTTTAATTTAGCAAATTCCACATACTCAACTATCATATAGTCTTCCATGATTGCTAGCTCTCAAAGCATATTTTTAGAGCAAATGGTATCCGTCGAACAAAGAGAAAGATAGAGGCTTAAAGTTTTGTCTCCAAACTTATTTAGCATATAGATAATTGTCAACAATAATAATTCATGATCAAATATATTTGAATGGCTATATATGCTTGGATCTTTACCCACCACATGATGCTTGCCAAGAGAAAAAAGGAGAAATATAGGAAGTGGTGAAGATCACCATGACTCTTGTAAAAAGGTAAGTATTAGAAAGTAAAAGACAGGCCCTTCGCAAAGGGAAGCATCGATTTGTAGAGGTACCAGAGCTCGAGCTTTTAAAAAGGAGATGAATAATAATTTTGAGCGTTATGCTTTCATTATCAACATAACAACTGAGATATCTCGGTATCTTCCATGCTAGATACATTATAGACGGTTCCCAAAGAGAATGGTGAAGTTTTTACTCCCCTCCACCAATAAATCATACTCCACGGCGAGCCGAATCCACGGGTACCGCCCATACAAACAACAATCCTTGGGGATTTTTGTTTCATTATATTTTGATTTGATTTTTGACCATGGGACTAGGCATCCCGAATACTAGCCACTTTCTCATGAATGATAGTGAATCAACACATATCGTTAGAATAACCCACCTAGCGCGGAACATATGGATATCCCCTAGTCACTATATGAGCGATTCGGGCATACAAAGCAGAATATTGTTTGAAGGTTTAGAGTCTGGCACATGCACATTTACTTGGAACGGCAGGTAAATACCGCATATAGTAGGTATGGTGGACTCATATGGCAACAAACTGGGTTTAAGGGTTTTTGGATGCACAAGTAGTATCTCTATTTCGTACGAATTTTTGGCTAGCAAAAGGTTATAAGCAAGCACCACATGTTGGAGGATCCATAACAATATAACTCCCATACAAATATACCCAAGCATAACTCATTATGTTGTATTCCTTGTCCAACTTCAACTAATTTGCTAAAGTTTTAAAATAATTGATGGGGCTCACAATCATAGAAGATGTCCAAGATAGTATATTCATATGCAAAATCTCTCTTCCTTCGATATTCTTTCATGAATTGTTCATGTGACCAATGCGGTGTTTGATAACTTTCAACAAATTTTACCACCTATACTTCTTATATGTGAAGTCATTAATCCCCATGGGATAAGATTATAAAAAATATATAATTTCAGATTTATGATATTCAATTCATTCATCCATTTACTCATAGGATATAAGTGAAGCACGAGAGTAAATGACAAAACTACTCCAAAACATATAAGTGAAGATCGATGAGTAGCCAAACGATTAAGTAGATATGTGAGGACTTTATTTCTCTCTATATCTATCAATAAAGATTTTCAGATATGATTATTTTATTTAAACATAAATAAAAAGAAAAATAGCACTCCAAGAATACGACGCATCATGTGAACGAGTAAATAATTAGGGTCAACATAGGCTAACGGATAGTTGACGAAGAGAGGTGGGATGCGTAGCATCCCCAAGCTTAGATTCTTGATAGTTGTTGAATTATTTTCTTGGGGTGCCTTGGTCATCCCCAAGCATGATCTTTTGTATCTTGTTCAATCCTCTAATATCCCGGTTTCACCTATTCTAAAAAACTTCATCCACACAGAACTCAAAAAGAACTCGTGCGATAGGTTACTACACATAAGAAAAAAATCAACACTTCATGTACTTACAATACAAGTTGCAAAATAATTTTCAAAAATTCGGTATTGTATACTATCATTTCCACAATTTGTATCTACCAATATAGGCTGTGGGAACTATAGGATAAGTAGATAACAGAACTATGACAACAATTTGTCCAAACAGAACAATATGTCAAAAATTATGAAAAAAATGTACTTATGTAACTCTAAAAATTATGAGAATGTAGTAAATTTTAAATAATTTATATTAAAATACTTTGTAAAAATTCCATAAACTTTCCATGTTCCAGTAAAATATGAAAATTCAAACACTACAACAACAGTTTCTATTTTTAGATAGCAAACGTCAAACATGCAATTCAAGCATCCTAAAGGCAATTCTTGGAACTTTTTATTGAAAAACAAGATTATAAATAACACCTAACAGAGAAAAAAAAATGATGCTCCAAGCAAAACTCATATTATGTGACGAATAAAAATATATCTCCCAGTGAGATATACCGATAGTGTTGAAGACGAAAGAGGGGATGCCTTCCGGGGCATCCCCAAGCTTAGATGCTTGAGTATTTATTGAATATTACCTTGGGGGTTCCTTGGGCATCCCCAATCTTATTTTGTTGTCACTCCTTATTCTCATCATATCGGCTTCTCACCCAAAACCTGAAAACTATATTCACACAAAACTTAATGGAACTTTGTCAGGAGGGTTAGTGTAATAAAGATAGATCATTCACTTAGCTTCTGGTAAGACAAGATTCATAATTATTCCCACGTGATACCTACTATATTCCATAATTCCCACAATTTATGTTATTCAATATAAGCTATAGGAACACTTGAAACAAGCAAACTATGCATGCAAAACAGAATCTATCAAAAACAGAACAGTCTGTAAAGATCCGAATGATCACAAAACTTCCCTGACTCTAACAATTCTGCAAAATTAGGACATACCACAGAATTTGCGTAGAAATGTTGTTTAAAAATTAGAGAATTTTTTGACTCTCTTGTAAAATTAGAAAATTCATATACTGGACGCAAAACTTTTTGTTTTTGCATAGAGTTAAACAAGCAAGGCACCCCCATGATTACTACAGTAGCTTAATCATGTGAGCACATAAAAACAAATGGTAAAAGTTTTGGGTTATCTCCCAACAAGCGCTTTTCTTTAATGCCTTTTTGCTAGGAATGATGATTTCAATGATGCTCGTATAGGAATGATAATTGAAACATGCAAAAGAACATCCGGAATCTCATGACAAGAACATGTAACTCTAACCGACTTCCTATGCATCGGGATTTTTTGAGAAAAAAATTTATGGGAGCAAGAATAAACTAGCATAGGGAGGCAAAACAAGCATAACTTCAAAACCTTGAACACATAGTGTCGGTGCACTAGTGTTTTGGGCTCTCCTGTGCCCCTTACTCATGCACGGGCAATAGTAGCCACCCTGGAAGCAAGGCCCAACAGGGACTTGCCAGATACCAACACGGGAAAATCATACTGGCAAGGTCTTGCCAGGAGGGCTATTGAATGCCAAGTAAAGCAAGGCCCCGGCAAGGAAACACCCCAGCAAGGCACCGCCCCGGCCAGACCCCGCTAGCGCACAGGCAGGTTTCAATCCACCTAGACGCGTGTTGCGGCGTCAATGTTGGAGCAAGCTATGCGGCGCCGATGGGATGGGCTCCCGTCCCGTACCACTGATGGATAGTGATGCCTGACGGTGCATTAAATGTGCCTGTCCTACTCCGTCAGTGTTAGGTATGATAGCATTGTACCTCTACACACCCCGTGTACACACTGTACGCCACTGTTGGGATCCCCTCCAGAGTATAAAAGGAGGCCCAGGGTGATATGGTAGAGGACCTTTTTTGGACTTTTGAATCTTTGGGCCTTCTAGCTCGCACGCGTGGTAGCTACTCACAGTGCACTTGTAGCTAGAACCCTAGAAACACTCTCAATACAACCAAGCAGGAGTAGGGTTTTACGCATCCGCGCGGCCCGAACCTGGGTATAGATGCCCGGTTGCTGTTCATCTGACGGGCTCTTTGTGCGAGCCTTCTCCCCTGCCGAACCGAAAGGGATCCCTATGATCACATAGGTGTTCGTCCCCACGACATCTTTGGCGCGCCAGGTAGGGGGGAAGGATAGGTCACGCGAACCCTTTCTGGTAATTAGCGCACCAGTTTCTTCGCACTCATCATCGCCATGGCCCCCAAGAAGAAGGGCTTGATAGTAGTTGGCCCGTCCGCATCCGCCATCCCTGTATCTAAGCAGGCAGGCGACGACATAGACGTAGGTGGAGGAGGCGGCGGCGGAGGTTCGGAACTTTTGTGACGCTCTAGTGACCAAGGCCAAGCAAGCGGTGACGCTCGCCACGGAGACGCCCATGGCGCTGGAGGGAACCCCCATGCCCCTGGGTCTCAGGGCGGAGCGGTACCGCATGCAGGAGGTACGACAAACTCTGGGGGCGTAAGAGTAACTTCCAGGGCACCCACGCCAGCACCTAGGCCGTGACCTTCTTAGGACACACGCGGAGAGCCGTGCCACGGCGCCCGCAGTTCTCAACGTCTCCACGGGTAAGCTCTGCGCATCATTCCCAAGATGCACGGGACCAACATGCTCGTCAGCACGCGAACGGGAGTGGCATGCCGACATGGACTGCGGCGGTGCTCCTTCTAACACGGTTAGGAGTTAGAGCACCTCACGTTCATCCCGCCATTCGTAGCCGACCATGTCGGAGGAAGCAATGGCACAGGCGCTGCTACTCGAAAACTTCCCTCCTGCTGCCGAGAAGCTCGACAAATGGAGATCCACCATTCAAAGCCTCCTCAGCCTTGCGGATAAGTTTCGATCCAGTGAGCCAGCCCACGCCATTGGTGGGAGGATTGGAGGCAGCGCCACTTCGGTGCACTCTCCTCCATAGCAGCATCGCCGGTCACCGACTCGACGGACCAACGCTTACGATGGTTACTCGACGGCTTCCTTTGACCCACGGACACACCACGATCAGCGTCAAGTTCTTCGGGAACGTGGCAAAGAAGACGCTCGAACTACATTCGAGCGGAGGCGGGAAACGTGCCTCCAGTTTGATAGACGCGGTTCTGACCGTTGAGAAGTGTGGGCCAGGGTATCCTGTCAGCCTACCTTATGAGGATGGTTGTCCAGCATTTACCCATGAGCTATGGCAAGTCCAGTGGGCCAACTCCCGCACGTTCAAGCTAGAAGTCCCGGCAAGACTCATCCATCGGAGTTCCTGAGCATCTACACCATTGCGGTGCAAGCTGCCGGGGGTTGCGATGACAAGATACTCGCCAACTACTTCTCGTTGGTGCCTAAGCCCAACATCAGGTCATGGTTGATGCACTTGCCAGAGGGGTCCATCGCCTCCTGAGCAAACTTAAGCCACGACTTTGTTGGCGCCTTCACAGGAGATCATCAAGCTCCTGGCCAGGAAAGTGATCTACACATCATCCCTCAGAAGGAGGGCCAAACTTTACGCAAGCACATCCAAAGGTTTAGTCGCGTGCTCCACAACATCCAGGACATTCATCCTGACGCTGTTATTAGCGTGTTCCATCAGAATGTGCACAACCACAGGACATGGGAAGAGCTGGCGATGAACAGAGTCAGGGATGTTGCTGAGCTTTATGCTTTGGCAGACAAATGTGCTCATGACAAAGAGGGGAGGAGACTCCCCGGCGAAGACATCAACGCAGGGGTCGACTCCAAAGATGAACACACCGTTGCCCCGGCAGAGAAGGGCCAGCGGTAGAACAAGAAGTGCAAGGGCAAGACTGTACTTGTCGTGCGGGATCCGGCAATGTCGGCGCCGGCAAGAAGGGCAAGGTTGATGACCCCGACAATGATGTTGCCGGGTGTGCCTCCTGCCATGCCCAGGCGGCTACAGTCAAGCCAGAAGACTCCGGCAAGGAGTATTGCAAGATCCATCGCACCAAAGGCCATGATCTGCAAGACTGTCGACAAGTTGAGCAGCTTGCCGAGAAGCAAAAGGCCGAGTACGAGAGGCGAGACAAGGAGAAGGGCCAGGATGTTGTCGAGGGGTCTGGCAAGAAGTGTGTTGGCCGAGGAGGCCGCCGCGGCAAGCCCAAGAAAGAAAAGACTGGCCCGCTCGTGGCCGCGACAAGCAAGACGGAGATGAATATGATGTTGAAGAGGACGACGAGTCCAGTGAGCATTAGTTTTAGAAGGCTACAAATATGATGTGCATAGAGGGAGGTGCCTCATCGCATTCCTCTCACCACCAATTCAAACAGTGGGTGTGCGAGGTTAACACGGCAGAGCCCTCTATTGGTGCACAGAGACCTCTGAAATGGTCCAACACTCCTATCATCTTTGACGCCGAGGATCACCCTGATCGCGTAACTACGGTCGGGTGCTTGCCATTGTTGGTTTCGCCAACAATCCGCAACCTCAAGGTGACGAAGATGTTAGTCGATAGTGGGGCCAGCCTAAACCTGAGCTCACCTGACGTCATCCAGAGGCTACAAATTCCTGATGAAGATCCCGAGGCAACATGGGCTTTTCACGGGGTCAATTCAGGAAGAACTCAACCGAAGGGCAAGGTCACGCTTCCGATGACGTTTGGCAGCGATATCAATTTCAGAATGGAGAAGATCATTTTTTATGTCGCCAAGATCTCGTTGCCATACAACGGCATTCTTGGTCGCTCGACACTGGCCAAGTTCATGGAGGCCACCCACTCCACTTACAATGTGCTGAAGATGTCCAGGCCAATGAGCATTATCACCATCAACTCCGACTAGAAAAGTGCAGTTATGTGCGCCGGCCAACTCTACCGGGGTGCAGTCGCAGCACCTGCCGCCAAGGCACTTGCTCCTGTCGCAGAAGCTCCCGGGGGAAAGAAGACCGGCAAGGCCTCTGGCGCACATTCCGGCAAGTGCACCTCCTTGGAGTGTTGTGCTTCCATTGACGATGTGCTAGAGAGCTCCACCAGCAAGAGAAAAAATTCCAAGGCTGCTCCTCAAGAGACCAAGAAGGTGCCTGCCAAGGAGGACAGCACGGGGGGAACTTTCACCATAAGTTTCACCCTTGGCGACAAATAGGAAAGCGCGCTGGTTGCCTTCATGCGGGAAAATGTTGATGTATTTGCATGGCCACCATCTGATATCCCCGGTGTTCCCTAGGAGGTGATTGAGCACCACATTGCCGTCTTCGCACACACATGGCCCGTCAAGAAGAAGGTCCAGAAGAGGGCTTTGGAGCGGTCACGGTTTATTGCCGAAGAGATTAAGAAACTGGAGGCAGCTGGCCTGATCAGAGGAGTATTCCATCCAACATGGTTGGCCAACCCGGTTGTAGTGCGCAAGGCGAATGGAAAATGGATGTTGTGCATTCATTTCACACACATGAACAAAGCATGCCCCAAAGATCCTTTTCTCTTGCCATGCATCGACCAAATTGTGGACTCCACCACCGGTTGCGATCTGTTGTCTTTCCTTGACGCCTATTCCGGTTATCATCAGATTTTTATGGCCAAGGAAGACGAGGAGAAGACCGCATTCATCACCCCATGTGGCACATATTGCTTTTTTCATATGCCTTTAGGGTTGAAAAGTGATGGTTCTAGTTTTGCAAGAGCAGTACAGATTGGTTTCGAACCCTAGCTACATAGAAATATGGAGGCTTATATGGATGACATAATGGTCAAAACCAAGGACAAGGATACGCTCATATCAGACCTTGAAGAGACATTTCCCAACCTGTGCAAGATCAACATGAAGCTCAACCTTGAGAAGTGTGTGTTTGATATCTCATCCGGCAAGCTTCTCGGGTTCTTTGTATCTCAACAAGGAATCTAAGAAAATGCCAACAAGATCAAAGAAATTGAGAAAATTGAAGCACCAAGCCGAGTCAAAGACATGCGCGTCTTGCTGGCTATGTTGCTGCTCTGAGTAGGTTCATCTCCAAATCTGTTGAGCGTGCCATGCCCTTTTTCAAAATCTTGAAGAATGCAGGTCCAATGAAATGGAATCTAGAAGCGGAGGCAGCGCCGCAAGTTTTGAAGAAGTACCTCTTCTCTCTGCTAGTCCTAGTTGCGCCAAAACCACAAGAGCCATCATTGATGTATCTAGCGGCAACAAATCAAGTGGTGAGTGTTGCAGTAGTGGCTGAAAGAGAAGTTGACGAAGAAGCAACAGCAATGGTAGGGCCACCAAGCGACGAGCCAGGACATTCCCCGACAGGGTTTGGTGCCAGCAAAGTAGGATTTGCGCAGTTGAATGAGGCAATTCAGAAGAAGAAGGTGGTGCAGTGACCAGTCTATTTTGTCAGCTCCTTGTTGTAGGAGGCTCGGTCAAGATATTTTGGCATGCAAAAGTTTCTCTTTGGCCTTCTTATGGCCTCGAGGAAGCTGCGCCACTACTTCCAAGCACATGAGATCACCGTTGTCACTCGCTTTTCAGTACAGCGGATCTTGCGAAACCCAGAAGCAACCGACAGGATTGTAGAGTGGGCTTTGGAACTGTCAAGCTTTGGCCTCAAGTTTGAAAGCACTTCGACCGTTTAGAGCAGGGCATTGGCAGAGTTCATTACAAAATGGACCCCAATGCCCGATGAAGAGATTCCAGAGTCAACTCTCCCCAGCAAGGAAACCGTTCGAGAATGGATCATGTATTTTGATGGAGCCTTCTCTCTATAAGGCACCGTTACTTGAGTGCTGCTTATCGCACCCACCAGAGAGCACCTCAGATATGTGATCCAGATGCACTTTCTGCGGGAGAGATCAACAAACAACACTTCTGACTACGAAGTGCTGCTTGCCGGTCTCAGGATCGCGGCAGACCTTGGGATCAAGAAACTTATTGTCAAGGGTGATTCTCAACTTGTCTTCAGGCAAGTGAAGTGAACAAAAATTACAAGAGCCCATTGATGGAAGCTTACATAGATGAAGTGAGGAAGTTGGAAGAGTGTTTTGAAGGCCTACAAATGGAGCACTTTCCACGTGCAGAGAACAACATTGCTGATGGCCTATCAAAGTGTGCTGCCCTTAAGGTACCCATGGAACCGGGAACTTTCGTGGTCCAACTAACTCAACCCTCTGTGACACCATCAATTGGACAAGAAAAGAGAAGGAAGTTAAGTTCCGGCAAGTATTTCCTAGCAGAGCTCCCGGAAGCTGCCGGCGAGAAGGTTGCAAGAGAAAGCAGCAGGCTTGTCAGTGAGAACTATGCTCCAGTAGGTCCCCCGGCTCTAACCGTGGAAGCGCATGCTCCCGCCAGGCTTGCTGGGGTACAACAGGCTCCGGCAGGTCCTCAAGCCCTTGCTGTTGAGGCAAATGCTACCCCGGCAGAGGATATGCCTTTAGTCCTTGCTGTCGAGCCCCAGGATCTAGCATGGGCACAACACATCATCCGTTTCCTTCAGACAGGAGAAATTCCTGGGGAACAAGAGGAAGCAGAGAAAGTAGCCTTCCGGTCTAGTATGTACCAATTCATGACAATGACCTGTACAGAAAAAGTCCAATCGGTGTCAAACTCAAGTGCATTTCCTCGGAAGATGGACTGGAGCTATTAGCAGAGATACATGGAGGTACATGTGGCTCCCACGTTGGATCAAGAGCCCTTGCCGAAAAAGCACTCTGGCAAGGCTTCTTTTTGGCCACTGCCCTCCAGGATGCAACTGCATTAGTAACCAAGTGTGAAGCATGCCAGTTTCATTCAAAGAGATTACATCAATTGGCCCAAGCACTTCAAACGATCCCTCTATCCTGGCCATTTTTTGTCTGGGGCTTGACATCTTGGGCCCCTCTCCTTGTGCTGCTGGGGGCTATGAGTACTTGTATGTTGCAATCGACAAGTTCACAAAGTGGCCGGAAGTGGAAGCAGTGAGAAAGGTGACATCACAGTCAGCCGTCAAGTTCTTCGAGGGACTAGTTTGCCGCTTTGGTGTTCCGAACAGGATCATCACTTACAATGGCACATAGTTCACAAGTCGTGCCTTCATGCAATATGTCCAGGACCTTGGTAGCAGAATCTCTTTTGGTTTCTGTTGCCCACCCGAGGAGCATCGACCAAGCGGACAGGGCTAATGCTGAAGTGTTGCAAGGCCTCAAGACAAGAACTTTTCACACGCTGCACAAGTGCGGAAGGAACTAGATTGATGAGTTGCCGATGGTTCTTTGGTCAATCAGAACGACACCAAATTGAGCTACCGATCAGACACCCTTCTCCCTTGTCCATGGGGCGGAGGCAGTTTTCCCCACAAAACTCATATACGTTTCGCCTCGAGTGCTCGCTTATGATGAGCTTGAGCAAGAGCAGTTGTGGCAAGACGATGCGACGCTCCTTGAGGAAGACCGTCTTTAGGCTGCTGTGAGAGCTGCACGCTACCAGCAAGCTTTGCGCCGCTACCATAGCCGCAAAGTTAACGCCAGAAGTCTTGAGGAAGGCGACCTTGTTCTTTGGCAGGTTTAGTCCGCCAAGAATTCCAAAAAGTTGACACCAAAGTGGGAAGGCCCTTATCGGGTAGTACGAGTCACCAGGCCTGGCGCAGTCTGCCTGGAGATCGAAGATGGTATCCCAGTGAGAAACTCCTAGAATATCGACATCTTCGCAAGTTCTAGACATAAGGAACGGTTGCCGGGCCTCCTGACAACCACCTTTTGTACAAGTCTTGCCGTTGAAGCATGTAATCCTTGGTCCAAAGATAGGCTCAGACCTTGTGCGTAGTTAAAATACAAATAAGTGTTCTGCAATCCTGATTGATTCTCATGTTTACTTATGTACATCTTTATCTGAAGTGTTGCATTGCACTTATTCTCGTCAAGGGCTAACGGACCGTCAAGGTTCCATACCCATATTTTCTCTTCTTTCTTTTTCTCAAAGGACAGAAGTACACCTCACATGTAGCTTTGCCAGGGGGAATGGTGGTACGGATACCTATGAGTGACGTCCCAAAATTAAATTGCCGGAGGGAGCATGGCAATGAAAAGATAAGTTGCAAAAACCCCAAGTGAAATCTTGCCGTAAGATTATTTTCCATGGGCTATCTTGACTTATGTATGGAAAACCTACACGCGAAGGAACCTTGACGCGACTGGCTGCACCGTCATCGTGTTTGGGACCGCTCGATGGCTTAAGCGGCCGTGCCCGCGCTCCTTGTTTCGTTTTGAGTCCGCTCAACGACTCAAGTGACAGCGCTAGCGCTTTTTTTCTGTTTCGAGCGAGAACAACACCTTGAACGGTTGTACCAAAGACGCCAAGGTATCTTGCTGGCAGTAGCACCACCAGCAGGCTGCTAAGGACCTGCTCCTCGAAGCGCTCGCGGTGGGGCTATGCGTGTCGGCAAGATTTTTCCGAAAAGGCATAGGGAAAGTTCCATACACAAAAGAGGTCTAACAAGGAAGATAATACACATTCGTTGAAAATGGGGTGAAATTTACATAAGATATCGCTTTTTCCTAAGTACGTCTTTATTTGACTTTCTCCCCTAGGGGAGATTACAAGAAGAAAAAGATGGAAAGGGGAGGAGAGCTACAAGAAGAAAAATATGGCGAGAGACCCTCGGCAGAAGACCGGCCTGACCCCTCTGGACCAGCACTACATGGAGGAGCAGGGCTACCAGATGGGCAGGCAAGAAACTGGCGCCTCCTGGACTAGCATTGAGCGGGGGAGAGGGCCAGCACGGGCAAAAAGGGGGATGGACCCCAGAAACCGAAGTCCACGGGCCTGCCAGAAGACCCAGTTGGAAGATGAGGGAGCGCCCAGGACCTAGGCCCCCGGCAAGGACATCCTGCAGGGAGGAGGAGAGGCGTGACGCTAGCCGTGATGGTGTGGCTGGCGTTCAGTCCGAGCTCGAGTCATATGGCTCTGACTTGACCGCTCGAAGACCAGACTCATCGTTGGTTTCTTCGCCATTGTCCTCCCCATCACTCTTTCCTGGGGACAGGCTTTCGGCGCTGCTCGAGCTCTCTTCGCAGCAGCTGAGACGGACGTCGGAGCACCCATAACTCTTGATGGAGAGCATATTGGTCTTCGTCATTTTAAAGCGAAGGACATGCCCCACCTGAAGGTTGTGGGCGCGGGTGAAGGTCTTCTAGCCACGCCTAAGGAACATGACGCAGTTCATTGAGTAATCAGCATTTACCCACATCACGCTATTACAGCAACCAGCCACCCACAGCCATAGGATAGGTGGCTCGTCGCCCTCCATCACCCTGGCAAAGAGGCGAGGGAGGTGCTGATGGCTCCGGAGGGGACCATCCAGCCTGAGGACGAAGTCCAGCACCATCCCCTCGGCATGGGTCTCCTCAATGGAGAGGCATGGCATCGGAGGAGGAGGTGGAGAGGCACTCCGCCTCCCCTAGCCTCGGCCTTCATGATGGTCGTGGCCCCTCGCGCCTCTTCCACCACGCGTGCTCGGGCCGCCCTCCGCCTTCGCGGCAGAAGCGGTGGCATGATCCAGATGAGAGCTTCTTCTTGAAGCTGAGGATGGTGGCCACCCTCGCCCCCTGGTCATGGCTGAGGGCGAGCGCCGCTTGAAAGTTGTGAAGACATGGGAGGGCAGACTATTGAGGTTTGCACTCAGAAGATGGAAGGAGGATGAGTGAGTGTCTCCCTTGCTAGCCCCCAATTTATAGGGGGGAAGCGCGGAGGCCGACCCTCCTCCACTCCAAAGGATGCCGCCCACCTCCTCCAATAGCGGCACCCTCGATCACAGGGCCAACAGCAACCGCCCCGTTGCCCCAATCCATGGCGCTGCAGTTACTGCTTTTCCCAGGAACTTCAAATCATGGTCGCCCATTGCTGGCTCCCCGCTATGCATGCGGCGCGTGTGGTGGAAATGACCTAACGCGGTAATTAAAAGTTTGAAGGCAGCGTCGTGCACATATCCCATGTCCCACATTCAATGGGCGTCGTGGGGAAGCACAGCGAGCGCAATGATCACAATTGCAAGGCCCTGTCATGCATGCTCGTGCACTGATGGGGCCTAGCCCAATAGCATCTCGCGACGTGTGTGGCCTAGGCCCGAGGGCTCCTTACCGGTGCACTAGAGTTTTGGGCTGTCCAGTGCCCATTGCTCGTGCACGGGTAGTAGTAGCCACCCTGGCAGCAAGGCCCAGCAGGGACTTGCCACATACCAACACGGGAAAATCAAGACTACCGGCAAGGTCTTGCTGGGATGTCGGTTAACCCACCAGGCAAAGCAAGGCCCCGGCAAGGCAATACCCTGGCAAGACGAAGCCCTGGCAATACCCCGCCAGCGCACAGGTGAAAGTGCAATCATGCCCTTAATCTTATTTTGATGTTGATGACAACATGCATATAGGGGACTAATCATGTCTATCGAGTATATCTCAGGATTAAGTCTCAAGGACCGTGTGTGCATCATGACTATGGATAAATGTATATCACTGAAGAGCGGAGATACAAGATAGTAGCTTTGGCTCTTTTTCGGGTGTTCTTGAGTATAGGGATCCCACACTATTAAGAGGGGATCATCGGATTTCGTGAAAGACTTGATCAAAACTCACAAAGTATCCTCTCAGAACATCTCTATTTCATCTCTAGTACCCACTTCTTAGTGCACAAAATATGTTGTGTAACTGAGCGAGTGTGCTCTGTTATCACCAGACGTCCGGAAATCTACGGACGTCCGACCTCTCACTGCCTACCGTGTGTCCGGCACTCTCCGGATGTCCGGTGCATGTTAACAGAACAAATTAGCGGATTTCTGGTCCACTCTGGACGATCGGACAACGGATATCTGTTTCTCTCCGGAAGTCTGGTACATCCTCAACAGAACACTTTTAATGGATTTCCGGTTCCCACTGGATGACCGATCACCGAACGACCGACACGTTACGGACGTCCGATGGTTGTGTGTCTCGTATTGCTCCCAGGCCTAAATGAATTCCTAGCTACCGGCCGACCAGTGGCTGCTCGGACGTCTGGTCCAGGTTGTGCCATCGGACGTCCGGTATCATCCGGTCGTTCGTCAACTTCAGTACGTTAAGTGTCTCAACGGTCAGTTTTTTACATTGTACTATATATAGTCTTCTTCCCCCACGGGATAAGGTTGACCATTCACATTGAACACACACAAGAACACACTTTACTCTCTCTCTCTCAACACACCAAATCCAAGATCCCAAGGGGATTTGAGAGACTTTGAGAGAAGTTGTCCGATCAAGTAATAGATCCACTCCTTCCCCTTCTTCTCACAGAAGGAATTTGTGATTTGATCAAGTCTTGAGCTTTTCCCTTTGATCTTACTACTCTTGGAGGTTGGAGACTCCTAGGCGGTAGGAGTTATTCAGTGAGGAATCAAACCATTGTGATTACCCTCCGAAAAGTTTGTAAGGTTTGGAGATGTCATAGCCTGTGTTTTGTATCACTTGTCATGTTTGGATTTATAAAATTTGGGGCCAATTATAACTTTTTCAAAGTTTGTGCTTGGTTGATTTGTTGCATGCTTGCTTGTTGAATTGCTGTGCATGGCAATCTTAGATTCTATCCATCTCTTTCCTTGACCCAAACCTCTTGCCCAATGATCATGCCATGTGAATAGTGCCCAAAAATATTTTTATAAAACTTTTTTTTCACCAAAAATGATTTATTCAAATTAAGTTTTAAGAAACCCCTGAAATGAGGTTTGCACTGCAAATCCTCAAATTGGGTGGATCCTTCTTCCCCAAAGGCTTTATTTCAAACCTACTACATATATGACTTCCCAAAACCACCAAATATTTATTTAAAAGATAATTTTTATATTTTACATAATGGCTTTTTCTTAAGACCAGAAATGGTTCTTCATAAGGAAAACTTATTTAAATGCTTTCAAAATATTTTAGAAAATTTAGGGAAATTCACTGGACATATATTTTCCATGTATACGAGTTTCAACACACGGGTATGATCAAATCAAGGGCAAAACCCCTCAAAACCCTTTCTATTCAAATCAAGCTTTTGAAATATTTCTATAAGAAGTTTTCTCAATAAATTCCAGGAAAATTCCAGCAAGTCAACACTATCATAAGTGATGATCTTGCAAAGTTTCAGCTCAATCCAAGTTGATTTGGTTCATCAAACCATCCCAAAACCCTGCGTGTCCAGATTCAAATTTGAACAACTTTACATTGTGAAGATTCTCCCCTAGACCCCAAACTCTAGGGACATGCTCTAATCACCAAATAATGATGCTACACTAAGTGGTGCATCAAGGGTAAAATCTTAGCATAACTAGGTCTACAGAAACCTAATTCTGTTAGTTATAGGGTTCACAAAGTTTCCATTGTCAACTTTGCTCATTTGAGCTCAAATTTGGTGATCCAGCCTATTTCTAACCACCATTAGATCCTATCAAATATCATGGCAAACAAGGTCCATTTGCTTGCCCAAACACCCATCAAACACCTTCTGGTAAAATAGTAAAGTCACCATTTTCACCCCTTTCACTATTCCCCTTGATATGCAATTTCTACCACACCTATCTGGTATTGCCTTTCACCCCCAGTAAGTTTCTCTCACCAAGGCTCAGTGGGTAAGTGGTGTAAAACCCACATTTACCCCCCTGTTTTACTATATCAGGGACTTCCTCTCTCCATTTCTTTTCTTTCCTAGCCTCCCCTAGCTTCTCCTCACCCATGGGCATCTCAATAACCCCAAGACACTAGACGACACACTGGTGGGCATATTTTATGCCAGGGCACGCAATATGGGCACTTTGGAGCGCGCTATAGTGCGCTCCCGCACTGTAGTCGCCCCTGCCCAGCGCCCCCCGACCACCTCGGGCCTCCCAGCGCGCCTGCCGAGGGGCCTCGCCGTCCGCAACATGCCGCTGCTTGTTCCCCCTCCTCTCTCTCCCTCCTCTAGCCCCCCTCGCACGCGACGCGGAGCTCACACGTGCGCTCTCCCCCGCTTCTCTCCTCGCTCCGGAAATGCTCTCTCCCTACCCCGCGCCCTCTAGCGAGCACCCCATCCTCACTGGCACACCACGCCCTTGGTGCACTGGCGCCTGGCTATAAAAGCCCTCCCCCAAGAACCCGCTGCTCTCCCCTCGCTCTCTCCTTCCCTCAGCCACTCCCCCGTGCCTAGCCCCCTCGTCCCCGTGCTCGAGAGCTCGAGCCTGAAGCAAATCTTGCCGCCATGCGGGTTTTCTCCCCACCGGCGATTCCCTCCCCGCCGGTGACCCCCTCGGCCACCCACCGACGCTCCGGAGGCCCCTGAGCGCACCGGTGCCCTCTGTTTGAGCTGCCACGGCCTGGAACCCTCCGGTGAGCCTCCCCTGCTCCCCGTCATGAGGAGACGGATGACAGGTGGGTCCCACCTGTCATCCCCTCCCCCTCCCCCTCTCTTGCTGTCAAGTACGGCTCGCGGGGAGGTTTAAAAATAAACCTGTCGTGCGCGGCGTCTCGCCATGGGCCGGTTCCTTCTTTGGGCCAGTTCGGCTGCGGTGTTTTGGCCCAAAAGGGCACAATACCTTTTTCTCTTTTTCTTTTTCCTGTGAGTTCCAAAAATTCCATAGATCCGAAGATAATTCCAAATCAAATAATTCTTCCACCTAAAATCTTGAAATATTCCATAGAATTCATTAGTTCCACTTGTAAAAATATTTGAAAATCTTTTATATACTATTTTGTTTTAAAACCCCTATTTGGCAATATCAACCCCTGTTTCAAATATTTTTGAAAACCTTTTTAACTTCAAAACCCTAGACAAATATTTTTGGTATAGCTTCTAGTATTTATCAAAATAGGGTAGCATTTTGAATTTAGCTTTGTGTGCTCTTTTTTGTGTGATGCTTATTTCTGTCGCTTTTATTCGCGACGATAGATTGCGCTATTGACGAGGGAGTTGGACCCGAAAACTTTGGAGACACCGAAGACCTTGTTGAGCCAGGCAAGCAGCCCTTTGACCATGTTAAGAAACTTTTCATGCATGAAATATGGCACTTGTTGTTTTGATGATTGATCATGATGTGGTGTTCCCCCTTTGGTGGGTTGCCTCCGATACTCTTACCGTTGACACTTGCATCGTGCATGACCCTACCACCTTATGAGGGTTATGCGGGTGGGTGTAGATAGGATGCTAGTAGATGCTATGCACGTGGGTTTGGGATTTATGCTTAGTGATAGAAATAAAGAGATGAATTCAAAGATTTTTCAAAAACCCCGTCGGGTACTACTAATGCCCGAGGGAGATGATGATGAGTTGGGTAACCACTTGAGAAAGAAGTGGTGCATCAGAGCAAGTGAGTATGTGTTTTCCAAAACGGAGAGTTTTAAGGTCTGCTGCATGTCCCAACCTTACATGCACAACCACGATACCCCTTGTGGTACTAGGCTTTGTTGATTAGCTAGGTGGCATGGCCACTCTCGATACAAGGTCATGCCGGAATGCATGATCATGCGCTGTCTTCACGGGCACCGGGCACACCGTTGGTCCCTGCATGGATGATACGAGTCATGTACATCATGTGGTCCAAGTACCAATCGAGTGGACATTTGTTTCGTATCGCCAAGGGAAAGGCATTGTTCGGCTGCTTACCTCGGGTATGTTATATACTGCGAGTCGTGGGTGACACGGAGTTCCCCGAGTCTTGTGGGTGAAGTGTGCAACCTCTGCAGAGTCTAAAACTATTCGAATAGCCATGCCCATGGTCATGGACAGTTGGAGGTCCTTCTTAAACTACGTGCGGAGGTTTTCGTAAACTTGGTGTGAGAGTGTGTATTGGTTACAACAATGGTACTTGGGCTAAGTCCGATGACTTAGCATGGCAATGGAACTAAGTCCGATGACTTATCATGATGAATGAACACGAGATGTTCAACCCTTTCTTATGATGATATCTATAGCTTGTTCATATGGATATCTGCCAACTGTTAATGCATGCTTACCTAGCTACTTGATCATGTCATTGCATTAAAAATTAGCTTTCCGGAAATTACCTACTTAGTGCTATATCATGCATCATTATTACCTTGTGCCACAACTTGGGTTGCTTGCGAGTACATTAAAAGTACTCATTGGTCTGCCACGGGTTATTTAATTGGCCATGCATGGAAGAACAAGAGTATGCTGAAGAGTTCGTTGGAGACGAACATGTGAACTAGGACGCTTCCCAATCAGATTGCCCGTAGGTTAAGGAAGATGGCATGGGTTCATGCTTTCGATCAAGATTTCTGTTGCTTGTTCTATTTAAGTGTTTGGTCCTTCTGACCCTATGTATGTAAGACTAGACCTTCGTGGTTTTTATTTTTGTAATATGCTAAATGTGGATGTAAGACTCTTGCTATTCAGATTCTGTGTGTTCAATGAGCATTGATCTATGGGATCATTGTACACATGCATTCGGTGATCACGGCTTATGAGTCGGGGTCCCCACAGAGCTAGCATGAGAGCCATCCTGACTGTAGGAAGCCTTTAGTTAGCATGGACATTAGTCAGGATAAAACCATTTTCAAAAGTACACCTAGTACCTATACTTAGGAATTTTGTACTATTTATCTCTCCTATTCTTCACACAACACTTGTTGACTCTCCTCCCTTAAAACCTTTGTAGATGGACGTCGTACCCGAAGCCTTCCTGACATCCGGCTTTCCCTTACTCCTTGGGGATAGCCTGGAGAAGTGCCAGTTTCGCCAACCACCCATTTTCCTCTACCACGAGCACTGGGTCATTGGCGTCACGAAGGAGTACCACATGGATTTTGTCGTGATGGCAAATGACTCCCCGACTAGTTGGTTCTTTGAAGGATCACAGATGGAGACCATGATACTTCAGTCAAGACTGCTGCACGCAAGGCACTCCTACACCATCGAGACATCATTCCAGAGATGGCTGACGAGCCGGCTACTCCCTACCTTCCCTTCAGGAAGGATGATCTTGGCGAGAAATGGATACTGATTCCATCCAAGGAGGATGGCATACCGCTCAGGTTCTAGACCTACTTCAGCCTCTCCACCAATAGTCTGGTTCACAACCTGATTAAGGAGTCCACGAAGCTCCGCGAGGAACTTCACTACACCCGAGAGCTACTTCATCAAGCCAAGATGAAGCTAGACAAGATCAAAAAGGATGGACCCCCGAGGGACGACCAGCTCTCGCTTATAGAGGAGGAGTACCCCCAGCTAGTGATGTATCCACGCGTTGACATCGGATGAGTGTGAAGGAGTACCATGAGCTCTTCACCGACCCGCCAACAAAGCATCATCGGGATGGGCCTCCTCATTCCCCAACCCCTTCAAACGGGAATGATGCTCGTTCGGATGACGAAGAGGAGGAAGGCCTAGAGGAGCAAGACTATGAGACCAAGCACTCCACAACCTGAGTCCGAGAACCCCTAGGGTAGGATCAGTCATGTACCCCTCATGCGAAATCGAGTCTGTGTAATGGTTCATATGAAACCATGTGTGTTTGTTGTTTATTTTGGTGTTTGTGTTCCGATGCAAGTCGTGCTTTTGCCTTAGATAACATGTAAGCAAACCCATCGTCTATCTTATCTTAATATATGTGTTGGTCTTTCGACCTTTGTCTTACCACACTTGGACTTGACCAACCCCCTTAGGTGCGCTTTTCCATTGTTGCTTTTCCCCTCGTCTGTCCTAGTTGTTTGACTTGGCTGCTCCAAATAGGATGGTGACTGCTACCCACAACAGCTCGTTCGCCAGCCCTAAAGCCGGCAACTCAAGCCAACAATAGGTAGCTAGTGGGGCTGCTCACGCTGGAGGATACCAGGAGCAGCCACAAGGCGACATTCCCCCGCCACCGCCTCCACCGGAGATTATAACCATAGGTCAGTTTCTCCAAGTTCTCCGGGAGGAACGCCAAGCCAACAATACTGCTATCCACCAGATGGCTTAGGCCCTTGTGAACAACTAGCAGCAAGGCAGGAATGGCAATGACCGCCCCACTCTATCTGAGTTCATGAGGAACTTGCCCCCAACCTTCACCGAGACTGCTGAACCATTGGATGCAGGTGACTAGATCCGCACCATCGAGGACCTCCTTGCACTTGTCAATTGCAATGAGGATCGTGAGAAGGTGATTTATGCCACTACTACCTCGGAGGTACCGCTCGAGCTTGGTGGGACGGATTCAAGGTCATGCAAGCTGAGCGTGTGATCACTTGGAATGACTTCAAGGAAGGATTCCGCACTGCCCACATTCCTTCTGGGATCATGGCTATTAACAAGAGAGAATTCGAAGCGCTAAAGCAAGGAAGTGGCTTGTCAAGGAGTACCTACAGAAGTTCAACCTGCTGTCAAGGTATGCACCTCAAGATGTCAACACGGAGGCTGCCAAGAAAGAACACTTCATGGAAGGACTTCAATAGACCCTGCAGTATCCGTTCATCGTCTACGACTGTCGTACCTTATTCAACCTGGTAAACAAGGCGCTCATGCTGGAAGACCAGCGTCGTGCCATAGAGGACACTCGCAAGCGCAAGATGATCAGCAAGGGTAGCTCCCGCAACGAGAAGCCTCGACCCTGGCAGCCAGCTCCAGCCAAGCCAACCTCTCAGCCATAGCAGGCTAGACCTCCTGCGCCTCGTCCGAGCTACCAGCCTCGGTAGTATGCCAATCCCAGGCCAGCTTACAACAACCCCAATAACAATAACGGCGGCAGGAACTACAAGAACAACCCTGGGCAAGTCGCTTGCTTTGGATGTGGTCAGCCAGGACACATCTCTAGGTTGTGTCCCAACAAGAAGCTAGATGCACCGCACACCAATGTGCCAAACCAAGGTCAAGGCCATGGAGCACCCCCAAGGAACCCTGCTCCTCGCAACCAGACCAACAATGGCAAGGGCCGTGTGATCCACGTCACAGCAGAGGAAGCCCAGGAAGACACGGATGTCATACTGGGTACGTTCCTCATCAACTCAAGCCCAACAACAATATTGTTTGATTGTGGAGCTTCGCTTTCTTTTGTCACCCAAAAGTTTGGACTAGAGAGTGGCCTGAAGCCTACACCCCTGGGTAGTCGTATGTTGATACAAACCTCGGGATCGATTATGAAGTCTGGGATATGTTGTAAGTGAGTTGAGATTAACATCAACGGGGTAGATTTCCTAGCAGACCTTATCATCCTGAAGTCAAAATGCTTTGATGTGATCCTAGGCATGGACTGGTTGACCAAGCACCAAGGCTTGTTAGACTGTGCGAAGAGGACTGTCACCATGACAAATAGCCAAGGAGTGGAAGTCAAGTATGTCCCCAACCCTGCCTCCACTCAAGCCTCTTAGGCTAACTGTCTATCGTGAGTTGAGTTGGATCAAGTGCTAGTGGTATGTGAATACCCGGATGTTTTTCCAGATGAGCTGCCTGCAATGCCTCCTGACCGCGACATTGAGTTCATCATTGAGCTCATGCCCGGATCAAGGCCCATCTATAAGAAGGCCTATAGGATGGGGTCCGAAGAGTTGGCTGAATTGAAGAAGCCACTGGCAGAGCAGCTTAGAAAAGGATTCATTCGCCCAAGTGCCTCTCCTTGGGGATCACCTGTTTTATTTGTGTCAAAGAGGGACGAGACTATTTGACTCTGTGTCTATTACGATTCTCTCAATGAGGTCACAATAAAGAACAAGTACCCACTCCCCAAGATTGAAGACCTATTTGATCAACAGAATGGAGCCAAGGTGTTTTTCAAGATCGACCTTAGGTCGGGGTACTATCAGCTGAAGATCAGACACCAAGACATTCCGAAGACGGCATATGTAACTCGGTATGGCCTGTATGAATACACGGCCATGTCATTTGGTTTAACCAATGCCCCTTCCTACTTCATGTACCTAATGAATAAAGTCTTCAAGGAGTACTTGGACAAGTTCGTTGTCGTCTTCATTGATGACATACTCGTCTTCTCCTAGTCTGAAGAAGAACATGAGGAACACTTGAGATTGGTCCTAGAGAAGCTTCGAGAGCACCTGCTTCATGCCAAGTTCAGCAAGTGTGAATTCTGGCTGCATGAAGTTGGATTCTTTGGTCATGTGATGACTACAGAAGGATTATCAATGGATCCTGCCAAGATTGAAGCCGTGATTGAATGGCAAACCCTAACCATCGTGAAGGACGTCAGGAGCTTCCTCGGACTCACGGGATATTACGCAAGTTCGTGGAAGGGTTCTCGAGCATTGCCCGACCCATGACCCAACTTTTGAAGAAGGACAAGAAGTTCGAATAGACAGCTAAGTGCGAGGAAAGCTTCTAGGAGCACAAGAAGAGATTGACCACAACCCCAGTTTTGGCCACCTCTGATATTCACAAGGAGTTTGTGATATATTGTGATGCATCAAGAACCGGGCTTGGAGGTGTTCTGATGCAAGAAGGAAGAGTTCTAGCATATCTATCCAGACAGCTACGTCCTCATGAAGAGAACTATGAAACTCATGATCTCGAGTTGCGAGAAATGGTTCATGACTTGAAAACATGGCGACATTACCTCCTGGGGAAGCGATGTGAGATATACACAGACCACAAGAGATTGAAGTATATTTTCACCGAAAGGGAACTGAACATGAGGCAGCGAAGATGGCTGGAGTTGATCAAGGACTATGACCTCAGTCTTCAATACCACCCCTGAAAGGCCAACGTGGTAGTAGACGCCTTAAGCAGAAAGGCTTGTTCCTTGAATGCTATGATTAAGGAAAGGCAACCCGCCCTGTATGAAGAACTTGAAAGCTTCAGCTTGGAACTGGTTGCACCCGGATTCCTCGCCAACCTCGAAGAAAAGCCTACCCTGATGGATGACATCAAAGAAGCTCAGAAGGCATCAACAGGAAGATCAAGGCAAGCAAGGCCCCAATATTCTCAATGGATGAACAAGCAGTTGTATGGTTTGGGAAGCACATCTGCGTACCCAAAAAAGAGGAGCTCAAAAACTTGATATTGCGAGAAGCTCATGACACTCCATACTCCATCCATCCTGGAGGAACCAAGATGTACCAAGTCCTCAAGGCAAGATTCTTGTGGCATGGCATGAAACGGGAGATATGCACGTTTGTTGTTAAGTGCGACATATGCCAAAGAGTCAAGGCTGAGCACCAGCGACCCGCTAGGCTATTGCAACCTGTCAAAGTGCCTGAATGTAAGTGGGACAAAGTCGGGATGGATTTCATCACCGGTTTACCAAGGTCTAGTAAAGGACATGATTCTATTTGGGTGATAATTGACCACCTGACCAGGGTAGACCATTTCATTCCCGTCAAGACCACCTATGACGGTAACAACCTAGCCAGCCTCTACATCGAACGTATCGTGAGCCTCCACTGGGTTCCTAAGGAGATTGTATCAGACCGAGGCACCCAGTTCACCTTGAGATTCTGGAAGATGTTTCAAGGAGCCATGGGCACCAAACTCTCCTTCAACACTGCTTTTTACCCCCAGACCGGCGGACATACAGAATGGATAAATCAGATACTCGAAGATATGCTCCGTGCTTGTGTTTTGGCATATGGAGTCAAGTGGGAAGATTGCCTACCGTTTGCCCAGTTCTCCTACAACAACAGCTATCAGTCGAGTCTTCAGATGGCACCATTTGATGTGTTGTATGGACGCAAGTGCCGTACCCCCCTCAACTGGTCAGGGATTAGAGAAGGATTAATTTTTGGACCAGACATCCTCCGCGAATACGAAGAGCAAGTTCAAATCGTCCGAGAGTGCCTTGAGACCGCCAAGACAAGCTAGAAGAGCTGCGCTGACTCCCACCGCCGAGAAGTGAGCTTCTGTGTCGGTGACTATGTCTACCTCCGAGTCACGCCTCTCAAGGGAACCAAGTGTTTCCATGTCAAAGGGAAGCTTGCACCAAGAAACATTGGCCCCTTCAAAATCACCGCTATGCGTGGAGAAGTTGCCTACCAGCTAGAGCTACCTTCCGAGCTATCGGATGTGAACAATGTATTTCACGTGTCACAACTCCGGAAGTGTCTACAAGTCCCCAACCGCCCCGGCCTCTACAAGGACATCGACCATCACGCCATCGATCTTCAGCTAGACCTCACTTATCGTGAGATGCCAGTTCGCATTCTGGATGAGGTAGAGCATTGCACCCAAAGCCGCACCATCAAGTACTTCAAGGTCCAATAGAGCAACCACACCGAAGCTGATGCAACCTGGGAGCATGAAGACTATCTTATATTGGAGTTCCCTTATCTTTTTAGTGCTTAGCCTAGGAATCTCAGGGACAAGATTATTGTAAGGGGGTTAGGTCTATCACACCCTGTGTTTTGTATCACTTGTTATGTTTGGATTTATAAAATTTGGGGGCAAATTAAAACTTTTCAAAGTTTGTGCTTGGTCGATTTGTTGCATGCTTGCTGGCTGAATTGTTGTGCATGGCACTCTTAGATTCTATCCCTCTCTTTCCTTGACCCGAACCTCTTTCCCAATGATCATGCAATGTGAATAGTGCACAAAACAATTTTTGTCAATCTTTGTTTTAACCAAAAATGATTTATTAAAATTAAGTTTTCAAAAAAACCCGAAATGAGGTTTGCACTGCAAGTCCACAAATTGGTTGGATATTTCTTCCCCAAAGGCTTCATTTCAAACCTACGACATGAATGACTTCCCAAAACCACCAAATATTTATTTTAATGATTATTTTTGTATTTTATTTAAAGGCTTTTTCTTAAGACCAAAAATGGTTCTTCACAAGGAAAAAATATTTAAATGCTTTCAAAATATTTTAGAAAATTGACGGAAACTAAGTGGACATATATTTTTCATATATATGAGTTTTGACACATGGGCATGATCAAATCATAGGCAAAACCCCTCAAAACCCTTTCTGTTCAAATCAAGCTTTTGAAATATTTTTATAAGAAGTATTCTCAATAAATTCCAGGAAAATTCCAGCAAGTCAACAGTATCATAAGTGACGATCTTGCAAAGATTCAGCTCAATCCAAGTTGATTTGGTTCATCAAACCATCCCAAAACCCTCCCTGTCCAGATTCAAATTTGAACAACTTTACATTGTGAAGATTCTCCCCTTGACCCCAAACTTTGTGGAGATGCTCCAATCACCAAATAATGACGCTACACTAAGTGGTGCATCAAGGGTAAAAGCTTAGCATAACTTGATCTACAGAAACCTGATTCTATTAGTTTCTAGGGTTGACAAAGTTTCCATTGTCAACTTTACTCATTTGAGCTAAAATTTGGTGATCCATCCTATTTCTAACCACCATTAGATCCTATCAAATCTCATGGCAAGCAAGATCCATTTGATTTCCCAAACACCCATCAAACACCTTCTGGTGAAATAGTAAAGTCACCATTTTCACCCCTTTCACTATTCCCCTTGCTATGAAATTTTTACCACAGATATATGGTATTGCCTTTCACCCCGAGTAAGTTTCTCTGGCCAAGGATCATTGGGTAAGTGGCGTAGAACCCACATTTACCCTGCAACTTTACCATATCAGGGACTTCCTCTCCCCATTTCTTTTCTTTCCTAGCCTCCCCTAGCTTCTCCTAGCCCATGGGCACCTCCAGAAACCCAAGACACTAGAGGACACGCTGGTTGGCATATTTTATGCCAGGGCACGCCATATGGGCGCTCTGGAGCGTGCTACAGTGCGCTCCCGCACTGTAGCCGCCCCTGCCCGGCGCGCCCCGACCACCTCGGGCCACCCCAGCTTGCCTATCGAGGGGCCTCAGGCCCCTCCTCTCTCCCTCCTCTAGCCCCGAGCCAGCCAACCGTGGAGCTAACACGCGTGCACTCCCCTGCTTCTCTCCTCTCTCCCCCTGGCCTAGACCAACTCCACGAACGCCCCGGACGCGCTCTCTCCCATCCCCGCACGCTCCAGAAAGCACCCCATCCTCACTGGCCCACGACTCCCTCAGTGCACCGGCGCCTGGCTATAAAAGCCCTCCCCGGAGCACCCATTGCTCTCACCTTACTCTCTCCTCCCCTCAGCCACTCCCCCATGCCTAGCCCCCTCGTCCCCATGCTCGGGAGCTTGAGTCCGAAGCAAACCCTCGCCACCGTGTGGGTTTTCTCCCCGCCGGTGATTCCCTCCCTACCAGCGACGGCCTCGGCCACCCACCGACGCGTGGGAAGCCCCTGAGCGCGCTGGTGCCCTCTGTTTCAGCTGCCGCATGATGGAACCCCTCCGGTGAGCCTCCCCTGCTCCCTGTCACGAGGAGAGGGATGACAGGTGGGACCCACCTGTCATCCCCTCACCCTCACCCTCTCTCGCTGTCAAGTAGGGCCTGCGGGCAGGTTTAAAAATAAACATGTCGCGCGTGGCGTCTCTCCCTAGGCCGGTTCGGCTGCGGTGTTTTGCCCCAAAAGGACACAGTACCTTTTTCTCTTTTTCTTTTTCCTCTCACTTCCAAAAAATACACAGATCTGAAAATAATTCCAAATCCAATTATTCTTCGACCTAAAATCTTGAAATATTCCATAGAATTATTAGTGCCACTTGTAAAAAAATTTGAAAATCTTTTATATACTGTTTTATTTTAAAACCCCTATTTGGCAATATCAGCCCCTGTTTTAAATATGTTTGAAAACCTTTTTAACTTCAAAACCCTTCACAAATATTTTTGGTATAGCTTCTAGTATTTATGAGAATAGGGTAGCATTTTAAAGTTAGGTTTGTGCGATCTGTTTTTGTGTGATGCTTATTTCTATCGCTTTTATTCGCGATGATAGATTGCACTATTGACGAGGCAGTTGGATCCAAAGACTTTGAAGACCCCAAAGACCTTGTTGAGCCAGGAAAGCAGCCCTTTGACTATGTTAAGTAACTTTTCATGCATGACATATAGCACTTGTTGTTTCAATGATTGATCATGATGTGGTGTTCCCCCTTCGGTGGGTTACCTCCGATACTCTTACCGTTGACACTTGCATCATGCATGACCCTACCACCTTATGATGGTCATGCGGGTGGGTGTAGATAGGTTGCTAGTTGATGCTGTGCAAGTGGGTTTGGGATTTATGCTTAGTGATGGAAAGAAAGAGATGAATTCAAATATTTTTCGAGAACCCCGTCGGGTGCCACTAATGCCCGAGGGAGATGATGATGAGTTGGGTAACCACTTGAGAAAGAAGTGGTGTACCGCAACAAGTGAGTACGTGTTTTCGAAAACGGAGAGTTTTAAGGTCTGCTGACCGTCCCAACCATACATTCACAACCATGATACCCCTTATGGGACGGGGCTTTGTTGATTACCTGGGTGGTATTGGCAAGGATCCCTCATTACTAGTGGCGAGAGTGGCGTGGTCACTTTCAATACGGGGTCGTGCCGGTATGGATGATCATTTGCTGTCTTCATAGGCACTGGGCACACCGTTGGTCCCTGCATGGATGATACGAGTGATGTACATCATGTGGGGTGGTACCAATCTTGTGGACTCTTTGTTTAGTATCGCCAAGGGAAAGGCATTATTCGGGTGCTTACCACAGGTATGTTATATACCACGAGTCGTGGGTGACACGGAAGTTCCCCGAGTCTTGTGGGTAAAGTGTGCAACCTCTGCAAAGTGTCAAACTATTTGAATATCCGTGTCCGTGGTCATGGATAGTTGGAGGTCCTTCTTAAACTACGTCTGGAGGTTTTCGTAAACTTGGTGCCAGTGTGTTTGTTGGTGACAAAGATGGTACTTGGGCTAAGTCTGATGACTTAACATAGCAATTCAACTAAGTCTGGTGACTTATCATGATGAATGAACATGAGATGTTCAACCCTTGCTTATGATGGTATCTATAACTTGTTCATATGGATATCTGCCAACTGTTAATGCATGCTTAACTAGCTACTTGATCATGTCATTGCATTAAAAATTAGCTTTTTGCAAATTACCTACTTAGTGTTATATCATGCATAATTATTACCTTGTTCCACAACTTGGGTTGCTTGTGAGTACATTCAAAGTACTCATTGGCTTGTGAATGGTTATTTAATTGTCCAGGCATGACAGAACATGAGTATGTTGAAGAGTTCGTTGGAGACAAACATGCCAACTAGGATGCTTCCCAGTCAGAATGCCTATAGGTTAAGGCAGATGGCATGGGTTCACACTTTCGTTCAAGATTTCCACTTCTTGTTCTATTTAAGTGTTTGGCCCTTGTGACCCTATCTATGCAAGACTAGACCTTCGTGGTGTTTATTTGTGTAAGACGCTACATGTGGATGCAAGACTCTTGTTATTCAGCTTCTATGTGTTCAGTGAGCATTGATCTCTGGGATCACTGTACACGTGCATTCGGTGATCATGACTTTTGAGTCGGGGTCCCCACAGGAGATCACCCCCAAGGTCTATCACTAGTGGCTGGGAATCGCATTCATGGTGATATCTCAAGGAGATAATAGGGTGAGCCTTCGTGGCATTGGTGTGCCTTTGTGGTAACATCCACCTCTCTAAGCGGTGACGTAGCTTCCCTCCAAGGAACTGAACATCGGCATACATCCTCATCTCTCGGAGTTGTGGTTATTCCTAACCCTAACTCCGTACGTGTGGTTATTTGTCTCTTAGTCTTTACTTATATCTTATTGTGCTTGCTTACTCATATAATTGTGGTAGTTGTCTGCTTGGTGTAACTCTTAGCATCTTACTTGCAATTGTTTAGGCTTACCTTCATATTCCGCATTATTCCCTAAAAATTGCTAAGTAACAATTAAAATTTTCAATTTTACCTATTCACCCCCCTCTAGGTCCATCTCGATCCTTTCAATTGGTATCAGAGCCTCGTACTCTATTCGTGTGGCTTAACCACCCTAGAGCGAGATGAACCACGATGGGACTCCCCTTGTTGCTGATCCGAGGGCTAAGGGCACCGCTTCCACGGAAGTAAAGGCTTTTACTGCCGAGGATCTAGAATGGGCCCTTGCTAAGCAAAAGGAGGAGCATGATGCCTCTCTTGATGCCTTGGTCCAAATGACATTAGCCACATTAACCACGATGCTTGCACCACTTTCTGGTGGTGCGGCCTCGAGGCCAACTATGTCTACTCATTCACTTGGCCAACAACCTCCTAGCAATGATCACTCTAGTGTTCCATGGATTTATGCAAGACCTCAAGTTGAGAAACCTAAATATAATCCTGAAGGAAAACCTCCTTTGCTTGATGACAGTTCCGATTTTGCTTTGTGGAGAGTTGGTATGCAGGACAATCTTAGGTATGCCAATGATGAAATGTTGGAAATCTTGGTGCATGGCTATAACCCTATCGACCCAAAGAATATCACTCCAAGATAGACATATGAAAAGCATCTCAATGACACCACAATCATGTGCATAATAAAAAGAATGGATGATAAGCAAAGGAGAACCTACATACATATCACAAGTGACAAGGAATTATAGGATAACATTGTAAGGACCAAGACCAGTACCTCTACTCTCTGGCTTGCTCAGTATGAAATTTCCAAGGTTCAATTGCAAAACTTTTGTATGAACAAAGGTGAATCCCCCAAGCAGCTCCTTTAGCGTCTCAGGAGTCTCTTCGTTGACATTGAGTCATGTGATTGTCACAAGACACAAGATGGTTTGAACTTGACCAAGTAGTTTCTCGTGGACAACCTACTATATGCTCTTGCCCCATATCATCACCAAATGGTGTGGGACATAAGACAACATCATGGATTCAAGGAAATGACTCCGGATGAAATCATATCCACTTTCCAATTATTTGAAGAGTCAAAGGCAAATGCTACAAAACATCTTTCCATGCATGATACCTCATCATCAAAGATCAATCTTGCTTTGAAGGCCAAGCATGTATGTGAGGAAGAGCAAAGTGAAGAAGAAGAAGATGATGATGATGAAGATGGTGATGAGATTAACTCTGATGAGATCCCTTCATATGAATACATTACCCTCTTTGTCAAGAGGTTTAGCGCAGGAAAATTCAAGGGAAGATTCCAAAAGAAGAAAGTGAGAAAATGCTACAACTGTGAAGAAACCAACCACTTCTCCACTGATTACCCTTATGAGAAGAGAGAAGATAAACCATGGTTTTCCAAGACCTTTCCTAAGAATAAGTTGCCAAATCCTATGAACTCCATACTCAAGAAAAGAGATGGGAAAACAATGGTTTCTCATGAACAATCTGATCCAGATGATGTTGGTGGTGTAGCCAGAGTAGCTCAAGATTCTCAAAACACCTTGAGGCTAGTCAACAAGAGTAGTGAGGTTGTCACCTACAACTATATGAAAGACCACAAGGGCAACGCTCACAAGTGCTTAATGGCAAAGGCCATGATAGAAGATGGAGAGGACCAAAACTCTCCTAACAAGGTCAAGGTTGCTTTCTCTGGTGGAGTCAAATCGGTGATTGATAGTGGATGTACGATCCATATGACCGAACATAGCAGATAGCTTTTTGGCTTGATGGAAGCTATTCAACCATTTATGAGCATTGTGTTTGGTGGAGGATCAAAAGGACAGGTACTCGGGTTGTTCAAGGTGGCTATCACAAATGACATGTCTCTTGCAAATGTCATGCTTGTCCAATCCCTTAAATACCATTTGCTTTTTGTTCGCCAATTGGCTTCAGTTGGTTATGATACACTTTTTTGACTAACGGATGTGAAAGTCTTTGTCACAGCCCTAGCTTTAGCATGCATTAGGATCCATGTTGTGATTGCATCATGTTTAAATTCATTTTTAAACTTGAAATGGGGATGCTCAAAAGCCTAGCACAATTTAAATTCAAATAGGCTCAACCAAAATATTTTTCAATGATCCAGAGTGACCTTCAAAAATGTTCATCTCCTCTGGAATAATGTGGCAACCTAAACCAAGGGTGGTGCATATTTTAAAAATGTCATTTTTGGTATTTAATTAAATCAATAAGTATGCAGATTGGGGTCTTAAAATGCTATAAATGTTTTTAAAGCTCCAACAAATTTGAAACTTGGCCAGGGCCTTTGGAATAATTCCTCTAGTGCCGAGAAAAAGTTCCATATTTTTATAAAATATTTTAGTGCCTAAAATAAAATAAATGAAACAACCGAAATAGTAAAAGAACAATTTTTTTTAAAAATAAATAGGAGGCCCAGCAGGGGCCAGCCCAACTGGCCCATGCTAGTCATCCTTGTCCTCTCGCCAGGAGGACACGGGCATGCGTTCGCCGTGCGCGGGCACGCACCACAGCCGCGACCTGCCTGGCTGCCTGCCCTAGAGGCCACCGAGGCTGCCAATGCAACCCCCCTGATCGTGCCGTTCTTCCCCTCTCTCCCTGCTGCTCTCTCTCCCTCGCTCTCCCCCTCTCCTCTGCTCTCTGTCCCGTCGCCGAACCGAAGCCGTCGCCGCTGTCGATCTGCCGTTGTCGCGCGTCCCCAACCACGCCACCGGCGCCAGAAGTCCTCGGTGAGGCCCCGGTCCTTCTCCCCCAGCCCCTCCACCGTTTTCCCCTTCTAGCACATGCCGCCTTGGCCGAGCTCCGGCCACCGCTTCCCACGTCATAGCCGCCATCTCCGGCCACCACCGCGGCCCTAGCAAGCCTCCCCGGTTGTGCGCGAGCGAGGGCTCCGCCCCAGTGCCCCCAGCTGCTGGTCCCGTGGCCGGTAGCACAGACACCGCCGCGACTAGAGGTCGCCGGCGACGAGCCCCGTTGCCTGAGCCAACTGTCGGCGGGGCCCCATCGTCAGGTCCAGCCCTGTTCAATTGTCAGTTAGTTTAATTAAAAAATGTTAGAAGAGTGGGTCAGTGACAGGTGGGGCCCAGCTGCCAGCTTTGACCTAGGCTGGCGCCTTTGACGTGCTGATGTCACCATGACGTCAGGCTCACGCAATAATTGCATTTTTGGATTTTAAATAAATTCCAGAAAATACAAAAAACATAGAAAAATGTTGTAAATTAATTTGTAAATCAGATGAAAATAATTTATATATGAAAATTGATCAGAAAAATTCAATTAATCCATCTGTACCATTTTCATGCATGTTAGAGCAACCTAAATAGGTAAACTTGGATATCTTGGTTCAAATGCATTATAAAACTCCATATATGAAGTTGAATTTGAACCTTGAGTTCAAACCTACTTCATTTAAATCTGTTCCTTGATGCATTAGCTCCAACACATCATATTGCCATGTCATACTCATGCATCATATTGTTGCATTTGATGTGTATTGATTTGTTCCCCTTCGATGGTTGTTCTTCGTGTTAGGCACTGTTCCGAAGGATACGATCGAGTATCCATCTAGGGAGCAGTAACGTGTGATCACCTTATCAGGCAAGCAACCCCCTTGAGCATATCCGATACAATCCCACTCTCTCGCTCTTGCTCTCACTTATTGCATTAGAACAAAACATTTCAACTTTTACATGTTCCGGTAGTTGAACCCATTCTTGTGCATGACCTGTCATTGTCACAGTAAATAGCTAAACCATGCAACCTAGCATACCTGGTAGATGCTTGAGCACTATTGTGCCTTTAACCTGCTATGCTTGCTATGCTTAGAGTTGTGCCAGGTCTGATTCATCTGGGTGATGAACCGGAGTGAACTGAACTTGTTCTGATGGTGACAGTTAAGTTGTGAACACGATTTGGTAAAGGTAGAGATGAGAGGCCATGTAGTAGTAAATGGCGGGTTGTCTCATTGGGACCATCCTTAAGAAGTGAGTCTTGTGTATGCTGTCCAAGACTAGCTACTACCGCACATTGGGATCCTTAATTGACTCTCTCGACTTATTAATCGACTTGAGCTCTATGCAGGAGTTGCAACTAGTTTTCTGGTGTTTGTAGGATATGCTAGTAGTCTACCGAGTGGCACCCCATACAGGTGGGCTTGGGATAGACTAGGCATTGTGGACCAGTGTACCAAGCATAGTACCATCCGTCGAGGTGGGCTTGGGAACCCTGTATGCATCGTTTGGGTCCGTTGAGGAAACTTCGACCGGACTTCCTTGCGGGTTCAGTCTCAAATAGGCGATAAACATGGACTGGAGTCTTGTGTGGTTAGTCAGGTCGTGGTCGACTCCCTCGCTGGGCTTCCGCTTGAAGGTTGCCGAGGTGCCTTTTTACGAGCACATGGCGGTAAGTGGCGAGAGCATGTGTGACGAAGTACACCCCTGTAGGGTAATCAATCTATTCGAATAGCCGCGTCCGCGGATATGGACTACTTGAATACTTATATGGTTCATAGACAATTTAAAAGGTTACTCATAAAAGCTTCAAGACAAGTGTGAGTACCATGGATGGCACTCTTGTAGGAATACGGGAGCAGATCCATGGTGGTGTATTGTTGTGGTGTTAGTGGACTCGTGTACGCTTCACAAAACTTTTCAAAGTTATGAAAGTCATAGTACAGTATAGCCACCAAGTCAAAGCTTGCTTGCTGCATTAAACCACACAACCACCTTGTTGATACCGATGCATATGTAGTTAGTTCTGACGCAAGTCTTGCTGGGTACTCAGTACTCACTGTTGCTTAATTATGTTTTTGCAGAGGAGACTCCAGTCTTGCTAGTGGTTTCTACGATAAGATCGGTGTTGGCCATTTAGCTTGGGAATCCCAGCCATAGGTCTGGTTCCTATGGAGGGCCTCGTAAATAGACAGGCTTCCTCAGCCTTCTTATTTTCTAGACGTCTGTACCCAGACATGTTAAGCTTCCGCTTGTTGCTTGTATGATTTGTGTGTTGGGTCATGTGACCTCTGCATGTAATATCACTCTATGATTCTCTTATGAGCCTCCTAAATAAATGTTGTGAAGTTGTATGGTTATGTTGTGATGCCATAGTTGTATCTATGCATCTCGGGCATGTTGTGCGTACGTGTGACGTGCAACGATATGTATGGGATTTGGCACCTAGTTGTGTGCCTTTATTAGTAATCTTTACAGGTGTCATACCCAAGATGCACGCCTATCCATTTTAAGGCACGAGGGCCTAGCAAGGGATAGAGGAGCATCTTGCCGTTCGCAAGTATAGTATCATTGCATCATACATTACAGAAGAGATGAGTATACAAGTTGGCTTACACTCGCCACATGGTAAATTACAATTCCACACAGAGTTCAAATCATCAAGATGAAGATAGGGTCCGACTACGGACGAAATCAAACAATAAAACAGATGCAAATGACACTATCTCGCTATCCCAAAGATCACGACCATGGTCCTCTACTCATCCAGGTAAGTCACGTACATCCTGCCCCTTTCCTCATCATATTCCCACTGGAGCTGGGTAAGATCATCCTGCACATACTCATCTGTACCTGTACCTAGAGGGTTGTAGTAATCTGTGAGCCACAAGGACTCAGCAATCAAGTGCCCGGGAACCGAGACTATTCAAGCTTAAAGGTTGGGATGGGTATGTGTTTAGTTTGCAGCAGCACTAAGCATATATGGTGGCTAACTTACGTAACATGAAAATAAATATGAGTGGCCTACGATGAATGATCGAATCTAGTATGATGTCTGTGAGATCCTGAACACTTACTTACATCAGTCAACCCCACCGTGTTCTCTCTAGGATCATGTTCTCGAGTAGAGACGATCACGGTTACTCACACAGTTGGTGTATTTTATTTAGAGTTTACTTCAAGTTTACCATAACCGGGTGTTAAACAAATATCAAAGTTGCCACATAACCGCGGGCACGGCTTCTCGAAAATATTTAACCCTGCAGGGGTGCTCCAACTAGTCCATCACAAATTAACCACACTCCATGGGAATAGCCTCGACCATGTATCTCGTGATCATCATACGTAACTCCAAAGGATTTCCAACACCTCGAGATAACCCGAAGAAAGTCAGACTCCACACGCAAGACACTCGATAAAGGTAAAAAAATCCAGCAAGACCACCCGACGTGTCGACGAACCCGATAAGATCCGCGTATCTCGTTCTCAGGACACGACGAATAAGCTAGTGTATGGTGGCCTGATAGAAATCTCCCAGGTTGCCCTGGTTTGGCCCTGCACAGTGCTCTAGTTTGGACCAACACTCATGAGGAGCACTGGCCCGGAGGTTGATTAATTATCCACGGGGTTGCAAAGCCCTATGCAAGTTTTATTAAGTTATTGAGCAAATGTCGTACCAATGTTGGGTCTTGCCAGACGAGTTTTAATCTCAACAGAATAAACAAGGGGGTCCCCATAACAACCCCGAGCATGTTAGGAGCGCAAAATATGGAAAACATAACACCGGTAACAAGAACTATGGCGGTAATAGCTGAACAAAACACCTAGCAAAAGGCCAAGCCTTCCACCAATAACAAGATATATATGTGCATTAAATTAAATAACAGATAATATTGTGATATCCAAATCCATGTTATCACATGGAACAACCTGCACCTACAACTAAGAACGCTATAAGAGGGGCTGAGCAGCGCTAAATGAGCCAATCAAAGGTTTGCCAGGATATGGAGGGTTAGAGGCTTTCATGGCAATTAGGAGGCTGATATTCTAGTGGTTGGTAGCACAACTGTAACGATAAGAGCGAGAAACTAGCAAGCGAAAATAGTATTGGGATCCGGGTACGATCATCTTGCCTATTGGTTCTTTAGCGAAACAAGTCACGGGATCCTCGTAGTAGTACACTCCTGGGTCCTCATACTCAGTATCAACACTTGCGTCTACCAAAGAGAAACAGAAACAATAAACATCCAACCAAGGTGCAATGCACAACTAAGATGATGCATAATTCATTTATGAAGAATTTAACATGACAATCCAAAACTAGTCGTGTTTCACATGCAAAGTTTGTTTATTAATGAACCTGGACAGAACCTGATGTTAAGTTATTTAAACATGCAAGAACCTGGAAAATATGTATGCAGCATGCAAAATCGATAGAATAGCATATAAAGAACACAAGAAACGGAGTTATGGTTCTCACGATACGCTCACGACAAGGTACGAAGGTGAAAACACAAGACAACCAATACCATGGGCTAATTCTTGGCATTCCAAGGTAGCCACTGATTAGGCAACGAACAACCATCCACAATTGACTCAAAGATCAATCAATTCCATGGAGTATAGCTCCCACGAGTCACAAATCAATAAAACTAACAATCTGCCACAAACAGCAACATAGCAACTTACACAGCCCACAACTTCAGCTACAGGAATCCTACAGCCACAAACAAGGTATTGGAAGAAACTACATAACATATACATCAACTTATCCAACTACACAATCTGCTAAGGAGGCACACATAACTAAGCATGAAGCTATCAAGTTGACATGATGAAACAGTTTTCTGGGACTTAGTGAAAATTACAGTTTTCTAGAATCTGAGTTAATAAAGTAGCATATTGACAGCAGTGGTTAAATATGTTAGAGAGCACCTCTTGGCATGAAAATTACCAGGATGGTAGTAGACAATATCTAATCCAAACTACTGACACTGAGCACGATCTAGTTCATAACACATCACAAGATACCAACCACTCTACATGGCATAAAAATAACAGCAGATTCTCAGACTTAGAAATATTTAGCATGTTGAAAACAGAAACATCAAGTTAGCTACTTAGCAGCATCTTTCCCCCTTATATGGGTGATTGTCATGTTAAACAAAAATACCATGGCATAATAGATATAAAACACTAGCACTTCCATGTTGGCACATACCCCAAAGCAAGCATGTATTAAATCATGCAAAAATGACAAAGTAGCATCACAGCTGAAAATGACAGTTTTATAAACTTGCTCAAAAGTGAAATATGAAAGCACCAATGGATTCATTGTCTCTTTGTACCCCAAAATCATGTGTCATACCCATATGTTCATGTGAAACAACATGGCACAAATAAGATAGCAAATATGAGTAAATATGATCCTAACCAGATTTTTAAACTTAGATAACATGGCAAATAACTAATAATACCTACACACAAGCATATAACAACAAGCATATGACAAGTGGGGGAAAACCCACTAGCCACCTACACACACACCACTACACAAGCATACACACACATGCTCCATATATGCACAAGGGAATATGAGCACAATACAACCATGAACATACCACCCATGAGGGGGTGTTCATCCACACACACACTCACTTGCCCATGTATGCATATTGCATATAGGCACACACACACCTCACATGCACAAGTGCACAAGACAATACACCCACATACACAAGATCATGTGTGTGGGTGGTCATCCACACACATATGCATACATATATGCACAATGCATATATGCATATGCATATGTATATGGCAACACACACACACTCTAACACAAGAACACATGCATATGTGCACACACACATATGCACTACCCACACTACACTACACATGCACATATACATACACCTGAAAGGATAGAAAAAAATAAAAACACATGCTGGAATTAAACTACACACACACATACATGTATTCAAAAGAGAAAATAAAAAATAAAACAAGGCAAAATAAAAAAAAGAAAAAATGGGGGAGGCTCGGGCTCGAGCCCATGACCTCTTGGTCATTTCCCGGAGTGCCAACCACTCTGCTAACGACTGCGACTGGTAACAAGGGAGGGCTCGGCTGCACTAGTACACACGCACACGCGCTAACTCTGACGAAACTGACGAACAAAGCAACTGCGGCGACAGGGCAACGGCGGCACAAAAATCCGGCGACTACAGGGCAGGTCCGGCGATGCAGAAGGGCACACACCAAGGAGGAACTACGGGGGTCCCATTCCCCTACTCACCTTGCGATGAGGAGGAAGGTGGCGAGATGCAAGCTCCTACCTTGCGACCGGTGGCGACGGATAACGGCGGCAACTACACAGCAGCCTACACAGGAAAGAAAGGAGCTGTGGGGACCGGCTGCTCACCGAGGGGAAGGCGACGACGAGCCGGTCGAAATGAAGACGACGAAGGGGTCGAAGAAGCACGCCGGAGTCAAAGCATGGGAAGAAGACGGCAGAGCGGAACCCTCTGGCGAAGACGACGATAGAGCCGTCGCTGCAGAGCCTCAATGGGGCTCCTAGGCGCGGGGATTGAACGCGGGGACTAACCCCGAGCTCCTGGACGCCATGATCAACGATGACGCCGACGGAGACGACGAGTTGGTCATCGGCGACTACTCTGTTGCTCTCTCTGAACTCTCTAAACCCTTACCTGACAGGGGGAAAGAAGCGAGGAGGGAGAGAGATGGGAGCTGTGGCGGCGGCGGGAAGAGAGGAACCCTAGCGGAGGGGGCACGCACGCCGAGGTGGGGCTAAATAGCCACAGGCTGATGGCGATGGCGATGGAAAAGGGGGACGGCGAAGCGACTCTCTCTCTCACTGAAACCTGACGGAAGGGAATGGGAGCAGGTGACCGTTCCCTGAGCGGGCTTGGCCATGGGAGAGACAAGGCCCACCTGGCTCCCTCTCTCTTTGGAAAAAGAAAACCACAGGGTTTTCGTTTTAAACAAAACAGAAAGAAAAGAAAAACCCTAGAGAAAAATTAAAAGGATTTTTAGAGCAAACAAAAATACTCTTGTAAAGAAAATAAAATGCACTATTTAATAAAATATTAAGTTTATTTTTAGGGAAAGTAATTTCAAATATTTTAAAATAGGCAGCCCCTTGTTATTTAAAACACAAAAGCATTCAAACCCCAAACATCAAAAGAACCACACTCTAAAATAATAATATATATAGGGCTACCTCTTGAACATTTTTAAATAATTTAAAAGCAAGTTAAATCTGTTTATAAAAATACCATGGGAGCTAAAGGGCTTTAGTTGGGGTTTTGTTGAAAAAGAAAAGAGAGAGGAAGAGAAGGAGGTTGCACACCTACAGTCCACCACATACACACAAGACAAGATCACATCCCACCAAGCACACAAGGTCACATAAGAATCAAGAATGCACGATGGATGAAATGATGCATGATGCATGAATTCAAAACAAAGCATGGCATGACAAGGTGCAATTCATTCATTAAGCTCATGACACAAGGTTCATACAAGAGATTACATGCCAATAAAGGTAGGGACAACACTTGGGCTATCACAACAGGGAACTGCCTCTTTGTGCTTCCACCGAGCCTTGGTAGCTTGCTGCTGCTCCGGACACATTGATTGAACGGCATGTATGCTTCCTTGCTGCTATGTCTGTCCTTTTGGGAAAATGTCTCACAGTGTAATGGAGTCCCTGTAGCCTGCTACGACTCGTCTACGTGCAGTGATGACATTTATGTCCCACGACGTAATGGAGTCTTTGTAGCTTGCCATGACTCGTCTACACACGCTAGAGGCCGACACCTGCATTGCTGGGTTACGTATGACTGTTCCTGTATGGATGTAGCACTTGGGTTCTATGACTAGTCATGTCGACCCGGGTTCTTTGATGTTTGAATGCTAGCGACATATTGCATACGTGAGCCAAAAGAAGCAAACGGTCCCAGCCCAGGTAGGGTGGTAGCCGTGGAGTTAACCGTGCGTGAGGCTGCAAAGTTATGTGATGTGTTACATAATGGATTCTTAGGGCTTAGGATCGGGGTCCTCAGAGTCTTTAAGAGAGATACTCTCGAAGTGGCATTTGTTGGAAAGTTAGATGGCAACCTTTACAAGGTTGATTTCTCGAAAGAGATCACATTCCATGCAACTTGTCTAATGGCCAAGGTTGACAAGGGGAGGCTATGGCATCGCCGGCTAGCCCATGTTGGCATGAGAAATCTTCAAAATCACTTCAAGGGTAATCACATCCTTGGACTAACCAATGTCTCTTTTGAGAAAGATCGTGTGTGTAATGCATGCATAGCCGGGAAGCAACATCAATCCAAGCACCCACCCAATAATATTGCATCTACTTCAAGGCCTTTAGAGCTCCTTCATGTGGATATTTTTGGGCCTCCGTCATGGGACAGTCTTGGTGGGAAAAAGTATGGACTTTTCATTGTCGATGATTACTCAAGATATGGGTGTTTTTCCTCATGTCCAAGGACAAGACAACGATCACCTTCATTTATTTTGCCAAGCAAGACCAATGCAAGTTTGACAAAGAAATCTTGGCCATAAGAAGTGATAATGGCTCTGAGTTCAAGAACTACACCTTGGAAGAATTTCTTAGTGATGAAGGGATTGAGCATCAATATTCTGCACCCTACACCCCTCAACAAAATGGTGTAGCCGAGAGAAACAACTGTACACTTGTGGAAATGGCCAGGTCCATGTTGGATGAATACAAGTCACCACATTGTTTTTGGTATGAGGCTATCAACACCGCATGCCATGCATCTAATCGGCTCTTCATCCACACGATATTGGAGAAGACTCCATATGAGCCCCTAACGAGCTCCTGACCGGGAACAAGCCAAATGTCAAGTACATTTGTGTATTTGGGTGAAAGTGTTTCATCCTCAACAAAAGAGAACGGTTAGGAAAATTTCAATCAAAAATAACTCAGGGGATATTTGTTGGTTATGGATCAAACTCTCATGCCTATAGAGTCTACAACAAATCCAATGGATGTGTTGTAGAAACTTGTGATGTGGTGCTTGATGAATTTAATGGCTCCCATGGGGAGCAAGTTGATCTAAGTGATATAGGTGGAGAAGATCCCGCTCAACATATTTTGTCCATGGGTGTTGGTGCTCTTCTTCCAATGGAACAAGAATCTCATGATGATGATGAATAAGATGAAAGTTTGTCTCGTCCTCAAGCCACTCCAACACCCATACCTCCACAAGATCCTAGTGCTCAAAGTATGCCCATTGTTCAAAATCAAGAAAGAGAACAAGTGCCTCACCATGATCACATTCAAGAACAAGATCATCACCAAGAGCAAGAACAAGAAAGTGCAATCTTTGATGATGAACCTCAACAAATGCAACATGAAGAAGAAGATCTTCCACCACACATTAATGATCCATATGTTGAGGATGTGGATCATGGAAATGAACTTGAACCTCGTGAAACCCTAACCTCCATCATGCCACGAGTGGCCGGTCGTGTTGATGTTGATCAAATTCTAAATGGCGTAATGGAAGGTAGAGTCACTCGTAAACAATTGAAAAACTTTTATGCTCAGTTCTCATTTGTCTCTAGTGTTGAGCCACTCAAGGTACAAGATGCATTGATGGACAATTATTGGCTCTTTGCTATGCAAGAAGAATTGAACAGTTTTGAAGGCAACAAAGTATGGTCACTAGTCAAGAGACCAACTAAGGAACACAATGTCATTGGAACAAAATGGATTTTCAAGAACAAGAAAGATGAGAATGGGGTAATCATCCACAACAAGGTAAGGTTAGTGGCACAAGGGTACTCACAAGTTGAAGGTTTGGACTTTGATGAGACCTTTGCTCCCGTTGCCCGTCTTTAATATATTCGTATCTGACTTGCGTATGCTGCTTTCAATGGTATTACATTACATCAAATGGATGTTAAGATTTCTTTCCTTAATGGTCCTCTACAAAGAAGAAGTATATGTATCACAACCACCTGGGTTTGTTGATCCCGATCACAAAGACTATGTGTATAAACTTCACAAGGCTTTGTATGGCCTCAAACAAGCACCTCATGGTTGGTATGATCATCTTAATAAGTTTGTACTCGATGATGGATTTGTGAGAGGGGTGATCGATACCACTCTTTTTACTAAGAGGGGAAAAGGTGATTTGATCTTATGCCAAATCTATGTAGATGACATAATTTTTGGTTCTCCAAACATTCATTTGTGCAAGAAGTTTGCGGCTTCCATGGCCAAGACATTTGAGATGTCACTCAATGCGGACTTGAAATTCTTTCTTGGATTTCAAATACAGCAACTTCAAGAAGGAATTTTCTTGTCTCAAACAAAATACCTCAAGGAAATTCTAGAGAAGTTTGATATGACAAATGCTAACCCTTGTAATACACCTATGCCTACAAAACTTGTTATCACTAAAGACACCAACGGTATTCCTCTTGACCCATCTATATACCGCTCTATGATTCGTTCATTGCTTTATCTTTGTGCATCTAAACCAGACATCATGTTAAGTGTAGGCATATGTGCAAGATTTCAAGCTTCCCCTAGGGAAAGTCATCAGAAGGCGGTTAAGCATATTCTTAGATACTTTGTTCACACCCCAAAGTTGCATCTATGGTACCCCAAGGATGCCAAGTTTGATCTCATTGGGTACACAAATGCGGATTGGGACAGAGACAAAGTGGGAAGGAAGTCTACTTCTGGGGCATGTCAATTGCTTGGATTCTCCTTGGTAAGTTGGTCCTCGAAGAAGAAAAATTGTGTCTCCCTCTCAACCACTGAAGCCGAATATATTGCAACCGCAAGTTGTGCAACACAACCGCTATGGATGAGGCAAACTTTGAAGGATTATGGTATAACCTATAGACATGTGCCTCTTCTATGCGATAATGAAAGTGCCATCAAGATTGCTGAGAACCCTATTGATCATCCTCGCACAAAACACATTTATATTAGATATCACTTCTTGAGAGATCATCGGCAAAAAGGGGACATTTATCTTGATCATGTTGGCAAAAATATGCAACTTGTAGATATTTTAACCAAACCATTGGATGAAGCAAGATTTTGTCAACTTAGGCATGAACTTGGTATCTTGGAGCTTGATAACATTATGTGAAATCTTGTACAACTACATACACTTACTTCATGTCTTGTCCAGGTGTAGGCATGTGTTTAGGGGGAGACATTCAACTCATGAGTTCTCTCACCCTATATGATGCGCAAATAGAACAAACACTCTCAAAGTTACTATAGTATTTCAACTACAGTGCTTTAAATGATGGAGTAGTGATTATGCACCCACAGTTCAAATCTTCGCGGTGTCACGCCACATATACTCAAACATGGTGGCCTCGGCCGCCGCTCTTGTAGGATAGAACATTATTTGAGAGGTTTTGTTGTTTATGCTTAGGGTACACATTACTTAATATTGTGTCTTTGTCAATTCTTCATCTGAAATCATCATCGTCATTGGCACCCAATATTCCTTGGTCTTGGGAAAACCATTTCTGAGTGTTTCCGGTCGTCCGGTACGTCCAGATGTTCGTAAAATTTCCTCTGACCTCCTTGCAATGGACGTCCGATAGACACCAGTATTCCAAAAATTCGGCTCTGGCCTCCTCTCAATGGTCGTCTGGTACATTCGCGACGTCCGTAACGTTCCGGTCGTTCGTAAGTTTCCAGTCATCCGGTCACTCCCTAACCGCCACCACCACTCGTCACTGCTATCGCATGCTGGCCGTGCTCCTCGTCGTTGTCGCGCTGGCTGGGCCGCCCCGGTCACCGTATCGCCTCTGGTGCCGCCCTGGTCGTCTCCCTCCGCCTCGCTCTCTTCCTCCGAGGTAGTGCCCACCCTTCTTCTCCTCCTCTCATTCTTTCGATTCTTCGTCGATCTATGGAGGTGGGGTGTCTCCCTCCTCCCCTAGGCAGGGATGCCGAAGATCAAGCACACTGCACACCAGGAGGATCCCAGTGGGTTCTATCATGCGTTGCATCGTGGTGGTTCCAATGATTCTCAAGAATGGGCTCGTCCTCGGAAGCGTTTTGCCCTGCCTCGCGGCCATGATAGTGATTCCTCAATGGAGGAATCCGACTACGAGGATGAGCTGGAGCATATGGAACGGGCCGAGTATGTTGCTACTCGCAACATTGCACCCAAGTCGGGCACTCGGAGGCCCTCTTTCATGCCTCCTCCTCCTCCGGTGCAACCTCAAGGTGATGCCCATCGCATATCTCTTGAACCTCCGCTGCCTCTCGGCTGCACCGTCCAACGGTTCAACAAGGTTAAGAAAAATGCCTATCTTAAGTTTCGTCGTCATATTGACCAATTTTTGGTTGCTAGAGACTCTACAGATGATCGCTTTCGCACTAACGTCCAGGTAGACATTTTACCACTGTTATCATTCCTAAGGGTCTGTCTCTGCATGTGTACATTGACTTAGAGCATATTCATGCTCATCCGGTGCAATATCCGGGGGCTATTGAACTTGTCGAGTCATCTAGTCTTGCTGCTCCCTTTGCATTTCAGCGCGATTTTAACCATGCTGCCATTCATCAGTTCCGTGCCACATGCATCTTTGGTCCAAATAAAACTGTCACTTGGATAACCTTTGACACCGTGCTTACGGCTTCTTATTCCCAATTTGAGGCCGCCCTTGGTTTTCTTGACACAGGGTTCAAAATTCATAAGGCTGGCCCCGACCATCGGCCCAAGGGCATTGAGGCATGTGGCAATCTTCTCATACCCATAGCTCAATTGGATGATGTGGAGAAAGGGAAGGATATGAACCAAGTCTCCATTTTGCGCTCTCCTTTCTTCATTATCTATTAGTGTGTCATTCGCACCATTTATCCCAAGATGGGTGACAAGGGGTCTTGCAACAGCTACTGCATCGATCTCATGCATTGCCTCTATGCGTCCCCCAAAGGGAAGATTAATGTCCCTCACTTTTCTGTGGCATGGGATCCGTCTCGCTAGTCTTCAGCACAAGCGGGCCTTTGCTCATGCTCCCTTCCTTTAGGCATTCATCAAGAGTGTGGCCCTGTTTCCCATTGCCTGCACGCACTTGTATGAGCAGTGGGTAATTCCAGCTCACATGGCGGATGATTGGGTCCCCAAGGGCTCATCCTCTTTTGCTAATGCTCGCCGATCTGCTGCTCGCGTTCCTCCTACTGCTCCTTTCGGATCCACACCATTTGGGTGCATTGCTCGCTTTCTTGGGAAGGCTCACTCTACCATGATGAAGGCAATTTCCTTTAACTGCACCCAAAATCACGATGTTGTCACTCGCATGGTCACTTCCAAGAATGCACTGAAGGATCGTTTGAGAGACTCCAGAGTGTTCGATGTGAGTGATGATGAGCGTTTTCCTGAGGCTCCTCCTTCTAACTTTGGCTTTCCCTCGGGTCTTGAGTTGTCTGATTTCTTTGATGAGGCTGGTGGCAGTGGTGCTCATGATGATGATGATGATGATGTTATTTCATGATGTTCTGGCTGCTCCTATTCGCCGCTTTGGGGTGCTTGATGCCAATGGGGAGTACTATGATATTAGCTTGTATCGAACCATGTTATGTTTATTGTCGTTTGATGTACTATGCTATGAGTAATGAACCTTTACGGGCTGAGTAATGCTCCTATATATTGAAGCTTATTTTGGTGTTATGGTGTTATGTTTATTGTATGAGATTTGGTTGATTTGGTATCAAATTGAGGGGGAAATCTCCACATGCATATTATATTTATGCACATGTTTAGGGGATCTCCGCAACAAATCCTTTCGATATTCAATTTTTTGGAGAAGTGCATGTATGTTGTCATCAACTACCAAAAAGGGGGAGATTGAAAGTGCAAAAATGTCGTTAATCTTATTTTGATGTTGAATACAACTTACATATAGGGGACTAATGATGTCTATCAAGTATATCTCAAGATTAAGTCTCAATTACCGTGTGTGGATCATGACTACGGATAAATGTATATCACTCAAGAGCGGAGATACAAGACAATAGCTTTGGCTCTTTTTCGTTTTGTTCTTGAGTATAGGGATCCCACACTATTAAGAGGGGATCATCGGATTTCGTGGAAGACTTACTCAAAACCCACAAAGTATCCTCTCACAACATCTCTGTTTCATGTCTAGTACCTACTTCTTAGTCCACAAAATCTATTGTGTAACTGAGCCAGTGTGCTCTGTTGTCAACGGACATTCGGAAATCTACGAACGTCCGACCTCTCACTGCCTACCGAGCATCCGGCACTCTCCGGATGTCCGACGCATCTTAACAGAACAAAATTCAATTCATCCGATAAGAAAACTTCAAAGGGAAAACTCAATTCATCACAAGAATATAGAGAAGGGAACTCTCCATATGCTTCATCTATATCAATAAAGCTCGCGGTACATCAAGATTGTGTCATCTAAAGAACACGAGAGAGAGAGAGAGAGAGATCAAACACATAGCTACTTGTGCATACCCTCAGCCCCGAGGATGAACTACTCCCTCCTCATCATGGAGACCGCCAGGATGATGAAGATGGCCTCTGGTGATGGTTTCCCCCTCCGGCAGGGTGTCGAAACGAGCTCCCGATTGGTTTTTCGTGGCTACAGAGGCTCGCGGCGGCAGAACTGCCAATCTAGGTTTCTTTCTATAGGTTTTAGTAGTTATAGGAATTTTTATCCTCGGTCTCACGTTAAGGGGGTGCTCGAGGAGTCCACAAGCCACATGGGCACGACTTAGGGGGTGGCCGCGCCAAGATGGCTTGTGGACTCCTCGTCCACTTCCTGTCCCGGCTCTTTGCTCCAGTATTTTTTTATATTTTCCAAAAATATTCTTAGTAAATTTTCATCCCACTCCAAGACATTTTATTTCTGCACAAAAAAACACCACTGTAGTTCTGCTAAAAACAACGTCAATCTGGATTAGTTCTAATAAAATCATACCAAAATGATATAGAATTATTATAATTATGGCGTGAATACTTCATAAATTATAGATACGTTGGAGACGTATCATTGTGGCTTCCACATTGCATGGGAAGGAACCCATCCGCGTTCTCAGAGGGCTTCAGGTGTGTATAGCCCATTGAGTTGGTACGCATGGCGGGCACGATAGAACTAGGAGGTGTATCTGGGAGCTCATGAGGGTGCTTTGGCCTCGCGAGGTCCCTACCTCAAAGACGGTTTGCGCCTAAATATTCTTGAGGATAGCACCATCCGAGTTCTTGCAAATTTAATAGCAGCTTGCGCTAAGTGTGCTCCCTAGGGCCATCGAAGGAGAGGGCCAAGCACGTGTGACCCCAGGAGATGATGTGACGGGGCTAGCCCGCCAGATAGAGCTCGACCACTGGATTTATCAATGCTCCAGGGACAGACCTGAGCATAGACGCCATGCCCGGTCCTCTCACGAGGCGGCTGAAGGTAGGATCACTCGGGAGTGATGACATCATGTCGACAAGGAGCCATGCAAGCAAGGGGAAACATTAGGAAACAGATTACATGAATGAAAAACTGCTGAAATATGGGTAAATACTGTGGTTGTAGGGGTATGCCCTGGTCGCTTGAGGATAATGCAGCTCGGCGGGCGCCGTTAAACGAGACAAGCCAAAAAGTTACCTGGCACAAACCAACAAAAAGTCACATGGCGGCCATGCTGCTGAAGAGTCGAAGCTGCCGTTGTAGCCTGATCTTACACCTCCACGAGTGCGGCCCTCACGGGCCCATCGTTTCCCGGGGCTCAGGACCCATGCTCGGTCCGGGCATCTCCTCCAACCCCTCCTCGCGTCTCGCCAGGCAAGGCGCGAACATGCCCCGCGCGAGGTTCTGGAACGTGACGCCGGCATTTGCCAGGCCAAAGGGCATGCAAACGTAGTTGTGCGGGTAGACCCACCCGTGCTCGGCACATGCCAGCCAAAAGAGGCCTTACTGATTGCGAGCGTGTTGACACAGACGTGCGGCTAGTTGACTGGGCCGACGATAGTGGCTGCAATTGGTGGTGCAGGGCAGTCCCTTCCTCGCCTGACCTATGCCTCCTGAAGCTCCTCGATCACCTTGATGACTAACTCTTGGGAGCTCAGCACCTCGCGCCATGCCCCTGGCCCTAGTAGTCGTGCATCAAGACCCGCCTTTAGGTTGTGCCCGATTGCCCCGCTTGTATCACCGGGCAAGCCAGGGGCCTCCTGGGTGGAAGCCCTCGAGCCCGACCCAAGGGGGGAGCTGGGCGCGCTTTCCTATGTGATGGAAGGTGTGGCCCCATCCCCGGATGTAGGGCGCAAGGCTCCGCCCTTGGAGGTTCCAGCCCCCTCGTGCTCAACGGAGGTGAGCTACTTCTTCTTCTTTTGTGAATCCTCACGAGGCGGGGCATCCTCCTCTTCATCTAAGCGCACTTTCGTAGTAGCACGGTAAGCATGCTAGAGGGAGCAGGCATCATCCTTCCCATCGCAGGCGATGGTGATGATGCTACTACTCCATGGCATCTTGAGAACATTATAGACATGATGAGTCACCGCAATAAACTTGGCAAGGGCCGGGTACCCATGAATCGCGTTGTATGGGAGGTGGATGTGGGCGACGTCGAAGACGATGATCTTGGTATGGTAGTTCTTGCGTTCGCCGAAGGTGACAAGTAGGCGTAGTTGCCCAATGGGAACTGTGGACCCATCAATGAGTCCCAAGAAGGGCTTGGTCGGCATGATCTGGTCGTACGATACTTGGAGGGTCTCGACAGTCTCGATGGAGATGACATTGAGCCCTGCTCCACTGTCGATGAGGGTCTTGGTAACAGGGACATTGCTGATGGTCAGAGTGCACAGCATGGGGAGCCTGCCAGCCATGGCCGAGCACCAGAGATGATCCCTCGAGTCAAAGGTGATGACAGTCTGGGACCACTTGAGAGGACGCATGGCCTTGGGATTTGGGAGAGCCGCATTCACCTCCCGCGTGAACTACTTGAAGACGCGGTTTGATGTTGGGGCCTGGGCGGTGCCCATGATACAGGATACCGCCCTGACCTGCTGGAAGCCCCTATCCCCATCATCCTACCTGTCCTCTTCCTTACTTTTGGGGGAAGGTGGTAGTGGTGGTAAGCCATCCACATCGGGAGGAACCTCATGAGGCTAGCCATGGCATGACCCCTTCGGGGTGTCTTCGCGCCAGCGGTCCTCCTGAGGCTGATCACGCCAGCGGTCCTCCCGAGGCTGGTCATGCCACCCCTGACGCAGATCCCAGTTGTCCCAATGTCCTCCATCACAACCTCCGCCGCGTCTGAAGCCATGGTCAGTGCGTCTGGGGCGCCAGCTAAAGTGTTCGGCATGAACCAGCCTGAGTTCCTGGCAGTCGGCATTGTCGTGGTTGTTGGGGCCATGGAAGATGTAGGTCGATCTCCCCCTACGGGATGCCCCTCGCCTTGGTTGTGCTTCGCCTCAGGCTCAGTCGTGAGCACCGCTCGGGCCTTGCGCTCTGCCTCCTTGTCCTTGGTCTTATTTTCCTCTGGCTCTGCCGGCAGAGTCTCACGAAGTGACAGGTGGCCCTCTTTAGTCTTGGCGCACCTATTCGCTAGGTTGAACATCTCTAGGGCGGAGCACAATTCGTCGTTCATGGAGAGTTCTTCCTTCATCTTGAGATCCATGACACTGTTGGTTAAAGCGGAGATGATAGCCTCATCCGACGCCTTCGGGACCTTTAGGCGTATGGTCGTGAAGCGCTGTATGAACTTGTGCAGGGTATCTCCATCCTGTTGCTTCACATGCCGCAGGTCGTTCATGGTGAGCGCGCGGTCGCGGGTACCTTGTAAGTTGGCGACGAAGCGCTTGCACAGGTCATCCCAAGAGGTGATGGACCCCTTCGGGATGTTAAGGAGCCAGGAGAGCGTGCCGCCCTTGAGCGCCATGGGGAACCAGATCGCCATGACCTTGTTGTCTCCCTCGGCTGCCCGGATGCTTAGCGAGTAGAGCTGTAGGAACTTGGCGGGATCCGGGGTGCCGTCATAGCGAGGGGGTAGATCGGGTTTCAACTTACAGGGCAATATACTTGGATGGAGCTCTCGTGCGATGGCGAGGCAGCCCACCGGCTCGACGGGTGCTGCTGCACGTGCGGGCGGGGTCCGGACTTGACGCTCCTGAGGGGCCGCCCCGAGTGGGGCCCGGTCATCGGTCCAGTAGCGTGGGGAGCGCACGCTCGTCGATGCGCAGCCGGGGCACCACCTGGGAGCTCACTTCATCTCTTTCCCTTGCCCACGGCTCGAGGGGCTGGTCGCACGGGCGCGCTTCATGCCTACGCTCGGGGTCGATGTCGCGTTGCGGAGGAGGTGGCGGCGCATCAGGTCCACGTTGTCTTCCAGTGATGGTCGGGGTCGAATCAAGTAGGAGAGTGTTAAAGCATCACTAGCGGCACTAACGAGCTCTATGATGCACAGAAGCCAATCATCATAGCGGTCGGGGGCGGGGTGGTAGCAACGCAGCTCGTTCGCCATGGCGAGTGTGCCCAAACCGCATGCCGGCCCGAGCTGGACGTGGGAGGACGACCCAGTAGCTGGGACGATCGGCGGAGTGGCGGTGTGGCCGTCACGCTGCGCGCTGACCGTCTAGGAGGAGTCTTGTTGTTCATGGTCATCCGGGCCCGTGGCGGCGTTAGCCGCAGGCGAGGGGGGCCGGCGTATGCCGACACGTCCCACAGGTGCCGTCTGCGCAACGTGGTTAGCTCGGCACTCGGCGTGGGCTTGGCAGGAGACAACCATCGAAACGACGAGTTGGGAGAAGAGCTTGGCTCGAGGAAGGCTTCGACATGCCCCCTACCTAGCGCGCCAAATGTCGGATTTCGGGCTCCGCAAGACACTCAAGGTTCGAACATAGGGGCATGTGCAAAGTGCCCCATAGCCTCGCCCTACGTAGCTCGCTATTCGATGTTTACTACGGCGAACTCGCACGATGACGAGGAAGAAGATGAACACGTTGGTTTTCCCAGGTTCGGGCTGCTGAGAAGCATAATATCCTACTCTTGCTTTGGTGGATTTCCTCTCAGGGAGGTGTGGTGGATGAACTAGTACAGTGGTTTCAAGCCTCGCGAGGGGGAGCTTTGGTGGTGTTCTTGGCTCTCCGCCTTGACATGTTGTTCGTGGGATGATTCTGTCTGGGATCCTCCTCTACAGTGCAGCCTAGCCTCTATATATAGCAGTGGCCCGGTTCCTCTTCCCTTATCACAATGGTGGAAAGGGATCCCACAACGGCCAAATTTGAATGGGGGAAGGAGTACATACATGCGCACCCTGTCCAAAGGTGGTCTTCGCCTGCAAAGTAGTCGTCGATGATGCAAAGGTGGGCTTGGCGATGACATCCGCCATGTAGGGCTCGTGGTCGTGGTCTTGTTGTACTGCAATGGAAACTTTAGGCTGGCACTTTGGGAACCTGCGTACGTCCTTGCCCCCTTGGCACCAAAAGGGAAACTACACTACCTGGCACGCTGGCACTTGCCTGTCCTTCCTTTCCTCATCTTTGACTCATGAGGTCAGGCTCTGCATAGAGATATCCACCGGTCCGGAGGAGGCCTGAGGAGGCCCATCCTTGCTGGTCTTGATGTCGTTCTTCCTCACGAGCATGGGGTCCTTGCGAGGGCCTTGTGTTGAGTGGAGTTGTGTCAGGCTTTGTCTGGCTGACGAGGTGGGCCATGTCCTGGGCGGCAAGTAGGCCGGTCTAGGTACCCTGGTTTCTAGAACACCGACACCGACCATAGATAAACTCGTGTTATTGTACGCGCGAACTCTCTCTTATAGTATCTCACAAACTATTGAGGCAGCGCGCACTAAATTACTCACTTTTTTAATCATGATATTAATGCTTTTCTACGATTACATATTAATACTATTATCTATTAAGGGTCAAAAACTAGATTGTCAACTTAAATGCGCAGTACTATTATTTATGTAAAATGTTCATCATATCTAAGGGAAATTGTACAAAATATATTACGAAAATGCTCTGTTTGCACTTAAAATATGTTCATAGTATATTACCTACAGTTCATTGTACTAAAAAATGTTCAACGTCCGTACAGAAAAATGCATTGTGCATTAAAGAAAGTTCACAATACGGAGAAGAAGAGAAACCAAGCCAGTGTAATTTATGGTGAACATTTTTCTAATACATGATATTTTCTTGACAATGTGTATTTAAGAAAATTTTAATAATTATTGTTTCAAATCATTTTGCATTTCAAGAAAGACCTTGATTTTTTAATTAAAGTTTAATGCGTTTCTAAAATTTAAACTGATTACAAAACTATTTTTAACACATGTTTTCAACTTTTTAAGTGACTATGCGTCTAAAAAAATATAATCAATATACGAGTGACTCAAAAGAAAAAATTGTGTCTTTGGCATATAATTTTTTGGATGCTTGTTGTCCGAGTGAAGTCACATAAAAACTTGTACTAATATCATAATTGAAAAAAAATGTGAAACTCATCATGCAATCTTGCTGGCCCAACCGCCGACCCAAGTTACGGAAGCTGATATAAAAAATTCTCACCCATACACTAACGCATCCGCCGCTAGGGCGAGTTGGCTAGCGTGCGACCGAAACCATAAATAGAGTGATTTTGAAGACAATTGCAATGAAAAAAAACTCTCACCGAAACCATAAATAGAGTCTGATTTTAAAGACAATTATCAATTTTGGTATCAATTTGCCTGTAATGTTTCAATTGTGATACTTCTGTGCAATTATCTCCGGGCCAGACGCACACGCACACGCATCTCTCTCGCTCAGCTCTCTCTCACACGATGCCTCTCTCTCGATCCCCTCATGCCACCGCCATGGATGTCGGCCGATTCTGGCCATCTCCGTTGATCTCCGGCGCATCCCAACACACCCCCAAGCTCCGACGTATCCGCTCTACCTTCTCCACAGTGTGGATCTGACGCTCGCGTCCTCCTCTACCGCCCATGGCTAACCCTCTTCGCCATGGATGCCGATGGTCTTCCTCGATGCCATCCGTGCCCTCATGCACAACATCGCCTCCTGGTCGCTGCTCTCAAGCACCACAGCTTAATGTGGTCATCAGCGATTGCTGCGATGATGTGTGGTCGTCGGTGGTGCTCACCTCGGCTTCATCCACCTCCTCCTTGGCCACTCCACTAGTCTCCTGTGAGGGCGCGATGGAAGGCAGGCGGCCCAGCTCGCCAGCGGGATAGCGGCATGACACCACCCCGAGGCCTCACTGTGTTTGGCCTCGGCTACAACCTCGCCATGGTGAGCTCCTGTTCACCTCTTGTTTACGCCTCCGATTGCTCTGGGTCATGGCCATCGCGTCACGGGTATACCATGCTCGGTGATGCCCGGTTTTGTTATAGGGCGGTTATTTAAGTGTTGTGCTAAAAGTCATGGCTTGCTAAGGTGGAAACTGAAACTTGGCATGGTCTCTCTACATCGTAATTCTGCTGGCTATAGGTCTCGGTACACTTGTCTAGAATTCGGCTCAAGTGATGTGGCTTGATCCTGTAGGTATGCAGTATGGTTATGTCTATTGTTCTACCTTATTTGCATGTGTACCTTGACGATGATAGTTGTACATCAGAGGTGTGTGTAAATATAACTATGCTTGCTCATATGCCTTGTTGACAAAATCCTTAATTGGCAGTTGCTCGCTCAACTTGGGAGTAGCGATTATTTGATGAATCGACCTATTAACTAGATTACTCGGTCGACCATAAATCAGTGTAAGTTTAAACTCAATAGAAGCAAAATTTGTACGGGGAAGAACAATCTACATTGCAAATATGAAGCAAATGACACAATTTTATTTTTCTCAACAGATCACAAAAATGCATACAACAATAATCATCCACGTGGGCGCAGAAATCATCAACAAAAATGTATAAAACAACACTTTTTTGCTAATTTTGATATGTGACACAACTACGAGAGATGGCGGCCACACGACAGCGACAGAAAGAAAGAAGGTGACGGTGGCCACGTAGGGCGCCTAAACATGGAAAGAGGGGAAGCGGCGGTAGGCCGACAAGGACATGACCATCCGCCACCTAGGTCGGGAGGGGATGAGAGGAGCAGGAGGGGCGGGTGGAGGGCTAAACCCTAGATCTTTAGGAATGGGAGGGAGTCGGAGGGGTTATGGGCCAAATAAACGGACTTTATTTACTCATGGGTTAACATGCCCACAATGATTAATCGGCCTGACAACCGATTAATTTGTTTAACGGACCATTTAATTGGTCTGGCAGACCATTTAATCGGCCTCGCAAGTTTACGCGATGAATAAGTGTTATTCGATTCGGCCACCCGATGAGTAGTGATTAACTGGACAATGAACTGATTAATCGGATGAATTCTTGAACAAATGCTCATATATACACTACACACCTTGTCATCAGGGAACACATTTAAGAGTATTTCCAAAATACATTAAAGTTGCCACTAGGCCACATGCATAACCCTGTGAGTAACACAAGAAAGCTGCTCAAGGGAGGCGCCTCGTCGCCGAAACTCTCATGACCGCCAACCGGTGACGGCCCCGCGTGTCCCTGCTCAAGCATGGCCCTCCGCTTCATCAGAAGAAAGCTCCGCCACCAGGTCATCCACATGGTCCTTGACATGATCGGCGAGGGCGGCGCGAGTCACCTCAGGCACGGGACCAAGCAGCGCCTTAAAATTGAAGTGTGGGTCGATACGAAGGAGGTGGCTGAAGACATTTGAGGCCACTCGCTCGAGGAGGTCACGACGCTTCTCCTCCGCGAGCGTGCAGATCTTCTCCGCACACCCTCAAGTCACTCCACGACCCTGGAAAAGAAGCCCAGATACTCGACATTGTCTGGAATCAAGGGGCTCAAGATGCTCGCGCCACAGATGTTGTTCAAGGCCCGCTCGGCCCTCCCCTCGAGGGATTGGAACATCTGGGAGCGCATGTGCTGCAGGCCGCAAGAACGGGCCGCCTCATCCGAAGTGTTCTTCGCCAGGGGAGCATCACCCTTCACTTGTTTCGAAATAAAAGCTAGCTCGGCCTCGGCAGCTGCCCCAGCGTCCATTGTGGCTCGCCGGTGCCCTTCCTCTTGGTCTAACTTTTCTTGAGGTCATCAACGTCGCCTTTTAGGAGTTCACATCGCTCGCAGAAATGGGACTCCTAGAGCTTCAGCTTCTTATGATAATCCCGGAGAAGGGAATGCCAAGCCTCTGCCACCCTGTTGTCGACCTCCTCCTGTAACCTCACCTTGCGGGAGGCAAGGGACTTCTTGGCAAGTGACGCTTGGCGTTCCCTCACCTCTAGCCTCTACTGCTCCAGGCTCTGCTCCAGCACCTCCGACCCCAATGAGTCGACAGGCGCGTGAGGGCCCGTGCTGGCGTAGAGGAACTCGCGTGACAAGCCCTAAAGTGTGGCCCTTCGCATCTGGATCTGCTTTTCAAGGTCGGCGTTTAAGGCCTGAAGCTCCCTGAGGCTTTTCTTGGAGGTCTTGCGCCGATAGTCGGCCTCTTGAGCCTCAGCAAGGGCGCGTTTGCGGACCTCCATCCCTACGGCAAGGGACTCCTCGGCCTTTGAGCAGGCGCGTTTGCGCTGTAGGCGGCTAAAGTTCACGGCGAACTCCAGCTGGTGCCATCCCTACGCGAGGCGCTGGCGCTCCGCCTCCAAGCGATCATCGTTGTTGGCGATCCCCACCCCGAGGCGCCTTAACGCGTCCGCCGTGATGTGGAGAAAACCCCACGGCATGGCGCCCCGGTCATCGACGGGCTCAAGGGACCAACCAGAGCTCCCACCTTCCCCATGGTGAACTAGGGAGATGCGTGAGGAGCCTCCCAGCCCAAATGTATGCTCAGGGGCTGGGGGCCCATGTACAGGCACTCCGGAAGAAGGACGCACCCTCTGGGCCCCACTTCACCGAGAAAAGGGGCTCAGGGATGCCGCACGGTGCAACCCTAGGGAAGGACACTTGCGAGAGAAGCGCCATGACTCTGGGGAGCTGGAAGCCATGGGCGAGGAGGACCGTAGGGGTTCATGTGTGGGGCCACAAGACGGCCGAACGGGCCCGGGTAAGAGCGCCCCGATGGGCCGGGCCCCACGGACGGTGGAAGAGGAGACCGCAAGGAGCTCAACGACTGCGGGCACGGGTGGCAACGACCCGTCTTTGCCGTTGCCTATAGGGAGCCTGCGAAACAGAAGCTCAGGAGAAAGACGTCAAAGAAGGAGGCCGGGCAGGATGAAGGCACTTACTCGTCTACAGCGATCCACTTCCTCTTCACCAGTGCCCACGGCGCCGAGGAGCGGCCGCCCCTGGGCGCTTTCCTCTTCCGGTTGGCCCGAGGGCCCGGGGACGATGAACCGACGACGAAGGACAGATGCTCAGCAACGGAGATGGTGACCTTCACCATCGGTTGAGTGTCTCCCATGACCTCGGCCTGATCTGGGGCAAGAGCAGAACAAACGGGTGGCGAGGGGCGCCCGGCCCCGTCCACGGGGAGGGCGGCGTCCCCCGAGTTCTCAAAGGTCGGGGCCCCCATGAAAGAGGCATCCTGGGGGGCACCCCATCCGGAGGAAGGAACCCCCACTCGTCGGAGCGTGGCATCTTCGGACGACAGCTTCTCGACCCTTGTAGTTGCACAGGGGGAGGTCATCCTGGGGAAGCTCGTCAGGTTCACCGCCAGTCAGGCGGCGGAGAAGCTTGCGTAGGACATCAGGGGAAAGAGACGGGACCTGGATCCTCATTGGGTCACTGGGACCCGCGAAGGCCCACATCGGACAGGAGTGGCACTAAAGGGGAGCGATTCGTCGGCATGTAAACTCCAGCACCACCATCGCCATAGTTATGCCCGCTTGCTTCAGCATCGCCAGCCTGGCTAGCACCCGTGCGAGCCCCGGATCAGCAAGCTCTTCATGTCTCGACCCACGATTCGGTGTTGCGGGGGCCAGCGGGAGTTGGTACGAGGCTTCGGCCCCGACGGCATTGACGTACAACCATTGTCGCCGGAATCCTTCAGCATCCGAGGAAAGTTCGGTGTTGAGCCCCCCGGGCTGATGCATCTGCTGCCCTCAAGGACACACACCCGGAACATTGTACTCCCGAGGCCAACTCAAGAGAGAATAAGTGGTGTAGCAAGGATACGGAGGGGGAGACACCAATAAAGGCCTCACACAGGAACGCGAAGGATGAAAGGAGGACGAGGGATCCAGTGTCAAGGTGAAGCACGTGGATCTGGTAATGCGAGCGCATAGTGGAAAGGAAGCTTGAAAATGGTGGTAGTACGACATGCCAGATATGCATAGATACAACTACGACATTATAACATAACCATACAACAACACAACTTTTATTTAAGAGGCTCAGACGATCCTTGCATAATATGTTCTTACAGATAGGGGTCACATGACCCGACACTCAAGTCATACAAACAAGTTCATACAAACCAAGCGGAAGCATAAAGCTGTTTGAGTACAGACAGATGAAAGGGGAAAAAGGCACATGGCCTGACTATCTACAACCCACCACAAGGCATAAGGTCGTAGCTGGGACACCAGCTATTTGACATCGTCGACATCTAGAAAGAACCCACCTGATGGGTCCTCGGCATCATCTGCAACATTTATTAAGCAAACGTGAGTACAAACATACTCAACAAGTCTTTAAAATAGACCTAGTCTATTCATGCTCATGTATCAACAATGGGGGTGGTGGAGTTTATGCAACAATGCCAGCTTTGACTCATGGCTAACCTAGACTACACAATTTTAACTCTTTGTTTAAATTTTAGATATCGCACACGAGTCCACTAACTCCATGACAATACACCACCATGGATTCACTTTCCTCTCCTGGGAGTGTGCCATCCATGATACTCACACTTGTCTTAATATTTTTACGAGTATCCATTTGATTATCTATGAAGAACATAAGTTTTCCAAGTAGTCCATATCTGAGGACGCGGCTATTCGAATAGTTTCATACCCTGCAGGGCTGTACTTCTTCACACATGCTCTCGCCACTTATCGCTGTGTGCTCATAAAACCATGCACCTCGGCAACCTTCAAGCGGAAGCCCAGCAAGGAAGTCGGCCACGACCGTCAATCACATAAGACCTCTAGTCCAGGCTATCGCCTATGTGAGACTGAACCCGCACGGAATTCCGGCCGAAGTTTCCGCTACAGCCCCAAACGATGTGCGCAGGGTTCCCAAGCCCCCATTCGGGTGACCCTTGGTACACCGTGCCACTGCCTACCGTGTTGTAACCTACCCCTAGGGTCAGCACTACGCATGGCCTCCAGCATGCTATAAACACCAGAAACTACTTGCAACTCCTGGAATAAGGACTAGGCGAATGTTAAGTCGAGCGGGGTCATATTTCAGGGCCCAGCATGTGGTAGTAACTTGTCTTGGATCACAAACACGGAACTCTGTTACTAAGAACAGTCCCAATGAGACAACCCGCTATGTACTCCTACATAGCCTCTCATTGCCACCTTTACCAAATCGGGTTCATCATAAGCTTATCACATCGGAACAACATGGTTTCACTCCAGTTCATCACCCAGATGAAACAGACCTGACACAACTCTAAGCATAGCAGGCAAGGTAAGCTAAGCACATCATGGCACAAGCATCTACCAGGTATGGTAGGTTGCAAGGTTTAGCTATTTACTATGACAATGACAGGTCATGCAAAAGAATAGGTTCATCTACCATGTATGACAAACAAGTGAATGTTTGTCCTAATGCAATAAACAAGAGTAGGAGCGAGAGAGTGGGATGTTATCGGAATGATCAAGGGGGTTGCTTGCCTTGCTGGGTAGCAAGAAGGTTTTCTTCTTCGTTGGAATACTCGGGGGTATCCTCAGAAGCAGGGCCTCTCGTAATGCAGATAAATAGCAATCAATACACGCAAGTGCAACAATATGATGCATGACCATGACATGGCAGCATGTATGGATGAGCTAATGCAACTATTGTCCAAGTTAATTTGAAGTGAGTTTGAATATAGGTTCAAAATTGTTCTTCATTTCAAATTCCATAAGTTAACCTATTAATAAATGTCAATGTCCATCTACATAGATTGCTCTAACATTCATGATAATAGTACCATTGGATTCATTGGATTTTTCGGATAAATTTTCATATATAAATTATTTTCATCTGATTTACAGATTAATTTATATGAATTTTTGAAGTTTCAAACAATTTCTGGAATTATTTTAAAACTAGAAAAATAGAATTATGGCATCAGCTTGATGTCACTACGACGTCAGCTGGTCGGCTGAACAGGCTAGTTTAAACCTGACATGCGGGGCCCGCACGTCAGTGACATAGGCCTAATCCCCGTGCTGACCAGGGGTTTAACCCACCTCAGGGCCCACTGGTCAGTTGCTGGGGCCTAATTAATCAGGGGGATTAGCCCCTGATGGTCGGCCACGTCGGCGCCCACCGGAGCAGGGCCGGCGGCGACCAAAAGTGCGGCGGCGACTCGCCGGAGTTGCGCCTCCGGCGACCATTTGGCCCGCGGAGGGCACCGGGAGGTAGCCCATTCACGTGCGCATCCAACTCTACGGCAGAGGGGGCTCATGGGCCACCGGAGCTATGACCAGCGACGACCCGAGCGGCGGCGAGCTTCGAGCAGCAAGGGGAACGGCGCCTATGGCAAGGGATAGGCCGCTAGAGGAGGGGGAAACGAAGCAGGGGCTCACGACGGGGTTGCTGGGGGAGACGACGAGCTCGGGGACGCGCAGACGACCTCGAATCGCCGGAGGGAAGCTTCGGCGGCCGGCGGGGAAGAAACGGCGACGACGCGTCATGGAGGGCTCCTAGCGTCGACTGGCTTCACGGGGAGGACGAGGAGGTCGCGGCAAGGGTTTGGCAGGCTCAGAAAGGTGCAGGGGTGGCTGGAACTACGGCGGCGCAGCGGCGACGAGCTCGGCCAAGGCGGGCAGGGAAGGGGAGAGCAAGATAGAGAGAGAGCTCGCGAGGGAAAGAGGGAGAGGAGAAAGAGGCCACGGCGAGGAGGCGTCATGCTGGTGCTCTCCGAGCCCTCCAGGCCAGCAGCCAGGCAGGGAGGAGCTGGCCGGCACGTGCCCGCGCGCGGCGATGGCGTGCCCCTGTCCTCCTGGCGAGAGGACAGGGATGACTCGCATTGGGCCAGTGGGCCGACTTCTCTTGGCCTTTCCTCTCTTTTATTTCTTTTTTTTACTTTCTATTAATAAATCTGACATTTGTTTATTTCTTTTGTATGTACAATGCTATTATAAAATATCCCAATTATTTTATATAATCAAGTTTGAATATTTCAAACTCCCATAAAAAGTTTCAGGATATTTTGAAATATAGAATAATGATAATGCTTTATTTGGCATTTTCATAGGCTTTATCATTTAGTTTTAAATTGCTATAGTTGTTCAAATATTTAAAATGGCCCCTGCTATAATCATGTCCACATTTATCAGACATAGGGAACATTTTGTAAGGGCATTTTGAATTTATTGAGTTTTCAAAACTTTGAATTAATTTGATTCAAATGTGAGCTCGGGGTTTCTTTTAGTCCCCATTTCATGTTGATGCAAAATTGAAACATGATGCACACACATGTTGTCCTATGACATCTAGCTAGGGATGTGACACTAACGCCCCGTTGAAGAATTTCATCGTGTTGTTGAGGAAGGAGCGCCAGCATTGTCGGGGTCGTTTGTCGAAGCAAGGCTTGCCGCAGTGTCGTCAATCTCTTCATCTTCATCTCTCTCACAAGATGAAGAATATGAACTTGTGACAATCAGACGAACTTGGACTTTCTTGAATTTCTTGTTTGGTTGACGAGCCTAGGCAGGATTTTCCTCAAGATCCAGCTCATTCAGTTCTTCAGGAGACTTGAGGTGAGACAATATGGCCCAAGCGTAGTTGAGGTTTTCATGCGCATAGTAGTGATTTCTCTTCACAGTGTTCTGTGTCACAGTCATGTTTTGCACAATGTAACCAAGTTGACGCTTCACCCACTTGTGATTGCGATTGACCTTCTCATGAAGACTTATTAGAAGCTTGCGATCAGTCATCACACGAGGGACATACTCTTGAGCTTTTTGAGCTGAGGCCTTTTCTTCTGAGTTCTAAGTTGTAGTGTCATCATTGGTGAAGAAGGAAGCAACTTTGCAAAACTGTCCATCCAATGGACGAGTGCCCTCATCAATGACAGCCTTGACTTTTCCTTCTACTGAGTCAATTGTGCTCTTGATGACTTTGATAGGAGGCAGGAAACCAAAGTGGTTCTGGAAATCAGCCTTGAAGGGAACTGAGGACTTTGCCCTGATGAATTTCATGATCCAAGGCGCATAAGGCTTCTGTTCAAATGGAGCTAAAGCAGCATTGTCCAATGTCCACATGAAGAAATCGTGGAAGTCGATGGGAATCCCATGAATGATGTTGAAGAGCATATTCTTCATGACTCCCTCCACTTCTTCTTCTTCATAATTGTGGCCCTTCTAAGGACATAGAGTATTTGTGAGTATGCGGTAGACCGTCCTGGGCACATATAGCGAATCCTTCACAAGAAAGGTTTTCTGTCGAGGCTTTCCAGGAGGCAATGTCTTCATCAGCACTTGCATCAGCTGATTCGGAAGAGCAGGCTCATCAAACAGTCTGCGGGCTTCATCTTAGGGAATTGGAACTGGTACACACTGAAGCAATTCAAAAGCTTGAGTAGTGAAGTGAGTTGATCCTGTCATCCAGTTCAAAACCTAGGAGTTGATGTCTCAAGCATTTCCACTGATATGCATCACGACATAGAACTGAAGGATGAGTTCTTCATTCTAGTCGTAGATGTCGACGCAGAAAGGAAGAATGCCTGCATCTTGAAGAACTTGGAGCACTAGTGTGAACAATGGAAGTGTTTACATGTCAGCATGATGAATTTGGTGGTGCTCGAAGACTTTCTTCTTCTTGAACAAGACTGATGCATAGTAGTTGAGCTGAGTTGCCGTCCAGAATCTGCTCCGACCGACCCTTGCAAAGTCATAAGGATTTGGACCAGTGAAGAACATGTGCTCATTGAAGAAATTGCTCTTGAGGAATTTGGGGCGCACTGAGCCTTTGAATGGCATTCTTGGCCGGAGGAACTTCTTCAAACTGAACAATTTGGAGGGCTGGTTCCTCAGTTGCGGGTGGAGCAGCAAAGTCATCAGCTGTTGCAGCTGGAATTTCCTAAGTGACTTAGGTGGTCTGGTCAGCAGATTCTTCATGTATTTCTTTAGTCAGAGGAGGCAACTGAGGAATCTGTGTCAGAGGAGTAGTCATTGGTAAATTCGGGTGTGCTGATTCCCAATATTCATCGTTGATGACAGGAGTTGTATTGCCAATGTCTACATCCTCATCAATTTCTTTAACACCAGCCTCTTCAGCAGTGAACTGAGGCTGGGGCGATGATACCTTTGGAGTGAAAGCAATGTCTTCAACGTCAATTTGTTCATCAATCTGCTCTGTGGAAGCAGCAGAATGATCTTCATCTTGTTCATCTGGGATGACATAGTCAATCCCAAATGGTACAAGTTCATAAGCCGGTGCAGAGGAGAGTGGTGTAGCATAGTGGGTCAAGTTGAAGAACTTGGCATAGTCTTCAACTTATTCACAGCTAAGGATTCTGAATCTGATGCTTTTCTCTTAAGAGTCTTTTCCTTTGCAGTTTTAGCTTCTTCAGGCACGACTGATGCAGTCACCTTGGTGAGTTTCGGTTCTTCAGGCGCAGCAAAAGCTTCACCTGGCCTTTCAGTTTGTTCAGGCACAACTTGGTGGTTGTCCTGGCATGGTCATTAGTGGTTTGAGTTTCCTCACCAACACTGACTGTTGCTTCTGGTGCAGAAGAATTCTCATCAGCAGTCATAGCGGGCTGAGTAGTTTCATCACACTGAGCAGTTTCATCAGCGGACTGAGGAATTTCATCACCCTAAGGAATCTCAGCAGCCTGAGGATTTTGTGGTTGCGATCGAGTTGCAACCCTTGCGTTGTGATCCTTCACAGCAGCTTGAGCAGCCCTGATGAATCTCACCTTGGTGCCCTTCCATTCAGCATCATACCTTTCTTGATCCTTAGAGAGTGTGTGAATTTCAGACTGAACTGTGACGAGTTGATTTGGGGTCAAGTTCATCACATTGTCTCTCAAAACCTTTTCTTTCCGAGCCATGTTCCTCTTAGCACTCTGAGCTTGTTCTCTTTTCCATTTTTCTTTAGAAATTAAGTGGGTGAGAACATGATCCACACCAAGAGGCAGGTTCAGTGAAGAAAGTGGGGTGTTTGGATCTTCATGCCATATATCAATGAAGTTGAGGATCATCTTGGGATCCAACATGAGAGGAACAAAGCTACCCTTGGCTATAGCAGCCTTCTGCTGACTTTGTCTGATGATTTCTTCCAATTCTTCATCATCAGCTTCATCATCATCCTCAGATCCTAAGGGTACAATTACCATAGCTTTGCTTGTGTGAGGACTTGGTCTTTGGCCTCATCCAGTTGTTTTCTTCAGCTTCAATACTGTAGGACTAGTTGAAGATTTTGGTGTAGTAGAGGGGCTTGCCGACATCTTTGGAAATTTTGAGAATCCCTCAGTCCTCTTACATTATGCCAGATGCACAGGGGTTGAGTACTTTGTAGCTGCAGCTCAAGACTGAGTGACAACAGTACCAGCACCTGAGGCATTTGAAGATTGAGGCCTTTAAACTTGAGGAATCTGCTGTGATGGTTTTGAGGTTGAAGAACTTGTCTTCACAGTAGATTTCTTCATCATTGATTTCCGGCAGACGCAGCAGCAGTAGAATCTTCATTGAATTTCTTCACTTCCTCTTTGGCTTTCCTCGCCAGCTTGGCTTGCTGCTTCTTCCACATATGAGGAAAGTCCACACCAGTCTTGAGACTAGTGGGACCAGTTGATTTTGAGCCAGGGAGGCCTGCTGCAAGGAGGTTTCACAACAAATTTCATCATGTATTTTGCAGTTACATAACGATATTCCTTCCATTCCCTTGCCCATCTCCTCTCAATTTTCTCTAGACGAATTTTTCTCTGCTTGGTCGTTTCTTTGCCATGAGTTTCTTCATTGGGTGTGCAGTATTCCTCATACAAGTCATCTGGAATCTCAAAAGCAGTGTGCACATCTGGCTTCTTTCTGCCTTTCTGAGGTTCCTTTCCGCCAGCCATTTTCTTCACCTGAGGAGTTTGAACTCTTGACGACTCTGAAGAATGTCGTAGCCCTAGAATTTGCTTGAATTGTTTGCATCAACATCAGCATGTGCATCATGTCATCATGTTTAAATTCAAATTAATTTGAAATGGGGGTGATCAAACCCTAGCTCAGATAAAATTCAGATAGGTTAAACTACTAAGATATTTGAGTGAATCCAAAATGCTCTTCAAAAATGTTCCCCCTCTTCGATAAATGTTGGCAACAACATATAGAGGGTGAATTATATTTTAATTACTATTTTGGTAAATTAAATAAAATAGGGAATTTACTAAAAATCACTAATAAAGCATTTCAATTATTTTAGTCATCCAAATATTCTGAAACATTTTGAGGAGGTTTGAAATATTCATACTACACTCTAGAAAATGTGTTAGTATTTTTGTGCTAGGTCCTTGTGGCCCAAACGAAAATGAAACAAATGTCAGAAATAAATAAGAGAGGAAAAATAGTACCTATTGGCCCAGCTCTGTAGCCAGCCCAGCCCACCTAGCGCTGCCAGTCGTCTCCCACCTCGTGCTAGGAGGACGCGAGGCACGTGGTCACCGTGTGCCTGGCCACCTCTAGCCTGTCTCCTTGCCTGGAGGTCGCCTAAGAGCGCCACGCGACCCCGCTGAGCCGTCCGGATCCATCCCCCTCTCCATCTCTCTCCCCTCGCTCTCCTCTGCCTTCCCCCTCCTGACCGAAACCGCTGGCCGCCGTGGATTCCCGTCGTTGATTGGCGTCGTCCCGGTCGTCCCCGAGTCCGCTGGCCAGCTCATCGGAATAGCTGTGAGCCCCAATTGCTAACCCCTCATCCCTGGTGCTCACGCTCGTCCCCTAGCCCCCATCCCCGCCGAGGCGGAAATCTTCCATTGCCGGAGCTCGAGCTAGCCGTTGCTCCGGTGGGTGGCACCCATGTTTGAGCACGCCGGTGTGCTCAGGAGCCCGCCAGGAGTTTGTGGGTAGCCTTGGTTGCTCTCGAAGTGCTCCTGCGCCTTGGCTCCGTCGACCCCCGTGCTCTAGCGGCGGCCGTCGTTGAAGGCCTCCCCGCGATTTTTTGGTTGCTCCTCTCGATGAGCGGCATCATCAGCTCGCCATAGGGCCAAACCGCGCCCGAAACCATGGCCGGACGGTGGTTTCCGAAGTCACCGCCGTAGTTTATGGTCGTCGGCGACTCGTCGCTGGCGGGGCGGACGTTGCACCGTCATTAGGGCCTAATTAACCACTAACAACCTCCCGCAACCGCTGACAGGGGGCCCGGGACCGAGTCAAACCCCGGGTCAACTCGGGATTAATCCCTGAGTCACTAACCACATGGTCCCACTGGTCAGGTTTGACTTTGACCAGGCCATTGACCTGATGACGTCACTATGACGCAATGCTCACGCATTAAAGCTTTTCTGGTATTTAAAGTAATAAGGAAATTCCAGAAAATGTTTAAAACTTCTAAAAATCATAGAAAATAATTTGTTAGTCGGATGAAAATACTTTATACATGAAAAATGATCATCAAAATCCAATGAATCTATTTATGCCATGATCATGCATGTTTGAGCAAGTTACCATCACCAAGTAGGACATTTCATGATTAGGATAATTTAATAAATAGTGTTGGAGTTGGAATTTAATATATATTTGAATTCCACTTCACTTAACATGACTACTTATAGCACTAGGTCAATTCAGTACCTTAACTTGTCATATCATGCATCATGTTTGTTGCATTGAATTGAATGTGTTCCTTCCTTATTTTACCGGTGGTGTTCCCATTCGGTAGACGACGGTTCTGACAATGTGAACGTTGACACTAATGAAGAGAAGTAATAGCTTCAAGACTGTCAGGCAAGCAAACCACCTTGAGCATACTGATATGAACCCACTCTCTCGCTCCTGCTCTCTTTTAATGCATTAGGACAACAACGATTCAACTGTTACATGTTCTCGGTAGTTGAACCCATTCCTTTGCATGACCTATCTTTGCCACAGTAAATAGTTGAAACCACTTAGCATGAGTAGCAACTGCTTGAGCCTTGTTGTGCTTACTCATGAATGCTTGCTTACTATGCCTGATATGCTTAGAGTCGTGTCGTGTCGGGTCTGATCCATCTAGGCGATGAATCAGAATGGCAGTGTTCATGTCCTTCTGTGTGAGAGCTAAGTGTGTGAACATGAATTGGTAAAGGTAGCGATGAGAGGCCATGTAGGAGTACATGGCGGGTTGTCTCATTGGGACCATTCTTAAGAATTGAGTTATGTGTTTGTGATCCAAGATAGTTACTACCACACGTTGGGCCCTGAAATATAACCCCACTCGACTTATTAATCGCCTAGATCTTTGTCCAGGATTTGCAACTAGTTTCTGGTGTTTATAGGAAAAGAGTTGGCGGCCGTGTATAGCGGTATAGGCACAGTGGCACGGTGTACCAAGTGGCACCCGAACGGTGGACGTGGGAACCCTACACACATCGTTTGAGGCTGTAGCGGAAACTTCGGCCGGACTTTCGTGCGGGTTCAGTCTCAAATAGGCGATAAACCTAGACTAGGGTCTTGTGTGATTGACGGTCATGGCCGACTCCCTCGCTGGGCTTCCGCTTGAAGGTTGCCGAGGTGTCTTTTATGTGCACACAACGATAAGTGGCGGGAGCATGTGTGAAGAAGTACACCGTTGCAGGGTTATGAATCTATTCGAATAGCCGCGTCCTCGGATATGGACTAATTGGAGAACTTATTTGGTTCATAGAAAACTTGAAGTGGATACTCTAAAATACGCAAGATAAGCGTGAGTGCTATGGATGGCCTTCTCGTAGGGAGACGGGAGTGGATCCATAGGGGTGTATTGATTGGAGAATATGTGGACTCGTGTGCGCTATCCCACCTCAAAGAAACTACTTGTAGTCATAGTATAGGTTAGACAAGAGTCAAAGCTGGCTTGCTGCAATAAACTCCACAACCCCCTTGATTGATATTGATGCATATGTAGTTAGTTCTGATGTAAGTCTTGCTGAGTACCCTTGTACTCATGTTTGCTTAATTTATGTTTTTGCAGAGGAGACGTCAGTATCATTAGTGGTATTTATGACATGAAGTTTGATGTTGACCGGATTAGCTTGGAAATCCCAGACATAGGTCTGGTTCCTTTGGTAGGGTTGTTGTAGCTTTTCAGGCTCCTGTAGCTAGTTCTGTAGATGTATGTACCCAGACATGTTTACCTTCCGCTTATTTGTTTGATTTCTCTGAATGTTGGGTCTTGTGACCCTTGTTTGTAACATCTTATTATATTGCCCCTTCTAAGCCTTCTAAATAAATGTTGTAATGTTGTATGGTGATGTTGTGATGCCATAGTTGTATCTATGCATATCGGGCATGTCGTGCGTACGTGTGACATCCAGCGGTATCTATGGGATTTGACACCTAGTTGTGTGCCTTTAGTAGTATTCTTTACGGGGAAATGCCTCTTTGTGCTTCCACCGAGCATTGGTAGCTTGCTACTGCTACGGACACATTGATTGACCGACATGTATCCTTCTTTGCTGTTGTGTCTGTCCCTTCGGGGAAATGTCTTGCTGTGTAGTGGAGTCCCTGTAGCCTGCTATGACTCGTCTACGTGCAGTGATGACATTTTTGTCCCATGGCGTAATGGAGTCCTTGTAGCTTGCTATGACTCGTCTACACACGCTAGAGATCGAGACCTACATTGTTGGGTTACGTATGCCTGTTCCTGTACGGATGTGCCACTTGGGTTCTACGACTAGTCATGTCAGCCCGTGTTCTTCGACATTTGAATGCTAGCAACACATTCACATACGTGAGTCAAAAGACGCAAACGGTCCAGGCCTAGGTAAGGTGGCAGCCGTGGAGATAACCGTGCGTGAGACCGCAAAGTGGTGTGATGTGTTACAGGCTAGATTCTTATGGCTTAGGATCGGGGTCCCGACAAAGAAGCACACAACTTTTCCTCAAGGAATGCTGCAAATGAGTTAAGTTGATGAGAACCTAGTGATTCATCAGCGGACATGTTGTACCTATGAACAGAGTATAGGTGCGAGGAATTTGAAGAGGTCATATGCATTCTTAGAAATTTTTCAATAAAAATAGGTTTGAGGAATTTGACCATTGGTGTCTTGAGGAATTTCACTAAGTGTTCTTTGTATTAGGTTCCAGAGTTGTGCAAATTTTGAGGATTCACACAACTGAGGAACCTTGAAGAAAAATATAACTTATAGAAAGTCATCAAGTGTACGAATATGCGAGACGCTTTAGAATGAGGTTCTTGAAGAATAAACACCTTTCTGAAGATTTGGGAAATCTTGAAGATCAAATAAGGGAAGTAAAAATGAATTTTATTTACCCAGGTGAAGAACACGATGAACTACGAGATGAGATTGATGAAGTTCGTCAGTCCAGATCTCCCATGCCCTAGCTTGGCAGAGGGAGACAGCTACAGTGGTGGCAGGATGAAGACTTTCGCGGCCGATGCTACTACGGCATTGGCGAGGTCGAGGCAGTGAAGCTCTTCCACACCAACGTCGATGACTTTAGCGGCAGCGCTAGGTTGGAGCTCAGGAGAGAGTAGAGATGAGGAGTAACCGAGCACAGTGGAAGGGGAGGGGGTATTTATAGTGGAAGTGAAAACCAATCTGCCCGAAGATTTTGGATAGGATTGCCCCTGACCCTTGCTCTCCATGCGATAGGTGTCACCCACATACTGAGAAGAGGCGATAGTGGGGGATCATGGGTTATCAGTCGCGGGAATCGGAACCGTTTGAGCGGGAACCGCCGAAAATTTTGATAGTGAAAATTTCAAAGTTTTTGTTTGCAAATTCTTCAGCTGTCAAGGACACAGTGAAGACTTTGAACGAGTTTCAAAGTAGAATGCATATGAAGAATTAGTGAACAAACTGGGTTGAGTTTAGCATAGAGAGGGAAGGGGTCCGATCACATTCACTTATATGAGAATCAACTTGAAGAATTAGCAATAAGTGAATGTTGTTGAGGACATTGAAAACTAATATATATATATATATAGTCAATGAAGAACATGAATTTCAAAGTTTGAAGAATTTTAAAATTGAGGAATTTGAAAACTTTAGGAATTTGCAAATTTGAGGAATTTGGAAATTTGAAGAATTTGCAAAATGATGAAAAAATCAATTTTGAAGAATTTTAACTTTAGTTGGTGGCGTGACCCATCGTATAAGAATGATGATTTCAGACACCTCGTACAATTGTTGTAGGGTTCTAAGAATCAAATTCTTCATTAATTTCTTCACACTTAGAGGGTTATTCTTCATTGATTGAAGAAAAACGTTACTTCGTGTGTTGCACATCTAAGTCATCAATTTTGCATAACTATTACGATGTGTGTCATTTTTTCAAAGAACATTCGAAGATTCTAAGATGTTTAGCTCACACCGCAACTTGCAAAATCTCTTTTCATCCAAGGGCTTTGTGAAGATATCGGCAAGTTGTTCTTTAGTGGGGATGTGGTCGATGGAGATGTCGCCCATCAGTACATGAACTTGAAGAAAGTGATGACGAATCTGGATGTGATTGGTCTTGGAGTGCTAAACTGGGTTGTAAGCAATCTTGATGGCACTCTCGTTGTTGCAATAGAGAGGAACATTCTTCAACTTGATGTCGTAGTCCTTGAGGGTTTGCTTAATCCATAGTAACTAAGCACAACATGAGCCAGCAGCAATGTACTCAGCTTCAGCAATAGAGAGTGAAACACAATTCCACTTCCTCGAGGACCAACAGACTAAGGATTGTCCAAGGAAATGACATGTGCCTGAGGTAGACTTGCGATGCACATGATCTCCAGTATAGTCAGCATCAGAGTATCCGACGAGGTGAAGATTTGAGACCTTGGGATACCATAATCCAAGTGTTGGTGTGTGAGCTAAGTATCGAAGAATATGTTTCACAGCCTTATGGTGTGATTCCTTCGGTGTTTCTTGGAATCGGGCACACATGCAAACACTTACCATAATATCAGGCCTAGATGCACATAGATACAATAATGAGCCAATCATGGAGCGGTATACCTTCCGATCGAAATATTTACCATTTTCATCAGTGTAGAGGTGTCCTTTTGAAGGCATTGGAGTTTTGACGCCTTTGCAACCTTGCATGTCGAATTTCCCTAGAACATCCTTGAGGTACTTATCTTGGGAGATGAAGATGCCATTGTCTTGCCAACGAATTTGAAGACCTAAGAAGAATTTCAACTCTCCCATCATAGACATTTGATATTCTTCACTTATCATATAGGCAAATTCATCACTCTAACGTTTGCCAGTACAGCCAAAGATAATATCATCTACGTATATTTGGCATATGAACAGTTCATTGTCATAGGATTTTGTGAAAAGTGTAGGTCGTGTGAACTAGGTTTGAAGCGTTTCTTCATGAGGAATTCCTTCAGAGTGTCATACCACGCCCGAGAGGCCTGCTTGAGGCCATAGAGGTCCTTGTTGAGTCTGAAGACTTTGTCAGGATGCTTAGGGTCTTCAAAACCCGGGGGTTGAGCAACATATATTTCTTCTTCAAGCTTTCCATTGAGGAATGCACTTTTCATATCCATTTGATATAAGATGATATTATGATGGTTAGCATAAGCAAGCAATATGCGAATAGCTTCAAGTCTAGACACAGGTGCAAATGTTTCATCAAAGTCAATTCCTTCAACCTGTGTGTAGCCTTCAGCTACAAGACAAGCCTTATTCCTCACCACAAGGCCATTTTCATTGTGCTTGTTGCGGTAGATCCACTTGGTACCTATGATGTTGTGCTTGCGAGGATCTGGCCGCTTGACAAGTTCCCACACGTTGTTGAGCTTGAACTGATGCAATTCCTCTTGCATAGCTTGAATCCACTCAGGCTCCATGAATGCTTCATCAACTTTGGTGGGATCTATGATTGAGACAAAGGAGAAGTGCCCACAAAAGTTAGTTAAATGTGAAGCTTTTGAACAAGTGAGGGGACCTAGTGCATTGATGTCATCGATGATTTTGTCAATCTGCACTTCATTTGCAACTCTAGGATGAGCTGGTTGACGTGGTTGAGTATTTTCATTAGCACCATTTTCTTTAGGTGTATCAGCATGAAAGTCTTCATTTGTTGGAATGACCTCCTTAGTGGGTATGACATCTTCAGTAGCCTTCACCTTAATGGATTCCTCAGGAGACTGTTCATTTAACACAGAAGGCAGGTGCTGTCATTGCGAGCCATCAGTTTCATCAAACCGCACATCTACACTTTCAACAACTTTGTGGTGGTAGGTGCTGAAGACTCTATAGGTGTGCGAGTCTTTTCCGTAACCAAGCATTAAACCTTCATGTTCTTTTGGTGCAAATTTTGAACTGTGGTGAAGATCTCTAATCCAACATTTTGCACCGAAGACTTTGAGATAACTTACATTGGGTTTCTTGCCAGTCATAAGTTCATACGAAGTCTTCTTGAAGAATTTGTGAAGATATACTCTGTTGATGATGTGGCATGCAGTATCAATTGCCTCAGGCCAGAAGCGACGAGGAGTCTTGTATTCATCAAGCATGGTGTGAGCCATCTCAACAAGAGTCCTATTCTTGCGCTCCACGACGCCATTCCGGTGAGGAGTATAAGGGGAAGATAACTCATGAGTAATACCATGTTGATCAAGGTATTCATCAAGATTAGTGTTCTTGAACTCAGTCCCATTATCACTCCTAATATGCTTGATCTTCACGCCGAAGTTGGTGGGGGCCCTTGAAGCAAATCGTCTGAAGACATCCTCCACTCCAGTCTTGTACAGAATAATATGTACCCAAGTGTATCGAGAGTAATCATCAACAATGACAAAGCCATACAAAATAGAAGAATTTGTTAGTTTGGAGTAATGAGTGGGACCAAAGAGATCCATGTGAAGCAATTCAAAAGGTCGTGTTGTGGTCATGGTTGTCTTTGAGGGATGCTTGGATTTGGTCATCTTTCCACACTCACATGCACCACAGAGGTGATCCTTGAGGAATTTGACACCTTTGATGCCAATGATGTGCTTTTTCTTCACGGGCATGTGCAAGTTCCTCATACCGGCATGTCCAAGTCGTCGATGCCACAGCTAGCCTCTGAGGACTTTGAAAGTAAGCATGTGGCAGGATGAGGACGTGTAGAGAAATCAACGATATACATGTCTCCTCTCCAAAAGCCTTCGAAGACTTGGGAATTGTCAGATTCCATGATGACAAGACAACGATATTTTCCAAATACGACAATCATATCAAGATCACAAAGCATTGAGATAGACATAATTTTGAATCCATGGGATTCGATAAACATCACCTTATCCATGGTTTGGTCCTTTGAGATTACAACCTTACCTAAACCCAATACATTGCTTTTTTCCTTTGTCTGCATAGGTGATATGCTTCAGATGAGATGGAGCAAGTGGCAAATTCATTAGTAGATTCTTGTCACCAGTCATGTGGTTTTTCGCATCCACTATCGAGGACCCAATCAGTAGCTTTTGGAGTATCATCCTATAGAGAATTAGTACAACTTACGAAGTCATATGCTTCAGAGTGAAGAATATGACATCAATTTCATCAGATAGGATTTCATCACACAAGATAGTAGGCAAGTAGTGTGAGGACGTGAGAAATGAAGAATTCATTTCCACAAGGTTAGCTTGCATCCTTTCAAGCATTTTATTTTCTTAGGTCTCCAGCAAATTCATCAGATGTTCAAATTCATCTGGAGACCTAACCCTGCATAAGAGATTAGTTCAATTTCTTCACCACCCACATCTGGAGGGGTGGCAAAGAGTTCATCATTCTATGAGCACCATATGAGAAGGGAGGCATTGAAGCAAGTGCGCTTTGTTTCACCGGGTGAGGGTTAGAGTACTAAAATGAATAAGCAGAGAAATTCTTCGAGGACTTATGAACATAATGGTTTGAAAAATGATTGTCACAACCCTAGCAGTGTCATAGGCTAGCAAGGTGTTTGCATCATCATCATCATCATCATCATCATTTCATCAATATGAAATGGGGAGAAAGAAAAGAAACCCCAAGCAATCATGAATTAAAGAAATTCCAGATAAATGAAATTTTAACAAATCCAAAATGCCCATCAAAAATGTCCCCTATGCCTGATAATTAGGGACATGGATATACTAGGGGACATTTGAATTATTTGAACATTTAAAATAATTTGAATTAATGGTTTAAGTCCGTGGAAAATGATAAATAAAGAAAATATCATTATCACTGTTTTCAAAATAATCTGAAACTGTTATTATAACTTTGGAATATTCAAACTTCAATTTAGAAAATATGTGGGTCATTTTGAAAAGTTATTTGGACCTGCAAAGAAATAAAACAAATGTTAGAAAGCAGAAAACAGAATTAAAAAAAGAAGAAGAAAAGAAGAGGCTTATCTGGCCCAAAGAAGGAGACGGCCCAGCCCACCAGGGCCAAGCGGTCATCTTCAACCTCCGCCGCGCGGCGCCGGGAGGCCTCCACCTCCTCCCTGCCTGCCCGTCTCTCTCCGGCCAGCGAGGCCTCGTGGATGACCTCGCCAGAGACGTCCGGATCGAGCCGGCTCCCTCCTCTCTCACGCATTCTCCCCTCTCCTATCCGCCTCCCTTCCTCCCGGACCGAGAGCACCGCCGCCGTTACCCCATAGCCACCGGCCACCCCTCACCCTCCCCAGTCGGTCCAAAAGCTCCGCGGCATCAAGCTGCCCGTGCCCGCTAGAGGAATCGCGCCGGGAAGCCCCGAAGACGCCGTCCGCTCCATCTTCTCCGACTTCGGTCGCCGGACGCCTTCGTCGATTCGCGCCACCCGGTCGTCCCCGAGCCCGCTGACCAGCCTGACCGACTCTCTGTGAGCTCCCTATGCTTTCCCCTCTCTCCCCATGGACCTCTTCGCCCCCTAGCTGCCATACCCGCCTTTGCCGAACTCCGGTCGCTGCCAAAGTTGCCGTGGCCGTCGACTCCGGCGTCCCCGCGTCCTCCCGTTACCCTAGATGGACGCGCGCGTCCCCCAGCTGCCCATTCCTGGTCTCCGCCTCCCGAATGGTCGTCAGAGGGTCATTTCCGAGCCTCTCCGTCGTCTCGGGCCTCGCCGGCGGCTCGTCGCCGGTGGCTCTAGTCGTTTTGACCACGGGAGTTGACCCTGACAGGTGGGGCCACCCCCTGGTTAACCCTGGTTAGTTTAAAGAAAATAATTAATTAAAATAATTAAGCTAAGTAGTCTATGACATGTGGGCCCAGGGTCTGTTAATGATTAGGATTAGTTTAACTTAGTTAATTAAGCTAATCAGACACTGACATGTGGACCCCACATGTCAGGTTTGACCCTGGCCGGGTCTGATGACCAGCTGACGTCATGATGACATCAGGCTGATGTCATAAGTCAATTTCCTATTTAAAAATAATTCTAGAAATTATTTAAAACTTTGAAAAATCATATAAATTAATCTGTAAGTCAGATGAAAATAATTTATATATGAAAATTTATCAGAAAAATCCAATGAATCCAATGGTGCTATCCTCATGCATGATAGAGCAACCTAAATAGATGAACATGGACATTTTAGCATTAGGTCAATATATAGATTTTGAAAAGAGAACAACTTTGAACCTATATTCAAATACATTTCAAATTGACACAACCAGTAGCTACATTAGCTCATCCATGCACATCATTATGCCATGTTCATGCATCATATTGTCACATCTCCTTGTATTGAATGTTTGTCTGCGTTGCGGTAGGCCCTAATCCGGAGGATACCACTCCGTACCGTGACGAAGGAGAGAACTCTTCAGCAACCCAGCAAGGCAAGCAACCCCATTGATCATTTTCGATAACATCCCATACTCTCGCTCCTGCTCTTGTTCAATGCATTAGGACATTGTTACATGACAGTCATACATGGTAGATGAACCTAATCTTCTGCATGACCTGATCTTGTCACAGTAAATAGCTAAACCATGCAACCTGGCATACCTGGTAGATGCTTGTGTCGTGATGTGCTTAGCTTACCTTCATGCCATGCTGCTATGCTAGAGTTGTGTCAGGTCTGATTCATCTGGGTGATGAACCAGAGTGAAACTGTGATGTTCTGATGTGATGAGCTCATAACGAATCCGTTTTGGTAAAAGGTAGTGATGAGAGGCTGTGTAGGAGTACATAGCGGGTTGTCTCATTGGGACCGTTGTTAGGAACTAAGTTCCGTGCTTGTAATCGAAGACTAGATACTACCACACGTTGGGATACTTAATTGACCCTCTCGACTTATCAGTCGCTTAGTCCTTGGTCCAGGTATTGCAAGTAGTTTCTGGTGTTTATAGCATGCTAGAGGCCGTGCGTAGCGCTGACCCCCGGGGTGGGTTACGACGCGGTAGGCAGTGGCACGGTGTACCAAGGGTCACCCGAATGGTGGGCTTGGGAACCCTTGCGCACATCGTTTGGGACCGTAGCGGAAACTTCGGCCGGACTTCCGTGCAGGTCAGTCTCAAATAGGCGGTAGCCTGGACTAGAGGTCTTATGTTATTGACGGTCGTGGCCGACTCCCTCGCTGGGCATCCGCTTGAAGGCTACCGAGGTGCATGGTTTTATGAGCACACGACGATGAGTGGTGAGAGCGTGTGTAAAGAGGTACACCCCTGCAGGGTTATGAAACTATTCGAATAGCCGCGTCCGCGGATATGGACTACTTGGAGAACTTATGTTGTTCATAGATAATCAAATGGATACTTCTAAAAATTCTCAAGACAAGTGTGAGTATCGTGTATGGCACTCTTCCGGAAGGGGAAGGTGAGTCCATGGTGGTGTATTGTGATGGAGGTAGTGGACTCGTGTGCGATAACTAAAATTGTAACAAAGAGTTTAAAACTGAGTACTGTAGGTTAGCCATGAGTCAAAGCTGGCTTTCTGCATAAACTCCACCACCCCTTTGTTGATACATGAGCATAATTAGACTAGGTCTGTTTTAAAGACTTGCTGAGTACGATTGTACTCACCCTTGCTTAATTGATGTTGCAGAAGAAAATCAGGACCCATCAGGTGGGTTCTATCTAGATGTTGACGATGCCGAATAGCTGGTGTCCCAGCTACGATCTTGCCCGTGTGGTGGTCTGTAGATAGTCAGGCCATATGCCTCATTTATATTTTGCCGTCTGTACTCAGTCCACTTTAGTTTCCGCTGGCTTGTAATACTATGTTTGTATGACTTGAGTGCCGGGTCATGTGACCCTATCTGTATGAACATATTATGCAGGTCTCGTCTGAGCCTCCTAAATAAAAGTTATGTTATTGTATGGTTATGTTGTGATGCCATGGTTGTATCTATGCATATCGGGCATGTCATGTGTACGTGTGACGTGCAACGGTATGTATGGGATCCGACACCTAGTTGTGTGCCTTTAGTAGTACTCTTTACGGGAAACTGCCTCTTTGTGCTTCCACCGAGCCACGGTAGCTTGCTACTGCTCCGGACACATTGATTGACCAGCATGTATCCTTCTTTGCTGTTGTGTCTGTCCCTTCGGGGAAATGTCTCACAGTGTAATGGAGTTCCTGTATCCTGTTACGACTCGTCTACGTGCAGTGATGACATTCATGTCTGGCGACGTAATGGAGTCCTTGTAACTTGCTACGACTCGTCTACACACGCTTGAGACCGACACCTGCATTGCTGGGTTATGTATGCCTGTTTCCGTACGGATGTGCCACTTGGGTTCTATGACTAGTTATGTCGGCCCGGGTTCTTTGTTGTGTGATTGCCAGCGACATGTTCACATACGTGAGCCAAAAGACGCAAACGGTCCCGACCAACGTAAGGTGGCAGCCGTGGAGTACCGTGCGTGAGGCCGCAAAGTGATGTGGCTTGTTACAGTATGGAATCATATGACTTAGGATCGGGGTCCCGACAATAATCCACACATTCATAAGTCTTAGATTTTTCGTACAAAACAGAGGCATTAGCACGAGAATGATATTTTTGACCATTTGAGGAATTTGGTCCAAGTGAACACTTTGGTCCATATCAGGAATTTGACCTGGGGTTCCTGTTCTTCATGAGTGGTGTCGTGAGGACACTCAGTTGAAGATTTTGTAGGTAGCTCTTGGGAACCCAGATTCTCTTCATAGGAGAACCATTCCTGCAGTTAGTTCCAACAAATCTAGCAAATACTTCACCTTTCTGATTTTTGAAGAATTTGTAGTTGGAGTCAAATGACTCATCATAGGAATATGAAGCTTCACAAGTAAAGCCAGATAAAGTGGATGGATCTACAGGAGGTCCTTTCGCAGCAACCCATGAGGTTGTGGGGTACTTCTCAGGTGTCCAGTAGGATCCATGAACGTTGAGTTTCCTCACAAAGGAAATACCCTCTTTCCTAGGGTTCCTATTCAGAATCTGATTTTTGAGGACATCTCAAAGGGTTTGATGCCCTTTGAGACTTTTGTACATGCCTCTCACATACAATTCCTTCAGCCTTGCATTTTCGTTAGTGACACTTGTGGTATTCTCAGATGAGGAATTTGAAACCACCGGAGTAGTTGAAGAATTTGCAGTAATAGAAGCATTTGGACATTCAGGTGAAGAATTAGTAGTTTCACGTTCGATGCATTTCGAACAACATGGAACAAATTCTTCCTGAGCGGTACTGATCTATTGAGCCAGTAAGGAATCGTTTTCCCTTTGGAGATCCTCATGTGACACCCTCAGTTTCTCAAGATCTTGCTTTCTTTAAAGAAATTCATAAGAAAGCTTCTCATGATCGGCTAAGAGGTCGTTATGATGACTCTGAAGGTCACCATACTTTGTCTGAAGACTTTTGAGATCATCAGACAGAGTTTGAGTCTGATCCATTTCATTGTTCAACAAATCATCGCTTTTCTCTAGCATTTTATGAAGCTTTTCAAGTGCACTTTGTTTCTTAGTGGCAAGTTGAACAAGTTTAGCATAGCTAGGTTTCACAAATTCATCAGATTCACCTTCACTTGATTCTGAAGAGGAAAGATGTTTGTGTACCTTTGATCCTTTTGTCATGAAGCAATAGGTGGGAGCATAATCCTCATTGCTGATGTCAGAGTCGTTGGAGTAGTAATATTCTTCATTGTTGAAGATGGACTTGCTGACGAAAGCAGTAGCGAGAGCAAGGCTAGCAACACCAGATTCTGATTGCACCTCAGGTTCTTCCTCTTCTTCATATTCTTCATATTCTTCCTCAGAATACATTTCCTTGAAGATGAATGCTCGAGCCTTTCTGGAACCATTCTTATTGTGATTTGAAGAGTTTGAATATGAGGACTTTGAAGATTTCTTCTTTTTCTTCAAGTCATCAGAACTATCATCCTTGTATTTCTTCTTCTTCTTTGAATCTTTTTCCCAGAGAGGACAGTCAGAGATAAAGTGACTGGGCTTCTTGCAACGATGACATGTTCTTTTCTTGTAGTCTTCTGAGGAATCTGATTTCCTCAAGCCACTTTTCGATGAATTTCCAAATCCACGTCTCCTTGAGAACTTCTGAAATTTCCTCACGAGCATTGCCAATTCCTGACTTAGTTCTTTAGGATCACCAAGGCTGCTGTCAGAATCTTCTTCTTCGGATGAGGAAATTGCTTTCGCCTTCAGAGCACGAGATCTTCCATTGCTTGGCCTGTAGAGGTCTCTCTTCTGAGCTTGTTGGAATTAATGAGTATTGAGTCTCTTAAGAATATCAGCAGGATCAAGTGACTTGTAGTCTCCACGTTCTTGAATCATCAAAGCTAGAGTATCGAATGAGGAGTCAAGAGATCTCAACAGTTTCTTCACCACTTCACGATCAGTGATATCGGTGGCACCCAATGCTTGAATCTCATTGGAGATATCAGTAAGACGATCAGAAGTTTGCTGAACATTTTCATTGTCAAGTCTCTTGAAGCGGTTGAAGAGATTGCGAAGAACATCAACACGAGAGTCACGTTGAGTGCAAACACCTTCGTTGACTTTGGACAGCCTATCCCAAATAAGTTTAGCAGTCTCCAAAGCATTCACTCTGCCATACTAACCTTTGCTCAGATGGCCACAAATGATATTCTTCGCTTGAGAGTCGAGTTGCTTGAATCTCTTCACATCAACAGCAATAATAGTGGGAGTGACAGAGGGTACACCATTTTCCACAACATACCAGAGATCGTTGTCAATAGCTTCAAGATGCATGCGCATCTTGTTCTTCCAGTCGGGGTAGTCCGTCCCATTGAAGGTAGGACAGCCCGTGGAAACCTCGATCGTATCTGTAGTCGACATAACTAGAACTCCAGGTGGTTAAACCAAAATCACACAGAGGGAGGGAGTACCTGCTCTCATACCAATTGAAAGTGCATTATATCGACTAGAGGGTTGGTGAATAGGTGATTTTTTCAAATTCATCACTTGAGGAATTTGAAATGTGATGAATAACTAGCAGCGGAATAAGTACTCAAGTGCATGAGGAACATAGCAACAACATAGTCATGATGATGAAATGAACATGCACAAGTTACAGGTAGCATGATACAGGATAAGAAGTGATGAACAAGGTAACTTGAATAATTTGAGGTGAGGAAACTATGAAAGTCTTCAGTCAAATTCTTAAAACAGCAACGATCGATTTCATCAAGAAGTATACGAGGAATAGAGGGGTTGAGGAAATAGAACCAGGTAGCTCGATGAAGACAATGGTTTGATGACCCAGTTCCAACTGTTGTGATAGTCGTACGTTTGGTTTGGAGCGGCCTGGTATTTAAACCAGAGAACACACAGTCCTAGGAAACACAGTCCTTACCGTATTCTCCTTGAGCTAAGGTCACACAACCCTCGCCCAATACTCGAGGTAAGTCTTCAGGGTAGACTTGCAAAACCCTGACAAACTGGTCACCCGGCCATACATAATTTACTACTGGATACTCTAGACCAAGGTCGCTTCGTGATCCCCAATTGACTGCAAGATGCACTAGACCATGACGCCTAACCGTCTAGAGGATGCACAGTCCTCAAAGGTAACAAGCGTCGGTTCCACATAGGAATTTCTTCAGTGATGGTCAATCACTTTGGGTTTGGTGGTTTGGTTGTGGATTTTTCCACACTGATGATTTTCTCTCAAAGTCCTCAGAGGATGGGTTGCTCTCAAATGAAACGTGTGAGTTCTCTCTCGGAGCAGCCAACCAACTAGTGGTTGTTGCGGGTGGCTATTTATAGCCAGGGTGCAACCTGACATGATAAGACATAAATGCCCCCACTGATATGAACGTTATGTGGATGTTGTGATTGGGGACAGCTTGCGCTAAGCACAACAAAGGTCGGAATTTCGAACTATGAAAGTCCTTAGGCTTATCATGTTCCTCACCTGTAGGCAATTCGCACTGGCAAAATCCTAACTCCTCAGTCAAACAATTTCCTCAGAGACCAAAAGAACTTCGTCTCTGTCACTGATGAATTTGACTGAACCGCAAGAGATTTCCAAAGGCTTCACTCGAAGGATTGTATAGGTTGAGGATTTTGGAGTTGAGCATCAGTTGGATATTTTCCTTAGTATTACCTCGGCCCCCTTTAATAGTACAGTGTTTCCTATGACTTAAAGAAAGGAAATGAGACTACGAAAACAAAGTCTTCATGCTTCATAGTCCTCGTTCATATGTTCAAGGTCACACCAAGTTCTTCATGTTCAAAGTCTTTAGGGAATTATCAAAGTCTTTAGCTAAGTCTTCACAAAGTCTTCAGCAAAGTCTTCAGTTGAAGACATACATTTTTAGGTGTCGATAATCTACGGATATATCAAACTCCTCGTTGATTTATAGAGCTTGTGTACACTCACAAACACATTAGTTCCTTAACCTATAAGTCTTCAATACACCAAAATCACTAAGGGGCACTAGATGCACTAACAACCTTCCACTCAGGGACGACCTCGTCTTGAGAGTGACCTCTTCACTCTCGCCACTAGCAATGCGGGCTCCAAGCTAGCACAAACCATAGTAATCAACAAAGCCCCATCCCATAAGGGGTATCGTGGTTGCGCATGTAAGGTTGGGACGGTCAAAAGACCACTTCTTTCTCAATTGGTTACCCAACTCATCATCATCTCCCTTAGGCATTAGTGGCACCCGACTTGGTTTCCGAAAAGTCTTTGGGATCATATCTTCCTTTCCACTTGCATAGAATCTACTAGCATCCTCTCTACACCCACCCACATAACCCTCATAAGGTGGTATGGTCATGCACGATACAAGTGTCAATGATGAAAGCATCGGGGGCACCCCATCGAAGGGGGAGCTCCATCTCATGATCAATCATCAAAACAACAAGTGCTATATGTCATGCGTGAAAAAGTTTCTTAACATAGTCAAAGGGCTGCTTTCCTGGCTCAACAAAGTCTCCGGGGTCTTCGAAGTCATTAGGTCCAACTTCCTCGCCAACAGCACAGTCTATCGTCGCAATAAAATAGCGATAAAAATAAGCATCACACAAAACAGAGCACACAAGCCACTATCAAAAATACTACCCTACTCTGATAAATACTAGAGACTATGGTAAAAATGTTTGTACAATATTTTGCTATGAAAAACATTTTTAAAAACTATTAAACAGAGGCAGATAATGCCAAATAGGGTTTTTTAAATTAAAACAGTATATAAAAGATTTTGAAAGATTTTTACAAGTGGCACTAATAAATTCTATGGATTATTTCAAGATTTTTGGTGGAAGAAATATTGTCATTGGAATTATTTTGGGTTCTGAGGGATTTTTGGAAGTTTGCAGAAAAAAAAGAAAAAAGGAAAAGATTCATGGGAACGAGGCCGAGCCGGCCCAAGGGGGAAAACGACCCAGTCTAAGGCGTTGGGCGCGACCTGTTTATTTTTAAACCTGCCCGCAGGCCCTACTGGACAGAGAGAGAGGGGAGGGTGAGGGGATGACAGGTGGGCCCCAACTGTTATCCATCTCCTCGCGACATGAATGAGGGGACGGGCTCACCGACGGTTCTAGGCCGGGGCGGCTCCAACAGAGGGTACTAGCGTGCTCAGGGGGTTCCCGCGCATCGGTGGGTGGCCGAGGGAAGCGCCGGGGTGAAGGGAATCACCGGCGAGGGTGGAAGCCCGACGGCAGCGAGGGTTTGGTTTGGGCGTGGGCTCCCGACCACGGGGGCGAGAGGGTTGAGCACGGGGGAGTTGCGGAGGGGAGGAGAGAGCGAGGAGACCGGGAAGGAGCTCGGGGAAGCACTCTATATAGACGGGCGCCGGCTCACCATGGACGCGGTGCACTGGTGAGCACGAGCTGCTCGCTACAGGCCGCGGGGGAGGAAATTAGCTTGTCCAGGGCGCTGGTGGGGGTGGTCTAGGCCAGGAGGAGAGAGAAGAGAGAGGCAGGGGAGTGCACACGTGCGAGGTCCCTGGTTTGCCGAGCTGCGTGAAGCAGGGCACGCGCGCGGGAGGTCGCCGGAGAGAGAGGAAGGAGGGGGCCGACCATGTAGAGGCTTGCAGACGTCGAGGGGGACAGGGGGAAAAGATGGGGAGGCCCGAGGCTGTCGGGAGCGCTTGTTGGGCAGCGGCTATAGTGCGGGTGCGCACTGTAGCACGCTCCAGAGTGCGAGCTCTGCGTGCTGGGGCATTCCCTTGGCACTTTGGGCGCATCCACTTGTGTCAAGGGGATCCAGGGGGCTTAAACAAAGCATAGGAGACTAGGGAGGCATCTGGAGGTGCCTTAGGGTAGAAGGAAGGTCAGAGTGAGAGAAAATGGCTGCTGTCCAGGGTAAAAATGAATGTTTTACTCCCCCAAATCATTGATCTATGCCCTTGAGGAATCTACTGGAGGTACAAGGCATCTTCAAGGGGCTGTGGTAATAAATTGGGGGCAAGGTAAATAGTAGACATGGTGAATAGGGTAGTTTCTAGAATTGACCAGAAGGTATTTGGTGGTGATTTGGTCCAGTAGATGAATTCTACTTGCATTGATGATTAACAGGATCAAAGGGTGGTCAAAAGTAGGGCCTACCACCAAGTTTGAGAGGGTTTGAAGAAAGTTCACAATGGGGCTTAGTGGAAACCTAGAAATCAACAGATTCTGGATTCTGTAGATCTAGACATGCAAAGCTTTTACCCTTGATGCACAACTTAGTGTAGCATCATTGTTTGGTAATTAGAGCATGGACACAAAGTTTGAGGTCAAGGGGAGAAACTTCACAATGTAAAGTTGCTCAAATTTGAATCTGGACAGGAAGGGTTTTGGGATGGTTTGATGAATCAAATCAACTTGGATTGAGGTAAAGCTTTGCAAGATCGTCACTTATGATAGTGTTGACTTGCTGGAATTTTCTTGGAATTTATTGAGAATATTTCTTATAGAAATATTCCAAAAGGTTGATTTGAACAGAAAGGGATTTTAGTGGTTTTGCCCATGATTTGAAACTCATATGTATGGAAAATATATGTCCACTGAGTTTCCCTAAATTTCCTCAAATATTTTGAAAGCATTTTAATAATTTCCCCTATGCAAGACCATTTCTGCTCTTAAGAAAAAGACTTTAAATAAAATATAAGAATAACCTTTAAAATTAATATTTGGTGGTTTTGGAAAGTCTTATATATAGTGGGTTTGAAGTAAAGCCTTTGGGAAAGGAGAATCCACCCAATTTGAGCACTTGGAGTGCAAACCTCATTTCAGGGGGTTTTGAAACCTAATTTGAATAAATCATTTTTGGTTAGAACAAAATTTGGTAAAAATAGTTTTGGGCACTATTCACATGGCATGTTCATTGGGCAAGAATTTTGGGTCAAGGAAGATGAATATTGAAAGGGATAGAATCTAAGAGTGCCATACATCACAATCATCAAGCAAACAAACATCATTTCAAACAAGCACAAGCACGTTGAAAAAGCTTTAGTTGGCTCCAAATATTATAAATCCAAACATAACAATGTGATACAAACATAGGGTGTGACAGACCTACCCCCATTACAAGAATCTCGTCCACGAGATTCCTAGGCTAAGCTCTAAAAAGATAAGGGAACTCAGATCTAAGATAATCTTGATGCTCCCAGGTTGCTTCAGCTTCAGTGTGATTGCTTCATTGAACCTTGAAGTACTTGATGGTGCGGCTTCGGGTGCAGCGCTCGGATTCATCGAAAATGCGAATCGGCCTCTCACGATAAGTGAGGTCTGACTGAAGATCGATGGCTTGATGGTTGATATCCTTGTAGAGGTCGGGGGGTTGAGAACTCGCAGACACTTCCGAAGTTGTGACACGTGAAAGACATTGTGCACATCCGATAGCTCCGAAGGTAGATCTAGCTAGTAGGCAACTTCTCCGTGCGTAGCGATGATCTTGAAGGGGCCGATGTATCTTGGTGCAAGCTTTCCCTTGACGTGGAAATGCTTGTTACCTTTGAGAGGCGTGACTCGGAGGTAGAGATGGTCACCGACACAGAAGTTCACTTCTCGGCGGTGAGAGTTGGCGTGGCTCTTGTGTCTTGACTTGGCGGTGTCAAGGCGCTCTCGGACAACTTGAACTTGCTCTTCGTCTTTGCGGAGGATGTTCGGTCCAAAAATTAATCCTTCTCCGGTCTCTGACTAGTTGAGGGGAGTACGGCACTTGCGTCCATACAACACCTCAAATGGTGCCATCTGAAGACTCGACTGATAGCTGTTGTTGTAGGAGAACTCGGCTAATGGTAGGCAATCTTCCCACTTGTCTCCATATGCCAAAACACAAGTGCGGAGCATGTATTCGAGTATCTGATTTACTCATTCTGTTTGCCCATTGGTCTGGGGGTGAAAAGCAGTGCTGAAGGAGAGCTTAGTTCCAATAGCTTCTTGAAACATCTTCCAGAATCTTGAGGTGAACTGGGTTCCTTGGTCCGACACAATTTCCTTTGGAACTCCATGAAGACTCACGATTCGCTCGATATAGAGGCTGGCTAACTTGTTACTATCATAGGTGGTATTGACGGGAATGAAATGGGCTACCTTGGCCAGGTGGTCGATAATGACCCAAATGGAATCATGTACTTTTCTTGACCTTGGTAAACCGGAGATGAAATCCATCCCGACTTTGTCCCACTTCCATTCAGGCACTTTGAGAGGTTGCAATAGTCCAGCGGGTCGCTGATGCTCAGCCTTGACTCTCTGGCATACGTCACACTTAGCAACGAACGTGCCTATCTCCTGTTTCATGCCATGCCACCAGGATCTTGCCTTGAGATCTTGATACATCTTGGTTCCTCCATGATGGATGGAGTAGGGAGTGTCATGAGCTTCTTGCAAGATCAGGTTCTTGAGCTCCTCCTTGTTGGGTACGCAAATACGATTCCCAAACCAAACAACTCCTTGTTCATCCACCGAGAATCCTGGGTCCTTCACTGCCTTGATCTTCCTCTTGATGCCTTCAATGCTCTCATGTCCCTTCTGGGCTTCTTTGATATCATCCATCAAGGTAGGATTTGCTTCGAGGTTGGTGAGGAATCCTAGTGCAGCCAGTTCCAAGCTGAAGCTTTCCAGTTCTTCATACAAGGCGGGTAGCCCTTCCTTAATCATGGCATTCAAGGAACAGGCCTTTCGGCTTAAGGCGTCTGCTACCACATTGGCCTTTCCAGGGTGGTACTGAACACTGAGGTCGTAATCCTTGATCAACATCAACCATCTTCGCTGCCTCATGTTCAATTCCCTTTTAGTGAAGATATACTTCAAACTCTTGTGGTGTGTGAATATCTCACATCACTTCCCTAGAAGGTAATGTCGCCATGTCTTCAAGGCATGAACCATGGCTGCCAACTCAAGATCATGAGTTGTGTAGTTCTCTTCATGAGGTCGTAGTTGTCTAGATAGACATGCTACAACTCTGCCTTCTGGCATCAAAACACCTGCAAGCCCGGTTCTTCATGCATCACAATATATCACAAACTCCTTGTGAATATCGGGGGTGGCCAAAACTAGGGTTGTGGTCAATCTCTTCTTGAGCTCCTGGAAGCTTTCTTAGCACTTAGTTGTCCATTCGAACTTCTTGTCCTTCTTCAAAAGCAGGGTCATGGGTCGAGCAATGCTTGAGAACCCTTCCACGAACTTGTGGTAATAACTCGCGAGTTCGAGGAAGCTCCTGACTTCCTTCATGGTGGTTGGGGTATGCCATTCGGTCATGACTTCAATCTTGGCAGGAGCCACTGATAATCCTTCTGCGATCAGCACATGACCCAAGAATCCATCTTCATGCGACCAGAATTCACACTTGCTGAACTTGGCATAAAGTTGGTGCTCTCGAAGCTTCTCTAGGACCAATCTCAAGTGTTCCTCATGCTCTTCTTCAGAATTGGAGAATACGAGTATATCATCAATGAAGACAACAACGAACTTGTCCAAGTACTCCATGAAGACCTTATTCATGAGGTACATGAAGTAGGCAGGGGCATTAGTTAACCCAAACGACATGATCGTGTATTCATACAGGCCATTCAGGGTTACAAATGTCATCTTCAGAATGTCTTGGGGTCTAATCTTGAGCTGATAGTACCTAGACCGGAGGTCGATCTTGGAGAACACCTTGGCTCCATTCAACTGATCAAACAGGTCTTCAACCTTGGGGAGTGGGTACTTGTTCTTTATCATGACTTCATTGAGAGAACTGTAATCGACATAGAGGCGATCCCCACGGAGAGGCACTAGGGAGAATAAAACCTATTCCGAGCTGCTCTGCCAGCTGCTTCTTCAATTCAGCCAACTCTTCGGATCCCATCATGTAGGCCTTCTTATAGATGTGCCTTGATCTGGCCATAACCTCAATGATGAACTCAATGTCGCGGTCAGGAGGCATTCTGGGAAGCTCATCAGGAAACACATGTGAGTACTCACATACCACTGGCACTTGATCCAACTCAACTCCCGATAGACAGTTAGCCTGAGGGGCTTGAGTGGAGGCATGGTTGGGAACATACTTGACTACCACTCCTTGGATATTGGTCATGGTGAGAATCCTTTTGGCACAGTCTAGCATGCCTTGGTGCTTGGTCAACCAGTTCATGCCAAGGATAACGTCCAAGCCTAGTGAATCCAGAACTACAAGGTCTGCTAGGAAGTCTACCCCGTTAATGTCAATCTTCACTCCCTTCCAACCTATCCCATACTTCATAACAGATCCCGGGGTTTGTATCAACATACGACTACCCAGGGGTGTAGGTTTCATACCACTCTCTAATGCAAACTTTTTGGTGACAAAAAAATGCGAAGCTCCACAATCAAACAGTACTAGTGCTGGGGTTGAGTTGACGAGGAACGTACCCAGTATGACGTCTGGGTCTTCCCGTGCATCCTATGCGGTGACGTGATTCACACGACCCTTGCCATTGTTGGGATGGTTGCGGGGAGCTGTGTTCCTTGGTGGTGCTCCACGGGCTTGAGCTTGGTTTGGCGCATTGGGGCGTGATGTATCTGACTTCCTGTTGGGGCAAAGCTTAGATATGTGTCTGGACTGACCACATCCAAAGCAAGTGACTTGCCCAGGGTTGTTGTTGAAGTTTCTGCCACCATTGTTGTTATTGAGGTTGTTGTTGTAAGCTGGCCTGGGATTGGCATACTGCTGAGGCTGGTAGCTGATAGGTCGGCTTGGCTGGGGCTGGCTGCTAGGGGCGAGGCTTCTGGTTGCTTGAGCTACCCTTGCTGATCATCTTGCGCTTGCGAGTGCCGTCTATGGAACGACGCTTGTCTTGCAGCATGAGGGCCTTGTTCACCAGGTCGAAGAAGGTACGATAGTTGCAGACGATGAGCTCATACTGCAGGGTCTGTTGAAGGAGGTCTTTGTTGGTGCGGGTCCAGTCATCAGCATCCAATGGTTCAGTAGTCTCGGTGAAGGTTGGTGGCAAATTATTCATGAACTCAGACAGAGTAGAGTGGACATTGTCGTTCCTGCCTTGCTGCTGGTTATTCACAAGGGCCTGAGCCATCTGCTGGATAGCAGCATTGTTGACTTGGCATTTCTCCCGGAGAACTTGGAGAGACAGAGCTATGGTCATGTTCTCTGGTGGAGGTGGTGGCGGGGGAATGTCGCCTTGTGGCTGCACCTGGTGTCCTCCAGTGTGAGCGGCCCCACCATCTTCCTGTTGTTGGCTTGAGTTGCCGGCTTTAGGGCTGGCGAACGAGCTGTTGTGGGTAGCAGTCACCATCCTATTTGGAGAAGCCAAGTCAAACAACTGGGATAGACGAGAGGAAAAGCAATAATGAGAAACGCGCCTAAGGGGTTGGTCGAGTGCAAGTGTGTTAAAACAAAGGTCGAAAGACCAACATATATTAATATAGACGACGGAGTCGCTTACATGTTGCCTAAGGCAAAAGCGCGACTTGCATCGACACGCAAACAACATAACAAACAACAAGCACACATGGTTTCATATGAACCATTACACGGACTCGACCTCGCATGAGGGGTACATGACTGATCCTACCCTAGGGGTTCTCAGACTCAGGTGGTGGAGTGCTCGGTCTCATAGTCACCCTCCTCTAGGTCTTCCTCCTGTTCATCATCTGAACGGGCATCATTCCCGGTCGAAGGGGTTAGGGAAGGAGGAGGTCCATCCCGATGACTCTTTGCAGGCGGGTCGGTGAAGAGCTCGTGGTACTCCTTCGCACTCATGCGATGAAAATGTGTAGGTGTATCTCTAGGTGGGTGTACTCCTCCTCGATAAGTGACAGTTGGTCGTCCCTTGGGGGCTCCATCCTTGTTGATCTTGTCCGGCCTTCTCTTGGCTTGCTGAAGTAGCTCTTGGGTGTGGTGAAGTTCCTCACGGAGCTTCATGGACTCCTACATCAGGTTATGAACCAGACTATCGGCAGAGAGGCTGAAGTAGGTCTGGAACCTGAGTGGCGTGCCATCCTCCTTGGTCGGATTCAATGTTCAACTCTCACCAAGATCATCCTTCCTGAAGGGAAGGTAGCGAGTAGCCGGCTCGCTAGCCATCTCTAGAATGATGTCTCGAAGGTGTGGGAGTGCCTTGTGTGCAGCTGTCTCGACCGCAAGTATCATGGTCTCCATCTGAGGTCCTTCAAAGAACCAACAAGTCGGGGAGTCATTTTCCTTCATGACCACATCCACGTGGTACTCCTTCGTGACCACATCGAGCCAGTGCCCGTGGTGAGGAAAATGGGTGGTTGGTGAAACTCGCACTTCTCCGGGCCATCCCCAACGAGTAAGGGAAAGCCGAACGTCAGGAAGGCTTCGGGTATGATGGCCATCTACAAAGGTTTGAAAGGAGGAGAGTCAGTAGAGTGTTGTGTGAAGAATTGGAGAGGTAAATAGAGCAGAAATCATAAGTATAGATTCTAGGTGTAGTTTTGAAAGTCGGTTTGGTCCTAGCTAACATCCATGCTAACTAAGGGCTTCCCACAGTTGGGATGGCTCTGATACCAGCTCTGTGGGGACCCCAACTCATAAGTCATGATACCAGAGATCAATGCTCACTGAACACACAGAAACTGAATAACAAGAGTCTTACATCCACATTTAGCGTCTTACACAAATAAATACCATGACGGTCTAGTCTTGCATAGATAGGGCCACACGGGCCAAACACTTAAATAAAACAAGGAGCGGAAATCTTGATCGAAAGCGTGAACCCATGCCATCTGCCTTAACCTATAGGCATTTTGATTGGGAAGCGTCCTAGTTCACATGTTCGTCACCAATGAACTCTTCAACATACTCCTGTTCTTCGATGCCTGGCCAATTGAATAAACAGTGGCAAGCCAATGAGTACTTTGAATGTACTTGCAAGCAACCCAAGTTCTGGAACAAGGTAACAATGATGCACGATATAGCACTAAGTATGTAATTTGCGGAAAGTTGGTTTTACATCCAATGACATGATCAAGTAACTAGTAAGCATGCATCAACAATAGGCAGATATCCATATGAACAAGTTACAGATATCATCATAAGTAGGGGTTGAACACCTCATGTTCATTCATCATGCTAAGTCATCGGACTTAGTTAAATTCCCATGCTAAGTCATCAGACTTAGCTCATGTGACCTCCCTGTCACTATAACACCCATACTCACACCAAGTTTTTAGGAAAACATCCGGACGTAGTTTAAGAAGGACCTCCAACTGTCCATGACCGCGGGCGCGGCTATTCGAATAGTTTTACACTCTGCAGAGCTTGCACACAATACCCACAAGACTCAGGGAACTCCCGTGTCATCCACGACTCGCGGTATATAACATACCCGAGGTAAGCACCCGAACAATGCCTTTCCCATGGTGATACTAAACAAAGAGTTCACTCGTTGGTACCATCCCTCATGATATACATCACTCGTATCATCCATGAGGGCACCCAACGGTGTGCCCGGTGCCTGTAAAGACAGCGCATGACCTTCCACTCTCGGACGACCCCATCTCGAGAGTGACCTGTTCACTCTCGCCACTAGTAATGCGGGATCCTTGCTAGAACCAACCATAGTAATCAACAAAGCCCCTTCCCATAAGGGGTATCGTGGTTGCGCATGTCAGGTTGGGACGGCCAACAGACCTTAAAACTCTTCGTTTTCGAAGACACACACTCACCTGCTCCAGCATACCACATCTTTCTCAAGTGGTTACCCAACTCATCATCATATCCCTCGGGCATTAGTGGTACCTGACGGGTATTATCTCCTTGAGAGAGCCCGAACCTGGGTAAAAACATGACATAGGGTATTATCTCCTTGAGAGAGCTCGAACCTAGGTAAAATCTTGTATCCATGTTACCATCGCTCCAAGATGCCTAGCTTAGGATCCCTACTATGAGATATGCCGAATTTGACACCGACATTGGTGCTTTCATTGAGAGCATGCTAGGTAGTCGCCACGGTGCGATGGAAATTCAGATCGGCTCCATCGCAATCTACGCGTCGGAACCGAGTTACATCGTCAACGTAGGCAGCTTCGTCGCCAGCTTGACTGGTCACCTCGGCTATGTCGAGGGATGTGCTCCATGTCGGATCATATAGATCGGATGGGTGTCTTCATGAACATCAACTCCAATCTCAACCAAGAGCATGGAAGAATCCTCCATGGTGCTCGGGGCTCAACATCAACATTGCCCTCGCGCGATCATGCATTTTTTATGAACAGTGAATTCATGTTCGTCGTCCCCACCTCATCGAGTGTCGTTTTGATGATTTCTTCGGTGGAATTGTGTGAACTTGAGTCTAGAACAACCCTGCAAAAATTTGTCGCGTTCCGGTGGAGGAACCTCCGGCAATCTACAATCTACCGAAGCCCTGTCGAATCTGGATGAGTTTAGGGCGAGGAGTCCAGCGTCTAGCTCGGACGTCCGTTCGAAAATCTCACCGTTCATCGACTGTGGAATTTCTATACCGATCACCCTTCAAAATTTCAGTTCGATCCGACCGTCCAAACACCCGGAAACATCCGATTAGTACAAAGAATTCTGGATCTATTTTCTGTGTGAAAACGAATCCGACCCGAATTCATTTTTTTATGAACAGGTTGTCGGACGTCCTTTTTAAGGAAATTTTCTCATCGTATCGGTCATCCGACCAAGAGTTCAGCATCGTGAGGGCCTAATATCATCAAGCGAACCTCGTCATCCGTGGGTTGTGCCGGTCGGGTGCTTCGTTGCTTCATTAAGTTAGCATCGATCTCGTCATAAATTCTGACCTGCGTCGACATCGACGCGCTGTTGCTTTTTCAAGCTGACGTCCACCATGCCAACCTTCTTTGACACGTCGGCTGGCATAGGGCCCTAGTGTCACCTTACCGATGTGCTCTGTCACCTCGGCTAGACCGGAGGCTTAATCATCTCCTCATCAACCCGCTCCGGAGACTTTGGCGTCACCAGCCAACCAGCTTCGGCACCTTGGCTGGCTTGGATGGCACGAGACTTTGGCATCACCAACCGACCTGCATGAGACTTTGGCGTCCGCCGATCATAGTTCGCCATGTTGTGTGGACCGAGGACTTCATCTCGCCACATTGACCATGCAACATCGCCACTTCGTCAAGCCGAACTCTTCGATTAGGCACCTCGGCACCCAGGACATATTCCTTTACTTATTTACTTCACTTAAATTAACTAAGTAGAAGAATTTTTTTAAAATATATTATTACCTTTATTTGTTATTACTCTTGGCTTGCACTATACTGTGTGCACAGGTAGTCAGCTTCGGCTGTGTCGGCGATCACCTTGGCGTGCCTACATCGTTGTCCTACCTCCATCAACCAAATTCTGTCGTCGACATGGCCGACGGACTGGGGGCTTCGCCGTCACACTGCCGAACTACTCCGTATGCTCGACTTGATCGGGGGTTTCTCCTTGGCCTTCGGAGGTGTTGTGTTGTCACTTCATCTAGTTGAGCTCTTCTTCGGCTACCTCGTCACCGGCTTGGGGGCTGGGACATTGACTAACTACAAGATCGGCATACGTCACAACACATTAACCAGCGGCTTGCGGGGGTGCCAAACACTACGTCCAAGAAGATTTCGTAGATCGTCAGGACTTTGGCGTTTCATTCGGATGATGATTTGGGATGCCTATTCGGTGGTGGCGCCTCAAGAATGGCCTCACCGCTTTTCGTGACCTGCCTGATGACCCAACAAGCTCTAAGGCCATGCGTTGGGCTTGTGTTCAGCAATATGGAATGTATCGGGCAAGGTTTATCCAATAGTCCGTCAAGGACAGTGCTGACCCCTGTAAGGGGCCTGTTTCTTTTTTCGGTTGGTTCGAATCTGGCTGGACGCTTTGGCGGTATCCTCTTTTTCCGATCTCCACTAGTGTGTTCAGGGAAGTTTGGTTCCGAAAACAACCGTTTGGCTTGCCAAGAGCTTTCCTCGCGCAATATTTCTGTACCAGGTCAGATAGCTCAGCAAAGTTTCGTATGTGTTGGCGAGCGAGGGCGTTGAGAATCCCTTCATCATGGCAATTGCGACTGAAGGTTGCCATTATCTCTTGGTCACTAAGACCTTTTTCTCTGCTTCTAGCAAGTAGGAGTCAATCCCAAAAAAGGTCAACTGACTCTCCTGGTAATCGTATAATATCCCGTAAGTCTGAAGACGTGGGTTTGGTGCGATACTAGGATGATTGACTTGGGTGGTGGGTGGGAAATTTTTTGACTCCACACCACACTTTGTGTTCGGAATCACAAACTCCGAATCATGTAATATATCTGGGACCGATAATGGTCCACCTCCAGGGCAAATTCCGGCATCCGGTTAGCAAACGAAGTCTTGGTGATCAGAGATTGGGGTATAAACCGTTTTTAATTCCGGTTGTTGGGACAAGCCCTCAACCGGACACTCGACGGTAGCGACAAGGTGGGTGACTATGGGGACATGAATCTCCCTATCGTCGGGTTTGATCCCGAGCAAATCATTGATCAGAACCTGGTCATCTGACATACGCATGGTCTCAATCCGTTCGAACAACTCGTTTAAAAACGAGATGATGGAAGGATGCGTGTCGCTGAAGCAAGTAGAGTTAATATGCGACATGGTGGTTCCGAAGCCACGCAAAAGCTGGTCTGGGTTCCGTGTAGCTGTGGTGGGTCTGGTCACATTGGCCGGATTGGGCGTTCTAGACCGCCCAGGGGTGACGACTCCGTTGGAGGTGAGGCCCAATATCTTTGGCGTTGAGGCGTCGAGACCTATAGGCTCTTCCTCAAGGGTTGATGGTTCCATTAGACCAAGTTCTCCATGTGAATTAGCGACCAACTCTAAGGTTTCGAACTTGAGTCTCTGATCGGAGGAAAAGTTTCCGATCCGACCAAGGTGGCACATCCTGTCGGCATGCGACAAAACGTCTTCGCCTATGAGAGTCTGATCGGGGTAGAATCCCCTGGATGTAGATCTAGTTGCTCGTGACAAGGTGAGCCACCGATTCCTTTGGCAATGATAGCAGAAGTCTCAATGAGAGCACCAATGTCGGTGTCAAGACCGGCGGATCTCGGGTAGGGGGTCCCGAACTGTGATACTGGGATCGATGGTAACATGACTAGGGGGAGACAATGTTTACCCAGGTTCAGGCCCTCATATGGAGGTAATACCCTACGTCCTGCTTGATTGTATTGATGATATGTGGGTTAAAGAGTTGATCTAAATCGAGACCTAATAGCTAACCCCTAGATGAGGTGTTCTGTCTCTACAATGTTAAACCCTCCGTATTATATACACACCAAGGGTACCTAGGGTTTACACATGGTCGGTTACACGCCGAAGGAAAAACATGCCTATCTACGATCGTCAACTTGGAGGACATGCCATGGTTCTCGAAGCTTCCATCCTGGCAACGGGACCCTTGATCATCTAATGCTCACCTTGTGGCCCATATAGTCCATCCCATGAGAAATAGGTCGGCCATCCGAGGACCCGTTAATCCAGGACTCCCTGAATGGGATGCTCCCTCGAGGGACGTGCTGGAGCTCCACGCCCAGGCAGTGCTGATACGTCTATTTTGCGTCATGTTTTCCTACTGTTATTTATAATGTTTTTATCCATGGAGCCACAGGAGAGTGATAGAGAAGCTGGTCCAGTCACCCGGGTGTTGGCTGTAAGGGCGTGCTAAGGAGCTGGGAGCATTAGCCATGTTTTTCGTAGATCTTCCGCTAGGAGTTTTTGATGAGTGCGACGAATAAGATGTGGTTTGAACTGCGATTTCATGTGATTAAATGGGTTGGTGCCACCATTGCGGAGGGGTGGGATTGTAAAAATTGCTGGCCACTCACCTCCTCATGGAACACAAAAATCGAGGAACTTGTGTAGTTATTATAATGACCCACGCCTGTGACGCTTGGGATCTTACCGAAGACTGGTCGGATGGCAAACAAAGAAGGATGAGGGACTCGCCTTGCAAGCCAAAGAAGACGATGTGAAGGAATCAACCAAAGATAAATCGGTGTTGAAGACCAGTCCGAGGGATACTGAGGGAGTCCTAGATTAAGGGGTCCTCAGGTAGCCGACCCATTGTTTATGGGCCGGACTGTATGGGCCACAAGGCAGGCATTGGAGGATCGAGGACGACCTGCACCAGGACGGAAGCCTCATGGAGTCGAGACGTATTCTCCAAGTTATTAGTTGTAATTAGGCAGGTTATCTCTTCGGCATCTAACTGGCCATGTGTGGGCCAAGGACACCCTAGGCAACTATATAAGCTGGAGGGTTTTAGGGGTTAGAGGGAGAACAACTCATCTAGGGTTATACATACGATCTCGAGGTAGATCAACTCTATAACCTCTTACACCATCAATACAATCAAGAATGACGTATGGGTATTACCTCCATTTGAGGGCCCAAACCTGGCTAAACCCGTGTCCCCTTCGTCTCTTGTTACCGTCGATCCTAATCTCACAGTTCGAGACCCCGCTACGCGAGATCCACCGGTTTTGACACCAACACTTCTCATCGCAGTAGATGGTGATGGTGTCCCTGTAGCCCGGAAGTTTGACGGTTTGGTGGGTTACGACCATGAACATGGAGAGCATGGGCTCACCCAAGATTGCGTGGTAGAGTAGCTGATGTGTGACACACCGAAGTCGATGATCTCAGTGCGGTAGTTCTTGGAACTGCCAAACGTAACAAGAAAACGCACTTGCCCTAGCCGCATGGTGGAGCAATCTGTCACGCCTGAGAAGGGCCTTGTTGGCATCAGGTGCTCACGCAGAGAGCATGTTGAGGCCCGCACCACTATTTATGAGCATCTTGGTGACGGAGACATAGTTGATGGTGGGCTGCACAACAAATGAATGGTACCCATAACCCTTGTGGACTTGGGGTGGTTGCTAGTGTCGAAGGAGATCTTGTACTATGACCACTTGAGGGGCCTGGAGGCCTCAGCTCCAGGGAGGGCCACGTTCACTCAGGAGAGAACTACTTGAAATGGTAGTTCGATAAGGGGGCCTGGGCCATGCCGAGGATGCATGCCACCTCCGAGGATCCTAATTGCCCCTAGCCTCTTCGTCAGGGAGGTTGGCGTTGTTACGGGCCAAAGCGTGCCAATGCGGCATTGCCCTGCAGGTTGGCCGTTGAGGCGGATTCTTCCATCCCTACTGGTAGTTGTTGTTGCGGTCACCCCGACAATCGCCGCTATGGCCTATGCCGCGCTCATTGTGGTCACTGCATCTGACCTGATAGTCCTCGCGAAGCCGCTTAAGCTCGTGACAGTCCTCGGTGCGGTGGGAGTGCATGTTGTGGTAGGCATAGATGGGGCGACTATCCTTTTTGGTCTCGTCGCGATCACGCCCGCGCTTCTGCTTAGTCTCCAGCACAAGCACGGCGAGACCCTTGCGTTTGGAATCCTAGCCCTTGGACTTGGTGGTATCTAACGCCGCGTCAGGCTCGTTGTGGGCGAAGAGGCAACCCTCTTGAACCATGGCGCACTTGTCGGCGAGCCCAAACAACACGACCAGAGTGTCAACCTCGTCGCTGATGGAGAGCTTATCAAGTATCTTGATGTTCATGACACCAGGGGAGAATGCTGAGATGATTGCAGCGTTGGAGGCGTGCGGGATCTTTTTGCGCACTTGGCTGAAGCACGGGATGTATTTGCGCAGAGTCTTGCCAGGGCGCTAGAGCACTACATGCAAGTCGTTGGGCATGAGGGGGCGCTCGTATGTTCCCTTGAGGTTTGTACACTACAAGTTTCGTACCCTACAATAATTTCTTCATTTGTTCTCTGCTATTTGTGACTTTGGAGTGAACTCTTTGTCGCATGTGAGGGATTTACATATGATTCAACCATGTGAGTATTCTTGAGAGAACATGCACTCGTGAAAGTATGAACCATAGGCCGTTTCTTCAAGCATTGCAATACCGCTTTTGCTCACTTTTGTTACTAGCTACCTTGCTGTTTTTATATTTTCGAATTACAAAAACCTATATCTACCATCCATATTGCACTTGTATCACCATCTCTTTGCCGAACTAGTGCACCTATACAATTTGCCATTGTATTGGATGTGTTGGGGACACAAGAGATTTCTTGTATTTGATTGCAGGGTTGTTTGAGAGAGACAATCTTCATACTACACCTCCCACGGACTGATAAACCTTAGGTCATCCACTTGAGGGAAAATTGCCATTGTCCTACAAAACTCTATGCTTGGAGGCCCAACACGAGTCTATAAGAAGAAGGTTGCGTAGTAGACATCAAGCTCTTTTTTGCGCCGTTTCCGGGAAGGTGAGTTCTTGAAGGTATATCTTTAGATCTTCCGATTGAATCTTTTATTTTCTTGTTTTTCACTAGTTTGGTTTTATAAAATAAAAGTACAAAAATGGAATTGAGGTTGCCTCGTATGCTTCATATTTTTAATGTCTTTCATGAAAATGATGGAAAGGAAAATTGTGCTCAAGTGTTAGAAGAAGAAGTTATTAAATGTTTGGCACTAAATCTTTGTATGATGAGCTTGATTGCAGTGTTGTTAGTATGAATTCCTTGAATATTCATGATGCTAATAATATGCAAATCTAGAAGCTTGGTGATGCTATGTTTTATGAAGATGCTATGTTTAGTCCCCCAAGTATTGATGAGCAAATTTATTATGATGAAACCATGCCTCCTATTTATGAGGATTATTGTGATGATATGTATGCTATACAGAATAATGATAACCATGAGACTTGTCATGATGATTTTAATTTTCAATTGGATTATGCTTCACATCATAGTTATTTTGTTGAATTTACTCCCACTATTAGTCATGAGAAGAATTTTTCTTGTGGATAGAGTAGTAAAATTTCTATGCTTGAAGATCATGAAAAGAATACTTTATGTGCTGGTTATATTATGGAATTATTTCATGATTCTACTGAAAATTATTATGAGGGAGGAATATATGCTCGTAGGAATTGCAATAATATCAAGTTTCCTCTCTATGTGTTCAAGCTTTTAAAATTATGCTTGTTTTGCCTTCCTATGCTAGTGGATTCTTGCTCCCATAAATTGTTCGCTCACAAATTCCCTATGCATAGGAAGTGGGATAGACTTAAATGTGTTTTCCATGAGATTCATGATGCTCTCTTGCATGTTTCAATTACTATTCCTACGTGAGCATCATTGAAATCATCAAGCCTAGCTAAAAGGCATTAAAGAAAAGTGCTTGTTGGGAGACAAACCAACACTTTTACGTTTTTTATGTGTTCACATGATTAAGCTACTGTAGTAATCATGTTTTGTGTCTTTTATTTCAATAAAGTGCCAAGTAAAACTTTTGGGATAGTGTGGATACTTGCTTGTTCAATTCTGTGCAAAAACAGACAGTTTTGCATCCAATATATGAAATATCTGATTTTAGTAGAGAGTCAAAAATGCTGAATTTTTTACACAATATTGCTATGCAAATTCTGTGATATTTCCTAATATTTCAGAATTTTTAGAGTCAGGGAAGTTTGGCGATCATTCAGATCTTTACGGACTGTTATGTTTTGGGTAGATTCTATTTTGGATGCATAGTTTGCTTGTTTCAAGTGTTCCTATAGCTTATATTGAGTAACAGAAGTTGTGGGAATGATGGAATACAGTAGGTCTCATGTGTAAATAATTATCAATCTTGTGTTGACAGTACCTAATCGAATGACCTATCTTTATTACACTAACCCTTCTCACAATGTTCCGTTAAGTTTTGTGTGATTGAAGTTTTCAAGTTTTGGGTGAGACAACGATATGAGAAGAATAAGGAGTGACAAGAACCTAAGAGGTGACCCTCGAGGATGGAGGCGCTCGATAGAGCCTCCTCCATGACCGACCACCTATTGGTCGGTGGTGTCGGGGATTATCAGATTCCCCAATCACCCACCGGGGATTGGACCGGTGCCTCCGAAGGCATGGTGTGCTTCGGAGATGTTCTCGGAGGGGATTGAGCACCCGCTCGTCGGGCCTCCTTGGTATCTGGGCAGGGTGTTGCCCCCCGGTCTTTAGTGGCTGAGGAGTGTGCTGGGATGACACCTCCATGGCGTCCCTCGTGGCGCCTGGAGTTGTGGGATGCGAGGCATCCCCTCTCTCTGCCAGTTCGATGGGAGGGGTCTCCCCGTCCAATATCACCTCGGTGGGGATAACACGCGGAGGGCTACTTCTCTTTCTTCTTGGCAGCATTATAAGGCTTTACGACGAGCATTTTGGCTAACAGCCCGATCCTCTCATCTTCGGGCTGAGGCACCGGACTGTCGATGTTGACGGATTTTTTCAGCCATCTCCGCTCAGACAGATCGGATAAGGGGTTATGAGAATTTTCTATGTAATAAAGTCGACCAAGTTGGGGTCGTGCAGACCCTTGTCCTCCTCCTTGAATGGCCATCTCTTCTGTGATTTGAAGAGCGCCTTCCACAACTTCTCCCATGTAGTGCGAAAGAGATTCCGGAATGTAGGCTCGGCTTCGAGTTCACGAGCCCACAAGGGTTGTCCCGGTGCTGGCAGGGGAGGATGCGTTTTTGAAGCATCACCTAGAGCACATCGATCAATTTGGTGAACTCCTCGACCTTGGAGCGGATGCGCTTCTGCAGGTCGCTCACCTCCTTGCCTGGTCCCCAGATGGGGCACTTTTCGAGCCATGAAGCTAGTCGGGTGGGGGGACCGGATCTGAATGCGACAACGGGGTGCTGGCCCTCTTCTTGTGGTTCGGTGATGTACAACCACTCCTTTTGACACCCCTTGATGGTATCGATGAGGGTGCCCGACGGCCACGCGACGTAGGTGAGCTTGCCGATGATGGCCCCATTGCAATCTGCGTGCTTGCCGCCGACGCACTTGGCCTTGATGTTGAACACCTGCAGCTAGTCCCGAAGTGTGGCTCGATGCGCAGGAAGGCGTCGCGGACGAGGATGAATGCCGAGATGTGCATGATGGAGTTTGGCGGGAGTTCGTGAAAGTCAAGGCCATAGAAAAACATCAGCCCCCCGATAAAGGGGTGGATAGGAAAGCTTAGCCCCCTGATGAAGTGGGGGATGAACACCACCCTTTCGCCTGGCATGGGGGTGGGGATCACTTGGCCCTCCTTCGTTACGCGGGAAGGGATTTTGGCGGGTACGTAGCCGGCCTTCTTGAGGTCGAGAATGTCCCGGTCGGTCATCATGGAAGCTTCCCACTGGCCGTTAGAGCCCGCCGTTGATGAGCTCGGAGGTGGGGCCGAAGATACCTAGATCTGTGCTTAAGAAGCGCAAGGGAATGGGGGCGGAAAAGTTGAATGGATAGCGTGAATAGCCTTTGGGGTTTTCCTCCTCTTTTTATGAGGCCTATCATTTTGGACTCCCCCTGCTGCGTCGTGAATCCCTCCACTTCCCAAGACGTGTGAGCTCTTGCATGCGTGTGATTAAGTATCTCCCGTATAAAACGGGACATGATTGGTATATTGATAGATCTTGATGATTAAAATGGCCTCGGACTGTGAATCGAGTTCGTGCGACTAGCCTGGCATTCGTGGTGGGCCATAGCCTTTCGTTAGAGAGGTCGTTAGACGAACATTGGTGACCCCCTAACATTTGTCCTTCAAGGCCAATCAATTTGTTGTATTCAGATGTGCCACTATGCACAAAACTGCTTATCATCGGAGGCCAAACTAAGGTTCGGTGGGAAGGAACTTACCTCGCAAGCCGAAGAGTCTATTCACAAAGCAATGGGAGCTGAAGACCCTAGGCGTTGGACGCAAGTTCGGGGGCTTCCGAGGGAGTCCTGGATTGGGGGGTCCTCCGATACCCAACCTATTGTTTATGGGCCGAACTATATGGTCCACTTACCAAACACTAGAAGATTTGAAGGCCCAGTCTCCAAGATGGAAGGTTCGGGAAGCACGGCTTGCGCTCCACGTTTGATGTTGTAAATAGGCATGTTTATCTCTTCAGCATGTAACCGACCATGTGTAAACCCTAGGCATCCTTGGCATCTATATAAGCAAGAGGGTTTTAGGGTATAGATACAGGACAACTCATCTAGGGTTAGCTATCAGATCTCGAGGTAGATTAACGATGTAACCCCCATATCATCCATACAACCAAGAAGGACGTAGGGTACTACCTCCATAGGAGGTCCCGAACCTGGGTAAATCAGTGTCCCCTTCGTCTCATGTTATCTTTGATTCTAGTCTCACAGTTTGGGACCCCTACCCGAGATCCGCCGGTTTTGACACCGACACCGGTCGCCCCGAGCGGCGCGAACAAGATCATCATTGCACCGTTAGCGCGACAACCGGATTGGCGGCAACGCCGGATCGAAGGAAGTGCGACACTACACACCTTGTGATCAGGGAACACATTTAAGGGTATTTCCAAAATACATTAAAGTTTCCACTAGGCCACATGCATAACCCTATCAGGAACACAAGAAGGCTGCTAAAGGAAGGAGTGTCGTCGTCCAAACTCTCGTGACCGCGACCTGGCGACGGCCCTGCACATCCCTGCTCAAGCACGGCCCTCCGCTTCGTCAGAATAAAGCTCCGCCACCAGTTCGTCCACATGGTCCTTGACCCGATCGGCAAGGGCGGCGCGAGTCACCTCAGGCACGGGACCAAGCACCGCCTTAAAATTGAAGTGTGGGTGGAGACGAAGGAGGTGGCTTAAAATGTTTGAGGCCACCTGCCCGAGGAGGTCACAACGCTTATCCTCCACAAGTGTGTGGATCTTCTCCGCACCCCCCTCAAGGCACTCCTTGTCCTAGGAAAAGAAGCCTAGATACCCGGCGTCGTCCAAAATCAAGGGGCTCGAGACGCTCACGCCACAGATGTCGTCCAAGGACCGCTTGGCCCTCCCCTCAAGGGATTGGAACATCTTGGGGTGCATGTGCTGGAGGCCGCAAGCACGGTCAGCCTCGTCCGGAGTCTTCTTCGCCAGGGAAGCAACACCCTTCACCTTTTTATAAAGAAAAGCTAGCTCGGCATCGGCGTCCGCCTGGGCAACCATCGTGTCTCCCCGGTGCCATTCCTCTTGGTATAATTTTTTCTTGTGGTCGTCAACCTTGCCTTTCAGGAGGTAACATCGCTGGCAGAAATGAGAATCCTGGAGCTTCAGCTTCGCGCGATAATCCCGGAGAAGGGAACGCAAGGCCTCTCCACCGAGTTGTCGATCTCCTCCTGTAACCTCGACTAACGGGAAGCAAGGGACTCCTAGGCAAGCGACGCTAGGCATTCCCTCACCTCCAGCCTCTCCTGCTCCAGGCTCTGTTCAAGTGCCTCCAACACTAACGAGTTGACAGGCATGTGGGGGCCACCGCTGGCGGAGAGGGACTCGCCTGGCGAGCCCTCAAGTGTGGCCCGCCGCATCAGGATCTTCTTTTCAAGGTTGGTGTTTAAGGCCTGAAGCTCCCAGCCCAAATGTATGCTCACGGGTTGGGGACCCTGTACAGGCACTTCGGAAGAAGGACTTACCCTCTGGGGCCTCACGTCACCGAGCGAAGGGGGCCCAAGAACGCTGCACGCTGCGACCCAGGGAAGGCCACTGGTGATAGAAGCAACACCATTTTGAGGAGCTGGAGGCCGTGGGCGAGGAGGACTGCAGGGAGCTCGCGCGGGGTCAAAATACGGCCGAACGGGCCCGGGTAAGAGCGCCTCGATGGGCCGGGCCCCGCGGACTGTGGAAGATGAGAGCGCAAGGATGTCGGTGGCAGCGGGTGCGGGTGGCACTGACCCATCTTTGTCGTCACCTGTAGGGAGCCTGTGAAACAGAAGATCAGGAGAAAGACGTTAAAGAAGAAGGTTGGGGAGGATGAAGGCACTTACTAGTCTACGGCGATCCACTTCCTCTTCACCAGTGCCTACGACGCCGAGGAGCGGCCGCCCCTGGGCGCTTTCCTCTTCCGGCCAGCCCGAGGGCCCGCGGACAATGAACCGATGACCCAAGATGGATGCTCAGCGATAGAGACGATGACCTTCACCATCGGCTGAGCATCGCCCACGACCTCGGCCTGATCCGAGGCGAGAGCAGAAGAAACTGGAGGCGAGGGGCGCCCTACCACAACCACGGGGAGGATGGCGTCCCTCGAGTTCTCAGAGGTCGCCCCCCGGAAAGAGGCATCCCAAGGGCGTGCCCCCTTGGAGGAAGGAACCCCCACTCGTTGGAACATGGCATCATCATCACAAGAGCTTCCCGGACCTTGTAGTTGTACGGGGGGCGGTCGTCCCGGGGAAGCTCGTCAGGTTCACCGCAAGTCAGGCGGCGGAGACGCTCACACGGGACGTCAGGGGAAAGAGACGGGACCTAGATCCTCATTGGGTCACGTGGGCCTGCGAAGGCCCACATTGGACAGGAGTGGTGCTGAAGGTGATGCGATTCGTTGGTGTGTAAACTCCCGCACCACCATCGTCATAGTTACGCCCGCCTGCTTCAGCCTCGCCAGCTTGGCTAGGACCCGTGGGAGCCCCGGGTCGGCAAGCTCCTCATATCTCCACCCACGATTTGGCGCTGCGGGGGACAGCGGGAGTTGGTACGAGGCTTCGGCCCCGGCGGCATTGCCGTGCAATCATTGTCACCGAAACCATTCAGCCTTCGGGGAAAGCTGGGTGTCGAGCCCCCCCCCCGAGCTGATGCATCTGCTGCCTCAAGGACACATACCAGGAACACTATACCCCTGAGGCCAGCCCAAGAGAGAAGAAGTGGCGTAACAAGGCCACAGAGGGGGAGACACAAATACAGGCCTCACACAGGAACGCGAAGTACGAAAGGAGGACGAGGGATCCAGGGTCAAGGTGAAGCACATGGATCTGGTAGTGCGAGAGCACGGCGGAAAGGAAGCTTGAGAATGGCAACAGTACGCCCGACAGAAGGGCAGGGATATGAAGGGGGACGGCGGTGGCCACCAGCTCGTCCCGAGGATGCAAACCCGACCAGATCTTGGTGCCCCCCCAGTCATTGAAGTCGGCGTCCACCACGAGCTACACCTTCTCCAACCCCTCCAAGTTCACCACCGATGACTGGCCCAGCGCAGCCTTAAGCGCCGATGCGGTCATCGGTTCCCTCAAGCCTTCATATTCTCCCTTCTTCAGAGGCATGAGAGAAAAGGAAAAGGGGGAGGCAACATGGCACACACACGGGGACTCGACGGAAGGGGCTAGAGCCGTGCAAGGAAGGAGAACGGACGGCGGAATCAACAGGAGATGAGAGCGGTCTGGTGGCATATGTCGAATGACTCAGGAAACCAGGTAATGTTTGGTCCTGTGCGGAGGAGAAGGGGCGGCGTTTCCTTGAGTCATCGCATATAAAGCCTGGCCCGCAGGCGTCTGGGGCCCGCGACGCTTTGGGCCGACCACCAGGCTTCGACCGTAAGCCAGATCAAGCGTGCCTCGGGCCCGGGGCTATTATCGACATTTTGGGAATGGAGGTACCCAGACCTGCCTGCCTGCAGCCCAGGGCATAGCCCACTTCATCAACCAAATGCGATCAGGCATGGTCCCACTCAATACAAGGCCATCGCGAGGGCCTTAGGCTCGTGAGGAGGATCAACGTTAGGACCGGCAAGGGAGGGACCTCCATAGGCCCCCTTCGGAGCGGCGGAGTTCTCTATGCATGGCCCAACCTCGGGAGTCAAGGGTGATGCAATGAAGGACAGTCGGGCGCTAGCGTGCCAGACCGCGTAGTTTCCCCTTTGGTGCAAATGGAGCAGAGACAAACGCAGGTTCCCAAAGCACACCCAAAGGTTTCCATTCCGGTGCTACAAGACCACAACCACCCACCCCGCAGGGTGGATGTCATCGCTGAGCCCATCCCTACACCGTTGACAGCTACTTTGCACGCGAAGACCGCCTTTGGGCAGGACGAGCACGTACTCCTACCCCCTTCAAATTCGTCCATTGTGGGATCCCTTCTCGCCATTGCAATAAGAAAAGATGACTAGTGCCACCGCTATATATAGAGGGTAGGCTGCACCGTAGAGAGGGACCTTAATCCATTCTACCACTCATCCATCAACGAGTAGCAGAGGGCCTCGAACACCTCAAGGGGAGCCCTCATGAGGCTCTGAAACACTGTAATAGTTCATCCACTTCACCTCCTTGAGAGGCAATCTACCAAAGTTGGAGTAGGGTATTACACTTCGGAGTGGCCCGAACCTGGGGAAACTGTCATGTTCATCCTCTTCCTCGTCATCGTGCGATTTCGTTGTCATGTTCATCGAGTAGAGAGCTAGGTTTGGTGAGGCTATAGGGGACCTTCGCAAACGCCCCTGTGTTCGAATCTTAAGGGTTTAGCGGAGCCCAAAATCGGACAGACGCCGCATATCGACTCCACGCGCCTAAGCGACACACATCCTACCATCGTCTCGTTTCTAAACGAGCTATTCAATCGGATTGAGACCATGCGTATGTCTGATGACTAGGTTCCGGTCTATAATCGGCTCGGGCTTAGACCCGATGATAGGGAGATTCATGTCCCCACGGTCGCCCATCTTGTTGCCACCTTCAAGTGTCTGGCTGGGGGCTGATCCGTCAGTGTTCTAGGAATGTGGGTGCCTAGTCCTGCCTGCCTGCGGCTCCGGACATGGCCCACTTCATCAGCTAGGCACGGCCTGGCACGTCACTGTTCAAAAAAAAGGCTCTCACGAGGACCCCGGACTCGCAAGGAAGAACCGCATCAAGATCACCAAGCATGAACCTCCCCAAGCCCCCTCCTGGGCGGCGGAGATCTCTATGAAGAGCCTGGCTTCAGGAGTCAAAGGGGATGCAAGGAAAGACACGCAGGCGCCAGCGCGCCAGCCGACGCAGTTTCCTCTTTGGTGCAAAGGGAGCAAGGACGTATGCGGGTTCCCAAAGCGCCGCCCAAAGATTTCCTTTCCATACAACAAGACCATGACCACGAGTCCCACCGGACAAATGTCATCACCGAGCCCACCACTTCATCACCAATAGCTACTTTGCAGACGAAGACCACCTTTGGACAGGGCGAGAATGTACTCCTGTCCCCCTTCAAAATTGGTTGTTGTGGGATCCCTTCTTGCCATTGTGATAAGGGAAAAGGACCCAGTCCACTTCTATATATAGAGGCTAGGCTACACCGTAGAGGGGACCCTCGGATCCCGGTCCAACACTTAGCCACACAATGTACCACCACTAGAGAGCAAGCCAAGAACACACCTTGAGCGTCCTCGTGAGGCTCAATCCCTTTGTACTAGTTCATCCACCCGAACCTCTACGATAGGCAATCCACCAAAGAAGGAGTAGGGTTTTACGCTTCATAGAAGCCCAAACCTGGGTAAACTGCCGTGTTCATCTTCTTCCTCATCATCGGGCGAGTTTTTCGTCATATCCATCGAGTAGTGAGCTAGGTTGGGCTAGGCCACAGGAAATCTTCGCACACGCCCTTGTGTTCGAACCTTAAGGGTTTTGCGGAGCCCGAAGTCAGACATTTGGCACGCCAGGTAGGGGGCGTGTCGAAGTCTTCCTCAAGCCGAGCTCTTCTTCCACCTTGCCACTCCAATGGCTGATGTTTTTCAAGCCCGCGCCGAGCGCCGAGCCGCTCGCATCGGCCAGACTACACTTGTGGGTGACGGGGTCCTGGACTAGGGGGTACGCACCATCTCATCTGCCGACCAGTGGGTCAGGCCGAGGACCCCTAGGGAGATTCACTAATCACTACGGGAATCAAGCACTTTGCTGTCAGCCATCCCGGACGGCAAAGGCATGCATGACGGACGACAAAGGCTTTGTCGTCCGCCAGCAGACGGCCAACTGTCCAGCTGAATAAGCCACAGTAAAGGGCGGTTTGCTGTCTGCTAGAATACGCCAAAGACCTTTGCATCTTCGCCATCTGCTAGAGGACGACAAAGGGCATGGACGGCACACGTGGCAACTTAGCTCCGTTAAGGGCTTAATGACGTGCTTTGCCATCCGCTGGCAGACGGCAAAGACCTTAGTTCTTTGTCGTCTGCCAGCTGACAGCAAAGCACCTGTTTCTTTGCCGGCCTAGGTGGGTTCTTTGCCATTCGCTCGCAGACGGCAAAGAACTAAGGTCTTTGCCGTCTGCCCGCGGACGGCAAAGAACCCACCTAGGCCAGCCTGGTGCTACCCCAGGTTGCACAGGTAGCTGCCACGTGGCAGCTTTGCCATCTGCTGGCAGACGACAAAGCTCGTTGTCGTCTGCCAGCAAACGGCAAAGTGGCTATATAGCCCCTGTTTTTTCTATTTTTTTCTTAAAATCATTCAATTTGACAGAATTTCAAATATATATCCAACATATCAACAATACAAGTTTCCAGGAAGCATACCAACAATAAGTTTCAACAAGCATACCAATAATAAGTTTCAACAACATATCGAACATACCAAGTTTCAACAAGCATACCAATAATAAGTTCCAACAATATATCGAACATACCAGTTTCCAACAACATATCCAACATACAATGGTTTCCAACAACATATCCATACATACATATCCAAAACATTTTCCAACAAGTTTCCATAAACAAAAAGGAAGCACAAGTAGAAGAGTACACTCCATCAATGCAAGCTTCCTCATCTATAGCAAATTTGCAAATTAGGAAAGATGAAAGTTAGAAGAAGAAGAAGAAGACTAGCTACAAGAAAAAGAAGAAAAAGAAGAAGAAAAAGAAGAAGAAGAAGAAGAATTTATCTTCTCTCCAAGGTAGTAATGCCATTTTCTAGCTAACTAAGCATATCAAGTCATTTTGGAGGAAAAAATGCTAAGTATAGGTCATTTTATAGCTATCCTAGGTAGAATATATCATTTTGGAGGTAAGTAAGGTTATTATGTCATTTTTGATGAAAATAAGCTAGCACACGGCAAAGCTTCTTTGCCATCTACTAGCGGACGACAAAGATCTGGCTGACGGCAAACATGATCTTTGCCGTCAGCAGCATCTTTGCCGCTAGCTTTCTGCAAGCTGATGGCAAAGACCTTCTTTGCCGTCAGCTAGCGGATGGCAAAGAGCTGGCTGACGACAAAGATGCTGATTCCAGTAGTGAATGGGCCAGTTCGGAGACCCCATGATGCATACAAGGGAGATTCTAGAAGACTTGGCACACAAGACAAGGATTCATCTAAACCCTAGGCCTACGGTGCATTATATAAAGCGAGGCCAGGCTAGTCAATACACAATTTCAATCTCATACTCATTACTAAAATCTCGTAGTAGATACATGTATTATGTACTATCCCCCATATCAATACAATGAAAAGCAGGATGTAGGGTATTATCTCCTTGAGAGAGCCCAAACCTGGGTAAAATCTTGTGTCAATGTTACCATCGCTCCAAGACGCCTAGCTTAGGACCCCTACTACGAGATATGATGGATTTGACACCGACATTGGTGCTTTCATTGAGAGCCATCTGCGTAGTCGCCGCAGTGCGATAGGAATTCATATCGGCTCCATCGCGATCTACGTGTCAGCACCGAGTTACATCGTGAACGTCGGTGTCTTCGTCGCCGGCTGGACTGGTCACCTCGGCTATGGAAAGGGATGCACTCCACGTCGGTATCATATATATTGGACGCTGGTCTTCATGAACATCAACTCCAATCTCAATCAAGAGCATGGAAGAATCCTCCATGGTGCTCGGGGGCTCACCGTCAACATTGCGCTCTCGCGATTATCCAGTTTTTATGAATAGCGGATTTGTGTTCGTCGTCCCCACCCCCTCGAGTGTCGTTTTGACAATTTATTTGGTGGAATTGTGCGGAATTGTGTCTAGAACAGCCCTGCAAAATTTCGTCGCGTTTCGATCGAGGAACCTCCGTTTATCTACAATCTATCGTAGCCCTGTTGAATCTGGACGAGTTTAGGGTGAGGAGTCCAGCATCTAGCTCGGAAGTCCATTGGAAAATCCCACCGTTTATCGGCTGCGGAATTCCTATACGGATCACCGCTCAAGATTTCAGCTCAATCCGACCGTCCAAACACCGGGAAACATCCAATTAGTACAAAGAATTTTCAATCTTTTTTCTGCGCAAAAATGAATCCGACCCGAGTTCATCTTTTTATGAACGGGTTGTTGGACGTCCTTTTCAAGGAAATTTTCTCATAATATCGGTCATCTGAACAAGAATTCATTATCGCGAGGGCCGAATAGTCATCAATCGAACCTCGTCATCCGCGGGTTGTGCCGGTCGGGTGCTTCATTGCTTCATCAAGCCAGCATCGATCTCATCACAAATTCCGACCTACGTCAGCATCGCCTTGCTGTTACTTTTCAAACTGACGTCCACCACGCCGACCTGCTTTGACATGTCGGATGGCATAGGGCTCTAGTGTCACCTTACCAATGTGCTCTGTCACCTCGGCTAGACCGGGGGCTTCTTCATCTCCTCATCAACCCGCTCCGGAGACTTTGGCGTCATTAGCCGACCAGCTTCGACATCTCGGCTGGCATGAGACTTCGGCATCACCAGCCGACCTGCTTCAACACCTTGGCTGGCATAAGACTTCGGCATCACCACCCGACCTGCATGAGACTTCAGCATCCGCCGATCATAGTTTCGCCATGTTAACTAGACCGAGGACTTCATCTCGCCACATCGACTGTGCTGCGTCGCTACTTCGTGAAGCCGAACTCTTCGTTCAGGCACCTTGGCGCCCAGGAGATATTCCTTTACTTATTTGTTGCACTTTAATTAACTAAGTAGAAGAATTTTTCTAAATATATTATTACCTTTATTTGTTATTACTCTTGGCTTGCACTATACTGTGTGCACAGGTAGTTGGCTTCGGCTGTGTCATGCGATCACCTTGGCGTGCCTACATCGTTGTCCCAACTCCATCAACCAAATTGTGTCGTCGACATGGCTGACGGACTAGGGGCTTTGCCGTCACGCTGCCGAACTACTCCGCCTGCTTGACTCACCCAAGGATTTCTCCTTGGCCTTCGAAAGTGTTGTGTTGTCACTTCATCAAGCCGAGCTCTTCTTCGGCTACCTCGTCACCGGCTTGGGGGCTGGGACCTTGACCCACTACAAGCTTGACACACGTCACAAGCACATTAACCAGCGGCTTGAGTGTGTGCCGAACACTATTTCTAGGACAATACATCCTTAACATCGCGCCTCCTTCACCGGGATAATTTCCCGAAAAGTCGTGTTGCTATGTTTGATGCGAGATCGATCGAAGTGCATTTTTCCAGGGTGTCTTTGTAGATCGGGTTTAAACCACTGCAACCATCCATTAGCAATTTGTGTAACATGTAGCCATCGACGATGGGGTCCAGGACTAATGCGACCGGTGAATGACAGGGAAGGATGGTTGGTTGGTTAGTATCGCCGAAGGTAATGGTCTTTTTTCCCATGCATTTGTTGCTCCCATGTGATAAACCTGTTTGAGTTCTTTAAGAGTTCTTTTCCTCCTGTTCCTCGAGGGGAATATTTCTTAGATCATTAGGACTTCGGTGTTGCATTCGGATGATGATTTGGCAGGCCTATTTGGCGGTGGCGCCTCAAGAATGGCCTCACCGCTTTGTGCGACCTTCTTGACGACCCAACAAGCTCTAAGGCTGTGAGTTGGGCTTGTGTTCAGTAATACAAAATGTATCGAGCAAGGTTTATCCAATATTCCATCAAGGACAGTGCTAACCCCTGTAAGGGGCCTGTTTCTTTTTTCGGTTCATTCAAATCTGGCTGGCCGCTTTGGTGGTATCCTGTTTTTCCAATCTCCACTAGGGTGTTCGGGGAAGGTTGGTTCCGAAAACAACCGTTCTGCTTGCCAAACTCTTTCCATGGTGCAATATTTCTATACCATGTCGGATAGCTTAGCAAAGTTACAAATGTGTCAGTGACCCAGGGTGTTAAGAATCCCTTCATCATGGCAATTGCGACTAAACGTTGCCATTGTCTCTTTGTCACTAAGACCTTTTTCTTTGCTTCTAGCGAGTAGGAGTCTAGCCCAAAAAATGGTGAACTGGCTTTGGTGCGATACTAGGATGATCGACTTGGGTGATGGGTGGGAATTTTTTTGACTCCACACCACACTTTGTGTTGGGAATCAGGGACTCCAAATTGTGTAATAGATCTGGGACCAATAATGGTCCGTCTCCGGGGCAAATTCTGGGATTCGGTGTGCAAACAAAGTCTTGGTGATCGGAGACCAGGCTAGAAACCATCTTTAATTCCAGTTGTTGAGACGAGCCCTCAACTAGACACTTGACGGTAGAGACAAGGTGGGTAACTATGGGGATGTGAATCTCCCTATCGTCGAGTTTGATCCCGAGCTGATCATAGATCAGAACCTGGTCATCCGACATACGCATGGTCTCAATCCGATCGAACAACTCGTTCAAAAGTAAGGCGATGAAAGGATGTGTGTCTCTGAAGGATCTGAAGCCACGCAAAAGCTGGTCCGTGTTCCATCTAGGCACGGCGGGTCTGGTCACATCGGCCGGATTGGGCATTCTAGACCGCCAGGGGGTGACGACTCCGTTGGACGTGAGGCCCAATATCTTCAGTGTTGAGGCGTCGAGACTTATAGGTTCTTCCACAAGGGTTGATGGTTCCATTAAAACAAGTTCTCCCTGTGAATCAACGATGAACTCTAAGGTTCTGAACTTGGTTCTCTGATCAAGGGAAAAGTTTCCGATCCGACCAAGGTGGCAGATCGGGTCAGCGTGCAACAAAACGTCTCCGCCTATGAGAGTCTGATCGGGGGAAGAATCCCCTGGATGTAGATCTCGTTGCTTGTGACAAGGAGAGCCATCGATTCCTTTGGAGATCACAGCGGAACTCTCAATGAAAAGCACCAATGTCGGTGTCAAGACCGGCAGATCTCGGGTAGGGGTCCCGAACTATGAGACTAGGATCGATGGTAATACGTGAAGGGGGAGACAAGGTCTACCCAGGTTCGGGCCCTCCTATGGAGGAAATACCCTACGTCCTGCTTAATTGTATTGATGATATTTGGGTTATAGAGTTTATCTACCTCAAGATCAAATAGCTAAAACCTAGATGAGTTGTTCTATCTCTACAACCTAAAACCCCCATGCTTATATAGACGCCGAGGGTACCTAGGGTTTACACATGGTCGGTTATATGCCGAAGGAAAAACATGCCTATCTATGGTCAACAACTTGGAGGACAAGCCACGGTTCTTGAAGCTTCCATCCTGGCAAAGGGGCCCTTGATGATCTAATGCTGACCTTGTGGCCCATATAGTCCTGCCCGTGAGAAACAAGTCGGCCATCCGAGGACCCTTTAATCCAGGACTCCCTCAACGGGATGCTCGCTTGCCGATGTCATCAGCTACCTTGTTGTCAGTGCGAGGAACGTGCTGGAGCTCCACGCCCAGGCAACGTTGATATGTCTATTTTGCATCATGTTTCCCTACTGTTATTTATAATGTTTTTATGCATAATAATGCTTTGGGGAGTAATTCTAATGTCTTTTCTCTCATAATTTGCAAAGTATACACAAAGAGGGAGAATAGTGGTAGCTGGAATTCGGGACCTAAGAAAGCGTGTCAGAGATACCTACTCTACACCCCGAAAGAAGCTAAATTTTTATGTAGAATTTTTGCGGAATAAATGAGGAAATTTGTACCAGAAAACTACCAGACTGGGGGCACAAGATGAGGAACACCCACCAGGGTGAGTCAGGCCCCCACGCATGACTTGGTGGGTTGTGCTCAGCCTGGCTCACCTTCAGAGCCCATCTTTTGGTATAAATTTCCAAAAAACTAAAAAAATTGGGAGGAGGACTTTCGGGACGAGGTACCGCCGTCTCGAGGCAGAACTTGGGCAGGAGCACTTTTGTCTTCTGACGAAGCGATTCTGTCAGGGGAACTTCCCTCCCGGAGGGAGAAATCAAAGCCATCGTCATCACCAACAATCCTCTCTTCTTGGGGTGGCCATTCTTCATAAACATCTTAAACAACTCCATCTCCTCTAAAATCCTACTTCATCTCTTGTGTTCAATCTTTGTACCGGAACCTCAGATTGGTACCTGTAGGTCACTAGTAGTGTTGATTACCTCTCATATAGTTTATTTGGTAGAACATTATATGTCCATATCCATTATGCTATTCAATACACCTCTTATCTTGAGCATGCATGTTATTCGTAAGTAGTTACCTTTGTTTTTGAGGTCATGGGAGAAGTCATGTTGCAAGTAATCATGTGAATTTGATATGTGTTTGATATTTCGATGATATGTATGTTGCGATTCCCTTAGTGGTGTCATGTGAACGTCGACTACATGACACTTCATCATCCTTGGGCCTAAGGGAATTCATTGTGTATTATTTATTAAATGACGGGTTGCTATAGTGATAGAAGCTTAAACCCTAGTTTATGCGCTACTTCGTAAGGGGCTGATTTGGGTCCACATGTTTAATGATACGGTTAGACTTTGTCTTAATACTTTTCTCGTAGTTGCGGATGATTGCGAGGGGATTAATCATAAGTAGGTTGTTAGTTCAAGTAAAAAACATCACCTTGGCACCGGTCCACCCACATATCAAATTATATAAGTAGCCAACACGAATCAAACTTTGACCTGTCCTTTGCGTCAAAAGAATTGGCTACCTTGCTGCACCTTACCTATTGTTATCGTTACTTGATCGTTACAAATTACCTTGTTATCAAACAACTTGCCACTTACAATTTCAGTGCCTGCAGAAATTATCTTGCTGAAAACCGCTTATCATTTCCTTATCCTCCTCGTTGGGTTTGACACTCTTACTTATGGAAGGCTCTGTGATTGATCCCCTATACTTGTGGGTCATGAAGACACTTGTGGGTCATGAAGACTGGGAACTCGACAAAGGTAATGAGTCAAGTATTAAGCTTGAATTTGATTGTGTTAAATCTTTTATGAATACCGATGCTTTAAGAAGTTTAGCACTAAATATGGACTTGACTCTGAGATAATAGCTTGTTTTTGTGAATCATTTTCTGCTCATGTTGATCCCCCTAAAGAACCGGTCATAGCTAAAGAAGAAGCTATTATTTACAATGTTGATCAAGTTGTGCCTATTTCTTACATTGAAAAACCTCATTTCCCTGTTAGGATAAGGAACATACCAAGGTATGAACTGTGGTTCACAAGAGTAATATTAGAGCACCTAAGCGCTCTGGAGAAATTAAAGTAAAACCTAGTGTTTCTATGGTTAAAGATCTCTTGGCAAAAAATATTGATGGGTGTGTCATGTACTTCTACGATGAAGTTGCTAGAATTGCTGAACCCGATGAAAAAGATAAACATAAACCCTTAATTGGCTTGCTTGTTGTCTTAGTTAAAATAGGATATCATTGTTATCATGGCTTATGTGATTTAGGTGCCGGTGTGAGTGCTATTCCTTTTACTTTATATCAAGAAATTATGAATGACATAGCACCTGCGGAAATCGAACATACTGATGTTACTATTAAACTTGCTAATAGAGACACCATCACACCGCTTGGGATTGTTAGAGATGTGGAAATCTTGTGTAGGAAAATAAAATATCCTACTGATCTTCTAGTACTTGGTTCCCCCCAAGATGGCTTTTGTCCCATTATATTTGGTAGAACTTTCTGAACAATGTTAATGCTAAGACAGATTGTCAAAAAGAAACCGTCAGTGTTAAGTTTGGTGATGTGTCTCATGATTTTAATTTTGCCAAGATTAGTAGACAACCTCGTTATAAAGAATTACCTAGTAATGATTAAATAATTGGTCTTGCTTCTATTGTCGTTACTCCAACCGATCCACTATAACAATATTTGCTAGACCCTGAAAATGATATGCACTTGCGTGAACGAAATGAAATAGATAAAATTTATTTGGAAAACTACCTCTACTGAAGCACAATTTGCCTGTTGAAACTCCGGGTGGTCCTCCTCCAAATAAAGGTGATCCTATGTTTGAATTAAAAGAATTGCCTAACACTCTGAAGTATGCTTATCTTCATGACAAAAACATATATCTTGTCATTATTAGTGCTACCTTTCAGAACATGAAGAAGAAAGATTATTGAAAATTCTGAGGAAGCACCGAGCTGCTATTGGATATACTCATGATGATCTTAAGGGCATTAGTACCACTCCATGTCAGCACAAGATCAATATGGAACCTGATTCTAAACCTGTTGTTGATCACGAATGATGATTGAATCCTAAGATGAAAGAAGTGGTAATAACTGAAATATTAAAGCTTTTGGAAGCAGGTATAATCTATCCCATAGCTGATAGTAGATGGGTAAGTTATGTTCATTGTATCCCTAAGAAAGGAGGTATTACTGTTGTTCCTAATGATAAAAATGAACTTATCCAACAAAGATTTGTTACTGGCTATAGAATGGTAATTTATTTTAGAAAATGAAACAAAGCTACTAGAAAAGATCATTACCCTCTGCCTTTTATTGATCAAATGCTTGTAGGATTATCTAAGCACACACAATTTTATTTCTTGGATGGATATTCTAGTTTGTCTCAAATACCCGTGTCACAATATGATCAAGAGAAAACCACCTTTACTTGTCCTTTTGGAACCTATGCCTTTTGGTTTATGCAATGCACCTGCTACATTTCAAGGATGTATGACTACTATATTCTCTGATATTTGTGAAAAGATTATGGAGGTTTTCATGGATGATTTCTCTGTTTACGAAACTTCTGTTAATGATTGCTTAAGCAACCTTGATCGAGTTTTGCAGAGATGTGAACAAACTAACCTCGTCTTGAATTGGGAGAAGTGCTACTTTATGGTTAATGAAGGTATTGTCTTGGGGCATACATTTTTTTAATGAGGTATTGAAGTGGATCAAGCTAAAGTTGACGTAATTGATAAAATGCCATGTCCTAAGGATATCAAAGGTATTCAAAGTTTCTTTGGTCACGCTGGTTTCTATATGAGGTTTACTAAAGATTTATAAAAAAATCTAGGCCTCTTACTAATCTTTTACAAAAGGATATTCCCTTTGTTTTTGATGATCATTGTGTGGAAGCCTTTGAAACCCTTAAGAAAGCCTTAACCATTGCACCTATTTTTCAAGAACCTAATTGGAACTTGCCTTTTGAAATTATGTGTGATTCTAGTGATTATGTTGTTGGTGTTGTTCTAGGACAAATAGTTGATAAGAAATTAAATTGTATCCATTATGCTAGCAAAACTCTAGACAGTGCCCAGAGAAATTATGCCACTAATGAAAATGAATTTTTAGCAGTTGTATTTGGTTGTGATAAATTTAGATCTAATGGAAAAGAAATATGCTAAACCTAGACTTATTAGGTGGGTTATCTTACCTCAGGAATTTCATTTACATATTACTGATAGGAAAGGAGTTGAGAACCCCATAGCTAATAACTTGCCTAGGTTAGAAAATATTGATAATCTGGGTTTAAGGCTTAGGGTTTAGGGTTCAGGGTTTAGCGTTTAGGTACGGGGCTTCGGGTTCAGGGTTTGGCGTTGATAACAGGAAGAAATCCTACGGAAATGTCATTCCGAAGCTTATGGAGGACATCATGCATGAGAGATTTACTAGCCTACACTCTTCAAGGATGCCCATAAGTTTGTCTTGTCTTGTGATTAATGCCAAAGAATTGGTAATGTCACACCCTGTGTTTTACCTCATGACTAAGTCATCATGACTCGAAAATTAGGGACAATTAAAACTTTTTGAGTGCATTTCAATGCTTGACTTGTGTGTTATTTGCTTGTTTGTTTGGTTGCTTGCTAGTACTTTATAATTCATAAAACATCCTCCAACCCTCAAGAACTCTTTTCCTTGATCCCAACTCTTGTCCGATGATCATGCCATGTGAATAGGACTTAAAAATATTTTTACAAAATTTTATTTTGGCCAAATAGCATTTATTTAAAGTAGGTTTTCAAAACCCCCTAGTTTTAGATTTGCGCTACAAGTCCCCAAATTGGGTGGATCCTTTTCCCCAACTGCTTTATTTGGAACCTACTATATATATATAACTTCCCAAACCCACCAAATATTGTTTTTAAACATTATTTTCATATTTTATTTAAAGGCTTTTTCTTAAGGCTAGAAATGGTCTTTTATAGGAAAAAATTATTTAAATGCTTTAAAAATATTTGAGGAAATCTAGGAAAACTCATTGGACATATATTGTCCATATATAAGAGTTTCAACACATGGTCATGTTCATAATATTGGACAAAACCCTTCAAAACCTTTTCTACGTATTTCCAACATTTGAAATATTTCTATAAGAAATATTGTCAATTATATCCTAGAAAATTCCAGCAGGTCCCATATGTGTTGTGTGATGATCTAGACAAGTTTCATCTCAATCCCAATAGTTTTGCTTCCCAAAAATATCCCAAAATCCTCTCATTCTAGATCCAAATTTGAGCAACTCTACATTACCAATTGTCTCCCCTTAAATTGAAACCTTTTGTACATGTTCAAATCCCCACATAATGATGTTACACCACATGGTGCATCAAGGGGAGCAGATACACTTGTCCAAAGCCCCTCAAACCCAATTCTGTTGATTCCAAGAATTTGGTAATATTACATTGCCAAGTTTCCCCATTGGCCCCCAAACTTTTTGTGCATGTTATAGCCTCTAAAATAAGCCACAACATCAATTGGTGCATAAGGGAGGATAGATTTTCTTAGCTAGATATAAGAAACTCCATTTCTACCCATTTCTAGGGTTTGAAACTTTTACGTTTGCCACTTTATCTAAATGTGGTCTAAACTTGTGATCAAGCTCATTTATACCCATTTCTCAATCCTGTTCACTCTCATGTCAATCACAACAACTTAGCTGGCCCAAAACTCCATCAAACAATTTCTGCCCTGTTCTAAGGATCAATGATTGGGAGGGCAAAATTATTATCCTTGAGCCAAGGTTTTTTTCCACACGTCCATCTGACCTCCAGCTACCCCTAGTAAGAACCCCATGGCCTCTAGTCAATTATTGGGAGGGTAAAAGCCCAAGATTCCTACCTGGACAAGCATTGGCAGCACCAATTTACCTCATCTCCCTCTTACCTCTACCCTCCTTGGCCCCACCTAGCCTATAGAGCATCTCGAGAAACCCCAAGTTCTAGTGGACAAGGTGTGCACGCCCAAATCATGTGCTGCATGCCATGGCATGCAATATGCATGCTCTGGAGCGCGCTATAGTGTGCCGCCGCACTGTAGCTGCCCCAAATCCTAGCCCCCGACCACGTCGGGCTCCCCCAGCACGCCATCAAGCCCCCCTAGATGTCTGCAGCAAGCCTGTCGGGCGGCCCCCTCCTTCCTTACCCCTCCTCGCATGCGCACCGGCCGCCCACAAGCTCCAATGGCTGACCTCACATGCTTGAGGCCCTAGCGCTCCCCCTTTTATCTCCTGGAGCCCCAATTGCTCCTCTTTCTCCCTCCTTCACCCTAAATGGCTGAAGCCCACCGGCGGCCTCCACTTGAAATTCGGCCATGGTGTCCTCTCCCAGCCCTCTGGTCCTGGCAAGAGCAACCCCACGTCTCCCTGGGCCTCCCCCATGACTCCTTTCCCCTGCCCCATGACCGCTACACCGATTTCCATGGCTGTCGTCACCTGTCCCTATCGCGGCCGAAGGTTCGCTTCCCCAAGCGCATACCGGTGGGAATAGGACCCCTAAGTGGATGCGGCAGTCTCTCCCGAGCGCTCCGGTGGCCGAAGAATCACCGGGGGCGACTCCTAGAACCGGGATGGCACGGGAAAGCGCTTGGCCATGCCTCCTCCATCTCTCCTCACTCGAGCGGGAGGAGGGGGATGAACCCGACAAGCAGGCCCCCTTGGGTAAGTAGAAACGACTCTGTCCGCAGCCGCCTTCCCGTGTGGGAAACGTATTCAACAAAATACCCCTTCGGCGTGGGAGCAGCGCAGGCATAGCTAAGCTACCTGGATGGACTAGTAGCTATTCGTCGCCTGGTGCAGAACTTAGGCCCATTCGGTAATTCTCTTTCCCTTTTTCTATTACCAGAGAAATGGTTTAATTCATAATAAATTCATTTCAACTCCAAATTTGGTGATTCAAGTTTCTACAGACTTATAAATCATGTCATATCCAAATATGTGCTTAACACATTTTTACATAGAACACTTTCTCTTCCGTCAATGATTTGGTCACTTCTTTATTATAAATACCAGCTTGTAATATTCCTAGGGGATTCTAATCAACTTCAAATGGAGTGGTTCAAGTTCCTTGGGGTATCTAAATACATACACTAAGTGGTGAATTTTTTTCTCACATTTATTCTGCTATGACAAATATTGGGCCATTTCTTTGTATATATCCACTTTGCAAATCTCTAGGATATTCATCCCAACTCCAACTCCAGTGAAACCACTTTCTAAATTCTTCTGAAATCATGACCTATTTGTTGGGTCTATCCACTTATTTTTACAACAATATATTCTATGGACATCTTATAGGATCATCGTTCCCTTCATTTCCACCATTCGAAACTCCCCCTTAACCCACACCTACCAAAAACTCCTTGGTTATTTCTATGATGACCATAGGTGTCCAAGAAAAATAAAACTCCTATTTATAGAGCACTTTTATTTCCTGCTTGTTGTGTTGCTTATCGTGATTGTTTACCGACGGTGGTTGATGAGATAAATGGAGTGCTTGGAGTTGGAAGAGAAGCATGTGAGCACCTCGAAGACTTTGCAAAGCTAGGCAAGTAGTCCTTTTGACCATGCTAAGAAAATTTTTCATGCATGTCACATAGCACTTGGTTTCGATGATTTGATCATGTTGATGTGGTGCTTTCCTTTCGGTGGGATGCCTTTGATACTTTTACCATTGAAACTTGCATCGTGCATGACCCTACCTCCTTATGAGGGTTGTGCGAGTGGTTGCCAGTAGTTGCTACGCCAGTTGGATGGGATATGCATGGTGATGGAAATAAAGATATGATTTCAAAGACTTTTCGAAAACCCCGTTGGGTGCCACTAATGCCGGAGGGAGATGATGATGAGTTCGGTAACCACTTGAGAAAGAAGTGGTGTGCCGGAACAAGTTGAGGGTGTGTTTTCGAAAACGAAGAGTTTTAAGGTCTTGCTGACCGTCCCAAAATTACATGTGCGACCATGCCACTTATGGTGCGGAGCTTTGTTGATTACTATGGTTGTTGCTAGCAGGGAGCCCGTATTACCAGTGGCGAGAGTGAAGTGGTAACTCTCGAGATTGGGTCATCCCGGAGTGGAAGGCCATGCGCTGTCTTTACAGGCACCAGGCAAACCATTGCGTGCGCTCATGGATAATACGTGTGATGTATATCATGAGAGATGGAACCAACGAGTAGACTCTTTGTTTAGTATCACCATGGGAAATACATTGTTCTGGTGCTTACCTTGGGTATGTAATATACCACGAGTCGTGGATGACACGGAAGTTCCCCGAGTCTTGTGGGTAAAGCGCGCAACCTTTGCAGAGTGTAAAACTTTTCGAATAGGCATCTCCACGGTCATGGACAATTGGAGGTACTTATTAAACCATGTCCGGATGTTTCCTCAAAACTTGGGGGGTGTGTGTGTGTGTGGATGACACAAAGGTGATACTTGAGCTAAGTCTGATGACTTGGCCTCATGGTGAATATGAGATGTTCAACCCCTGCTTATGATGATATGTGCAACTTGTTCATATGGATATCTGCCAACTATTGATGCATGCTTACAAAAGTTATTTTATCATATCATTGTATTAAAAAATAGCATTATGCAAAATTACCTATTAGTGCTATATCATGCATTGTTATTAGCTTGCTCCAAACATGGGTTGCTTGCGAGTACATTCAAAGTACTCATTGGCTTGCCACTGGTTATTTTATTGGCCAGGCATGATAGATCAGGTTATGATGAAGATTGCCTTGGTGATGGACATGCGAGCTAGCATGCTTCCCAGTCAGAATACCTGTAGGGTTAAGAAAGATTGCATGGGTTCACGCTATCGTTGAAGATTTCCACTGCAATCGTATGAAGACTTGGCCATAAAGGTCATATTTGAGTAAACCGGTATGTAATGGATGTAAGACTCTTGTTATTCAGTTTTGTGTGTTTAATGAACATTGATCTCAAGGATCACTATGCATGTACATTCGGTGATCACGACTTATGAGGCAGGGTCCCCACAGAGCTGGTATTAGAGACATCCTGACTGTAGGAAGCCCGTAGTTAGCATGGGCGTTAGTGAGGACAAAACCATTTCTCCAGACCCTTAAAAAATCACCTACAAAGCCTCTATATTTTTCGCCTCTCCTAAAATTCCAAGGGAAGCAAAGGTTGTTACCTTAGCACTTCCACCAGTTTCCTCTTAGCTCTCCTCGTCTGCTTTTCAATTTTTTTTGCAAATGGTCACTACTACCCTTGTGATCCTGACCACGGGATTCCTTGAAATCCTCGTGGGTAACCTGGAAGGAAGCCACCTTGCCAGACGATTGCCGACATATCTTGGACCCAAGTTAGCGACACTAGACAAGGAGCTACCACTAGAATATACCTTCTCGAAGGATGAGGATGTCAAGACTTAGATTATAGTGACACCCTCGAAACAGCCCCAGGATGATGCCACCCTGGCCTTTGATTACCAGAGCATAAGACATGTGATGTCATGATATGCATCGCTAATAGAGCAACCCTGTCCTGTTCGTTGTTATATCGGTAACCACCAGTGGATGAGAACATCGCCATTTGGTCCACCTCACTATAGTGAGCAGCAAAACTGTTCTCATCATCGCCCGCTCTTGGTGTCGATGATATCATCAACGTGTCTGACAGGATACAACTCTAACATGCCTTGTTAATGACATTGCATAAAAGGTTGCCTACCTGCAAGGATCAACGTTTCAGAAGACAAGAAGGCATTGTCACCATCACGAGGACACCAGAAGACCCTATCAATAACAGCCATGAAGAATCACCTTCGTCGTCAACTCAACAGACCCGAATTCGTCAAGGACTCTTTAGGCGAAGCCAGGATGGTTTTGATGAACAACAAAAAGAGACATAGCGACACCCGAAGAAGACCTAGAAGACTAAGCAGACTCCTCTCCAAGACACGAAGCAAGCACGACTAATGAGTCCGAGAACCCCTAGGGTAGGATAGGTCGTGTGTCCCCCATGCGAAGTCGAGTCCGTATGATGGTTCTGATAGAATCATCATTGTGTGTTGCTTATTTTTGCTTGTTGCTCTTTGGTGTAAGCTGCACTTTTGCAGCAGGCAACAAGTCCGCGACTAAGCACCCACCTTATCTTAATAAGTGTGTTTTGCCTTTTCGGCACTTGTTTGTTTGCACTTCCACTATACCACCACCTTAGGCACTCCTCAATGCTACTTCCTCTCCCTCATCTCATCAAATGAAGAATAGCAAGACATCATGCACCAAGGATGCACCTCGAAAAACAACCGACACCGAAGACTTCGGCTACAACAGACTCAACAAGACGTAACCCCGTAGAGTTATGCTTTTCCCTCAAGATTGGAAACCCCTCCCTTGACCACCCTAGACCTCAAAAGTTCCCCCATCACAAGCCTATGATCACGTGTTTAATACATGGATTTGCTAGAGCACTTATTGAGCTTCAATAATCCCTGGTTTGCACTTGGTTCTTATGCAGCTAGTGATCATAGTGAACAAACATCCTTAATTCCTACGCTAGTACTAGAACCTTGATGCCATAGAAAGGATCATTCCGAGGATATACTATTTGTTGACAATGATTTGAATTAGACATAATAGATGTATTGAGGAAGCAGTTGAGACCCTTTCGTGGATTACGAGGCTTAATGTTGGAAGACGAACTTGGTGGATCAAGATTGATATAGTAGCATAACTTACTTGTCCCTTGAGAAAATTGGATTAGTAGGACAAATATGGCCACAAGCTGAAATTCTTGGTGGATACATGACTTTACTTTGGCAAGTAATGATTCAAAGTGGATTGATGGTGATATGATAGTAACTAGAGTAACTAGTAGGGAATTCTTACTAGATGTAAACCTTGCATTTAAATAGGTGATTTTAATAGGCGCTCGAGATCAATCAAACCACATGGTACGGAGTAATTTGGATTTAGTCTGATGATCTTGATCTTGATACCATGTTTCTCAGTGGAATACAAACGTGGAATATTGGGTTGTTGTTAGAATCGATTCAAGGATCCATCTGCACCTAACATCGGGCTTCACTAGATCCTCGTGATGGGGATTGATGCTTATACTGGGATGAGATAGTTCTTTCTGGAATTTGGAGATTTGGGAAATCTGGAGATATATGGGATGACACTGGTATTGGATTTGTAGCAATAATAGGTCATGTAATAGTGGATATTATTCATGGATCGGTTAATTGGATTCGTAGGGAGGAAACAAGATCTTGGAGTGGTTTATTACGTGTTTCCTTAGCACAATAATGCAACACCTTAGACCTTGGATAGGTCAGAAGGACACTTGGATTAGTAATGTCATTATCAAGCATAGCGACTTGTAAATTATCCCGAGGATTTTTATATAGGGATATATGTGAGTTAGCTATAGTATACATATGAGATTTTCAGTATAGTCCTTCTCTCAAAACCTTGGAGGTACGAGTAGCATGTGTAATATTGGAGTTGACTTATATGAGATGATACCTTCGATGATATATGGTGATTTCGTTGGCATCTAAGAATTGTGCTCAAGGATAAGATGAAAGACGTTCACTCACATCCTAAGCCCCTTGAAACTCCGAAGCTTTATCGAGCCATAATATGGTCGGATTATGACCATTGGACTTGGCTCTAAGTCACTAGACTGTTGCTGATACTCCACCTAGACCACCACCAATCATGTTCAAAAGGAAGGTGGCCATGAAGACCTCTATTAGGTTGGCCACAAACCCTTGATACTAGCGACCATCTGGGAGGAATGCCTGCTCCTCTCACATATCACATGAGCAAGGTGTTTATGTGATACTTCGGGAAATAGGTTGTTGTCGTCCGAGATGACATACTTATTTACCCAATGAGAGGAGGAACACCTTAGTCTTGTTTGGACCAGCCCCGGGAACACCAATTCCCATGACTCTCGCGTATAAGGTTTCACCTTGAACGAGTGGACTCCTTGCAGCACCCTTCCTTCACCAGAAGACATTCTTGCCCAATCAAGATGAAGAACCACTATGGTTAGGGAGCCACGAAGACGAAAGGATGAGACAAGAGAAGTCAACCACCGCCCTCCATGGAGTCTACATCCACTAGATAATATCAAGCAACATCGATGCCCAAGCACGATTAAGCGCTTGCACAGCAACAGACTTGAAGAACCCCTCGTTATGGTTGGTCATCCATCAGTTCGTGACTAGGAAGGAACCGAGGAGTGGATAACACCCGTCACTCCACCTTGATATTGTACAATGATCATGACGTCCCTACTCCCTTTGAATGCTTGGAATGGATTGGATGACTATCATGACTACCTTAACAGACCTTTTTAAACAACCTAGGGCATAAACCGTGACTTGATCATGGTAAGCCACTCGGTTATCATCTAGCCAAGTCTCTAGTTTTCTTTCACCAGAAAACTTTCCGATCCCCACCGCTAAGCTTCCACTCGAGACACCTCTGTCGTGTCCTTCTCTATAGGCTCTGCTCTTGTCGATCCGCTTCTGAAGAAGGTAGGTGCGGGCATCAAAGTCCGCGTCCCGCTCATCACCAAAGGAGTGCCTGTTGTCCTGGCGCCGGGGCACGTACGGACCACTCCGCGGAGGAGTGGGCACTTGATGGTGGTCTTCACGGTGATGCTGATCTCTGTCTTGCCCTTCACGAAAACCGCCGCCTCGACGACGCAAGGGCGATCCAGGACTGTGTGCCAACTGAACAGTCTCTGCCTTGGGTGAATTGTTGTGTATCTTGTGACGGGATTGAGAAAGTGCTGAATTCTGATGTTGTGCTGCATCCAACAGTGCTCTGATCTGCAACAGCCCTCTACCAACTTCTGACCGGGCCGGTTGAATGGAATCTGCTATCCTAGCAGTAGAAGCAACATTAAGCACAGGATTTTGGTATACCTCAATGCCATCGTGAGATCCAGTCGGGAACAGCTGTCGCTGACGTCGACTGGGGCGCGGCGGGCGTGGACAGGCGCACTCATCGATCTCTGCCTCGAGCTCTTCTAGACGAACGCATGCGGCCTCCAAAGCCTGGACCTCGGCGGTCGCGCCGACGATGGGGGTATGAAGGACCTTCTCATTGCAATGCGATTGCACGTTCGACGGGCCTCTAGCCTCATTCTTGCCATGACCAAAGCCAGGCGTTGAGCTTGGGTGAGAGCCCACCCTCAAGACTTCCGCTGCGGGATCGCAGCTCTCGCACTTGGAAGGAACGTCGGACGGATCGGAATCCGACTCGAACACGCCATGAAGGGACTCGGCAGGCTCGAGTGCCACAACCTGTGAAGAAGCTTGACATGCTGCTACGTGTTCGACCCACCGCTAGAGTCGTGAGCGGCCGAACCACTTGCGACCGCGAATGGCGAAAGGAGCCGATGCGTAGGGGGTCGATGGCTGACGCAGCAACACGGCGTACAGACTCGCGCGAATGCTTGGCCCCACGGAATGGGAGCGCCTCGACATCGAGAGGCGCCTCCTGGAGCCATGCCGAATCGTCGGCGATGAAAGTGAGCGCTCCGAAACGGATCTCGTGGCCCAGAGCAAAAACACTGTCGGAAGACATGTCGAAGGATGAAAAACGCAACCTCGTCGGAAGTCGCTTAGACGCGTGCCCCATGGTGGGCGCCAACTGTCATGGGAACGAGCCTGACAGTAGATGGTAGGGGTACAAATGGAGAGGGAAGAGTCCTAGCTACGGCGAGGGTGTACACACAGATGTATGAGTTCAGGCCCCTCTCGTGGAGGTAACAACCCTACGTCTCAGTGCTCGGGAGCTTTATGTCAAGTGGAATGTTGATATTAAAATAGTTGCTAACCCTTGTGAAGGAGGGGAGGGGCGGCTTATATAGAGTTCGCTGCCCCTCATAATGGCCCCGCATCAAAGGGTCTGGTCGTGGGGTGTAAAGTCTGCCGTTACAGGTAACGTACGTGGTAAAGCTATTAAGGGCCATTAAGCCAGCGTCTGCCCGTTGGGCTCTTGATGATGGCTCCTGGTCTTCTGGCGTCGAGTGAAGCGAAGTATGTCGAGTGACATGCGACTGTCGAGTGAGAGCATGAGCTCCGAGTGGATTACTGTCGAGTGGCCTTGGACGTCTCTAGGGATCCACTCGGAAGTTCCTGCTTGATCTTCAAGTCCTCCCATGTAGTGTACTTAGGTAGGGTAGGTGGGCCTTGCCTAGGAACCTACCCTAGGTACATATCCTCGTCAACGCACAAGGGGCCAGCCCTTGGACTTGACCAAGGAGGAGACGAGGAGTGCTCCTCCAATCCTAGTAGGATTAGGACTCCTCCTTCCCACTTGGCCATCCCACCTTGTGTTTTTTCCTTCCCAATCCACTCCAGCCACATGGGCCCTTATAGGAGGCCTTGGCCATCCCACTAGAGGCTGGTTTACCTCCTCCCAGACCCATGTAGCCTCTTGGGTCGAGACATCCCTCCTGATGGTCCCCCGGTACCCTCCCGGCACTCCCGGTACACTACCGATGAGCCCGAAACTTTTCCGGCGACCAAAACAAGACTTCCTATATATAAATCTTTACCTCCAGACAATTCCGGAGCTTCCCGTGACTTCCTGGATCTCATACGGGACACCAAATAACCTTCGGTCACCACCATACAAAACTCTATACTATTGAAATGTCACTGAACCTTAAGTGTGCAGACCCTGCGGGTTCAAGAACTATGTAGACATGATTGAGACACCTCTACGGTCAATAACCAATAGAGGGACCTGGATGCCCATATTGGTTCCTACATATTCTACGAACATCTTTATCGGTTGAACCTCTGTGTCAAGGATTCAGTTAATCCCATATGTTGTTCCCTTCTTCGGTATGTTACTTGCCCAGGATTCGATCGTCGGCATCTCCATACCTAGTTCAATTTCGTTACCGGCAAGTTTCTTTACTCGTTCTGTAATACAAGATCCCTTAGCTAACACTTAGTCACATTGCTTGCAAGGCTTATTTTGATGTCATATTACCGAGTGGGCCTTGAGATACCTCTCCGTCACACGGAGTAACAAATCCCAGTATTGATCCATGCCAACCCAACAGACACCCTCGAAGATACCTGTGGAGCACCTTTATAGTCACCCAGTTACTTTTTGATGTCTGGTACACACAAGGCACTCCTCTATAGACTATGAGGTGTAGTATCTCATGGTCATAGGAACAGATACTTGACATGCAGAAAATTATAGCAATAAACTGACACGATCATATGCTACGTCTATAGTTTGGGTCTTGTCCATCACATCATTCTCCTAATGATGTGATCCTGTTATCAAATGACATCCTATGTGCATGGCTAGGATACCTTAACCATCTTTCATCAAGGAGCTAGTCTATTAGAGCCATACTAGGGACATGGTGTTGTCTATGTATCCACACATGTATCTGAGTTTCCGATCAATATAGTTCTAGCTTGGATAATAAACGATTATCATGAACAAGGAAATATCATAATAACTAATTTATTATTGACTCTAGGGCATATTTCCAACACGTACATTCGGTGATCATGAATTATGAGTCTGGGTCTCGACAAGAAATCCTTAACCACTACACCCATGAACAGGAACAAATTCTACGGAAATGTCATTCTGAAGCTGATGGAGGACCTCATGCGAGCTAGATTTACTGGCCTACACTCTTCAAGGATGCCCGTAAGTTTGTCTTGTCTTGTGATGAATGTCAAAGAATTGGTAATACCGGTAAGCGTCAAGAAATGCCTATCAAATATTCACTTGTTGTTGAACCATTTGATCTTTGGGGTTTTGATTATATGGGACCTTTTCCTTCCTCTAATGGGTATACTCATATTTTAGTTGTTGTTGATTATGTCACAAAGTGGGTAGAAGGTGCTCAATGGACAATGAATTAAGCACTATATCTTAGGTACACCTATTAATGTTGAAAGCAATGTTATCCAAACCATGACATCGGAGGAACACATAAGAGAAACCTTCCGGAACACTCTATAATCGTGAAAAATAAGAGGTATGTGATACGGTAATAAACGGACTCCGAAAAATCCACAAAAATATTTTTTATCAGTTTTGGAATAATTAAGAATTTTGGGAACTGTTCTTGTTTCTTGTTGTTTTCCTGGCAGATATGAAAATAGGGCTTCTCAAGATTCAGAGGGATAGAGCTCTATATCCAATTATGTTCCTGATCCAAAGATCTATGGGGAAATTTACCCCTACTTGTGGACTTCGGAGGAAGAAGAGGACAACGATCTGGAGGAAATAGGAGACACTGGACCGAATGCTGGCTCTGATGAAGATGAAAATCCACTACCTCAACTTGGAGATATTTACATGGAGTTCAAGAAGTCAAGCCTTCCTAATGGTGGGAGTAAACCAAATACTCCTTTTATCCCTTCTTGTTTTCTGCAGGAGAGCAAGACAACTCTATGCAATAGGATATTGAAACTTGAGCAAGAGAATGACAATTTAAGGGAAGAAAACTTCATTCTCAAGCATAAATTGGAGAAGAAGAATAATTCTTCATCACGACCACCTGCATCATCTTCACCACCAAAGGAGACTTGAGTTCACGGGTATGGGCACTCCCATTGGCTTGAGCCAAGCTTGGGGTAGGTGCCTCGATACCTTATCACCATCACTTTTTACCCTTTTCTTTTTTGTTTCGATCCTTAGCTTTTTCGTGATTTAGTTGAATAAAAGTTTAGCATGATCTATTTTCTAGTGCTAGTTTCGTGATCTATATATCTATGTAATCTGAGTGAGAGTTATATAATAAAGTTTAGTTTGAGCTTTTGCCCCTTTACTTTCTTGTTGCAATCATGATATGAGAAAATAGATGAAAAAGATCATATTCTAATCTTATGGTGAGTAATGACACACAATAAAGAAAAGTATAAGTGGTTTATTGGAGATTAGAAAACATAGCATTAGTCAATGATGCAATTCACGGAATAATTAATTAGAGATGAGAAGATTCCATGCAAATACGCTATCTTGGACATCTTTTATGATCGTGAGCCCCCATTAAATATTATATGCCAAAATTGTTGACGTTGGACAATGAAGACAACATAATGATTTATGTTTGTTCATATTCACATAGAAGTTATATTTTCATAGACCGTTCAACATGTGGTGCTTGCTCAATATCTTTGCTAGCCAAAAATTCTGCACTAAGTAGAGATACTACTTGCGCATCGAAAACCCCCAAACCCAAACTCATGTTTGAGAGTCCACCATACCTACCTATGGATTGAATAAGATCCCTCAAGTATGTTGTCATTGGTGCATCAAGGCAATAATAGTTGCTTATAAAAGTGTTGGATAGATTAGTATAAGAGTAATTTGGGCATTGCACGAACTTGTGATGGCAAAGTAATAAAAGCGACAGACTACATAATAAAGGTTGCTGTCACAAGGGGCAATACAACGTGATGTTCTTTTACGCTAAGGGATTTGGCATAAAAATTAAAAAGGGCATGACAACCTCTACTTCCCTTTGCGAAGGGCCTATCTTTTACCTTTATGTATTTACTTTCATGCAAGAGTCAAAGTATTCTTCCCTATTCCTTTTTATTTTTTCTCATTTTAGAAGCATCATGTGGTGTGGAAAGATCTAGGCAGATATATCCAGTTGGATATGGTTGAGTGTGAGTTATTATTGTTGACATCACCCTTGAGGTTAATACGTTGGCAGGCGAAACTATAAGCCCATATATTTCTATGTGTCCGGTTGAAACTTTTTGCTCATGGGTATGCTGTGAGTGTTAGCAATCATAGAGGACTAAATGATGGTTACGTATGTGGACTTGCCAAAAGGATCCTACATGTGACCCTTCCTGAAAATATGATGAATTGTAGTTGCAAAGTTGACTGAGAACATAGTTTGTTGGTTTCGTGTAACATCCCAATTTTATTAAATTAGGATGTTAATAGGATCATCGTATTTCATATCATATTTTTATTGCATTTGGAGTTTATGATGTTTAAGTTTTTCCACTCACGTAAAATAATTGAGAGGGGATAATATGACTTCCTCAAAATATAAATGAGTGTGAAATTATTTAAAGTATATTGATGTTTAAAGCTGCATTTAAAATTATTTTATTGATCAACGTAACTATTGCATTAGTAGAAATGTTTTTAAAATCTATTTGAAGTGGACAAATTGTTCACTAGGATCTATATATTTAGAAGTGATTTTATAAAAAAAATGTTTGTTATTTTATGTGTATGTGTGGTCTTTGTTTTACCTCAAATCGTTTGAAAAAAGGCACCCCTGGCCAGGCCAGGCCCAGCCAGCTAGCCACGGCCATGCATAGCCCAAGCCAGCGCTAGGGCTGGCCAGCGTGCGATGCCATGAGTGAGCGCTCCTCGCTAGCGCCGCTAGGAGGCAGCAACAAAAAAGGGTTCGCTCCCTCTCATGCCTCTCTCTCGTCTCTCTCTCACAGACCTACAGGTGGGGCCCATCCCCATCGTCCCTAACCTCCCGCAACCCGCACGGGATAGAACTCGCGCTTGCGCTCCCGAACCTGCCGCATGAAGCTCTCGGGATAGAGCTTATCCCGCAGCCTCGATCCTCCTAGTTGCGCCTATAAATAGCCTAGAGCATCCTCGTCCCATTCTGCAGACCCGCACCACCTCTCGCTACTCACAGCTGTCGCACTGTCCGCTTGCATCTCGTCGGAGCTAAACGTTTCTATCGATGCTTCCGACACCGGGGAGCTGCCATGCTCTATTTTGCTTCGGGAAATCAGATCCCCATGTCTTTGTGCTTCGTTTTGATATGTTGTTTGGCCTTAGGACGCATCAGAGACGATGCCCCGACGACCTGTGTCGCTGGAGTTAACCGAAGCTCCGCCCGGCGCTCCGCTCCTCTTTTGGGTAGCTCGATTAGTCTACTCGTTTTTTCCCTCTTAGATCAAACCGGTAGGTAGATTGGTTGTTTAGTTAGATCTAAACCATGCGGTTTATTTGAAATGAACGTCGGTTTTCCTTTAGTTTGGCCGAACCTACCTATTTCGCGAATGTTCACAATATAGTGTTTTCAGCAAACCAAAGCCATCCACTTCGCGCTCTAGCCGCAAACGTTCACAATATAGTGTTTTCAGAAAACACTATTATAGGAGGGTTTTTTTCCAGATTTGATTCAAAACTTCAAACAGCCTTAACTTTTTAACCGTAGATCAAAACGAGATGAAACCAGCGGCTAAATTTTCATCTCAAATAGCCCTAACCAGCGAAGCCATCGTTGAAAACTTTTGCAAGATCAAATTTGAAATTATTTCAGATTTGAATTTAAATTTCATTAGGCCATATCTTCCAAACGGTATACCCGTTTGAAGTGATTCTTTTTGCACCACGTCACACGAACTAAATCCTTTGCCTTGAACTTTTGCCACTATATATTCTACACAAGTATTTTCTGTTCATCATCATTTTACTAGAATGCCTTGTAGGAACACTAGTGCACGTCATGAATTTGAACACTATTTATACTTTGAAAATATTCATGCTAATGACTTGTGTTGGATTTTATTTGGCTTTTGCAAATATTTTGTTGCATGTTTTATTTGAATTGTATGAGTGCTTGTTTATGTGTGTTTTTTACTTTGCGGTAGATTGTATGGAGTGCGAAGCAGAGTACTACCATTCCCTAGAACTTCACTCCCAGCACAAATGCAAGTTACATTTTGATCATGCATGTTTTACCTATGGTTTATTTTTGCACACAGTCCTTTGATGTGGGAGTGCATGGTAGGAGTTTATACTTGTTGGTTTTACTATCACCTAGTATTTCATTTGAGGTAGGTCTGAACCGTACCAACTTTGTCGTCACCGTGTTATGTTACAATGCTTCACCAAAGTAGACGTGGATTGGGGAGTGTTATCACCTTGAGATGTGAGTGACAAAGTAGTAACTAGGACTAACTTTAATGAACTACCTGGGTGTAAATTGGTTTGTATGGTGGCGAAGTATAGTGGGAGCATTCATGGGAATCAATGGGAATGCACACTAGTGGTTCGTCCACCTAGGCTCAAAGGGATCAACCTTATTTTCATGTCTATAAGCTTCTGTGTGCATCCGCAAGCGAATATGGGCTCTGGCTTAGTTGAGTAGATGGTGTGACCTCTTCCGGGATAGGCTAGCAGATGTAGATGATGTAGGTGTACCGGCCTATCCGTGGTTTAGGGGAAATGCTTTCAAAAGACTATGTCTCGATCTTCCGATCAAGGACGTGGTCGAGTCTTGTGGGGAAAAGTGCACAACCTCTGCAGAGTTAAAAATCTAATCGATTAGCCGTGTCCCCGGTCATGGACAACTTGAGCTTTTAGTAGTGGAAATGTAGGGAGATCTCATCACTCTTAACTAATCAACTGGGTATAAAATTTTGGAATGACTGAGATGGGCATCATCTCAGACTTATGATATTTGTAGCAGTAGAACAATTATTTTTGATAGGGAAAAACTAGCTTTATGCAAAACTAAACTTAGAGATTTCCACCAGCCAAATTGCATGTACTAGGTAGGCTCAATATACTTTATGATGTGAATTGCCAGTACATTACATGTACTAACCTACACGGCTGCAACTTATCATGTTGCAGATTTATCCGACGACGAATCAGGTGCGATAGGTCGTTGTTTTGCACTCAGCTTGCTCATGGAGTTGATGGACTCGTGTTCAAAATCCAAATAAAATGCGAAACGAGATAGAAAACATGCAAAAAAATATTTGCAAAAGCCAAATAAAATCTGACACAAGTCATTAGAATGAAAAATTTGAAAGTATAAATAGTGTTCATAATTCGTGACGTGCACTAGTGTTCCTACAAGGCATTCTACTAAAATTATGATGAACAAAAAATACTTGTGTAGAATATATAGTGGCAAAAGTTCATGGCAAAGGATTTAGTTCATGTGACTTGGTGCAAAAAGAATCACTTCAAACGGGTATACTGTTTGGAAGATATGGCCTAATGAAATTTAAATTCAAATATGAAATAATTTCAAATTTTAACTTGCAAAAGTTTGCAACGACGGGTTCTATGGTTAGGGCTATTCGATATGAAAATTTAGCCGCTGGTTTCATCTCGTTTCGATCTACGGTTAAAAGTTAAGGCCGTTTGAAGTTTTGAATCAAATCTTTAAAAAACTGCTATAATAGCGTTTTCTGAAAACACTATATTGTGAATGTTCGCGGCTAGAGTGCAAAGTGGATGGCTCTGGTTTGCTGGGTGCGTTCACCGCGGCGGCTACGCAGTGAACATTCGCGAAATAGGTAGGTTCGGCTAAACTAAAAGAAAATGGACGTTCGGTTCAAATAAACCGCACGATTTATTTCTAACTAAAAAAACCAATCTACCTACCAATTCGATCTAAGAGAAAAACCCGCCTAAACTAATCGAGCTACATAATAGAGGAGCGGAGCAACGGGCGAAGCTTCGGTGAACTTTGGCGACGCAGGTCATCGGGGCGTCGTCTCTGACGCGTCCTAAGGACAAACAACATGTCAAAACAAAGCGCAAAGACATGGGGATCTGATTTCCTGAAGCAAAATAGACCATGGCGGCTCACCGGCGTCGGAACCGTTGACGGAAACGTTCAGCTCCAACGAGATGCAAACGGACGGTGCGACGGCTGTGAGCGGCCAGAGGTGGTGCGGATCTGCTGAATGGGACGAGGAGGCTCTGGGCTATTTATAGGCACAGCTAGGAGGGCCAGGGTTGCGGGATAAGCTCTATCCCGAGAACTTTGCGCAACAGGTTCGGGAGCGCGAGTGCGAGTTCTATCCCGTCTGGGTTGCGCGGGAGGTTAGGGACGATGGGGTTGGGCCCCACCTGTAGGCGTGTGAGAGAGAGACGAGAAAGAGACGTGGGAGGGAGCGAACCCTTTTTTTTGTTGCTGCCTCCTGGCGGTGCTAGAAAGGAGCGCTCGCTCCTGGCGTCGCACGCTGGCCAGCCCTAGCACTGGCTTGGGCTGTGTGTGGCCATGGCTAGCTGGCTAGGCCTGGCCTGGCCAGCGGGGCCTTTTTTTTAAAATGATTTGAGGTAAACCAAAGACCACACATACACATAAAATAACAAATATTTTTTTTATAAAATCACTTCTAAATATATAGATCCTAGTGAAATATTTGTCCACTTGGAAAAGATTTTAAAAACATTTCTACTAATGCAATAGTTACGTTCATCAATAAAATAATTTTAAATGCATATTTAAACACCAATATAATTTAAATACTTTCACACTCATTTATATTTTGAGGAAGTCTTATTATCCCCTCTCTATTATTTTATGTGAGTGGAAGAACTTAAACATCATAAACTCCAAATGTAATAAAAATATGATATGCAATATGATGATCCTATTAACCTCCTAATTTAATAAAATTGGAATGTTACATTTCCAATAGAGTTTATGCTTTATACTTCCATGTTGTGATCAATTCTTACTTGCTCATAAGAAGGTATATGATGTTGTTATGAAATAAAAGTTATATGAAGGACTTATATCTCAAAGTGTGTTGCTGTTATGATAATAAGCACGATGCTACTATGTCAGTATTTTGTTTTTATGGACACCTCTCTCTCTCAAACCATGTAGACATGTTCTTCGATATCGGCTTTCACTTTATGATAAGCGAGGTCTAAACTTGGGGGAGTTGATACGTCCATTTTGCATCATGTTTTCCTACTATTATTTATAATGTTTTTTCATAATAATGCTTTGAGGAGTAATTTAATGCCTTTTATCTCATAATTTGCAAGGTTTACACAAACAGGGAGAATACTGGCAGCTCGAATTTGGGACCTAAAAAAGCATGTCAGAGATATCTATTCTGCACACCCCCTATGAAGCTGAAATTTTACCAAGAATTGCATGGAATAAATGAGGAATTTTGGACAAGAAAACCATCAGAGGTGAGCCACCGGGTGAGGAACACCCACCAAGGCGCGCCAGGCCCGCCAAGCACGACCTGGTGGGTAGTGCTCACCGTGGCCCACCTCTGGATCCCATCTTGTGGTATATAGTCCCAACAAACCTAAAAAATTGGGGTAGGTCTTTCGGGACGAGGCGCTGCCATATCGAGGTGGAACTTGGGCAGGAGCACTTTTTCCCTCTGGCGAAGCGATTTTGCTGTGCGAAGCTCCCTCTCGGGGGGGGGGGGAGGTTGAAGCCATCATCATCACCAACAACCCTCTCATCTTGGGGAGTCCATTCTTCATCAACATGTTCAACAACACAATCTCCTGTCAAGCCCTAGTTCATCTCTTGTGTTCAATCTTTGTGTCGGAACCTCAAATTGGTACTTGTGGGTGACTAGTAGTGTTGATTACCTTGTGTAGTTGATTGCTATATGGTTTATTTGGTGGAAGATTATATTTTCAGATCCATTATGTGTGGAGACCCCGACTCATGATTCATGATCACCGAATGTACGTGCACGGTGATCCCAGAGGTCAATGCTCATTGAACACATAGAAACTGAACAACAAGAGTCTTACATCCATTACATACCGCTTTACTCAATTTATGCCTTCATGGTCAAGTCTTCATATGATTGCAGCGGAAATCTTCAATGATAGTGTGGACCCATGCCATCTTCCTTAACCCTACAGGCATTCTGACTCGGAAGCATCCTAGCTTGCATGTCTGGCACCAAGGTAATCTTCATTATAAGCTGATCTTTCATGCCTGGCCAATAAATTAACCAGTGGCAAGCCAATGAGTACTTTGAATGTACTCGAAAGAAACCCATGTTTGGAACAAGGCAATAACAATGCATGATGTAGCACTAATAGGTAAGTTTTGCAGAAAGCTACTTTTGAGTGCAATGACATGATCAAGTAACTTAAGTAAGCATGCATCAACCATAGGCAGGTGTTCATAAGAACACGTCACATTCATCATCATAAGTAGGGGGTTGGACGTATCATGTTCAACCATCACACCAAGTCTTCATACTTGGCTTATGTACCATCTGAACATCTCATGTTCACTCATTATGCAAAGTCATACGACTCGACTCAAGTATCATGTTTGTCACCACACACACACACCAAGTTTTTAGGAAACATCCGGACATAGTTTAAGAAGGACCTCCAACTGTCCATGACCATGGACACAGCTATTTGAATAGTTTTACACTCTGCAGAGGTTCCACACTTTACCCACAAGACTCGGGGAACTTCCGTGTCATCCACGACTCGCGGTATATAACATACCCGAGGTAAGCACCCGAACAATGCCTTTCCCCTGGCGGTACTAAACAAAGAGTCCACTCGATTAGTACCCATCCCTCACGATGTACATCACACGAGCCTCGCTTCAGATCATACTATCCATGAGGGGAACAATGGTCTGCCCGGTGCCTGTAAAGACAGCGCTTGATCATCCATTCTTGTACGACACCGTATCGAGAGTGACCATGCCACTCCCGCCACTAGTAATGCAGGCTCCTTGCCAGTACCCACCAAAGTAATCAACAAAGCCCCATCCCATATGGGGTATCGTGGTTGCACATGTAAGGTCGGGACGGTCAGCAGACCTTAAATCTATTCCATTTTCAAAAACACATACTCACTTGCTCCGGTACACCACTTCTTTCTCAAGTTGTTACCCAACTCATCATCATCTCCCTCGGGCATTAGTGGCATGCGACGGGGTTTTCAAAAAGCCTTTGAAATCATTTGTGTTCCCATCACCATGCATAATCCTGATCCCACTTGTGTAGCATCTACTAACATCCTATCTACACCAACCCGCATAACCCTCATAAGGTTGTAGGGTCATGCACGATGCAAGTGTCAAGGGTAAGAATGTCGGAGGCAGCCCACCGGAGCGGTCACTCCTCCACATGATCAAGTATAACGAAAGTAAGGTGCTATATGACATGCAATGAAAATGATTTCTTAGCATGGTCAAAGTGTTGCTTGCCTGGCTTAGCAATGTCTTCGAGGTCTTCACCCGCTTCTCGTCCACTCCTAGCACTCTGTTTATCTCGTCAACTACCACCAGAAACAACCACAATAAGCAACAAAAAAAGCAGAAAATAAAGTGCTCTATAAATATGAGTTTTATTTTTCTAGGACTCCTTTGGTCATGAGAAAAATAACCAAGGAGGTTTTGGTGGATGTGGGTCAAGGGGGAGTTTTGAATGGTGGAAATGATGGAAATGATGACCCTTCAAGATGTCGAAAGAAAATATTTTCATAAAAAATGAGTGGAGGCACTCATAAAATAGGGCATGATTTTATAAACATGTGGGAAGTGGTTTCACTGGATTTGGAGTTGGTAAGAAGTTCCTATGATTTTCCAAACATGGAATCAATGGAAACTGGGGTATTTATTAGATCCAGCAAAATAGGGGCATGGGAAACAATTAACCAAGCCTAGATAAATAGGTAATGACATTATAGCCATCTAGGAATTCGGATCACCCAATTTGGAGTTAAATTAAACTCTCTAGGGATTTTGCAAGAGGGGCTTGAATAATTCAAATTTGAATTTGAATATGAATAGGGAAGAGACTTGTGGTGGAAAATTATGGTAGTAGTACCATTATATAGGTGGAATTTCTAGGAGTATTTAGAAATTTCAAACATCAAAATTGGAGGTCATATGAATTTATTATGAATTTTACATGTTTCGGGAAAAATAAAACAAAAAGAGCTCACTAGGTGGTCACACTATGCACGGCGTGAAAGATAGCAAATGGGCCAGCCCATTTCCTTGGCCTGGCGGTTGGGGCGACGTGGAAAGCGTACTCCACGGAGTACGTCTTCTCTGCAAGGAGGAGGGAAGAGGTGGGGCGCCTCCACTTAAACAGGGGGGCAGGGCCTTAGCCACTCACCTACGGGCCCCACTGGCAGGTCCTCCCTCCACCTCCTGCTACAGGCGGGGAGAGGCAGAGGAGATCGACCAGGCGTTGGCCCCGGTGGCTTCGGCCACCTTCGGCAGTGCTTGGGCCACCGGTGGGCTCGGGGCATCCCGCCGCACCTGCCTGGACGGTCCCCGTGCTGCAGGAAGGCCGGGCTCGAGTGCATCCTCGCTTCGGGTAGAACAGGCTAACAGCAATAGGGGCACGACACTCCATCCATGAGGATGGGGAAGGGGGTCGCGGGAAGGAGCGAGGAGGCACACAGGACTCTCCGGTGAATCCTGCGGGGGAAAGGAGAGGTCACCACGTCTGATTTTTCAAAAGAGCCACCGGCAAGCTTCAGCCATGGAAGCCAATGGAATGCAAGGGAGGTGGAGAGGCTGGTCTGGAAGGTCCAAGGGGGCGGAGGAGAGCGAAAGGGGACGATAGGGAGGCTTGGGAACGAGCTTTAAGGCGAGGGCGACCAGGAGGAGCTTAGATGGCCTCGGACGCGCCTAGGGCACGGTGAGCACACGCGCCAGAGGTGCCTTGGAGGTTTCTGAGCATCGGGAGGGGTGTCGGAGGTCGAGGGTAAGTTAGTGGCATGCTGGGATGCTCTATCAAGGACGGACGCGGGCTACATGACAACGACAAGCGGCAGAGTGCCGTTTCTGCAAGTTGGCTGCATGGTCACCACGCCAACCCTTGTCCAGGGAATCTCTTTGGTCGGCCAAAGTTGTCTGGGTTGTGAGGCACGCATGCAGGGGAGCGCTAGTGAAGTGGCAAGGTAAATGGAGCTATAATGGGATGGTTTGTAGTGTGGGTAAGGTTTCAGCAGCAAACTTGGGGCTTACCCAAAGTGTTGTTACTGTTGTACACTTGTGGTAAAACCTTGTCTAGTGTACCTAGCCATGGAAGGACTATACACCCACCAATTTTTTGATCATGGGGATGAGAGGGCAAGGTACTTGTAGTACAAAACTACATTTACTGCCATAATGTAGGTTTAGATGGACTGATCACATTTTCCATGTGAGCATGCCATCTTTGGGCTTGGATAGATGCAAATGATGCTTTGGAAAGGTTTGGGGGCATTTTAGGAATAGAATAATGGGAGAGGGGAAAGAAGAGGTCTTTCCATGGTAAAAGAGAGGGAGAATGAGGGAGTTACCCCCCAAATAATTGACCAGAGGCGATGGCAAAGTCACTGGAGGTAGAAGAGGGTTATAATATGCTACGGTAAAACGTTGGGGGCAAGGGGAATCTTTTTGGGCCCACTTTGCTGGTCCACAAGTTTATGGCTGAAGGTGTTTGTGTTGTGATTGGGCTAGGCAGGGGAATATTATGACCTTTAGATTTACCAGGGGTAAATGGTAAGTCCACTTGGTTCTGATCACAAGTTTTCAGCTCAAATGAAGAAAGTTGATAATGCAAACTTTGTAATCCCTAGAAATGAACAGAATTGGGTTTCTATAGATCTAGGTCCGCAAATCTATTCTCCTTGATGCACCACTTGGTGTAGCATCATCATTTATGTAATAGAGCATTCCCACAAAGTTTGGGATCAATAGGAGATACTTCACAATGTAAAGTTGATCAAATTTGGCTCTGGACAGGAATGGTTTTAGGATGTTTTGGTGAACCAAAACAATTGGGATTGAGATGAAACTTGGCAAGATGACCACATATATCATATGTGACATCCTAGAATTTTCCTGGATTTATTTGAGAATTGTTCTTATATAAATACTTCAAATGCTTGGAATATGCAATAATGGTTTTGAAGGGTTTTGTCAAATACATTGAACGTGACCATGCCTTGAAACTCTTATATATGGACAATATATGTCCACTGAGATTTCCTAAATTTTCCCAAATATTTTTAAAGCATTTAAATAAATTTTCCCTATAAAAGAGCATTTTTGGCCTTATGAAAAAGCCTTTAAATAAAATATGAAAATAATCTTTTAAAATAATATTTTGTGGTTTTGGGAAGTTATATATATAGTAGGTTCCAAATAAATCATTTGGGGAAAAAGGATCCACCCAATTAGGGGACTTCCAGTGCAAATCTCAAATTAGGGGGTTTTGCAAACCTAATTTGAATAAAACCTTTTTGGCCAAAATAATATTTAGTAAAAATATAATCAAGTCCTATTCACATTCCATGATCATTGGACAATAGTGGGGATCAAGGAAAAGAGTTTTGAGAGTAGGAGGGATTTTATGAATACAGAGCACTAGCAAGCAATCGGATAATCAGCAATCAAGTCAAGCATAAGAAGCACACAAAAGTTTTAATTGGCCCTGATTTTTGAGTCATGATAACTTAGTCATGAGGCAAATCATAGGGTGTGACAGACCTACCCCCCTTACAAGAATCTCTTCCCCGATATTCCTAGGCTAGGTGTGGGAAGGATGGGAAAATTTAGAGGTGAAGTAGTCTTCATGTTCCATGTTGTTTCGGCTCTAGCGTGGTTGTCCTTCTGGATCTTGAAGTGCCTGATGATATGTCTTTGAGTGCACTGTTGACTCGGTCTAAGGGTGAACGGGATTCTCATAGAATGCTAGGCTCGCCTAATGGTCAAGGGTTTTGTGGACGAGGTTCTCGTAGTGTCTGGCTTGCGTGTGTATCCCAAAGTCGGAATACCTGACCAAGTGGGGTGTCTGTGTGCTGGTCGTAGGACTGCTCACATTGGTTAGTGACATCTAGATGTATCGCATTAGAATAGAAGGGTTGAGTCTTGGTGTAGCTTCTTATTGTCGGGGAAGTCCTTATCTTCCTTAAAGCAGGGGTCTTCAGCCGTAGGTGGTCTCCATCCTTGAGATTGCTGAGGTGTGTCATCATGGGCTTCTTGTCAAGATCTTCTGCTTGGGTAAGCTTCCCAGGTAGATTCTTCATTCTTGTTTGGTCATTTGTCTTCATCATCATGGACGCATGTTTCTAGAGGGGCTTTGAGTGTTTGGTCTACCCGTCTCTCCATGGCAAGGTCTGCGCTGAGTCTCGTTCGTAAGACTAAGCTTAGAGACTTGGTGTCAAAAACAGATTCTACTATATGGGAGGTTTTAGTGGGGTTCTAGATAAGCTGACTGATGAGAGGATAGATCAGCCATCTAACCCCCAAGGTCTAAGTCTTGGCAAGCAGGGTGAACTTCCTTCGATAGGTGGCTTACGATGATCGAGTCAGGTTCATGTCCTTGATTGAACCAAAAAGGGGCCACAATGAGGTCATGACGGTCATTCCACTCCGTTCTAGGCATATGAAGGGAGTAGGGACGTAATGCTCAACGTACACCGTTAAGGCGGTGGAGTGAGGATGCCGTCAACTTCTTAGTTCCATCCTGGCCAGGAACTAATAGATGACCTTTTAAAGTGAGGGGATCTTTAATCCTCTTGACGTCCAAGGGCTTCATCGCGCTTGAACGTAGATGCTTCTGGATATAGTCTAGTTGAGGTATCCGGCACAGGAGTGGTGGTTGACTTGTTCTTCATCATTGTCGCGGCTAAGCGATCGTAGTAGTTCTTCATCTTGCTTGGGCAAGAAAGTCTTCTTTTGCAGGGAGGGTGCTTCTAGGAGTCCAACTTATGCTCAAAAGACATGGCAATTGGTGTTCCTGGGGGCTGGTCCAAACAGGACTAAGGTGTTCCTCCTCTTATTGGATAAATAGGTATGTCATCCCGGAGGACAACAACCTATTTCCCTAGGTATCACATAAACACATTGCTCATGGGATAGGTGAGAGGAGAGAGCATTCGTCCCGGATGGTCACTGGTATCTAGGGTTTGTGGTCCAACCTAATAGAGGTCTTCGTGGCCACCTTCCTTATGGAAAGGGTGGGTGGTGGTCACGATGGGGTATGTACCATGGTCTTTGACTTAGAGATAGAGCCTATGGTCTTATCCGACCATGGCATGGTTTTGTAAGGTTTTGTGGTTTCAAAGAGCTTAGGATGCGAGTGAACGTGTACCATCTTATCCTCGAGCACTGTTCTTAGATGCCAATAGTTCAGCCTACTACTCCAAACAAAACTACTCTATATCCTCGAAGGTATCATCTCATTTAAGTTAACTCCAATATTGCACATGCTACTCATATCCCCAAGGTTTTGAGAGAAGGACTATACCAAAAATCTCATATGTACAATATAGCCTACTCACATATATCCCTATATAAAAATCCTCGGGATAATTTACAAGCCGCTAAGCTTGATCATGGCATTACCCATCCAAGTGTCCTTATGATCTATTCAAGGTCTAAGGTATTGCATTACTATGCTAAGGAAACACGTAATAAACCACTCCAAGATCTTGTTTCCTTTCTATGAATCCAATTAACCGATCCACGAGTACCATCCACTATTACATGATCCATTATTGCTACAAATCCAGCAATGATGTTGTCCAACAAAATCTCCTCGAGTTCACATAATCTACATATCTTTGCAGGGTTATTATTACACTATATCCACGAATTTCCCATCTCTGGACCAACTAAACTCCAAGGTCGAGCGTATATAGATCCCTAAATTATTCCTAACATCCTCCGATTCCTTCTACTTATCATCCACGGAGAAGAATGGTTTCATGATCGAGATCATTGGACTAAATCCAAATTATTCTGAACCATGTAGTTTCATTGATTCCGAGCACCTATAGGATCACCTATTTAAATCCAAGTTTTACTCCTAGTAAGAGCTTCCTACTAGTTATGCGAGTCACCATCACTCCACTATCTACATTACTTGCCAAAGTCAAGTCATTAATCCAGCAAGAATTTTAGCTTGTGATCATATTTGTCCTACTAATCCAAATTTCTCAAGGGAGAAGTAAGTCATGCTACTCTATCAATCTTGATCCACCAAGTTCGTCCACCAGCATTAAGCCTCGTAATCCACCAAAGGGTTTGAATTGCTTGCTCAAGACATCTAGTATGCCTAAATCAAATCATTGCCCGCAAATAGTACATCTCAGAATGATCCTTCCTTAAGGCATCAAGGTTCTAGTGCTAGCATAAGACTGAAGCATGTCTGTTCACTATGATCACTAGCTCCATAATGAACCCAGTGCAAAGCAAGGGTTATAGAAGCTCAATAAGTGCTTTGGCAAATCCGTGTGTTAAACAAGTGATCAAAGGCTTGTGCTAGAGGATCTCGTGAGGTACATGTTGGGCAAGGGAGGGGTTTCCCAATCTTGAGGGAAAATCATACCTCTTCGGGGTTGCGTCTAGTTGAGTACGTTGTAGTCGAAGTCTTCGGTGTTAGTTGTTTGTCGAGGTGGATCCTTGGTGTATCTGGTCTTGCTGGTCTTCAGTTCAGGAGATTGGGGAGAGGGAAAGTAGCATAGAGGAGCGTGCCTAAGGGGTTGGTATAGTGCAAGTGCAATCAAACAAGTGCCGAGAAGGCCAAACACAAACATCAAGGTAAGGTAGGTGATATAGTCGCGCACTTGTTGCCTAGGGCAAAAGTGTGACTTACACCAAGGAACAAACAGGCTAAACAAGCAACACAAATCATGGTTCCATCTAAACTATCATACGGACTCGACTTCGCACGAAGGACACATGACCTATCCTACCCTAGGGGTTCTCGAACTCATTAGTCGTGCTTGCTTCGTGTCTTGGAGAGGAGTCCGCTTACTCTTTTGGGTCTTCTTCAGGTGTTGCTATGTCTCTGGTTGTTGTTTGTCAAAATGATCTTGGGTTCGCCGGAAGAGTCCTAGACGACTTTCGGTCTGGTGAGTTGATGACGAAGGTGATTGTTCATAGTTGTTGTAGACAGGGTCTTCTGGTGTCTTTGTAATTGTGACAATGCCTCCTTGTCTTTTGAGACGTCGAGGGTCCCAGGGAGGAAATCCTTTATGCAATGACATTGACAAGGCATTGTAGAGTTGTATCCTATTGGTCTCGTTAACGATATCATTGGCACCAAGAGCGGGGGATGATGAGGACCATTTTCCTGCTCACTATAGTGAGGTGGACTAAATGGCGAGGCTCTCATCCATCGGTGGTTACCCATATAACAACGAAAAGGATAGGATTGCTCTATTAGCGATGCATTATCATGACATTGCATGTCTTATGCCCTAGTCATCAAAGGCTAAGGTGGCATCATCCTGGGGTAGTGTTGATGGTGTCAGCAACATCTAAGTCTTGACATCCTCATCTTTCGAGAAGGTATCCTCTGTTGGGAGCTCCTTGTCTAGTGTCGCCAACTTGGGTCCAAGATATGTTGGAAATCATCTCGCAAGGTGGCTTCCTAGGTTACCCACGAAGATTACAAGGAATCCCATGGTCAGGGGCATGAGGGTAGTAGCGACCATTTGCAAAGTTTTGAAAAGTAGACGAGGAGAGCCAAAAAGAAAAATGGTGGAAGTGCTAGGAACAATCCTTCAGTTTATGAAAGCTTAGAAGAGCTAAGAAATATCGTAGGCTTTGCAAGTGTTTTGAAGGGTCTGGGAAAACAATTTTGTCCTAACTAACGTCCATGCAAACTAAGGGCTTCCTACAGTGAGGATGGCTCTAATACCAGCTCTATGGAGACCCCGAGTCATGAGTCGTGATGACCGAATGTACGTGCATAGTGATCCCGGAGATCAATGCTCACCGAACGTACAGAAACTGAATAACAAGAGTCTTACATCCATTACATACTGGTTTACTCAATTTATGACTTCATGGCCAAGTCTTCATATGATTGCAGCGGAAATCTTCAATGATAGTGTGAACCCATGCCATCTGCCGTAACCCTACAGGCATTCTGACTACAAAGCATCCTAGCTTGCATGTCCGTCACCAAGGTAATCTTCATCATAACCTAATCTTTCATGCCTAGCCAATAAAATAACCACTGGCAAGCCAATGATTACTTTGAATGTACTCGCAAGAAACCCAAGTTTGGAACAAGGCAATAACAAATGCATGATATATCACTAATAGTTAAGTTTTGCAGGAAGCTAGTTTTGAGTGCAATGACATGATCAAGTAACTTAAGTAACCATGCATCAACCATAGGCAAATGTTCATAAGAACACGTCACAGTCATCATCATAAATAGGGGGTTGGACGTCTCATGTTGAACCATCATACCAAGTCCTCATACTTGGCTCATGTACCGTCTGAACATCTCATGTTCTGTCATTATGCGAAGTCATCCGAATCGACTCAAGTATCATCTTTGTCACCACACACACACACACACCATGTTTTGAGGAAACATCCGGACGTAGTTTAAGAAGGACCTCCAACTGTCCATGACCATGGATACGGCTATTCGAATAGTTTTACAGTCTGCAGAGGTTGCACACTTTACCCACTATACTCTGGGAACTTCCGTCTAGTCATCCACGAGTCGCGGTATATAACATACCCAAGTTAAGCACCTGAACAATGCCTTTCCCTTGGTGATAGTAAAGAAAGTGTCCACTCGATTGGTACCCAGCCCTCACGATGTACATCACCCAAGCATCACTCCAGATCATACTTGTCACATCCCTAGCTAGTTGTCTGAGGACAGCATGTGTGTGCATCATATTTCATTTTTGCATCAACTTCAAATGGGGATTAAAAGAAACCCAAACTCTGATTTGAATCAAACTAATTCAAAGTTTGTGAAAAAACAACAAATTCAAATTGCCCATAAAAAATGTCCCCTAAGTCTTATAATTATGGACATAAATATATCAGGGGCCATCTTAAATATTTGAACATTTATAGTATTTTAAAAATAAATAATAAAGCTTCTGAAAATGCCAAATAAAGCATTATCATTATTTCAGATTTCAAAATACCCTGAAACTTTTTACAGAAGTTTGAAATATTCAAACTTAATGCTCTAAAATATTTGGGATATTATTACTCAGCAATTGTGCCTGAAAATAAAATAAAACTAATGTCAGAAATTAGAAAATAAAGCAAATAAAGAAAAAAGGGGGACAAAACCCACCTGGGCCTTACCTGCGAAGAAGAGGCCCATCCCATGGGGGGCAGCAGCTTCTTCTTCCTCCTGACAGGAGGAGAAGCAGTTGCGTGCCTCCACTGCAGCCGGTCGTGGCCATGCGCTCGGCCACCTCCTGCCTGCCTGGCCTCTTCGTCGTCGCGCTGGCGAGGGGATAGACTCTCGCCGCCGCGTGGACCCTCTCCTTCCCCGCCATTCCTCTCTCTCTCCCCCTCTGCTTGCCATGGCCGAAGCCATCATCGTCGTAGCACCATCGCTCCAGCCACTACCCCGCCTCGTAGAGTAGCCTCCAAGATCCACCGCGACCCCCTCGTCCTCCCCATCAAGCTAGAAGACGCTGGGAGCCCCTCTACGCCGAGCCATCGCTGTTCTTCCCCGCCTCCGGCCGCCTCTCCCCATCGTCGATATGCCGGCCACCGGTCGTCCCCGAGCCCGCTGAGCCTCCCCTGGAGCCCCCTGTGAGCTCGCCGTCCCTCTCCCCCATTCCCTATGGTTCTTCCCGCTCTCTAGCGGTCCTCGCTATTGTGGCTGAACGGGCGCCGCCACGGAATAGCTCGCCAGCGAGCCCTCCAGCGACGTCGAGCCCCCTAACCAGCCCCACTCAGCGCGGTCGAGCACGGGCTCCCTCCCAGTGCCTTCGGCGTGCGAATCGGAGCCCTCTAGCACGGTTCTGACCAAGTTCGGTGGACCTCCGCCACGGATTTGGTCACCGTCGGCCCCGCTCCAGTGGGCGCCGACGTCCTCTATCATGCATGTTAGAGTAACCTATGTAGATGAACATTGACATTTACTAATAGGTTAATTTATGAAATATGAAATGGAGAATGACTTTGAACCTATATTCAAACTCACTTCATTTAACTTGGACAATAGTTGCATTAGGTCATCCATACATGCTGCCATGTCATGATCATGCATCATATTGTTGCATTTGCGTGTATTGATTGTTATTTATCTGCATTGTGGTAGGCCCTGCTTCTGAGGATACCTCTGACTATTCCAACGAAGGAGAAAACCTTTCCGCTACCCAGCAAGGCAAGCAACCCCTTTGATCATTCTGATAACATCCCATTCTCTCACTCCTCCTCTTGTCTATTGCATTAGGACAAATGTTCACTTGTCTGTTATACACGGTAGATGAAGCTATTCTTTTGCATGACCTGTCAGTGTCATAGTAAATAGCTAACCTTGCAAACTAGCATACCTGGTAGATGCTTGTGCCATGATGTGCTTGCTTACTTTGCCTTCTATGCTTGCTATGCTTGCTATGCTTAGAGTCATGTCAGGTCTGATTCGTTTGGGTGATGAACTGGAGTGAAACAATGTTGTTCCAATGTGATAAGCTTATGATGAACCCGATTTGGTAAAGGTAGCGATGAGAGGCTATGTAGGAGTACATAGCGGGTTGTCTCATTGGGACCATTCTTAGGAACTGAGTTCCGTGTTTGTGATCCAAGACTAGTTACTACCACACGTTGGGATACTTAATTGACCCTCTTGACTTATCAATTGCTTAGTCCTTGGTCCAGGAGTTGCAAGTAGTTTCTGGTGTTTATAGCACGCTGGAGGCCATGCGTAGCGCTGACCGTAGGGGTGGGTTACGATGCGGTAGGCAGTGGCATGATGTACCAAGGGTCACCCGAATGGTGGGCTTGGGAACCCTGCGCACATCGTTTGGGGCCGTAGCGGAAATTTCGGCCGGACTTCCATGCGGTTTCAGTCTCAAATAGGAGATAGATTGGACTAGAAGTCTTATGGGGTTGATGGTCGTGGCCTACTCCCTCGCTGGGCTTCCGCTTGAAGGTTGCCGAGGTGCATGGTTTATGAGCACACAACAATAGTGGCGAGAGCTTGTGTGAAGAAGTACACCCTTGCAGGGTATGAAACTATTTGAATAGCCGCGTCCTCGGATATGGACTACTTGGAAAGCTTATGTTGTTCATAGATAATCAAATGGATACTCATAAAAATATCAAGACAAGTGTGAGTACCGTGGATGGCACTTTCGTAGAGGACGGAGGTGAATCGATGGTGGTGTATTGCTGTGGAGTTAGTGGACTCGTGTGCGATATCTAGAAATCGTAACAAAGAGCTAAAATTGTGTAGTATAGGTTAGCCATGAGTCAAAGCTGGCATTCCTGCATAAACTCCACCACTCCCCTTGTTGATACTTGAGCATGAGTAGACTATGTCTATTTTATAGACTTGGCGAGTACGTTTGTACTCACATTTGCTTAATAAATGTTGCAGATGAGACTCAGGACCCATCAGGTGGGTTCTATCTAGATGTCGGCGATGCCGAATAGTTGGTGTCCCAGCTACGACCTTATGCCCTGTGGTGGGCTATAGACAGTCAGGCCCTGTGCCTTTTTACCCTTTGATCTGTCTGTACTCAAACAACTTTCTGCTTCTGCTTGGTTTGTATGAACTTGCTTGTATGACTTGAGTGTCGGGTCATGTGACCCCTACCTGTAAGAACATATTATGCAAGGCTCTTCTGAGCCTCTTCAATAGAAGTTGTGTTGATGTATGGTTATGTTGTGATGCCATAGTTGTATCTATACATATCGGGCATGTTGTGCATACGTGTGACATGCAACGGTATGTATGGGATCCGACACCTAGTCAGGTGCTTTTAGTATGGGATCTTTATGAGAAACTTCCTCTTTGTGCTTCCACCGGGCCCTGGTGGCTTGCTACTACTCCGGAGACATTGATTGACCGACATGTACCCTTCTTTGCTGTTGTGTCTGTCCCTTCTGGGAAATGTCTCGCAGTGTAATGGAGTCCCTGTAGCCTGCTACAACTCGTCTACGTGCAGTGATGGCATTTATGTCCCATAGCGTAATGGAGTCCTTGTAGCTTGCTATGACTCGTCTACACACGCTTGAGGCTGACACCTGCATTGTTGGGTTGTGTATGCCTGTTTCCATACGGATGTGACACTTGGGTTCTACGACTAGTCATGTTGGCCCGGGTTTTCTGTCGTTTGATTGCCAGCGACATGTTCACATACGTGAGCCAAAAGATGCAAACGGTCTCGGCTAAGGTAAGGCTGCAGCCGTGGAGATTACCGTGCGGGAGGCTACAAAGTGATGTGATATGTTACAGTCTGGATTCATATGACTTAGGATCGGGGTCCTGACAGCGTTGGTATCAGAGCCTGACTGACTGTAGGACTACCAAGCCAAACCGGTCGAAGTAGAGGCTAGAAACACTATAGAAAAGTAGGGGAATTGATTGTGGAAGGGAATGTAAGGCTCTTATTAGTCCTCTTCCCAAGTTATTCTATTCTGAGTCATTCTCCGCTTTTCTACGGGGATACGAACTAGGCTTCTCATCTATTGCTTAGGATGACGAGTTACTAACCATGGGCTATTAGCTAGCTTGTACAAAAGTGGTCTTTGTATTTGAGTATTGTTGGTGTGACAAACAGATGAAGAAGAGATTTGAGTCTAGAATGTCGAGTGGTTATGCTTTTCCAATCTTTTGTAGTTGTCTCGAAATCCTTTTTGAGCAATTATAGTCGTTATGTTGTCCAATTTTTGCTAGTCTCTAATATCTTGCATCATTCTCTGTTTGAGATGCCCCCTCGTACCTCCCATTAGGTTGTCCGTCTGACCAGGTGCATCGATGTACCAGGTCACACGGCCATGTTGGTTAGAGTTATGATGGAGGCTGGTTACCGTTGGTACCCAGAGTACATAGTGGAGGAACAGTATTGAGATTTCAACCAGAGCCAGTATATGTGTATTGTTAAGATATATCCTTCATATCTTGGAGCTACGAAGCCGCTTCACTAGACTTATAGATTAGGTGTCACCATAGACATGGCAGTTCAGGAGGCTGCCTACACCATGCTGACTATCATGAGGTTTCACCATGGTCTGCTTCAGAACACAGAGTTCTGTTATGTTCCTGCTTCTCTAGGAGGAGAGGATAGCTATCTTAGCGCAACCTAATATGATAATTCTCATGAGGACCCTAGGCTGCAGGTGACCGCTCAGATGTTAGAGTATAGACGCCAGGACCCCAATCCTAAGCCATAAGAATCCAGTCTGTAACACATCACATCACTTTGCGGTCTCACGCACAGTTATCCCCACGGCTGCCACCTTAACCGGGCCAGGACTGTTTGCGTCTTTTGACTCATGTATGTGAATATGTCACTAGCATTCAAATGACAAAGAACCCGGGCCAACATGACTACTCGTAGAACCCAAGTGGCACATCCGTACAGGGACAGGCATGCGTAACCCAGCAATGCAGGTGTCGATCTCTAGCGTGTGTAGACGAGTCATAGCAAGCTACAAGGACTCCATTATGCCGTGGGACATAAATGTCATCACTGCATGTAGACGAGTCGTAGCACGCTACAGGGACTCCATTACACTGCGAGACAGTTCCCCGAAGGGACAGACACAGCAGAAAAAAGGATACATGCCAGTCAATCAATGTGTCCGGAGCAGTAGCAAGGTACCAAGGCTTGGTGGAAGCACAAAGAGGCAGTTCCCCGTAAAGAGTACTACTAAAGGCAGACAACTAGGTGTCGAATCCCATACATACCATTGCCGGTCACATGTACGCATGACATGCCCGATATGCATAGATACAACTATGTCATCACAACATAACCATACAACATTACAACATTTATTTACAAGGCTCGGAAGAGCCAATACCATAAGATGTTACAAACAAAGGTCACAAGACCCAACATCCAGAGCATTCAAACAAACAAGCAAAAGTTATACATGTCTGGGTATAGACATCTACAAAAGTGGCTAGAGGAGCCTGAAAAGCTACAACGACCCTACCAAAGGAACCAGACCTCTGTCCGGGATTCCCAAGCTAATCCGGTCAACATCGAACTTCACGTCGTAAATACGACTAATGAGACTGACGTCTCCTCTGCAAAAACATAAATTAAGAAAACGTGAGTACAGGAGTACTCAGCAAGACTTACATCAGAACTAACTACATATGCATCAGTATCAACGAAGGGGATTGTGGAGTTTAATGCAGCAAGCTAGCTTTGACTCTTGGCTAACCTATACTACGACTACAAGTGCTTTCTTTGAGGTGGTATAGCGCACACGAGTCCACATATTCACCACTCAATACACCACTATGGGTCCACTTCCGTCTCCCTACGAGAAGGCCATCCATAGCACTCACAGTTATCTTGGGCATTTTAGAGTATTCACTTCAAGTTATCTATGAACCACATAAGTTCTCCAAGTAGTCCATATTCGAGGACGCGGCTATTCGAACAGATTATTTCACCCTATAGGGGTATATTTCTTCACACACGCTCTTGCCACTTAGCACCATATGCACGTCATGTATCTCAACAACCTTCAAGCGGAAGCACTGGCGTGGGCGTCGGCCACGACCGTCAATCACACAAGACCCTAGTTCAGGTTTATCGCCTATTTGATTCTGAACCCGCATGGAAGTCCGGCTGAAGTTTCTGCTACGGCCTCAAACGATGTGCGCAGGTTCCCAAGCCCACCGTTCGGGTGCCACTTGGTACACCGTGCCACTGTGCATCTACTGCATCACAGCCCACCCCGTCGGGCAGCACTATGCACGGCCGCCAACACTTTACCTACAAACACTAGAAACTAGTTGCGACTCCTGGATAGAGGACTAGGTGATTAATAAGCCGAGAGGGGTCGAGTTACCGGAACCCAATGTGTGGTAGTATCTTGTCTTGGATAACATACACAGAACTCAGTTCTTAAGGACGGTCCCAATGAGACAACCCGCCGTGTACTCCTACATGACCTCTCATCGCTACCTTTACCAAATCATGTTCACACACTTAGCTCTCACACCGTAGGACATAAAAATTGTCATTCCGATTCATCAACCGGATGGATCAGACCCGACAGGACACGCCTCTAAGCATAGCAGGCAAAGTAAGTAAGTAAGCATGGATGAGTAAGCACAACAAGGCTCAAGCTGTTGCTACTCATGACAAGTGGTTTCCACTATTTACTGTGGCAAAGACAGGTCATGCAAAGGAATCGGTTCAACTACCGAGAACATGTAACAGTTGAATCATGATTGTCCTAATGCAATAAAAGAGAGCAGGAGCAAGAGAGTGGGATCATATCAGTATGCTCAAGGGGGTTTTGCTTGCCTGACAGTCCTGAAGATATCACTTCTCTTCGTTAGTGTCAACATTCACATCGTCGGAACCATCGTCTACCGAGAGGGAACAAACACCGGCAAACAGGAAGAAGGAACACATTCAATGTGATGCAACATACATGATGCATGAGATGGTATGTTAAGGTACTAAATTGACCTAGAGTGATAATTAGCCAAGTTAATTAAAGTGGAATTCAAACAAGTTTGAATTCCTACTCCAAATGATATTTCATATATTGTCCTAATCATAAAATGTCCTATTTGGTGAGGTTAACTTGTTCAAACATGCATGATCATGGCATACAGATTCATTGGATTTTTCTGATCATTTTTCATATATAAATTATTTTCATCTTTGTTATGGATTATTTTCTCTGATTTTTAGAAGTTTAAAGCACTTTCTGGAATTTATATAAATCCTAAAATGTAATTATTGCATCAGCTAAACGTTAGCATGACGTCATCCTGGTCAGCTGGCCGATTCAGGTCAAATTGACCTGTGGGGCCCGCATGTCATTGACTCATTGTTGATAACAGGGTTAAATTAGCTTACCTAATTAATTAAAAGTTTAATTTTGCGGGTGGGTCCCAGTGTCAGCGGGTCAGGGTTTTAATTAGGGTGTCATTAGCGGCTAATGATGGTGCCACGTCGGCTTCGTTGGAGGGAGGCCGCCGGCTGCAAGCCAAGACGGCGGGGATCGCCCGAAATCCTCCTCCGATGACCATTTGGACGGCGGAAGGCACGTACGGGTATCTGGGGTTTGCGCGCATCCATCTAGGGCAACGGGAGGACGCGGGGACGCCGGAGTCGATGACCACGGCGACTTTGGCGGCGGCCGGGGTTCGGGTCTAGTAGTTGCGCTAGCTGGAGGACGACCACGACGAGGGAAACAAGGGGGACAGAGTCAGCGGCTCATAGCAGACTGAAGGAGGTGGTCGACGAGCTTGGGGAGGTCCTGGCGACGGCGAATCAGGCGTCATTGTCCAGCCACCGTGGACGAGGAAGATGGTTGCGGCTTCGTCTTCTGGCCTCCATGGCTTGGGCATGTTGTGGAGGGCTCTGGTCATGGCAGCAAGGCACGTGAGCAGTGGTGGCTGCGGCAAATGGCGCCGGCGGTAGCGCTCAGGTGAGCTCGAGGGCGATCGCTAGAGAGAAGGAGAGGGACCAGAGGTAGAGGGGAATGGAGCCAGGGGGTCTGGGCGTCCTCGAGGCAATGCTAGAGAGCCCGCCCGTGCCACGGCGAAGTAGGAGGTGGAGGCCTCCCGGCTCAGCGTGCTCTGCTTTGCCTCTGCCTACTGGCAGAGGTTGAAGACGATCACTCACCATGGTGGGCTGGGCCTCCCACATGGGCCTGGCTAGGTAGGTCCCTCTCCCCTCTGCTTTCCTTTTTATTTCCTATTTTCTATTTTTCTGATATTTGTTTCATTTTTGTTTAGGTAAAATCCCTAGAGGTAGAAATTCTGAAATAATTTCTTGGGTTTATGAATATTATTTCCATGCCACCCAATAATTATCAGAATTTTTGGAATAACCAAAATATTTATAATGCTTATTAATTGATTTTGTAGCATTTAAGGATTATTTTAGAATGCTATAGTGGTTGTGAAAAATAGAATATCCCCTGATATGTTGTTGCCAACATTTATCCGAGAGGGGGAACATTTTTAAGAGCAATTTGGAAAACATTAAAAATCAATTGTTGGAGTTTTATTTATTTGATGAGGTTCTAGGGTTTGACAGCCCCATTTCAAATTCAAATGAAATTAAACATGATGCCATGATGCACATGCCATGATAAGCAATGACTAATCTAGGGCTATGACAACTCACCCCCACCAAACAAGAATCTCGCCCCGAGATTCAAGCGTAGGGTAAGAGGGCAAGGGGACACTAACTACCACAATCTTCATGGTCCAATTGCTCTTCTCGAAGATGTTGATTCATTGCATCATGGTGATCTTGGCATATTTGCCTTTGGGATCTTCATCCAACAAAAGATAACAGAAATAGGAAGCTCTACAAGAATCGATCTTTACGAAGGCCGAGCGACTCATGACCAACTCATAGAATGAGACATAATAACATCTCTCGAGCTGGGACACAAAACATATGTCAAGAACAATGAATGAAGCAGATGACGGAGGTTCAGTTGGTAGGCAACAATTCCATGCTAAAACAGATGGTGAAAAGGTTTGAAAGTAGCGAGGAGTTAATTGCCATAATACCATTACGGGGCACCTTAGGGCAGGTGACTCATAGGATTATCCCGTAGGTGGAAAAAAGAATTACTTTTGATATGGAGATCATTGAACCTCTTCATACCAGCCTAAGGCAATTCACAACGATCATTTGAAGGGATTCGAAAGAATGGCATACGTAGATCAAAAAGGAAACTAGAGTTATATAGCAGCTCGATAAATGGAAGGCACATTCCAATTAATACCGAGGGTATAACCCATTCCAATTAATATCGAGGGTATAACCCATTGTCTGAGCGTGCTCTCAAGAACTTGAGCATCTCCATATTCATCAGAGTTTTTACCAACATCCGTGCCAAGGATTCCTCGCAACACCTCATACTACCATGATGAACGATGATGGAGGATGCAGATGCAAAGGAAGACAACACTTTCTAAAATTTCACCTTAGCTATGCCGAGGAAACGAAATATGGAGGATCGACCGAGAGACATTTAGCACTCCGCTTCTAATGTTCTCCTTGATATACTAGCATAACCCCAATTAAGGGTCAGGTGTTCTGACTAGAACATCAAGTAGAGGTCGGACTTCAGGATCTCAAAGGGTCCATAAGGAACAACTTCTAAAATAAGTCATACGGAGTCCTAATGGGGAAGGTGGCCAGGTTGCTGAAACAAGATATTATAATAGTGGGTCTTCCGGATAGGTATGTTGGCCACAACACCCCTTTGCCGGTTACACTGAGACCAATATTATAATTCTTGGGAAATGTTCCAACCATCTTATCTGCTTGAGATTCAGATATGGTTGGTGTCAAGATATTTTAGACTCAGCATGTCTGAAAGTGAAAGGTTGCAAAACAAATCGAAGAGATGACATTGCGAGATTCTCAGGAAATGAACTACGGAAGCCATTTCCAAAACATGAGCTGGATTGCAAGACACAAGTGAACACGACGTCCAAAACAAGCATGATCACATGGCCTTTCAATAGAACACTTCTGAGTTCGGGTTAGGAACCATCATTAGGGATTAGCAAAGCTCTTACATAAGTCCGGATTAGTTCTTAAGAAAGAACTTCTTTTCCTTGAACAACTCAATCAGTGGCTTAGGTGCTAGGAGATACATATGGAATGGAGGTTGCAAATCTACCAAACCATAGAATACTTCGCACATGCATGATTGATTTGAGATGATTCCGGAGGAAGCAAGATAACTTTTCCCCAGGTCACGATGGCAACTTGCACTAAATGCGCGTGAACCTGGAGTAGGTCACTTCTTACACCAAACATATACTTCATGTACGGATCACAAAGATATTGCCTACAAAAGTTTCCAACACTAGCTTCATGTTCATCATGAGTCGTGGAAGAGATGAAGATATTGTTGATGGGCTCAACAACAATTCATCAAGATACCCCTATAGATGGAATTCCACAACTTATGAGAACAAGGTGATAGCATTGGTCAGACCGAAAGATATAACAGTGTATGCTCGAGGATACATCCACGAGTAAAACAACATTAGAGCAATCTTTGGTTCTGATTTTGATTTGATGATAGCCCATACTCAAATCAATGGTTGTGCAAGACAATAGGTGCAACGATTGATCACGAGGATCGATCGATGAAGATATCATCTTTCTTCTACACACACAAGCACAAAGACACAAGATATCTCTTTAACATGAGCTAGGTTAGATCAAGCTTCTATCTTCCAACTCTCCAAGTTGTTGTTTAGTTTAACCAACTAGTCCAGGGTTATCCAAAAAAGAGTCTTGGAGAAGGAGTGATTTGTAGAAAACCATCTTGAACAAGAGCTCAACATAATGGTCAAGGAACATCTTGGTAATACTTCTGAGAAGATATTCCGAAAATCACGATCCACCGATATGTTATCAAGCTCGAGAGCCATCTTGCTTTTCAAAGCAAGACGATATGATCAACAGAGCAAAGGATTGACACAATCCTAACTCATTGACCAAAAAGTGCACCATGTAAAATGGACTAGGTAGCACGATCACTCCTATAGTGGTGATTCAATAACCAACACACCAAGAATGAAACTATTGTCCATTAACTATCAAACAACAAAGTTGCTAGGAGTATTGATTACACACATCACAATTCACTTGTCGGTATTCTAGTTTCAACAACACAGAGACCGGGGAATGAATGATGATGGCGAGAAGTATCACTACATCAAGATTTCATAAGAGGGAGTACAGTTGTCATGATAATCTTGACATGAAGAGGGTAATACCTCAAGGTAGAGCGGAGCAAAAGATGGATTGGCATTTTGATCTGCAGATTACAACTGCTTTGACCCAATCCAAGAAATGGATGAGGTATGAGAGTTTGCTTCTCCTAGCCACTGTGAAATAGAATGGCTTGATAGACCACAAGAATAGTCGACATCAATAACACAAGGCATGACATACTCTTGACTATCCATTGATAGATAAAGGGCAGAATACAATTGAAGGAGGGCAACTCAAGAGAACCTGATTTTTCTTGAGTTGTAGATGCATGGATTGAATATGTCAAACAGAGTTCAACATGTTTCTTCCCGATAATCCATGCAGAAATGGAAGAATTGGCAGACTCACAACTATGGAATGGAGAACTCATTAAGATCACTCATGTTGTGATTTTTCATTCTCAACGAACTTCTGCCATAACTGATCCTTGGTAGTGGAATAATGATATACCACAAACCTTGAGGACTATAACAAGGTTACTAAGTATCCTAAAGGAACAAGAAAAATACTATCAACACGAGGGAGCAGAATGATTATTGGGTTCAAGAACCCAGATATAGAATACCTATTGACTACATAGCATCAGAGAATGCCTTTGATAATGATGGCCAGAATTGTCACACTGGGAATAGAAGACACAACTAAACAGTTAGGTGGTTCACTGAAACAACATGGTTTCCTACACACCTTCATCAAACACGTAGAGGTAATAGAGTACCTCAACTCAAAATTGGTGTGCTTTGTCTGGCCTGGAAGACATTGAACTAAGATGGAAGAGTTTTGCAATTGCATTAGATAATTTAGAAACCTTGGATAACTCGGACAGCATAATGGCTGTACGGGCATGAAATATGAGGCAACCTGCACCAGCGACTGACAACATGACAATGAATTCTTAAGGAGACCTTGATCCAGGAAGACAACAACTTTCCTATAGGTCTCCAGCATAGTAATTCATCATCGTAATAGATAGATGAGAAGGCCTAGTTCTTAATACCCGTAGAATAAATAAGTAGGTGACTCAGAATTAGAATGACACAAGGAAAGGAGTAAAAAGATTCTTACATTCCCTTCCACAATCAATTCCCTTATATAACTAAAGCAGTTCTAGACTCAACATCGACCAGTTTGGGTTGGTAATCCTACAGGCAGTCAGGCTATGATACCAAAGCTGTCAGGTCCCCGATCCTAAGCCATAAGAATCCAGCCTATAACACATCACATCACCTTGCAGTCTCACGCACGGTTATCCCCACGACTGCTACCTTAACTGGGCCGGGACCGTTTGCGTCTTTTGACTCACATTAGTGAATGTGTCGCTAGCATTCAAATGAGAAAGAACCAGGGCTGACATGACTAGTCGTAGAACCCAAGTGGCACATCCGCACAGGGACAGGCATACGTAACCCACCAATGCAGGTGTCGATCTCTAGCGTGTGTAGACGAGTCATAGCAAGCTATAAGGACTCCATTACGCCATGGGACATAAATGTCATCACTGCACGTAGACGAGTCGTAGCACGGTATAGGGACTCCATTACACTATGAGACATTTCCCCGAAGGGACAGACACTGCAGCAAAGAATGATACATGCCGGTCAATCAATGTGTCCGGAGCAGTAGCAAGCTACCAAGCCTCGGTGGAAGCACAAAGAAGCAGTTCCTCATAAAGAGTACTACTAAAGGCACACAACTAGGTGTCGAATCCTATACATACCGTTGCGTGTCACATGTACGCACGACATGCCGGATATGCATAGATACAACTATGGCATCACAACATAACCATACAACATTACAACATTTATTTAGAATGCTCGGAAGAGCCAATACCATAAGATGTTACAAACAGGGGTCACAAGACCCAACATCCAGCGCATTCAAACAATCAAGCGGAAGGTATACATGTCTGGGTACAGACATCTACAAAAGTGGCTAGAGGAGCCTGAAAAGCTACAACGACCCTACCAAAGGAACCAGACCTCTGTGTGGGATTCCCAAGCTAATCCAGTCAACATCGAACTTCACGTCATAAATACCACTAATGATACTGACGTCTCCTCTGCAAAAACATAAATTAAGCAAACGTGAGTATAGGAGTACTCAGCAAGACTTATATAAGAACTAACTACATATGCATCAGTATCAATGAAGGGGATTGTGGAGTTTAATGCAGCAAGCCAGCTTTGACGCCTGGCTAACCTGTACTACGACTACAAGTGCTTTCTTTGAGGTGGGATAGCGCACACGAGTCCACATATTCACCAATCAATACACCACCATGGATCCACTTCCGTCTCCCTACGAGAAGGCCCTCCATAGCACTCACACTTATCTTGCGCATTTTAGAGTATTCACTTCAAGTTATCTATGAACCACCTAAGTTCTCCAAGTAGTCCATATCCGAGGACGCAGCTATTCGAACAGATTATTTCACCCTACAGGGGTATACTTCTTTGCACACGCTCACGCCACTTAGCACCATATGCACGTCATGCATCTCGGCAACCTTCAAGCGAAAGCACTAGCATGGGCGTCGGCCACGACCGTCAATCACACAAGACCCTAGTCCAGGTTTATCGCCTATTTGAGACTGAACCCGCATAGAAGTCCGGCCAAAGTTTTCGCTACGGCCTCAAACGATGTGCGTAGGGTTCCCAAGCCCACCGTTTGGGTGCCACTTGGTACACCTTGCCACTGTGCATCTACCGCATCACAGCCCACCCCGTCGGGCAGCGCTATGCACGGTCGCCAATACTTTCCCTATAAACACCAGAAACTAGTTGCATCTCCTGGACAGAGGACTAGACGATTAATAAGCCGAGAGGGGTCGAGTTACCGGAAGCCAATGTGTGGTAGTATCTTGTCTTGGATAACATACACAGAAATCAGTTCTTCAGGACGGTCCCAATGAGACAACCCGCCATGTACTCCTACATGACCTCTCATCGCTACCTTTACCAAATCTTGTTCACACACTTAGCTCTCACACCGTAGGAAATGAACAGTGCCATTCCGATTCATCACCCGGATGGATCAGACCTGACATGACACGACTCTAAGCATAGTAGGCATAGTAACTAAGTAAGCATGGATGAGTAAGCACAACAAGTCTCAAGGAGTTTCTACTCATGCTAAGTGGTTTCAACTATTTACTGTGGCAAAGGCAGGTCATGCAAAGGAATGGGTTCATCTTTTGAGAACATGTAATAGTTGAATTGTGATTGTCCTAATGCAATAAAAGAGAGCAGGAGCAAGAGAGTGGGATAATATTAGTATGCTCAAGGGGGTTTTGCTTGCCTAACATTCCTAAAGATATCACTTCTCTTCGTTAGTGTCAACGTTCACATCGTCAGAACCATCATCTACCGAGAGGGAACAAACACCGGCAAACAGGAAGAAGGAACACATTCAATGTGATGCAATAGACATGATGCATGAGATGGCATGTTAAGGTACTGAATTGACCTAGAGTGATAATTAGCCAAGTTAATTGAAGTGGAATTCAAAAATTCCTACTCCAAATGATATTTCATATATTGTCCTAATCATAAAATGTCCTATTTGGTGAGGTTAACTTGTTCAAACATGCATAATCATGGCATAAACAGGTTCACTAAATTTTTCTAATCATTTTTCATATATAAATTATTTTCATCTTTGTTATAGATTATTTTCTCTGATTTTTAGAAGTTTAAAGCATTTTCTGGAATTTATTTAAATCCTAAAATGTAATTATTGCACCAGCTAAACATCAGCATGACGTCATCCTGGTCAGCTGGCCGACTCAGGGCAAACTGACATGTGGGGCCCGCATGTCATTGACTCATTGCTGAAAACAGGGTTAAATTAGCTTACCTAATTAATTAAAAGTATAATTTAGCGGGTGGGTCCCAATGTTAGCGGGTCAGGGTTTCAATTAGGGCGTCATTAGCGACTAATGATGGTGCCATGTCCGCTTCATCGGAGGGAGGCCGCCGGCGACAAGACGAGACGACGGGGATCGTCGGAAACTCCTCCGATGACCATTTGGCCGGCGGAAGGCACGTATGGGCAGCTGGGGTTCGCGTGCATCCATCTAGGGCAACAGGAGGACGCGAGGACGCCAGAGTCGATAACAGCGGCGACTTTGGCGGTGGCCGGGGTTCGGGTCTGGCGGTTGCGCTAGCTGGAGGACGACCGTGATGAGGGAAACAAGGGGGAAAGAGTCAGCGGCTCACAGCGGATTCTAGGAGGTGGTCCATGAGCTCGGGGAGGTCCTGGCTACGGCGAATCGGGTGTTGTTGTCTAGCGACCGTGGATGAGGAACATGGTCGCGGCTTCGTCTTCTGGCCTCCATGGCTTGGGCATGTCAGGGACGGCTCAGGACGCATCCGACGGATGCCTCTTTTCATGGCAGCGAGGCACGCGAGCAGCGGTGGCTGCGGCAAACGGCGCCGGCGGCAGCGCTCGGGTGAGCTCGAGGGTGATCGCTGGAGAGAACGAGAGGGACCAGAGGGAGAGGGGAATGGAGCCAGGGGGTCTGGGCATCCTCGAGGCGACGCTAGAAAGCCTGCCCGTGCCACGGCGAAGCAAGAGGTGGAGGCCTCCCAGCTCAGCATGCTCTGCTTCGCCTGTGCCTACTGGCAGAGGTTGAAGGCGACCGCTCACCAGGGTGGGTTGGGCCTCCCACATGGGCCTGGCTAGGTAGGTCCTCTCCCCTCTGCTTTCCTTTTTATTTCTTGTTTTCTATTTTTCTGACATTTGTTTCATTTTTGTTTAGGTAAAATCCCTAGAGCTAGAAATTCTAAAATAATTTCTTGGGTTTATGAATATTATTTCCATGTCATACAATAATTATCAGAATTTTTGGAATAACCAAAATATTTATAATGCTTATTAATTGATTCTGTAGCATTTAAGGATTATTTTAGAATGCTATAGTGGTTATGAAAAATAGAATATCCCCTGATATGTTGTTGCCAACATTTATCCGCGAGGGGGAACATTTTTAAGAGCATTTTGAAAAACATTAAAAATTCAATTATTGTAGTTTTATTTATTTGATGAGGTTCTAGGGTTGGACATCCCCATTTCAAATTCAAATGAAATTAAACATGATGCCATGATGCACATGCCATGATAAGCAATGACTAATCTAGGGCTGTGACAATGGATCATGATGCACGTGCCCTTCTCATGGAGCTTTATGGTACCCGTGCATGTCTTTGGACAGCCCTGACATAGTTGGCACCTGTCGTGCACACAGGTTATGGAGATTTGGAGATGGTGAACCCATCTCGGACTCATCTGCCAGCACACGTAGACTGGCCTGATGTTAGAGGCATCGCCTCCCTTCGAGGACAGTTGTTGCCGCCAACAAGGGGACCAAGGCCACATCCGTGTCCTTACGGTTTCCAGGGATCACATGATAGAGTGTTTCCAGATCCTCAGGTTCAGCTCCCGAGTCACGGGGCTAACCTATATGTGGCATTCTAGGGCGATGTTTGAGTACGTGGATGTTAGTACTGGTATGGTAGTAGTGGTATTGCCACAGTCCCGCGTGTCTGTGGGATATGACTGACGTTGAGAGTTGAGTTCCATAGGTGTAGATAGATAATGTATAGGAATCTTGTAATTCCTCCGATGAATTGGGTCATCTCTCCGTAGTTTGTATTTCAGCTTGGGCTTGTACTGAACCTTGTCATGGTGTGTATGAATCATTGTGTTCATATGGCAGTTGTTATTACCATGTTGTTTGGGTGTTTACCCTGCATGCCATGTTGTCCAGTACATTCCTTATCTCTTGTCTTAGAGTTGTTGTCCTCTATGTCTAAGCTATGGTTTTTTCCCCAGGATGGTGGCAACTAGGAATAACCCTATGCCTGCCCCCAAGCAGGGCGACGGAAGCCAGCCAAGGTAAGAGAACCTACCACACGCGCCCTCTTTGGCAAAAGGGATGCTTGAAGCTGAACGGAACAAAAGGGAGACCAACAGGCAGTTGGAACGAATTGAGCAGAAAACAGTGCATGCTCCCCTCAATGATCATAATGATGGCATGTCTCTCGGTGATTTCGTCAAGCTGTGCCCACCTAAGTATCATCATTTGGGCGACCCACTCGACGCGGATGACTGGTTGACCAGCATGTCCCGCAAGACCCAGGTTGCCAATGTATCCGAGGCCAAAAAGGTGACCTTTGCTACTTACTTTCTGGAAGGACCCGCTAATCTGTGATGGGAAAATTATGAAGCCATGTGTCCCGCATGCCCCGCACCAACTTGGGCGGAATTCAACGTGGCCTTCCGTACCCATCACATCCCGGAAGGGCTGATGGATCGCAAGAGAGAGGAGTTTTGTTCTTTCACCCAGGGCAGACTGTTAGTGGATGCCTATAGCCGTGAGTTCGGCAATCTTGCTCGTTATGCTCCGGAGGAAGTTTCAACTGATGCGAAGAAACAGGCTAGGTTCCGCAAGCGGCTTAGTCCTGAGCACCGTCGAGATGTGCGCCTACATGAGTGCATAACCTTTCAGGCTCTCGTCAACAAGGCTATCAATGCAGAGACTGGACAGACTGACTATGAAGCCACTAGGAAGCACAACCGTGACTTCATCCCCGCATGTGGCTCGGGCTCCAATAAATGCCGGGTGTGGGTGCCCAACGTAGCTCTGTCGCCAAGGTACACTATGAGGCCATCCTTCCAGGCGCCTCGCCCAGCTCAGCCCAACCCTCTAGCAAGGCCATTTGGAGGTCCTCCTGCCAATGTTGCTCCCCATACCACCGTGGTCTGCTACAAATGTGGGGAACCAGGACACTACTCCCGTGAGTGTCCTCAGAACAATGCTAAGCCGGCTAGACGTGGGATGCCGGGAAAAGCCTTCTATGTGAAGCCAGCTCCTGCTCGTGGACGAGTGAACTATGTTTCTGCTGTGGAAGCCCTTAAGGATCGTGATGTTATCCTAGGTACGCTCCTTGTCAATAGCCATCCTGCATCTGTTCTATTTGATACAGGGGCATCTCATTCTTTCATCTCACAAAGTTATGCACAGTTGCATAACATGTCTTTTTATGATATGCCTACTCCTCTAAGAGTTCACACTCCTGGTTCAAAATGTCAAACTTCTAGGGTGAGCCATGACAATGAGATTCTTATAGATAGGCTAGTCTTCCTAGCATCCTTGATAGCCCTCAAGACTTCGGACATCAATATCATCTTAGGCATGGACTGGATGAAAGCCCACTATGCTTAGATCGATACTCATACTAGGAATGTTCAACTTACACATCCCTCGGGTGAGATAGTTAATGTCTCCACTCGAGCAGCCAAGCACCAACTCTATTCTCTCAATGCTAGCCCTCTTCCAGAATTAGAAGATATTCCAGTAGTCTGTGACTTTCCGGATGTCTTTCCAGAAGAACTGCCAGGAATTCCATCTGTCAGAGATGTTGAGTTTGTGATAGAGCTCATTCCAGGGACCGTCCCAATAGCCAGAAGACCCTATAAGATGGCACCCTTAGAACTAGCCGAACTTGAGATTCAACTCGATGAGGCTTTGAAGAAAGGTTTCATCCGTCCTAGTTCTTCTCCTTGGGCTTGCCCCATCCTCTTTGTCAAGAAGAAGGATGGATCAGATTGGATGGTTGTGGATTATCGGCGAGTGAATCTGGTTACCATAAAGAACAAGTATCCACTCCCGAGGATCGACGATTTGTATGATCAACTCGTTCGATCCTCTGTCTTTTACAAAATGGATTTGAGGTTGGGATACCATCAAATTAGAACTAGAAATGGGGACATTCCCAAAACAGCTTTTGTTATTCGTTATGGACAATCCGAGTACACCGTCATGTCCTTCAGTTTAACCAATGCCCCATCCACCTTCTCTTGCTTGATGAATTCGATTTTCATGGAGTATCTGGATAAATTCATTGTGGTTTACCTCGATGATATACTCATTTACTCGAAGAACGAACAGGAACATGCCAAGCATCTAAGGCTGGTATAGGTGAAACTTCGAGAGCATTGTCCATATGCCAAATTCTCCAAGTGTCAATTTTGTTTGCCAGAAGTGACCTATCTAGGCCACGTGATCTCTGGTAAAGGTATTGCTATCAATCCCGAGAGATTTCAGGCCGTCCTTGATTGGACTCAACCTGGATCGGTTAAGCAAGTTTGGAGTTTCCTTGGCTTAGCAAGCTATTGTTGCCGCTTTGTCGAGAATTTCTCCAAGGTTGTGAAACCTCTGACTGAACTCCTCAAGAAAGATAAAAAGTTCGAGTGGACACCACAATGTGAGTATAGTTTTTAGGAGTTGAAAAGACGCCTAACCTCTGCTCCCGTTCTGGTGCCACCAGACTTCTCAAAGGACTTTGTTATCTATTGCGACGCCTCGTGACAAGGATTAGGTTGCATTCTCATGCAAGATCATCATGTGATTGCATACGCATCTCGGCAGTTGCATCCACATGAGGATAATTATCCAACACATGATCTTGAGCTTGCAGCTGTGGTCCATGCACTGAAAACTTGGCAAAATTACCTTATGGGTAATCGTTGCAAAATTTACACTGATCACCAAAGTCTGAAATATATTTTCACCCAGCCGGATTTGAATCTCAGGCAAAGACGGTGGATTGAGTGGATTAAAGATTACAACTTAGGGATAACTTACACCCCAAGGAAAGCCAATGTCATGGTTGATGCACTAAGTCGTAAGTCTTATTGTAACAACCTGATGTTACAACAAGGTCAACCACTTCTCTATGAGGAATTTCGGAAGTTGAACCTCCACATTGTTCCTCAAGGATTCCTTTCCAACCTGGTGGCAAAACCTACTCTTAAGGATCAAATAGTAGCTGTTCGAAGGTATGATAAGGGTATATCTCGGATCAAGGAGAATATTGCTAGTGGAAACGCTAAATATTTCTCCAAGGACGATGAGGGTGTTGTGTTCTTCCAGAACCGGTTGGTGGTTCCTAAGAGCACACGCGGAAAACAGCCGATCCTTAAGGAGGCTCATGATTCTCCTGTCACAATTCATCCGGGTAGTACCAAGATGTATCAGGCTCTATGCCAGAGGTTCTGGTGGACTAGGATGAAGAGAGAAATTGCTCAGTTTCTTGCAAATTGCGACGTTTGTCGTCTCGTTAAGGCAGAACATCAAAGGCCTGCTGGCACCCTTCAACCTTTAGCTATTCCTGAATGGAAATGGGAGAAGGTTGGTACGGATTTCATTACTAGATTTCCTAGGACTAAGAGAGGGAATAATGCTATCTTTGTGGTCATCGACCGCCTTTCCAAAGTGGCTCATTTTCTTCATGTTCAGGAGAGTATAACTGCTAGCCAGCTAGTGGAGTTATATGTTTCTCGAATAGTTTCTCTTCATGGTGTTCCATTGGAGATAAACTCAGACTGTGGAAGTATCTTTACTTCCCGGTTTTGGGAAAGTTTCCAAACGGCTATGGGGACTCATCTATCCTTTAGCATTGCTTTCCACCCACAATCAAGTGGTGAAGTTTAGCGAGTCAATCAAATCCACGAAGACATGCTCCAAGCTTGTGTTATATCCTTCGGTATGAATTGGGAGAAATGTCTTCCATTTGCCGAATTTTCTTATAACATTAGTTATCAATCAAGCTTGGGAAAAGCCCCTTTTGAAGTTCTCTATGGACGAAGATGTCTGTCACGCCCAAGATGCGCGCCTATCCATTTTAAAACACGAGGGCCTTGCAAGGGATAGAGGCGCATCTTGCCGTTCGCAAGTATAGAATCATTGCATCATACATTACAAAAGGGATGAGTATACAAGTTGGCTTACACTCGCCACATGCTAAATTACAATTCCACACAAAGTTCAACTCATCAAGATGAAGATAGGGTCCAACTACGAACGAAATCAAATGATAAAAATAGATGCAGATGATACTATCTTGCCATCCCAAAGATCACGACCATGGTCCTCTACTCATCCGGGTAAGTCATGTACATCCTACCTCTTTCCTCGTCATATTCCCACTGGATCTGGGTAAGATCATCCTGCACGTACTCATTTGTACCTATACCTAGAGGGTTGTAGTAATCTGTGAGCCACAAGGACTCAACAATCAAGCGCCCGGGTACCGAGACTATTCAAGATTAAAGGTTGGGATGGGGGGGTGTTTAGTTTGCGGCAGCACTAAGCATTTACGGAGGCTAACTTACGCAACATGAAAATAAATATGAGTGGCGTACGATGAACGATCGAGTCTAGTATGATCTCTATGAGATCCTGACCACCTACTTACGTCAATCATGACCCCACCATGTTCTCTCTCGGCTCAGGTTCACGAGCAGAGACGATCACGGTTACTCACATAGTTGGTGTATTTGTAATTAGAGTTTACTTCAAGTTTACTATACCGGGTGTTAAACAAATATCCAAGTTACCACATAACCGCGGGCACGGCTTCTCGAAAAGATTTAACCCTACGGGGGTGCTCCAACTAGTCCATCACAAATAACCACACTCCGCGGGAATAGCCTCGACCACGGACCTCCTGGTCATCATAGGTAATTCCAAAGGAATTCCAACACCTCGACAAAACCCGAAGAAAGTCAGACTCCACACGCAAGACACTCGATAAAGGTAAAACAAATCCAACAAGACCGCCTCACGTTTCGACGAACCTGATAAGAGCCGCGTACCTCATTCTCAGGACACGACGGATAAGCTAGTGTACTGTGGCCTGATAGAAATCTCCAAAGTTGCCCTGGGTTGGCCCAGCACAGTGCTCTAGTTTGGACCTACACTCATGAGGAGCACTAGCGCGGGGGTTGATTAATTATCCACGGGTTTGCAAGGCCCTATGCAAGTTTTATTAAGTTGTTAAGCAAATGTAGTACCAATGTTGGGTCTTGCCAGACAAGTTTTAGTCTCAACTTAATAAACAAGGGGGTCCCCATAACAACCTCGAGCTTGTTAGGAGCGCAAAATATGGAAAACATAACACCGGTTACAAGAACTATGGCGGTAATAGCGGAACAAAACACCTAGCATAAGGCAAATCCTTCCACCAATACCAATATATATATGTGCATTAAATTAGATAAAAGATAATATTATGATATCCAAATCCATGTTGTCACATGGAACAACCTGCACCTGCAACTAAGAACGCTATAAGAGGGGCTGAGCAGCGGTAACTTAGCCAATCAAAGGTTTGCTAGGATGTGGAGGGTTAGAGGCTTTCATGGCATTCAGGAGGCTGATAGTCAAGTGGTAGGTAGTGCAATGGTAACGATAAGAGCGAGAAACTAGCAAGCGAAAATAGTATCAGGATCCGGTTATGATCATCTTGCCTGTTTGGTCTTCACTGGAACAAGTAGCAGGATCCTTGTAGTAGTACTCTCCTGGGTCCTCGTACTCAGTATCAACACTTGCGTCTACCCAAGAAACAACAAACATAAACATCCAACCAAGGTGCAATGCACAACCAAGATGATGCATGATTCATTTACAAAGAATTTAACATGGCAGTCAAAAACTAGTCATGTTCCACATGCAAAGTTTGTTTATTAATGAATCTGGATAGAACCTCATGTTAAGTTCTTTAAACATGCATGAACATGTCAAATATGGATGCATCATGCAAAATCTATATAAATTCATATAAAGAACGCAAGAAATGGAGTTACAGTTCTCACGATACGCTCATGACAAGGTACAAAGGCAAAACACAAGACAACCAATACCATGGGCTAATTCTTGGCATTCCAAGGTAGCCACTGGTTAGGCCATGAAAACCAACCACAATAGACTCAAATATCAATCAATTACATGGAGTATAGCTCCCACAAGTCATAAAACAATAAAACAAATATTCTGCCACAAAACAGCAACATGGCAACTTACACAGCCCATAACATGAGCTATAGGAACCCTACAGCCACAAACAAGATATTGACAAAAACTATATAACAAATTCAACAACTTATCCAACTACACCATCTGCATAGTAGGCCCACATAAATAATCATGAAGCTCTCAAGTTGAAAAGATGAAATAGTTTTCTGGGACTTAGTGAAAATAACAGTTTTCTGGAATCTGAGTTAATAAAGTAGCAAGTTGACAGCAGTAGTTAAATATGTTAGGGAGCACCTCTTGGCATGAAAATTAACTGGACGGTAGTAGACAACATCTACTCCAAAACACTAGCACTGAGCATGCGCAAATTCACAACACATCACAAGATACCATCCACTCTACATGGCATAAAAATAACAGCAGATTCTCAGACTTGGTAGTTTTTAGCATGCTGAAACAGAAACATCAAGTTAGCTACTTAGCAGCATGGTTCCCACTTATATGGGTGATTCTCATGTTAAACAAAAATACCATGACATAATAGATATAAAAAACTAGCACTTCCATGTTGGCACATGCCCCAAAGCAAGCAAGGATTAAATCATGCAAAAATGACAAAGTAGCATCTCAGCTAAAAATGACAGTTTTATAAACTTGCTCAACAGTGAAATCTGTAGGCACCAATGGATTATTTGGCTCTTTCTACTCCCAAAATATGTGGCATACTCATATGTTCATGTGAAACAACAAGGCACAAACAAGATAGAAAAACTACCACCTATTCTCAGAAGTGAATCATAACTCTAATTTGAACATGAGCATAAATGATCATAACCAGATTTGTAACTTAGCTAGAGATGGAAATGAGCTAAAAAACTACAAGGATGAATATATATACAACAAAGGGGTTCATCAAGTGGGGAAACCCAGTAGTCCCCCACACACACAACAAGCAAGCACTCACACGTGCTCTATATATGCCCAAGGCATCTGAGCACCAACACTCATGAGCATACCACCCAAGAAGGGGGTGTTCACCCACACACACACTCACATGCCCATATATGCATAATGCACATAGGCATACACACACTCACTCTCACAAGTGCACTAGGCACATACAATCTCACACACAAGCTCATGTGTGTGAGTGGTCATCCACACACATATGCATACATATATGCACAATGCATATATGCATTTGCATATGTAGAAGGCAACACACACACACACTCTCACACAAGATCACATGCATATAAACTCACACAACACAAGGTCATGCATATATACACACTCAAATGCACATACACATACACACACATGCATATACACCTATGTGCATACACATATGCACATGCACACACTCACAAACACACTTACACACATGCATATGAATGCATCACACTATGTGACACATACACATACAAGCACATCCATACATGTGAAAAGCACACACACACCTCGATTATAGGAAAAGAAAACCAACAAATGCTGGTTGCATCTACACACACACATATATATGCAAAGGAAGAAAAACAAAAGAAAACAAAAAAAGGAAAAACAGAATAAAAATGTGGAGGGGTTCGGATTCAAACCCGCAACCTCCTAGTTGCCTCTGACGCACCACACCATTAGGCTACGAGCGCAACTAGTAACAAAGGAGGGGCACCTGCCCTCCTATACACACACGCCACAAATGCCTGACGAAACTGAACCCGAACGGCTTGCGGCGATAGAGCAACGACGGCGAGCGGCTCCGGCGAACTATGGAACTAGCAGCGAGAGGGAGCTACCGCTTGGACCACGGACACAACAAGGAACCCACCCTCTGCTCATCTTGCGACGAGGGGGGCGGAAGCGAGCTCAAGCACGAGCTTTTCGGACCGACAGCGACACGAGCACGACCGCAACACGAGCACGACGGCGACGACTCTAGCTACAAGGGGAGGAGGCTGCGCGTCGATTGCTCACCTAGGGGAGGACAACGGCGACCCTATCACGCGGAGAGGAAGTAGAGGCTAAGACGCGGCGGCGACGAAGAGGAAGAAGACCCGACGTCGACCCGGCGGCGAGGAGGAAGAAGACGACCTCCTGGAGCCTCCTAGCACCGGGAATGGATCGAGGGCGATGGCGTCTTGCTCCACGCCATCTCCGCCGATGACCAGGCCTGCCGGAGGCGCGAAGACGACAGTGACCTCTCGCTCTCTGAAATCCCCTGCTCTATGAAACCTTACCGGAAGGGGGAAGAAGAGCGGAGGAGGAGGGAGAAGAAGGAGGGGAGAAGGGGAGCAGTCGCGGCGAGGAGGAAGAACAACCCTAGGGCTACGCGCTCTTATAAAGGGGGGCCAGCCTCGACGTGCGTGAGCCCCTAACGGCGACGGTGTCGGCTCCCTACGCCCTCACTCTCTCTGAACCTGCTAACGGAGGAGGACGAGGCAGGTAGCCATCAGCTACCTGCTGGGCCGCGTGGGCCGGGAGGGCACAACCCACACGCACACACTCTCTAATCCAACAAAACAAAAAGCCTTTTTCTTTTTAAAACATCACAGCAAAAGGGAAAACCCAGAGATAAAATAAAGGAGTTTTTGGGCAAACAAAAATACCTTTGTAAAGACAATAATATGCCCCATTTCAATAAAAAATTAAGTTGAATTTTTCGACAAGTAATTTTAGTTATTTTTAAAATAACAGCTCCTGTTATTTAAATGCCACAAATGCATAAAGCTCAAAACAATAAAAGACCAACACACTCACTCTTAAAACATATTAGACTAGCACTTGAACATTTTTAAATAATTTAAATAGTAACTTAATTCTGATTATTATTAACATGGGGATCAAGGCATTATGATGGGGTTTTTGTTGAAAAGAAAAGACAGGGGAAGAAGGAGGAGATGCACACAAGAACTCCACCCACACTCAAACCAAATCATAACACTCACATACATGGTCACTGCACAACACGGCATAACATTATGGATGCATGATGCATGATTCATGAATGCAAGAACAAGACATGGATGACAAGTTGCAAAACATCATAAATCTCATTGCACAAGGTTAATACAATAGGTTACATGACAAATAGGTAGGCACAACACTTGGGCTGTCACAACTCTCCCACACTACAAGAGGATCTCGGCCCGACATCTAGGAATGAAAGAAGTCTAGAAATTCGGAACAGAGAAGGTCCTCGCGTTCCCAAGTAGTTTCTTTGTCGGAATGATGAGACCACTTCACCTTGAGGATCTTGATAGAATTGTTGCGAGTCTTATGCTCAGTTTCTTCAAGAATTTTCGGAGCTGAGAAACATGGAAGACATCATGCACGTTTGCGAAATTTGGAGGAAGCTCTAGTTGATATGCAAGACCACCTCTCTTGCCAACAACTTTGAAAGGACCAACAAAACGAGGAGCTAGCTTCCCTTTAATTCAAACCGCGACGTGCCCTTCATGGGAGAGACTCTGAGATAGACTAGATCATCCACTTGAAAGGAAACATACCGATGTTTGTTATCATAATAACTCTTCTGTCGAGACTGAGCTGCTTTGAGGTTCTCGCGAATGACATGGCACATCTCTTCTTCTTCCGTGATCATGTCATTGCCCAATATCTGACGCTCACCTGTTTCAGACCAGTTAAGCGGGGTATGATGCTTTTTGCCATAGAGAATCTCGGAGGGGGCCTTGCCTGAGCTAGCTTGAAAGCTATTGTTGTATGAGAATTTAGCATATGGAAGGCAGTTTTACCACTTCATGTCGAACGAAATCACACAGGCTCTGAGCATATCTTCAAGGATCTGATTGACTCTCTAAACTTGACCACTTGTCTGCGGATGGAACGCAGTGCTGAAACGGATCTTGGTACCCATAGCAGTCTGGAAGGACTCCCAAAACTTAGAAGTAAAGAGGCTTCCACGGTCAGAAGAGATGAGCTGAGGAATACCATGCAAAGATACTATCCTTGACGTATACAACTCTGCAAGCTGAGCTGCTGAGATAGATTCTTTGACTGGTAGGAAATGAGAAATTTTTGACAGCTTGTCGATAACCACAAAGATGGCGTCGTTGCCTCTCTTGGACTTGGGAAACCAAGTGATGAAATCCATCTCCACATGATCGAATTTCTACTCTGGGATAGGCAAAGGCTGAAGAAGACCTGTTGGACGCTGAAGCTCCACCTTCACTCTGCGACAAACATCACACTCGTTCATGAACTGAGCAATCTCACGTTTCATGCGAGTCCACCAGAAGGTTTGCTTGAGATCATGATACATGTTTGAGATGCCTAGATGAATGGATAGAAGAGAATTATGTGTTTTATCCATGATAACCTTTCTGAGATCACCATTTGGAACCATAAGACGGTCCTCAAAGAACAAGGTATCTTTCTCATCAACGCGAAAGCACTTATACTCTGGAATGCTCTTGGCCACACCGTTCTTCACTTTATTCACCATAGCGTCAAGAAGTTGCGCTTGGCGAACCTGATCTTCTAGAGTCGGAGAGACTTGAAGATTTGCAAAAATCCTTGCGGTATCATCCGAAGGTTGAGCTTACGAAAGGCTTCACAAAGCTCGGGCTGAAGAGGCTTCAAGATGAGACTATTGCAGTACGCCTTACGGATGAGCGCATCTCCAATGGCATTTGCTTTCCCCGGAGTATACTCACTGCTTGGATTGAAGTCCTCAAGCATTTCCACCCAACGAGACTTCCGAAGATTGATATTGGGTTGAGTGAAAATGTACTTCAAGCTCTTGTGATCGGTGTACACCTCAACTGGTCTACCCAACAACAAATGTCTCCAAGTCATTAGAGCATGCACAACTGCCGCCAACTCAAGATCATGAGTGGGGTAGTTCTTCTCGGCAGGCTTCAACTGACGCGAGGTATAAGCAACAATCTTCTTATCTTGCATGAGAACACCACCAAGACCTTGGAGAGAAGCATCACAGAATACTTGGAAAGGCTTGGACTGCTCAAGAGGAACAAGAACTGGAGCTGAAGTTAGTCTCTGCTTGAGCGTATTGAAAGCCACATCACACTCAGGAGACCAAACATACTTGACACTCTTCTGGAGGAGATTGGACAGAGGCTTAGAAATTTGAGAGAAGTTCTTCACGAATCTTCTGCAATAGCTAGCAAGCCCGAGGAAACTCCGAAGCTGCTTCACATTTTGAGGAGGTTCCCACTTCAATATTGCCTCAACTTTCTTAGGGTGCACTTTAATTCCCTCGGCAGAGATCACATGCCCAAGGTAAACCTCTTCATTGAGCCAAAACTCACACTTAGAAAACTTGGCATAGAATCGATGCCCTCTTAACTTGTCAAGCACAAGGCGGAGATGCTCTGCATGCTCTTCTCCTGTCTCCGAGAACACAAGGATATCATCCAGATAGACCAAGGCGAATTCATTCTTGAAAGGAGAGAAAATGAAATTCATCATTCTTGAGAAGGTTGGAGGAGCATTAGCAAGACCAAACGACATGACGGTGTACTCATAAGAGCCAAAACTTGTCCTGAAAGCGGTCTTAGGAATGTCTTCTTTGCAAATGCAAATCTGATGATAACCCATGCAAAGACCAAGCTTCAAGAAAACCTTGGTACCTTTCAGTTGTTCAAAGAGCTCATTGATGTTGTGAAGTGGGTACTTGTTTCTAATTGTCTTCTTGTTCAATGGATAGTAGTCGACACAAAGACGATCCGTGCCATCTTTCTTATTGACAAACAAAACACCACAACCCCATGCAGAAGAACTTGGTCTGATCAGACCCACACATTCTTGCTCATCTAGCTGCTTCTTCAACTCTTTCAGCTCTTCGGGGCCAAGTTTATACGGGAGCTTGCAGACTGGTTCAGTTCCGGGCTCGAGATCAATCACGAACTCAACTGGCCGGTGCGGAGGCATTCCTGGCAATTCTTCTGGAAAGACATCTTCATACTCACAAGCCACCGAAATTTGAGAAACCGTCGAGATTTCACCCTTCTCATTAAGAGCAAAGAGACGGATTGTGTCATCACGAACCGTGAAAATAATCACGTCTTCTGAAGGATGAGTCAGCTTGACTTCTTTTGCTTTGCAATTAATATGAGCTTTGTTCATAGCCAGGAAGTCCATGCCCAAAATGAGATCAATGTCGGAATTACCGAGAACATAAGGAGAAGCCAAGAAAGAATAATTGCCCATCTTGATAGAAACATCCGGAACAATGGAGGTGGTTTTCATGGCCACACCCGGAGAAACAACACCTAAAGGTCTACCCAACATCTCGGAATAGAAATCATTCTTCATAGCAAAAGGTCTAGACATGAATGAATGCGATGCCCCAAAATCAAATAACACTTTTGCAGGAATAGAATTAACTGAGAGATTACCCATGATCACTTGAGAAAAATCCTTTGCCTCTGTTGCATTCACCATATTCACTCATGCAGTCTTGGCGTTATGCTTCACCAAAGCATTGCCTCGAGGCTTGACAGGAGGAGGAGGCGGAAGATGCTGCTGATTGCACTTGGTTGCATAGTGGCTCTTCTGACCACACTTGTGACAAATAACATCAGAAAGCGGACGGACATTGCCTGGAGGAGGAACAAGAACTCCCTTGGACATCTGGGGTCTCTGCTGGAATCCTGGGTTGGGTGGGTGGGAAGAGCCACAACCACTAAACTGCTTCTGCTGCTGAGGAGGACAAAAAGGAGGAGGGTTTGGCACCCAATACTTCTACTTCTTGGGAACCATTTGAGAGCTAGAAGAAGAAGAATATGAATCCCTTGAACGCTTCTTTGAGTTCTCCAACTTGAGCTGAGTTGCCTCGACCTTCAAAGCCATGTTATAGAACTGATCAAACTCACGAGGCTCTTGAAGAACTAGGCCTGGCAGAAGCTCATCCTTGAGCCCACCTCTAAACTGATAGATCATAGCCTTGTCATCTAGAACATCTTGCTTAGCATAACGGGCTAGATTTTGGAACTCGATGTTGTACTGATAGACAGACTTGGTTCCCTGCTTCAGGTGCCTGAACTTCTCACGCATCTCCTTGACAAAGCTTTTCGGAATGTAATGAGACCTAAAGTCACGACGGAAATCATCCCAAGTAACAACACTATCGCCCCTGGAATCCTTGTACTGCTGCCACCAATCAGCTGCTTGACCCTTGAGATGGAAAGATGCAAATCTGACAAAGTCCTCTGGCTTGACATTTCTGCACACAAAATGCTTACTCATATCATGAAGCCAATCATCAGCATCAATAGGCTTCTCACAACAGGTGAAAGACTTGGGCTGGTTGGCAAGGAACTTATTGAGTGTTGCAAACTGAAGCTGATTCTGAAAATTCCCTTGGAAACCTTGCTAACCCTACTCCCTTTCTTGCAACAACCTCAGCAACATCGAGTGTTTGCATTGTTTGCGGGCATCACAGCTTGCCAAGCTTCTGGAGGAGGAGGCGGAGGTGGTGGTGGTGGTGGAACATCAGTGTGCTCCTCACCATGACCCGGATTGTTGCGAGTTGGTGGAGCCATCCTGAAGATGGACAAAACGCATCAGCACCTCATTGAAAGAATGAATCCAATGTTGAATTAAATGCTTGAAAGAAATTGAACAAATAACAACACAGCCTTCCTACTGAAAAATTAGTAAGAATGCTTCTTCGGTTATGATAATCAAAAAATAGAAGCCACTTGCAATAACACAAAAGTATTGAGCTAAGCGCTCGGAACAAATGTATATGCCCACATACATCTGAAGAAGATGATAACTACAAGATTTCCCAGCTAAGAACTTCCGAAAACTTTCTTGTTATGCAATCCGGTGTGGGGGATACAAGGAGGAAATATCTCACACAACTAGCAATCCTACACCCCAACTGTATCCATCCTTCAACACATAACCAGAGGCTTTCACAACTTCATCTAACTCGAATCCTCGAACTCACAACGATACTAAACCATGGTGGTACCCCGAACGCCTCCCCAGTACTGGGTGACTCTGACCTTATCTCACCACGATAAGTATTGAAGTAATTCCGAACACTCTCCGTCCTGAGATATCAAGGAATCTGGATGATAACGATGTGCGAACAATCCCTGGAGCTCGACTCTCTGTCAGATAGGAGGCACCAAGATAGAACCCTGTCACATCGGTATCATATAGACTCCAAAATACCCGTGTGATCCTTAAATTTTTTTGAGCGAGAAGAGGAGTAAAATCAAAATTCCTAAGTCGAATACCTCACCAGAGCATAGAAGAGGAGTAAAAAGAATCCTACTCTTCGATAGAACTAGACTGAAAATAGTTTTACTAGACTCGACTTGGGCAAGTTCGATCAAGCAAAGGCTCCTATGGTCGTATGGATCTAAATACCAACTTGTCATGCCCAAGATGCGCGCCTATCCATTTTAAGACACGAGGGCCTCGCAAGGGATAGAGGCGCATCTTGCCGTTAGCAACTATAGAATCATTGCATCATACATTACAAAAGGGATGAGTATACAAGTTGGCTTACACTCGCGATATGCTAAATTACAATTCCACACAGAGTTCAAATCATAAGGATGAAGATAGGGTCCGACTACGGACGAAATCAAACGATAAAAACAGATGCAAATGATACTATCTCGCTATCTCAAAGATCACGACCATGGTCCTCTACTCATCCGGGTAAGTCACGTACATCCTGCCTCTGTCCTCGTCATATTCCCATTGGAGCTGGGTAAGATCACCCTGCACGTACTCATTTGTACCTGTACCTGGAGGGTTGTAGTAATCTGTGAGCCACAACGACTCAGCAAATCAAGCGCCCGGGTATCGAGACTATTCAAGCTTAAAGGTTGGGATGGGGTGTGTGTTTAGTTTGCAGCAGCCCTAAGCATTTATGGTGACTAACTTACGCAATATGAAAATAAATATGAGTGGCGTACGATGAATGATCGAGTCTAGTATGTTCTCTATGAGACTCTGAACACCTACTTACGTCAATCATAACCCCACCGTGTTCTTTCTCGGATCATGTTCACGAGCAGAGACGATCACGGTTACTCACACAATTGGTGTATTTTTAATTAGAGTTTCCTTCAATTTTACTATAACTGCGTGTTAAACAAATATCCAAGTTGCCACATAACCGCGGGCATGGCTTCTCGAAAAGATTTAACCCTCCAGGGGTGCTCCAACTAGTCCATCACAAATAACCCCACTCCGCGGAAATAGCCTCGACCACGGACCTCGTGGTCACCATAGGTAATTCCAAAGGAATTCCAACACCTCGAGAAAACCCGAAGAAAGTCAAACTCCAAACGCAAGACACTCAATAAAGGTAAAACAAATCCAGCAAGACCGTCCGACGTGTCGACGAACCCGATAAGAATCGCGTATCTCGTTCTCAGGACACGACGAATAAGCTAGTGTACGGTGGCTTGATAGAAATCTCCCAGGTTGCCCTGGGTTGGCCCCCCCACAGTGCTCTAGTTTGGACCAACACTCATGAGGAGCACTGGCCCGGCGGTTGATTAATTATCCACGGGTTTGCAAGGCCCTATGCAAGTTTTATTAAGTTATTAAGTAAATGTAGTACCAATGTTGGGTCTTGCCAGACAAGTTTTAATCTCAACCGAATAAACAAGGGGGTCCCCATAACAACCCCGAGCATGTTAGGAGCGCAAAATATGGAAAACATAACACCGGTAACAAGAACTATGGCGGTAATAGTGGCACAAAACACCTAGCATAAGGCCAAGCCTTCCATCAATACCAAGATATATATGTGCACTAAATTAGATAACAGATAATATTATGATATCCAAATCCATGTTGTCACATGGAACAACCTGCACCTCCAACTAAGAACGCTATGAGAGGGGCTGAGCAGCGATAACTTAGCCAATCAAAGGTTTGCTAGGATGTGGAGGGTTAGAGGCTTTCATGGCATTTAGGAGGCTGATACTCAAGTGGTAGGTAGCGCAATGGTAACCATAAGAGCGAGAAACTAGCAAGCGAAAATAGTATCGGGATCCGAGTACGATCGTCTTGCCTATTGGTTCCTCAGTGGAACAAGTAGCGGGATCCTCGTAGTAGTACTCTCCTGGGTCCTCGTACTCGGTATCAACACTTGCGTCTACCCAAGAGAAATAGCAACCATAAACATCCAACCAAGGTGCAATGCACAACGAAGATGATGCATGATTCATTTACGAAGAATTTAACATGGCAGTCCAAAATTAGTCATGTTCCACATGCAAAGTTTATTTATTAATGAATCTGGAAAGAACCTCATGTTAAGCTATTTAAACATGCATGAACATGGAAAATATGTATGCAGCATGCAAAATCGATAGAAATTCATATAAAGAACACAAGAAACGGAGTTACAGTTCTCACGATACGCTCACAACAAGGTACGAAGGCAAAACACAAGACAACCAATACCATGGGCTAGTTCTTGGCATTCCAAGGTTGCCACTGGTTAGGCCATGAAACCACAACCACAATAGACTCAAAGATTAATCAATTCCATGGATCATAGCTCCCACAAGTCACAAAACAATAAAACAAACAATCTGTCACAAAACAGCAACATGGCAACTTACACAGCCCACAACATGAGCTATAGAAACCCTACGGCCACAAACAAGATATTTACAGAAACTACATAACAAATCCAACAACTTATCCAACTACACCATCAGCATAGGAGGCCCACATCAATAAGCATGAACCTATCAAGTTGACAAGATGAAACAGTTTTCTGGGACTTAGTGAAAATAACAGTTTTCTAGAATCTGAGTTAATAAAGTAGCAAGTTGACAGCAGTAGTTAAATATGTTAGAGAGCACCTCTTGGCATGAAAATTAACAGGATGGTAGTATACAACATCTACTCCAAAACAGTAGCACTGATCATGCTCACATTCACAACACATCACAAGATACGACCCACTATACATGGCATAAAAATAACAGCAGATTCTCTGACTTGGTAGTTTTTAGCATGCTGAAACATCAAGTTGGCTACTTAGCAGCATGGATCCCACTTATATGGGTGATCCTCATGTTAAACAAAAATACCATGGCATAATAGATATAAAACACTAGCACTTCCATGTTGGCACATGCCCCAAAGCAAGCAAGGATTAAATCATGCAAAAATGACAAAGTAGCATCTCAGCTGAAAATGACAGTTTTATAAACTTTCTCAAAGGTTAAATCTGAAGGCACCAATGGATTCATTGGCTCTTTCTACCCCAAAAACATATGTCATACACATATGTTCATGTGAAACAACAAGGCACAAACAAGATAGCAAAACTACCACCTATTGTCATAAGTGAATCATAACTCTAATTTGAACATGAGCATAAATGATCATAACCAGATTTGTAACTTAGCAAGAGATGGAAATGATCTAACAAACTACAAGCATGAATATATATACAACAAAGGGTTTATCAAGTGGGGAAACCCATTAGTCTCCACAGACACGTACACCCTACACACACAGCAAGCAAGCACTCACACATGCTCTATATATGCCCAAGGCATATGAGCACCAACACTCATGAGCATACCACCCAAGAAGGGGGTGTTCACCCCCCCCCCCCGCACACACACATATGCTCGTATATGCATAATGCACATAGGCATACACACACTCACTCTCACAAGTGCACTAGGCACATACACTCTCACACACAAGCTCATGTCTGTGGGTGGTCATACACACACATAAGCATACATATATGCACAATGCATATATGCACTTGCATATGTATATGGCAACACAAACACACACACTCTCACACAAGATCACATGCATATAAACTCACACAACACAAGGTCATGCATCTATGCACACTCACATGCACATACACACACATACACATGCATATACACCTATGTACATACATATATGCACATGCACACACTCACAAACACACTTACACACATGCATATGAATGCATCACACTATGTGACACATACACACATAAGCACAGCAATACATGTGCAAAGCACACACACACACCTCAATTATAACAGAAAAGAAAACCAACAAATGCTGGTTGCATCTACACACACACATATATATGCAAATGAAGAAAAACAAAAGAAATCAAAAAAAGGAAAAACAGAACAAAAATGGGGAGGGGTTCAGATTCGAACCCACAACCTCCTGGTTGCCTCCCACGCACCACACCACTGGGCTACGAGCCCGACTAGTAACAAAGGAGGGGCACCTGCTCTCTTATACACACACGGCACAAATGACTGACGAAACTGAACCCGAACGGCTTTCGGCGATAGAGCAACGGCGGTGAGCGGATCTGGCGGACTACGGCACTAGCGGCAAGAGGGAGATACCGCGGGGACTACGGACACAACAGGGAACCCATCCCTCTTCTCATCTTGCAACGAGGGGGACAGAAGCAAGCTCAAGCACGAGCTTTTCGGACCGGCGGCGACACGAGCACGACGGCAACACGAGAACGACGATGACGGCTCTAGCTACAAGGGGAGGAGGCTGCGCGTTGACTTCTCACCTAGGGGAGGAAGACGGCGACCGTGACGCGCGGAGAGGAAGGAGAGGCAAAGATGCGGCAGCGACGAAGAGGAAGAAGACCCAACGTCGACCCGGTGGCAAGGAGGAAGAAGACGACCTCCTGGAGCCTCCTAGCACCAGGAATGGATAGAGGGTGATGGCGTCTTGCTCCACGCCATCTCCACTGATGACGTGGCCTGCCGGAGGCGCGAAGACGACGGCGACCTCTCGCTCTATGAAATCCCTTGCTCTCCGAAACCTTACCTGAAGGGGGAAGAAGAGCGGAGGAGGAAGGAGAAGAAGGAGAGTAGAAGTGGAGCTGTGGTGGGGAGGAGGAAGAAGAACCCTAGGGCTACGCGCTCTTATAAAGGGGGGCCGGTCTTGACGTGCGTGAGCCCCTGACGGCGACAGCGTCGGCTCCCTGCGCTCTCACTCTCTCTGAACCTGCTAACGGAGGACGACGAGGCAGGTAGCCGCCAGCTACCTACTGGGCCGCGTGGGCCAGGAGGGCACAGCCCACACGCAACACTCTCTCTAATCCAACAAAACAGAAAGCCTTTTCTATTTAAAACATCACAGCAAAAGGGAAAACCCCAGAGATAAAATAAAGGAGTTTTTGGGCAAACAAAAATACCTTTGTAAAGAAAATAATATGCCCCATTTTAATAAAAATATTAAGTTGAATTTTTGGACAAGTAATTTTAATTATTTTTAAAATAATGGCTCCTGTTATTTAAATGTCACAAATGCATAAAGCTCAAAACATAAAAGATCAAAAGACTCATTCTTAAAACATATTAGGCTAGCACTTGAACATTTTTAAATAATTTAAATAATAACTTAATTCTGATTATTAATTAACATGGGGTTAAGGCATTATGATAGGGTTTTTGTTGAAAAGAAAAGAGAGGGGAAGGAGGAGGAGATGCACACAAGAACTCCACCCACACTCAAACCAAATCATAACACTCCATGTTCACTTCACAACAAGGCATAACATGATGGATTCATTATGCATGATGCATGAATGGAAGAACAAGACATGGATGACAAGTTGCAAAACAACATAAATCTCATGGCACAAGGTTCATACAATAGGTTACATGACAAATAAGGTAGGGACAACACTTGGGCTGTCACAGTGTCGAACACCTCTTAACATGTCAGAAACTGGAGAGAGGCAACTATTTGGCCCGGATATGATCCAGGATGCAGAGGAGCAAGTTCGCATTATTCGTGAAAAGTTGAAAACAACCCAATCTCGTCAAAAGAACCAATATGATCGTCATCATAAGGTTGTGACCTATGAAGTTGACGGGAAGGCTTATCTTCGGGTTACACTTCTGAAGGGTACCCATCGATTCGGTATAAACACTTGCGTCTACCCAAGAGAAATAGCAACCATAAACATCCAACCAAGGTGCAATGCACAACCAAGATGATGCATGATTCATTTACGAAGAATTTAACATGGCAGTCCAAAATTAGTCATGTTCCACATGCAAAGTTTATTTATTAATGAATCTGGAAAGAACCTCATGTTAAGCTATTTAAACATGCATGAACATGGAAAATATGTATGCAGCATGCAAAATCGATAGAAATTCATATAAAGAACACAAGAAACGGAGTTACAGTTCTCACGATACGCTCACAACAAGGTACGAAGGCAAAACACAAGACAACCAATACCATGGGCTAGTTCTTGGCATTCCAAGGTTGCCACTGGTTAGGCCATGAAACCACAACCACAATAGACTCAAAGATTAATCAATTCCATGGATCATAGCTCCCACAAGTCACAAAACAATAAAACAAACAATCTGCCACAAAACAGCAACATGGCAACTTACACAGCCCACAACATGAGCTACAGAAACCCTACGGCCACAAACAAGATATTTACAGAAACTACATAACAAATCCAACAACTTATCCAACTACACCATCAGCATAGGAGGCCCACATCAATAAGCATGAACCTATCAAGTTGACAAGATGAAACAGTTTTCTGGGACTTAGTGAAAATAACAGTTTTCTAGAATCTGAGTTAATAAAGTAGCAAGTTGACAGCAGTAGTTAAATATGTTAGAGAGCACCTCTTGGCATGAAAATTAACAGGATGGTAGTATACAACATCTAATCCAAAACAGTAGCACTGATCATGCTCACATTCACAACACATCACAAGATACGACCCACTATACATGGCATAAAAATAACAGCAGATTCTCTGACTTGGTAGTTTTTAGCATGCCGAAACATCAAGTTGGCTACTTAGCAGCATGGATCCCACTTATATGGGTGATCCTCATGTTAAACAAAAATACCATGGCATAATAGATATAAAACACTAGCACTTCCATGTTGGCACATGCCCCAAAGCAAGCAAGGATTAAATCATGCAAAAATGACAAAGTAGCATCTCAGCTGAAAATGACAGTTTTATAAACTTTCTCAAAGGTTAAATCTGAAGGCACCAATGGATTCATTGGCTCTTTCTACCCCAAAAACATATGTCATACACATATGTTCATGTGAAACAACAAGGCACAAACAAGATAGCAAAACTACCACCTATTGTCATAAGTGAATCATAACTCTAATTTGAACATGAGCATAAATGATCATAACCAGATTTGTAACTTAGCAAGAGATGGAAATGATCTAACAAACTACAAGCATGAATATATATACAACAAAGGGTTTATCAAGTGGGGAAACCCATTAGTCTCCACAGACACGTACACCCTACACACACAGCAAGCAAGCACACACACATGCTCTATATATGCCCAAGGCATATGAGCACCAACACTCATGAGCATACCACCCAAGAAGGGGGTGTTCACCCCCCCCCCCCCGCACACACACATATGCTCGTATATGCATAATGCACATAGGCATACACACACTCACTCTCACAAGTGCACTAGGCACATACACTCTCACACACAAGCTCATGTCTGTGGGTGGTCATACACACACATAAGCATACATATATGCACAATGCATATATGCACTTGCATATGTATATGGCAACACAAACACACACACTCTCACACAAGATCACATGCATATAAACTCACACAACACAAGGTCATGCATCTATGCACACTCACATGCACATACACACACATACACATGCATATACACCTATGTACATACACATATGCACATGCACACACTCACAAACACACTTACACACATGCATATGAATGCATCACACTATGTGACACATACACACATAAGCACAGCAATACATGTGCAAAGCACACACACACACCTCAATTATAACAGAAAAGAAAACCAACAAATGCTGGTTGCATCTACACACACACATATATATGCAAATGAAGAAAAACAAAAGAAATCAAAAAAAGGAAAAACAGAACAAAAATGGGGAGGGGTTCAGATTCGAACCCACAACCTCCTGGTTGCCTCCCACGCACCACACCACTGGGCTACGAGCCCGACTAGTAACAAAGGAGGGGCACCTGCTCTCTTATACACACACGGCACAAATGACTGACGAAACTGAACCCGAACGGCTTTCAGCGATAGAGCAACGGCGGCGAGCGGATCTGGCGGACTACGGCACTAGCGGCAAGAGGGAGATACCGCGGGGACTACGGACACAACAGGGAACCCATCCCTCTTCTCATCTTGCAACGAGGGGGACAGAAGCAAGCTCAAGCACGAGCTTTTCGGACCGGCGGCGACACGAGCACGACGGCAACACGAGAACGACAATGACGGCTCGAGCTACAAGGGGAGGAGGCTGCGCGTTGACTTCTCACCTAGGGGAGGAAGACGGCGACCGTGACGCGCGGAGAGGAAGGAGAGGCAAAGATGCGGCAGCGACGAAGAGGAAGAAGACCCAACGTCGACCCGGTGGCAAGGAGGAAGAAGACGACCTCCTGGAGCCTCCTAGCACCAGGAATGGATAGAGGGTGATGGCGTCTTGCTCCACGCCATCTCCACTGCTGACGTGGCCTGCCGGAGGCGCGAAGACGACGGCGACCTCTCGCTCTATGAAATCCCCTGCTCTCCGAAACCTTACCTGAAGGGGGAAGAAGAGCGGAGGAGGAGGGAGAAGAAGGAGAGTAGAAGTGGAGCTGTGGTGGGGAGGAGGAAGAAGAACCCTAGGGCTACGCGCTCTTATAAAGGGGGGCCCGGTCTTGACGTGCGTGAGCCCCTGACGGCGACAGCGTCGGCTCCCTGCGCTCTCACTCTCTCTGAACCTGCTAACGGAGGACGACGAGGCAGGTAGCCGCCAGCTACCTACTGGGCCGCGTGGGCCGGGAGGGCACAGCCCACACGCAACACTCTCTCTAATCCAACAAAACAGAAAGCCTTTTTCTATTTAAAACATCACAGCAAAAGGGAAAACCCCAGAGATAAAATAAAGGAGTTTTTGGGCAAACAAAAATACCTTTGTAAAGAAAATAATATGCCCCATTTTAATAAAAATATTAAGTTGAATTTTAGGACAAGTAATTTTAATTATTTTTAAAATAATGGCTCCTATTATTTAAATGTCACAAATGCATAAAGCTCAAAACATAAAAGATCAAAAGACTCATTCTTAAAACATATTAGGCTAGCACTTGAACATTTTTAAATAATTTAAACAATAACTTAATTCTGATTATTAATTAACATGGGGTTAAGGCATTATGATAGGGTTTTTGTTGAAAAGAAAAGAGAGGGGAAGGAGGAGGAGATGCACACAAGAACTCCACCCACACTCAAACCAAATCATAACACTCCATGTTCACTTCACAACAAGGCATAACATGATGGATTCATTATGCATGATGCATGAATGGAAGAACAAGACATGGATGACAAGTTGCAAAACAACATAAATCTCATGGCACAAGGTTCATACAATAGGTTACATGACAAATAAGGTAGGGACAACACTTGGGCTGTCACAGTGTCGAACACCTCTTAACATGTCAGAAACTGGAGAGAGGCAACTATTTGGCCCGGATATGATCCAGGATGCAGAGGAGCAAGTTCGCATTATTCGTGAAAAGTTGAAAACAACCCAATCTCGTCAAAAGAACCAATATGATCGTCATCATAAGGTTGTGACCTATGAAGTTGACGGGAAGGCTTATCTTCGGGTTACACCTTTGAAGGGTACCCATCGATTCGGTATCAAGGGCAAGCTGGCTCCAAGGTTCATGATGTCTTCCACCTCTTCTAACTCAGGCGTTGCTTCTCGGACCCTATCCGTGAAGTAGACCATGAAGCACTTGATCTCCAAGATAACCTTACACATTGACAATACCCTGTTCGTATTCTTGATCAAGCTGAGCGTACCACTCTGCATCCGAACATCAAGTCTCTCAAGGTTCAGTGATCACACCATTCTGAAAAGGAGGCCACATGGGAAAGAGAAGATCGTCTTCGACTAGAGTACCCCGCGCTCTTCCCAACGACTTCAAAATCTCGGGACGAGATTCTTTTGAGTGGGGGTGAGTTGTCACATCCCTAGATAGTTGTCTTAGGACAGCATGTGTGTGCATCATATTTCATTTTTTCATCAACTTGAAATGGGGATTAAAAGAAACCCAAACTCTCTTTTGAATCAAACTAATTCAAAGTTTGTGAAAAAACAACAAATTCAAAATGCCCATCTAAAATGTCCCATATGTGTGATAATTATCGACATGAATATATCAGGGGCCATCTAAAATATTTGAACATTTATAGAATTTTCAAAATAAATAATAAATCTTCTAAAAATGCCCAATAAAGCATTATCATTATTTTAGATTTCAAAATATCCTGAAACTTTTTACAAAAGTTTGAAATATTCAAACTTAATGCTATAAAATATTTGGGATATTATTACGCAGAAATTGTGCCTGAAAATAAAATAAAACTAATGTCAAAAATTAGAAAAGAAAGCAAATAAAGAAAAAGGGGGAGAAAACCCACCTGGGCCTTACCTGCGAAGAAGAGGCCCAACCCATGGGGGGCAGCAGCGTCTTCTTCCTCCTGCCAGGACGAGAAGCAGCTGCGTGCCTCCATCGCAGCCGGCCGTGGCCATGTGCCCGGCCACCTCTTGCCTGCCTGTCCTCCTCCTCGTCATGCTGGCGAGGGGCTAGACTCCCACCGCCGCGTGGACCCTCTCCTTCCCCTCCATTCTTCTCTCTCTCCCCCTCTACTCGCCATGGCCGAAGCCATCGTCGTCGTAGCACCGTCGCTCCAGCTGCTCCCCCACCTAGCAGAGTAGCCTACGAGCTCTGCCACGACCCCCTTGTCCTCCCCGTGAAGCTAGAAGACGTCAGAAGCCACTATATGCCGAGTCATCATCGTTCTTCCCCGCCTCCGGCCGCCTCTCCCCGTCGTCGATTCGCCAGCCACCGGTCGTCCCCGAGCTCGCTGAGCCTCCCCTGTAGCCCCCTGTGAGCTTGGTGTCTCTCCCCCATTCCCTATTGTTCTTCCCGCTCTCTAGTGGCCCGTCCCATCGTGGCCGAATGGGTGCTGCCGCGGAATAGCTCGCCGGTGAGCCATCCGTCGATGTCGAGCCCCTGACCATCCCCACTCGACACGGTCGAGCACGGGCTCCCTCCCAGCGCCTTCCAACCAACTCCAGCGGACCTCCGCCACGGGTTTGGTTGCCGCCGGACCTTCTTCGGTGGGTGCTGACGTGTCCAGCTGATTAGTGCTAATCAGCTCGGTTGATTAAGCCGTTAACCACTGACCAGTGGGCCCTAAAGTGGGTCAAACCCCTGGTCAGCGCGGGGAATTAGCCCCTGATGCTGACATGAGGGCCCCACCCTGTCAGGTTTGACCTGGCCAGGTCTGTTGACCTGCTGACGTCATAGTGACGTCAGGCTGACGCATTAACTAGACTGTTAGTATTAAAAAATCAGGAAATTCCACAAAATGTTTAAAACTTCTAAAATTCATATAAATTAATCTGTAAGTCAGATGAAAATATTTTATATATGAAAATTTATCAAAAAAATCCAATGAATCCAATGGTGCTGTTATCATGCATGTTAGAGCAACCTATGTATATGAACATTGACATTTACTAATAGGTTAATTTATGAAATATGAAATGGAGAATGACTTTGAACCTATATTCAAACTCACTTCATTTAACTTGGACTATAGTTGCATTAGCTCATCCATACATGCTGCCATGTCATGATCATGCATCATATTGTCGCACTTGCGTGTATTGATTATTATTTATCTACATTGTAGTAGGCCCTACTTCTGAGGATACCTCCGAGTATTCCAACAAAGGAGAAAACCTTTCCGCCACCCAGCAAGGCAAGCAACCCCTTTGATCATTCCGATAACATCCCATTCTCTTGCTCCTGCTCTTGTTTATTGCATTTGGACAAACGTTCACTTGTCTTTCATACACGGTAGATGAACCTATTCTTTTGCATGACCTATCATTGTCACAGTAAATAGCTAAACCTTGCAACATAGCATACCTAGTAGATGCTTGTTCCATGATGTGCGTGTTTACTTTGCCTGCTATTCTTGCTATGCTTAGAGTTGTGTCGGGTCTGATTCGTCTGGGTGATGAACTGGAGTGAAACAATGTTGTTCTGATGTGATATGCTTATGATGTACCTGATTTGGTAAAGGTAGCGATGAGAGTCTATGTAGGAGTACATAGCAGGTTGTCTCATTGGTACCGTTCTTAGGAACTGAGTTCTGTGTTTGTGATCCAAGACTAGTTACTACCACACATTGGGATACTTAATTGACCCTCTCGACTTAGTCCTTGGTCCAGGAGTTGCAAGTAGTTTCTGGTGTTTATAGCATGCTGGAGGCCGTGCATAGCGCTGACCCTAGGGGTTGGTTACGACGCGGTAGCCAGTGGCACGGTGTACCAAGGGTCACTCGAATGGTGGGCTTGGGAACCCTGCGCACATCGTTTGGGGCCGTAGCGGAAACTTCGGCCAGACTTCCGTGCGGTTTCAGTCTCAAATAGGCTATAGCCTGGACTAGAGGTCTTATGGGATTGACGGTCATGGCCGACTCCCTCGTTGGGCTTCCGCTTGAAGGTTGCCGAGGTGCATGGTTTATGAGTACAGAGCGATCAGTGGCGAGAGTGTTTGTGAAGAAGTACACCCCTACAGGGTATGAAACTATTCGAATAGCCATGTCCTCGGATATGGACTACTTGGAAAGTTTATCATGTTCATAGATAATCAAATGGATACTCATAAAAATTTCAAGACAAGTGTGAGTACCATGGATGGCACTTTCGTAGAGGACAGAGGTGAATCCATGGTGGTGTATTGTTGTGGAGTTAGTGGACTCGTGTGCGATTTCTAAAATTCTTAACAAAGAGTTAAAATTGTGTAGTATAGGTTAGCCATGAGTCAAAGTTGGCATTGTTGCATAAACTCCACCACTCCCCTTGTTGATACTTGAGCATGAATAGACTAGGTTTGTCTTAAAGACTTGGTGAGTACGTTTGTACTCATGTTTGCTTAATAAATGTTGCATATGAGACTCAGGACCCATCTGGTGGGTTCTATCTAGATGTCGACGATGCCGAATAGCTGGTGTCCCAGCTACGACCTTATGCCCTGTGGCGAGCTGTAGATATTCAAGCCATGTGCCTTTTTACCCTTTCATCTGTCTATACTCAAACAACTTTATGCTTCCGCTTGGTTTGTATGAACTTGCTTGTATGAGTTGAGTGTCGGGTCATGTGACCCCTACCTGTAAGAACATATTATGCAAGGCTCTTCTAAGCCTCTTAAATAAAAGTTGTGTTGATGTATGGTTCTGTTGTGATGCCATAGTTGTATCTATGCATATCGGGCATGTCGTGCGTACGTGTGACGTGCAACGGTATGTTTGGGATCCGACACCTAGTCATGTGCTTTTAGTAGTACTCTTTATGGGAAACTGCCTCTTTGTGCTTCCACCGAGCCCTGGTAGCTTGCTACTACTCCGGACACATTGATTGAGCGGCATGTATCCTTCTTTGCTGTTATGTCTGTCCCTTTGGGGAAATGTCTCGCAATGTATTGGAGTCCCTGTAGCCTGTTATGACTCGTCTATGTGCACTGATGGCATTTATGTCCCACGACGTAATGGAGTCCTTGTAGCTCGCTATGACTCGTCTACACACGCTTGAGGACGACAGCTGCATTGGTGGGTTATGTACGCCTGTTTCCATACAGATGTGCCACTTGGGTTCTGTGACTAGTCATGTCGGCCCGGGTTCTCTATCGTTTGATTGCCAGCGACATGTTCACATACGTGAGCCAAAAGACGCAAATGGTCCCGACTAAGGTAAGGCTGTAGCCGTGGAGCTTACCATGTGTGAGGGGGCAAAGTGATGTGATATGTTACAGTTTGGATTCATATGACCTAGGATCGGGGTCCCGACAGTACCATCCATGAGGGGACCAACGGTGTGCCCAGTGCTGGTAAAGACAGTGCATGATCGTCCATTCGGGTATGACCCCGTATCGAGAGTGACCACGCCACTCCCGCAACTAGTAATGCAGGCTCCTTGCAAGTAACCACCAAATTAATCAAAAGAGCCCCGTCCCATAAGGGGTATCATAGTTGCGCATGTAAGGTTGGGACAGTTAGGAGACCTTAAATCTAATCCGTTTTGGAAAACACATACTCACTTGCTCCGGTACACCACTTCTTTCTCAAGTGGTTCCCCAACTCATCATCATCTCCCTTGGGCATTAGTGGCACCCGACGCGGTTTTCAAAAAGCCTTTGAAATCATTTGTGTTCCCATCACCAAGCATAATCCCGATCCCACTGGCGTAGCATCTACTAACATCCTATCTACACCCACCCACATAACCCTCATAAGGTGGTAGGACCAGGCACGATGCAAGTGTCAAGGGTAAGAGTGTCACAAGAAGCCCACCGAAGTGGTCACTCCTCCACATGATCAAGTATAACGAAAGTAAGGTGCTATATGACATGCAATGAAAATGATTTCTTAGCATGGTTAAAGGGTTCCTTGCATAGCTTAGCAATGTCTTCGAGGTCTTCACCTGCTTCTCGTCCACTCCTAGCACTCCGTTTATCTCATCAACTACCTCCTGAAACAACCACAATAAGAAACACAACAAGTAGAAAATAAAGTGCTCTATAAATAGGAGTTTTATTTTTCTAGGACTCCTCTGGTCATGAGAAAAATAACCAAGGAGGTTTTGGTGGATGTGGGTCAAGGGGGAGTTTTGAATGGTGGGAATGATGGAAATGATGACCCTTCAAGATGTCAAAAGAAAATATTTTCGTAAAAAATGAGTGGAGGCACTCATAAAATAGGGCATGATTTTAGAAACATGTGGGAAGTGGTTTCACTGTATTTGAAGTTGGTAAGAAGTTCCTATGATTTTCCAAAGATGGAATAACTGGAAACTTGGTTATTTATTAGATCCAATAGAATAGGGGCATCAGAAAAATCTTAAACATGCCTAGATAAATAGGTAATGACATTATAGCCATCTAGGAACTTGGATCACCCAATTTGCAGTTAAATTGAACTCTCTAGGGATTTTGCAAGAGGGGCTTGAATAATTCAAATTTGAATTTGAATATGAATAGGGCAGAGACTTGTGGTGGAAAATTATGGGAGCATTACTATTAGATAGGTGGAATTTCTAGGAGTATTTAGAAATTTGAAACATCCAAATTGGAGGTCATATGAATTTATTATGAATTTTACAAGTTTCGGGAAAAAAGAAACAAAAAGAGCTAACCAGGAGGCCACACTGCACACGGCGTGCAAGATAGCAAATGGGCCGGCCCATTTTCTTGGCCTGGCGGCTAGGGCGACGCGGAAGGCGTACTCTGTGGAGTACATCTTCTCCGCAAGGTAGCCTTGACCTGCGGGCCTTGCTAGCAGGTCCTCCCTTCACCTCCTGCCAGAGCCGGGGACAGGTAGAGGAGATCGACCGGGCACGACCCGACGTCCGCCCGGGTGGCTCCGGCCACCTACGGTAGTGCTCGAGCCACCGGTGGCTCGAGGCGTCCCGCCACACCTGCCTGGGCGGTCCCTGTGCCGCAGGAAGGCTGGGCTTGAGCGCAGCCTCGCTCCGGGCGGAGGAGGCAGATAGCGGTAGGGGCGCGACACTACAGCCGTGAGGATGGGGAAGGGGGTTGCGGGAAGGAGCACGGAGGCACAGAGGACACTCCGGTGAAGCCTGCAGGGGAAAGGAGAGGTCACCGCGGCTGATTTTTGAGAAGAGCTGCCGGCAAGATTCGGCATGGAAGCCAATGGATGGCAAGGGAGGTGGAGAGGCTGGTCTGGGAGGTCAAAGGGGGCGTGGGAGAGCGAAGAGGGATGAGAGGGAGGCTCAGGAACAAGCTTTAAGGCGGGGACGACCAGGGGGAGCTCGGGTGGCCTCGGACGTGCCTAGGGCGCGGTGAGCACGCGTGCCAGCGGTGCCTTGGAGGTTTATGAGCATCAGGAGGGGCGTGGGAGGTAGAGGGGAGTTTAGTGGTGCGCTGGGATGCTCTATTGAGGACGGGCGCGAGCTACAGGACAACGACAAGCGGCAGAGCATCGTTTCTACAAGTTGGCTGCATGGTCACCACACCAACCCTTGTCCAGGGCATCTCTTTGGTCGGCCAAAGCTGTCTGGGTTGTGAGGCATGCATGCAGGGGAGCGCTGGTGAAGTGGCAAGGTAAATGGAGTTATAATAGGATGGTTTTTAGTGTGGGTAAGGTTTCAACAACAAACTTGGGGCTCACCCAAAGTGTTGTACTGTTGTACACTTGTGGTAAAACCTTTTCTAGTGTACCTAGCCATGGAAGGACTATACACCCACCAATTTTCAGATCATGGGGATGAGAGGGAAAGGTTGTAGTACAAAACTACATTTACTGCCATAATGTAGCTTTAGATGGACTGGCCACATTTTCCATGTGAGCATGCCATCTTTGGGCTTGGATAGATGCAAATGATGCTTTGGAAAGGTTTGGGGGCATTTTTAGGAATAGAATAATGGGAGAGGGGAAAGAAGAGGTCTTGCCATGGTAAAAGAGAGGGAGAATGAAGGAGTTACCCCCCAAATAATTGACCAGAGGCCTTGTCAAAGTTACTGGAGGTAGAAGAGGGTTATAATATGTTGTGGTAAAAAGTTGTGGGCAAGGGGAATCTTTTTGGGCCCACTTTGCTTGTCCACAAGTTTATGGATGAAGATGTTTGTGCTATGATTGGGATAGGCAGGGGGATCCTATGACCTTGAGATTTACCAGGGGTAAATGGTAAGTCCATTTGGTCTTGATCACAAGTTTTCAGCTCAAATGAAGCAAGTTGATAATGCAAACTTTGTAATCCGTAGAAGTCAACATAATTAGGTTTCTGTAGATCTACGTCTGCAAATCTATTCTCCTTGATGCACCACTTGGTGTAGCATTATCATTTATGTAATAGAGCATGCCCACAAAGTTTGGAATCAATAGGAGATACTTCACAATATAAAGTTGATCAAATTTGGCTTTGGACAGGAATGGTTTTAGGTTATTTTGGTGAACCAAAACAATTGGGATTGAGATGAAACTTGGCAAGATGACCACATATATCATATGTTACATGCTAGAAATTTCATAGATTTATTTGAGAATATTTCATATAGAAATACTTCAAATGCTTAGAATAGGCAGAAATGGTTTTGAAGGGTTTTGTCCAATACTTTGAACAATACCATGCCTTGAAACTCTTATATATGGACAATATATATCCAGTGAGCTTTCCTAAATTTTCCCAAATACTTTTAAATAATTTAATAATTTTTCCCTATAAAATACCATTTCTCGCCTTAAGAAAAAGCCTTTAAATAAAATATGAAAATAATCTTTTAAAATAATTTTTTGTGGTTTTCGGAAGTTATATATATAGTAGGTTCCAAATAAAGCATTTGGGGAAAAAGGATCCACCCAATTTGTGGACTTGCCGTGCAAATCTCAAATCAGGGGGTTTTGCAAACCTAATTTGAATAAAACCTTTTTGGCCAAAATAATATTTTGTAAAAATATAATTAAGTCCTATTCACATGTCAAGATCATTGGACAAGAGTGGGGATCAATGAAGAGAGTTTTGAGAGTAGGAGGGATTTTATGAATATATAGCACTAGCAAGCAATGAGACAATCAACAATCAAGTCAAGCATAACAAGCACACAAAAGTTTTAATTGGCCCTGATTTTTGAGTCATGATAACTTAGTTATGAGGCAAATCAAAGCGTGTGACATTATGCTATTGAACACACCTATGATCTTGAGCATGCATATTATTTTTGAGTAGTTACCTTTGTTCTTGAGGTCACAGGAGAGGTCATGTTGCAAGTAATCATGTGAATTTGATATGTGTTCTATATTTGGATGATATATATGTTATGATTCCCTTGGTGGTGTCATGCGAACGTCGACTACATGACAGTTCACAACCCTTGGGCCTAAGGGAATGCATTGTGGAGTAGTAATTATATGATGGTTTGCTAGAATGAATGAACCTTTAGGTCTAGTTTATGTGCTACATCCTAAGGGCTGATTTGGGTCCACATGTTTACTGCAATGGTTATACTTTGTCTTAATACTTTTGTCGTACCTATGGATGCTTGCGAGGGGGTTAATCATAAGTAGGTAAGTAGGTTGTTAGTTCAAATAAGGAAAATACCTTAGCACCGGTCCAACCACATAACAAATTATCAAAGTAGCGAATACGAATCAAACCAACATGATGAAAGTGACTAGATGAAATTCCCTTGTACCCTCAAGAACACATTGATAATCATAAGAGATTATTTTGGCTTGTCCTTTGCATCAGAAGGATTTGGCTACCTTGCTACACCTTACCTATTGTTCCCGTTACTTGCTCGTTACAAATTACCTTGCTGTCAAACTACTTGCTACTTACAATTTTAGTGCCTCCAGAAATAATCTTGTTGAAAACCGCTTATCATTTCCTTCTACTCCTTGTTGGGTTCGACACTCTTACTTATTGAAAGGAATGCGATTGATACCGTATACTTATGGGTAATCAAGCACTTCTCGAGCCTGCTCACCTCCTCCAGGTACGTGGCCATGTGCTTGTCCTTGGGTTTGTAACTCTTGTTGGAGAAGTTGACAAGGAATTGCGGGTCTCCCTTGATGTGGATGCGCTTGATGCCCAGATCATGGGCGTCCTTGAAGCCGGCGATGAGGCCCTAGTACTCAGCAATGTTATTGGAGACCTTATTGTCCTGCTCGAAGTAGAGTTGTACGGCGTAGTAGAGGTTGTCTCTTGTCGGTGAGGTGAGCATGATGCCAACCCCCGCGACCTGCAGGGAGAACGCGTCGTCAAAGTGCATTGTCCAGCCACACGGGAGGTGTGCTTGCCGGGAAGGAGTGATTCATCCTCGCGAGGGTCCTCAAGGTGCGGGTCCGTCCACTCTATCGTGTAGTCCTCCAGCGCCACGCCCTTGATCGTCCTTGTGATGAGAAACTCCATCTCGAAGGGTTGCAGTTCGAATGTTCCACTGGACAACTCGGCCAGTGGCATTAGGGTTGAGCAGGACTTGATCCAAGGGGTAAGATGTGATCACGTTGATGGGATAGCCCTAGAAGTAGTTGTGCAGCTTCCCGGAGGAGATGAGGAGCGAGAGGAGAAGGTTCTGCTGCATGAGATACTGCTTGCACGCATCTCATAGCACTGGGCCGACAAAGTAGACAGGGTGCTCGATGAGGGGCATTGTTTAAGGAGCAGCGGATTGCTTTGAAGGAGGCTTGTTAGGTGGCTTGCCAGAGGCGTCCTAAGGCAGGATGTCGGCAGGCACCGACATAGCTTTGTCCGGCTCAGATGTAGCCTTGCCAGGCCTAAATGTGGCCTCAGCAGGTGATAGCACGGTGAGCTGCGTCTTGGCGAGGACTTGCTCCTCCCTTTCCACCACAAGGGTTGCGCTTGGTGTCTGGGGTGGATGCCAAGTACAAGAGAAAGGGCTCACGAGGACACGGGGGGCACCATCACGGGCAGGCTCGTTAAATACCTATTGAGGTCCCAGAAGGCCACATCAGCTTTAGGAGTCGACTTGAAGGGCCCGATCTCTTAATTTTGCTTGAAGAGGGGCAGGTCTTTGATCGTCCATTTTGCATCATGAATTCCTATTAATATTTATGTTATTGTCGGTCATTATCCACTTTAATTTACAATTCTTATGCCTTTTCTCTCTGAATTTACAAGGTACATCGCAAATAGGGGAATTGCCGGAAACTGGAATTCTGTACCTGAAAACCAAGAAAAATATTGAAAATTCATTGGACTCCAAATGACCTGAAACTTCGTGGGGACTTTGTGTGTAATATATGTGCATATCTAGAGCAAAAAATATACCAGAGGGGCACCTATTAGTGCCAAGTCAACATGGCATGCCCACCCCCCTGGGCGCGCCCTAATTGCTTGGGACCACCTCCCAGGTGCTTTGGACTCCCTCTTATTATATAAGGTGGTGTTTGACCTATAAAAAATTAAGAAGATACTTTTGGGATGAAGTGTCGCTGTCTCGAGGCGGATACCTAGGCAGTGGCCCTTTTGCTCTCCGGTAGAGAGATTTTGCTGAGGAAACCTCCCTTTGGGAGGGGGAATCGAATTCATCATCATCACCAATGCTTCCTCCTTCATGGGAGGACCAATATTCATCATCATCTTCACCAGCACCATCTCATATCAAACCCTAGTTCATCTTTCTTATTCAATCTTTGTCTCAAAACCTCAGATTGGCACGTGTGGTTTACTAGTAGTGTTGATTTCATCTTGTAATTGATGCTAGTGGGTTTATTTTGTGGAAGATACTATGTTTAGATCCTTAATCAGAATTATTATACCTCTGGTGTTGAAGGTGGGGATGATTTGTGAGTAGTTCCTTTTGTTCCCAAGGACATGGGAGAAGTCTTGTTATAAGTAATCCTACGAAGTTGGTATTCATTCGATATTTTGATGATATGTATGTTGTTGCCTCTCTTAGTGGTGTCATGTGAACATCGACTACATGAAATTTCACCATATTATGGGCATAAGGGAACGCTTTGTGGAGTAATAAGTAGATGATGGGTTTCTAGAGTGATAGAAGCTTGAACCCTAGTTTATGTGTTATTTAAAGGGGCTGATTTGGATCCACGCGTTTCATGCTATGGGTAGATTTATCTTAAATCTTCTTATGGACTTGCGGATGCTTGCAAGAGGAGGTAATCATAAATGGGATTCTTGTTCAAGTAAGAACATCACCTTAGCATCGGTCCACCCACATATCAAATTATCAAAGTAACAAACGCGAATCAACTCAACATGATGAAGATGACTAGACAGAAATTTCCATGTGTCCTTGAGAGTGCTTTTATTTATATAAGAGCATTGATAGGCCTATCCTTTGCTATAAAAATGATTGTTATATCTTGATGCATACTTTCTACTATTGTGACTTCTCACTTGTTATGACTTATCTTGCTACAAAACTATCTATCACTGTTACTCACAACACTTGCAGAGAAAACTTTGCTAAATACTACTTATCATTTCATTCTTCTCCTCGTTGGGTTCGACACTCTTATTTATCTAAAGGACTACCACTGATCTCCTATACTTGTGGGTCATTAGTCTCTCTCACCAAGCTTGGAGTTGAAGCGTCCGAGCGCAGCCATGTATCCCGAGAGGCACTGCATTTCTGGGAGGTTGCATCTTCTCGAGGGCCTGGATCTTCTTGAGGTTGGCCTCGATGCAGTGGTGGGAGACTAGGAAGCCGAGGGACTCTGAAGATACACTTGCCAGGGTTGAGCTTGAGGTTTATCTTGCACAGGTTGATGAAAGTTTCCTCGAGGTCCCTGATGAGGGAGCTTGATTCTTTGGTCTTGACGTCGAAGTCATCAATGTAGACCTCTTCTTTTCTTCCCATATGGGACCCTAGGACGATATGCATCAGCCTCTTGAAGGTGGCTTCTCCACTCTTTAGTCCGAAGGGCAGGAAGATGTAGCAGTACACTACATAGGGGGTCATGAAGGTCGTCTTCTCTTCATCTTGTTTTGCCATCTTGATCTAGTGGTAGTCTGAGAATGTGTCCAAAAAGCACAAAAGATCACACCCAACGGTGGAGTCTACGATCTGGTTGATCCGCGATAGCGGAAAAGGATCCTTGGGGTAGGCTTTGTGAGGTCGGTGAACTCAACACACATCCGCCCTTCTCCGCTGTGCTTTTGTTTCTCTCGCACCTCGCGTCATGACTTTTCCTTCATGGGCCATGTGTTGGGGCATAGGGCTAAGTGGTGCTTGATAACCTACCTCAGGACACCGGGCATGTTTGATGCTGTCTAGACGAACATATTAGTATTTTCCCTGAGCGCGACGATGAGCTCGCCTTCCTATTCGGGAGAGAGGTCGTTGCCAATGATGATGGTGGGCCCGAAGCCACTGCCGTCTAGCGACACTCTTTTCATCTCGGCAGGTGCATGAAGAACATTTTCTTCTTCTTCGCGGGTGTGGTCTTTATAGGCTAGACATCATCCTCGTCGGCTGGGTGGGCGGTAGTAGCAACCTTGTAAGCATGCTCGAGGTTGCACACTACATGCTTCTCCTCGTAGTAGATGGTGATGGTGTCCCCGTAGACCGGAAGTTTGACGGTTTGGTGGCTTACCGCCATGAACTTGGCAAGCAAGGGGCCACCCAAGATGGTGTTGTAGAGTTGGCCGATGTGCGACGCGTCGAAGTCGGTGAGCTCTGTGCAGTAGTACTTGCAGCTGCCAAAGGTGACAGGAAAACGCACTTGCCCTAGCAGCCTAGTGGAGCAATCGATCACGCCTCAGAAGGGCCTTGTTGGCATTAGGTGCTCATGCAGAGAGCATGTTGAGGCCCACACCACTTTTATGAGCATCTTGGTGATAGAGACATTGTTGAGGGTGGGCATGCACAATAAAGGAATGGTACCCATAACCCTTGTGGACTTGGGGTGGTTGCTAGAGTCAAAGGAGATCTTGTACTATGACCACTTGAAGGGCCTAGAGGCCTCAGCTCTAGGGAGGGCCACGTTCTATGAGAGTGTCTGGGCCATGAAGAGGATGCATGCCACCTCCGAGGATCCTGATAGCCCCCAGCCTCTTCGTCGGGGAGGTTGGCGTTGTTACAGGCCAGAGCGTGTCAGGGTGACATTGGCCCGTGGGTTGGCCTGCTAAGGCAGACTCTTCCATCCCTGGTGGTTGTTGTTGTTGTTGCGGTCGCCCTGGTGATTGGCTCTATGGCCTAAGCCGCGCTCATTGCGGTCACTACACCTGACCTGGCAGTCCTCGCGAAGCAGCTTATGCTCGTGGCAGTCCTTGGTGCGATGGGAGTGCATGTTATGGTAGGCATAGATGGAGCGACTATCCTTCTTGGTCTCATTGCGATCGCGACCGTGCTTCTGCTTAGTCTCCACAACAAGCACAACAGGACCCTTGCATTTGGCATCCTAGCCTTTGGACTTAGTGGCATCAGACGCCGCGTCAGGCTCGTTGTGGCCGAATAGGCGGCTCTATTCAACCATGGCACACTTGTCGGCGAGGCCAAACAACACAACCACAACGTCAAGCTTGTCATTGACGGAGAGCTTATCGAGTATCCTGATGTTCATAACACTAGAGAATAATGATGTGATGATTGCAGCATCGGAGGCATGTGGGATCTTGTTGCGCACTTGGCTGAAGCGCTGGACATATTTGTGGAGAGTCTCGCCAGGGCACTGGCACACTGCATGGAAGTCATTAGGCATGAGGGGGCGCTCGTATGTTCCCTTAAGGTTAGTACCCTACAAGTTTCATACCCTACAATACTTTATTCATTTGTTCTCCGCTATTTGTGACTTTGGAGTGAACTCTTTTTCGCACGTGAGGGGTTTACATATGATTTAATTATGTCAGTATTGTTGAGAGAACGTGCACTAGTGAAAGTATGAACCCTAGGCCTTGTTTTCAAGCATTGCATTACCGTTTTTTCTCACTTTTGTTACTAGCTACCTTGCTATTTTATTTTCAGATTACAAAAACCTATATATACCATCCATATTGCACTTGTATCACCATCTCTTCACCGAACTAGTGCACCTATACAATTTTCCATTGTATTGGGTGTGTTGGGGACACAAGAGATTTCTTGTATTAGATTGTAGGGTTGTTTGAGAGAGACCATATTCATCCTACATCTCCCATGGACTGATAAACCTTAGGTCATCCACTTGAGGGAAAATTTCCATTGTCCGACGAAACTCTACGCTTGGAGGCCCAACACGATTCTACAAGAAGAAGGTTGCGTAGTAGACATCGAGCTCTTTTTTGGCGCCGTTTCCGGGGAGGTGAGTGCTTGAAGGTATATCTTTATATCTGGCAATTGAATCTTTTAGTTTGTTGTTTTTCACTAGTTTGGTTTCATAAATAAAACTACAAAAAATGGAATTGAGGTTGCCTCATATGCTTCATATTTCTACTATCTTTCATGAAAATGATGGAAAGGAAATTTCTGATCAATTGTTAGAAGAAGAAGTTATTAAATGTTTGGCACTAAATATTTGTATGATGAGCATGATTGCAATGTTTTTAGTATGAGTTCCTTGAATATTCATGTTGCTAATAATACTGAAAGCTACAAGCTTGGGGATGCTATGTTTTATGAAGATGATATGTTTAGTCCCCCAAGTTTTGATAAGCAAATTTATTATGATGAAACCATTCCTCCTATTTATGATGATTATTGTCATGACATGTATGCTATACAGAATAATGATAACCATGCGACTTGTCATCATGATTTTAATTTTCAATTGGATTATGCTTCACATCATAGTTATTTTGTTGAGTTTACTCCCACTATTAGTCATCAGATGAAATTTTCTTGTGGAGAGAGTAGTAAAATTTCTATGCTTGTACATCATGAAAAGAATGCGTTAGGTGCTGGTTATATTGTGGAAGTCCTTCATGATGCTACTGAAAATTATTATGAGGGAGGAACATATGCTTGTAGGAATTGGAATAATATCAAGTTTCCTCTCTAAGTGTTCAAGGTTTTGAAGTTATGCTTGTTTTCCCTTCCTATGCTAGTTGATTCTTGCTCCCATAAATATTTTGCTCACAAAATCCCTATGCATATAAAGTGGGTTAGAATTAAATGTGCTTGTCATGAGATTCATGATGCTCTCTTGCATGTTTCAATTACTATTCCTATGTGAGCATCATTGAAATCATCATGCCTAGCTAAAAGGCATTAAAGAAAAGCACTTGTTAGGAGACAACCCAACACTTTTACCTTTTGTTTTTATGTGTTCACATGATTAATCTACTGTAGTAGTTAGGTTTTGTGCCTTTTATTTCAGCAAAGTGCCAAGTAAAGCCTTTGGGATAGTGTGCATACTTGCTTGTTCGATTCTGTGCAAAAACAAAAAGTTTTGCGTCCAGTATATGAATTATCTGATTTTACTAGAGAGTAAAATGTTCTAAAATTTTAACACAATATTGCTATGCCAATTCTGTGATATTTCCTAATGTTTCAGAATTTTTAGAGTCAGGGAAATTTTGTGATCATTCAAATCTTTAAAGAATGTTTTGTTTTTGACAGATTCTTTTTTGCATTCATATTTTGCATGTTTCAAGTGTTCCTATAGATTATATTGAGTAATATAAATTGCGTGAATGATGGCATATAGTAGGTATCATGTGGGTAATAATGAATCTTGTATTTACAGTACCTAACTGAATGATCTATGTCTATTACACTAACCCTTCTCACAAAGTTCCATTAAGTTTTGTGTGATTGAAGTTTTCAAGTTTTGGGTGAGACACCGATATGAGGAGAATAAGGAGCGACAAGAACCTAATATTGGGGATGCCCAAGGTACCCCCTAGTTTATATTCAATGAATACTCAAGCGTCTAAGCTTGGGGATTCCCCGGAAGGAATCCCCTCTTCCGTCTTCAACACTATCGGTAAATCTCACTTGGAGCTATATTTTTATTCGTCACATAATATGAGTTTTTCTTGGATCATCAATTTATTTTGTTGTTCTCTGTTAGCCGTTATTTATAATCTTATTTATCTATAAAAGTTCCAAGAATTGCTTTTAGGACGCTTGCATTGCATGTTTTGATATGTGCTGGGTAAAAACAAAAACTTCTGCAGTAGCGTTTGAATTTTCATATTTTACTAGAACGTGGAAAGTTTCCGAAAGTTTTACACAGTGTATAAATTATTTAGCATTTCCTAAATTTTAATTTGTTGAGTTACAAAAGTACACTGGTTTAATAAATTGCTACATGCTCTTCTGTTTAGACAGATTGTTGTCATAGTTTTGTTATCTACTTATCCTATAGTTTCCATATTGGTAGATATAAATTGTGGAAACGATAGTATATAGTACCTAATGTTTTCAAATTATTGTGCAAATTGTCTTGGAAGTACATGAAGTGTTGATTTGTTCTTATGTGTACAAACCTATCTCAGAAGTTCTTTTTGAGTTTTGCGTGGATGATGTTTTTGATAATAGGTGAACCGGGATATGAGAGGAGTGAACAAGATACAAAAGCTCAAGATTGGGGATACCCAAGGCGCCCCAATTAAATATTTAAAGAACTCTCAACAATCTAAGCTTGGGGATGCTACGCATCCCACCTGTCTTCGTCAACTATCGGTTAGCCTATGTTGAGCCTAGATTTTTATTCGTTGACATGATGCATCCTATTCTTGGAGTGATATTTTTCTTTTGCTTTCTATTTAAGTAAAATACTCAAATATAAAAATATTTATTGAGAGAGAAATAGAAAGTCCTCACATAGCTACTAAATTGTTTGACTCCTCATTGATCTTCACTTATATGTTATGAAGTAGTTTTGTCATTTACTCTCGTGCTTCACTTATATCCTATGAGTAAATGGTTGAATGAATTGAATATGATTATCCCATGGGGTGTAATGACTTCACATATGAGAAGTATATCTGGTAAAATTTATTGAAAGTTGTCAAACACCGCATTGGTCACTCGAAAAATTCATGAAAGCATATTTAAGGAAGAGACATTTCACATATAAATATACTATCTTGGACATATAATACGATTGCGGGCCCATTAATTATTTTCAAACTTTAGAAAATTAGTTGAAGTTGGACAAGGAAGACAACGTAATGAGTTATGCTTGGGTATATTTGTATAGAATTTATACTTTTATGGATCCTCCAACATGTGGTGCTTGCTTCCACCTCATACTAGCCAAAACTTCCGCACCAAGTAGAATTACTACTTGTGCATCCAAGCACCCTTAACCCAAAGTTGTTCCATATGATTCCACCATACCTATCTATATGTCGTATTTACCTGTCGTTCCAAGTAAATTTGCATGTGCCAAACTCTAAACCTTCAAATAATATTCTGTTTTGTATGCCCGAATCGCTCATATACTGACTAGGAGTTGTCAGTATCTTCCATGCTAGGTGGGTTCTTCTCACGATATGTGTTGATTCACTATCATTCACGAGAAAGTGGCTGGTATTCGGGATGCCCAGTTCCATGCTCAAAAATCAAATCAAAATATAATGAAACAAAACTCCCCCAGGATTGTTGTTTGTTTGGACAGTACCCGTGGATTCGGCTTGCCGTGGAGTGTAATTGATTTGTGGAGGGGGAGTAAAAACTTTACCGTTCTGTTTGGGAACCGCCTATAATGTATCTAGCGTGGAAGATACCGAGATATCTCGGTTGTTATGTTGACAATGAAAGCATACCGCTCAAAATTTCATCTCCGTTTAAAAGCTCGAGCTCTGGCACCTCTGCAAATCAATGCTTCCCTATGCGAAGGGCCTATCTTTTAATTTCTAGTACTTACCTTTATACAAGAGTCATGGTGATCTTCACCACTTCCTATATTTCAAAATGTTCTCTTGGAAAGCATCATGTAGTGGGGAAAGATCCAAGCATATATGGCCATTCAAATATATTTGATCATGAATTATTATTGTTGACAATTATCTATATGATAAATAAGTTGGGAGGCAAAACTTTAGGCCCCTATCTTTCTCTGTGTTTGACGAATGCCACTTGGTCTAAAAATATGGTTTGAGAGTTAGCAATCATGGAAGAAAATATGATAGTTGAGTATCTGGAATTTGCTAAATCAAAGCTCTTACATAGACCCCTCTTGAAAATAAGATGAATTGCAATTGCTTGGTGACTTAAAGCATAGTTTGTTAGTTTTCAAGAAACTTTATGGTCTATACTTTAACATGCGAATAGCTTGTTACTTCACCATGAGAAGTTTTATGAGATGAGATACTATTTATGGTATATAATGATGCTAGAAAAAGTGTTTGGAACTATCATTGATCGAATTTATGCACTATGCTAGCATTCACACTTCATAAATTATTTCTTTTATCGTTAACTACTCGAGGATGAGCAGGAAATAAGCTTGGGGATGATGATACATCTCCAATGTATCTATAACTTATGAAGTATTCATGCCATGTTTACAATAATTCTATATGATTTTGGTATGATTTTATTATAACTAACCCGAACTGACGTTGTTTTCAGCAGAACTATCGTGGTGTTGTTTTTGTGCAGAAATAAATGTTCTCGGAATGGGCTGAAATTTTACGAAGAATATTTTTGGAAAATATAAAAAATACTGGAGCAAAGAGCTGGGCCAGGAAGTGGACTCACAAGCCTGCTTGGCGCGACCACCCCCCTAGGTCGCGCCCTTGTGGCTTGTGGACTCCACGAGCACCCCCTTTATGTGAGACCAACGCCAAAAATTCCTATATATACTAAAACCTCCAGGAAGAAACCTAGATCGGGAGTTTTGCTGCCGCAAGCCTCTGTAGACATGAAAAACCAAGCGGGAGCCCGTTCCGGCACCGTGTTGGAGGGGGAAACCATCACCACAGGCCATCTTCATCATCCCATCGATCTCCATGATGTGGAGGGAGTAGTTCACCCTCGGGGCCGAGGGTATGTACCATTTGTTATGTGTTTGATCTCTCTCTCGTGTTCTTGAGATGGCATGATCTTGGTGTACCGTGAGCTTTATTAATATAGATGAATCATATGGAGTTTTTCCCTCTCTATCTTCTTGTGAAGAATTGAGTTTTCCTTTCGAAGTTTTCTTATCGGATTGAGTCTTTAAATGATTTGAGAACACTTGATGTATCTCTTGCGATCGAATATCTGTGGTGACAATGGGTTGTTCTATTGATCCACTTGATGTATGTTTTGGTGATCAACTTGCGGGTTCTGTGACCTTGGGAATCTGTACATAGGGGTTGGCACATGTTTTCGTCTTGACTCTGTAGTAGAAAATTTGGGGCACTCTTTGAAGTTCTTCGTGTTGGATTGAACATGATGAATCTGAAATTGTGTGATGTATATTGTATAATCAAGCCCATGGGTACTCGTGGCGACATTGGAGTATGTATGTGACATTAGGGTTTTGGTTGATGTGTATCTTAAGGCGTTATTTTAGTACGAACTCTAGGGCTGTTCGTGGCACTTATAGGGATAGCTCATAAGATTGATCGAAAAAGATAACTTTCAGGTGGTTTCGCACCCTACAATAATTTCTTTGTTTGTTCTCCGCTATTTGTGTCTTTAGAGTCAACTCTTTGTCGCACGTGAGGGATTTACATATGATTCAACTATGTCAGTATTGTTGAGAGGACATGCACTAGTGAGAGTATGAACCCTAGGCCTTGTTTTAAAGCATTGCTATACCATTTTTGCTCACTTTTGTTACTATCTACCTAGCTGTTTTCATATTTTAAGATTACAAAAACCTATAGCTGCCATCCATACTGCACTTGTATCACCATCTCTTCGCCGAACTAGTGCACCTATACAATTTTCAAGTATTGGGTGTGTTGGGGACATAAGAGATTTATTGTATTTGATTGGAAGGTTGTTTGAGAGAGACCACCTTCATCCTACACCTCCCACGGATTGATAAAGGTCATCCACTTGAGGGAAAATTTTCACTTTTCTACAAAACTCTGCGCTTGGAGGCCCAACACGAGTCTACAAGAAGAAGGTTGCGTAGTAGAGATCAATGAGTGCATGCTCCACCATTTTCTTCCTTCTTTTCAGACATGTCCGGTGTTCCGGACTTGACCATCTCCTCCTCCTAGGCTGCTTGCGGCCAAAAAACACAGGCTTCGCAAACTGTAGGAGGAGGTGGACGCGCTATGGGCCCAAATAACGAGCGTCAAGGCTGCCGTCCAGGCCACCCTCAAGGGAAAAGGAGAGGCCAGGGTGGAGCTGGTGTCCCTCCAAGCCCAGATCAAGGAGGCAACTGACGCAGTGCAGGCTGCCTAGGACAAGGCGGCATACACCAAGATGCTGGAGGCGAAACGTGCCAAGCAATACCTTGGCATTGCCTGCCACGTGGCTGGCGCAATGAGCCGGTTCGTCATGGAAGCCCTAGCACTACCATGCGCGCACGGCGGCGAAGGCTACCTCGATTTCTTTGGTTCGGTGGTTGAGCGGCAGGAGACCGGCATCTCCCGGGTGGATACGAACAACGAGGCTAGCACGCGCGACCTTCTGGACCTTGCCTTGACGTGTGTGTTCTCCAACCTGCGCTGCCATGCACCGGAGCTCGACCTCTGGCATGTGAGAGAACGGGTGCCCGACGAGCTCCAGAGGCCCACCCGAATGAGGTGCGCCCACACGTGGAGTCCCTACTGGAGTGGTTCGTCTAGGTGCCCGCCTCCAGCGAGGAGGTGCTCGTCTTCGGTCTTTTTTATTTTACCTTTGTCCTCCTCCTTCCTTCTCTTAAATCGCTGGTCGCCTGCTTGCCGTAACATGACTTAGTTTCTTGCGCAGGGCCTCGCGTCATTGTTGATGCGGTTAGGTGATGACAGCCGGCAAGGTCCTCATGAGGTGTTCCCTCCTAAGGGAAAGCTTGCTGCTGTCAAACCCCGATTTGATGGCCTTATCGCTCGTCGAGGCCGGATTCCTCCCCTTGCGCCGTCTTTCTTGGTAGCTGGGGCCACAAGAGCCTTGGTTGTAGTACACGGTGGACCGTAGCACCTGCATTCTCACTTAGTGCATACAACCCCTATCCCATATGCGGGCCACCATTTGATCAGAGGGTTTTTAGCTTAGTTCGACGGTGTACTTAGCTTATAGGCCAGTGGCGATCTCGTGCGCCACGAGGTGCAGCTGAGTCGTGTAGACAACTCGAGGATTCGGACTAGGGAGCTTCTTCCTTGTTTGCGGAATGGTTTGGGGGCTGTTTCATCCATCTTCGTCTGCGGGACCCAATCACGGGCAGACCTCGACCGTCGTTGGGGCGTCCGAATCACCATGACGAGACCAATGGGGCGAGGCCTCGACCGCCGCTAGAGCAACCGGATCACCAGGACGTGACCAGGAGGCCGGGGCCACGAGATTGATGAGGTTCCTGGAGCGTGCTACCCAAGGAATTCCTCTTGACGCTCAAGCAGCACTCTATGTCAGCACGACCCAGTCCCGTGCATTCCCCGACCACCATTGGGGCATTCGGATCACTAGGACGAGACCAAGGGGTGGCCGCCTCGACACCCCTGGGGTGTCTGGATCACCAGGATGACACCAAGGGGTGAGGTCCTATATGACCAGTAAGGCTCCTGAGGCGTGTTGCTCAGGAGCCCCCTTGAGGCTCGAGCATCCCCCATACCGTTATGTCGGTCGCTTCCTCAGTAGGTTCCTGAGCCTCCCGAGGGTCCATGCTTTGGTGCTGCGCTGCGGTCGGATCCCCCGAGCGAGGGTCGACCGCCTAAAGATGCATGTTCCTAAGGCGACAGGCCCTTGCCATCTGGCTCCAAGGCACCTTGGGGAGGGCCAGAGCGCGTAGGCCCTTGTGAAACACCAATTCAGAGAAAGAGATTCCAAGGCCAGAAAAATGAGAATACGATGAGAGAAAAATCCCCACGCCTTTAAAAAATAGAGTTCCAAAATTCTCAAACTTAATTCCAAAAGGTGTCAGTTCGAACACCAAAACGAAGCAAGCAAACTTCCGCGTCTGGCACCTAGGCTAGTCTTCGTCTTCATCTTCCCCTAGCACGAAGCCTAGGGCATCCACGTTGCATGGGCATAGTCATTGTGTGAAAGTGTTGTTCGCCAGCGCGAAGCATGTGGTGGCTTCCACTTGGGCGTGGGATGGAATCCCTCCGCGTCCTCGGGGGGCTCCGCGCATACACAACCCACTCATTATTACGTGAGAGTGTGATGGCTGAAGATAGCTGGGCAAGCCCCCAGGCGCACGGCCCGGGTGCTCCCAACTCCGTTAAGAGCCGTCGCGTGTATTTCTTCTCGGTTGCGCACCCCTATGACCCAAACCCAAATGCCTTGTTCCCCTCATAGCCACGGGATTGTGCTCCCGTAGCCCAAACATGAACACAATGCACCCGGCGCAGCCATAGAGGTGTTGTCTTGATGAAGTTGCCTCGTGAAGTGTCGGGAGCCTGGCCGGATAGCATCTCGAGGGCCTCCTCAGGCCCAACCTCCCGAGGCTGCGCCAATGCTCATGTTGCCATGGGTGGCCCGCACTTCTTGTATCCTATTGCTCCACCTAGACCGTTCCTCCAGAGGCCTTGGGGCTTGGCTTCGTGTTGCTTGATCGCGAGGGAGGGAGCTTGCGACATGCCCATGCGGGCCCTGGGACATCCTCCCTGATCTTCCCGCTCGCATCATCCAGGCCTTGTACTCCCATGACTGGAGGCCCCAGGCCCTGCTCAGGGAGGACGTCTAGGGTACCCCTTACTCTGGGAGGGTGCTAGCGCCAGTGGGGGGCACCTGATCCATCGCAACATCCGTAGGTATGATGTAGCTTGGTACATAGGGCTCTACATAAGGGGCATGTTCTCCACCTGAGCCAACCTGCGGTGAGCTAGGGACGGCCACTTCGAGCGGCGGCATGACGCTGCCCTGTGCGCGCATTTCGCGGAACCTCCTATGGTGGGCCTCTACCCGAAGTTACTTACCTCTTCCACCACCGTTGGGTGGGCCGCGCATTTCTTGACGTGGATTGTTTCCTTGGCGATCCAGTGTGCCTTCGCCACTGTTGCCTAGTTGTCCGCATGCCTAAGCCGCCTGTTCTCTGCGCTAGTTGGCGCGCTCCCGCCGGGTTGACCCAGGTTGTTGACGATCCACAAGGGCACGAGAGTGCGTGTTAGTGTGCATGCAGGGAGTCCCATCTTTTCCCTCATAAGCTCCACCGTTGAGGCCGTGCTGCACCTCGAAACTGGTCACCGAGATATGGAGGAGAAGGAGCATGGCATGCGGCAGGCTCTGCCCGGGCTCGCTCGGGGTTGGAGGGGGCATACCGTCGGTGGGCGGGGCGACAGGCACGGTGGACGAGCCCCCGGTGCCTAACACCGGCGACCGTGAAGAAGGTTCGGGATCCAAAGCCCTCCTCACAATGGCGACCAATTCAGCGATGTGGTCGGTGAGGGAGTCCTAAATTAGGGGGTCCTCGGATAGCCCACCTATTGTTATGGGCCGGACTACGAGGGCTTCCTACCGAACACCGGACGATTTGAAGGCCCAGTTCTAGGATGGAAGCTTAGGGAAGCATGGCTTGCGCTCCACGTTTGATGTAGTAGATAGGCATGCTTATCTCTTCGGCATGTGACCGACCATGTGTGAACCCTAGGTACCCTCGGCGTCTATATAAGCCGGAGGGTTTTAGGTTTTAGAGACAGAGCAACTCATCTAGGGCTAGCTATTCGATATCGAGGCAGATCAACTTTGTAACCCCACATATCATCTATACAACCAAGTATGACGTAGGGTATTACCTCCATAGGAGGGCTCGAACCTGGGTAAACCCGTGTCCCCTTCGTCTCATGTTACCATCGATCCTAGTCTCATAGTTCGGGACCCCCTACCCGAGGTCCGCTGGTTTTGACACTTCAATTGGTGCTTTCATTGAGAGTTCCTCTATGAGTGAGATGGAATCGACGCCTTGCCTTGTCATCAAAGAAGAGGTCCGCAACATGGAAGCTTTCGTCCCTAGACAGATCTTCGCCTTCGGCAGTGTTGTGTTGCACACTGATTCAGCTGGCCATCTAGGCCGCGTTGAGAGCTTCGCCCCTAATCGAGAGTTTAGATTTGGAAACATAGAGTTTTCCGTCAACTCTCAGGGTGACTTGTCACTAATCGGGCTCATAGCTTCCCCTGTAGCCCCCGAGGAGTCCGGGGCTTTAACCTCAAGCCCCTTCTTCGGACATGCCGATGGGGTTACCCATGGTGATGAGCCAACATCTTATCTCAGTCGAGCCATGAAGCCAGGTGACCAGACACGTGTTCTTGCTGAACACTCCCCATGTCTGGACGTCATGGAGGTTAACTCCACAAGTTCCAAACAGATGGATCCGACCGGCCCTTGGAGCGATTCTCGTCGATGTAGATCACCGATGATCCAGCCCTGATCTACGCTCGATTCGGTTACGATGCGGGCAGGCACAAATTTTTCGACCCGCCCACCACCCACTTGACAGCCACAGTCGAGGATCTAACCGATATGCCGGACTATGCCTTCAAGGAGGCAGAATACATGGATGAATAGGACCAATCTCCCACCCCCGTTAACACCAGGAGCTGGACTGCCACTTCTACATACAACGTCTCCATGGCAGATACCCCTGCCACCAATGGCGGCAACATGCCTCACAATGACGATGATAAATCAGGCGATGCACCATCAAAGCGCCAAAAATCGCATAAGAGGTCCAAAAGCAAGAGAGGAAGAAATCCTATTATCAGCAACGGGGACGGTAATACCCCCCCTGATCATGGCAATCCCGATATCCCCAAGCACCCGTTAGGGGCTCCAGAAGGGCCGGACGACCAAAACAACCCCGATAACGTCAATGACTCCGAGGGTGATGATTACCTTCCCCCCATCGAGCAGGAAGATATACCGAAAGCCGATGACTTGTACATCCCTGATAACCTTGAAGATTAGGAAGAAATCAGGCAATGACTCATAGCAATGGCTCGCAACTTAAAGGCTAAAGAACAGCAACTCTAAGCCGAACAGGCCGATCTGAATGATCGATGGAGGGAAGTCCTGTCAGTGGAGGAATTATACGGCACCGGTCTATCAAACCAGCCCAAAAGCTACCCTCGAAGACGGTTGTTGCCGCAATTTGATGATAAACTTAAGGATATTTTGTCTCCAAACCGACTCAAATACGACAAGCCATACCGCCCCCTCGTGGTTGGGACAGGACGGCTGACGACGCTGGTTACATACTAGTAGTGCCCCCGAAGACGGGGTAAGGAGCCATTAGAGCCCAATGACAGGTTCGACCTGCGAGTTGACCTATATCACAGAGCAGGCCGCACAAGATCCATCTATGAATCCAGGGAGTACTCGCCCGATAGACGCGGTAGATACAGACCATGGTTCGACCAAAACAGAGTCTGGGAATGCAACCGGACCCATACAAACGTCGAACACAGGCATAACATACCACGGGGCAGAGGCGCCCCTCACCAACTGTGCTTCACAGATGAGGTAATGCAGCATCAGTCCCCGGAGGGTTTTAAACCGTGAAGATAGAAAATATGATGGAACCACTGACCCAACTATATGGATTGAGGACTTCCTCCTCCATATCCACATGGCGCGAGGAGACATTCTCCATGCCATCAAATACCTCCCTCTTAAGCTTACGGGGCCAGCTCGGGACTGGTTAAAGAACCTCCTCAAAAACTCCATTGGATCCTGGGAGGAGCTACAAGATGCGTTCCGCTCTAACTTCCATGGAACCTATGTCCGCCCGCCAAACTCTTTCGATCTCAGCAACATCGTCCAGAAGCCCGACGAGTCTGCTCGGCAACTTTGGAACCGGTTCTTGACTAAGAAGAACCAAATCGTGGAATGTCCATCTACTGAGGCCATAGCCTCCTTCTGGCACAATATTCAGGACGAATGGCTGGCCCGCCAGCTAGGCCAGGACAAACCTCGGACTATGTCGAGGATATAACCCGCGGTATGACCCAGCCTGGAGACTCACAGGAGACCCGGTAAAGACATGACATTCTATTAATGACTAGGCAGGTGGGTCGAAGGTCGACCAGGCCCAAGACCCGGCCTGTAAGATGACGCCAGGCAACTCACAAGAGAAGGCCCAAAGGAGATAAAGGATTCCCTTACAAAGTAAACAAGAACTGGAATGAACCCTCGACCGGATCATGCGGGATCATCTACAACCCGCCATGGCCAACCTCAACTTTTAGTGGAGATTCTTAAGCCGCCTCTTCAAGTCAACTTAAGACTCGGGGGCTACAGACATGGCAAGACACATTTGGTCGTTTTCAACGAGAACCCCGGGTCATGGCAAAGTTAACCCGATCCTAGGGGCTATTACCTTTTTGGTGGAAGATTAAAAGTTGCCCAAGAGGACGAACCGCCGTGCTGCACCATTCAAACATAGGTGCCCGGATTTATTGGATCATCACTTGGAGCTTCTGCCGTTTTCTTCATAGAAGATGGCGGCTTACAAGATGGTGAATTACAAGATGGTTCACAAAACATTGGCTATTGAAGGGGGCTTCTTACCTTCGGGTATCGCTTATCTGGCCCTAACAGACGGCTTTATGCTATTCCGGTTAACATGTTATCCACGGTTGTCGAAGGGAGCTTATTACCTTCGGGTATCGCTTATCTCACCCTAACAACCGACTTTATGCCATTCTAGTTGACATGTCAGCTGTGGCTGTCAAAGGGGGCTTATCACCGGCGGGTGTCGCTTATCTCACCCTAACAGCCGGCTTTCTGCCATTTTCGGTTAACATGTTAACCGCGGTTGTCGAAGGGGGCTTCTTACGGACGGGTTCACTTATCTCACCTTAACAACCGGCTTTATGTCATTCCAGTTGACATGTCAGTTGCGGCTGTCGAAGGGGGCTTCTTACCTTCGGGTATCGCTTATCTCACCCTAACAGCCGGCTTTATGCCATTTCGGTTAACATGTTAGCCGCGGTTGTTGTAGGGGGCTTCTTACCTTCGGGTATCGCTTATCTCACCCTAACAACCGGCGTTTGCCCCAAAAATGTTGACAAGTCAACATTGGCTGTCGAAGGGGGCTTCTTACCTTCGGATATCGTTTATCTCGCCCTAACAGCCGGCTTTATGCCAATCCAGTTGACACGTCAGCTATGATTGTCTAAGGGGGCTTCCCACCTCTGGGTGTAGCTTATCTATCCCTAACAACTGGCATTTGCGCCAGAAATGTGGACAAGTCCACATCGCATTATACATCGCATTATACATCACATTATACATCGCATCATATATTGCATCAATGTTGCAACATACATAGCATCATACATTGCATCATACATCGCATCATATTCACATGACATGCCGGCTTATCAAGCCGGATCAGAGCAAGATTATGAAAGAAGGAGCAATGTTATAACATCTCCGGGTTGTGCTTTTTCAAGCCACCCTTACAACAACACAGAATATATTATGTCTTGTTTATTTTTGTAGGTCTTGTCTCTTAAGATGAGTCATCATTAAGTATGATGAAAAACTTTGGCAAAGAGCAAATGGATCTTTAATAGCCAACATGGTTGGATCTTCATGATTTATCACAGCCAGCTCAGAGAATTCGTTATTTTTTCAAGAGATGCCCTATCAGATATAATGTCGTGTCATCTAATTGACCGGTTCTTGGATTTCTTCAATTGTGCTCTGTAGTATTCTACAACACTCATGGATTTCTCCAATATATATTTGCCGGGTTACATCGAAACCACGAGCAAGGATTTCATGTCAAAGACAAAGGAATAGTTCCAGCATATTCATTCCGGGTTATATTAAACCACGGTCAAAGATTCATTCAACAGATTGTGCTGAGTCATATTATTCTCACATAGTCCCGAGTCATCGCAGGCAGACGACCCGGCACTTGGGGCTACACTATTCAAATACAGTTTATATCAAGTATGCAAGTCCCTTGTCCATGCAAGCATGCACCACGACACTTGGGGGCTAATGCAAGCCGGTTTTCAAATCATTACCTTGTCAGCAAGACCATATTATCTCAAGGAGATGAGCCGGCCTTTCTATATTTTTCTAACTCCCAGCCCAGTAATTCTTACTGACTCGACACTTGGGAGCTACACCGCTTAGATCAAAATTCTCTAGAAGTCCCAAGTCGCCGCAGGCGTGCGACCCGGCACTTGGGGTCTACAGTATGTAGTTGTTTAAACAGATTGTGAGGTTCAAATTGAAGACCCGACGCATTACATATGATGAGCCGGCCTTTGGGGGATACACCTGCCAAAGTTTCATATGGTATAAGACAGTTATAAGTCCTAGGTTGCTGCAAGCTGGACAACCCGACACTTGGGGGCTACACAGTCCAAAATATTATTGCAAAGCACAAAGTTATCATGGATAATCTCGGAGCTTGGGGGCTACAGGTAATATGGCCATATCAAAAACTTGGAGGAAAATTTTCAAGATGTTAATTATGGAGTTCAGTTGTTAGACCTCGCGTCACCAAAATTCATAACCCGGTGTTATCAAAAGATCATAACTCGGCAGATTTTATAAGCCGCCTTGCTTCATAGCAATGGAAGTCCGGGTTTACATCGAATGAATTTTCATCCCAATATGTTAATCAAGTCGGATGGATTCTAGTTATTCGACCCGGCATCACCAACGATAATGACCCGGCATCATCAATGATTATGACCCGGCGGAGATGACCCGCCAAGAGTATTGGAAGTCGACTAAATGGCATATGGGTGTTCTATTCTCAATATTTTTCAAAGGACATTGACAAGCAAGATGATTTTCAAGACGACTCATTCATATGCAAAAAGGACCCAGATTTTCCAGGAGCCACTTCATAAGCCGGCCAAAGGAGCAAGCCGGCCACTTAACATATTTGTTATTCCTATTTCAGGAGGTTACCATGAATAAATTCAAGCTAACCTGGGGCTAATGTCGGGCATATACCCCGCGGTATGACCGCCCTAGCGACTCACAAGAGACCCGGTAAAGACATGACATTTTATTAATGACCCGATAGGTGGGTCGCAGGATGACCAGGCCCAAGACCCGGCGTGTAAGTTGGCGCCAGGCAGCTCACAAGAGAAGGCCCAAAGGAGAGAAAGGATTCCCTTACAAAGGAATCAAGACCCGGAGTAGGATTCATGAAAGGCTAGTCCTAGTCCTACTCCTAGTAGGACTCTGTCACACCCCTAGCTAGATGTCATAGGACAGCATGTTTGAGCATCATGTTTCAATTTTGCATCAACATGAAATGGGGACTAACATAAACCCCAAGCTCACATTTGAATCAAATTAATTCAAAGTTGTGAAAACTCAACAAATTCAAAATGCCCTTACAAAATGTTCCCTATGTGTGATAAATATGGACATGATTATAACAGGGGCCATTTTAACTATTTGAACAACTATAGCAATTTAAAAATAAATAATAAAGCCTCTGAAAAGGCCAAATAAAGCATTATCATTATTTTATATTTCAAAATATCCTGAAACTTTTTATGGGAGTTTGAAATATTCAAACTTGACTATATAAAAAAATTGGGATATTTTATAATAGCATTGTACCTACAAAAGAAATAAACAATGTCACATTTATTAACAGAAAGTAAAAAAGGAAAGAAAAGAGAGGAAAGGCCAGGAGAAGATGGCCCATTGGCCCATTACCAGTCATCCCTGTCCTCCCACCAAGAGGACAGGGGCACGCGCTCGCCGCGTGCGGGCACGCGCCGGCCAGCTCCTCCCTGTCTGGCTGCCGGCCTGGAGGGCTCGGAGAGTGCCAGCGCAAGGCCTCCTCGTCGTGGCCTCTTTCTCCTCTCCCTCTCTCCCTCGTGAGCTCTCTTTCTCACTCTCCCCCTCTCTGCCTGCCATGGCCGAGCTCGTCGCTGCTATGTCGCCGTAGTTCCAGCCACCCCTGCGCCTTTCTGAGCCTGCGAAAAGCCTCGCCACGACCTCCTCGTCCTCCCCGTGAAGCCAGTCGATGCCAAGAGCCCTCCACAGCCCTGCTCCGTTTCCCCCTCCTCTAGCGGCATGTCCCTCACTATTGGCGTTGTTCCCGTTGCTGCTCGAGGCTTGCCACCGCTCGGGTCGTCGCCGGACATAGCTCCGGTGGCCCCGAGCCCCCTCTGCCGTAGCGTTGGATGCGCGCGTGCAAGGGCTACCTCCCGGTGCCCTCCGCGCGCCAAATGGTCGCTAGAGGCGCAACTCCGGCGAGTCGCCGCTGTGCTTTTGGCCGCCGCCGGCCCCGCTCCAGTGGGCGCCGACATGGCCGACCATCAGGGGCTAATCCCCCTGATTAATTTGGCTCCAGCCACAGCCAGTGGGCCCTGAGGTGGGTCAAACCCCTGGTGAGCACGGGGATTAGTCCTGTGTCACTAACGTGCGGGCCCCGCACGTCAGGTTTGACCTGGCCTGGTCAGCCGACCAGCTGACATCGTAGTGACGTCAAGCTGACGCCATAATTCTATTTTTCTAGTTTTAAAATAATTCCAGAAATTATTTAAAACTTCAAAAATTCATATAAATTAATCTGTAAATCAGATGAAAATAATTTATATATGGAAATTTATGAAAAAAATCCAATGAATCCAATGGTGCTATTATCATGCATGTTAGGGCAATCTATGTAGATGAACATTAACATTTAATAATAGGTTAACTTATGGAATTTGAAATGAAGAATGATTTTGAACCTATATTCAAACTCACTTCAAATTTACTTGGACAATAGTTGCATTAGCCCATCCATACATGCTGCCATGTCATGATCATGCATCATATTGTTGCACTTGCGTGTATTGATTGCTATTTATCTGCATTACGGTAGGCCCTGCTTCTGAGGATACCCTCGAGTATTCCAACTAAGTAGAAAACCTTCCCGCTACCCAGCAAGGCAAGCACCCCCCTTGATCATTCCAATAACATCCCACTCTCTCGCTCCTGCTCTTGTTTCTTGCATTAGGACAAACGTTCACTTGTCTGTCATACACGGTAGATGAACCTATTCTTTTGCATGACCTGTCATTATCACAGTAAATAGCTAAACCTTGCAACCTAGCAAACCTAGTAGATCTTGGTGCCATGATGTGCTTCACTTACCTTGCCTGCTATGCTTGCTATGCTTGGAGTTGTGTCAGATCTATTTCATCTAGGTGATGAACTGGAGTGAAACCATGTTGTTCCGATGTGATAAGCTTATGATGAACCCGATTTGGTAAAGGTAGCGATGAGAGGCTATGTAGGAGTACATAGCGGGTTGTCTCATTGGGACCGTTCTTAGGATCTGAGTTCCGTGTTTGTGATCCAATACTAGTTACTACCACATGTTGGACCCTGAAATATGACCCCACTCAACTTATCATTCGCTTAGTCCTTAGTCCAGGAGTTGCAAGTAGTTTCTGCTGTTTATAGCATGCTGGGGGCCGTGCTTAGAGCTGACCCTAGGGGTGGGTTACGACGCGGTAGGCAATGGCACGGTGTACCAAGGGTCACCCGAATGGTGGGCTTGGGAACCCTGCGCACATCGTTTGCGGCCGTAGCGGAAACTTCGGCTGGACTTCCGTGCGGGTTCAGTCTCAAATAGGCGATAGCCTGGACTAGAGGTCTTATGTGATTGTCGGTCGTGGCCGACTCCCTCGCTAGGCTTCTTCTTGAAGGTTGCCGAGGTGCAGGGTTTTATGAGCACACAACAATAAGTGGCGAGAGCGTGCGTGAAGAAGTACACCCCTGCAGGGTATGAAACTATTCGAATAGCCGCGTCCTCGGATATGGAATACTTGGAAAACTTATGTTGCTCATAGATAATGAAATGGATACTCATAAAAATATCAAGGCAAGTGTGAGTATCGTGGATGGCACTCTCCCAGAAGAGGGAAGTGAATCCATAGTGGTGTATTGTCATGGAGTTAGTGGACTCGTGTGCGATATCTAAAATTTAAACAAAGAGTTAAAATTGTGTAGTGTAGGTTAGCCATGAGTCAAAGCTAGCAGTGTTGCATAAACTCCACCACCCCCATTGTTGATACATGAGCATGAATAGACTAGGTTTGTTTTAAAGACTTGCTGAGTACGTTTGTACTCATGTTTGCTTAATAAATGTTGTAGATGAGACCCATGACCCATCAGGTGCGTTCTTTCTAGATGTCGACGATGCCGAATAGCTGGTGTCCCAGCTACGACCTTCTGTCGTGTGGCGGGTTATAGATAGTCAGGCCATGTGCCTTTTCCCTTTTCATCTGTCTGTACTCAGACAGCTTTATGCTTCTGCTTGGTTTGTATGAACTTGTTTGTATGACTTGAGTATCGGGTCATGTGACCCCTATCTGTAAGAACATATTATGCCAGGATGGTCTGAGCCTCTTAAATAAAAGTTGTGTTGTTGTATGGTTATGTTGTGATGCCATAGTTGTATCTATGCATATCGGGCATGTCGTGCATACGCGTGACGTGCAACGGTATGTATGGTATCTAACACCTAGTCGTGTGCCTTTAGTAGTACTCTTTACGGGAAACTGCCTCTTTGTGCTTCCACCGAGCCATGGTAGCTTGCTACTGCTCTGGGCACATTGATTGACCAGCATGTATCCTTCTTTGCTGTTGTGTCTGTCCCTTCGGGGAAATGTCTCGCAGTGTAATGGAGTCCTTGTAGCCCGCTACGACTCGTCTATGTGCAGTGATGGCATTTATGTCTCACGGCGTAATGGAGTCCTTGTAGCGAGCTATGACTCATCTACACACGCTTGAGGCCGACACCTGCATTGCTGGCGTACGGATGCCTGTTTTCGTACGGATGTGCCACTTGGGTTCTATGACTAGTCATGTCGGCCCGGGTTCTCTGTCGTTTGATTGCCAGCGACATGTTCACATATGTGAGATAAAAGACGCAAACAGTCCCGGCTAAGGTAAGACTGCAGCCGTGGAGCTTAACGTGCGTGAGGCCGCAAAGTGATGCGATATGTTATAGTCTGGATTCATATGACTTAGGATCGGGGTCCCGATAGACTCTATTTGTAAACCTACCCTCTCCACCTATATAAGGAGGTGTAGAGCGCCCCTAGAGGGAGAGATTGACAAGTCCGCAAGTTTAGAAAACACAGGAGATTAGAGATAGAGAGATTAGAACCTCTCGTGATTAGAGGTAGCAAAACAGCACCCTTGTAACCGAGAGATCTTCTTCATCATCAATACCAGACAAGCAGGACGTAGGCTTTTACCTCCATCGGAGGGGCCGAACCTGGGTAAACTCCACGTCTCTCGATTCCGACCAACCCTTTCAAGCCTCCACATAGTTGCGCTTCTGCCCCGCACCTAAGTCCGTTCACCCAGACATCTGCCGTGACAAATCCACGACAGACTATGTCCGCCCTTACCTCCCTCATGACCCACTTTTGCGCAGGCGAAGACAATTGGCTGGCTAGACGCAACCACAATTCAGAAGATCCCATAGCACCTGAATCTCGGGATGACAACTTAAAGCCAAAGCGCAATAAGAATAATCGCTGACACAATAATTGCGATGTCAATGATATGATTGTAAACGTCGGATTCTGCAACTCCCGACCCGGGTAGCGCAAGAAGCCCCCTAAAGGTAATCGTGACGGACCCACTCAGCTCGATAATATCATGGAAAGGCCTTGCCAAATCCATGGGACTTCAGAAAAGCCCGCAAACCACACACACCGCAACTGTTGGGTGTTTAAAATGGTCGACAAGATACCACCCAAAGACCAAGGCAAAAGCTCTCGCAGCAAGGACGAGGATGAGTTTCGGGGTCCAATTGGTGGTGGATAGAAGAAATTCTCTCCCAAAGTCAAAACAGTGAACATGATATATGCGACCCATATACTATAGAACGAGAGGAAGCACACCCTCCGGGAAGTCTACGCTGTGAATTTGCTGATGTTTTTGAAGCCCCTACTCAGCTACCTCCCAGGAGAAGCTGTGATCACAAAATTCCCTTGATCCTAGGGGCCAGACCAGTTGTTGTGAGGCCATACAGAATAGTTCCACAACTAAAAGATGAACTTGAAAGGCAAATTGCAGAATTACTGAAGTCTGGTGTGATCAGACCCAGTAAAAGCCCTTTTTCATCCCCTATGCTGCTAGTTAAGAAAAAGGGTCGAGAATGGAGACTCCTGGTTGATTATAGAATGCTTGATGCTATTACTGTTAAAGGGAAATTTCCAGTGCGAGTGATTGATGAGCTTTTAGATGAACTCTCTGGAGCTGCTTGGTTTACTAAGTTAGACCTTAGGGTAGGCTACCATCAAATCCGATTAGCTGCTAGAGAGGAATACAAAACAGCATTTCAAACACATCTGGGTCACTATGAATTCTCACTGTTGGCTTTTGGACTCAGTGAAGCTCCAGGCACTTTCCAAGGAGCAATGAACACTACTCTTGCCCCAGTTAACAGGAAAAATACTCTGGTTTTCTTTGATGATATACTGATTTTCAACAAGTCCTACCAGGAGCACTTGAAGCATGTCAGGGAAGTGTTAACCTTGCTCAGAGCAGATCAGTGGGAGGTGAAAATGTCCAAATGTGCATTTTCTCAACAACAAATTGGGTATTTGGGCCACACCATCAGTTCTGCAGGAGTATACACTGATTCTAGCAAAATTTAGACGGTGGAATAGTGGCCTACCCCAACTAATGTCAAGGAGGTGAGAGGTTTTCTTAGGTTAAGTGGATATTACAGGAAGTTTATTAAACATTATGGTATGATCAGCAAGCCCCTCACTGAGTTACTCAAAAAGGGAGTCCCCTTTGTCTAGTCTATAATGACTGAAACTGCATTTGCAACTCTCAAAAAGGCACTAGTAGAAGCACCAGTCTTAGCTCTACCCCAGTTTGACAAACCATTTATCATAGAAACTGATGCCTATGACTTAGGCATTGGTGTTGTGCTCATGCAGAAAGGGCACCCTCTGGCTTATGTCAGCAAGGCCTTGGGACCCAAGAACAGGGCCCTTTCAGTTTATGAAAAAGAATATCTTGCCATTCTGCTAGTTGTGGATCAGTGGAGACCCTACTTGCATTTCCAGCAGTTTACTATCCGGACAGATCAAAAGAGTTTGGTGCACTTGTAGAATCAAAAGTTGCACGCTGTTTGGCAACAAAAAGCTCTTACCAAGCTCATGGGCTTTAATTACACCAGTCTACAAGAAGGGGGTGGAAAATTCTGCTGCAGATGCACTATCTAGAGGACCTCCTACTCCTCAAGTTTTCCATATCTCAAGATCACAACCTGTGTGGTTGGAAGAAATTGTGGCCAGCTATTCTAATGATGACAAAGCTAGAGAATTATTACAAGAACTTGATGTAAATCCATCTGCTAAACCACATTATCAGTTGTTGCAAGGGATACTAAGGTACAAGGGCTACATTTGGGTAGGTAACAATACGGAATTACAGAGTAAAATTTTCTCTGCTTTCCATGATAGTCCTCTCGGAGGCCACTCTTGATTTCCTGTCACCTATCATAGAATCCATTCCCTATTCAGATGGATAGGCATGAAGAAGTTTATTAAAGACAGAGTGCAATCTTGTTTAGTGTGCCAACAAGCTAAACCTGAAAGAGTTAAATATCCAGGTTTACTCTCTCCCTAACCAGTTCCAAGCAAGGCCTGGGAAACTGTGATAATGGATTTCATTACTGGATTGCCTCCTTCCTATCAGTTTGACTGCATTTATGTGGTCATTGACAAGTTTACAAAATATGGCCACTTCATGGCTCTCAAACATCCTTTCTCTGCACAGAAAGTGGCTGCGGTTTTCCTGGACAATGTCTATAAATTGCATGGGATGCTAGAGTACATAGTATCTGACAGAGACCCTGTGTTTACTAGCAACTTTTGGCAGGCCCTTGTTCACAGAACTGGAACTCAGCTCAATACGAGTACTGCCTACCACCCTGCAACTGATGGGCAGACTGAGAGAGTTAATCAGCAAGTTGAATGTTATCTCAGAAGTTTTGTCAGTTCCCATCCTTCCAAATGGAGAAAATGGTTGTCTATGTGTGAGTTTTGGTATAACACAAACTGGCATTCACCTGTTGGCAAGTCTCCTTTTGAAGTGTTGTATGGTCATCCTCCTAGATACTTTGGGATTGCTGCCAGTGATAGTGTTGCTCCTGTGGACATTCTCCAGTGGTTGCAAGACAGAGAAGTTGTAGTGGCTTCTGTTAAACAGCACCTGCTCCGAGCTAAACAGAGAATGAAACACTTGGCTGACAAGAAAAGGACTGAGAGATCATTTGACATTGGAGAACAAGTTTTCTTGAAACTGCAACCGTATGTGCAATCCTTAGTCGTCCACAAAGCAAACCATAAGTTGGCATTCAAGTACTTTGGTCCCTACACCATCCTTGACAAAATTGGGGAAGTGGATACAAGTTGGAGTTACCTCAGGACAGCAGAATTCACCATGTTTTCCATGTTTCTCAGCTCAAAAAAGTAGTGCTTCCCAACTGCACTGTTCTTTGCAAATTGCCCTTGTCTTTTGCCTCTCTTCAGGTACCCCCTGTGGGTACCCCTGTGCGTGCTTCAGCAACGTGTGCGACAACGTGGCAAGCGCACTGTCGCTCAAGGTTTGATCCAATGGAGTGGATCTTCTCCTGAAGAAGCGACCTGGGAAGACCTGGACTCCCTACGTCAACAATTCCCTTGTTTAGCGGCTTGGGGGCAAGCCGTTTCTCAACGGAGGGGGGATGTCAGCAGCCCTGTAGTCGCTGTCCCTAAAGAAGGAGCGCCAAGTCCTGTAGCTGATCAAGGGGTTGTAGGCAACAGCAGTCCGGTGCATGACATGGTCCAGAGGCCCAAGTCAACATGGGCCAAAAGGCCGTCCTAGTGGCTTGCTAGCCCAAACTAGGCCCGCTAAGAAGGTGTAACGATATATATAGTGGGTTGGTTCACTCACTAGAAGGGAGTGGGGGATTTGGACGGCTACGGCTGAGGCTTATCTTGTAATGGATAGAGGTGTGGGTGGCAGGGAGGAAACCTCTACCGAATTTCAAATTCCAAGCTCGATCTCCATGAATTCCCTAGATCTAGCGATACACAAGTGAGATCTTCACAAACAACGAGAAGATTGCAAGGTGCGACGGTGCCTACGCACTCGTGAAGTCAAAAGACCGGAGCAAGAAGGGCGCATAGCTCATTCTTCCTCATGCCGGTGAGCCGCACCTTGCCCCGCCTCCCTCTCTCTTCTTCTCTCCTGTCTCATCTATCTCTCTCCACCTCCTTGCAGCAATTGAGGTCAAGAGGCCATTGCACCGCACAAGCTCGCCGCCTGCCTGCCATTCACCGGGAGCTCCTCGGGATTCGGCCAGATAAGGACGTCAGTGCCCCATTCCCGATATTGCAGCTTTGGCTCGGTCGCCGACCACTGCGACGCCATCGTCTCACTCGCAAGATCTAGTGCCACCGTGTAACATCCCAAAATTCCATTTTGGAATGTTATGATTTATAGCTATGCATCTATCATCACCATTGTTTGAATGCATGTGTTAGTTGAAATGCCTTCTCTGAATTTCTGAAACCCCTTTCTACTTTCAATGTGTTGCTTTCACCTATTTGAAATCTTGGTAAAATGTTCAAAATAAGAGGGGAGTAACATGACACTCCACACCAGGGTCATCTTGGTGATCTATTTGAACAAAAATAACCAGGAGTTAATTTGAAAATATTTGCAAAAAGGATTTAAAAACAATTAGGCAATTTTTGAAAATATTATTTTTTCAAAGTGTTCAAATGACAGAATAAAAATGTTCATTCAATAGCATTTATTATTCTGTTAATTTTGATATATAATACCCCTATATTTATAAACGGTTTGAATGCTTTAAAAGCTTGTGAATGTCGCCGGAAAATCATTAAAAGAAATGGTAACGGTTTCCTGTATTAAACGGGCCGGCCCAACGGCTTTAAAAGCCGAGACCGTTACCGGTCGGCCGACCGATGCGCAGTAACTGCGCTCTCTCTCACTGACACCGGGCCCCACCCCCGACCGACCGTTAGCCCGACCGGTCATCCCTCTCCTTCCCCCGCACGCGCCGGACCTCGCCGGCCGTTTCTTTCCCCCTCCCAGATCTCTCTTCTCTCTCCTTCCCCGCACTCACTAGTGCCCCTATATAAGCCGGCCACCCTCCGCAACCATTCCCCCCCAAACCCCTCTCCTATCTCGTCGGAAGGCTGCCGCAATTCCTCACCGGAGTAACTCCGACCACCGAAGCTCCCGTCGACCGTAGCCATCGACTCCGTCCACCCCTCGCCCCACCGTTGCCACCAATCGACGCCGGACGTCAAGCTCCGTCGCCCGGACCATGTACCTTTAGTTAAGAGCGTATATAAGGAAAACTTTAGTTATGCCCTCCATGTATCTTTTATTTTCAATGTTAAGAGCGTAGGTCGATGTGTAGTTTGATTGAGACTTGTATTCCCGATGTTTGACATTGATTGAATAAATGAATGAGTGGTTGGTGTGATATGTTTGTTGCATTGCATATGGGTAGTGAATTCCTCCTTTTAGGCCCTTGTTCTATTCTAATTCTCACCCCTCTGAAAATAGCAAGATGCCTCCACGACGTGAGTCCGACTTCACCTTCCCGCCGGAACTCACACAACTCCTTCAGCAGCAGAATGCACTGATGCAGCTATTGATCCAAAATCAGACCAACAACCAGAACAACAACAACCACCAACATCCACCCCAGACTGACAATCTCGCCCGTTTTCTGAGGTTGAATCCTCCAACTTTCTCCAGCAGCACTGAGCCCATTGTGGCAGATGACTGGCTCCGTAAGATGGAGAGAGAACTCGTCACCATTGGATGTACTGATGCTGAGAAGGTGCGATTTGCCGCACATCAACTAGATGGACCAGCAGCTTCATGGTGGGAGAACTACACCACCACATATCCTATTGCTGATGTAACTTGGGAGCAGTTCCAGCAAGCTTTCCGCACCACACATGTTTCAGCTGGAGCCATGAGTCTGAAGAAGCACGAGTTTCGCAACTTGCGCCAAGGAAATCGCTCTGTGGCCCAGTACGTGGATGACTTCAACACATTGGCACGTTATACACCAGGAGACGTGGTCGATGATGCGGCCAAGCAAGAGAAGTTTCTGGAAGGACTCAACGATGAGTTGAGCATGAAGCTGGTAGTGGCTACTTTCAACAACTACCAAGAGCTGGTGGATAAGGCACTCATTTTGGAAGGTAAACAGCAGCAGATTGAGAATCGCAAGAGGAAGTAAACTCAGGGGAAGTTTAACTCTGGAGCTCATCCGAAGCCCCGCTACTCCCCGTACTCAGGGAATACCGGATCAGGGACCGGTAAGTTTGGAAGGCACACTCATGTTGTGCACAACCATGGAGGAAATGGGAATGCCCGTCCAAACCATGGCAATTTCAAGACTGACAATGGGAATGGGAACAACAACCAGCACCGTCACGTTCCTACTCATAAGGATCTGAGCCACATCACGTGTTTCAAGTGCCAAAAGACAGGGCACTATGCTACTGAGTGTCCCCAGAGCAAGCAGGGAAATGGAAACGGCAACTCCGCAGCCAAGAAGCCAAACCCTTTTCCTCGTGCCCAGGTGAACCACCTTGACGTGGAAGAAGTTTATGATCAACCCGAGACTGTGGTTGGTATGTTTTTATTGCATTCACGTCCAGTTACAGTACTTTTTGATTCCGGTGCAACTCATTCATTCATATCAAGGGTAGTTGTGGATAAGTATGGTTTGCCCACCAAAACCTTTAGTCAGCCCATTAAGGTCAATTCCCCAGGAGGTATGATGATGGCAGGAATAGGATGTCATGCCCTGAAACTTCACATAGGAAACCATGTTTTTCCCACCGACCTCATCGTCTTAGAATCCCAGGGATTGGATGTAATCCTAGGCATGGATTGGATGACCAAGTATGAAGGAAATCTTGATTGTCCCAGCAAGTCTGTTTCACTCACCACCCCGGAGAACAAGAGGATTAAGTATGTATCCCGACGCACCCAGATGAGTGCACGGTTAAATTCCCTCACAGGAGTTGTTCAGGAGGAAGTACCTATGGTAAAAGACTTTCTGGATGTATTTCCAGAAGAATTACCAGGCATGCCACCAGATAGGGAGATTGAGCTCCTAATAGAGCTACAGCCAGGGACAGCACCAATTTCCAAGAGACACTATCGGATGCCCGCAGATGATCTGTTGGAAATCAAGAAGAAAATTAAGGAGTTATTGGACAAAGGTTATATACGCCCAAGTTCTTCAACTTGGGGAGCCCCAGTTCTTTTGGTGGAGAAGAAGGATAAAACCTTGAGAATGGTAGTCGATTATCGTGCCTTGAACGAGGTGACTATCAAGAACAAGTACCCTCTGCCGATGATTAATGACTTGTTTGATCAGCTAGTAGGAGCAAAAGTATTCTCTAAGATCGATCTTCGATCAGGGTATCACCAACTGAAGATTCATGAACAGGATATACCCAAAACAGCTTTCACCACAAGGTATGGCTTGTATGAGTATACTGTCATGTCCTTTGGTTTGACTAATGCTCCTGCCTACTTCATGAATTTGATGAACAAGGTGTTTATGGAATATTTGGACAAGTTTGTCGTGGTGTTCATCGATGATATTTTGATATTCTCCAAGAACGAGGAAGAACACAAGGAACATCTGCGTTTAGTTCTGGAAAAGCTAAGAGAGCATCACTTATATGCCAAGTTCAGCAAATGTGAATTTTGGCTGACGGAAGTCGGATTCCTTGGACATGTTATTTCCGGAGAAGGAATAGCCGTAGACCCCGCTAAGGTTGAAGCCTTCACCAAGCGGAAGTCACCCACCTCAGTTAAGGAAATCCGCAGTTTCCTTGGACTTGCCGGATATTACCGGAGATTCATTGAGAATTTCTCAAAGATTGCCAAGCCCATGACAGAGTTGTTGAATTAAGAATCCAAGTATGTTTGGACTGAGGAATGTGAAGCCAGTTTCCAGGAGTTGAAGAAACGTTTGGTCACAGCCCCAGTGTTGATTTTGCCCAATATTCGGAAGGACTTCCAGGTTTATTGTGATGCTTCACGTCAAGGACTTGGAGGAGTACTCATGCAAGATGGAAATATTGTAGCTTATGCATCCAGACAACTACGACCTCATGAGTTGAATTATGCCACCCATGATTTGGAACTAGCAGCCGTTGTGCATGCACTCAAGACCTGGAGACATTTTCTTATCGGAAATAGTTGTGATGTTTACACCAACCATAAGAGCCTGAAATATATCTTCACGCAGAAGGAGTTGAACCTCAGACAGAGGAGATGGTTAGAGTTAATCAAGGACTATGACATGAGATTACACTACCATCCCGGTAAGGCTAATGTTGTAGCCGATGCCTTGAGTCGGAAAACATATGTGAACACACTCACAGCGGGAGGATTACCCCAAGAGTTAGCCAATGATCTCAGAGAGCTCAGGCTAGAGATAGTTCCAAGAGGATATGTTGGTACACTAGAGATCCAGTCCACCTTGACCGAAAGAATTCGTGAAGCCCAGAAATCGGACAAGGAGATAGCTGAGATAAAGCAGAGAATGGAAGATGGTAAAGCTAAAGGTTTTCATGAGGATGAACACGGAATTTTGTGGTTTGAGAACCGAATCTATGTGCCCAATGACCCAGAGCTCAGGAAGTTGGTACTTCAGGAAGCCCACGATTCACCTTACTTGATACAACCAGGCAATACCAAGATGTATCTAGATTTAAAGGAAAGTTATTGGTGGACAGGTATGAAGAAGGATATTGCGGAACACGTTGCAATATGTGATGTTTGTCAGCGGGTAAAGTCGGAACATCAGAAACCAGCAGGGTTACTCCAACCTTTGCCGATACCCGAGTGGAAATGGGAAAAGCTTGGTATGGACTTCATCACAGGACTACCTAGGACCCGTTCAGGATATGATTCCATCTGGGTAGTGGTAGATCGCTTGACCAAGGTAGCTCATTTCATTCCAGTGAAAACCACCTATACCAGCGCTAAACTAGCCAAGATATATATGACCAGGATCGTATGTCTGCATGGAGTTCCGAGGAGTATCGTGTCAGATAGAGGAACACAATTTACCTCAAAGTTTTGGCATCAATTACATGACACTTTGGGTACAAGGCTGGAGTTCAGTACAGCTTTTCATCCGCAGACAGATGGACAGACTGAGAGAGTCAACCAGATTCTGGAAGACATGTTGAGAGCTTGTACGCTAGATTATGGACCTAGTTGGGATGACAATTTACCTTATGCAGAATTCTCGTACAACAACAGTTATCAGACCAGTCTAAAGATGACCCCTTTCGAAGCTTTATACGGAAGGAGGTGCAGAACACCGTTGACATGGGATGGTGTTGGAGACCGACAAATTTTTGGTCCCCATCTTATCCGAGATTCGGAAGAGAAAGTCAAGTTGATTCGTGACAGACTCAAAATAGCTCAATCTCGACAGAAGAGTTATGCTGACAGCAAACGTAAAGAAGTGACGTATGAAGTGGGAGACCGAGCATATCTTCGTGTGTCCCCACTTCGAGGAATCAAGAGGTTTGGTGTTAAAGGAAAATTAGCACCCAGATTCATAGGCCCCTACAAAATTCTTGAACGTAGAGGCGAAGTTGCATACAAGATGGAATTGCCGGAAGGATTGTCAGGAGTTCATGATGTGTTCCATGTGTCCCAGCTAAAGAAATGCCATGCTGAGATGGCTGATATCCCTTTGAGAGACACAGTGCCCCTAGAGGCCATACAACTTGACAGTGATCTGACCTATGAGGAGAAGCCTGTCAGAATCCTCGAGACTGCCAACAGAGTTACCCGCAGCAGGATCATCAAGTTCTATAAGGTTTTGTGGAGTCATCACACCGAGGAAGAAGCCACCTGGGAACGCGAAGAAGATCTTCGTAGAGACCACCCGCACCTATTTTCTAGCCAACCCGAATCTCGAGGGCGAGATTCATCTTAAGGTGGGTAGGTTTGTAACATCCCAAAATTCCATTTTGGAATGTTATGATTTATAGCTATGCATCTATCATCACCATTGTTTGAATGTATGTGTTAGTTGAAATGCCTTCTCTGAATTTCTGAAACCCCTTTCTACTTTCAATGTGTTGCTTTCACCTATTTGAAATCTTGGTAAAATGTTCAAAATAAGAGGGCAGTAACATGACACTCCACACCAGGGTCATCTTGGTGATCTATTTGAACAAAAATAACCAGGAGTTAATTTGAAAATATTTGCAAAAAGGATTTAAAAACAATTAGGCAATTTCTGAAAATATTATTTTTTCATAATGTTCAAATGATAGAATAAAAATGTTCATTCAATATCATTTGTTATTCTGTTAATTTTGATATATAATACCCCTATATTTATAAACGGTTTGAATGTTTTAAAAGCTTTTGAATGTAGCTGGAAAATCATTAAAAGAAATGGTAACGGTTTCCTGTATTAAACGGGCCGGCCCAACGGCTTTACAAGCCGAGACCATTACCGGTTGGCCGACCGACGTGTAGTAACTGCGCTCTCTCTCACTAACACCGGGCCCCACCCCCGACCGACCATTAGCCCGACCGGTCATCCCTCTCCTTCCCCCGCACGCGCCGGACCTCGCCGGCCGTTTCTTTCCCCCTCCCGGATCTCTCTTCACTCTCCTTCCCCGCACTCACCAGCGCCCCTATATAAGCCGGCCACCCTCCGCAACCATTTCCCCCGAAACCCCTCTCCTATCTTGCCGGAAGGCTGCCGCAATTCCTCGCCGGAGTAACTCCGACCACCGAAGCTCCCGTCGACCGTAGCCATGGACTCCGTCCACCCCTCGCCCCACCATTGCCACCAATCGACGCCGGACGTCAAGCTCCGTTGCCCAGACCACTTCGCCGCCTTCCTCGACCACCGGAGCTCCTCGCCGTCGTCTTCGCCTCCTTCGGATCCACCGGAGACCTCCGACGCCGGCGACCTTTCCTCCGTAAGCTCCATGGACCGTCGGATCAATAATCAACGTGTTAGATTAGATCGGATTTAATATCCGAACCGGTATCCTCTACCGACCGGTCGTCCGCCCGCAAACCTTCGCGCGCACATGCCCGCAACCAATAGGAAAGCGCCACGTAGCCCCCTGGCCGTCCGGTAGATTTTCCCTTTTCTGTTTTTGTTTTAGTTAACATAGTGAATCCAAATTTTGTTTTGCTTATAACTTTTAATCTATTAAATGTTTTGAGTTGATTCTTTTTTCAATAGCTCACATTTTTCATGTAGTTTCACACTGTACTTTTAAATTTCAAATTTGAACTATAATATTTGAATTGAATCAAATTTTCTCAAATCATTCAAATCTGAATAACTAGAGTTTGAAAATAGATTTTGACATGAACCTTTTTGCTACTGTTTGGTATTAGTTAGGACTATCATCATGTTTAGTTTGAGGATTTTTTTAGGATGATCATTGTTAGTGTTTTAGCTATAAACAGAATCTGCCTAATATTATAGTATAGTTTTATTTACTTAGTTTTAGTTAGTTTAACTTAGATTTAGTTTTAATTTGTTTAGTAGGTTCTGTTGATTATACACCTAGTGTTTTACTTATTGTTAATAAAAATATAAAATTATTTAGTTTATTTCCTTGTTAAGATAGGAATCACAACTTCTTTTCAAATAAGTTTATTTTGATTAAAACAACTAGTTAGTAATAGTTTTGCTTTCAAACAAAGTTTTATATAATTTAATTTTGTTTTCTAAAACAAGTTTATTTGTAAATTCTTTTCTTAAGAACATGTTTTATTAATAACTAATAATTTTTGTTTTGCTCTCTTGTTAGTAAAACTATATTTGTTCCATTTAGTGCTTATCAAAACTTATACAAACTTTACAAAAGTTTCTCAACAAACTTAAATTGATTTTCTTCTGTTTATTAATAAAAATATTTTATTGTTTCCTTGCTATCAACAATTGTTTTGGTTATTTCAAAACAGTTTTATTATGTTAGTAGTGTTTTATCAATCACCTCCTAGTAAACAAAACTTTGTGTGTTTTCCTTACTTGTGATTTGTGCATTGTTTTGTCTTGACTGTTTACTAGTTCTTGATTGATGTTTGTGGGTTACAATATTCTGTTGTATGCTTATTGAGTGCTTGTTTGCTTCGTTAGATTATCCGGAGTGCGAAGCTTGTTACTTAGAGTCCCACGAGTACGAAGATCATCAATCAGGCAAGTCACTTTGATCATATTTTTACCCATGTTTTATATGCATTAGTTCTACCATCTTCCCCAATTGCATGCAAGACAGGTTAGTTGGAAACTTGGGTACATTGTTGTAGTATCATGTGGTAGGTACCTCCACAACCCCTTTGTCAAGATTGGCCCCGGGAAACGTTGTTTTACTTTCGCTATGCTATTAGTAGACGGGGTTGGTTGTGTGATTCATGAGAGTTGAGAGAGTTAATAATTTCAAGACCTACATAATGATCAAGATTTAAGGCTCCGAGTTTTCAACATACCTCTGGGTGGATGATGGTTGAACGGCACCCTGGAGAAACCAGTGGAATTGCCTAGGTGATGCTGGAGATGGCCAGTATTCACGCGGAAAGATCCACCCAGGCACAAAGAGATGGATGGGTGCTTCAAGACCCAAGGCTTACCTACACAGCCACAAGTCATTATGGGCTCTGGCTTGGTTGGATATCGTGGTGACCTTGGACAGGCGGTGCTACGAGATGTAGAAGAACGGTAGGAAAGGATGGGCACCGACAGAGTCGCAGGGAAACCCTTTGGAAGACCACGTTTTGGTCATCCGTTTCTCAAACACCCTGAAGTGCGAGAAATCAAACGGAGGCGACCAAATCTTGTGGGGAACGTGTGCAAAACTCTGTAGAGTACTCAAACCTAATCGATTAGTCGTGTCCACGGTCATGGACGACTTGAGCCAAAGGAACTGAAACATTCGGAACTCTCAACACAATTAATATGATGATGTGGGTATTAACAATTTGGGTATGAGAATTGGTTGGTGGAACCATCTCATTAATCAACCAACTTAGTAATATTTTTTTGCTTATCCCTCTCTTGATGTAGGGAAAATTGGCTTTACGCAAAAACTTACCACCCCACCTGCCATATAAGCATGTAGACTAGATGATTATCTTTTCACCCCTCTCGTGTGACTTTGCCGGCATATTCCATATGCTGACCTACATGGCTGCAACGTATCATGTTGCAGAGTACTTTTCCGACCAGGAGTGAGGATACGCTCTACGCTCAGTGAGATGCCCTTGGAGTCAGATGGACTCACCTACCTTTGACGCTTCCGCAAGATTTAGATATTCTCATGAGTTGGCCTTCGGCCACTTTATTGTAATTTTTATTGTAATAAAGGACTCGATATGAGATTTCGATTAATGTAATGCTGTGTGATTTCCCTTCGATATATACATTGATGTACCGTGTGTGTACCAGCATGATCTTGGGATGGTACAGAAACACCGGAGATTCGACCTTTTAGGTCGGGTCGCTACAGACGGATTGTCCAAACTTCCGGTAGGCCAATCACAGAGTTGCCCCTGGTAGCCACCGGTAGTTAACGGGTTGGTCCAGCACTCATGAGGAGCACCTGCCCGGGTTGTTGATTAAAGATCCTCGGGTCAATTACTCTCTATGCAGGTTCATTAGTTATTAGGCAAAATCAATACCAATGTTGGGCCTTGTCAGACAAGTCTAATCCTAAAACGAAAATCTAAGGGGTCCACATAACAACCCCGAGCATGTTAGGAGTGCTCAACTACGGAACATAACATCTTGTCACATGGAAGCAATTGCACCTGCAGCTACAACGCTATAAGAAGGACTGAGCAAGCGGTAACATAGCCAAACAAAGATTTGCTGGGATGTGGACGGGTTAGAGGCTTATCATGGCATATTTGGGAGGCTTGTTAAACAAGGGGTAGGTAGCATGACACAGCGATAGAAAAATGAGATAACTAGCATGGCAATGATAGTAGTGGTATCCAGGAAAATGTGTCATCTTGCCTGAGATCCTGCTTGGAAGAAGAACGAATCCATAAAGAAGACGATCCGTGAAGTAGACGAACGGAACATTGTCGAATGACCCCTCACACTCCAAACGCTTTCGGAACACTATCGAGAAGAAGAAACCCGAAACAAACAATCAACACAGAATAACAACACAACATATGCATGACATGATGCACAATCAAATATCATGCATGTTATGCATGACATGGCAAAGCACAACAATCAACTACTACACATTAAGTGAAGCTCAATATGCAACGAGTTGCATATTGACGAAACTATATAGTTGAATTACTTAGTTCATTCCCATTTAGGTACACGATAACATTAAATTTTATTAAACATGGGAAGAGGTGAAGCATAAGTAAACTATCTATCTACGTATCTTAAATGAGGTCGGAAACAACTTATATCATTTTTGAAATGACCCCATATGTTAATTCGAAATTGGTCAAATTCTGAACTAATCAGATTATATGTTTTCTAAACAACATAATAAAGTATACCATGCAATTCTACACGTCATTCTAGTCGATTTACATATATGGAACATTTCAAACGGAGCTACGGTCTAAAGGATATGACAATCACAAGATTATATGCCATGAATGCAAAATGCATCAAAATAACAACCACAAACACTTTCAAACATGGATGCGGCAAGATATTGTGAAACTACACGAAATTCTAAGAAAGTTTCATATAAGGCATGCCTAAAACGGAGCTACGCTTCAACCACAATAACCAATACAAGTTTTATTTGAAATCTGCCCAAAACAGCAACAAGGTCTATTGCACGCATGAAAAAACAAGCTACAAGATTCTAAAATGCACAAACTAAGCATGGGGCAGTACCATATAACACAGACTTCATTTCATCTTCACATATCATACTCAAAATTTGCATGGATCACATGGTAGGAAGCTCACAACATTGCTAATTGAAAACAGTTTCAGACTTAGTGAAAATAGCAGTTTTGGACAGTGCAATTTTTATCACGAAGGCATCTTGGCAGCAATAAAACTATATGCTATAGGGAATATCATGGCATGAAATTTGATAGCATGCTAGATGACATTATCAAATACAAATAACTTCATTACACTTACCACAAAAGGGTTCTAGATCACTAGAAAAACACATGGCAAGACAGGTACAAAATATTACAGATTCCAGACTTAGAAATATTTAGACCCGTCAAAACAACAATATTTTTATAGCATGTTATAAACAAGAAAACAACACCTAAATATGGATTATCATGACAAATAAAATGACCAGGAACTAATGCACATGTCAAAGAGCATATCTCATGTTCAAAATTACTTCATATGATGCATGGATTAAATCATATGAAAATAACAATAGGGCATCATAAAAAAATAACATGCACACAAACTTAGTCAAAATACAAAACTAAATGGAAAGATAAATTCTATGAATTTTTCAGCCCCGAAAACATATATAATATGTATAGGTTCATGTAGAAAAATATGTCACAATTAATTACGCAAGTTTATGCATAAACCTAATAGCAAGTTATTTATGCAATAAAATGCAAACAACACATCAAACATTTATATCATGCATGAGAATGCATGAGAATGCGTTACAATTAATCTATACAAAATTCGACATATTTTCATGCTTAAAACATTTGCATATGATGCACGGTTAATTAATAATGCACATATTACAATCATGGCAAAAACTTTAATTCATTGGACAAAATGCTAAAATTCGCAACAGATGGAAAAAGAAAATATGAGCCAGATCTAAATAGTGCACTGGGCAGGGGGGTGTTAGGTGAAGCTCAGCATGGGCCAGGGCGCAGCAGACAGTGAGGAAGGTCGGCGGGGAAGCTGGGCCGGGGTTGCTGGGCCGGCGGGCGTAGCCCATGAGGCCGGCTGGAGGAGGCCCACAAGCACTGGATCGGGGCGATGGTTAACGGGAGCGGGCGCAGGGACCCTCATCCTCCTCGTAGACGGACGAACTGGCGGCGCTGCCCACAGCACGGAATGGCGATGCCGCATGAAGTAGAGGCCGGGAATGGGTCAGGCATCGTGAGATCCGGCAGATCCTGGTGCAACACGGTGAATAGGGGCTATAGGTTCTGGCCGGCGGCGAACTCACGACGGCTAGGAAAGCTCGGTCCATGGTGGCGGCATGACGGGGAGCTCGAGACTGGTCGCGGTGGCTTGCGACGGTAGGCAGCACTTCAGCGTGGCTGGTGGAGCTCCGGCGGGAGGCGGCTGACACCGGGGGCTCAAGCGAGGGGCGGCGGCCATGGATGCCTCGGGTGGCTGCGAACCATCTTGCTCAGTGTACGGACGGGGCTCGGGCTTCTGCGGTCGCCAAACGTGTCCGGTTTGACCATGGACATGTTCGGTAGGTGGAGGTTTGGGCGGTTTTTAGTCTCAGATCTCAGATCTGAGGGCTGAAATTGGCTATGAAGGTGGGATTGTGGGGGAGAGGGACGTGGAGCTTGCAGGTGGAGTTTTTTGGGGTGCCTGCAATTTGGCAAGGGGGAAATCCTAGTAGAGTGAGAGGCTCTCTCCACAAGGTGGTTTATATATAGGGGATGAAACTAGGGTGGATAGGACCTTATCCGTCCGATCGTGATCCGATGACCACGAACGGAGGGGCAAGCTAGGTTGGGCTACTAGGCTGTGTAGTTGGGCTAGGTAGGGATGGGAGAAAGAATTGTGGCCCGTGACATGGGTTTAAAACACTGGAAAACGTCCGGTGAATAAACCGACGACCATGCCGCTCCGGTCGACCGTTGGGTATCAAACAACCTCTAATTGCGACGAAATTTGGTAGGTGGTCTACCGACAATGCAACTAGACCGCATGCCAACTTTCGACCCAATCCGAGAATAATTTTTGCGCACTTTTAAAACATTTTTTTTAAATCGATGCCGCGGGCACGTGTGTGTGGTGGGTTTCGAAATGGGCAATGGTAAGAACGAAGAGAACCGACGACTAGGAATGGATGCAAGTTTGAAAACTCATGTTGAGAGAATACCGATGCTATGCAGATGATGCGAATGGTGCGATGATGAATGCAACAACCAAATTAAACACAAGACGGTAATGGAATAAAAAGGGAAATCTTCTAGAGCGTCGGTCCCGGGCTGTTACATTGTGGTTCTGTGATGTAGAACCACTCCTTCTACCACACCTTAATGGTATCGATTAAGGTACCTGATGGCCACACGACGAGGGTGAGCTTGCCGATAACAGCCCCACCACAGTCTACGTGCTTCCCGCCGACGCACTTTGGCTTGACGTTGAATACTTTGAGCCACAGCCCGAAGTGCGGCTTGATCCGAACAAATGCCTCACAAACGAGGATGAATGTCGAGAGGTGTATTGGAGTTCGGCGGGAGGTCGTGGAAGTCGAGGTCGTAGAAGAACATCAGCCCCCTGATGAAGGGGGGGAGCGGGCAGTTCAACCCCCTGATGAAGTGAGGGATGAACACCACCCTTTCGCCTGGCTTGGATGTCAGGATCACTTGGCCCTCCTCTGCTGCGCGGTGAGGGATGTTGGCGGGGAGGTATCCGGCCTTCTTGAGGTCGAGAATGTCTTGGTCGGTGAGCTCGGAGGTGAGGGCTAAGAGATCTAGATCTGTGCTTTGGAGGCGCAAGGGAATGGGAGGCGGAGAAGTCGAATGGAGATCATGAAAAGCCTTTGTGGTTTTTGTGGGGACCCCGACTCATAAGTCGACTTCACCGAATGCACGTGTATAGTGATCCCAGAGATCAATGCTCACTAAACACACAGAAGCTGAATATCAAGAGTCTTACATCCATACTTAACGTCTTACACAAATAATGACCACGAAGGTCTTAGTCTTACATAGATAGGGCCACACGGGCCAAACACTTAAAATAGAACAAGCAGCGGAAATCTTGGTCGAAAGCGTGAACCCATGCCATCCGCCTTAACCTACAAGCATTCTGAGTGGGAAGCGTCCTAGTTTGCATGTTCGTCTCTAATGAACTCTTCAACATACTCCTATTTTCCATGCCTGGCCAATTCAATAACCAGTGGCAAGCCAATAAGTACTTTGAATGTACTCGCAAGCAACCCAAGTGTGGAACGAGGTAACAATGATGCATGATATAGCACTAAGTAGGTAAATTTGCGGAAAGCTAATTTTGTATGCAAGTGACATGATCAAATAACTAGCGAACATGCATCAACAATTAGCAGATATCCATATGAACAAGTTACAGATATCAACATAAGTAGGGGACGAACATCTCATGTTTGTTCATCACGTTAAGCCATCGGGCTTACTTCAATTCTCATGCTATGTCATCGGACTTCGCTCAAGTGACCTCTTGTCACCACCACACCATACTGACACCAAGTTTCACGAAAACATCCGGACGTGGCATAAGCAGCACCACCCAACTGTCCTTGACCGCGGACGCGGCTATTCGAATAGTTTTAAACTCTGCAGAGGTTGCACACTTTACTCACAAGACTCGGGGAACTTCCGTGTCATCCACGACTCACGGTACATAACATACCCGAGGTAAGCGCCAGAACAATGCCTTTCTCATGGTGATACTAAACAAAGAGTCGACTCCTTGGTGCCATCCCTCATGATATACATCACTCGTATCATCCATGAGGGCACGCAACAGTGTGCCCGGTGCCTGTAAAGACAGCGCATAACCTTCCTCTCTGGGATGACCCCGTCTCGAGAGTGACCACTTCACTCTTACCACTAATAATGCGGGCTCCTTGCTAGTGCCAACCATAGTAATCAACAAAGCCCCGTCCCATATGGGGTATCGTGGTTGCGCATGTAAGGTTGGGAAGGTCGACAAATCTTAAACCCTCAGTTTTCGAAAACACATATTCATCTTATTCTGGCACACCACTACTTTCTCAAGTGGTCACCCATCTCATTGTCATCTCCCTCGGGCATTAGTGGCACCCGACGGGGTTTTTGAAAAGTCTTTAAAATCACCTCTTTCTTGTCATCACTATGCATAAGTCCCATCCCACTTGCGTAACATATACTAGCAACCTAACTACTCCCACCCGCACAATCCTCATAAGGTGGTAGGGTCATGCACGATGCAAGTGTCAACGGAGAAGTACCCGAGGCATTCCACCGAAAGGGGAACACCACAACACATGATCAAATATGATGAAAGTAAAGTGTTATATGACATGCAATAAAATGGTTTCTTATCATGGTCAAAGGGCTGCTTGCCTGGCTCAACAAAGTCTCCGGGGTCTTCGAAGTCTTCGGGTCCAACTTCTTCGTCAACAGCGCAATCTACCGTCGCGATAAAATAACGATAAAAATAAGCAATCACACAAAACAGAGCACTCAAACTACTACCAAAATGTTAACCTACTCTGATAAATACTAAAAGTCATACTAAAAATATTCTCTTAGGGTTTTGTTGTGAAAAAGATTTTGGAATTAAAATAACAGAGGCAAAAAGGCGCCAATATATAGGTTTTACAATAATACAATACTAAGAACATATTCAAACATTTTTACAAATGGCACTATTAAATTCTAGGGATTATTTTACGAATTTAGGTGGAAGAAATATTGGCATTGGGTAAATATATCACCCTGTGGGATTTTTGGAATTTGCTGGAAAAAGTAAAAAGGGAAAAGAAACGGGCACTGTGTCCTGGCCGGAGGAGGCCAGCAACTGGGTTGGCCCAGAGGCCAACCATCCCAAGCGAACTAGCATGCGCGTGCGTGTTTGAACCTGACGGCTGGGCCCCGACAGCCAGGGATAGAGAGAGGAGGGGAAGAGAGCTGAGGATGATAGGCAGCCCCGCCTGTCATCTCGAACCTCGCGACACGGTGGCCGGCGTGCTCACCGGTGATGATGTAGGGCATGACGACAGGCGAAGGCGGGGATGAGGTTAGCGTCGACCCGCCAGTCCTCTACAGGTGGAACGGAGGCCTGAGGTGGTCAGAGTCGTCGGCGATGAGCCCTTATGGCGGAGTGTGCCTCGGGGGAGGTCACCGGAGCCGTCCCGTGCTGCACAAAGGATGTGAGGAAGAGGGGGAAGCATCAGCGCGACGAGGGAGGACCAATGGGAGAAGAATGGGGCACGGAGGGGCTCTGTACCCGGAGATCGACGATGAGGTTGCCGCGGCGGTCCTCTGCCCGAATCCGAGCGCAGGAACTACGGGAGGTCCTCGGAGCGTGCAGGGGGGCTATAGAGAGGAGAGAGAGAGCAGAGGGGAGAGAGTGGATCGAGCGCCCTTTTTATAGAGGGGGCGTGAGTCCACCGAACGTTGTGCACACTCGAGCTCGTGGACGAGGCCAAAGGGAGAGGGAGGCTCACGGGACTGCTCTGGGGCATTCATGGGGCTGGTCTACGCCAAGCGGGAGCAACGGGAAAGAGAGGAGGGCGCGCGTGTGAGGTCACGGGTTGGCCGAGCCGGGTGGCGCTCGGCACGTGCAGGAGGAGGGAGGAGGAAGGAGAGAGAGAAGGGCCGATAGGGGTGGCATGGCGCGGACGCCGAGAGGAACCAAGTGGTGCAAGGGGGAGGCCCGAGGCTACCGGAGCCATGTAGTGTCCAACGGCTACAGTGCCTATCGACACTGTAGCATGCTCCAGAGAGCGCGTTTGGCATGCCATGGCGTGCCAACAGCGTCTTCTGCATGGCCGGCTATGCCTAGGGGGATCTAGGGGGTTAACAAATAGGGAATAAGCCATTGGATGCTCTGGTGATGCCTTAGGAGAGAAGGGAAGCTAAGAGAGAGGGAGAAAACTAATGTCCAGAGGTGAAAAATGGGGGGTTTTACTCACTTACCCATGGAGCTTTGGCTAGGGAGAGTTACTGGAGGTAGCTAGTAACTCAGAGAGACTGTGGTAAAAAGCTGGGGCCAAGGGTAAAAGGATAACAGGTGAAAATGTTGGTTTTACAAAATCACCGGAAGGTGTTTGATGAGGTTTTGGGCAAGAAGAAATTACCAGCTTTCTGAGATACTTACCAGGGTCAAAGGCTAGGTGAAAATGAGATGCTCCACCAAATTTGAGCTCAAGGAGAAAAAGTTGCCAATGGAAATTTGGTGAACCCTAGAAATTGGGAGAAACTGATTTATGTAGACCCAATGATGTTAGGCTTTAACCCTTGATGCACCACTTAGTGTATCATCACTATTTGGCCATTAGAGCATGCCCACAAAGTTTGAGTCCAAGGGGAGACACTTCACAATGTAAAGTTGCTCAAATTTGATTCTGGTCAGGAATGGTTTTGGGATGGTTTGATCAATCAAACAAACTTGGATTGGGATGAAACTTTGCAAGATCATCACCCATGATAGTGTTGACTTGCTAAAATTTTCCTGGAATTTATTGAGAATATTTCTTATAGAAATATTCCAAAAGTTTGATCTAAACAGAAAGTGTTTTGCGGGGTTTTGCCTATGATCTAATCATTCCCTTGTGTTGAAACTCATATATATATATGGAAAATATATGTCCACTGAGTTTCTCTAAATTTTCACAAATATTTTCAAAGCATTTAAATAATTTTTCCCTTGGAAAAACCATTTTTGGTCTTAAAAAAAGCCTTGAAATAAAATGTGAAAATAATCTTTAAAAGTAATATTTGGTGGTTTTGAGAAGTCATATATATAGTAGGTTTGAAATAAAGCCTTTGGGAAAGAAGGGTCCAACTGATTTGAGGACATGCAATGCAAACCTCATTTCAGGGGGTTTTGGAAACTTAAATTAAGTAAATCATTTTTGGTTAAAACAGAATTTGATAAAAATAGTTTTGGGCACTAATCACATGGCATGATCATTGGGCAACGGTTTTGGATCAAGGAAGATGATTATGAAGTGGAGTAGAACCTAGTAGTGCCATAAAACACAATCAACAAGCAAGCAAACAACATAGCAAGCAAGCACAAACACATACAAAAAGGTTTTAGTTGGCTCCAAATTTTATAGACCCAATCATAACAATGTGCTATAATCACAGGGTGTGACAGACCTCCCCCCTTACAAGAATCTCGTCCCCGAGGTTCCTAGGCTAAGCGCTAAAAAGATAAAGGAACTCTGATCTAAGATAATCTTCACGCTCCCAGGTTGCTTGTGCTTCAGTGTGGTTGCTCCACTAGACCTTGAAGTACTTGATGGTGTGGCTACGGGAGCAGCGCAAAGCTTCATCCAGAATGCGGACTGGCCTCTCACGATAAGTGAGATCTGGTTGAAGATCGATGGCTTGATGGTCGATGTCCTTGTAAAGGTCGGGGCGTTTGGGAACTTGTAGACACTTCCGGAGGTGTGACACATGAAAGACGTTGTGCACATCCAATAGCTCGGAAGGTAGCTCCAACTGGTAGGCAACTTCTCCATGCGTGGCGGTGATCTTGAAGGGGCTGATGTATCTTGGCGCAAGCTTTGCTTTGACGTGAAAACGCTTGGTTCCCTTGAGAGGCGTGCCCCGGAGGTAGACATGGTCGCCAACACAGAAGTTCACTTCTCGCTGGTGAGAGTCGGCGTGGATCTTCTGTCTTCACTTGGCGGCCTCCAGACATTCTCGCACGAGTTGAACTTGCTCTTCGGCTTCACGAATGATATCCGGTCCCCAAATTAATCCTTCTTCGGTCTCTTACCAGTTGAGGGCAGTACGGCACTTGCGTCCATACACCACCTCAAACGGTTCCATCTGAAGACTTGACTGATAGTTATTGTTGTATGAGAACTCGGCGAACGGTAGGCAATCTTCCCACTTGGCTCCATATACCAAAACACAAGAGAGGAGCATATCTTCGAGTATCTGATTTACTCATTCCGTTTGCCCACCGGTCTAGGGGTGAAAAGCAGTGCTAAAGGAGAGCTTGGTTCCCATGGCTTCTTGAAACTTCTTCTAGAATCTTGAGGTGAACTGGGTTCCTCGATCTGACACGATCTCCTTCGGTACTCCGTGAAGACTCACAATGTGGTTGATGTAGAGATTTGCGAGTTGGCTTCCATCGTAGGTTGTTCTGACGGGGATGAAGTAGGCTACCTTGGTCAGGTGATCAACAATGACCCAGATGGAGTCATGTCCCTTGTTTGACCCTGGTAAACCGGTTATGAAGTCCATCCCTATTTTATCCCACTTCCATTCAGGTACTTTCAGAGGTTGCAATAGCCCAGCGGGTCGCTGATGCTCAGCCTTGACCCTCTGGCATATGTCACACTTAGCAACAAACGTGCCTATCTCCCGCTTCATGTCATGCCGCCAGAATCTTGCCTTGAGGTCCTGATACATCTTGGTTCCTCCAGGATGGATGGAGTAGGGAGTGTCATGAGCTTCCTACAAGATCAGGTTCTTGAGCTCTTCTTTGTTGGGTACGTAGATGCGATTCCCGAACCATACAACTCCTTGTTCATCCTCTGAGAATCCCGGGGCCTTTCCTGCCTTGATCTTCCTCTTGATGCCTTCAATGCTCTCGTGCCCCTTCTGGGCTTCTTTGATATCATCCATCAAGGTAGGCTTAGCTTCAAGGTTGGCAAGGAATCCTGGTGCAACCAATTCCAGGTCGAAGCTCTCAAGTTCTTCATACAAGGCAGGTAGCCTTTCTTTAATCATAGCATTCAAGGAACAAGCCTTTCTTCTTAAGGCGTCTGCTACCACGTTGGCCTTTCCGGGGTGGTATTGAATACTGATGTCATAATCCTTGATCAATTCCAGCCATCTCCGCTGCCTCATGTTCAACTCCCTTTGAGTGAAGATATACTTCAAGCTCTTGTGGTCTGTGAATATCTCACATCGCTTCCCCAGAATGTAATGTCGCAATGTCTTCAAGGCATGAACCATGGCTGCCAACTCGAGGACATGAGTGGCGTAGTTCTCTTCATGAGGACGTAGCTGTCTGGATAGATATGCTACCACTCTGCCTTCTTGCATCAGAACACCTCCAAGTCTGGTTCTTGATGCATCACAATAAATCACAAACTCCTTGTGAATATCAGGGGTGGCCAAAACAGGGGCTATGGTCAAACTCGTCTTGAGTTCCTGGAAACTTTCCTCGCACTTAGCTGACCACTCGAACTTCTTGTCCTTCTTCAAAAGATGGGTCATGGGTTGGGCAATGCTCGAGAACCCTTCCATGAACTTGCGGTAATAACCCACGAGTCCGAGGAAGCTTCTGACTTCCTTCACTGTGGTTGGGGTTTGCCATTTAGCCATGGCTTCAATCTTGGCAGGATCAACTGATAATCCTTCTGCAGTTAACACATGACTCAAGAATCCAACTTTGTGTAGCCAGAATTCACACTTACTGAACTTGGCATAAAGCTGGTGCTCTCGAAGCTTTTCTAGTACCAATCTCAAGTGCTCCTCATGTTCTTCTTTCGACTTGGAAAGGACGAGTATGTCATCAATGAAGACAACAACGAACTTGTCCAAGTACTACATGAAGACTTTATTCATGAGGTACATGAAGTAGGCAGGGCCATTAGTTAAACCGAATGACATGACCGTGTATTCATACAGGACATACCGGGTTACAAATGTCGTCTTTGGGATGTCTTGGGGTCTGATCTTCAGTTGATAGTACCCAAACCTGAGGTTGATCTTGGAGAACACCTTGGCTCCGTTGAACTAATCAAACAGGTCTTCAATCTTGGGGAGTGGGTACTTGTTATTTATTGGGACCTCATTGAGAGAACGGTAATCGACACAAAGTCTGGTAGTTCCGTCCCTCTTTGACACAAATAGAACAGGCGATCCCCAAGGAGAGGCACTAGGAAGAATATATCCTTTTCTGAGTTGCTCTGCTAGTTGCTTCTTCAACTCAGCCAACTTTTCGGATCCCATCCTGTAGGCCTTTTTATATATGGGCCTTGATCCGGGCATAAGCTCAATGATGAACTCGATGTCGCGGTCAGGAGGCATCCCGGGCAGCTCACCAAGAAACACATCCGGGTACTCACATACCACTGGCACTTGATCCAACTCAACTCCCGATAGGCAGTTAGCTTGAGGGGCTTGAGTGGAGGTAGGGTTGGGAACATAATTGACTTCCATTCCTTGGCTATTGGTCATGGTAACAATCCTCTTCTTACAGTATAACAAGCCTTGGTGCTTAGTCAACCAATTCATGCCAAGGATGACATCCAAGCCGGGTGAATCCAGAACTATAAGGTCTGCTAGGAAGTCTGCCCCGTTGATGTCAATATTCACTCCCTTACACCCTATCCCAGACTTCATAACTGAGCTGGGGGTTTGTAGCACCATATGACTACCCAGGGGTGTAGGTTTCATGCCACTCTCTAGTGCAAACTTTTGGGTGACAAAAGAATGCAAAGCTCCACAATCAAACAATACTGTTGCTAGGGTTGAGTTGACGAGGAATGTACCCAGTATGACGTCCGGGTCTTCCTGGGCTTCCTTTGCGATGACATGACTCACACGACCCTTGCCATTGTTGGGCTGGTTGCGAGGAGCTGGGTTCCTTGGTGGTGCTCCATGGGCTTGACCTTGGTTTGGCGCATTGGGGCGCGGTGCATCTGGCTTCCTGTTGGGGCAAAGCTCAGAGATGTGTCCAGACTGACCACATCCAAATCAAGTGACCTATCCAGGGTTGTTGTTGAAGTTTCTGCCACCGTTGTTGTTATTGGTGTTGTTTTTGTAGGCTGGCCTGGGATTGCCATACTACTGAGGCCGGTAGCTCAGACGAGGTGCAGGAGGTCTAGCCTACTGCGGCTGATGTGTTGGCCTCGCTGGGGCTGGCTGCCATGGGCGAGGCTTCTGATTGTTTTAGCTTCCCTTGCTGATCATCTTGCGCTTGCGAGTGTCATCGATGGCACGATGCTTGTCTTCCAGCATGAGGGCCTTGTTCACCAGGTCGAAGAAGGTGCAATAGTCACAGATGATGAGCTGATATTGCAGGACTTGTTGGAGTCCTTCCATGAAGCGTTCCTTCTTGGCAGCCTCTATGCTGACGTCTTCAGGTGCATATCTTGACAGTAGGTTGAACTTCTGTGGTACTCCTTGACAGATCCACTTCCTTCCTTCGGAATTCTCTCGTCTTGATAGCCATTATCCCAGAAGGAATGTGGGCAGTGCAGAATCCTTCCTTGAACTCATTCCATGAGATCACACGTTCTCCTTGCATGACCTTGAATCCATCCCACCAAGCTCGAGCGGTACCTCCGAGGCAGTGAGAGGCATAAAGCACCTTCTCACGATCCTCATTGTAGTTGACCAATGCAAGGAGGTCCTAGATGGTGTGGATCGATTCATCAGCATCCAATGGTTCAGCTGTCTCGGTGAATGTTGGGGGCGAGTTCCTCATGAACTCAGACAGCGTGGAGCGGCTTGCCGTTCCTGCCTTGCTGCTGGTTCTTCACGAGAGCCTGAGCCATCTTCTGGATAGTAGCATTGTTGGCTTGGCGATCCTCCCGGAGAACTTGGAGAAATAGAGCTATGGTCATGTTCTCCGATGGAGGTGGTGGCGGGGGAATGTCGCCTTGTGGCTACTCCTTGTGTTCTCCAGCGTGAGCAACCCCACCAGCTCCCTGTTGCTGGCTCGAGTTGCTGGCTTCAGGGTTGGTGAATTAGCTATTGCGGGTAGCAGTAATCATCCTGTTTGGAGCAGCCAAGTCAAACAACTGGGATTGACAAGAGGATAAGCAATAACAGAAAAGCACACCTAAGGGGGTCGGTCAAGTGCAAGTGTGTTAAAACAAAGGTCGAAAGACCAACAACATATATTAAGATAGACGATGGAGTCGCTTACATGTTGCCTAAGGCAAAAGCGCGACTTGCATCGGAACACAAACAACAAAACAAACAACAAGCACACTTGCTTTCATATGAACCATTACACAGACTCGACTACGCATGAGGGATACATGACTGATCCTACCCTAGGGGTTCTCGGACTCAGGTGGTGGAGTGCTCGGTCTCGTAGTCACGCTCCTCTAGGTCTTCCTCCTATTCATCATCTGAATGGGCATCGTTCCCGGTCGAAGGGGTCGGGGAACAAGGACGTCCATCCCGACGATGCTTTGCTGGCAGGTCGGTGAAGAGCCCATGGTACTCCTTCGCACTCAAGCGACGACTATGCGTAGGTGCATCACTAGCTGGGGGTACTCCTCCTCGATAAGCGACAGCTGGTCGTCCCTCGGGGGATCCATCCTTCTTGATCTTGTGTGGCTTCATCTTGTCTTGTCGAAGTAGCTCTCGGGTGTGGTGAAGTTCCTTGCGGAGCTTCACAGACTCCTTCATCAAGTTATGAACCAGACTATCGGCGGAGAGACTGAAGTAGGTCTGGAACCTGAGTGGTGCGCCATCTTCCTTGGTCGGAATCAGTGTCCAACTCTCGCCAAAGTCATCCTTCTTGAAGGAAAGGTAGCGAGTAGCTGGCTCATCAGCCATCTTTGGAATGATGTCTCGAAGGTGTAGGAGTGCCTTGCGTGCAGCTGTCTTGATGGCAAACATGATCGTCTCCATCCGTGGTCCTTCAAAGAACCAACTAGTCGGGGAGTCGTTTGCCTTCACGACCACATCCATGTGGTACTCCTTCGTGACGGCATCGACCCAGTGCTCGTGGTAGAGGAAAATGGGTGGTTGGCAAAACTGGCACTTCTCCAGGCTATCCCCAAAGAGTAAGGAAAAGCTGGATGTCAGGAAGGCTTCGGGTATGACGGCATCTACAAAGGTTTGAAAGGAGGATAGTTGGCAAAGTTTGTGTGAAGCATAGGAGAGGTAAATAGTGCAGAATTCCTAAGTTTCAAAGCTAGGTGTAGTTTTGAAAATGACTATTATCCTGTCTAACGTCCATGCTAACTAAGGGCTTCCTACAATCAGGATGGCTCTGATACCAGCTCTGTGACCCCGACTCATAAGTCGAGATCACCGAATGCACGTGTACAGTGATCCTAGAGATCAATGCTCACTGAACACACAAAAGCCGAATAACAAGAGTCTTACATCCATACTTAACGTCTTACACAAATAATGACCACGAAGGTCTTAATCTTACATAGATAGGGCCCCACGGGCCAAACACTTAAAATAGAACAAGCAGCGGAAATCTTGGTCGAAAGCATGAACCCATGCCATCTGCCTTAACCTACAGGCATTCTGACTGGGAAGCGTCTTAATTCGCATGTTCGTCTCTAATGAACTCTTCAACATACTCCTATTCTTCCATGTCTCGTCAATTAAATAATCAGTGGCAAGCCAATAAGTACTTTTAATGTACTCGCAAGCAACCCAAGTGTGGAACGAGGTAACAATGATGCATGATATAGCACTAACTAGGTAAATTTGCAGAAAGATAATTTTGTATACAAATGACATGATGAAATAACTAGTCAACATGCATCAACAATTAGCAGATATCCATATGAAGAAGTTACAGATATCAACATAAATAGGGGACGAGCATCTCATTTTTTTTCATCACGTTAAGCCATCGAACTTAGTTCAATTCTCATGCTAAGTCATCGGACTTCGCTCAGGTGACCTCTTGTCACCTCCACACCATAATCACACCAAGTTTCACGAAAACATCCGGACGTGGCATAAGAAGCACCACCCAACTGTCCTTGCCCGCGGACACGGCTATTCGAATAGTTTTACACTCTGCAGAGGTTGCACACTTTACCCACAAGAGTCGGGGAATTTCCATGTCATCCACGACTCGCGGTACATAACATACCCGAGGTAAGCACCCGAACAATGCCTTTCCCATGGTGATACTAATGAAAGAGTCCACTCGTTGGTGCCATCCCTCATGTTATACATCACTCGTATCATCCATGAGGGCACACAACGGTGTGCCCGGTGCCTGTAAAGACAGCGCATGACCTTCCTCTCTAGGACGACCCCGTCTCAAGAGTGACCACTTCACTCTTGCCACTAGTAATGCTGGCTCCTTGCTAGTACCAACCATATTAATCAACAAATCCCCGTCCCATAAGGGGTATCGTGGTTGCGCATGTAAGGTTGGGACGGTCGACAAATCTTAAACCCTCCGTTTTCGAAAACACATACTCATCTTATTCCGCCACACCACTTCTTTCTCAAGTGGTCACCCATCTCATTGTCATCTCCCTTGGGCATTAGTGGCACCCGACCGGGTTTTCAAAAAGTCTTTAAAATCACCTCTTTCTTGTCATCACTATGCATAAGTCCCATCCCATTTGCGTAGCATATATTAGCAACCTAACTACTCCCACCCGCACAACCCTCATAAGGTGGTAGGGCCATGCACGATGCAAGTGTCAACGGAGAAGTACCGGAGGCATCCCTCCAAAAGGGGAACACCACAACACATGATCAAATATGATGAAAGTAAAGTTCTATATGACATGCAATAAAATGGTTTCTCATCATGGTCAAAGGGCTGCTTGCCTAGCACAACTAAGTCTCCGGGGTCTTCGAAGTCTTCCGGTCCAACTTCTTCGTCAACAGCGCAATCTATCATCGCGATAAAATAACGATAATAATAAGCAATCACACAAAACAGAGCACCCAAACTACTACCAAAATGTTAACCTACTATGATAAATACTAAAAGTCAGACTAAAAATATTCTATTAGGGTTTTGTTGTGAAAAAGATTTTGGAATTAAAATAACAGAGGCAAAAAGGTGCCAATATATAGGTTTTAAAATAATACAGTACTAAGAACATATTTGAACATTTACAAATGGCACTATTAAATTCTAGGGATTATTTTATTAATTTAAGTGGATGAAATATTGTCATTGGGTAAATATTTCACCCTGTGGGATTTTTGGAATTTGCTAGAAAAAATAAGAAGGGGCAAGAAATGGGCACTGTGCCCTGGCCGGAGGAGGCTAGCAACTGGGCCGACCCAGAGGCCAACCAGCCCAGGTGAACCGGCACGCGCGCACGCGCGTTCGAACCTGAAGGTTGGCCCCCGACGGCCAGCGACAGAGAGAGGAGGGGGAGGGAGGTGAGGATGACAGGCGGGCTCCTCCTGTCATCTCCAACCTTGTGATAGGGTGGCCGATGTGCTCACCGGTGATGATGCAGGGCATGGCGATGATATGCGAAGGCGGGGATGAGCTCAGCGTCGACCCGCTGGTCCTCTAGATGTGGAACGGAGGCCTGAGGTAGCCGGAGTCGTCGCCAACGAGCCCTTGCGGCGGAGGGTGCTTCGGGAGAGGTCACTAGAGCCGTCCCGTGCTGCAAAAAGGACGTAGGAAGAGGGGGAAGCATCAGCGTGGCAAGGGAGGACCAATGGGAGGAGAATGGGGGACGGAGGGGCTCTGTACCCGGAGATCGACGATGAGGTTGCCGTGGCGGTCCTCGGCCCGATTCCGAGTGCAGGAGCTATGGGAGGTCCTCAGAGCATGCAGGGGGCTATAAGTGATAGGAGAGAGAGAGAGCAGAGGGGAGAGAGGGGCTCGGGAGGCCATTTATACAGAGGGGCGCAAGTCCACCGAACGCTATGCACCAGCGAGCTCGTGGCCGAGGCCAGAGGGAGAGGGAGGCTCACAGGACTGCTTGGGGGCATTCCTGGGGCTGGTCTACGCCGAGCGGGAGCAATGGGAGAGAGAGAGGAGGAGGCGTGTGTGAGGTCGCGGGTTGGCCGAGCCGGGTAGCGCTCGGCACGCGCGGGGGAAGGGAGGAGGAAGGAGAGAGAGGAGGGGCCGACAGGGGTGGCATGGCGCGGACGCTGAGGGGGACCAAGTGGCGCAAGGGGGAGTCCTGAGGCTTCCGGAGCCATGCAGTGGCCAGCGGCTATAGTGCCAGTCGGCACTATAGCACACTCCAGAGCACGCGTTTGGCATGCCATGGCATGCCAACTGCGTCTTCTATCTGGCCGGCTATGCCTAGGGGGGTCTAGGGGGTTAACAAATAGGGAATAGGCCATTGGATGCTCTGGTGGTGCCTTAGGAGAGAAGGGAAGCTAAGAGAGAGGGAGAAAACTGCTGTCGAGAGGTGAAAAATGGTGGTTTTATTCACTTACCCATGGACCTTTGGCTAGGGAGAGTTACTGGAGGTAGCTAGTAACTCAGAGAGACTGTGGTAAAAAGCTGGGGACAAGGGTAAAAGGATAAGAGGTGAAAATGTTGGTTTTACAAAATCACCAAAAGGTGTTTGCTGAGGTTTTGGGCAAGAAAGAATTACCAGCTTTCTGAGATACTTACCAGGGTCAAAGGCTAGGTGAAAATGAGATACTCCACCAAATTTGAGCTCAAGAGAAAAAGTTGCCCATGGAAATTTGGTGAACCCTAGAAATTGGTAGAATCTGATTTCTGTAGACCCAATGGTGCCAGGTTTTAACCCTTGATGCACAACTTAGTGTATCATCACTATTTGGCCATTAGAGCATGCCCACAAAGTTTGAGGCCAAGGGGAGACACTTCACAATGTAAAGTTGCTCAAATTTGATTCTGGACAGGAATGGTTTTGGGATGGTTTGATGAACCAAAGAAACTTGGATTGGGATGAAACTTTGCAAGATCATCACCCATGATAGTGTTAACTTGCTAGAATTTTCCTGGAATTTATTGAGAATATTTCTTATAGAAATATTCCAAAACTTTGATCTGAACAGAAAGGGTTTTGAGGGGTTTTGCCTATGATCTGATCATGCCCTTGTGTTGAAACTCACATATATGGAAAATATATGTCCACTGAGTTTCTCTAAATTTTCTCAAATATTTTCAAAGCACTTAAATAATTTTTCCCTAGGAAAAACCATTGATGGCCTTAAGAAAAAGCCTCAAATAAAATGTGAAAATAATCTTTAAAAATAATATTTGATGGTTTTGAGAAGTCATATATATAGTAGGTTTGAAATAAAGCCTTTCGGAAAGAATTGTCCAACTGATTTGAGGACTTGCAGTGCAAAACTCATTTTAGGGGGATTTGGAAACTTAAATTAAGTAAATCATTTTTGGTTAAAACAGAATTTGATAAAAATAGTTTTCAGCACTAATCACATGGCATGATCATTGGGCAAGGGTTTTGGATCAAGGAAGATGATTATGAAGTGAAGTAGAACCTAGTAGTGCCATAAAGCACAACCAACAAGCAAGCAAAGAACATAGCAAGCAAGCACAAACACATAGAAAAAGGTTTTAGTTTGCTCCAAATTTTATAAGCCCAATCATAACAATGTGCTATAATCATAGGGTGTGACAGTTTTCCTCCTCTTTTTTATGAGGCCTATCTATTTGGACTCCCCTTGCTGCGCCGTGAATCCCTCCACTTCCCAAGACATGCAAGCCATTGCAGGCGCGTGATTAAGTATATCCCGTGTAAAACGGGACATGATCGGTATATTGATAGATCAAGATGATTAAAACAACCTCAAACCATGAATCGAGTCTATGTAACTAGCCTAGCGGCCGTGGAGGGCGGTAGCCTTTCGTTAGAGAGGTCGTCAAAAGAGCGTTGTTTCCCCCCTAACATTTGGCCTTCAAAGCCAATTAATTTGCAGTGTTTGGACAAGCCACTATGCGGGAAAGTACTTGTCGTCGGAGGCCGAATTATGGTTCGGCACGAAGGAACTCACCTCGCAAGCCGAAGACTCTGTTCGCGAAGCAATTGGAGCTGAAGACCCTTGGCCTTGGAGGCAAGTTTGGGGGCTACTGAGGGTGTCCTGAATTAGGGGGTCCTCGAATAGCCGACCTATTGTTATGGGCCGGAGTATGAGGGCTACTTACCAAACACCGGACGATTTGAATGCCCAGTCTCTAGGATGGAAGCTTCAAGAAGCATGGCTTGTGCTCCATGTTTGATCTAGTAGATAGGCATGTTTATCTCTTCGCATGTAACCGACCATCTGTAAACCCAAGGCATCATCGGCTCTATATAAGCCGTAGGTCATCCTAGGCTATTGATGATGCAGATGTGGGCTCGGCGATGACATCCGTCTGGCAGGGCTCGTGGTCGTTCTCTTGTTGCACCGGAATGGAAACCTTTGGGGAGTGCTTTGGGAACCTGCAAACACCTTTGCCCCCTTTGCACCAAAGGGAAACTGCACTACCTGGCGCGCTGGCGCTCGCCTGCCCCGCCTTACGTCATCCTTGGCCTCCCGACGCCAATCGGAGCATAGAGATCACCGCCGCTCTGGAGGGGTCCTGAGGAGGCCCATTCCTCACTGGTCTTGGTGCTGCTTCCTTCGTGAGGTCAGGCTCTCACGGGGGCCTTGTCTTGAGTGCGGTCACACCAGGTCGTACTTGGCTGATGAGGTGGGCCGTGCCCTGGGCCGCAAGTAGGCGGGTCTGGGTACTCTCGGTCCCAGAACACCAATAGTACGCCCTGGGCCCAAGGCACCCTCGAGTTGGGTTCCGAGCGAAGCCATTGAGGATGGCCCGAAGCACGGCAGACCCCAAACGCCTGCGAGCCAGGCTCGACATGCATCGTGCGCCAGGGTGCCTACGCCCCCACTCCCCGAGGACATCAGGAACCGCCCCAAGTCAAATTGATGCGACACCTGTGCACTGTGCCGGTCATCATTAATCTTCTTTGAATGCTGCTGCTCCCTTAGGCCTTCGCCCTTCGGGCCACGCGGATGTGACCCGATGATGGCAGGTGAGGGGACGCGCAGAATGGTTGTGTGCCGATCGAGCCGCCCCTGCGGCGCTCGAGGGGCGCACGACGCCTGCTCTCCCCATGACGCCTCGTGGCCATAGTTACGCCTATAAATCTGCCCCGGCACGAGGGGTCTTGTAGTCTCGAAGTGCCTTCTCGTTCCCATTATTCCAAAGAAAACCCTCTCTTCTTCCTAGCTTCCCTCCCCCCATGGTGTCTGGAGGAAGTGCTTCAGGTGCGGGGAAGCGCGCTAGGCCTATGGCTTCTTCGCCCTCTTTTGGAGGCGGCGGCGAGGGGCTCTCGGGGCCGGCCCAAGCTCACTGGCACTGGGACATTGTTGATGAGTGAGTCCTCCGCCATTTTATTCCTTCCTTGCTGACATGTCCGGTGCGCCGGACCTGACCAGCTCCTCCTCCCAGGGCGCCTGTGGCTAAAAAGCCCAGGCTTGGCAAACTCTAGGAGGAGGTGGACGTGCTGCGGGCCTAGCTAACGAGCGCCGAGGCTGCCCTCCAGGCCACCCTCAGGGGTGAAGGGGTGGCCGGGGCGGATTTGGCGTCCCTCCAAGCACAGATCAAGGAGGCAGTTGACACCTTGCAGGCCGCCCAGGACGAGGCGGCGTACGCCAAGATGCTGGAGGCGCAGCGCGCCAACTAGTACCTTGGCATTGCCTGCCACGTGGGTGACGTGATGAGCTGGTTTGTTAGGAAGCCCCCAGACTACCGTGCACGCACGGTGACCGAGGCTACCTCTACTTCTTCGGTAGGGTGGTGGAGGTGCTGGGAACTGCCGTCTCTCGGGTGGACGCGGACAACGAGAACAACACACACGACCTTCTAGACCGTGCCTTGATGTGTGTGTTCTCCAACCTATGCTGCCATGCCCGGGAGCTCGACCTCCGGCGCATCGGAGAACGGGTGCCCGACGAGCTCCAGAGGCCCCTCCGGGGTGAGGTGCACCTGCACATCAAGTCTCTGGTGGAGCGGTTCGTCTAGGTGCCCTCCTATGGTGAGGAGGACGGTTCCAACGCTTAGGCAGCCAGCAGTTCGGACGACAACATCGACTCTTCCACCTAGGCATATCATGTTTTCTTTTCCTGGCTCCTTTAATATTCAAGAAAATCCCGGCCACTGAGGGCATCTATCCTTTGTATATTACCTTCGTCCTCCTCCTTCCTTATCTTAAATTGCTAGTCGCCAGCTTGCCGTGACGTGACTCAGTTTCTTACGCGGGGCCTGGTGTCGTTGTTGATGCGGTCCGGTGATGACGGCCGGTAAGGTCCTCACAAGGCGTTCCCTCTCGAGGGAAAGCTTGCTGTCATCAAACCCCGGGTTGATGGCGTCATCGCTTGTCGAGGTCGGATTCGTCCCCTTGTGCCGTCTTTCCAGGCACATGGGGCCACAACATCCTTGGTTGTAGTACAAGGTGGACCATAGTGCTTGCATTCTCACGTTAGTGCACACAACCCCAATCCTATATTCGGGCCGCCATTTGATCAGAGGGTTTTAGCTCAGTTCAGTCGTGTACTAAGCTTATAGGGCGGTGGCGATCTCGTGCGTCGCGAGGTGCCGCTAAGTTGTCCAGATAGCATGGGGACTCCACTTGGGGAGCTTCTTCCTTGTTTGTGGAATGGTTTGGGGGGGCATTTCAGCACTCTGTGTCCATGTGAACCAATCATGAGCAAACCTTGACCGCCATTCGGGCGTCCGGATCACCAGGACGAGACCAATGGGGCGAGGCCTCGGTTGCCACTGGAGTGTCCGGATCACCAGGACGTGACCAGGGGCCCGGAGCCACGAGATTGATGATGTTCCTGGGGCGTGTTACCCAAGGAACCCCCCTTGATGCTCAATCAGTGTTGTACATCGGCATGACCTAGTCCCGCGCATTCCCCGACCACCATTGGGGCGTCCGGATCACTAGGACTAGACCAAGGGGTGGGGGCCTCAACACCCCTAGGGCGTCCAGATCACCAGGACGGCACCAAGGGGCAAGGGGGTATATGACTGGTAAGGCTCCTGAGGCTCGTTACTCAGGAGCCCCCCTTGACGCTCGAGCATCTCCCATACCGTTCCGCTAGCCGCTATCTTGGGACGCGCTTGAGCCTCCCGAGGGTCCATGCTATGGTGCTACGTTGTGGTTGGAGACCCTGAGCGGGGGTCGACTGCCTAAATATACAAGTTCCTGAGGAGACACACGCTTGCTAGCCTGCTCCGAGGGGCCTCTGGGAGGGCCAGAGCGCGTAGGCCCTTGTGAAACACTAATTCAGAGAAAGAGACTCCAACGCCAGAAAAACGAGAGTACGATGAGAGGAAAGTCCCCACCCATTTAAAAAAATAGAGTTCCAAAATTCTCAAACTTCATTCCAAAAGGTGGCAATTCGAACACCAAAAAGAAGCAAAGAAACTACGGCATCCGGCACCTAGGCTAGTCTTTGTCTTTGTCTTCCCCCGGCATGGAGCGTAGGGCATCCATGTTGCATGGGCATAGTCATTGGAGGATAGTGTTATCCGCCAACTCGGAGCATGGGGCTTCCACATGGGCGTGGGATGGAACCCCTCTGCTTCATAAGGGGGCTCCGAGCGTATACAACCCAATCATTATTACGTGAGAGTGTCATGGCTGAAGATAGCTGGGCAAGCCCCTAGGCGAATGGCCCGGGTGCTCCCTACTCCGTTAAGAGCCACCCCGTGCATTTCTGCTTGGTTGCACGCCCCTACGGCCCCAACCAGAATGCATTGTTCCCACGGACCAAACATGAGCACAATGCACCCGACACACGCATAGAGGTCTTTTCTCGATGAAGCCGCCTCGTGAAGTGTCGGGCGCCGGCCGGACAGCGTCTCGAAGGCCTCGTGAGGCCCAGCCTCCCTAGGCTGCACCGACACTAATGTTGCCACGGGTGGCCCGTGCTGCTTGTATCTTGTTGCTCCCCCAGGCTATTTCTCCTGAGGCCTCAGGGCTTGACTTCGTGTTCGATGCTCTCGAGAGCGGCATCCTGTGCCATGCCCACATGGACCCTTGGACGTCCTCCTTGCTCTTCACGCTCGCGTCATCCAGGCCTAGTACTCCCTCGACAGGAGCCCCCAGGCCCTGCTCAGGGAGAACGTCCAGGGTACCCACCTACTCTAGGAGGGTGCTGGTGCCTACGAGGGGCGCCTGATCCATCACACCGTCCGCAGGTATGACGTAGCTTGGTACATAGAGCTCTGCACAAGGGCCCAGTTCTCCTCCGGAGCTAACCTGTGGCGCGCCAGGGATGGCCCATTCGGGCGGCGGCGGGACATCAACATGTGCGTGCAGCCTACAGACTCTCCTATGGTGGGCCTCTGCCCAAAGTTGCTTACCTCTGCCAGCATCATTGGGTGGGCCATGATTTTCTTGACGTGGATTGGTTCCTTGGATATCCAATGCGCTTTCGCGATGGTCCCCTGGCTATACAGACGCCTGAGTCGTCTGTTCCCTGTGCCGGTTGGCGCGCTCCTGCCGGGTAGACCCAGGTTGTTGATGATCCACTGGGGGCCGAGAGTGCGTGACGGTGCGCTTGCGGGGCGTCCCATCGTTTCCTCCGTAGGCTCCACTGTTGAGGCCGGGCGGCGCCCTGAAACCGGTCATCGGTATTCGAAGGAGAAGGAGCACGACGTGCGGCGGTCCCTGCCCGGGCTTGCCCGAGGTTGGAGGGAGCATGCCGTCGGCGGGCAGGGCGACAGGCATGGCGGACGATCCCCTGGCGCCTAATGCCGACAGTCATGAAGAAGGGTGGGGAACCAAGGCCCTCCTCGCGACGGTGACCAACTCAACGATGTGGTTGGCCCAAGCGTCGAAGCCCCCGTGTATCGAGCGGTGGCCAAGCATCTCGCTCGCCATCAACAGCGCATCATGTGCGTTGAGATCCCCCATGTAGGTACAATGAGACACCGATCCCTGGGGTGCCACCCATATGCCACACGCTTGGCCGGCATGAGGGGCGATGCCGGTGGAGACGACACTGGTGGCTTGGTAGTGACCGCTCAGCGCCATGCCGCAGGGGTGTTGGTCTTGGACGACAGCGGTGGGGATGGTGAACGCGGATCCATCGAGGCAGGAGAAAGCTTGTCGGGTGTCGGCCACTGGAGTGGTGAAGCGGGGAAAGAGCTAGGCTTCATGAAGACTTCGACATGCCCCCTACCTCGCGCGCCAAATGTCAGATCTCGGGCTTCGCAAAACCCAAGGAAGTTCGAACATAGGGGCATGTGCAAAGATCCCCAACGTCCTCTCCCTACCTAGATCACAACTCGATGGTTTAGACGATAAACTCGCACAATGATGAGTAAGAAGATTGCACACGATGATTTACCCAGGTTTGGGCCACTACGAAGCGTACAACCCTACTCCTGCTTTGGTGGATTGCCTCACGAGGAAGTTTTGTGGATGAACTAGTACAATAGTGAGTTGCCACGCGAGGGCATTCTAGTGGTCTCGCCTCCCTTCTCTCGTCCCTATGTCTCGTGTCTTGTCCCCCCTCTATGGAGCAGCCTAGCCTATATTTATAGTGGCCCAGGTCCTCTTACCTTATCGCTATGGTGTCAAGGGACACCACAATGGCCAATTTCGAAGGGGGACAGGGGTACATCTTTATCCTGGCGAAAGGTGGTCTTCGCCTGCAAATTGGCCGTTGATGATGCAGAGGTGGGTTCGACGATGACATCCGTCCTGCATGGCTCGTGGTCGTGGTCTTGTTGCACTGGAATGGAAACCTTTGGGGAGTACTTTGGGAACCTACCAACGTCCTTTCCCCCTTTGCACCAAAGGGGAAACTGCACCTCCTGGCGCGCAGGCACCCGCTTGGCGTGCTGGCACCCGCCTACCCCGCCTTACGTCATCCTTGGCCTCCCGAGGCCAAGCGCTACATAGAGAACTCAGCCACTCCAGAGGGTGCCGGAGGGGGACCATTCCTTGCAAGTCTTGGTGCTACTTCCCTCGCGAGCTCAGGCTCTCACGAGGGCCTTGTCGTGAGTGCGGTCACATCGGGCCGTACTCTGCTGATGAGGTGGGCCATGCCCTAGGCCGCAGGTAGGCGGGTCTGGGTACCCCCGTTTGTAGAATGCCGACACTTGTTATCTTGAGAACTCTGATCTTCATGTTAAATATACTATTGATAATGATATTTTCAGTGCTACTAAAAGTGGGTTTGTAAGAGCATCATCTTTACGTAATAATGGTCCCACTACTTTGGAGAATGATCAATCTTATGGATTTTTTGATAAAGGTGGGTTCAGAGAGGTCATAACTTTAGTTTTTGTTAATCCCACTAACTTGGAAGATTATTAACTTCCGTGCATGTGGATCATGGAGAAAATATTTTGTATGATAGCTATATTGTTTAATTTGAAAATGATCCTACATGTAATTATTACGAGAGAGGTAAATATGGTTATAGAAATTTTCTTGTTACTCAGTTACCTCTCTTGATGTTGAATTTGTTAATGCTTTCCTGTGTGCATATGCTAGATACTTAATTTCTTGACAATTTGTTTTCTTATAAAATGCTTATGCATAGGAAGTACGCTAGACATAAATGTGCTAATTACATGCTATATGATGCTCTCTTTTTGTTTCAATTCTTGTCTTTTATTTGAGCATCATTATTAGCACAGGCCTTTCTTAATGGCTATAAAGAAAGAGCTTGTTAGGAGAGAACCCAATACTTTCTGTTTGTGTGAATTAACTTGATTATTGCTACTATAATTATTGTGTTTTTATGTTTAACTTATTGTTTGTTCCAAGTAAAGCCTTTGGGATGACTTGAATGATAAGTAGAATTTATACGGTGCAAAAGTCGAAACTTTTCCGTACAATGTAGAATTTCTCAGATTTTACAGGAACGTCTTATTGATCTGAATGTTTTACACAGTATTAGTACTGAAATTAAAAAGGTTGTAATAAATTTTTATCATTTTCGGAGTTACATAAGTATGCTGTATTTGTTGATCACTACCGACTATTCTATTTTAGACCGATTCCGTTTTCGATTGCATAGTGTGCTTGTTTTAATGATCCTATGGATTATATATGGGGGTATAAGTCATGGAGAAGTTAGAATACATCACCTTATGCAATAATAAAATATAAATCAATTTATAACAGTACCTAATGTCTATGGTTCTCCTATCATACTAATGGGTCTGACGAGTTTTCTATTGAGTTTTGTGTGCTGAAGTTTTCATGTTTTGGGTATTATCACGATGATGAAGGAATAAGGAGGGGCAAAGAGCCTAAGCTTTGGGATGCCCAAAGTAATCAAAAGTCAAATTCTAGGAATACTGAAGCGTCTAAGCATGGGGATTCCCAGAAAGGCATCCCCTCTTTCGTCTCAATCCATCGGCATGTCACTTAATGCTGCATTTTTATTCATCACATGATATGAGTTTTGCTTGGAGTGTCGTGTATTATATTTTGGTTTTTTTCCACAATCATTGTTTTCTGGAGACACCCACTTGAGAGATACACATATTCACCATGATTTATTAGAATAATCTATGTGCTTAACTTATATCTTTTGAGCTATGCAGTTGCTCTAGTACTTCACTTATATCTTTTGAGCTATGGAGTTGCTCTAGTACTTCACTTATATCTTTTAGAGCACGATGGCGCATAGATTTTAAATAAATAATTTCTCTCTCATTCTTGAGTTAAATTTGTTTCAGAGTTAATAAATATTGGTAGTAATTTGAATGAGTTATAAGACTACTCAAAAAATAATAGTTATTCAAGAAGTGCATAATCAAAACCTTCATTTAGCACATAAAACAGAAATTGTGGGTTAATGATATTGATATGGTAATATGAAATGGTGTGAGTGCATGGTTGTTGGTTAGTAGAAATATTGATAGTTAAAGGTTGTTAATTTTCTTTTCATTTAAATATTGGTTATGGCATTGTGAAGATGTCTCAGCATTCTTATTGCTTGTTGAAATCCTAGTGTTGTTTAGGTTGCGGGCACGCGATGGTTAACTCTTAACAACTGGCTCCTGAGGGGCATGTGATGTCTCTGAAACAACTTGTTCTTGTAGACTCGTGTTGGGCCTCCAAGCGCAGAGTTTTGTAGGGTTGTAGCAAATTTCCCTCAAGTGGATGACCTAAGGTTTATCAATCCATGGGAGGTGTAGGATGAAGATGGTCTTTGTGAAACAACCGTGCAACCAAATAATAAAAAGTCTCTTGTGTCCTAGTTCAGCGAAGAGATGGTGATACAGGTGCAACATGGATGATAGATATAGGATTTTGTAATCTGAAAATATAAAAACCGAAAGGTAGCAAGTGTAAAACAGCGAGCAAAACAGTGTATAAATGCTTGGAAATATGGCCTAGGGTCCGTACTTTCACTAGTACAATCTCTCAACACTAGTAATATAATAGGATCACGTAACCATCCATCAACATGCAACGAAGAATCACTCCAAAGTTTTTATCTAGCGGAGAACATGAGAAGAAATTGTTTGTAGGGTACGGAACCACCTTAAAGTTATCCATTCCGATCGATCTGTCTAAGAGATCATACTAAAATAACACCAAGTTATACTTTCTGATCGATCTATCTAAGAGTTCGTACTTAAATAACACCATATGATACGCACCAACCAACTCTAATGTCACCTAGATACTCCAATGTCACCACAAATATGCATTAGTTAATTATACGATATGCATCAAACAATTTTAGATTCATAATATTCAATCGAACACAAAGAACCTCAAAGAGTGCCCCAAGATTTGTACCTGAAAACGTGGTATGAAAACATTCAATCAACCACTATGCATAGATTCCCAAGGTCACCGGAATCCGCAAGTTGATGCCTTAACATATATCAAGTGAATTAATAGAATACCCCAATGTCACTGTGGGTATCCCACGCAAGACATACATCAAGTGTTCTCAATTCCAATATTCAATCCAACATAACGAGATCTCAAAGGGAAAGATTCAATTCATCACAACAACTTAGTAAGGGAAACACATAATATGATACAACTATATTAAAAAAGCCCATGATACATCAAGATCGTGCCATCTCAAGAAAACGAGTGGGAGATATTGAACAAATAGATACTGATACAAACTGTCATCCCCGAGGGTGGACTGCACCCTCCTCATCATGGAGACCCTAGGGATGATGAAGATGGCCTCCGGTGATGATTTCCCCCTCCGACAGGGTGCCGGAACATAGTCTAAATTTGTTTTTCTTGGCTACAGAGGCTTGCGATGGTTGCACTTCTGCTCTAGGATTATTTCTAGGTGTTTCTGAATATATAGGATTTTTGGGCGTCGGTTTCATGTGAAGATGGGCCACAAGGGGTCCACAAGACACCAGGGCACGCTAGAGGGGGCTGGCGTGCCCTGGTGGGTTGTGGCCACCTCGTGGCTCTTCTGGCCCTCCCACTAAGCTTCTAGTGCCTCTTTTGTTCCAAAAAAATTGTCAAAAAGTTCATTGCATTTGGACAACTTTTATTTCTGCACAAAAACTAACACCACGGTAGTTCTGTTGGAAACAATATCGGTTCGGGTTAGTTCCATGAAAATCATACCAAAAAAATATAAAATTGTTGTAAATATGACATGAATACTTCATAAATTAGAGATATGTTGGAGACGTATCCGCATGCGAGTAGTACTTTGCTTCACGGGAGCTAATAAAACCTTGCTAGAAGTATGTGAGTTTGTTATGACTAATGTGAATGCATGGATGTACGCACTCTCACCACCTCATATTTTCTATCCTCTTCGGTACTATGCATTGTCTATTCTCTCCTCGAGGATAGGTGCAAACTTCATTGGTGCATCCAAACCCTACAACATGATACGCTCTTTTGCACATAAGCCACCTTATATATTCCTCAAAACAACCATCAATCTACCTATCATGGCATTTCCATAGCCATTCCGAGATATATAGCCATGCAACTTCCACCATCATATGACTAGTACACTCATTGTCATTTTGCTTTGCATGATCAGGTACCTGACATAGTATTTGTGGTACAGCCACCATTCATCATTGTTTACATGTTATGGTAGATCATTGCACATCCTAGTACACCACGAGAGGCATTCATATAGAGTCACATTGTTTAGTACTTTTCATATATAGTTGTAAGTAAATATAAGTATGATGATTTTCATTATCAGGGAACTATTTTAGTGAGGAAAGGATGATGGAGACAATGATTCCCCCACAAGTCGGGATGAGGCTCTGGACAAAAAAAGAAAATAATAATGAAAAAAAAGAGAAAAAAGAGAGAACAGGAAAAAGAAAAAACGGAGAAAGGAAAAGAAAAAGGGGCAAATTAAAAAAATGACATAAAAGAGAGAAGGGGCTGTTGTCGGTGTCAAATCCGGCATACTCGTAATAGGGGTCCTATGCTAGGCGTATTGGAGCGATGGTAACATGGACACAAGATTTTACCCAGGTTTGGGCTCTCTCAAGGAGATAATACCCTATGTGCTACTGTTGATGGTATTTATATGGGGATCGTACATAGTATAGGTATCTACCACGACATTGTAGTAATGAATATGAGATTGTCTGTTGACTATTCTGGCCTTGGTTTATATAATACTAGAGGCCTAGGGTTTAGAGGAGTCCTTGTCTTGTGCGCAAGTCTTGTAGAATCTCTCTTATATACATCATGGTTCGTCTGAACTGGCCCATTAGTGAATCGCCTTTGGGGGTCCTCGGTTGGACCCACTAGCCGGGAGACGATGTGGTGAGTACCCCTAGTCTAGAACACCATCAGTAGCCCCGTGAACCGGTCTTCAAGTTGGGAACACTCCTCGGTTCTTATGAATTGTTCTTTGTCTTCAAGCGTCGGTCTTGAAAACTGGTTCAACAATTCATCCCGTCTTCGATCTTGAGGATCACCGAGGTGTATCCGAAGAGTTCACACATCGGGCATGCGAGGATCCCCTTTAATTTCTCGGTCTTTATCAATGCCTTATTATTTTTACTTCACACCTCGGGTTTGAAGTGTTTCCAATGCAGAGGTATCCTCTTGAGTCCGAGCCCCAATGCCGAACTATATCTTAGGTGTATTTTTGCAGATGAGCTCCAACACTGGTCGGCATCTGAGGTGTGATTGATAATCCCCATCTCTGAAAATTAGAAGGAGCTCATCCGAGCTTAAATGCTAGAATAGTATTTTATGGAGCCAGCCATTCGCATCTGAGTTTTATGCCGGACTGCTTCCGAGGTGTCCCGTGTAGCCGAGCTCCAACGCTAGTCGGCATCCAGATTACTTCGGTCTTTGTAAAGGTCAAACGTCCGACCTTAATGCTGGCAATGCCTTCTATTGAGCCACCCGGAGCTTTACATCAGTCTGCTTCAAAAATAGTGCACCAGCTCGGCAGTGGGCTGATTTTTCGTGGAAATAATTTCCGATCACTGGAATTATTTTACAATCGAGATTTATACCTGGCATCCCTCAAGGTGTGTGTTGCTATATAACCTGAGATGCACCTGAAGGAAAAAATAATAATCAAAATAAAACCACTCATCCTAGTAGCCCCTAAGACTTAGGTCGATTTGCAAAATCGACATGAGAATCAAGTTCTTTCTCGGCAGCATATCTTAGGGATGTAAATGCAGTACGTAGTAGTTTCCGATACTCGGGTTGGGTGCGGCCAACCAACCTAAGGATTGAATCTCCTCGGACACCATATTGCACTTTGGATTTGCTGCATTGAATAGGTAGTGCAGTAGACCCCGAGCCTTAATTTAGGCACGGGTGGTTGAATTAAGGATCAATATTTGTTTGACACAAAGTTTGTTATGTTCGACACAATTTATGTGTAATGATTCTATGTAACAAGGTACTTTACATCGTTAATGCTTGGATCCACATTGGACAAGACTTTGTTGACCAACCATCGGCTTCAGCCTCCTCGACCAGTAGCCAAGGATTGTTTGTCCAACTTTATAAAGCCTTAATAGGGGTAAAAAATTAACAACAAAAAGTCAATTCGGCCATATGGTTTTACAAACAAAGCTACATGGAGAAATATGTTATATTACTACTTGACATAAGAAACATCGAATGGGAAAAATAGTTCCTTTATCAATTCCTTTTCCCAGGATATCATGTTGACCACAATCATGAAACCTCAACTCTGATCACTACGGGAGGAAAATATTGAGGATTTAATTCGGGGAATGCTCCCGAACTCTCTGGTCTTTAAGGAACCAATTTTTTAACTACCGTCATTGCCGACCAATTATATTCTTAAGATGGCTAGATTTTGGCTTCACCTAGTCTGAGGTACTAACCCAGATGACCCGGAAGTAACAATCACAGAGGTGCTCCCTTTACCACCTAGCCGAAAAATCGGGAACATAGGGGGTAAGCACAGGAGCCACGCAATCTTGCTTGGCTAAAGTCTTAAGTCAAATTGATGCATATTAGCTTTATAATGATCACTACGGAAGCCAGCTTTTGTATATTAAATACAAACACTGATGATATGTTGGGCTCTCGAGGAATCCCAATATATTGTTTATTTCAACTCCGTCGCGACTGTTTACAATCTAAAAGTGGCCCATCATCGGCTTCCGCCCCTTTGTGGAAGCTACGCAGGGTGTTTCCATACAAACAAGACATCCCTTAGCTGATGTCTCGACGCCTGGAGGCGGTTGTGTTTGTGGAAACAAGGCGATCTGATATTTGGGCTTTATAACTTTCACTTAGTCACATGAGAATGTGTTTGGGGGAAACATAATAGCCCTCGGTATACATCGAATCCTCGGATTATTCGAGGTCGAACCACCCACAACTTGGACTTTTCAAGAAAGAAAGACCCTTAGTTTTACTCAGATAACCTTGATTGGCTATATTTGGTTGAACACCGCCTACAGTTCATTGACCAATTTATGCTTGTTGTGACAGTCAGCTTTCGACCTTTTCCAACTAAGGCACTTAACCAGTTAAACCGGAAGTGACAATCACAATGGTTCTCCATTTACCCCTTAGCCTAACAAAGCGGAAACGTAAGGGGTAAGCACATGAGCTGGGCAATGCGGATATAGGCCAAACACACAACCTGAAATCAATGTAGATAAATGCGAAATACCGAGGACATCTTGCCGAGGACTGCATGGAGTACCTTAGTGTTTGGTGTGTTTGGTGCTAGCTGTAGACCCCCTTTAATACAGCTGATGCGTGAGATGCACTTGGCGTTGTACTACAAGAGCTATGCCGGATAAACAAATTATTTCCTGAGACTCAGGTTGGGTGCAGCCGACCAACCTAAGGATCAAATCTCCTTGGAAACTAGTCCAGATGTCATGTATTTTTCACCAAAGCCAAGGTGTAAGCTGGCAGGAAAGATACGAAGCTATGGGTCGGAAAAGATCTCCCGAGCTGAATGATTATGCAGGGCACCTCGGTCAAGATGATGTCCTGCCTCCTAAAAGAAAAACATACAAATAGCTGAAAAGTACCGTAAGTTTGAAAATCCAAAAACTTTTAGCAAAAATTTGATGTGTGAACTAAATCAAGTTTTTTGGTGCCAATCCAAACTTGGTATTAAATTAATATGTGCTTCGGTCATGCTTTAACATGATACACCCGATCTCCGGACATCAATCTAGTGAGCCTTTGACTTCAACCTCCACATCCCGAAGTCGACGTCTTGCTCCGAGGCCTGTTTAGCAAACTGAACTCGAGCGGCTTTAGAAAGAAACCAGGCTATCCGTGTATTGACCGCACACTAGTGTCTGGAAAAGGAGTAGTAGAAAAAGACATTGCCCAACAAGAAAAACATTTCTTATAAAATGGAACATATAAATTTGAGATCCCCCCAGGTAACATGGGAAAAGAAGGTTGTTTTTTGAACAAAGAACGTTTTTAACAAAGAAAGTTTTTGTTTTGAGACAAAAACATAATGCTCGGTTTAACCGAGAAAAATTTTAAAAACTTCAGAAATTTGATCTTGAAAGGGACTTAGTTGGTTAATGTGCTCGACGTTGATGATGTCGGATGGGCTTGCGGTGGATCAAGGTCCTAGCCCCACGCCGGTCCAGAGGTGACTGTGTGAAAAGGTGGGCTAGGTGGAGTGGCAACACAACACGATCGATGTGGTGAGGCGAAGCCCCGGTCTAGCTAACACGACGAACTGGTCAGCTGGTGACACCAAAGTCTCCAGAGCAGGTTGATGTAGAGGTGTTGAAGCCCCCAATCCAGTCAAACTAATGGATAGGTCGGCAAGGTGACCTCGGTGTCTGTGGGCTAGCCGCATGATGGAGCAAGTCGGGGCGTTATATGTCAGCATGATGACAGGACGGCATGGCTTGCAAAGGCGAAAATGCAACTCGGTCAACACAAAACACTACAACCATGCCACTCCCATTCTAAGTCCATTACATGGACACATTAAATAGTGCAAGGAAATGAATATAACAAATGATAATAATAAATTTCCTCGATGAAAGTGCATTATATCGACTAGAGGGGGGTGAATAGGTGATTTTTACAAACTTATCACTTGGGAAATTCAACTTGAGGAATTTGAAATGTGATGAAGAACTAGTAGCGGAATAAGTAGTCAAGTGCATGAGAAATATAGAAGTAGCATAGTCATCATGATGAAATAAAGCATGCACAAATTACATGTAGCGTGATACAGGATAAGCGTGTGAGGAAGAAGGTAACTTGAAGAATTTGAGCTGAGGAAATTGGGGAAGCCATCAGTCAAATTCTTCAAGCAGTAACGATCAATTTCATCAACAAATATATTAGGTAATGAAAGGGTTGAGGAAATAGAACTAGGTAGCCCGATGAAGAAAATGACCCAGTTCCACCTGCTGTGACAGTCATACGTCTGGTTTGGAGCGGCCTGGTATTTAAACTAGATGACACACAGTCTGAGGACACAGAGTCCTTACCATATTCTCCTTGAGCTAAGGTAACACAGTCCTCGCCCAACACACATGGTTTGTCTTCAGGGTAGACTTCCAAAACCTTCACAAATTGGTCACCCGGCGATCCACAATTAATTGCTGGATGCTCTAGACCAAGGTCACTCAGTGATCCCCAATTGACTGCAGGATGCACTAGACCATGACGCCTAATCGTCTAGAAGATACACAGTCTTCGAAAGTAACATGCGTTGGTTCCACACAAGAACTATCTATTTAGTGATGATCAATCAATTTGTGTTTGGTGGTTTGGTTTTGGGGTTTTTCCTCACTGATGATTTTGTATCAAAGTCCTCGGAGGATGGGTTGCTCTCAAATGACATGTGTTAGTTCTCTCTCGGAGAAGCCAACCAACTAGTGGTTGTGGGGTGTGGCTATTTATAGCCAGGGTGCAACCTGACATAATTAGACATAAATGCCCCCAATGATATGACTGTCATGTGGATAAGATGATTGGGGACAGCTGGCGTTAAGAACAACAAAGGTCGGAATTTGAACTATCAAATTCCTCAGGGCTTATCATATTCCACACTTGTAGGCAATTTTGCACTCGTGAAATCCTAACTCCTCGGTCAGACCAATTTCATTAGAGACCAGCAGAACATCGTCTCTTTCACTGAAGAACTTTCCTGAACCGTAAGAGATTTCCAAAGGCTTCACTTGAAGGATTGGATAGGTTGAGGCTTTTGAGTTGATCATCAGTTGGAAATTTTCCTTAGTATTACCTCGGCCCCCTTTACTAGTACAGTGTTTCCTATGTCTCAAAGAAAGGAAATGAAACTATAAATAGAAAAATCTTCACGCTTCATAGACCTCGTTCATATCTTCAAGGTCACACCAACTTCTTCATTGTCAACACCTTCAGCAAAGTCTTCACCAAAGTCTTCAGTTGAAGACATACATTTTTAGGGGTCGATAATCTTAGAATATACCAAACTCCATATCAACTTATAGAGCCTGTGTACACTCACAAACACATTAGTTCCTTAACCTATAAGTCTTCAATACACCAAAATCACTAAGGGGCACTAGATGCACTTACAATCTCCCCCTTTTTTGTGATTGACGACAAATAGGTTAAGTTTTGAACGAGGATAAACATATGAAGTGTAAGTACTGAGTTTGAGGGATTTGTTTGCAAGATATAGAAGAACTCCCCCTATAGATGTGCATATTTGAGGAATTTTTTTTGGAAAGCAAATGCACATGGAAGGTTAAAAACATGGAGAACTCCCCCTATATCTTGTAATTCATACACGCATTTAACATATGATATGAAGAATTTGAAATGCATGAAGAAAATGGTGTCTAACGAAATTCAACATGTATGCATTATGGTACCTGAGGAAATAAACATGCGGAAAGAAGTTCAAAAATGTCAGACCACCATCAGACTTAAGTTTACAACTCAACCAACAAAAGCTTCACAAGAGCGGGAGTTGTAACTTAAAGAAAAACCTCCCATATATAGAGACCCACTTGAAGACAAACTCAAAATCCCCCCCCCCCCTTTGTCATTGAAGACCAAAAGGGACAAAAAGGTGAGGACTAAAGCCCCTGTAGAATTTCATCTTGAAGGTGGTGGAGGAGTGCCAGCATTGTCGGGATCATTTGTCGATGCAGGGCCCACAGTAGTGTGGTCAATTTCCTCGCCTTCATCCGTCTCGCATGATGAATAATATGAGCTTGTAGCTAGCCGAGGAACCGGAACTTTCTTCCACTTCTTCCTTGGAGGATAAGACCAATCAGAATTTTGCTGAAAGTCCATCTCCTTGAGTTGTTCAAGAGTCTTGAAGTGAGACATAAATTCCCATGTGCGATCAAACACTTCTGGAAGATAATACTGACTTCCTCACAGAATTGTACGTGATAGTAATGTCTTGAAGAAGTGAACCAAACTGACGCTTGATCCACTTGTGATTGCGATCAACCTTTTGATAAAGACTTAGAAGAAGCTTGCGATCAGTCATGACATGAGGGATAGCATCTTGAGGAATTTGCGGTGAGGCTTTTGCAACATAATCTTGGATAGCAGTGTCATCATTGGTGGAGTAGGATGCAACTTTGTGAAATTCACCTTCTGATGGACGAGTACCTTCATCAGTGAAAGCTTTGCATTTTCCCTCAACTGAATAAAATGTATTCTTGAGGACTTCGATCGGAGGCAGAAAGCTGAAGTGATTATGAAAGTCAGCCTTGAAGGGAATTCAAGACCTTGATCTGATGAATTTCATGATCTAGGGAGCATAAGGCTTCAATTCAAATGGTGATGTAGCAGCATTGGTCAAAGTCCCCATGAAGAAATCATGGTAATTGATGGGTATCCCATGAATGATGTTGAATAGCATATTCTTCACGATTCCCTCCACTTCTTCTTCTTCAGAGTTGTGCCCTTTGACAGGACTGAGGGTTTTGGTCAGTATGCGGTATATGGTCCTGGGTACATAGAGAAAATCCTTCACGAGGAAGGTGGTCTTTTGAGGTTTCCTAGGTGCTAATGGATTCATCAGCACTTGCATCATGTGATTGGGCAATTTAGGTTCATAAAACATGCATCTTGCTCCTTATGAGGGAATTGTTATTGGCACAACCGGAAGCAATTCATTGGCTAGGGCACTGAAGAGAGTGGATTGAGTCATCCAGTCCAAAATCCAAGAATTGACATCAGAAGCATCACCTGTGATGTGCAAGGTTGCATTGAATTGAAGAATTAGCTCTTCATTCCAATCACATATGTCAGTGTAGAAGGGAAGAATTCCAGCATCATGAAGAACTGCGAGCACTGGTGTGAAGCACATGATGGATTCAATATCCACATGAGGAAATTGCTGATGCTCAAAGACTTTATCTTTGTCAAGCAGCACGGATGAATAGTAATTCATTAGTGAAGGGGTCCAGAATCTGGTGCGACCGACCCTTGCTGAGTCATATGGATTCGGCCCTGTGAAGAATATGTGCTCATTGAAGAAATTCGCCTTGAATAAATTCGGGTGCTTTGAGCATTTGAATGGCATTTTAGGCTTCGGCTGAAGATTTGTATTGAAGCGACCCACAATTTCCTTTGGATTGGCAAGAACTTCTTTAGACTGAGGAATTTGAGCAGCAGTTTCCTTAGGCGCAATAGGGACAACAATTTCTTCAGCTGATGCAACTGGAATTTCTTCAAGAATTGAAGTGAGAGGACCATTCAAACCATTAGATCTTGTTTGAATTTCTTCAGTCTGGACTGGTGACTAAGGAATTTGGGTGAGGGTAGTGGTCATTGGAGAATTTGGGTGTGTAGCTTCGCAATATTCATCATTGATAAGTGGAGTGGGATTACCAATGGCCACATCCTCAGCCATTACTTCAACTCCAGCCTCTTCAGCAGTCTAAGGCTAGGGTGATGATACTAGAGTGGTCGAAGTATTTTCTTCCACCTCAATTTCTTCGTCAATCAGCTTTGAGGAAGAAGCAGAATGATCTTCTTCATCTTCATCATTTGGGATGACATAGTCAACACCGAATGGAACTATCTCATGGGCAGGCTCAGTAGATATTGGGGTAGCATCAATTGGCACAGTTGAAGAACTTGGCATAGTCTTAAACTTCTTCACAGCTGACGAATCTGAAGTTGATGTTTTTCTTTTCTTAGTAGCCTTCTTCTATGCTGCCTTTGTTTTCTTTGCTTCTGATGTAGAAGTAAGGTTGATATTCTTCAGCCCTGAAGATTTTCCAGTTTCAGAAGAGTGAAGGAGGAGCAGTTTCTTCAGGCGGAGCAAAAACTTCAGCTGGCGTGGCAATTCCTTCAGGCGCAACAATGGAGGTTGCCGTGATAGGTTCTTCACCAGCCTTAATTTCTTCAGCTGTGCTTGTAGTTTCTTCAGCAGGCTGAGCAGAGGATTCAGCCTAAGGAATTTGTGGTTGTGATTGAGTTGTAACCCTGGTGTTGTGGTCCTTGGCTGCAGCTTGTGCTTCCCTAACAAACCTCACCTTGGTGCCCTTCCATTCAACATCATATCTATCTTGTTCTTCAGTGAGGCAACATATCTTAGACTGAACTGTGATGAGTTAGCCGGGAGTCAAATTCATCACATTGTTCTTTAGAAATTTTTATTTTCTGGCCTTGCTCCTTCTAGCTCTCTAAGCGTGTTCTCTCTTCCTTTTTTACTCAGCTATGAAGAGGGTGAGGACATGGTCCACACCAAGAGGTAAATTCAGTGAGGAAAGTGGAGTGCTGGGATCCTCATTCCATATGTTGATGAAGTTGAGGATCAACTTAGGATCTAACATGAGAGGAATAGAGCTGCTCTTTGCAATGGAAACCCTCTATTGTCTATCCCTGATGAGATCTTCCAGCTCTTCATCACTGTTAGTGCATCTAGTGCCCCTTAGTGATTTTTGTGTATTGAAGACTTATAGGTTAAGGTCCTAATGTGTTTGTAAGTGTACACAAGCTCTATAAGTCGATGAGAAGTTTGATATATCCAGATATTATCGACCCCTAAAAATGTATGTCTTCAACTGAAGACTTTGCTGAAGACTTTGTGAAGACTTTGGTGAAGACTTTGTGAAGACTTTGAAAATGAAGAAGTTGGTGTGACCTTGAAGATATGAACGAGGATTATGAAGCATGAAGACTTTTATTTTCGTAGTTTCATTTCCTTTATTTGAGTCATAGGAAACACCATACTGTTAAAGGGGGCCGAGGTAATACTAAGGAAAATTTCCAACTGATGCTCAACTCCAAAATCCTCAACCTATACAATCCATTGAGTGAAGCCTTTGGAAATCACTTACGGTTTAGTCAAGTTCTTCAGTGACAGAGACGAAGTTCTTCTGGTCTCTGAGGAAATGGATCTGACTAAGGAGTTAGGATTTCGCGAGTGCGAATTGCCTACAAGTGAGGAACATGATATGTCTGAGGACTTTCATAGTTCGAAAATCCAACCGTTGCTATGCTTAGCGCCAGCTATCCCTAATCACAAATATCCACATAATGATCATATCATTGGGGGCATTTATGTCATATCATGTCATGTTGCACCCTGGCTATAAATAGCCACCCCCACAACCACTAGTTGGTTGGCTGCTCCGAGAGAGAACTGACACTTGTCATTTGAGAGCAACCCATCCTTCGAGGACTTTGAGAGAAAATCATCGGTGAGGAAAAACCCACAACCAAACCACCAAACCCAACGTGACTGAGCATCACTGAAGAAATTCTTGTGTGGATCCGACACTTGTTACCTTTTAGGACTGTGCATCCTCCAGACGGTTAGGCGTCATGGTCTAGTGCTCCTGCAGTCAATTGGGGATCATGAAGTGACTTTGGTCTAGAGCATCCAGCAGTAAATTGTGGATCGCCGAGTGACCAGTTTGTGAGGGTTTTGGAAGTCTACCCTAAAGACTTACCATGAGTGTTGGGCGAGGACTGTGTGACCTTAGCTCAAGGAGAATACGGTAACGACTATGTGTCTTGGGACTGTGCGTCCTATGGTTTAAATACCAGGCCGCTCCAAACCAGACGTACGATTGTCACAGCAGTTGGAGCTGGGTCATCAAACCATTGTCTTCATCGAGCTACCTGGTTCTATTTCCTCAATCTCCTTATTCCTCATAAATCTGTTGATGAAATTGATTGTTATTGTTTGAAGAGTTTTACTGAAGACTTTCACAAATTCCTCACCTCAAATTCTTCAAGTTACCTTGTTCATCACTGCTTATCCTATATCACGGTACTTACTATTTGTGCATGTTTCATTTCATCATGAAGACTATGCTGTTACTATGTTCCTCATGCACTTGAGTACTTATTCCGCTGCTATTTATTCATCAGATTTCAAATTTCTCAAAGTTGAAATTCCTCAAGTGATGAATTTGTAAAAATCGCCTATTCACCCCCCCTCTAGTCGATATAACGCACTTTCAATTGGTATCAGAGCAGGTACTCCCTCGCTCTGTGTGATTTTTGTTTAACCACCTGGAGTTCTAGTTATGTCGATTGTAGGTATGATCAAGGTTTCCGCAGGGTGTCCTACCTTCGATGGGACGGACTACCCCTACTAGAAGAACAAGGTGCATATGCACCTTGAAGCTATTTACAACGATCTCTAGTACGTTGTGGAAAATAGCGTGCCCTCTATCACTCCCATTGTTACTACTGATGATGTGAAGAGATTCAATAAACTCGATTCACAAGCGAAGAATATCATCTATGGCCATCTGAGGAAAGGTCAGTATGGCAGAGTGTGTGCTTTAGAGACTGCTAAACTTATCTGGGATAGGCTATCCAAAGTCAACGAAGGTGTATCCACTCAACGTGACTCTCGTGTTGATGTTCTTCGCAATCTCTTCAACCTCTTCAAGAGAATTGACAATGAAAATGTTTGGCAAACTTTTGATCGTCTCACTGATATCTCCAATGAGCTTCAAGCACTGGGTGCCACCGATATCACTGACCATGAAGTGGTGAAGAAACTGCTAAGACCTCTTGACTCCTCATTCGATACTCTAGCGTTGATGATTCAAGAACATGGAGATTATAAGTCACGTGATCCTGCTGACATTCTGGAGAGACTCAATACTCATGAATTCGAACAAGCTGAGAAGAGAGACCTCTACGGGCCAAGCTATGGAAGATCTCGTGCTCTGAAGGCGAAAGCAGTTTCCTCATCCGAGGAAGAAGATTCTGACAGCAACCTTGGTGAACCTGAAGAACTAAGTCAGGAACTAGCAATGCTCGTGAGGAAATTCCAGAAGTTCTCAAGGAGATGTGGATTTGGAAAGTCATCAAAAAGTGGCTTGAGGAAATCAGATTCCTCAGAAGACTACAAGAAAAGAACCCGTCATCGTTGCAAGAAGCCTGGTCACTTTATCTTTGACTGTCTTCTCTGGGAAAAAGATTCAAAGAAGAAGAAGAAATACAAGGAGGATAGTTTGACTCGAAGAAAAAGAAGAAATCTTCAAAGTCCTCATCTTCAAAGTCCTCAAAGCACAAGAAGAATGGTTCCAGAAAGGCTCCAACATTCATCGGCAAGGAAATGGATTCGGAGGAAGAATTTGAAGAATATGAAGAAGAGGAAGAATATGAGGAGGAATCAAAATCTAGTGTCGCTAGCCTTGCTCTCGCTACTGCTTTCGTTAAGCAAGTCCATCTTCAACGATGAAGAATATCACTACTCCAACGACTATGACGTCAGCAATGACGATTATGCTCCCACCTATTACTTCATGGCAAAAGGCTCAAAGGTACACAAACAACATTCCTCATCTGAATCAAGTGAAGGTGAATCTGATGAATATGTGAAACCTAGCTATGCTAAACTTGTTAAAATTTCCACTGAGCAACAAAGTGCACTTGAAAAGCTTCAGAAAATACGAGACAAAAGCGATGATCTATTGAACTATGAAGTGGATCGAACTCAAACTCTGTCTAACGATCTCAGAAGTCTTCAGACAAAGTATGATAACCTTCAGAGTCATCACAACGACCTCTTAGCCGATCATGAGAAGCTTTCTTATGAAATTCTTCGAAGAAAGCAAGATCTTGAGAAACTAAGGGTGTCACATGAGGATCTCCAAAGGGAAAATGATTCCTTACTGGCTCAATAGATCAGTACTGCTCAGGAAGAATTCGTTCCACCTTGTTTGAAATGCATCGAACATGAAACCGCTAATTCTTCACCTGAATGTTCAAATGCTTCTATTGCTGCAAATTCTTCAACTATTCCAGTGGTTTCAAATTACTCATCTGAGGACACCACAAGTATTACTGACGACAATGCAGGGTTGAAGGAATTGTATGTGAAAAGCATGTACAAAAGTCTCAAAGGGCATCAAACCCTTTGCGATGTCCTCAAAAAGCAAATACTGAACAGGAAACCTAGGAAAGAAGGTATTGCCTTTGCGAGGAAACTCAACGCTGATGGATCCTAGTTGACACCTGAGCAGTACCCCAAAACCTCATGGGTTGCTGCGAAAGGACCTCCTGTAGATCCATCCACATTATCTGGCTTTACGTGTGAAACTTCATATTCCTCTCATGAGTCACTTGACTCCAACTACAAATTCTTCAAAAATCAGAAAGGTGAAGTATCTGCTAGATTTGTTGGAACTAACTGCAGGAATGGTTCTCCTATGAAGAAAATCTGGGTTCCCAAGAGCTACCTACAAAATCTTCAAGCGAATTTCCTCACACCATCACTCATGAAGAATAGGAACCCCAGATCAAATTCCTCATATGAACCAAAGTCCTCACTTGGACCAAATTCCTCAAATCGTCAAAAATATCATCTCGTGCTAATGCTTCTGTTTCGTAGGAAAAATCTAAGAGTTATGAATATGTGCATTATTATTCAAACCATTATGTTCATAAGTCCTCGAAGAATTTCTGTGCTTATTCATTTGAGTACTCTAATCCTCGCCCTGTGAAACGAAGCACACTTGCTTCAATGCCTCCTTTCTCTCATGGTGCTCGCAGAATGATGAACTCCTTGCCACCCCTGCAGATGTGGGTGGTGAAGAAATTGAACTAATTTCTTATGTAGGGTCAGGTCTCCAGATGAAACTGAACATCTGATGAACTTGCTAGAGACCTGAGGAAATGCTTGAAAGTACGCAAGCTAACCATACTGAAATGAATTCCTCATTTCTCACGTCCTCACACTAGTTGCTTACTATCTTGTGTGATGAAATTCTCTTTGATGAAATTGATGTGATATGCTTCTCTCTGAAGCATATGAATTCGTAAGTTGTACCAATTCATCTGTAGGATGAGACTACAAAAGCTACTGAGTGGTTCCTTGATAGTGGATGCACAAACCACATGACTGGTGACAAGAATCTACTGATGAATTTGCAACTCACTCCATCTCCTCTGAAGCATATCACCTACGCAGACAAAGGAAAAAAGCAAGGTATTGGGACTTGGTAAGGTAGCTATCTCAAAGGACCGAACCATGGATAAGGTGATGCTTGTTGAATCCCTTGGGTTCAACCTTATGTCTATCTCAATGCTTTGTGATCTTGATATTATCGTCGTATTTGGAAAATATCATTGTGTTGTCATCATGGAATCTGACAATTCCAAAGTCTTCGAAGGCTTTAGGAGAAGAGACTTGTATATTGTTGATTTCTCTATAGTTCCTCAACATGCCACATGCTTACTTGCAAAGTCTTCAGAAGGCTGGCTGTGGCATCGACGAATTGGACATGCGGGTATGAGGAACTTGCACATGCTCGTGAAGAGAAAGCATGTCATTGGCATCGAGGGTGTGAAATTCCGCAAGGACCACCTCCGCGGTGCATGTGAATCTGGGAAGATGACGAGATCCAAGCGTCCCTCGAAGACAATCATGACCACGACTCGACCCTTTGAATTGCTTCACATGGATCTCTTTGGCTCCACTCATTACTCCATACTAACAAATGCTCCAAGTTTGTATGGCTTTGTCATTGTTGATGATTACTCTCGTTACACTTGGGTGCATATTATTCTGTACAAGAATGAAGTGTAGGATGTCTTCAGACGATTTGCTTCAAGGGCCTCCACCAACTTCGGCGTCAAGATCAAGCATATTAGAAGTGATAATGGGACTGAATTCAGGAACACTAATCTTGATGAATATCTTGATGGACTTGGTATTACTCATGAGTTATCTGCCCCTTATACTGCTCAACAGAATGGCATCGTGGAGCGCAAGAACAGGACTCTAGTTGAGATGGCTTGCACCATGCTTGATGAATACAAGACTCCTCGTCGCTTCTGGCCTCAGACAATTGATACTACATGCCACATCATCAACATGGTATATCTTCACAAATTCTTCAAGAAGACTTCATATGAACTTATGACTGGCAAGAAACCAAATGTAAGTTATCTCAAAGTCATCGGTGGAAAATGCTGGATGAGAGATCGTCACCATAGTTCTAAGTTTGCAAACAAAGCACATGAAGGTTTTATTCTTGGTTACGGAAAGGACACGCACACCTACAAAGTCTTCAACACCTACCATCACAAGGTTGTTGAAACTGTAGATGTGCGGTTCGATGAAACTAATGGCTCGCAAAGAGAGCACCTCCCTTCTGTGTTAGCTGAACAGTCTCCTGAGGAATCCATCAAGCTAAAGGCAACTAAAGATATCATACCCACTAAGGAAGTCATTCCAACGAAAGAAGACTTTCATGTTGATACACCTGAAGAAAATGATGCTGAAGGAAGTCCTCATCCACATCAACCTCCTCATCCCAAAGTTGCGAATGAAGTATAGATTGACAAAATCAACGATGACATCAATGCACCTGGTCCCCTCACTCGCTCAAAAGCTTCACAATTAACTAAATTTTGTGGGCACTTTGCCTTTGTCTCTATCATAGAGCCCACCAAAGTTGATGAAGCATCCAAGGAGCCTGAGTGTATTCAAGCTATGCAAGAGGAATTGCATCAGTTCAGTCTCAACAATGTGTGGGAACTTGTCAAGCTGCCAGATCCTCGCAAACATAACATCATAGGTACCAAGTGGATCTACCGCAACAAGCAAGATGAAAATGGCCTTGTGGTGAGGAATAAGGCTCGTCTTGTAGCTCAAGGCTACACATAGGTTGAAGGAATTGAGTTTGATGAAACATTCGCACCTGTTGCTAGACATGAAGCTATTCGCATATTGCTTGCTTATGCTAACCATCATAATACCACCTTATATCAAATGTATGTGAAAAGTGCATTCCTCAATGGTAAGCTTGAAAGAAGTATATGTTGCTTAACCCCTAGGTTTTGAAGACCCTAAGCATCTTGACAAAGTCTTCAGACTCAACAAGGCCCTCTATGGCCTCAAGCAGGCCCCTCGGGCATGGTACGACACTCTGAAGGAATTCCTCATGAAGAAAGGCTTCAAACCCGGTTCACTTGACCCCACTCTTTTCACAAAATCCTATGACAATGAACTATTCATATGCGAAATATACATAGACGATATTATCTTTGGTTGTACTGACAAACGTTATAGTGATGAATTTGCCTATATGATGAGTGAAGAATATCAAATGTCTATGATGGGAGAGTTGAAATTCTTCTTAGGTCTTCAATTTCGTCAGCAAGACAATGGCATCTTGATCTCCCAAGAGAAGTACCTCAAGGATGTTTTGAGGAAATTCGACATGCAAGATTGCAAAGGCGTCAAAACTCCAATGCCTTCGAAAGTCCACCTCTGCACTGATGAAAATGGTAAAGATTTCGATCAGAAGGTATACTGCTCCATGATTGGTTCACTATTGTATCTATGTGCATCTAGGCCTGATATAATGTTGAGTGTTTGCATGTGTGCCCGATTCCAAGCAACACCGAAGGAATCACACCATAAGGATGTGAAACATATTCTTCGATACTTAGCTCACACACCAACACTTGTATGATGGTATCCCAAGGGCTCAAATCTTCACCTCGTCGGATATCCTGATGCTGACTATGCTGGAGATCATGTGGATCACAAGTCAACCTTAGGCACATGTCATTTCCTCAGACGATCCCTAGTCTATTGGTCCTCGAAGAAGCAGAACTGCATGTCCCTCTCTACTGCTGAAGCTGAGTACATTGCTGCTGGCTCATGTTGTGCTCAATTACTATGGATGAAGCAAACCCTTAAGGACTACGGCATCAAGTTGAAGAATGTGCCTCTCTAATACAAGAACGAGAGTGCCATCAAGATTGCTTACAACCTAGTTCAGCACTCCAAGACCAAGCACATCCAGATTCGTCATCACTTTTTCGAGATCATGTACTCAAGAGCTACATCTGCATCGACCACATCCCCACTGAAGAACAACTGGCCAATATCTTCACCAAGCCCTTGGATGAAAAGATATTTTGCAAGTTGCGGTGTGAGCTAAATATCTTAGAATCTTCGAATGTTCTTGGAAGAAGGACAAACATCCTAAAAATTATGCAAATTTGATGACTTTGATGTGCAACGCACAGAGTAACGTTTTTCTTCAATCAATAAAGAATAACCCTCTAAGTGTGAAGAAATTAATGAAGAATTTGATTCTCAGAACCCTACGACAATTGTACGCGGTGTCCGAAATCATCATTCTTATACGGTGGGTCACGCCACCAACCAAAGTTGAAATTCTTCAAAATTGAGTTTTTCGTCATTTTTGCAAATTCTTAAAATTATCAAATTCCTCATGTTTGCAAATTCCTCAAGTTTTCAAACTCCTCAAGTTTTCAAATTCCTTAACTTTTCAAATTCTTCAAACTTTGAAACTCATCTTCTTCATTGACTATATAAATATATTTGACTTTTCAATGTTCACAACAATCACTTATTGCTAATTCTTCAAGTTGATTTTCATCTAAGTGAATGTGATCGGACCCTTTCCCCTCTATGCTAAACTCAACCCAGTCTGTTCACAAATTCTTCATCTGCATTCTACTTTGAAACTTGTTCAAAGTCTTCACTGTGTCCTTGACAGCTGAAGAATTTGCGAACGAAAACTTTGAAATTTTCACTATCAAATTTTTCAGCGGTTCCCGCTCAAACGGTTCTGATTCCCACGATTGGATAACACACGAGCCCCCATAATATCCTCTACTCAGAACGTGGATGACACCTGTCGCGTGGAGAGCCAGGGTCAGGGGCAATCCTGTCCAAAATCTTCGGGCGGATTGGTTTTCACTTCCTCTATAAATACCCCCTCCCTTTCAACTGTGCTTGGTTAGTCCTCATCTCATCCCTCTCCCGAGCTCCAACCTAGCGCCACCGCTAAAGTCATCGTCGCCAGTGAGGAAGAGCTTCACTGCCTCGACCTCGTCATCGTCGTACTCACATCGGCCATGAAAGTCCTCATCCCACTGCAGATGTAGCTGTCTCCCTCTGCCAAGCTAGGGCATGGGAGATCTGAATGGACGAACTTCCCAATCTCATCTCTTGTTCGTCGCGTTCTTCACCAGGGTAAATAAAATTTATTTTTACTGCCCTTGTTTGATCCTCAAATGCTCTTCATATTCCTCAAAATGTGTTTATTCTTCATGAACCTTATTCTAAAAGCACCTTACATCTTCACATACTTGATGTTTTCCCTAAGTAATGATTTTTTTCAAGATACCTCAATTGTGTGAATCCTCAAAATTTGCAGAACTATGGAACCTGAGATAAAGAACACTTAGTGAAATTCCTCAAGACACCCATGGTCAAATTCCTCTCACCTATTTTATGTAGAAAAAAATTGAGAACGCATATGACCTCTTCAAATTCATCGCACCTATACTCTGTTCACAGGTATAACATGTCTGCTGATGAATTACTCGGTTCTCATTAACTTAACTCATTTGCAGCGCTCCTTGAGGAAAAACTATGTGCTTCTTCATAGTCCTCAAGAGTTCAAATTCCTCAACTGAAGAAAATGGTTGACGGAAAGAAACCTCAGAAAGGTGGAAAGAAGCCAGATGTGCACACTGCCTTTGAGATTCCAGATGACGTGTATGAGGAATATTGCACACCCGATGAAGAAACTCATGGCACAGATATGACAAAGCAGAGAAAAATTCGTCTGCAGAAAATTGAGAGAAAATGGGCAAGGGAATGGAAGGAATATCGTTATGTAACTCCAAAATACATGATGAAATTCGAAGTGAAACCTCCTTGCAGCAGGCCTCCCCTTGCTCCAAATCAAATTGCTGATCCCACTAGCATCAAGACTAGTGAGGGCTTTCCGCACATGTGGGAGAAGCAACAAGACAAGCTAGGGAAGAAAGCCAAAGAGGCAGTGACGAAATTCAATGAAGATTCTGCTGCTGCTACCTCTGACAGAACCTCTGCATGTGCTCCAAAGAAAATCATCAGGAAGAAATCTGCATTGAAGGCAAGTTCTTCAACCTCAAAACCTTCACAGCAGATCCCTCAAGGTCAATGGCCTCGGCCTACAAAGTATTCAGTTGTTGGAATGATTGCTGCTCTGTCTTCTGTGACATCTTCAACTAGCCCTTCTACGTTGAAGCTGAAGAAAACTACTGGACGAGGTCAAAGATCAAGTCGTCACCCAAGCAAGGCTGTGATGACCATACCCTCAGGTTCTAAGGATGATGATGATGAAGCTAATGATGAAGAATTGGAAGAAATCATCAAGCACAGTCAGCAAAAGGCTGGTATAGCAACGGGTAGCTCTGTTCCTCTCATGCAGGATCCCAAGATGATCCTCAACTTCATCGATATATCGCATGAAGACCCAAGAACCCCATTTTCTTCACTAAATATGCCTCTTGGAGTGGATCTGTAACATTCCAAAATTTCATTTTGGAATGTTATGAAATATAGCTATGCATCATCATCATATTTTTTTAATGAATATAATGGTTGAAGTGTTTCTTTTGAATTTCTGAAATGCACTTTCATCTTTCCCCTTTTCTTGTTTCACCTATTTGAAAACTTCTGGAAAAGTTCAAAGAAAAGAGGGGAGTAACATGACACTCCACACCAGGGTCATCTTGGTGATATATTTGAACAATAAGAACCAGGGGGTCTTTTGAAAAATATTTGCAAAAGGTTTTAAAACCAAATAGGCATTTTCTCAAAATAATTATTTTTTTCAATGTACTCAAATGAGAGAGGAAAAATGTTCATTGAATAGCATTAATTCTCCTGATCATTTTGAGATATATATTTCCTATATTTGGAAATGCTTGCAATGCTTTTAAATGAGTTTTACTCCTCTAGATATTAAAAAGGAAACAATTTAATTCGAAATGGGCCGGCCCACCGCAGTTAAGTCCCGAAACCGCTCTGAGCCGACCGACCGACACGCTGACGCCGCCGTCTCTCTCTCTGACGCCCTGGCCCCACCGTCCGATCCCGAGGACACCGCGGTCGCCTTCCTCCTCGCGCGCGTGCCGCCGTCGCCGGAGATCCCTCTCCCGGATCTCCCTCCTCTTTCCTTCCCCGACCACCGCTCCGTCCCTATAAGTAGCCCCGACCCTCCGCTCCTCATTCCACCCCGAGCCCCCACTCTACCTCGCGAGAACGCTGCCGCACAAGCTCGCGGAGCTCTGCCCACTCCCGAATCTCCCCACGCCACTGCTCGTCGCTCCGCTCCACCCCACGCCTCTCCGACTCCACCAAAGCTCGCCGGAGACCCTCCGCCGTCGTTTGAAGCTCTCGGACACCGTCCCCAACCACCGGAGCGCCACCCCCAACGACCTCCCGCCTCGGCCTTGCTGGAGAACTCCATCGCCGGTGACCCTTTCTCTGTGAGCCACCGAAAGCCTCCCTGTCCGTTCGATCGAAGACCAACGCATCAATTAGATCGTTTTAAAACCCGAACCGGTACGTCCTAAGCTTCGGTGGCCCGCTCGCAAACGCCCGCGCGCACACCCTCTCGGCCAACCACGACCCGCCACGTCGCCCCTGTCCGATGAGTTTTATTTTCTCTTTTTCTGATTCTGTTTTAGAAAACAGAATGTTTTCTGTTTTTGTTTTTGTTATATCTTTTAAACTATTTATTGTTTTTAGTTGATTCTTTTTGCATTAGTTCAAAATTTTAATTTAATTTATATCAGTATGCTTAGATTTCAAATTTGAGCTTTAAATTTTGAATCTAATCAAATTTGTTCAAATTACTAAAATCTGTATAACTATAGTTTAAAAATATATTTTTGAGTGAATCTTTTTGCCACTGTTTGGTATTAGTTAAACCTATAATTCCACATGATTTGAGTAATTTTTGAATAAATTTAGTTACTGTTTTTAACAAAAACAGAATCTGTTTAGTTCTTATTGTAGTTTAGTTATCTTAATTTTAATTTAGTTTGAACCTGAATTAGTTTAACTTTGTTAATAGTTTTCATTAGTTTCTGTTGTTTCAAAAATTTAGGTAACATTACTTGCTAATATTTAAAATGATTGTTTAGTTTTATACCATGTGGTTATAGGAATCTTTATATCTTTTTCATTAGGTATAGTTTTATAAAACAATTTAGTTTTACTTTCACAAACTAGTTAGATGATTTAGTTAGATTTCTAATAAATAATTTTAGTAATTCTATTCTGTTAAGTAATATGATGATAATAATATTAGTGTTAATAATGTCATTGTTTTGGTTTCCTTTTCCAAAGTTATAGGAACATTCTAGTTATTTTCATGTTAGTAGTGTTTCTTTACACAAAAGTTTTAGTGAATTGATTATGTTTACTAAAATTGATTTTCTTTACTATTTCTTTTTTCCACTAGCTATTATTTGGTTGTTCGTCTTAAAGTAGTAGTAGTAGTAGTAGAAGTTTTTGACACTACAAATTTTTGTGAGTCAAAATATTTCTTTTATTTTGATTTCTTTCTCTTGATTGATACTATTGAATGGTTTTAGTATTGTTTGTTTACCCTTGCTGAATTGTGTGAATTGTTTTGTATTTATGCTTGTGGTGTACTCTTGTTTGATTCCCTAGATCATCCGGAGTGCGAAGCTTGTTATCTAGAGTTACTTGATTACGAGGATCGTTAGCAAGGCAAGTCACTTTGACCATGTATAGCTATGTTTTATTGCATTAGTTCTTCCATTACCCCAATTGCATGCAAAGTAGGTAAATTGGAAACTTGGTTACTTGTTGTATTATCATGTGGTAGGTACCCCTCAACCCTTTGACACATTTGGCCCTGGGAAACATTGTTTTACATTTTGCTATGCTATTAGTAGACGGGGTTGGTTGTGTGATTCATGAGAGTTGAGAGTTAATAATTTCAAGACCTACATGATGATCAAGTCTTCAAGACTCCAAGTCTTCAACTTACCTCTCGGTGGATGATGGTTGAACGGCGCCCTGGAGAAACCAGTGGTTAGCCTAGATGATGCTGGAGATGTGCCAGTATTCATGCGGAAAGGTCCACCCAGGCACAAAGAGATGGATGGATGCTTCAAGACCCAAGGCTTACCTGCACAGCCACAAGTCATTATGGGCTCTGGCTTGGTTGGATATCATGGTGACCCTGGACAGGCGGTGCTACGAGATGTAGAAGAACGGTAGGAAAGGATGGGCACCGACAGAGTCACAGGGAAACCCTTTGGAAGACCATGTTTTGGTCATCCGTTTCTCAAACACCCTGAAGTGTGAGAAATCAAACGGGGGCGACCAAATCTTGTGGGGAACGTGTGCAAAACTCTACAGAGTACCCAAACCTAATCGATTAGCCATGTCCATGGTCATGGACAACTTGAGCCAAAGGAACTGAAACTATCTAGAACTCTCAACACAATTAATTATATTTATGTGGGTTATTAATGACAACTTGGGTATGAGAATTGGTTGGTGGAACTATGTCATTAATCAACCAACATTGTAGTAATTATGCCTTTGCCCTCTCTTGTTGTAAGAAAATTTTGGCTTTATGCAAAAACTTACTACTCCACCTGCCATAATTGCATATAGACTAGATGATTACTTTTCCCCCGCTCTTGTGACTTTGCCGGCATATTCAATATGCTGACCTATACGGCCGCAACGTATCATGTTGCAGAGTACTTTTCCAACCAGGAGTGAGGATACGCTGTACGCTCGGTGAGATGCCCTTGGAGTCAGATGGACTCATCTACCTTCGATGCTTCCGCAAGTTTATGGTTTAGTTTATCTCATGAGTTGGCCTTCCGCCACTTTATTGTAATCATTATTGTAATAAAGGACTCGATATGAGATTTCGATTAATTTATGCTGTGTGATTTCTCTTTGATATATACATTGATGTACCGTGTGCGTACCAGCATGATCTTGGGATGGTACAGAAACACCGGAGATTCGACCTTTCAGGTCGGGTCGCTACCGGATCATATCCTTACCCACTGCATTTCTTAAGAAAAATGGAAAAGAGAGCAAGCTTTGAGAGCCAAGAGGAACAGAGTTTGGAAGGAAAAGTTTCTGAGAGACAATGTGATGAATTTGACCCCAAATCCACTCGTCACTGTCCAGTCTCAAATTCGCGCACTCTCTAAGGATCAAGAGAGATATGATGTTGAATGGAAGGGCACCATGGTGAGATTTGTCAGGGCTGCTCAAGCTGCAATGAAGGATCACAACACTAGGTTTGCTGCTCGTTCGCAACCACAAAATCCTCAGGCCGATGAAATTCCTCAAGCTATTGATGAAATTTCTCAGCCTGATGAAACTGCTGATGGAAATGCTTCTATACCAGAAGCAACTACCAGTGCTGCTGAGGAAACTCACACCACTGATGATCATGCTAGGACAACCACCACTGTTGTGCCTGAAGAAACTAAAAGGCCAGCTGAAGCTTTTGCTGCACCTGAAGAACCTGAACACACCAGGGCGGCTGCATCAGTCGTTCCTGAAGAAACGAACACTGTTGAGGAAAAGACTCTTAAGAGAAAACCATCAGATTCAGAAACCTCGGCCGTGAAGAATTTGAAGACTATACCAAGTTCTTCAATTGGACCTATTGATGCTACACCAATTTCCTGAGCACCTGCCTACGAAATTGTACCATTTGGGGTGGAATATGTCATCCCAGATGAAGATGAAGATCAGTCTGCTGCTTCGACAGAGCAGATTGATGAAGAAATTGAAGTTGAATACATTGCTTCAACTCCAAAGGTATCATTTCCCCAGCCTCAGTTCACTGCTGAAGAGGCTGGAGTTGAAGAAATTGATGATGACGTAGACATTGGCAATACAACGCCTATCATCAATGATGAATATTGGGAATTAGCACACCCAAATTCACCAATGACTTCTCCTATGACACAGATTTCTCAGTCACCTATTCAGACTGAAGAAATACATGAAGAACCTGCCAATCTAAACACCCAAGTCATTGAAGAAATTCCAGCTACAACGGCTGATGATCTTGATGCTCCTGCGGCAACTGAGGAACCAGCTCTCCAAATCGTTCTGTCTGAAGGTGTTCCTCCCATGCCAAAGGAGATTAAGGGGCGCTTCAAGCCAATTCTTCAATCGAAGCCAAGAATGCCATTCAAAGGCTCAGTATGCCCCGAATTCCTCAAGAGCAATTTGTTCAATGAATATATGTTCTTCAGTGGTCCAAATCCCTATGACTTTACAAGGGTCGGTCGCAACAGATTCTAGATGGCAACATTGCTCAACTACTATGCATCAGTTCTTTTTGAGAAGAAGAAAGTCTTCGAGCACCACCAAATTCCTCATGCTGACATGGAAACCCTTCCATCATTCACACTGGTGCTCTAGGTTCTTCATGATGCAGGCATTCTCCCATTCTGTGTCGACATCTTCGACTGGAATGAAGAACTCATTCATCAGTGGAAAAGCTTTAGACGTCAACTCCTGGATATTGGACTAGATGACAGGATCAACACACTTCACTGCTCAACCTTCTGAATTGCTTTAGTGTGTACCAGTTCCAATTCCCTCGGATGAATCTCGCAAACTGTTTGATGAGCCTGCACTTCCAGATGAGCTGATGCAAGTGTTGATGAAGACATTGTCTCCTGGAAAGCCTCAACAAAAGACCTTCCTTGTGAAGGATCTGCTATATGTTCCCAGGACTGTCTATCGTATACTCACAAATATGCTATGTCCTCGGAAGGGACACAATTCTGAAGAAGAAGTGGAAGGAGTCATGAAGAATATGCTCTTCAACATCATTCATGGGATTCCGATTGACTTGCACAACTTCTTCATGAGGACTTTGGCCAGTGCTGCTTTAGCTCCATTTGAACAGAAGCCTTATGCGCCTTGGATAATGAAATTCATCAGGGCAAAGTCCATAGTTCCCTTCAAGGCTGATTTCCAGAACCACTTTGGCTTCCTCCTCCAATTGAAGTCATCAAGAGCACAATTGCCTCAGTTGAAGGAAAAGGCAAGGTTGTCATTGATGAAGGCACTCGTCCATTGGATGGACAGTTTCGCAAAGCCTCTTCCTTCTCCACCAATGATGACACTGCCACTCCAGACTCCGATGCAAAGGCCTCAGCTCACAAACCTCAAGAATCTGCCCCTCGTGTGATGACTGATCGCGAGCTTCTAATAAGTCTTCATTAGAAGGTCAATCGCAATCACAAGTGGGTGAAGCACCAACTTGGTTACATTGTGTAGAACATGACTGTGATGCAGAACACTGTGAAGAGGAATCACTACTATACGCATGAGAACCTCAACCGCTCTTGGGCCATACTGTCTCACCTCATGTCTTCTGAAGAACTGGATGAGCTGGATCTTGAGGAACATCCTGGCTGGGCTCGTCGACCTTAGAAGAAATTTAAGATAGTTCAAGTTCCTCTGATGGTCACAAGTTCATTTTCTTCATCTCGAGAGCGCGATGACGATGAAGACCTTGACGACACTGCGGCAGGCCCTAGATCGACAAACTACCCCGACAACGCTAGTGCTCCTTCCTCACCAACACATTGAAATTCTTCAAAGCGGCGTTAGTCCTCACTTTTTCGTCCCTTTTGTCTTTGATGAAAAAGGCGAAGAAAATTTGAGTTAGTCTTCAAGCGGGTCTCTATATATGGGCTATTTTTTGTTTATGTTACAACTCTCGCTCTTTTGCAACTTTTGCTGGTTGAGTTGTAAACTTAAGTCCGATGGTGGTCTGACACTTTTGAACTATTTCCTCACATGTTTATTTCCTCAATTACCTTAATGCATACATGCTGAATTTTGTCAGACCCCATTTTCTTCACGTATTTCAAATTCTTCAAATCATATGTTCAAATGCGTGTATGAATTACAAGATATAGGGGGAGTTCTTCTATATCTTGCAATCAAATTCCTCAAACTAAGTACTTTCACTTCATATGTTTATCCCCATTGAAAACGTAACCTATTTGTCATCATTCACCAAAAAGGGGGAGATTGTTAGTGCATCTAGTGCCCCTTAGTGATTTTGGTGTATTGAAGACTTATAAGTTAAGGTACTAATGTGTTTGTAAGTGTACACAGGCTGTATAAGTCGATGAGGAGTTTCATATATCCAGAGATTATCGACCCCTAAAAATGTATGTCTTCAACTGAAGACTTTGCTGAAGACTTTGTGAAGACTTTGGTGAAGAGTTTGTGAAGACTTTGAAAATGAAGAAGTTCGTGTGACCTTGAAGATATGAATGAGGAATATGAAGCATGAAGACTTTTGTTTTCGTAGTTTCATTTCCTTTATTTGAGTCATAGGAAACACCGTACTATTAAAGGGGTCGAGGTAATACTAAGGAAAATTTCCAAATGATGCTCAACTTCAAAATCCTCAACCTATACAATCTCTTATGGTTCAGTCAAGTTCTTTAGTGACAGAGACGAAGTTCTTCTGGTCTCTGAGGAAATTGATCTGACTCAGGAGTTAGGATTTCGCCAGTGTGAATTGCCTACAAGTGAGGAACACGATATGTCTGAGGACTTTCATAGTTCGAAAATCTGACCGTTGATGTGCTTACCGCCAGCTGTCCCCAATCACAAATATTCGCATAACGGTCATATCGTTGGGGGCATTTATGTCATATCATGTCAGGTTGCACCATGGCTATAAATAGCCACCCCCCACAACCACTAGTTGGTTGGTTGCTCCGAGAGAACTAACACTTGTCATTTGAGAGCAACCCATCCTCCAAGGACTTTGAGAGAAAATCATCAGTGAGGAAAAACCCACAACCAAACCACCAAACCCAAAGTGATTAAGCATCACTAAAGAAATTCCTGTGTGGATCGGACGCTTGTTACCTTTGAGGATTGTGCATCCTCCAGATGGTTAGGCGACATGGTCTAATGCTCCTGCAGTCAATTGGGGATCATGAAGTGACCTTGGTCTAGAGTATCCACCAGTAAATTATGGATCGCCGGGTGACCAGTTTGTGAGGGTTTTGGAAGTCTACCCTAAAGACTTACCACGAGTGTTGGGCGAGGACTCTGTGACCTTAGCTCAAGGAGAATACGGTAAGGACTGTGTGTCCTGGGATTGTGTGTCCTCTGGTTTAAATATCAGGCCGCTCCAAACCAGATGTACGACTATCATAGCAGTTGGAACTAGGTCATCAAACCATTGTGTTCATCGAGCTACCTGGTTCTATTTCCTCAACCTCCTTATTCCTCATAAATCTGTTGATGAAATTGATTGTTACTCTTTGAAGAATTTGACTGAACACTTTCACAAATTCCTTAGCTCAAATTCTGCAAGTTACCTTGTTCATCACTACTTTTCCTGTATCACGCTACTTACTATTTGTGCCTATTTCATTTCAACATGAAGACTATGTTGTTACTATGTTTCTCATGCAGTTGAGTACTTATTCCGCTGCTAGTTATTCATCACATTTCAAATTCCTCAAAGTTGAAATTCCTCAAGTGATGAATTTGTAAAATTTGCCTGTTCACCCCCCCTCTAGTCGATATAACGCACTTTCAAACATCATCTTCATCATCGTCAGATCCCGAGGGGACATTTATAATAGCTTGGCTGTTGTGAGGACTTGGTCTCTAACCTTGTCCAGCAGTTTTGTTTATCTTCAACAAAAGAGGTCTTGTTGAAGGATGTGCTTGGGCTGATGAACTTGCTGAAGCCCCTAAAGCAAGAGCAAAACCTGTTGTTCTCTAACAAGTTGCAAGATGCATTGGAGTTGAGGAACTTGTGACTGCTGTTGAGGATTGTGCCACTATTGAAGGCATTGCAGTAGCCGTTAAAGAACTTTCTTGAGGATTCTGTAGTGAGGACTTGGAAGTTGAGGACTTTGGCTTCACTTCAGACTTGTTCACTACAAAAATTGTTAGGAGCACTAGTAGAGGCTTTGGCAGAGGAAGCAACAGCATTAGATTCTTCATTGAATTTCTTCATAGCCTATTTTGCCTTCTTTCCCAGCTTGTCTTGTTGTCTTTCCCATTCTTGAGGAAACTCTTCACCAGTTTTGAGACTGGTGGGATCAACAGGTTGGTTTGGAGCCAGGGGTGGCCTATTGCAAGGGGGTTTAACAACAAATTTCTTCATGTATTTTGGAGTGACATATCGATATTCTTTCCATTCTCGTGCCCATCTCCTCTCAATTCTCTATATGCGAATCTTTTGCTGCTTTTTGGTTTCCTTGCCATGAGTTTCTTCATCAGGTGTGCACTATATCTCACACAATTCATCAGGTATCTCAAAGCAGTTTGCACTTCAGGTTTCTTTCCACCTTTCTGTGGCTTTTTTCCCATAAGCCATTTTCTTCAGCTGAGGATTCTGAACTTTTGAGGATTCTGAGCAAGTGTGCAACTTTTCTTCAAGGAATGCTGCAAGTGAGTTAAGTTGATGAGAACGTAGTGATTCATCAGCGGATATTTTGTACCTGTGAACAGAGTATAGGTGCGAAGAATTTGAAGAGGTCATACGCATTTTCAGAAAGCTTTAAAGTATATCAAGTTGAGGATCTAAACCATATATGTCTTGAGGAATTTCACTAAGTGTTCTTGACTTAGGTTCCAGAGTTGTGCAGATTTGTGGATCCACACAATTAAGGATTCTTGAAGAAAATTATAACTTAGAGAAACACATCAAGGGAATAAGCTTATAGGGTGTTTAAGAAGATGATAATTGAAGAATAAACACCTTTGAGGATTTTTCAGAATCTTGAAGATCAAAGTAGGGAAGTGAAATTGGATTTTAGTTACCCTGATGAAGAACACAATGAACAGAGAGATGAAATGTGAGGAGTTCATCCATCCAGATCTTCCATGCCCTAGCTTGGCAGAGGGAGACAACTACAACGGCATCAGGGTGAAGACTCCCGTGGCCGATGCGAGTATGGTGACGGCAAGGTCGAGGCAGTGAAGCTCCTCCTCTCCGACGATGATGATTTTAGCGGTGGCGCTAGGTCTGAGCTCAGGAGAGATGGTAGTGAGGAGTAACTCGAGCTAGTAGAACGGGAGGGGGTACTTATAGTAGTAGTGAAAACAAAATTACCTGGGGACTTCAGACCAGATTGCCCTTGACCCTTACTCTCCATGCGACATGTGTCACCCACGTTCTGAGTAGTGGAAATAGTGGGGGATCATGGGTTTTCCAGTCATGGGAATCGGAACGGTTCGAGTGGGAAGCACCGAAATTTTGAAAGTGAAAATTTTGAAGTTTCCATTAACGAATTCTTCAGCTGTCAAGGACACAGGGAAGACTTTGAACGAGTTTCAAAGTATAATGACCATGAGGAATTTGTGAACAGACTGGGTTGAGTTTATCATAGAGGGGGAACGGGTCCGATCACATTCACTTAGATGAAAGGAAACTTGAAGAATTAGCAATAAGTGAATGTTGTTGAGGACATTGAAAACTCAAATATATATGTATAGTCATTGAAGAACACACATTTAATAGTTGAAGAATTCGAAAATTTTGAGGAATTTGCAAACTTGACGAATTCGAAAAATTGAGGAATTTACAAAATGACGAAAAACTCAACTTTGAAGAATTTCGACTATGGTTGGTCGCGTGACCCACCGTATAAGAATGATGATTTCAGACACCGCTTACAATTTTCTTATGGTTTTGAGAGTCAAATTCATCATTAATTTCTTCACACTTAGAGGGTTATTCTTCATTGATTGATGAAAAATGTTACTTCGTGTGTTGCACATCTAAGTCATCAATTTTGCATAAGTGATAGGATGTGTGTCTTCTCAAAGAACATTCGAAGATTCTAAGATATTTAGCGCACACCTCAACTTGCAAAATATCTTTTCATGCAAGGGATTGGTGAAGATATCAGCTAGTTGTTCTTCAGAGTCCACGTGGTAGATGGAGATATCGCCCTTGAGTACATGATCTCGAGGAAAATGATGACGAATCTGGATCTGCTTGGTCCTGGAATGTTGAATTGGGTTGTCAGCAATCTTGATAGCACTCTCATTGTCGCATAAGAGAGGCGCATTCTTCACCTTGATGCCATAGTCCTCGAGGGTTTGCTTCATCCACAACAACTGAGCGCAACATGAACAAGCAGCAATGTACTCTGCTACAGCAGTAGATAGTGACACATAGTTTTGCTTCTTTGAGGACCAACAGACTAAGGATTGTTTGAGGAAATGACATGTGCCCGAGGTTGACTTGCAATCCACACGATCTCTAGCATAGTCAGCATCCGAGTATCCGATGAGGTGAAGATTTGAGCCCTTGGGATACCATTGTCCAAGCATTGGTGTGTGACCAAAGTATCAAAGAATATGTTTCACAGCCTTATGGTATGATTCCTTTGATGTTGCTTGAAATCACGCACACATGCAAACACTCAGCATAATATCTGGCCTAGATGCACATAGATACAACAAAGAGTCACCTTTGCAGTCTTGCATGTTGATTTCCTCAGAACATCCTTGAGGTATTTCTCTTGTGAGATGAAGATGCCATTGCGTTGTTGACAAATCTGAAGACCTAAGAAGAAATACAGCTCCCCCATCATAGACATTTGATATTCTTAACTCATTATATATAGGCAAATTCATCATTGTAATGTTTGTCAGTACAACCAAAGATAATATCATCTACGTATATTAGGCACACGAATAATTCATTGTCATTGGATTTAGAAAAAAGATTTGGGTCGAGTGAATTGGGTTTGAAGCCTTTCTTCATGAGGAATTCCTTCGAAGTATCATACCACACCCGAGGGGCCTGCTTGAGGCCATAGAGGGCCTTGTTGAGTGTGAAGACCTTGTCAGGATGCTTAGGGTCTTCAAAACCTGCAGGTTGAGCAACATATACTTCTTCCTCAAGCTTAACATTGAGGAATGCACTTTTCATATCCATTTGATATACGATGATATCATGATGGTTAGCATAAGCAAGCAATATGCGAATTGCTTCAAGTCTAGCAACATGCGCAAAAGTTTCATCAAAGTCAATTTCCTCAACCTGTGTGTAGCCTTGAGCTACAAGACGAGCCTTTTTCGTCACCACAAGGCCATTTTCATCTTGCTTGTTGCGGTAGTTCCACTTGGTACCTATGATGTTGTGCTTGCGAGGATCTAGCCGCTTGATGATTTGCCACACGTTGTTGAGCTTGAATTCATGTAATTCCTCTTGCATAGCTTGAATCCACTTAGGCTCATTGAATGCTTGATAAACTTTGTGGGCTCTATGATAGAGATAAAAGCAAAATGCCCGCAAAAGTTATTCAAATGTGAAGCTCTTGAGAAAGTGAGGGGACCTGGTGCATTGATGTCGTCGATGATTTTGTTAATCTGCTCTTCATTTGCAACTCTTGGATGAGCAGGTTGACGAGGCTGAGGATTGTCTTCAGCACCGTTTTCTTCAGGTGTATCCGCATGAATGTGTTCATTGGCTGGGATGACTTCCTTCGTAGGTTGAGGTTGTTTAGTGGGTGTGACATCTTTAATTGCCTTCAACTTAAGGGATTCCTAAGGAGACTTTTCATCTATCACAGTAGGCAGGTGCTCTCCTTGTGAGCCGTTAGTTTCACCAAGCCGCACATCTATAGTTTCAACAACCTTGTGATGGTAGGTGTTGAAGACTCGGTAGGTGTGCAAGTCCTTTCCGTAACCAAACATAAAACTTTCATGTGTTTTCGGTGCAAATTTAGAGTTGTGGTGAGGATCTCTTATCCAGGATTTTGCACCGAAGACTTTGAGATAACTTACATTGGGTTTCTTGCCAGTCATGAGTTCATATGAAGTCTTTTTGAAGAATTTGTGAAGACTTACCCTGTTGATGATGTGGCAAGCTGTATCAATTGCCTCAAGTCAGAAGTGATGAGGAGTCTTGTATTCATCAAGCATAATGTGAGCCATCTCAACAAGAGTTCTATTCTTGTTCTCCATGACAACGTTCTGCTCACGTGTATATGGGGCAGATAGCTGATGAGTAATACCAAGTTCATCAAGATATTCATCAAGGTTGGTCTTTTTGAACTCAGTCCCTTTATCACTCCTGATGTGCTTGATCTTGACGCCAAAGTTTTTGAGGCCCTTGAAGCAAATTGTGCGAAGACATCCTGCACTTCAGACTTGTACAAAATAATATGCACCCTAGTGTAACGAGAGTAACCATCAACAATGACAAAGCCGTACAAACTTGAAGAATTTGTTAGTGTGGAAAAATAAGTGGGGCCAAAGAGGTCCATGTGAAGCAATTCAAAAGGTCGAGTAGTGGTCATGATTGTCTTCGAGGGACACTTGGATCTGGTCATCTTCCCAGACTCACAAGCACCACAGAGGTGGTCCTTGAGGAATTTGACACCTTCAATGACAATGACGTGATTTTTCTTAGCGAGCGTGTGCAAGTTCCTCATACCAGCATGTCCAAGTCATCGATGCCACAACCAGCCTTCTAAGGAATTTGCATGTAGGCACGTGGCAGGCTGAGGACCTATAGATAAATAAACAATATACAAGATTCCATGATGCCAACACAACTATATTTTCCAAAGATGACAACCATATCAAGATCACAAAGCATTGAGACAGACATGAGGCTGAACCCGAGGGATCCGACAAGCATCACCTTATCCATATGTCGGTCCTTTGAGATTGCAACCTTACCTAAACTCAATACCTTGATTTTTCCTTTGTCAGCGTAGGTGATATGCTTCAGATGAGATGGGGCAAGTGGTATATTCATCAATAGATTCTTGTCACCAGTCATGTGGTTTGTGCATCCAGTATCGAGGACCCACTCAGTAGCTTTGGTAGTCTCATCCTACGGATGAATTAGTACAATTTACAAAATTCATATGCTTCAGAGAGAAGAATATGACATCAAATTCATTAGACAGAATTTCATCACACAACATAGTAAGTAAAGCCATGTGAGGACGTGAGAAATAAGGAACTCATTTCTACATGATTAGCTTGCGTCCATTCAAGCATTTGCTCATGTGTCCAACAAATTCATCAGATGTTCAAGTTCGTCTAGAGACCTGACCCTGCATAAGAAATTAGTTCAATATCTTCACCACCCATATCTGGAGGGGTGGCAAACAGTTCATCATTCTGTGGACTCCAGATGAGAAAGGAGGCATTGAAGCTAGTGCACTTCATTTGACATGAAAAGGGTTAGAGTACTCATATGAATAAGCAGGGAAACTATTCAAGGACTTATGAACATAATGATTTGAAGAATAATGCACATATTCAGAGCTCTTGCATTTTCCCTGCGAAACAGATGCATTAGCACGATAATGATTCTTTTGACATTTTGAGGAATTTGGTCCAGGTGAATACTTTGGTCCGTATGAGGAATTATATATGGGGTTCCTTTTCCTCATAGGTGGTGACATGAGGACATTCAATTGAAGATTTTCCAAGAAGCTCTTGGGAACCCAGATTTTCCTCATAGGTGAACCGTTCATGCAGTTAGTTCCAACAAATCTGGCAAATACTTCACCATTCTGATTTTTGAAGAATTTGTAGTTCGAGTCAATTGACTAATCAGAGGAATATGAAGTTTCACAAGTAAGGCCTGATAAAGTGGATGGATCTACAGGATGTCCTTTTGCAGCAAACCATGAGGTTTTGGGGTATTGCTCAGGTTTCCAGTAGGATCCATCAGCATTGAGTTTCCTCTCAAATTGAATACCCTCTTTCCTAGGGTTCTGTTTAGAATTTTCTTTTTGACCACATCGCAAAGGGTTTGATGACCTTTGAGACTATTGTATATGCCTATCACATACAATTCCTTCAACCCCGCATTATCGTTAGTGATACTTTTGGTATCCTCATATGAGGAATTTGTGACCATGGAGATAGTTGAAGAATTCGTAGAAATATAAGCATTTGAACATTCAGGTGAAGAATTAGCAGTTTTACGTTCGACGCACTTCAAACAGGGTGGAATAAATTCTTCCTGAGTGATACTAATCTGTTAAGAAAACAAGTTATTTTTATCCCTTCGATGATCCTCATGGGACACTCAGTTTCTCAAGATCTTGGTTTCTTTGAAGAAATTCATAGGAAAGCTTATCATGATCAACTAAGAGTGCATTTTGATGACTTTCAAGGTAATCATACTTTAGCTGAAGACTTTTGAGATCTTCAGTCAGAGTTTGAGTTCGATCACTTCCTCATTCAACAGATCATTGCTTTTGTCTAACAGTTTCCGAAGTTTTTCAAATGCACTTTGTTGTTTAGTGGCAATATTAGCAAGTTTGGATTAGCTAGGTTTCACATATTTATCAGATTCACCTTCACTTGATTCAGAGGAGGAATGATGATTGTGTACCTTGGAACCTTTAGCCATGAAGAAATAGGTGGGAGCATAATCATCATTGCTGATGTTAGAGTCGTTGATGTAGTCATTTTGTTCATTGTTAAAGATGAATCTGCTGACGAAACCAGTAGTGAGAGCAAGGCTAGCAACACCAGATTTTGACTCCACCTCAGATTCTTCCTCTTCTTCATATTCTTCAGATTCTTCTTCAGAATCCATTTACTTGCCAATGAAAGTGCGAGCCTTTCTGGAACCATTCTTTTTGTGCAATGAGGACTTTGAAGATGAGGACTTTAAAGATTTATTCTTCTTCTTCGAGTCATCAGAATTGTTGTCCTTGTACCTCTTCTTCTTCTTTGATTCTTTTTCCTAGAGATGACAATCAAAGATAAAGTGACCAAATTTCTTGCATTTGTGACAAGTTCTATTCTTGTGTTCGATTGATGAGGAATATAATTTCTTCAAGCCACTTTTGATGACTTTCCAAATTGGCCTCTCCTTGAGAGCTTCTAGAATTTCCACACGAGCATTGCTAGCTCCTGACTCAGTTCTTCAGCATCACCAAGGCTACTATCATATTCTTCGCCTTCAGATGAAGAAATTGCCCTTGCCTTCAGTGCACGAGATCTTACATAGCTTGGCCCGTAGAGGTCTCTCTTCCCATCTTGTTGGAATTCATGAGTATTGAGTCTCTCAAGTATATCAACAGGATCAAGTGACTTGTAGTCTCCATGCTCTTGAATCATCAAAGCGAGTGTATCGAATGAGGAATCAAGAGATCTCAGGAGTTTCTTCACCACCTCGTGGTCGGTGATGTCAGTGGCACCAAGTTCTTGAAACTCGTTGGAGATATCAGTGAGAGGATCAAAAGTTTGCTGAACATTCTTGTTGTCGAGTCTTTTGAAGTGGTTGAAGAGATTGTGAATAACATCAACATGGGAGTCACGTTGAGTGGAAACACCTTCGTTGAATTTGGACAGCCTATCCCACATAAGCTTAGCAGACTCCAAAGCACTCATTTTGCCATACTGACCTTTGCTTAGATGGCCACAAACGATATTCTTTGCTTGAGAATCAAGTTGCTTGAATCTCTTCACATCAGCAGTAGTGACTATGGGAGTAACAGAGGGAACACCATTTTCCAAAGAGTACAAGAGATCGTTGTCAATTGCCTCAAGTTGCATGCACATCTTGTTCTTCCATTAGGGATAGTCCGACCCATCAAACATAGGACAACCTGCGGAAACCTTGATCATACCAGCAGTCGACATAACTAGAACTCCAGGTGGTTAAACCAAAATCACAGAGAACAATGGAGTACATTGCTCTGATACCAATTAAAAGTGTGTTATATTGACTAGAGGGGGGTGAATAGGCTATTTTTACAAATTCATCACTAAGGAATTTCAACTTGAGGAATTTTTGAAATGTGATGAATAACTAACAGCAAAATAAGTACTCAAGTGCATGAGGAACATAGTAACAGCATAGTCTTCATGATGAAATGAAACATGCACAAATAGTAAGTAGCGTGATACAGGATAAGGAGTGATGAACAAGGTAACTTGACGAATTTGAGCTGAGGAATTTGTGAAAGTATTTAGTCAAATTCTTCAAATAGTAACAATCAATTTCATCAACAGATTTATGAGGAAATAAAAGGTTTGAGCAAATAGAACCCGGTAGCTCGATGAAGACAATGCTTTGATGAGCCAGTTCCAACTGTTGTGACAGTCGTACATCTGGTTCGGAGAAGTCTATTATTTAAACCAGAGGACACACGGTCCCTTGACACCCAATCCTGACCGTATTGTCCTTGAGATAAGTTCACACGGTCCTGTTCCAAAACTCATGGTAAGTCTTCAGGGTAGACTTCCAAAACCCTCACAAACTGTTCACCCGGTGATCCACAATTGACTACTGGATGCCCTAGACCAAGGTCACTCGGTGATTCCCAATTGACTGCAGGATGCACTAGACCATGACGCCTAACTGTCTGGAAGATACATAGTATTCAAAGGTAACAAGTGTCGGTTCCACACAGGAACAATCTCTTTAGTGACGCTCAATCACTTTGGGTTTGGTGGTTTGGTTTTGGGTTTTTTCCTCACTGATGATTTTCACTCAAAGTCCTTGGAGGATGGGTTGCTCTCAAATGAGAAGTGGCAGTTCTCTCTCGGAAGATCCAACCAACTAGTGGTTGTGGGGGTGGCTATTTATAGCCCGGGTGCAACCTGACATGATAATACATAAATACCCCAAACGATATGACCGTTATGTGGATAAGATGATTGGGGACACCTAGCGCTAAGCACAACAATGGTCGGAATTTGAACTGTCAAATTCCTCAGGGCTTATCATATTCCTCACTTGTAGAATTTTTTTTGCACTAGTGAAATCCTAACTCCTCAATCAGATCAATTTCATCAGAGACCAGAAGAACATCATCTCTGTCACTGAAGAACTTGCCTGAACCGTAAGAGATTTCCAAAGGCTTCACCCGAAGGATTGGATAGGCTGAGGCTTTTGAGTTGAGCATCAGATGGAAATTTTCCTTAGTATTACCTCGGCCCCCTTTAATTGTATGGTGTTTCCTATGACTCAAAGAAAGGAAATGAAACTATAAAAACAAAAGTCTTCACGCTTCATAGTCCTCATTCATATCTTCAAGGTCACACAAACTTTTTCATTTTCAAAGTCTTTAGGGAATACCAAAGACTTCACAAAAGTCTTTAGATAAAGACATCCATTCTTAGGGGTCAATAATCTACGAATATATCAAACTCCTCAGCGACTTATAGAGCGTGTGTACACTCACAGACACGTTAGTTCCTTAACCTATAAGTCTTCAATACACCAAAATCACTAAGGGGCACTAGATGCACTTACACTCGACTTAATTAACTTAAGTGAAGTAAATAATTAAAGAAGTATGGCCTGGGCACCAAGGTTGGCGGTATCGTGATGGCATCACAGACACGCACATCAAGGTGATGCCACAACTTCATCGACACAGGCTGGATGACAACAACGCCTTGCCGAGGTGGCATGACATAGTCAAGGTCGATTATATAGGTCGGCTGGCTGAGGTGACGTTCAGTGGCTGACCCGAGAGAGATCACACAAATGTTGGTAGAATATCTCTACAAAAATAATGTCGTAGAAATGAACAGAAAATATTATGTGTGAAACTTTATACAATACATGTAACTAGAAAATAGAACCTAATGCTTCTGTTTCGATAACAAGGCACATAAATCCGCAAAGAGGAAATCCGCAGATGAGCAGACTAGAATAGCTTTGTACAGAGATCGGCTAGACCTCGAGAACCGTGAGGAGTTCAACATTTGCTGTTCAGGGCATGTCGCATCACTGATCGCTGCCAACATGGGAAACACTACTAATTTTTCAGGATGACTTGATCTCCACGTGATCTCTCAATCAAAGAGCAATTAAAATTTGTTGCAAAGCATCATTCATTAGTGCTATGCATTAAGTAGCATCCATCTATCAACAACATAGGTACTCGAACAGAAAAGTATATATATATAAGAGGAGAGGATTATCCCTGTGTAAGTGTTGCTTGAGGAGGGCTCCTTTTGGTTTCGCCGATTGCACACGACACGATCCCACGGGGCACAAGGCAGGTGATGAGCCAACCTAATTTATATGTTCACCAATTGTTGCAGTATCCGAAGATAAACACGTAGACATCCATAAGTTTGCCTCTATGCATGATGCTATCGATCAGAATTTAGCCCATGTAAGCCGCTTCGAGGGAATTGGAGTGATCTTGGCATTGTGTTTGGCCGTAACGTGCCCGACCAGATTACATATTTTTTTCCTTCTTGATTTGTCATTCAATGAATCTACTTTGCTGTTACGCACGCCTCATCTAGAACGCCCACCAGCCAGAATCTTCCATGATGCGTGCATGTATAGCAGACTCACAAGTTGCATCCACTTCTAGTCCAGGCATGGACCTGATGTACGATCACGCACTCTGAAATTTTCTTGACGTCGGTCTGGATTGGTAGACTATCTCTCTTTCACGATGGGCGACGAGCATAGCAGGCCGAAGTGTGATATGTACATATAATAGTGGACTTTATTTGGGAGACCGTGTTGCAAAACTAAATCTATTGCGTTAGTATACACATGCTTTGGAGATAACATAATATTTAGATACAAGTAGTAATCCTTGTGCCGAATTAAAAAAGAATAGGAAAAAGAATCTCCTCGGCTGCCACTGCTCGAGCATGATTGCTCCTGTCTCGGCGTGTCGCTAGGTGCATCAGTCCTACGCGTATGGGCAAATTCCGCCCTTTCTTCTACATTGACACACATAATATTTACTTCCATCAACGCCACATCGGGGTTTAGATCCGACGTATTGCCCAACGCTGGACATGTCCAGGGCCACTAAAAGACTCCTTGATTCCAATCTAGCATTTATTATCCATCGATCTGTGACGATTGCCCATCAGGCTCTCAATTAAAGCACCAATGTAGGTGTCAAATCTGGCATATCTCGTAGTAGGGGTCCTAAGCTAGGCGTCTTGGAGCTATGGTAACATGGACACGTGATTTTACCTAGGTTTGGGCTCTCTCAAGGAGATAATACCCTATGACCTGCTTTTGATTGTATTGATATGGGGACATTACATAGTAGAGGTATATATCACGAGATTGTAGTAATGAATATGAGATTGTCTATTGACTAGCCTGACCTCGGTTTATATAATATTAGAGGCCTAGGGTTTAGAGGAGTCCTTGTCTTGTGCGCCATGTCTTGTGGAATCTCCCTTGTATGCATCATGAGCCGTCCAAACTGGCCCATTACTGAATCGCCTTTGGGAGTCCTCGGTCTGACCCACTTGCTGGGAGACGACATGGTGAGTACCCCCTAGTCTAGGACACCATCAGTAGTGCCACTACCTCCTTTTCCATACTCGTGCCTCAAACTAGCACCATGTTTTTCAAATATAGAGTTTTATGTTTTGTTACTTCCATATGCTAGTGGGAATTTTTCATTACAGAACTTGGCCTGTATATTCCGTTAATGGGCTTCCTCCAATGCACGAGGTCTTCATGAGCAAGAAAAGTTGATACACACCCACCTAGCTTCAGTTGAGCTTTCATACAATTATAGCTCTAGTGCATCTGTTGCATGGTAATCCTACTCCTTGCATTGATATCTATTGATGGGCATGTCCATAGCCTGTTGATATGCCTAGTTGATGCGAGTATTTCTTCTCCAATTTCCCGCCTTTGGAACCTACCATCATACTCTATTCCACCTTTACGCTATATCCATGGTTCACACTCATATATTGCATGAGTAGTAAAAACCTAAAGCGCGTTAAAAAGTACGATCCAATTGCCTGACTTGACACTATGGTGTTGACATTTGTATTTATGTGGTGAGGACGGAGCCATGCAATGCTAATATGATAAAATGAATAGGGGATGGACATTCTTTAAGGATAGTATGCTTTGAAACTTGATGATTATGCTCCTTATGTTTGTAAATATTACTATGTTGATGTTTATTAATTCGTCATTTCTCAATGATCATACCTGCAAAAGATTACATGTTGGGTAGCATGTCCCATTAAAAATTCTATTTATCATTTACCTACAAAAGGACAAGCAGGAATAAGGCTTAGGGATGTTGATATGTCTCCAATGTATCTATAATTTTTGATTGTTCCACGCTATTATATTATCATTCTAGGATGCTTTTTAGGCATTTACTTGCTGATTTATATTATTTTTGAGCACTAACCTATTAACTCGGTACCAAGTTCTAGTTGTTGTTTTATGCATGTTTTTGGCTTTTCAAGAATATTGTACCAAACGAAGTCCAAATACTCCAAAAAATTTGATGATTTTTTCTAGAAAAAATAAATACCTGCAAGCTTCGGAGGAAGACCGGAGGGCGCATTAGGTGACGTTGAGCCTGATATCTTGGGACCACCTCCCTTGGCCTCTAGCCCTTCTGTCTGTCCTATAAATTCATAATAATCCCGAAACACGGACCCACCCAAAACACTTTTTCCGCTGCCAAAAGTCTCGCTTCCGTTGTGTGCCCATCTAGAGCCCTGTTCCGGTGCCCTGCCGGAGAGGGCATCGATCATGGAGGGCCTCTACATTATCCTTGCCGCTCCCATGGTGATGTGTTAGTAGTTCACCACAGACCTACGGGTCTGTACTTAGTACCTACATGGATATATCTCTCTCTCGCTCTATGTTCTTCCTTGCCAAGATCACCGTGATCCCCACGGTGATCTATGTTATGTAAGCTATCTTGTGTAGTACGTTTGTTGGGATCAGATGAATTGTGGGTTTATATTCAGATTATTCATGAGATTATATTGAGTTCCTTGCTGTTCTTTCACATATATGCATGATTATGATAGCTTCACAATTCTCTCCAATCTATTTATTTTGTTTGGCCAACTAGATTGATTTATCTTCAGTGAGAGAGGTGGATTGTAGTGGGTTGAATCTTGTGGTGCTCAATCCCAGTGATAGAAAGGGACATGGCATGTATTATATTGCTAACACCAAGGGTAAAACAATGGAGTTGATTCATATTATTTGGATTTACTTTGTCTACATCATGTCATCATTCTCCAAGCATTACTTTGTTTTCACTTAATACTCTAGAAGCATGCTGATATCGGTCGAAGGGTGGAGTGATACTAGTAGATGCAGGCAGGAGTTGGTCTACTTGTTTATGAATTTGATGCCTATATGTAATGATCATTCCCATGAATAAATATTGCGTAACTACACACTTTTCTTTCAATTGCCAAACAGTAATTTGTTTACCCACCGTATGCTTTCTACGAGAGAGAAGACTCTAGCGAAAACTATGCCCGTTGGTCTATTCAAAAATATATTTACAAAATTTCTAAATACCATGCTGTTCTTATTTACTTTTTATTTATTTTATATTTATATTTATCAAATTAGCCAACTAAACTACTTATTACTTGCAAGCAACGAGTTCAAGGGGATTGACAACCCTCTTGCCCGTGTTGGGTGCAAGTTTGTGCTCTTTTGTGTCTAGGCGCTCAAGACGGGAAATTGTGTGGTCCTCCTACTAGTTCAATAACCTTGGTTCTCACTGAGGAAAATTCTTATCTATAATGTGCTTCATCATCCCCTCCTCATCGGGGAAAAACTCAACACATATCACAAGTATGATGCCCTTGGACAGCTCCAGCTCGCGTGGAAGAGGCGGCGAAGGAGCGTTGTGTTTTGCCTTCGTGCCACGCGATGAACAGAGCCAGAAGGCACTGGTGCGTCTCCAGCAGCGTTGACAAGCTCGATGGTGCACGCAAGCCAGGCATCGTACCCGGTGCTGGTGGGACGGTAGCGTAGCAGCTCATGCGCCATGAGTAGTACGGCCTGCGGAGTTGGTGGCTTGTGGCGAGTCAGTGAAGACGCAGTGGTGGTGCACTCAGGTGGGTGCGGCTGAGAGGATGGGTGGACGGAGGAAGCTTGCCGCTCCCCTGCTGCCGGCTCAATGGCAGCGCCAGTGAGACAACGATGGTTGTCATTGACAACGGGCACCGTGCGCACCTTGTTGGCCCTGCGCAGGTGATACATCTCCAACATACCTATAATTTTTTATTGTTCCATGGTATTATATTATCAATCTAGGGTACTTTATATCCCAATTATATGCTATTTTATATCATTTTGGGAACTAACCTATTAACCCACTGCCTTGTGCTAGTTGCTGGTATTTTGATTGTTTTTGGTTTTCTCGGGAATAAGTACCGAACGAAGTCCAAACGCTACAAAACTTTTTGACAATTTCTTTCGGGGCAAAAGAGACATTTGAAGCTTTGGGAGGAGACCAGACGTGAAGCGAGGAGATGACAAGGCAACGGGGCATGCTCTATTACCTTGTGGGCCCCTCATGGCTCTGTTTGGCCTAATTCCACCTTCATAAATTCTCTAAAATCGGGAAACCAACATAGAGCCACCGAAACACTTTTTTTGCCGCCGCAAGTCTTTGTTCCAGTGGGAGCCCATGTGGAGACCTTTTTCGATACTCTACTATAGGGGAAATTAATAATAGAGGCCTTCTTCTTCAACTTTGTTGCCTCCATGATGATGTGTGAGCAGTCCACCACAGACCTATGGGTCCATGGCTAGTACCTAGACGGATTTATCTCTCTCTTTGATCTTCAATACCATGATTGGCGGTGTGAAAACTAACAGACCTCGGGGTAGGGGGTGATACTTGTGATCTGCATTGGGTTTTCCATGAAGAGGAGCAGGTGATGCAGCACAATATTGACAAGTATTTCCCTCAGTAGAGAACCAAGGTTCATCGAACCAATAGAAGCAACAACTAACCCACGTGTTCAGTGACTGCACACAAAGAAACAAACACTTGAACCAAATGCAGGCAAGGGCAAGGTTGTTAGAATCACAATTCTTTTATACGATTCTACGATCTTAGGATCCAAACTAACCCCTCTGAATTTATGATTTTAGTTCATAGAATCTATGTGTCTACGATCCTCATAGTGAATATTCTACGATTTGTGATCCTACTATCGGAGTTCCGATCCGATTGAAAATAACTATTCTGACAACCTTGGGCAAGGGGGTTGTCAATCCCCTTGGACTCGTTATTTGCAAGCTTATAAGTAGTGTGGTTGGTAGTAGATAATTGTAAATTGCAAAATAAGTAGTAAATAAATAAATGGCAGCAAGGTAGTAGTAGCTTTTGTAAACTTATAAGTGAATATACCCGAGGGCATAGTTTTCCCAAGTGGCATCTTTCATGAAAGTAAGAATACAATGGGTAAACAAAGTACTGTTGGGCAATTGATAGAAAAGCGCACAGTTATGTGATATTCACGTCAATGATCATGTGTATATAGGCATCGCGTCCATAAGAAAATAGGCCGACTCCTGCCTGCACCTATTACTATTACTCCGAGCATCGACTGCTATCCAACCTGTATATAGACTATAGAGTAATAGTGTAGTGCTTGGAGAACAATGACATGATGTAGACAAAGAAATTAAATTAATATGAACTAACCCCGTTGTTTTATCCTTAGTGGAAACAATACAAATATGCATCTTGTTCCCTTCTGTCATTAGGAGATAGAAACCCGTCACATTGAACCCACTACAACACACCCCTCTCAGTGAAGATAGATCAGTCTACTTGTCCAATGCAAATCAATAGACCACAGAGATTTACAAAGCTATAAGGACCATGCACATAAGAATAACAATATATTTTCTAGAAGACTCAAATATTTTTCATGAATAATATTAACATAATCCCACATTTCATCGAATTCCAACAAACGCACCGCACAAAATAATTACATCGAATATATCAAAATAAAGATGTGATGATGATTGTATTGAAGATAAAGAGAGAGCGGGAGAGAGAGATAGACATCTAGGTACTAACTATAGACCCGTAGGTCTATGTTGAACTACTCACACATCATCATGGGACCAGCAATAAGGTTGATGTAGAGGCCCTCCATGATTGAACCCCCCTATGACAAGGCAACGAAATAGGGCTCTAGATGGGCACATGGCGGAACAGACACTTACAATGGTGTAAAATATGTTTCGGCAGGATCTCTTTGGTTAATGGGATTTATGAGCATTTATAGGCCTGAGAGGGGCACTTGGGACGCCTGAGGGGGGCATGAGGTAATAGGGCACGACCCACCCCCAGGGGGAACCCTATTGGCTCATGCCTCCCTCCTAGAGCCTCCATACTCCACCCGAATCTTCCAGGTCTATTTTTGGTCCAAAAAAATCATATTAAAGTTTCGGGGCAATTGGACTTCGTTTGTTACTGTAACCTAAAAAGCCAAAAACTGAAGAAAACAACAACTAGCACTAGGCACTGGGTTAATAGGTTAGTGCTCAAAAATAACATTAATTGGTAAATAAACACCCAAAAAGTATCCAAGAATGATAATATAATAGCATGGAACAATCAAAAATTATAGATATGTTGGAGACGTATCAACATCCCGAAGCTTAATTCCTGCTCGTCCTCGAGTAGGTGAATGATAAAAACAGAATATTTGATGTGACATGCTTCTCGGCGTTCTTGGAATGAGGGTACCCAGACCTGCCTGCCTGCGGTCTATGGCATGGCCCACCTCATCCACCAAACGCGTTAAGGTGTGGCCCTCAAAGGATGGAACTCCTCTGTACCCCTCCGAAGCGGCAGAGATTTCTATTCAAGGCCTAGCCTCAGGAGTCAAGGGTGATGCAAGGAAGGACAGGAGAGCGCCTGTGCGCCAGGCGGCACAGTTTCCCCTTTGGTGCAAAGGGAACAAGGACGTACACGGGTTCCCAAAGCACCCTTGAAACATTTCCATTTCGGTGCAAGAAGACCACAACCACCCGCCCTGCTGGGCGGATGTTAGCACTGAGCCCATCCCTGCGTCGTCGATAGCTACTTTGTAGGCGAAGACCGCCTTTGGACAGGGAGAGCACGAACCCCTGTCCCCCTTCAAACTTGGCCATTGTGGGATCCCTTCCCACCATTGCGATAAGGGAAGAGGACCTGGGCCACCGCTATATATAGAGGGTAGGCTGCTTCGTAGAAGGGGGCCGAGATCGGAGGGATCCGAACCCTATCAACCAACTCCACACCCGCCAAACCACAAGGAGCCTCGAACACCACTGAGAGCCCTCAGGAAGCCCCGGAACACTGTAATTGTTCATCCACCTCACCTCCTCGAGAGGCAATCCACCAAAGCAGGAGTAGGGTATTACGCTTCGCAGCGGCCCGAACCTGGGTAAATTATCGTGTTCATCTTCTTCCTCATCATCGTGCGAGTTCTTTGTTGTGTTCATCGAGTAGCAAGCTAGGGAGGGCAAGGCCGCAGGGGCTTGTTGGGACCCTGATCCTAAGTCATATGAATCTAGCATGTAACACATCACATCACTTTGCGGCCTCATGCACGGTGAACTCCACGGCTGGAGCCTTACCTTGGCAAGGACCGTTTGCGTCTTTTAGCTCACGTATGTGAATATGTCGCTAGATTCAAATGATAGAGAACTCGGGCCAACATGACTAGTCATAGAACCCAAGTGGCACATCCGTACGGGAACAAGCATACATAACCCAGCAATGCAAGTGTTGGCCTCAAGCGTGTGTAGACGAGTCATAGCAAGCTACAACGACAACAGTACGCCCTGGGACATAAATTTCATCACTGCACGTAGACGAGTCATAGCAGGCTACAGGGACTCCATTACACTGTAGGACATTTCCTTGAAGTGACAGACACAACAATAAAGGATACATGTCGGTCAATCAATGTGTCCGGAGCAATAGCAAGCTACCAAGGCTCGATGGAAGCACCAAGAGGCAGTTCGCCGTAAAGAGTACTACTAAAGGCACCTGACTAGGTGTCGGATCCCATACATATCGTTGCACGTCACACGTACGCACGACATGCCCGATATGCATAGATACAACTGTGGCGTCACAACATAACCATACAACAACACAACTTTTATTTAAGTGGCTGAGAGGAGCCTTGCATAATATGTTCTTACAGGTAGGGGTCACATGACCCAACATACAAGTCATACAAGCAAGTTCATACAAACCAAATGGGAGAATAAAGTTGTCTGAGTACAGACAGATGAAAGGATAAAAAGGCACATGGCCTGACTATCTACAGCCCGCCACAGGGCATAGGGTCGTATCTGGGACACCAGCTATTCGGCATTGTCGACATCTAGATAGAACCCACCTGATGGGTCTTGAGTCTCATCTGCAACATTTATTAAGCAAACATGAGTACAAACGTACTCAACAAGCCTTTAAAATAGAAGTAGTCTATTCACGCTCATGTATCAACGACGGGATTGGTGGAGTTTATGCGGTAATGCCAGCTTTGACTCTTGGCTAATCTATACTACACATATTAATTCTTTGTTAAAATGTTAGATATCGCACACGAGTCCACTAACACCACACCAATACACCACCATGGATTCACTTCCGTCACCTACGAGAGTGCCATCCATGGTACTCACACTTGTCTTGATATTTTTATAAGTAACCATCAAGTTATCTATGAACAACATAAGTTCTCCATGTAGTCCATACCCGATAACGTGGCTATTCGAACAGATTCAAGCCCTAGAGGGGTGTACTCCTTCACACACGCTCTCGCCACTTATCGTTGTGTGATCATAAAACCAGGCACCTCGGCAACCTTCAAGCAGAAGCCCAGCGAGGGAGACGACCATGACCGTGAATCACACAAGACCTCTGGTCTAGGCTATCGCCCATTTGAGACTGAACCCACACGGAAGTCCGACCAAAGTTTGGGTGACCCTTGGTACACCATGCCACTGCATACCACGTCGTAGCCCACTCCTAGGGTCAGTGCTATGCACGGCCTCCAGCATTGCTATGAACTCCAGAAACTACTTGGAATACATGGACCAAGGAATAGGCGGTTAGTAAGTCGAGAGGGTTAATTAAGTATCGCAACGTGCAGTACTAACTAGTCTTGGGTCGCAAACATGGAAATCAGTTCCTAAGAATGGTCCCAATGAGACAACCCGCTATGTACTCCTACATAGCCTCTCATCACTACCTTTACCAAATTGGGCTCATCATTTAGCTCATCACATCAGAACGAAATCGTTACACTCCAGTTCATCACCCAGATGAATCAGCCTTGACACAACTCTAAGCATAGCAAGCAAAGCACGTAAAGCACATCATGGCTCAAGCATCTACCAGGTATGCTGGGTTGCAAGGTTTAGCTATTTACTGTGACAATGAAAGGTCATGTAGAGGAATGGGTTCAACTACCCCGAATGACAGATAATTGAACGCTTGTCCTAATGCAATAAATAAGAGCATGAGCGAAAGAATGGGATGATATCGAAATGATCAATGGGTTTGCTTGACTTGCTAGGGAGTAGAAAGGTACTCTCCTTCGATGGGATACTCAGAGGTATCCTCGGAAGCAGGACCTACAACAATGTAGATAGGTAACAATCAATACACAACAAGTGCAGCAATATGATGCATGATCATGACATGGCAACATGGTTGATCGAGCTAATGCAACTATTATTAGAGTTAGATTGAGTGTATTTGAATATAGGTTCGAAATTGTTCTCCATTTAACATTCTATATACTCATCTATTGCTAAATTTCAATGTTCATCTACATATGTTGCTCTAACATGCATGATAACATCAACATTGGATTCACTGGATTTTTCTGATAAATTTTCATATATAATTTATTTCAATCCGAGTTACAGATTAATTTCAATGATTTTTCTAAGTTTTAAGCATTTTATTGAAATAAATTAAATTAGAAATTACATTATTGCATCAACATGACATGATCATGATGTCAGCAAGTCAAATGGCCATTGATAGGTCAAATCTGACCAGTGGGTCCACTGGTCAGTGACCCATGCACTAACAGTAATTAATTAATTTGCTACTTACTAATTAATAAGAATGGGCCCACCTTTCAGTGGGTAATTCGGTTAATTAAATTAATTAATTAATTTTCAATCTAATCCTAAACTAATCAGGGTCGGGCCCCACTTGAAAGTTGACCCAGAGGGGTCAACCCCATGGTCAAACTAGGTTGACTCGCTAGCGTTGAGCCGCTGGCAACGTCAGGGATGGGGGAGTGGGTTGGGATTCCTCCTCCGGCGACCATTTCGCCCGGGGAAGGCACCGGGCGAACCCGTGAGCATGCGCACGTCCATTTCGACACCCCTAAAGGGCTAAGACGGCCGGAATCGACACTCGCGATGAGCTTGGCGGCTGCCAGAGCTCGGGCAAGCATGGGCTCATCACTCTCACACGCAAAAAGACAGGGGAAGAGAAGTTTTCGATGCGGGGGCTCATAGGGAGGTCGATGCCAGCGCTAGTTTTTCTCGGGGACGGGCTATTGACGGAGAACGGCGGCGGCGATCGACGGTGACCGAACGAAGAAGAAGACCTCGGGACGGTGAAGGGCAGCTTCCGGCGACGGTTGGCTCGGCGAGGAGGACGAGGGCGTCGAGGCGGAGCTTATGGGCGGCTCGAAAGCGAGAGGGAGAGGCTAGGGTGACGGCTACGGCGGCGAGGGAGCGGCAGCCATGGCGGAGCAGAGGGAGAGGAGAGAGGAGCGAGGCGAATGCTAGCGGGAGGACGATGACCTCCCTGGGCCAGATGGGCCGGTCTGCAGCTGGCCTCCGGTCACCTCCCTCTCTCTTTTTTTCATTTTTCTTTTTCTTTTCTTTTTCTGACATTTCTTTTATATTTGTCAGGGCCTCCAAACCTATTTCAAAATACATTGAAATATTTTCTAAGCATAGTTTCAATATTTCAAACCTACACAAAAAGTTTCAATATTTTTGAATGACTAAAATATTTATATTGCTTTATTTAGCCTTTTTAGTAGCTTTATTATTTGTTTTTCAAATGATATATATGTTCTAAAAATTAAAATGTCCCCTAATATATTGATGTCAATATTTACCAGACATGGGGGGAATTTTGTATGGGCATTTTGGATTTGTTGATTTTTCACAACCTTTAAATTGGTTTAATTCAGGTGAGGTGCTAGGGTTTTTGTTGATCCCCATTTCATATTGACGCAATATGAAACCATGATGCGCACACATGCTAACCAGAGCAATGCCAACTAGGGATGTGACAACTCACCCCCACAAAAAATATTCTCGTCCCGAGACTTGGAAGTCGTTGGGAAGAGCGAGGGGTACTCTAGTTGAAGACGGTCCTTTCTTTCCCATGTGGCTTCCTTCTCAGAATGGTGTGACCATTGAACATTGAGAAACTTGATGTTTTGACGTTGATTGGTACGCTCGTCTTAATCAAGAATATGAACAGGGTATTCTCGATATGTAATATTATCTTGGAGATCAAGCATTTCATGCTCTACTTTGCAGACAGGGTCCGAGAAGCAACGCCATAGTTGCGAGACGTGGAAGACATCATGAAACTTGGAAACATGCGGTGGAAGTTCCAATTGGTAGGCAACTTCTCCTTGTTTGGCAAGAATGCGAAAAGGATCAATGTAACGAGGAGCCAACATGCCCTTGATACCGAATCGTTGGGTACCCTTCAGAGGTGTAACCCAAAGATAAGCCTTCTCGTCAACTTCATAGGTCATAGCCTTATGATGGCGATCATATTGGCTCTGTTGACGAGATTGGTCTGTTTTCAACTTTTCACGAATAATGCAAACTTGCTACTCGGCATCCTGGATCATATCCGGATCAAAGAGTTGCCTCTATTCAGTTTCTGACAAGTTAAGAGGTGTCTGACACCTTCGTCCATAGAGAACTTCAAAAGGGGCTTTGCCGAAGATTGACTGATAACTATTGTTATTAGCGAGTTTCGCAAATGGAAGACATTTCTCCCAATTCATACCGAAAGATATTACATAAGCTCTGAGCATGTCTTCCAGAATTTGATTGACTCGCTCCACTTGACCACTTGACTAAAGATGGGAAGCCTTGGTAAAGGATAAATAAGTCCCCATAGCATTTTGGAAGCTTTCCCAGAATCGGGAAGTAAAGATACTTCCACGGTCTGAGTTAATCTCCAAAGGAACACCATGAAGAGAAACTATTCGTGAAACATATAACTTCGCTAGCTGGCTAGCAGTTATACTCTCCCGAATAGGAGAAAAATGAGCCAGTTTGGAAAGACGGTCAATGACCACAAAGATAGCATTATTCCCTCTCTTGGTCCTCGGAAATACGATGATAAAATCCATATTGACCTTATCCCATTTCCACTCAGGAAAAGCTAAGCGTTGAAGGGTACGATCAGGCCTTTGATGTTCTGCCTTAACGCAACAACAAACATCGCAGTGTGCAACGAACTGATAAATTTCTCTTTTTATCCTAGTCCACCAGAACCTCTGGTGTAGGTCGTGATACATCTTGGTACTACTAGGACAAACCATGAGAGGTCATGAGCCTCCTTAAGGATCAGATGTCATAAGCGTTTGCTCTTAGGAACTACCAAGCAGTTCTGAAAGAACACAACACCCTGATCATCTTCGGAGAAATCTTTAGCGTTTCCTCTAAAAATGTTCTCCTTGATCCGAGATATACCCTTATGATACCTCTGAACAGCTGCAATTTGATACCTAAGAGTAGGTTTCGCCACCAGGTTGGAAAGGAATCCTTGAGGAACAATGTGCAGGTTCAACTTCTGAAGTTCCTCATAGAGAAGTGGTTGACTTTGTTGTAAACTTCGGGTTGTTACCATAAGACTTATGACTTAGTGCATCAGCCATGACATTGGCTTTCCCTCGCGTGTAAGTTATCCCGAAGTCGTAATCTGTAATCAACTTGACCCACCGTCTTTGCCTGAGATTCAAATCCGGCTGGGTGAAAATGTATTTTACACTTTGGTGATCAGTGTAGATTTCACAACGATTACCCAGAAGGTAATGTCGCCATGTTTTCAGTGCATGGACTAAAGCTGCAATCTCAAGATCATGTGTTGGCTAATTATCCTCATGTGGACGCAATTGTCGATATGCGTATGCAGTCACTTGACGATCTTGCATGAGAATGCGACCTAATCCTTGTCGTGAGGCGTCGCAATAGATAACAAAGTCATTTGAGAAATCTGGTGGCATCAGAACGGGAGTAGAGGTCAAGCATCTTTTCAGTTCCTGAAAAATGTGCTCGTATAGTGGAGTCCACTCGAAGTTTTATCTTTCTTGAGGAGTTCAGTCAGAGGCTTCGCAACCTTGGAGAAGTTCTCGACAAAGCGCTGACAACAGCTCGCTAAGCCAAGGAAACTCCAAACTTGATTAACCAATTCAAGTTAAGCCCAGTCAGGGACGGCCTAAACTCTCCCAGGATTGACAACAATACCTTTACCAGAGATCACGTGGCCTAGACAGGTCACTTCTAGTAACCAAAATTCACACTTGGAAAATTTGGCATACAAACGATGCTCTCGAAGTTTCATCAATACCAGCCTTAGATGCTCGGCATGTTCTTGTTCGTTCTTCGAGTAGATGAGTATATCGTCAAGGTAAACCACGGCGAACTTATTTAGGTACTCCATGAAGATCAAATTCATCTAGCAGAGAAAGTGGCTAGGGCATTGGTAATCCGAAGGACATCATAGTGTACTCGTATTGGCCACAACGTGTAACAAAAGCCGTTTTGGAATGTCCCCATTTCTAATTCTTATTTGATTGTATCTATCAGACCCTTTGTTTGTATCACTTTGTTACGCTTGGATGTACAAATTTTGGAGCCAATTAAAACTTTTTAGTGCTTGTGCTTGTTTGAGTTGTTACTTGTTTTCTTGTTTGGTTGTTGTGTATGGCACTCTTAGATTCTATCCCTCTCCATATTCATCTTCCTTGACCCAAACTTCTTGCCCAATAATCCTGCCAGGTGAATAGTGCGAAAACTATTTTTATCAACTATTATTTTGACCAAAAATGATTTATTCAAATTCGGTTTTCAAAAACCCCTGAGATGAAGTTTGCACTACAATTCCTCAAATTTGGTGGACCCCTTTTTTCCAAGTCTTTTTTCGAAGCCTGCTATATATATGACTTCCCAAAACCACCAAATATTAATTTTAAAGATTATTATACTTTTTTTGAAAGACTTTTTCTTGAGGCCATAAATGGTTTCATATGGAAAAATTATTTACATGCTTTCATAATATTTGAGAAAATTTAGGGAAACTCAATGGACATATATTTTCCATATATATGAGTTTCCACACATGGTCATGTTCAAAATAATGGGAAAAACCCCTTAACACCCTTTCTGTCCAAGTCAAGCTGTTGGAATATTTCTATAAGAAATATTCTCAATAAATTCCAAGAAAATTCTAACAAGTAAACACTTTCGTAGGTGATTATCTTGCAAAGTTTCACCTCAATCCAATGTGATTTGGTTCATCAAAATATTCCAAAACCCTCCCTTTCCAGATTCAAATTTGAGCATGTTTACATTGTGAAGTTTCTTCCCTCGACCCCAAACTTTGTGGACATATTCTAATCACCAAATAATGATGCTACACTAAGTGGTGCATCAAGGGGATTAGCTTAGCAGGACTAGATCTACAGAAACCAGTTTTTATTGATTTTGTAGGGTTTCACAAAGTTACATTGTGGACTTTATTCAATCAAGCTCAAACTTGGTGGACAGGCCTATTTCCGACCACCATTTCACCCTCTCAGTTCCTATCGCAAGAAAAGTCCATTTGCTCTCCCTAATCTCCGTCAAACACCGTCTAGCCATTTCGAAAACCCATTGTTTTCAACACTTCTACTCTTCCCCTTGCTCTCAAAATTTTACCACACCCTATTGCAATGCTCAATCACATCCAGTAAAAATCTCGAGTCCATAAGCCGCTGGATGATGGGGTACAACCCTCAATTTACCTCCTGGAAAGCAGTAAAACCCTCTTCTCTCCCCCTTCCTTCTTATTCTATCTTCCTCCCAGGGCATCCAATGCCTTTGCCCCCTAGCCAAGATGCCCCTAGGTCCCCTAGAAACATTTAAACGCTGTTGGCATGCCGTGGAATGCCATACCGCGCTCTAGAGCGTGCTACAGTGCTGATAGGCACTATGGCTGTGGCCTCGGGCATCCCCCTCTTACCACTTGGCCTCCCTCAGCTTCTGCACCACGCCACTGTGTCGGCCCATTCCTCTCTCCCCCTCCTTCTCCCTCCTCCCGCGCATGCCAATGCCACCCGGCTCGGAAAGTGATCTTCCACACACACGCGCGCTCCCTCCCGTCTTTTCTCTCTCCCCTGGTCGTGGACAGGTCCCAAGAGGACCATAGGTGCACTAGCTCCTCCTCCCGCGCCTCCCAGCCTCGGCCCTGAGCTCATCGGCACACCAGCGACTCAGTGGACTATGGCTCGCATATAAAAGGGCATCCCCCGCGCCCCTCTGCCCTCCTCTGGATCCCTTCCACCCACATTCGCACTCCCAAACTACTTGAGCAACCACCCGGAGCCCCAATGCTCGCGATCGACCCGAGGAGCTGCCGCGGTAGAGCTCCATCGATCTCGGGACACAGGCCCACTTTGGCGCTCCTCTCACCTCCATCGAGCCCGTAGGGTCCCCCTAACCCTTTTCCCCTGCCTCCCCATCCTTTTCCAGCAGAAAGACACCACCGCCGATCCCCTCCCAAACCTCCTCCACCGTGGATGCCCGTCGGCGGCAAGCCAGACCAACTCCGGCCGCCCTTCCACCTCTAGGAGACCGGCGGCTCAACGCCGGGTCCGTCCATGCCCTCAGCTCCCCGCGCAGTGCCCTCCTTCGCCGCCGGTGAGCGCTCCCCCCTTCCTGTCGAGAGGAAGGAGATGACAGGTGGCTCCCACCTATCATCCTCTCCCTTGTCTCTCTCCCTCTCTTAGAGGCTGGCGCCTAGGGCCCGCCTGTCAGGTTAGAACCCAGACAGCATGCGCACCCCGGCTCGCCCAGGCCTGGCTCGGCCGTAGGCTGGCCCAACTGGGTCTGTTCTGGCCCGATTGGCTCTAGGCCTTTTTTTGTTTTTCTTTTACTCCAGTTTTTCCTAAGATCCCATAGGGCTTAATATTTATCCAATTCCCAATATTTTCCACCATAAATCCTAGAATATTCCATAGAATTTAATAGTGCCATTTGTGAAAAATGTTGAAATTTTTTTATGCACCCATTTAATTTAAAACCTGTTTTTGGCATCTTATGCCTCTATTTATTAGTTTTCAAAAATGATTATCATAGCAAAAACCCTAGAAGATGTTTTTGGTATAGTTTTATTATTTATCAGGATAGGTTAGTATTTTTAATAGTGTCTTTGTGGGCTCTGTTTTTGGGTGATGCTTATTTTATCATTTTTTATCACGATGATAGATTGCGCTGTTGATGAGGAAGTTGGACCCGAAGTCTTTGAAGACCCCGGTGTGTTTGTTGAGCCAGGCAAGCAGCCCTTTGACCATGTTAAGAAACCATTTTGTTGCATGTCATTAGCACTTTACTTTTGTTATACTTGATCATGTGGAGTAGTGACCACTTCGGTGGGTTGCTTCCGACACTTTTGCCGTCGACACTTGCATCATGCATGACCCTACCACCTTATGAGGGTCAAGCGGGTGGGTATAGATAGGACGCTTGTAGATGCTACGCAAGTGGGTTCCGATTATGCAGTTTGATGGAAATAAGGAGATGACTTCAAAGACTTTTCGAAAACCCCGTCAGGTGCCACTAATGCCCGAGGGAGATCATAATGAGTTCAGTAACCACCTGAGAAAGAAGTGGTGTATCGAGGAAGTGAGTGTGTATTTTCGAAAATGGATTGGTGTAAGTTTCGACCGTTATTCCAACCGTACATGTACAACCACTCTACCCCTATATGGAAAGGGGCTTTGTTGACTACTTTGATGGTTACTAGCATAGATCCCTCATTAATAGTGGCGGGAGTGATGTGGTCACTCTCAATACGGGGTCGTGCTAGTAAGGACGATCATGCGCTGTCTTCACAGGCACTGGCCACACCGTTGGTCCTTCATGGATGGTATGATCTGGAGCGAGGCTCGTATGATGTACATCATGAGGGTTGGGTAACAATCGAGTGGACTCTTTGATTAGTATCGTCAGGGGATAGGCATTTTTCGGGTGCTTACCTCGGGTATGTTATATACCGTGATTCGTGGATGACACGGAACTTCCCCTAGTCTTGTGGGTAAAGTGTGCAACCTCTATAGTGTAAAATTATTCGAATAGCCGTGTCCGCGGTCATGGATAGTTGGAGATCCTTGTTAAACTACGTCCAGATGTTTTCTTAAACTTGGTGTGTGTGTGTATGGATGGCACAAAGATGGCACTTGAGATAAGTTAGATGACCTGACGTGATGATTGAGCATGAGATGTTCAACCCCTTGATCATGATGATATCTATAACTTGTTCATATGGAGATCTACCAACTGATAATGCATGCTTACCTTGTTACTTGATCATGTCATTGCATTCAAAATAAGCTTTCTCCAAAATACCTATTAGTGCTAGATCATGCATTGTTATACCTTTTTCCACGACATGGGTTGCTTGCGAGTACATTCAAAGTACTCATTGGCTTGCCACTGGTTATTTAATTGGCCATGCATGAAAGAACATGATTATGGTGAAGAGTTCATTGGTGACGAACATGCGACCTAGGACGCTTCCCAGTCATAATGCATGTAGGTTAAAGGCAGATGGCATGGGTTCATGCTTTCGACAAAGATTTCCGCTGCTTGTTGAGTTTAAGTATTTGGTCCTAGTGGCCCTATCTATGTAAGACTAGACTTTCATGGTCTTTATTTGTGTAAGATGGTAAATGTGGATGTAAGACTCTTGTTATTCAGCTTCTATGTGTTAAGTGAGCATTGATCTGTGGGATCACTATACACATGCATTCGGTGATCACGGCTTATGAGTCGGGGTCCCCATAGAGTTGGTATCAGAGCCATCCTGACTGTAGGAAGCCCTTAGTTAGCATGGACGTTAGTTAGGATAAAACCATTTTCAAAACTACACCTAGCACCTATACTTAGGAATTCTGTACTGTTTACCTCTTCTATTTTTCACACAACACTCTGCTGACTCTCCTCCCTTCAAACCTTTGTAGATGGTCGTCGTACCCAAAGCGTTCCTGACATCTGGCTTTCCCTTACTCCTTGGGGATAGCCTGGAGAAGTGCCAATTTCGCCAACCAACCGTTTTCCTCTACCACAAGCATTGGGTCGATGCAATCACGAAGGAGTACCACGTGGATGTGGTCGTGAAGGCAAACAACTCCCCGGCCAGTTGGTGCTTTGACGGACCACAGATGGAGACCATAGTACTCACAGTTGAGTCAGCTGCATGCAAGGCACTCCTACACCTTCGAGATACCATTCCAAAGATGGCTGACGATCCGGCTACTTGCTACCTTCCCTTCAGAAAGGATGATCTTGGCAAGAGTTGGATATTTGTTCCATCCCAGGAGGATGGCACACCACTCAGGTTCCATACCTAATTCAGCCTCTCCACTGATAGTATGGTTCACCACTTGATTAAGGAGTCCGTGAAGCTCCGTGAGGAACTTCGCCACACCTGAGAGCTACTTAGACATGCCAAGATGAAGCCAGACAAGATCAAGAAGGATGGAGCCCCCAAGGGATGACCAGCTATCGCTTACAGAGGAGGAGTACCCCCAGCTAGAGATACACCCACACGTCGTCATCACATGAGTGTGAATGACTACCGTGAGCTCTTCACCAACCCGCCGACGAAGCGCCGTCGGGATGGACCTCCTCGCTCCCCGACCCCTTTGACCGGGAATGATGTCCGTTCAGATGATGAATAGGAGGAAAACCCAGAGGAGCGTGACTACGAGACCGAGCAATCAACCACCTGAGTCCGAGAACCCCTAGGGTAGGATCAATCATGTACCCCTCATGCAAAGTCGAGTCCGTGTAATGGTTCATATGAAACCATGTGGGCTGGTAGATTGTTTTGTTATTTGTGTTCCGACGCAAGTCGTGCTTTTGCCTTAGGAAACATGTAAGCGACACCATCGTTTGCCTTACTGTAATATATGTGTTGATCTTTCGATCTTTGTTTTACCACACTTGCACTCGACCAACCCCCTTAGGCGCGCTTTTCCATTGCTGTTTTTCCTCTCGTCTATCCCAGTTGTTTGACTTGGCTGCTCCAAACAGGATGGTGACTGCTACCCGCAGCAGCTCCTTCGTCAACCCTGAAGTCAGCCACTCAAGCCAGCAACATGGAGCTGGTGGGACTGCTCATGCTGGAGGACACCACGAGCAGCCACAAGGCGACATTCGCCTGCCACCACCTCCACCGGAGAACACGACCATAGCTTAGAGGAACGCCAAGCCAACAATGCTGCTATTCAGCAGATGGCTCATGCCCTTGTAAACAACCAGTCGTGATAGTCGGTCAAAAAAAAACAACCAGTCGCGAGGCAGGAACGGCAATGGCCGCTCCACTCTGTCTGAGTTCATGACGAATTCGCCCCCAACCTTCACCGAGGCTGCTGAACCCTTGGATGCTAACGACTAGATCCGCACCATCAAGGACCTCCTTGCACTGGTCAATTGCGATGACGACCATGAGAAGGTGCTTTATGCCTCTAACTGCCTCAAAGGTACCACCCGAGCTTGGTGGGATGGATTCAAGGTCATGCAAGGTGAGCGTGTGATCACTTGGAATGACTTCAAGGAAGGATTCTGCACCGCCCACATTCCTTCTGGGATCATGGATATTAAGAAGAGAGATTTCCAAGCGCTGAAGCAAGGAAGTAGCTCTGTCAAGGAGTACCTGCAGAAGTTCAACCTGTTGTCAAGGTATGCACCTGAAGATGTCAACACGGAGGCTTCCAAGAAGGAACACTTCATGGAAGGACTTCAACAGACCCTATAGTATCAGCTCATCGTCTGCCACTGTCGCACCTTCTTCGACCAGGTGAACAAGTCCCTCATGCTAGAAGAAAAGCATCGTTCCATAGACGACACTCGCAAGCGCAAAATAATCAGCAAGGGTAGCTCCAGTAACCAGAAGCCTTGCCCCTGGTAGCCAGCCCCAGCCAAGCCAACCTATCAGCCATAGTAGGCTAGACCTCCTGTGCCTCGTCCGAACTACTAGCCTCAGCAGTATGCCAATCCCAGGAAGCTTATAACAACCCCAATGATAACAACAAAAGTAGAAACTACAACAACGACCCTAGGCAAATCACTTGTTTTGGATGTGGTCAGCCAGGACAAATCTATAGGTTGTGTCCGAACAACAAGCCAGATGCACCGTGCCCCAATGCGCCAAACCAAGGTCAAGTCCGCGGAGCACCACCAAGGAACCCCGCTCCTCGCAACCAGCCCAACAATGGCAAGGGTCGTGTGAATCATGTCACTTCAGAGGAAGCCCAGGAGGACCTGGACGTCATACTAGGTAAGTTCCTCGGCAACTCAACCCGAGCAGCAGTACTGTTTGATTGTGGAGCTTCGCATTCTTTTGTCACCCAAAAGTTTGCACTAGAGAGTGCGAGGAAGCCTACACCCCTGGGTAGTCATATGTTGATACAAACCCCGGGATCAGTTATGAAGTCTAGGATAGGTTGTAAGAGAGTTGAGATTAGCATCAATGGGGTAGGTTTCCTAACAGACCTTATCATCATGAAGTCAAAGGGCTTGGATGTGATCCTAGGGATGGACAGGTTAACCAAGCACAAAGGCTTGTTAGACCGTGCCAAGAGGATTGTTACCATGACCAATAGTCAAGGAGTGGAAGTGAAGTATGTTCCCAACCCTGCCTGCACTCAAGCCCCTCACGCTAACTATCTATCGGGAATTGAGTTGGATCAAGTGCCAGTGGTATGTGAATACCCGGATGTATTTCCTGATGAGCTGCCCGGAATGCCTCATGACCGTGACATTGAGTTCATCATTGAGCTGATGCCCAGATCAAGGCCCATCTATAAGAAGCCCTATAGGATAGGATCCGAAGTGTTGGCTGAATTGAAGAAGCAATTGGCAGAGCAGCTTAGAAAAGGATTCATTCGCCCTACTGCCTATCCTTGGGGATCACCTGTCCTATTTGTGTCAAAGAGGGACAGAACTATCAGACTCTATGTCGATTACCATTCTCTTAATGAAGTCACAATAAAGAACAAGTACCCACTCCCCAATATTGAAGACATGTTCGATCAGTTGAACGGAGCCAAGGTGTTCTCCAAGATCGACCTCAGGTCTGGGTACTATCAGTAGAAGATCAGACCCCAAGACATTTCGAAGACGGTGTTTGTAACCCGGTATGGCCTGCATGAATACATGGTCATGTCATTTGGGTTAACCAATGCCCCTGCCTACTTCATGTACGTCATGAATAAAGTCTTCACAGAGTACTTGGACAAGTTCGTTGTCATGTTCATTGATGACATACTCGTCTTCTCCAAGTCTAAAGAAGAGCATGAGCAACACTAGAGATTGGTCCTAGATAACCTTCGAGAACACCAGCTTCATGCCAAGTTCAGAAAGTGTGAATTTTGGCTACATGAAGTTGGATTCTTGGTTCGTGTGCTGACTACAGAATGATTATCAGTGGATCCTACGAAGATTGAAGCCGTGACTGAATGGCAATCCCCAATCACCGTGAAGGAAGTCAGGAGCTTCCTCGGACACATGGGATATTACTTCAAGTTCGTGGAAGGGTCCTCGAGCATTGCCCGGTCCATGACCCAGGTTTTGAAGAAGGACAAGAAGTTTGAATGGACAGCTAAGTGGAGGAAAGCTTCTAGGAGCTCAAGAAGTGATTGACCATAGCCTCAGTTTTGGCCACCCTCAGTATTCACAAGTATTTTGTGATATATTGTGATCCATCAAGAACCGGGCTTGGAGGTGTTCTGATGCAAGAAGGCAGATTCGTGGCATATCTATCCAGCCAGCTACATCCTCATGAAGAGAACTATGCTATTCATGATCTTGAGTTGGTAGTCATGGTTCAGGCCTTAAAAACATGCCAACATTATGTTTTGGGTAAGCGATGTGAGAAATACGTAGACCACAAGATTTTGAAGTATATTTTCACCCAAAGGGAATTGAACATGAGGCAGTGAAGATGGTTGGAGTTGATCATGGATTACGATCTCAGTGTTCAATACCACCCCGACAAGGCCAACATGGTAGCAGACGCCTTAAGCAGAAAGGATTGTTCCTTGAATGCCATGATTAAGGAAAGGCTACCCGCCCTATATGAAGAGCTTGAAAGGTTCGGCTTGGAACTAGTTATACCCGGATTCCTCGCCAACCTCGAAGCAAAGACGACCTTGATGGATGACATCAAAGAAGCTCAGAAGGGACACAAGAGCATTGAAGGCATCAAGAGGAAGATCAAAGCACACAAGGCCCCAGGATTATGAGTGGATGAACAAGGAGTTGTATGGTTCAGGAATCGCATCTGCGTACCCAACAAAGAGGATCTCAAGAGCCTGATCTTGCAAGAAGCTCATGACACACCATACTCCATCCATCCTGTCAGAACCAAAATGTCTCAAGACCTCAAGGCAAGATTCTGGTGGCATGACATGAAACGGGAGATAGGCACCTTTGTCGCCAAGTGTGATATATGCCAGAGAGTCAAAGCTGAGCACCAGCGACCCGCTGGGATATTGGAACCTCTCAAAGTGCCTGAATGGAAGTGGGACAAAGTCAGGATGGATTTCATCACTGGATTACCATGGTCAAGCAAAAGACATGATTCTATTTTGGTCATTGTCGACCACCTAACCAAGGTAGCCCATTTCATTCTTGTCAAAACCACCTATGACGGTAACAAGCTAGCTAGCCTCTACATCGAGTGTATCGTGAGCCTCCACGGAGTTCCTAAGGAGATTGTATCGGACCGAGGCACCTAGTTCACCTCGAGGTTCTGGAAGATGTTTCAAGGATCCCTGGGCACCAAGCTCTCCTTTAGCACTGATTTTCACCCCCAGACCAGAAGACAGATAGAACGGGTAAATCAGATACTCGAATATATGCTCTGTGCTTGCGTGGGAAGATTGTCTGTCGTTTGCTAAGTTCTCCTACAACAACAGCTACTAGTCGAGTCTACAGATGGCACCATTTGAGGTGTTGTATGGCCGCAAGTGCCGTACGCCCCTCAACTGGTCGGAAACCGGAGAAGGGTTGATCTTTGGACTAGATATCCTCTGCGAGGCAGAAGAGCAAGTTCAACTCGTCCGAGAGTGCCTTGAGACCGCCAAGACTAGACAGAAGAGCTACACCAATTCTCACCACCAAGAACTGAACCTCAACGTTGGAGATTAAGTTGACCCTTGAGTCACACCTCTCAAAGGGACCAAGCGTTTCCATGTCAAGGGGAGGCTTGCACCCAGATACATCGGCCCCTTCAAGGTCGCCGCGAGACGAGGAGAAGTTGCCTATTAGCTAGAGATACCTCCCGAGATATTGGATGCGCACAACGTCTTTCATGTGTCACAACTCCAGAAATGTCTCCAAGTTCCCAACCGCCCCGACCTCTACAAGGACATCGATCATCAAGCCATCGATCTTTAGCCAGACTTCACTTATCGTGAGAGGCCAGTTCACATTCTGGATAAGGCAGAACGTTGCACCGGAAGCCACACCATCAAGTACTTCAAGGTCCAATGGAGCAACCACACGGAAGCTGAAGCAACGTGGGAGCGTGAAGACTATCTTAGATCTGAGTTCCCTTATCTTTTTAGCGCTTAGCCTAGGAATCTCAAGGACGAGATTCCTGTATCACACCCTGTGTTTGTATCACCTTGTTATGGTTGGATTTACAAAATTTATAATTTTCAGTGCTTGTGCTTGTTTGAATTGTTGCTTGTTTGCTTGTTTAGTTGTTGTGTATGGCACTCTTAGATCCTATCCCTCTCCATATTCATCTTCCTTGACCGAAACTTCTTGCCCAATGATCGTGCCAGGTGAATAGTGCCCAAAACTATTTTTATCAAATATTATTTTGACCAAAAAGGATTAATTGAAATTAGGTTTTCAAAAACCCTTGAGATAAGGTTTGCACTGGAAGTCCTCAAATTGGGTGGACACATTTTTCTCAAAGGCTTTATTTGAAGCCTACTATATTTATGACTTCCCAAAACCACAAAATATTAATTTTAAAGATTATTTTACTATTTATTTAAAAGACTTTTTCTTAAGGCCAGAAATGGTTTTTCATAGGGAGAAATTATTTACATGCTTTCAAAATATTTGAGAAAATTTAGAGGAACTCACTGGACATATATTTTCCATATATATGAGTTTCAACACATGGTCATGTTCAAAATAATGGGCAAAACCCCTCAAAACCCTTTCTGTCCAAGTCAAGATATTAGAATATTTCTATAAGAAATATTCCCAATAAATTAAAAGAAAATTATAGCAAGTTAGCACAGTCATAGGGGATTATCTTGCAAAGTTTCACCTCAATCCAGGATGATTTGATTCATCAAACTATTCCAAAACCCTCCATGTCCAGATTGAAATTTGAGCAAGTTTACACTGTGAAGTTTCTTCCCTTGACCCTGAACTTTGTGGACATCTTGTAATCACTAAATAATGATTCTACGCTAAGTGGTGCAGCAAGGGGATTAGCTTGGCATCACTAGATCTACGAAAACTAGTTTCTTTTGATTTCTAGGATTTCACAAAGTTACATTGTGAACTGTATTCAATCAAGGTCAAACTTGGTGGACAGGCCTATTTCTAACCACCATTTGCTCGTGTCAATTCCTGTGGCAAGCAAAGTCCATTTGCTCGGCCTAATCGCCATCAAACACCTTTTGCCCATTTCTAAAACCCACTGTTTTCACCACTTCTACCCTTCCCCTTGCTCTCAAATTTTACCACACTCTATTGCAATGCTCAAACACATTCAGTAAAAATCTCAAGTCCATAAGCCACTGGATGATCGGGTAAAACCCTCAATTTACCTCCTGGATAGCAGTAAAACCCTCTTCTCTCCCCCTTCCTTCTTATTCTATCTTCCTCCTAGGACATCCAATGACTTTGCCCCCTAGTCTAGATGCCCCCTAGGTCCATAGACATGTTTAAATGATGTTGGCATGTCGTTGGCCACCAACGATCCACTTCCGAACCTCCTCCACCGTGGGTGCCTGTCGCCGGCGAGCCAGACCACCTCCGGCCGCCCTTCCACCTCCAGGAGTCCGTCCCTTCCCTCAGCTCCCCTCACCGTGCCATCCTTTGCCACCGTTGAGTGCTCGCCCCTTCCTGTCGAGAGGAAGGAGATGATAGGTGCCCCCCACCTCATCCTCTCCCTGTCTCTGTCCCTCACTAAGAGGCTCGCGCGTGGGGCTTCCCTGTCGGGTTTGAACCCAGACGACGCATGCACCCCGGCTCGCCCAGGCCTGGCTCAGCCGTAGGCCAGCCCAATTGGGTGTGTTCTGTCCCGATTGGCTCTTGGGCCTCTTTTTCTTTTTTTACTCCTGTTTTCCCTAAAAGCCCACAAGGCTTAATATTTATCCAATGCCCAATATTTTTTACAATAAATCCTAGAACATTCCATTGAATTAAATAGTGCCATTTGTGAAAAATGTTGAAAACTTTTTATGCACTGATTTAATTTAAAACCTGTTTTTGGCAGCTTATGCCTCTGTTTACTAGTTTTCAAAAATGATTTTCACACCAAAAACCCTAGAAGATGTTTTTAAGTTTTAAGTATTTATCATGATAGGGTAGCATTTTTAATAGTGGCTTTGTGTGCTCTGTTTTTGTTTGATGCTTATTTTATCGCTTTTTATCGCGACAATAGATTGCGTTGTTGACGAGGAAGTTGGACCTGAAGACTTTGAAGACCCCGGAGACTTTGTTGAGCCAGGCAAGTAGCCCTTTGACCATGTTAAGAAACCATTTTCATTGCATGTCATATAGCACTTTACTTTCATTATACTTGATCATGTGGAGTAGTGACCACTTCGGTGGGTTGCTTCCGACACTTTTGTCGTTGACACTTGCATCGTGCATGACCGTACCACCTTATGAGGGTTATGCGGGTGGGTGTAGATAGGACGCTTGTAGATGCGACGCAAGTGGGTTCAGGATTATGCATGGTGATGGAAATAAACAGATGACTTCATAGACTTTTCGAAAACCCCGTTGGGTGCCACTAATGCCCGAGGGAGATGATGATGAGTTGGGTAACCACTTGAGAAAGAGGTGGTGTAACGGAGGAAGTGAGTGTGTGTTTTCAAAAACGGATTGGTGTAAGTTGCGACCGTTATTCCAACCTTACATGTACAACCACTCTACCCCTATATGGGAAGGGGATTTGTTGACTACTTTGATGGGTACTAGCATAGAGCCCGCATTACTAGTGGCGGGAGTGATGTGGTCACTCTTGATACGGGGTCGTGTCGGTAAGGACGATCATGCGCTGTCTTCACAGGCACCGGGCACACCTTTGGTCCCTTCATGGATGGTAAGATCTAGAGCGAGGCTCGTATGATGTACATCATGAGGGCTTGGTACCAATCGAGTGGACTCTTTGTTAAGTATCGTCAGGGGAATGGCATTGTTCGGGTGCTTACCTCGGGTAAGTTATATACCGCGAGTCATGGATGGCATGGAAGTTCCTCGAGTCTTGTGGGTAAATTGTGCAACCTCTGTAGAGTGTAAAACTATTCGAATAGCCAGCCGTGTCTGTGGTCATGGAAAGTTGGAGGTCCTTCTTAAACTACGTCCAGATGTTTTTGCAAACTTGGTTTACGTGTGTATGGATGGCACAGAGATGACAATTGAGATAAGTCAGATGACCTGACGTGATGATTGAGCATGAGATGTTCAACCCCCTGATCATGATGATATCTATAACTTGTTCATATGGATATCTACCAACTTATAATGCATGCTTACCTAGTTACTTGATCATGTCATTGCATTCAAAAATAGCTTTCTGCAAAATACCTATTAGTGCGGATCATGCATTGTTATACCTTGTTCCACAACATGGGTTGCTTGCAAGTACATTCAAAGTACTCATTGGCTTGCCACTGGTTATTTAATTGGCCAGGCATGGAAGAACATGAGTATGGTGAAGAGTTCGTTGGTGACGAACATGTGACCTAGGATGCTTCCAAGTCAGAATTCTTGTAGGTTTAAGGCAGATAGCATGGGCTCACGCTTTCGACCAAGATTTCCGCTGCTTGTTGAGTTTAAGTATTTGGCCCTGGTGGCCCTATCTATGTAAGACTAGACCTTCATGGTCTTTATTTGTGTAAGACGCTAAATGTGGATGGAAGACTCTTGTTATTCAGCTTATGTGTGTTCATTGAGCATTGATCTTTGGGATCACTCTGCACGTGCATTCGGTGATCACGACTTATCAGTAGGGGTCCCCACAGTATCCCAACCTCAAATCCATTTTGTAGAAGACTGAGGATCTAACGAGTTGATCATACAAGTCATTGATCCTGGGGAGCGGATACTTGTTGTTTATGGTGACCAGGTTCACTGGCCGATAATCCACAACCATCCGGTCTGATCAATCCTTCTACTTGACAAAGAGGACGGGGCAAGGCCAAGGAGAAGAACTCGGATGGATGAAACCTTTCTTCAAAGCCTCATCGAGTTGTTTCTTAAGCTTGGTTAGTTCTAAGGGTGCCATCTTATAGGGTCTTCTAGCTATTGGGACAGTCCCTGGATTGAGTTCTATCACAAACTCTACATCTCTAACAAGTGGAATTCCTCGCAGTTCTTCTGGAAAGACATCTGGGAAGTCATGGACTATCGGAATATCTTCCAGTTTTGGAAGAGGGCTAGCATTAAGGGAATAGAGTTGGCACTTGGCAGCTCGAGTTGAGACATTGACTATCTCACCCGATGGATGTGTCAGATGAACATTCCTAGTATAAGTATCAATCTTAGCATAATGGGCTTTCATCCAGTCCATGCCTAAGGTGATATTGATGTCCGAAGACTTGAGGGCTTTGAAAGATGCTAGGAAAACTAGCCTATCCACAAGAACCTCATCGTCATGGCTTACCCTAGAAGTTTGCCATTTTGAACCAGGAGTCTAAACTACTAAAGGAGTAGGCATATCACAAAAATACATGTTATGCAACTATGCATAACGATCTTAGATGAATGAATGAGATGCTCCAGCATCAAACAGAACATATGCTGGATGACTATTGACAAGGAGCGTACCTAGGATAACATCGGGATCCTCAAGAGGTTCTTCAGCAGAGACGTGATTCTCACGTCCACGAGCAGGAGTTGGCTTCACATAGAAGGCCTTTCCCGGCTTCCCATGTCCAGCCGGCTTGACATTGTTCTGGGGCACTCATGGGAATAGTGCCATGATTCTCCACATTTGTAGCACACAATAGTGGCGGAACGGGGAGCAACATTGACAGCGGGACCTCCAAATGTCCTTGTTGGAGGGTTGGGCTGAGCTGGACGAGGCGCCTGATAGGATGTCCTTGCGGTGTACCTTGGTGGTAGAGCTGTGTTGGGCACCCACACCCGACGCTCATTGGAGCCTGAGCCATATGCGGGGCTCAAGTCACAAGTGTGCTTCTTAGTTGCCTCATAGTCGGTCTGTCCGGTTTGGGCGTTGATAGCCTTGTTGACAAGGGCCTGGAAGGTAGCGCACTCATGTAGACGCAGGTCTCGACGGAGCTCAGGATTCAGTCCCTTACAGAACCTAGCCTGTTTCTTAGCGTCGGTCGACACTTCCTCTGGTGCATAACAAGCAAGGTTGCTGAACTCACGGCTGTAGGAATCCACTGTCAGCCTATGATGAGTAAAGGCACAATATTCCTCTCTTTTGTCGATCCATAAGCCCTTCCGGGATGTGATGGGTATGGAACGCCTCACTGAAATCTGCCCAGGTAGCTGCGGGGCCTGCAGGACGCATGGATTCATAATTTTCCCACCACAGGTTGGCGGGTCCTTCGAGAAAGTATGCAGCAAAAGTCACCTTATTGACCTAAGATACATTAGCAGCTCGGATTTTGTGAGACATGCTAGTTAGCCAGTCATCAGCGTCGAGTGGGTCGACCGACTGATGAAACTTAGGTGGGCACAACTTTCCGAAATCGTTGAGAGACACCCCATCATTGCGCTCATTGCAGGGAGGACGCGTTGTATTCTGCTCAGTACGTTCCAACAGCCTGTTGGTCTCCCTTTTATTATGCTCAGCTTCGAGCATCACCTCCGCCAGAGAGGACGGCTGCGGCAGGTTCTTTTGTCTGGCCTGGCTTCCCTCGCCCTGCTTGAAGGCAGGCGCGGGGTTATTCCTAGTTAACACCATCTTCGAAAAAAAAACCCACAACTTAGACAGGGTAGACATCAACTCCAAGATATGAGATGAGGAATGTACTGGACAACATGGCATGCATGGGTAAACACCCGAGCAACATGGTAATAAACAAACTACCATATGAACACCATGATTCATACACACCATGACATGGTTCAGTACAAGACCAAGGTGAAGTACAAACTACTGAAAGATGATATAACTCATCAGAGGCATTACAAGCTTCATATACATTATATATCTACACCTCCGGAACTCAACTCACACCTCAGTCATATCCCACAAGACACGCAGGACTGTGGGAATACGACTACTACAATACTAGTACTAACATACACGCACTCAAGCGTCACCATAGAATACCTCATATAGGTTACCCCTGGGACCAGGGAGCTGAACCTAAGGATCTGGGAACACCCTGGCCTGCGAACCCTAGAAACCATACGGACACGGATGTGGCCTAGGTCCCCTGACTGGTGGCAGCAACAGTCCTCAAAGAGGAGTGACACCTCCAATATCGGGCTAGTCTACGCGAGCTGGCAGATGAGTCCGCGATGAGTTTAGTATTGCTAAATTTCCATAGCCTGTCTGCATGACAGGTGCTAGCTACATCAAGGCTGTCCAAACACATGCACATGTAGCATAAAGCTCCATGCAAAGAGCACATCCATCATGATCCATGTTCTCGAACATCTGAGCGGTCACCTGAAGCCTAGGGTCCTCATGAGAATGATCATAATAGGCTGCACTAATATAACCATCCTCTCCTCCTAGAGTAGTAGGAACATAACAGAACTCAGTGTTCTGAAGAAGTCCATGATGAGATCTCATAATAGTCAACATGGTGTAGGCAGGCTCCTGAACTGCCATGTCTATGGTGACACCTAATCCATACATCCAATGGAGTGGCTCCGCAGCTCCAGGATATGACGGATATATCCTAACAGTACACAGGTACTGGCTCTGGTTGAAGTCTCGATAATACTCCTGCACTGTATACTCTGGGTACCAACGGTAACCAGTCTCCAACATAACTCTAACCAACATAGCCATGTGACCTGGTACATCGATGCACCTAGTTAGATGGACCACCTGACTAGAAGGACTAGGGGGCATCTGAAACAAAGAATGATGCAAAGGTGTTAGAGATCCTAACAGAAATTGGACAGCATAAAGGCTGTAATAGCACAAAAAACATTTTGAGGCAACTGCAAAATATTGGATAGCCTAATCACTCAACTTTCTTGTCTCAAATTTCTAATCCAACTGATGGTCACACCAAACAATACTTAAGTACCGGATTTCACTTCCAAACAAGCTAGCTACTTGTCCAAGGTTAGTAACTCGTCATCCTAAAAAATGGATGAGAAGACTAGCCCTTAACCCCGTAGAAAAGAAGAGGGTGACCCAGAATAGAATGACTCGGGAAGAGGAGTAAAAAGAGCCTTACGTTCCCTTCCACAATCAATTCCCTTATATTTCTATAGTGTTCCTAGACTCAACTTCAAATGGTTTGGCTTGGTAGTCCTATAGTCAGTTAGGCTCTTATACCAACGCTGTTGGGACCCCGATCATAAGTCATAGGAATCCAACCTGTAACACATCACATCACTATGCAGCCTCATGCACGGTAAACTCCATGGATGCAGCCTTACCTTGGTTTGGACCATTTGCGTCTTTTGTCTCACGTATGTGAATATATCGCTAGCATTCAAACGTCAGAGAACCCGGGCTGACATGACTAGTCATAGAACCCAAGTGGCACATCCGTACGGGAACATGCATAAATAACCCAGCAATGCAGGTGTCGGCCTCAAGCGTGTGTAGATGAGTCATAGCAAGCTACAAGGACTCCATTACGCTGTGGGACATAAATTTCATCACTACATGTAGACGAGTCGTAGCACGCTATAGGGACTCCATTACACTACGAGACATTCCCCAAAGGGACAGACACAACAACAACGAAGGATACATGTCTGTCAATCAATGTGAACGGAGCAGTAGCAAGCTACCAAGGCTCGATGGAATCACAAAGAGGCAGTTCCCTATAAAGAGTACTACTAAAGGCACCTGACTAGGTGTCGGATCCCATACATACCGTTGCACGTCACACGTACGCATGACATGCCTGATATTCATAGATACAACTATGGCATCACAACGTAACCATACAACAACACAACTTTATTTAAGAGGCTCAGAGGAGCCTTGCATAATATGATCTTATAGGTAGGGGTCACATGACCTGACACTCAAGTCATACAAGCAAGTTCATACAAACAAAGCGGAAGCATAAAGTTGTCTGAGTACAGGGAGATGAAAGAATCAAAAGGCACATGGCCTGACTATCTACAGCCCGCCACGGGGAATAGGGTCGTATCTGGGACACCATCTATTCGGCATCGTCGACATCTAGATAGAACCTACCTGATAGGTCCTGAGTCTCATCTGCAACATTGATTAAGCAAACAAGAGTACAAACATACTAGGCAAGTCTTTAAAACAGCACTAGTCTCTTCATGCTCATGTATTACCAAGGGGAGTGGTGGAGTTTATGCAGTAATGCTAACTTTGACTCTTGGCTAATCTATACTACACATATTAATTCTTTGTTCAAATTTTAGATATCGCACATGAGTCCACTAACACAACATCAATACACCACCATGGATTCACTTCTGTCACCTACGAGTGTCATCCATGATACTCACACTCGTCTTGATATTTTTATGAGTAACCATCAAGTTATCTACGAACATCATAAGTTCTCCAAGTCGTCCATATCCGAGGACGTAGCTATTCGAACAGATTCATATCCTGCAAGGGTGTACTCCTTCACACATGCTCTCGCCACTTATCGGTGTGTGCTCATAAAACTAGGCACCTCGATAACCTTCAAGCGGAAGCCCGGCAATGGAGTCGGCCACGACCGTCAACCACACAAGACCTCTAGTCCAGGCTATCGCCTATTTGTGACTGAACCCGCACGGAAGTCCGGCCGAAGTTTCCGCTACGGCCCCAAACGATGTGCATAGGGTTCCCAAGCCCACCATTCAGGTGACCCTTGGTACACCGTGCCACTGCCTACCATGTAGTAGCCCACCCCTAGGGATAGCGCTACACAAGGCCTCCAGAATTGCTATGAACACAAGAAACTACTTGCAACACCTGGACCAAGGACTAGGCGGTTTATATGTCGAGAGGGTCAATTAATTATCCCAACGTGTGGTAGTAACTAGTCCTGGAACACAAACAGGGAACTCATTTCCTAAGAACGGTCTCAATGAGACAACCCGCTGTGTACTCCTACATAGCCTCTCATCGCTACCTTTACCAAATCGGGTTCATCGTTTAGCTCATCACATCAGAACGAAACTGTTTCACTCCAGTTCATCACCCAAATGAATCAGACCTGACACAACTCTAAGCATGGCAAGCATAGCAGGCAAAGCAGGTAAAGCACATCATGGATCAAGCATCTACCAGGTATGCTTGGTTGCAAGGTTTAGCTATTTTCTGTGACAATGACAGGTCATGCAGAGGAATGGGTTCAACTACTGTAAATGATAGATAATTGAACGTTTGTCCTAATGCAATAAACAACAGAAGGAGCGTGAGAATGGGATGATATCAGAATGATCAATGGGGTTGCTTGCCTTGCTGGGGAGCCGTAAGGTACTCTCATTCGATGGGATGCTCGGAGGTATCCTCGGAATCAGGACCTACCGCAATGCAGATAGGTAACAATCAATACACGGAAAGTGCAACAATATGATGCATGATCATGACATGGCAACATGGTTGATTGAGCTTATGCGACTACTATTAGAGTTAGATGGAGTGGATTTGAATATAGGTTCAAAATCGTACTCCATTTAATATTCTATATATTGACCTATTGCTAAATTTCAATGTTCATCTACATAGGTTGCTCTAACATGCATGATAACATCACCATTGGATTCATGGATTTTTCTGATAAATTTTTATATATAATGTATTTCAATCTGAGGTACAGATTAATTTCTATAGTTTTTCTAAGTTTTTAGCATTTTTGGAATTAAATTAAATTAGAAATTCCGTTATTGCAGCAACATGATGTGAGTAGGTCGAATGGCCGTTGACAGGTCAAACCTGACTAGTGGGGTCCACTGGTAAGTGACCGAGGCACTAACAGTCATTAATAAATTTGCTAATTACTAATTTACAAGAATGAGCCCACCTATCAATGTGTAATTAGGTTAATTACATTAATTAATTAATTTTTAATCTAATCCTAAACTAATCAGGGTCGGGCCCCACTTGACAGTTGACCCAGAGGGGTCAACCCCATGGTCAAACCGTGTTGACTCGTCGGCATTGACCACATGACGATGTCAGGGACGGTGGAGGAGGTCGGGATTCCTCCTACGGCGACCATCTCACTGGCGGAAGGCACCGAGCGAACCCATGAGGACGCGCGCGCCCATTTCGACACCCCTCCATGGCTGAGACGGCCTGAATCGACGCCGGCGATGAGCTCGGCTGCTGCTGGAGCTCGGGCGAGCACATGCTCATCACTTTGGCGCACAAAACACCGGGGAAGAGAGGGGTTCGACGTGGGGGCTCACAGGGAGGTCCATGTCGGTGCTAGCTTGCTCGGGGACGGGTTGTTGATGGAGAACGGCAGCAGCAATCGATGGCGACCAGAGGAAGAAGAAGACCTTGGGGCATCAAAGGGCGGCTTCCGTCGATGCTTGGCTTGGCGATGAGGACGAGTGCGTTGAGGCGGAGCTTATGGGCGGCTCGGAGGCGAGGGGGAGAGGCTAGGGAGACGGCTATGGCGGCGAAGGAGCGATAACTATGGCGAAGCAAAGGGAGATGAGAGAGGAGCAAGGAAAATGCGAGGGGGGGAGCGATCTAGACGGCTCGTGGAGCCTATCCACCGCGCCAGCACGACGGGGAGGGGTGAGGTAGGCTGGCAGGTGCCAGGGTGGCGGCATGGCCACGCGTGCACGGCAGCCACATGCTCGGCCTCCTGGCCGCAAGGAGCACGACGACCTCCCTGGGCCAAATGGGCCGGCCTGGAGCTGGCCGCAGGTCAGCTCCCTCTCTCTTTTTTTCATTTTTGTTTTTCTTTTGTTTTTCTGACATTTGCTTTATTTTTTTCAGGGCCTCCAAACTTATTTTGAAATACATTGAAATATTTTGCAAGCATAGTTTGAATATTTCAAACCTACACAAGAGTTTCAATATTTTTGAATAACTAATTTTTTTATAATTATTTATTTAGCCTTTTAATAGATTTATTATTTATTTTTAAAATGACATATATGTTCTAAAAATAAAAATGTCCCCTGATATATTGATGTCAATATTTATCAGACATGGGGGGCATTTTTGATGGGCATTTTGGATTTTTGATTTTTCACAACCTTTAAATTGGTTTAATTCAGGTGAGGTGCTAGGGTTTTTGTTGATCACCATTTCATATTGATGCCATATGAAAACATGGTGCACACACATACTAACCAGGGCAATGCCAAGTAGGGATGTGACAGGGATCTTCGCACACACCCCTGTGTTCAAATCTTAAGGGATTTGCGGAGCCCAAAATCCGACATTTGGCGCACCAGGTAGGGGCTGTGTCGGAGTCTCCCTCAAGCCAAGACCTCCTACCACCTCGCCGCTATGATGTCTGACACTCGCCAAGCCCGCGCCGAGTGCCGTGCCACCCGTGTCGCCCAAATAGTGCCGGTGGTCCGCACCGGTGCACACAGGTCACCTTTGCCTGTGGCAGAAGCCGCCATGGGCCCTGACGCCCACAAGCAACAAGACTACTCCCAGCCGATCACCGTGCAGCACGACGGCCAGGCCGCCACTCCGTTGATCGTACCAGCCTCTGGTTCGTCCTCCCATGTTCGGCCAGGGCCGATGCGCGGCCAGGGCACACTCTTCATGCCTAGAGAACTGCTTCGCCACCGCTCCACTCCCGACAACTACAACTGGCTTCGGTGCATCACAGACCTTGTCAGTGCTGCCGGCGATGCCTCAATGCTCTCCTACTCGCTTCGACCCCAACTGTCCCTGGCTCACGACGTGGTACAAGATGCGCAGCCTCCGCATCCGAGACATGACGCCCCCGTGGCCGGCCTCGCGAATAGGGGGTGAGGCCGGGAGATGAAGTAAGCTGCCAAGTGGTTCACCGGCCGTGCGCTAACGCGCGTGCGTTCCCTGCGCTGCTGACCCAATGTTGCGGCCGGATACCGCTCAAGGCGGCCCCATAGGAGCATCAAAACTAGGTCGCCCTCGAGCATGTGATGCCCGTCGAGCTGGTAGGGCGCCTTGCCATCGCCCCGAAGCTCTTCCCGACTGCATGGCCATGCATGTTCAAGCCTGACCTGCCCTCGCATTACGACGACACGCCAGACCCAGCCGAGTTCTTACAGCTCTACTCACTGAGTATCCGTGCGGCAAGAGGAGACGACAAGGTCATGTCGTATTGGTTCCCCATGGCGCTCAAGGGCGGCGCACTCTCCTGGCTTTTCATCCTCCCGGAGGCACGCATCACCTCCTGGGAGGGTCTGCACAAACACTTCAATGCCAACCTCCAAGGCACCTGCGACCCCGCACCCACCGTGAACGACCTACGGTGTATCAAGCGGCAGGATGGTGAGACCCTGCACAACTTCATACAATGCTTCACGAACACATGCCTCAAGATTCCCAAGGCGTCGGACGAGGCCATCATTTCGGCCTTTACCGACGGAGTCACTGACCTCAAAATGAAGGAAGAGCTCGCCATGATTGACAAACTATGCTCTGCCTTGGAGATGTTCAACCTGGCGAACAAGTGTGCCAAGGCTGAGGAGCGCCGCCTACCGCTCCTCAGTCCTCCGATGGCGGAGCCATAAGAGAAGCAGACCAAAGCCAAGAAAAAAAAGTGCAAGTCCCCGGCATTGCTTGCGATCGGACCCGAGGCAAAGCGCAGCCGGGGAGAAGAACACATCTAGGAGGAAGGCCGACCTGCATCTTCCATGGCACCAACAACCACGACACCGCCGAGTGCCAGGTACTCTGATTAATCCACGCCGAGCACTTCAGCAGGCGCCTAGGCCAAGACAACCGAGACTTCGAGCATGGCGGAGGCCATGGTGGAGGCCGTGGGGACAACCGGGAGTCGCGTCAATGGTGGCACGACCAGCCTCAGGAGGACCGCTGGCGCGATCAGATTCGGGACGACCGCTGATGCGACCCACCTCGTGAGCACAACTGGTGCGATGACCCTTCGGAGGGGTCACGATGCGGTCCGCCTCGTGAGGCTGACCCACGTGAGGCTGGACTACCTCCGCTGCCTCTGCCACCCAGAAGGAAAGAGGAAGACAGGCAGGACGATGGGGCCAGGAGCTTCCAGGAAATCAGGGCGGTGGCCTGTATCTTAGGTGGTGCCCAGGCCCCAACATCAAACCGTGCCTTCAAGCAATTCGCACGGGAGGTGAATGCGGCTCTCTCGATTCCTGAAGCAATGCGCCCCCTCAATTAGTCCCAGACTGCCATCACCTTTTACTCAAGCGATCATCTCAGGTGTTCGTTCATGTTGGCAAGCTCCCCATGTTGTGTACCCCAACCATCAGCAATGTCCTCGTCACTAAGACCCTCATCGATAGTGGGGCGGGGCTCAACGTCCCCTCCGTGGAGACCTTTGAGATGCTCCAAGTTCCATACGAACAGCTCATGCCAACTAAGCCCTTCTCGGGGATCCTAGATGGGTCCGCCATACCAATAGGGCAGGTGTGTCTGCCTATCACCTTCGGCGGGCGCAAGAACTACCACACAGAGATCATCTTCTTAGACGTCCCGCACATCCACCTTCCGTACAACGCGATCCATGGGTACCTGGCTCTCGCCAAGTTCATGGCAGTAACCCACCTAGGCTACAACATCCTCAAGTTGTTAGAGAAGGATGTCGTCTGCACCCACGAGCGTGCTTACTGCGCTGCGGCGACAAACTATCCCGTGAGGACCCACGCAAGAAGAAGAAGCAACTCCTCCCGACAGGGTGTCCTGCAACTTCAGCCTGTGCTCTCAGGGACGGGGCCCCGCCTCCTATTGCATAGGAAAGCGCGCTCGGCGCCCCTCTTTGGTTAGGCCCGAGGGCTCCCACCGAGGAAGTGTCTGGACCCCGATCCTAAGTCATAGAAATATAGGCTGTAACACATCACATCACTTTGCGGCCTCACACACGGTAACTCGACGGCTGCAGCCTTACCTTAGTCGGGACCGTTTGGGTCTTTTGGCTCACATAGGTGAATATGTCGCTAGCATTCAACCGATAGAGAACCCGGGCCAACATGACTAGCCATAGAACCCAAGTGGCACCTCCATATGGAAACATGCATACATAACCCAGCTATGCAGGTGTCGGTCTCAAACGTGTGTAGACGAGTCATAGCCAGCTAAAAGGACTCCATTACGCCGTGGGACATAAATGTCATCACTCCGTGTAGACGAGTCGTAGCAGGCTACAAGGACTCCAATACACTGCAAGACATTTCCCCGAAGGGACAGACAAAGCAACAAACAAGGATACATGCCGGTCAATCAATCTGTCTAAAGAAGTAGCAAGCTAGCAAGGCTAGGTGGAAGCACAAAGAGGCAGTTTCCCGTAAAGAGTACTACTAAAGGCACATGTCTAGGTGTCGGATCCCATACATACCGTTGCACATCACACGTACACATGACAATCCCGATATGCATAGATACAACTATGGCATCACAACATAACCATACAATAACACAACTTTTATTTGAGAGGCTTAAAGGAACCTTGCATAGTATGTTCTTACAGATAGGGGTCACATGACCTGACACTCAAGTCATACAAACAGGTTCATACAAAGCAAGCGGAAGCATAAAGCTATCTGATTACACAAGTTGAAAGGGGTAAAAAGACACATGGCCTGACAATCTACAACCCGCCACAGGGCATATGGTCGTACCTGGGCCACCAGCTATTCGGCATCGTCGACATCTAGGTAGAACCCACCTCATGGGTCATGAGTCTCATCTCCAACATTTATTAAGAAAACGTGAGTACAAACGTACTCAGCAAGTCTATAAAGCAGACCTAATCTAATCATGCTCATGTATCAACAAGGGGAGTGGTGGATTTTATGCAGCAATGCCAGCTTTGACTCTTGGCTAACTTATACTACACATTTTAACTCTTTGTTCAAATTTTAGATATCACACACGAGTCCACTAACTCCACATCAATACACCACCATGGATTCACTTGCGTCATCTATGAGAGTGCCATCCACGGTACTCACACTTGTCTTGAGATTTTTATGAGTATCCATTAATTATCTAGGAACAACATAAGTTATCCAAGTAGTCCATATCCGAGGACGTGGCTATTCGAACAGATTGATACTCTGCAGGGGTGTACTTCTTCACACACGCTCTCGCCACTTATCGTTGTGTGGTCATAAAACCATGCACCTCGGCAACTTTCAAGCGGAAGCCCAGCAAGGGAGTCAGCCACGACCGTCAATCACACAAGACCTCTAGTCCAGGCTATCGCCTATTTGAGACTGAACCCGCACGAAAGTCCGACCGAAGTTTCCGCTACGACCCCAAACGATGTGCGCAGGGTTCCCAAGCCCACCATTCGGGTGACCCTTGGTACACCATGCCACTGCCTACCGCGTCATAACTCACCCCTAGGGTCAGCGCATGACCTCCAGCAAACTATAAACACCAGAAACTACTTGCAACTCCCGGACAAAGGACTAAGCGACCGATAAGTCGAGCGGGGTCATATTTAATGGCCCAGCATGTGGTAGTAACTAAACTTGGATCACAAACACGGAACTCGGTTTCTAAGAACGGTCCCAATGAGACAACCCGCTATGTACTCCTACATAGCCTCTCATGGCTACCTTTGCCAAATCGGGTTCATCATTAAGCTTATCACATCAAAAAAATTCTGTTTCACTCCAGTTCTTCACCTAGATGAATCAGACCTGACACAACTCTAAGCATAGCAAGCATAGTAGGCAAAGTAGTTAAAGCACATCATGGCTCAAGCATCTACCAAGTATGTTAGGTTGCAAGGTTTAGCTATTTACTGTGACAATGAGACATCGTGCAAAGGAATGGGTTCATCTACCGCATATGATAGGCAATTGAATGTTTGTCCTCATGAAGTAAACAAGAGCAGGAGCGAGAGAATGGGATGTTATCAAAATGATCAATGAGGTTGCTTGCCTTGCTGGGAAGCAGGAAGATATTTTCCTTCATTGGAATACTCGGGGGTATCCTCGGAAGCAGAGCTTACCGCAACGCAGATAAGTAACAATAAATACACGGCAATTGCAGCAATATGATGCATGATCATGACATGGCAACATATATGCATGAGCTAATGCAACTATTAATAGACTTAAATTAAGAGGTTTTGAATATAGGTTCAAAATCGTTCTCCATTTCATAGTCCATATATTGACCTATTGCTAAATGTCAATGTTCATCTACATAGGTTGCTCTAACATGCATCATAATAGCACCATTGGATTCATTGGATTTTTCTGATAAATTTTCACATATAAATTATTTCAATCTGAGTTATAGATTAATTTCTATGAATTTCCTAAGTTTTAACTATTTTGTAGAATTAAATTAAATCAGAAATTCCTTGATTGCATCAGCATGACGTCAGCTAGTCAGTAGCCCATTGACAGGTCAAACCTGACCAGTGGGGTCCACTGTTTAGTTACCAAGTGGGTCATTAGCAATTGTTAGTGGGTCATTAGTTTAATTAATTTAATTATTTAATTATTTTTAAACTAATCTTAATCAATTAGGTCGGGCACACTTGACAGTTGACCCTGGGGTCAAACCCCCATGGCCAAACCGGTTGACTCGCCGGTGCTGAGCCGTCGGCGACGTCAGGGATAGCGGAGGGGGTCGGAAAACCTCCTCCTGTGACCATTTCGATGACGGATGGTTCCTATCGAACCAGCACGCACGCGCGCTTCGATCTGGACACATCCCAGCGGCTGAGGTGGCCCGGAGCATCGCCGGCAGTGAGCTTGGCGGCCGCCGGAGTTCGGGTGAGCACCAGCTCATCGCTCTGGCATGCTAAACGGCCAGGGCTCGGCACCTACAGCATCTACGTAGCACCACGAGTTTGATGGTGGCCTCGGAAGGACCACCTGATCACCGGAGCAACACCGATAGAGAACTCGTGCGACGGAGCACCTCGGGTGCCGACGTGATTGAGGGCTATGGAGGGGGAAACGGTCCGAGGGCTCACTACGAGTACAGAGCCGTCGATAGCGTGCTCGGGGAAGGCTCGGAGGCGGCGAATCATCGGCGGTGGTGCTTGGGTCTTAGGAGGAAGAAGAGGACAGGGGTGTTGCTCCAGGGGCTTTGGCGGCACGTGGCTCAATGCAGTGGTCGGGGACGACGAGGTGGAGCTCCTAGTAGGCTTAGGGGGGCGTGGGAGCGGCTGTGGCTACGGCGGCGAGCGAGCGAAGGCGACGGCCATGGCGAGGCACAGGGAAGGGGAGAGGCAGAGGGGTGAATGAGAGAGGGAGAGAGCAATGGGGACGGTAGTGGCGTCCTCATCCACTCGCTAGTGCGATGGGGAGGCAGGCGCGCAGGGAGCTGTGTGGCAGCTCCGGCGCGAGCGTGCGGCGACCACGCGCTTGGCTTCCTGGGCTCCAGGAGGACGAAGGCAGTGCTGGGCCAGATGGGCTGGCTTGGCGTGGGCCACAATTTCAGTTTCTCTTTTCTTTTGTGACATTAGTTTTATTCTTATTTAGGCACAAATACTAGGCACAAAATACCTAGACATTTTATAGAGCTTAGTTTGAATATTTCAAACCTCTACAAAAAGTTTCAGAACATTTTGAATACTAAAATAATTATAATGCTTTATTTGGCATTTTCAACAGCTTTAACATTTATTTTTGAAATTGTATATAGATTCAAATATTTAGAATGACCCCTGATATACTGATGTCAACAATTATCAGACATAGGGGACATTTTTTATGGACATTTTGGATTTGTTGATTTTTCACATCTTTGAATGTCTTTGATTCAGGTGAGGTGATAGAGTTTGTATTAATCCCCATTTCAAGTTGATGCAAAAATGAAAACATGATGCTGACACATGCTGACCTAAGTAAGCTAACTAGGGATGTGACAACTCACCCCCACTCAAAAGAATCTCGTCCCAAGATTTGGAAGTCATTGGGAAGAGCGCGGGGTACTCTAGTTGAAGACGATCCTCTCATTCCCATGTGGCATCCTTCTCGGAATGGCGTGACCACTAAACCTTGGGAAACTTGATGTTTTCACGCCGAGTGGTATGCTCAGCTTGATCAAAAATATGAACAGGGTATTCTCGATATTTAAGGTTATCTTCAGGATCAAGCGCTTCATGGTCTACTTCGTGGACAGGGTCCCAGAAGCAACGCCTGAGTTGCGAGACGTGGAAGACATCATGAACCTTGGAAAGATGGGGTGGAAGTTCCAATTGGTAGGCAACTTCTCCTCATTTAGCAAGAATACGAAAAGGTCCAATATAACAAGGAGCCAACTTGCCCTTGATACCGAATCGAGTGGTACCCTTCAGAGGTGTAACCCGAAGATAAGCCTTGTCGTCAACTTCGTAGGTCACAGCCTTATGATGGTTATCATATTGGCTCTTTTGAAGAGATTGGGCTCTTTTCAACTTTTCACAAATAATGCGAACTTGCTCCTGTGCATCCTAGATCATATCCGGGCCAAAAAGTTGCCTCTCTCCGGTTTCTGACCAGTTAAGAGGTGTTCGACACCTTCGTCCATAGAGCACTCCAAAAGGGGCTTTACCCAAGCTTGACTGATAACTATTTTTATAAGAAAATTCATAAAATGGAAGACATTTCTCCCAATTCATACCAAAATATATAACACAATCTCTGAGCATGTCTTCGAGGATTTGATTGACTCACTCAACTTGACCACTTGACTGTGGATGGAAAGCAGTGCTAAAGGATAGATGAGTCCCCATAGTATTTTGGAAGCTTTCCCAGCATCAGGAAGTAAAGATACTTCCACGGTCTGAGTTAATCTCCAAACGAACACCATGAAGAGAAACTATTCGAGAAACGTATAACTCTACTAGCTGGCTAGCAGTTATACTCTCCCGAACAGGAAGAAAATGAGCCACTTTGGAAAGACAGTCTATGACCACAAAGATAGCATTATTCCCTCTCTTAGTCATGGGAAATCTGGTGATGAAATCCATACCGACGTTATCCCACTTCCATTCAGGAATAGCTAAGGGTTGAAGGGTGCCAGCAGGCCTTTGATGTTCTTCCTTAACGTGACGACATACGTCGTAGTTTGCAAAGAACTGAGCAATTTCTCTCTTCGTCTTAGTCCACCAGAACTTCTGGGTAGGTCCTGATACATCTTGGTACTACCAGGATGAATCATTAGAGGAGATTCATGAGCCTCCCGAAGGATTAGCTGCCGAAGATTTTGGTTCTTGGGAACCACCAAACGGTCCTGAAAGAACACTACACCTTGATCATCGATAGAGAAATCCTTAGCGATACCGCTAACGAGGTTCTCTTTGATATGCGATATACCCTTATCATGCTTTTGGCTAGCTATGATTTGATCAATAAGGGTAGGTTTCGCCACCAGGTTGGAAAGGAATCCTTGAGAAACAATGTGAAGATTTAACTTCCGAAATTCCTCATGGATAAGTGGTTGACTTTGTTGTAACATCAGGTTATTACAATAAGACTTACAACTTAGTGCATCAACCATGACATTGGCTTTCCCTAGGGTGTAAGTTATCCCTAAGTCTCTGTAATCAACTCAACCCACCGTCTTTGCCTAAGATTCAAATCCAGCTGGGTGAAAATATATTTCAGACTTTTCAGTGTAAATTTCGCAATGATTACCCATAAGGTAATGTCGCTAGGTTTCCAGTGCATGGACTATAGCTGCCTGCTCATGATCATGTGTTGGATAATTATCCTCATGTGGACGCAACTGTCGAGATGCATATGTAATCACATGACGATCTTGCATGAGAATGCAACCTAATCCTTGTCGCGAGGCGTCGCAATAGATAACAAAGTCCTTGGAGAACTCTGGTGTCACAAGAATGGGAGCAGAGGACAGGCGTCTTTTCAGTTCCTGAAAACTATGCTCACATTGTGGGGTCCACTCGAACTTTTTACCTTTCTTGAGGAGTTTAGTCAGAGGCTTCGCAACCTTGGAGATGTTCTTGACAAAGCAGCGACAATAGCTCTCCAAAGTTGCTTAACCGATTTAGGTTGAGTCCAATCAAGGACGGACTGAAATCTCTCGGGATTGACAGCAATACCTCTACCAGAGATAACGTGGCCTAGATAGGTCACTTCTGGTAAGCAAAATTCACACTTGGAGCATTTGGCATACAAGCGATGCTCTCGAAGTTTCATCAATACCATCCTTAGATGCTCGGCATGTTCCTATTCGTTCTTCGAGTAGATGAGTATATCGCCGAGGTAAACCATGACGAATTTATCCAGATACTCCATGAAGATTGAATTTACCAAGCGAGAGAAGGTGGCTGGGTCATTGGTTAAACTAAAGGACATGACAATGTAGTCGTATTGGCCATAACGAGTAACAAAAGCCGTTTTTGGAATGTCCCCGTTACTGATTCTGATTTGATGGTATCCCAACCTTAAATCCATTTTGGAAAAGACATAGGATCCAGCGAGTTGATCATACAAATCGATGATCCTGGGGAGCGGATAGTTGTTCTTTATGGTGACTAGATAAATTGGCCGATAATCCAGAACCATCCGATCCGATCCATCCTTCTTCTTGACCAAGAGGACGGGGAAAGCCCAAGGAGAAGAACTAGGACGGATGAAGCCTTTCTTCAAATCCTCATCGAGTTGTTTCTTAAGTTCGGCTAGTTCTAAGGGTGCCATCTTATAGGGTCTTCTGACTATTTGGGCAGTCCCTGGAATGAGCTCTATCACAAACTCTACATCTCTAATAGGTGGAATTCCTGGCAATTCTTCTAGAAAGACATCCAGAAAGTCAAGAACTACCAGAATATCTTCTAATTCTGGAAGAGGGATAGCATTGAGAGAATAGAGTTGGCATTTGACAGCTCGAGTAGAGACATTAACTATCTCACCCGATGGATGTGTAAGCGTAACATTCCTAGTATGAGTATCAATCTTAGCATAGTGGGCTTTCATCCAATCTGTGCCTAAGATGATATTGATGTCTGAAGACTGGAGGGCTATGAAAGATGCTAGGAAGACTAGCCTATCGACAAGAACCTCATTGTCATGGCTTACCCTAGAAGTTTGCCATTTTGAACCAGGAGTTTGAACTACTAAAGGAGTAGGCATATCACAAAAAGCAATGTTATGCAAATGTTTATAACTTTCAGAGATGAATGACTGACATGCTCCGATATCAAACAAAACAGATGCTGGATGACTATTGACAAGGAGCGTACCTTGGATAACATGAGGATCCTCAAGGGCTTCTTCAGCAGAAACATAATTCACTCAACCACGAGTAGGAGATGGCTTCACATAGAAGGCTTTTCCCAGTTTCCCATGGCCAGCCGGCTTGGCATTGTTTTGGGGACACTCACGGGAGTAGTGTCCTGGTTCTCCACATTTGTAGCAGACAACAGTGGCACAGGGAGCAACATTGACAGGGGGACTTCCAAATGTACTGGCTGGAGGGTTGCACTGAGTTGGGCGAGGCGCCTGGAAGGATGGCCTCATGGTGTACCTTGGTGGTAGAGCTATGTTGGGCACCCACACCCGGCGTTTGTTGGGCCCTAAGCCAGATGCGGGGCTGAAGTCACGGGTCTGCTTCTTAGTTTCCTCGTAGTCAGTCTGTCCGGTTTTAGCGGTGATAGCCTTGTTGACGAGAGCCTTGAAGGTGGTGCACTCATGCAGACACATGTCTCAATGGAGCTCAGGATTAAGCCCCTTACGGAACCTAGCCTGCTTCCTGCATCGGTAGACACTTCCTCCGGAGCATAACAAGCAAGATTTCTGAACTCACGGCTATAAGCATCCACTTTCAGTATGCCCTGGGTAAAAGCATAGAATTCCTCTCTCTTGCGACCCATCAGCCCTTCCGGGATGTGATGGGTACAGAATGCCTCACAGAAATCTGCCCAAGTTGCTATGGGGCCCGTGGGATGCATCGCATCATAATTTTCCCACCACAAATTGGCGTGTCCTTCCAGAAAGTATGCAGCAAAAGTCACCTTGTTGGCCTCAGATACATTGGCACCTCGGATTTTGCGGTACATGCTAGTCAGCAGTCAGCAGCATCGAGCAGGTCGACCGAATGATGAAACTTAGGTGGGCACAACTTGACGAAGTCATTGAGGGACACACCATCATTACGCTCATTGCGGGGAGGACGCGTTGTATTCTGCTCAATACGTTCCAACAGCCTGTAGGTCTCCCTTTTATTCCGCTCAGCTTCAAGCATCACTTCTGCCAAGGAGGGTGCCTGTGGCAGGTTCTCTTGTCTTGGCTGGCTTCCCTCGCCCTGCTCGAAGGCAGGCATAGGGTTATTCCTAGTTGACACCATCCTGGGAAAACAAACCCACTTTTAGACAACAAAGACATCAACTCTAAGACATGAGATCAGGGATGTACTAGATAACATGGCATGCATGGGTAAATACCCGATCAACATGGTAATAAACAAACTGCCATATGAACACCATGATTCATACACACCATGAAACAGTTCAGTACAAGCCCCAACTGAAGTACAAGCTACTGTGTCACAACCCTAGCAATTTGTCCTAGGTTAGCATTGTGTTTGCATCATCATTCATCATCATTGCATTAACTTGAAATGGGGAGAAGGAAAAAGAAACCTCAAGCACTTAATGAATTAAAGAAATTCAAGTTTAATGAAATTTCAACAAATCCAAAATGCCCATCAAAAATGTTCCCTATGTCTGATAATTAAGGACATGGATATACTAGGGACCATTCTAATTATTTGAACAATTTAGATAATTTAAATTAATGATTTAAGCCTATGAAAATGATAAATAAAGCAAATATCATTAATTATGCTATCAAATTATTTTGGAACATTTTCAGAAAAGTTTGAGATAATCAAACTATAGTCTATAAAGTACTTGGAGTATTTTTCAACTAGTCTTTTATACCTGAAAGAAATAAACAAATGTTAGAAAAGAAAACAGAAAACAGAATAAAAAGAAAAGGAAGAAGAGCACCTGGCCCAAGTGGGAGGCCCAACTCATCCCGTCAGGGGTGGGGAGGTCATCTCCCACCTCCCGCCAGTAGGCAGCGAGGTGTCGACCGCGCGCTCGCCGGCCTCCACCTCCTGCTTGCCACGGAGCTGGCTGCTCCCCTGCCTTCTCCTGCGCATGGAAGACGCGAGGAGCCTCCCCCGAGCCCATTCCCTCCCCTCCCTTCTTCCCCGTCTCTCTCTCTCTCGTTTCCCCTGCCGAGAGCCGCCACCGCCGGCCGTCGATTCACCGCCGTCGCTACCTCCCCGAGCCCGCTGACCAGCTGCCCGGAGTCCCCGTGAGCTCCTCTTCCTCCTCCCTGTGCTTTCCCTCTCTCTAGCGCTCCCTAGCTAGCTCCGGCCGCCGCCACGAGCTCGTTTCTGGCGAGCTCCGGTGACCTTGCAGCCTCCTATGGCCCCTGTTGGATGCGGGCGAGCACGAGCTGCTCGCCAGTGGCCTCAGCTCGTCGAATGGGCGCGTGAGAGCAAAACCCGATGGTCGCCGCCATCTTTGTTGGTCACCGGCGACGAGCCGTTGGCTAACTCCAGCGGGTTTGACCCCAATGGGCCCTGGCTTGACCCTATGGGTGAATGACAGGTGGGCCCCGGTCCTGTTTAGTTTTAGGTTAATCAGCAATTAGTTTAATCATTTTTGTTAGTTAATTGTGTCACTGACATTGGGCCCTACTAGATTAATTAGTCAGGATAATTAATTAAAACAAAATTTTCAAGTAATGAGTCAATGACAAACGGGCCCCACCGGTCAGATTTGACTTGGAGCGGGTCAATTGACCAGCTGACGTCAGGATGACGTTAGGCTGATGTCATAATCCCATTTTCCTATTTAAAAATAATTCCAAAAAATGTTTAAAACTTTGAAAAATCATACAAAATAATCTGTAAGTCACATGAAAATCATTTATATATGAAAATTTATCACAAATATCACAAAAATCATTTTCTAAAACAAAGTTTGAATATTACAAACCTGCCTAAAAAGTTCCAGGGTATTTTGAAAATAAATAAGGACAATGATTTATTTATCAATTTCAAAGGCCTTAACCATTATTTTTAAATTGCTTCTGATGTTCAAATATTTTAAATGATCCCTGTAATAACTTTTCCCAAATTTACTAGACATAGGGAACATTTTTTATGGACTTTTTGGATTTGTTGAAATTTCATTAAACTTGAATTTCTTTAATTCATTAAGTGCTTGAGGTTTCTTTTTCCTTCTCCCCATTTCAAGTTAATGCAATGATGATGAATGATGATGCAAACACAATGCTATCCTAGGACAACTTGCTAGGGTTGTGACAGTTTGTACTCATCCTTGCTTAATTAATGTTGCAGAAGAGAGCCAGGACCCATCAGGTGGGTTATATCTAGACGTTGACAATGCCGAATAGCTGGTGTCCCAGCTACGATCTTGCCCGTGTGGTGGGTTGTAGATAGTCAAGCCGTGTGCCTCTTTTCTATTTTCGCCGTCTATACTCAGACAGCTTAAGTTTCCGCTGGCTTGTATGACTTTGTTTGTATGACTTGAGTGTCGGGTCATGTGACCCCTATCTGTAAGAACATATTATGCAAGGCTCGTCTAAGCCCTATCTACCTAGAAATGTGCCTTTAGTAGTACTCTTTACGGAAACTACCTCTTTGTGTTTCCGTAAAGAGTACTACTAAAGGCACTAAGAGGCTTAGAGGAACCTTGCATAATATGTTCTTATAGATAGGGCTCACATGACCCGACACTCAAGTCATACAAACAAGTTCATACAAACCAAGCGGAAAGCATAAAGGTATATGAGTACAAATAGTTGAAAGGGGTAAAAAGGCACATGGCCTGACTATCTACAGCCCGCCATAGGGCATAAGGTCGTAACTGGGACACCAGCTGTTCGGCATCGTCAACATCTAGGTAGAACCCAGTTGATGGGTCCTGAGTCTCATCTGCAACATTTATTAAGCAAACACGAGTACAAATGTACTCAGCAATCTTTAAAGCAGACCTAATCTAATCATGCTCATATATCAGCAAGGGGAGTGTTGGAGTTTATGCAGCAATGCCAGCTTCGACTCTTGGCTAACTTATACTACATATTTTAACTCTTTGTTCAAATTTTAGATATCGCACACGACTCCACTAACTCCACATCAATACACCACCATGGATTCACTTGCGTCATCTACGAGAGTGCCATCCACGGTACTCACACTTTTCTTGAGATTTTTATGAGTATCCATTAAATAATCTATGAACAACATAAGTTCTCCAAGTAATCCATATCCGAGGATGCGACTATTCAAATAGATTCATAACCTGCAGGTGTGTACTTCTTCACACACGCTCTCGCCACTTATCGTTGTGTGCTCATAAAACCATGCACCATGGCAACATTCAAGCGGAAGCCCAGTGAGGTAGTCGGCCACGACCGTCAATCACACAAGACCTCTAGTCTAGACTATCGCTTATTTCAGACTGAACCCGCAAGGAAGTCCGACCGAAGTTTCTGCTATGGCCCCATACGATTTGCGCAGGGTTCCCAAGCGTACCATTCGGATGACCCTTGGTACACCGTGCCACTGCCTACCGCGTCGTAACCCACCCCTAGGGTTAGCGCGACGCACGGCCTCCAGCATACTAGAAACACCAGAAACTACTTGCAACTCCTGGACCAAGGATTAAGCGATTGATAAGTCAAGCGGGGTCATATTTCAAGGCCCAACTTTTGGTCGTAACTAAACTTGGATCACAAACACGGAACTCACTTCCTAAGAATAGTTCCAATGAGACAACCCGCTTTGTACTCCTACATAGCCTCTCATCGCTACCTTTACCAAATCAGGTTCATCATTAAGCTTATAACATCAGAACAATTCTAATTCACTCCAGTTCTTCACCTAGATGAATCAGACCTGACACAACTCTAAGCATAGCCAGCATAGCAGGCAAAGTAGGTAAAGAACATCATGGCTCAAGCATATACCAAGTATGCTAGGTTGCAAGGTTTAGCTATTTACTTTGACAGTGATAGGTCATTTAAAGGAATGGGTTCATCTACCGCATATGACAGACAATTGAATGTTTTCCTAATGCAATAAACAAGAGTAGGAGCGAGAGAATTGGATGTTATCGGAATGATCAATGGGATTGCTTGCCTTGCTGGGAAGCGGGAAGGTATTCTCCTTCATTGGAGTACTCGGGGGTATCCTCGGAAGCAGGGCCTACCGTAATGCAGATAAGTAACAAACAATACACCACACTATAAAAATAGGATGCATGATCATTACCTGGAAACATGGATGGATGAGGTAATCCTACTATTAATCAAGTTAAATGAAGTGGTTTTGAATATAGGTTCAAATTTGGTCTGCATTTCATATTCCATATACTGACCTATTGCTAAATGTCAATGTTCATCGACATAGGCTCCTCTAATATGCATGATAATAGCACCATTGGATTCATTGGATTTTTCTGATAAAGTTTCAAATATAAATTATTTCAATCTGAGTTATAGATTAATTTCTATGAATTTCCTAAGTTTTAACTATTTTTCGGAATTAGATTATATCAGAAATTCCTTTATTGCATCAGCATGACAGGTCAAACCTGACCAATGGGGTGCACTGGTGAGTGACCCAACCACTAATAGAAGCTAATTAAGCACTAATCAATAATTAATTAGAAAGGGGCCAATTGTTAGTGGGTCATTACTTTAATTAATTTAATTAGTTAATTATTTTTAAACTAATCTTAATCAATTTGGTCGGGCACACTTGCCAGTTGACTCTGGGGTCAAACCCCGTGGTCAAACTGCTTGACTCGCCGGCGTTGAGCCGCTGGCGATGTCATGGACGGCAGAGGGGGTCGGAAAACCTCCTCCGGCGACCATTTCGATGGCGGATGGTTCCTATCTAACCGGCACGCATGCACGCTTCAATCTGGACACACCCTAGCGGCTGAGGTGACCCGGAGCATCGCCGGCATTGACCTTGGTGGCCCCGGAGTTCGGGCGAGCACCAACTCATCGCTCTTGCATGCTAAACGGCCAGGGCTGGGATCCTACGGCCTCTACCCAGCCCCATGAGTTCGATGGTGGCCTTGGAAGGACCACCTGATCATCGGAGCGACACCGGCGTCGAGCTCGTGTGGCGGAGCACCTCGGGTGTTGACGGGATCGAGGACTACGAAGGGGGAATTGGCCATGGAAGAGGTGGAAATAGTATGGGGGCGCACTACGGGCGCAGAGGCATCAATAGCATGCTCGAGGAAGGCTCGGAGGCGGCGAATCGTCAGTGGCGGTGCTTAGGTCCGAGAAGGAAGAAGAGCATGGGGGTCTCGCTCCAGGGGCTTCGACGACGCGTGGCTTGGTGTAGAGGTCGGGGACAACGAGGCGGAGCTCCTAGTAGGCTTAGAGGGGCGCAGGAGCGACTGTGGCTATGGCGGCGAGTGAGCGGAGGGACGGACATGGCGAGGGAAAGGGAAGGGGAGAGGCAGAGGGGCGAATGCGAGAGGGAGAGAGCGATGGGAACGACAACAATGTCCTCATCCACTCGCCAGCGTGACGGGGAGGCAGGTGCGTAGGGAGCTACGTGGCAGCTCCGGCACGAGCGCACACCAACCACGCGCTTGGCCTCCTAGGCGCCAGGAGGACGAAGGCGGTGCTGGGCCAGATGGGCTGGCCTGGCCTCGGCATGAGGTGAGCTCCCTCTTTTCTTTTCTTTTTTAATTTCAGTTTCTGTTTTCTTTTCTGGCATTTGTTTTTATTGTTATTTAGGCACAAATACTAGGCAAAAAATACCTAGACATTTTATAGATCTTAGTTTGAATATTTCAAACCTCTACAAAAAGTTTCAGAACATTTTGAGTACTAAAATAATTATAAGGCTTTATTTGGCATTTTCAGTAGCTTTAACATTTATTTTTTAAATGCTATATAGATTCAAATATTTAGAATGACCCCTGATATATTGATGTCAGCATTTATCAAACATAGGGGACATTTTTATGGGCATTTGGGATTTGTTGATTTTTCACATCTTTGAATTGGTTTGATTCAGGTGAGGTTATAGGGTTTCTGTTAATCCCCATTTCAAGTTGATGAAAAAATGAAAACATGATGCTCACACATGCTGACCTAAGTAAGCTAACTAGGGATGTGACAGGAAATTTCCGGCTTGGTTAGTGAGGCAAGAGAGGCGCTCGAGGACAACCTGAAGTCACCCTCCGACGCACGCCAGCTCGAGTGTTGGGACCCCGATCGTATGTCATATGAATCTAGACTGTAACATATCACATCACTTTGCAGCCTCACGCACGGTAAGCTCCACGGCTGCAGCCTTACCTTAGCCGGGACCGTTTGCGTCTTTTGGATCACGTATGTGAACATGTCGCTGGCAATCAAACGATAGAGAACTCGGGCCGACATGACTAGTCATAGAATCCAAGTGGCACATCCGTACGGAAACAGGCATACATAACCCAATAATGTAGGTGTCGGCCTAAAGCGTGTGTAGACGAGTCATAGCAAGCTACAAGGACTCCATTACGCCATGGGACATAAATGTCATCACTGCACGTAGACGAGTCGTAGCAGGCAACAGGGACTCCATTACACTGCGAGACATTTCCCCGAAGGGACAGACACAACAGCAAAGAAGGATACATGTCGGTCAATCAATGTGTCTCGAGCAGTAGCAAGCTACCATGGCTCGATGGAAGCACAAAGAGGTAGTTTCTCGTAAAGAGTACTACTAAAGGCACATGACTAGGTGTCAGATCACATACATACCGTTACACGTCACACGTACGCATGACATCCCGATATGCAAAGATACAAATATGGCATCACATACAAATATGGCTCACACGAGGCTTGCTTAATATGTTCTTATAGATAGGGGTCACATGACCCGACACTCAAGTCATACAAACAAGTTCATACAAACCAAGCAAAAGCATAAAGTTCTCTGGGTATAGACAGATGAAAGGGTAAAAAGGCAAATGGCCTCACTATCTAGAGGCCGCCACAGGGCATAAGGTCGTAGCTGGGACACCAGCTATTCCGCATCGTCGACATCTACATTGAACCCACCTGATGGGTCCTGGGTCTCATCTGCAACATTTATTAAGAAAACGTGAGTACAAACGTACTCAACAAGTCTTTAGAACAGACCTAGTCTATTCATGCTCATGTATCAACAAGGGGAGTGGTGGAGTTTATGCAGCAATGCCAGCTTTGACTTATGGCTAACCTACACTACACAATTTCAACTCTTTGTTTAAATTTTAGATATCGCACATGAGTCCACCAACTCCATGACAATAGACCACCATGGATTCACCTCCCTCTCTTGGGAGAGTGCCATCCATGGTACTCATATTTGTCTTGATATTTTTATGAGTATCCATTTGATTATCTATGAATAGCATAAGCTTTCCAAGTAGTCCATATCCGAGGACGGGACTATTCGAATAGCTTCCTACCCTACAGTGGAGTACTTCTTCACACACGCTCTCGCCACTTATCGCTGTATGCTCATAAAACCATGCACCTCGACAACCTTCAAGCGGAAGCCCAGGGAGGGAGTCGGCCACGACCATCAATCACATAAGACCTCTAGTCCAGTCTATCGCCTATTTGAGACTAAACCCGCACGAAAGTCCGGCCGAAGTTTCCGCTACGGCCCCAACCGATGTGCATAGTGTTCCCAAGCCCACCATTCGAGTGACCCTTGGTACACCGTGCCACTGCCTACCGCGTTGTAACCCAACCCTAGGGTCAGCGCTACACACGGCCTACAGCATGCTATAAACACCAGAAACTACTTGCAACTCCTGGACTAAGGACTAAGCGACTGCTAAGTCGAGCGGGGTCATATTTCAGGGCCCAGCATGTGGTAGTATCTAGTTTTGGATCACAAACATGGAAATCAGTTCCTAAGAACGGTCCCAACGAGACAACCTGCTATGTACTCCTACATAGCCTCTCATCGTTACCTTTACCAAATCGGGTTCATCATAAGCTTATCACATCAGAACAACATTGTTTCACCCAGTTCATCACTAGATGAATCAGACCGGACACAACTCTACGTATAGCAAGCATAGCAGGAAAAGTAAGCTAAGCACATCATGGCACAAGCATCTACCAGGTATGCTAGGCTGCAAGGTTTAGCTATTTACTGTGACAATGACAGGTCATGCAAAAGGATAGGTTCATCTACTGTGTATGACAAACATGTGAATGTTTGTCCTAATGCAATAAACAAGAGCAGGAGCGAGAGAGTGGGATGTTATCGAAATGATCAAAGGGGTTGCTTGCCTTGCTGGGTAGCGGGAAGGTTTTCCCCTTCGTTGGAATACTCGGAGGTATCCTCAGAAGCAGGGCCTCCCGTAGTACAGATAAGTAGCAATTAATACACGCAAGTGCAACAATATGATGCATGATCATGGCATGGCAGCATGTATGGATGAGCTAATGCAACTATTGTCCAAGTTAATTTGAAGTGAGTTTTTATATAGGTTCAAAATCATTCTCCATTTCATATTCCATATATTGACCTATTAGTAAATGTCAATGTTCATCTGCATAGGTTGCTCTAACATACATGATAATAGCACCATTGGATTCATTGGCTTTTTTTGATAAATTTTCATATATAAATTATTTTCATCTGATTAACAAAATAATTTATATGAATTTTTGAAGTTTTAAACATATTTTTGGAATTATTTTAATACTAGAAATTGAATTAGTGCGTGAGCCTGACGTCACTATGACGTTTGCAAGTCGGCTGACCAGGCCAGGTCAAAACTGAAAGGGTGGGGCCCTCATGTTAGTGACTCAATCACTTAACGAGAGAATTAAAGCTAATACTAATAACTTAATCAACACTGGGCCCACTGGTTAGTGACTAATTAGGTTAATTGTTTTTTTCTTAATCTAATCATAATTAAAAGGGGCCGGGCCCACTTGCCAGTTGACCTGGGGTCAAACCGCATGGTCAACACCGGTTGACTCGCTGGCTTTGAGCGGCCGGCGACGTCAGAGACAGCGCATGGGGTCGGAACCCCTCCTCCAGCGACCAAAAGGACGGCGGAGGGCACTTGAAGGGCCTACGCTTGAGCGCGCGTCGATCTAGCCCGAAACAAGAGGCTGGGGTGGTTGGAATCAACGCCGACGTCGAGGGCTGCGGCGGCCGGAGCTCGGGCAGGACTGGCTACGGCGCTAGAGGTCACGGTAGAGAAGTGGGAAAGGGGGAGGAGCACCAGCGGCTCACCTCGGTTCCAGCACAAGCGACGACGAGGTCGGGGAAGGTCCGTACGGGGCCAAACGCCAAGGCGGGGCTTCGGTGGCCGGCGGGGAGGAACGACGATGGCATGGCGTAGAGGGGCTCCTGGCGCCTTCTAGCTTCACGGGGAGGACGAGGGGGTCGCGGTGGATCTCGGTGGCCACTTTGCGAGGCGAGGGGGAAGCTAGAGCGATGGGGGCAAGCTCGAGTAGGGCTCGGCCATGGCAGCGGAGTGGAGGGAGAAAGCGAGAGAGAGAAAGCGTGTAGGGGAGAGAGGGAGAGGAGAAGAGGGCCACGGCGTGGCCTCGCGCTTGCACATCTGGGAGCCTCCAGGCAGCAGCCAGGCAGGGAGGAGGTGGCCGCGCGCGTGCCCCTGTCCTCCTGGCGAGAGGGCAGGGACGACTGGCACGGGCCAGCTGGGCCGGCTCCCCTCTGGGCCTCTTTCCTTTTTCTTTTTTTCTCTGTTTTCTGATTCTGACATTTTTTTATTTCTTTTTCATGAACAAATGCTTTTATAAAATATCCCAAAGTTTTATATAATTAAGTTTGAATATTTCAAACTCCTATAAAAAGTTTGAGAATATTTTGAAATATAAAGTAATGATAATGCTTTATTTGGCATTTTCAGAGGCTTTATTAATTATTTTTAAATTCCTATAATTGTTCAAATATTTAAAATGGCCCCTGATATATTCAAGTCCATATTCATCAGACATAGGGAACATTTTGTATGGGCATTTTGAGTTTGTTGAGTTTTCACAAACTTTTAATTAATTTGATTCCAATGTGAGCTTGGCGTTTCTTTTAATCCCCATTTCATGTTGATGCAAAATTGAAATACGATGCACACACATGCTATACTATGACATCTAGCTAGGGATGTGACAACTCACCCCCACTGAAAAGAATCTTGTCCTGAGATTTTGAAGTCGTCGGGAAGAGCGCGGGGTACTCTAGTCGAAGACAATATTCTCTTTCCCACGTGGCCTCCTTTTCAGAATGGTGTGACCACTGAACCTTGACAAACTTGATGTTCCAACACCGAGTGGTTCGCTCAGCTTGATCAACAATACGAACAGGGTATTCTCGATATGTAAGGTTATCTTGGAGATCAATCGCTTCGTGGTCTACTTAACGGACAGGGTCCGAGAAGCAACGTCTGAGTTGCGAGACGTGGAATACATCATGAACCTTGGAAAGATGCGGTGGAAGTTCCAATTGGTAGGGAACCTGTGAATGTTATGATTTATAGCTATGCTTCTATCATCACCATTGTTTGAATGTATGTGTTAGTTGAAATGCCTTCTCTGAATTTCAGAAACCCCTTTCTACTTTCAATGTGTTGCTTTCACCTATTTGAAATCTTGGTAAAATGTTCAAAATAAGAGGGGAGTAACATGACACTCCACACCAGGGTCATCTTGGTGATCTATTTGAACAAAAATAACCAGTAGTTAATTTGAAAATATTTGAAAAAGGATTTAAAAACAATTAGGCAATTTCTGAAAATATTATTTTTTCAAGGTGTTCAAATGACAGAATAAAAATGTTCATTCAATAGCATTTATTATTTTGTTAATTTTGATATATAATACCCCTATATTTATAAAAGGTTTGAATGTTTTAAAAGCTTTTGAATGTCGCTGGAAAATCATTAAAAGAAATGGTAACGGTTTCCTGTATTAAACGGGCCGGCCAAACGGCTTTACAAGACGAGACCGTTACCGGTCGGCTGACCGATGCGCAGTAACTGCGCTCTCTCTCACTGACACCGGGCCCCACCCCCGACCGACCGTTGCCCCGACCGGTCATCCCTCTCCTTCCCCCGCACGCGCCGGACCTCGTCGGCCATTTCTTTCCCCTTCCTAGATCTCACTTCTCTCTCCCTCCCCGCACTCCTATAAAAGCCAGCCACTCCCCGCAACTATTTCCCCCCAAACCCCTCTCCTATCCCGCCGGAAGGTTGCCACAATTCCTTGCCGGAGTAACTCCGACCACCGAAGCTCCCGTCGACCGTAGCCATCGACTCCGTCCACCCCTCGCCCCACCCTTGCCACCAATCGACGCCGGACGTCAAGCTCCGTCGCCCGGACCACTTCGCTGCCTTCCTCGACCACCGGAGCTCCTTGCCGTCGTCTTCGCCGCCTTCGGATCCACCGGAGACCTCCGACGCCGGCGACCTTTCCTCCGTAAGCTCCCTGGACCGTCGGATCAATAATCAACGCGTTAGATTAGATCGGATTTAAAATCCGAACCGGTATCCTCTACCGACCGGTCGTCCGCCCGCAAACCTTCGCGCGCACACGCCCGCAACCAAATGGAAAGCGCCACGTAGCCCCCTGGCCGTCCGGTAGATTTTTCCATTTTCTGTTTTTGTTTTAGTTAACAGAGTGAATCCAAATTTTGTTTTGCTTATAACTTTTAATCTATTAAATGTTTTGAGTTGATTCTTTTAATCTATTAAATTTCAAATTTGAACTATAATATTTGAATTGAATCAAATTTGCTCAAATCATTCAAATCTGAATAACTAGAGTTTGAAAATAGATTTTGACATGAATCTTTTTGCTACTGTTTGGTATTAGTTAGGAATACCTCCATGTTTAGTTTGAGAATTTTTAGGATGATTTTGATTATTGTTCTAGCTATAAATAGAATCTGCCTAGTATTATAGTATAGTTTTATTTACTTAGTTTTAGTTAGTTTAGCTTAGATTTAGTTTTAATTTGTTTAGTAGGTTCTGTTGATTATAAACCTAGTGTTTTACTTATTGTTAATAAAAATATAAATTTGTTTAGTTTATTTCCTTGTTAAGATAGGAATCACAACTTCTTTTCAAATAAGTTTATTTTGATTAAAACAACTAGTTAGTAATAGTTTTGGTTTCAAACAAAGTTTTATATAATTTAATTTTGTTTTCTAAAACAAGTTTATTTGTAAATTCTTTTCTGTTAAGAACATGTTTTATTGATAACTAATAAGTTTTGTTTTGCTCTCTTGTTAGTAAACCTATATTTGTTCCATTTAGTGCTTATCAAAACTTTTACAAACTTTACAAAAGTTTCTCTACAAACTTAAATTGATTTTCTTCTCTTTATTGATAAAAATATTTTATTGTTTCCTTGCTGTCAACAATTGTTTTGGTTATTTCAAAATAGTTTTATTATGTTAGTAGTGTTTTATCAATCACCTCCTAGTAAACAAAACTTTGTGTGTTTTCCTTACTTGTGATTTGTGCATTGTTTTGTCTTGACTATTTACTAGTTCTTGATTGATGTTTGTGGGTTACAATATTCTGTTGTATGCTTATTGAGTGCTTGTTTGCTTCGTTAGATTACCCGAAGTGCGAAGCTTGTTAATTAGAGTCCCACGAGTACGAAGATCATCAATCAGGCAAGTCACTTTGATCATATTTTTACCCATGTTTTATATGCATTAGTTCTACCATCTTCCCCAAATGCATGCAAGTTAAGTTAGTTGGAAACTTGGGTACATTGTTGTAGTATCATGTGGTAGGTACCTCCTCAACTCTTTGACACATTGGCCCCGGGAAACTTTGTTTTACTTTTGGCTATGCTATTAGTAGACGGGGTTGGTTGTGTGATTCATGAGAGTTGAGAGAGTTAATAATTTGAAGACCTACATAATGATCAAGATTTTCAAGACTCCTAGTTTTCAACATACCTCTGGGTGGATGATGGTTGAACGGCACCCTAGAGAAACCAGTGGAATTGCCTAGGTGATGCTGGAGATGGCAAGTATTCACGCGGAAAGATCCACCAGGCACAAAGAGATGGATGGGTGCTTCAAGACCCAAGGCTTACCTGCACAGCCACAAGTCATTATGGGGTCTGGCTTGGTTGGATATCGTGGTGACCCTAGACAGGCGGTGCTACGAGATGTAGAAGAACGGTAGGAAAGGATGGGCACCGACAGAGTTGCAGGGAAACCCTTTGGAAGACCATGTTTTGGTCATCCGTTTCTCAAACACCCTGAAGTGCGAGAAATCAAACGGAGGCGACCAAATCTTGTGGGGAACGTGTGCAAAACTCTGCAGAGTACTCAAACCTAATCGATTAGCCGTGTCCACGGTCATGGACGACTTGAGCCAAAGGAACTGAAACATTCAGAACTCTCAACACAATTAATATGATGATGTGGGTATTACCAATTTGGGTATGAGAATTGGTTGGTGGAACCATCTCATTAATCAACCAACTTAGTAATATTTTTTTGCTTAGCCCTCTCTTGATGTAGGAAAAATTGGCTTTACGCAAAAACGTACCACCCCACCTGCCATATAAGCATGTAGACTAGATGATTATCTTTTCACCCGTCTCGTGTGACTTTGCCGGCATATTCCATATGCTGACCTACATGGCTGCGGCGTATCATGTTGCAGAGTACTTCTCCGACCAGGAGTGAGGATACGCTCTACGCTCAGTGAGATGCCCTTGGAGTCAGATGGACTCATCTACCTTTGACGCTTCCGCAAGATTTAGATATTCTCATGAGTTGGCCTTCGGCCACTTTATTGTAATTTTTATTGTAATAAAGGACTCGATATGAGATTTCGATTAATGTAATGCTGTGTGATTTCCCTTTGATATATACATTGATGTACCGTGTGTGTACCAGCATGATCTTGGGATGGTACAAAAACACCGAAGATTCGACCATTTAGGTCGGGTCGCTAGAGAAATGGTATCAGAGCACACGCTGACCGTAGGACGTAACCTCTAGGATTGGAAAGCCTTAGGATTGTATCTCTTTGTCTTTAAAATTCTTATACTCTCATCTACTCATTTCTGATTTCTCTCCGATTATTTCAAAATTTATAGATGGCCACCTTCATCCCAGTGTTGATCACGGAGTTTTGTCAGCCTGACGCAACGATGCCTTTTGGTAAGGAGCAGATGAGGATCGTCAAGGACGTGAGGATTGCTTTGCCGAGCATCACCGGGATTCCTATCATGTCATTTCCCCAAGATGGACGCTACAGGATCGAGGTGCATATCCCAGGGAAGGCCTTTGGGAATCGGAAGGAACCCATCGACCTCAAGTTCATGGCACCCAGTTGGATACTTGGGAGAGACATGGCCATTCATCATGCCCTTGGACGTATTCAGGAGGAATACAGAGGTGGAACCATTTCACCAGGACTCAGCGTGGTTCGTCGCAGAGATGCCAATGGAAACATCATAACCCCTCCCACTGGAGACTCCACCATGTCATATATCCAGACCCTGGAGACGCACATCAGGACTCTGGAGCTTCGAGTTCGTGCTGATACGAAGACAATCAAGAATCTGATGAACCGCGAGATTGACCTCGAAGCTGACTTACGGGAAGCCGAGTATGAGCATGAGTATGAGGTTAAGGATGTCTTAGAGAGGATTGACAGGCTGAACATTCGTATCGCCACTTTGGAGGAACAGATGGACATGGGGGAAAATCTTCATCCTGAGGGAGACTTGGCTCCTTTCATCAGCGACGATGATGACTATGAGGAGAGCATCACTGGAGGAGACTCAGTCACCATGTACTTCTAAGGAAAAGTTTAGTTATGCCCTCCATGTATCTTTTATTTTCAATGTTAAGAGCGTAGGTCGATGTGTAGTTTGATTGAGACTTGTATTCCCGATGTTTGACATTGATTGAATAAATGAATGAGTGGTTGGTGTGATATGTTTGTTGCATTGCATATGAGTAGTGAATTCCTCCTTTTATGCCCTTGTTCTATTCTAATTCTCACCCCTCTGAAAACAGCAAGATGCCTCCACGACGTGAGTCCGACTTCACCTTCCCGCCGGAACTCACGCAACTCCTTTAGCAGTAGAATGCACTGATGCAGCTATTGATCCAGAATCAGACCAACAACCAGAACAACAACAACTACCAACATCCACCCCAGACTGACAATCTCACCCGTTTTCTGAGGTTGAATCCTCCAACTTTCTCCAGCAGCACTGAGCCCATTGTGGTAGATGACTGGCTCCGTAAGATGGAGAGATAACTCGTCACCGTTGGATGTACTGATGCTGAGAAGGTGCGAGTTGCCGCACATCAACTAGATGGACCAACAGCTTCATGGTGGGAGAACTACACCACCACATATCCTATTGCTGATGTAACTTGGGAGCAGTTCCAGCAAGCTTTCCGCACCGCACATGTTTCAGCTGGAGCCATGAGTCTGAAGAAGCGCGAGTTTCGCAACTTGCGCCAAGGAAATCGCTCTGTGGCCCAGTACGTGGATGACTTCAGCACATTGGCACGTTATGCACCAGGAGACGTGGCCGATGATGCAGCCAAGCAAGAGAAATTTCTGGAAGGACTCAACGATGAGTTGAGCATGCAGCTGGTAGTGGCTACTTTCAAAAACTAGCAAGAGCTAGTGGATAAGGCACTCATGTTGGAAGGTAAACATCAGCAGATTGAGAATCGCAAGAGGAAGTACACTCAGGGGAAGTTTAACTCTAGAGCTCATCCGAAGCCCCGCTACTCCCCGTACTCAGGGAATACCGGATTAGGGACCGGTAAGTTTGGAAGGCACACTCATGTTGTGCACAACCATGGAGGAAATGGGAATGCCCGTCCCAACCATGGCAATTTCAAGATTGACAATGGGAATGGGAACAACAGCCAGCACCGTCACGTTCCTACTCATAAGATTCTGAGCCACATCACGTGTTTCAAGTGCTAGAAGACAGGGCACTATGCTACTGAGTGTCCCCAGAGCAAGCAGGGAAATGGAAACGACAACTCCGCAGCCAAGAAGCCAAACCGTTTTCCTCGTGCCCAGGTGAACCACCTTCACGTGGAAGAAGTTTATGATCAACCCGAGACTGTGGTTGGTAAGTTTTTATTGCATTCACGTCCAGTTACAGTACTTTTTGATTCTGGTGCAACTCATTCATTCATATAAAGGGTAGTTGTGGATAAGTATGGTTTGCCCACCAAAACCCTTAGTCAGCCCATTAAGGTCAATTCCCAGGAGGTATGATGATGGCAGGAATAGGATGCCATGCCCTGAAACTTCACATAGGAAACCATGTTTTTCCCACCGACCTCATCGTCTTAGAATCCCAGGGATTGGATGTAATCCTAGGCATGGATTGGATGACCAAGTATGAAGGAAATCTTGATTGTCCCAGCAAGTCTGTTTCACTCACCACCCTGGAGAACAAGAGGATTAAGTATGTATCCCGACGCACCCAGATGAGTGCACGGTTAAATTCCCTCACAGGAGTTGTTCAGGAGGAAGTACCTGTGGTAAAAGACTTTCTGGATGTATTTCCAGAAGAATTACCAGGCATGCCACCAGATAGGGAGATTGAGTTCCTAATAGAGCTACAGCCAGGGACAGCACCAATTTCCAAGAGACCCTATCGGATGCCCGCAAATGATCTGTTGGAAATCAAGAAGCAAATTAAGGAGTTATTGGACAAAGGTTATATACGCCCAAGTTCTTCACCTTGGGGAGCCCCAGTTCTTTTGGTGGATAAGAAGGATAAAACCTTGAGAATGGTAGTCGATTATCGTGCCTTGAACGAGGTGACTATCAAGAACAAGTACCCTCTGCCGATGATTAATGACTTGTTTGATCAGCTAGTAGGCGCCAAAGTATTCTCTAAGATCGATCTTCAATCAGGGTATCACCAACTGAAGATTCGTGAACAGGATATACCCAAAACAGCTTTCACCACAAGGTATGGCTTGTATGAGTATACTGTCATGTCCATTGGTTTGACTAATGCTCCTGCCTACTTCATGAATTTGATGAACAAGGTGTTTATGGAATATTTGGACAAGTTTGTCGTGGTGTTCATCGATGATATTTTGATATTCTCCAAGAACGAGGCAGAACACAAGGAACATCTGCGTTTAGTTCTGGAAAAGCTAAGAGAGCATCAGTTATATGCCAAGTTCAGCAAATGTGAATTTTGGCTGACGGAAGTCGGATTCCTTGGACATGTTATTTCCGGAGAAGGAATAGCCGTAGACCCCGCTAAGGTTGAAGCCGTCACCAAGTGGAAGTCACCCACCTCAGTTAAGGAAATCCGTAGTTTCCTTGGACTTGCCGGATATTACCGGAGATTCATTGAGAATTTCTCAAAGATTGCCAAGCCCATGACAGAGTTGTTGAAGAAAGAATCCAAGTATGTTTGGACTGAGGAATGTGAAGCCAGTTTCCAGGAGTTGAAGAAACGTTTGGTCACAGCCCCAGTGTTGATTTTGCCCAATATTCGGAAGGACTTCCAGGTTTATTGTGATGCTTCACGTCAAGGACTTGGAGGAGTACTCATGCAAGATGGAAATGTTGTAGCTTATGCATCCAGACAACTACGACCTCATGAGTTGAATTATGCCACCCATGATTTGGAACTAGCAGCCGTTGTGCATGCACTCAAGACCTGGAGACATTTTCTTATCGGAAAAAGTTGTGATGTTTACACCGACCATAAGAGCCTGAAATATATCTTCACGCAGAAGGAGTTGAACCTCAGACAGAGGAGATGGTTAGAGTTAATCAAGGACTATGACATGAGATTACACTACCATCCCGGTAAGGCTAATGTTGTAGCCGATGCCTTGAGTCGGAAAACTTATGTGAACACACTCACAGCGGGAAGATTACCCCAAGAGTTAGCCGATGATCTCAGAGAGCTCAAGCTTGAGATAGTTCCAAGAGGATATGTTGGTACACTAGAGATCTAGTCCACCTTGACCGAAAGAATTCGTGAAGCCCAGAAATCGGACAAGGAGATAGCTGAGATAAAGCAGAGAATGGAAGATGGTAAAGCTAAAGGTTTTCGTGAGGATGAACACGGAATTTTGTGGTTTGAGAACCGAATCTATGTGCCCAATGACCCAGAGCTTAGGAAGTTGATACTTCAGGAAGCCCACGATTCACCTTACTCGATACACCCAGGCAATACCAAGATGTATCTGGATTTAAAGGAAAGTTATTGGTGGACAGGTATGAAGAAGGATATTGCGGAACACGTTGCAATATGTGATGTTTGTCAGTTGGTAAAATCGGAACATCAGAAACCAGCAGGGTTACTCCAACCTTTGCTGATACCCGAGTGGAAATGGGAAAAGCTTGGTATGGACTTCATCACAAGACTACCTAGGACCCATTCAGGTTATGATTCCATCTGGGTAGTGGTAGATCGCTTGACCAAGGTAGCTCATTTCATTCCAGTGAAAACCACCTATACGAGCGCTAAACTAGCCAAGATATATATGACCAGGATCGTATGTCTGCATGGAGTTCCGAGGAGTATCGTGTCAGATAGAGGAACACAATTTACCTCGAAGGTTTGGCATCAATTACATGAAACTTTGGGTACAAGGCTGGAGTTTAGTACAGCTTTTCATCCGCAGACAGATGGCCAGACTGAGAGAGTCAATCAGATTTTGGAGGACATGTTGAAAGCTTGTGCACTAGACTATGGTTCTAGTTGGGACGATATCTTGCCTTATGCAGAATTCTCATACAACAACAGTTATCAGACGAGTCTGAAGATGGCCCCTTTCGAAGCTCTATACGGAAGGAGGTGCAGAACGCCACTGACATGGGATGGTGTTGGAGACCGAAAACTTTTTGGTCCCGACCTTATTCGAGATTCAGAGGATAAAGTCAAGTTGATACGTGACAGACTCAAGATAGCTCAATCTGGAGAGAAGAGTTATGCTGACAGCAAACGTAAAGAAGTGACGTATGAAGTGGGAGACCAAGAATATCTTCGTGTGTCCCCGCTTCGAGGAATCAAGAGGTTTGGTGTTAAAGGAAAATTAGCACCCAGATTCATAGGCCCCTACAAAATTCTTGAACGTAGAGGCGAAGTTGCATACAAGCTGGAATTGCCGGAAGGATTGTCAGGAGTTCATGATGTGTTCCATGTGTCCCAGCTAAAGAAATGCCATGCTGAGATGGCTGATATCCCTTTGAGAGACACAGTGCCCCTAGAGGCCATACAACTTGAAAGTGATCTGACCTATGAGGAGAAGCCTGTCAGAATCCTCGAGACTGCCAACAGAGTTACCCGCAGCAGGATCATCAGGTTCTATAAGGTTTTGTGGAGTCATCACACCGAGGAAGAAGCCACCTGGGAACGCGAAGAAGATCTTCGTAGAGACCACCCGCACCTATTTTCTAGCCAACCCGAATCTCGAGGGAGAGATTCATCTTAAGGTGGGTAGGTTTGTAACATCCCAAAATTCCATTTTGGAATGTTATGATTTATAGCTATGCATCTATCATCACCATTGTTTGAATGTATGTGTTAGTTGAAATGCCTTCTCTGAATTTCTGAAACCCCTTTCTACTTTCAATGTGTTGCTTTCACCTATTTGAAATCTTGGTAAAATGTTCAAAATAAGAGGGGAGTAACATGACACTCCACACCAGGCTCAGCTTGGTGATCTATTTGAACAAAAATAACCAGGATTTAATTTGAAAATATTTGCAAAAAGGATTTAAAAACAATTAGGCAATTTTTGAAAATATTATTTTTCAAAGTGTTCAAATGACAGAATAAAAATGTTCATTCAATAGCATTTATTATTCTGTTAATTTCGATATATAATACCCCTATATTTATAAATGGTTTGAATGTTTTAAAAGCTTTTGAATATCGCTGGAAAATCATTAAAAGAAATGGTAACGGCTTCCTGTATTAAACGGGCCGGCCCAACGGCTTTAAAAGCCGAGACCGTTACCGGTCGGCCGACCGACGCGCAGTAACTACGCTCTCTCTCACTGACGCCGGGCCCCACCCCCGACCAACCGTTAGCCCGACCGGTCATCCATCTCCTTCCCCCGCACGCGGCGGACCTCGCGGGCCGTTTCTTTCCCTCTCTAACTCCCCACACTCCTATAAAAGCCGGCCACTCCCCGCAACCATTTCCCCCCAAACCCCTATCCTATCCCGCCGGAAGGCTGCCGCAATTCCTCGCCGGAGTAACTCCGACCACGGAAGCTCCCGTCGACCGTAGCCATCGACTCCGTCCACCCCTCGCCCCACCGTTGCCACCAATCGACGCCGGATGTCAAGCTCCATCGCCCGGACCACTTCGCTGCCTTCCTCGACCACCGGAGCTCCTCGGTGTCGTCTTCGCCGCCTTCGGATCCACCGGAGACCTCCGACGCCGGCGACCTTTCCTCCGTAAGCTCCCTGGACCGTCGGATCAATAATCAACGCGTTAGATTAGATTGGATTTAATATCCGAACCGGTATCCTCTACCGATGTCACAACCCTAGTAAGAGTCATAGGCAAGTATTGTGTTTGCATCATCATCATCATCTATGCATCAATATGAAATGGGGAGAAGAAGAAAACCCAACCCATTTAATGAATTAAAGGATTTCTAGATAAATGAAATTTCAACAAATCCAAAATGCCCATAAAAAATGTCCCCTATGTCTGATAAATAGGGACATGGATATACCAGGGGCCATTTGTATTATTTGAACATTTAAAATAATTTGAATTAATGGTTTACATCCCTGGAAAATGACAAATAAAGCAAATATCATTATCACTGTTTCCAAAATAATCTGAAACTATTATTATAAGTTTGGAATATTCAAACTACAATTTAGAAAATATGTGGGTCATTTTATAAAGTCATTGGAGCTGCAAAGGAAATAAATAAATATTAGAAAACAGAAAACAGAAATTAAAAAAAAAGAAAAGCCAGAAGGGGCTTACCTGGCCCAGGAAGGAGATGGCCCAGCCCACCAGGGCCAAGCGGTCATCTTCAACCTCTGCCAGTAGGCAGAGGCGAAGTGTCGCGCGGCGCCGGGAGGCCTCCACCTCCTCCCTGCCTGGTCGCCCGCCTGGAGGCCCCAGGGCGCGCCAGCTCGCCGTCGCCGAGGTCTTCTCCCTCTCTCCCTCGCGGTCGCCGCTCTCTCTCGCTTTCCCCCCCTCTGCTCTCCTCCTTCCCCGGCAACCGACGTCGTTCTCGCCGTCGATTCGTCGCCCCCGACGCCTCCCCGACCCTCCCATCGCCGCCAGAAGCACCGGGGTGAGTCCTCGGTTCGTTTCCCCCTCTCCTCGTTGCTCCTCCCCTCCTCTAGCCCTGCTAGCTGTCGACGCCCGAGGGGACCTCGCCGCCGGCCATGGCACGGCCGTGGCCACAGCAGCCGCAGCCCACACCCGAGCATGTGCCTGTGCTCAGTGCGTCCCCAGGAGCCCGTAGCCGCCACCAGTTCCCCCCCCCCCCCCGCGTCCTGGTCGCCGTTTCCCCGTCGTCCCGAGCTCCGACCGCCGCCAAAACGGACGTGGCCGTCGACTCCGGCGACCCCGAGACCTCCTGCGGCTCCGGATGGATGCGGCTGTGCGCGGGCTACTCGCCAGTGGCCTTAGCTCGCTAGATAACCCCTTGTAGAAGAAACCCGACGGACGCCGCTGTCTCTGGTGGTCACCGGCGTCAAGCCGCCGGCCAACTCCGGTGGGTTTGACCCGGGTGGACCCCTGGCTTGACTCCGTGAGTCAATGATAGGTGGGCCCCGGCCCTAATTGGTATTAAGTCAATCCGGTAATTAAGTTAACTTAATCTGTTAACTACTAAGACACTGACAGGTGGGCCCAGTTAGTTAATTAAAACAGGATTAGTTTTAATCAGTTAACTAAATTAATCAGACACTGACATGTGGACCCCACATGTCAGGTTTGACTCTGGGCCGAGTCAGCTGACCAGCTGATGTCATCATGACATCATGCTGATGCAATAAGTCAGATTTCTTATTTAAAAATAATTCCAGAAATAGTTTAAAAACTTTGAAAAATCATATAAATTAATTTGTAAGTCAAATGAAAATAATTTATATATGAAAATTATTCAGAAAAATCCAATGAATCCAATGGTGCTATCCTCATGCATGATAGAGCAACCTAAATAGGTGAACATGGACATTTTAGCATTAGGACAATATATAGAATTTGAAATGAGAATACTTTGAACCTATAATGAAATACATTTCAAATTGTCATGATCACTAACTACATTAGCTCATCCATGCATACTTTCATGCCATGATCATGCATCATATTGTTGCATCTCCTTGTATTGAATGTTTTCATCTGCATTACGGTAGGCTCTAATCCGGAGGATACTACTCCGTACCCTGACGAAGGAGAGAACTCTTCCGCAACCCAGCAAGGCAAGCAACCCCATTGATCATTCCGATAACATCCCCTTTCTCTCGCTCCTGCTCTTTCTTATTGCACTAGGACATGGTTACATGACAGTCATACATGGTAGATGAACCTAATCTTCTGCATGACCTGATCTTGTCATAGTAAATAGCTAAACCATGCAACCTAGCATACCTGGTAGATGCTTGTGCCGTGATGTGCTTAGCTTACCTTCATACCATGCTGCTATGCTTAGAGTTGTGTCAGGTCTGAGTCATCTGGGTGATGAACCAGAGTGATACTGTGATGTTCTGAGGTGATGAGCTCATAACTAATCTGTTCTGGTAAAAGGTAGCGATGAGAGGCTATGTAGGAGTACATAGTGGGTTGTCTCATTGGGACCGTTCCTAGGAACTGGGTTCCGTGTTTGTGATCCAAGACGAGATACTACCACATGCTGGGCCCTGAAATATGACCCTGCTCGACTTATCAGTCGCTTAGTCTTTGGTCGAGGTATTGCAATTAGTTTCTGGTGTTTATAGCATGCTGGGGGCCGTGCGTAGCGCTGACCCTCGGGGTGGGTTACGATGCGGTAGGCAGTGGCACGGTGTACCAAGGGTCACCCGAATGGTGGGCTTGGGAACCCTTCGCACATCGTTTGGGACCGTAGTGGAAACTTTAGCCGGACTTCCATGCGGATCAGTCTCAAATAGGCGGTAGCCTGGACTAGAGGTCTTATGTGATTGACGGTCGTGGCCGACTCCCTCGCTGGGCATCCGCTTGAAGGTTGCCGAGGTCCATGGTTTATGGCACACAGCGATAAGTGGCGAGAGCGTGTGTGAAGAAGTACACCCCTGCAGGGATATGAAACTATTCGAATAGCCGCGTCCTCGGGTATGGACTACTTGGAGAACTTATGCTGTTCATAGATAATCAAGTGGATACTTCTAAAATTCTCAAGACAGGTGTGAGTACCGTGGATGGCACTCTTCCGGGAGGGGAAGGTGAGTGCATGGTGGTGTATTGAGATGGAGTTAGTGGACTCGTGGGCGATAACTAAAATTGTAACAAAGAAGGTAAAATTGAGTAGTGTGGGTTAGCCATGAGTCAAAGCTGGCTTCTGCATAAACTCCACCACCCCTTTGTTGATACATGAGCATAAATAGACTAGGTCTGTTTTAAAAGACTTGCTGAGTACGATTGTACTCATCCTTGCTTAATTAATGTTGCAGAGGAAAACCAGGACCTATCAGGTGGGTTCTATCTAGACGTTGACGATACCAAATTGCTGGTGTCCCAGCTACGATCTTGCCCGTGTGGTGGGCTGTAGATAGTCAGGCCATGTGCCTCTTTGCCTTTTCACTGTCCGTACTCGGATAGTTCTAAGTTTCCGCTGGCTTGTATGAACTTGTTTGTATGACTTGAGTGCCGGGTCATGTGACCCCTATCTGTATGAACATATCATGCAAGGCTCCTCTGGGCCTTTTAAATAAAAGTCATGTTGTTGTATGGTTATGTTGTGATGCCATAGTTGTATCTATGCATATCGGGCATGTCGTGCGTACATGTGACGTGCAACGGTATGTATGGGATCCGACACCTAGTTGTGTGCCTTTAGCAGTACTCCTTACGGGAAACTGTCTCTTTGTGCTTCCACCGAGCCTTGGTAGCTTGCTACTGCTCCGGACACATTGATTGACCGACATGTATCCTTCTTTGCTGCTGTGTTTGTCCCTTTGGGGAAATGTCTCGCAGTGTAATGGAGTCCCTGTAGCCTGTTACAACTCGTCTATGTGCAGCGATGACATTCGTGTCTCGCGACGTAATGGAGTCCTTTTAACTTGCTACGACTCGTCTACACACGCTTGAGACCGACACCTGCATTGTTGGGTTTTGTATGCCTGTTTCCGTACGGATGTGCCACTTGGGTTCTATGACTAGTTATGTCGGCCCGGGTTCTTTGCTATGTGGTTGCCAGCGACATGTTCACATACGTGAGCCAAAAGACGCAAACGGTCCCGGCCAAGGTAGGGTGGCAGCCGTGGAGTACCGTGCGTGTGGCCGCAAAGTGATGCGGCTTGTTACAGTATGGAATCATATGACTTAGGATCGGGGTCCCGACAGCGTTGGTATCAGAGCCTGACTGACTGTAGGACTATTAAGCCAAACCGGTCGAAGTTGAGTCTAGAAACACTATAGATAAGTAGGGGAATTGATTGTGGAAGGGAAAGTAAGACTCTTTTTACTCCTCTTCCCAAGTTATTCTATGCTGGGTCATTCTCATCTTATCTACGAGGATAGGTACTAGGATTCTCATCTATTGCCTAGGATGACGAGTTACTAGCCATGTACCAATAACTAGCTTGTTCGTGAGTAAGTGTGGTTATTTTAGTGTTGTTGATGTGACAAACAGATGGAGAAGAGATTTGAGTCTAGATAGTCGAGTGGTCATGCCTTTCCAATCTCCTTTAAATTGTCTCAAAAATTTTGTTGAGAAATTACAGCCGTTATGCTGCTCGATTTCCGTTAGGATCTCTAATGTCTTTGCATCATTCTCTATTTCAGATGCCGTCTCGTCCTTTCTGTCAGGTGGTCCGTCTGACCAGGTGCATCGATGTGCCGGGTCACACGGCCATGTTGGTTAGAGTGATGATGGAGGCGGGATATCGTTGGTACCCGGAGTACACCGTGGAGGAGCAGTACCGAGATTTCAACCAGAGTCAGTATCTGTGTACTGTTTGGATATACCCTTCATATCCTGGAGCTGCAGAGCCGCTTCACTGGACTCATGGATTGGGAGTTACCATAGATATGGTAGTTCAGGAAGCCGCCTATACTATGCTAACTATTATGATGTTTCACCATGGTCTGCTTCAGAACACGGAGTTCTGCTATGTTCCTGCTTCCATTGGAGGAGAGGATGGATATCTCAGTGCAGCCTATTCTGATCATTCTCATGAAGACCCTAGACTGCAGGTGACCACTCAGATGTTGGAGAATAGGGACCGTGATGCACGTGCCCTACGCATGGAGCTCTATGCTACCCGTGCCCGTCTTTGGACAGCTTTGACGCAGTTGGCACCTATTGTGCAAACAAGTTATGGAGATATGGAGATGCTGACTCCATCGCGGACTCATTTGCCAGCACACGTAGACTGGCCTGATGTTGGAGGCATCACCCCTCTTCGAGGACCACTGTTGCCACCGACAAGGGGACCAAGGCCACACCCGTGTCCTTATGGTTTCCTGGGATTCCAGGCTAGAGTGTTTCGAGATCCGCAGGTTCAGCTTCCAGGTCATGGGGGTAACCTGTACGAGGCCTTCTACGGTGATGTTTGATTGTGAGGATGCTAGACCTAGTAAGCTAGTAGACGTATCGCCACAGTCCTGTGTGTCTTGTGGGGTATGATCAAGGTTGAGAGTTGAGTTCCGGAGGTGTAGATAGATAATGTATAGGATGCTTGTAATGCCTCCGATGAGTTGTGTCATCTCTCCATAGTTGTTTTCAGCTTGGGTTTGTACTGAACTAAGTCATGGTGTGTATGAAACCTAATGTTCATATGGTAGTTGTTTTACCATGTTGATTGGTGTTTATTCTACATGCCATTCTGATCAGAGCATTTCCTAATTCTTGTCCTAGAGTTGTTGCTCGCTATGTCTAAGCTATGGATTGATTTCCCCAGGATGGTGTCAACCAGGAACAACCCTGTGCATGCTCATGAGCAAGGCGAGAGTAGCCAGCCAAGGCAAGAAGAACTGCCACGAGCACCATCTCTAGCAGAGGTGATGCTAGAAGCCGAAAGGAATAAGAGGGAGACCAACAGGCTGTTGGAGAGGATTGAACAGAACACCGCACGTGCTCCCCGCAGTGATCACCATGATGGAGTGTCACTTGGTGACTTCATTAAGCTGTGTCCGCCTAAGTACCATCACTCGATCGATCCCCTCGATGCGGATGATTGGCTAACCAGCATGTCATGCAAGATTCGAGCTGCAAATGTTTCAGAGGCCAACAAGGTGACCTTTGCAACATACTTCCTAGAGGGACCCGCCAACCTGTGGTGGGAAAGCTATGAAGCTATGCGTCCTCAAGGACCCGCGCCAACCTGGGCAGAGTTTAGCGCCGCATTTCGTCTCCATCACATCCCGGAAGGGCTGATGGACCGCAAGAGAGAGGAATTTTGTGCCTTCACCCAGGGCAGATTGACAGTGGATGCATACAGCCGCGAGTTTGGAAACCTTGCTCGCTATGCTCCAGAGGAGGTCTCAACCGATGCCAAGAAGCAGGCTAGGTTCCATAAGGGACTAAATGCTGAGCTTCGTCGAGATCTTCGTCTGCATGAGTGCGCCACCTTTCAAGCTCTCGTAAATAAAGAGATCAATGCTGAGTCCGGACAGACTGACTACGAGGCCACAAGGAGGCATAACCGTGACTTCAACCCTGCATTGGGTTCAGGACCCAACAAGCGCCGAATATGGGTACCCAATGCAGCTATGCCGGCAAGGTACACTGCGAGGCCATCCTTCCAGGCACCTCGTCCAGTTCAGTCCAACCCTCCACCCAGACCATTTGGAGGACCGCAAGCAAATGTTGCCCCTCGTGCTACAGTGGTATGCTATAAGTGTGGAGAACCGGGACATTATTCTCGTGAATTTTCCCAGAACAATGCCAAGCCCGCTGGACGCGGAAAACCAGGGAAAGCCTTCTATGTGAAGCCAACTCCTGCCCATGGGCGAGTTAATTATGTGTCTGCTGAAGAAGCTCTTGAAGACCCTGATGTCATTCTAGGTACGCTTCTTGTTAATAGCCATCTAGCATCTGTTCTATTTGATACTAGGGCATCTCATTCATTCATCTCAGAAAGTTATGCACAGTTGCATAACATGTCTTTCTGTGACATGCCCACACCTTTAGTAGTTCAGACTCCTAGATCAAAATGGCAAACTTCTAGAGTGAGCCATGACAATGAAATTCTGGTGGATAGACTAGTATTCCTAGCATCCTTGATATCTCTTAAGTCTTCGGACATCAATATCATTCTAGGTATGGATTGGATGAAAGCCCACTATGCCAAGATTGATACTCATTTTAGGAATGTTCAACTTACACATCCCTCGGGAGAGATAGTTAATGTCTCTACTCGAACAACCAAGCGCCAATTCTATTCTCTAAATGCTAGCCCTCTCCCTAAGCTAGAAGATATTCCGGTAGTCCGTGATTTTCCGGATGTCTTTCCAGAAGAACTGCCAGGTATTCCACCTGTCAGAGATGTCGAGTTTGTAATAGAACTTATTCCAGGGACAGTTCCAATAGCCAGAAGACCCTATAAGATGGCACCCATAGAACTAGCCGAGCTAAAAACCCAACTCGATGAAGCTTTGAAGAAAGGTTTCATTCGTCCTAGTTCTTCTCCTTGGGCTTGCCCTATCCTTTTTGTTAAGAAGAAGGATGGCTCGGATCGAATGGTTGTGGATTACCGACCAGTGAATTTGGTCACTATCAAGAACAAGTATCCGCTCCCCAGGATCAACGATTTGTATGATCAACTCGCTGGATCCTCTGTCTTCTCCAAAATGGATTTGAGGTTGGGATACCATCAAATCAGAATTAGAAACGGGGACATTCCTAAAACGGCTTTTGTCACTCGTTATGGCCAATATGAGTACACCGTCATGTCCTTCGGTTTAACCAATGCTCCAGCCACCTTCTCCCGACTGATGAATTTGATCTTCCTGGAGTATTTGGATAAATTCGTCGTGGTTTATCTTGATGACATACTCATTTACTCGAAGAACGAACAAGAACATGCCGAGCATCTAAGGTTGGTATTGATGAAACTTCGAGAGCATCGTCTATTTGCCAAATTCTCCAAGTGTGAATTCTGGTTGCCGGAAGTGACTTATCTGGGTCACGTAATCTCTAGCAAAGGTATTGCTGTCAATCCCGAGAGAGTTCAGGCCATCCTTGATTGGACTCAACCTGAATCTGTTAAGCAAGTAAGGAGTTTCCTTGGCTTAGCGAGCTATTGTCGCCGCTTTGTTGAGAATTTCTCCAAGGTTGCGAAACCTCTAACTGAACTTCTCAAGAAAGATAAAAGGTTCGAGTGGACTCCACAATGCGAGCATAGTTTTCAGGAGTTGAAAAGACGACTGACCTCTGCTCCCGTTCTGGTGCCACTAGATTTATCTAAGGACTTTATTATCTATTGCGATGCCTCGCGACAACGATTAGGTTGCATTCTCATGCAAGATCGTCATGTGATTGCTTACGCATCTCGACAGTTGCGTCCACATGAGGATAATTATCCCACACATGATCTTGAGCTTGCAACTGTAGTCCATGCACTGAAAACATGGCGACATTATCTTCTGGGTAATCGTTGCGAGAAATACACTGATCACCAAAATCTAAAATATATCTTCACCCAGCCGGATTTGAATCTCAGGCAAAGACGGTGGGTAGAGTTGATCTCGGACTACGACTTAGCGATAACTTACACCCCGGGAAAAGCCAATGTCATGGCTGATGCACTGAGTCGTAAGTCCTATTGTAACAACTTGATGTTACAACAAGGTCAACCACTTCTTCATGAGGAATTTCAGAAGTTGAATCTCCACATTGTTCCTCAAGGATTCCTATCCAACTTGGTGGCGAAACCTACTCTTAAGGATCAAATCATAGCTGGCCAAAAGCGTGATAAGGGAATTTCCCGGATCAAGGAGAACTTTGTTAGCGGTCTCGCTAAGGACTTCTCTACAGATGATCAAGGTGTAGTGCTCTTTCAAGGCCGTTTAGTGGTTCCTAAAAGCCAACATCTCAGGCAGCTGATTCTTAAGGAGGCTCATGATTCTCCTCTCACAATTCATCCGGGTAGTACCAAAATGTATCAGGACCTACGTCAGAGGTTCTGGTGGACTAGGATGAAGAGAGAAATTGCTCAGTATGTTGCTAACTGCGACGTTTGTCGTCGTGTGAAGGCAGAGCATCAAAGGCCTGCTGGCATCCTTCAACCCTTAGCTATTCCTGAATGGAAATGGGATAAGGTCGGTATGGATTTCATCACCGGTTTTCCCACGACCAAGAGAGGGAACAATGCTATATTCGTAGTCATTGACCGCCTTTCCAAAGTGGCTCATTTTCTTCCTGTTCGGGAAAGCATTACTGCTAGTCAGCTAGCGGAGTTATATGTTTCTCGAATAGTTTCTCTTCATGGTGTTCCCTTGGAGATTAACTCAGACCGTGGAAGTATCTTTACTTCTCGATTTTGGGAAAGTTTTCAAACTGCCATGGGGACTCATCTATCTTTTAGTACCGCTTTCCATCCTCAATCGAGTGGTCAAGTTGAGCGAGTCAATCAAATTCTTGAAGATATGCTTCGAGCTTGTGTTATATCTTTCGGTATGAATTGGGGGAACTACCTTCCATTTGGTGAATTCGCCTATAACAACAGTTATCAATCAAGCTTGGGCAAAGCCCCTTTTGAAGATCTCTATGGACGAAAATGCCGAACACCTCTTAACTGGGCAGAAACCGGGGAGAGGCAACTCTTTGGTCCGGACATGATCCAGGATGCAGAGGAGCAAGTTCGCATTATTCGTGAAAAGTTAAAAACAGCCCAATCCCGTCAAAAGAGTCAATATGATCGCCATCATAAGTCTGTGACTTGTGAAGTTGACGAGAAGGCTTACCTTCGGGTTACACCTCTGAAGGGTACCCATCGATTCGGTATCAAAGGTAAGTTGGCTCCTCGTTACATTGGACCTTTTCGCATTCTTGCTAAACGAGGAGAGGTTGCCTACCAATTGGAACTTCCTTTGCATCTATCCAAAGTTCATGATGTCTTCCACGTCTCTCAACTCAGGCGTTGCTTTTCGGACCCTATCCGAGAAGTGGACCACGAAGCGCTTGATCTCCAAGATAACCTTTCTTATCAAGAATATCCTGTTCGTATTCTCGACCAGGCCGAGCGTACCACTCGACGTCGGAACATCAAGTTTCTTAAAGTTCAGTGGTCACATCATTCCGAGAAAGAGGCGACATGGGAAAGAGAAGATCGTCTCCGACTAGAGTACCCCGCGCTCTTCCGGTGACTTCAAATCTCGGGACGAGATTCCTTTGAGTGGGTGTGAGTTGTCACAACCCTAGTAAGAGTCATAGGCTAGTATTGTGTTTGCATCATCATCATCATCTATGCATCAATATGAAATGGGGAGAAGAAGAAAACCCCACCCATTTAATGAATTAAAGGATTTCTAGATAAATGAAATTTCAACAAATCCAAAATGCCCATAAAAATGTCCCCTATGTCTGATAAATAGGGACATGGATATACCAGGGGACATTTGTATTATTTGAACATTTAAAATAATTTGAATTAATGGTTTACATCCCTGGAAAATGACAAATAAAGCAAATATCATTATCACTGTTTCCAAAATAATCTGAAACTATTATTATAAGTTTGGAATATTCAAACTACAATTTAGAAAATATGTGGGTCATTTTATAAAGTCATTGGACCTGCAAAGGAAATAAATAAATATTAGAAAACAGAAAACAGAAATTAAAAAAAAAAGAAAATCCAGAAGGGGCTTACCTGGCCCAGGAAGGAGATGGCCCAGCCCACCAGGGCCAAGCGGTCATCTTCAACCTCTGCCAGTAGGCAGAGGCGAAGTGTCGCGCGGCGCCGGGAGGCCTCCATCTCCTCCCTGCCTGGTCGCCCGCCTGGAGGCCCCAGGGCGCGCCAGCTCGCCGTCGCTGAGGTCTTCTCCCTCTCTCCCTCGCGGTCGCCGCTCTCTCTCGCTTTCCCCCCCTCTGCTCTCCTCCTTCCCCGGCAACCGACGTCGTTCTCGCCGTCGATTCGTCGCCCCCGACGCCTCCCCGACCCTCCCATCGCCGCTAGAAGCACCGGGGTGAGTCCCCGGTTTATTTCCCCCTCTCCCCGTTGCTCCTCCCCTCCTCTAGCCCTGCTAGCTGTCGACGCCCGAGGGGACCTCGCCGCCGGCCATGGCACGGCCATGGCCACAGCAGCCGCAGCCCACACCCGAGCATGTGCCTGTGCTCAGTGCGTCCCCAGGAGCCCGTAGCCGCCACCAGTTCCCCCCCCCCGCGACCTGGTCGCCGTTTCCCCATCGTCCCGAGCTCCAACCGCCGCCAAAACGGACGTGGCCGTCGACTCCGGCGACCCCGTGACCTCCTGCGGCTCCGGATGGATGCGGCTGTGCGCGGGCTACTCGCCAGTGGCCTTAGCTCGCTAGATAACCCTTTGTAGAAGAAACCCGACGGACGCCGCCGTCTCTGGTGGTCACCGGGGTCAAGCCGCCGGCCAACTCCGGTGGGTTTGACCCGGGTGGACCCCTGGCTTGACTCTGTGAGTCAATGACAGGTGGGCCCCGGCCCTAATTGGTATTAAGTTAATCCGGTAATTAAGTTAACTTAATCTGTTAACTACTAAGACACTGACAGGTGGGCCCAGTTAGTTAATTAAAACAGGATTAGTTTTAATCAGTTAACTAAATTAATCGGACACTGACATGTGGACCCCACATGTCAGGTTTGACTCTGGGCCGAGTCAGCTGACCAGCTGATGTCATCATGACATCATGCTGATGCAATAAGTCAGATTTCTTATTTAAAAATAATTCCAGAAATAGTTTAAAAACTTTGAAAAATAATATAAATTAATATGTAAGTCACATGAAAATAGTTTATATATGAAAATTTATCAGAAAAATCCAATGAATCCAATGGTGCTATCCTCATGCATGATAGAGCAACCTAAATAGGTGAACATGGACATTTTAGCATTTGGACAGTATATAGAATTTGAAATGAGAATACTTTGAACCTATAATCAAATACATTTCAAATTGTCATGATCACTAACTACATTATCTCATCCATGCATATTTTCATGCCATGATCATGCATCATATTGTTGCATCTACTTGTATTGAATGTTTTCATCTGCATTACGGTAGGCTCTAATCCGGAGGACACTACTCCGTACCCTGACGAAGGAGAGAACTCTTCCGCAACCCAGCAAGGCAAGCAACCCCATTGATAATTCCGATCACATCCCCTTTCTCTCGCTCCTACTCTTGTTTATTGCACTAGGACATGGTTACATGACAGTCATACATGGTAGATGAACCTAATCTTCTGCATGACCTGATCTTGTCACAGTAAATAGCTAAACCATGCAACCTAGCATACCTGGTAGATGCTTGTGCCGTGATGTGCTTAGCTTACCTTCATACCATGCTGCTATGCTTAGAGTTGTGTCAGGTCTGATTCATCTGGGTGATGAACCAGAGTGATACTGTGATGTTCTGAGGTGATGAGCTCATAACTAATCCGTTCTGGTAAAAGGTAGCGATGAGAGGCTATGTAGGAGTACATAGTGGGTTGTCTCATTGGGACCGTTCCTAGGAACTAGGTTCCGTGTTTGTGATCCAAGACGAGATACTACCACATGCTGGGCCCTGAAATATGACCCCGCTCGACTTATCAGTTGCTTAGTCTTTGGTCCAGGTATTGCAATTAGTTTCTGGTGTTTATAGCATGCTGGGGGCCGTGCGTAGCGCTGACCCTCGGGGTGGGTTATGACGCGGTAGGCAGTGGCACGGTGTACCAAGGGTCACCCGAATGATGGGCTTGGGAACCCTGTGCACATCGTTTGGGACTGTAGTGGAAACTTCGGCCGGACTTCCATGCGGGTCAGTCTCAAATAGGCGGTAGCCTGGACTAGAGGTCTTATGTGATTGACGGTCGTGGCCGACTCCCTCGCTGGGCATCCGCTTGAAGGTTGCCGAGGTGCATGGTTTATGGCACACAGCGATAAGTGGCGAGAGCGTGTGTGAAGAAGTACACCCCTGCAGGGATATGAAACTATTCGAATAGCCGCGTCCTCGGATATGGACTACTTGGAGAACTTATGCTATTCATAGATAATCAAGCGGATACTTCTAAAATTCTCAAGACAGGTGTGAGTACCGTGGATGGCACTCTTCCGGGAGGGGAAGGTGAGTGCATGGTGGTGTATTGAGATGGAGTTAGTGGACTCATGGGCGATAACTAAAATTGTAACAAAGAAGGTAAAATTGAGTAGTGTGGGTTAGCCATGAGTCAAAGCTGGCTTCTGCATAAACTCCACCACCCCTTTGTTGATACATGAGCATAAATAGACTAGGTCTGTTTTACAAGACTTGCTGAGTACGATTGTACTCATCCTTGCTTAATTAATGTTGCAAAGGAAAACCAGGACCTATCAGGTGGGTTCTATCTAGACGTTGACGATACCGAATAGCTGGTATCCCAGCTACGATCTTGCCCGTGTGGTGGGCTGTAGATAATCAGGCCATGTGCCTCTTTGCCTTTTCACTGTCCGTACTCGGATAGTTCTAAGTTTCCGCTGGCTTGTATGAACTTGTTTGTATGACTTGAGTGCCGGGTCATGTGACCCCTATCTGTATGAACATATCATGCAAGGCTCCTCTGGGCCTTTTAAATAAAAGTCATGTTGTTGTATGGTTATGTTGTGATGCCATAGTTGTATCTATGCATATCGGGCATGTCGTGCGTACATGTGACGTGCAACGGTATGTATGGGATCCGACACCTAGTTGTGTGCCTTTAGCAGTACTCCTTATGGGAAACTGTCTCTTTGTGCTTCCACCGAGCCTTGGTAGCTTGCTACTGCTCCGGGCACATTGATTGACCGGCATGTATCCTTCTTTGCTGCTGTGTCTGTCCCTTTGGGGAAATGTCTTGCAGTGTAATGGAGTCCCTGTAGCCTTACGACTCGTCTACGTGCAGCGATGACATTCGTGTCTCGCGACGTAATGGAGTCCTTGTAACTTGCTACGACTCGTCTACACACGCTTGAGACTGACACCTCAATTGCTGGGTTATGTATGCCTGTTTCCGTACGGATGTGCCACTTGGGTTCTATGACTAGTTATGTCGGCCCTGGTTCTTTGCTATGTGGTTGCCAGCGACATGTTCACATACGTGAGCCAAAAGACGCAAACGGTCCCGGCCAAGGTAGGGTGGCAGCCGTGGAGTACCGTGCGTGAGGCCGCAAAGTGATGTGGCTTGTTACAGTATGGAATCATATGACTTAGGATCGGGGTCCCGACAACCGACCGGTCGTCCGCCCGCAAACCTTCGCGCGCACACGCCCGCAACCAAATGGAAAGCGCCACGTAGCCCCCTGGCCGTCCGGTAGATTTTTCCCTTTTCTGTTTTTGTTTTAGTTAAAAGAGTGAATCCAAATTTTTTTTGCTTATAACTTTTAATCTATTAAATGTTTTGAGTTGATTCTTTTTGCAATAGCTCACATTTTTCATGTATTTCACACTGTACTTTTAAATTTCAAATTTGAACTATAATATTTGAATTGAATCAAATTTGCTCAAATCATTCAAATCTGAATAACTAGAGTTTGAAAATAGATTTTGACATGAATCTTTTTGCTACTGTTTGGTATTAGTTAGGAATACCTCCATGTTTAGTTTGAGAATTTTTAGGATGATTTTGATTAGTGTTCTAGCTATAAACAGAATCTGCCTAGTATTATAGTATAGTTTTATTTACTTAGTTTTAGTTAGTTTAACTTAGATTTTGTTTTAATTTGTTTAGTAGGTTCTGTTGATTATACACCTAGTGTTTTACTTATTGTTAATAAAAATATAAAATTGTTTAGTTTATTTCCTTGTTAAGATAGGAATCACAACTTCTTTTCAAATAAGTTTATTTTGATTAAAACAACTAGATAGTAATAGTTTAGCTTTCAAACAAAGTTTTATATAATTTAATTTTGTTTTCTAAAACAAGTTTATTTGTAAATTCTTTTCTGTTAAGAACATGTTTTATTAAAAACTAATAAGTTTTGTTTTGCTCTCTTGTTAGTGAAACTATATTTGTTCCATTTAGTGCTTATCAATACTTTTACAAACTTTACAAAAGTTTCTCAACAAACTTAAATTGATTTTCTTCTGTTTATTAATAAAAATATTTTATTGTTTCCTTGCTGTCAACAATTGTTTTGGTTATTTCAAAATAGTTTTATTATGTTAGTAGTGTTTTATCAATCACCTCCTAGTAAACAAAACTTTGTGTGTTTTCCTTACTTGTGATTTGTGCATTGTTTTGTCTTGACTGTTTACTAGTTGTTGATTGATGTTTGTGGGTTACAATATTCTGTTGTATGCTTATTGAGTGCTTGTTTGCTTCGTTAGATTATCCGGAGTGCGAAGCTTGTTACTTAGAGTCCCACGAGTACGAAGATCATCAATCAGGCAAGTCACTTTGATCATATTTTTACCCATGTTTTATATGCATTAGTTCTACCATCTTCCCCAATTGCATGCAAGTTAAGTTAGTTAGAAACTTGGGTACATTGTTGTAGTATCATGTGGTAGGTACCTCCTCAACTCTTTGACACATTGGCCCCGGGAAACTTTGTTTTACTTTTTGCTATGCTATTAGTAGAAGGGGTTGGTTGTGTGATTCATGAGAGTTGAGAGAGTTAATAATTTCAAGACCTACATAATGATCAAGATTTTCAAGACTCAGAGTTTTCAACATACCTCTGGGTGGATGATGGTTGAACGGCACCCTGGAGAAACCAGTGGAATTGCCTAGGTGATGCTGGAGATGGCCAGTATTCACGCGGAAAGATCCACCAGGCACAAAGAGATGGATGGGTGCTTCAAGACCCAAGGCTTACCTGCACAGCCACAAGTCATTATGGGCTCTGGCTTGGTTGGATATCTTGGTGACCTTGGATAGGCGGTGCTACGAGATGTAGAAGAACGGTAGGAAAGGATGGGCACCGACAGAGTCGCAGGGAAACCCTTTGGAAGACCATGTTTTGGTCATCCGTTTCTCAAACACCCTGAAGTGCGAGAAATCAAACGGAGGCGACCAAATCTTGTGGGGAACGTGTGCAAAACTCTGCAGAGTACTCAAACCTAATCGATTAGCCGTGTCCACGGTCATGGACGACTTGAGCCAAAGGAACTGAAACATTCGGAACGCTCAACACAATTAATATGATGATGTGGGTATTAACAATTTGGGTATGAGAATTGGTTGGTGGAACCATCTCATTAATCAACCAACTTAGTAATATTTTTTTGCTTAGCCCTCTCTTGATGTAGGAAAAATTGGCTTTACGCAAAAACTTACCACCCCACCTGCCATATAAGCATGTAGACTAGATGATTATCTTTTCACCCCTCTCGTGTGACTTTGCCGGCATATTCCATATGCTGGCCTACATGGCTGTAACGTATCAAGTTGCAGAGTAATTTTCCGACCAGGAGTGAGGATACGCTCTACGCTCAGTGAGATGCCCTTGGAGTCAGATGGACTCATCTACCTTTGACGCTTTCGCAAGATTTAGATATTCTCATGAGTTGGCCTTCGGCCACTTTATTGTAATTTTTATTGTAATAAAGGACTTGATATGAGATTTCGATTAATGTAATGTTGTGTGATTTCCCTTTGATATATACATTGATGTACCGTGTGTGTACCAGCATGATCTTGTGATGGTACAGAAACACCGGAGATTCGACCTTTTAGGTCGGGTCGCTACAGAACCTCTCCTCGTTTAGCAAGAATGCGAAAAGGTCCAATGTAACGAGGAGCCAACTTGCCCTTGATACTGAATAGATGGGTACCCTTCAGAGGTGTAACCCGAAGGTAAGCCTTCTCATCAACTTAATAGGTCATAGCCTTATGATGACAATCATATTGGCTCTTTTGACAAGATTGGGTTGTTTTCAACTTTTCACGAATAATGTGAACTTGCTCCTTTGCATCCTGGATCATATCCGGGCCAAAGAGTTGCCTCTCTCCGGTTTCTGACCAATTAAGAGGTGTTCGACACCTTCGTCCATAGAGAACTTCAAAAGGGGCTTTGTCCAAGCTTGATTGATAACTATTGTTATAAGCAAATTCGGAAAATGAAAGACATTGATCCCAATTCATACCGAAGGATATAACACAAGCTCGGAGCATATCTTCGAGAATTTGATTGACTCGCTCAACTTGACCACTTGATTGCGGGTGGAAAGCGGTGCTAAAGGATAGATGATTCCCCATAGCGGTTTGAAAACTTTCCCAAAATCAGGATGTAAGTATAATTCCGCAGTCTGACTTAATCTCCAAAGGAACACCATGAAGAGAAACTATTCAAGAAACATATAACTCCGCTAGGTGGCTAGCAGTTATACTCTCCCGAACAGGAACAAAATGAGCCACTTTGGAAAGGCGGTCGATGACCACAAAGATAACATTATTCCCTCTCTTAGTCTTGGGAAATCTGGTAATGAAATCCATACCGAACTTATCCCATTTCCATTCAGGAATAGCTAAAGGTTGAAGGGTGCTTTCACTCGACGACAAACATCGCCATTTGTCACGAACTGAGCAATTTCTCTCTTCATCCTAGTCCACCAGAACCTGTTGCGTAGGTCCTGATACATCTTGGTACTACCCGGATGAATTGTGAGAGGAGAATCATGAGCCTCCTTAAGAATCAGCTGCCGAAGATGTTGGCTCTTGGGAACCACCAAACGGTTCTGGAAGAACACAACACCTTGATCATCGATAGAGAATTCCTTAGCAATACCGCTAACGAGGTTCTCTTTGATCTAGGAAATACCCTTATCATGCTTTTGGCTAGCTATAATTTGATCCTTAAGACTAGGTTTCGCCACCAGGTTGGATAGAAATCCTTGAGGAACAGTGTGAAGGTTCAACTTCCAAAATTCCTCATAGAGAAGTGCTTGACCTTGTTGTAACATCAGGTTGTTACAATAAGACTTACGACTTAGTGCATCAGCCATGACATTGGCTTTCCTCGGGGTGTAAGTTATCCCTAAGTCATCATCTGTAATCAACTCAACCCACCATCTTTGCCTAAGATTCAAATCCGGCTGGGTGAAAATATATTTCAGACTTTGGTGATCAGTGTAAAATTCACAACGATTACCCAAAAGGTAATGTCGCCAGGTTTTCAGTGCATGGACCACAACTGCAAGCTCAAGATCATGTGTTGGATAATTATCCTCATGTGGACACAACTATCAAGATGTGTATGCAATCACATGACGATCATGCATGAGAATGCAACCTAATCCTTGACGCGAGGCGTTGCAATAATAACAAAGTCCTTAGAGAAATCTGGTGGCACCAGAACGGGAGCAGAGGTCAGTCGTCTTGTCAACTCCTGAAAACTGTGCTCGCATTGTGGAGTCCACTCGAACTTTTTGTCTTTCTTGAGGAGTTCAGTCAGAGGTTTCGCAACCTTTGAGAAATTTTCGACAAAGCGGCGACAATAGCTCACTAAGCCAAGGAAACTCTGAACTTGCTTAACCGATTCATGTTGAGTTCAATCAAGGATGGCCTGAACTCTCTCAGGATTGACAGCAATACCTTCACTAGAGATCACGTGGCCCAGATAGGTCACCTCTGGCAACCAAAATTCACACTTGGAGAATTTGGCATATAGACGATGCTCTCGAAGTTTCATCAATACCAGCCTTAGATGCTCGGCATGTTCCTGTTCGTTCTTCGAGTAGATAAGTATATCGTCGAGGTAAACCATTACGAATTTATCCAAATACTCCATGAAGATCGAATTCATGAAGCGAGAGAACGTGGCTGGGGCACTGGTTAAACCAAAGGACATGACGGCGTACTCGTATTGGCCATAACGAGTAACAAAAGCCGTTTTTGGAATGTCCACATTTCTAATTCTGATTTGATGGTATCCCAACCTCAAATCCATTTTGTAAAAGACAGAGGATCGAACGAGTTGATCATACAAATCGTCGATCCTCGAGAGTGGATACTTGTTGTTTATGGTGACCAGATTAACTAGCTGATAATCAACAACCATCCGATCCGATCCATCCTTCTTTTTGACGAAGAGGATGGGGCAAGCCCAAGGAGAAGAACTAGGACGGATGAAACCTTTCTTCAAATCCTCGTCGAGTTGGATCTTAAGTTCGGCTAGTTCTAAGGGTGCCAGCTTATAGGGTCTTCTGGCTATTGCGACGGTCCCTGGAATGAGCTCTATCACAAACTCAACATCTCTGACAGGTGGAATTCCTGGCAGTTCTTCTGGAAAGACATCCGGAAAGTTACGAACTACCGGAATATCTTCTAATTCTGGAAGAGGGCTAGCATTGAGGGAATAGAGTTAGCGCTTGGCTGTTTGGGTGGAGACATTAACTATCTCACTCGATGGATGTGTAAGTTGAACATTCGTAGTATGAGTATCAATCTTAGCATAGTGTGCTTTCATCCAGTCCATGCCTAGAATGATATTGATGTCCGAAGACTTGAGGGCTATCAAAGATGCTAGGAAGACTAGCCTATCCACAAGAATCTCATTGTCATGGATCACTCTAGACGTTTGCCATTTGGAACCAGAAGTCTGAACTACTAAAGGAGTAGGCATATCAAAAAAAGACATGTTATGCAACTGTGCATAACTTTCTGAGGTGAAAGAATGAGATGCCCCAGTATCTAATAGAACAGATGGTTGATGACTATTGACAATGAGTGTACCTAGGATAACATAAGGATCCTCAATGGCTTCCTCAGCAGAAACATAGTTCACTCATCCACGAACAGGAGCTGGCTTCACATAGAAGGCTTTTCCTGGCTTCCCATGTCCAGCCGGTTTAGCATTGTTTTGAGGACACTCACAGGAGTAGTGTCCTGGTTCCCCACATTTGTAGCAGACAACGGTGGCACGGGGAGCAGCTTCAGCGGGAGGACCTCCAAATGGCCTGGCTGGAGGGTTGGGCTGAGCTGGGCAAGGCACCTGGAAGGATGGCCCCGCGGTGTATCTTGGCGGCAGAGCTGCGTTGGGCACCCACACCCGGCGTTTGTTGGAGCCCGAGCCAGATGCGGGGCTGAAGTCACGGTTGTGCTTCCTCGTGGCCTCATAGTCAGTCTGTTCAGTCTCGGCATTGATAGCCTTGTTGACGAGAGCCTGGAAGGTTGTGCACTCATGCAGGCGCAGATCTCGACGGAGCTCGGGATTAAGTCCCTTACGGAACCTAGCCTGTTTCTTAGCATCAGTTGAAACTTCCTTCGGAGCATAGTGAGCAAGATTGCCGAACTCACGGCTATAGGCATCCACTAACAGTCTTCCCTGGGTGAAGGCACATAACTCCTCTCTCTTACGATCCATCAGCCCTTCCGGGATGTGATGGGTACGGATTGTCGCGCTGAATTCTGCCCACGTCGGTGCGGGGCCTGCGGGACGCACAGCTTCATAATTTTCCCACCACAGGTTGGCGGCACCTTCCAGAAAGTAAGTAGCAAAGGTTACCTTGTTGGCCTCGGATACATTGGCAGCTCGGATCTTACGGAACATGCTGGTCAACCAGTCCTCCGCGTCGAGTGGGTCAACCGAATGATGATACTTAGGTGGGCATAGCTTGACAAAATCACCGAGAGACACGCCATCATTATGATCATTGTGGGGAGCACGTGCTGTGTTCTTCTCAATTCATTCCAATAGCCTGTTGGTCTCCCTTTTATTTCGTTCAGCTTCAAGCATCACTTCTGCCAAAGAGGGCACGTGTGGCAGGTTCACTTGCCTTGGCTGGCTTCCTTTGCCCTGCTCGGGGGCAGGCACGGGTTATTCCTAGTGGCCACCATCCTTGCAAACAAACCCACAACTTAGACATAGACGGCATCCGCTCTAAGACATGAGATAAGGAATGTACTGGACAACATGGCATGCAGGGTAAACACCCAATCATCATAGTAAAACAACTGCCATATGAACAACCGGATTCATACACACCATAACATAGTTTAGTACAAACCCAAGCTGAAATACAAACTACGGAGAGATGACGCATCTCATGGGAGGCATTACAAGCTTCCTATACATTATATATCTACACCTCCGAAACTCAACTCTCAACCTCAGTCGTATCCCACAAGACACGCAGGACTGTGGCGATACGACTACTACCATACTAGTACTAACATCCACCTTCTCAAGCATCGCCGTAGAATGCCTCATATAGGTTACCCCCGTGACCCTGGAGCTGAACCGAGGATCTGGAAACACTCTAGCCTGTGAACCCTGGAAACCATAAGGACACGAATGTGGCCTTGGTCCCGTTGTTGACGGCAACAGCGGTCCTCGAAGAGGGGTGATGCCTCCAACATCAGGCCAGTCTATGTGTGCTGGCAGATGAATCCGAGATGGGGCCAACATGTGATAGGCTGGCTTATTAGGGATGATAGGCCACTCACATCAATAAGGAATTCCTTCTTTTCCGGGAGCCCATTCAAATAGAACCCCCAGGTTAAGCGTGCTTGGCTTGGTGTAGTTCTAGGATGGGTGACCGACCGGGAAGTTGGTCCCGGGTGCACATGACTGAGTACAAAGTGCGCAAAAAAGACTAGTATTGATTTGTGAGGCCAGTCTAGATCCCGCCAGGAGTAACGACCACTGGTGGGTGTGTCTGTGGCTTTACAAGTTATCTTGTCACGCCCAAGATGCGCGCCTATCCATTTTAAGACACGAGGGCCTCGCAAGGGATTGAGGCGCATCTTGCCGTTCGCAAGTATAGAATAATTGCATCATACATTACAGAAGGGATGAGAATACAACTTGGCTTACACTCGCCACATGCTAAATTACAATTCCACACAGAGTTCAAATCATCAAGATGAAGACAAGGTCCGACCACTGACGAATTCAAATGATAAAAATAGATGCAAATGATACTATCTCGCTATCCCAAAGATCACAACCATGGTCCTCTACTCATCCGGGTAAGTCACATACATTCTTCCTCTTTCCTCGTCATATTCCCGCTGGGGCTGGGTAAGATCATCCTGCACACACTCATCTGTACCTGTACCTAGAGGGTTGTAGTAATATGTGAGCCACAAGGACTCATCAATCATGCGCCCGGGTACCAAGACTATTCAAGATTAAAGGTTGGGATGGGGTATGTGTTTAGCTTGCAGAAGCACTAAACATTTATGGTGGCCAACTTACGCAACATGAAAATAAATATGAGCGGCCTACGATGAACGATCAGGTCTAGTATGATCTCTATGAGATCCTGAACACCTACTTGCGTCAATCATAACCCCACCATATTCTCTCTCGGATGATGTTCACGAGCAGATATGATCACGGTTGCTCACACAGTTGGTGTATTTTTAATTAGAGTTTACTTCAAGTTTACTATAACCGGGTGTTAAACAAATATCCGAGTTGCCACATAACCGCGGCCACGGCTTCTCGAAAAGATTTAACCCTGCAGCGGTGCTCCAACTAGTCCATCCCAAATAACCACATTCCGCGGGAATAGCCTCGACCATGGACCTCGTGGTCATCATAGGTAATTCCAAAGGAATTCCAACACCTCGAGAAAACCCGAGGAAAGTCAGACTCCACACGGAAGACACTCGATAAAGGTAAAACAAATCCAACAAGACCGCCCGACGTGTCGACGAACCCAATAAGAGACGCGTATCTCATTCCCAGGACACGACGGATAAGCTAGTGTACGGTGGCCTGATAGAAATCTCCCAAGTTGCCCTGGGTTGGCCCCGCACAGCGCTCTAGTTTGGACCAACACTCATGAGGAGCACTGGCCCGGGGGTTGATTAATTATCCACAGGTTTGCAAGGCCCTATGCAAATTTTATTAAGTTGTGAAGCAAATGTAGTACGAATGTTGGGTCTTGCCAGACAAGTTTTAGTCTCAACCGAATAAACAAGGGGGTCCCCATAACAACCCCGAGCGTGTTAGGAGCGCAAAATATGGAAAACATAACACCGGTAACAAGAACTATGGCGGTAACAGCGGAACAAAAAATCTACCATAAGTCCAAGCCTTCCACCAATACTAAGATATATATGTGCATTAAATTAGATAACAGATAATATTGTGATATCCAAATCCATGTTATCACATGGAACAACCTGCACCTGCAACTAAGAACGCTATAAGAGGGGCTGAGCAGCGGTAACTTAGACAATCAAAGGTTTGCTAGCATGTGAAGGGTTAGAGGCTTTCATGGCATTTAGGAGGCTGATACTAAAGTGGTAGGTAGCGCAATGGTAACGATAAGAGCGAGAAACTAGCAAGAGGAAATAGTATCGGGATCCGGGTATGATCATCTTGCATGTTGGTTCTTCAGTGGAACAAGAAGCAGGATCCTCGTAGTAGTACTCTCCTGGGTCCTCGTACTCAGTATCAACACTAGAGTCTACCTAAGATAAATAGCAACCATAAACATCCAACCAAGTTGCAATGCACAAACAAGATGATGCATGATCCATTTTGAAGAATTTAACATGGCAATCCAAAACTCGTCATGTTTCACATGCAGAGTTTGTTTATAAATGATTCTGGACAGAACCTCATGTTAAGTTATTTAAACATGCATGAACATGGAAAATATGGATGCAACATGCAAAATCGATAGAAATGCATATAAAGAAAGCAAGAAACGGAGTTACGGCTCTCACGATACGCTCACGACAAGGTATGAAGGCAAAAACACAAGACAACAAAGCCATGGGCTACTTCTTGGAATTCCAAGGTATCCACTGGTTAGGCAATGAAAAACCAACCACCATAGACTCAAAGATCAATCAATTCCATGGAGTATAGCTCCCACAAGTCACAAAATAATAAAACAAACAATCTGCCATAAAACAGCAACATAGTAAATTACACAACCCACATCTTGAGCTACAGGAACCCTACAGCCACTAACAAGATATTGATAGAAACTACATAACAAATGCATCAACTTATCCAACTACACAATCTGCATAGGAGGCCCACATCAATAAGCATGAAGCTATAAAGTTGACAAGATGAAACAGTTTTCTGGGACTGTGAAAATAACAGTTTTCTGGAATCTGAGTTAATAAAGTAGCATGTTGACAGCAGTATTTAAATATGTTATGCATCACCTCTTCGCATGGAAATTAACAGGATGGTATTAGACAACATTTACTCCAAAACACTAGCACTGAGCATGCTCAAATTCACAACACATCACAAGATACCATCCACTCTACATGGCATAAAAATAACAGCAGAATCTCAGACTTAGTAGTTTTTAGCATGCTGAAACAGAAACATCAAGTTGGCTACTTGGCAGCATGGTTCCCACTTATATGGGATATTCTCATGTTAAAAAACATACCATGGCATAATAGATATAAAATACTAGCACTTCCATGTTGGCATATGCCCCAAAGCAAGCATGGATTAAACCATGCAAAAATGACAAAGTAGCATCACAGCTGAAAATGAGAGTTTATGAACTTGCTTGAAAGTGAAATCTGAAAGTACCAATGGATTCATTGGCTCTTCCTACCCCAAAAGCACGTGTCATACTCATATGTTCATGTGAAACAACATGGCACAAATAAGATAGCAAAACAACCAACTATTCTCATAAGTGAATCATAACTCTAATTTGAACATGAGCATAAATGATCATAACCATATTTGTAACTTAGCTATAGATGGAAATGAGCTAACAAACTACAAGATGAATATATATACAACAAATGTGTTTATCAAGTGGGGAAACCCACTAGTCCCCCCCCCCACACACATACACCCTACACACAGACATAACAAGCAAGCACTCACACATGCTCTCTATATGCCCAAGGAATATGAGCACCAACACTCATGAGCATACCACCCAATAAGGGGGTGTTCACCCACACACACACACTCACATTCCCATATATGCATAATGCACATAGGCATACACACACTCACTCTCACAAGTGCACTATGCACATACACTCTCACACACAAGCTCGTTTGTGTGGGTGGTCATCCACACACATATGCATACATATATGCACAATGCATATATGCATTTGCATATGTAGATGGCAACACACACACACACTCACACAAGATCACATGTATATAAACTCACACAACACAAGGTCATGCATATATGCACACTCACATGCAGATACACATACACACACATGCATATACACCTATGTGCATACATATATGCACATGCACACACTCACAATCACACTTGCACACATGCATATGAATGCATCACACTATGTGACACATACACACACAAGCACATCCATACATGTGCAAGGCACACACACACACACACACACACCTCAATTATAACAGAAAAGAAAACCAACAAATGTCGTGAGTGTCTGCCCTTCTTTATTCCCCTCTCTTTTGTTTTCAATAAAAACCCCAACCTAATGCTTTATTCCCATGTTATTTTATAATCAGAATCAAGTTGCCATTTAAATTATTTCAAAATGTTCAAGTGCTAGCCTAATATGTTTTAAGAGTGAGTGTGTTGGTCTTTTATTGTTTTGAGCTTTATGCATTTGTGGCACTTAAATAATAGGAGCTGTTATTTTAAAAATATTTAAAACTACTTGTCCAAAATTCAACTTAATATTTTTATTAAATGGGACATATTATTTTCTTTACAAAGGTATTTTTGTATACCCAAAAACTCTTTTATTTTAGCTCTGGGTTTTTTCCTTTGTGTTGTGTTGTTTAAAAAAATAAAACTTCTCTCTTTCTTTTAATGTGAGAGCAGAGTGGGCCTGCCTCCCTAGCGCGGCCCAGCCCGCTTGGGAGAACGGTCACCTGCCCCCGTCTGTCATCACCGTCAGGTTCAGAGAGAGCTCCCTCTGCCGTCCACCTTTTCCATCGCCGTCGTCGTCAGCCAGTGGCTATTTAGCCTCCCCTCGGCGTGCGTGCCCCCTCGGCTAGGGTTCCTCTCCTCTCCGCCACCGCTGCAGCTCCCATCTCCTCCTCCATATCTCTCCCTCCTCTTTTCTTCCTCCCTTCCAGGTAAGGGAATCAGTGAGGTTCAGAGAGTGCACCGGTCATCGTCGCCACCGTCGCCGCACCTCCGGTGTGTCCCGTCCAAGGTGGTGATGGTGTGGGGCTCGGGGGTTCTCCCCGCATTCCATCCCCGCCGCTAGGAGGTGAGGAGCACCTCCCTGTGGTGCCAATTGGCGTCGCTGTCGCCCGCAAGGAGCAGGTCATCACCGGCTCCTTCCTCTTCGTCCTCGTCACGTCCCCGACCCCTCCAGCATCTTTGTTTTGACAGGCTCGTCGTTGCCTTCTCCTCGGTGAGCAGCCAGTCCCCGCAGTTCCTTCTTCCCCGTGTAGGCCGCCGTGTAGTTATCGCCATTGTCTGTCGCCGCCGTCTGCAAGGCGTGGGCTTGAGCTCGCCTCCTTCCTCCTCATCGCAAGATGAGTAGGGGAATGGAGCCCCGATAGTTCTCGCTTGGTGTGTGCCCTTTTGCGTCGCCGGATCCACCGTGGTTCGCCGTTGGTCGCTGCCGTTGCTCTGTCGCCATGCGTGTGTGGTTCGGGTTCAGTTTTGTCAAAGTTGGTTAGGGCATGTGTTAGTACTAGTGCAACCAAGCCCTCCTCTGTTAACGTTGCGATCGATAGCAGAGTGGTAGGCGCCAGGGAAAGCAACCAGGAGGTTGTGGGTTCGATTCTAAACCCCTCCCAATTTTATTTTTGTTTTCTTTTTTTCCTCTTGTTTTCTTCCATTGCAATGCATATGTGTGTGTAGATACAAAAACCAACATGTTGGGTTTTTCTTTTCTGTTATATTTGAGTGTATGTGTGTGTGATTTGCATATATATAGATGTATATGTCTGTATGTATGTGATGTGTCTGTGGGTCTGCGTGTGCCACTTAGTGTGGTGCATGCATATGCGTGTGTGTTTGTGGGAGTGTGTGTGTGTTAGCGTACACATATGCATGTGCATATATGCATTGTGCATATATGTGGGCATATGTGTGTGAATGACCACTCATACACATGGGCATGAGTGTTTGAGAGTCTATGTGCCTAGTGCACTTGTGAGAGTGAGTGTGTGTGTGTGCCATATGCTTATGCATACATGGTGCATGTGTGTGTGTGTGAGGATGAACACCCCCCTTTCTTGGGTGGTCTGTTCATGAGTGCTGGTGCTCATATGCCTTGGGCATATATAGGGCATGTGTGTGTGCTTGCTTGTAGTGTGTGTCTGGAGTGTATGTGCGTATGTGGGGACTAGTGGGTTTCCCCACTTGATATACCCCTTGTTTCATATATTATTTCTTGTAGTTTGTTATCTCATTTCCATCTCTAGCTAAGTTACACCTCTGGTTATGATCATTTATACTCATGTTCAAATTAGAGCTATGATTCACTTATGAGAATAGGTGGTAGTTTTGCTATCTTGTTTGTGCCTTGTTGTTTCACATGAACATATGAGTATGACATATGTTTTTGTGGTAGAAAGAGCCAATGAATCCACTCGTGCCTTCAAATTTCACTTTTGAGCAAGTTTATAAAACTGTCATTTTAGTTGTGATGCTACTTTGTCATTTTCGCATGATTTAATCCATGCTTGCTTTGGGGCATGTGCCAACATGGAAGTGCTAGTGTTTTATATCTATTATGACATGGTATTTTTGTTTGACATGAGAATCACACATATAAGTGGGAACCATGCTGCTAAGTAGCCAACTTGATGTTTCTGTTTTAGCATGCTAAAAACTACTGTCTGAGAATCTGCAGTTATTTTTATGCCATGTAGAGTGGATGGTATCTTCTGATGTGTTGTGAATTTGAGCATGATCAGTGCTAGTGTTTTGGTGTAGATGTTGTCTAATACCATCCTGTTAATTTTAATGCCAAGAGGTGCTATCTAATATATTTAGCTGCTGTTGTCAAGTTGCTACTTTATTAACTCAGATTCCAGAAAACTATTATTTTCAAGTCCCAGAAAACTGTTTCATCTTCTTAACTTGATAGCTTCATGCTTATTGATGTGGGCCTCCTATGCAGATGGTGTAGTTGGATAAGTTGTTGAATTTGTTATGTAGTTTCTGTCAGTATCTTGTTTGTGGCTGTAGGGTTCCTATAGCTCAAGTTGTGGGTTGTGTAAGTTGCTATGTTGCTGTTTTGTGGCAGATTGTTTGTTTTATTGTTTTGTGACTTGTGGGAGCTATACTCCATGGAATTGTTTGATATTTTTCTCTATTTTGGTTGGATTTTCATGGCCTAACCAGTGGATACCTTCGAATGCCAAGAATTAGCCCATGGTATTGGTTGTCTCGTGTGTTGCCTTCGTAACTTGTCGTGAGCGTATCGCGAGAACCGTAACTCCGTTTCTTGCGTTCTTTATATGCATTTATATCGATTTTGCATGATGCATCCATATTTTCCATGTTCATGCAGGTTTAAATAACTTAACATGAGGTTGTGTCCAGATTCATTAATAAACAAACTTTTAAAACATGACTAGTTTTGGACTGCCATGTTAAATTCTTCGTTGCAGGTGTAGGTTGTTCCATGTGACAACATGGATTTGGATATCACAATATTATATGTTATATAATTTAATGAACATATATATCTTGATATTTCTGGAAGGCTTGGCCTCATGCTAGGTGTTTTGTTTCGCTGCTACCGCGATAGTTCTTGTTACCGGTGTTATGTTTTCCATATTTTGCGCTCCTAACACGCTCGGTGTTGTTATGAGGACCCCCTTGTTTATTCGGTTGAGATTAAAGCTTGTCTGGCAAGACCCAACATTGGTACTACATTTGCTTAACAACTTAATAAAATTTGCATAGGTCCTTGCAAACCCGTGGATAATTAATCAACCCCCGGGCCAGAGCTCCTTATGAGTGTTGGTCCAAACTAGAGCACTATGCGGGGCCAACCCAGGGCATCATGGGAGATTTCTATCAGGCTACCGTACACTAGCTTATCCGTTGTGTCCTGAAAATGAGATACGCGGCTCTTATCAGGTTCGTCGATACGTCGGGCGGTCTTGCTGGACTTTTTTACCTTTATCGAGTGTCTTGCGTGTGGAGTCTGACTTTCTTCGGGTTTTCTCGAGGTGTTGGAATTCCTTTGGAATTGCCTATGATGACCATGAGGTCCGTGTTCGAGGCTATTCCTGCGGAGTGTGGTTATTTGTGATGGACTAGTTGGAGCACCCCTGCAGGGTTAAATCTTTTCGAGAAGCCATGCCCGCGGTTATATGGCAACTTGGATATTTGTTTAACACCCGGTTATAGTAAACTTGAAGTAAACTCTAATTAAAAATACACCAACTGTTTGAGTAACCGTGATCATCTCTGCTCGTGAACATGATCCGAGAGAGAACACGGTGGGGTTATGATTGATGTAAGTAGGTGTTCAGGATCTCATAGAGATCATACTAGACCCGATCGTTCATCGTAGGCCACTCATATTTATTTTCATGTTGCGTAAGTTGGCCACCATAAATGCTTAGTGCTGCTGCAAACTAAACACACACCCCATCCCAACCTTTAAGCTTGAATAGTCTCGGTACCCGGGCGCTTGATTGCTGAGCCCTTGTGGCTCACAGATTACTAGAACCCTCCAGGTACAGGTACACATGAGTACGTGCAGGATGATCTTACCCAGCTCCAGTGGGAATATGACGAGGAAAGAGTCATGATGTATGTGACTTACCCGGATGGGTAGAGGACCATGGTCATGATCTTTGGGATAGCGAGACAGTATCATTTGCATCTGTTTTTATCGTTTGATTTCGTCCGTAGTCGGACCCTGTCTTCATCTTGATGATTTAAACTCTGTGTGGAATTGTAATTTAGCATGTGGCAAGTGTAAGCCAACTTGTATACTTATTACATGGCTCTGATACCAACTTGTAACGCCTTGGACACACCCGCTGGTGGTCGTTACTCCTGGCGGGATCTAGACTGGCCTCACAGATCAATACTAGTCTTTTCTAGGCATTTTTTCCTCACTCATGCACTCCCGGGACCAACTTCTCGGTCAGTCACCCATCCTAGAACTACACCAAGACAAGCACGCTTAACCTCGGGGTTCCATTTAAAGGGCTCCTGGAAAAAGAAGGAATTCCTTATTGATATGAGTAGTCTATCATCCCTAATAAGCCAGGCTATCACACAACATCTCCAAATCTCCATAGCCTGTCTGCACGACAGGTGCTAACTGCGTCAGGGCTCTCCAAAGACATGCACGGGTAGCATAAAGCTCCATGTGAAGGGCACGTGCATCACGATCCCTGTTCTCCAACATCTGAGCGGTCACCTGCAGCCTAGGGCCCTCATGAGAATGATAATAGTAGGCTACGCTAAGATAGCTATCCTCTCCTCCCAGAGAAGTAGGAACATAACAAAACTCTGTGTTCTGAAGTAGACCATGGTGAAACCTCATGATAGTCAGCATGGTGTAGGCAGCCTCCTGAACTGCCATGTCTATTGTGACACCTAACCCATAAGTTTAGTGAAGCGCCTCTGCAGCTCCAGGATATGAAGGATATATCTTAACAGTACACAGATACTGGCTCTGGTTGAAATCTCGATATTGTTCCTCCATTGTGTACTCTGGGTACCAATGGTAGCCAGCCTCCATCATAACTCTAACCAACATGGCCGTGTGACCCGGTACATCGATGCACCTGGTATGATGGACCACCTGACGGGAAGGACGAGTTGGCATCTGAAACAGAGAATGATGCAAAGACATTAGAGACTCTAGGAGAAATTGGACAACATAACGGCTGTAATTGCTCAAAAAGGATTTTGAGACAACTTCAGCAGATTGGAAAAGCATAACCACTCGACTTTCTAGACTCAAATCTCTTCTCCATCTGTTTGTCACACCAACAATACTCTAGTACCGACATTCACTTGCAAACAAGCTAGCTAGTAGTCCATGGTTAGTAACTCGTCATCCTAAGCAATAGATGAGAAGCCTAGCTCTTATCCCCGTAGAAAAGATGAGAATGACTCAAAATAGAATAACTTGGGAAGAGGAGTAAAAAGAGCCTTATGTTACCATCCACAATTAATTCCCGTACTTTTCTATAGTGTTTCTAGACTCAACTTCGACCGGTTTGGCTTGGTAGTCCTACAGTCAGTCAGGCTCTGATACCAACGCTGTCGGGACCCCTATCCTAAGTCATATGAATCCAGACTGTAACATATCACATCACTTTGCGGCCTCACGCACGGTAAGCTCCACAGCTACAACCTTACCTTAGCTGTGACCGTTTGCGTGTTTTGGCTCACGTATGTGAACATGTCGCTAGCAATCAAACGACAAAGAACCCGGGCCGATATGACTAGTCATAGAACCCAAGTGGCACATCCGTATAGAAACAGGCATACGTAACCCAACAATGCAGGTGTCGGCCTCAAGCGTGTGTAGACGAGTCATAGCAAGCTACAAGGACTCCATTACGCCATGGGACAGAAATGTCATCACTGTACGTAGATGAGTCGTAGCAGGCTACATGGACTGCATTACACTGTGAGACATTTCCCCGAAGGGACAAACACAACAGCAAAGAAGGATACATGTCAGTCAATCAATGTGTCCAGAGCAATAGCAAGCTACCATGGCTAGATGGAAGTCCAAAGAGGCAATTTCCCGTAAAGATTACTACTAAAGGCACACGACTAGGTGTCAGATCCCATACATACCATTGCACGTCACATGTACGCACGACATGCCCGATATGCATAGATACAACTATGGCATCACAACATAACCATACAACAACACAACTTTTATTTAATTGGCTCAGACGAGCCTTGCATAATATGTTCTTATAGATAGGGGTCACATGACCCGACACTCAAGTCATACAAACAAGTTCATACAAACCAAGGGGGAGCATAAAGCTGTCTGGGTACAAACATATGAAAGGGTAAAAGGGCACATGGCCTGACTATCTACAGCCCACCACAGGGCATAAGGTCGTAGCTGGGACACCAGCTATTCGGCATCGTTGACATCTAGATAGAACCCACCTGATGGGTCCTGGGTTTCATCTGACGTATCTATTAAGCAAATGTGAGTACAAACGTACTCAGCAAGTCTTTAGAACAGACCTAGTCTATTCATGCTCATGTATCAACAAGGGGAGTGGTGGAGTTTATGCAGCAATGCCAGCTTTCACTCATGGCTAACATACACTACACAATTTTAACTCTTTGTTTAAATTTTAGATATCGCACACGAGTCCACTAACTCCATGACAATACAACACCATGGATTCACCTCCCTCTCCTGGGAGAGTGCCATCCATGGTACTCACACTTGTCTTGATATTTTTATGAGTATCCATTTGATTATCTATGAACAACATAAGCTTTCCAAGTAGTCCATATCCGAGGACGCGGCTATTCGAATAGTTTCATACCCTCTAGGGGAGTACTTCTTCACAGACGCTCTCGCCACTTATCGTTGTGTGATCATAAAACCATGAACCTCGGCAACCTTCAAGCGGAAGCCCAGCGAGGGAGTCGGCCACGACCGTCAATCACATAAGACCTCTAGTCTAGGCTATCGCCTATTTGAGACTGAACCCGCACGGACGTCCAGCCGAAGTTTCCGCTACGGCCCCAAACGATGTGCGCAGGGTTCTCAAGCCCACCATTTGAGTGACCATTGGTACACCGTGGCATTGCCTACCGTGTCGTAACCCACCCTTAGGGTGAGCACTACGCACGGCCTCCAGCATGCTATAAACACCAGAAACTACTTGCAACTCCTGGACTAAGGACTGAGCGACTGATAAGTCGAGCGGGGCCATATTTCGGGGCCCAGCATGTGGTAGTATCTAGTCTTGGATCACAAACACGAAACTCAATTCCTGAGAACCATCCCAATGAGACAACCTGCTATGTACTCCTACATAGCCTCTCATTGCTACCTTTACCAAATCGGGTTCATCATAAACTTATCACATCAGAACAACATTATTTCACCCCAGATCATCACCAGATGAATCAGACCTGACACAACTCTAAGCATAGCAGGCAAAGTAAGCTAAGCACATCATGGGACAAGCATCTACCAGGTATGCTAGGTTGCAAGGTTTAGCTATTTACTGTGACAATGACAGGTCATGCAGAAGAAAAGGTTCATCTAACGTGTATGACAGACATGTGGACGTTTGTCCTAATGAAGTAAACAAGAGCAGGATCAAGAGAGTGGGATGTTATTGGAATGATCAAAGGGGTTGCTTGCCTTGCTGGGTAGCGGGAAGGTTTTCCCCTTCGTTGGAATACTCGGAGGCATCCTCAGAAGCAGGGCCTACCGCAATACAGATAAGTAACAATCAATACACGCAAGTGCAACAATATGATGCATGATCATGGTATGGCAGCATGTATGGATGAGCTAATGCAACTATTGTCCAAGTTAATTTGAAGTGAGTTTGAATATAGGTTCAAAATAATTCTCCATTTCATATTCCATATATTAATCTATTAGTAAATGTCAATGTTCATCTACATAGGATGCTCTAACATGCATGATAATAGCACCATTGGATTCGTTGGGTTTTCTGATAAATTTTCATCTATAAATTATTTTCATCTGATTAACAGATTAATTTATATGAAGTTTTGAAGTTTTAAACATTTTTTGGAATTATATTAATACTAGAAATTGAATTAGTGTGTAAGCCTGACGTCACTCTGATGTCAGCAGGTCGGCTAACCAGGCCAGGTCAAACCTGATAGGGTGGGGCCCTCATGTCAGTGACTATCACTTAACCAGAGAATTAAAGCTAATCCTAATTACTTAATTAACACTAGGCCCACTGGTCAGTGACTAATTAGGTTAATTATTTTTTTCTTAATCTAATTATAATTAAAAGGGGTCAGGCCCACTTGCCAGTTGACCTGGGGTGAAACCCCGTGGTCAACACCGGTTGACTCGTCAGCGTTGAGCCAACGGCGACGTTAGAGATGGCGGAGGGGGTCGGAACCCCTCCACCGGCAACCAAAAGGATGGTAGAGGGAACTGGAAGGGCCTATGCTTGAGCACGCGTTGATCTAGCCCCAAACCAGAGGCTCGGGTGGTCGGAATCGATGGCAGTGTCGAGGGCAGCGGCGGTCGGAGCTCGGGCAGGACCGGCTATGGCGCTAGAGGGCACGGGAGAGAAGGGGGAAAGGGGGAGGAGCACCAGCGGCTCACCGCGGTTCTAGCAGAGGCGACGGCAAGGTCGGGGAAGGTCTGAAGGGGGGGAAGCGCCGAGGCGGGGCTCCGGTGGCCGGTAGGGAGGAACGGCGATGGCGCGGTGTAGAGGGGCTCCTGGCACCTTCTAGCTTCATGGGAAGGACGACGGGGTCGCGGCGGATCTCGGTGGCCACTCTGCGAGCCGAGGGGGCGGCTAGAACAACGGCGGCGAGCTCGAGCAGAGCTCGGCCATGGCGGCTGAGAGGGGGAGAAAGCGAGAGAGAGAGCGCGCAGGGGAGAGAGGGAGAGGAGAAGAGGTCCATGGTGTGGCCCCGCACTGACGCGTCCGGGAGCCTCCAGGCAGCAGCCTGGCAGGCAGGAGTTGGCCGGGCACGTGCTCGTGCGCGGCGAGCGCGTGCCCTTGTCCTCCTGGCGAGAGGACAGGGACGACTGGCACGGGCCAGCTGGGCCGGCTCCCCTCTGGGTCTCTTTCCTTTTTCTTTTTTTTCTCTGTTTTCTAATTCTGACATTTGTTTTATTTCTTTTTCAGGAACAAACGCTTTTATAAAATATGCCAAAAGTTTTATATAATTAAGTTTGAATATTTCAAACTCCTATAAAAAGTTTCAGGATATTTTGAAATATAAAGTAATGATAATGCTTTACTTGGCATTTTCAGAGGCTTTATTAATTATTTTGAAATTGCTATAATTGTTCAAATATTTAAAATGGCCCCTAATATATTCAATTCCATATTTATCAAACATAGGGAACATTTTGTATGGGCATTTTGAGTTTGTTGAGTTTTCACAAACTTTTAATTAATTTGATTCCAATGTGAGCTTGGGGTTTCTTTTAATCCCCATTTCATGTTGATGCAAAATTGAAATATGATGCACACACATGCTGTCCTATGACATCTAGCTAGGCATGTGACATCGAGCAAGGATCATGATGCATGGGGCTCAGTTCGCGAGAGTCCGTCTACAGAGCGAACGAAGAGCTTCAGGGAGCCTAGGGCACGGAAGGTGGGGACTGCCCTGCACCACCAATCGCTGTCGCCGTCATTGGCACAGTCAATCAGCTGCTCGTCTACATCAACGCGCTCACGGTTAATAGGGCTGCGGCTCAAGGCCCCTTCTAGCCTTCGGGCTGCTGAACGCAGGCGTCACCTTCGGGCACCTTCATCGAGCCATGCTCGTGCCTTGCCTGGAATGGCGCAGCGACGAGCTGGAGGAGGTCCTCGGACCAAGCGAAGGTTCCGAGCCTCGGGAGAAGATGGACCCATGAAGGTCGCGCTCATGGAGGTGGGAGATCGGTCGATCTTCAGTGGCATGGCCGCCAGGTGACTTTTTGTTGGTTGTTGCCACGTAATTTTTTGGTACACTCTGTCCAAGGGCGCCCCACTAGGCCGCATGATCTTCAGTAATCAGGGTGTGTCGCAGTCATTGCTTCGTTTATGCATGTTTCAATAGTTCTTGTGCACCTATCCTGCATCTTGACACTTTACCTTACTTGCATCGCTGGGCGGTCGACCGCCCTCTTGGGGGCTCTGGCCCCGAGGCAGCAGACGACAGGATGGAATTGGGGCCACTCGAGCATCAAAGGGGGATCCTGAGCCTTACTGTTCATAAGGCCACTCACCCCCTGATGTCGTCCTTGGTTTCCGGCCAGCATCAGGAGTGGCAGGGCCTTGCCCCGTGAAGTGCTTCCTTGGTTTCCGGTCGTACCTAACGGTGGTTGAGAAATGTGCCGGACCGGGACCTATAGACGTAGAGTCGATTTAATGTCAAAGGGGGATCCTCACGAGCCTTACTGGTCATAATGCCACTTGGCCTCCTAATGTCGTCCTAGTTTCCTGTCGGCGTCTGGAGCGCCGGGGCCTCGCCCCATGCAATGTGTCCTTGGTTTTCAGTCCTACCTAACTGTGGTGGGCAAATGCGCGGGACCAGGACCTAAGGATGTAGAGTGCCAAGAGGGCTCCCAAACTGCCTCACTCCCGAAGAAGAATAAGCAAGCGGGGTTTCAAATTGCCTTGTCTACAGGAAGATTCAGGCGCAAACCACCTTTGAGGTAGGGACACTTGCGAGGCCAAAGCATCCTCAAGACCTCCTAGATACACCTCCTAGTTCTACCATGCCAGCCATGTGTACGTACTCTATGGGCTGTACATGCAATGTGGGAGCCACAGCCCAGCGCTGTCGGAGAAGTCAACACGGTCCACCAATGACTATGCCCATGCAATGTAGAAGCCACAACTCCATGCTGGCGGTCAACACGTTCCACCAATGACTATGCCCACGCAAGGTGGAAGCCCCACTCCCGGTGTGGAGGGATAAACAACTAAGGGCGCCCCAACGGCTGCATCAAACCTCAGGAAGGTCCCTGGCGGCCCCTTTCTCGCTACGTTCCCTAGGGAGCAGCTAATGAGCCTAACTGGACCCGTAGCCCCTCACCCCTTGGACCGTACTTGATTTCCGGTTGGCCCAACGGCGGTTGAGGTATGCGCGGGCCGGGCCCTACCAATGCAGAGCGCTGGAGATGTTCGGATGTTTCAAGTTATTTCAATCCTCACCATGTTCCCTTCATGAGGGATGCTTGCGCATCAAGGGGGACTCCTAAGCATCACGACTCAGGAGCCTACCTGCACCCGTAGCCCCTCTCCCCTTGGCCCTTCCATGGTTTCCGGTCGGCCCAACGGCGGTTGAGGTAGGCACGGACTAGGCCCTGCCGACGCAGAGCATCGCAAGAAGCAAGAAGGAAACAAGGCATAGAAAACAACCATGAATTCCAACAGTTATTACAAGCATTAGAAGTTTTCGCAAACACAAATGAGTTTAACGCCTCCACGAGGCACATTGTGCATTGCAGGACAGGAGCAGAAGGAAGGAATCAGGAGGAACCGCCGCTACGGTTCATCCCACCGTCAGTGGACTCGTCGTCGGCATTGCTGGCGTCGTCTTCCCGAGCGGCAGCCACTGCAGCATCCTGAGGCGGAGGAACCATGACGCGGGTGAGACTTTTGACCAGCGCCTCCACGGCGCCCCTCATCGCTGCCACAGCGCCCGCGCGGACCTCAGGGGAGACCAAGAGGATCATGGAGTCAAAATCGAACCCCGGCTCACGAAGATGAAGATGGCCGAAGACGCGCGTCACGGCTTCAGAAAAGAGGTCGCGACACTCACTATCCAAGACCTTATCCACATTGACGATGGCGCCCTCCAGCGCCTCTACGAGCTTCAAAGCAAGCACCACGAATCTGCTCTCCGGAGCGGCTAGGGGCTCCGCGAACCCATCTTGGCAGAGGGCGTGTAGCACCATGCGAAGCTGGAGCTCGATGGCAGGGAAAGCACTCAGCTCTCTGGCCTTTTTCTCCTCGACCACAATGATATCTTCCTCCTTGGCGTCAAGAAGGATCTTCTTCTAGGCAATCTCCTTCTCATGCGCGTCGAGGCGCGCCCGCTCTACGTCCTGGCGGGCCACCGCCTGAGACAGCGCGGTTTCCCAAGCGACAAGCTTGGCCTCACAGGCCTCGAGGTCTACCATCCGCTGGCAAAGTTGCACCGCAAGCTTGGCCTGTTCCTCCTGGAAGGTCTTCAGACGGTCCTCCACCTCTTCGTGTGCGGCGCGAGCAGCTGCGGTTTCTTCCTCGCCCTTTGTTGCGGTAGCCGCGACTTGACCCCACATCGCCACATCGGCAGCGTCGGCCCGGAGCCACCCTAAGAGGAGCTCTAGGTGTCCACCCGTTGTTGGTGCACAAACTGGCAGATCTCGGGTAGGGTTCCTGAACTGTGAGACTAGGATCGACGGTAACAGGAGACGAAGGGGACACGAGTTTACCCTGGTTCGGGCCCTCCTATGGAAGTAATAGTCTATGTCTCCCTGGATTTTATTGATAGTATAATGGGTTATAGAGTTGATCTACCTCGAGATCGAATGTCTAACCCTAGACGAGTTGTTCTCTCTCTATACCCTAAAACCCTCCGGCTTATATAGATGCCGAGGAGGCCTAGGGTTTACACATGGTCGGTCACATGCCGGAGAGATAAACATGCCTATTCACTACATCAGACGTGGAGTGCACGCCTTCATGTCATCTGGTGTTCAGCGAGTGGCCCACACAGTCCGGCCCATACAATAGGTCAGCTATCCGAGGCCCCCCTAATACAGGACTCCCTTAGTAGCCCCCGAACTTGCCTCCAATGCCAAGAGTCTTCAGCTGCAATTGCTTCGCGAACAAAGTCTTCGGCTTGCGAGGTGTGTTCCTTCCACCGAACCATAGTTCGGCCTCTGATGTCAAATAATTCTTCCGCATTACGGCACATCCTAACTCTGTGAGATAATTCGGCTTTCGAAGGCCAAGCATCGGGAAAATGGTAATGTTTCCCAACGATCTTTCTGCCGAAAAGTCACAGCCCATCATGACTGATAGGCCAGTGCCACGTAATCGATGCGTGGCTCCAGGATGTTCCGTCCACATGATCTCGCCACACGGATCGTGCCCCGTTTTATGCGGGGGGTAGTTTATTATACGCCCAAAACGTCTCGCACATCTCGGGAAGTGGAGGGAATTACAGCACGGCAAGGGGAGCCCAAATCGACAGACCTAATAAAAGGAGAAAGAATACCCCAGAGGCCTCTCATGCTTTCCATTCGACATCTTAGCCTCCTTTTCCCTTGCGCCTCTAGAGCATAGATCTAGGTTTCTCCCACCACTGCTTACGAGCTCAGCAATGACGGGCTCCAATGGTCAGTGGGAAGTTTCCACCGTTAGCAACCAAGACATCCTTGACCTCAAGAAGGCCGGCTACCTCCCCGTCGATATCACTCATCACGCGCAAGAGAAGGGGCAAGTAATCCCCACCCCCATGTTGGATGAGCGGGTGGTGTTCATCCCCCACTTCATTAGGGGGTTAAGGTTTCCGCTCCACCCATTCGTCAGGGGCCTGATATTCTTCTACGGCCCCGACTTCCATGACCTTCCGCCGAACTCTGTCATGCATCTCTCTGCTCTCATCCTCCCCTGCGAGGTATTCTTGCATGTCAAGCCACACTTTGGGCTCTGGCTGTAGGTTATCAATATCAAGCCGAAATGTAATGATGGCAAGCACGCCGACTGCGGTAGCGTCGTCATCGACAAACTCACGTGCATTGACTGGCCAACGGGCACCCTCATCGACACCATCAAGGGGTGGCAGAAGGAGTGGTTCTACATCGTAGAGCTACAAGAACAAGGTTTGCACCCCGCCGCTGCATTCAGATCCGGTCGCCTGACCCGGCTAGCTTCATGGATCAAAAAGGGCCTCGAGTGGGGGTCAAGCAAGGAGGTGGCCGATCTACAAAAGCGGATCCGCTCCTTGATCGAGGACGACACCAAGCTGGCTGCTGTGGTTTAGGTGATGTTCTTAAGAGGCATCCTCCCCTGCCAATGCCGAGACACCCCACTATGGGCTCAGAAACTCGACGTCGTGCCCATAGTCTAGAAATTCTCCGCAATTCGCGGGAGAAGCTATGGTAGGCGTTCTTCAAATCAATGAAGAGCTAGCCAGTCGAGGGGGAAGACAAGGCCTCCATGCCGACAAACCGTACTCCAAGGTACGATACATCCTAGCTTATTCGGTTTTATTACATAGAAGGTACATAATCCTTTGTCCAACATGTCTATGCAGAAATGGCTGAAGAAAGCCAGCAACATCCACAGTCCGGCTTCTCAGCCCGAAGACAAGAGGGAGGGCTATTGGCCAAGATGCTCGTGGAGAAGCCTTACAAGCCTCCCACGAAGAAGGAGAACAACAAGAAACCAGGTCGGGCTCGTATCCGCATCAGGGATCAGGATGATGCTGCTTCTGAAGACACACCCGCCTCCTCAAATCATGAGGAGGCCGAAGAGGAAGAAGAGAAGGAGGAGGAGGAGGAGGTTGATACAGAGGGGGGAGGCAATCCCCTTCGTACCAAGAAGAGAGCAGCGTCTTCGGATGCCCTAGGGTAGGCAGCGTCTCCTGCCCCGAAGAAGGCGCGGTAGGTGTGGATGGTCCTGTCCGATGAAAGTTTGGACTCGTGCTCCGTGTCTGAAGATGCGAGGAGGTTCCCTGAAGGAGCCTCAGGGTCAAGCCCCCTCCATCCAGCTTAGGGTCCGAAGACCATTCTTTTTGTAGACAGTAGGCTCAAATTTTGCTAACGCACATGTTGTCGGTCCAATAGCCCTTTGCGTGTCATCCCCATGGAGGTTATATCGGATGGGGAGACACCTTGCACCCCCCCTCCCCACACTAGGCGCTATTAAGGACGTCGTCGAGGTGTCATCCCAGCACACTCCAATGGAGGCGGACACAAGGGCGCGGAGGACACCCTCGTGGCCGAGGCTATCACCTCGGCCACCGAAGAACAAGGGACGATGACCTGCCCGGCCACCGTGGAGGCCGGACGTGTGGGCCATCAGCACCCCCCCAAGAACGTCTCCGAACCGCGTGGTGCCTCCGGAGGCATTGGTCAAAACCCCGGTGGGTGCTCGGGAAATCCGATCATCCCCGGCGCTGTCGACCGCTTAGTGGTCGGTGATGGGGGAGGCTCTATGAAGTTCCTCTATCCCTGAAGACCACCGCACCCTTTTGGGTGCGGTGTTACAAAGCGTCCAGTGCATTGACAATGGACTGAAGGAGGCCTTCAAAGGTGTCCTTGCAGGCTTTGAAGTAAGTTGCCCGTTGTTTGTGTTAAGATGTTATTAAATCATATTGTATACATGGCAGCCCCCAACCCCTAGGTGAGTTGAACATAGTTGCCTAGGGGTCATATCTTTAGTTCGGAAAGTAAGTGCCAATGTGATACATATATTGTATATGTAGGCATCATCATTGGTGGCAGCCAAAAATGCCGCCGAACTAGACGAGAGAAATCGAAAGCTCAAGCTCTCTGAGGATGAGGTGGAAGCCCTCAAAAAAAGTTTCGACGAGGCTCAGGGTAAGTTTGAATTGAATCTTAGTATTCTTCCTGAATTCTATAAATGCAGTCCTTATAGATATGTCCTTGTCGTGTTGTAGCTTCATTGAAAGAGATGGGAAATCTCAGGGCCGAGCTTCAGCGCGTCAAAGCTGAAGTGGTTGTGGAGAAGGCGGCGTCCAAGGAAGCGGCCATCGCACTCTCTGCCCTACAACCCACCAGTGATAAACACCAAGCTCGTGTGACGGAGAAACAAGATGAGATCCAGGACACAAGCAACAAGTTCGATGCCTTGGAGCAAAAGAGCAAGGCGCTCTTAGCTGAGCTGTCCACTATGAAATCCGATCTTCATCAAGAGTGGTTGGAAAGACGGTTCTTCGAGGAACAAGTTTGCCAAGCCAAGGAGATAGCCGATGGTAAGCAGTATTGCCTAAAGTGCGTATTCGGGGATAGCCAATTCGAATTGCTGACCTGGGTATGGCGATCCTCAGGCGCAGACTCCGATCTCCAGAAGAGCATGGCGAAAGCCAACCAGCTGCTCACCTCGCCGGGAGAGGGAGACCAAGCTCGGATTTTCTCGGCGTGGTTGGGAGCCCCCGAGCATCCTCCTGTACTGGTGGAACAGCTCAAACAACTAACGAAGCTACACCATCTGGGCAAGCCGGCCATAAGGGACCTTTGCGCCCACTTATGGCCCGGCGAGCTAGTCCCAGTAGCTACTTCGGTCTGGCGCAGCGGCTGCTTGAAGATGCACCCTGCCTCGACGCCATAAAGCACTCCTCCTACATTGAAGGAGTCCGGATGTCCCTTGCCAAGGCCAAATTGCACTGGCCAGGGCTCAATCCGACGAAGTTTGCCACCGACCCGCCGCCACTCAAAATGTCGCACCCACGCCCTGAGCTATACTTCGATGGAGTCATGGAAATTGTGCAGGTGATTGCGTCACAGTGTTCGGGCAAAAGGATTTTTGAATGAAATTGTAATGTGTTCGAAGACTTGCAACAACTTTTAATGATAATAGTATCCGCTCTTATATACTTTTGACTTCTTTCATAACTCCTGTGTGGTTGCTTAATACTTGATAGATGTGAGTCGTCGGCTTCAGCGCCCATGTAGATACTACATGGGGTGTCTATGCCAAAGCACTATGTTCCTTCGCCGTATTAACGGAACCCGGAGGCGTTTTGAGTGCGGGAGACTAGAAAATTGGACTATTATGCTTTATTTCTTTCACTTAAACGAAGGGGCACGAAAAGGACCGTGGGAGGCGTACGATTAGCCACCGGGTTTTTTACGACGTTTAGACAAGCCGATGCCGAAGCCGACATCATAGTGTTTGCTCGAATGGCAAATTCTTTGTATAACATTGAATAACCACTTACGAAGGTTGAAGTGTAATACTTCTAACTTGGGATTCACAGATCAGCTCATGCATACTATGGCAGTTTGTTATTGGCCTTCTCCCCTCAGGTGCTTGACTGTACTATCCGGAAGCACAATCGCAGGGGTGCTCCCTTTGCCCTTTTAGACGAACAAGGGGAACATAAAGGGGCAAGCATAGGAGCCGGGCAACCCAACTTAATGACCAAAGACACATTTCGGAACTGATGCATAGAAAGCGAACGCCAAGACACCAAGCACACAATGGTTAAGGCGGTTAGAGTTTGAAGATGAGCCCCCGGTCTAATAGCCTGTTACTTCAAGCCATACTGAACAAATTAACGAGAAGAGGGAGGGAAAAATTGGTATGTGCTAGAAACAAAACAATTGAGGCGTACTTGTGCCAGGCAACTTCATATTTTCTCAACCAACTCTTCTAACTCGGATTGCCAAAGCAACTGTTTGCAGGTATGCGAAAATACAGAAAATAGAAAGGCCTAAAGGAGTACTTGTACGAGGGGTCTTCAATTGTTGACTAAATATCTTCATTATACCCTATCGCATGGTGACTCTTGCCTTTGGATATACCTTGATAGGTGATAGTGTTTGGCGAACGGACCTTGCAAACTAGGTCTTGAGATGTCGCCGATTATGTAGATGGGCTTTATGCCGCAGGTAGGCTCTTTTTGGAATGCCTTCATCTGGTCCGAAGACATGTTGATGGTTATAGTTCGCAGCAACCAAACATCGATCAGAAGTTCTCCACCGCCACCCATGGAATCTTGATTGCAAACTTGTGCCTCTTTGGCCCATGCTTTGCTGGTCCCGGGGTTGTGCGGTGGGTGGTGACACGCGATGTACCCAGGTTCAGGGCCCTCTGTGGGAGGTAACACCCCTAGTCCTACTTGGCCTAGTTGATGGATGGGTATGGTTACAAGGCTGCTCCTGGAGCTGTTGTCTAGAGGTGGAAGAGGGAACAACCGGCTCGCCTTGCTCACTATGTGGGTAAATGTGTGGGAAGTGTCCCATGGGTGTGTGTGTGTGTGTGTGTGGATCCGTCATCCCTGTTGCAAGGGGGGCTCGGGGGGTGTTATAGGCCAACCCCCTGGCTTACAATATCATTAAGGTACATATTGGGGGGACCCGGCCGACAGCCTCTCCGGCTGGCCAGGGGGGCTTGCCTCCTGAGCCATCTCGTCGTTCGTAGGGTCCACTGGCTGTGCAGTCCCATCGCCCGCTGGGGCCCGCCAGCTGGCTCCGCGCTTGGCTCGCGCCCACCTGCCACGGCACGGGCTACCCAGGCAGCGGCGTCTTGCACCAGCCGGCCAAAGTCTGTGGTATGTACGGCTGCACTATAGCCATGCCAGGGCAGGTAATCGAGTGGGCGGGGGCATGCCGGCACTATTGCCCCGCCTAGTCACGGTCGGCCAAAGTCAGCGATACGACCGGCTGAACTGTAGCCACGTGCACCTGCGCGTCAGCGGTCACTATGGCCACATTGGGCCCGTCATTGGGGGTATCGTTTTGTTGTCGTACCCGTGTGCAGGGGTATGGGAGGGGAGCTTGTCCATCCAAGGGTCAACTGAGAAGCCAGTTCAAAGGCAGCCGATCGTGCCCGGCCGACCGAGGGCGGGCCGGCTCGTTGGGCAGCCGGTCCACGAGCCAGCCGGCAACGGGCCTGCCGGCCACGCGCTAGCCGGCCGAGAAGCAATCGGCCATTTGTTTTTTCTTGAAGCGGTAGAGAGAACCCCGTTGCTTTGGCCTACCTAGGGGTAATAATCCCGTCAGTATTCTGCGAAGTCGACAAGGGCCTGCGTCCGCTAGACGGAGGGGAGCCGGTGTCATCCCCCTCATGGTGTTTGCCTCCGGCATGAAGCTAAATAGCTAGCCGGGTCGGCAGCCGCCCCCAATGCCTTGAGTTCCGGCACGTCGCTTCGGGGCCTAGGCCGTCCCACAGCATGCCACGTGGTGAGTAATGATGCCAAGGGGCCCGCGCACGCAGGCAGACAGGATGTTGCCGTGGGCTAGCCCGCCAGGCCACGGACGTAGCCTAGTAGGCCTCGAGGCGCAGGGCGAGATCTTCTGCGCCCCGCTGTGGAGATTCTGTGGGAGTGGGCGCAGTTAATCCCCACCTCCCCTGGTCATGGCCTCCTTTTTTTACAAGGGGGAGAAGGCGAGGGGCGGAGGTAACCGCGCCCCATTAGCCCCCTCAGTTTTCCTCTTCTTCGTCTTCTCAGCTCCCCCTTGCGCTGCCGCTCTTCTCGCGCGCAACTCCGCTCGTTCGCCTTCTCGCGTAGCCCCGACAACAAGATGGTCGGAGGTTGCTCGGCAAACTGGGCTGGCTCAATCGTCACCGAGGCCACTATCACGGAGCTCCGCCACACACGCATGTTGCTGTCGGAGGAGCGTGTGATCGCTCGCGCGCCGGTGAGCCTCTTCTTCTGCCTGATGCTAGATATGTTCGACCTCCAGCCGCACCACATTTGCCCCAATGCCATCCTTTACATTGTGGGCTTCATGACGCTATGCGAGGGCTATTTGGGGATGGTCCCATTCGTGGATTTTTTCAAGGCATTGTTTTACCTCAAGGCACTAAAAGGCGCCGAGGAGTCGTATGCTTGTGGCGAGCGGCGCTGTGCTGCCGTGATCGTCTCTGCTCGTGAACATGATCCGAGAGAGAACACGGTGGGGTTATGATTGACGTAAGTAAGTGTTTAGGATCTCATAGGGATAATAATAGATTCGATCGTTCATCGTAGGCCACTCATACTTATTTTCATGTTGCGTAAGTTAGCCACCATAAATGCTTAGTGCTGCTGCAGACTAAACACTTACCCCATCCCAACCTTCAAGCTAGAATCGCCTCGGTACCCGGGCACATGATAGCTGAATCCTCTGTGGCTCACAATTTACTACAACAACTCCACATACAGGTTCAGATGAGTCCATGCAGGATGATCTCACCCAGCTCCAGTGGGAATATGACGAGGAAAGAGGCAAGATGTACGTGACGTATCCGGATGAGTAGAGGACCTGGTCGTGATCTTCGGGATAGCAAGATAGTATCATTTGGATGTATTTTTTTATCATTTGATTTCGTCTGTAGTTGGACCCTGTGTTCAACTTGATGATGTGAATTGAGTGTCACTGTTAGTTAGCATGTGGCGAGTGTAAGCCAACCTTGTATACTCATCTCTTTCAGTATTGTAGGTTGTGATGATACTATTCTTGCTAACGGCAAGATGCGCATCTATCCCTTGCGAGGCCTCGTGCCTTAAAATGGAGAGGCATGCATCTTGGGCGTTACAAGTTGGTATTCAGAGCCATACGACCATAGGAGCCTTTGCTTGTTCGAACTTGGCCGAGTCGTGTCTAGTAAAACTATTTTGAGTCTAGTTATATCAGAGAGTTGGATTCTTTTTACTCCTCTTGTTTGCACTGGTGAGGTTTCCGACATAGGAATTTTGATTCTACTCCTCTTCTCGCTCAAAAACATTTTAGGATCACGCGGGTATTTTGGAGTCTATATGATACTGATGTGACAGGGTTCTGTCTTGGTGCCTCCTGTCTGACTTGATTTGTTCCGGGGAGTCGAGCTCGAGGGAATGTTGGCACATCGTTATCATTCAGCTTCCGTGATATCTGAGGATCGAGAGTGTTCGGAATTACTTCAATACTTATCGTGGTGAGATAAGGTCGGAGTCACCCAGTACTTGGGAGGCGTCCAGGGTACCACCATGGTTTAGTATCGTTGTAAGTTTGAGGATTTGAGATTGGATGTGTTTGCGAAAGCCTGTGGTTATGTGTTGAAGGATGGATACAGTTGGGGTGTAGGATTGCTAGTTGTGTGTGATATTTGCTCCTTGTATCCCCCACACTCGATTGCATAACCAGAAAGTTTTCGGAAATTCATAGGTGGGAAATCTTGTAGTCATCTAGGATCATCTTCTTTAGATGTATATGGGCATGTACATTTGTTCTGAGTGCTTAGCTCAATACTTTTGTGTTATTGCAAGTGGCTTATTATATCTGCTGATGTTATCATGAATGAATAAGCATTCTTACTAATTTTTTAGTAGGAAGGTTGTGTTCTTATTGGTTCAATTTCTTTCACGCATTTGATTCAGCTTTCAAATCATCTTATCATGAGGTGCTGATGCGTTTTGTCCATCTTCAGGATGGCTCCACCAACACGCAACAATCCGGGTCGTGGTGAGGAGCAGGCTGATGTTCCACCACCACCCCCGCCACCGCCTCCTCCGCCTCCTCCTCCAGAAGCTTGGAAAGCTGTGATGGCCGCAACCAATGCGAACACTCAGATGTTGCTCAGACTGTTGCAAGAAAGGGAGCAGGGTCAGCAAGGTTTTCAAGGGAATTTTCAGAATCAGCCTCAGTTTGCACCACTCAATCAGTTCCTTGCCAACCAGCCCAAGTATTTCACCTGTTGTGAGCAGCCATTTGATGTTGACGATTGGCTTCATGATATGAGTAAGCATTTCGAGTGCAGCAATGTTAGGACAGAGGACTTTGTCAGGTTTGCATCATTCCATCTCAAGGGTCAAGCAGCTGATTGGTGGCAGCAATACAAGGATTCCAGGGGCGATCGTGTTGTTACTTGGGATGATTTCCGTCGTGACTTTAGGGCTCATTACATTCTGACAAGCTTTGTCGAGGAGATGCGTGAGAAGTTCAGGCCCCTGAAGCAGGGAAGCAACTCTGTCTACCAATACAACGTCGAGTTCCAGAATCTAGCCCGTTATACCAAGCAAGATGTTCCACATGACAAGGCTATGATATATCTGTTCATAGGTGGTCTCAAGGATGAGCTTATGCCAGGCCTAGTTCTTCAAGAGCCTCATGAGTTTGATCTATTCTACAACAAGGCTTTGAAGGTTGAAGCAGCGCAACTCAAGTTGGAGAACTCCAAGAAGTGTTCCCGGGAGTCATATTCTTCTTCTTCCAGCTCTCAGTTGGTTTCCAAGCAGCAGAAGTATTGGCCGCCAAATCCTCATCACTATAGGAAACAAATACTTTGCCGTCCGCCATCCCGGACAACAAAGGCATGAATCCCGGACGGCAACGGCTTTGACGTCCGCCAGCGGACGGCAAACCGTCCGGCTGAATGGGCCACGGTAAAGGCCTCTTTGCCGTCCGCTGGCGGACGGCAAAGGGCTTGGATGGCACACGTGGTAACTTAGCTTCATTAGGGGGCTTAACGACGTGCTTTGCCGTCAGCTGGCAGACGGCAAAGAACCCAGCTAGGCCAGCCCCAGTTTGCACAGGTAGCTGCCACATAGCCACTTTGTCATCTGCTAGCAGACGGCAAAGCCCTTTGTCGTCCGCCAGCAGACGGCAAAGTGGACATATAGCCCCTGTCTTTTTGTTTTTCTTAAAATCGTTCAATTTGACAGAATATTCATATATAACCAACATATACATATCCAACATACATATCCAAAACATACATATCATTCAACAAGTTCCAACAAGCATACCAAATAAGTTCCAACAACATATACAAGTTTCGAACAACATATCCAACATATATATCGAAAACAAGTGTCCAACATACATATCCAAAACAAGTTTCCAACATATCCGATAAACACAAAGGAAGCAGAAGTAGAAGAGTACACTCCATCAATGCAAGCTTCCTCATCTATAGCAAATCTGCAAAGTAGGAAAGATGAGAGTTATAAGAAGAAGAAGACTAGGTAGAAGAAAAAGAAGAAGAAAAAGAAGAAGAATGTATCTTCTTTTTCTTTTTCTCCTCTCCTCTCCTCTTCTCCAAGCTAGTAATGTCATTTTAACTAAGCATATCAAGTCATTTTGGAGGAAAAAATGCTAAGTATAGGTCATTTTAGAGCTATCCTAGGTAGAATATATCATTTTGGAGCTAACTAAGGTTATTATGTATTTTTGAGGAAAATAAGCTAAGTATAGGTAATTTTGGAGCTAAACCAAGGTTATCTTGCCATTTGTCTTACCTAAGTGAGCATATTATGTCATAAATGAACTAGCTAAGCTAATTATAGATCATTGTTGAGCTATCCTAGGTAGTTATGCCATTTTGTACCTAAGTGAGCTAATTATGTCATAAATGAACTAGCTAAGCTAGCTATAGATCATTATTGAGCTATACTAGGTACTAATGACATTTCTAGCTAACTAAGCATATCAAGTCATTTTGGAGGAAAAAATAATAAGTATAGGTCATTTTATAGCTATCCTAGGTAGAATATACCCTTTCCTAGCTAACTAAGCATATCAAGTCATTTTTGAGGAAACTAAGCTAAGTATAGGTCATTTTGGAGCTAAGTAGGTCATTTCTTAAGCTAATTACGCATTTGTTAATGAAAACACTTGGAAAAACTTACCATCAACACGGAGGTGAAGGACCGGTAGGGTTTGGGCCAGGGTGAGACGTAGAAGGACCGGTCGGGGTTGCAGCAGACGCAGAAGGATCGGTCGATGCTTGTCGGGAGGTACGCTGCACCAAAGATCATTTGCAATGTCTCCTTAGCATGATGCAACTCAAATGTGAATACTAGTAACTAATGAACATTTAAATGAAACTCACCATGGGTGCTAAAGAAATATGCGGCATCGACGGAGGGGTCTGACCATTGTTCTGGCACACGGTATGCACATTTTTTTCATGAGTCATTCATATTAGTTAGTGATGAAACGAACATTACGTGCATGATTTGGCTAATATGCAGGAGAAACTTACCACGAGGATCTCGTATAGGGCCCGGTGAGACACGTCGTTCCGGTTCCCCTCCTCCAATAGCCTAGCCGTCCGCTCCTCCATGTCCCTCTCCCTCTTCTCCACATGCCTATTTGCCTCCACTAGAAGCTCCTGGGCCCTAGCCTCAATGGCAAGCTCCATTGGACGTGGATGAGGCCTTATCTCAGGATCAGATCTCGTCTAGCGCTTCTTGATTTCTGGGAGAGTTCTAGGACAACGTATCAGTCCATCCCCAATGGCTATCGAGCCAAGGGGCCTCCCACCACCAGATATTATCACGAGCTCTGGATCGAAAGGACTCTGGCTCGAGTTGAAGTCCTCCCCTTTCCTCGCCTTCCCCTCATCTCTGTACCTCACGAGCTTGTTGTGGAAGGAGATGTTGCTGAAGCTCTCTGGATGATCAAGGTCATTGTGTCGGGGTGTCATGTCGGGGTCGGGGTGTTGGGGGTGTCGTGTTGTTGTTAGGGTGTCGGGGGTGTCGTGTTGGGATAGGGGTGTTGTGTCGTGGTCGGGGGTGCCATGTCAGGGTGTCGGGGTGTCGTGTCGGGGTCGGGGTGTCGGGGTGTCGTGTCGGGGTTCAGGTGTCGGGGGTGTCGTGTCGGGGTCGAGGTGTCGGGGATGTCATGTCGGGGTCAAGGTGTCGGGGGTGCCGTGTCGGGGTCAGGTGTCGTGGGTGCCGTGTCGGGGTCGGGTGTCGGGGGTGTCATGTCGGGGTCGGGGTGCTGTGTCGTGATCGGGGGTGGCGTGTCGGGGTATCGGGGTGTCGTGTTGGGGTCGGGGTGTAGGGGATGTCATGTCGGGGTCGGGGTGTCGGGGGTGCCGTGTCGGGGTCGGGGTGTCGGGGTGTCGCGTCGGGGTGTCGTGTCGGGGTCGAGGTGTCCGGGAAGTCGTGTAGGGGTAGGGTTGTTGTGTCATGGTCGGGGGTCCTGTGTCGGGGTGTCGGGGTGTCGTGTCGGGGTCGGGGTGTCGAGGGTGTCGTGTCGGGGTCGGGGTGCTGTGTCCTGGTCGGGGGTACCGTGTCGGGGTGTCGGGGTGTCGTGTCGGGGTCAGGGTGTAGGGGGTGTCGTGTCGGGGTCGGGGTGTCGGGGGTGCCGTGTTGGGGTCGTGTTGTCGGGGGTGTTGTGTCGGGGTCGAGGTGTCGGGGATGCCGTGTCGGGGTCGGGGGTGTCGAGGGTGGCATGTCGGGGTCGGGGTGTCGGGGATGTCGTGTCGGGGTGGGGGTGTCGGGTCAGGATCGGGGTCGGGGTCGGGGTTAGGGTTTTTCCTTTTTTTTCTTTTCTTCTTCTTCCTCTTCTTCCTTTTCTTCATTTTCTTCCTTTTTTCCTTCTTCTTCTTCCTCCTCCTTTCCTTTTTCCTCTTCTTCTTCTCCTCCTCTCCTCTTTTTTCTTCTTATTCTTCCTCTTCTTCTTTTTTCTTCTCCTCCTCCTCCTCCTCTTCTTCTTCCTTTCCTTTTTTCCTCTTCTTCTTCTCCTCCTCTCCTCTTTTTTTCTTGTTCTTCTTCTTCTTCTTCTTGTTACTTCTCCTCCTCCTCTTCTTCTGTTTCTTCTTCTTATTATTATTTTTTTGTTCTCTTCCTTTTTTATTTTTCCTTTTTCTTCTTCTTCTTTTCTTCTTTTTTTCTTCTAGGTTTTTTCTTTTCTTCTTTTCTATCTAAGTTTTTTCTACCTAATATATACTAACTAATATTAACTAATAACTAACTAATACAAACTAACTAATACAAACTAACTAATATGAACTAATAAAAACAGAAAAAAACATAAAAAGGGGGAGGGTGGAGCTCAACGGAGGGGGGTCGAGGCGGCGGCGCGGCGCGGCGAAGGGGGAGGGGCCGAGCTGGGTCGTCGGGGGTGCTTTCTCGCCGGTGACCCGACGCGGCGGAGCGGCTGTGCAAGGGGCGGTGGGGGCGACGGGGCCGTGGTGGTGGAGGTGGGCCGTGGGGAGGGGGCAGGCGGCGCAGCGGCCTGTCTCCAGCGGTGGTGGAGAAGGGCCGCGGGGAGGGGGCGGTGGTGGAGGAGGGCAGCAGGGAGGGGGCGGCGCTGAGAGAGAGGGAGAGAGAGATGTGAAAGAGAGAGAGAGGCGCGGGGGGCAGGGCCGAAAGTTAAGTTCATTTCTTTGTCGTCCGCTGGCAGACGACAAAGAACTCTTTGCCGTCTGCCGGCAGACGGCAAAGAGGGTAACCGTTAGTCCGCCCCCTGTCATGACATTGTGGGCCCTCCTCGCCTCTTTGCTGTCTGCCAGCAGACGGCAAAGAAGTGGCAGATGGGAAAGAGCTTGACCTAGCCAGTGTCGTGCACCATGGGGCCCACTTTGGTCTTTGTCGTCTGCTAGCACACGGCAAAGAACTCTTTGACGTCTGCCAACAGACGGCAAAGAAGTGCAGATGGCAAAGACCCTCTTTGCCATCAGCTGGTTCTTTGCCGTCTGCTTTGGAAAGACAGATGGCAAACAACCTCTTTGCCGTGCGCTGGCAGACGACAAATTGTCTGATTCCAGTAGTGCTTCCGTTTCGTCCTCCTCATCAGCAGAAGCAGTTTGGTGGTCGTGGTTCTTCCCACCCACCCAACCCAAGATTCCAGCAGAGACCCCAGGCATCCTAGGCTGTTCTTGTTCCTCCTCTAGGCAATGTTCATCCACTTTCTGAGGTGACTTGTCACAAGTGTGGCCAGAAGGGTCACTATGCAAACAAGTGCAACCAGCGGCGTCTTCCGCCACCTCCTCCTGTCAAGCCTCCAGGCGATGCAATGGTGATGCATAATCCCAAGTTTGCAAGAGTGAACCATGTGAACATAGTATAGGCAAAGGATTCTTCTCAAGTGATCATGGGTAATCTCTCAGTTAACTCTATTCCCGCAAAAGTTTTGTTTGATACTTGGGCATCGCATTCATTCATATCAAGGCCATTTGTTTCAAAGCATGAGTTTTATTGTGAAGAATTGTCTAAATCATTGATTGTGGTGTCTCCGGGTTTACAAATGAATTCTCATTATGTGGTTCGGGATGCTTCTATCAAGATGGGCAATTATTCTTTTCTAGCTTCTCCAATTGTTCTTGGGAATTCTGATATTGATCTCATTCTAGGCAGGGACTTCCTGGCTTTGAATAAGGCTTATGTTGATTGTCAAGCAAAAGAAGTCAAGCTGACTCATCCTTCAGAAGATGTGATTATATTCGCGGCTCGCGATGACACAATCCGTCTCTTTGCTCTTAATGAGAAGGGTGAAATCTCGGCGATTTCTCAAATTCCGGTGGTTTGTGAGTATGAAGATGTCTTTCTAGAAGAGTTGCCAGGAATGCCTCCGCACCGGGCAGTCGAGTTCGTGATTGATCTCGATCCCGGAACTGAACTGGTCCGTAAGCGCCCGCATAAACTTGGCCCCGAAGAGCTGAAAGAGTTGAAGAAACAGTTAGATGAGCAAGAACGTCTAGGTCTGATCAGACCAAGCTCTTCTCCGTGGGGTTGTGGAGTTTTGTTTGTCAAGATGAAAGATGGCACGGATCGTCTTTGTGTTGATTACGGGCCATTGAACAAGAAGACAATCAGAAACAAGTACCCACTTCCCAACATCAATGAGTTGTTTGAACAACTGAAAGGTGCCAAGGTTTTCTCGAAGCTTAATCTTCGCATGGGTTATCATCAGATTCGCATTCGCGAAGAAGACATTCCTAAGACCGCTTTCTGGACGAGTTTTGGCTCTTATGAGTACACCGTCATGTCTTTTGGTCTTGCTAATGCTCCTCCAACCTTTTGAAGAATGATGCATTTCATTTTCTTTCCTTTCAAGAATGAATTTCGTATTGGTCTATCTGGATGATATCCTTGTGTTCTCGGAGACAGAAGAAGAGCATGCAGAGCATCTCTGCCTTGTGCTTGACAAGTTAAGAGAGCATCGATTTTATGCCAAGTTTTCCAAGTGTTAGTTTTGGCTCAATGAAGTGGTGTACCTTGGGCTTGTCATCTCTGCCAAGGGAATTAAAGTGCACCCTGAGAAAGTTGAAGCTATATTGAAGTGGGAACCTCCTCAGAATGTGAAGTAGCTTCGGAGTTTCCTCGGGCTTGCTAGCTATTGTAGAAGATTCGTGGAGAACTTCTCTCAAATTGCCAAGCCTCTATCCAATCTCCTCTAGAAGAGTGTCAAGTATGTGTGGTCTCCTAAGTGTGATGTAGCGTTCAAGACGCTCTAGGAGAGACTGACTTTAACTCCAGTTCTTGTTCCTCCTGAGCAGTCGAAGCCTTTCCAAGTTTTCTATGATGCTTCTCTCCAAGGTCTTGGTGGTGTTCTCATGCAAGATAAGAAGATTGTTGCTTATACCTCACGCCAGTTGAAGCCAGCCGAGAATAACTACCCCACTCATGATCTTGAGTTGGCCGCAGTTGTGCATGCTCTAATGACTTGGTGGCATTTGTTGTTGGGTAGACCAGTTGAGGTGTACACTGACCACAAGATCTTGAAGTACATTTTCACTCAACCTAATCTCAATCTTCGGCAATCTTGTTGGGTGGAAATGCTTGAGGACTTCAATCCAAGCATTGAGTATACTCCTAGGAAAGCAAATGTCATTGCAGACGCGCTCAGCCGTAAGGCGTACTGGAATAGTCTCATCTTGAAGCCTCTTCAACCCGAGCTTTGTGAAGCCTTACGCAAGCTCAACCTTCAGATGATTCCGCAAGGATTTCTTGCAAATCTTCAAGTTTCTCCGACTCTAGAAGATCAGGTTTGCCAAGTGCAGCTTATTGATGCTATGGTGAAGAAAGTGAAGAAAGGTGTGGCCAAGAGCATTCCGAAGTATAAGTGCTTTCGTGTTGATGACAAAGATACCTTGTTCTTTGAGGACCGTCTTGTGGTTCCAAAAGGTGATCTCAGAAAGGTTATCATGGATGAAGCACATAATTCTCTTCTATCCATTCATCCAGGCAGTTCAAAGATGTATCAAGATCTCAAGCAAACCTTCTGGTGGACTCACATGAAACGTGAATTGCTCAGTTCATGAACGAGTGTGATGTTTGTTGCAGAGTGAAGGCGGAACATCAATGTCCAGCAGGTCTTCTTCAGCCTTTGCCTATTCCAGAGTGGAAATTCAATCATGTGGAGATGGATTTCGTAACTGGGTTTCCCATGTCCAAGAGAGGCAACGATGCCATCTTTGTGGTTATCGACAAGCTGTAAAAAGTTGCTCATTTCCTGCCAGTCAAAGAATCTATCTCGACAGCTCAGCTTGCGGAGTTGTATACATCAAGGATAGTATCTTTGCACGGTATTCCTCAGCTCATCTCTTCTGACTGTGGAAGCCTCTTTACTTCTATGTTTTGTGAGTCCTTCCAGACTGCTATGGGTACCAAGATCCATTTGAGCACTGCATTTCATCTGCAGACAAGTGGTCAAGTTGAGAGAGTCAATCAGATCCTTGAACATATGCTCAGAGCCTGTGTGATTTCGTTTAGCATGAAGTGGGAAGACTATCTTCCATATGCTGAATTCTCATACAACAATAGCTTTCAAACTAGTTCTGGCAAGGCCCCTTTCGAGATTCTCTACGACAGAAAGTGTCGTACCCCGCTTAACTGGTCTAAAACCGGTGAGCATCAGATATTGGGCAATGACATGATCACTGAAGCAGAAGAAATGTGCCATGTCATTCGTGAGAACCTCAAAGCAGCTCAGTCCTGACAGAAGAGTTATTACGATAACAAACATTGGGATGTTTCTTTCCAAGTGGATGATCTAGTCTATCTCAGAGTCTCTCTCATGAAGGGCACTCAGCAGTTTGGAATTAAAGGGAAACTCGCTCCTCGTTTTGTTGGTCCTTTCAAAGTTGTTGGCAAGATAGGTGGTCTTGCATATCAAGAGCTTCCTCCAAATTTTGCAAACGTGCATGATGTCTTCCATGTTTCTCAGCTCTGAAAATGTTTCAACACTCCTGGACGAACCGTTGACCTCCAAGACATCGATCTCCAAGAAGATCTCTCCTACCGTGAGCACCCAGTTGCAATTCTTGAAGAAACTAAGCGTAAGACTCGCAACAAGTCTATCAAGTTCCTCAAGGTGAAGTGGTCTCATCATTCCAACAAAGAAGCACTTGGGAACGCGAGGACCTTCTCCGTTCCCAATTCCTGGACATCTTTCGTTCCTAGATCACGGGTCGAGATCCTCCTGTAGTGTGGGAGAGTTGTGACAGCCCAAGTGTTGTCCCTTCCTTTTCTGGCTTGTAACCCCATTGTATGAACCTTGTGTCATGAGCTATGATATGAATTGCACCTTGTCTCATGTGTGGTTTTACATTCATGCATCATTTAATCCATCATAGCATTCATCATGCCTTACTTGTCTTCATGTGTTCTTGTATGATGTGGTGGTTGTGAGTATGCCTTGTGTTGTGTTGGTGTTTGAGGTGGATGGAGTCATGTGTGCAACTTGTTCTTCTTCCCCTCTCTTTTTCCTTACCAAACATCCCCTTCCAACACCCCCTTCTCTTCATATTATTTTATTAGAAGAATTAAGTTGCTTCTTAAATTGTTTAAAAATGTTCAAGAGATAGCCCTACGCATATTATGAATTTAGAGTGTGGTTCTTTTGTTGTTTGGGGTTGGTATGATTTCGTGTATAAATTAAACAGGAGCTGTCTTTTATTAAAGTATTAAAATAACTTGTCCTATAAATCAACTTAATATTTTTATTAAATAGTGCACATTATTTTCTTTATAAAATTATTTTTGTTTTGCACTAAAGCCTTTTATTCTTCTCTGTGATTTATTTTGTGTTTCGGTGTTTTTTTTAAAAGGGGAAAACCCTTCTTGCTTTGTTTTGTGAGAGAGGGTGAGCAGCGTGGACCTTCCCGCGGCCCAGCCCGCTCGGGAACGGCTACCTGCTCCCCTTTCCGTCGCCGTCAGGTTCAGTGTGAGGAGAGCCTCGTCCGCGGTCGCCTTTCCACCGCCGTCGCCGTTTGTCCCATAAACCATTTAAGCCCTCGACATGCTTGCCCCCTCTCCTAGGGTTCCTCTTCTCCCCGCCGCCACCGCCGCTCTCATCTCCCCCTCCACCTCTCTCCCTCCTCTCTTCTTTCCCCCTGCGAGGTAAGTCTTTCAGAGAGGTGCAGTGAGGTTTAGAGTGGCCGCCGGTCTTCGTCGTTGTCGTCGCCGCGTCTCCGGTGGGTTGCATCCATGGCGGCGATGGCGTGGAGCTTGGGGGTTCTCCCGGCGTTCCATTCCCGATGCTAGGGGCCCAGAAGGAGCTCTGCAGCGTCCGCTCCATCGTCACCGGAAGTTCCCACTCCGCTGTCTTCTTCCCCTGCGTCGTCTCCGGCTGTCTTCTTCCCCTCCGTCGACTCCGTCTTGACCGGCTCATCGTCACGTTCTGCCAAGGTGAGCAACCGATCCCGTAGCCCTTTTCCTCCGCTCGTAGCTCGTAGGTTGTTGCTGTCACGTCTGTCGCCGCCGGTAGCAGGACGAGTGCTTGCCGCTCGCTTCCTTCCTCCTCACCGCAAGGTGAGCAGGGGAATGGAACCGCGGATGATGCCTTGTTCGTGAGAGTCGTTAGTGTCGCCGGATCTGCCGTGCGCTCGCCGGAATTACCGCCGCCGTTTGCCTGTCGCCGTGGTTGCTCTTTCAGTTTTGTAAGTTAAGTGGCGATGTGTGTGTACTAGTGCCGAAGCCCCCTCCTCTGTTAGCAGTCATCGGCGTAGCAGAGCGGTGGGTGCTGAGGGGGACGACCTAGAGGTCGGGGGTTCGAACCCGAACCCCACCCCATTCTGCTATTTTTTATTCCTTCTATGTTTTATTTGGTTTTCTGCTTTGTTGATGTATATATGTATGTGTGGGCATACTTGTGCATTTTAGTTGCATTTTTTCGGTTTTATGCAATATAGGTGTGCATGTGTAGTGTGGTGTGTGTGTATGCTTTGCATACACACATGAGATATGTGAGCATTTGTATTTTAGTGTGTGTGTGTGTGCAAGTGAGTGGGTGTAGTGCCTATGTGTGTGAGCACATATGCATGTGTCCTATGTGTTCTTTTTTATGCTTAGAGTGTGTGTATGTATGTGTGTTGAGAGTGTATGTTTGTATATCTATGAGATATACATGCAAGTGTTTGTGTGTGTGTGTGACCATCTACATATGCATATGCATTATGAATTGAGCATATATGTATGTGAATGTGTGTGTATGACCACCACACACATGAGTTGTGTTGTGAGTGAAGTGTCATGTGCACTTGTGTGTGTGTGTATGTGCCATATGCTCTAAGCATATATGGACATGTGTGTCTGTGTGTTGACTAGTGGGTTCTCCCACCTGACATACCCCCTTTGATGATATATGCTTGTCATGTAGGTTTGTCATCTCATTTCCATTATCATCTAAGTTGCCAATATGCTCATGCCCATTTATGTGCATTCCAATTAGAGTGGGTTTGGTCTAATGAATAGTAGGTGGTAGTTTTGTTATTTGAGTGTGCCTTGATGTTTCTCATGAGCATATGAGTATGACCCATGGTTTTGGGGTAGAAAGACTCAATGAATCCATTGGAACTCTCAGATTTCACTTTTGAGCAAGTTCATAAATCTGTCATTTTAGCTGAGATGCCATTTTGTCATTTTTGCTTGAATTAACCCATGCTTGCTTTGGGAGATGTGCCAACTAGGAAGTACTACTGTTTTGTATCTAGTATGCCATGGTATTTTTGTTTAATATGAGAACCACACATATAAGTGGGAACATGCTGTTAAGTTGCCTACTTAATGTTTCTGTTTGAGCATGCTAAAAACTACCAAGTCTGGGAATCTGTTGCTATTTTTATGCCTTGAAGAGTGGGTGGTATCTAGTGATGTGTTTGGAATTTGCTCATGCTCAGTGTTAGTTATTTGTAGTAGATAATGCCTTATACTATCCTGTTAATTTTCATGCCAATAGTAGCTCTCTAGAATATTTAATTACTGCTCTCAACTTGCTACTTTATAATCTCAGATTCCAGAAAACTGGAATTTTCACTAAGTCCCAGAAAACTGTTTCATCATGTCAACCTGATTGCTTCATGCTTATTGATGTGTTCCTCCTTTGCTGGTTGTGTAGTTGGATAAGTTTATGTGGGTCTTGATTAGGTACTGTCCATATCTTGTTTGTGGCTGTAGGGTTCCTGTAGCTCAAGTTGTGAGCTGTAGAAGTTGCTATGTTGTTGTTTTGTGGCAGATTGTGAGTTTTATTGTTTTGTGACTAGTGGGAGCTATACTCCATGGAATTTATTGATTATTGAGGATATTGTGATTAGTTTTTCATCCCCTATCCAGTGGATACCTTGGAATGCCAAGAATTAGCCCATGGCTTCGTGGTCTTATGATTTTGCCTCTGTACCTTGTCATGAGCGTATCATGAGAACCGTAACTCCGTTTCTTGCGTTCTTTATATGCATTTGTATCGATTTTGAATGATGCATCCATATTTGCCATGATAATGGATGCTTAAATAACTTAAAATGTGGTTCTGTCCAGATTCATTAATGAACAAACTTTGCCTGTGAAACATGACTAGTTTTGGATTGCCATGTTAATTCTTCATAAATGAATCATGCATCATCTTGGTTGTGCATTGCACCTTGGTTGGATGTTTATTGTTGCTGTTTCTCTTGGGCAGAGGCGAGTGTTGATACTGAGTACGAGGACCCAGGAGAGTACCACTATGAGGATCCCGCTACTTGTTCCGCTGAAGAACCAACAAGCAAGATGATCGTACCCGGATCCCGATACTATTTTTGCTTGCTAGTTTCAATTGAGATACATACCACTTGATATCAGCCTCCTAATTGTCATGACAGCCTCTAACCTCCACATCCTAGCAAACCTTTGATTGGCTAAGTTACCGCTGCTCAGCCCCTCTTATAACATTCGTAGTTGCAGGTGCAGGTTGTTCCATGTGTTAACATGGATTTGGATATCACAATATTATCTGTTATTTAATTTAATGCACATATATATCTTGGTATTGGTGGAAGGCTTGGCCTTTTGCTAAGTGATTTGTTCCGTTGTTACCGCCATTAGCTCCTTGTTACCTGTGTTATATTTGCCATATTTTGCGCTCCTAACATGCTTGGGGTTGTTATGGGAACCCCCTTGTTTATTCGGTTGAGATTAAAACTTGTCTGGCAAGACTCAAATTTGGTACTACATTTGCTAATAACTTCATAAAACTTGCATAGGGCTTTGCAACCCCGTGGATAATTAATCAACCCCCGGGCCAGTGCTCCGCATGAGTGTTGGTCCAAAAATGTCAAAAGCCGGTGGCCACCAGGGGAAACTCTGTGTTTGGCCTACCGGAAGTTTGGACAATCCGTCGTGTCCTTAGACTGAGATACACTGCTCTTATCGGGTTCGTCGACACGTCGGGAGGTCTTGCTGGACTTGGTTTACATTTATCGGATATCTTGCGTGTGGACTCTGACTTTCTGCGGGTTTATCTCGGGGTGTTGGAACTCCTTTGGAATTACCTATGATGACTGTGAGATCCGTGGTCGAGGCTATTCCCGCGGAGTGTGGTTAATTTGTGATGGATTAGTTGGAGCACCCCTACAGGGTTAAATCTTTCGGAAAGCCGTGCCCACGGTTATGTGGCAACTTCGATATTTGTTTAACACCCGGTTATAGTTAACTTGAACTAAACTCTAATTAAAATACACCAGTTGTGTGAGTAACCGTGATCATCTCTGCTCGTGAACATGATCCGAGAGAGAACATGGTGGGGTTATGATTGACGTAAGTAAGTGTTTAGGATCTCATAGGGATCATACTAGATTCGATCATTCATCGTAGGCCACTCATACTTATTTTCATGTTGCGTAAGTTAGCCACCATAAATGCTTAGTGCTGCTGCAAACTAAACACTTAACCCATCCCAACCTTTAAGCTGGAATAGTCTCGGTACCTGGCCACATGATAGTTGAGTCCTCTGTGGCTCACAGTTTACTACAATAACTCCAGGTACAGGTTCAGATGAGTTCGTGCAGGATGATCTCACCCAGCTCCAGTGGCAATATGACGAGGAAAGAGGCAGGATGTACGTGACGTATCCGGATGAGTAGAGGACCTGGTCATGATTTTTGGGATAGCGAGATAGTATCATTTGCATCTATTTTTTTATCGTTTGATTTCGTCCGTAGTCGGACCTTGTGTTCAACTTGATGATGTGAATTGAGTGTCATTGTAAGTTAGCATGTGGCGAGTGTAAGCCAACCTTGTATACTCATCTCTTTCAGTATTGTATGTTGTGATGATACTATTCTTGCTAACGGCAAGATGTGCATCCATCCCTTGCGAGGCCTCATGCCTTAAAATGGATAGGTGCGCATCTTGGGCATGACACCTTCTCAACCCGCACGGCCAGGATGGGCGTGCGGGTGAGAGCCTGCTTGAGGCTGCGGAAGGCCTCGTCCACCTCGTTAGGCCTGTCAAACATGCCCGACTTCTTTGTGTGGCCCGACTCGACCAGAGCCTTCTTGTGAAGGAGCCCATAGAGGGGCAAGGCCTTCTCCCCAGCCAGCTGATGAACTAGGTGAGCGAGGTGAGGCAGCCGGTGAACTTCTAGACGTCACGGAGCCGGGTTAGCTTGGGCATGCGGTCAATCCAACGGATCTTCTCCGGGTTAGCTTCGATGCCGCGAGTCGACATGAAGAAACCCAGGAGCTGGCCAGCTAGGACGCCGAAGACACACTTCTCCGGGTTGAGCTTGATCTTGTACTCACGTAGGTTCAGGAAGGTCTCCCAGAGATCGTCGAGGAGGCTGAAATGCTTCTTGATCTTGACGACGATGTCGTCGACGTAGACGTGGACCTTCCTACCTATCTAAGGCACTTCTGCATGCACCGTTGGAAGGTGGCACACGCGTTCTTCAGGCCGAAGGAAATGGTTATGTAGTAGTAGGCCCCGAAAGGCATGATGAAGGAGGTCTTGAGCCGGTCCTCCGGACCTAGCTTGATCTGGTGGTACCCGGAGTAGGTGTCCAGGAAGGACAACAAATCTCAGCCAGCCGTGGAATCGATGACTTGATCGATCTATGGTAGTGCGAATGGGTCCTTGGGGCATGCCTTGTTTAGGCTGGTGTAGTCGATGCACACGGGCTGGCGGCACGGGAGAAGCCGGAAGGCCGTCCCCCCGGGCCAATCGCTATGAGAAACTGCACTGCCGGAGCGTATGCATGGAGGGCTTGTCCCTAGAGTGTTTCTTGCAGGGGTGGTCGGGCATCTGCTCGAACATGAGCTTGGGCTGGCAGGCAGCCTTGCTAGTGCGTTGGCACTGGCTGGAAGACTGGGCAGTCGACTCCTGCTCCTCGATGGTGGCAACCTGCCAGCTCCCGTAGCAGGAGTCGTGTTGGTCATTCTTGCGCTTGTTGTTCTGCAGCTGCCGGTTGTCGGCAGCCGGTCGGGACGCTGCCAGCGTCGATGTTGCCTTCGCCGGCGGAGTCATCTTCACCCGAATGGCTGAGTCGGCCGTGGCGTACTTGTTTGCCTTAGTCATGGTCTTGGCTAGCGTGGCCGGCTCAGAGCACACGATCTTGTGCTTGAGGTGGGTGCCGTCGCCATAGCCTTCGATGAAGTACTATATGGCCTGCTGAAAGCACATTTGCTCCCTTGGTGGTTTTGGTAATTAATAACAACATATAAGTCATTGAACTAATATATCCACTAAGTATATTTCAGGAAATGCTCAATGAGAGGATTGGCAAAAAGGACATTGTGGAGAAACCCCAAGATGCAAGGAAATAGGTTGGCCAAGCTTCAAGCAAGAGGACTCTACATTTTATATTTGTGAGAAATCACTTTGAGTCCATAGGAAATCCAATACTATTAAAAGAGGTCAGGTTTTGTTGGTGAACAATATGCTCAAACATGCACAAGTGATAGTTGCCAAAAACATCCACAAAACTCTCCCACCAAAGTTTGTTCTATACCCAACACTCAAAATCGGTGCAACCAACTATTCCACTTCGGTGACACCGATTCCAGTACCTAGACAGACTCTGCCAAACCCTAGCCACTTCGGTGCAACCGATTCCATACCGGTGCCACCGAGTTTAGGTTGCCAACTTTCTGTTACGCAAATTCACATTTTCGGTTCCACCGAGAATGTTGTATCAGCGTCACTGAGATTGGAAATCTGACCGTTGGTCACCTTATCGGTGCAACTGAGAATTGTATATCGGTCCCTCCGAGATTCAAAAGTTGCAACCTTTTGGTCACTTCGGTACCACCGAGATTAACACATCAGTGTCACCGAGTTGGTCATTTTGTTTGTAACGGTTGGATTTTTGGGGATGCCTATATATACCCCTTGACCACCACTCACTCGAAAGAGAAGCACTCAGAACAATTCTATACCTATCCTATCAGATTTTCTGAGAGAGAACCACCTACCCTTGTGGTGAGGTCAAGATCTTCCACTCCAATCATATGGATCTTGATTTCGAGCCTCCCCAAGTTGCTTTCCACCAATCGTGTCTCTTCTACCAAGCCAAACCCATGAGAGAGAGATTGTGTGTTGAGGAGTCTATCATCTTGAAGCACAAGAGCAAGGAGTTCATCATCATTACCGAGCCTATTACCTTTTGTAGGGTGGTGCCTCCTAGATTGGTTAGGTGTCGCTTGGGAGCCTCCTACTTCGTGTTGTGGAGTGAACCAAGAAGTTTGTAAGGGCAAGGAGATCGCCTACTTCGTAAAGATCTACCCCGTAGTGAGGCTAGTCCTTCATGGACGGAAGCCGTATGGAATAGTCAAGGTTGCTACTTCGTGGACCCTTTTGGTTGGAGCCCTCCGAGGACTCTCGCAACCGTTACCCTCCGTGGGTTGAAGACTCCCTAAACGTGGATGTACGATAGCGTCACCAATCGGAACCACAGGAAATATCATCGTGTCCACAATTGCGTTTGATCTTCCTACCCTATCCCTTCTATACATGCTTGTTGTTACTTTCCGCTGTTATTTACTCTTAGACTTGCATGTGTAGGGTGTACTTGACTTGCCATGAAATGCTAAAAACTGTCAACCATAGAATTGGGTATAGGCAAAACCTTTAATTGGTCAAGTAGTCTAATCACCACCTCTAGACCTACTTTCGATCCTACAAGTGGTATCAAGGCATTGGTCTCCATTGCTTAGGTCTCACTACCTAGGAGAAGTATGGCATCTAGTGAGGGAAGTTATCACCGTAGAGGTCCATACTTTGATGGCACTAATTTTGCTAGTTGGAAGCATAAAATGAAGATGCATATTCTTGGTCAAAACCCCGCCATTTGGGTTGTTGTTCGTGTTGTCTTGCAAGGTGAGTTCTTTGCGGATGGACGGGAACCAGATCGTGAAGTGATCGTGGATGAATGAAAGATGTTGCAATACAATGCTCAAGCATGTGACATTCTCTTCAACTGCTTATGCCCCGAAGAATTCAACAAAATCAGCTGTCTTGAGAATGCAAAGGAGATTTGGGATACTTTTGTTGATATGCATGAAGGAACCGAGTCCGTGAGAGAATCCAAGTTAGATGTTCTTCAGGGTCAACTTGCCAATTTCAAGATGAAGGATGGTGAAGGCGTCGCAGAGATGTACTCTAGGCTAGCTCACATCACCAATGAGATTGCCGGCTTAGGAAGCGAAGAAATGACCTACAAATTCATCATCAAGAAGATACTTAGAGCTTTGGATGAGAAATACGACACCGTGTGCACATTAATACAAATGATGCCAAACTACAAAGATCTCAAGCCTACGGAAGTCATTGGAAGGATTGTTGCTCATGAGATGACACTCAAAGATAAAGAAGATCTTCATCACAAGTCTAATGGTGCTTACAAAGCCACAAGTGATGCTCCCACAACTTCAAGCAACAACCTTGTCACCAATGAATAAATAAGCCTCATGGTCAAGAAATTCAACAAGTGCTACAAGAATAGAAGCAAAGAAAGGAACTCCAACTCAAGATATGAATAGAAGCGTTCATCAAGTCATGACCACAATTGCTACAATTGTGGGAAGCCCGGACACTACTCAAATGAGTGCCCGACTCCTTACAAAACAAGAGAAGAGTCACCTTCAAGACTCAGCTCAAGGAATGAATCACCACAAAGAGAGAGAAGGAGTAGAGATAATCGTTATGAATGACGACACTCAAGGAGAAGTAGAGAAGAAGGAGAAGAAGGAGAAAACATCAAGCTCATGTTGGTGAATGGGTTTCCGGCTCTGACTCTGACAACAACTCCGAGAGAAGCTATCACTCCGACTCTGACTATAGTGAAGATGATGGTGTTGCCGGAATTGCTCTAGTGACTACCAACTCCTACGATCTATTTGATTCACTAAATGAAGGGAGTGGAAGTTGCTTCATGGCTTAAGGCCCCAAGGTATCACACCCAGAGTATCTTGCTTTTGATAGTGATGAAGATGATCTACTTCATGATGATGACTTACTTTGTGATAAAACTAGTGATAGTGATCAAATTGAACTTGATAATTCTCATGCTAGTCAAGGTAAGTCAATTGATGATGATAATATGAAAATATAACAACTAACTAAAGAACTAAACACTCTTAAGTTAGCTCATGAATCTACTCTCGAAGATCATAGAGAGCTTGTGAGAACTCATGAGAAGCTACGCTTCGAGAAGCTCAACTTGGAGCAAGAGCATGAGTTTCTCAAAGCTATCAATGATGATCTCCGAAAGAAGACATCATCTTATCTAGCGAAACGACTACTCTTGTCTACTTTCATGCCTCAAGTTAAAACTAGGCAATCTAGTAACAAAGGCAAGAAAGGTTCTTCATCTAGTAGCAACAATAAAAGTGATAAATCCAATGATGTTGCTTCTAGTAGTTTTATTAACTCCACTAATGATGCTTCTCTTAGCCGAGTTACACTTGAGCAAGAAAATGCTTTATTGAAAGGAATTATAGAAAAAGGTATCTACAGGAGTCTTGCCGGATGTAAGCAATTTGAGGAAATTGTACGCAAGCACGGAGTATACCGGAAGAATCATGGTGTTGGTTACTTCAACACTAATGGAGTTAAGTGGGAAGAAGGTCAATATCCCAAGTCCAAGTTTGTTCCTCAAAAGGAGAATTATGAAAATACTCTTCCCAAGGGGACAAACACTCAAGATTACCTTCCACCACAAGACCACAAGCTCAAGGGCAAGAACAAGCTTCAAGATGACATTGACTCATATGAAGATAAACCCCTAGATTTGGTGGAGTGGGTTCCCAAGGCTACTTCAAGCTCAACTAATACAAAGTCCACTTCAACACCAAGGATCCCCATCAACATGATGTTGGTTCCGAAGAAAAAGAACTAGTAATTCTTGAGGGGTGACTCCGCCAATGAAATTCACTCACATTCATTATTGGCAAGAACTTTTTGCACTCAAAATCAACTCAATGCAATAGTTCAAGGAGTCACACATTCCCTCAAAGGTGAGCAAGGGACAAGGTAATCAACAAATCAATGGACATTATAACACATGCTTTGCACTCCATGTCCATAGATATCCTTGTATTTGTCTCTTGTATGTTGGGACTAACCCATGTAGGTGAGAGGAGTAAGGAAACAACAAGGATGCTCCCAACTCTGGGTAATCTTCATCAACATTGAGCATCAACAACTACCTCACCAACATGAAGTCTTCATCGACAAAACCCAAGGTTAGTTTATCCCTCTTATGGGGGGATGTCACATTAAGGGGGAGCTTTACCCTAATTCTTGACTCAAAGCATCTCTTAACATGTGACAACATTAAATGATTGATGAAAAAGTGGTAACCCCACTTGTGCTTAAACGATGAGTATGACCTATGATCAAGTACTCTTACATGGCTCCTAAGTCAAATACTCATATATAGATGACTTTGTCATCGCCCAAGTGCTTGTTAGATGCTAGTGTGGTTGTGCATGTTCGTCATTACTTCTTTTCACATATTATTGTGTGAGCATGTTGGTTTGCATTTATTTTCTCATTCGAGGATATCCAATTGTTGCTATTTGGCTTTTGATTTATCTTTTGCCAATTGGATGGACAAGAATGCCTAGGACCACTCTTTAGCTATCTATGCTTTCTCATCTCATATTCCATTCATGCTGCATCACAAAATTTGAACAAGTGCTTTTCGATCCCTCTATGTGTGGAGCACTCGGAGTTCCGTATTGAGAAGGACTAACAATTAAAACCTACCAGGTGCAACTTGGTGGAACCAACACCAAATTCTCGGTCTCACCGATTGCCTAGGGTTGATCTGTTTTTTCAATCTCGGTATCGCCAATTCCATTTTCTTGGTTACACCAAGTGTTCCTGTCAGTTGATAGTTGAGGCACTCGGTGACACCGAAAACTTAGAATCAGTGTCACCGACAGTGGTGGGTATATAACTCCGGACCCTGACGTTTTGAAATTCATCTTCATACGTCGCGCTCCAAAACCCTAAGCTGCCGTTCCAAAGACCCCTGGTCATCACCCTTGATTTTCTGAGCTCCTCCGCCGTTGGGAATCGCCTCCGTCGACGTAATATTCACAAACATCGCCGTTGTAGAGGATCCGCGCCAAGCTAGGGTACGGATTCGATCTCTAGTGCGCTCCCATTCTTATTCTTGCGCATTGGACCTTGTTTTCTCTATAAGCCACCTATTGCTCATTCATCTGTCCACTATAAATTGCAAAATCTTGAGTTAGATGGATTTTCTAGGGTTTTGTTGTCCTCCCGATACATCTCGGTGGAACCGAAACGAAAATATCGGTCTCACCGATATACTTTTCTATGTTGCTGAGAACTGACTCGGTGGAACTGAGTGGCTCTTTTCGGTCCTACCGAAAAGGCTGCCAAGTTCCTGTTAAGGAGTTGGTGTGTCTCGGCCCCACCAAAAATTTCATTTCGACCGTACCAATATGTATGTGAAAGATTGCAAAACTTTTGAAAAACTCATTGCTCAAATTTCAAAAATAGCCTCATTTTGTGATGACTCATCTAATTCTTCTCATCCACAATCTATTCATAGGGTCAGCATGTCAGGTTTAGAAGATAGTCAGAACAGGTCAGAGTAGAGAGCAGACATGAGTTCAGGCACAAGCCCAAAGCCCAGTTCATTCTCAGATCCAGGCACCCCCAGCTCACATGGGTTGCCCAAGGCTGCCACCAGAACCAGAAAGAGGTTGAACTCATAAGAAGAAGATTCAGACTTTGTCCCTGAGGAGGTTCTTGCTAAGAAGCAAGAGAAGGCTACGAGGAAAGCTACAACTAAAGCTACTTCCTCTAGAAGGGTTGTTAGCAAAATATATGCACCAGCTTCAACCTTCAAGGCTTATGAGACTACCAGAGCAACTGTTTCTGTTGAGATCCCCAAGAAAGCTATGCCTAAGAAGGCAGGAGAGAAAAAGGCCAGGAAGAGGATCATTCATGTGACTGGCAGCCTACCTCCATGTTTAAGATTCCAGAAGCTGCTGTTGCTGAGGAAGAGGAGGTTGAGCCAGCATAGGCTCCTCCCAAGAAGAAGGCAAAGAAGTTAATGTCTGATGCTATGCCCAAAACCAGCACATCCAAGAAGGCTTCTGAGAAGCCCAAGAGGACAACTAGGCAGATTCCAACCTCTGAGAAGAACAAAGGGAATGCCGCCAGAGCTGAAGCTGATGATGATCTGACAATGTTAACGAAGCTTAGACCACACCTCCGTGTTCATAATGCCAGCTATCCAGTAGCTGAGGACATGAAGAAGAGGAAGGACTCAGGACTGAGGGCACGGAGAGCTGTTGATCCTTATGCCCAAAGAAGGAAAATAGCTGTGGACTACAGGTTCTATACCAAGGAGCAGCAGGACATCTATGAGATTGTGCTCTTTGACAAAAGTCCAGCTATCAGCGACATGCGATACGTTGATGGGAAGTACATCAAGGAGAATGTGGACTACTTTCCAAGTGTCAAGGACAACTTCCATTGCATTGGTCTTGAAGAATTCATAGGCAGAGAATTCACAGCATGGAATGACGAGATGATCATGCATTTCCTCTCCACTACACACTTCTACGGAGATGGTAGAATTGTGTGGATGACTGAAGGTGCCTGATATGAATCAACTATTGAGGAATGGGTAGAGATCTTAGGGGTTCATGAAGCACAAGATGGTGACTTCGATGTCTACTCAGAATCCAAGGCTAGTCACAATGTTATGGCCAACATGTATAAGGAGATCCCTGTTGACAAAGTGAAGTCTCACCAGGTAGGGTCCATTTACTTTCTCCAGGCTGGCCTACACACTATCAACACCATCCTGAGGCATACCCTGATGCCCAAGTCTGGAGATGACAAGATGATCCGAGGCCACTCCATCAACCTGTTGATCCATCTTGACACTCACACCAGGATCAGAGTCATGGACTTGATTGTAGAGACAATCAAGAGGGTTGCTGCGGATCAGAAGCGCTCATGCTGTTATGCACCCTACATCTAGGTGCTCATAAACTCAAGACTGGAGAAGCACATATTTTCCTTGGATCACCCACATTTGCCCCTATAGCCATATCTAGAGGACAACATCGTGGTGATGGAAGCTGATCATCCCACTTCTGATGCAGCTCAGGAAGCAGTAGAGACAGTGAGAGCCACTAGTGCTCAAGCCCCTCGATACATGAGCGAGCAAATGGATTTACTGATATCATCTATTTAGAGTATGCAAAAGGACATTCAGGGGATTCTGGATAATCAAAACAGTCTTGTCAGGATCTTTGAGACCAACATCAAGTCCCTTACTGATAAAGTGGACGGGCTGACGAAGATTGTCATAGAACTTCAGCATGAAGTTGACTCCGTGAAAATCCCTCGGGTCTCTTCTACTTCAGATGATGATGATGATGATGCTGAGGAGGAGGAGGAATCACCTCTAGGGACAAGCACTCAGTTCACTACTCAAGCTAGATCAGCCACAGTGCCAGCTCCAACAGCTCCATCAGCTCCATCAACATCAGCTCCATCACTGACCACTCTAGCTCCATCCACGACATTTGCAGAGATCTTCGCCGACGCCGTCATCTCGACTCCTTCATCAACAACTAGAGGAGATGTGCCCAATACGCTTAGATGTATGCCTTTGAACTTTTTGGTAACTTGTTGCCAAAGGGGGAGAAGTGTATATAGATCTATAGGCTTCGAGCAAGAGAGAGATTTGTCTTTTTACTTGCTTTTCAAAAACATTTGGCTCTTTTGATTTGATGTGAGATAGTTTTGTGTTTGTGTTATGCTACTATGTTATGGGTGATACTACTATTTCCTATCATCTTAATGCTCATGAGAGTATCATTCACCCTTACTTATGTATGTTGTGCCATGTTATTCCCTCTAATTATTCTCGCACACCACCAAGTTGTATGTGACATGGAAGAAGTACCCCATATACCTAATCGATTGTGCATTTGCATTCAAACGCAAGTTCAAAATAATGCACAAATTTAGGGGGAGCTCTTTCTTATCACATACCTCTCAAAGCGACGACTAATCTCATTGATTTTATCATGTGTCGAAGCTTTGATCTATATGTTGTCATCAATTACCAAGAAGGGGGAGATTGAAAGCACATTTGTTCCCTTGGTGGTTTTGGTAATTAATAACAACGTATAAGTCATTGAACTAATGTTTCCACTAAGTATATTTCAGGAAGTGTTCAATGAGAGGATTGACAAAGAGGAGATTGTCGAGAAACCCCAAGATGCAAGGAAATAGGTTGGCCAAGCTTCAAACAAGAGGACTCTACATTTTATATTTGTGAGAAATCACTTTGAGTCCATAGGAAATCCAATACTATTAAAAGGGGGTAAGATTTTGTTGGTGAACAATATGCTCAAACGTGCACAACTGATAGTTGCCAAAAACATCCACAAAACTCTCCCACCAAAGTCTGTTCTATACCCAACACTCAAAATTGGTGCAACCAACTATCCCACTTCGGTGCCACCGATTCCAGTACCTAGACAGACTCTACCAAACCCTAGCCACTTAGGTGCAACCAATTCCATACCGGTGCCACCGAGTTTAGGTTGCCAACTTTCTGTTACGCAAATTCACATTTTCGGTTCCACCGAGAATGTTGTATCGGCGTCACCGAGATTGGAAATCAAATCGTTAGTCACCTTATCGGTGCAACCGAGAATTGTATATTGGTCCCTCTGAGATTCAAAAGTTGCAACCTTTTGGTCACTTCGGTACCACCAAGATTAACACATCGGTGTCACCGAGTTGGTCATTTTGTGTGTAATGGTTGGATTTTTGGGGATGCCTATATATACCCCTTCACCACCACTCACTCGAAAGAGAAGCACTCAGAACTATTCCATACCTATCCTATCAGATTTTCTGGGAGAGAACCACCTACCCTTGTGTTGAGGTCAAGATCTTCCACTCCAATCATATGGATCTTGATTTCTAGCCTCCTCAAGTTGCTTTTCACCAATCCGATCTCTTCTACCAAGCCAAACCCGTGAGAGAGAGATTGTGTGTTGAGGAGTCTATCATCTTGAAGCACAAGAGGAAGGAGTTCATCATCATTACCGAGCCAATTACCTTTTGGAGGGTGGTCCCTCCTAGATTGGTTAGGTGTCGCTTGCGAGCCTCCTACTTCGTGTTGTGGAGTGAACCAAGAAGTTTGTAAGGGAAAGGAGATTGCCTACTTCGTGAAGATCTACCCCATAGTGAGGCTAGTCCTTCGTGGACGGCAGCCGTATGGAATAGTCAAGGTTGCTACTTCGTGGACCCTTTTGGGTGGAGCCCTCCGAGGACTCTCGCGACCGTTACCCTCCGTGGGCTGAATACTGCATAAACGTTGATGTACGATAACGCCACCTATCGAAACCACGGGGAAAATTATCGTGTCCACAATTGCGTTTGATCTTCCTACCCTATCCCTTCTATACATGCTTGTGGTTACTTTCCGTTGTTATGTACTCTTAGACTTGCATGTGTAGGGTGTACTTGACTTGCCATGAAATGCTAAAAACTATCAACCATAAAATTTGGTATAGGAAAAACCTTCAATTGGTCAAGTAGTCTAATCACCCCCCTCTAGACCTACTTTCGATCCTACACCTGCACCTCGTGCACTCCCTCACAGGAGTTGCGGAGCTCGATCCACCGGGTGAGTTAGTCGTGGAGGGACTCGTCCGGCCCCTGAACGCACATGGCGAATTCACGGGGGCGGTCGGGCCGCTTGTAGGTGCCTGTGAAGTTACGGATGAAGGCTTCCTTGAAGTTTGTCCAGGTGTTGATGCTGCCGGCCGCTAGGCTGTTGAGCTAGGTGTGGGCCGAGCTGATGAGCATTAGGGGAGCATAGGGATGTCTACACGCTTGTTCCCCATGGCGATTCCGACTGCGGTGGTGTAGTCGATCAGCCAGTCTTCGTGTTTGGTAACCCCATTGAACTTTGGGGTGTCTGAGAGTAGCGTGAAGCCAGTCGGGAATGGCTCGTTTCGGATCTAAGGGCCGAAACATGTCGGGCAAATCGATCTCTCCTCCTCGAGGAGGGCTGACTGGATGAGCCGGTCAATGTGGGGGACATGTGGTCCGAGCCGGGCCGAGAGTTCGGGGCGAATGACAGGTGGAACTGGCCGTTTACAGCAGGCTACTCGTTCCCCAACAGTTGAGAGTGCCGAGGTTTGCTTGCCTCGACCCGGCGGCCGGAGGCGCGAGGGGAGTAGGAGTGTTGAGTCGGCTGACGGCAAGCAGTCCCCGTGCCCTCGTGCTCGAGTCGAGAGCCTTCGGAGGTAGCGCCGTCTGCCGCGAGCTGATGCTGCAACGTTTCGGCGGCATCAATGAGGTCCTTGATGTGACGCTCGTGAGCGGCACGTTCTTTGCCTTCCAAGGTAGCCAAATCCTCGTAGGCTACCTTGGCAGCCCACATGTTGCTGCCCAAGATTTTGGCGACCACGCGACCGCGGTCGATCACAGCCCCACGCCTACTGGGCTCGTTGCCAGCTGGGGTGAGACCGTAGGCGGAGGCGTATTCCCACTAAGCGTCCTCCACGCGGCACCGCGTGGCCACGAGGGCACTGGCGTCATCGGACAGGAGCCGGCGAGCCGCCTCCAGCTCGGCCGTGGCAACATCAGGGTTCGCCGTCGAGGCAATGGGGGCACTCAGGCCCCGAAGGGCCGTGTCGAGCGAATTGTAGGTTCTGACGCGGGCCGTGGATGTGTCGGCCTCAGCCCGTGCACGACCGAAGGAGGTGGAGGAGATGATGGCCATCGCTCCCATGCGGACGTGAGAGCCGCTAGTCTGGGTCGCAACGAGTGTGCCCACAGTCTTGGGTGGGTCGGCACAGTCGAGCACTTGGGTAGGGTACTCATCGACGGCCGGCGGTTCGGCAAGGCTTAGCCTACCGAAGCGCTCGGTGAGCGCGTCGATGTCGAGCGTGAGATCGATGACGCTGCCCGCAGGGCCTGCCAGAGCAAGCCCCACGAGCCTTCGGTTTTTCCCGGATGTGCGGCGGTGGCGGGGAATGGCGAGGGGTCCTTCCTAGAGCATGAATTTGGCCGGCGTCGCGTACGTCCCCACAGTGGGTACCAACTGTCATCGTTTTCTCACGACAGATGCCATGGGTAGGCTTATCGAAGGTGGTTGGGGCCGGAGGACGCTAACGGGCTCCGGGTGCGGGATTAGGCGCAAGTGGCGCTGACACGTGATGTACCCAGGTTAGGGGCCCTCCGTGGTAGGTAACACCCCTAGTCCTTCTTGGTCTAGTTGATGGATGGGGTATGTTTACAAGGTTGCTCTTGGAGTTTTTGTCTATATGAGGAAGAGGGAGCAGCCGGCTCGCCTTCCTCCACTATGAAGGTGGATATGTGGGAAGCATCCCATGGGTGTGTGTGTGCATGAGATTCCTCGTCCCATTGCATGGGGGGATCGGGGGGTTTTATAGACCAACCCCCAGGCTTACAATATTCTATTGGTACAAAATGGGGGGACCCAGCTGGTAGCCTCTCCGGCTGGCCAGGCGGTCCTGCCGCGTGAGCCGTCTCTTCGCCCGTCGGGTCCACCGGTTGTGTGGACCCATGTCACACCCTGTGTTTTTAGCACATTGTTCTGTTTGGATTTATAAAATTTAGAGCCAACTAAAACTTTTTCAAAGTGTTTGTGCTTGCTTACTATGTTGTTGCTTGCTTGATGATTGTGATTTTTGGCACTTCTAGATTCCATTCCACTTCATATTCATCCTCCCTATCTCAAACCTCTTTCCCAATGATCATGCCATGTGAATAGTGACCAAAACTATTTTTGTCAAAAAACAATTTAACCAAAATGATTTATTCAAACTAGGTTTTGAAAAGCCCCTGAATTGAGGTTTGCACTTCAAGACTTCAAATTAGGTGGATCCTTCTTTCCCAAAGGCTTTATTTCAAACCCACTATATATAAGACTTCCCAAAACCACAAAAATAATATTTTTAAAGATTATCTTTACATTTTATTTAAAAGCTTTTTCTTAAGGTCAGAAATGGTTTTTCATAGGGAAAAAATATTTAAATGCTTTGAAAATATTTGAGAAAATTTAGGCAAACTCAGTGGACATATATTTTCCATATATATGAGTTTCAACACAAGGGCGTGATATCATTGGCAAAACCCCTCAAAACCCTTTCTATTCAAATCAATCTTTTGGAATATTTCCATATGAAATATTCTCAATAAATTCCAGGAAAATTCCAGCAAGTCAACACTATTATAGGTGATGTTCTTGCAACGTTTTATCTCAATCCAAGTTGGTTTGGTCCATAAAACCATCCCTGTCCAGAATCAAATTTGAGCAACTTTGTGGGCATGCTCTAATGATGAAATAGTGATGATACACTTAGCGGTGAATCAAGGTTAAAAGCTTAGCATCAATAGATCTTCGGAAACCTGATTCTACAAATTTCTAGGGTTTAACAAACCTCCATTGTCAACTTTTCCCCTTGATCTTAAACATGGGGAATCCTCTATTCTTTACCTACCATTTGACCCTGGTAATTATCTCAGTGAGTTGGAAAACCTATCTTGCCCAAAACCATACCAAACACCTTCTGGTGATTTAGTAAAATCACTATTTCTACCCCTTACCCTTTTACACTTGCCCCCAAAATTTTACCAGAGCCTCTTGTAGTCACCTTTCACCTCCAGTAAAATCCCCAAGTCCTCAAGTCACCGGGAGGTGGGGTAAAAACCCCATTTTCACCCCCGGCAGTATCTTTTTCTACCCCTCTCACCCTTTTCTTCTGCCCTAAGGCTTCTACAGAGCCCTCCCTAGCACCTCCTAGCCATTGGGCATCTTCTAAAGCCCCAAGACACAAGAGGACACACAGTGGGCTTAAAATATGCCTAGGTATGCCATTTGGGCGCTCTGGAGCATGCTACAGTGCGCTCCCGCACTGTAGCTGTCCCTGCCCGGTGCCGCCCGACAGCATTGGGCCTTCCCCGCGTGTCCACCTGGTCAGCCTCCGCGTCCATGATGCGGCAGGCGATTGGCCCACTCTCTCCCCTCTCTCTCTCGCATGCGCACGGCACCGCCCAAACCGACCGGTGCTCGCGTTGGCACACGGGCACCACCGGCCCCCCCTCCTGGTTGCCTTCCCTTCTCCTTGGTGCGGACCGCGTCCATGAAGACCCCAGATACGCCCCAGCTCGCCGCCGTGGCCCATGGCGACGCCCTGGGCCTCGCCAGCGTACCACGACCACGGTGGATAGGCGGACCCTGATTTAAGGCCCTCCCCGAACCGTCTCTCCCCTCTGGTTGCTCTCTCCTCTCCCAGTAGCCCTCCTGCATGCTCCAGAAACCTCCTGCAGCCCCTGCACAGGGGAACGAACCGAGGACCGCCGCAGCGGCCTCATCGCCGATCTCCTGCTAGCAGCCCTCTCCGGTCCCCATTTCGCTCCCATTGGTCCTCCCTTGCCCTCTTGATGCATTTCCCCCTCTCCCTTGTCATGTTTGCAGCTAGAAACAGCCCTGGCGAGCTCTCCCGAAGTGCCCTCCGCCGCAGGAGCTCGTCGTCGGTGACTTCGTCCACCCTAGGTGCTTCTTCGACCTCTAAAGGAACGGCGGGTCGACGCTGAGCTTAGCCCCGCCTTCACCTACCGTCACCGTGCCCTGCATCATCGCTGGTGAGCACACCGGCCTCCCTGCCGTGAGGTTGAAGATGACAGGCGGGGCCCTCTTGTCATCCTCACCTCCATCCCCCTCCTCTCTCTGTTGCTGGCCTTAGGGGCCCAGCCGTCTGGTTCGAACGCGTGCACGCGCACGTCGATTCGCCAGGGCTGGTTGGCCTCTCGGCCGGCCCAGTTGCTGGCCACCTCCGGCCAGGGCACTATGCCCGCTTCTTTTTCCTTTTTCCTTTTTCTGAACTTCCAAAAATTCCACGGATCTGAATATTTTTCCAATTCCCATATTTCTTCCACCTTAAATCTTCAAATAATCCTTAGAATTTATTAGTGCTATTCGTAAAAATGTATGAAAATATTTTTAGTACTATTTTTTTTTAAATCTATATTTATTCACCTTTTTGCCTATGTTATTTAGTTTCCAAAATGTTTTGCACAACAAAACCCTAGGAGAATATTTTTAGTATGACATTTAGTATTTATTAGAGTAGGTTAACATTTGCTAGTAGTTTGAGTGCTTTGTTTTTGTGTGTTGCTTATTGTTATCTCTTTATTTCGCGACGATAGATTGTGCGGTTGACGAAGAAGCTGGACCCGAAAACTTCGAAGACCTCGGAGACTTTGTTGAGCCAGGCAAGTAGCCTTTTGACCATGTTAACGAACCTTTTTCATTGCATGACATAGAGCACTCTAATTTTGATATACTTGACCATGTGAAGTAGTGACCCTTCCGGTGGGGTTGCTTCCGATTCGTTTGCCATTGACACTTGCATTGGGCATGACCCTACCACCTTATTAGGGTTATGCGAGTGGGAGTACTTAGGATGCTAATAGATGCTATGCAAGTGGGTTGGGTTTTTATGCATGATGACGGAAACAAAAACTATGATTTCAAAGACTTTTCGAAAACCCCGTCGGGTGCCACTAATGCCCGAGGGAAATGATGATGAGAAGATGGGAGACCACTTGAGAAAGAAGTGGTGTGTCGGAGCAAGTTGAGAATGTGAGTTCAAATAATGGATTAGATTTAAGATTTGTCGACCATCCCAACCTTACATGCGCAACCATGATACCCCTTATGGGACGGGGCTTTGTTGATTACTATGGTTGGTGCTAGCAAGGAGCCTGCATTACTAGTGGCAAGAGTGAAATGGTCACTCTTGAGACGGGGTCGTCCCAGAGGGGAAGGTCATACACTATCTTTACAGGCACCGGGCACACTGTTACGTGCCCTCATGGATGATACGAGTGATGTACATCATGAGGGATGGCACCAACGAGTGGACTCTTTGTTTAATATCACCATGGAAAAGGCATTGTTCGGGTGCTTACCTTTTGTATGTTATGTACCGCGAGTCGTGGATGACACGGAAGTTCCCCGAGCCTCGTGGGTAAAGTGTGCAACCTCTGCAGAGTGTAAAACTATTCGAATATCCATGTCCACGTCAAGGATCATTGGGTGGTACTGCTTAGACTATGTCTGGATGTTTTCGTGAAACTTGCTGTGAGTATGGACGTGATGGTGACAAGAGGTCACATGAGCTAAGTCTGATGACTTAGCATGGGTATTGAACTAAGACCGATGACTTAGCATGATGACTGAACACGAGGTCTTCAACCCCTACTTATGATGATATCCGTACATTCATATGGATATTGCCTATTGTTGACGCATGATTACTAGTTACTTAATCATGTCATTTGCATTCAAAATTAGCTTTCCACAAAATTACCTAGTTAGTGCTATATCATGCGTAATTATCACCTTGTTCCACAACTTGGGTTGCTTGCAAGTACATCCAAAGTAATCATTGGCTTGCCACCGGTTATTTAATTGGCCATGCATGGAATAAGAGGAGTATGATGGAGAGTTTGTTGGTGACAAACACGCGAACTAGGACGCTTCCCAGTTAGAATTCGTGTAGGTTAAGGCAGATGGTATGGGTTCACACTTTCGACCTAATTTTCTGCTGCTTGTTCTATTTAAGTGTTTGGCCCTCGTGGCCCTATCTATGTAAGACTTGACCTTCATTGTCGTTATTTGTGTAAGACCCTAAATGTGGATGTAAGACTCTTGTTATTCAGCTTCTGTGTGTTTAGTGAGCGTTGATTTCTGGGATCACTGTACATGTGTATTTGGTGATCTTGACTTATGAGTCAGGGTCCCCTCAGAACTGGTATCAGAGCCATCCTGACTATAGGAAGCCCTTGGTTAGCATGGACGTTAGCCAGGATAAAACCGACTTTCAAAACTACACCTAGCATTTCTACCTAGGAATTCCGCACTGTTTACCTCTTCTCATCTTCACACAACACTCTGCTGACTCTCCTCCTTTCAAACCTTTGTAGATGGCCATCGTACCCAAAGCCTTCCTGACGTCTGGCTTTCCCTTACTCCTTGGGGATAGCTTGGAGAAGTGCCAGTTTTGCCAACCACCCATTTTCCTCTACCACGAGGACTGGGTCGTGATGCCGTCATGAAGGAGTACCACGTAGATGTGGTCGTGAAGGCAAACGACTCCCCGACGAGTTTTTTCTTTGAAGGACCACAGATGGAGACCTTGATACTCACAGTCAAGACAGCTGCACGCAAGGCACTCCTACACCTTCGAGACATAATTCCAGAGATGGCTGACGAGCCGCCTACTCGCTACCTTCCCTTCAGGAAGGATGACCTTGGCGAGAGTTGGAACCTGATTCCGACCAAGGAGGATGGCACACCACTCAGGTTCTAGACCTACTTTAGGCTTTGTGCCGATAGCCTGTTTTCTAACCTGATGAAGGAGTCCATGAAGATCCACAAGGAACTTCATCACACCCAAGGGCTACTTCAGCAAGCCAAGAGGAAGCCAGACAAGATCAAGAAGGATGGAGCCCCCAAGGGACACCCAGCTGCCGCGTACCGAGGAGGAGTACCCCCAACTAGTGATGCACCCACACGTCGTCGTCACATAAGTGGAGAGGAGTAACGTGAGCTCTTCACCGACCCGCCTGGAAAGCGCCATCGGGATGGACCTCCTCGTTCCCTGACCCCTTCAACCAGCAACAATGCCCGTTCAGATGATGAACAGGAGGAAGACCTAGAGGAGCGTGACTACGAAACCGAGTACTCCACCACTTGAGTCCGAGAACCCTAGGGTAGGATCAATCCTGTATCCCTCATGCGAAGTCGAGTCCATGTAATGGTTCATATGAAACCATGTGTGCTTGTTGTTTGTTTTGTTGTTTGTGATCTGATGCAAGTCATGCTTTTGCCATAGGCAATGTGTAAGCGACTCCGTCGTCTATCTTAATATATGTTGTTGGTCTTTCGACCTTTGTTTTAACACACTTGCACTCGACCAAGCCCCTTAGGCACACTTTTCCATTGTTGCTTTTCCTCTCGTCTATCCCAGTTGTTTGACTTGGCTGCTCCAAACAGGATGGTGACTGCTACCCGCAACAGCTCCTTCACCAAACCTGAAGCCGGCAACTCAAGCCAGCAACAGGGAGCTGGCACGACTGCTCACGCTAGAGGAAACCAGGAGCAGCCACAAGACTACATTCCCCCGCCACCACCTCCACCGGAGAACATGACCATAGCTCAGTTTCTCCAAGTTCTCCGGGAGGAGCGCCAGGCCAACAATGCTGCTATCTAGCAGATGGCTTAGGCTCTTGTGAACAACCAGTAGCAAGGCTGGAGCAGCAATGGCCGCCCCATGCTGTCTGAGTTCATGACGAATTCGCCCCCAACCTTCATCGAGACTGCTGAACCATTGGATGATGATGACTGGATCCGCACCATTGAGGACCTCCTTGCTTTGTTTTATTTCAATGAGTAACGTGGGAAGGTGTTGTACGCCTCTCACTGCCTCGGAGGTACCGCCCTAGCTTGGTGGGACGGATTCAAGGTCATGCAAGGAGAAACTGTGATCATGTGGAATGACTTTAAGGAAGGATTCTGCACCGCCCACATTCCTTATGGGATCATGGCTATCAAGAAGAGAGAATTACGAGCGCCGAAGCAAGGAAGTGGCTCTATCAAGGAGTAAACCTGCTGTCAAGTTATGCACCTGAAGATGTCAGCAGAGAGCCTACCAAGAAGGTACGCCTCATGGAAGGACTTCAAAATGTCCTGCAGTACCAGCTCATCGTTTGCGACTATCGTACCTTCTTCGACTTGGTGAACAAGGCCCTCATGCTGGAAGACAAGCGTCATGCCATAGACGACACTCACAAGCGCAAGATGATCAGCAAGGTTGGCTCAAAAAACCAGAAGCCTCACCCCTCGCAGCCAGCCCCAGTCAAGCCAACCTATTAGCCACAGTAGGCTAGACCTCCTGCACCTCGTCCGAGCTACCAGCCTCAACAGTATGCCAATCCCAGGCTAGATTACAACACTGACCCCAATAACAACAACGGCAGCAGGAACTTCAACAACAACCCTTGGCAAGTCACTTGCTTTGAATATGGTCAGTATAGACACATCTCTAAGCTTTGCCCCAACAGGAAGCCAGATGCACCGCACCCCAATGCGCCAAACCAAGATCAAACCCGTGGAGCACAACCAAGGAACCCAGATCCTCGCAACCAGCCCAACAATGGCAAGGGTCGTGTGAATCACGTCACTGCAGAGGATTCCCAGGAAGACCCGGACGTCATACTGGGTACATTCCTCGTCAACTCAACCCCATCAACAATATTGTTTGATTGTGGGGCTTTGTATTCTTTTGTCACCCAAAAGTTTGCTTTAGAGAGTCGCATGAAACCTACACCCCTGGGTAGTCGTATGTTGATACAAACCCTAGGTCCAGTTATGAAGTCCGGGATAGGGTGCAAAGGAGTGAAGATTGACATCAACGGGGTAGACTTCCTAGCAGATCTTATAGTTCTGGATTCACCCAGCTTGGATGTTATCCTTGGCATGAATTGGTTGACTAAGAACCAAGGCATGTTAGACTGTGCCAAGAGGATTGTCACCATGACCAATAGCCAAGAAGTGGAAGTCAAGTATGTTCCCTACCCTGCCTCCACTCAAGCTCCTCAGGCTAACTACCTTTCAGAGTTGAGTTGGATCAAGTGCTAGTGGTATGTGAGTACCCGGATGTGTTGCTTGATAAGCTGTCTGGAATGCCTCCTGACCGCGACATTGAGTTCATCATTGAGCTTATGCCCGGATCAAGCCCATCTATAAGAAGGCCTACAGGATGGGATCCGAAGAGTTGGCTGAATTGAAGAAGCAACTGGTAGAGCAGGTCAGAAAAGGATTTATTCGCCCTAGTGCCTCTCCTTGGGGATCGCCTATTCTATTTGTGTCAAAGATGGACGGAACTATCAGACTCTCTGTCAATTATTGTTCTCTCAATGAGGTCACGATAAAGAACAAGTACCCACTCCCCAAGATTGAAGACCTGTTTGATCGGTTAAATGGAGCCAAGGTGTTTTCCAAGATCGACCTCAGTTCTGGGTACTATGAACTAAAGATCAGAACCCAAGACATTCCGAAGACGACATTTGTGACCCGGTATGGCCTGCATGAGTACACATTCATGTCATTTGGGTTAACCAATGCCCCTGCCTACTTCATGTACCTCATGAATAAGGTCTTCATGGAGTACGTGGACAAGTTCGTTGTTGTCTTCATTTATGACATACTCGTCTTCTCCAAGTCTGAAGAAGAACATGAGGAACACTTGAGATTGGTCCTAGAGAAGCTTCGAGAGCACTAGCTTTATGCCAAAATCAGCAAGTGTGAATTCTGGCTACATGAAGTTGGATTCTTGGGTCATGTGTTGACCACCGAAGTATTATCCGTAGATCCTGCCAAGATTGAAGCCGTGACGAAATGGCAAACCCCAACCACCGTGAAGGAAGTCAGGAGCTTCCTTGGACTTGCGGGATATTACCACAAGTTCGTGGAGGGGTTCTCAAGCAGTCCCCGACCCATGACCAAGATTTTGAAGAAGGACAAGAAGTTCGAATGGACAACTAAGTGCAAGGAAAGCTTCCAGGAGCTCAAGAAGAGATTGACCAAAGCCCCAGTTTTGGCCACCCCCGATATTCAGAAGGAGTTTGTGATATATTGTGATGCATCAAGAACCGGGCTTGGAGGTGTTCTGATGCAAGAAGGCAGAGTCGTAGCATATCTATCCAGACAGCTACGTCCTCATGAAGAGAACTACGCAACTCATGATCTCAAGTTGGCAGCCGTGGTTCATGCCTTGAAGACATGGCGACATTACATTCTGGGGAAGCGATGTGAGATATTCACAGATCACAAGAGTTTCAAGTATATCTTCACTCAAAGGGAATTGAACACGAGGCAGCAAAGATGGTTGGAATTGATCAAGGATTACAACCTCAGTGTTCAATACCACTCCGGAAAGGCCAATGTAGTGGTAGACTCCTTAAGCAGAAAGGCTTGTTCCTTGAATGCTATGATTAAGGAAAGGCTACCCGCCTTGTATGCAGAACTTGAGAGCTTCATCCTAGAACTAGTTGCACCAGGATTCCTTGCCAGCCTCGAAGCAAAGCCTACCTCGATAGATGATATCAAGGAATCTCACAAGGGGCATGAGAGCATTGAAGGCATCAAGAGGAAAATCGAGGCAGGCAAGGCCCCAGGATTCTCGGTGGATGAACAAGGAGTTATATGGTTTGGAACTCGCATCTGCGTACCCAACAAAGTGGAGCTCAAGAACCTGATCTTGCAAGAAGCTCATGACACTACATACTCCATCGATCCTGGAGGAACCAAGATGTATCAAGACCTTAAGACAAGATTCTTGTGGCATGGCATGAAACGGGAGATAGCCACGTTTGTGGCTAAGTGTGATATATGCCAAAGAGTCAAAGCTGAGCATCAGCGACCCTTTGGGCTATTGCAACCTATCAAAGTACCTGAATGGAAGTGGGATAAAGTCGGGATGGATTTCATCACCAGTTTACCTAGGTCAAGTAAAGGACATGATTCCATTTGGGTCATTGTCAACCACCTGACCAAGGTAGCCTATTTCATTCCTGTCAAGACCACGTACGATTGAGCCCGTCTCTACATCGAGCGTATCGTGAGCCTTCACGGAGTTCCCAAGGAGATCGTGTCGGATCGAGGCACCCAGTTCACCTCAAGATTCTGGAAGATGTTTCGAGAAGCTATGGGAGCCAAGCTCTCCTTTAGCACTGCTTTTCACCCCCAGACAGGTGGGCAAACGGAACGAGTAAATCAGATACTCGAAGATATGCTCTGCGCTTGTGTTTTGGCATATGGAGCCAAGTGGGAAGATTGCCTACCGTTCGCCAAGTTCTCCTACAACAATAGTTATCAGTCGAGTGTTTAGATGGCCCCATTTGAGGTGTTGTATGGACATAAGTGTCGTACTCCCCTCAACTGTCAGAGACCGTAGAAGGATTAGTTTTTGGACCAGAGATCCTCCGCAAAGCTGAAGAGCAAGTTCAACTCGTTCGAGAGCGACTTGAGACCGCCAAGTCAAGACAAAAGAGTTGCGCTGACTCTCACCACCGAGATCTAAGCTTCAACACAGGAGACCACATTTATCTTTGAGTCACACCTCTTAAAGGAACAAAGCGTTTCCACATCAAAGTAAAGCTTGCACCCAAATATATCGGCCCCTTCAAAATCACCGCAAGATGATAAGAAGTTGCCTGCCAGCTAGAGTTACCTTCCGAGCTATCGGATGTGCACAACGTCTTTCACGTGTCACAACTCGGGAAGTGTCTACAAGTTCCCAACCGCCTTGACCTCTACAAGGATATCGACCATCAAGCCATCAATCTTCAGCCAGACCTCACTTATCGTGAGAGGCTAGTTCACATTTCAGATGAGGCCGAGCGCTGCACTCGAAGCCGCACCATCAAATACTTCAAGGTTCAATGGAGCAACCACACTGAAGCTGAAGCAACCTGGGAGGGTGAAGATTATCTTGGATTTGAGTTAACTTATCTTTTTAGCGCTTCGCCTAGGAATCTTGGGGATGAGATTCTTGTAAGGGGGGAAGGTCTGTAACACCCTGTGTTTGAAGCACATTGTTATGTTTGGATTTATAAAATTTGGAGCCAACTAAAACTTTTTCAAGTTGTTTGTGCTTGTTTGCTATGTTGTTGCTTACTTGATGATTGTGATTTATGGCACTCCTAGATTCCATTCCACTTCATATTCATCCTCCCTAGCCCAATGATCATGCCATGTGAATAGGGACGAAAACTATTTTTGTCACATTCTGTTTTAATCAAAATGATTTATTCAAACTAGGTTTTCAAACCCCCCTGAATTGAGGTTTGCACTACAAGACCTCAAATTAGGTGGATCCTTCTTTCCCAAAGGCTTTATTTAAAACCCACTATATATAAGACTTCCCAAAACCACAAAAATAATATTTTTAAAGATTATATTTACATTTTATTTAAAGGCTTTTTCTTTTAGCCAAAAATGTGTTTTCATAGGGAAAAATTATTTAAATGCTTTTAAAATATTTGAGAAAATTTAGGGAAACTCAGTGGAGATATATTTTGCATATATATGAGTTTCAACACGAGGGCATGATTAGACCATAGGAAAATAACCTCAAAACCCTTTCTATTCAAATCAAACTTTTGGAATATTTACATAAGAAATATTCCCAATAAATTCCAGGAAAATTCTAGAAAGTCAACACTATTATAGGTGATGTCCTTGCAAATTTTCATATCAATCCAAGTTGGTTTGGTCCATCAAACCATCCCAAAACCATTCCTGTCCAGAATCAAATTTGAGCAACTTTACATTGTGAAGTGTCTCCCCTTCACCCCAAACTTTGTGGACATGCTCTAATGACAAAATAGTGACGATACTCTTAGTGGTGCATAAGGGATAAAAGCTTAGAATCAATAGATCTTCAGAAACCTGATTCTGCAAATTTCTAGGGTTTAACAAACATCCATTGTCAACTTTTTCCCCTTGATCTCAAACTTGGTGAATCCTCTCATATTTACCTAGCATTTGACCCTGGTAAATATCTCAGTGAGTTGGAACACCTATCTTGCCCAAAACCATAGAAAACACCTCCTAGTGATTTAGTAAAATCACTATATCTACCCCTTACCCTTTTACCTTTGCCCCCAAATTTTACCAGAGCCTCTTGTAGTCACCTTTCACCTCCAGTAGAAACCCCAAGTCCTCAACTCACTTGGAGGTGAGGTAAAAAACCCATTTTAACCCCTGGGAGTATCTTTTTCTACCCTTCTCACCCTTTTCGGCTGCCCTAAGGCTTCTCGAGAGCCCTCCCTAGCACCTCCTAGCCTTTGGGCATCTTGTAAAGCCTCAAGACAAAAGAGGACCCTCAGCGGCTTAAAATATGCCTAGGCATGCCATTTGGGCACTCTGGAGCGCGCTACAGTGCGCTCCCGCATCGTAGCCGCCCCTGCCCGACGCCGCCCTACAGCATTGGGCCTTCCCCGCGTGTCCCCCATATCGGCCTCGGCATCCAAGATGCGGCAGACAGTCGGCCCCTGGCTGCCTTCCCTTCTCCTGGGTGCGGACCGCGTCCACAAAGCCCCCAGACACGCCGTGGCTCACCCCCATGGCCCGTGGCGACGCCCTGGTACTCGTCGTCGCACCACGACCACGGTGGACCGACAGCCCCCTATTTAAGGACCTCCTGAACCCTCTCTCCCCTCTGGTCGCTCTCTCTTATCCCCAGTAGCCCCCCTGCGGGCTCCAGAAACCTCCCACAGCCCCTGCGCTCGGGATCGAACCGAGGACCGCCGCGGCGACCTCATCGCTGATCTCCTGGTAGTAGCCCTCTCCGGTCCCCAATTCTCTCCCATTGGTACTCCTTTGCCCTCTTGATGCGTTTCCCCTTCCCCCATCATGTTTGTAGCTAGAAACAGCCCTGCCGAGCTCTCACGAAGCACCCTCCACTGCAGGAGCTCCTTGCCGGCGACTCCGTCTTCCCGAGGTGCTCCTTCGACCTCCAGAGGAATGGCGGGTCGACGCTGAGCTCAGCCCCACCTTTGCCTGCCATTGTTGTGCCCTACATCATCGCCGGTGAGCATGCCTGCCTCCCTGCTGCGAGGTTCAAGATGACTGGTAAGGCCCGCCTGTCATCCTCACCTCCTTCCCCATCCTCTCTCTGTTGCTGGCCCTCGGGGCCCAGCCGTCAGGTTCGAACGCGGGCACGCGCGCGCCGATTCGCCTGGGCTGGTTGGCCTCTGGGCCGGCCTAGTTGCTGGCCGCCTCCGGCCAGGGCAGTGTGCCCCCTTCTTTTTCCTTTTTCTTCAACTTCCAAACATTCCACAGATCTGAATATTTTTCCAATGCCCATATTTCTTCCACGTTAAATCTTGAAATAATCCATAGAATTTATTAGTGCTACATGTAAAAATGTTTGAAAATATTTTTAGTACTATTTTATTTTAAAATCTATATTTAGGCACCTTTTTGCCTCTGTTATTTAGTTTCGAAAATGTTTTGCACAACAAAACCCTAGGAGAATATTTTTAGTATGACATTGAGTATTTATCAGAGTAGGTTAACATAGTTGATAGTAGTTTGAGTGCTTTGTTTTTTTGTGTTGCTTATTTTTATCGCTTTATTTCGCAACGATGGATTGTACCATTGATGAAGAAGTTGGACCCGAAGACTTCGAAGACCCTGGAGACTTTTTTGAGCCAAGCAAGCAGCCCTTTGACCATGTTTAGAAACCTTTTTCATTGCATGACATATAGCACTCTACTTTTGATATAGTTGATCATGTGAAGTAGTGACCCCTCCGATTCGTTTGCCGTTGACACTTGCATCGGGCATGACCCTACCACCTTATGAGGGTTATGCGGGTGGGAGTAGTTAGGTAGCTAATAGATGCTATGCAAGTGGGTTGGGTTTTTATGCATGATGATGGAAAGGAAAACTATGATTTCAAAGACTTTTCGAAAACCCCGTCGAGTGCCACTAATGCCCAAGGGAGATGATGATGAGAAGATGGGTGACCACTTGAGAAAGAAGTGGTGCGTCGGAGCAAGTTGAGAATGTGTTTTCGAAAACGGACTAGATTTAAGATTTGTCGACTGTCCCAACCTTACATGCGCAACCATGATACCCCTTATGGGACGGGGCTTTGTTGATTACTATGGTTGGTGCTAGCAAGGTGCCCGCATTACTAGTGGCAAGAGTGAAGTGGTCACTCTTGAGACGGGGTCGTCCCAGAGGGGAAGGTCATGCGCTGTCTTTACAGGCACCGGGCACACTGTTGCGTGCCCTCATGGATGATACGAGTGATGTACATCATGAGGGATGACACCAACGAGTGGACTCTTTGTTTAGTATCACCATGGGAAAGGCATTGTTTGGGTGCTTACCTCGGGTATGTTATGTACCGTGAGTCATGGATGACACGGAAGTTCCCCGAGTCTCGTGGGTAAAGTGTGCAACCTATGCAAAGTCTAAAACTATTCGAATAGCCGTGTCAACGGTCGAGGACAATTGGGTAGTGCTGGTTAGACTATGTCCGGATGTTTTCGTGAAACTTGGTGTGAGTATGGACGTGATGGTGACAAGAGGACACATGAGCCAAGTCCAATGAATTAGCATGGGTATTGAACTAACTTCGACGACTTAGCATGATGATTGAACATGAGGTGTTCAAACCCTACTTATGATGATATCCATAACTTGTTCCTATGGATATTGCCTATTGTTGACGCATGCTTACTAGTTACTTAATCATGTCATTTGCATTCAAAATTAGCTTTCCGCAAAATTACCTACTTAGTGCTATATCATGCATCATTATCACCTTGTTCCAGAACTTGGGTTACTTACAAGTACATTCAAAGTACTCATTGGCTTGCCACTGGTAATTTAATTGGCCAAGCAAGGAATAACAGTAGTATAGTGGAGAGTTCCTTGGTGACGAACACGCGAACTAGGATGCTTCCCAATCAGAATGCCTATAGGTTAGGGCAGATGGCATGGGTTCACGCTTTCGACCAAGATTTCCGCTGCTTGTTCTATTTAAGTGTTTGGCCCTCATGGCCCTATCTATGTAAGACTTGACCTTCATGGTTGTTATTTGTGTAAGACGCTAACTGTGTATGTAAGACTCTTGTTATTCAGCTTCTGTGTGTTGAGTGAGCATTTGATCTCGGGGATCACTATACACGTGCATTTCGTGATCTCAACTTATGAGTCGGGGTCCCCACGGAGCTGGTATTAGAGCCATCCTGACTGTAGGAAGCCCTTAGTTAGCATGGACGTTAGCCAGGATAAAACAGACTTTTAAAACTACACCTAGCATATGTACTTAGGAATTGTGCACTATTTACCTCTTATCATCTTCACACAACACTCTGCTGACTCTCCTCCTTTCAAACCTTTGTAGGCGGCCGTCGTACCCAAAGCCTTCCTGACATCCGGCTTTCCCTTACTCCTTGGGGATACCTTGGAGAAGTGCCAACCACCCAGTTTCCTCTACCACGAGCACTGGGTCGATGCCGTCACAAAGGCGTACCACGAAGATGAGGTTGTAAAGGCAAACGACTCCCCGACCAGTTGGTTCTTTGAAGGACCAGAGATGGAGATCTTGATACTCGCAGTCAAGACAGCTGCATACAAGGCACTCCTACACCTTCGAGACATCATTCCAGAGATGGCAAACGAGCCGGGTACTCGCTACCTTCCCTTGAGGAAGGATGACCTTGGCGAGAGTTGGACGCTGATTCCGACCAAGGAGGATGGCACACCACTCAGGTTCCAGACCTAGTTCAGCCTCTCCGTCGATAGCCTGGTTCATAACCCGATGAAGGAGTCCGTGAAGGTCCGCGAGGAACTTCATCACACCCGAGAGCTACTTCGGCAAGCCAAGACAAAGTCAGACAAGATCAAGAAGGATGGATCCCCCAAGGGACGCCCAACTATCGCGTATCGAGGAGGAGTACCCCCAGCTAGTGATGCACCCACACGTCGTCGTCGCATGAGTGCGAAGGAGTACCATGAGCTCTTTACCGACCCTCCTGCAAAGCGTCATCGGGATGGACCTCTGCTTTCTATTTAAGTGTTTGGCCCTCGTAGCCCTATCTATGTAAGACTTGACCTTCATGGTTGTTATTTGTGTAAGACGCTAACTGTGGATGTAAGACTCTTGTTATTCAGCTTCTGTGTGTTGAGTGAGCATTTGATCTCGGGGATCACTATACACGTGCATTTCGTGATCTCAACTTATGAGTCGGGGTCCCCACGGAGCTGGTATTAGAGCCATCCTGACTGTAGGAAGCCCTTAGTTAGCATGGACATTAGCCAGGATAAAACAGACTTTCAAAACTACACCTAGCATATGTACTTAGGAATTCTGCACTATTTACCTCTTATCATCTTCACACAACACTCTGCTGACTCTCCTCCTTTCAAACCTTTGTAGGCGGTCGTCGTACCCAAAGCCTTCCTGATATCCGGCTTTCCCTTACTCCTTGGGGATAGCTTGGAGAAGTGCCAACCACCCAGTTTCCTCTACCACGAGCACTGGGTCGATGCCGTCACAAAGGCGCACCACGAAGATGAGGTCGTAAAGGCAAACGACTCCCCGACCAGTTGGTTCTTTGAAGGACCACAGATGGAGATCTTGATACTCGCAGTCAAGACAGCTGCATACAAGGCACTCCTACACCTTCGAGACATCATTCCAGAGATGGCTAACGAGCCGGGTACTCGCTACCTTCCCTTGAGGAAGGATGACCTTGGCGAGAGTTGGACGCTGATTCCGACCAAGGAGGATGGCACACCACTCAGGTTCCAGACCTAGTTCAGCCTCTCCGTCGATAGCCTAGTTCATAACCCGATGAAGGAGTCCGTGAAGGTCCGCGAGGAACTTCATCACACCCGAGAGCTACTTCGGCAAGCCAAGACAAAGTCAGACAAGATCAAGAAGGATGGATCCCCCAAGGGACGCCCAACTGTCGCGTATCGAGGAGGAGTACCCCCAGCTAGTGATGCACCCACACGTCGTCGTCGCATGAGTGCGAAGGAGTACCATGAGCTCTTTACCGACCCTCCTGGAAAGCGTCATCGGGATGGACCTCTGCTTTCTATTTAAGTGTTTGGCCCTCGTAGCCCTATCTATGTAAGACTTGACCTTCATGGTCGTCATTTGTGTAAGACGCTAAATGTGGATGTAAGACTCTTGTTATTCCGCTTCTATGTATTCAGTGAACATTGATCTTTGGGATCACTGTACATGTGCATTTGGTGATCTCACTTATGAGTCGGGGGCCCCACATCCCATCGCCTGCTGGTGCCCGCCAGTCGGCTGCATGATTGATTCCCGCCCACCTGCTACGGCACGGGCCGCTCGGGCGACATCGCCTTGTGCCAACCGGCCGAAGTCTCCGGTACGGCCGGCTACACAGTAGCCACGCTGGAGCAAGTAATCGAGTGGGCCAGGGCGTGCTAGCACTGTTGCCTTGCCGGTCGCGGTCGGCCAAGGTCAGCAGTACGATCGGCCGAACTGTAGCCAGGTGCGCCCGTGCGTCAGCGATCACTGTGGCTCCATTGGTGCCCTTCATGGGGGTCCCGTCATGTCGCCGTACCTGCATGCAGAGGGATGGGGCAGGAGCTTGTCCTCCCAAGGGTCAACGAAGGAGGAGGCTCAAAGGCAGCCAGCCACGTCCAGCCGGCCGGGGGCCAAGGCGGCTCCTTGACCAGCCGTCCTCGATCCGTCCAGCAACGCACCTGCCAGCTGCGTGCCAGCCGCCCGGGAAGCAGCCGACCATGTACTTTTTCTTGAAGAGAGAAGAGAGAACCTCATTGCTTTGTCCTACCCAGGGGTAATAGCCCCGTCAACCGGCTGAAATGAAGCCATGCGCACCCGCGCGTCAGCGGTCACTGTAGCCACATTGGGCCCGTTGTGGGGGTCTCGTCTTGTCACCATAACTCCATGTAGGGGGATGGGACGGGAGCTTGTCCATCCAAGGGTCAATGGAGAAGCCGGTTCGAAGGTAAATGGCCATGCCCGACCGACCGGGGCCGGGCCGGCTCCTTGGGCAGCCGTTCCAGGAGCCAGCCGGCCACGCGCCCGCCGGCTAGGAAGCAGCCGGCCATGTGTTTTTTCTTGAAGTGGGGAATAGAACCCCGCTACTTTGGCCTACCTAGGGGTAATAATACCGTCAGGGTGTGAGTCCCTATTGAGGGGAGGAAGGAGGGTCGGAGTTTTTGGTCTGAATCCGAACTTGCTTCCCAGCCTTTCGTGCCTTTACGGCGAATGCGGAAGCTTGCCGATCGTCTTCATAGTTAAATTTAGCCGCCAGCGCCAATGCATGTTCCTCAGTTCTAAGGGACCGCTCTGTATTGCCATTGACAGCAATGACCCCCTTGGGGCCCGACGTCTTGATCTTGTAGGATGAAGATGGTGTCTCTCAAACAACCCTGCAATCAAATAGCAAAGAGTCTCTTATGTCCCCAACACACCCAATACAATGGTAAATTGTATAGGTGCACTAGTTCGACGAAGAGATGGTGATACAGGTGCAATATGGATGGTAGATATAGTTTTTTCATAATCTGAAAATATAAAAATAACAAGGTTACAAACCTTCGGTCCGTAAAAGCTTGCCAAAAAGTTAGTTCATTTACAGTTTTGCAAAAACAACCTTGTGATATTAAATCCCCTGCTAATCAACCCCCTATGCTTCTTCCTCCTTCCAACATCGCCATGGGAGGAAGTAGCTCCGGCCACCGCCGTAGGGCCTAGCATGCTGCCGCTCACTTGCGCCTCACCTCGTCGTCTCTGCGAATCACGCCCCTGCCCCCTTCTTTGTCTTCCTCCCCATCCTCGGTGATCTCGGACATGTAGCTGGCAGTGTTCGAGCCGTGGGAGCTACCGGCCCACTCTGTCATCAATGTGGACGATACGTAGGTGGTTCTTCACCTGCCGCGTCTGCCCCAACTACCCCGGGAAGCCGCTGCTCCTTCCCCACCGCCGCCCACTCTGGTGCGAGAGTTGGGCAAGTCCCCGACTGGGGTGCAGCAGTTGGTGCCCAGGGTGCTGGCGGCTCCTTCCCCACTGCTGGTGGAATTGCCACCCAGCCCGAGCTGCTCGCTGCGCTGGTGGAATCGCCGCTGCTGGACGTCAAGCTCCTTACCTGCGCCCCTGCCTCTGCTTCTGTTGCCTCCTCCTAGTTTTGGAAAAGATTCACGATCCGTTAGTTTTGGTAATTCAATAAGGAAATCAGGAAATTGATCATGCTAGTTTTGGAAACATTCAATAATGAAATCAGGAAACTAATCATGATGATCTGCTAGTTTTTGGAAAGAATCAAACAGTCAATCAGTCAATTTTTGGAAGAAGTCATTATTTTTGGACTGGATTTCAGCAGTGTAATATTGGAAACAATAAGGGAATTTGGGAAACAATCAAACAGTCAATCAATCAATTTTTGGAAACAATCATTATTTTTTGACTGAATTTTAGCACTGCAATATTGAAACAATTAGAAGTGTTAACAATCAATTACTCTCGATTTTTCGATGATATTGGAAACAATCAGAATTTCCAAAGATAAAATCGATCCCTCGCTATAATTAAGGTGCAAACATCAGTACAATTCTTTGACAAGTTAAAACTGGGTGTCAAACTTCTTGCCATGGGCATGACTTGAAGATGAATTCTTACACTGAATTTACAGTATGCTTACAGTCAAATTTTAACCAGCTAAATTTAGATAACAAGCATGTAACAAAATTATTGGCATTCCACTGGATGTTCTAGTAGGCTAATCCAAGAAATATAGTCCATGTTCTAAAATAACCGCACTTGTTTGTTTATTTATCATAGGACAATTCAGAGAGCCAATCAATTTTATGGCAGCAACTGCAAATCTTAAATTTTTAGTTATGACTTGGTCATGTCTCTAGTTCGAAGTGCAGGGACCAATGCCGAGGAGCAGAAGTAGGAGGAGCTATGACTTTATCATAAATCTAGTTCATAGCACAGAGCTATGACTTGAAATGTCAAATGTCCTAGGAGAATCTAAGCTTACTTCCCATTATTTCTCCCTTGTGTCAAATTGTTTTGACACTGAATTTAGCCATGTTTTGACACTGAATTTACAGTATGTTTTCTTCAAAACCTGCTCACTTGGATGGAATTATAGCTTGCCATAATACCTGCTCACTTTTCAAATTAGAGTAGAGAGACCTTATTTTAATAAGATTTAATTTACAACTGTTGGAACCAGAATTTTGTTCACAACTGTTGGAACCACAATCACAGTTTCATAATTAAACAAGGTGGAGTAGCACTAAAGAGTTGAGAGTAGGGCATGCAAGGAAGACGACGAAGCCGGAAGTAGTGGCGCTTTGTTCCTGTAGAAACAATTCTTTGTCAGGTCCACCAACCATATGCGTTTTACAAGGTCTATTCAATAAGACCATTCATTAGACATTCAAACTTACAAACATACAGTGTGCTTATTAATCATTATCTAATCAGCTTTGTTCTCGATTGCAAATGCCCTAGGCACTAACTTACTGTCAAGTATGCAATTGTTCTAGGCATGCCATATCATTTTGCCTTGCTTAATCATTCTCAGTTTAGCTTTAAGCACTAAAACTTCTTGCGTGATGACATAGCTAAGGCCTAATCCTTGTGTCCAGCTAACCGCTAATTTACTCTAACCAATGTTCAGAGACAATTTCAGTTTTGACAATGTTGATAACAAATCTTATTGAATTCTGATAGTACTTTTCAGTTTTGACTATGAGCAAACATACTGATTTTATATAATTCAAGAAAATTTTCTTACATTTTTTTTACAAAATTGTTTGTATCAAGAGGCCAGAAAATGTCTTGGCAATGAATTTATTCCATGACATTATAGGAATTGACAACACAAACTTCTGTAATTGAGCAACAAGGCTTACAATTTCAGTAAGGAATCGACAAGGGGAAACTTTGGGGCAATTCTATCTATCTATAGTGATTGGCAGCTATGATGGCAATGTGATAGTGCACACAGACTTGTGGCTGCTCATTTTAGTTACAAAACAAAGAGCACCAAAACAGTGACTTGTAAACTTCTTTTTACCCACAGCTATTACTATATGATTTATAAATGTTGAGCTTTCCAACTAACTGAAGATTTCTAGTACAAGAATTATTTGCTTTTAAATGTCCATATTCAATAAGGCACAAACAACTTGAAATACAACAAGCAACAGGTTCTGCCAAAATTCAGAGTTTCAGTTACACAACATTATTTGCTCGTATGATACGACAAGAGTTTCTTCAACACAAAGACTGTCACTCAAGATTCAGAAGAAGCTTTTGAACAATAGCTGCAAAAGGAGATCCTATATTTAGCACAAGAATATCATTTTCGTAAAAGGAGTTCCTATTCAGTAGCTATTGCTACTTTCATTCGCCCGGCTGATCTGTTTGAGATTTGTAGCAGCAAAGCCGAAGCGACATCACTGACAAGAGGTTTGTCTATTTTGTCATGGGGTCATGGCTGATATGTGAGAGAGGCGCGAGGAACGAGCTTACTCACGATGGCGTCGAATCACTGGACGACGGTCACTGGCAAGAAGCTGTCTTTTTCGGGGGGACTTGGTCCCGTCGAACATCTCGAAGAAGGTGGAGGTGTCGAGCATGGCCTTCTTGATTTTGGCCAGCGTCGCTAGCACCTTCGGGGAAGCCACCTTCCTCGTCTTGGCCGCGTCCTTGAGCACCTTTCTTGGCTCCCAATCGAGCATTGCCTCATCGAAGAAGGGAGTTTTAGGACCGGCGCATCGGATGGGAGCGGCGCAGTGGGGAAGTGGATCGGCACAGCGGCACGGCGTGGCGGAGGGGAGCGGCATAGTGGCATGGCGGAGGGGAGCAGCACAACGGCACGGCACAGCGCAGCGGAGGTGGGCGGCGCATCGGAGGGGAGCGGTGCAGCAGGCAGCGACTGGAAGTTGCGGGAAGACGAGCGACATAACGGAGGGAGTGCGGGTTATGTCGAACGGAGGGAGTAGTAAACAGCTAGCAAACCATCGTATAAATTCATGGAAATAAGGCCTAGGGTCCATACTTTCACCAGTGTAATTTCTTTCCACACTATTGGTATAGTTGAATCATATGTAAATACCTCTCGTGCGACAAAGAGTTCACTCCAAAGTGACAAATAGTGGAGAACTAACAAAGAAATGATCGTAGGGTATGAAACCACCTCAAAGTTATCTTTTCCGATCAATCTTATGAGATATCCCTATAAGTGTCATAAACAACCCTAGAGTTCGTACTAAAATAACACCTTAAGATACACATCAAACAAAACCCTAATGTCACCTAGATACCCCAATGTCACCTCGAGTACCCGTGGGCTTGATTATACAATATGCAGCACATAATTTCAGGTTCATTATATTCAATCCAACACAAGGAACTTCAAAGGGTGCCCCAAAGTTTCTACCGGAAAGTCAAGACGAAAACATGTGGCAACCCCTATGCATAGATTCCAAGGTCATGGAACCCCCAAGTTGATCACCAAAACATACATCAAGTGTATCAACAGAACATCCCATTGTCACCACAGATATTCCATCGCAAGACATACATCAAGTTTTCTCAAATCCTTAAAGACTCAATGCGATAAAAAAACTTCAAAGAGAAAACTCAATTCATCACAACAAGATAGAGAGAGGGAAACTCCATATGATTCAATCTATATCAATAAAGCTCGCGGTTCATCAAGATCGTGCCATCTCAAGAACACGAGAGAGAGAGATATCAAACACATAGCTACTGGTACATACCCTCAACCCCAAGGATGAACTACTTCCTCCTCGTCATGGAGAGCGTCGGGATAATGAAGATGGCCTCCGGTGATGGTTCCCCCCTTTGGCAGGGTGCCGGAACAAGGTCCCGATTGGTTTTTCGTGGCTTCAGAGGTTTGCAGCGGTGGAACTCATGACCCAGGTTTTGAGTTGGGGGTTTGGGTATTTAGTGGAATTTATGGCAGTGGAAAAAAGTCAGGGTGTGCTATGAGGGAGTCACAAGCCTACAGGGCGCGACCAAGGGGGGTTGCCATTCCCTTGAGGCTTGTGACTGCCTCGTTGGTCTTCTGGCCCAACTCCGATGATCCATGGGTCTCCTCTGGTCCAAAAAAATTCACCGTAATTTTTTATTCCGTTTGGACTTTGTTTGATATTGCTTTTCTGTAACTCAAAAACACGGAAAAAACAAGAACTGGCACTATGCTCTAGGTTAATAGGTTAGTTTCAAAAATAATATAAAGTTGTGGTAAAATGATTGTAAAACATCCAAGGATGATAATATAGCATCATGAAACAAGCAAAAAATATAGATACGTTGGAGACGTATCAATGGGCCAGCCATTAGTCCTGAATATTCTGCTGGAAAGAGGCAATAGCCTCGGCATCTGGACAGTTGACGATTTGGTTCTTGTTAGGCAAGAACCGATTCCAGAATTGTCGGGTGGACTCATTGGGCTTCTGGACGACGTTGCTGAGATAGGAAGAGTCTGGCGGGCGGACATAGGTCCCCTGGAAGTTAGAGAGAAACGCATCTTCCAGGTCTTCCCAGCATCCTATGGAGTTTTTCGGGAGGCTGTTTAACCTGTGCCGAGCTGGCCCTTCAAGCTTGAGAGGAAGGTATTTAATGGCGTGGAGATCATCTCCACGTGCCATATGGATATGGAGGAGGAAATACTCGATCCAGACGGTTGGGTCAGTGGTCTCGTCATACAATTATATATTGACAGGTTTAAACCCTTTGGGGAACTGATGCCGCATTACCTCGTCTGTGAAGCATAGTGGGTGAGCGGCGCCCCTGACCCGAGCGATGTCATGCCCATAGTCCGCATTTGTATGGAGTCGGTTGTGTTTCCGGGCTCTATGGTTTCGTTCGAAACATGGTCTAAACTCTCCCCGTCTATCCGGTGAGTAATCCATGGATCCATAGATGGATCTAGTACGACCTTCTCTGTGATCTAAGTCATCGCACAGGCTGAACCTGTCCTTGGTTTCGAATGGCTCCTTACCCCGTCTTCGGGGCATCGCCGTTATGTAATCGGTGTTGTTGGCCGCTCTGTCACGCCCACGAGGAGGGCGGTCTGGCTCGTCGTATGCGGTACGATGCAGAGAAGGAGTGTTCGTGAGCTCATCATAGAATTGTGGCAGCAGCCGCCTCTGAGGGTAGCTTTTCTATTGATTTGACAAACCAGTGCTATATGCTTCTTCGTCCGAGTGGACTTTCGTCCATCGATCAATCAGGTCGTCCTGTTTGGCTTTAAGTTGCCGCTCTTTGGCCTTCAGGCTATGAGCCGTTGCTATGAGCTACTGCCTAATTTCTTCCTGATCCTCGAGGTTATCAGGGATGTACAAGTCATCGGCCTCTGGTAGGTCTTCCTCCTCAATGGGAGGAAGGTAATCGTCGCCCTCAGGGTCCTTGACGGTATCTGGTTCGTTTTGGTCTGTAGGTTCATCCGGACCCTCGAACGGGTGCTCGTGCACATCGGAATGATCATGATCGGCAGGGGTGTTGCCATCCTAGCTTTGATAATAGTTCGTCTTCCCTTTTTGCTTTTGGACCGCTTATGTGATTTCCGCCATCTTGATGGCGCGTCGCCTGATTTGTCACCATTGGTGTGAGGCTATTGTCGCCGTTGGTGGCAGGAGTATCCACCATGTAAACGTCGTATGTAGAAGTGGCGGTCCAACTCCTGGTATTAATGGGGGTGGGAGCACGGTCTCTTCGTCCATGTATTCTGCCTCCTCGGAGGCATAGTCTAGCACGTCCGTTAAGTCTTTGACGATGGCTATCAAGTGGGTGGTGGGTGGGTCAAAAATTTTGTCCCTGCCCGTACTTTAACCGGGCCGGACACAGATCGGGGCTGGATCGTCAGTGATTTTCAACGATGAGAATTGCACCAAGGCCTCGTCGACCACTCAGGGCCCGATTGGATCCAGCTGTCCAGAACGCGTGGAGTCGACCCCCCTGAAGCCCACCCCTAGGGAGTGTTCGATAGGAACACGGGTTCGGTCATGCGTTTTGATGGCTAGGCCGGGGTTAGAGATCGGACCGCCGCCATGGGTGACCCTATTGGCATGTCCGACGAAGGGGCTCAAGGTTAAGGGCTTAGAGTCCTCAGGTGCTACGAGCGAGGCCGTGAGCCTGGTTAGTGCCAAGTCGCCCCGAGAGTCGACAGAAAACTCTAGGTTTCCAAATTTGACTTCTTGATCAGGGGCGAGGCTCTCAACGCGGCCTAGATGACCGGTGGAACTAGCATGCAACACAGCACTGCCGAAGGTGATGATCTGCCCGGGGACGAAAACATCCATTTTGCGGACCTCTTCGTTCATGAAAAAGTGAGGCACCGATCCCATCTCGCTCATAGAGGAAATCTCAATGAAAGCACCAATGTCGGTGTAGAAACTGGCGGATCTGGGGTAGGGGGTCCCGAACTGTGAGACTAGGATCGACGGTAATAGGAGACGGAGGGGCACGAGTTTACCCAGGTCCAGGCCCTCCTATGGAGGTAATACCCTATGTCCTGCTTGATTGTATTGATGGTATAATGGGTAATAGAGTTGATCAACCTCGAGATCGAATGTCTAACCCTAGATGAGTTGTTCTCTCTCTATACCCTAAAACCCTCCGACTTATATAGATGCCAAGGACGCCTAGGGTTTACACATGGTCGGTTACTTGCTGGAGAGATAAACATGCCTATTCACTACATAAGACGTGGAGCGCAAGCCATGGTCCTCGAAGCTTCCATCCTGGTAACTGGGCCTTCAGGTCATCTGGTGTTCGGCGAGTGGCCCACACAGTCCGGCCCATACAACAGGCGGCTATCCGAGGACCCCCTAATAAAGGACTCCCTCACCTGTGAGGCCATCACCTGCATTCCCGAAGGCATCACGAACCTGACCCAGAGCAGCAAAGGCCCCGTCCAGGATGTCATGGACAGGCAGCAGAGGCGTCACGGTCTCCCTCTAAGGAGTCCCTAGTGCGGTCGTGAGGAGCGCCCTTAGGGAAACGGCACCATGAAGGATAGGACGCTCCGGAGGCCGCTCGACAACGGTAGACATAGACGAATCGATAGGCGGCAAGCCCTCGGGGGTTGTCCCTCCAGACGTCGACGTCACCACGCCCCCAAGGGTAGGAGTGACCACATCAGCAAGCATCGGGGGCTCAGGGGGCTTGGCGATGGGGGCCTGAGCGGTCGCCTCGCGAGCCCTCTCTTCTTTAGCAGCAGGCGGTGGCATGTAGGAAAGGGGAGGCGGTGCGCCTGGAGTCACCTTCGGCTTAACACCCGCTTTCTTCTTCCTCGTCTTCAACATAGCAAAATTCCTAGTCACCAAGCAAGGGAAGGTTACCAATGCACTAGCCATGGACATGTCAGCCAAGCCAAGTTGGGTTGCTGACTCCTCAACATCGACCCACTTCCTCTTCCTTTCCATCCTGGCAAGGACGGGGGCGCCCAAGCTCCCCATGGAGAGGGTGCCGCCGCGCGAAAGACAAGAGTAGCCAACGGTCAAGGCGGATGCGGAGATCGCCAGGGCCCCGTCCTAACCAACCTTGCCGGCGAGTTATGATTCGAGCGGAGGTGACACCGGTGCCTCGATCATCCTGCCAGTGAAGGGAGGGCTCATCGAAGGAGATTTGGTGCCGCGCTTCCAGGGAGTCGACACGCACGTGGACCGCACGGCGTGATGGGCTGGCCCTAACCCCCTGAAGGCCTTAGCGGCGCGTGAGGAGCCTGTGATGTCTACCATGCAACCTTCTTATTTTAGACTCATGTTGGGCCTCCAAGCGTAGAGTTTTGTAGGACAGTAGCAAATTTCGCTCAAGTGTATGACCTGTGGTTTATCAATCTGTGGGAGGCATAGGATGAAGATGGTGTCTCTCAAGCAACCTTGCAATCAAATAACAAAGAGTATCTCGTGTCCCCAACACACCCAATACAATGGTAAATTGTATAGGTGCACTAGTTCGACGAAGAGATGGTGATACAAGTGTAATATGGATGGTAGATATAAGTTTTTGTAATCTGAAAATATAAAAACATGAAGGTAGCAAGTGAAAAAAGTGAGCAAAAACGGCATTGCAATGCTTGAAAACAAGGCCTAGGGTTAATACTTTCACGAGTGCAAGTTCTCTCAACAATACTAACATAGTTGAATCATCTTGCGAGGGCTTTGCCTTGCCAGGGGTGTGAAGGCCATCCCAGCACGATCTTGCCGGGGGTCTAGCCTTCAGTCATGATCTTGATTGTTTGTTTGGATGTTCTGTTGATTCCCCTGCATCTGCATCTAGTAGCCCCTTGTCGGGCCTTGCCACCGGAGTGGCTACTACTTCCCATTTACAAGTAAGGGGCACTGGAGAACCCAAAAGTCCAGTGCACCGACTGTTTTAAAGGGGTGAAAGTGGAGAAGAGAGTCTTGCATCAACTAGGCGTATCAACAGGCTATGGAGATAACCCTCAATAGATATCAATGCGAGGAGTAGGGATTTCCATGCAACGGATGCACTAGAGCTATAAGTGTATGAAAGCTCAACTGAAGCTAAGTGGGTGTGCATCTAACTTGCTTTCTCATGAAGACCTCATGCTTTTGAGGAAGCCTATCAATGGAATATACAAGCCAACTTCTCTAATGAAAACTTTCCACTAGCATATGGAAGTGAAAAAACAAGAGATTCTCTATATGAAGAACATGGTGCCACTTTGAGGCACAAGTGTGGAATAAGAGGTAGTAGCACTGTCCCTTCTCTCATTTCTCTCATTTATATATTTTCTCTTTTTCCTTTTTTTATTTTTCTTCTTCTTTTTTCTTTTCTTTTCTCTTTTCTTTTCCTTTTTATTTTGTATTTTCTTTCTAGAGTCTCATCCCGACTTGTGGGGAAATCGTTGTCTCCATCATCCTCTCCTCACCGAGACAGTGCTAAATAATGATGATCATCACACTTTTATTTACTTACAACTCAACATGAAAAACGGTATCACTCTATATGAATGCCTCTGTCCGTTTACCAGGATGTGTAGTGATCTAGCATAGCAAAGATATTAAAAAATGGACAAGCCATGGAAATATCATGCTAGCTGTCTTGCGATCATGCAAAGCAATATGACAATGGAAGTACTATTCATATGATGTGATGGTGGAAGTTGCATGGTGATATATCTCGAAATGACTATGGAAATTCCATGGTAGGTAGGTATGGTGGCTGTTTTGAGGAACATATAATGAGGCTTATGTGCAACAAAGTGTATCATTTCACTGGGTTTGGATGCACCGGCGAAGGGTGCACCGATCCTGGAGGTGAGAATGGGAAATGCACTATACCGGGGGTGAGAGTGGGTATATCCATGGACTCACACGAGTCATAAAGAACATATATACTTATTGCAAGATTTTATGAGCTCTCTTGAACAAAGCACTACTCGCATGACCCTATGGAGGATGTTTGTAGGAGTTAGCGATGTGTTCCCCCGACCTAAACAACACTAGGATTTCAACAAGGAATAAGTATGCTCACACATCATCACCTTGCCATAAAAATATTTGGATGAACAATAAACAACCTCAAATTCACGATACGCTTATACACGAATGATCACGCACTCATGCTCTTTCACAACCACATTAATACCATTAACCATGTTTTCTCTTTTATGTGCTACATGTGGTTTTGATTATGCACTCACTTAATACCTATTATTTTTGGACTATCTTACAAACCATGCAAATTACCACTGCTATTTATTAAACGTTAAACAAATATAATGAATAACGAGAGTTCAATTATTTCTATAAAATCTATACGCCACCATGCTCTAAAAGATATTACTGAAGTACTAGAGCAACTCGTAAGCTCAAAAGATACAAGTGAAGCACATAGAGTATTCTAATAAATCATGGTGATAGTGTGTCTCTCTCAAATATGTGTGTCCAGCAAACAATGATTGTGGGAAACTAAAACAAAAAGCAAACGACACTATAACAAAAACTCATATCATGTCATGAATAAAAATATAGCTCTAAGTGACATACCGATGGATTGAGATGAAAGAGGGGATGCCCTCTCAGGCATATCCAAGCTTAGAAGCTTCATTATTCCTAGATTATTACCTTGGGGTTCCTTAGGCATCCCCAATCTTAGGCTCTAGTCTCTCCTTATTCCTTTGCCCATTGTAATAACACCTAAAACTTGAAAACTTCAGCACACAAAACTCAACTCAAACTTCGTGAGATCTGTTAGTATAATAAACATATCAAATACTTTAGGTACTGTTGTAAATTGATTATTTGTTTATAATTCCATAAGTTACTGTTCTCTAACTTCTCCATCACTCATACCCCATGATACAATCCAATGCATCATCAAAACAACCATACGATGCAAGCAAAAAACAGAGTGTATCTAAAATAGAACAATCTGTAATAATCTGGTAAGAAACCATACTTATGTACATAAAACAATTCTGAAAAATTAGGAAATCTTGGGGAATTTTTATAGAAATACTGTGTACTAATTTTAGATCAAAAAGACATTCCAGTAAAATCAGAGAAATTCTGCACTAGACGCTAAAGTTTCTGTTTTTGCACCATATCGATTCTACTCATCATGCAAGTCATCCCAAAGGCTTCACTTGGACCAAACACTAATTTAAACACACAAACAAAATCATTACATCGGCAATAACCATGTTATTAGAAAACATAAAGTATAAATAAAAATTAAAGATTACTATTGGGTTGCCTCCCAACTAGTGCTATCGTTTTACGCCCCTAGATAGGCATAATGTGTATGATCAAGTGTTGTCATCTTTGACCCTCAACCCATAAGTAGCCCTCATGATATATCATGAGGTGGTTTTATTATCTTTCTATGGAATTGTTCCATCCCTTTCTTTAATGGGAATTGGAATTGTATATTTCCTTCTTTCATATAAATAATTGCACCTATGTTCTGTAAGAAAGGTCTTCCAAGTATTACTGGGCCACGAGGATTGCATTTAATATCAAGCACAAAAAAAATCTATAGGCACATAATTTTTATTTACAATAAGAATCACATCATTTATTGTACCCTAAGGTTTCTTAATGGTAGAATCTGCAAGATGTAAATTAAGGGAACACTCATGAATATTAGTGAGATAAAGCACATCACATAAAGGTTTAGGTATAGTTGAAACACTAGAACCAAGGTCACACAAAGCATTGCATTCACATTATTTAAGCTTTATTTTAATAGTAGGTTCCCATTCATCATGCAATTTTCTAGAAATAGAAACTTCTAGCTCAAGTTTCTCATCATAGGCTTTTACCATCACTTCAACTGTATGTTGGCTAAAGTTTGTCATGATGGATTGAAGCAAGGAAATATATTCTTGTAAAGAACAATTATCATAATTAAATCCTTGTGATCCAAGATAATGGGCACATAACTCGATATAGTTTTGACCACTCCAAACCCACATTTTAAGTTTTATCATTAGAATCATCACTCTTCAAGCAATTGGGATGCTCTCTATCTAGAGTTGACTCATCTACAGTCCCTTTATAATTTACTTTCATATTATTAAAAATATATTCAATAGTAGACGTACCAATCATTTTAAGATCTTAATCATGATTCAGGAAAAAACTGGGTGGAAGAGCTTTTTCTATGAATTCCCGCTTAGCTTTCAACTTGGACGTCCTCTTCTTACTTTCATTCATAGATCATTGGATAGATTTAATTGTCTCACTAAAGTCATGGTTTGGTGGCAATTTTTTAAGAGTTTCCACATCGAGAGCAATTATATCCATGTTCCTAGCCAAATCATTAATTTTATCCAAATTTTCCGCTACCATTGTCTTGAAAACTTTTTGATAATTAATGAGTTCTTTAATGGTATGTTCAATATCAGTGGATAACTTATTATTATTGGTACAAGTATTTCCATAAGAATTACTATAATAGTTGCCAAAATTACTAGAGGAATTACCGGGATACGATCTAGCATTGAAATTTCCTCATAAGCATTGTTGTTGAAATTTTTTTGTGAGATAAAGTTCACATCAATAGAATAATTATTCAGATCAATCAAGGTAGACAAGGGCATATTGTTGGGATAAACATGAGCACTTTTACTAGCAACCATTTTCATAAGAGCATCAACTTTTTCACTCAAAGTAGCGATTTCCTCGACAGAGTTTACCTTATTACCAGTTAGAGCTCTTTTGGTGTGACATTGAGAGCAGTTTGTCATGATGTTCTCCAGAAGTATGGTGGCCTCACATAATGTCACATCCATGAAGGTACCACTTGTATCACAATCTAGAAGATTTCTAGACACAAAGTTTAGCCCAACATAGAAATTTCGGATAATCAACCACAAGTTTAAACCATGAGTAGGGCAATGTCTAATTGTGAATTTCATCCTCTCCCAAGATTTTGCAACATGCTCATGATCATGTTTTTTAAAATTCATTATTTCATTTCTAAGGGAGATGATCTTAGCAGGAGGAAAATACTTGGCAATAAAAGCATATTCACACTTATCCCATGTTCCTATAATATTACGTGGTAAAGATGAAAACCAAGCTTTAGGTCTATCTTGTAGTGAAAAAGGAAATGATTTTAATTTTAACACATCATTATCCATCTCCTTTTTCTTTTGCATATGACATAATTCAACGAAGGTATTAAGATGAGCAGCGGGATCCTCATTAGGACTTCCCAAAAATTGTTCTTTCATGACAAGATTCAGCAATGTAGCATTAATATCGTAAAACTCTGCACTAGTAGCAGGTGGTATATGAGTACTAATAAAATCATTGTTATTAGTATTTGAGAAGTCACACAACTTAGTAATATATTAAGACATGGTGACTAAGCAAGCAAAGTAACAAGCAAACAAGTAAACTAGCAAGTATGACAAGCAAAGAAGTAAACTAGCATGTAGCAAAGATAAATACTTTTATACATTTGATTTGTATTAGCAATAAAAATATAACAGAAAATAAAAAGTATAACAAGTGAATGTAATGTGTGCGAAGGTACTTGATAGTAGGTTGATGATACTCCCCGGCAACAGCGCGAGAAATCATTCCTCATAAACATGCAGAAAACGGCAACTAGCATTGGGCACTTGGTTAATAGGTTAGTGATTGAAAATAATATTAACTGGTAAATAAACACCCAAAAATTACCATAGAATGATAATATAATAGCATGGGACAATAACAAATTATAGATACGTTGGAGACATATCAGGGGGTCCCGAGCTGTGGATCTCGTAGAGATGGTAACGCGAGCAAAGAGACGATGTTTACCCAGGTTCGGGACCTCCTCATGGAGGTCATACCCCACATCCTGCTCTTGTTTATATTGACGGAGAAGTATCGGATACAGAGTGGATCTACCTTGAGATCATCAGATATGTTCTAACTCCAGGTCTAGGTGAGTGATTTTGTGTTGATGTCCCTTCTACGAGCTAAACCCTACAACTTATATACATGCCAGGTAGGGTATGTAGGGTTACAAGGTTCGTATGTTGACATGGAGGTGGTAGGAGAATTCTTGTAGTATAGGTCAAGCCTTCGGTAGGTGCAGTCCCAATCACGCCCCATCCTGCAAATTCTGGAGTCTATCTTGAGAAGGAGGAGGGCCCGTCGGCCCAATCCGAGGAGCCTTGGTCGACTAGGCTAGGGCCCCCTATTCCAGGACACTGTCATCTATGCCAAGGACGATTCCCTTGATGAATATAACCTTGGGTTCGAAGTCCTTGGCTTGATAGATGAGTTCACCTTCACGATTTCCAAACCCCCGATCCGCTCTGAAAGGTAGCGACATCTTATAAACAAGACCCAGGCGAGCTCATACCTTACCTGAAGAGATGAGGTAACTTATCCTCGAAGGAGGACCATGCAAGTATGAATAGTGCCACCTAGCCAGAGAACTTTATTGAAGCAATGCACCGTACGAAGGTGTAGCAGTTACTGCCTACCCCGAATCGTGGCCCGAGGAGGCCTTTTATTGGCATGTCTCAACAAGGTGGAGATCATGCACATTTTCTTAGGGATATCATCAAGATTTTTCTTCCCCCCATATGCCCAACAACATCTTCTACGGAAGTGGCATGTTTATAGGCGCGGTATGGGGGACTCTTGGCCTTTTAACTACCTATAAGGGTAAAAAGAGGACGATGCAAGAAACCACGTTCTCATCCCCCCCCGTCTGCTGCTTCGTCTAGCTCTAGCGCCCGGATACATTCTCGTTCCCAAGCTCCCCTGTCCAGCAATGGACGATACCTCAAGGGGTACTGGGTGGTTCCTCCGTGACGTACAACACCATTCTGGAGTTGCGTGTTGTGGGGTACCTCTCTGCCAGCATAAGCAGCCTCACTCCCGACGCCAACCAGCAAGTGCTTGTTTCCAATGAAGGGGAATGCATAGTGTTTATTCCCCACCGCGTCTAAGGTCTAGCATTACCTCTACACTCATTTGTGTGAGGGATGATGTTTTACTATGGGCTCGACTTCCACCACATGGGCCTGAACTTCATTCTTCACCTCACCTCCTTCATCACGGCCTGCGAGGCCTTCCTCCGCTGTGAACCCCACTTCAGCCTCTGGCTGAACACCTTCGAAGTAAAGCCAAAGTCCTACGGCTCCAATGTGGCAGAGTATGGAGGGCCATGGTCATCAAGAGCCAAAAAGTTGACTCGTTCCAAGGCACCTTCATCAAGACGGGGAACTAATGGTGGCATGAGTGGTCTTACATCACTAAGATGCTCGTCCCTCGCCAAACGGAAGTCCCAACCTTTTCGGTCGGTCCCCAAGGAAGCTCAATTCCTGGACAGAGAAGCGGGTCGCATGGGGTGATGCTAACAAAGTGGAGGCATTGATCAAGAAGATCAAGTGGTGGTCCTTTGATATGGCTTGAGACTCTGTTGGTATTTCCCCAAAGAGGAAGGGATGATGCAACACAACAACGATAAATATTTCCCTCAGTTATTAAACCAAGGTACTAATCCTTAGAGGAAGATCAAGCACCTACGTAAACAACACATACACACAAATAACAAATAATTGCAACCCGATGCATAAGAGAGGTTGTCAAGCTCTCAGCGGTACAAATATAGATTATGTAATGATAGTTTTGGAAAATAGATCTCTCAAGAACACAAAATAAAATAGGTAAAAAAAAGTGCAGCAAGGTATTTTTGGATTTTTTGGATTAATAGATCTGAAAATAAAACGGAAAAATAGTAGATCGGAAAGCAATATGTTGGAAAAGTAGACCCGGGGGCCATAGGTTTCACTAGTGGCTTCTGTCATGAGTATAGCGCACGGTGGGTGAAAAAATTACTATTGTGAAATTGATAGAAGATCTAATAATCATGACGATATCCAGCAAAATACCAATATAAGGCATCACGTCCAAGATACCTATACAATTCTGCATCTACTTATATTACTCTAAACATCGACCGCTATCTAGCGTGCATCTAGTGTATTAAGTTCATGGGAAAACAGAGTAATGCAATAAGAATGGTGACCTGATGTAGACAGGATCTATTCATGTAGGAGTACACCCCCTCTTGTTATCCTTAATGGCAACTATACATGTGTGCCTTGCTACCCTTTCTATCACTGGGAAAGAACACCGCAAGATTGAACCCATCACAAAGCACATCTTCCCATGGCAAGAAAAATCGATCTAGTTGGCCTAAATAAACCAAAGATTTGAAGAAGAAATACGAGGCTATAAGTAATGATGCAAGTAAGAGATCAAAGAAGACTCAAATCATATTCCTGGATAGAAATTCATCATGCACTCAAAAGTCATCGGATCCCAACAAACCCATTGCAAATGTCATTACATCAAATAGATTTCCAAGAGACCATTGTATTGAGAATCATAAGAGAGAGAGGAAGCCATCTAGCTACTACCTACGGACCCATATGTCTAAGGTGGAGTACTGACGCATCATCGGACAGTCACCTATGATGAAGATGAACCAATCCGTGATGGTGTTAGATTGGATCTTGACATTTTGGAAGTTGCGGCAGCTCAAATTGTGTTTCGTCGAATACGCTAGGGTTTTCTGAATATTTGTGAATTTATAGGGTCTGTAGTCAGTGGAGAGAGGCCCCGAGGTGGGCAAAATCCACCAGGAAGTGCTAGGGAACTCGGGTGCACCTTGGTGGGTGTTCCCCACCTCGGGCCTCCACTTTGGAATATGTCTAGACCATATGGTGTCTTCTGGTCTAAAAAAACCTCCAAAGAATTTCAGGATGTTTGGCCTTCATTTGGTATTGATTTTCTGCGAAGTAGAAAACAAGCAAAAAACATCAACTGACACTTTGGCACTATGTCAATAGGTTAGTTCCAAAAAATGATATAAAGTTGCTATAAAATGATGTAAAACATCCAAGATTGATAATATAACAACATTGGAGATGTATCAACATCCCCAAGCTTAATTCCTACCCATCATCAAGTAGGTAAATGATAAAAATAGATTTTTTTATGTGGAATGCTTCCTAACATATTCACCACTTATTATTTTCTTTGTATCATGGACATTTGGACATTTAGATGGTTCAAAGAAATAGTCTAGTTTTGACACGAAAACTTTAACAATCAAGCATATCAACAAGAACCATGTCTTTCAAAATATCAACACTAAAGCAAGTTATCCCTAGCCCATCATGCTCAATCATTGATCCATTCATGAAACACACTCAAACATTAGCTACACATAATGATCAAGTACGAACATAGTGCCTCCTAGTTGGTGCTTTATAAGAGAAGATGGTATTGGCGTTCTAGGAACAGGGGTCCCAGACACGGCCTGGCGTGGCTCCACTCAAGACAAGGCCCTCGTGAGGACCCCAGGCTCGCGAGGAAGAATGACACCAAAACCAGCAAGGATGGGCCTCCTCAGATCCCCTCCGGAGCAGTGGGGATCTCTATGCAGAACTCGGCCTCAGGAGTCAAAGATGATGCAAGGAAGTACAGGAAGGCGCCAGCGTGCCAGGCGGTCCAGTTTACCCTTTGATGCAAAGGGAGCAGGGATGTACGCGGGTTCCCAAAGCATCCCCCAAAGGTTTCATCCCACCGCAGCAAGACCACAAGCCCCATAGGGCGGATTTCATAATCGAGCCCACCTGCACATCATTTACAACTACCTTGCAAAGAAGACCACCTTTGGACAGGGCGGGGGTGTACTCCTGTCCCCTTCGAATTTGGCCATTGTGGGATCCCTTCCTGCCATTGTGATAAGGGAAGAGGACCCAGGAACTTCTATATAGAGAGGCTAGGATGCACCGTAGAAGGAGATGATGAAAACCATCCAACGGAACCACTCGACAAACCACAAGGCAAGGCAAAGAGACAAGAACACCACTAGAGCACCCTCGCAAGGCTCGAAACCACTGTACTATTTCATGCACCATACCTCCCCGAGACGCAATCCACCAAAGCAGGAGTAGGGTATTACGCTTCCCAGCGGCCCGAACCTACGTAAACCACCGTGTTCATCTTCTTCCTCGTCATCATGCGAGTTCACCGTAATAACCATCGAGTAGCAAGCGAAGTAGGGCGAGGCTACAGGGGATCTTCGCACATGCCCCTGTGTTCAAACCTTGAGGGTTTTATGGAGCCCAAAATCCGACATTTGGCACGGTAGGTAGGGGCGTGTCGGAGTCTTGTTCAAGCCTCTCCGTCCCCTCTCCACCGCTCCGGTGGCCGGCGCCCAACAAGCTTCCCCCGGCCACGGCGAATCAGCTTCCATTGATCCCACTGCTGCCGCTGGAGACCCACGCCCCAGCGGCATAGTGCTGGGCAGATAGTGTCAAGCCGCCAGTATCACCTCCGCCGTCACCGCCCTCGCGCCGCCCAAACACATGGCGGGCGGGTGACACCTTTAGCATCGGCGTTGCACCGCACCCGCATGGGGGGCCTCGATGAACATGATGCGCTACTACTGGCAAGCAAGATGCTTCGCCGTCGCTCGATAAATGGGGGCTTCGACGCTTGGGCCGACCACGTCGAGGAGCTGATTGCCATCACGCGGAGGGTCATGGCTCCCCACCCTTCTTCAGGCACTGGGGGCTCATTGCGAGATCACTATAATAATATATCCAGAGGGGGTGAATAGACTACTAACATGAATTTAAAACTACCTCAAGCATAAGTTTATGTATTGGCAGATTTTAGCATATATAGCAAGTCTAGCATACCCTACAGAAGCAAGTCATCAAGTATAGCAGCCGAAAGTAAAGACATTGCACATGGAAGTAAAGAGTGGAGATAGGAAGATCAAACACATGAAGGACACAACGATTTTTACCGTGGTTCTGATAGGTGGTGCTATCGTATGTCCACGTTTATGGAGTCTTCAACCCATGGAGGGTAACAGTCGTGAGAGTGCATGGAGGGCTCCAACGATAAGGGTCCATGAAGTAGGAACCTTGACTACTCCATAACGGCTTCTATCCATGAAGGACTAGCCTCACTATGGGTAGATCTTCATGAAGTAGGCAATCTCCTTGCCCTTAAAAACTTCTTGGTTCACTCCACAACATGAAGTAGGACGCTCCCAAGTGACACCTAACCAATCTAGGAGGCACCACCCTACAAAAGGTAATAGGCTCGATAAGGTCAATGAAGTCCTTGTTACTGTGCTTCAAGATGATTGACTCCTCAACACACAATCACTCTCTCACCGATTTGGCTTTGGTGGAAGAGATTGATTGGGTGGCAAGAAACTTGGAGAGGCTAGAGTTCAAGGTTCATATGGTTGGGATGGAATGGCATGATCTCAACACATGGGTAGGTGGCTCTCTCTCAAAAAATCTGATAGGATAGGTCGGGATATGTTATGAGTGCTTCTCTTGTGAGTAGGTGGTGGTGGAGGGGTATATATGGGCATATCCAAAAGTCCAACCGTTACACCTAATAAGTCAGACTCGGTGAAACAGATATGTTACTTTCAGTGGTACCGAGTTGCCTCAAAGGTAGCAACTTTTGAATCTCGGTGACACCAATACATAAAACTTGGTTGCACTGATAAGGTGACCAACGGTCAATTGCCGAACTCGGTGACGCCGATTCAACAAACTCAGTGGGACCGATTTTGTGAATTGGCATAATAGGAAGTTAGCAACCCAAACTCGGTGGCACCCAAGCAGCATCAGTTGCATCGAACGGTTAGGGTTTGGCTGAGTCTGTCTAAGGCTGAGAATCGGTCGCACTGAGTGGAAAGTGTTGGTTGCACCGATTTTGGATATTTGGCTTAGGACAGAGTTTTGTGGAAGACCTTGTGGGTGTATGTGGTGACTATCACTTGTGCACATATGAGCATTTTGTTCATCTACAGTACCTTACCCCCTTTTGATAGTATTGGCTTTCCTATGGACTCAAAAAGATTTCTCACAAAGTAAAATGTAGAGTCCTATTCCTTGAAGCTTTGCCAATGGTATTCCTTCTCCTTCTTCTTCATGGGGATACTCTCCCATCTCTCTCTATGGACTTTATCTGAAATACACTAGATGAAAGTATTAGTCCAAGAGACAATGTATGTTGTTATGAATTATCAAAACCACTACGGGAGCACATCATGATTTCAATCTCCCCCTTTTTGGTAATTTCTAACAACATAGAATCAAAGCTTCAAATAAAGATATGCATATATATAATGAAGACTTTGAGAGACACATGACTTAGACTTCCTCCCCCTAGATGTGTGCAATCCTTTTAAGGATAGTTGCTTTGGAATGCATGGACACACATATATTAGAAGGAATATAATAAGTCATGTGTATCTTGGTCATATGCATCAAATGTATATGAATGAGGTGTATCCTTGATTAAGACTTCATTCTTGCAAACAATATGTGCAGGAAGCAAGAGATCATCTTGGTCAAAGATATGATGCATATACTTACCATGAGTTCTTGAGCACTCTAGTAGTAGAGATACACTTGAGAAAACAATGTTAGGAAACACAAGAGTATTCTACCAACAAAACAAATAGAACTCAAAAGTACCAAGATATGGAGAACATATAGAAGATAGTATTCCTTAGGATTGATATGTCTCCAAGAACATTTAGAAGTTTCTCTACTAGATATGAAATAGGAGGACATCCTCTCCCCCTGAATCTTACATATAGATATTGGGATTGGATAGGGTGAGAAAATTCTAACATGAGTAGCCAAAAGAAATAAACACATCTTTCTCCAATAATCTTTTCTCTCCCTACTTTGGTATTCTCCCCTTGTTTATGAACTTTTGTTATTCTCCTCTCCCTCTATATTATATCTCCCCCGTTCCATACGCATTTATCTTCCCTTTAGCTTTGAAGCTTTGGTATTTCTCCCGCTTTGGCATTAATTTCCAAAAAGGTCAGATATAGGGTCAGATACATCGATCATTTATTAAGAAGGGATCCTTGAGAACAAGGGTCATAGAATGTAGGATTCATAGTATAGCAAAGTCAAGAGAAAAATGAGGGAATCATTGAAAATAATTTCTGTCCCTTTGTCCAAACTAAAAATTTGTTGAACTTCTCCTCCTTTGAGTTAGGGATCCTTGAATGTATTTCTCCACCTTTCCAGTTTTTTTTAAATAAGGGATCATCAAAGAAATGAGCAATATCATAGAGGAAACACAAAGATTTACAGATACAAACACAGACTAGAATATGAAATAAAGTCGGTGAATCCGAGACGGATTTGTTGGTGGTACCAATATATCGTTATGCAACTCATCTGCTGAATCGGTAGAACCGAGTCCTTTGTATCAGAGGCTCCGAGGCATAAAACAAAATCTTGGAAATTTGTAGCAAAGTGTAAAAAATGAATTTTAAATGAAATTCAACTAGAGAAGAAGAGTAAACAATTTGTAAATTATCTGCATTTCATTTACAAGGAGGTATCCACTAGAAAAGATTTCAATGGTTCCAAGAAATTGTGCAATAGAGAATGAACCAAACAAGATTCTTAGCTAGATGATGGGTGGGGACTAGGTCACCTATATTTGATTATATTGACTTAGGAAGCAAGCAAGAATACTTGAGCATAGGTCATACTCATCGTTAAGATCAAAATGGGTTTACCATTTTTCAATTAGGCATTTTAATGTCTTCAGATCACTTGAGTTGCTTTATCTCATGACTGGGAGCAAAGCCTCTTTCAAGGATATTAATGCATACCTTTGAGTGATGTTGTTGAAGTAGCTTGTAGGTGAATGTTATGAGGATGCTCGAAGTTGATGAAGATCATCTTGAGTTGGGAGTAGTCCTTGTTGTTTTTGTACACTTTTCACCTACATGGGTTAGTCACGCAAGGAAAACATGATATATACAAATCACTAGATATCAATTGTGACTTGATACCAATTGAGAAATATATTTCAAGGGTATGTTTTGTTGTCTTCTTCCTTTCATCATCAAATCAAGGTTGTGGATACTTGTTCATGACAAGTTAGCTTAATATATGAGTTGTTGGCAATCTTGTGGAGTGTTGTTCTTACAAGTACCTACAAAAGGGTTAGATGCAAGACAAGAGAGCATAGAATTCCAAGATATGATATTCAAGATAATATTAGCATGGTATAGACAATAAAGATCATCTCCTTGCATGCATCTGAGTGATCTTAGCTCAAGGTTGAAGCATCAATTATGTTCAACTCTCTCCTTAAGTGACAAAACACTTTTTCATCAAGTGGTTTAGTAAAGATGTTAGCCAATTGCTTGTTAGTACGAACATGCTTAATATTAATGTCTCCTTTGGCAACATGATCACAAATCAAATGATGTCGAACTTGAATATGCTTGGTTCGAGAATGTTGCACAAGATTATGACCAATCTTAATAGCACTTTGATTGTCTCAAAGTAATGTCACATTTTGTACATAGATTCCATAATATTTAATTGTTTGTGTCATCCATAATAATTGCGCAAGACATGATCCAGCACCTGTATTTAGCTTTGGGAGTAGCTAGAGATACCAACTTTTCTTTCTTGGAGGACCAAGACACGAGAGATCTACCAAGAAATTCACATGTACCTAAGGTGGATTTTCTATCAACCTTGTCACAGGCATAGTCAGAGTCGGAGTAGCCAACAAGATTAAAAAAGATCCATTGGGATCCCAAATGCCAAAGTTTGGCGTATGTATCAAGTATATCACAATGCGTTTCACAGCCTTAAGATGACATTCTTTAGGTGTAGCTTGATATCGGGCACACATGCACACACTAAGCATAATATTGGGATGGGAGGCACATAGGTAAAGCAATGAACCAATCATTGATGTATAAACCTTTTGGTCAACCGGTTCACCCTACTCAGTAAGATCATAGTGTCCACTAGTGGGCATGAGAGTTTTCATACCTTTGCACTCTTGCATATTGAACTTCTTGATCAACTCCTTGGTGTACTTTGTTTGGGAGATGAATGTACCTTCTCGCTTTTGCTTGATTTGTAGACTAAGAAAGAATTTCAGCTCACACATCATAGACATCGCATACTTCTCTCACATCAACCTTCCAAATTTCTGACTAAATTGTGGGTTAGTAGATCGAAAGATAATATCATCCACATAAATTTGGCACACAAATAATTCATCATTAACTCTCTTTGTGAATAAGGTAGCATCAATTTTACCAATTTCAAAACCTTTTTCAATGAGAAACTTTGTTAGGCATTTATACCTAGCGTGAGGAGGTTGCTTAAGACCATATAAAGCTTTGCGAAGTTTGTAAACGTGGTCAGGTTTCTTAGGATTTACCAAACCAGGTGGTTGCCTAACATAAACTTCTTCTTCAATGTCACCATTTAAGAATGCACTTTTAACATCCATTTGGAAAAGATTGATGTCATGGTGATTGGCATAAGCAAGAAGAATTTGAATAGCTTCTAGTCTAGCAATGGGGGCGTAGGTCTCACCGTAGTCCATACCTTTGACTTGCGTATATGCTTGGGCTACGAATCGAGCCTTGTTGTGAACGATTTAACCGTATTCATCTTGCTTGTTCTGAAATACCCATTTCGTGTCGATGAAATTTTGCTTGTCCTTGGGCTTATCCACGAGTGTCCACACTTCGTTCGTTTCGAAGTTGTGAAGCTCTTCATGCATCGCGTTCACCCAATCCGCGTCTTCAGGAGTTTGTTCAACCTTCAAGGGTTTAATGCTAGAGATGAAAGAATAATGCTCACAAAAGATAGCCAAGCGATTTTTAGAGCGATTGATCCTCCCTATTTGTATGTCACCAAAGATTTGGTTTAGGGGATCGTTCTTGGTCACTTGTTCTCGAACTCAGGGTAGCTTTGGCTTGTTAGTTGGAGGAGCTTCTTCTTCATCATCATCTCCTTCATCTCTTTTGTTGTCAAAGTGGTCATCTGCTTGAGGTGGTGGCAAAGGAGGTTGTGCTGGCTCTTCATGATGTATTTCCTCCTCCTCTTCATCTTGTCGTGTACCACTTGTGGATGCTTCCATGTCATTTTGTCGGTAGCCTTGATCCTAAGTTGGTGTTTCCACTTGGGTTGTTCAACTACTTTCCTTCACCTCCATGGGACGAATCTTGCCGATGGGCAAATCTTGGATAGCTTCCGAAGGATCTTTATCACCTACATCATTTGGAATTGTTCGACTAGCAAATCGTTAGACTCATCGAACTTCACATTTACCGTCTCTTAAACTTTTCGATTGAAGTTGCTATAGACACGGTAGGCGTGAGAGTTTGACCCATAACCAAGAAGTAGGAAACCTTCACGAGATTTGGGAGAAAATTTAGCACGGCGATGCTCATCAAGAATGTAACACTTAGAGCCGAATACCCGAAAGTTTCCAATTTGGGGTTTGTTACCAGTGGCATGACATGCTATTTCCACGGCTTGTGCCCAAAAGTGTCTTGGTGTCTTGTATTCGTCAAGCATCGTTCTTTCCATCTCAATGAGGGTTCGGTTCTTTCTCTCAACAAATCCATTTTGTTGAGGCATATACGTAGCCGAGAACTCATGTGAGATACCCTCTTCGTCAAGAAAGGTATCCACATGGGTGTTCTTGAACTCCGATTTTTTATCGCTTCGAACCTTCTTGATCTTCACTTCAAATTGATTTTGCGCTTTGCATGCGAAGTTCTTGAAGATATTTTGTACCTGCAACTTATCATCCAGAAAGAATACCCACGTAAATATGGAAAAATCATCAACTACAACTAGACCATAAGAGTTTCGACCAAGACTCTTGTAAGCATTGGGACTGACGAGGATATGTACCTAGGGTATGGTCCTAGGACTAACTTATATACCCTACCTAAGTACACTGCATTGGAAGGCTTAAGGACCAGAAGAAAGATTCCAACTAGATTCACCATGACGCTTAAGTCACACGGCAGTAAGTCCATTCGGTAGCTCCTTCCTCCACTCGACAGTCACCTGTCACTCGGGAGACCTTGTTTTCAGTTGACGCTAGAAGACTAGAAGCCGCCCCTGAGAGGCCAACAGGCAGTCGTTAGGCCAGCCGTCATTAATAGCAATTATGTTGTACGTTACCCGTAATGCCAGTCTTTATACCCACGATCGGACCCTTGGATGCCCCGCAATTATGAGGGCCAACGAACTCTATATAAGCCACCCTCCCCTCTAGCACAAGGGTTCGCGACCTTTGTAACACACTACTGTCAGGCTCGTTCCCACGATAGTTGGCGCCCACCATGGGGCAGGCGTCTAAGCAACTTCCGGTGAGGTTGCATTATTGTCCCTTCGTCATGTCTTCCGGTGGTGTTTTCGCCCTGGACCACGAGACCCGTTTCGGAGTGCTCGCCTTCATCACCAACGATTAGGCATGGCTCCAAGAAGCGCCTCTTAACGTCGAGGCGCTCCCAATTCGTGGGGCTGCGCACTTCCACGTGAGTTCCTGCGACGTGCTTCTACGGCAGCCGTCGACTCCGTACTCATCGGCTTTTCCCGCTGTTCGTCATCGCAAACGATCCGATCGCTCACGACTCCAGCACTGGGTCAGGCATGCAGCGACCCGCCAAATTTCATCTTCACAGGTTGCGGTGATCGAGCCCACCGAGTCCCATCACGGCGTGTTTGAGTCGGACTCCGATCAGTCTGACGTTCCTTCCGAGTGCGAGGGCTATGATCCTGCAGCATAGGTCCTTATCGCTGGTTCCCATCAAAGCCTGCCTTCGGACTTCGGCCGCGGCAAGCAGGATGCTAGTTGACTGTCGAGTGAACAGCTGTGTCGCGATCAGGAGGTCCTTCATACTCCCATTGTTGGTGCGACCGCTGAGGCCCAGGCCTTGGAGAACACACGCATATGGCGTGAAGAGCTCGAGAGAGAACTCAACGAGCGCACTTGCCAGCGCCCACCAGTTTCCAATCGACGTCAGCGACATCTGTTTTCGACTGGATCGCATAACAATGTTGAGGTTTATCGTACTCCTATGTTAAACATTGCAGCTACAGCTAGGATAGAAGATTCCATTCAGCCGTCATGGCCAGAGGCTGGTAGAGGGTGGTAGAGGCTGGTAGAGGCTTTGCTAGATGCAGCGCAACATGAAAATCTGTTGCCTCGCAGTCATGCAATAGGATTCACAATAATTCTCCGAGAGCAGAGACTGTTCAGTCGGCACATAGTCCTGGATCGCCCTTGCGCCGAAGAGGCAGGGGTTTTCGTGAAGATCAGCACAGAGATCAGTTTTACCATGATGACCACTGTCGAGTGCGCACTCCTCCGCGGGGTGGTCCTTTCATGCCCCGACACCAGGACGAAAGGCACTCGTTCGGTGATGAGCGGAACGTGGGGTTTGATGCTCGATACCTCCTCACTCATAGGCGAGTCGAAAGAAGCAGGGCCCATAGGGATGGGCATGACACAGATGTTCCAAGTGGAAGCACTGTTGTTATTTCTGGTCTGGAGTGTTTTAGCAAGGCTATTCGTTCCGTAGAAATTCACCCCAACTTCAGGTTGGCGGCTGGGATTGACATGTTTTCTAGTGAGTCAAATCCGGAGCATGGTTGGATGATTACCGAGTGGCAGTTCAAATTGGCGGTGGTAACGATAACATTGCAGTGAAGCATCTGTCTTTGATGTTGGATGGCTCGGCTCGTGCATGGCTAAATCATTTAGCCCATTCTAGCATTCACTGTTGGGAGGATCTAGCCCGAGTGTTCATTAGAATGTTGAGGGCACTTCCAAGGGTTCCACCGGGCTGATTGATTTACAACATTGTGTTCAAAAGCCCAATGAAACTTTAAGAGATTACATTCAGCGCTGCTCCACTCCGCATCATACTATGGAAAATGTTTCCGAGCATCAGGCTATTTGTGCTTTCAAGGCTGGACCGAAATACCGAGAGCTCTATATGAAGTTTGGGCGTACGGGTGACTTCTTGCTGAGCAAAATTGTGGGGACCCTAACTGATAAGTCGTGATCACCGAATGTATGTGCACAGTGATTCCAGGGATCAATTCTCACTGAACACATAGAAACTGAATAACAAGAGTCTTACATCCATTACATACCGGTTTACCCGATTATGGCACTTAAGGCCTAGCCTTCATATGATTGCAGCGGAAATCTTCAACGATAGCGTGAACCCATGACCTCTGCCTTAACCCTACAGGCATTCTGACTGGGAAGCGTCCTAGTTCGCATGTTCGTCTCCAATGAACTCTTCAACATACTCCTATTCTTCCATGCCTTGCCAATTAAATAACCAGTGGCAAGCCAATGAGTACTTTGAATGTACTCACAAGCAACCCAAGTTGTGGAACAAGGTAATAATGATGCATGATATAGCACAAATTAGGTAATTTGCTGAAAGCCAATTTTTAATGCAATGACATGATCAACTAACTAAGTAAGCATGCATCAACAATTTGGCAGGATATCCATATGAACAAGTTACAGATATCATCATAAGTAGAGGTTGAACATCTCATGTTCATTCATCATGCTAAGTCATCGGACTTAGCTCAGTTGCCATGCTGTCATCGGACTTAGCTCAAGTACCAACTCTATGATAACCACACACACACCAAGTTCATGAAAACATCTGGACATAGTTTAAGCAGCACCACCCAACTGTCCTTGACCATGGACGCGGCTATTCGAATAGTTTTACACTCTGCAGAGGTTGCACACTTTTCCCACAAGACTCGGGGAACTTCCGTGTCATCCACGACTCGTGGTATATATCATACCCGAGGTAAGCACCCGAACAATGCCTTTCGCATGGTGATACTAAACAAAGAGTCCACTCGTTGGTGCCATCCCTCATGATATACATCACTCGTATCATCCATGAGGGCACGCAACGGTGTGCCCGATGCCTGTAAAGACAACGCATGACCTTCCACTCTAGGACGACCCCGTCTCAAGAGTGAGCACTTCACTCTTGCCACTAGTAATGCGGGCTCCTTGCTAGCACCAACCATAGTAATCAACAAATCCCCGTCCCATAAGGGGTATCGTGGTTGCACATGTAAGGTTGGGACGGTCGACAAATCTTAAATCTAATTTATTTTCGGAAATACACCCTCAACTTGTCCGACACACCACTTATTCCTCAAGTGGTCACCCATCTCATCATCATCTCCCTCAGGCATTAGTGGCACCCGACGGGGTTTTTGAAAAGTCTTTGAAATCATTTCTTCCTTTCCATCACTATGCATAAACCCCAACCCACTTGCGTAGAATCTATTAGCATCCTATCTACACCCACCCGCATAACCCTCATAAGATGGTACGGTCATGCATGATGCAAGTGTCAATGGTAAAAGTATCGGAAGCAACCCACCGAAGTGGTCACTAATCCACATGATCAAGTATAACGAAAGTAAAGTGCTATATGACATGCCATAAATAGGGTTTCTTAAGATGTTCAAAGGGCTGCTTGCCTGGCGTAGCAACGTCTTCGAGGTCTTCACACGCTTCTCGTACAACTCCAAGCACTCCGTATATCTTGTCAACTATCATCGGTAAACAACCACAATAAGCAACACAACAAGCTGAGAAATAAATGTGCTATATAAATAGGAGTTTTATTTTCAAGTCTGCCCTGTCCGAGCATACGACGGTCTCTATCAGACCCCTGCCAGTGCAAGCACTCGATGGCAGTCTCGGGGAGTACACCCAGTGGGTGCACTCAGCGTGCCCCCAGTGGATCTGCTAACTCCCGATCCGTCGAATGCAAGAAACAAAAAAAACGTGCGCAATATATGAATATCATCTCTTCTAAGACCCCTGCAAGTGCAAGCACTCGACAGCGGTCTCGGGGACTACACCCACTGGGTGCACTCAGCGTGCCCCCACTAGAACCTTCTATCACTCGATCTGTCGAGTGATGCGCCACCCCACTCCGCACCTTTGAAGTAGCGTCATATCATGGTTGATGAAATGATATCCATGAAACCTAAAAGGAAGCTTCAGAGTGGTGCGGATAGGGAAAGAAATCCGTTTGACATGTCGAGTGGCAAACGTATTCCGCGTATGATGTACTCTAAGACCCATGACAGTGCAAGCACTCGACAGCGGTCTCGGGGACTACACCTAGTGGGTGCACACAACGTGCCCCCACTGGACCGAAATCTACTTGATTATGACCAGATCTATTTGAGTGGAGAACCTACAAATATCATACAAGTGGAAAACACCCAATGGGTGTACAATCAAAGAAGACATGAATTCAATCGGAAATACACTTACAATCGAACTTACTCGGACATTGGTGCCAAGCGCTGCGCTGGCATCGTAAGCCAACTTGATGGCCTCGTATGCCTCCTTGGTGCGCCACATCATCTGTTCCGCTTGGATCATGGCCTCCTTTGCGGCTCCAGTCTAGTGCAGACGAAAGGCAGTCACCAGCGGGATCGACGTTGCGGCTGGGACAGTCGAGGTAGTCTGAGGTGGTCCGGTTGGAGTCGACGTCACGATGGTTGAAAAAGCTGGTGGAGCACTCGACAGCGGTACCGCAGAATCGGTATTGACCCGTGTCTTGTCGCTTATCCCTTGGGAAGATCTAGCAGTCGACCGCTAAAGCATGTGTGCCGACGGAGTTCTTCGGGAGCGTACGCGCGTGGCGCCTAAGATCTCACCTTCACCCCCTATACCCCAAGGTTGTTCTTCATCATCCTCCAGTTGAATGATTTCTACAAATACCAATCAGCAATGTTGACTCTTGCAATCGACGAATTTTATTCGAGAAAATGAGCTAAGTAAGGATTTGTTTACCTCTATGGGAAGTGGCCGCATCAGCATTATCCACATCCATTTGCTCCTCTCCGGCCCATGGAGGCGACGTCATTGAGGTAGCAGCACTGGTAAATCAAATTCTAGTCAGTCGACAAGAATTTGAAGTCACAATCGATAATGAAAGATGAAAGCAAACACTTATGTTGAGACGATAGGCACAACCATCTTCATGCGGGGTAGGGCTTTGCGAGGTTTTCCTGTGTTGGGCTTGGGCTGCTTCGCTAATCGCTCACTCGACGCGATGGTCGAGGGCCGGTCACGCTTTGGGTTCCTTTCACTCGGAGTCGGGGCCTTGTCCGAGGCAGTGGCAGGGTCCTGACGAGACATATAGCAACGTTCGATGCGTGGTGGAGACTCAACTTCTTCGTCATTCTCGCCCATGTCCTCATATTCCTCTTCACTATCATAGACACAGTCGACGTCGATGCTGCCTCCCTCGCTTTCCCCACCGTCTTTAGGATGGCTCCCGTTGGGTACGGGCGAGTGCATGTGCTTCCACTCCTGCATGATTCAAACAGCAAAGTCAGTCAACATATTGTTGGGGAAAGTCACATGGGATTTTTTTTCCTATGCACACGCAAGATCTATCCATGGTGATCAGCATCTACGAGAGGGAGAGTGGATCTATGTACCCTTGTAGATCGCTAAGAGGGAAGCGTTAAGAAACGCAGTTGGTGTAGTCGAACATCTTCATGATCCAAATCGCCGAGCGCCCCATGATCTCATCATGATCCGTCCCGCGATCCAATCACGATCCGTCCCGCGAACTCATCACGATCCGTCTCGTGAACTCATCACGATTCGTCCGGCGATCTCATCACGATCCATCCCGCGAACTCATCACGAGTTCTCCAGCAGCGTGACGGCACTCCAGGGATGGTGGTGGAGCTATTCCGGCAGGGCTTAGCCTAAGCACTGCAGAAAACCGATGTAGAGGAGAAACTATGCACTAGAGGAACGGGTAGCATGTGGCTGAAAATTCTATGCCAAAACCCTAAAATCCTCTAGTATATATAGGAGGAGAGGAGGAGGAGGCTTCTCTGCAAAAGAGGCAGTCCTTGGGTCAGCCGAACCTAGTGGGATTGGAGGATTCCTCCTCCAATCCTAGTAGGACTAGGACTCCTCCTTATTTTTGCCTTTTTTGCCTTTTTTGCCTTTTTCCAACTTTTTCTCTTTGGGCTTTTCTTCCCAGCCACATGGGCCTTGTGTGGGACTTCCACCAGCCGAAAAAGGGCTGGTATTCACTCTCCCATAGCCCATGTGGCCTCTCGGGTCGAAATACCCCTCCCGATGGTCTCCCGATACACTACCGGCACTCTCGGTACACTACCGATGAGCCCGAAACTTTTCCGGCGACCAAAATAGGACTTCCTATATATCAACCTTTACCTACGGACCATTCCGGAGCTCCTCGCAACGTCCAGGATCTCATTCAGGACTCTAAAAAACCTTCGGTCACCACCATACATAACTCTATACTACCGAAACGTCACCAAACCTTAAGTGTGTAGACCCTGTGGGTTCAAGAACTATGTAGACATGACCGAGACACCTCTATAGTCAATAACCAATAGTGGGACCTGGATGCCCATATTGGTTCCTCCATATTCTACGAAGATCTTTATCGGTCGAACCTCTATGTCAAGGATTTAGTTAATCTCGTATGATGTTCCCTTTGTTCTTCGGTATGTTACTTGCCCGAGATTCGATCGTCGGTATCTGTATACATAGTTCAACATCGTTACCGGCAAGTCTCTTTACTCGTTTCGTAATACAAGATGCCATGACCAACACTTAGTCACATTTCTTGCAAGGCTTATTGTGATGTTGTATTACTGAGTGGGCCCTGAGATACCTCTCTGTCACACGGAGTAACAAATCCCAGTCTTGATCCATGCCAACCCAACAGACACCCTTGGATATACCTGTAGAGCACCTTTATAGTCACCCAGTTACGTTGCAACGTTTGATACACACAAGGCACTCCTCCGGTGTCAGTGAGTTGCATGATCTCATGGTCATAGGAACATATACTTGACATGCAGAAAACAGTAGCAATAAACTGACACGATCATATGCAACGTTTGTAGTTTGGGTCTTGTCCATCACACCATTGTCCTAATGATGTGATCCCGTTATCAAATGACATCTCTTGTCGATGGCTAGGAAACCTTAACCATCTTTGATCAATGAGCTAGTCCATTAGAGGCATACTAGGGACATGGTTTTGTCTATGTATTCACACATGCATCTAAGTCTCCGATCAATACGATTATAGCATGGATAAGAAACGATTATCATGAACAAGGAAATATGATAATAACTAATTTGTTATTATCTCTAGGGAATATTACCAACAGTCTCCCACTTGCACTAGAGTCAATAATCTAGTTCACATCACCATGTGATACACATTGTTATAAATCTAACACCCAATGAGTTTTGGGGCTCGATCATGCTTTGGATGTGAGAGAGGTCTTATAGTCTATGGGTCTGTGACATTCAGATCCGTATGTACTTTGCAAATCTCTATGTCAAACTGTAAAAACTGCTACCACACTCCACTTGGTACTATTCCAAATGGCTGCTCCACTATATGTATCCAGATTGCTACTACGGGTCATCCGGATTGGTGTTAAAGCTTGCATGGACGTAACTCTTTACAACTAACTCTTTATCACCTCCATAATCGAGAAACATCTCCTTAGTCTTTTAGTTACTAAGGACAATCTTGATCGCTGTCCAGTGATCCACTCCTGGATCACTCTTGTACCCCTTGACGGACTCATGGCAAGGCACACATAGGTGCGGTACACATCATGGCATACTATACAGAGCCTATGGCTAAGGCATAGGGGACGCCATTCGTCCTTTCTTTTTCTTCTGCCATTGTCGAGCTTTGAGTCTCACTCAACTTCACACCTTACAAAGCACGCGAGAACACTTCTCTCTGACTAATCCATTTTGAACTCTTTCAAAATCTTGTCCAGGTATGTACTCATTGAAAGTCTTATCAAACATCTTGATCTATCTTTATAGATCTTGGTGCTCAACAATTAGGTAGCTTTATCCAGGTCTTCCTTTGAAAAACTCTTTTCAAACAACCGTTTATGCTCTCTAGAAATGGTACATCATTTTCGAATAGCAATATGTCAACCACATATACTTATCAGAAACTCTATAGTGCTCCCACTCACTTTACTGCAAATACAAGTTTCTCGTAAACTTTGTATAGACTTAAAAACTTTGATCACCTCATCAAAGTGTATATTCCAACTCTGAGATGCTTGCTTCAGTTCATAGAAGAATCACTAAAGCTTGCACACCTTTTAGCATCCTTAGGACTGACAAAACCTTCTGGTTGTATCTCATACAACCTTTCCTTAAGGAAGGAAACGATTTTTTGGCATCCATCTGCTAGATTTCATAATTGAAAAATGCAGCAACTGCTAACATAATTCCAACAGAATTTAGCATCGCTACGAGTGAGAAAGTATCATCGTAGTCAACTCCTTGAACATGTCGTAAACTTCTTTGCAACAAGTCGAGCTTTACAAATGGTGACATTTACCATGAGCGTCTGTCTTCATTTTAAACATCCATTTGTACTCAACGACCTGCCGTCCAACGAGCAAGTCTATCAAAGTCTATACTTGGTTTTCATACATGGATCCTTTCTTGGATTTCATGGCCTCTAACCATTTGTCGGAATCCGGGCACATCACCGCTTCTCCATAGCTCGTAGGTTCATCGTTGTCCAACAACATGACCTCCAAGACAGGGTTGTCGTACCGCTCAGGAGCAGTACACGTCCTTGTCGACATACGAGGTTCGATAGTAACTTGATTCGAAGCTTCATGATCATCATCATTAACTTCCTATTCAACTAACGTAGGCTTCATAGAAACATCTTCCTATGCTGCGCTACTCTCTGGTTGAACAAAGATTCAACAACCTCATCAAGTTCTATCTTCCTCCCACTCAATTCTTTCGAGAGAAACTCTTTCTCGAGAAAGGACCCAGTTTTAGCAACAAACATTTTATGCTTGGATCTGAGATAGAAGGATTACCCAACTGTCTTTAGGGTATTCTATCAAGATGCATTTGTCCGCTTTGGGTTCGAGCTTATTAGGTGAAAAACCCTTTTTCACATAAGTGTTGCAGCCCCAAACATTAAGAAATGACAGCTTAGGTTTCTATCAAACCATAATTCACATGATGTCATCTCAACGGATTTAGATGGTGCCCTATCTAAAGTGAATGTAGTCGCCTCTAATGCATAACCCCAAAACGATAGTGGTAAAAGGATAAGAGACATCATAATTCGCACCATATCCAATAGATCATGGCTATGACGTTCGGACACACCATCACACTATGGTGTTCCAGCTGGCGTGAGTTGTGAAACAACTTTTACATTGTCCTAAGTTGTATACTAAACTCACAACTCAGATATTCACCTCCACGATCATATCACGAACATTTAATCTTCTTGTCACGATGATCTTAAACTTCACTCTGAATTTGCTTGGACTTTTTCAAATGATTCAGAGTTGCGTTTCATTAATTAAATATACACTATTATCTACTCAAATCATAAGTGAAGGTAAGAAAACAAAGATATCCACCGCATGCTACAAGACTCATTGGATTGCATACATCAACATGTATCATTTCCAATAAATCACTTGCCCGCGCCATCAAACCAGAAAACGGGGTCCTTAGTCATCTTGCCCAAGAGGCATGGTTCGCATGTCTCAACCGATTCGAAATCGAATGAGTCCAAAGATCCATCAGCATGGAGTTTCTTCATGCGCTTTATACCAATATGACATTTAGAAGCAGTGCCACAACTATGTGGTACTATCATTATTAACTTTGTATCTTTTGGCATCAATGTTATGAACATCTGTATTACTACGATCAAGATTCAACAAACCATTCTCACTAGCTGCATGACCATTGAAGGTATTACTCATGTAAACAGAATAACCATTATTCTTTCACTTAAATGAATAACCGTGTTGCAATAAACATGATCTAATCACGTTCATGCTCAACGCAAAACACCAAATAACATTTATTTAGGTTCATCACTAATCCCGAAGGTAGAGAGTGCGTGCGATGTTGATCACATCAACCTTGGAAACATTTCCAACACACATCGTCACCACACCCTTAGCTCGTGCTCCGTTTATTCCGTAGCTTTTATTTTGAGTTACTAACATTTAGCAACCGAACCGGTATCCAATACCCATGTGCTACTAGGAGTACTAGCAAGGTACACATAAATAACACGTACATCAAATATACTTCTGTCGACGTTGCCAGCCTTGTTATCTACCAAGTATCTAGGGTTGTTCCGCTTCAGCGACCGCTCTCCTCATAATCGAAACACTTAGTCTCGGGTTTGGGTACAACTTTGAGTTGCTTCACTTGAGCAACAACTTACTTGCTATCCGTGAAGTTTTCCCTCCTTGCTCCTGCCCTTCTCGAAACTAGTGGTTTGAATAACCATCAACACTTGACGCTCCTTCTTCATTTCTACCTTCGCGGTGTCAAACATCGCGAACAGCTCAGGGATCATTATTTCTATCCCTGGCATTTTATAGTTCATTACCAAGTTCTAGTAGCTTTGTGACAGTGACTTGGAGAACTATATCAATCACTGTCTTATCTGGAAGATCAACTCCCACTCAATTCAAGCGATTGTAGCACCCAGACAATCTAAGCACATGCTCAATGATTGAGCTATTCTCTTTAATACTACAGGCAAAGAATCTTGTTGGAGATCTCATATCTCGCAACACGGGCATGAGCCTAAGATCCTAATTTCAGCTCTTAGAACATGTCATATGTTCTGTGACGTTTCAAAACATTTCAGAGCCTCAATTCTAAGGCGTAATGCATGACGCACTAAACTATCAAGTAGTCATCAGAACGTGCCTGCCAGATGTTCACAACATCTACAAACGACGCTAGAGGGGTTGGCGCACCGAGCGGTGCATTAAGGACATAAGCCTTGTGTGCAGCGACAAGGACAATCCTCAGATCACAGAGCCAGTCTGCAATATTGCTACCATCATCTTTCAACTCTATTTCTCTAGGAACATATAAAAATTCAAGGGAGATACAACGCGAGCAAGTAATCTACAACATAATTTGCAAAGACACTACTTACTATGTTCATGATAATGAGTTCAATTAATCATATTACTTAAGAACTCCCACTCAAATTGACATCCCTCCGATCATTCGAGTGATACATGATCCAAATTCACCAACTCAAGTCCGATCGTCACGTGAGTTGAGGTGGTTACAATGGTGAACATCATCATGTTGATCATATCTACTATAAGACTCATGTTCGACCTTTTGGTCTCTTGTGTTCCGAGGCCATGTCTATACATGCTAGGCTCGTCAACTCATCACGATCCATCCATTGAACTCATCATGATTTGTCTCGCGATCTTGATCACGGTCCTTCAGATCTAGCGTCGAAGGGACGACACCTTCGCGTTCAGCACACGTACAGCTTGATGACGATCTCCGCCGTCTTGATCCAGCAAGAGGGAGCAGAGTGGAAAAAGAGTTCTCCTGCAGCATGACGGCGCTCCGGCGATGGTGGTGGAGCTATTCCGGCAGGGCTTTGCCTAAGCACTGCAGAAAACCGATCTAGAGGAGAAACTGTGCACTAGAGGAACGGGTAGCACGTGGCTGAAAATTCTATGCCAAAACCATAAAATCCTCTAGTATATATAGGAGGAGAGGAGGAGGAGGCTTGGTTGCCAAAGAGGCAGGCCTTGGGTCGGCTGAACCTAGTGGCTCCAATCCCAGTAGGACTAGGACTCCTCCTTATTTTTGCCTTTTTTGCCTTTTTCCACCTTTTTCTCTTTGGGCTTTTCTTCCCAGCTACATGGGCCTTGTGTGGTACTCCACCATCCCACAAAGGGCTGGTATTCACTTTCCCACATCCCATGTAGCCTCTTGGGTCGAAATAACCCTCCCGATGGTCTCCCGGTACACTACCGACACTCCCGGTACAGTACCGATGAGCTCGAAACTTTTTCGGCGACCAAAATAGGACTTCCTATATATAAATATTTACCTTCGGACCATTCCGGAGCTCGTCGTGACATCTAGGATCTCATCCGGAACTCCGAACAACCTTTGGTCACCACCATACATAACTCTATACTACCGAAACCTCACCAAACCTTAAGTGTGTAGACCCTGCGGGTTCGAGAACTATGTAGACATGACCGAGACACCTCTACAGTCAATAACCAATAGTGGGACCTAGATGCCCATAATGGTTCCTACATATTCTACGAAGATCATTATCGGTCGAACCTCTATGTGAAGGATTCAGTTAATCCCGTATGATGTTCCCTTTGTTCTTCGGTATGTTACTTGCCCGAGATTCGATCGTCGGTATCTATATACCTAGTTCAACCTCGTTACCGGCAAGTCTCTTTACTCGTTCGGTAATACAAGATGTCATGACCAACACTTAGTCACATTGCTTGCAAGGCTTTTCGTGATGTTGCATTACCGAGTGGGCCCTAAGATACCTCTCCGTCACACGGAGTAACAAATCCCAGTGTTGATCCATGCCAACCTAACAAACACCCTTAGAGATACCTGTAGAGCACCTTTATACTCACCCAGTTACGTTGCGACGTTTGATACACACAAGGCACTCCTCCGGTGTCAATGAGTTGCATGACCTCATGATCATAAGAACATATACTTGACATGCAGAAAACAATAGCAATAAACCGACATGATCATATGCTACGTTTGTAGTTTGTGTCTTGTCCATCACACCATTCTCCTAATGATGTGATCCCGTTATCAAATGACATCTCATGTCCATGGCTAGGAAACCTTAACCATCTTTGATCAACGAGCTAGTCCATTAGAGGCATACTAGGGACATGGTTTTGTCTATGTATCCACACGTGCATCTAAGTCTCCGATCAATACAATTATAGCATGGATAATAAACGATTATCATGAACAAGGAAGTATGATAATAACTAATTTCCTATTGCATCTAGGGCATATTACCAACAGAGATCAATCAATCACTCGACAGAATAATACAACAGTCAACAAGATAAAATTTACCAGATTCTTTGGCGGATTCTCAACAGAGTAGGGTTGGATCGTCTTGGCACCCAGGGGGTTGTCACAAGCTCCAGTGATACTGCAAAACCACTGCTCGATAGTTTTTTGGGAAACCTCCTCCAGGTGTGTCCTGGTCGAGTCCTCAGGACCAGCGTAATGCCACATAGTGTGGTCCCTTGCTTGAAGCGGCTGGATCCATCCACCGATGTCTCCAAGAGATCCATACAAGTGACTCCACCACGGATAAGGGCCCCTACAACATCCACCAGGATCCCAACCTGGACTTTCTCCCCCTCCAACACCTTCAAAGATTTGGGAATGGCTGGATGATCTAACGTAAAGGGAGAAAGGGCAGTCGACATATTGGGAGAAGCTACATCCTTGCAATAAAACCAGGTCGACTACCAACTTCTAACCGATTCAGGGAAACTCATGGAAGGAAAAGAACTATGAGATCTCTTCTAGATTCCTAAACCCCCGCACAGCTGGACTACATCAGTCTTTCCATCCTCAGGGTGGGCCTTTTGTACCGTCTGAGATCTGACGGTGAAAATGTGCTTGGACAGTCCCTAGTGGGGAGAGCAGCCCAAGAAACACTCGCACAGAGTGATAAAAACAGACTTGTAGGAAACTGCATTTGGAGGAAAGTGATGGATCTGAGCTCCGAAAACGTTCAAAAATCCTCTAAAGAATGATGGGGAGGCATGGAGAAACCTATTTCGACGTGGGAGAGGAGGAGAACCCGCTCCCCTCGTGCGGCTTCAGCTCGCACTCCCGCTCCGATAGCCTCCAAGCTCCGTCCGCCACGAGCCCGTCGACAACGAGGTTCTCGACATCCGTGGTGGTGACTGTCGATGGGAGAAAGTCCCCCTGGATCCACCCTGTTGGCACGGTGAACCGAGCAGTCGAGGACTTCTTGGCCTTGCCCTTCACGGCTCCCTTCTTGGCATGCTCTAGCTTCTCCGTTGCTCCCTTCATCATTGATGCGGCAGAGCTCATCAGACGAGAGCAGAGTGAGGTGCTGGAGACAAGAGAAGCGGAGGAAAAGAGGAGATTTGGGGGAAAAGCACTATGAGAACTACGACACTTCGGGATTTATACCCTGCCGAGTGCCCCACTAACGTGTGGGCCTGTGAGATCCCCGCATATCCTAACCACAGATGGTGCCCTATACGTGGCGAAATGAGCAGCATGCAAATCGAGCTGTAATGCTCCCACTTGCCCCGATCATGGCGTCATCATCGCGGACGCACACACATCCCAAAATTTCATATCCTGCAAGAGCTAGGCCTAATAGAGCGACTCGTCACATCCAAAGACCCCTTCAGGTCACTCTGAATTAAGTTGGCATTGAACATTCACTCGGACACTTTCAAGACAGAATTGATCCGGGCGAATGACGAAGACTTCAGTCGACGCAAGTTTCGTTGAAGTCCCGATAATCATTCAGAAGATTTGGTGCCCTATTTTGAACTAGCATTGATACCCCCCTTCACCACTCGAACACTGATCCATTCAGGGGCTAATGATGAGGATATGTACCTAGGGTAGAGTCCTAGGCCTAACCTATATACCCTACCTAAGGAAAGTGTATTGGAAGGCTTAAGGACCACAAGAAAGATTACGACTGGATTCACCATGGCGCTCAAGTCACTCGACGGTCAATCCATTTGGTGGCTCCTTCCTCCACTCGATAGTCACCTGTCACTCGGAAGACCTTGTTTCTAGTCAACGCCAGAAGACCAGAAGCCGCCCCTGAGAGGCCAATAGGCAGGTGTTAGGCGAGTCGTCATTAATAGCAATTATGTTGTTCGTTACTAGTAACGCTAGTCTTTATACCCACGGTCGGACCCTTGGATGCCTCGCAATTATGAGGGGCAGCGAACTCTCTATAAGCAACCCCCCTCTAGCACAAGGGTTCACAACCATTGTAACACACATTCTCCACACGACAAAGCTCCAGAGCACTGAGACGTAGGGCTGTTACCTCTATGAGAGGGGCGTGAACTCATACATACGTGTGTACATCCTCACCGTAGCTATGACTCTACCCTATCCTTTCGTACCCCCACCTTCTATTGTCAGGCTCATTCCCATTCGCAATTATGAAGTAACTCGAGTGGTCTCATAATGGTCATGATGTTCTTGACCGGATGACTTCCACCTACTTGCGTTCCTACTTGGCAAGCTCTACAAAATCTATCTTTCTCAGAGATAACATGTTTAACACCAAGAATGTGATCACCCTTGATAAGCTTATCTAGATTGCGCATGCCTACACATCCTAGCCTTCTATGCCATAGCCAAACTTTAGATGATTTTGCAATGAGATAAGTACGAGGTTGGGCCTTTTTCGTGAAATCAACAATGTATAGATCACCTCAATGAATACACGTAAATACAATTTTATGATTATCAAATCGAAACACCTGGCAATGTACTTTAGTAAATAGCACATTGAAACCGAAGTCTGCTAGTCGATATATGGAAAGAAGATTGTCGCCAAGGGATTCAACAAGCATCACATTTACAATGGAGCTATCATGAGATATGACCACCTTACCAAGGCCAAGTACCTTATCCTTAGAGTTGTCTCCAAAGGTCACGTACCTTCGAGGACCTTGATTAGGCGTGATCTCTTGGAACATGTCTTCATCACCAGCCATGTGATCCATGTATCCACTGTCGAGAATCCACTCTTTTCCACCGGACATGTAATACCTAAAGTTTGCCATTAGACTTAGATTCTTCATGATGGTTTCATGCTCGATGTTGAACAACTCATCTTCATCATAGTATCCATGTTCTTCATTGTCATCATTTGGTGGAATCTCCTCATCATAGAAACCAAGAGACTCGTTAGAATCATAACCATGACAGTGTTCAAGCTTATGAATGTGAATGGCTTCAATAATAATTTTGTTGATAGTTGTTACATCTCCTTTAGCATGCATAATATCACGAAGCTCAAATAGGCATTTATCAAAGTTTGGATCACTAGGCTTCATTTTGTGAAAAGTAAGAGTTTTATGAAGAATTTCATCAAGATTACTTAATGAAATATTTGGATATCGTTTCTCCAAATAAGTCCACAAAGTATAAGCACATGCAAAGTTCTTCAATTGAGAAAGCATGAATCTTGGTAAACCGCTAACAATAAGATTGACTGTTCTAAGGTTACCAAGCATGTTGACTTCCTCTTCGTGTGTGGGATTTAATTCTGCAATGGGGAGCACATAGGGATTTTCAATATGTTTTCTCAAATGGAATTTTTCAAATAGATCAATCATGGCATTCTTCCATTGACTATAGTACTCTCCTTCAAGAATGGACACTCTACAATACAAACTCTCCACACTAGACACATCCATGTTCCTCCACGGTGATACCAATTGCGGGACCACTAGAAGAGCATGTCTAGAGGGGGATGAATACACTACTAGCAGGAATTTAAGACTACCTCAAGCATAAATTTAAGTGTTGGCAGATTTTAGCATATATAGCAAGTCTAGCACACCCTACACATGCAAGTCATGAAGTATAGCACTGGAAAGTAAAGACATTGCACATGGAAGTAAAGAGTAGAGATCGGAAGATCAAACGCATGAAGGACACGGAGATTTTTCACATGGTTCCGGTAGGTGGTGCTATCATACGTCCACATTCACGGAGTCTTTAACCGACGGAGGATAACGGTCGCGGGAGTCCATGGAGGGCTCCACCCATAAGGGTCCACGAAGTAGAAACCTTGACTATTTCGTAACGGCTTCCGTCCACGAAGGACTAGCCTCACTATGGGAAGATCTTCACGAAGTAAACGATCTCCTTGCCCTTACGAACTTTTTGTTTCACTTCACAACACGAAGTAGGAGGCTCCCAAGCGACACCTAACCAATCTAGGAGGCACCACCCTCCAAAAGGTAATAGGCTCAATAATACCAATGAACTCCTTGCTCTTGTGCTTCATGATGATAGACTCCTCAACACACAATCACCCTCTCATAGATTTTGCTTTGGTCGAAGAGAATGATTGTGTGGAAACCAACTTGGGAGCTAGGGATCAAGATTCACGTGGTTGGAATGGAATGGCATGATCTCAACACATGAGTAGGTGGCTCTCTCTCAGAAAATCTGATAGGATAGGTAGGGATATGTTCTGAGTGCTTATCTTGCAAGTAGGTGGTGGTGGATGGGTATATATAGGCATCTCAAACAATCCAACCGTTACACCTAATAAGTCGGACTCGGTGACACCGATGTGTCAATTTCGATGGTACCAAGTTGCCTCAAAGGTAGCAACTTTTGAATCTCGGTGTGACCGATACATAAAACTCGGTTGCACCGATAAGGTGACTAACGGTCAGATTGCCAAACGAGCTGACACTGATTCAAAAAACTCTGTGGGAACAATTTTGTGAATTTGCGTAACAGGAAGTCGGCAACCCAAACTCGGTGGCACCGAAGCAGAATCGGTTGCACCGAAGGGTTAGGGTTTGGCTGAGTCTGTTTGAGGCTGAGAATCCGTGGCACCAAGTGGAAAGTGTTGGTTGCACAGATTTCGAATATTTGGCTTCGGACAGACTTTTGTGGAAGAGATTGTGGGTGTATGTGGTGAGTATCACTTGTGCAAGGATGAGCATTTTGTTTACCAACAGTACCTTACCCCCTTTTGATAGTATTGGCTTTCATATGGACTGAAAGTGATTTCTCACAAAGTAAAGTGTAGTGTCCTTTTCCTCGAAGCTTTGCTGATGCTAGTCCTTCTCCTTCTTCTTCATGGGGATAATCTCCAAACTCATTTTTGCCAACCCATCTCTCTCTAAGGACTTTATCTAAAATACACTAGATGAAAGTATTAGTCCAAGAGACAATGTATGTTGTCACGAATTATAGAAACCACCAAGTGAGCATATTGTGCTTTCACTCGTTTGCTGCACCTGTCCCATAGACCGCCGACGGTGCGCCCCCTCCAGCCCTTGGCGAGCCCGAGCAGGTCCTGCCACACGCCATGCTCCTTCTCCTTCAAATTCAAGTGACAAATTTCGGGGCACGGCCTGGCCACGACGACCGAGCGCGTGAAGCAAACAATAGGGTGCCCCACGCACGCACCAACGCGTGCCTCCGTTACCCAGTGACCTTCAACAACCTAGATTGACAAGGCGGGAGCACGCCATCGTGCATAGGGATCAAGCGGCACGGGCGTCCGAACAAACAATAAACAACGATGAAGGCACGTCGGATCGCCGAGGAAGCAACCCACATCAGGAGGCGCATGGCCCATCTAACGGTGTTGGCAGAGGTCAACAACTTTGCTCCGAGGCTCGACACAGGAGGGTGTGTGGGCTATGCGCGTAGGGCGATGACCCGCCGCCACCTGGACGGACCATCGCTGGTGTCTTGTTGGACGACTCAGGAGGAGAACCGGGCCCTTATGTGGAGCCCTATGTACCATGCTATGTCATACCTATGGACACTAGACCAGATCAGGCACCTGCTGTAGGCGCTAGTGCCCCCCAAGAATAGGGGGAGGCCCGGGCGTCCTCCCCGAGTCGGGCTTTGGGGCTTCCCCCAACCAAGCACCAAGTCTGTTTGACACAAGCAGGAGAAAGAGGGAGGACGTCCCCAGGCCCGCGGGGCACGGCGCCAGTTGTCGCCCTCGCGAGCAAGGAGCGCCGAGTCAAGCCCCGGGGGCTTTAGGAGTGATGGCCTAGGGGGCAGCAAGACACAAGTAACGCGGGTCACCCACGACAACTAGAACACCGGCACGGTGTCGGGAGGATGGGCCTCACGAGGCCCTCGAGGTGATGCCTGGCCAGCGCCGAGACACTTCACAAGGTGGCTTCATCGACAAAACACCTTTATTGCTGCACCAGATGCATTGTGCGCATGTTTGTGCCATGGGAGCGCAATCCTACGACTATGCGGGGAACAATGCATTCGGGTTTGGGTCGTGCAACCGAGCAGGAATGCACGGGATAGCTCTTAATGGAGTTGGGAGCAACCAGGCTGAGCGCCTAGGGTCTTGCCCAGCTATCTACGGCCGTGACACTCTCATGTAATAATGAGTGCGTTGTATATGCCCGGAGCCCCCTGAGGACGTGCAGGGGTTCCCTCCCATGCAATGTGGAAGCCCCATGCTCTGTGCTGGTGCACAACTCAACACTTCCCACCAATAGCTATGTCCATGCAACGTGGATGTCCTACGCTCAGCGTTCGGGGAAGACGAAGACGAATACTATTCAAGGTGCCATACGCGGCGTTTGCTTGCTTCTTTTTGTGTTTGAATTGCCACTTTTTTGAATGAAGTTTGAGGAGTTCGAAACTCTTCATTTAAAAGAAAAAGGGCCTGGTTTTCTCTCTCTCATTTCCCTCTTGCTTTATCGATCTTGAACTCTCTTCTTTAGATTGATGTTTCACAAGGGGTCGTGCGCTCAGGCCCTCCCCGAGGCACCTCGGGGATGGATGGCAAGCCCCTGTCGCCTCTGGGACTTGCACCTTTGGACAGTCGACCACTGCTAGGGGGCTCCAACCGCATAATGGCACCACGACATGGAGTCTTGGGAGGCCCCAGTGCCTAGGCCTACTGAGGCGGAGCCCAGCAGGGCAGAATGGGGGCCACTCGAGCTTCAAGGGGGGATCTTGAGCAATGCACCTCAGGAGCCTTACCGGCCATATAGCCACTCGCCCCTCGATGTCATCCTTAGCGATCCGGTCGGCATCGAGGGTGTCGAGGCCTCACCTCGTAGTTGTGTCCTGCTGATCCGGTCATACACTACGGTGGTAGGGAGATGTGCGGCACTGGGACCTGCCGACGTAGAGATGCTTGAGCATCAAAGGGGTTTCCTCAGCAACACACCTTAGGAGCCTTACCATTCATATAGCCACTCGCCCCTCGATGTCGTCCTTGGTGATCTGATCGGCATCGAGGGTGTCGAGGCCTCGCCTCGTAGTTCCGTCCTGGTGATCCAGTCATACACTACGATGGTAGGGAAATGTGTGGGATTGGAGCCAGCAGACACAGAGTGTCGAAAGGGATCCCAACCCGCCCCACTCGTAAGAAAGGAAGAAGCGACCTAGGAAAAATAACGGATTATCTGGACAACCTGATCGTGCCTCGCGACGCATGAGATCGTTAACAGCCCACAAGGTAAGAACACTACCCAACCAAGCACGAGCCTCCCGTTCAAATGGTGGCCCGAATGCGGGATAGAGTTTGCACGCATTCACGCCAGGATGTAGGTACCATGGTCTATGTTGTGCCACCTTGAAAACCCGTACGGCCTCAGGCGCTAGGAGGGATGACAGGAGGGGACGAATTCGGCCTCGACAGGAAGTGATGCCAAGGACCCGAGGCTCGGCGGCCGCGGCCGCCCATCAGGAGGGAAGGCCTCACGAGGGCCTCGCCAACTGTCATCATCAAGCCACGTCGGCAGCAACACTGATCCCCCGTGCAAAGAAACTAAGTCACATCGTGACAAGCAAGTGATCGGCGGTTCACGAGGACGAAAGGAGGGGGGCAAAGTTAACCTGCTAAAGTCTAACACCCTCCAAGGACAAGTTCTTCTTATAATATTACATGGACCACGAAAGGGAAATAGGGGATGCCTAGGGAGAGGAGTCGCTGTCGCCACCCACGTCGATGGCTGCCTCGGATTCGGAATCGTACTCCAATCTGGAGGCGGGCACTTGGATGAACCGCTCCACCTGGTACTCCATGTGTGGGCGCATGTGGGGACCCTCACTCATAAGTCGTGATCACCGAAAGCACGTGTACAGTGAACCCAGAGATCAATACTCACTGAACACACAGAAGCTGAATAACAAGAGTCTTACATGCACATTTAATGTCATACACAAATAAAGACCATGAAGGTCTAGTCTTCCATAGAACGGGCCACATTGGCCAAACACTTAAAACGAACAACTGCGGAAATCTTGATCGAAAGCGTGAATCCATTGCCATCTGCCTTGACCTACATGCATTCTGACTGGGAAGCGTCCTAGTTCGCATGTTCGTCGCCAACGAACTCTTCAACATACTCCTTTTCTTCCATGGCTGGCCAATTAAATAACAAGTGGCAAGCCAATGAGTACTTTGAATGTACTCTCAAGCAACCCAAATTGTGTAACAAGGTAATAATGATGCACGATGTAACACCAAGTAGGTAATTTGCGGAAAGCTAATTTTGAATACAATGACATGATCAAATAACTAGGTAAGCATGCGTCAACTGTCGGCAGAAATCCATATGAACAAGTTGCAGATATCATCATAAACAAGGGTTGAACATCTCATGTTCATTCATTGTGCTAAGTCATCGGACTTCGTTCAACGTCATGCTAAGTCATCGGACTTAGCTCAAGTACCATCTTTGTCACCAACACAGACACGCCAGTTTGTGAACACACTGGGACATAGCACAAGAGCGGTCATCAAACTGTCCTTGACCATGGACACGGCTATTCAAATAGTTTTACACTCTGCAGAGGTTGCACACTTTACGCACAAGACTCGGGGAATTTCCATGTCATCCACGACTCGCGTTAGATCACATACCCAAGGTAAGCACCCGAGCAATGCCTTTCCCATGGTGATACTAAACAAAGAGTCTACTCGTTGGTGCCACCCCTACTGATATACATCACATATATCATCCATGAGGGCATGCAACTGTGTGCCCAGTGCCTGTAAAGACAGCGCATGGCCTTCCACTTCGAGGACGACCCTGTCTCAAGAGTGACAACTTCATTCTTGCCACTAGTAATGTGGGCTCCCTACTAGCACCATCTATAGTAATCAAGAAAGCCTCTCCCCATAAGGGGTATTGTGGTCATACATGTAAGGTTGGAATAATGGTCACCCAACTCATAATCATCTCCCTTGGGCATTAGTGGCACCCGACGTTTTTTTAAAAGTCCTTGAAATCATTTCTCCATTTCAACCACTATGCATAAATCCCATCCAACTTTCTTAGCATCTATTAACATCCTATCTACACCCACCCCCATAACCCTCATAAGGTGGTAGGGTCATGCACGATGCAAGTGTCAATGCTAAAAGTATCAGAGGCAACCCACCGAAGGGGGAGCACCACATCATGATCAATCATCGAAACCACTAGTGCTATATGTCATGCATGAAAAAGATTGTTAACATGGTCAAAGGGCTGCTTGCCTTGCTCAACAAAGTCTTTAGGGTCTTCGAAGTCTTCGGGTCCAACTCCCTCGTCAATAGCGCAATCTATCGTCACGAAATAAAAGCGATAAAAATAAGCATCACATAAAACAAAGCACACAAGCTAGTATTAAAAATGCTACCCTACTCTAATAACTATCAAAAACTATACTAAAAATATTTGCTTAATATTTTTTCATGAAAAACATTTGTGAAAACTATTTATCAGTGGCAAAAGATGCCTAAATATAGGTTTTAAAATAAAATAGTGCATGAAAGGTTTTCAAAAATTTACACAAAAGATACTATTAAATTCTAGGGAATATTCTAAGATTTTAGGTGGAAGAATATTTGGAATTAGATTAATATTCAATTCCGTGGAATTTTTGGAAGACAGGGAGAAAAAGAAAAAGAAAAAGAAAAAGAGAGGGGGGGAGGCCTCTGTGCCTGGGCTAGAGGCGGCCAGCAGCTGGGCCGGCCCAGCTGGCCAGCGAGCTAGCCATGCACGGTAAGGTTCAAACCTGACGCACAGGGCCCAGCTGTCGGTGATCGCAAGGGGAGATAGAGCGCAGGAGGGGGAGAGAGAGAGGCCGACAGGTGGGACCCCTTGTCGGATCCATCTCCCACCTCGAGGCAAAGAGGGGAGAGGCTCACCGGTGGCAGAGCATGGCACGGCGACAACAGGTGGATGCGGGAACGGGCTCGGGGTTGAGTCGCCGTTCCAGGGGAGGTGGAGGGAGCACCAGAGGTGGCAGGAGTCACCGGCAGCGAGCACCAACAGCGGAGGAGCTTCGGGTGGAGGACGTGCCGGTCACCCTACGCATCAAACAAAGGGGAAAAGGAGGGGAACGGGTCAAGGAGTTGAGGGGAGTCCAATGGGACAGGAATGGGGGTCGAAGAGGGGAGGTACCCGGAGATCGATGGTGGTGCCGTCGTGTAGATCTTCGGAAGATCTTGCGCACGGGCCTTGGGGAGGACGAGCTGGTGGCGCAGGGCCGCTCTTGTGGAGATGGAGGGTCAACAGGGGGAAGGAGAGGCCTTAGGGGCAGCTTAAATAGCTAGCCCCCGCTCCACCATGGACGCGTGTGCCGGCGACGACGTAGGTGGGGGCTACAGGCTTCGGGGGCCATCGGAGATGGGTCAGGGGCACTCCTGGGCATTGTCTAGGACCAGCGAGAGGGAGAGAGAGGGCAGAGATAGGCCCTAGCACCCACGCGTGTGAGCTCGCACATTGGCTCGCTTAGGCGACGTCTACCTCGCGTGACCAGGGGCCAGAGAGAGCCAAGGAGGAGGGGGCCGCCGTTTTGGAGGGTTGCGGATGTCGAGGGAACCTCGAGGGACAGCCTCCCCCATCCCAAGGCTATCGAGAGCCCTACAGAGCATGTCTTTGGCATGCCATGGCATGCTTGCGTTATCTGGATGTTCCCCTGCGTGTCTACTAGCTCCTGGATGATATAGAGATGCTCTAGGAGCTAGGGGAGTCTATAGGAAAAAGAAATGGGGTAGGAAGAGAGTAGAAATGTCGCTGCCATTGTGAAACATAGGGGTAAATGTAGGTTTACCAAATCTATAATTAAGCTGAGCCTGTAGGATTTTTACTGGAGGTGCAAGAGGTGAGTGAGTAACCGTGGTATAAATTTGGAGGTAAGAGAAATAGTAGAGGTGGGGAAAATAATAGTTTTTAGAATTGACCAGAAGGTGTTTGATGGACATTATGGCAAGCAAATGGGCTTTGCTTGCCATGAGATTTGACAGGATCAAATGGTGGCTGAAAATGGGCCTGACCACCAAGTTTGAGATGTTTTGATGGAAGTTCATAATGTGACTTTGTGTTAACCTAGAAATCAATAGATTGTGGTTCTTGTATATCTAGTCATGCTCAGCTTTTACCCTTGATGCATCACTTAGTGTAGCATTATTATTTGGTGATTAGAGCATGTCCACAAAGTTTGGGGTCAAGGGGAGAAATTTCACAATGAAAAGTTGTTCAAATTTGAATCTGGAGAGGGATGGTTTTGGGATGGTTTGATGAACTAAATCAACTTGGATTGAGATGAAACTTTGCAAGATCATCACTTATGATAGTTTTGACTTTCTGGAATTTTTCTGGAATTTATTTAGAATATTTCTTATAAAAATATTTCAAAAGCTTGATTTGAACAAAAATGTTTTTGAGGGGTTTTGCCCATGATTTGAACATGACCATGTGTTGAAATTCATATATGTGGAAACTATATGTCCAATGAGTCTTCCTAAATTTTCCCAAATATTTTGAACACATTTAAATAATTATTCCCTATGAAAAACCATTTCTGGTCCTAAGAAAAAGCCTTTAAATAAAATATACAAATAATATTTAAAATTAATATTTGGTGATTTTGGGAATTCATAAATATAGTAGGTTTGAAATAAAGCCTTTGGGGAAGAAGGATCCACCCAATTTGAGGACTTGCAGTGCAAACCGCAATTCAGGGGTTTTTGAAGACCTAATTTGGATAAATCCTTTTTGATCAAAATAAAATTGGATAAAAATAGTTTTGAGGACTGTTAACATGGCATGGTCATTGGGCAAGAAGTTTGGGTCAAGGAATATGAACATGAAGAGGAATAGAATTTAGGAGTGCCACAAACCACAATCAACAAGCAAACAAGCAACAATTCCAACAAGCACAAATCATTGAAAAAGTTTTAATTGGCTCCAAATTTTATAAATCCAAGCATAGCAAGGTGATACAAACACAAGGTGTGACAAACCTACCCCCCTTACAAGAATCTCGTCCCCGAGATTCCTAGGCTAAGCGCTAAGGAGATAAGGGAAGTCTGATCTAAGATAGTCTTCATGCTCCTAGGTTGCTTCAGCTTCAGTGTGATTGCTCCATTGAACCTTGAAGTACTTGATGGCGCGGCTTCAGGTGCAGCGCTCGGCTTCATCCAGAATGTAAACTAGCCTCTCATGGTAAGTGAGGTCTGGCTAAGGATCGATGGCTTGATGGTCAATGTCCTTGTAGATGTTGGGGCGGTTGGGAACTTGAAGACACTTCTGGAGCTGTGACACATGAAAGACCTTGTGCACATCTAACAGCTCAGAAGGTAGTTCTAGCTGATAGGCAACTTCTCCTTGCCTATCGATGATCCTGAAGGCGCCGATGAACATTGGTGCAAGTTTTCCCTTGACGTGGACACGCTTGGTTCCCTTGAGAGGAGTGACGCGGAGGTAAACATGGTCTCCAAGACGAAAACTCATGTCCCAACGGTGAGACTCGGCATAGCTCTTTTGTCTTGTCTTGGTGGTCTCAGGGCACTCTCGGATGTGTTGAACTTGCTCTTCTGCTTCGTGAAGGATATCTAGGCCAAAGTCTAACCCTTCTCCAGTCTCTGACCAGTTGAGGGGAGTACGACACTTGCGCCCATACAACACCTCAAATGGTGCCATCTGAAGACTCGACTGATAGCTGTTGTTGTAGGAGAACTTGGTGAACGGTACGCAATCTTCGCACTTGGCTCCGTATGCCAAAACACAAGCGCGGAGCATATCTTCGATTATATGATTTACTCGTTCTGTTTGCCCACCGGTCTGGGGGTGAAAAGCAGTGCTGAAGGAGAGCTTAGTTCCCATAGCCTCTTGGAACCTATTCCAGAACCTTGAGGTGAACTGGGTGCCTCAGTCTGATACAATATCCTTAGGAACTCCATGGAGGCTTACAATCCGGTTGATGTAGAGGTTGGCTAATTGGTTCCCATTGTAGGTTATCTTAACGGGAATGAAGTGGGCCACTTTGGTCAGGTGATCAACAATGACCCAAATGGAATCATGTCCTTTTCTTGACCTTGGTAAACCGGTGATGAAATCCATCCTGACCTTGTCCCACTTCCATTCAGGCACTTTGAGAGGTTGCAGTAGTCTAGCGGGTCGCCGGTGGTCAGCCTTGACTCTCTGGCATATGTCACATTTAGTGACAAATGTGCCTATATCCCGTTTCATGCCATGCCACCAGAATCTTGCCTTGAGGTCTTGATACATCTTGGTTCCTCCAAGATGGATGGAGTATGGAGTGTGATGAGCTTCTTGCAAGATCAAGTTCTTGAGCTCCTCTTTGTTGGGTATGCAGATGCGATTCCCGAACCATACAATTCCTTGTTCATCCACTAGGAATCCTGGGGCCTTTCCTTCCTTGATATTCCTCTTGATGCCTTCAATGCTCTCGTGTCCCTTCTGAGCTTCCTTAATATCATCCATCAAGGTAGGCTTTGCTTCGAGGTTGGCGAGGAACCCGGGTGCAACCAGTTCCAACCCGAAGCTTTCAAGCTCTTCATATAGCGTGGGTAGCCTTTCCTTAATGATAGCATTAAAGGAACAAGCCTTTCTTCTTAAGGCGTCTGCTACTATGTTGGCCTTTCTGGGGTGGTATTGAACACTGAGGTCGTAATCCTTGATCAACTCCAACCATCTTTCTTGCCTCATGTTCAATTCCCTCTGTGTGAAAATATACTTCAAACTCTTGTGGTCTGTGTATATCTCACATCGCTTCCCCAGGAGGTAATGTTGCCATGTCTTCAAGGCATGAACCACGACTGCCAACTCAAGATCATGAGTTGCGTAGTTCTCTTCATGAGGATGTAGCTATCTAGATAGATATGCTACGACTCTTCCTTCTTGCATTAGAAAACCTCCAAGCCCGGTTCTTGATGCATCACAGTATATCACCAACTCCTTGTGAATATTAGGGGTGGCCAAAACTGGGGCTGTGGTCAATCTCTTCTTGAGCTCCTGGAAGGTTTCCTCGCACTTAGTTGTCCATTCAAACTTCTTATCCTTCTTCAAAAGCTGGGTCATGGTTCGGGCAATGCTCGAGAATCCTTCCACGAACTTACAGTAATATCCCGCGCGTCCGAGGAACCTCCTGACTTCCTTCAAGGTAGTAGTTGTTTGCCATTCAATCACGGCTTCAATGTTGGTAGGATCAACTGATAATCCTTCTGCAGTCAACACATGACCCAATTGTTAGTGCATCTAGTGCCCCTTAGTGATTTTGGTGTATTGAAGACTTATAGGTTAAGGAACTAATGTGTTTGTGAGTGTACACATGCTCTACAAGTCGATGAGGAGTTTGATATATTCGGATATTATCGCCCCCTAAAAATGTATGTCTTCAAGTGAAGACTTTGCTGAAGACTTTCTAAAGACTTTGGTGAAGACTTTGTGAACACTTTGAAATTGAAGAAGTTGGTGTGACCTTGAAGATATGAACGAGGAATATGAAGCGTGAAGACTTTTGTTTTCGTAGTTTCATTTCCTTTATTTGAGTCATAGGAAACACTGTACTGTTAAAGGGGGCTGAGGTAATACTAAGGAAAATTTCCAACCGATGCTCAACTCCAAAATCCTCAACCCATACAATCCTTCGAGTGAAGCCTTGGGAAATCTCTTACGGATCAGACAAGTTTTTTAGTGACAGAGACGAAGTTCTTCTGGTCTCTGAGGAAATTGATCTGACTGAGGAGTTAGGGCTTCGCTAGTGCGAATTGCCTACAAGTGAGGATCATGAGAAGCTGAGGACTTTCATAGTTCAAAATTCCGAGCATTGCTATGCTTAGCGCTAGCTGTCCCCAATCATTCTTATCCACATAACAGTCATATTATTGGGGGCATTTATGACTTATCATGTCAGGTTGCACCCTGGCTATAAATAGCCAACCCCCACAACCACTGGCTGGTTGGCTGCTCCGAGAAAGAATTGACACTTGTCATTTGAGAGCAACCCATCCTCCGAGGACTTTGAGTGAAAATCATCAGTGAGGAAAAACCCACAACCAAAGCACAAAACCCATAGTGATTGAGCATCACTGAAGAAATTCCTCTGTGGAACCGACGCTTGTTACCTTTGAGGACTGTGTATCCTCCAGACGGTTAGGTGTCATGGTCTAGTGCTCCTGTGGTCAATTGGGGACCACAAAGTGACCTTGGTCTAGAGCATCCAACAGTCAATTGTGGATCGCTGGGTGATCAGTTTGTGAGTGTTTTGGAAGTCTACCATGAAGTCCTACCACAAGTGTTGGGAGAGGACTGTGTGACCTTAGATCAAGGAGAATACGGTAAGGACTGTGTGTCCTGGGACTGTGTGTCCTCTGGTTTAAATACCAGGCCGCTCCAAACCAGACGTACGACTGTCACAATATTTGGAACTGGGTCATCAAATCATTGTCTTCATCGAGCTACCTGGTTCTATTTCCTCAACCTCCTTATTCCTCATAAACCTGTTGATGAAATTGATTATTACTGTTCGAAGAATTTGACTATAGACTTTTGCAAATTCCTCACCTCAAATTCTTCAAGTTGCCTTGTTCATCACTGCTTATCCATTATCACGCTACTCTCTATTTGTGCATGTTTCATTTCATCATGAAGACTATACTGTTACTATGGTCCTCATGCACTTGAGTACTTTTTCCGCTGCTAGTTATTCATCACATTTCAAATTCCTCATAGTTGAAATTCCTCAAGTGATGAATTTGTAAAAATCGCCTATTCACCCCCTCTAGTCAATATAACGCACTTTCAATTGGTATCAGAGCAGGTACTCCCTCGCTCTGTGTGATTGGTTTAACCACCTGGAGTTCTAGTTATGTCGACTGTAGGTATGGTCAAGGTTTCCGTGGTATGTCCTACCTTCGATGGGACAGACTACCCCTACTGGAAGAACAAGATGCGTATGCACCTTGAAGCTATTGACAACGATCTTTGGTACGTTGTGGAAAATGGTGTGCCCTCTGTCGCTCCCACTGTTACAGCTGCTGATGTGAAGAGATTCAAGCAACTCGATTCTCAAGCGAAGAATATCATCCGTGGTCATCTGAGCAAAGGTCAGTATGGCAGAGTGAGTGATTTGGAATCTGCTAAGCTTATCTGGGATAGGCTGTCCAAAGTCAAGGAAAGTGTTTCCACTCAACATGACTCTCGTGTTGATGTTCTTCACAACCTCTTCAACCGCTTCAAGAGACTTGACAATGAAAATGTTCAGCAAGCATTTGATCGCCTCACTAATATATCCAATGAACTTCTAGCACTGAGTGCCACTGATATCACTAACCATGAAGTGGTGAAGAAACTGCTACGATCTCTCGATTCCTCATTTGATACTCTCGTTTTGATGATTAAAGAACATGGAGATTATAAAGCTCTTGATCCTGCTGATATTCTTGAGAGACTCAGTACTCATGAATTCCAACAAGCTGAAAAGAGAGACCTCTATTGGCCAAGCTATGGAGGATCTTGTGCTCTGAAGGCAAAAGCAATTTCCTCATCTGAAGAAGAAGATTCTGACAGCAGCCTTGGTGATCCTGAAGAACTAAGTCAGGAATTAGCTATGCTTGTGAGAAAATTTCGTAAGTTCTCAAGAAGAGGTGGATTTGGAAAGTCATCAAAAAGTGGCTTGAGGAAATCAGATTCCTCAGAAGATTACAAAAGGAGAACATGGCATCGTTGCAAGAAGCCTGGCCACTTTATCTCTGATGGTCCTCTCTGGGAAAAAGACTCAAAGAAGAAGAAGAAATACAAGAATGATAGTTCTGATGACTCAAAGAAGAAGAAGAAATCTACAAAGTCCTCATCTTCAAAGTCCTCAAAGCACAAGAAGAATGGTTCCAGAAAGGTTCGAGCATTCATCGGCAAGGAAATGGATTCTGAGGAAGAATCTGAAGAATACGAAGAAGAGGAAGAATCTGAGGAGGAATCAGAATCTGATGTTGCTAGCCTTGCTCTCGCTACTACGTTCGTCAGCAAGTCCATCTTCAACAATGAAGAATATGACCACTCCAATGACTCTGACGTTAGCAATGATGATTATGGTCCCACTTATTGCTTCATGGAAAAAGGCTCAAAGGTACACAAACATCATTCCTCATCTGAATCAAGTGAAGGTGAATCTGATGAATATGTGAAAACTAGCTATGCTAAGCTTGTTAAAATTGCCACTAAGCAACAAAGTGCACCTAAAAAGCTTCAGAAAATTCTAGACAAAAGCGATGATCTATTAAACCGTGAAGTGGATCGGACTCAAACTCTGTCTGTTGATTTTAAAGCCTTCAGACAAAGTATGATAACCTTCAGAGTCATCATAACGACCTCTTAGCCGATCATGAGAAGCTTTCATATGATTTTTTCAAACAAAGCAAGATCTTAAAAAGCTGAGGGTGTCACATGAGGATCTCCAAAGGGAAAACGATTCCTTACTGGCTCAACAGATCAGTACCACTCAGGAAGAATTTGTTCCACCTTGTTTGAAATGCATCGATCGTGAAACTGCTAATTTCTTCACCAGAATGTTCAAATGCTTCTATTGCTGCAATTTCTTCAACTATTCCCGTGATCTTAAATTCCTCATCTGAGGATACCACTAGTATCACTGATGACAATGCAGGGTTGAAGGAATTGTATGTGATAGGCATATACAAAAGTCTCAAAGGGCATCAAAACCTTTGTGATGTCCTCAAGAAACAGATTCTGAACAGGAATCCTAGGAAAGAGGGTATTGCCTTTGTGAGGAAACTCAACGCTGATGGATCCTACTGGACACCTAAGGAGTACCCCAAAACCTCATGGGTTGCTGCAAAAGGATCTCCTGTAGATCCATCCACATTATCTGGATTTACTTGTGAAACTTCATATTCCTCTGATGAGTCACTTGACTCCAATTACATATTCTTCAAAAATCAGAGATGTGAAGTATTTGCTAGATATGCTTGAACTGACTGTAGGAACGGTTCTCCTATGAAGAAAATCTGGGTTCCCAAGAGCTACCTACAAAATGTTCAAGTGAATGTCCTCACGACACCACTCATGAAGAGTTAGAACCCTAGATCAAATTCCTCATATGGACTAAAGTCCTCACTTGGACCAAATCCCTCAAATTGTCAAAATCATCATTCTCGTGCTAATGCCTCTGTTTCGCAGGGAAAACCTAAGAGTTATGAATATGTGCATTATTCTTCAAACCATTATGTTCATAAGTCCTCGAAGAATTTCTCTGCTTATTCATATGAATACTCTAACCCTCGCCCTGTGAAACGAAGTGCACTTGCTTCAATGCCTCCCTTCTCACATGGTGCTCGTAGACTGATGAATTCTTTGCCACCCCTCCAGATGTGGGTGGTGAAGAAAACAAACTGGCATCTTATGCAGGGTCAGGTCTCCAGATGAATTTGAACATCTGATGAATTTGCTGGAGACCTGAGGAAATGCTTGAAAGGACGCAAGCTAACCATGATGAAATGAATTCTTCATTTCTCACATCCTTACTCTACTTGCTTACTATCTTATGTGATGAAATCCTGTCTCATGAAATTGATATCATATTCTTCACTCTGAAGCATATGAGTTCATAAGTTGTACTAATTCATCTGCAGGATGATACTCTAAAAGCTACCGAGTGGGTTCTCGATAGTGGATGCACAAACCACATGACGGGTGACAAGAATCTACTAATGAATTTTCCACTCACTAAATCTCCTCTGAAGCATATCACCTACGCAAACAAAGGAAAAAGCAAGGTATTGGGACTTGGTAAGGTTGCTATCTCAAAGGACCGAACCATGGACAAGGTGATGCTTGTTGAATCCCTAGGGTTCAACCTTATGTCTGTCTCAATGCTTTGTGATCTTGATATGGTTGTCGTATTTGGAAAATATTGTTGTGTTGTCATCATGGAATCTAATAATTCCAAAATCTTAAAAGGCTTTAGGAGAGGAGACTTGTATATTTTTGATTTCTCTACAGGTCCTTAGCCTGCCACATGCTTACTTGCTAAGTCCTCAGAAGGCTGGTTGTGGCATCGACGACTTGGACATGCGGGCATGAGGAACCTGCACACACTCGTGAAGAAAAAGCACGTAATTGGCATCGAGGGTGTCAAATTCCTCAAGGACCACCTCTGCGGTGCATGTGAATCTGGGAAGATGACCAAATCCAAGCATCTCTCGAAGACAATCATGACCACAACTCAACCCTTTGAATTGCTTCACATGGATCTATTTGGCCCCACTCATTACTCCGTACTAACAAATGCATCAAGTTTGTATGGGTTTTTCAATGTTGATGATTACTCTCGTTACACATGGGCGCATGTTATTCTGTATAAAAATGAAGTGCAGGACGTCTTCAGACGATTTGCTTCAAGGGCCTCCACCAACTTCGGCATCAAGAGCAAGCATATCAGGAGTGATAATGGCATTGAGTTCAAGAACACCAATCTTGATGAACTTGGTATTACTCATGAGTTATCTGCCCCTTATACTCCTCAGCAGAATGGCATCGTGGAGCGCAAAAACAGGACTCTTGTTGAGATGGCTCGCACAATGCTTGACGAATACAAAACCCCTCGTCGCTTCTGGCCTGAAGCAATTGATACTGCATGCCACATCATCAACAGGGTATATCTTCACAAATTCCTCAAGAAGACTTCATATGAGCTCATGACAGGCAAGTAACCCAACGTAAGTTATCTCAAAGTCTTCGGTGCAAAATGCTGGATCAGAGATCCTCACCACAGTTCTAAGTTTGCACCGAAAGCACATGAAAGTTTTATGCTTGGTTATGGAAAAGACCCGCACACCTACAAAGTCTTCAACACCTACCATCGAAAGGTTGTTGAAATTGTAGATGCACGGTTCGATGGAACTAATGGCTCGCAAAGAGAGCAGCTGCCTTCTGTCTTAGATGAACAATCTCCTGAGGAATCCATCAAGCTGAAGGCAATAGAAGATGTCATACCTACTGAGGAAATCATTCCAACAAATGAAGACTCTCATGCTGATATACCTGAAGAAAATGGTGCTGATGAAAATCCTCAGCCTAGTCAACCTGCGCATCCAAGAGTAGCAAATGAAGTGCAGATTGACAAAATCATCGATGACATCAATGCATCAGGTCCTCTCACACGCTCAAAAGCTTCACATTTAACTAACTTTTGAGGGCACTTTGCCTTTGTCTCTATCATAGAGCCCACCAAAGTTGATGAAGCATTCAAGGAGCCTGAGTGGATTCAAGCTATGTAAGAGGAATTGCATCAATTCAAGATCAACAATGTGTGGGAACTTGTCAAGCGGCCAGATCCTCACAAGAATAACATCATAGGTGCCAAGTGGATCTACCGCAACAAGCAAGATGAAAATGGCCTCATGGTGAGGAATAAGGCTCGCCTTGTAGCCCAAGGCTATACACATGTTAAAGGAATTGACTTTGATGAAACGTTTGCACCTGTTGCTAGACTTGAAGCTATTCGCATATTACTAGCTTACGCTAACCATCATAATATCATCTTATATCAAATGGATGTGAAAAGTGCATTCCTCAATGGTAAGCTTGAGGAAGAAGTATATGTTGCTCAACCCCCAGGTTTTGAAGACCCTAAGCATCCTGACAAAGTCTTCAGATTAAACAAGGCCCTCTATGGCCTCAAGCAGGCCCCTCGGGCATGGTACGACACTCTGAAGGAATTCCTCTTGAAGAAAGGCTTCAAACCCGGTTCACTTGACCCTACTCTTTTCAGGAAATCCTATGACAATGAAGTGTTCATATGCCAAATATATGTTGATGATATTATCTTTGGATGTACTGACAAACGTTACAGTGATGAATTTTCCTATATGATGAGTGAAGAATATCAAATGTCTATGATGGGAGAACTGAAATTCTTCTTAGGTCTTCAAATTCGTCAGCAAGACAATGGCATCTTCATCTCACAAGATAAATACCTCAAAGATGTTCTAAGGAAATACGACATGCAAGATTGCAAAGGCATCAAAACTCCAATGCCTTCAAAAGGGCATCTCTGCACTGATGAAAATGGTAAAGATTTCGATCAGAAGGTATACCACTCCATGATTGGCTCCTTATTGTACCTATGTGCATCTAGGCCTGATATAATGCAAAGTGTTTGCATGTGTGCGCGATTCCAAGCAACACCGAAGGAATCACACCATAAGGCTGTGAAACATATTCTTCGATACTTAGCTCACACACCAACACTTGGATTGTGGTATCCCAAGGGCTCAAATCTTCACCTCGTCGGATACTCTGATGCTGACTATGCTGGAGGTCGTGTGGATCGCAAGTCAACCTCAGGCACATGTCATTTCCTCGGACGATCCTTAGTCTGTTGATCCTCGAAGAAGCAGAACTGCGTTTCAATCTCCACTGCAGAATCTGAGTACATTGCCGCTGGCTCGTGTTGTGCTTAGTTACTATGGATGAAGCAAACCCTCAAGGACTACGACATCAAGCTGAAGAATGTGCCTCTTTGCTGCGACAATGAGAGTGCCATCAAGATTGCGTACAACCTAGTTCAGCACACCAAGACCATGCACATCCAGATTCGTCATCACTTTCTTTGAGATCATGTACTCAAGGGCGACATCTCCATCAATCACATTCCCACTGAAGAACAACTGGTCGATATCTTTACAAAGCCCTTGGATGAAAAGAGATTTTGCATGTTGCGGTGTAAGCTACATATCTTAGAATCTTCGAATGTTCTTTGATGAAGAACACACATTCTAACACATATGTAAATTTGATGACTTAGATGTGCAACACACAAAGTAATGTTTTTCTTCAATCAATGAACAATAACTCTCTAAGTGTGAAGAAAGTAATGAAGAATTCGATTCTTAGAACTCTACGACAATTGTACGTGGTGTCTGAAATCATCATTCTTATACAGTGGGTTACGACACCAACCAAAAGTTGAAATTCTTCAAAATTGAGCACTTTTGCAAATTCTTCAAATTATCAAATTCCTTAAATTTGCAAATTCCTCAAGTTTTCAAATTCATCAACTTTTCAAATTCTTCGAAACGTTTGAGATTCATATTCTTCATTGACTATATATATATATATATATATATATATATATATATATGAGTTTTTTCAATGTCCTCAACAACATTCACTTATTGCTAATTCTTCAAGTTGATTTTCATCTAAGTGGATGTGATCGGACCCTTTCCCCATCTATGCTAAACTCAACCCAGTCCGTTCACAAATTCGTCATATGCGTTCTACTTTGAAACTTGTTCAAAGTTTTTACTGTGTCCTTGACAGCTGAAGAATTTGCGAACGAAAACTTTGAAATCTTCAGTCCCAAAATTTTCGGCAGTTCCCGCTCAAACTGTTCCGATTCCTGCGCCTGGATAACCCACGATCCTCCACAATCTCCACTACCTAGATCGTGGGTGACACCTATCGCGTGGAGAGCAAGGGTCAGGGGAAATCCTGTCCAAAATCTTCGGGAGGATCAATTTTCGCTTCCTCTATAAATGCCCCCTTCCCATCAACAGTGCTCGGTTACTCGGCATCTCATCTCTCTCCCAAGCTCCAAACTAGCGCCGCCGCTAAAGCCATCGTCGCCGCTGAGGAAGAGCTTCGCTGCCTCAACCTCGTCGTCGCTGTACTCGCACCGGCGGCGGAAATCATCATCCCGCCGCCGTTGTAGCTGTCTCCTTCTACCAAGCTAGGGTGTGGGAGATCTGAACGGATGAACTTCCTCATTTCATCTCTGTGTTCGTCGTGTTCTTGACCAGGGTAATTAAAATTTATTTTTACTTCCCCTGTTTGATCCTTAACTACAAATGCTATTCCTCAATAGGTGTTCATACGTTATAAATCAAATACTCAAGCACCTTACATCTCCTCATACTTGATACTTGATGATTTTCCCTAAGTAATGATTTTCCTCATGATTCCTAAATTGTGCGAGTTCTCAAATTTGCACAACTCTGAATCCTGAGACAAAGAACACTTAGTGAAATTCCTCAAGGCATCCATGGTCAAATTCCTCGCACCTATCTTTCTTCAAATTTCTGAGAACGCGTATGACCTCTTCAAATTCTTCGCACCTATACTTTGTTCACAGGCAACATGTCCGCTGATGAATCACTAGGTTCTCATCAACTTAACTCATTTGCAGCGCTACTTGAAGAAAAATTGTGTACCTCTTCAGAATCTTAAAGACTTCAAATTCCTCAACTGAAGAAAATGTCTGATGGGAAGAAACCTCAGAAAGGAGGGAAAAAGCCATATGTGCACACTGCATTTGAGATCCCTGAGGATCTATATGATGAATATTGCAGACCTGACGAAGAAACACATGGAAAGGAGACGACCAAGCAGAGAAAGATCCGTTTGCAAAAGATTGAGAGGAGATGGGCCAAAGAATGGAGATAATATCGTTATGTAACTCCACAATACATGATGAAATTCGCTGTGAAACCACCTTGCAGTAGGCCTCCTCTTGCTCCTAACCAAATTGCTGATCCTACTAGCCTCAAAACTAGTGAGGACTTTCCTGACATGTGGGAAAAGCAACAAGCCAAGTTGGCAAGGAAAGCCAAAGAGGCAGTGAAGAAATTCAATGAGGATTTTGCTGCTGCTGCCTCTACCGGAGCTTCTGCTAGTGCTCCGAAGAAAATGGTAAAGAAATCTGCTCTGAAGATTGGTTCCTCAACATCAAAATCCTCAGTGCAAATTCCTCAAGGTCCAAGGCCCCAGCCCAGAAAACCTTCAGCACCTAGAACTGTTGCTGCTCAGTCGTGTACAACAGCTACAAAGTCCTCAACCCCAATGCATCTGGCAACATGCAAAAGGACTGAGGGTTTCACCATAGTTCCGAAGCTCACTACAAGCCCCTCCACAACTACAAAGTCTTCAACCAGTCCCTTTGCGCTTAAACTGAAGAAGACAGCTGGACGTGGTCAAAGACCAAATCATCACACCAGCAAGGCTCTGGTCACAGTCCCCTCACATTCTGAGGACAATGATTGTGATGATGATGAGGAATTGGTAGAAATCATCAGACAAAGTCAGCATAGGGCTGCTAGAGCAAAGGGTATCTCTATTCCTCTTATCCTGGATCCCAAGATGATCCTCAACTTCATTGATATATGGCATGAGGACCCAAGCACTCCACTTTCCTCACTAAATCTGCCTCCTGAAGTGGATCCTGTCCTCACCTACTTCATCTCTGAAGAACAACGGAAGAGAGAGCAAGCTCAGAGAGCTAAGAGGAACAAGACTCACAAAGGAAAGTTTCTGCGCGAAAATGTGATGAATTTGACCCTAAATCAACTCGTCACAGTTCAGTCCGAGATTCGCACTCTCTCTCTCTGGATCAATAGAAATATGATGCTGAATGGAAAGGCACCAAGGTCAGACTTGTCAGGGCTGCTCAAGCAGCTATAAAGGATCACACCACTAGGGTTGCAGCTCGATCACAAGCACAAAAGCATCAGTCTGAAGAAATTACTCAGACTGCAGATGAAATTCCTCAGTTTGCTGATGAAAATGCTCAGCCTGAAGAAACTACTGAGGAAAATGCTTCTACACCAGAAGCAACTGCCAGTGCTACTGAGGAAACTCAGACCACTGAAGAACATGCCAGGACAACCTCCAATGTTGTCCCTGAAGAATCTGATAGGCCAGCTGAAGAATCTGCTGTGCCTGAAGAAACTAAACCACCCAGGGCAGCTGCATCAGTCATTCCTGAAAAAACTGCTACTGCTGAGGAAAATCCCCTCAAAAGAAAAGCATCAACTTCTGAAGCCCCTGCGTTGAAGAAGTTGAAAACTTTGACAAGTTCTGCAGCAACACCACTTGATGCAACTCCAATTTCCTCGGCACCAGCCTATGCTATTGTGCCAATTGGGGAAGCATATGACATTCCTTAAGAAGTAGAGAATCATTCAGCTGCTTCCTCAGAACCTCTTGATGAGGAAATTGTCATTGATTACACTACATCAACCCCCAAAGTATCATCGCTCTAGCTTTTGGTAACTGCTGAGGAAGCTGGCGAAGACATTGATGAAGATGTTGACATTGGTGACACCACTCCAGTCATCAATGATGAATATTGGGAATCTACACATCCCAAAGCATCAATGACAACTCCTCTGATATTGATTCCTCAGTCACCTACACAGACTGAAGAAATACCTAAAGATTCTGAACACCTATACCTTCGAGACCTAAAGAAATTCCAACTGCAACAGCTGAGGAAATTGATGCTCCGACCACTTCTGATGAACGAGCTCTTGAAATCACTCAGTCTGCTGTTCCTTCCATGCCAACGGAGATCAAGGGGCGTACACGAACAAATCTTCAACCCAAGCGAAGACTGCCTTTTAAAGGCACTGTTCGTCTCAAATTCCTCAAGAGGAATTTCTTCAATGAACACTCATTCTTCTATGGACCAAACCCCTATGACTCTGCAAGGGCTGGTCGCAACATGTTCTGGACTGTCACTCAACTGAATTACTATGCTTCAGTCCTCTATGAGAAGAAGAAAGTCTTCGAGCACCATCACATTCCTCACGCTGATATGGAAAATCTTCCATCATTTACTCCTGTGCTTTAAGTTCTATATGATGCTGGACTTCTTGCATTCTTTGTTGACATATGTGATTGGAATGAGGAAATAATCCTTCAATTCTATGCCACGTTGCATATTGGCGGAGACTCCTCAGACATCAACTCTTGGATATTGGACTGGATGACTGGCATAACACACTTCACTTCTCAAGCTTCTAAATTGCTTCAGTGCGTCCCAGTCCAAATTCCCTCAGAAGAAGCCCACAAGTTTTTTGATGAACCTCCTACCCAATCAACTACCTTGAAAGCCTCAACGCCAAGTCTTCTTAGTGAAGGATATGCTCTATGTGCCTCGCACAGTCGATCGCATATTGACAAACACACTATGTCCTCAGAAAGGCCACAACTCTGAAGAAGAAGATGTAGAAGGAATCATGAAAAATATGCTCTTCCACGTCATCCATGGTATTCCCATTAACTTGCATGATTTCTTCATGAGGACTTTGGCTAGTGCTGCTGTCGCTCCATTTGAGCAGAAGCCATATGCACCCTCGATTATGAAATTCATCGGGGATAAGTCCTCAGTGCACTACAAAGCTGATTTCCAGAATCACTTCAGTTTCTTGCCACCCATTGAAGTCATCAAGAGTACAATTTCATCAGTTGAAGGGAAAGGAAAGTCTATTATTGATGAAGGAACACGTCCCCTGGATGGGCAGTTTCGCAAGTCCACTTCCTTCTCCACAAATGATGACACTGCCACACAAGACTCTGATGCAAAGGCCTCAGCTCCCAACGAGTGTGCCCCTCGATTGATGACTGATCGCGAACTTCTTATAAGTCTTCATCAGAAGGTCAATCACAATCATAAGTGGGTAAAGCGTCAACTTGGGTATATTGTGCAGAATATGACTGTGACGCAAAACACTATCAAGAGGAACCACTATTATGCTCATGAAAACCTCAAGCGCTCTTGGGCTGTGCTAAATCACATCATGCCTTCTGAAGAATTGGATGAGCTGAATTTTGAAGAATATCCTGTCTTCACTCGCTGTCCTCTGAAGAAGTTCAAGAAAGTCCAAGTTCCTCTAATGATCACCAATTCATATTCTTCATCTCGCGAGCGCGATGAAGATGAAGACATTGAAGATACTGCTCCTAGCCCTGCATCACCAATCGACCCCGACAACACTGGCGCTCCTTCTTCACCAACCATATGAAATTCCTCATGGGGAGTTAGTCATCATTTTTTTCTTCCCTTTTGGTCTTCGATGACAAAGGGAGAGAAAATTTGAGTTAGTCTTCAAGCGGGTCTACATATATATGGGCTATTTTTTTTTAAATTATAGCTCTCGCTCTTCTGAAGTTTTTGGTTATTGAGTTGTAGACTTAAGTCCGATGGTGCTGTGACACTTTTGAACTATTTCCTTGCATGTTTATTTCCTCAAATACCTTAATGCATGCATGCGGAATTTGGACAGACACCATTTTCCTCACGCATTTCAAATTCTTCATTTCATATATTCAAATGCGTGTACGAATTACAAGATATAGGGGGAGTTCTCCAAGTTTTGAACCTGCCATGTGCATTTGCAGTCCAAAGCAAATTCCTCAAATATGCATATCTTCAGGGGGAGTTCTTCTATATCTTGCAATCAAATTCCTCAAAATCAGTACTTTCACTTCATATGTTTATCCCCGTTGAAAACTTAACCTATTTTTCATCAATCACCAAAAAGGGGAGATTGTTAGTGCATCTAGTGCCCCTTAGTGATTTTGGTGTATTGAAGACTTATAGGTTAAGGCACTAATGTGTTCGGAGATTATCGAACCCTAAAAATGTATGTCTTCAAGTGAAGACTTTGGTGAAGACTTTCGGAAGACTTTGGTGAAGACTTTGTGAAGACTTTGAAAATGAAGAAGTTGGTGTGAACTTGAAGATATGAACTAGGAATATGAAGCGTGAAGACTTTTGTTTTCGTAGTTTCTTTATTTGAGTCATAGGAAACATCGTACAGTTAAAGGGGGCCGAGGTAATACTAAGGAAAATTTCCAACTGATGCTCAACTCCAAAATCCTCAACCCATACAATCCTTCGAGTGAAGCCTTTGGCAATCTCTTACGGATCAGACAAGTTTTTCAGTGACAGAGACGAAGTTCTTCTGGTCTCTGAGGAAATTGATTTGGCTGAGGAGTTAGGATTTCACCAGTGCGAATTGCCTACAAGTGAGGATCATGATAAGCTGAGGACTTTCATAGTTCGAAATTCCGACCGTTGTTGTGCTTAGCGCCAGCTGTCCCCAATCATTCTTATCCACATAACAGTCATATTATTGGGGACATTTATGTCTTATCATGTCAGGTTGCACCCTGGCTATAAATAGCCGACCCCCACAACCACTAGCTGGTTGGCTGCTCCGAGAAAGAACTGACACTTGTCATTTGAGAGCAACCCATCCTCTAAGGACTTTGAGAGAAAAATCATTAGTGAGGAAAACCCCACAACCAAACCACAAAGCCCATAGTGATTGAGCATCACTGAAGAAATTCCTGTGTGGAACCGACGCTTGTTACCTTTGAGGACTGTGTATCCTCCAGACGGTTAGGCGTCATTGTCTAGTGCTCCTGTAGTCAATTGGGGACCATGAAGTGACCTTGGTCTAGTGCATCCAGCAGTAAATTGTGGATCACCGGGTGACCAGTTTTTGAGGGTTTTGGAAGTCTACCCTGAAGACTTATTACGAGTGTTGGGCGAGGACTGTGTGACCTTAGCTCAAGGAGAATACGGTAAGGACTGTGTGTCCGGGGACTGTGTGTCCTTTGGTTTAAATTCCAGGCCGCTCCAAACCATACGTACGACTGTCCCAGCAGTTGGAACTGGGTCATCAAATCATTGTCTTCATCGAGCTACCTGGTTCTATTTCCTCAACCTCCTTATTCCTCATAAACCTGTTGATGAAATTGATTATTACTGTTTGAAGAATTTGACTGAAGACTTTCGCAAATTCCTCACCTCAAATTCTTCAAGTTGCCTTGTTCATCACTGCTTAACCATTATCACGCTACTCTCTATTTGTGCATGTTTCATTTCATCATGAAGACTATACTGTTACTATGTTCCTCATGCACTTGAGTACTTATTCTGCTGCTAGTTATTCATCACATTTCAAATTCCTCATAGTTGAAATTCCTCAAGTGATGAATTTGCAAAAATCGCCTATTCACCCCCCTCTAGTCGATATAACCCACTTTCACCAGTAATTCAACTTCATGCAGCCAGAATTCACACTTGTTGAAGTTGGCATAAAGCTGGTGCTCTCGAAGCTTCTCTAGGACCAATCTCAAGTGTTCCTCATGCTCTTCTTCAGACTTCGAGAAGACGAGTATGTCATCAATGAAGATGACGACAAAATTGTCCAAGTACTCCATGAAGAATTTATTCATGAGATACATGAAGTAGGCAGGGGCATTGGTTAACCTAAATGACATGATCGTGTATTCGTATAGGCCATACCGGGATACAAATGTCGTCTTCAGAATGTGTTGGGGCCTGATCTTCAGCTGATAGTACCTGACCTGAGGTCGATCTTGGAAAACACCATGGCTTCATTCAACGGATCAAACAAGTCTTAAATATTGGGGAGGGGGTACTTGTTTTTTATTGTGACTTCATTGAGAGAACGGTAATTGACACAGAGTCTGATAGTTCCGTCCCTCTTTGACACGAATAGAACAGGTGATCCCCAAGGAGAGACACTAGGGCGAATGAATCCTTTTCTGAGCTGCTCTCCTGTTGCGTCTTCAATTCAGCCAACTCTTCGGATCCCATCCTGTAGGCCTTCTTACAGATGGGCCTTGATCCGTGCATAAGCTCAATGATGAACTCAATGTCGCGGTCAGGAGGCATTCCGGGCAGCTCATGAAGAAACACATCTGGATATTCACATACCACTGGCACTGGATCCAACTCAACTCCTGATAGACGGTTAGCCTGATGGGCTTGAGTGAAGGTAGGGTTGGGAACATCCTTGACTTCCACTCCTTGGCTATTGGTCATGGTGACAATCCTCTTGGAACAATCTAAAAAGCCTTGGTGCTTAGTCAACCAATTCATACCAAGGATGATGTCCAAGCCGACTGAATCCAGAACTATAAGGTCTACTAGGATGTCTACCCCATTGATGTCAATCGTCACTCCATTACACCCTATCCCAAACTTCATAACTGAACCCGTGGTTTGTATCAACATGTGACTACCCAGGGGTGTAGGTTTCATGCCACTCTCTAATGCAAACTTTTGGGTGACAAAAGAATGCGAAGCTCCACACTCAAATAGAACTATTGCTGGGGTTGAGTTGACGAGGAATGTATCCAGTATGACGTCCGGCTCTTCCTGGGCTTCCTCCACGGTGATGTGATTCACACGACCCTTGCCATTGTTGGGCTGGTTGTGGGGAGAGGGGTTCCTTGGTGGTGCTCCATTGCCTTAACCTTGGTTTGGCACATTGGCACGCGGTTCATCTGGCTTCTTGTTGGAGCAGAGCTTAGAGATGTGTCCAGACTGACCATATCCAAAGCAAGTGACTTTCCCAGGGTTGTTGTTGAAGTTTCTCCCATCATTGTTGTTATTGGGGTTGTTGTAAGCTGGCCAGGGATTGGCATACTGCTGAGGCTGGTAGCTCAGACGAGGCGCAGGATGTCTAGCCTGTTGTGGCTGATAGGTCGGCTTGGCTGGGGCTGGCTGCCAGGGGCGAGGCTTCTTGTTGCTAGATCTACCATTGCTGATCATCTTGCGCTTGCGAGTGTCGTCTATGGCACATCGCTTGTCTTCCAACATGAGGGCCTTGTTCACCAGGTCGAAGAAGATACGATAGTCGTAGACGATGAGCTGATAGTGCAAGGTCTGTTGAAGTCCTTCCATGAAGTGTTCCTTCTTGGCAGCCTCCGTGTTGACATCTTTAGGTGCATACCTTGACAGCAGATTGAACTTCTGCAGGTACTCCTTGACAAAGCCACTTCCTTGCTTCAGCGCTCGGAACTCTCTCTTCTTGATAGCCATGATCCCAAAAGGTATGAGGGTGGTGCGGAATCCTTCCTGGAAGTCATTCCAAGTGATCACACGCTCACCTTGCATGACCTTGAATCCGTCCCACCATGCTCGGGCGGTACCTCCAAGACAGTGAGAGGCATAAAACACCTTCTCACAATCCTCATTGCAATTGACTAGTGCAAGGAGGTCCTCGATGGTGCGAATCCAATCATTTGCATCCAAGGATTCAGTAGTCTCGGTGAAGGTTGGGGGTGAATTCCACATGAACTCAGACAGGGTGGAGCGGCCATTGCCGTTCCTGCCTTGCTGGCGTTTGTTCACGAGGGCCTGAGCCATTTGCTGAATTGCATCATTGTTGGCTTGGTGTTCCTCTTAGATAACTTGGAGAAACTGAGCTATGGTCATGTTCTCCGGTGGAGCTGGTGGCGAGGTAATGTCGCCTTGTTGGTGCTCCTGGTGTCCTCCAGCGTGAGCAGCCCCACCAGCTCCATGTTGCTGGCTTGAGTTGTCGGCTTCAGGGTTGGCAAAAGAGTTGTTGCAGGTAGCAGTCACCATCCTATTCGGAGCAGCCAAGTCAAACAATTGGGACAAACGAGATGAGAAGCAACAATGGAAAAGCATGCCTAAGGGGGTTGGTCGAGTGCAACTGTGGTAAAACAAAGGTCGAAAGACCAACATATATTAAGATAGACGATGGAGTCGCATGCATGTTGCCTAAGGCAAAAGCGCGACTTGCATCAGAACACAAACAACAAAACTAACAACAAGCACACATGGTTTCATATGAACAATTACATGGACTCGACTTCGCATGAGGGATTCATGTCTGATCCTACCCTAGGGGGTCTCGGACTCAGGTGGTGGAGTGCTCGGTCTCATAGTCACGCTCCTCTGGGTCTTCCTCCTATTCATCATCTGAACGGGCATCATTCCCGGTCGAAGGGGTCGGGGAACAAGGAGGTCCATCCCAACGGGGCTTTGCTGGCGGGTCAGCGAAGAGCTCATAGTACTCCTTTGCACTCATGCGATGACGACATGTAGATGCATCTCTAGCTCGGGGTACTCCTCCTTGATAAGCAACAACTAGTCGTCCCTTACGGGCTCCATCCTTCTTGATCTTTTCTAGCTTCGTCTTGGCTTGATGAAGTATCTCTCGGGTGTGGTGAAGTTCCTCACGGAGCTTCACGGACTCCTTAATCAGGTTGTGAACAAGACTATCGACGGAGAGGCTGAAGTAGGTCTGGAACCTGAGTGGTGTGCCATCCTCCTTGGATGGAGTCAGCGTCCAACTTTCTCCAAGATCATGCTTCCTGAAGGGAAGGTAGCGAGTAGCCGACTCGTCAGCCATCTCTGGAACGATGTCTCGAAGGTGTAAGAGTGCCTTGCGTGCAGCTGACTCAGCTACGAGCATCATGGTCTCCATCCATGTCCTTCAAAGAACCAACTAGTTAGGGAGCCATTTGCCTTCACGACCACATCCACATGGTACTCCTTTGTGACGGCATCGACCCAGTGCTCGTGGTAGAGGAAAACAGGTGGTGGCGAAACTGGCACTTCTCTAGGCTATCCCCAAGGAGTAAGTGAAAGCCGGATGTCGAGAAGGCTTCGAGTACGATGGCCATCTACAAAGGTTTGAAGGGAGGAGAGTCAGCAAAGTGTTGTGTGAAGAATAGAAGAGGTAAGTAGTGCAGGATTACTAAATATATGTGCTTGGTATAGTTTCGAAAATAAGTTTTATCCTAACTAACGTCCATGCTAACTAAGGGCTTCCTACAGTTAGGATGGATCTGATACCAGCTCTGTGGGGACCCCGACTCATAAGTCGTGATCACCGAATGCATGTGTATAGTGATCCCAGAGATCAATGCTCAATGATCTGACAGCCCAAGTTCTGTCCCTTCCTTTTCTGGCTTGTAACCCCATTGTATGAACCTTGTGTCATGAGCTATGATATGAATTGCACATTGTCTCATGTGTGGTTTTGCATTCATGGATCATTTCATCCATCATAGCATTCATCATGCCTTACTTGTCTTCATGTGCTGTTGTATGATGTGGTGGTTGTGAGTATGCCTTGTGTTGTGCTGTGTTGGTGTTTGAGGTGGATGGAGTCATGTGTGCAACTTCTTCTTCCTCCCCTACTTTTTCCTTACCAAACATCCCCTTCCAACACCCCCTTCACTTTGTTTTGAGAGAGAGGGTGAGCAGCGTGGGCCCTACGCATATTATGAATTTAGAGTGTGGTTCTTTTGTTGTTTGGGGTTGGTATGATTTTGTGTTTAAATTAAAGAGGAGCTGTCTTTTATTAAAGTATTAAAATAACTTGTCCTATAAATCAACTTAATATTTTTATTAAATAGTGCACATTATTTTCTTTATAAAAATATTTTTGTTTTGCACTAATGCCTTTTATTTTGCTCTGGGATTTATTTTGTGTTTCCGTGTTTTTTAAAAAATGGGGAAAACCCCTCCTGCTTTGTTTTGAGAGAGAGGGTGAGCAGCGTGGGCCTTCCCGCGGCCCAGCCCGCTTGGGAACGGCTACCTCCTCCCCTTTCCGTCGCCGTCAGGTTCAGTGTGAGGAGAGCCGTGCCCGCCGTCGCTTTTCCATCGCCGTTGTCGTCTGTCCCATCGCCCATTTAAGCCCTCGACGTGTGTGCCCCCTCTCCTAGGGTTCCTCTTCTCCCCGCTGCCACTGCAGCTCCCATCTCCCCCTCCACCTCTCCCTCCTCTGTTTTTCCCCCGTGTTAGGTAAGGCTTTTAGAGAGGTGCAGTGAGGTTCAGAGTTGCCGCCGGTCTTCCTTGCCGCCGTCGTTGTGTCTCCGGTGGGTCGCATCCATGGTGGCAATGGCGTGGAGCTCGGGGGTTCTCCCGGCATTCCATTCCCGCCGCTAGGGGCCTTGGAGGAGCTCTGCAGCGACCGCTCCGTCGTCGCCGGAAGTTCCTGCTCCGCCGTCTTTTTCCCTTGCGTCATCTCCAGCCATCTTCTTCCCCTCCATCGACTCCATCGTGACCGGCTCATCGTCGCCTTCACCCTAAGGTGAGCCGCTGGTCCCCGTAGCCCTTTTCCGTGTGGGTAGCCCGTAGTTAGTCGCCGCCGCGTAGTTCACCGCTGGTAGCTAGTCGAGCACCTACCGCTCGCCTCCGTCCTCCTCACCGCAAGGTGAGTTGGGGAATGGATTCCCTGGTTGTTCCAGCACGCGTGAGTGCAATTGAGGTCGCCAGATTCACCGTAGTTCGCCGCCATTGTCGTCGCGATTTCCTGTCGCCGGTGCCCTATGTTTCATGAGTTTCATCAGTCATGTGTGTGTGTGTGCGTGGATAGGTGGGTTAGCTCCCCCTCTCTGTCGAGTGCCTTGGCTTAGTGTAGTGGTGTGGTGTGCGGGAGGAGACTAGGAGGTCTCGGTTTTGAAACCCCTTCCCCCTTTTTTTGTTCCCTGTTGTTTTATTTTTCTTCTTTTGCTTTCTTTTGTGTGCCCTTTTAATTGTATGTGTGTGTAGATGTATCTTGTGCATATGGAGGTGATCTTGTTTCCTGTGTGTATTGTAGTGTGTGTGTGTGTATGCTATGCATACCCACATGTGTGTGTAGTGTAGATGCTTGTGTGTGTGCACATATATATGTGTGCATTTGTATTTGAGTGTGTGTGTGTGTGCATGTGAGTGGGTGTAGTGCCTATGTGTGTGAGCACATCTGCATGTGTCTTATGTGTTCTTGTGTATGTTTAGAGTGAGTGGTTGTGTGTGTGAGAGTGTGTGTGTGACCATCTACATATGCATATGCATTATGCATTGAGCATATGTCATGTAGGTCTGTCATCTCATTTCCATCCTCATCTAAGTTGCCAATATGCTCATGCCCATTTATGTGCATTCCAATTAGAGTGGGTTTGGTCTAATGTATAGTAGGTGGTAGTTTTGCTATTTGAGTGTACCTTCATGTTTATCATGAGCATATGAGTATGACCCATGGTTTTGGGGTATAAAGAGTCAATGAATCCAAGGGAACTCTCAGATTTCACTTTTGAGCAAGTTCATGAATCTGTCATTTTAGCTGAGATGCCATGTTGTCATTTTTGCTTGAATTAATCCATGCTTACTTTGGGAGATGTGTCAACTAGGAAGTGCTAGTGTTTTTTATCTAGTATGCCATGGTATTTTTGTTTAATATGAGAACCACCCATATAAGTGGGGAACATGCTGTTAAGTTGCCTACTTAATGTTTTTGTTTCAGCATGAAAATTTGTTGTTAGTTTTATGCCGTGTAGAGTGGATGGTATCTGGTGATGTGTTGGGTTTTTGCTCATGCTAAGTGTTAGTTATTTGGAGTAGATGTTGTTTACTACCATGCTGTTAATTTTCATGCCAATAGGAGCTGTCAACCTGCTACTTATTAACTTAGATTCCAGAAAAACTGGAATTTTCACTAAGTCCCAGAAAACTGTTTCATCATGTCAACTTGATTACTTCATGATTATTGATGTGTGACTCCTTTGCTGATTGTGTAGTTGTATAAGTTGATGTGTGTGTTGAGTAGATTCTGTCAATCTCTTGTTTGTGGCTGTAGGGTTCCTGTAGCTCAAGTTGTGAGCTGTGAAAGTTGCTATGTTGCTGTTTTGTGTCAGGCTGTGGATTTTATTGTTTTGTGGCTGGTGGGAGCTATGATCCATGGAATTGATTGATTATTGAGGCTATTGTGATTGGTTGTTCATCACCTATCCAGTGGATACCTTGGAATGCCAAGAATTATCCCATGGCTTGGTGGTCTTGTGATTTTGCCTCCGTACCTTGTCGTGAGCGTATCGTGAGAACCGTAACTCCGTTTCTTGCGTTCTTTATATGCATTTATATCAATTTTGCATGATGCATCCATATTTTCCATGATCATGCATGTTTAAATAACTTATCATGAGGTTTTGACCAGATTCATTAATGAACAAACTTTGCATGTGAAACATGACTAGGTTTGGATTGCCATGTTAATTCTTCATAAATGAATCATGCATCATATTGGTTGTGCATTGCACCTTGGTTGGATGTTTATTGTTGTTGTTTATCTTGGGTAGACGCGAGTGTTGATACTGAGTACGAGGACCCAGGAGAGTACCACTACGAGGATCCCGCTACTTGTTCCGCTGAAGAACCAACAGGCAAGATGATCATACCCGGATCCCGATACTATTTTTGCTTGCTAGTTTATCGCTCTTATCATTACAATTGCGCTACCTACCACTTGATATCAGCCCCCATGTTGCCATGACAGCCTCTAACCTTCATATCATAGCAAACCTTTGATTGGCTAAGTTACCGCTGCTCAGCCCCTCTTATAGCATTGTAGTTGTAGGTGCAGGTTGTTCCATGTGATAACATGGATTTGGTTAACAAAGTATTATCTGTTATTTAATTTAATGCATATATATATCTTGGAATTGGTGGAAGGCTTGGCCTTTTGCTAAGTGGTTTGTTCCGCTGTTACCGCCATTAGTTCCTTGTTACCGGTGTTATGTTTTCCATATTTTGAGGTCGGAACATGCTCGGGGTTGTTATGGGGACCCCCTGGTCTATTCGGTTGAGATTAAAACTTGTCTTGTAAGACCCAAAATTGGTACTACGTTTGCTTAAAAACTTAATAAAATTGGCATAGGGTCTTGCAAACCCGTGGATAATTTAATCAACCCAGACCAGCTTATTAACGCCGCACTGGGAAACTCGGCGATTGGCATGGTAACCATCGCTCATCCGTCGTGTCCTGAGAACGAGATACGCGGATCTTATCGGGTTCGTCGACACGGCGGGAGATCTTGCTGGATTTGTTTTACCTTTATTGAATGACTTGCGTGTCGAGTCTGACTTTCTTTGGGTTTCTCGAGGTGCTGGAATTCCTTTGGAATTACCTATGATGATCGCAAGATCCGTGGTCAAGGCTATTCCCACGAAGTGTGGTTAATTTGTGATGGATTAGTTGGACCGCCCCTGCAGGGTTAAATCTTTCGGAAAGCCATGCCCGCGGTTATGTGGCAACTTGGATATTTGTTTAACACCCGGTTATAGTTAACTTGAAGTAAACTCTAATTAAAATACACCAACTACGTGAGTAACCGTGATCGCCTCTGCTCGTGAACATGATCCGAGAGAGAACACGGTGGGGTTATGATTGAAGTAAGTAAGTGTTTAGGATCTCATAGAGGTCATACTAGATTCGATCGTTCATCGTAGGCCACTCATATTTATTTCCATGTTGCGTATGTTAGCCACCATAAATGCTTAGTGCTGCCCAAACTAAACACTTACCCCATCCCAACCTTTAAGCTGGGATAGTCTCGATACCCGGGCACATTATAGCTGAGTCCTCTGTGGCACACAGTTTACTACAACAACTCCAAGTACAGGTTCAGATGACTTCGTGCAGGATGATCTCACCCAGCTCTAGTGGGAATATGATGAGGAAAGAGGCAGGATGTACGTGACGTATCCGGATGAGTAGAGGACTTGGTCGTGATATTTGGGATAGCTTGATAGTATCTTTTGCAACTATTTTATCATTTGATTTCGTTCATAGTCGGACCCTGTGTTCATCTTGATGATATGAATTTGAGTGAGATTGTAAGTTAGCATGTGGCGAGTGTAAGACAATCTTGTATACTCATCTCTTTCAGTATTGTATGTTGTGATGATACTATTCTTGCTAACGGCAAGATGCGCATCTATCCCTTGTGAGGCCCTTGTGCCTTAAAATGGATAGGCGTGCATCTTGGGCGTGACAAGTTGGTATCAGAGCCATACGACCATAGGAGCCTTTTCTTGTTCAAACATGGCCGAGTCGAGTCTAGTAAAATATCATTCAGCTTCCTTGATACCTCAGGACGGAGAGTGTTCGAAATTACTTCAATACTTATCGTGGTGAGATAAGGTCGGAGTCACCGAGTATTGGGGAGGCGTCCGGGGTACCACCATGGTTTAGTATCATTGTACGTTCGAGGATTCGAGATTAGATGAGTTTGCGAAAGCCTTTGGTTATGTGTTGAAGGATTGGTACAGTTGGGGTGTAGGATTGCTAGTTGTGTGAGATATTTCCTGCTTTTATCCCCCACACCAGATTGCATAACTAGAAAGTTTTTAGAAGTTCAGAGGTGGGAAATCTTGTAGTCATCTAGGATCATCTTCTTCAGATGTATATGGGCATGTACATTTGTCCCGAGCGCTTAGCTCAATACTTTTGTGTTATTGCAAGAGGCTTATTATATCTGATGATGTTATCATGAACCAAGAAGCATTCTTACTAATTTTTCAGTAGGAAGGCTATGTTGTTATTTGTTTGTTCATTTCTTTCAAGCAATTGATTCATCTTATCAATGAGGTGCTGATGTGTGTTGTCCATCTTCAGGATGGCTCCATCAACTCGCAACAATCCGGGTCGTGAGGAGGAGCAGACTGATGTTCCACCACCACCCCCGCCACCGCCTCCTCCGCCTCCTCCACCAGAAGCTTGGCAAGTTGTGATGGCCGCAACCAATGCGAACACTCAGATGTTGCTCAGCTGTTGCAAGAAAGGGAGCAGGGTCAGCAAGGTTTTCAAGGAAATTTTCAGAATCGGCTTCAATTTGCGACACTCAATCAGTTCCTTGCCAACCAGCCCATGTCTTTCACCTATTGTGAGCAGCCTTTTGATGCTGATGATTGGCTTCCTGATATGAGTAAGCATTTCGAGTGCAGCAATGTCAGGCTAGAGGACTTTGTCAGATTTGCTTCGTTCCAGCTTAAGGGTCAAGCAGGTGATTGGTGGCAGCAATACAAGGATTCCAGGGGCGATCGTGCTGTTACTTGGGACGATTTCCGTCGTGACTTTAGGGCTCATTAAATTCCAACAAGCTTTGTCGAGGAGATGCGTGAGAAGTTCAGACAGCTGAAGTAGGGAATCAAGTTTGTCTACCAGTACAACGTCGAGTTCCAGAATCTAGCTCGTTATGCAAAGCAAGATGTTCCAGATGACAAGGCCATGATCTATCAGTTCAGAGGTGGTCTCAAGGATGAGCTTCTGCCAGGCCTAGTTCTTCAAGAGCTTCGTGAGTTTGATCAGTTCTACAACACGGCTTTGAAGGTCGAAGCAGCTCAGCTCAAGTTGGAGAACTCCAAGTAGCGTTCAGGGGATTCATATTCTTCTTCTTCCAGCTCTCAGATGGTTTCCATGCAGCAGAAGTATTGGGTGCCAAATCCTCTTCCGTTTCGCCCTCCTCAGCAGGAGAAGCAGTTCGGTGGTCATGGTTCTTCCCACCCACCCAACCAGGATTCCAGCAGAGACCCCAGGCGTCCAAGGCTGTTCTTGTTCCTCCTCCATGCAATGTTCGTCCGCTTTCTGAGGTGACTTGTCACAAGTGTGGCCAGAAGGGTCACTATGCAAACAAGTGCAACCAGCAGCGTCTTCCGCCTCCTCCTCCTATCAAGCCTCCATGCAATGCTATGGTGAAGCATAATCCCAAGTCAATCCGGGTGAATATGGTGAATGTAGCTGAAGCAGAGTAGTCCAATGATGTGATTATGGGTAATCTCTCAGTTAATGATTTTCCTGCAAAAGTTTTGTTTGATTCTGGTGCATCACATTCATTCATATCCAAGCCTTTTGTCGCTATGCATGAGTTTTCAGTGGAGCATTTAGCTAGTACTTTTCGTGTGGTTTCTTCGGGCATGCGCATGAGTTCACATATGATTGTTCCGAATGCTTCTATCAAGATGGGCAATTATTCTTTTCTGGCTTCTCCAATTGTTCTTGGGCATTTTGATATCGATATCATTTTGGGCACAGACTTCCTGGCTATGAATAAGGCTCATATTGATTGCAAAGCAAAAGAAGTCAAGCTGACTCATCCTTCAGTAGATGTGATTATTTTCGCGGCCCGCAATGACACAATCTGTCTCTTTGCTCTTAATGCGAATGGTGAAATCTCGGCGATTTCTCCAATTCCGGTGGTTTGTGAGTATGAAGATGTCTTTCCAGAAGAATTGCCAGGAATGCCTCTACACCGGCCAGTCAAGTTCGTGATTGATCTCGATCCCGGAACTGAACTGGTTTGTAGGCGCCCGTATAAACTTGGCCCTGAAGAGCTGAAAGAGTTGAAGAAATAGTTAGATGAGCAAGAACGTCTAGGTCTGATCAGACCAAGCTCTTCTCCGTGGGGTTGTGGAGTTTTGTTTGTCAAGATGAAAGATGGCATGGATCGTCTTTGTATTGATTACCGGCCATTGAACAAGAAGACAATCAGAAACAAGTACCCATTTCCCAACATCAATGAGTTGTTTGAACAACTGAAAGGTGCCAAGGTTTTCTCGAAGCTTGATCTTCGCATGGGTTATCATCAGATTCCCATTCGTGAAGAAGACATTCCTAAGACCGCTTTCTGGACGAGTTTTGGCTCTTACGAGTACACCGTCATGTCTTTTGGTCTTGCTAATGATCCTCCAACCTTTCCAAGAATGATGCATTTCATTTTCTCTCCTTTCAAGAATGAATTCGTCTTGGTCTATCTGGATGATATCCTTGTGTTCTCGGAGACAGAAGAAGAGCATGTATAGCATCTCCGCCTTGTGCTTGACAAGTTAATAGAGCATCGGTTCTATGCCAAGTTTTCCAAGTGTGAGTTTTCGCTCAATGAAGTGGTGTACCTTGGGCATGTCATCTCTGCCGAGGGAATTAAAGTGCACCCTGAGAAAGTTGAGGCAATCTTGAAGTGGGAACCTCCTCCGAATGTGAAGCAGCTTCGGAGTTTCCTCAGGCTTGCTAGCTATTGCAGAAGGTTCGTGGAGAACTTCTCTCGAATTGCCAAGCCTCTGTCCAATCTCCTCCAGAAGAGTGTCAAGTATGTTTGGTCTTCTCAGTGTGATGTGGCATTCAATACGCTCAAGCAGAGACTGAGTTCAGCTCCAGTTCTTGTTCCTCCTGAGCAGTCTAAGCCTTTCCAAGTTTTCTGTGATGCTTCTCTCCAAGGTCTGGGTGGTGTTCTCATGCAAGACAAGAAGATTGTTGCTTATACCTCGCGCCAGTTGAAGCCGGCAAAGAAGAACTACCCGACTCATGATCTTGAGTTGGCGGCAGTTGTGCATGCTCTAATGACATGGAGGCATTTGTTGTTGGGTAGACCAGTTGAGGTGTACACTGATCACAAGAGCCTTAAGTACATTTTCACTCAACCCAATGTCAATCTTTGACAATCTCGTTGGGTGGAAATGCTTGAAGACTTCAACCGAGCATTGAGTATACTCAAGAGAAAGCACTATTGCAGACCGCTCAGCTGTAAGGCGTATTGCAATAGTCTCATCTTGAAGCCTCTTCAACCCGTGCTTTGTGAAGCCCTCCGCGAGCCCAACCTTCAGATGATTCCGCAAGGATTTCTTGCAAATCTACAAGTCTCTCCGACTCTGGAAGATTAGGTTCACCAAGCGCAGCTTCTTGACGCTATGGTGAAGAAAGTGAAGAAAGGTGTGGACAAGAGCATTCCAAAGTATAAGTGCTTTCGTGTTGATGAAAAAGACACCTTGTTCTTTGAGGACCGTATTGTGGTTCCGAGAGGTGATCTCAGAAAGGTTATGATGGATGAAGCACACAATTCTGGTGGACTCGCATGAAATGTGAAATTGCTCAGTTCGTGAACGATTGTGATGTTTGTCGCAGAGTGAAGGCAGAGCATCTACGTCCAGCGGGTCTTCTTCAGCCTTTGCCTATCCCAGAGTGGGAATTCGATCATGTTGAGATGGATTTCGTCACTGGGTTTCTCAAGTCCAAGAGAGGCAACGATGCCATCTTTGTAGTTATCGACAAGCTGTCAAAAGTTGCTCATTTCCTGCCAGTCATAAAATCTATCTCGGCAGCTCAGCTTGTAGAGCTGTATACGTCAACGATAGTGTCTTTGCATGGTATCCCTCAGTTCATCTCTTCTAACCTTGGAAGTCTTTTTACTTCCAAGTTTTGGGAATCCTTCCAGACTGCTATGGGTACCAAGATCCGTTTCAGCACTGCGTTCCATCCGTAGACAAGTGGTGAAGTTGAGAGAGTCAGTCAGATCCTCGAAGATATGCTCAGAGCCTGTGTGATATCGTTTGACATGAAGTGGGAAGACTGCCTTCCATATGCTAAATTCTAATACAACAATAGCTTTCAAGCTAGTTCAGGCAAGGCCCCTTTCAAGATTCTCTACGGCAGAAAGTGTCGTACCCCGCTTAACTGGTCTAAAACCGGTGAGCGTCAGATATTGGGCAATGACATGATCGCTGAAGCGGAAGAAATGTGCCATGTCATTCTTGAGAACCTCAAAGCAGCTCAGTCCCAACAGAAGAGTTATTACTATAACAAACATCGGGATGTTTCTTTCCATGTGGATGATCTAGTCTATCTCAGAGTCTCTCCTATGAAGGGCACTCAGTGTTTTGGAATTAAAGGGAAGCTAGCTCCTCGTTTTGTTCGTCCGTTCAAAGTTGTTGGCAAGATAGGTGGTCCTGCATATCAACTAGAGCTCCCTTTAAATTTCGCAAATGTGCACAATGTCTTCCATGTTTCTCAGCTCCAGAAATGTTTCAAGACTCCTGAGCGAATCATTGACCTCCAAGACATTGATCTCCAAGAAGATCTCTCTTATCATGAGCACCCAGTTGCAATTCTTGAATAAATTGAGCGTAAGACTCGCAACAAGTCTATCAAGTTCCTCAAGGTGAAGTGGTCTCAACATTCCGACAAAGAAGCTACTTGGGAACGCGAGGACCTTCTTCGTTCTGAATTCCCGGACTTCTTTCGTTCCTAGATATGGGGTGGAGATCCTCATGTAGTGTGGGAGAGTTGTGACTGCCCAAGTGCTGTCCCTTCCTTTTGTAGCTTGTAACCCCATTGTATGAACCTTGTGTCATGAGCTATGATATGAATTGCACATTGTCTCATGTGTGGTTTTGCATTCATGCATCATTTCATCCATCATAGCATTCATCATGCCTTACTTGTCTTCATGTGTTGTTGTATGATGTGGTGGTTGTGAGTATGCCTTGTGCTGTGTTGTGTTGGTGTTTGAGGTGGATGGAGTCATGTGTGCAACTTCTTCTTCTTCCCCTCTCTTTTTCCTTACCAAACATCCCCTTCCAACACCCCCTTCTCTTCATATTATTTTATTAGCAGAATTAAGTTGCTTCTTAAATTGTTTAAAAATGTTGAAGAGCTAGCCCTATGCATATTATGAATTTAGAGTGTGGTTCTTTTGTTGTTTGGGGTTGGTATGATTGTGTGTTTAAATTAAACATGAGTTGTCTTTTATTAAAGTATTAAAATAACTTGTCCTATAAATCAACTTAATTTTTTTATTAAATAGTGCACATTATTTTCTTTATAATTTTTTTTTTGTTTTGCACTAAAGCCTTTTATATTTCTCTGGCGATTTATTTTGTGTTTCTGTGTTTTTTCTAAAAAATGAGAAAACCCTTCCTGCTTTGTTTTGTGAGAGAGGGTGAGCAGCGTGGGCCTTCCCGTGGCCCAGCCCGCTTGGTAACGGCTACCTGCTCCCCTTTCCGTCGCCGTCAAGTTCAGTGTGAGGAGAGCTGCGACCGCCGTCGCTTTTCCGTCGCTGTTGCCGTCTGTCCCATCGCCCATTTAAGCCCTCGAGGTGCGTGCCCCCTCTCCTAGGGTTCCTCTTCTCCCTGTCGCCGTCGTAGCTCCCATCTCCCCCTTCACCTCTCTCCGTCCTCTCTTCTTCCCCCTGCCAAGTAAGGCTTTCAGAGAGGTGCAGTGAGGTTTAGAGTTGTCGCCAGTCTTCATCGCCGCCGTCGCCGTGTCTCCGATGGGTCGCATCCATGGTGGCGATGGCGTGGAGCTCGAGGGTCTCCCGGCGTTCCATTCCCACCATTAGGGGCCCCGGAGGAGCTCTGCAGCGACCGCTCCGTCGTCGTCGGAAGTTCCCGCTCCGTCGTCTTCTTCCCCTGCATCGTCTCCAGCCATCTTCTTCCCCTCCGTCAACTCAATCGTGACCGATGCGTCGTCGCCGTCACCCCAAGGTGAGCCGCCGGTCCCCGTAGCCCTTTTCTGTGCGCCTAGCCCGTAGTTGGTCGCCGCCTCGTAGTTCACCGCCAGTAGCTAGTCGAGCACCTGCCACTCGCCTCCGTTCTCCTCACCGCAAGGTGAGCGGGGGAATGGATTCCCTGGTTGTTCCAGCGCGCGTGAGTGCAATTGAGGTCGCCAGATTCGCCGTAGTTCGCTGCCGTTGTCGCCGTCGTTTCCTGTCGCCGGTGCCCTGTTTTTCGTCAGTTTCATCAGTCATGTGTGTTTGTGCGTGTATAGATGGGTTAGCTCCCCATTTTTGTGAAGTGCCTTGGCTTAGCGTAGTGGTGTGGTGTGCGAGAGGAGACCAGGAGGTCTTAGGCTCGAATCCCCTTCCCCCCTTTTTTTGTTCCCTGTTGTTTTATTTTTCTTCTTTTGCTTTCTTTTGTGTGCCCTTTTAATTGTATGTGTGTGTAGATGTATCTTGTGCATATGGAGGTGATCCTGTTTCTTGTGTGTATTGTAGTGTGTGTGTGTATGCTATGCATACCCAGATGTGTGTGTAGTGTAGGTGCTTGTGTGTCTGCACATATATATGTGTGAATTTGTATTTGAGAGTGTGTGTGTGCATGTGAGTGGGTGTGGTGCCTATGTGTGTGAGCACATATGCATGTGTCTTATGCGTTCTTGTGTATGTCTAGAGTGTGTGTGTGTGAGAGAGAGTGTGTGATTGTGTGACCATCTACATATGCATATGCATTATGCATTGAGCATATATGTATGTAAATGTGTGTGGGTGACAACCACACACAGTAGTTGTGTTGTGAGTGAAGTGCCATTTGCACTTGTGTGTGTGTGTGTATGTGCTATATGCTCTAAGCATATATGGACATGTGGGGGGGGGACTAGTGGGTTCTCCCACTTGACATACCCCCCTTTGATGATATATGCTTGGCATGTAGGTTTGTCATCTCATTTCCATTCTCATCTAAGTTGCCAATATGCTCATGCCCATTTATGTGCATTCCAATTAGAGTGGGTTTGGTCTAATGTATAGTAGGTGGTAGTTTTTCTATTTGAGTGTGCCTTGATGTTTCTCATGAGCATATGAGTATGACCCATGGTTTTGGGGAAGAAAGAGCCAATGAATCCGTTGGAACCCTCAGATTTCACTTTTGAGCAAGTTCATAAATCTGTCATTTCAGTTGAGATGCCATTTTGTCATTTTTGCTTGAATTAATCCATGCTTGTTTTGGGAGATGTGTCAACTAGGAAGTGCTGGTGTTTTGTACCTAGTATGCCATGGTATTTTAATTTAATATGAAAACCACACATATGAGTGGGGAACATGATGTTAAGTTGCCTACTTAATGTTTCTGTTTCAGCATGCTAGAAATGACTAAGTCTGGAAATCTGCTGTTAATTTTATGCCATGTAGAGTGGATGGTATCTTGTGACGTGTTGGGTTTTTGCTCATGCTCAGTGTTAGTTATTTGGAGTAGATGTTGTCTACTACCATCCTGTTAATTTTCATGCCAATAGGAGCTCTCTAGCATATTTAACTACTGCTGTCTACCTGCTACTTATTAACTTAGATTCCAGAAAAACGGTTTCATCATGTCAACTTGATTGCTTCATGCTTATTGATGTGTGCCTCCTTTGCTTATTGTGTAGTTGGATAAGTTAATTTGAGTGTTGATTAGATTCTGTAAATATCTTGTTTGTGGCTGTAGGGTTCCTGTAGCTCAAGTTTTGAGCTGTGAAAGTTGCTATGTTGTTGTTTTGTGGCAGGATGTGGATTTTATTGTTTTGTGGCTTTTGGGAGCTATGCTCCATGGAATTGATTGATTCTTGAGGCTATTATGATTGGTTTTTCATCACCTATCCAGTGCCTACCTTGGAATGCCAAGGATTAGCCCATGTCTAGGTGGTCTTGTGATTTTGCCTCCGTACCTTGTCGTGAGCGTATCGTGAGAACCGTAACTCCGTTTCTTGCTTTCTTTATATGCATTTCTATCGATTTTGCATGATGCATCCATATTTTCCATGATCATGCATGTTTAAATAACTTATCATGAGGCTCTGACCAGATTCATTAATGAACAAACTTTGCATGTGAAACATGACTAGTTTTGGATTGCCATGTTAATTCTTCATAAATGAATCATGCATCATCTTGGTTGTGCATTGCACCTTGGTTGGATGTTTATTGTTGCTGTTTCTCTTGGGTAGACGCGAGTGTTTATACTGTGTACGAGGACCCACGAGAGTACCACTACGAAGATCCCGCTACTTGTTCCGCTGAAGAACCAACAGGCAAGATGATCGTACCCGGATCCCGATACTATTTTTGCAAGCTAGTTTCTCGCTCTTATCGTTACAATTGCGCTAACTACCACTTGATATCAGCCCCCATGTTGCCATGACAGCCTCTAACCTTCATATCCTAGCAAACCTTTGATTGGCTAAGTTACCGCTGCTTAGCCCCTCTTATAGTATTGTAGTTGCAGGTGCAGGTTGTTCCATGTGATAAGATGGATTGGGTTAACACAATATTATCTTCTATTTAATTTGATGCACATATATATCTTGGTATTGGTTCAAATCTTGGCCTTTTGCTAAGTGATTTGTTCCGCTGTTACCGCCATTAGTTCCTTGTTACCGGTGTTATGTTTTCCATATTTTCGCTCCTAACTTGCTCGGGGTTGTTATGGGGACCCCCTGGTCTATTCGGTTGATATTAAAACTTGTCTAGCAAGACCCAACATTGGTACTAAGTTTGCTTAAAAACTTAATAAAATTTGCATAGGGTCTTGCAAACCCGTGGATAATTTAATCAACCCCGGGCCAGTGCTCCGCATGAGTGTTGGTCCAACCCAGAGCAACTTATTAATGCCGCCCGGGGCAACTCGGTGATTGGCGTGGTAACCATCGCTCATCCGTCGTGTCTTGAGAACGAGATACGCGGCTCTTATCGGGTTCGTCGACACGTCGGGAGGTATTGCTGGATTTGATTTACCTTTATCGAATGTCTTGCGTGTGGAGTTTGACTTTAGGTTTCTCGAGGTGTTGGAATACCTTTGGAATTACCTATGATGACTGCGAGATCCGTGGTCGAGGCTATTCCCGCGGAGTGTGGTTAATTTGTGATGGATTAGTTGGAGCACCCTTGTAGGGCTAAATCTTTCAGAAAGCAATGCTCGCGGTTATGTGGCAACTTGGATATTTGTTTAACACCCGGTTATAGTTAACTTGAAGTAAACTCTAATTAAAATACACCAACTGTGTGAGTAACCGTGATCCTCTCTACTCGTGAACATGATCCGGTACAGAATATGGTGGGGTTATGATTGACGTAAGTAATTGTTCAGGATCTCATAGAGGTCATACTAGATTCGATCGTTCATCGTAGGCCACTCATATTTATTTCCATGTTGCGTAGGTTAGCCACCATAAATGCTCAGTGCTGCTGCAAACTAAACACTTACCCCATCCGAACCTTTAAGCTAGAATAGTATCGATACCTAGGCACATGATAGCTGAGTCCTCTATGGCACACAGTTTACTACAACAACTCTAGCTACAGGTTCAGATGAGTTCGTGCAGGCTGATCTCACCCAGCTCCTGTGGGAATATGATGAGGAAAGAGGCAGGATGTACGTGACGTATCCGGATGAGTAGAGGACCTGGTCGTGATCTTTGGTATAGCTTGATAGTATCTTTTGCAACTGTTTTATCGTTTGATTTCGTCCGTAGTCGGGCCCTACGTTCAACTTGATGATATGAATTTGAGTGAGATTGTAAGTTAGCATGTGGCGAGTGTAAGCCAATCTTGTATACTCATCTCTTTCAGTATTGTATGTTGTGATGATACTATTCTTGCTAACGGCAAGATGCGCATCTATCCGTAGCGAGGCCCTCGTGCCTTAAAATGGATACGCGCGCATCTTGGGCCTGACAACTGAACACGCGAAAGCTGAATAACAAGAGTTGTACATCCACATTTAACATCTTACACAAATAAAGACCATGAAGGTCTAGTCTTACATATATAGGGCCACATTGGCCAAACACTTAAACATAACAACAACGGAAATCTTGATAGAAAGTGTGAACCCATTGCCATCTGCGTTAACCTACACGCATTCTGACTGGGAAGCGTCGTAGTTCGCATGTTTGTCACCAACGAACTCTTCAACATACTCTTGTTCTTCCATGCCTGGCCAATTAAATAACAAGTGGCAAGCCAATGAGTACTTTGAATGTACTCACAAGCAACCCAAGTGGTGTAACTAGGTAATAATGATGCACGATGTAACACCAAGTAGGTAATTTGCGGAACACTATTTTTGAATGCAATGACTTGATCAAATAACTAGGTAAGCATGCGTCAACTGTCGACAGATATCCATATGAACAAGTTTCAGATATCATCATAAGTAGGGGTTGAACATCTCATGTTCATTCATTGTGCTAAGTCATCGGACTTAGTCCAACGTCATGCTAAGTCATTGGACTTAGCTCAAGTACCATCTTTGTCACCAACACACACACACACACACCAGTTTGTGAACACACTTGGATGTAGCACAAGAGAGGTCATCCAAGTGTCCTTGACCATTGACACGGCTATTCGAATAGTTTTACACTATGCAGAGGTTGCACACTTTACCCACAAGACTCGGGGAACTTTCGTGTCATCCACGACTCGAAGTACATCACATACCGGGGTAAGCACTCGAACAATGGCTTTCCCATGGTGATACTAAACAAAGAGTCCACTTGTTGGTGCCATCCCTTATGATATACATCACACATATCATCCATGAGGGCACGCAACGGTGTGCCCGGTGCCTGTTAAGACAGCGCATGGCCTTCCACCTCCGGGACTACCCCGTCTCAAGAGTGAGAACTTCACTCTTGTCACTAGTAATGTGGGCTCCCTGCTAGATCCATCCATAGTAATCAACAAAGCCCTGTCCCATAAGGGGTATTGTGGTCGTACATGTAACGTTGGAATAACGGTCGCACCTTACACCAACCCATTTCGAAAACCACACACACTCACTTGCTCCGGTACACCACTTCTTTCTCAAGTGGTCACCCAACTCATCATCATCTCCCTCGGGCATTACTGGCACCCGACGGGTTTTTTCAAAAAAAAAGTCTTTGAAATCATTTCTCCCTTTCCACCACTATGCATAAATCCCATCCCACTTGCGTAGCATCTATTAACATCCTATCTACACCCACCCGCATAACCCTCATAACATGGTCCATCTATAATTGAGCTGGGGGTGTAGGATTTTTACTGGAGGTGCAAGAGCTGAGTGAGTAACTGTGGTAAAAATTTGGAGGCAAGGGAAATAGTAGAGCTGGGGAAAATAATAGTTTCTAGAATTGGCCAGAAGGTGTTTGATGGATATTAGGGCAAGTAAATGGACTTTGCTTGCCATGAGATTTCACAGGATCAAATGGTGGTTGAAAATGGGCCTGACCACCAAGTTTGATATATTTTGATGAAAGTTAATAATGTGAGTTTGGTGATTAGAGCTTTTACCCTTGATGCACCACTTAGTGTAGCTTAGTTATTTGGTGATTAGAGCATGTCCAGAAAGTTTGGGGTCAAGGGGAGAAACTTCACAATGTAAAGTTGTTCAAATTTGAATCTGGACGGGAAGGGTTTTGGGATGGTTTGATGAACCAAATAAACTTGGATTGAGATGAAACTTTGCAGGGTCATCTATTATGATAGTGTTGACTTGCTAGCATTTTCCTGGAATTTATTGAGAATATTTCTTACAGAAATATTTCAAAAGCTTGATTTGAACAGAAAGGGTTTTGAGGGGTTTTGCCCATGATTTGAACATGACCATGTGTTGAAACTCATATATATGGAAAATATATGTCCAATGGGTCTTCCTAAATTTTCTCAAATATTTTGAAAGCATTTACATAATTTTTCCCTATGAAAAACCATTTCTCGTCCTAAGAAAAATCCTTTACATAAAATATGAAAATAATCTTTAAAATTAATATTTGGTAGTTTTGGGAAGTCATAAATATAGTAGGTTTGGAATTACGCCTTTGGGGAAGAAGTATCCACCCAATTTGGGGACTTGGAGTGCAAACCCCAATTCGGGGGTTTTGAAGACCTAATTTGGATAAATCCTTTTTGATCAAAATAAAATTGGATAAAAATAGTTTTGGGCACTATTCACATGGTATGGTCATTGGGAAAGAGGTTTGGGTCAAGGAAGATGAACATTAAGAGGAATAGAATCTAGGAGTGCCACAAACTACAATCAACAAGCAAACAAGCAAGAATTCCAACAGGCACAAATCATTGAAAAAGTTTTAATTCGCTCCAAATTTTATAAATCCAAGCATGGCAAGGTGATACAAACACAGGCTATGGCAGCACACCTCGTCCCGATGAGGGTGCTGGAGCTCGTAAGGCACCCACTCCACGACACGTCGGAGGTGGAGCTGCGGAGCATGGCGGTGCAGATTGGAGAAGACGAACGTCTGGGCAAGGTCCAAGAGGTTGCGTGTGTCAGACTCGTTGTCTTCATTAACATGGGAGATGACAGCCTCCAGCGCCTCCACCACCCTCTGGAAGAAGTCGACATAACCCCCATCGCCGTGTGTGCACGACAGCGTGGGGGCTTCCCTGACGAACCGGCTCACTGCATTGGTCCTGTGGCAGGCGATGTCAAGGTACTACTTTGCACGCTGGTACTCCATCATCTTGGTGTGTGCCGCCTCGTCCTGGACGTCCTGCGCAGCATCGGCTGCCTCCTTAACCTGGGCCTGGAGGGACGCCAGCTCCGCCCTTGCCTTCGCTTCACCTCTGAGGGCTTCATGGAAGGCGGTTTCGACGGTCGCCAACGGGGCCCGCAGCGCGTCCGTCTCCTCTTGGATCTCGTCGAGCCTGCTTTTCTTGGCCACAGGCACCCTGGGAGAAGGAGAAGATCATGCACGAAGCATTGGACAAAATGAATATGGAGGGAGGCGGCAGAGCACTCACTCATCGACCATGGCCCAACGCCGGCGAACTTGCGCCGACCCTGAGGGACCCCCACCACTACCTCCAGAGGAGGGTGACGGAGTCGATGGAGACGCTCGTTTCCCCGCACCCGCAACACTTCTTCTAGATGCCATGGGGGAGGAGAAGTTGGGTGGAGACAAGGGCTTTCTCCGTGAAACGATTGAATCAAGAAGACATCTCGACACTACAATACACCCCCGGCCCAAGGCAGGGCGGATTTATAGGCGTAACTGTAGCCACAAGACGTAGTGGGAGAGCGGGCATCGTGTGCCTCTCAGGTATCGCGGAGTGGTTCGACCAACCTCCCCTACCTATTGATGGGCCACTTCCATCTGGCCCGAGGAGTAGAGGCCCAAGGTAGCAGTAGTATTCAAGGAAGGGCAATGATGGCCGACGCTGCACACCGGGATCGCCTCAGTTTGACTTGGGGTAGTTGTTGACGCCTTCGGGAGTGGGGGCATTGCCGCCCAAGCGTTCGACGCATGTAAAGCCTGGCCGCGGGCGTTTGGGCCCGAGGCTGTCAGATTTCGGGCTCCGCAAAACCATCGAGGTTCGAACACAGGGGCATGTGTGAAGATTTCCCACATCCTCACCCAACCTATCTCACTACACAATGGATATGATGACCAACTCGCATGATGACGAGGAAGAAGATGAACACAACAGTTTACCCAGGTTCGGGCCGCTGCGAAGCATAATACCCTACTCCTGTTTCAGTGGATTGCCTCTCATGGAGGTTTTGGTGGATGAACTAGTACAATGAGCTTTATCCTCGTGAGGACGCTCAAGGTGTGTTCTTGGCCGACTGCCCTGCAGTGGTGAGTTGAGTGGCTAAGTGTTGGATTGGATCAGCGGCGTCTCCCTCTACGGTGTTACCTAGCTTCTATATATAGCGATGTCCCGGGTCCTCTTCCCTACAATGGCAGGAAGGGATCCCACAACAACCAATTTTGAATGGGGACAGGAGTATATCTGCGCCCTCTCCAAAGGTGGTCGTCTCCTACAAAGTAGCTGTTGGTGATGCAGTGGTGGGCTTGGCGATGACATCCGTTCTACGGGGCTCGTGTTCGTGGTCTTGTTGCACCAGATGGGAAACTTTTAGGTCACTCTTTGGGAACCCATGTGCATCCTTGCTCCCTTTGCATCAAAGACGAAACTATGCCACCTGGTTCGCCGGTGCCCGCCTGTCCTCCCTTGCGTCACCCTTAACTCCTGAGGCCAGGCTCTGCATGGAGATCTCCGCCGCTCAGGAGGAGGCCTGAGGAGGCCCATCCTTGTCGGTCATGATGTCATTCTTCCTCGCGATCCTAGGTTCCTCGGAAGGGCCTTGTCTTGAGTAATGCCGCGCCAGGCCTCACCTGGATGACGAAGTGGGCCATGTTCTGGGCCGCATGCAGGCAGGACTGTGTACCCTCATTCCCAGAACACCGACAGTAGCGCTTCGGGCCATCCTCAAAGGCCTCATCCGGATGCCAGCTCGGGCGTGCCTTGGGCCCGGGGTCTACGGTTGGCGTTCTGGGAATGGGGGTATAAAGACATGCCTGCCTGCGGCCCAAGACATGGCCCACTTCGTCAGCCAGATAGGGCCTCGCGTGGCTCCACTCAAGACACCTTGCGAGGACCCTAGGATCGTGAGGAATAACGACACCAAGAACAGCAAGGATGGGCCTCCTCAGGCCACCTACGGAGTAGAGGAGATCTCTATGAAGAACCCGGCCTCAGGAGTCAAAGATGATGCAAGGAAGGACAGGTGGGCGACAGCGCACCAGGCGGTGCAGTTTCCCCATTGATGCAAAGGGAGTAGGGACATACCCGGCTTCCCAAAGCGCCCCAAAGGTTTCCATCCCAGCGCAGAAAGATCAGGACCACGAGCCCCACAGGGCAGATGTCATTGACGAGCGCACCTCTGCATCATCGGTAGCTACTTTGCAAGCGAAGATCACCTTTCGACAGGGCAGGGGTGTACTCATGTCCCCCTTAGAATTTGGCTGTTGTGGGATCCCTTCCCGCCATTGTGATAAGTGAAGGGGACCCGGGCCACTGCTGTATATAGAGGCTAGGCCGCACCGTAGAAGGGAACTAAAAAAACCATCCAACGGAAACACTCGACGAACCATAAGGCAAGGCAGAGAGCTAAGAACACCACTAGAGCACCCCCGCAAGGCTCGAAACCACTGTACCAGTTCATCCACCACACCTCCCCAAGAGGCAATCCACCAAAGCAGGAGTAGGGTATTACACTTCCCAGTGGCCCAAACATGGATAAACCATCGTGTTCATCTTCTTCCTCCTCATCGTGTGAGTTCGCCGTAATAACCATCGAGTAGCGAGATAAGTAGGGTGAGGTTACAGGGGATCTTCACACACGCCCCTTTGTTCGAACCTTGAGGGTTTTGCGGAGGCCAAAATCCGATAGATGGAGACTCAAATTGAAAAAATGCATAAAGTAAATAGATAGGCCCTTCACAGAGGGAAGTAGGGATTTGTACAGGTCCAGAGCTCAAGGTTTAAATTGAGAGAAAAATAATTTGGATGACATCCCTTTCCTCCCAACGAAGACGACTGAGAGATTTCAATATCTTTCCATGCTAGATACATCATAAACGGCTCCCAAACAGAAAAATAAAGTTTATTCTTTTTTCCACTATACTTTCACTTTCCATGGCTAGATGAATCCATGGTTGCCTTCCATACCAACACTTTCCAAGGAATTTATTATTTGACAACATAAAGTAAAAACACTTTCTTTTCATTTCATTCCGAGAATGGGCATCCCTATTACCGCCATACTCTCGTTTAATGATAAATTGAATGAACACTCATCTTGAGAATAACACATCTAGCATGGAAAAATATCGGTCACCCGCTACCGTTTCATGAACGGTAGAGCACACAAAAAGGAAATTTTATTTTGAAAATTAGAGATGGCACATACAAATTTGCTTGCAAAGGCATGGAAATACCGTATATAGCTAGGTATGGTGGACTCATATGGCAAAACTGGGTTTAAGGATTTTGGATGCGCAAGTAGTATTTCTACTTAGTAGAAATGAATGCTAGCAAATAGATTGAGAAGCAACCAACGAAGAAACAAAAAATCACATAAGCGAGCATTAAGCATAACTTACACCAAATAATGTACCACAAGTAGGATGTCATTTCGTAGCTCTAGTATTGATTTTCGTGCTTGCATAGGGTATCACGAACCTTAACATCAATATTCTTACTAAGCATAATTACTCACTAACATAACTGATATATTGTCATTGCTTTTGACAAGCTCACATGGATATAAGTGAAGAACATGAGCATAAAAAATTCATCTCTCAAAATAATATAAGTGAAGCATGAGAGGGTTTATTAAAAATTACTAACTCTGGAGTTAATATAAGTGAAGCATGAGAGCATTTCTTCAAACATGTAAAAACACGCTATGCTGAAAAAGATATAAGTGAAGAACTAGAGCAACTCCATAGCTCAAAAAATATAAGTGAAGCATATAGATCAATTCTAACAAATCATGGTTTTGGATCTCTCAAATCGGTGTGTCCATCAAGGGTTAAAAATAAATAAACAAAAGACTCATATAATACAAGACGAGCAAAACTCATGATATGTGACGAATAAAAATATAGCTCCAAGTAAAATACCAATGGTTGTTAGAAGAAAGAGGGGATGCTACTTGGGGCATCCCCATGCTTAGTTGCTTGTTCCTCTTTGGATATTATCTTGGGGTGCCATGGGCATCCCCAACATTAGTATCTTCTTACTCCTTATTCCCTCATCCATCGCGATCTCACCCAAAACTTGAAAACTTCAATCACACAAAACTTAACAAAATCTTCGTAAGATCGTTAGTATAACTAAGCAAATTACAACTCTATGTATTGTTCCAAACCCATTGATATTTTATTATTGAAATATATCTACTGTATTATAACTTTACCATGACTTATACCCTCCAATGCATGCCATAGATTCATCAAAACAAGCACACAATGCAATGACAAGAAAATCTATCTCAAACAGAACAATATGTAGTAATTTGTACTCTACCAATACTGATGTAACTCTAAAAATTCCGACAAATTAGGAAAACGTAAAGAATCTTTATAGAAATACTATGTTTAAATTTTAGCTCATTATCACGCTCCAGTAATAAATTAAAATGCGTGCACTAGAGACAAAGTTTCCGTTTCAGAGTCAGCATTGTCTCTACTCATCTTATGAATCATCCTAAAGGCTTTACTTGGCACAAACAGTAAATAAAACATAAAAACACAATCATTACAGAAGCATAATTGTGCACACACTAAAAAACGTAAAGTAAAAGATAAGATAACTTTCATTCATTGGGTTGCCTCCCAACAAGCTCTTTCTTTATAGCCATTAAGATAGTCTTGCAATTTTGAACATGCCCTCATGAAAGATAATAATGAAAACACAAAGAGAACATCAAGAAGCATATGGAAAACACACTTAAGTCTAACATACTTCCTATGCATATCCATTTTATAAGCAAACAAATTATCAAGGGAAGAAAAAACTAGCATATGGAAGGAAGAAGAAAGAGACAATAGAAATCTCAACATGAGGAGAGGTAATTTAGCATCATAAAAATTTCTAAAACCATAATTTCCTCTCTCATAACAATTACATGTAGGATCATAGTCAAATTAAACAATATATCTATCATAAACAATACTCTTTTTATGATCAACATGCATAATTTTTTTATTATCTTCCAAAATAGTGGGATTATCATCACCTAAAGTTATGACCTCTCCATACCCATTTTTATCAAACAAATCATGAGATTGAACACTCTCCAAATATTGGGGATTCTTTTTATCTAAAGTTTATGCTCTTCCAAACCCATTGTCGATACTATTGCAAACATTCTTATCAATAACATATTCAACATGAGGTTTTAATAAATTTTCAAGATCAAAAGAAGCATTATCACTGCAATCATGATCACTGAAATAAGAAGTGGACATGACAAAATTATCATCCCCAAGCTTGTATTTTTGCATATCATTAACATAATTGACATTAATAGAATTTACAGTAACATCATTGCAATCATGCTTTTCAATCAAGGAGCTATCATGAATCACCTTATAAATTTCTTCTTTCAGCACTTCATCAAAAAAATTGATTCATGATTTTCAAACAGAACTTCATAGAGATAATCAAGTGCAATCAACTCACTAGCAATTGGTTCATCATAATTTATTCTGTTCAAAAGGTTAGCAAGTGGATGAGTATCCATATCAATACATTTCTAGCAGACGAAGATGCAAGCAACTAGAAGCCACATGGAAACACAAGCAAGCATTCCAAACAAGCAAAAAAACTAACAGAAAAAAAGAGGGCGAACAAAAAAACAAATTTTGTGAATTGGGGGAGAGGAAAACGAGAGGAAAATGGCAAATAACATAAATTTCAAGGAGAAGAGATTTCTGATTACGAACCTCATAGATGTTGATGATGTCTCCTCGGCAACAGGATTGGCACGCGAAGATATTGCTTCCTCTCTGGCAACGGCATGACAAATTCCTTTTACATGGCTTGAGACTGCGTTGGTATTTCCCCAAAGAGGAAGGGATGATGCAGCACATCGGTGGTAAGTATTTCCCTCAGTTATGACACCAAGGTATCAATCGGTAGAGGAATATCAAGCACCTCCATAAACAACACCTGCACACAAATAATAAATACTTGCAAACCGACACATAAGAGAGGTTGTCATGATCTCAACGGTAAAAAGATAGATAAGGTAATGATAGTTTTTGCAAATAGATCTCTCAAGAAAAAAATAGGTAAACAAAAGGTGAAGAAAGGTATTTTTGTTTTTTGGATTAATAGACCTGAAAACAAAATGTCAAAATAGTAGATCGGAAAACAATATGTTAGAGAAGTAGACTCGGGGGCCGTAGGTTTCACTAGTGGCTTCTCTCATAAGTATAGCGCACGGTGGGTGAACAAATTACTATTAGGAAATTGATAGAAGAGAAAATAATCATGAAGATATCTAGACAATGCTCTTTATATAGGCATCACGTCCAAGATAAGTAGACAGTAACGATTCTGCATCTACTTCTATTACTCCACACATCGACCGCTATCCAGCATGCATCTAGTGTATTAAGTTCATGGGAAAACAGAGTAATGCAATAAAAATGGTGACATGATGTTGAGAAGATCTGTTCATGTAGGAATAGACCCCATCTTGTTATCCTTAATGGAAACGATACATGCATGCCTAACTGCCCCTTCTGTGACTAGGAAAAAACACCGCAAGATCCACCCATCACAGAGCACCTCTTCCCATGGCAAGAAAAATCGATCTAGTTGGCCTAAGTAAACCAAAGATTAGAAGAAGAGATACGAGGCTATAAGTACTCATGCAAATAAGAGATCAAAGAAGACTCAAATCATATTCATGGATAGAAAAGGATCATGACCTCAAAATTCATCGAATCCCAGCAAACACACCGCAAAATTCGTTACATAAAATGGATATCCAGGAGACCATTGTATTGAGATAGAGGAAGCCATCTAGATACTGCCTATGGACCCATAGGCCTATGGCGGACTACTCGCGCATCATCGAAGAGGCACCTATGATGAAGATGAACCCCTTTCTGATGGTGTTAGATTGCGGTTGGAATTGTGTTTCGACGACTCCCCTAGATTTTTGTGAATATTTGTGAACTTATAGGGTCGATAGTCTGTGGAGGGGGATCCCAAGGTGGGCCCTACCCACCAGGTTGCGCCAGGGGCCTCTCGCGTGCCCTGGAGGGTGTTCCGCACCTCGAGCCTCCTCTCTAGCACATATTTGGCCCATCTAGTGTCTTCTGGTAAAAAAATGTCGAATTTTTTTCCAGGACGTTTGGGCTTCGTTTGGTACTGATTTTCTACAAAGTAAAAAACTACCAAAAAACAACTACTAGCAATTTGGAACTATCTCAATAGGTTAGTCCCAAAAAATGATATAAAGTTGCTATAAAATGATTGTAAAACATCTAAGATTGATAATATAACAACATGGAACAAGCAAAAAGTTATACATACGTCGGAGACATATCGTTCATCGGGGTCATCTAGCTCCAACTTCTGGCCAAACTGGTGTGGTGGTATAAACCCTAGGACGCAGGGCCCGTTCTTCACTTTGTCCAAACCAACCTGGTAGGGATGTGGACGCAGAAGCTCAAGCTACCCAAGGACATGATCCTCAAGGAGGGGCGAGCCCTCCTCTTCGAGGCCTCTTATGGAGCCACCGTTGTAAGTGTTCTAACAGTCACGTTCATATTATTCTTTCTTCGCGTGGTGATACAGATTTCAACGAATTGGTTTAGTTGCTATGTACAAAAATGGTCAGCTAGGGTGCAGGCCATGCAGTGCTTGGACCCATTGCTAGAGGAGGCAAGAAATCTCTACTCACGATGCTCCTAATCGAGGATCTGCACGTGGTGGTCCCCAAGGGGCCAAAGTCCTAGAGGGGTCGGGCGAGTCTTAGGAAGTGGGAGGCTTCAGTTACCCGGTCGAAGGAGACCCACATGTCCACCATCCACGAAGATGTGTAGGAGGATGAGGAGAAGGATGACCCTTCCTTTAAAGGTAAGAAGACAACATCAAAGGATGCCGAAGCTGGAGTACGGCCCCAAAACCCTAGTAGTAGCGCTTGAAATATGCATATTAGTAGCGCTGGGTCCAGCGCTACTACTATCGCGCTACACCTAAGTTTTAGCAGTAGCACTGGCCTCGCAAGCACTACTACTATATGCTGTTAACAGTAGCGCTTGCTAGGTGAGCGCTACTGCTAACTATCTGTAGTGCTCAGGCAAACGAAGGGCTGGTGCTAATCTAGCGGTGCTATTAGATGATTTCCAGCGCTACTGCTAGGATTCCTGCGTTCACTGGTTTACACACTCTACGTATTTGTGATGTATTTATACAAGATCTATATAGTAGTTTCATCAGATCATACTAAACATACACTATTATCATCATATCATAGACATACAGTACTCTCGTCATACCATCATCATCATTAAACACAAATATCATCACATCTCGGAAATAGCGATAAACAAGAGTGATCATGTCATGTATCGAATAAGTAGTACTCGAGGCACCGGCGGTCCCGCCCTCGCTCATGCTGGAGTGTCCACCTCAAGTAACTCCTTTCCTCTTCGGCTCTGCTGTTGAACCCTCTGTGGCTAGCACCCGGGTACTTGTCCACCTGGGCCTGAGCATCTGGCCAGTGGTCAAAGACTCTTGGAACCTTCCAAACAAACACGGTGTAGCATCCCTTCGCCATCTCTGATCTATCTACCTGCATTAACAGTTGATCAGTTGAACGATAATATGCAACATAATGTACTTAAGAAAACAAAGAGGCATAATTAGCAAAATACAGACAACTTATAGTAAAAACAAGTGACGAAGTTCCTCATATATACCCAAACTAATGAACTAGCAAGAGTGATCAGTCCTCCATCTCGGTGGTCCAATCTTCATAGCTAGGGATGAAGCACCTGAGCTTCGTGAAAGTCTTAAGGTCCAGACGCTGAGCGAGTAGTAGTGCTTGGACATCATCCCGCGTCATTGTTGGCCCATGGTATAACATCCCTGTTGGTTCAAGGACCTGCTTCATCATCACTTGGGCAAGTTCACACTATACGTGATAAAACTCAGCTCGGAGTCGATGATCCTCTGTCTATCCTATGCTTATGGCCTAGCTGACAATCTCGGCATCTTCGGTACTAGGTGACATGCGAAGTCATTGAGTATCACTTCTGTACTCAAGCAGGTGATGCATGAGGTAGAATCCATCAGCCTGACTGGTGTGTGGTTGCGGGATGCAGCAGAAGTCAGTCTTATGGCGGAAAACCAGCCCGTCCTTCCTGTTCCTTTTCACCTTTATGTATCCACCAGACATGCTGAGGGTAAACAGGGCACTATTGAGAAATCACTTTACGTGTGTGTAATCCTTTTTCTTGATGTTCTTCGATGAGTCCAAGTATATAGCATGGGAGTACTCCGGGTACAGAATGATGAGCACGACGCCGCCCCCACTGTGCAAATGAAGTACATACCTCTAATTAGCCTCCATGCTTGCAAAGGAATGATTAACGACACTTACGAAAGGATATGCGCGGATGACTTACGTGGGATGATAAGATAGGAGAATCGCTTCCTTATCCTTATTAGCAATCATGAATATGCCGAGGTACTTGCTCGCATAGTCACGGTGCTCTTTCCAAACTGCCAAGTAGCTCTCGTGCATATAGAACGGGTCCACGACGCAGATATATCGTGTGTTCTCGATCCTGATGAAGTAGTTGAGATACATTGCATACATGCGGATGAATTGCAAATCCAGCTTGGTCATGTGGAACATGTTGTAGATGTAGTCGAATCGCAGGATGAACTAATTCGCGGGCCAGGTGTCGATGTACAACTTCCCACCCGGCACTTGAGCCACTAAAGCGGGTATCCTGGTTTTTCCGTGATCAGAAGGTTTTTTTTCTCTGGCCAGCACATATTCATGGAGTCTCCTTAGATCATTGTTCAGTATGTTATCTACCGCTTTGGGGGATAGGATCGTCTTGCCGGTCTTGGCGTTTATCTTTGTCATGGCGACGTCGTCCCATGGGTGTTTAAATGTTTTTCATCCCGACCAGGGAATAGGAACCTAGTGTGCAACTTCTTTAGGAGCATGTGATCCATATGTGGTATCTTCTTCAACAGAACGTCATTGATGTTCATGGTTTCCCTAAGGATGCATCCTAGTTCATTGTCCCATCACGAGCGCGCTTCCTCCGGCGCCGTTGGCTCTAACTTCTTGGGGTGCATCTCCGTGATCACAGTTTGTCCAATGCCAAGCTCGTTTGGTTTTCATGACCTCTTCTTCTTCTGTGCTTTACCGGCTACGACAGCATCGTTGCCGGCCTCAGGGGTGGTGTCGGTGCCGGTGTCAGTGTCAGGGTTGGTGCCACTGCCGCCACCATGCAACCCCATCTGGTGTTCGTCCAGGTAATCGAAATATGCATTTGCTGCCTCGTGGGGATCTACTACGAGGCGAGCAGAACCCCTGGCTTCGGCGTCCTTATACATGTTTCCTATTCAACAATTGTAAATAAAAGATATCATGAAGAGAAAAAAGGGGCCTATATATATTTGGTCAGTATGTTTATTAATTCCCCTTCCGGCAAATCCCAGACACTCCATATGTCCTAGTTTCTAGCACAAGTCATGCCGAAAATCACATGACCTTTGCTAAAATGTGGACATATGGAGCGGCTGAAATTTGCCACAACGGAAATGAATCAACATTCCGGCAAAACATAGGCCACTCAGACATTCCGGCAAATTTCCAACGACATATATCATACATCATATAGCAACAATGAACAACAATGAACATATATCATACTGCATTCCTAAAATGTGGAATATGCAAATGTACATATAGCAACAATGAACATCAATGACATATATCATATAAAAATAAACATCAGTTCTCTTTTTTGTCCTAACTAATTTTTTGTCCTAGCTAACTTTTCTTCCCTAGCTAATTTCATAAAAAAATTGCCCTAGCTAGTTTTTTGTCCTAGCTAACCAAGCAACAATGAACATCAATGAAAACTAAATGCGACTGTTTTTTCCCAAGCAAATTTCCTAAAAAATCCCTAGCTAATTTCCTATTTTTTTGCCTTAGCTAAAGAGAGAGGAGGGTAGGGTAGAGGTGAGCGAGAGGCTTACGGCGGCGGCGATAGAGGAGAGGGGGGAGAGAGTGGACAGGGCGGCGATGGCACGAGTTCGAGGGCGGCCGGCGGCGAGGTGGAGGGAGGCCTCGGGCGGCAGTGACAGAGGAGAGGGGGAGAGAGTGGAGAGGGTGGCGACGACGTGAGTTCGAGGGCGGCTGGTGGCAAGGTCGAGGGCAGGAAGGGGAGAGGGTGGCGACGGCGGCTTGCGGCGAGGTTGAGGGCGGGCAGGGGAGAGGGCGGCGGCGACAAAGGAAAGGGGGGAGAGTGGAGAGGGGCTGGGGGGAGGAGTTGGCGAAATTTTGAGCTCGAGCGGTGGGAGGTTAACCCTAACTAGTAGTAGCGCTGGTTTAGGAACCAGCGCTATAGCTAAGTTAGCTATAGTGCTTGTTCCTAAACTAGCTCTACTGCTACGGGGGATCCCACATGGGGGTTAACCCCAAATAGCATTAGTGCTTGTTTAGGAACCAGCGCTATAGCTAAGGTAGTTATAGCGTTGGTTCCTAAACAAGCGCTACTGCTAAATATTTCAATTTTATTTTTTAATTATTTTTCGTTTTCTTGTTGTTCCTAAACAAGCCGCAACTAGCAGTAGCACTGCTTACAAAAACGTGCTGCTACTATGTTCTACTACTAGTAGCACATTAGCAGTAGTGCTTGCATGTCATAAATTGCTACTGGCAGTAGCCTTAGCAGTAGCGCTTCCATCCACCCAGCGCTATTACTATAAATAGTGTCGGCGGTGTCAGCGGGACCACCTTATCAGTAGCGCTTTCTTAGTGCAATGCTACTGCTAAGGCCTTAGTTGTAGTGATGTAGGAATAGAGCGCTACTGGTAATTAGTAGCAGCGGTATTATTTGTCGAGCGCTACTAGTAGGCTCCTTTCTATAAGGTTTTCCCTACTAGTGAAAAAATGATAGAAGAGAACCTCAGTTGGGGCCACTAGCAAGTCATCAGGGAAGATCATGCTCTCCGATGAGTTGAAAGATGATCCCCTTTTGCTAGGGAGGAAAACACAAACACCACAAGGTTAAGTCAGTGTTTTCCATATTCTGCGCTTCATTAGATGTGTGTTTTAGTAGGAGTGAGCTCATACAAGCGTCTTTCTGTAGTCCGCCGAAGGTGCACCCAAGTCACTCTTCGAGTGGGCTGCCATACACGAGCAGGATCCCGGACCCCCATGGTCCTCAGCCAACTCATGATGGGTTGGGGAGGTGACTTCTGCTACGGCTCTCCTGGTTGATATTACGGGGGCCGGAGGGTCGATCATCGTGAACGATGTTGACACCTCGGTCCCGCAGGGCGAAGAGGATCAGATCCCCGAGGTTGCGAAGGAAATGTTGGGCCGAGCATCGGCCCAGCCATAGTCTGCCCTAGCTACAACGCCGAGGCCGGAGACCATGCCATCCAGCACCCAGGTGCTTCGGCCCGAGGTCTTGCCAACCCTACCTCCTGCCCAATGCCGGGCATGCATGGGGTGGACCGAGGAGACGAAGGAGACCTTGAAGGGCTCCTACCTCAAGGAAGAGCAGTGTGCCTTGATAGGCATAGCACGACAAGGATTCCGGTCCGTGGGGGTTAGATTGCACGATGTCTTCAACGGCCTCGTTCCGAGCTTCAAGGTATGCTATTACCGTGGTGGAAAAATAACTTTTGCTTTGCATTTAATTTGCAATCCATGTATCTTTCCGAGGACATGTTCTTATGGCCTTCTAAGCGGCCTGGTTAGTGAGTAGCCCCCGAGCCCAAGGCCGGTTTCAAGGAAGCGATGTTGGGATCAAATAGAAGTAGTAGTTTGATGTGTGGCCTTTAGGACGGAAGACACACGTTTGATGTTAATAAATTGGTCATGGCACTTTATGTAAAAATATATTTGTTTGTAGGTTTTTAATTTGTCCCCGAGATCCCTCTCCGCAGATATTGCAAAGGTAATCTCGAAGCTCCAGAGGTCTTAGAAAGACCTCGACCTGATGAACCAACAATTCGAGAAGTCTCAAGGAAAACGATCAGTACTTCTTGGTCTTTGAATGGTAGAATAATATTGTGTTTATCATTGAGTTAGGAGTTAATGCCAAACTATTTGAATGGCAACTTTGAGCAAGATTGAGGGGCTCAATGCCAAGCTTAAGAAGTCTCGGTAGGAACAGGAGCAGCAGAAGGATTTGGACGTAAAGGCATAGTAGGACCGAGCTGCCGAGAAGGTGGCTAGGGAGAAGGACCGGGCACGAGTCATAGAGGTCGAGGTGGCCCTAGAAGGCGTGTTCGAAGCATGCAACAAACTTCGGGCTAAGGGGAAGTAGGTCAAAGAAGAGGTTCAAAAGATCCAGCTTGCGCACTCCGAGCTCCAGATCATGGCCCGGGCTCACCACGAGGTGCTCCAGCAAGTGGAGCAAATAGACATGGTTAAGCCGTACATATTGGAGCGTGTGTTTGGTAGCAAAGGGTGTGTTGAGCTCACCCAGCTGTGGCATTCCATAGAGGTCTTTGTAGGTCTTCCGAAGATTGTTGGACGCCATCCAGAACTTCACGCAATTGGAGGGCCATGAGGAGGATAAGTGTAGGATCCAAAGTATATCTAGAGAGTTCGATTAGACTACTTAACCAAATAAAAAACTAACCTTTTCCCAGTTTTATTGGTTGGCAAGTTTTAGCAATTCTACCAAGTCTAGCACATGCTAGACATGCGAATCTAAGAGTATAGTAGCGGAAAGTAAAAACATGTAAGCATACGTAGAGGGTAGGGATAGGAAGATCAATCGCAATGTGGACCCAAAGTTTTTCTTCCATGGTTCCGATAGGTGGTGCAATCATACATTTACATTGATGGAGACTTCAATCCATAGTGGGTAATGGTTATGTGATTTCATGAAGGTATCTACCCACAAAGGGTCCATGAAGTAGCAACCTAGTCTATTCCACCATAGCTTACATCCACGAAGGACTATCCTGACTCTGTGTAGATATTCCCGAAGTAGGCGATCTCCTTGCCCTTACAATCGTTTGGGCTCAACTCCACATGATTTGGGGGCTCCGAAGTGACATCTAACAAATCTAGGAAACACCACTCACCAAAAGGTAATAGATGTGGTATGGATGATGAACTCCTTGCTCTTGTGCTTCAAAAAATAGTCTCCTCAACACTCAATGACTCTCTCATAGAATTTGGCTTGGTAGAAGAGATAGATTAGGTGGAAAGCAACTTCGGGCGGCCAGAAATAAAGATTCATATGGTTGGAGTGCAAGATCTTGATCTCAACACATGAGAAGGTGGTTCTCTCTTAGAAGATGAATGGTGGAAGTGTTTGCTTGTTTTGAGTGCTCTCTCTATGAATGAGAGAGGTGTGTAGGGGAATATATAGCCTTGTCCACAATTCAACAGGTACCACATTATTGCCCAACTCAGTGGAACCTAAGTAAAAATTTGGTTGCAACGACTAGTGCAAAATGCTCTAACTTTAGGCTTTTCAGTGAGACCAATATACAACATCTTGGTGAGTCTGATTCGGTCGACTTGGGCAGATCTAGTGACTCGGTGGAACCAAAATGAAAAACTTGGAAATTCTGATTTTTGTCAATTAGATACTAGAGAGATGGTCACTTCTTTTTTGTTGTATTAAACCAAAATTCAGTTGCACAGATTTAATAGGGTTTGGCTTGGGTTGTGTCTAAGGGAAACTCAGTGTCGCCGAAATCTAGAAAGTTAGTAGCACCAAATTTGATTTTAGGGTTTGGACACAATATTTTGTGGGAGGGTTCTTGATGGTTTTTGGTTACCAATCTCTAAGCACTTTCCTATGATGAATACCTCATCCCCTTTTAATAGTATTGACTTTCCTATGGAGTCAAATGTGATTTATCACATAAATATAAAATGTAGAGTCTTGAAGGATTTGCCAATTGATGTTCCAAACATCTAGGGAATCTCCTCACGATCCTAGCCAATCCATTCGTTGGAATTTTCTTGAAATATACATGATAGATTCATTAGACAAATGAAATTTATGTTGTTATTTACCAAGACCACCTATGGAGAAGTTGTGTTTCAAGCTCCCCATTTTTGGTAATTTATGACAACATATAGATCAAAGCTTCGACATAGAATATAATCATTGTATAGCATTGTCTCTTTGAGAAGTATGTGATAAGCAAGAGCTCCCCATAAATTTGTGCATTTTTTTATAATTTTTTTTGAATAAAAATGCAGAATCGTTTAGGATCATGCGTCACTCTTGCATGTCATATACATCTTGGTGGTCCGCATAAATGATATGCATGGATTACAATGCACGTAACACCAAACATGAGTGAATAATGATCGTAAGAATATCACAAATATAGGAAATAGTAACATCAATCACAAAGTGTATGATCAAACACAGAAAAGTTTAAGATGAACAAAAGGTAGGCCAAAAGTTTTCACCATCAAAGAGAAGCATAAAAAGGTAGCTCACTCTCATCCCTATGATCTATACAATTTCTCCACCTTTGGCAACAAGTTACCGAAAAGCATGAAAGTATAGAGCTAAATGTCACTTTGGGCATGATCTCATTCATGGGGTGATGAAGCTTCTCCGATAGTCGTGGAAGGAGTCGCTATGAGAGCGTCCGCGAATGCTTTTGCAAAAGTCCTCTGGGCTGCTGGAGTTGACACTCAAGGTGCCGAAGGAGGCACGGTAGAAGTTGCAACAGGTGCAGACATTGAAAGTCTCAACTCCTGGGCAGACACAACACCAGATTGAGCCTAAGTCCTGAAATGACTATGAACTGGAAATATAGGGCTTTAATCATCATCTGAGCTTGTCAAAGGAACTGCATCTACCTCTTGCTTCAGTTGGTTGACTGTGGTGGTCAGCTCATTCACCTCTCAAGGCTCTTCTGGTTTAGCAGCAGCTCGGTGATGTTTTTCTCCATGCCTTGCATAGAACTGACTAGATAGACCATATGATCACTCTTCGTCTTCAGGACTAGAGCAGTACTTGCTCTTGCTGCCTCTGCCTGGGTGTTTGCCTATGAAGTAGATGAAATGGGATGAGATGGATCCATCACCATGACATTGCCTTCAAACTCTGGCTGGAGGGGCAGATGTGGTTGATCAAGTAGATAGAGGATATTTCCAACATTGGAGTTGATGAGCATCTGAATATATGAAGCATGTGCACATGATCTCTTTTGATCACCAGCTGTCCGATTGATGGTGTCAACAATGAGATCCTTCACCCTGATCCTTGTGTGTTTGTCCACATGATGCGACATGTTGATGGAGTATCCACAAATCATTTTGTCATCTCCAATTTGGCCATCAACGTGTGCCTCAAGATGGTGTTGGTGGTTGTGAGTCCTGCTTATAGATAGTAGACTGAGCCAAACGTATGTGTCTTCACATACTCCATTGGAATAGGCGTGTACATGTTGCACATGGAGTTGTGATTCATCTTTATTCTAACTAAATGTCCAAATATCTCTCTTGCACCTTTGGGACTCCTAAGATGGTATCCCACTCATCAATTGTAGATTGGTACCTGGTGCCTTCAGTCATTCACACTATCTTGCCATATGGATAGAAGTATGTAGTGGAGTAGAATTGCATGATAAGTTCATCATTCCATGCAATCATCTCTTTGACTATGAACTTATCAAGATCCATCGTCATGAGAATCTCCTATACATGGGGGAAATAGTCCATATGAGACTTGATGTATTTCCAATCCACAAACCTCATGTGACTAACTATAGGATTCTTGTCTAGCAAGATAGTCTCATAGAAGTCCTGCTGCTCCTCGATATAAGAGCGAGCATCAACAACAGTTCTCCTCCCGACAACATAGGGATCACTCGCTCTTCACTTCCTGAGACCATGATCCTTCCTATCCTTCATGTTTTCTATCACTGGATGACCATCATTATTGTTTGGCAGGTGAGGTCTTAGTTTCTCAACACGACAACATCCTCATCTTCTTCCATGGCATCTCTAGAAGTATAACCTTTGTTCTTCTCTGTAGCTGAGATGCCTATAGTGGTCTTATTTGGCTTGGGGGCTTGCTTGGCTTTGGTAGCTAGCTTGCTTGGCATAGCATCAGCCATCAAGCTGGGACCTCCTCTTCCTTTTCCTCACCATCCTCTCTTGAGCCTTTGAACATGGAGGTTGGCCTCCCAAGCACATGGATGGTCCTATTCCTGACCCTTTTCTGCCATGCCTTCTTAGCCCTAGATTTGGTCCTTCCTGATGAACTAGGGTTCTCCAAAGATAGATAGATCCCTATTTTGGTAGCTACTGACACAGGGACCTTTCTGGCACCAACTCTTTCCTTTCCCTCAGGCTGTTTAGCGGATGTCATCTCATCTAGAATGTAACCTTCATCCTCTTCATCAGAATTCTTCTACTTCTAGCCTTTGTGGCTGCCTTGGGCAAGCCACGAGAATTGGGAGTTCTAGGGACCTTAGAACCACGTTCAGGACTAGTGCCTACATCCAAGTCTAGACTTCGGTCTCTCTACTAGTTCTGGCTATCATCTGATCCTAACATGGTTGAGCACTGACCCTATGAAATAGATGTGGAGGATTAGAATGGATGAGCATCACAAAATTTATAAATTTTTGCAATTTGAACTACAAAAGTTAGTATTAGGTATTCACAGTATGAAATTTCGTTACATCGAGTTTTAGGTTTCAAACTTTCCAAGGCAACAAACAAAGGTGGCAGAAACTTGGTCACACGGTTTCGGTTTCACCGAAGTGTGACTCGGTCTCACCAAAGTTGTGCTTATAAACCCTAATCCCCATTTTGGTTACACCGATAGGCACTTTTGCTTTCACCGAGAAGTCCTTGTGCTGTGGATGGACCCACATCTGTGGCGCCGAGATGTTTCGATTCGGTGACTCAAAGATTGCATACTGTAGAAACCTGACACTAAAATTCTTCATTCGACCTATTGTAAGGAACTTTCTAGTGGATGGAATCATTGAAAAAATGTGTATAGTGACAGAAAAAATACCTAATGCGCATAAATTAGAATTGGGAGCGCATGAGGGGTCGAAGATTACCGAACTTTGTTTATCTTCTCTATGGTGACAACGACGGTGAAGGTTCTCCTTCACGGCAATGGCTTCCTGCGACGAGGGCGCACGGGAGAAGATGGACATCTTTCGGAGACGCGGGCGGTGGCAACAGTGGGGTGTGGCAATCGTCGGTTTGAAGAAATTTTCAAAGTGCAGACCCGCAGATTAATATACGCACTCATTGTCGCTGACACTGAGAAAGAGATGTCGGTTTCACCGAGATGCATCACTGCCCGTTGACAGAAGAAATCGGTGATGCAAAAATTTCTTGATCGGTGGTACTGAGGTAGAAAACCATATCAACCCTAGTGCCTCGGTGTAGCTAAGTTTGGTGTATTGGTCACACCGAAAAACACTTGGTAGGTTTTGGAAGTTAGCCCTTGTCGAATCGATGACTCCGAGTGCTCCTCACCCGGAGGGTCCGAAAAGTGTTTGCTCAAATTTTGTGAAGAACCATGAATAGAATTTGAGACGAGAAATCATAGATAGATAGAGGGGGATAACTAGGAATTCTTGTACATCCAATTGGGCAGAAAAATAAAAACCAAACAGAACGATAATTGGATGCCCTCAAATGGAGAAATAGATGCATACAAACATTCTCACACAATAAGATGTGAAATAAAATATCTCAAACATGCACAACGACTCTAGTACCTACCAAGCACTTTAGTGATGACAGAGTCATCTATATATGAGTACACTGACTCAATGAGACAGGCAAGAATGCTTGATCATAGCTCATACTCATCGTTTAAGCACAAGTGGGTTTGCCACTTTTACATAAAGCTTCCAATGTGTTCCCATATTGTGAGATGCTTTGGCTCAAGTCTTAGAGTAAAGCCCCCCCTTGATGTGACATCCCCTTTACTGGGACAAACCAACCTTGGGTTTTGTCATTGAAGACTTCACTTAGGTGTTGTAGACTTGTAGTACTAGATGCTCATTGTTGATGAAGATCATCTTGAGTTGGCAGCTATCCCTGTTGTTTTGTACTCTTATCATCTACATGGGTTAGTATCACATAAGGAACAAATACAAGGATATGTATGAACATGAAAAGACGCACATGTATGATGATTTCCATTGATAAATTAATTGCCTTGTCCCTTGCATACCACTAAGGAAATTTGTGAATCCTTTAACTATTGCATAAGGTTAGAGTTGATTGCAATAGTTCTTGCCAAAAATTAATGTGAGTGAATTTTGTTGGCACAGTTATGTCTCAAGAACTTATCTAGATCTTCTTCTTGGGGACCCACCTCAACCTGATGGGGATCCTTGGAGATGAAGTAGCACTTGATGAAGTAGACCTAGTAGTGCCCTTGGGAACCCACTTGACCATCGCTTGAGATACTTCTTCAAATGAGTCAATCTCCTCTCGAAGCTTGTCTTTGCCCTTGAGCTTGTGGTCTCGTGGTCAAAGAACATCTTGAGCTTTTGTTCCCTTAAGGAGAGTATGATCATACTTCTACTTTTAGGTAATAAATTTTGTCTTGGGGTATTGATCTTCTTCCCATTCAACTCCATTGGGATTGATCTTTCATTCAAAACCAACACCTTGGTTCTTCTAGTGCCATCCTTTCTTGCGTACAATCTCCTCAAATTGCTTACTCCCGGCAAGAATCTTTTAGAAACCTTTCTCTCTAATTCTTTTAAATAAATTGTTTGCTTGCTCAAGTGTAACCCGACTGAGAGAATCATTAGTGGAATCAATAGAACTACTATAAGCAACATAATTTGATTTAGCATTTTTATTGTTGCTACTAGATGAAGAACCTTTCTTGCCTATGTTACTAGTTTTCTTAGATTTAACTTGTGGCACAAATGTATACAATAGTAATTGTTTGGCAAGATCAGTGGAACTCTTGTTTCAAAGATTGTCATTGATAGCTTTAAGAAACTCATGTTCTTTCTCTAAATTTTGCTTCTCGAAGGGTAGCGTCTCACGGGTTCTGATAAGCTCTCTATGATCTTCTTGAATAGATTAATGATCTAACTTAAGAGTGTTTAGTTCTTAAGTTAGGAGGTCAATCTCCCTCTTATCGTCTTCGTCATACGACATATCTGACTAGCATAATTATTATCAACTTCATTTTGACTAACATCACTACTTTGATGAAAGAGCAAGTCATCATGTCCTAGTAGGTCATCCATATCACTATTAAAGTCAATGAATTCACGGTGTAATACATTAGGGCCATTATCCATGAAGAAACTTCCAATTCCATCATTTGGCGAATCAAATAAATCATAGGAGTTGGAGGAAACAAGTGCTAGTCCCGAAACACCTTCATCTTGACTATAGTCAGAGTTGGAATGTTAACTTCTGTTGGATTGCTTATGGGATTTGGAGGCGGATACCCATAACCAACATGAGCTTGATCTCTTCTACTTGTGTAGCTCTTGTTCTATTGTCCTTGTTCTCAGAGTCCTTGCTTCTCCGGAAAGGGTCTTTGTTCATAACGATCTTCCCTACTCCTTCTCTCTCTTCAAGGTGACTCATCTCTTGATATTCTTCTTCTAGGTGACTCTTCTATTCTCTTGGAGGGGCGAGCACTAAGTGGAAAATTGTCCGGTTCTTCCATAGTTGTAACAATTCCGGTCACGACTATAAGAACGCTGCTCTTAGGGCTCTACATATCTCACGAGCAACAATCCTTCCAATGAATTCCTTAGGCTTGATATCTTTCTAGTTTGGCATCATTGGGATCAATGTGCACACAGTGTCATATTATCCATTCAAGACTCTAAGGATCATCTTGATGATGAATTTCTCGGTCATCTCTTCAGTTCCTAACCTGGCAATCTCATTTCTGATGAGAGCAAGCCTAGACTACATTTTTGCGACTCCTTCACCATCCTTCATCTTGAAATTGTCAAGTTGAATTTGTAGTATATCCAACTTAGGTTCGTTGATGGATTTGGTTCGTTCGTGTATATCCACCAAAGTGTCCCAAACTTTCTTCGCATTCTCAAGATGACTTATTTTGTTGAATTCTTCGAGGCATAGGTAGTTGAATGGAATGTCACATGCTTGACTGTTGTATTGAAACATCTTCAATTCATCCATAGTCTCTTCATGATCCGGTTCCTTTCCACCATCGGAGGATTCACCTTGCAATCCAAAATGAACAACAACCGAAACGACGATGTTATGACCAAGATTATGCATTTTCATTTTATACTTCCAACTAGAAAAGTTTGTACCATCAAAATATGGACCTCTATGGTGGTAATTTACCTCACTAGACGCCATAGTCTCATAGGTTATGAAACCAATGCAATGGATACCAAAGCTCCGATACCACTTGTAGGATACAAAGTATGTCTCGACAGGGGTAATTAGACTGCTTGACCAAATACAAACCTAACCTTCTCCCAAGTTTACTGGTTGGCAAGTTTTAGCAATTCTATCAAGTCTACCACACCCTACACATGCAAATCTACGAGTATATTAGCGAAAGTAAAAACATGCAGGTGTAAGTAGATGGTAGGGACATGAAGATCAAACGCAATGGGGACCCAAAGATTTTTTGTTGTGGTTTCGATAGGTGGTGCTATCATCCATTTGCATTGATGGAGACTTCAATCCATGGCGGGTAACAGTTGGGTGAGTCCACAAAATTCTCCACCCACGAAGGGTCCACGAAGTAGCAACCTCGTCTATTCCACAATGTCATACATCCATGAAGGAATAGCCTCACTTGGTGTATATATTCATGAAGTAGGCGATCTCCTTGCCCTTACAAACTTTTTGGTTGAACTCCACAAGATATAGGGGCTCCCAAGTGACACCTAACGAATCTAGGAGACACCACTCTCCAGAAGGTAATAGATGTGGTGTGGATGATGAACTTGATCTTGTGGTTCAAAAGATAGTCTCCTCAAAACTCCATCACTCTCTAACATAATTTTGCTTGGTAGAAGAGATTGATTGGGTGGGGAGAAACTTCGTGTCGGGTCACGCATGCTCACGTTCAACTATAGGATCATAATTCCCTTGTGGTTCGGCAGGGGGTCACGTTGCATGAAGAGCGGAGATCATGAGATGGCGCAACGATCGGGACACATGCATTTTAACCAGGATTGGCACGCTGCTAAACGTAAAACCCTACTCCTTCTTTTTGGTTGATTGATTGGGGGAACAAGAAGAACACAGAGCACCTAGCCCCGGCAAGGACTGCTGCTGGGGAAGGAACGACTATGTTAGTCTTGGGGCTAGGTTGCCAACCTTGAGCTAGGTTGCTTTGGGGCTCCTTTTATAGTGCAAAGGGCTCACCACAATGGCAAAACAGACATTATCTATTGATTAGATAGCCAAGCAGGGCTATCATACCTAACTCTGGCATTTAGGACAAAATACCATGATTACCTACCAAGGTGGCGGTTGGGGGTGCATCCCCGGCAAGCTCTGGGCACCGCTTGGTCATCGTTGCTTAAGAACTTAACATGCTGCAGGGCGGTTGTCGATCGAGCATAACTTCCCGTTGATGTGTCGCCACATGCTTAGCGAGAGATGATTAGCTGCCTGAGGGCTCGATACTGCATCGATAAGTGACAGGCATAGTGATGCGATGGAGCGGTAGCTGGCTGGCTCATGCCTATTGAGGAATGGCCTGTCGGGTCTTCTGGGAAGCGAGTATCTCTTCGTCGCCGGCAATCGTCGGGGGCGTGCTTGGCGCGTTGCAGTCCAGGCTTGGGTTCTCGCGTTGAGCTTGCTGGAGTCTTTTCTTGATTTCCAGCGGGGTTATTTGCTTCTACTGCCTATGCATAAGTCAGCGGCACTAGGTGCCCCTATGATAGTGCACCTACAGGATCCCCCGGGATTGGCCCACACATGCTCGCCAAGTGTGGTTGGGTCAGCCCCAAGTTTCATGCACAGGCATGCAGTGTGAGGGGGTAACTGCCAATTTATTAGTCAGCACTGACCGACCACCTCAAGCCATTTCTTCCATGCGCACCACATGCATAGCTGGGAGTTAGCGATGGTCACGCGTGACTTAAAGTCATGATCGCGGTAGAGAACTACAGCACCATGGATTGGAGGAATTTGGCAGTTACCTGTTCGCCCCTAACCGTTGGCGATGGAATTGGTGGAGATGGGCGGCGATCCTTGGAGTAGAGGAGAGCCAGCCCCCACGCTCTCCCTATAAATTGGAAGGTTTTCGAGAGGCGATGCTCATCCACCCTTTCTTCCTCCTTGAGTTAAAGCCTGTAGGTCTTGCTCTACTCCTCATCTCCCCGGGTCGTCCCTCCTCCTCCGATGACCAAGGAGAAGGGTTTGGTAGGCATGCAGATGATCACATGGTCTTCTTATCGAGCCCACGCCGAGTCTGTAATGTGGGATAGTGGCGGAAAGGCCTAAATTTGCTGGAGTAGGTGACATGGTGGTCACGCCTAGAGCGATTGTGGCAGAATACCCGTTGCTGCGCCGCCCGCTACCTCCATCTTGAGGGGACACCGTGTGGCTAACGCCACATTCAGCTTTTTGATGAAGAAATAGTGCCACGTCTCTCGTTCCTCGCGCTCCCTTCTTATGGTGATGAAGAGAAGATACTCGCACGGGCTCTAGTCCAGCGTGGGAAGCTGCGGCGACGACTCGTATTGTATCGCAGCGGAGTTCCCCTCCCGTTCCGCTATGTGCACAACGTGAAGGCAGGGACTTTTCGTCCATGTGTTCTTCTTAAGGGGAGGACGGATTCCCCGCCTTTAGCCACAGGGGACGACCATGCTCTCTGTAGGATTCTCCGGAGAGCATGGTGTCCGTCTCGGCAGCTGCATCGAAGGCTTGGATGGGGAAGGAGTCCCCTTCGGTCATGGCGGAGAGGAAAATAGTCGCGATCAGTGCCTCTCGTCGCTTCAGATGCGTGCATGATAGCAAAGACGTGTCGCCCTTGCCGGCAGCACCATCATCTCCAACCGGCCCTCCGCGTCCTTCCCCCTTGTCGGCCTTGTCCGCCTTGCTAGGGTGTAGGGTCATTCAGGTGCTCCAAGAGGAGCATCACTCTGGTTCTGGCAGGTAGGCATCGATTCTCGGCCAGACACTCCTTTTGCCCTCTGCTCCATCTTTACCTAATCTCTGAGAGGAAAGGGACAAGAAAGGGATTATAGGGCATTTATCTTTTTTATGTCAAAAGATGTAGGCGCTTGCCAAGTTTTAATGAATCATGAATGAAATTTCTACTAATTTTTTGTATTGAAGATGAATTAGAATAGAACACTATTTTTCTCCCGCAAGTACTATCCCTTTCGTTTCCTTATTTGTTGTGTATTGGCATGTTTTTGTATCTGTCGCATGGGGCTACTTGCCAGGTCGTCATTCAGACCACGAGTGCCAGAGTGGTGGTGGGGGGGGGGGATGAGCCACTGGCAACAGGTTGGCGTTGTTCCCCGACAGAGCTCCTTCTCGAATGTCGGCGTTGTAACCCCTATAGGCAAGGATAGGGTGACGACTCATCCCGACAAGGGTTCTCACCGCATAGATGATTTAACATCCCATAGTAAGGAAAATACTAAGGTTTCCTTTAGAAGCACTGAACAGGAAATATATGATACAATTATCTTTTCCAGGTAGTGTCTTCTTTTCGAGCAGGATGGATCGCCATCTGTTACTTTGTCTTCCTCCCTTGCTTTTTTGATGATAAAACATGTAAGGTGATGACAGTAACAAAGATTACGGTATCATCAAGTATTCTAGGAAATCTATCATATCTAGAAGGTGCTAAAATCATAGTCATGAAAGAAAATGCGTAATGAGCATGTAATGATGACAATATGATGCACTGCCTAGCTTTTATTACTACTGCATAGGGGTTGGGCTTTGCTTTGTACAAAGGGTTACATGCAACATCGGTACGGCTTGTACAAAAGGTGGCTGCCGGGGACTAAGCATGGAAGCCGCGCCTCACAGGTAGAACTCACGAAGATGCTCAATGTTCCATGAGTTCTCCACCTTGGTTCCATCTTTGGTTTCCATACGGGCTGCGCCAGGTCAGGTGACTCGTACTACCTGGTAAGGGCCGTCCCACTTTGGCGTCCACTTGTTTTTACCCTTGGTAGACTTAACATACCGAAGGACAAGGTCACCTTCCTCAAGGCTCCGGGCATGAACTTTGCGGCTATGGTAGTGGCGCAGAGCTTGCTGGTAACGTGCGACACACACAATAGCCTGAAGACGGTTTTCCTCGAGGAGCGCATCATCGTCATCCATAGTTGCTGCTGCTCTACCTCATCGTAGGCATGCACTCGAGGTACCCCATATATGAGTTCTGTGGGGAGCACTGCTTCCGTACCATACACTAGGGAGAAGGGCGTTTGGCGGGTTGCTAGCTTTGGTGTCGCTCTGAGGAACCAAGGAACCACCAACAGCTCATCTATCCATCGCTAGCCGCTCTTCCACAACTTATAGCACGTTATTGTCTCGAGTCCTTGCAGCACATCTGCATTCATCCTCTCGACTCTTCCGTTTCTCCTTGGGTGAGCAACAAAGGTGAGGGAGACCTTGATTCCAAGGTTTTTGGATAAACTCCAGGAAGACGCGGCTCGTGAACTGGGTGTCGTTGTCGGTGATCACTCTGTTAGGTACTCCAAAACGTCACACCAGTTCTTTCATGAACTTGATAGCTTCTTGTGCAGTCACCTGGATGTTCTTGGAATGGAACTGGTAGGCTTCACACTTGGTGACCAGCTCAGTAGCATCCTAGAGGGCAGTGGCCTAATAGAAAACCCTATCGGAAAGCTTTCCCAGCAAGGGCCCTTGAACCAATGTGGGAACCACATTGTAACACCCCGTTACGTCTGGCGGGATCTAGACTAGCCCCACAGACCCACACTAGTCTTTCCTGTGCACTTTGTCCTCACTCGTGCGCACCTGGGACCAACTTCGCGGTCGGTCACCCATCCTAGAATCGCTCCAAGCCAAGCATGCTTAACTTTGGAGTTCTTTTCGAGTGGGGTTACGGAAAAGAAGGAATTCCTTGTTGATATGAGTAGTCTATCATTCCTATTAAGCTAGGCTCTCACATACACCCCACTCAATGGAACCGACGTCCTCGTCGGCCCATCAGGAACGTTCCCTTTTGGCACACATATGTGCGTCTAGTCCAGCATATGTGCCATGCTGTGTGCCACGACGGGCCACACACGCCATGCTCCACATGCCCGTGCACCTGACCCATGCATGCTCGTGTAACCGCAAGGGTCGTCTCTGATACCAATTGCAGCACCCCGTTATGCCTTCCGGATCTAGACTGGCACCACAGACCAACACTAGTCTTTCCTCCGCACTTTGTCCTCACTCGTGCGCACGTGGGACCAACTTCCCGGTCGGTCATCCATCCTAGAATCGCTCCAAGCCAAGCACGCTTAGCTTTGGAGTTCTTTTCGAGTGGGATTCCGGAAAAGAAGGAATTCCTTGTTGATATGAGTAGTCTATCATTTCTATTAAGCCAGGCTCTCACACACATACTCCTCCGTGAATCTCCGCCAACAGCTTTAATCCATCCTGTCAGCAGATACACCTCCATTTCATGCTGTTCGGTTGTCTTCTGGACAAGGTTTCATCGACAAACTAGTACATACTAGACCGATGGGCTACTCTTTTGACTTCTTCTTGCTCTTCAGGGAGTTGTCCTGTTCGTAGGAAATGGACTATATGTTGCACCCAGGTTGGAGCCTACGGCTTGACAATAAGGACTAAAGGCATCTCCTCATCTCCGGGAGCGCTTGCCTCAACCGTTAGACCCTGAGGTCCCGTGGGAGGGAGCTGCTTCCAAATTAGAACGGGATTTCGCCCGACAACCTCTCTACCAGTGGCTTCGGGAAGCTCTGTCGAGAAATGCTTGCCAAAGTTTATCTTCCTTCTCTTCTTTATCATCGCATATGGGGACACTAATGGTTTGGTGCGGCGGAGAATAAAAGACCCTGTTTCCACATGAAGCTTATGTGCAACGCACCTTGATAGGTGATCAGCACTGTTGTTCTCTGCTCGTGGCACATGTTCTACTTGCAGCCTATCGAAGTGCTCCTCCAATTTCCTCAATTGCTCCACATAGGCTTCCATCAGCGGGATTTGGTAATCCTTGTTGACTTGTTTCATTACAAGTTGAGAATCTCCTTGGACGATTAACCTCTTTATTCCCAACTCTGCCACGATTCTGAGTCCGGCAAGGAGTCCCTCATACTCAGTGGTGTTGTTAGTGGCCTATTCCCGGGAAAGTGCATCTCGATGACGTATTTGATGTCCTCTCTAGTTGGCGTGATGACTTGCTCCATCCCCCTAGAGTGAGAAATCACTATCAAAGTACATGATCAAATCCTTTGGTGGTTCTTTGCCGGGGAGGACTATCACTAGAGCTTTGTCCTCTGGTGTAGGTGTCTATTCTCCAATGAAATCTGCCAAGGCTCTGCTTTCAATAGTGGAAGTGCTCTCATACTTTAATCCGAAGCTCGACAACTCTAGTGCCCACTCAACTATCCTGTCGGTGGCTTCGGGGTTTCTCATTATGCATTGGAAAGGGAAATAGGTGACAACCATTATCTCATGGGCATGGAAGTAGTGGCCCAGCTTCCTTGAGGTCATGACGAGGCGAAAGATCATCTTTTGTACCCTAGAGTACCTTGACTGAGCACCTTGCAGTAGGGAACTTACAAAGTGCATGGGTGGCTGCACCATTTTCCTCTTCGCCACTCCTCTGGATCCATGGTCAACCAGTTGATGAGACCCCTCTTGACCAGCATCGAGCCCTACAGTGGATGTTTCTTTCTTGCCCCCGGCTACATCAGCAGCGGTCGTTGAATCTTCATCCACCCCCAGCTGCGCCACGAACACTGTGCTAACCACTTGATTCGTTGTTGCTAAATATAGGAGCAAGGGCTCTTGAGAATTAGGAGATACCAAGGTGGGAGCAGAGGACAAGTTTTTCGAGGTCTTGCAGTGCTACGTCTTCCTCCGGGGTCCACTTCATCAGGTCAGCCTTCTTCAGGATTTTGAAGAATGGCAAAGCACGCTCAGTGGACTTGGAGATGAACCTACTCAATGCGGCAATGCATCTGATATCCTTGATTATTTTTGGTGCCATTATCTTCTCGATTGCCTTGATCTTATCGGGATTGGCTTCTACTCCTCTCTTAGATACGAAGAACTCAAGCACCTTGCCGGATGGGGCACCGAACACACACTTTTCAGGGTTGAGCTTCAGGTTGATATTGTGCAAGTTTGCAAAAGTTTCGTCCAGACCTTGAGAGTGGCTTCGTCCTTGGTTGTGACCATGATGTCATCCATATAGGCTTCCACATTTCTGTGCAGCTGACGTCCAAAACCGACTTGAACAGCCCTGGCGAATGTTGACCCAACACTTTTTAACCGAAGGTCATACGTACAAAGCAGTACGTGCCATAGGGAGCTATAAATGTGGTCTTCTACTCATGTTCCTTATTCATAAATATCTTGTGATAGCCGGAGTAAGCATCCAAAAAGGAGAGCAAGTCACATCCAGAGGTGGAATCAACGATTTGAGCTATGCGAGGCAAGGGGTAAGGATCCTTTTGGCAAGCTTTTGTTTAAGTTGGTGAAGTCCATGCACAGACTCCATTTCCCATTTGCCTTTTGCACCACCATCGGGTTTGCCAACGAAGTTGGATGCTGCACTCCTATGACCAAACCAGCTGCTTCGAGCTTCTTAATTCGCCCGACAATGAACTATTGTTGCTCCAGGGCCTGTTTCCTAACCTTTTGCTTGATGGGCCGGACATGAGGGCAGACAACAAGGTGGTACTCAGTTACCTCCCTGGGAACACCGGGTATGTCTGATGGTTGCCAGACATACACATCGACATTCTCCTGCGGGAAGGTAATGAGCATGCTTTCCTATCTGTCAGTAAGGGTAACACCGATGGTAAAGGTACCACCAGGGCCGTCCTCCCTTATCGGGAATTTCTTCGTCTCAGGATAGGTGCCCTTTGTCTTCCTGCTGGCGGAACTCTCTGGCATGTCATCGTCAGGTGCAGTGTGCTTCGAAGTGGAACACTTCCGGGAGTCCTCCCTGGTGTTTCTGCCAGCCTTCTTCATTTTCTTTGTATCCTTGGTGGGAGCTGCGATTTCTATAGCTTCAGCTGCTACTGCAACGCGATATATCTGGTCTACGCAAGTAACCGTGTTCTTCTTGTCGAATGGAATGGAAATGACTCCAATGGGCCCTGGCATCTTCAAAGTATTGTAGACATAGTCGGATGCTGCCATGAACTTTTCCAGAGCTGGGCGACCAAGGATTTCGTTGTAAGGCAGTGGGATCTCGACGACGTCAAACACTATCCTTTCTGTCCGAAAGTTCAACTCCCTGTCAAATGTCATAGGTAGAGTGATATTTCCTTTAGTTCGGCTCCTCCCGGGGTTGAGTCCTTAGAATGTACCCGTGGATTTGAGCTCTTTGTCAAGGATCTACAGTTTCTCAGCCACTTTAGGAGAGATCAAGTTCAATCCGGCCACACCGTCAACTAACATCTTTGACACCTTGAGGTTGCGAATTCTCGGGGAAACTAACAACGGAAAGCATCCAAACATAGTGGAACGGTCAGGGTTATACTGTTCGTCAAAGATGATAGGCATGCGGGACCATCTGCGTGGCTTCTTGGATTATGCAGACAGCTCTACCGCATTGACCTCGCGTGCCCACTGCTTGAGGTGGCGACGAGATGAGTGCAAAGATGCGCCCCCGTTGACGCACATGGCATCAGTTGCTTTCTGGAAATCCCTATCACTAAAATCCTCATCAGAACCCACATCTTCACTCACATCATCTGTTTCCTTCTTCTCTCAGCCTCCGGCAGGTTTTTCCTTTTGCTGAGGGGTCTTGCCGTGGCGACCGGTCCTGCCGCCACAACCTTTCCCCGTAGCGCTGCCCTAGCCTTTTTCCTTGTCGCGCTTCTCGTACTCAGACCTTTGTTTCTCAACAATTTGTTCGACCAGTCGACATTCTTGGAGATCATGGCCCTCGGTATGGTGGATCTTGTAGTACGGCCCATCGGACTTCCCGGCCTTCTTAGTGGTAGGAGCCTCTCGGCAATCAGCGCACATGGCAGCTCCCGTGCCAGGGCTTTATCTTTTTCCTTTTTGCCTGTACTGAAATCTCTGGAGCTCTCGATAGCCATCACTGTTTTTCCCTTATGCTTCCTGTTGCGCTTCTTGTTTTTTCCCTTCAGGCCAGGGGCATCATCCTCATCATCAGAGTCCATTTCGACGCCCACCTCTTCTCTAAGGAGTCGCCTCCCTTCTTCATCTCGAGCACACTTATCCGCCAAGCTGTAAAACTCGTTGACAGTCTTGGGGAGCTGGACAGTCATCTTGGCTCACATCCTCCTGTTGCGCATGCTTGAGTGGCACGCGACATTCACCATTGATGGATGGATCTCTCGTATGTTGCGATGCGCTCGATAGAATCTCTAGGTATACTTCCTCAAGGTCTTCCCCTCCTTTTGTGGGAGGACCTAGAGGTTGCTGGGCTGGCCTCGTTCCTAAAGGCCTCCGGTGAAGGCGCCAACGAACTCATTACATAGATCAGCCCAAGAGGACATGGAATTCTCCGGAAGGTGCATCAGCCATGCCCTCACGTTTGGCTTGAGCACCTAAGGGAAGTAATTGGCGATCACCTTTTTCATCTCTTCCTCCCGTGGCTTGAAAAGCTATCATGTAAATGCCCAAGAACTCCGTGGGGTTCAACTTCCCGTCGTATTTCTCTGGTAGCTAAGGCTTGAAATGTCGGGTTGATGGCCAACGGACTCATCGCAGCTCACTAGTGATGGCAAGGCAACCAACCTCATAAGGAGGGTACGGGCTGACATTGGGTGTGGGGCTACCGGCATCTGGACCGTTGTGCCAATCAGATTAAAAGTGTGCTTCCTGGTGTAGCTCAATAGTGATGCGTGCGTCTTCCTTCCATCGATCCTCAAGGACATGTCGTTGATCCTAGTGGTCGTGTGGGCCAGACGAGACTATGGATGCCTTATCATGGTTTTTAGCACGCGAAGTTTGCTGCGGCAGCCTCTTGGCCTATGGTTGCTAAGGGTATTGCACCGTTGGGGTGTCCCCTTCAATGCGCTCACCGCCCTAGGCTACCACGGTTGTTTGCGTACGTTGTGACGGATCTAAATTCTGGGTCTTGTTGGCCTCAACTAAGGAAATCAGACGCTGAATGGTGGCTCTCCATTCATCCATCTTGTCCGCCATTGGCACAAAATTTAGCAGCATCTGGACCCACGCAATGGAATCCTCCATGGTGATCGGCATGGTGAAGGAGGGGGTCCACAATGTTGCTCGACCATTTATAGACCCAAGAGAAGCGTCACCACGCCCTTGTGGCTGTGCGCCACTCGTTGAAGTTTTCTGGTGGGCAGCAGGCCGATCCGGCGGGGCCACGGCTCCGGTGGGCATTCTGTCTCACTCCGAACGGTGTGTGCGCCCATCGATCTCGTTGGTGACGGGCGTGGATGGAGGATCACTGCTCGCACCAGACTGTACGCTGCTGAGGCATCCTTGGCCATCAACACGACAAGGAGAAGACGATGATGAAGATCGATTCGTCACTACGAACACGGGTTCGCGCAAATCATACAAGCCCCCTACCTGGCACGCCAAAGATGTTGGGGGTACGGATGCTCATGATCACCTATGGGATCAGAAATCCTTGCGGTTCGGCAGGGGGGTCACATTGCACGAAGAGTGGAGATCATGAGACGACGCAACGATGAGGACGCATGCATTTTACCTAGGTTCGGGCTTCTTCTAAGTGTAAAAGCCTACACCTACTTTTTGGTTGATTGATTGGGGGAACACAAAGAACACATATCACCTAGTTCTGGCAAAGACTACTGTCGAGGAAGGAACGACTGCGTTAGTACAATTGTTCGGGGGTGCGAATTGCCAACCTTGAGCTAGGTTGCCTTGGGCCTCCTTTTGTAGTGCAAAGGGATCACCACAATGACAAAACAAACATTATCTATTGATGAGATAGCCAAGCAGAGCTATCATACCTAACTCTGACATTTACGACAAAATACCATGATTACATTGCTAGGTGACGCTTGGGGTGCATCCCCGACAAGCTCTGGCCACCGGTTGGTCGTTTGTTCCTTAAGAACTTGGCACGCTACAGGGCGGGTGTCAATCGAGCATAACTTCCCTTTGATGTGTCGCCACGTGCTTAGAGAGAGCTGATTAGCTGCCTGAGGGGTCGACACTGCACTGATAAGTGACATGCATAGCGATGCGGTGGAATAGTGGCTGGCTCGCTCATGCCTATCAGGGAATGGCCTTTCGTTTCTTCTTGGAAGCGAGTGTGTCTTAGTCCTCGATAATCGTCATGGGCGTGCTTGGCACATCGCAGTCCAGGCTTGCGTTGCTGCTTGAGCTTTGCTGGAGTATTGTCTTGATTGTTCTCGGGGTTATTTGTTTGTACTGCCTATGCATAAGTCAGGGGCACTAGGTACCCCTATGCTAGTGCACCGACACTTGGGGAGGCTAGAAATGAAGATTCATATGGTTGGAGTGGAAGATCTTGATCTCCTCACATGAGTAGGTGGTTCTCTCTCAAAAAATGAATGGTGGGAGTGTTTGCTTGTTCTAGAGGGAGGTGGAGGGGTATATATAGCCATCTCTATGAATCCAATCGTTACAACATTATTGCCCAACTTGGCGTAACCGAAGTAAAACTCGGTTGCACCGACTAGTGCAAAATGCTGTAACTTTAGGCTTTTTGGTGAGACCGATATACAACATCTCGATGAATCTGATTCGGTCGACCTAGGAAGCTCAAGTAACTCGATAATTCTGATTTCTGCCTACTAGATACCAGAGAGGTGGTCACTGCTTTTCGGTTCTATCAAAGCAAATTTTGGTTGCATGATTTGCTAGGGTTTCGCTTGGGTTCTGTCTAAGTGAAACTCAGTGTGGCCGAAATGTCAAAAGTTGGTGGCACCGAATTTGACTTTAGGGTTTGCACATCATATTTTGTAGGAGAATTCATGAGGGTTTCTGGTGGCTAATCTCCAAGCACTTTGAGAAAATAGATCTTCATGAATGCCTCATTCCCTTTTGATAATATTGGCTTTCCTATGGACTCAAATGTGATTTCTCACATAAATATAATTTTTTTAGTCTTGACCTTTTGCCACTTGATGTTCCAAGCGTCCAGGGAATCTCCTCACAATCCTAGCCAATTCATTTGTTGAACTCTTCCTGAAATATACTTGATAGATTCATTAGTTTAATGAAATATAAGTTGTTATCAATAACCAAAAATAACTAGGGAGAAGTTGTGCATTCAAGAAGGCATTCTGGCGGAAGTTCGCGGACTCTCTGGCGCCACCGCTGCTGATCCACCACATGACGTAGCTGACGTAGCTAATCCACATAGAGAGGCCATCGCTCCAGGATCTGCGCATCAAGCTATGGCCCGTCGAAGTGTAGCATCCGAAGTGTAATCCTTCCCACCTTGTAATATATTCCATGTATCAACTTTCCAAGTTTTGCCCTCACGTGGTTTGCTTTAATAATATCGACTCATATCATTTGCATCATGGCATCATATCATCATCTCATATATGCATCATGATTTGTTGTGTGTGAGTGTGTGTTATGATGTGCTTTGCATGAGGTGGAAGTTTTTACTTATGGGTTCAAAATAATTCATTTGCTTGCCTCCTCCATATCTCTCTATATTCCAATTCCATGACAGTGGTAATTTTGCTTGCCCTTAACCATTCAAATAAATGTGGTGAACCTTCCTAATAATTTGCATGCTTGAGCCGGGCACACGTTCAAGCTCGAGCCCCTGCCTCCACGCGCGTACTGCCCTTAAGGCCCTGGGAATGGAACCCTTGAGGTATCCGCAACCCCCGCCGGCATTCGTCTTCTCCAATGAGCGCTGCTGTTGCCGCTGGCGCCCTCGATGGCTCCTCTGTCTTTGGGCAGAGGAAGGTCAGCCCTTGTCTACATTAGAAGCGCGAGACTCCCCCTTCTGTCAAGCAACGAGCCATAGCCCGGTGGTAGTGCTAGGGTGACCCCAGCATGGAGGTCTTGGGTTCGAATCCCCCGGGCGCACCCCTTTTCCCCTTAATTCTCTAGGTCGCTGATAGTAGGCCCGAGGGCCAACATGTCACCCACACATGGCTTAGAGACATTTTTATTTTTTATTTTGATTTAGTGCTTTTAATCACTGTTTTCTGATTATTTCCATTTAGGGAAAGTTCTAGATCCGGCCATTTCCATTTATGTCTAGTGCCTATTAGGGATATGCCTAATTTGGCATGTACTATGTTATAAGTGGTTCTTGCTATTTTCGAATTGCATTTGTGTGAGATTTTTCTACAAGAACATAGGCTTATTATATATAAATTTGGGGTAGGAAAATCAAGTGAATCCATATGTGGCATTAGTTTTATCATTTGAGCTAGTTTGTGTGAATGCTATTTAGTGATAATATGCCATTTTTTTCATGATTTAATGCTTGCACTATTTTCTAAACTTATCACCATGAAAATTGCTCTTTGGCATGTGCACTAGACCCTGGTATTTATTTTTGCATGCTATGATAAACCATGTTTAGGTGTGGAATTCTTGCTATCAACATGCTACCAAAATGTTGTTTTCACATGCTCAATCATTTCCAAGTGTTAAATTTGGTTATTTTGTTGACCTGTTGCCTTGATGATTACCATGAATCTATAGCTTATTTGGGGTTGGCACACTGTAATGTATTGTTGAGCATGTTGTCCTATGTTAGCTTGTACCAATTGGTTGCCAGTAGAGGTATTGCGTCTTGGTTAAATCTGTTGTCAAACATGTCATTTGTTAAAAATCCCTACTTGCCACTTGTTGAGTTTTTCTAAGTGTGTGAAACTATAATTATCAATATCCCATGTTGGGAGGATTACAGCCATTGATATGTGCATATTTTGATGTTGTCATAATGAAGTAAATTGAAGTGCATGTTTGCCTCTATCACCCTTTTAAATTTCATGCCATGGAAGTCCCTGTAGCATATGTAATTGTTGTTGTCAAAATGCCATCCTATTAACTTAGATTATAAAACTGGTAATTTTCATTAAATACTGATTCAACATGCCATCTTGTGAGATCAATTGCCACTGAGCCTTGCTTCCATTAAGGTTTTTGTAGTTAGATGAATTGTTAAGCATTCTGTATACTTCTTGTCCATGCCCTTGTTATTCTTTGTAGCTTATTATAGCTCTTCTTGTGTGTGTTGCAATATGGAAAGTTGCTGTTTGTGGACAAATTGGTATATGATTGTTTTGTGACTTGTGAGAGCTTACCCAATGGTTTTGCGTGATTTAAGGTCTATTCTTGCTAGATTTTCATTTCCAATCCATTGGCACCCTTGGAATACCAATAAATTACCGATGGCCTTCCTCATCTTTGTTTTATCTTTGTTACTGCTAGAACCTTGCTATGAGTGTTCCGAGAGTTCTGTTACTCCGTTTGCAACGTTCTATAGATGCATTTGCATTGTTTTCATGAGGAGAATTAAAAAATTCATGTTCATGCATGTCCAAATAACCAATCTTGAGGTTTCTTCTAGAATACTAAACAACTTAATAATTGCATGAGAAACATGACTAGCATAGGGTTGCCATATTCATGCATCATCTTTGGTTGTGCATTGCACTTTCTTTTGTAACTTTATTTATCGTTGTTGCTCTTTGGGTAGACCCTAGTGTCGTGCATGAGTATGAGGATCCCGAAGAGAACGCCTACAAGGACCCAACTCTTTATCCCTCTGAAGACCATACAAACAAGATGACCGCAACCGGATCACAACACTATTTCTTTCTATGCTAGATGTCTCGCTTCTACCCTTATGTTTCGTTACCTAGCACTTAAATGTCGATGCTCCTAAATTGCCATGAAAGCCTCTAACCCCTGCACTAGCTATAAAAACATTGTTTGGCTAAGTTAGCGTTGCTCGACCCCTCTTATAGCATTTTTAGATGCAGGTGCAGGTTGTTTCCGTGTGATAACGTGTATATATGGAGATATCACAATATTTATTGCTATTTAATTGAATGCACCTATATACTTGGTAAAAGGTGGAAGGCTTGGCCTTTTGCCTGGTGTTTTGTTCCACTTTTGCCACCCTAATTACATGTTATTGCTGTTATGTGATACATCTTCAATGTATCTATAGTTTGTGGTTGTTCCATGCTATTATATTGTGAATCTTGGATGTTTTACAATCATTTTAAAGAAACTTTATATCATTTTTTGAGGACTAACCTATTGACATAGTGCCAAAGTGCCAGTTGTTCTTTTTACTTGTTTTCTACTTCAGACAAAATCAATACCAAACGAAGCCCAAACGTCCCGAAATTTTTTGGAGATATTTTTTGGACCAGAAGATACTAGATGGTACAAACAACTACTAAAGAGGAGGCCCGAGGTGGGGAACACCCACCAGGAGGCGCTAGAGGCCCTGGCGCGACCTGGTGCATGGTGCCCACCTCGGGACTCCCCTCCATCAACTATCGACCCTATAAATTCACAAATATTAAAAATTCCCTAGGGGAATCGAGGAAACACAATTCTAGCCGTCAAAAGTTCCAGAACCTCCAGATCCAATCTAACACCATCACGGAGGGGTTCATATACATCATAGCTGCCTCTCCAGTGATGCGTGAGTAGTCCACCATAGACCAAAGGGTCCATATGCAGTAGCTATATGGCTACCCCTCTCTCTTATGATTCTCAATACAATGGTCTCTTGGAGATCTATTTGATGTAACAAATTTTGCAGTGTGTTTGTTGGGATCCGATGAATTTTGAGTTCATGATCAGTTTCTATCCATGAATATGACTCGAGTCTTATTTGATCTCTTATTTGCATGACTACTTATAGCCTCGTATTACTTCTTCGAATCTTTGGTTTAGTTAGGCCAACTAGATCGATTTTTCTTGCCATGGGAAGAGGTGCTTTGTTATGGGTTCAATCTTGTGGTGTTCTTTTTCAGTGACAGAAGGGGCAGCAAGGCACACATGTATCATTGCCATTAGGGATAAGAAGATGGGCTCTATTTCTACATGAATAGATCTTGTCTACATCATGCCACCATTCTTATTGCATTACTTCATTTCTCCATGAACTTACAGTAGATGCATGCTAGATAGCAGTCGATGTGTGGAGTAATAGAAGTAGCTGCAGAATCGTTTCAATCTATTTGTCTTGGATGTGATGCCTATATAATGATCATTGCCTCGATATCGTCATGACTATTTGATCTTCTATCAATTGCCCAACAGTAATTTCTTCACCCACTCTGCGCTATACTCATGAGAAAAGCCACTGGTGAGACCTACGACCCCTAGGTATACTTTTCCAACATATTGCTTTCCGATCTACTATTTTGCATTTTTCTTTTCAGATCTATTACTAAAAAAATACATTGGTGCACTTTTTGTTTACTTATTTTATTTTGTGTTCTAGCAATATCTATTTGCCAAAACTATCAAAACGTAATCTATCTTTTTACCGGCGAGAGCTTGACAGCCTCTCTTACGCGTCGGGTTGCAAGTATTTGTTATTTGTGTGCAGGTGATGTTTACGTAGGTGCTTGATATTCATCTATGGTTGATACCTTGGTTTCATAACTGAGGGAAATACTTATCGTTGCTGTGCTCCATCATCCCTCCTCTTTGTGGTAATACTGACGCAGTCTCAAGCCATGCCATTATGTTCAATATTGTGAGCTCCTAACATGCTCGGGGTGGTTATGTGAACCCACTTAACTATTCGTGTAGGTATAAAGCTTATCTGGGAAGACCCAACATTGGTACTGTTTGCTTAACAATCTAATTAAAATGCATAGGGCTTAGCTACCCCATGGATAATTAATCAACCCCCCGGGCCAATGCTCCTCATGAGTGTTGGTCCAAACTAGAGTTGTGTGTGGGGCAAAACCGGGGCAACTCGGGATATTTCTATCAGGACACCGTAAGCTATGCTCATCCAGTCATGTTCTGAGAACGAGATACATGGCTCCTATCGGGTTCATCAACACATCAGGCGGTATTGCTAGACTTGTTTTACCTTTCGTGAATGTCTTGTCAAAGGAATTCCGAGGATAGTTTGGGCTATCTTGAGGTTGAGGCTTTCCAATAGAATTGACAACAAGATCACGGGTGTTCCGTGGTCGAGGTTATTCCACGTGGCATGTGGTTAGTTTTTGATGGATGAGTTGGAGCAACCCTATAGGGTTAAATGTTTTCAAGAAGCCATGGTCACGGTTATGTAGCAACTTGGAAAATGTGTTTAATACCCGGTTATAGAAAACTTGAAGTAAATTAAAAAAAAATAAACCAGCCATGTGCGTAACCGTGACTGTCTCTGCTCGAAACTTGAACCGACAGAGAATACGGTGGGGTTATGTCTAATGTAAGTAGGTGTTTAGGATCACTTGGTGATCATACTAGTTCACGTTCGTTATGAGTGGGCCACCATATTTATAATTGCTCTTGTTAGTTAGCCACCCAAATATATGCTTAATGCTTGTTGCAGCCTCACCACTTAACCATTTCTAACCTATTGGCTTACATAGTCTTGGTACCCAGGTTATGAGATTATCGAGTCCCCATGTCTCATAGATTATTACAACACTACAGGTATAGGTACTGATGCGATCGATCCTGTTAATGCGCTCCAGCTCTAGTTTCATTGACTTTTATCATTTGATTTCGTCTGTAGTCGGACACTATCTTCTCAGATGATTGTATGAATGATTATGTGGAATTAGAATCTAGTTCGTAGCGGGTCGAAGCCAACCCATATACACATCTCCTCTTTAGATGCATTGGAATGATTTCTGTACTTGCGAAACACCGAGATACACTTCTAACCCCATCGAGGTCCTCGAGCCTTGATATGGATAGTATTTTATCTTGGTCATTACAACTTGGTAATCAGAGCCATACCGACCATAGGAGCCCCTTGCTTGATCGAACTTGGCCGAGTCGAGTCTAGTGAAAAACTATTTTGAGTCTAGTTATATCCCAGAGTATAATTCTTTTATTCCTCTTCTATACTCTGGTGAGGAATTACAACTTAGGAATTTTAATTCTACCATCTTCTCACAGAAAAACAAATTAGGATCACGCGAGTATTTTGGAAACTATATGATGTCGATGTGATAAAATGTTGTTCTTGGTGCCTCCTGTTTCCGAGGAGTAGAGGTCTAGCGAATTCTTGCCACATTGTTATCATTCGGTTTCCTTAGTATCTTAGGACGAAGGATGTTCAGAATTGCTTCCATACTATTTGTGGTGAGAGGAGTTTCGCGTCACCCAGTACTGGGGAGAACATCCAGATGTACTCCCAAGGTTGGTATCATTCTGATTATGAGAGTCTGAGGTAGATGAATTTCCAAAGCCTCTGGTTGTGTGTTGACGGATGAGATACGTTGGAGAGTATTATTATTACTAGGAGTTGAGTAATGGATTTAACACCGCATATCCATGGACCTGATTGCATAACCTAAAATTTCGGAAGTTCTTAGGTGGGAATATCGTAGTTACCTAGGTTCATCTTCCGACAGGTGTGTGAAGGTTTACACATTTATTCCGAGCAAATCTTACCTCAATACCTTGTTGTGTAATTCAAGCAGCTTCATCATCTAATGATGCTATCACGAACTTGAAAAAGGTGTTCTTACAAATTTTCAGTTTGAATGCAATTGATGATATTCCCGTTGAAATTTCCAAGCCATTTGATTCATCTTATTTCAATCATCTTTGTCAATGATGTGCTGATATTCATGTCCAACTTTAGGATGGCTCCAACAACTCATGGGAACCCGGGTCGTGAAGGGGAGCAATCTGACCCCACCTCCACCTCCACCTCCGGAAGCTTGGAAGCTCTGATTGCCGCAACCAATGACAATACCCAAATGTTTCTAAATTTGTTGCAAGAGAGGAATCAGGGACATCAAGGTCATCAATGGAATTTCAATAATCTGCCATTGTTCGCAACTTTGAACCAATCCCTCGCAAACCAACCCAAGTCCTTCACTTGTAGTGATCAACCTCTTGATGTGGATGATTGGCTCCGTGATATTATCAAGCATTTCGAGTGCAACAATGTAAGGCCCGAGGACTATGTCAGGTTTGCGACATTCCAACTCAAGGGTTAGGTAGAAGATTGGTGGTAGCAGCACAAGGATTCCAGAGGTGGTCGTACACTCAGTTTGGATGATTTCTGTTGTGACTTCAGAGCTCATCGTACCTCGATGAGCTTTGTCAAGGGTATGCGTGATAAGTTCAAGAACATGAAGCAGGGAAACTTGTTTGTATATTAGTATATCATTGAGTTTGAGAATCTGGACCGCTATGCTAAGCAAGACGTTCCTGATGACAAGTCCAAGATTTCTCAATTCAGAGGTGGTTGTCAGATTTCGGGCTCCGCAAAAACCCTTAAGATTCGAACACAGGCATGTCTGCGAAGATCCCCTACAGCCTCGCCCAACCTAGCTCACTACTTGATGAACACAACAGCAAACTCGCATGATGACGAAGAAGAAGATGGACACGATAGTTTACCCAGGTTCGGGCCATTGCGAACCATAATACCCTACTCCTACCTTGGTGGATTGCATCTCGAGGAGGAGGTGTGGATGAACTTATACAGTGTTCTAGGGCCTCATGAGGGCTCCCTTTGATGTGTTGGAGGCTATTAATGGCCCGGTGGTGGGTGGATCATGGAATTGATCAGGCTCCTCTATGGTGTAGCCTACCCTCTATATATATAGCGGTGGCTCAGATCCTCTTCCCTTATCACAATGGCAAGAAGGGATCCCACAATAGCCAATATTGAAGGGGGACAAGTGTATGTTCTCGTCCTGCCCAAAGGCGGTCTTCGCCTGCAAAGTAGTTGTCGATGGCACACGGATGGGCTCAGCAATGACATCCAACCTGCGGGACGGGAGGTTGTGGTCTTGTTGCATCGGAATGGAGACATTTGGGGGTGCTTTGGGAACCCGCGTACGTCCTTGCTCCCTTTGCACCAAAGGGCAAACTGCGCCCCTTGGCACGCTAGCGCCCGCCCGTCCTTCCCTGCATCACCCTTGACTCACGAGGCTAGGTCCTGCATACAGATCTCCGCCACTTCGAAGGAGGCCTAAGGAGGTCCCTCCTCTGTCGATCTCGATGTTGTTCCTCCTTGCAAGTCTAGGGCCGTCGCGAGGGCCTTGTCTTGAGTGAGGCCACGCCCGACCATGTTTGTCCAATGAAGTGGGCCAAGCCATGGGCCGTAGGCAGGCAGGTCTGGGTACCCCCATTCCTAGAACGCCGACAGTAGCCCTCGGGCCCAAGGCGTGCTTGAGCCGGTTTGCGGGCAAAGCCTGGTGTCGGCCCGAAGCGTCATGGGCCCCAGACGCCTGCGGGCCAGGATTCACACGCCGTAACCCGAGGATATGTTGCCCCTTTCTCCTCCGCACTGGACCTACCATTGCCAGGTTTGTTGACTCCTCCATCATACGCCACCAATCCTCCTTCATCTCCCATCGACTCCGCCGTATGTCCCTCTTCCTTGCGAGGCTCTCGCCTCTTCCATCGAGTCCCCGTGAACGCGCTGCATCACCCCCCCTCTCTACCACTTTTTTGCCATGTCTTCGAAGAAAGGGGAAGGCGATGACCGTACCTGCGCTCAAGATCGCGTTGGATCGATAATTGGTGGTGAACTTGGAGGGGTTGGAGAAGGTCCAGCTCGTAGTCGCCGCCGATTCCAATGAGTGGGGGCCCACCAAGATCTGGCCAGGTTCGCAGCCTCAGAGCGGGCTGGCGTCCATCGCCAACCACCTTCATATCCCTGCCCTTCTGTCGGGTGTACTGCCGCCATTCTCAAGCTTACTTTCTTCTGTGCTCTCGCATTACCAGATCCACGTGCTTCATCTTGACCCTAGATCCCTTGTCCTCCTTTCGACCTTCCCGTTCCTATGTGAGGCCTTTGTTGGCATCTTCCCCTCCGTTGCCTTGTTGTGCCACTTCTTCTCCCTTGAGTTGGATTTGGGGGTACAGTGTTTCGAGTGTGTGTCCTTGAGGCCACCAGACACATCTGCGCAGGGGCCCTCGACATCGGACTCTCTCCAAAAACTGACGGGTTCCGGCGGCAATGAGTGTATGTCAATGCCGCCAAGGCCGGAACTTGGTACCAGATCCCGTTGGCTCCCGTAGTGCCGAATCTTGGATGGAGACCTGAGGAACTCGCCAATTCGGGGCTCGCGCAGGTCCTAGCCAGGCTAGCGAGTTTGAGGGAGGTGGGCGGGACCATGGCGATGGAGGTGCGGGAGTTTATTCACCGGCGAATTTCTCCCCTTCAGTGCCACTCCCGTCTGATGTGGGCCATCACCGGTGCTCGCAACTCAATGAGGATTCAGGTCTAGTCTCTTTCCCTTGATGTCTTTCACGAGGTTCTCCGTCGCCTAACTGGTGATGAACCTTACGAGCTTGCTCCGGACGGTCTCCCCTTGTACAACTACATGAATCCGGAAGCTCTCGCCACGGAGATGCCGCCTTTCGACGAGTGGGAATTCCTCCCTCTAGAGGAGGCATGGCCTCAGGATGCATCTTTCCCAGGGGTCCCGGCCCTGGAGAACTCAGGGGACGCTGTCCTCCCCGTGACCAAGGAATGGCGCCCCTTGCTGCCTATTTCTCCGGCTTTTCCTTTGGGTCGGGATGAGGATGGGGGCAACACTGAGCTGTCAGTGAAGATCGTCGTCTCTATCGCCGAGTGTCTCTCTCCGGTCGTTGGTTCATCAGCCCCGGGCCCTCGTGCTGGCCGGAAGTGAAAGGCGCCCAGGGGCGGCCGCTCCTTGATGCCATGGGCAGTGGTGAAGAGGAAGTGGGTCGCCATGGACGAGTAAGTGCCTTCAACCTTCTCGGCCTTCTTCTTTGAAGCCTTTCTCTTGAGCTTTCGTTTCGCAGGCTCCCTACGGGCGACAGCAGAGACAGGTTGGTAACACCCGTCCCCGCAGCCGCCGAGCTCCTCGTGGTCTCCACTTCCATAGAATGCGGGTCCTGGCCCGCCGGGGCGCTCCTCTCTAGGCTTGTTCAGCCGTATGGTTGCCCTGCGCGCGTGCCCCCTGCAGTCCTCCTCGCCCATGGCCTCCATCTCCTTAGATTGGTGCCGCTTCTTTAGCCAGTGGCCTTTCCTGGGGTCGCGCCGTATGGCATACACAGGCCCCCCTTGCTCGGTGACGCAGGGCCCTAGGGAGCGCGTCCTTCTTCCGAAGTGTCTGTACGGGAGCCCCAGGCCCCTAAGCATACGTTTGGGCTCGGATGCTCCTCACGCACCTACCGCGCACACCCTGGGGAAGGTAGGATCTCTGGTTGATCTCTTGAGCCCATCAACGACTAGGGAGCCACGCCATGGGGTCTGCTCCATACTGCGCGGATGCGTTAAGGCGCTTGGGGGTGGGACTCGCCAACAATGATGCTCGATTCGAGGCGGAGCGCCACTGCCTCGCACAGGGATGGCACCAGCTTGAGGTCACTGTGAACTTCGGCCGGCTGCAGCACGAACGCGCCTGCTCAAAGGCTGAGAAGTCCCTTGCCGCGGCGGTTGAGGTCCGCGAGTGCGCCCCTGCTGAGGCTCAGGAGGCCAACTGCCGGTGCAAGGCTTCCGAGGAACGCCTCATGGAGCTCCAGGCCTTAAACGTCAACCTTAAAAATTAGATCCAGGTGCGGAGGGCCACACTTGAGTGCTCGTCCTCCGAGCCCGTCTCCACCAGCATGGGCCCCGCGTGCCTGTCGGATCGTTGGCGTTGGAGGCGCTAGAACAGAGCCTGGAGCAGGAGAGGTTGGAGACGAGGGAACGCCACACATCGCTTGCCAAAGCATCCCTTGCCTCATGTGAGGCGAGGCTCCAGGAGGAGATCGACAAAAGAGTGGCCGAGGCATGGCGCTCCCTTATCCGGGATTATCGCACGAAGTTGCACCTCCAGGAGTCCCGGTTTAGCGAGCAAGGTGATTCCACGAAAGGTGAGGTTAAGGACCTCAAGAAAAGGTTAGATCAAGAGGAAGGGCGCCGACGCGCTGTGATGGATGCTCAAGCCGCCGCCGAAGTGGAGCTAGCTTTCCTTCATAAGAAAGTTAGTGGCGTCGCTTCCCTTCCAAAGAAGACTTTGGAGGCGGCCCGGGCTCGCGGCCTCCAGCACATGCGCTCCCAAATGTTCCAATCCCTCTAGAGGAGGGCCAACCGGGCCTTGGAAGACATCTACGGTGCGAGTGTCTCGAGCCCCTTGGTTCCGGACGACGGCGGGTATCTGAGCTTCTTTTCTAGGGTCTTAGAGTTCCTTGAGGGGCATGCGGAGAATATCCGCATGCTCGTGGAGGAGAAGCGCCGCGACTTCCTCGAGCAGGCGGCAACAAACATCTTCAGCCACCTCCTTCGTCTCGACCAACACTTCGATTTTAAGGCGGTTCTTGGTCCCATGCCTTTGGTAACCCGCGCTGCCCTCGCCGATGGGGTCAAGGACCATGTGGACGACCTAGTGATAGAGCTTTCTTCTGATGAAGCGTAGGGCCATTCTTGAGAAGGGACACACAGGGCCGTTGTCGTGTGGCGGCAATGAGAGTTTGGGCGATGGTGTGCCTCCCTTGAGGAGCCTTCTTGTTCCTGATAGGGTTACACATGTGGCCTGTTGGCAATTTTGATGTATTTTGGAAATACCTTTAAATGTATTCCTTCATGCCGAGGTGGGTAGTGTCGCGCTCCCTTCAATCCGGGGTTGACGTCGATCCGACTGTCATCTTTGCGGGGCGATGATGATCTTGTTCGCGCCATTTAGGCGGAACCGGGCTGTCCGGATAACCCGTGGGTCCATCCGGGATGATTCCTCCTTGCTTGTAGGATGGTTTGGGGTCCCTTTCAGCACTCCGTGTCTATAGGTCCCAGTTCTGCACATTTCCCCACCACCAATAGGTACGACCGGAAACCGAGGATGCACTTCATGGGGCGAGGCCTCGACGCTCCTGATGCCGACCAGAAACTGATATGTCTCCAACGTATCTATAATTTTTTATGATGGCATGCTATTATATTATCTGTTTTGGATGTTTTATATGCATTACTATGCTATTTTATAAAAAAATTGGTACTAACCTATTAATCTAGAACCAAGTCCCAGTTTCTGTTTTTTTCCTTGATTTTGAACTTTGCAGATATGGAATATTAAACGGAGTCCAAATGGAATGAAACCTGCGAAAGGAATTTTTGTGGAAGAAAACAAGTCATTGAATCTTGGAGTGCATGTCACGGGAGGTGCTAGGGTGCCACAAGCCTGCTAGGCGCTGGCCCCCCTGGCCGCGCCTAGCAGGCTTTTCGCCTCTTGGCAGGTCTCCTAACCCTAATTCATGGCCTATACATACCATAATATGCCCCGAACATCAAAAAGAGCCGTGCAAATACTTTTACGTGCCGGAAGCCTCCGTTCCTGAGAGATCCAATCTTGGAGCCTTTTCCAGTAATCTGTCGAAGGGGGTTTCGATCACATAGGACATCAACTCCATTACCCCTCCGGTGATGCGTGAGTAGTCCACCATAGACCTACGGGTCCATAGCTAGTAGCTAGATGTATTATTTTCTCTCTTTGATCATCAATACCATGTTCTTCATGATGTTCATGGAGATCTATCTGATGTAATCCTCTTTTGTGGTGTGTTTGTCAAGAACCGATGAATTGTGAGTTTATGTAAAGATGCTTTTATTTCCAAGTACTTTCCGCCCGGTAAGATCATCTACCTTAGGAACGATATAATGAATTTTAAGCAACTTGATCATGATCATGCTGCACAATCTTGGGAGAGGATGAAATTAATGGTTATGAATTGTCCCGCACATGGGTTTAGTTTATGGATTGTTATACAAATTTTCTATGCGAGATTGAATTTTTCATGTATAAATCATTTATATTCTCCTATGGGTGGTACTTTTATGGAAATCACGTTGGGAGAAGCTACTAAACTCCTAGATAATATCATGACAAAATACTCTCAATGGCATAACCTAAGATCTCGTACTAGTAAAAGGCGCATGATATTGAACAAATAAATACTTTGAGTGAAAAGATGGATGAATTGGTGAAACTGTTTGCTAGTACGAGTGCTCCTATTGACCCTAATGACATGCCTTTGTCTTCTTTGGTTGAAAATAATAATGAATCTATGTATGTGAATTTTGTTGGTAGGAACAATTTTGGTAACAATGTGTATAGAGGTAATTTCAACCCTAGGCCATTCCCTAGTAATTCCTCTAATAATTATGGTCACTCCTACAAAAATTGCAATGGAAATTATAATAATATTCCCTTTGATGTTGAGAATATTGTTAAATATTTTATTGGTTCGCAAAAGGTTTTTAGTGCTACTATTGAAGAAAAGTGCTCAAGATTGATGATTTGGCTAGGAGCGTTGATATAAATAATTTCTCTTGAGATTGATTCTTCGAAATCTAGATCTACTCCACCAAAGCCTGACATTAATGATTCTTTAAAATCAATGATAATTTCTATTGATGAAAACAGGGAAAGAACCGCTAGAATTTGTGCTAAGCGTGAATGGCTTGAAAAGGTGTTTTCTCACGGTAATAGTGATGAAGATGTTAAAATGATTGATGCGACTCCTATTGAATATTTTTGTTCCAATATAAATATTGATAATGATGGGACTGGAGATACATCAACTTTAGTTACAAGGCGTTCCAATGATTTGGAGTCTATAGATCTTAATGCTAAGATTGATAAAAGTGGGATTGAAGAGGTCAAAACATTAAATAGCAATGAACCCACTCTTTTGGATTCAAGGACTTCAATTATAATAGATGATATTTTATTGATTCTATTTCCTTGATTCAATCCATGTTGAATTCTCCTCATGCTTATAGTCAAAATAAGTCTTTTACTAAACATATAGTTGATGCTATGATGAAATCTTTTGAAGAAAAACTTGAGCTAGAAGTTTCTCTTCCTAGAAAGCTTCATGATGAGTGGGAACCTACTATTAAGATTAAAATCAAATATTATGAGTTCCATGCTTTGTGTGATTTGGGTGCTAGTGTTTACACAATTCCGAAAACTTTATGTTGTGTGCTAGGTTATCATGATCTTGATGATTGGTCTGTAAATTTGCATCTAGCTAATTCCACTATAAAAAAACCTATGGGAAGGATTAATGATGTTATTATTGTTGCAAATAGGAATTTTGAGACCTTATATTTCATTGTTCTTGATATATATTGCAATCTTATATGTCCTATTATTCTTGGTAGACCTTTCCTTAGAACTATTGGTGCAATTATTGACATGAAAGAAGGAAACATTAGATTCCAATTTACGTTAAGGAAAGGTATGGAACACTTTCTTAGAAATAAAATAAGATTAACTTATGAATCCATTATGAGAGCTACTTTTGGATTGCATACCAAAGATGACAATACCTAGATCTATTGTGTTTTTCCTAGCTTGGGGCATCAAACAATAGCGCTTGTTGGGAGGCAACCCAATTTTATTTTTGTGTTCTGTTTTGGCTTCTGTTTTTCAGTATTTCCCACATTAGTACTTATGTAGTAATTATGTTTTTGTGTTCTAATTAGTTTTTGATCCAAGTATAACCTTTGGGGAGATCTATGATAGTTGTGGATTCGATCCTGCTGAAAAACCAAAACTTTGACACTCAGTCTAGGAATTTTCAATTTTTTTCAAAGAGTCCAATTGATCTGAAATTTTTACACAACATTGATATAAAAATTTCCCAGGTTTTCCTTATGTTAAAGAAGTTTTTTGAGTTACAGAAGTATATGAATGTTCCAGATTGCTACAGACTATTCTCTTTTTGAGTTACAGAAGTATACGAATGTTCCAGATTTGCTTGGAGCATCTTATATGATATGAGTCTTTTCTTGTTAGTTTGCCACAATCATACTTACTCCAAACATCTTTTGATAGAGAGACCCTGAATCGTGTATTTATTAGAATAATCTTTGCGCTTCACTTATATCCTTTGAGTTGGGAAATTTTACTCTATATGCTGCACTTATATCTTTTAGAGCACGGTGGTGTCTTTGTTTTATAGAAATACTTGAACTCTCATACCTCACTTATATTATTTTGAGAGTTTCTAAAAACAGCATGGTACTTGGTCTAGGTTATGAATTTAGTCCTAATATGATATGCATCCAAAAGGGATATAATAAAAACTTCCATATTAAGTGCATTGAGTATTTATGAGAAGTTTGATTCCTTGCATAAAGTTTTGAGATATAAAGATGCTAATGTTAAGAGACATGTTAGGAAGTAAATTTTGATTTGGTAAAAAATACTTGTGTAATGGTTTGTGATTCACGTAGCATGCACGTATGGTGAACCTCTATGTAAGGAAGTCGGAGCATGACTTGTTTATAGATTGTCGACCTTTGTGTCAGGGTCGGGGGCGCGCGATGGTTAACTCCTACCAAGCTCGCCCTTGGAGCATGCGTTTAATGCTTTGCTTCATTGACTACTAGACTTTTTCAATAAGTATGTGAGTTATTTATGACTAATGTTGAGCCCATGGATTATACTCACTCTCACCCTTCCACTTTTTCTCGCCTTTCTAGTACCGCTCAACTTTTGCCTGTGCAACAAACACCTTCCTCAAAACAGCCACCATATAGCTTCCTCAAAATAGCCACCATATATATTTACTCAAAACAGCCACCATATCTACCTATTATGGCATTTCCATATCCATTCTGAGATATATTGCCATGCAACTTCCACCGTTTCCTTTTATGACATGCACTATCACTTCCATATTGCATATAGAGTCATATTCTGTCATAGGTATCGAGTTGTAATTTTCCTTTTGAGTTGTAAGTAAATAAAATTGTGATTATTTTCATTAGAGAGCATTTCCCATGTGAGGAAAAGATGATGGAAGCTATGATTTCCTTATTTGTAGGGATGAGAGTCTGGACTTTATGAAAACTAAAAGGGGCTAGCAAAGCCCAAATAAAAAAGAATAAAAGAGGCCTTAGATGCCCAACAAAAAAGAGAGAAAGGAGAGAAGGGACATTGCTACTACCTTTTGGCACACATGTGCTTCAAAGTAGAACCATGATCTTAATCATAGAGATTCTCCTATTTTGTCACCTTCATATAGCTAGTGGAATTTTTTTTCTTGATGCATGTCCACTTAGTTTCTTTTTGAGCTTTCATACACTTATAGTTCTAGTGCATCCATTGCATGGCAATCCCTACTTACTCACATTGATATCTATTGATGGACATCTCCATAGCCCGTTGATATGCCTAGTTGATGTGAGACTATCTTCTCCCTTTCCTTGACAACCTCCACAATATTCTATTCCGCCTATGGTGCTATATCCATGGCTAGCGCTCATGTATTGCGTGAGAGTTGAAAAATTTGCGAAAATAAAGGTGTGAAAACTATTGCTTGACTTTTCATCGGGTTGTGCATGATGTAAATACTTTGTATGGGGAAGATGGAGCATAGCCAGACCATATGATATTGTAGGGATAAATTTCTTTTGCCATTATATTTTCAAGAGATACAATTGCTTTGCTAGTATGACTGAAATGTTATTGTTTCTACATAAGTATTAAGCTTTTGTTTTGAGTCTTACGGATCTGAATATTCATGCCACAATAAAGAATATTACTTGGATAAATATGTTAGGTAGCACTCTACATAAAAAAATGTTTTTATCATTTACCTTTCAGGGACAAGAAGGAATTAAGCTTGGGTATGCTAATACATCTCCAATGTATCTATAATTTTTTATGATGGCATGCTATTATATTATCTATTTTTGATGTTTTATATGCATTAATATGCTATTTTATACTATTTTTGGGACTAACGTATTAATCTGGAGCCAAGTACCACTTTCTGTTTTTCCTTGTGTTTGAGTTTTGCAGATATGGAATATTAAACATAGTCAAAACGGTATAAAACCCGCAGAAGTAATTTTTCTGGAAGGAAACAAGTCATCCAAGTTTGGAGTGTACGTCAGGGGAGGTGCCAGGGAACCATAAGCCTGCTAGGCGTGCCCCCTGGCCGTGCCTAGCAGGCTTGTCACCTCTTGGCAGGTATCCTAACCCTAATTCTTGGCCTATAAATACCCAAATATTCCCCCAACATCAAAAAGGGCCACACATATACTTTTCCGCTGCCTAAAGGCTCCGTTCCCAAGAGATCGAATCTTGGAGGCTTTTCCGGTAATTTTCCGGAGGGGGTTTCGATCATGGAGGGCATCTACATCAACTCCATTGCCCCTCCAATGATGCGTGAGTAGTCCACCACAGACCTACAGATCCATAGCTAATAGCTAGATGGTTTCTTCTCCCTCTTTGATCTTCAATACCATGTTCTTCATGATGTTCATGGATATCTATACGATGTAATCCTCTTTTGTGGTGTGTTTGTCAAGATCCAATGAATTGTGAGTTTATGTTCATATTATCCTTGAATCTTATTTGAATCTCCTTTGATTTCTTATATGCATGATTTCATATCCTTGCAAGTCTCTTCGAGTTATTGGTTTGGTTTGGCCAACTAGATTGGTAATTCTTGCAATGGGAGAAGTACTTGGTTTTGGGTTCAATCTTGCGGTGTCCTCACACAGTGACATAGTAGGGGTAGCGAGGCACGTACTGTATTGTTGCCATCAAGGGTAACAAGATGGGTTTTTCCTCATATTGCTTTAGTTTATCCCTCTTCATCATGTCATCTTTCCTAATGCGTTACTCTGTTCTTCATGAACTTAATACTCTAGATGCAGGCAGGAGTCGGTCGATGTCTGGAGTAATAGTAGTAGATGCATAATCATTTTAGTCTACTTGATACAGATGTGATGCCTATATGCATGATCATTGCCTTGGATAACTACCGGATTATTTGATTTTCTATCAATTGCTTGACAATAATTTGTTTACCCACCATGATGTTTGTCTTCAGGAAAGAATCCTCTAGTGAAACCTATGGCCCCCGAGTCTATTTTCCATCATATATTTTCAGATCTATACTTGGTGTAATTTATTTACCTTTTACTTTATTCACTCCTTACATCCATCTCTATCGAATCTCATCCTTGCAAATAACCGTGAATGGATTGACAACCCCTTATTAGAGTTGAGTGCAAGAGTTTGATTATTTGTGTAGGTGTATCCATTGGTGACTTGCTTGTTCCTCCTACTAGATTGATACCTTAGTTCTCAAAAAATGAGGGAAATACTTATCTACTTCGCTGCATCACCCTTTCCTCTTGAAGGGAAAATCAACGTATGCTCAAGAGGTAGCATAAACCAAGGACGACATTAGGAGGTCGAGTAGCCTTATGACCGGTAAGGGTCCTGAGCCGTGCTGCTTAGGAACCCCCCTTGACGCTCGAACCGCTCTGTGTTGGCAGGTCCCAGTCCTGCGCATTTCCCGACCACTGTTAGGTATGACCAGAAACCAATGACGCACTTCATGGGGTGAGCCCTGAAAATCCTGATGCCGACCAGAAACAAAGGATGAAATCAAGAGGTTGAGTGGCCTTATGACCCGTAAGGCTCCTGAGGCATGCTGCTCAGGAGCCCCCTTTGACGCTCGAGCGATCCCCATTTCCGTTCCTCCGGGTGTCGTCTCAGGAGGCCCTGGGGCCTCCTGAGACTCCATGCTGTGATGCCGTGTTGCGATCGGAGCCCCCGACCAGGGGCTAACAGCTAAAATTGAGTGCTCTTGAGGCGGCAAGTTCTTGCCATCCTGCCCTGAGGAGCCCCAGGGAGGTTCGGAGCGCTCGGCTCCTTGAAAACACCAACTCGGAAAGAAAGAACTCATGGTCGGTAAAGCGAAAGAACAAAGAGAAAAAGACCATGCCCTTCTTTTCTTTTTGAAACATAGAGTCAGGAAATCACAGAACTTCTAACAGGTTCAAGCACAAAAAGAACCATTGAAGGTTGCAACTTGGAATACAAAAAAGTGAGACAAAACTGCCGTCTCTGTCTTTTTAGTAGTCTTCACCTTTGTGTTCCCCCAGCACTGAGAGTAGGGCATCCATGTTGCATGGGCATAGACATTGATGGGCACTATAATCTTCTCCGCGAGCTCCGGGCTGCGGCTGCCACATTGCGTGGGAGGAACCCCACCGCGTCCTCGTGGGACTTCGGGCGTATATAGCCTGCTCAGTGTTACATGAGAGTGTCACGGGTTGGTGTAGTAGGTCCGACCCAGGACGGGACCCCGCGAGCAAGGGTAGCCCCTCACACCGCCGTGCTCGTACCCAGGCGCCGATGCTATAGCAGAGATATAACCCCCAGTGCCGTGGGCTAGGCCACGCGAGGCTCGTCTGTTGCGTGCGAGGCTGGACCCATGGGTGGTGCCCTAGTGCGCCTCGCTGGGGTGCCCCGGGTTCCCCTTCAGGTGCTCATGGTCCGGCCCCTAAGGCGGGTAAACCAGACCTAGGGACATGGGTGCGGTCCCCTGCGTCCCCAGGTTGGGATCATCCGGCCCGTAGACATGGGCGTGTGCTCCACCCTCCATCTCCAAGCTGGGGCCACTGGGCACGGGAACGTTGGCCGGTGTCGCCCCTGCGTTCCTGGTGCAGTGACCCCCGGTACCCAGACCCGGATGCCTGTTCAAAGTAGCTCCCCACTAGTGGGCGTGCCCCGCGAGGGTGCTCGTGCCGGTCACCCTTGCGGAACCAGTTGTTTGGGGTGCCCTCACTTGGCCGCTCGTCCCATCCCTCGTGAGGACCGCCCGCGAAACCATGTGCGTACCTTCCGTAGTCGCGGTGGATGACGTCTCCTCCCCTTCTGCCCGGGTGCACGTCAACCCGGTTGTTGTAGAGTTGCTCGAGTCCTCGGGCACTATCGTATCCGAACCTCCGTTCCTACTACCTGGTTCCAATGAAGTTGATCAGGATGCGGGGGGAGGTGCTTGAGAGTGTCTTTGGCCAGCTCCCGTGCTCCCGGCGCCTTGGGCCTGGCTTATGGCGTTAGCAGGCTAGCATGGATGCTCGCAGGTACCCATGTGACCCGAGCGTTGGTCCCATCACGCGAGCGAATTCCCGGGCTCGGGCCCTGCCAAGGTACACCAGGGCTTCGCGGGTGATAGTGGCGCTCTCGAAGTCGTACCTAGCCCATGCATCATGGCGAACACGTGTCGCGCGATGGCGCAGCAGCTCGTGCGCCACGAGAAGTACGACACGCCTGTGTGTTGGGTCATGGTCGGCCTGGAAGGGCTGGGTCATGCCCTCGGTAGGAGGCAGAGACAGGGTGGCGGGGGACTTGCCGTGTAGCTGGTGAAGGAGGCAACCCCTAGGGCCCGTCAAGAGCCTGGCTGGCGACAAACCCCGGAAACAGAGAAATGGTTCTATGGGATGCCCCAGCGCCTACCGTCGCCACCCGCGCCACACGGGCTGCACGGCGCTCGGCCCGGTCTCGACGTCCCTTCGCCATGAGCATGGCAAGCGGAGGCGAGGCGAGACGCAAGGCAAGCTTCGACACGCCCCGTACCTGGCTCGCCAAATGTTGAATGTTGGGCTCTACAAAAACCCTTAAGATTCGAACACAGGGGCATGTGCGAAGATCTCCTGCAACCTTGCCCTTCCTAGCTCGCTACTCGATGAACACAACAGAAAACTCGATGACGAGTAAGAAGCTGGACACAACAGTTTACCCAGGTACGGGCAGCTGAGAAGCGTAATACCCTACTCGTGACTTGGTGGATTTCCTCTCGAGGAGGTGGTGTGGATGAACTTATACAGTGTCATAGGGCCTCATGAGGGCTCCCTATGATTTGTTGGAGGCTTTCCGTGGCCTGATGGTGGGTGGATGATGGAATCGATCGGGCTCCTCTACGATCCAGGATACCCTCTATATATGGCGGTGGCCCGGGTCCTTTTCCCTTATCACAATGGCTAGAAGGGATCCCACAACGGCCAATTTTGAAGCAGGACAAGAGTACGTGCTCGTCCTGCCCAAAGGCGGTATTCGCTTGCAAAGTAGCTATTGATGGCACAGGGATGGGCTCAGTGATGACATCTTTCCTACAGGGCCGGTGGTTGTGATCTTGTTTCACCAGAATGGAAACCTTTGGGGGTCCTTTGGGAACATGTGTACATCCTTACTCCCTTTGCACCAAAGGGGAAACTGCGCCACCTGGCACGTTGGCGCCCGCCTGTCCTTCCCTGTGTCACCCTTGACTCCCGAGGTCGGACTTGCATAGAGATCTCCGCCGCTCTGGAGGGGGCCTGAGGAGGCCCCTCCTCGGTTGATCCTGATGTTGTTCCTCCTCACAAGGCTAGGGCCCTCGTGAGGGCCTTGTCTTGAGTGAGGCCACGCCCGGCCATGTTTGGCCGATGAAGTCCACCAAGCCATGGTTCGCAGATAGGCACGTCTGGGTACCCTCGTTCACAGAATGCCGACAGTGGCCTTAGGGATGATGTTTAGCTTGCCCTTGTCCTTCACGAGCCTTGTGAGTTTCATCGATTCTATAACTTGGCTCTAAATTTGAAGCAGTCCAACTCAGGGTGGAGAATTGAAGGAAGCGGTCTAGAGACTCTCACCCTTCTTCGTCTAGCGCTCAGATTATTCCTAAGTAGTAGAAGTATTGAGTACCTCCTCCACCTCTGTTTTGTCCTCCTCAGCCACAGAAGTCGCATGTTGGTCGTGGTCCTTCCCACCCACCCAACTGAGGTATTCAGCAGAGGCCTCATGCTCCCAAGTCTGCAAATGTTCCTCCTCCAAACAACTATGTACCATCCACTCTCAAAGGTTACGTGTCACGAGTGTGTCTAGACAGGCCACTACTCAAACAAGTGCACCAACCAGCAGCGTCTTTCGTCTCCTCCTCCACTCAGACCTCCAGGCAATGCTAGGGTGAAGCACAACCCCAAGTCAGTCAGAGCGAATATGGTCAATGCAGCTGAAGTAGAGGGCTATCGGATTTAGGGCTTCACAAAACCCTCATGGTTCGAACAAAGGGGTGTGTGCGAAGATCCCCTGCAGCCTCGTCCGTCCTAGCTCACTACAATATGGATACAACGCCAAACTCACGGGATGACGAGGAAGAAGATGAACACGGTAGTTTACCTAGGTTCGGGAGGCTATGAAGGGTAATCCCCTACTCTTGCTTTGGTGGATTGCCTCTCGGGGAGGTGTGGAGGACGAACTGGTATAGTGGGATTGAGCCTCGCGAGGGGGCTCAAGTGGCGTTCTTGGCTCTCTGCCTTGTATGGTAGTTTGAGTGGCCAAGTCATGGATCGGATCCCCTCCATGGTGTGGCCTAGGCTCTATATATAGCGGTGGCCCAGGTCCTCTTCCCTTATCACAATGGTGGGAAGGGATCCCACAACGACCAAATTTGAAGGGGGACAGGAGTACATCAGTGCCCTATCCAAAGGTGGTCTTCGCCTGCAAGGTGGTTGTCAAGGATGTAGTGGTGGGCTCGGCGATGACATCCGCCCTATGGGCCTCTTGGTCATGGTCTTGTTGCACTTGAATGGAAACCTTTGGGCGGCACTTTGGGAACCCGCATAAGTCCTTTCTCCCTTTGCACTCAAGATGAAGCTGCACCGCCTGACGGGTTGGCGCCCGCCTGTACTTCCCTGTGTCATCCTTGACTCCTGAGGCTGGGTTGTGCATAGAGATCACCGATGGTCCGAACGGGGCCTGAGGAGTCCCTCATTGCTAGTCTTTCTGTCGTTCTTCCTTGCGATCCTAGGGCCCTCTCAAGGGCCTTGTCTTGAGCGGTGCTCTGCCAGGCTGCGTCTGGCTGACGAAATAGGCTAGGTCCTGGGCCGCAGGTAGGCAGGGCTGGGTACCCCCATCCCCAGAACACCGACATTAGTCCCCGGGCCCAAGGTGCGTCGGAGTTGGCTTCTAGGCGAAGCTGTTGAAGGTGGCTCACAGCGCCACGGGCCCCAATTGCCTGTGCCTAGGTTTTACACGTGCCGAACGCTTGAGTTGCGACGCCCCCACTCCTCAAAGGTGTCAGGAACCGCCCCAAGTCAAACTGACGTGACGCATGTGTGCTGCCACCTCGGCCTTTTCCCCTTTGGCAGTGTGAATGCGACCCTTCGGAGGGTGCACGCACACCCGGGATGCGAGGGGGTGCCGGTTGTCCCCTGGTAGTACATAAGCTGACGCGGGCAATAAAACTCACAACACACCTTCACCCACATTGCCTCCCCACTTACAAGTTGTCGTTCTCCAAACATGGCTCCAGTGAGGAAGCACTCCACTTCCAATAAGGAGAAGGCACCCGAGGAGAGTCTTGCTTCACCGCCGCCCAGGAGGGGCCACGGTTGTCCTCGAAAGTACAACGCGGCGCCAATGTCAGCTCTTCCTGGACGCGGCCGTGCTCCTGCCAAGGCTCCGAGATTGCGTGTCGGGCCATGAATGGAGCTCCCGAGCAAGTATGAAGTGCCACACGCCTCCTAACTCATCCGGGAATGCCACGCGAGGAACCGGGAGCCAAAGCCTTGGCAAGGTGCGAGCATCGTGCCTCCCAGCCCTCACTCGCGGGGTGCGAGGGGGAGGGGAGCAGTCGAGTGCCCGTCCTGAAGAGAGAAAACCCAAAATGGGAAATGACGATGAACAAAAATCCCTGACCCGTTTCTTTAAAAAATGGTTTGGAAAACCCCCAAGTTTTGTTCCAAGAAATTTGGCAAATTCAAGCACGGGAATAGCAAATAAAATCCCCGTCCGACACCTAGGCTAGTCTTCGTCTTGTCGCAACGTTGAGAGTAGGGCATCCACATTGCATGGGCATAGCCATTGATGGGCAGTGTTGACTTCTCCACCAGCATGGAGCTGTTACTGCCACATTACCTGGGAGGAACCCCTCCGTGCCCTCGGGGGGCTCCGGGCGTATACGGCCCGCGCATTATTACGTGAGAGTGTCATGGGTAGAATCACCGGAGGTGCTGGATGTTCCAGGCATTCTGGATGGGGACCCCGTCCTGAGTCTCTAGGCGCACGACGTCAGGCCTGGAGACATGAGCAACCTTGAACAGGCCCTTCCACATGGGCGAGAGCTTGTGCAACCCCTCCCTATAGAGAACCCGCCTCTAGAAGAGGTCCCTAACTTCGAGGGTCTTGGAGCGAATATTGAGGCAGTGGTAGCGCCATACCACTTGCTAATACCTTGCAGCTCAGAGCAATGCTTGGCAACAAGATTCCTCCCCAAGCATGAGGTCGGTTCCCTGCGGGGCGTCCTGACACTCCTCGTCAAGTGCCAAGACTGACGGGGAGCGGTGCTTGACCAAATGGGGGAGGATTGCTTCGGCTCCATAGACGAGGAAGAATGGGGTCTCGCTGGTGGGCATAGTCGCGGTGGTGCACAACACGGACTGGAGCTCCTCGACCCATCCCCTATCGCAAGCCTCTAGTTTCTTCTTGAAGCTCCTTGTCTTAAGGCCTCATAGGACTTCTGCATTGGCGCGCTCTTCCTGGCCGTTGCTCCTAGGGTGGGCTACCAAGGCATGGCAAATCTGCATTCCAACGTTAGCACAATAAGTCTTGAAGAGGCTACTTGTGAACTGCGAATGGTTCTCGGGGATGATGTGGTTGGGGACGTCGAATCGGCTCACAATGCCCTTGATGAACTTGACGACCTATCCAACTGGGATGGTGCGCACCGGCTCCACCGCAGCCCACTTGGTGAACTTGTCGATGGTGATCTAGAGGTAGCAGTACCCGCCCACTGCCTGCGGGAAGGGCCCCAGTATATCCAGCCCCTAGACCGCAAAGGGCCAGGAGAGTTGGATGGTCTAGAAGCGCGGAGCGGGCTGCTGAATCTGCTTGGGGTGGAACTGGCAGGCTTCGCAAGATCGTACCAACTCGATGGCGTCGTTAAGCGCCTAGGGCCAGTAGAAGCCCAATCGGAACGCCTTTCCTACAAGGTTGCACGACCAGGAGTGGTGCCTGCAATCTCCTCCATGGATGTCTACCAGTACCTCGCACCCTTGCTCCCTGGAGATGCACCGCTCTAGGATCGAAAGTAGGTCTAGAGGGGGGTGATTAGACTACTTGACCAAATAAAAATCTTCTTTTTCCCAATTTTAATTCTTGGCATATTTTAGCATTGATAGTATGTCAAGTACACCCTACACATGCAGGTCTAAGAGTATAGCAGTGGAAAGTAAAGACATTGCACATGTCAGTACAGAGAGGGTAAGTAAAGCAAACACAATTGGTGACACGATGATTTTTCCGGTGGTTATGATAGGTGGTGCTATCGTACATCCACGTTCATGGAGTCTCCAACCCACGGAGGGTAAAAGTCACGAGAGTCCATGGAGGGCTCTACCCAAGGAACCTTCCACGAAGAAGCAACCTTGACTATACCATGACGGCCTACATCCACGGAGGACTAGCGTTACTCAGGGTAGATCTTCACAAAGTAGGATATCTCCTTGCCCTTACAAACTTCTTGGTTCAGTAGGAGGCTCCCAAGCGACACCTAAGCAATCTAGGAGGCACCACCCTCCAAAAGGTAATAGGCTCGGTAATGTCGATGAACTCCTTGCTCTTGTGCTTCAAGATGATAGACTCCTCAATACACAATCACTCTCTCACAGATATGGCTCAGTAGAAGAGATGGGATTGGTGGAAAGCAACTTGAGGAGGCTAGAAATCCAGATGCATATGATTGGAGTGGAAGATCTTGACCTCAACACAAGGCTAGGTGGTTCTCTCTCAAAAAACCGATAGGATAGGTATGTAATGGTTCTGAGTGCTTCTTTTTCGAGTAGGTGGTGGTGAATGGGTATATATATGCATCCACAAAAATCCAACCGTTACACACAAAATGACCAATTCGGTGACACCGATGTGTTAATCTTGGTGGTACCGAAGTGACCAAAAGGTGGCAACTTTTGAATCTCGATGAGACCAATATAGGAATCCTGGTTGCACCGATAAGGTGGCCAATGGTTAGAATGCCCATTCTCCGTGATGCCAATTCAACAATCTCGGAGGGACCAAAACTGTGAACTTGCATAACAGAAAGTTGGCAGCCCAACTCGGTGGCACCGGTATGGAATCGGTTGTACCGAAGTGGCTAGGGTTGGGCTGAGTGTGTCTAGGGTTTGGAAACTATGGCACCGGGATGGAAATGTTGGTTACACAGATTTTTGGGTGTTTATCGTAGGACAGAATTTGGTGGGAAAGTTTGTGGGTGTCTTTGGTGACTATCACTCGTGCATGTTTGAGCATTTTATTCACCAACAAAACTTTACCCCCTTTTAATAGTATTGGCATTCCTATGAACTCAAGGTAATTTCTCACAAATATAAAATGTAGAGTCCTCTTGCTTGAAGCTTTGCCGATCCATTTACTTGCACCTTGGGGTGTTCCAGAATCTGTTTGCCAACCCATCATTGAACTTTTCCTGAAATATACTTGATGGAAATATTAGTTCAATGACTTATATGTTGCTATGAATTACCAAAACCACCAAGGGAGCAAATGTGCTTTCAATCTCCCCCTTTTTGGTAGTTGATGACAACATATAGATCTAATCTTTGACATATGATATAATAAATGAATATAATCGTCGCTTGGAGAAGTATGTGATAAGCAAGAGCTCCTCCTAAATTTGTGCATTATTTTGTATTTGCATTTGAATGCAAATGCACAACCGATTAGGTACATGGGGCACTTCTTCCATGTCACATACATCTTGCTGGTGTGTGGGAATAATTAGAGTCAACATTATAGCACAACACAATCAAGCAATGTAGAAAGATCATCTCATAAAGCATTAAGATGATAGGAAGTAGTAGCATCTCACAAAAAGTGTATCACAAGCAACTAAAAGACAATTGTTTTTTGAAAATCAATAAACACCAAAATGCTCTCTCACTCGAAGCCTAAAGATCTATATATACTTCTCCCCCTTCGGCAACAAGTTACCAAAAAGTTCAAAGGCATATGTCTAAGTGTTCTTGGGTTGATCTCCTCCGGTTATTGATGAAGGAGTTGAGAGAATAGTGTTGGCGGAGATCTCTACATATATCGTGGATGGAGTTGGAGTGGCAGCTGGAGGAACTAGAGCTGATGGATCAGGAGCTGAGGTGAAAGCAGCAGGAGCTGATGAAGAGGGCGTCAAGTCTGCAGCTGGCACAGTGGCTGATGTGGCCTGAGTAGGAAACTGTGTGCCTATCCTGAGAGGTGACCCATCCTCCTCCTCATCATCATCATCATCTGAAGAAGTGGTGTGATGAAGTGGCACTAAGTCAACTTCCTTCTAGAGCTCTGTGACTATCTTAGTTAGTCTATCCATCTTATCAATGAGGTTCTTGATCCTAGTTTCAAAGATCCACACAAGAATGTTCTAGTTGTCCAGAATCCCCTTAATGTCCTTTTGGACGCCCTGAACTAATGATATCAACATATCCATTTTCTCATTTCTGGATCTAGGGACTTCAGCACTAGTGGCTCAAGCTGCCTTTGCCTCTGCCTGAGCTGTAGCAGATCTGGGATGATCTAGTTCCATCACCACGATTATATCCTCAAGCTCTAGCTGCAGGGGCAAATGGGGATTTTCAAGAGCAAATATGTGCTTCTCAATGTGGGAGTTGATAAGCATCTAGATATAGGGTGCATAGCAACATGGCCTCTTCTGATCAGCGACAACCCTATTGACTGTCTCAACAATCAAGTCCATGACTCTGATCCTGGTGTGACTGTAAAGGTGGATCAACATGTTGATGAAGTAGCCTTGGATCATCTTGTCATCTCCTAACTTGGGCATCAAGGTATGCCTCAGAATGATGTTCATGGTGCGGAATCCAGCTTGAAGATAGTAGATGGATCCAAGCTTGTGAGATTGCACTTTGTCTATAGGGATAGGATTATACATATCCTGCATGGCATTGTGGCTCACCTTGGATTCCGTCTAGACATCCGAGTCTCCATCCTAAACCTTTGGGACTCCTAGAAGTGCAGCCCATTCATCAACTATGGACTCATATCTTGCTCCTTCTGTCATCCATAGAATCCTACCATCTCCATAGAAATGTGCAGTGGAGTAGAATTGCATGATCATTTCATCATTCCATGCAGTAAATTCTCTCCCAACAAACTCATCCAAACCAATGCAGTGGAAATTGTCTTGGACACTTGGAAAATAGTTCTCATTCTCCTTAGTGAATTTCCAGTCAACATACCTCATGTCACTCATAGCTAGACTCTTGTCAAATAGCACAGTCTCATAGAAATCATGTTGCTCTTTTGTATATAATATGTAGTCCACAGCTGTCTTCTTCCTTTGGGGATATGGATCTATAGCTCTCTGCACCCTCAAACCTGAGTCTTTCCTCTTCTTCATATCTTCAGCAAGTGGATAGCTGACATTATGTACTAGAAGGTGTGGTCTAAGTTTCATCAAGGTTGTCAAGTCATCATCGTTCTCAACTCTGGAGGTAGTTCCCTTGTTCTTTTCAGAAGCTGGAATCTGCCTGGATGTCCTCTTAGGCTTTTCAATAGCAGCCTTCTGGGATTTTGTGCTCTTGGATGTGCCAGACTTGGGCATATCATCAGCTAGAAGTTTCATGGCCTTCTTCTTGGGAGGAGCCTTTGTAGCTGGCTCAACCTCCTCTTCAGCATTAGTTGCCTCCTCTAGATCTTCATACATAGAGGTAGGCCTGCCAGTCACATGGATTATCCTCTTTCTAGCTCTCTTCTCCCCTGCCTTCTTAGGCATAGACTTCAGAAGGTGCATAAAGTTTGCTGACCAGCCTTGTGGAAGGGGTGACCTCATTTGCTCACTTCTTGGAAGCTTTCTCTTGCTTCTTGGCAAGAGCCTCCTCTCGCACAAATTTTGAATCTGCCTCATCTGAATTCAGCTTTTTCCTAGCCCTAGTGGCAGCCTTGGTAAACCCAAGGGAGCTTGGGGTGCCTGGATCTGAAAAGAACTAGGTTCATGGCCAGTGCCTGAACTGATGTCAACACCCTGCTCTGTCAAATGCTGACTGTCTAACTCTGACATGGTGACCCTGTGAATAGAGTATAGAAGAGTGGAATAGGATAAGTCATCACAAAATATTTAGTTGTTTTTTTGAAAGTTTGAACAGAAAAATTGTAGATGTAGTTCACTACAAAATTGGATTTTGGTGTCACCGAGTCAAACCTTTCGGTGCTGCCAAGACTCACAAAACTCTTAACCTAAACTTGGCAATAGTTTTGGTCTCACCGAGTTTTGTCGTTAGTAGCACAAAAGGGCAATCGGTGGAACCAATTTTTCTGACTCGGTCCCACCGAGATGCAATTTCATGGGCAACTAAACCTAAATTTTTCCAATTCGCTAGACTATATAGTTAATCTTGTGGATAGAACGATCTCAAACTGTGGCAAGATAATGGTGAAACCCTAATGTGCATGACTCGAAGGTTGGAGCCCAAGAGGGGGACAAATCCGTACCCTAGCTCGGTAACGGATCCGCTACGATAGCAACAGGGGCGAAGATTCCGTCAACGGCAGCGATTCCGTCAACGGCGGCGGCGGAGTGCTGGAAGACAAGGGCGACGACCAGGGGTCCTTCTGCGGCAGCTTAGGGCTTGGGGCGCGACGGTTTGAGGAGAGAATTTTCGAATTATCGGGACCACCGAATATATACCTTTTACTACTGGTGACACCGATTCTAAATTTTCGGTGTCACCGAGTTTCTCAACTGTTAGCTGATAGGGAAACTTGGTGTAACCGAGAATATGGAATCGGTAGTACCGAGGCAAGAAATTCAGATCAACCCTAGGCATTCGGTGTGACCAAGATTTTCGTGTTGGTTCCACCGAGATGCACTTAGGAGGTTTTAATGGTCAGTCCTTGTCGATACGGAACTCTGAGTGCTCCACACATAAAGGGATCGAAAAGTACTTGTTCAAATTTTGTGATGCAGCAAGAATAGAGTATGAGATGAGAAAGCATATATAGCTAAAGAAAAGGTCCTAGGCATTCTTGTATATCCAATTGGAAAATAAATATGAAAAGCCAAATAGCAACAATCGGATATCCTCGAATGACTAAATCAATGCAGACAAACATGCTCACTCAATAAGATGTCAAATGAAATCATGGCAAACAACACAATAGCATCTAACAAGCACTTTGGCGATGATAGAGTCATGTATATATGAGTATTAGACTTACAAGCCAAGTAATAATACTTGATCATAGGTCATACTCATCGTTTAAGCACAAGTGGGGTTTCCCCTTGCACATAAAGCATTTAATGTTGTCACATTCTTTTGAGATGCTTTAACTCAAGTCTTAGAATAAAGCTCCCCTAGATGTGACATCCCCCATAAGAGGGATAAACTAACCTTGGGTTTTGTCGATGGAGACTTCATGTTGGTGAGGTAGTGGTGGATGCTCAAAGTTGATGACGATCACCAAGAGTTGGGAGCATCCTTGTTGTTTCATTACTCTTCTCGCCTACATGTTTTAGTCCCAACACACAAGAGACAAATACAAGTATATCTATGGACATGGAGTGCAAAGCATATGTGATGATGTCCATCGATTTGTTGATTACCTTGTCCCTTGCTTACCTTTGAGGGAATGTGGGACTCCTTGAACTATTGCATAGAGTTGATGTTGATTGCAAATAGTCCTTGACAATAATGAATATGAGTGAATTTCGTTGGCGTAGTCACCCCTCAAGAACTCTCTAGTTCTTCTACTTGGGGACCCACATCAAGTTGATGGGGATCCTTGGTGCCTAAGTAGCACTTGTAGAAGTTGAGCTTGTATTAGCCTTCGGAACCCACTTCACCAAAGCTTGGGATTCATCTTCATATGAGTCAACATTCTCTTGAAGCTTGTTCTTGTCCTTGAGCTTTGTGTCTTGTGGTGGAAGGTCATCTTGAGCTTTTGTTCCCTTGGGATGAGTATTTTCATACTTCTCCTTTTGAGGAACAAACTTCGGATTAGGGTATTGACCTTCTTCCCAGTCAAATCCATTAGCATTGAAGTAGCCAACACCATGATTCTTCTGGTATCCTCCATGCTTGCGTACAATATCCTCAAATTGTTTGCACCCTTCAAGACTCTTGTAGATACCTTTCTCTCTAATCCCTTTTAAGAGTTCATTTTCTTGCTCAAGTGTAACTTGGCTAAGAAAAGAGTTAGTGGGATCGAGAGAACTACTAGAAGCAATATCATATGATTTATCATTGTTGTTGCTACTAGTTGAAGAACCTTTATTTCCTTTGTTACTACCATGCTTAGAGTTAACTTGAGGCATTAATGTAGATAAGAGAAGTCGTTTGTCTAGAGAATAGGAAGTCTTATGTCAAAGATCGTCATTGATAGCTTCAAGGAACTCATGCTCTTGCTCCAAATTGAGCTTATCGAATCGTAGCTTATCATGTGTCCTTATAAGGTCTCTATTATCTTCTAGAGTTGACTCATGAGCTAACTTAAGATTTTTTAGTTCTTGAGTTAGTCATTCTATTTCCAACTCATCATCATCACACGAATTCTCTATACTAGAGTGAGTACTAGCAAGTTCATTTTCACTATCATTACTAATTTTGTCAAATAGCAAGTCATCTTCAATTAACAAATCATCTTCATCACTATTGAAATCAAGATACTCGGGGTGTGATACCTTGGGGCCTTTAGCTATGAAGCTGTTTGGGATCGTTGCATGGGAAACAAAAAATTTCCTACGCACACGCGATCTATCCATGGTGATGAGCATCTATGTGAGGGAGAGTGGATCTACGTACCCTTGTAGATCTCTAAGCGGGAAGCGTTAAGAAACACGGTTGATGTAGTCGAACGTCTTCACAATCCAAATTGTCGAGCGTCCCACGATCCAATCACGATCCGTCCCGATCTAGCACCGAACGAACGACACCTCCACGTTCAACACACGTACAGCTTGATGATGATCTCCGCCTTCTTGATCTAGCAAAAGGGAGAAGAGAGGTAGATGAGTTCTCTGGCAGCACGACAGCATTGCGGCGATGATGGTGGATCTATTCCAGCAGGGCTTCGCCTAAGCACCACTGAAAACCGATCTAGAGGAGAAAGTACGAACTAGAGGAGAGGTAGCACGTGGCTGTTTTTCTGTCTCAAAAAACCCTAAAACCTCTCATATAGATAGGAGGAGGGGAGGGAGGAGGCTTATCTCCCATGGGAGCCAACCTTGCTTCGGTCGAAGGGGTGGGAGGAGTCCTTCTCTAATCCTATTAGGACTAAGACTCCTCCTTTCCCACATGGCCTCCTTCCACACTTGGGTTTTTCCACCCCAGCTACATGGGATTCTTGTGGGGCTTCGGCCAGCCCACTAAGGGCTGGTATACCTTGTCCCACAGCCCATGTAGCCTCTTGGGTCGAAATACCCCTCTTGATGTTCCCCCGGTACCCTCCCGGCACTCCCGGTACACTACCGATGAGCCCGACACTTTTCCGGCGACCAAAACCGGACTTCCCATATATCAATCTTTACCTCTATCCCATTCCAAAGCTCCTCTTATGTCCGAGATCTCATTTGGGAATCGGAAAAAGCTTCGGTCACCACCATACATAACTCTATACTACCGAAACGTCACCGAACCTTAAGTGTGCAGACCCTGCGGGTTCGAGAACTATGTAGACATGACCGAGACAACTCTACGGTCAATAACCAATATCGAGACCTGGATGCCCATATTGGTTCCTACATATTCTATCAAGATCTTTATCGGTCGAATCTCGATGTCAAAGATCCAGGTAATCCCGTATGTCGTTCCCTTTGTTCTTCGGTATGTTACTTGACCGAGATTCGATCGTCATTATTTGTATACCTAGTTCAATCTCATTTCTGGCAAATCTCTTTACTCGTTCTATAATACAAGATACGGTAGCCAACACTTAGTCACATTGCTTGCAAGGCTTGTTGTGATGTTGTATTACCAAGTGGACCCAGAGATACCTCTACGTCACACGGAGTAACAAATCCCAGTCTTCATCCATGCCCACTCAATAGACACTCTCGGAGATACCTGTAGAGCACCTATATAGTCACCCAGTTATGCTATGACGTTTGATACACACAAGGCACTCCTCCAGTGTCAGTGAGTTGCGTGATCTCATGGTCATAGGAACAGACACTTGACATGCAGAAAAGTGTAGCAATAAAATGACACAATCAAATGCTACGTTTATAGTTTGGGTCTTGTCCGTCACATCATTCTCCTAATGATGTGATCCTGTTAACAAATGACATCTCATGTCAATGGCTAGGAAACCTTGACCATATTTGATCGAGGAGCTGGTCTACTAGAGGCAAACTAGGGACAAAGTGTTGTCTATGTATCCACACATGCAATGTGTTTCCAGTCAATACAATTATAGCATGGATAATAAACAATTATCATGAACAAGCTAATATAATAATAAACATTTTATTATTGCCTCTAGGGCATATTTCCAATAGAAGCAAGTTCCACTCCCTTCGTTTGGTGACTCAAATAGATCATAGGAGTTGGTTGTCACTAGTGAATTCCCGGCAATACCTTCGTCTTGACTATAGTCGGAGTTGGAGTGATAGCTTCTCTCGGAGTGGTTGTTGGAGTCGGAGCTAGAAACCCATTCACCAACATGAGCTTGATGTTTCCTTCTTGATTAGATCTTGGTGTACTTGTTCTTCTTCTCCGAGTCCCTACTTCTCCTTGAGGGTCTTCGTTCATGACAATCATCTCTACTCCTTCTCTCTCTTCGAGGTGACTTGTCTCTTGAGCTTCGTCTTCTTGCTGACCCTTCTCTTCATTTGTAAGGAGTCATGCACTCATTGAAGTAGTTTCTGGGCTTCCCACAATTGTAGCATTTTCGGTTACGACTTGACAAACGCTTCTCTTCATAAGGCTTATATCTTCATGAGTTGGAGAAACAATATTGGCTTCTATTCTTGTAGAACTTGTTAAATTTCTTGACCATAAGGCTTATATCTTCATTTGTGACAAGGTTGTCGCTTGAGGTAGCGGGAGCATCACTTGTGCCTTTGTAAGCACCACTAGAATTGTGGTGAAGCTCTTCCTTGTCTTTGAGTGTCATCTCAGGAGCAACAATTCTCACAATCACTTCCGTTGGTTTGAGACCTTTGTAGTTGGGCATCATTTGGATCAATGTGCAAATGGTGTCATATTGATCATCCAAAGCTTGAAGTATCTTCTTAATGATGAATTTGTCTGTCATTTCTTCACTTCCTAAGCCGACAATCTCATTGGTGATGAGAGCAAGCCTAGAGTACATCTCAGTGACTCCTTCACCATCAGTCATCTTGAACTTGTCAAGATGACCTTGAAGAACATCTATCTTGGATTCTCTCACGGAGTTAGTTCCTTAGTGCATATCGACCAAAGTATTCCAAATCTCTTTTGCGTGTTCAAGACGGCTGATTATGTTGAATTATTTGGGGCATAGGCAGTTGAAGAGAATGTCACATGCTTGAGCACTGAGTTGCAACATCTTCAATTCATCCTTAGTCTCTACACGAGAGGGTTCCTTTCCTTCCGCAAAGACTCCACCTTGCAAGCCAACACAAACAACAGCCCAAATGGCGGGGTTATGACCAAGCAAATGCATTTTCATTTTGTGCTTCCAACTAGAAAAAATTGTGCCATCAAAGTACGCACCTCTATGGTGATGTTTCCCTCACTAGATGCCACACTTCTCCTAGGTTGTGAAAGCAATGCAAAGGAGACCAAAGTTCTAATAGCACTTGTAGCATCGAAAGTAGGTCTAGAGGGGGGTGGTTAGACTACTTGACCAAATAAAAATCTACTTTTTCCCTATTTTAATTCCTGGCAGATTTTAGCATTCATAGTATGTGAAGTCCACCCTACACATGCATGTCTAAGAGTATAGCAGCGGAAACTAAATACATTGCACATGTAAGTATAGAGAGGGTAAGGAAAGCAAACACAACTGGTGACACGATGATTTTTCCCGTGGTTCCGATAGGTGGTGCTATCGTACATCCATGTTTATGGAGTCCTCAACCCATGGAGGGTAACAGTCGCGAGAGTCTACGGAGGGCTCTACCCACAGAGGGTTCCACGAAGTAGCAACCTTGACTATTCCATGATGGTCTACGTCCACGGAGGACTAGCCTTACTCGGGGTAGATCTTCACGAAGTAGGTGATCTCCTTGCCCTTACAAACTTCTTGGTTCACTCCACAACACAAAGTAGGAGGATCCCAAGCGACACCTAACAAGTCTAGGAGGCACCACCCTCCAAAAGGTAATAGGCTCGATAATGTCAATGAACTCCTTACTCTTGTGCTTCAAGTTGATAGACTCCTCAACACACAATCACTCTCTCATAGATATGGCTTGGCAGAAGAGATGGGATTGGTGGAAAGCAACTTGGGGAGGCTAGAAAAGAAGATCCATATGGTTGGAGTGGAAGATCTCGAGCTCAACACAACGGTAGGTGGTTCTCTCTCAGAAAACTGATAGGATAGGTATGGAATGGTTTTAAGTGCTTCTTTTTCGAGTAGGTGGTGGTGAAGGTGTATATATAGGCATGCCCTAAAATCCAACCGTCACACACAAAATGACCAACTTGGTGACACCGATGTCTTTCGGTAGTACCGAAGTGAGACCGATATAGGAATCTCGGTTGCACCGAGAAGGTGACCAATGGTTAGAATGACCATTCACGGTGACATCGATTCAATAATCTCAGAGGGACCGAAATTGTGAACTTGCGTACTAGAAAGTTGGCAGCCCAACTCGGTGGCACCCATATGGAATCGGTTGTACCGAAGTGGCTAGGGTTTGGCTGAGCCTTTCTAGGGTTTGGAATCGGTGGCATCGGGATGGAAATGTTGGTTGCATTGATTTTGAGTGTTTTTCTTAGGACAGACTTTGGTGGGAGAATTTTCGGGTGTCTTTGGTGACTATCACTTGTACACATATGAGCATTTTGTTCACCAACAAAACTTTACCCCCTTTTAATAGTATTGGCTTTCCTATGGACTCAAGGTCATTTTTGAAAAATATAAAATGTAGAGACATCTTGCTTGAAGCTTTGCCAATACTTGATGGAAACATTAGTTCAATTACTTATTTGTTGTTATGAATTACCAAAACCACCGAGGGAGCAAATGTGCTTTCAATCTCCCCCTTTTTGGTAATTCATGACAACATATAGATCAAAGCTTCGAAATATGATATAATCAATGAATATAATCGTCGGTTTGAGAAGTACGTGATAAGCAAGACCTACCCTAAATTTGTGCATTATTTTGGATTTGTGTTTGAATGCAAATGCACAATCGATTAGGTACATGGGGCAGTTCCTCTATGTCACATACATCTTGGTCGTGTGGGAGAATAATTAGAGTGAACATCATAGCTCAAAACAATCAAGCAATGTAGAAAGATCATATACACTTCTCCCCCTTTGGCAAAAAGTTACCAAAAAGTTCAAAGGCATATGTCTAAGCGTTTTTGGGCTGATCTCCTCCAATTGTTGATGAAGGAGTCTAGAGAATAGCATCGGCGAAGATCTCTATAGATGTCATGGATGGAGTTGGAGTGGAAGCTGGAGGAACTAGTGCTGATGGAGCAGGAGCTGAGGTGACAACAGCAACAACTGATAAAGAGGGCCTTAAGTCTGGAGCTCACACAATGGATTATCTGGCCTGAGCAGGAAGCTATGTGCCTGTCCTGAGAGGTGATCCATCATCATCATCATCATCATTTTAAGAAGTGGTGTGAGGAAGTGGCACTGAGTCAACTTCCTTCTGGAGCTCTATGACTGTCTTAGTCATCCTGTCCACCTTATCATTGAGGGTCTTGATCCTAGTTTCAAATATCCTCACAAGACCGTTCTGGTTGTCCAGAATCCCCTTAATATACTTTTGGACGCCCTAAACTGATGATATCAATAGATCCATTTGCTCATTTCTGGATCTAGGGACTTGAGCACTACTGGCTCGAGCTGCCTCTGCCTCTACCTCAGCTTTAGCAGATGTGGGATGATCGAGTTCCATCACCACGAGGTTATCCTCAAGCTCTGGCTATAGGGGCAAATGGGGACTGTCAAGAGCAAGTATGTGCTTCTCAATCTGGGAGTTGATAAGGATGCGGATATAGGGTGCATAGCAGCAAGAGCGCTTCTGATCAGCAGCAACCCTCTTGACTGTCTCAACAATCAAGTCCATGACTCTGATCCTGGTGTGACTGACAAGGTGTATCAACATGTTGATGGAGTAGCCTCGGATCATCTTCTCATCTCCTGACTTGGGCATCAAGGTATGCCTTAGAATGGTGTTCATGGTGCGAAAGCCAGCTTGAAGATAGTAGATGGATCCAAGCTTGTTAGATTGCACTTTGTCTGCATGGATAGGATTAAACATATCCTTCATGGCATTGTGGCTCTCCCTGGTTTCCGTGTAGACATCCAAGTCTCCATCCTGAACCTCTGGGACTCCTAGAAGTGCATCCCATTCATCAACTTTGGACTCATATCTTGCTCCTTCTCTCATCCATACAATCCTACCATCTCCATAGAAATGTGCAATGGAGTAGAATTGCATGATCATTTCATCATTCCATGTAGTAAATTCTCTACCAACAAACTAATCCGAACCAATACAGTGGAAATTGTCTTGGACACTTGGAAATTAGTCCTCATTCCCCTTAATGAATTTCCAGTCAACATACCTCATGTCACTCACAGCTAGACTCTTGTCAAATAGCATAGTCTCATAGAAATCATGTTGCTCTTTGGTATAGAATCTGTAGTCCACGACTGTCTTCTTCCTGTGGGCATATGGACCTATAGCTCTCCATGCCCTCAAACCCGAGTCTTTCCTCTCATTCATATCTTCAGCAAGTGGATAGCTAGCATTATGTACGAGAACGGGCTTCCTGACACCTTGTGACCCCCCTTGCTCCAGATCGGAGGGCCCACTCGTGTCTGTCGGTGAGGTGCGCGTGTTGGTACGCTCCTTCCTGACTGCCATTAGTGCAACACTGTCGGAGTCGAAGGTGGAAGCCAGGTATAGCAGCAGTGGCTCGTGAGGTACTGCTTGAGCTCCTCAAAGGCTGCATCTGCCTCCGGGGTCCATTCAATGGGCCCCTTCCTTTTCATGATCTTGAAGAATGGTAGGGTCCGCTCACCAAGCTTGGAAATGAAGCACCCTGACGAGGTCACGCGACCCACCAATTTCTGCATTTCTTTGAGAGTCCGGGGCGCACTCATCTTGCTTATGGCCTTGACCTTATCTAGGTTCGCCTAGATTCCCCGATGCGACACCAGGAAACTGAGTAACTTGCCCGAGGTGACCTCGAGGACGTATTTCTTGGGGTTGAGCTTCAGGTTTACCTCCCTTAGGCTGGCGAACTTCTCCTCTAGGTCCTCCATCAGGGTCTTGGCCACCCTGGATTTTACCATGATGTCGTCAACATAGGCTTCCACATTCCTCCCGAGCTGCAGCCCCAGGGCGATGTGCATCAGCCTCTGGAAGGTTGCCTCGGTGTTCCACAGCCCAAAGGGCATGCATGTGTAGCAAAACAGCCCGCACCAGGTGAGGAAGGCCGTATTCTCGACGTCCTCCACCAACATTTTCATATGATGGTATCCCAAGAAAGCTTCAGGAAGCATAGGAGATCGCACTCCAAAGTGGAGTCCACAATCTGGTCGATGCGTGTTAGCGGGTCTAGCGGGCAGGCTTTGTTGAGGTTCATGAAGTCAACGCACATACGCTCCTTTCCACACTTCTTCGTGATGACCACTAGGTTGGGAAGCCACACCATGTAGTGCACCTGCTGGATGACCCCAGCCTCCTTTAGCTTGCTGACCTCCTGAGCAATGAACACCTCTTTCTCCTAAGCTTGCCTTCTCTACTTTTTCTTGACTGGCGAAGCGTTCGGGCACACCATGAGGTGGTGCTTGACCACGTACCTCGGCACCCTCACTAGATCGGAGGCGCTCCACACGAAGGCGTCCTTGTTCGCGCAGAGGAAAGCCACCAACACCTCCTCTTGATGTCGGGGTAGGTCGCCGCTGATGGTGAAGGAAGGACCTAGGTTTCCTTCGTCCACCGGCTCCCGCTTCATCTCCGCCTGACTCTGTGAGAACAAGTGCCTCTTCTGTACCAGCGTGTCGTCGAGGACGCCCCCGTAGTCCTCTGTGGCCTTCGCGGCATCCCCAGCATAGGGACGCACCAGGGCCGCCACCTTGTAAGTGAGCTTGAGCACGTGAGATGCGTCCTTCACATTTCTCACGAAGGTGAGGACGCTACCACTCCCAGGCATCTTGACACATTGTAGCCCGGGTGCGTCGCCGCCATGAACTGGGCGAGCGCTAGGTAGCCGAGTATTGCATTGTATGGGAGGTGGATGTGGGTGACGTCGAAGCCGACCTGATCGGTGCGAAAGTTGGAGTGGGTGGTGAAGGTGAGGGGGAGGCGCACCCGCCCCACGGGGACGAAAGATCCCTCGGTCACCCCAGCGAAGGGCCTTGAAGGCGTGAGTCCACCGTGGGGCAGCTGTAGCGCATTGAAGGCTTCCATAGAGATGATGTCGAGGCGGGCGCCACCGTCTATGAGGGTTCTGGAGACATCCACCCCGCTTATGGTGGGCATGCACAACACTGGGAGTGCTCCGGCGGCTGTCGTCATCTTGGGGTGGCCATCGGGGCCTAAGTTGATGTCAGTCTTCGGCCACACGTGGGGCAGCGCAAGCTTGGGCTACGATCGTACTACTCCTACGTGATAGAGGAACTACTTGACCTAGCGGTTGGAGGAGGGTGGCTGCGACCCACCGAGGATACAAGCAACCACAGAGCCGGCACCGTGCGCACCGGCACCACCGCACGCCAAGGGCTGGCTGGCGTCGATGATCTTGCCCGCCACTGGGTTGCCAAACGAGGGCTTGACCGTCTCTAGGAGAGGGGAGGCTTTGACACGCCCCCTACCAGGCGCACCAAATGTCAGATTTCGGGCTTTGCAAAACCCTAAAGCTTCGAACACATGGGCATGTGCAAATATCCTCTGCAGCCTCGTCCTACCTAGCTCACTACTCGATGGATACAACTACAAACTCGTGCGATGACAAGGAAGAAAATGAACACGACACTTTACCCAGGTTTAGGGCGCTATGAAGCATAATACCCTACTCCTACTTTGGTGGATTGCCTCTCGGGGAGGTGTAGTGGACGAACCAGTATAGTGGGCTTGAGCCTCGCAAGGGGGCTCAAGTGGTGTTTTGGCTCTCTGCCTTGTCTAGTAGTTTGAGTGGCTAAGTTGTGGATCTCATCCCCTCTATGTTGTGGATCTCATCCCCTCCGAGTCCTCTTCCCTTATCACAATGGTGGGAAGGGATCCCACAACACCAAATTTGAAGGGGGACAGGAGTACATCTCTGCCCTGTCCAAAGGTGGTCTTCGCCTGCAAGGTGACTGTTGATGATGCAGTGGTGGGTTCGGCAATGACATTCGCCCTACGGGGCTAGTGGTCGTGGTCTTGTTGCGCTGGAATGGAAACCTCTGGGCGGAACATTGATAACCCTCATATGTCCTTTCTCCCTTTGCAATAAAGAGGAAACTACACCGCCTGATGCGTTGGTGCCCGCCTGTCCTTCCCTGCATCATCCTTGACTCCTGAGACTGGGTGCTGCAAAGAGATATCCGCTGCTCCGGAGAGGGTGTGAGGAGGCCCATCCTTGCTAGTCTTGGGTGTGGTTCTTCCTCGTGACCCTAGGGCCCTCGCGAGGGCCTTGTCTTGAGCGGTACTGCGCCAGGCTACGTCTGGCTGATGAAGTGGGCCAGGTCCTGGGCCATAGGTAGGCAGGGCTGGGTACACCGTTCCCCAGAATACTAACACATTCTTATCAAGTGATTAGGTGTAATCTCTTGGTTAATTCTATTCATGCAAAAGATTTGTTTGATACTGGTGCATCGTATTGTTTTATGTCCCACCCGTTCTTTGGAAACCATGAGTTTGCTTGTCAAGATCTTCTTAGGCCAAGATGAATTCCAACTCCTTAGTTCCAGATGATTTTATCAAGATGGGTAGCTATTCCTATATGGCCTCTCCAATTGTGCTCGACAAGTCCGATGTTGATCTCATTCTTGGCATGGATTTTCTGGTGATGAACAGGGCTTTTGTTGATTGTGAAGCCAACAAAGTCAAATTGACTCATCCTTGTGAAGACATGATCATTTCTGTGGCTCGCGATGGCACGATTTGTCTCTTTTCTCTCAATGAGAAGCGTGAAGTTTCGGCCATATGTCAAATTCCTATTGTTTGTGAGTCATAAGATGCCATTCCATAAGAATTTCCTAGAATTCTGCCTCATCAGCCAGTAGAGTTTGTGATTGAACATGAGCCTGAAACTGAACCGGTTTGCAAGCGTCCTTATAAAATTGGCACCGAAGATCTAAAAGAATTGAAGAAGTAGCTAGATGAACAAGAGCATCTAGGTTGTGGTGTTCTGTTTGTCAAGAAGAAGGATGGCACAGAATGACTTTGTGTCGATTACCACCCATTGAGTAAGAAGACAATCAGGAACAAGTATCCACTTCCCAACATCAATGAGTTGTTTGAGGAACTGAAAGGGGACAAGGTTTTCTCGAAGTTAGATCTTCGGATGGGCTATCATATAATCCGCATCCATGAATAAGATATTCCAAAGACTGCTTTGAGGACAAGTATTGGCTCTTATGAGTACACTGTCATGTCCTTTGGTCTCGGAAATGCACCTCCAACTTTCTCTAGAATGATGAACTTCGTTTTGGTGTACTTGGATGACATTCTAGTGTTCTCTTGTGGGGACCCCGACTCATAGGTCGTGATCACCGAACGTACGTGCACAGTGATTCTAGAGATCAATGCTTAGTGAACACAAATAAACTGAATAACAAGAGTCTTACATCCATTCCATATCGTTTGACTTGAATATGGCCCTTAAGGCCAAGTCTTCATAAACTTGCAACGGAAATCTTCAATGATAGCATGAATCCATGCCATCTACCTCAACCCTACAGGTATTCTGACTGCAAGCACCCTAGCTCGCACGTCTGTCACCAAGGTAATATTCATAATAACCTAATCTTTCATGTCTGGCCAATAAAATAACTAGTGGCAAGCCAATGAGTACTTTGAATGTACTCGCAAGCAACCCAGTTTTGAACAAGGCAATAACAATGCATGATTTAGCACTAATAGGTAAGTTTTGTAGAAAGCTAGTTTTGAGTGCAATGACATAATCAAGTAATTTAAGCAAGCATGCATCAACCATGAACAGGTGTTCATAAGAACACATCACAGTCATCATCATAAGCAGGGGGTTGGACGTCTCATGTTCAACCATCACACCAAGTCCTCAGACTTGTCTCATGTACCGTCTGAACATCTCATGTTCAGCCATCATGCCAAGTCATCCGACGCAAATGAAATATCATCTTTGTCACCACACAGACACACCAACTTTGCAAAAACATCTGGACGTAGCACAAGAGCGGTCAGCCAACTATCCTTGACCATGGACACGGCTATTAGAATAGTTTTACACTCTAGAGAGGTTGCACACTTTACCGACAAGACTCGGGGAACTTCCATGTCATCCATGACTCGTGGTACATAATATACCTGGGGTAAGCACCCGAACAATGCCTTTCCCATGGTGATACTAAACAAAGAGTCCAATAATTGGTGCCATCCCTCATGATATACATTACTCGTATCATCCATGAGGGCACGCAACGGTGTGCCCGGTGCGTGTAATGACAGCGCATGGCCTTCCACTTCTGGGACGACCCCCTCTCAAGAGTGACCATTTCACTCTTGTCACTAGTAATGTGGGCTCCTTGCTAGCACCAACCATAGTAATCAACAAAGCCCCGTCCCGTAAGGGGTATCGTGGTCGTACATGGAAGACATATAACACTTGTTGTTTTGATGTTTGATCATGATGTGGTGTTCCCCCTTCGGTGGGATGCCTCCGATGCTCTACCATTGATACATGGATCATGCATGTCCCTACCATTCTAATGAGGGTTGTGCGGGTGGGTGTAGTTAGGTTGCTATATGCATGGTGATGGAAATAAAGAGGTGATTTCAAAGACTTCTAAAAAAACCCGTCGAGTGCCACTAATGCCCGAGGGAGATGATCTTGAGTTCGGTGACCACTTGAGGAAGAAGTGGTGTGCCGAAACAAGTTGAGGATGTGTTTTCAAAAAGGGATTAGATTTAAGATTTGTCGACCGTCCCAACCTTACATGTGCGATCATGATACCCCTTATGGGATGGGGCTTTGTTGATTACTATGGTTGGTGCTAGCAGAGAGCCCGCATTACCAATGGTGAGAGTGAAGTGGTCACTCTCGAGACGGGGGCATCCCGGAAGTGGAAGGCCATGCTGTCTTTACAGGCACTGGGCACACCGTTGGGTTCCCTCATGGATGATATGCGTGATGTATATCATAAGGGATGTCACCAATGAGTGGACTCTTTGTTTAGTATCACAATGGGAAAGGCATTGTTCGGGTGCTTACCTCGGGTATGTAATATACCGCGAGTCATGGATGGCATGGAGGTTCCTCGAGTCTTGTGGGTAAAGCATGCAACCTCTGTAGAGTGTAAAACTATTCGAATAAGCGTGTCCATGGTCAAGGACAGTTGGGTGGTACTGCTTAGACTATGTCCAGATGTCTTCACAAACTTTGTGTGCGTGTGAAACAACATGAGATGTCCATGGTCAAGGACAGTTGGAAGATAGAAGGATGATACTTGAGTCAGGTCTGACGACTTGATGTGGTGAAACAACATGAGATGTTCAACCCCTGCTTATGATGATATCTGTAACTTGGTCATATGGATATCTATCAACTGTTGATGCATTCTTACACATAGTTTCATAATCATGGCATTGCATTTAAAATTAGCTTTCCGCCAAATACCTACTTAGTGCTATATCATGTGTCATTATTACCTTGTTCCACAACTTGGGTTGCTTGGGAGTACATTCAAAGTACTCATTGGCTTGCCACTGGTTATTTAATTGGCCAGGCACGGAAGAACAGGAGTATGGTTAAGAGTTCGTTGGTGACGAACATGCGAACTAGGACGCTTCCCAGTCAGAATGCCTGTAGGTTAAGGCAGATGGCAATGGGTTCACGCTTTCGATCAAGATTTCTGCTGCTTGTTGATTTTAAGTATTTGGCCTTTGTGGCCCTATCTATGTAAGACTAGACCTTCATGGTCTTTATTTTTGTAAGACACTAAATGTGGATTAAGACTCTTGTTATTCAGCTTTTGTGTGTTCAGTGAGCATTGATCTCTAGGATCACTGTACATGTGTATTCGGTGATCACGACTTATGAGTCGGGGTCCCCACAGAGCTGGTATCAGAGCCATCCTAACTGTAGGAAGCCCTTAGTTAGCATGGACGTTAGTTAGGATAAAACCGCTTTCAAAACTACACCTGGCACCTATACTTAGGAATGCTGCAGTATTTACCTCTTCTATTCTTCACACAAAACTCTGCTGACTGTCCTCCCTTCAAACCTTTGTAGATGGCCATCGTACCCGAAGCCTTCCTGACATCCGGCTTTCCATTACTCCTTGGGGATAGCCTAGAGAAGTGCCAGTTTCGCCGACCACGCGTTTTCCTCTACCACGAGCACTAGGTTAATGCCGTCACAAAGGAATACCACGTGGATGTGGTCGTGACGGCAAACGACTCCCCGACCAGTTGTTTCTTTGAAGGACCATAGATGGAGACCATGATACTCGTAGTCGAGTCAGCTGCACGCAAGGCACTCGTACACCTTCAGGATACAATTCCAGAGATTGCTGACGAGCCTGCTACTTGCTACCTTCCCTTCAGGAAGGATGATCTTGGCGAGAGTTGGACGTTGGTTCCATCCCAGGTGGATAGCACAGTACTTAGGTTACAGCCCTACTTCAGCCTCTCCACCGATAGTCTGGTTCACCACTTGATTAAGGAATCCATGAAGCTCCGCAAGGAACTTCACCACACCCGAGAGCTACTTCGGCAAGCCAAGACGAAGCCAAACAAGATCAAGAAGGATGGAACCCCCGAGGGACGAACATTCGTCACTTATCAAGGAGGAGCACCCCTAGCTAGAGATGCACCTACACGTCGTAATCGCATGAGTGCGAAACAGTACTGCGAGCTCTTCACCGACCCGCCAACAAAGCGTCGTCGGGATGGACCTCCTTGCTCCCCGACCACTTCGACAAGGAATGATGCCCGTTCAGATGATCAATAGGAGGAAGACCCAGAGGAGCGTGACTACGAGATCGAGCACTCCACCACCTGAGTCCGAGAACCCCTAGGGTAGGATCAGTCATGTACCCCTCATGCGAAGTCGAGTGCGTGTAATGGTTCATATGAAACCTTGTGTGCTTGTTGATTGTTTTGCTTTTTGTCTTCTGATGCAAGTCGCGCTTTTGCTTAGGCAACATGTAAGTGACTCCATCGTCTATCTTACCTTGATATATGTGTTCGTCCTCCGACCTTTGTTTCAACACCCTTGAACTCGACCAACCCCCTTAGGCGCGCTTTTCCATTGTTGCTTTTCCTCTCGTCTATCCCAGTTGTTTGACTTGGATGCTCCAAATAGAATGGTGACTGCTACCCGCAATAGCTCCTTCGCCAACCCTGAAGCTGGGACTCAAGCCAGCAATAGGTAGCTGGCAGGACTGCTCATGCTAGAGGACACCAGGAGCAGCCACAAGGCGACATTCCCCCGACACCACCTCCACCGGAGAACATGACCATAGCTCAGTTTCTCCAAGCTCTCTGGGAGGAACGCCAAGACAACAATGTTGCTATTCAGCAGATGGCTCAGACCCTTGTAAACAACTAGCAGCAAGGCAGGAACGGTAATGGCCGCTCCACTCTGTCTGAGTTCATGAGTAATTCACCCCCAACCTTCACCGAGACTGCTGAACCCTTGGATGCTAACGACAGGATCCGCACCATCGAGGACCTCCTTGCACTGGTTAATTTCAATGAAGAATGTGAGAAGGTGCTTTATGCCTCTCACTGCCTCGGAGGTACCGCCCGAGCTTGGTGGGGTGGATTCAAGGTCATGCAAGGAAGTCCTTTGATCACTTGGGATAACTTCAAGGAAGGATTCCGCACCACCCATATTCCTTCTAGGATCATGGCTATCATGAAGAGAGAATTCCAAGCACTGAAGCAAGGAAGTGGCTCTATCAAGGAGTACCTGCAGAAGTTCAACCTGCTACCAAGGTATGCACCTGAAGATGTCAACACGGAGGCTGCCAAGAAGGAACGCTCCATGGAAGGACTTCAACAGACCCTGCAGTATCAACTCATCGTCTGCGACTGTCATACCTTGTTCGACCTGGTGAACAAGGCCCTCATGCTGGAAGACAAGCGTCGTGCCATGGACGACACTCGCAAGCGCAAGATGATCAGCAGGGGTAGCACGAGCAACCAGAAGCCTCGCCCCTGGAAGCCAGCCCCGGTGAAGCCAACCTATCAGCCGTAGCAGGCTAGACCTCCTGCGCCTGGACTGAGCTACTAGCCGCAGCAGTATGCCAATCCCGGGCCAGCTTACAACAACCCCAATAACAACAACGATGGTAGAAACTACAACAACAACCCTGGGCAAGTCACTTGTTTTGGATGTGGTTAGTCTAGAAACATCACTAAGCTATGCCCCAACAAGAAGCCAGATGTACCGCGCCCCAATGCGCCAATTCAAAGTCAAGGCCGTGGAGCACTGCCAATGGAGCCAGCTCCTCACAACCAGCCCAACAATGGCAAGGGTCATGCGAATTGCATCACCGCCGAGGAAGCCCAGGAAGACCCGGACGTCATACTGGGTACGTTCCTCGTCAACTCAACCCCAGCAACAGTACTGTCTGATTGTGGAGCTTCGCATTCTTTTGTCACCCAAAAGTTTGCATTAGAGAGTGGCATGAAACCTACACCCTTGGGTATTCATATGTTGATACAAACCTCAGGATCAGTTATGAAGTCTGGGATAGGTTGTAAAGGAGTGGAGATTAACATCAATGGGGTACACTTCCTAGCAGACCTTATAGTTCTGGATTCACCAGGCTTGGACATCATCCTTGGCATGAATTGCTTGACCAAACACCAAGGCTTGTTAGGCTATGCCAAGACGATTGTTACCATGATCAATAGCGAACGAGTGGAAGTCAAGTATGTTCCCAACCCTGCCTCCACTCAAGCCCCTCACGCTAACTGTCTATCGGGAATTGAATTGGATCAAGTGCTAGTGGTATGTGAATACCCAGATGTATTTCCTGATGAGCTGCCCGGAATGCCCCCTGACTGCGACATTGAAGCCCTATAGGATGTGATCCGAAGAGTTGGCTGAATTGAAGAAGCAACTAGGAGAGCAACTCAGAAAAGGATTCATCCGCCCTAGTGCATATCCTTGGGGATCACCTGTTCTATTTGTGTCAAAGAGGGATGGAACTATCAGACTCTGTGACGATTACCCTTCTCTCAGTGAACTCGCAATAAAGAACCAGTACCCACTCCCCAAGACTGAAGACCTGTTCGATCAGGTCAGGGTACTATCAGCTGAAGATCTTACCCCAAGACATTCAGAAGATGGCATTTGTAACCCGGTATGGCCTGTATGAGTACACGTTCATGTCATTTGGATTAACCAATGCCCCTGCCTACTTCATGTTCCTCATGAATAAAGTCTTCATGGAGTACTTGGACAAGTTTGTTGTCGTCTTCATTGATGACATACTTGTCTTCTCCAAGTCTGAAGAAGAGCATGAGCAACACTCGAGACTAGTCCTAGACAAGCTTCGAGAGCACCATCTTTACGCCAAATTCAGCAAGTGTAAATTCTGGTTGCATGAAGTTGCATTCTTGGGTCATGTGTTGACTACAGAAGGATTGTCAGTGGGTCCTGCCAAGACTGAAGCCGTAACTGAATGGCAATCCCCAACCACCATGAAGGACGTCGGGAGCTTCCTTGGACTCGCGATATATTACTGCAAGTTCGTGGTAGAGTTCTCGAGCATTGCCCGTCCCATGACACATCTTTTGAAGAAGGACAAGAAGTTCCAATGGACAGCCAACTGCGAGAAAAGCTTCCAGAAGCTCAAGAAGAGATTGACTACAACCCCAGTTTTGGCCCACCCCAATATTCACAAGGAGTTTGTGATATATTGTGATGCATGGAGAACCAGGCTTGGAGGCATTTTGATGCAAGAAGGCAGAGTTGTAGCATATATATCTAGACAACTACATCCTCATGAAGGAACTAGGCTACTCATGATCTTGAGTTGGCAGCCATGGTTCATGCCTTGAAGACATGGCGACATTACCTTCTGGAAAGCGATGTGAGATATACACGGACCACAAGAGTTTGAAGTATATCTTCACTAGGAGGGCTTTGAACATGAGGCAGCGAACATGGTTGGAATTGATCAAGTATTACGACCACAGAGTTCAGTACCACCCCGAAAAGGCCAACATGGTAGCAGACTCCTTAAGCAGAAAGGCTTGTTCCTTGAATGCCATGATTAAGGAAAGTCTACCCGCCTTATGTGAAGAGCTTGAAAGCTTCGGCTAGGAACTAGTTGCATATGGATTCCTTGCTAATCTCAAAGCAAAGCCTACCCTGATGGAGGATATCAAAGAAGATCAGAAGGGACACGAGAGCATTGAAGGCATCAAGAGGAAGATCAAGGCAGGCAAGGCCCCAAGATTCTCAGTTGATGAATAAGGAGTTGTATCGTTTGGGAATCGCATCTGCATACCCAACAGAGAGGACCTCAAGAACTTGATCTTGCAAGAAGTTCAGGACACTCCATACTCCATCCATCCTAGAGGAACCAAGATGTATCAAGACCTCAAGGCAAAATTCTGGTGGCATGGCATCAAACGGGAGATAGGCACCTTTCTCGCCAAGTGTGATATATGCCAGAGAGTCAAAGCTGAGCACGAGTTACCCGCTGGGCTATTACAAGCTCGCAGAGTGCCTGAATGGAAGTGGGACAAAGTCGGGATGGATTTCATCACCTGATTACTAAGGTCAAGAAAAGGACATGATTCTATTTGGGTCATTGTCGACCACCTAACCAAGGTAGCCCATTTCATTCCCGTCAAGACCACCTATGATGGAAGCCAGCTTGCAAACCTCTACCTCGACCGCATCGTAAGTCTTCATGGAGTTCCAAAGAAAATTGTGTCGGATCGAGGAACCCAGTTCACCTCAAGATTCTAGAAGAAGTTTCAAGAAGCTATGGGAACTAAGCTCTCCTTCAGCACTGCTTTTCACCCCCAGACCGGTGGGCAAATAGAACAAGTAAATTAGATACTTGAAGATATGCTCCGCGCTTGTGTTCTGGCATATGGAGCCAAGTGGGAAGATTGCCTACCGTTCGCCGAGTTCTCCTACAACAACATCTATCAGTCAAGTCTTCAGATGGCACCATTTGAGGTGTTGTATGGACGCAAGTGTCGTACTCCCCTCAACTGGTCAGAGACCGGAGAAGGGTTAGTCTTTGGACCAGACATCCTCTGCGAGGCAGAAGAGCAAGTTCAACTCGTCCGAGAGTGACTTGAGACCGCCAAGGCAAGACAAAAGAGCCACACCGACTCTCGCCACCGAGAAGTGAGCTCTGACAATGGAGATCTTGTTTATCTTCGAGTCACCCCTCTTAAAGGAACCAAGCGTTTCCACGTCAAAGGAAAGTTTGCACCCAGATACATCGGCCCCTTCAAAGTCACTTCAAGACGAGGAGAAGTTGCCTATAGCCTATATCTACCTTCCTAGCTATCAGATGTGCACAACGTCTTTCACGTGTCACAACTCCGGAATTGTCTCCAAGTTCCCAACCACCCCGGCCTCCACAAAGACATTGACCATCAAGCCATCGATCCTCAGCCAGACCTCACTTATTGTGAGAGGCCAGTCCGCAATCTAGATGAGGCATAACGTTGCACCCGAAGCCGCACCATCAAGTACTTCAAGGTCCAATGGAGCAACCACACTGAAGCTGAGGCAACCTGGGAGCGTGAAGACTATCTTAGATCTGAGTTCCCTTATCTTTTTAGCGCCTAGCCTAGGAATCTCAGGGACGAGATTCTTGGAAGGGGGGAAGGTCTGTCACACCCTGTGTTTGTATCACCTTGTTATGCTTGGATTTACAAAATTTGGAGCCAATTAAAACTTTTTCAGTGCTTGTGCTTATTTGGATTGGTGCTTGTTTGCTTGTTGGTTGTGGTGTATGGCACTTTTAGATTCTATCCCTCTCCATATTCATCTTGATTTACCCAAAATTCTTGCCCAATAATCATGCCATGTGAATAGTGTCCAAAACTATTTTTTATCAAATTTTAGTTTGAACAAAAAGGATTTATTCAATTTAGGATTTCCAAGAACCCTGAGTTGAGGTTTGAACTGCAAGTCCTCAAATTAGGTGGACCCCTTTTCCCAAAGGCTTTATCTGAAACCTACTATATATAAGACTTTCCAAAACCAGAAAATATATGTTTTAAAGATTATTTTACTATTTATTTAAAAGTCTTTTTCTTAAGGCCAAAAATGTTTTTCATAGGGAAAAATTATTTAAGTACCTTCAAAATGTTTGAGAAAATTTAGGGAAACTTAGTGGACATATATTTTCCATATATAGGAGTTTCAACACATGGTGATGTTCAAAATAATGGGCAAAATCCCTCAAAACCCTTTCTATCCTAATCAACCTTTTGGAATGTTTCTATAAGAAAAATTCTCAATAATTTCAAATAAAATTCGAGAAAGTCAACATTGTCATAGGGGATAATCTTGCAAAGTTTCATCTCAATCCAAGTTGATTTCATTCATCAAACTACTCCAAAACCCTCCCTGTCTAGATTCAAATTTGAACAACTTTACATTGTGAAGTTTCTCCCCTTGGCCCCAAACTTTGTGGACATGTTCTAATCACCAAATAATGGTGCTACACTAAGTGGCGCATCAAGAGGATTAGCTTAGCATGACTAGATCTATAGAAACCTTATTCTGTTGATTTCTAGGGTTTCACAAAGTTACATTGTGAACTTTATTCAATCCAGCTCAAACTTGGTGGATAGGCTTATTTCTAACCACCGTTTGACCCTATCAATTCCTATGGCAAGCAAGGTCCATTTGCTTGCCCTAATATCCATCAAACACCTTCTGGCCATTTCTAAAAACTATTGTTTTCAGCACTTCTACTCTTCCTCTTGCTCTTAAATTTTGCCATAAACTCTCAGGTTTACCAGCTACTTCCATTAAAACCCCATTTCTACCATTTAGACAATAGTAAAACACCTATATCTCACCTCCTCTCTTATTCTACTAACCTACCAAGGAATCAAATGCTAGAATGCCCTAGCCTAGGCCCACCTATAGCCCCTGGACACAAGTGGCCATGCCCAAAACGCCAAAGGAATGCCATGGCATGCCATTTGGGTGCTCTGGAGCGCGCTACAGTGCGCTCCCGCACTGTAGCCACCCCCATCCCGATGCCACTGACCACCTCGGGCCAAGGGAGCATGCCACCGGGCCCCTTCGACGTCCGAGGCCTCCCTACCGGTCTTCTCCCCCTCCTATCTCCCTCTCCAGCGGACTGCACGTGCGACGTGGCCGCCCCTCTCAGCCAGTGACCGGGCTCATACGCGCGATGCCCCTCGCCCCCCTCTCCTTGTCCTTAACCCTCTAGAGCATCTCCTGTGGTCCCCTAGCCGTGCCTACGCCCTCACCTTTGGCTGCCGTAGCTCAACGGCTCGCTCCCGAGCTCTCTCGTGCATGCCACCCTCTGTTTCCGCCCTCGCCTATAAATAGGCCTCCCCGGCCTCGTTGTTGCCTTCCTCTCGCCTCCTACTGCGCCCATTCGATTGCCCGCTCCTCTCCCGCAAGCTCCCGAGCCTTTGTGCCCTGGATTGGGCCGGAGATCCACCACCTCGGCCTCCCGGTATGAAGCCCTTCCTTTCCCCATTCTCGTGCCATTTGCCTCCCCTCCTCCTTGGAGTATAACCTAGACCTCCATCCGTTGAGTTGCAGGCAAGAACGGGCGCTTCGTCCTCCCCAACCACGGCCGCCACTCGGGCCCCTCACCGCCGGCGGTACCGTCACCTCCAGTGACCCCCTCTAGTCCCATGTGACAGGCGACGCTCCCCTGAGCACACATGTAACATTGGCAGGCATCGCCATCGATCGCAACATCGCCGGTGAGCTCCTCTACTCCCTGGCCATAGGTGAGGGATTACAAGTGGAGCCCACTTGTCATACCCTCACCCTCCCCTCTCTCATTGCACAGCTGGGCCCACGAGCAGGTTTCAAAATAAACCTGCTGCGCACACCGTTTCGCCCTGGGCCGATTCCCGTTTGGGTCGGCTCGACTGCGACGCTTTCGGCCCAAAAGGCACAGTGCCATTTGTGTTTTTCTTTTTTCCAGCAAGAACCGAAATTTCCATAGGATTAAATAAAAATCCAAGTCCAAATATTTTTCCACCTAAATTCTTAGATTAATGCATAGTATTTGATCGTGCCTTTTGGGTAAATTTTTGAAAAACTTTTATGCGCTGTTTTATTTTAATAACTTTCAAAAATGTTTTTCACAACAAAACCTTACAAAAATATTTTTATTATAGTTTTTAGTATTTATCAGAATGTGGTAGCTTTTTAATAGTAGCTTTGTGTACATTTTTTTGTGTGATGCTTATTATTATGGCTATTTGTCGCGACGATAGATTGCGCTATTGACGAGGGAGTTGGACCCGAAGACTTCGAAGACCCCGAAGAATTTGTTGAGCCAGGCAAGCAGCCCATTCACCATGTTAAGAAACTTTTTCATGCATGACATATAGCACTTGTTGTTTCGATGATTTGATCATGATGTGGTGTTCCCCATCGGTGGGATGCCTCTAATGCGCTACCATTGCTACTTGAATCGTGCATGAACCTACCATTCTTATGAGGGTTGTGCGAGTGGGAGTAGTTAGGTTGCTAGTATATGCTATGCAAACAGGATCGGCTATATGCATGGGGATGGAAATAAAGAGGTGATTTCAAAGACTTTTCAAAAAACCCATCGGGTGCCACTAATGCCTAAGGGAGATGATGTTGAGTTGGGTGACCATTTGAGAAAGGAGTGGTGTGCCGAAACAAGTTGAGGGTCTGTTTTCAAAAATGGATTAGATTTAAGATTGGTGGACTGTCCCAACCTTACATGTGTGACCATCATACCCCTTATGGGATGGGATTTATTGATTACTATGGTTGGTGATAGCAGAGAGACCGCATTACCAGTGGCAAGAGTGAAGTGGTCACTCTCAAGACAGTGTCGTCCCCGAAGTGAAAGCCATGCGCTGTTGTTATAGGCAGTGGGCACACTGTTGCGTGCCCTCATGGACGATGCGCGTGATGTATATCATGAGGGATGGCACCAACGAGTGGACTCTTTGTTTAGTATCACAATGGGAAAAGCATTGTTCGGGTGCTTACCTCGGGTATGTAATATACCGCGAGTCGTGGATGACACGGAAGTTCCCTGAGTCTTGTGGGTAAAGCGTGCAACCTCTGAAGAGTGTAAAACTATTCGAAAAGCCATGTCCACGGTCAAAGACACTTGGGTGGTGCTGCTTAGGCTATGTCCAGATATTTCACAAACTTGGTCTGTGTGTGCGGAAGACAGAAGGATGATACTCGAGTCAATTCTGACGACTTGATGTGGTGAAAAAACATGAGATGTACAACCCCCGTTTATAATGATATTTGTAACTTGCTCATATGGATACCTGTCAACTGTTGATTCATGCTTACACATAGTTACTTGATCATGACATTGTATTTAAAATTAGCTTTCCCCCAAATACCTACTTAGTGATATATCATGCATCATTATTACCTTGTTCCACAATTTGGGTTGCTTGCGAGTACATTGAAAGTAATCATTGGATTTTCACTTGTTATTTAATTGGCCAGGCATGGAAGAACAGGAGTATGGTGAAGAGTTAGTTGGTGACGAACATGCGAACTAGGATGATTCCTAGTTAGAATGCCTGTAGGTTAAGGGAGATGGCAATTGGTTCACACTTTCGATCAAGATTTCCGCTGCTTGTTGAGTTTAAGTATTTGGCCCTTGTGGCCCTATCTACGTAAGACTAGACCTTCATGGTCTTTATTTGTGTAAGACGCTAAATGCGGATGTAAGACTCTTGTTATTCAGCTTCTGTGTGTTTAGTGAGCATTGATCTCTAGGATCACTGTACACGTGCATTCAGTGATCATGACTTATGAGGAGGGGTCCCCACGGGGTAGGACAAAAGATATCATGCAAGTTATTTTCCATAAGCACGTATGACTATTTATGGAATAGATGCCTACATTACATTGACGAAATGGGGCTACTTCTGTGTCGCCCTAGGTGATGACTGTTATATGATGAATATCACCCAACGAATACACTGATCCAGTGCCTACGAGTTTTCCACTTACTGTTCTTGCTAAGTTACAATTGATGTTGTTACTGTTGCACTTACTACAAAACTATTTCTATCACTGTTACTTTTGCTAATGCTATTACCACTAATATCAAACTATCATATTAGTGTGGTACTAGTCACCTTGCTGCAGATATTTAATCTCCAGGTGTGGTTCTTGTATCCTTGTTCTCACTCTACACTTGATTCACCTTTTGTTATGAGTAAACTTGCAACACCACCACATGCTATTAATACTGATATGTCGCAAGTTATTGATGATGCTACTTCTACTATGAATGATGCTTATGATGATGATAGTACTTTGCTTGATGATACTGTGCGACTAGGTGAATTTCTTGATGAACAAATTGCTATAGCTAGAGAGAATGAAATTATTGAAACCGATGAAACTACTGAAACTGATGAAGCCTGTGAAACTGATAATTATGAAACACCTATTAGACCTAGCTCTCCTAGAATTGAAACGTCTAATATACCTAAGGGTTATGGTATGGATGGAGAAGTAGCTAGAGGCATTCTTGCTTGTAAAGATAGAGATGATCTTAAGAAACTACTATGCAAGTATGAAGAAAAGACTTTGAATTCTAGAATGAAATGTGATCCCAAGTTTGCTACTTCACCTATCTTTGACAAAGATAAGGAATATGAATTCTTTGTTGACCCAGAGTTGATTACTTTGGTTGAATCAGATCCTTTCCATGGCTATTAAACTGAAATTGTAGTGGCACATCTTACTAAGTTGAATGATATAGCTACCTTTTTTATCATGATGAGAAGATTCAATACTACTATATTATCAAATTATTTTAGTTCCCATTAAAGGGTGATGCTAAGATCTAGTACAATACTCTTGCTCCTGGTTGTCTGCTTAGCCCCCAGGATATGATTTACTACTTATCTAAAAATATTTTCCTACTCGGAAGAAACAAGATGCCTTATAAGAAATATTTAACTTTGTGCAAATTTAAGAAGAGAGTCTCCCACAAGCTTGGTGGAGGCTTCTCCAATTGCTTAATGCTTTGTGTGATCACCCTCTTAAGAAAAATGAAATACTTGATATCTTCTATAATGGACTAACTGATGCTTCTAGGGACTTACTAGATAGTTGTGCTGGTTTTGTTTCCAGGGAACGAATTCTTGAACAAGCTGAGGAATTATTGAATAATATATTGAAGAATTATGATGATTGGATTCTCCCTGAACCACCACTTGAACTCACTCTGAAGAACAGGGGTATCTTATTTCTCAGTCATGAGGATATTTAAGAGACAAAGAAATGCATCAAGGAAAAAGATATTAAAGATGAGTATATGCAAGTATAAACAAAAGACTTTGAGTGCTAGAATTTAATGTGATCCTAAGTTTGCTACTTCACCTATCTTTGTTACCGATAAGGATTATGACTTCTTTGTTGACCTAGAGTTGATTACTTTGGTTCAGTCGGATCCTTTCCATGGCTACTAAGCTGAAACTATAGTGGCACATCTTACTAAGTTGAATGATATAGCTACCCTTTGTGATCATGATTAGAAGATTTAATAATACTATATTCTCAAATTATTTTCGTTCTCATTAAAGGGTAATGCTAAGATCCGGTACAATACTCTTGCTCCTTGTTGTGTTCATAGCCCATGGGATATGATTTACTACTTCTCTAAAAATATTTTCCTACTCATAAGAAACAAGCTGCCTTACAAGAAATATTTAACTTTGTGCAAATGGAATAGGAGAGTCTCCCACAAGCTTGGGCGTGGCTTCTCCAATTTCCTAATGCTTTTCCTGATCACCGTCTAAGAAAAATTAAATACTTGATATCCTCTATAATGGACTTACTGATCCATCTAGGGACATCCTAGATAGTTAGAGATTATATTTTCTCATGCCATACTTAAGTAGCTAGGAGTGGATAACGATTTATCTTGGATGTCAACATTCATTAAAATGGTTGTGATGTAGTATGATGATATGGTATCCTCCTCTGAATGTTTCAAGTGGCTTGACTTGGCACATGTTCATGAATGTAGTCGAATCAAAACCAGCATAGCCTTCATGATATTTATGTTCATGGTGTCCATATCCTACTCATGATAGCATTCAATGTTTATTATTCAAAATGCATGTCATGACCATCTTTGCTCTGTAGTTGACTGATTCCCAACCTATTTGCTAGCCTACACTCATACCTAGAGGGAATACTGCTTGTGCATCAAAAATCCTTAAACCAAAGTTATTCTAGATGAGTCCACTATATCTATCTATATGTTGTATTACCCAGCTGTTCCAAGTAAATTTGCGTGTGCCACCTCTAAATTTCAAATGAACATCTGTTTTGTGTGCCTGGACCGCTCATGGAGCGACAGGGGGCGATCGGCATCTTACATGTTAAGCAGGTTATTCTCATGATGAGTGTTTCTTCACTCATCCTTGAAGAGAGGGGAGGTAATAGGGATTCCAAGTCACGAAATCAAGAGAAATGCTAATAATTAAAATAAACGACCCCATGAATGTTGTTCTTATGGACGGTACCCATGGATTCCGCTAGCCGTGGAGTGTGTTTGTTGGTGGAGGGGGAGTAAACCTTTACTTTTACTGCTTGGGAACCACCGCTTATTTGTTTAACATGGAAGATATTGATAGCTCTTGGTTGTAACATTGACAGGAAGGGTGTACCTCCCAAAAATATACTCATCTCTAATTATGTTGATTGATCACCTTATCAAATAAGAGCCAGATCTGAAAGAACTATTGTCAGCCTCATGCATTGTGTATAGTGAATGTTGGATGCATCATCACTTTATCTTTTCTACCATGAATTACAATGTCTAGTCATTGCTTGAACCTTGGCGGTGCTCTGCATTTATGTTTTGCGGTCTCAGAAAGGGATAGCGAGATACCATTATTGTCATATTATATCATTATTGTCATTTTAGTGTTTGCATTTGAGATATTTTATTATTGCTTGCTAGATTCTTGTGTCATTGATATGAGTTAGTATAATCTTTAAGAGTTACTGTTGACATGGTTAGTCATAATCTTTGGTGACAACATGGGTGCTACTTAAGCATATGTACGTAAACAAGAACAAAAGAGTTCATAAAAGTTTTTCTTCATCACTTTAAGTTTGTCAACTGAATTGCTAGAGGAAAAGCATGGGTTTAAGCTTGGGGGAGTGGATACATCTCCATCATATTTACTTTTCCTTACACTTTTGCTCTTGTTTTGGACTCTAATTTGCAGGATTTGGATGAAACTGACCCGTACTGACCCTGTTTTCAGCAGAACTACCATGGTGTTGTTTTTGTGTAGAAATAAAAGTTCTTGGAATGAACGAAACTTTTTGGAGATTTATTTTACAATAAATAAAAAATCCCATAGCCAAAAATCACAAGACTAGGGGGGTTGGCTCGACACAAGACACCAAGGCACGCCAGAACCCTAGGTGCGCCCTAGTGGGTTGTGCCCACCTCGTGGCCCCACTAACCCTAATTCTAGAACTATATATTCCTATTTTTGGAGAAAAAAATGAAGGACTAAGTTTTATCGCGTTTCAAAAGATGGAGCCACTGTCACCTCCTGTTGTTCATCCGGAGGCCAGGTCCGAAGCCCGTTTGTCAGGGGGATTACCCCTGGGTAGGCTCAGGGATGCGACTCAACATTTTTAAAAAAACAGGGCGGCCAACATCCCTCTGTCTAGCCGCTCCGGTTGGCACCCTATTCTTGCTAGCTCCTATGTCCAGCCAGCTCCCTACTCGGCTACACAACCCGGCTGCTCCAGCCGGCCTGCTGCGCGAGGTCAACCACCATGTACCATCGGAGACGACATGAAGACACTATAGCATGCATCATGCATCACTTCACTACGTCCCAATAGTGGTGCACTATAGCCTGCGTCATGCGTCACCTCGTACGAACATACCAATAGTGGTGCGCTATTGCCTGCCTCATATGTCATCTCCAATAGTGTAGTTAGGCCATGTGGGCCACCCCTTGTCCCATGGGCACCCATTTATAAGGTGACCCAAGGAGCTCACACATTGGAGGGCCCCTCCCACTCTCTCATGTATGAGGCAAGGGGAAGAGCTCTCACAGCTCCCTTCTTCCTCGATAAATGCAACTCCCGGAGCAAATCTGTACTGCCACCGGATACACCACATATACACCAGACATGCAGGATTAGGGGTGTTATCTCCACAAGAGAACCCCAAACCTGGGTAAACCACCGTGTGCTACTACCCTATCACGTCCTGGATCTTCCACGACAGCCTTGCCCTCACCTTGATTAGCTGTCCCTGGCATATGTTGTGAGCAAACGATAGTTGGCACCCACTATGGGGCTAGCTGCTGCTGGAACCACGGTCCGGGCAGGACCCTCTTTGTCATCATCACAGCGACATTGCCGTCATCTCTCCGGTGGGGCTCGGGGGGTCCGGTATCAACACGCCCCCAGAAGCACGCGTTGTCACCGGTCGCGTCCTCACCGTTGGCCTCGACATTGTCCAAGGATGGGTAAGAAGATCAAACGCAATTTGGATACATGAAGATTTTTCCCGTGGTTCCGCTAGCTGGTCGTCGTGGGACCGAGTCTGATAGTAGAATATAGGAGTACGAAAGGAGAGGGTGGAGTCCTAGCTACGGCGAGGATGTACACACGGATGTATGAGTTCAGACCCCTCTCGTGGAGGTAATAGCCCTAATTCTCAGTGCTCGGGAGCTTTTCTCATGTGGAGAGTATGAGTTCCAGAGGTTGCGAACCCTTGGGCCAGAGGGGAGGGGCGGCTTATATAGAGTACGCTGCCCCTCATAAGTGCGAGGCATCCAAGGGTCCGATCATGAGTATAAAGATGAGTGTTACTGGTAACGTACATCATAATTGCTACTAATGACGACTGGCTTAATGCCTGCCCGTTGGACTCCCAGGAGCGGCTTCTGGTCTTCTCGCGTCGACTGAAAGCGAGGTCTTCTGAGTGTTAGGAGACTGTCGAGTGGAGGGAGAAGATGCCGAGTGGACTAATTGTCGAGTGACTTGAACATCATGAAGAATCCAATCGGAATATCTCCTGTAATCTTTAAGTCCTCCAATATAGTGCTCTTAGGTAGGGTATGTAGGTCTCGCCTAGGACACTACCCTAGGTACATATCCTCGTCATTAGCCCCCGAATGGATTAGGTTTCGAGTGTTAAAAGGGGATCGATGCCAGTTCTGAAGAAGGCACTGAACTTCTGAATGAACTGCGGGGCTTCAACTAAATTTGCGTCGATTGAAATCTTTATCATTCGCCCGGATTGATTTTGTATTGAACCTGCACCTAGATTGTTGTAGTAAACTGTGAGCCACACAGGACTCAGCTATAATGTGCCCGGGTACCGAGACTATTCAAGCTTAAAGGTTGGGATGGGATAAGTGTTGAGGTTGCAGCAGCACTAAGCAAATATGGTGGATAGCTTACGCAACATGAAATAAATATGAGTGGTCTACGAAGAACAATCGAATCTAGTATGATCTCTATGAGATCCTGAACACTTACGTACGTCAAACACAACCCCACTGTGTTCTCTCTCGGATCATGTTCACGAGCAGAGACGATCACGGTTACTCTCACAGTTGGTGTATTTTACTTAGAGTTTACTTCAAGTTTGCTATAACCGGGTGTTAAACAAATATCCAAGTTGCCACATAACCGCGGGCACAGCTTTCCGAGAGATTTAACCCTGTAGGGGTGCTCCAACTAATCCATTACCAAATTAACCACACTCCATGGGAATACCTCGACCGCAGATCTCGCGATCATCATAGGTAATTTCAAAGGAATTCCAACACCTCGAGTAAACCCGAAGAAAGTCAGACTCCACACGCAAGACACTCTATAAAGGTAAAACAAATCCAGCAAGACCACCCGACGTGTCGACGAACCTGATAAGAGCCGCGTATCTCAGTCTCAGGACATGACGCATAAGCTACACGTACGGAGGCCTGATAGAGATCTCCCAAGTTGCCCTGGGTTGGCCCCGCACAGTGCTCTAGTTTGGACTAATACTCATGAGGAGCACTGGCCCGGGGGTTGATTAAATTATCCACGGGTTTGCAAGACCCTATGCAATTTTAATTGATTTGTTAAGAAAATGTAGTACTAATGTTGGGTCTTGCCAGACAAGTTTTAATCTCAACCGAATGAACAAGGGGGTCCCCATAACAACCCCGAGCATGTTAGGAGCGCAAAATATGGAAAACATAACACCGGTAACAAGGAACTAATGGCGGTAATAGAGGAACAAATCACTTAGCAAAAGGCCAAGCCTCCCACCAAAACCAAGAAGTATATGTGCATTAAATTAAATAATAGAATACTGTGATATCCAATACATGTTACCACATGGACAACCTGCACCTGCAACTAAAATACTATAAGAGGGGCTGAGCAGCGGTAACTTAGCCAATCAAACGTTTGCTATGATGTGGAAGTTAGAGGCTGTCATGGCATCATGGGGGCTGATATCAAGTGGTAGGTAGGTCTATTGTTACGATAAGAGCGAGAAACTAGCAAGCAAAAATAGTATCGGGATCTGGGGACGATCATCTTGCCTGTTGGTTCTTCAGTTAAACAAGTAGCGGGATCCTCATAGTGGTACTCTCTTGGGTCCGCGTACTCAGTATCAACACTCGCGTCTACCCAAGAAAAACAACAACAATAAACATCCAACCAAGGTGCAATGCACAATCAAAATGATGCATGGCCACTTATGAAGATTTCTAACATGGCAATCCAAAACTAGTCATGTTTCACATGCAAAGTTGTTTATTAATGAATCTGGACATAACCTCATGTAAATTTATTTAGACATGCATGAACATTTCAAATATGGATGAATCATGCAAAATCTATGGAAATGCATATAAGGATCACAAGAAACGGAGCTACGGTTCTCGAGATACGCTCACGACAAGGTACGGAGGCAAAACACAAGACCACCAATACCTGGGCTAATTCTTGGCATTACTAGGTAGCCACTGGATAGTTTATGTAAAATCAATCACATTAAACTCAATAATCAATCCATTCCATGGAGTATAGCTCCCACAAGTCACAAAACAAAATAACACCCAATCTGCCACGAAACAGCAACATAGCAACTTCTACAGCTCACATCTGGAGCTACAGGAAGCCTACAGCCACAAACAAGATGTTTACAGAATCTACTCAACACACACTTGAACTAATACAATTACACCACCAGAAAAGAGCCACACATCAATAAGCACGAAGCAACCAAGATGGCATGACGAAACAGTTTTCTGGGACTTGGTGAAAATTCCAGTCTTCTGGAATCTGGGTTAACAAAGTAGCAAGTTGACAGCACTGGTTAAATAGTCTAGAGATCTTATATTGGCATGACAATTAACAGGATAGTATATGACAATATCTACTACAAATAACTAACAATGAGCATGATCAAATTCACAACACATTACAAGATACCATCCTCTCAATATGGCAAAACAATAACAGCAGACTCTCCAGACTTTGCCATTTTTCCAAGCAAGTTGGCAGAAACAGAAAGTAGCTTACTAAATAGCATGGTTCCCACTTATCTAGGGACTTATCATAAATAAAAAAATACTGGGACATTGCCAACAACTTTAACTAACAAACTCATGTTGGCAAGAACTTAAAAGCATGCATAGATTAATTCATATTAAAAAGACAAAAGGGCATCACAGCATAAAAATGCAGTTCTGTCAAGTTGCCCCAAAGTCAAATCTGACTTCATAGGTGCATACGTGGGTTGATTTTACCCCAAATGCATTACTCATACCCATATGCTTGCATAGAACAAGAGGGAGAAAAGGGGGGGGTCAAAATTTGACCCTACAAGTCATAAGTGACTTATGACACATATAGAACTTGATGAAAATGGCCCCAAATGATATGTGATCTAATGGTTCATGTTGCAAATGGTTAATTTAACATCTTAGGGCATTATAGCATGCCATAGCATCAATAGTCAAGGTGAAACTAGCTAGAAGAAGGGACATGCTCATTTGCACAAGAGAGACCTATACATGGAGCTACTTATGCACACACATACATTCACATGGCATATATATATATATATATATATGAAGGCACACCACCTACACCTATGCAAACATCACTAACATATGTGTATGTGCAAAACACATAAAAACCACCACAACACAAGCCACACATGTGTATATGCCTTGGCATATGCACACACACACCACCTATGTGCATGCTTACATGCTCACACACTACACTACACCACACACATACTCACACAAGGGTGTGTATGAATAACCTACACACAGAACACTACAAACCACCACACTCACACAAGGGTGTGTATGAATAACATACACACACACAACACTACAAACCACCACACTCACACAAGGATGTGTATGCAAGAAGCACACACACATAACCTACACTACACATACACCCACAAGAACACACAAATGTATGGGTGTGCAAGGAGCACACACACACATGTGCCATGCATGGTGCACCACACACCCACATGCACACACATACAACCATGCTCACACACACAAGCATTAGAGGTAAGCACTAAACAAACACACAAACATATCTCACATGTATGCATCCATGTGCATATGTACCACTTGGTACATACACACACCACCATACACATGTGCAAGCACACCACATGGCAAGGAGTCCAACACACATACATACATATGCTGAAATGCACACACTCACATGTGTAGGCAAGAGAAAAGAAAAAAACAAGAAAGAAAGAAAGAAAATAAACAAAAAAGGAAAAGGGAGGTTCAGGGGGTCGAACCCCTGACCTCGGGGTCGAACACACGCGACCACACCACTGCGCTACGGCGCCAGAATTTAACAGGAAGGGGGCTCCGCAGCTCGAATACCACACGCGCACACTATCTAACGAAACTGAAACTACACACGCACACACTGCATAGCAACAGCGGTAGCGACAGCGGCGGGGCGACGGCGATCCTCGGCGCAGCAAAGGGTCTCCGGCGACGGGGAGCGGCGGAATCGAAAGCGGAACCTACGGGGGCTCCATCCCTCACCTCATCTCGCGACGAGGGGGGCCGGAGGAGAGCCCAAGCTCAGGGCTTCCGAGCGGTGGCGACGTCACTACGACGACGAGACTACAAATTACAGCGAGGAGAGGGGGCGGCGAGGTCGGGCTGCTCACCAAGGCGCTCACGGAGACACGGGGACGCGATCGACAGCGACGAAGGGGAAGGAGAGGCGGAGACGACGCGCACGGAGAGGAAGAAGCCCGGCGACGCTCCGGCGATGAGGAAGAAGAAGAATGAGGCCTCCCGAGGCCTCCTAGCACCGGACGCAGACGGCAGCGGCGAGCTCCACGCCATCTTGAAGGCGGCGGGGCTACACCGGAGGGACACCAGCGACGAGCCCGTCGACCCCTGCCTCACTGTGAATCTACCTCTTTCTCTGAACCCGAAAAGAAGAAGAAGAACAGAGGAAGAAGGAGGAGGAGGAAGAAGGGGAAAGCGGCGGCGGCGGAGGGAGAAGACAGGAGGGATGGAACCCTAGGGATCTATGCTCTATTTGAAGGGGGGCTCGATGTCTGAGCTGCTAATGGCGACGGCGACGACGCTCACACACACGCACTCTGCTCTCTCTGAGGTTCACTAACGGAGGTGGGAGACGGGGCAGGTGGCCGTTGTGTCCAGCTGAGCTAGACCTCGACCCACTCCCTCTCTCACACCCAAACATAAACTAAAACAGAGAAATGAAAGGGTTTTCCCTTTTAATAAAACCAGCCCCAACAAAACAAACTGCAGAGTAATTTTAAAGGGTTTTGAGCAAAACAAAAATAATTTGAGGAGGAAATAATGTGCACCTTTTAATAAAAATATTAAGTTTATTTATAACACAACTATTTTATTTGATATTTAAAAACACAGCCCCTGTTTTAAATAAAACACAACACCACAAAACCCAAAACATTAAATCCAACACACTCACACATATCATAAGACACATGGGACACCTCTTGAACATTTTTAAACAATTTAAAAACAACTTTAAATCTGATGAAAAATAATAATAGGAAATAGAAGGGGGTTTTGGAGGGGATGTTGCAAAAGGGAAAAGAGAGGGGAAGAAAAGGAGATGCAGACACTTGGATCCAACCACTCACAACCTGTCACATGTCACAACCACCATTCACCACCATCACATCATAGCAAGCACAAGAAAAACCAACATGGCACCTGAATGAATGGGAATGATGCATGATGATGCATGAATGCAGACACATGAATGGCAAGGGTGCTGGATAGCATGGCCGGGGGCTCACCTAGTGGGCTGGGCCTGGCGCTTGCGCAGCCCACCCGCGAGGGTAGCGAGCGAGTGGCTGAACCGGCCCTCCTGTTTGACCCTGATAGTGCACTGGAGGCAGACGGCGACAGCGTCCTCCGGTGGGGCTCCGGCGAGGGCGGTGCAAGCTCGGGATGGATGGGGTCAGCCAGATCTGGACGAGGGGAAGGCTGGGGCGCGCGATCCGGCGGCGGCTGGGGTCCTCGGGTAGTGGAGCTCGGCATCCATGGCGTCCTGGATAGGGAAGAGTGAGAGGGTTTAAGGGAAATATATAAGAGAAAGGAGAAGAGAGAAGGAGAGGGAGGAGGAGGTCTGGCCTTGAGGGGGGTCCTCCGGCGAGCTCCGGCCGGCGGGGTCCAACCGGAGGTGAAGGCGGCGACGGTTTGGTCGGGGCTGCCATGGGAGCTCGGGGGCTTGCGCGAGCTGCGGCGGCTCTATGGACATGTCTAGGTTGGCTGCTAGACTTGTCAGATAGGTGGGATTTGGTCGATTTTCAGCCCCAGATCTCAGATTGGCTATGGAGGTGGGATTTCGGGAAAGAGGGAGGTGGAGCTAGCAGGTGGGGTTTTCTAGGAGTGTGGCTACAAATTTTTCATGGGGGGAACCAAAGAGAGTGAGGGGCTTCTCTCCATGGGGGTTTAAATAGGGAACGCCACCAGGGGCTGGTTGAGTCAGGTGGGGATGAGAGAGAGGTTGCGGCTCGTGACAAGAGCTTTGAAACCCCAAAAACATCCGACGAATAACCCGATGACGCGCTGCTATGACGTACCGATGGGGTATCAAACGAACTCGGAATGCGACGAAATTTGGCAAGTGGTCTACCTACACTATAATAAAACTGCATGCCCAACTTCAACCCAATCTGAGAATATTTTCCACGCGCTTTAGAAACAAGGTTTTTAGCGATGCCGCGGGTGCATGCTTGTGTGGTTGGTCTCGAAACGGGCACCGACAAGAACGGAGAGAACCGGCAACTATGAATGGATGCAAGGTTTTGAAAACGGGTGACAATTCTATGCAGATCATGTGAATGATGCGATGGTGAATGAGACAACCACACGAATCACAAGACAAGAACAGATATAAAAGGGGAATCTTACGGAGTGTCGGTCCTGGGTTGTTGCAGAAGGGCAAGGCCAAGAAGCCATTGACCACGCGATTCACCGCGCCGCCGGGGTGGATCCAGGGGGATTTTCTCCCACCAATGGTCACCACCGCGGACATCGAGAATCTCGTCGTCGACGGGCTCGTGGTGGAAGGTTCATGGAGGCTATAGGAGGGGGAGCTCTAGCGAGGGCCACATGAGGGGGAGCGGGTCCTCCTCCTCACCCATGTCGAGAGAGGATTCTCGATGCCCCCCATCAATTCTTTCGAGGGTTTCTAAACTTCTTTAGAGCCCAGCTCCACCATTTCCCTCCGAATGCTATTTCCTATCTTTCTACTTTCATCACTCTGTGTGAGTGCTTCCTGGGTTGTTCTCCACATTGGGGTTTGTTCAAGCATATTTTCACCATCAGCTCTTAGTCGGTCAAAAAGGCCAATCCTGAGGATGGTAAAACCCATGTTGTCCAACTTTGTGGTGGCTTGGGAATTTAGAAGAGAGCTAGGAGTTCTTTTCCTTCTATGACTATCCCAGAATCTGTTGGGGGTTGGCAGTCGACATGGTTTTACTGCAAAGATATAGCTTCTCCCAATATGTCGACTGGTCTTTCCCTTTTCGTGTTAGAACGTCCTGCCGTTCCCAAATCCTTGAAAGTGTCGGATGGGGAGAAACTCCAGGTGGGGATCCTGGTGGAAGTCATAGTGAACCTTGTCCGTGGTGGAGTGAGTGTTAAGGATCTCCTAGAGACGTTCCTCGGTCGAAGAATCCAACCACTCCAGGGAAGGGACCACACTATGAGGCATTACGTAGGCCCTGAGGACTCGACCCAAATGCGCCCAGTAGAGTTTTTACAGAATACTGTCAAGCAATTGCTTCGAAGCATTACGGGAGCTTGTGACATCCCCTTGGGATCCAAGAGAGTCCATCCTTACTCTGCTGAGAATTCACTAAAGAATTTGGTAAACTTTATCTTGTTGATTGTCATATGGTTTTGTCGAGTGATTGGTTCATACGTATAATGAATTCATTGTTTGAATCTTGCAGGAGTGGATACACATGCACTCGCCCATGCCCAACAAGAACTAGCCTGAAGACGGCAGGGAGAGCGAGGGTGGCAGCATGGACATGGACAACGCTGACGACAACAAAGATGAGTATGAAGCTTCTGATGAGGATGAGGAAGAAGTCGAGTCTCCCCATGCACGGAACATTGCTCCAAGCTGCATCAGGACCATGTGAATGCCGTGGGCAAGGCCCTGGCGTTGAGTGACAGGAACCCAAAAAGGGACTGAACCTCGACTGTTGAGTCGAGTGAACGAACCACGAAGCAGCCCAAGCCCAACACACAGAAATCTCACAAAGCTCTATCGTGCATGAAGATGTTTGTGCCTGCCGTCTCAACGGAAGTGTTTGCTTTCATCTTTCGCTGTCGACTATGACTTCAAATTCTTGTTGACCGAGTGCAATTTGGTCTACCAGTGCCGCTACCTCGGTGATGTCGCCTCCACGGACGGAGAGGAGAAAATGGACGTAGATACTGCTGACGAGGCCACTTCCCAAAGAGGTTAATGAATCTTCACTCAGCTCTCTTTCTTGAAGATGAATCGCCGATTGTATAAGCTAATGTTGTCAATTGATGTTTGCAGAGATCATTCAACTGGATGACAATGAAGAACTTCCCCCGGGTACGGGGGGTGAAGGTGTGACCTTAGGCACCTCACACATACGTGCCCGAAGAACCCCATCGGCACACATGCCCCAACGATCGATTGCTGCATCATCCCAGGGGATAGGCGAATCGTCCCGAGCCAGAACCGAGCCTGCGGTTCCGCTGTCGAGTGCCCACCAGCTGCTTCAACCATCATGGCGTCGAATCCAAACGGACCACTCCATAATACCTCAACTTCTCCAGGCGCAGCATCCACTCAGCCCACGACTACCTTTCCTTTGCACCATGTCCCGGAAGATCAGACCGGAGCTGTGAAGGAAGCCATGATCTAGGTGGAGCAAATAATGTTGTGCAACAAAGAGGCTTACGAGGCCAGCATGATGTCTTATGAGGCCAGTGCAGCGGTTCGTACCAAGGTCCGAGTAAGTGCGATTGTAAGTGTATTTCCGATTGAATTCATGTCTTTCTTGATTGTACACCCACTGGGTGTATTTCTTATGTAGAGTACTTATAAATTCTCTACTCGAAAAGATCAGGTCTTAGTCGAGTAAGTTTCGGTCTAGTGGGGGCACGCAGAGTGCACCTACTATGTGTTGTCCCCGAGACCGCTGTCGAATGATGAAGACATCAGCAGGGGTCTTAGAAACAAACGATTTTCATATGCTTGTGCATGTTTTATTTATTATTGTTCTGCCAATCAACAGATCGAGTTTTAGTACTTCCAGTGGGGGCATGCTGAATGCACCCACTGGTGTAGTCCGCAAGACTACTGTTGATCGTTAACAATGAGTAGTAGTCTTAAGAACATGAACTCAGGGTTCTTGGTCGTACGCGGAGTTCGCTTGCCACTCGACACTAGACATGTCGGGGTGGGGTGGCGGGACCTTTGGGGTCGACTTGACAGATTGAGTGTTAGCAGGTCCAGGTTGAGTGTGTAGTCCCCGAGACCGCTGTCGAGTGCTTGCACTGGCGGGGGGCTAAAAGGAACATCTTATGCTCAGACAGTGCAAACCTTATCGCTTGATTTAGGAATGAGTGGGGGCATGCTGAGTGAACCCACTGGGTGTAGTCCTCGAGACTACTGTTGATCGTTCACGATGAGTAGTAGTCTTAAGAACTTGAACTCGGGGTTCTTTGTCATACGCGGAGTTCGCTTGCCACTCGACATGTCGAGTGAACTTTTTTGCTTTAGCCGCATCACTCCAAAGCTACCTTGTAGGTTTCATGGATATCATTGCAATCAACCATGATATGACGCTATTTCAGGAGTGTGGGGTGGGGCAGTGGGCTAGCCTTCAGTCGAACCTTTCGACTTGGGAGTGAAGGAACTTCTTTGTCGACTGAATTGTGTATATTTGTTCATTTCAGAGAGCTTGTGAACTTGGCACCCAGTAGAAGGACTTGGAGGAGGAAAGGAACCAGCCGCGATTGGATCTGGAGGTCTCCATGAACAGCCTGGAACATGCGCAGACCGAGCTGACGACTCTGGGAGGTAATCTTTGTCGACCCCATGCATTCTTAATCCCACTTTCCATCCTTTGAACCGAGTGCTCTCACTCGAACAGACGTACATGATGGAAATCGTCGACTCCAGGCGCGACTCAACAATGCTATTTTTGTAGATACCATGAAGAAGTCACTGGAGGACAAGGACAAGGCGCTTGCTGATGCCCAAAAGGTGGCGGGGGAGATAACTGAAGCCGCCGAGAAGAAACTGGCTGACGTCAAGAAGATAGAGGAGGTAAACTCCAAGCTGAAACTGGAACAGGGCGAACTCATCAAGATGTCAGAGCAGCTGGCCAAGAGGAGCAATGGCCTGGAGAAGCACTTGGGCGAACTCGCAAGGAAGATGTTCATCATGCTCGGCGGTAACTATCCTCGTCGAGTGAATTTCCAATATTTCCATAGACTAGAAATGTAATCATCTTCCCATTCCTTCTTCCGTATAGAATTCCGCCAAGATTTTGACAAACAGACTGAAGAAATCAAGCCCAATCTGGATCCCACTAAGTCGTCTATTGGTGATGTCGTGTCCATGAACATGTTCCGACTCAATGGTAGACTCCAGGGTGTTGAAGGATACATCGTGCGACTGAAGGCTGCGCTAGAGAAGATCGACAAAGAACTATGGCATGAAGACACCCTTCAGACCAACCTTGCCTCCATGATGGCTCGTCTCAATGATATCCCTAGCTGAGTGCAAGCTTGGAAGAAGTCAGCTACCCGCTACGGAGCCGATGTGGCGCTCTCCCTTGTCAGAGTCCATTGCAAGGAAGCAAGGGAGGAAATCTCGAAGGACCTCCGAGTGATGAACACAAAGAAGCTCCAGTTTGAAGATTTCATGGAGACCTTCATTGATGCTGCCACTAGGATCGCAGATGGGATTGATTTGGACACCTTCGTCGAGCCAACAAGTCCGTCTGGTGCTTGAAAAAACTTTATTGGCAGTGGAAAACTTTATTTGCCTCGGAATGCTGAGTGGAAATGTATTCGTCGTAAAACTTCATTCAGGCCTTGAGCCGGAGCATCTTTGCTTGTGCGTGAAACCTTTATCCGCGCTGAAACATTTGAATTTATTAGTATTTGGTTTTCGATTGTTTGCTCGACTAGATTTGTTTTTAACTTAGGTGAAAGCTGGTTCGCAGCTAAGTTTCCGAATTAATAGATAGTAATCCACTCGGGATTCGTTTTTAGCTTAGGCAAAAGCTGGTTCACAACTAAGCCCCCGAGTGTGAGGATTGCTCAACACTCGGAGAAGTTTTTGAACTTAGGCGAAGACTGGTTGGCAGCTACATTTCCGAGTGAATAGATAGTAATCCACTCAGAATTTATTTTTAACTTAGGCGAAAGCTAGTTCAGAGCTAAGCCCCCGAGGGTGAGAATTTCTCAACACTTGGAGGAGTTTTGAACTGAGGCGAAGACTGGTTCGCAACTAAGTCACCGAGTGAATGGACTGCTATAAACTCGGTAGGGTTTTTAACTTAGGCGAAAGCATGCTCGCAGCTAAGCCCCCAAGTGTTAGTATTGCTCTATGCTCGGAGAAGTTTTGAAGTTAGGCGAAGACTGGATTGCAGCTAAGTCACCAAGTGAATGGACTGCTATCCACTTGGTAGCATTTTTAACTTAGACGAAAACATGTTCGCAGCTAAGCCTATGACTGTGAGGATAGCTCGACACTCGGAGTGTTCCCAAGTGTGAAACTGCATGATCGGATTCGACTAAAGACTATGGAAGTCATACTTGCATAAATGACATTGTCTGAAATACTATCATTACATCAACACCACACTGCTTTTAAGTATAGAAACGTCGGAGCAGATCTGAATTCCAGGCTCGCGGAACGTCAATTTGCTTCTTGAGGTTGTACAGGTGATAGGCTTCGTTGTTAAACACCTTGGTGAAGACAAAAGGTACTTCACATGCCAGAGCGAGCTTGTGCGCTCACTATTGATCCACTTGGAGCACCAAGTCACCCTCATGAAATTATCGACTCTTGACGTGCTTCGCATGGAAGCATAGGAGATCTTGCTGATATGTTGCCATCCGAATCAAAGCCATATCTCGCTCCTCCTCTAGGAGATCTACACCATCGTGTCTTATATGTTCAGCTTCAGCATCAGAATAAAGATCCGCTCAAGGAGAATTATGAAACAAATAACTCGGCAGGACAGCTTCGGATCCATAGACCATGAAAAAAGGAGTTTGTCCAGTCGACCGATTAGGTGTTGTTATAAAGCCCCATAAAACAGATGGCAACTCAGACACCCAGGCACTGACAGCATGTTCTAGGTCCCGCATGAGACGAGGCTTTAGACCTTGTAGGATAAGGCCGTTGGCTCGCTCAACTTGACCATTGGTTTGAGGATGTGCAACGTAGGCCTAATCCACCTGAGTGCCTTGGGAGAAGCAGAAGTGTCTGAATTCTTCCGAGTCGAAGTTTTGCCATTATCTGTGATGATGCTGTGGGGAACTCCATACCTATAGATTATTTCTCTCATGGATTTGACTGTAGTACGAGAGTTCAATTTCTTTATTGGCTCGTCCTCAATCCACTTTGTAAACTTGTCGACTGCAACAAGCAAATGAGTAAATCCACTTTGTCTAGTCCGAAAGGGACCAACCATATCCAGACCCGAGACAACGAACGGCCAAGCGATGGAAATAGTCTTCAGAGCAAAGGAAGGTTTGTGAGATAAGTTTGCATAGAACTAGCACCCTTCATAGTGATCGGCAATGTCCTTGGCCATCTGATTGGCACGCGGCCCAGAAGAAACCAACTCGATATGATTTAGCGATGATTGTCCAAGAGGATGCATGATGGATGCAAGTTACCAAGTAGATTTCATCCAGGATCATTCGACCTTGTTCAGGGGAAATACATCGCGGCATCACACCAGTCACACATTCTCTATACAGCTGATCATCCACCACAGTAAAAGCTTTGGATCTACGCATGCTCTGCCGGGCTTCGGTCTCATCTTTAGGAAGTTCCTGCCTAAGAATATACACAATATAGGGCACTATGCAGTCGAGAATTATGACCAGTATCTCCATGACCAAATCAGTATCTGTAGGGACATCGACCCCAGTCAGATCAGAGAAGCTCATAGCTTGCGGGGGCCCTTTGGTGCAGGGATCCTCCTGCACCGAAGGAGTGTGAAGATGATCCAAGAATACATTGCTAGGGACAGGTCGTCGAGTGGATCCAATCTTTGCAAGCTCATCGGCCACTTGATTATTCAATCGACGTCCGTGATGGAGTTCCAGACCTTCAAACTTCTTCTCAATTTTTCTAACAGCATTGCAATATCCAGTCGTAGCGGGATTCCGAACATCCCACTCTTTCATCACTTGATTGAACACCAAATCTGAGTCGTCGTAAACAATCAGGCGCTTCACGCCGAGTGAGATAGCCATGCACAACCCATACAAGAGTGCTTCATATTCTGCTTCATTGTTGGAGAAATCAAAGTGATTCTACAGGACATAACTGAGTTTGTCGCCGTTCGGAGACACCAAGACAATGCCAGCACCTGACCCATTCAACATTTTAGAGCCATCAAAGAACATGGTCCAGTGTGCGGAGTTGATCTGGATTGGCTACTGCTGTTCAATCCACTCGGCCATAAAATCACCATGTGCTTGAGGCTTGATCGCTTTCTTGGCTTCGAACTTGATGTCAAAGTATAGGAGTTCAATCGCCCATTTAGCCACTCTATCGATCATGTCTTGATTGTTGAGGCTCTCAAATAATGGAACATCACTGATGACTGAAATCGAGTGGTCTCGAACATAATGTGCTGCCTTCTTCGCTGACAGCTGGATGCCATAGAGAAGCTTCTCGTAATACGGGTACCTTTGCTTCGAAGGAGTTAACACTTTAGAAATGTAATAGATAGGGTGTTGGACTTTGTAGGTCTTGCCTTCCTCTTCCCGCTTGACAGTGAAAACTGTACAGATGACCTGATTAGTGGACACGATGTATAGGAGCAAAGGCTCTTTGATGCGCGGAGCAGCAAGCACCGGCTGGGTGGAAAGCAGGGCTTTGAGCTCAACAAATGTTGCGTTAGTTTCTGGAGTCGACTTGAACGTGTCAGACTTCTTCATCAATTGGTATAAAGGAAACGCCTTCTCACCGAGACGAGAAAAGAACCGAATCAATGCTGCCAAGCAACCTGTGAGCTTTTGAACATCGTGCACTCGCACGGGGCTCTTCATTCGGGTAATGGAGCTGATTTTCTCAGGGTTGATGTCGATCCCTTGTTCGGAAATGAGAAAAATGAGTAACTTGCCGCCAGGGACACCGAAAGTACACTTAGCCGGATTCAGCTTTATATCGTACCTCCTCAGATTGGCGAAAGTCGTAGCCAAGTCAGCCAACAGGTCAGAACCTTTGCAGGACTTGACAACGATATCGTCCATGTACACTTCGACATTCCGAGGGATCTGGTTATTTAAACACTTCTAAATCATGTGCATGAACGTAGCGCCGACATTCTTCAAACCAGATGGCATGGTGATGTAGCAAAAACACTCGAATGGGGTGATGAAGGCTGATGGTAACTGGAGTATGCATCTAGAAAGGCTAAACGCTCGCACCCCGCAGTCGAGGTCTTATTGATGCGAGGAAGCGGGAAATGATCTTTCTGACAGACCCGATTGATATGCTTTAAGTCAATACACATGCGGAGTGACTTTTCCTTCTTGGGAACCATGACAACATTTGAGAGCCACTCAGAGTTGTAAATCTCCCGAATGAACTTGGCCTGCAAGAGACGAGCCACCTCTTTTCCGATTGCTTTATGCTTCTCTGCCCCAGACCAACGCAAATGTTCCTTGACCGGCTTGGCCTTTGTATCAACTCTGAGCCGGTGCACATCAAGCTCCCTGGGAATCCCCACCTTGTCAGCAAGCTTCCATGTGAAGATGTCCCAGTTCTAAATTAGGAACTGGATGAGCTCGGCTTCGTATTTGTTTTCGAGTGTTGACGATATATTGGTCGGGGCGGCAGTTGAATCTATCGGGTGAATGTGCACCTTTTTCACTTCCCCTGCCGACTGAAAAGCTGACTCGTAAGCAGGCTTCTTAGCACACAGCAAATCAGCAGGGTCAGCGCTCTTCTTGTATTCTTCTAACTCTACCATAGCCATCTGATGATCGTCAATTTTGGAGCCCTCCTATAGGCACTCCTAAGCCCGCTGTCGATTGCCAGTGACCGTGATCACACCTTTGGGCCCAGGAATCTTCAACTTGAGATACACATAAAATGGACGGTCCATGAAACGAGCATAAGCTCCCCAACCAAGAATGGCATGATATGGGCTTTGGAAGTCCACTTCAAACATTAATTTTTCCTTGCGAATTTTTTTATCCGTGTCGAATGTCACATCCAATGCAATTTGACCGAGTGACTTGGCCTTCTTCCCTGGGATGACTCTGTGGAACTGCATGTTGCTCTCACCGAGTCAGGACATCGGAATGCCCATCCCTTTAAGGGTATCTGCATACAGAATGTTCAAACCGCTACCATCATCCATGAGGACCTTATGGAGTCAAGTGCCCACCACGAGATCCACCACCAAAGCCTGCCGACCAGGAGTGGACACATGAGCAGGATGATCTGACTACTCAAATGGTATGGCATACTGACACCACCTGAGGTAAGTGGGAGTTGTGGGCACGACCATGTTGACTTCTCTGTTTATGACCTTCAGTAGACTCTTGCTTTCAACGTCAACAAAAATCATCAGTGTAGCATTGACATCAGGAAAAGTTTCCTTGTCTTCATCATCATCCTTTTCGGGGGGTTTCTCACTCGACAGGCTTTCCTTGAACTTCTTAATCAACACACGGCACTGCCGAGTGGTATGCTTGGGCAATATCAGATTGCCTTCTTCATCTTTCCTCATGTGGTTTGCACACGGTAAATCCATAACATCAGTTCCTGGCTGATTTTTCCCTTTCTTGGTGTTGAACTATCCTTTGGACTTCCGCTTGTTTTTCCCTTGGACTGCTAGAGCAGCTGCCTCTGCCTGAACAGTGCCATGCGTCTTTCGCTTCTGCTTCCGACTGGAGTTGTCACCGACATTGTTGTCGACTGTTTTTCCCTTGCCACTATGGAGGCGGTCTTCTTCTTCACCATTGGCGTATCGAGTGGCGATTTCCATCATCTTACTCAGTGAAATATCACCTGTTCGCCCAAACTTCAGATAGAGCTCTCTGTACTTCACTCAAGCCTTGAAAGCACAAACAGCCTCATGCTTAGAAACAATCTTCACTGTATGATGCAAAGTGGACCAGTGCAGAATGTAATCTCTCCAAGTCTTGTTGGTCTTCTGAACACAATGCTGCAAGTCAATCAGACTGGCACGATGCTTGCAAGTGCCCTCGAACGTTTTGATGAACACTCGGGCAAGATCTTCCCAACAGTGGATGCTAGAAGGAGCCAAGCGATTCAGCCATTCATGAGTCGAACCATCTAACATCAAGGAAATATGCTTCATTGCAATGTTATTGTTGCCACCACCCACCTGAACTGCCACTCGGTAATCATCCAACCATGTTTTTGGCTTTGACTCACCGGAAAACTTGTTGATACCGTCCGCCACCATAAACTTGGGGGGAATCTCTACAAAACGAATAGCCCTGCTAAAGCACTCAGGACCAGAAATAACGGCAATGCTGCCACTCGGGAAATCTTTGTCATACTCATCCCTGTGGGCTCTACCTCTGTTCATTCGCCTCTTAGTGAGGAGGTCTCGAGCATCAAACCCTGTGTTCCGCTCATCACCGAACGAGCGCCTTTCGTCTTGGTGCCGGGGCACGTGTGGACCACCCTGCGGAGGAGTGAGCACTAGATGGTGGTCATCACGGTGAAACTGATCTCTGTACTAATCCTCACGGAAACTTCCGCCTCTGCGATGCAAAGGCGACCCAGGACTATGTGCCGACTAAACAATCTCTGCTCTTGGTGAATTACTGTGAATACTTTTGCGCGACTACGAAACAACTTAATTCTGATGTTCTGCTGCATCAAGCATTGCTCCAACCTGCAAAAAACCTCTGCCAGCCTCTGATCGTGATGGCTGAATGGAATCTGCTATCGTAGCTGCTGCTGCAACATTTAAGACTAGAGTACGGTATACCTCAACATTGTTCTATGAATCACTCGGAAACAGCTATCGCTGCTGTCGACTGGGAGCGGGTAGACATTAGCAGGCGCGCTCGTCGAGCTCTTTGTGGAGCTCTTCAAGACGAATGCTTGCGGCCTCCAAGGCCTGAGACTTACTAGTCGCCCCGATAATGGGAGTATGGAGGACCTCCTTATCTCGGCGCGGTTGCTCACTTGACGGTCCACTAGCATCACGCCTGCCACGGCCGAAGCCTGGTGGTGGGCTCTGGTGAGAACCAGCCATAAGAACCTTTGTTGTAGGATCGCAGCTCTCACACTCGCAGGGAACATCAGACTGCTCGAAGTCCAACTCAAACACGACGTGAAGTGACTCGGCGGGTTCTATCGCAGCAATCTGCGAAGACGAAACTTGGCGGGCTGCCACATGCCTCACCCAGCACTGATGCCGTGAGCGACTGGATCTCTTGCAACAATGAACAACGGGGAGAGCCAAAGAGTACGGGGTCGATGGCTGCCGCAGAAGTACACCGCAGGAGCTCACGCGGAAGTGTACAACCCCATGGACTTGGAGCGCCTCAATGTCGAGAGGCGCTTCCTGGAGCCATGCCGAATCGTCGGCAATGACGGTGAGCACTCCGAGATGGATCTCGTGGCCCAAGGAGAAAACACCGCCGGAAGACATGACGAAGCTGGAAATATGCAACCTCGCTAGAAGTCGCTTAGACGCCCGCCCCATGGTGGGTGCCAACTCTTGTGGGAACGAGTCAAGAAGTAGAAAATAGGGGTACGAATGTAGAGGGCAGAGTCCTAGCTACGACGAGGATGTACACACGGATGTATGAGTTTAGGTCCCTCTCATGGAGGTAACAACCCTACATCTCAGTGCTCCGGAGCTTTTGTCGTGTGGAGAGTATGAGTTATAGATGTTGCGGACCCTTGGTCCAGAGGGGAGGGGCGGCTTGTATACAGTACTCTACCCCTCATAAGTGCAAGGCATCGAAAGGTCTAATCATGGGTATAAAGACGAGCGTTACTAGTAACGTACATCATAATTGCTACTTATGACGACTGGCTTAACGCCTGCCGTTGGCCTCCCAGGAGCGACTTCTGGTCTTCTAGCATCGACTGAAAGCGAGGTCTTCCGAGTGATAGGCGACTGTCGAGTGGAGCGAGAAGATGCCGAGTGGACTAATTGTCAAGTGACTTGAACATCTTGAAGAACAATCAAAATTTCTCCTGTAATCTTTAAGTCCTCCAATATAGTGCCCTTTGGTAGGGTATGTAGGTCTTGCCCAAGACCCTACCATAGGTACATATCCTCGTTAGTGGTGCTATCGTACGTCCACATTTATGGAGTCGTCAACCCATGGAGGGTAACGATTGCGAGAGTCCATAGAAGGTTGTACCCACAGAGGGCTCCACGAAGAAGCAACCTTGACTATACCATGATGGCCTACGTCCATGGAGGACTATCCTAACTTGGGGTAGATCTTCATGAAGTAGGCGATCTCCTTGCCCTACAAATTCTTTGTTCACTCCACAACACGAAGTAGGAGGCTCCCAAGCGACACCTAATAAATCTTGGAGGCACCACCCTCCAAAAGGTAATAGGCCCGATAATGTCGATGAACTCCTTGGTCTTGTGCTTCAAGATGAGAGATTCCTCAATCAATTTCTCACAGATATGGATTTGGTAGAAGAGACTAATTGGGTGAAAGCAATTTCGAGAGGCTAGAGATCAAGATTCATATGGTTGAAATGGAATCGCTAGATCTAACCACATGAGTAGGTGGCTGTCTCTCGAAAAATCTGATATGATAGGTGGGGATCTATTTTGAGTCCGTCTTTTGCCAGTGAGTGGTGGTGGACGGGTATATAGGTGTATGAATCTTGGTGGTACCGAGTTGCTCCAAACGTAGCAACTTTTGAATCTCTGTGAGACCGATAAACAATTCTCAATGGTACCGATCAAGGGCCCAATGGTCAGAATCTGCATCGTGACACCGATCCAAAAACTCAGAAATTCTGATTTTATTAATCGAGGCAACCGAAAGTTGGTAGCCGGAACTCGATGCCACCGATGTAGAATCGGTTGCACCGAATGCCTAGGGTTTGGCATGGGTTTGTCTTAGCATAGGAATCGGAGGGATGTAGTGGGAATGTTGGTTTCATCAATTTTGGATATTTGGATTTGGACAAACTTTTGTCAAAGAGTTATGGATGTTGTCGGTGACTATCACTTGTGCCCGTTTGAGCATCTTGTTCACCAATAGTACCTTACCTACTTTTAATAGTATTGGCTTTCCTATGGACTCAAAATGATTTCTCAGAAAGTAAAATGTAGATTCCTGTTCTCTGAAGCTTTGCCAATCCATTTCTTTGTATCTTGGGGTTTCTCCCCAAACTTTTTGCCATCCCTATCATTGAAGTTTTCGAGAAATATGCTTAGTGGAAACATTAGTTCAATGACCTAAATGATGTTATTAATTACCAAAACCACAAAGGGAGCCAATGTGCTTTCAATCTCCCCCTTTTTGGTAATTGGTGAAAACATATAGATCAAAGCTTCGACAGATGATATAATCAATGAGTGTACTCGTCGCTTTGAGAAGTATGTGATAAGCAAGAGATCCTCCTAAATTTGTGCATTGTTTTGAATTTGCTTTGAATGCAAATGCACAATCGATTAGGTACATTGGGCACTTCTTCCATTTCACATACATCTTGGTGGTGTGCGAGAATAATAAGAGTGAATATAATAGCACAACACAATCAAGCAAACTGAATGAACATATTATAAGCATCACAAGGATAGGAAATAGTAGCAACACACGTGGCACAGCCCACTTCATCAGCGAGGCATGGCCTAGCACGACTCTACTCAAGACAAGGCCCTTGCGAGGACCTCGGGTTTGCGAGAAAGAATGACAGCAAGACCCACAACGAGGGGCCTAATTCAGGCCCCCTCCTGAGTGGCGGAGATCTGTATGTAGAGTCAGGCCTCAGGAGTCAAAGGGGATGCAAGGAAGGACAGACAGGTGCCAGCATGCCAGGTGGCGCAGTTTCCCCTTTGGTGCAAAGGGAGCAAGGATGTACGCGGGTTCCCAAAGCTCCGCCCAAAGGTATCCATTCTAGTGCAACAAGACCACGACCACGAGCCCCACAGGACGAATGTCATCACCGAGACCACCACTGCACCGTCAAGAGCCACTTTGTAGGCGAAGACCACCTTTGGATAGGGGCGGATGTACTCCTTTCATCCTTTAAAATTGGCCGTTGTGGGATGCCTCCCCGCCATTGTGATAATGGAATAGGACCCAGGCCACTTCTATATATAGAGGCTAGGCCACACCATAGAGAAGATCCCCACAAGGCAGAGGGCGAAGAACACCCCTTGAGCGCCCTCGCGAGGTTCAAGCCCACTGTATTAGTTCATCCACCAAACCTCCATGAGAGCTAATCCACCAAGCAGGAGTAGGGTACTATGCTTCACAGCGGCCCGATCCTGGGTAAACTATTGTGTTCATCGTCTTCCTTGTCAGCGTGCGAGTTCTCTGTAGTAAACATCAAGTAGAGAGCTAGGTTGGGAGAGGCTGCCGGGAACCTTCGCACACGCCACTATGTTTGAACCTTCAGGGTTTAGCGGAGCCCGAAATCTGACATTTCACGAGCCAGGTGAGGGAGTCCTGGATTAGGGGGTCCTCGGATAGCCGGCCAATTGTTTTGGGCCTGACTATGAGGGATAGTTACCGAACACTAGACGATTTGAAGGCCCAGTATCCAAGATGGAAGCTTCGGGAAGCACGGCTTGCGCTCTCCATTTGGTGTAGTAATTAGGCATGTTTATCTCTTCGGCATGTAAACGGCCATATGTAAACCCTAGGCGTCCTCGGCATTTATATAAGGCATAGGGTTTTAGGGTATAGACATAGATCAACTCATCTAGGGTTCGCTACACGATCTCGAGGTAGATCAACTCTGTAACCCCTTACACCATCAATACAACCAAGCAGGGCGTAGGGTATTACCTCCATTCGAGGGCCCGAACCTGGGTAAAGTCGTGTCCCCTTAGTCTCTTGTTATCATCGATCCTAGTCTCATAATTCGAGACCCCCTACCCGAAATCCGCCGTTTTTGACACCGACATTGGTGGTTTCATTGAGAGTTCCTTTGTGAGCGGAATGGAATCGACGCCTCGCCTAGTCATCAATGAAGAGGTCCGTAACATGGATGTTTTCTTCACCTGGAAAATCTTCGCCTTCGACAGCCTTGTGTTGCATGATAATTTTGCCAGCCATCTAGGCCGCGTTGAGAGCTTCGCCTCTGATCAAGAGTTCAGATTTGGAAATCTAGAGTTCTCCGTGGACCCTCGGGGTGACTTTTCACTAATCGGGCTCACGGATTCACCTGTAGCCCCAAAGGACTCTGAGGCTTTAACATCGAGCCCCTTCTTCGGACATGCCAATGGGGTCACCCATGGCGGCAAGCTGATCTCTCATTCCGGTCCAGCCATCAAGCCATATGACCGGACATGTGTTCCTTCCGAACACTCAACAGGGGTTCGCGTCATGGAGGTTAACTCCATGAGTTCTGAACAGCTGGATCCGATCGGGCCCTTAGCGGACGACGAGGCCTTGGAGCACTTCTTGTCGATGAAGATCACCAATGATCAAGCCCCGATCTATGCTTGGCCCGGGTATAGTGCGGGCAGGGACGGATTTTTCAACCCACCCACCACCCACTAGATAGCCACCATCGAAGATTTAACCGACGGGCTAGACTATGCCTCTGAGGAGGCAGAATACTTGGATGAAGAGGACCGTGCTCCGACCCCCATAAACAGCGCGAGTTGGACCTCCACTTCTACATATGACGTCTGCATGGTGGATACTCCTGCCACCAACGATGACAACATGCCTCACAACGAGGGCGACAAATCGGGCGATGCGCCATCAAGGCGCCGAAAATCGCATAAGTGGTCCAAAAGAAAAAAGGGAAGAAGAGCTATTATCAGCAGCGGGGACGGTAATGCCCCCGCCGATCATGACAATCCTGATATCCCCGAGTGCTCGTTTGAGGGTCCCGAAGGGCCTGAAGACCCAAACAACCCCGATAACAGCGACTACCCTGAAGGAGATATATCGGAAGATATATCGGAAGCCGAATACCCCTACATTCCTAATAACCTTGAAGATCAGTAAGAAATAAGGCAGCGGCTCATAGGAACAGCTCGCAGCCTAAAGGCCAAAGAACGGCAAATCAAAACCGAACAGGCCGACCTCAATCATTGATGGACAAATGTCCTCTCAGCGGAGGAAGTATATGGGCACTGGTTTGTCAAATCAGCCCAAAATCTACCCTCGGAGAAGGCTGCTGCCGCAATTCGATGAAGAACTTACATATACACCGTCTCCATACCATACTCCGTACAACAAGCCGCACTGCCCCTTCGTGGTCGGGACAGGATGGCTGATGGCGTCGGTCACATACCGGCAGTACCCCGAAGACAGCGCAAGGAGCCATTAGAGACCAATGACAGGTTCGACCTGCGAGATGACTTGGATCATAGAGCAGGCCGCACTAGATTAATCTATGAATCTAGAGAGTACTCGCCTGATAGACATGGCAGAAACATACCATGGTTCGACCAAAGCAACAGAGTTTGGGAACGCAACCAGCCCCATACTGATGCCAAATATAAGCACGACATAGCACGGGTTAGAGGCGCCACTCACCCACTATGCTTCACAGATGAGGTAATGCGGCATCGGTTCCCCGAGGGGTTTAAACCCGTGAATATAGAACAGTATGATGGGTACACGGACCCAACTATATGGATTGAGGACTTCCTCCTCCATATCCACTTGCTGCAAGGAGACAATCTCCACGCCATCAACTACCTCACCCTCAAGCTTAAGGGGCCATGTCGGTACTGGTTAAACGGCCTCCCCAAAAACTCCATTGGATGCTGGGAAGACCTGGAAGATGCATTCTGCTCCAATTTCCAAGGAACTTATGTCCGCCGGCCGGACTATTCTAATCTCATCAACGTCGTCCAGAAGCCTGGCGAGTCTACTAAGCAATTCTGGAATTGGTTCTTGACTAAGAAGAACCAAATCGTCGACTGCCCGGATGCTGAGGCTATAGCCTCCTTCCGGCAAATTATTCGGGACGAATGGTTGGCCCACAAGCTAGGCCAGGACAAGCCTCGGACCATGTCCACCCTTACTTCCCTCATGACCCGCTTTTGTGCGGGGGAGGACAATTGGCTAGCAAGACATGGCCATAATTCTGAAGATCCCGTGGCACTAGAAGCCCAAGATGGCAAATCAAAGCAAAAGCGCAAGAAGAATAAGCGCCGACACAACAATAGTGATGCCGATGACATGGTTGTAAATGCCGGATTCAACAACTCCCGACCTGGGCAGCGGAAGAAGCCCCCTAAAGGCAATCGCGACGGACCCACTCAGCTTGAGAAGATCATGGAAAGGCCCTGCCAAATCCATGGGACTTCGGGAAAGCCCGCCAATCACACATACTGCAACTTCTGTGTGTTTAAACACGCCGGCAAGATACCACCCGAAGACCAAGGCAAAAGCTCTCATAGCGAGGATGAAGATGATCCTTGGGGTCCAATCGGTGACGGACAGAAGAAATTCCCTCTTGAAGTAAACACGTTGAACATGATATACGCCACCCATATACCCAAGAAGGAGAGGAAGCGCGCCCTCCGAGAAGTGTACACGGTGGAACCCTTAGCCCCGAAGTATAACCCATGATCATCATACCCGATCACCTTCTATCGGCATGATCATCCGAGCAGTATCCATCATGGGGATTTGGCGTCCCTCGTCCTAGAGCCCATTATGGACGGGTATCACCTCACAAACGTCCTAATGGACGGAGGAAGTTACGGTGAAAAAGATGGGCATTGATCCGTTAAGGATCAAATAGAGTAGCACTACCTTCAAAGGATTGATCCCAAGCGTTGAGGCCCGATGCACGGGCTCGGTAACACTCGAAGTCGTCTTCGGCTCACCCGATAACTTTCGCAGTGAAGACTTGATCTTAGATATCGTTCATTTCCGTAGCGGCTATCATGCGCTGCTCAGTCAGACGGCGTTCGCTCGTTCCAACGCAGTCCCACACTACACATACCTCAACATCAAGATGCTGGGCCCCAAGGGGGTCATTACTGTCAACGGCAACATCGAGCGCTCACTTAGAACTGAGAAACATGCACTGTCCCTAGCGGCCAAATTCAGCTACAAAGAAGATCGACAAGTCTAGACACCCGTCATAAAGGCACAAAAGGCTGGGAAGCGAGTTCGGCTTCAGACCGAAAACTCAGATCCCTCCTCCCCCCTCTATAGGGACTCACGCCCCACCACACAATTTCAAAATCAGCAAAGTGTATGCCGAGGAGGAACAACTTTGCACTAGAGGTTCCATGCAAAGCGATGGGGAAATAAAGGTGGGTGTTCAGCTGATCTGACCTACGACCATTAATACGTCTTCAGACAAAATGCAGGCGCTTCTAAAAGAGTGTGCCTACGGCGTAAATCTCATCTTCAATGCGGCGACCTCGCAAGTTTTGTTAGCAAAGTCCTCCCGCCTGTCACACCCTGTGTTCGTACCACCTTGCTGTGTTTTGGATTATAAAATTTGGAGCCAATTAAAACTTTTTCAATGATTGTGCTTGCTTGAATTGTTGCGTGATTGCTTGTTAATGGTTGTGGATGGCACTCTTAGATTCTATCCCTCTTCATATTTATCTTCCTTGCCCCAAACTTCTTGCCCAATGATGATGCCATGTGAATAGTGCCCACAACAATTTTTATCAAATTTTATTTTGACCAAAAAGGATTTATCCAAATTAGTTTTCAAAAAACCCCCAAAATTGAGGCTTGCACTACAAGTCCTCAAATTGGGTGGATTCTTCTTCCCCAAAAGCTTTAGTTCAAACCTACTATATTTGTGACTTCCCAGAACCGCCAAATATTAATTTTAAAGATTATTATTATATTTTATGTCCAGAAATGGTCTTTCATAGGAAAAAATTATTCAAATGCTTTTAAAATATTTCATAAAATTCAGGGAAACTCAGTGGGCATATATTTTCCATATATATGAGTTTCAACAAAAGGGCCTGTTCAAATCATGGGAAAAAACCCTCAAAACCCTTTCTGTTCAAATGAAGCTTTTGAAATATCTCTATAAGAAATATTCTCAATAAATCCCAGGAAAATTCCAGCAAGTCAACACTATCATAAGTGATGATCTTGCACAGTTTCATATCAATCCAAGTTGATTTGGTTCATCAAACCATCCCAAAACCCCTATTGTCCAGATTCAAATTTGAACAACTTTACATTGTGAAGTTTCTCCCCTTGACCCCAGACTTTTTGGACATGCTCTAATCAACAAATAATGATGCTACACTAAGTGGTGCATCAAGGATAAAAGCTTAGCATAACTAGATCTACAGAGACCTGATTCTGTTAGTTTCAAGGGTTCACAAAGTTTGCATTGTCAACATTGCTCACTTGAGCTCAAACTTGGTGATCGTGCTTACTTTCAACAACCATTTGATCATGTCAAACCTCATGGCAATAAAAGTCCATTTGCTTGCCCTAATCCACATCAAACACCTTTTGCACATTGGGAAAAAACATGTTTTTAACACCTTTTACTTTTACCCTTGCCTGCAAACTTCTACCACACTTTCTCCCCCACCTCTTACCCCTCCAGTAGAAAACCCAAGTCCATAGTCCACAAGGAGATGGGGTAAATCCCCCATTTTGACCTCTGGATAGCCCTGGCAAGAGCTCTCTCTCCCCTCTCCTCTTATTCTATACCTCTCCCAGGGCATCCAAAGTATTTCTCCCTTGCCTAGACACCCCTAGATCCCCCTAGACACTCTTGGCCACGCAGAAGACGCCGTTGGTAAGCCGTGGCATGCCAAACGCGTGCTCTGGAGCACGCTACAATGCCCACAGGCACTCTAGCCGTTGCCCACTGCATGGCCCCGACCACCTTGGGCGCCCCCACTCGCCAGATGGTTGGCCTCGGCGTCCGCAACATGCCGCCCCCTGTTCCCCCTCCTCTCTCTCTGATGGGGTTTATACTGCTAGGTAGGCCAAAGCAATGGGGTCTTACCCCTTTCCGCTTCGAAGCAAAACTACGTGGCTGGCTGGTTGTGGCCGGCTGGAGGACGTTCAGCGCAAGCCAGTGCTGGCTAGCGCCCCGGGCATCTGATCAAGGTGCGGGTTGGGGCTAGCTGGGCGCGGCCGGCTACCCACCGGCCGACTCTTCCGTTGACATCGAGACGGACATGCCCCGTCCCGTCCCCCTGCATGCAGGTACGAGGACGCGACGTGACCGACACGACGGGCGGCCCTATGGCTATAGTGTCCGCTTGCGTGCTGCAGCGCATGGCTACAGTCCAACCGTCCTGGCCGCTGACCTCGGTGAGTGCGACCGGGCGGGGGAACAGTGTCGGCATGCCCTCGCCACTTGATTACCTGACCTGGCGTGGCTATAGTCCCGCCGGCCGTACCGGAGACTTCGGCCGGCTGGCGCTAGACGACTCCCCTTGGACGGCCCGTGCCACGACAGGTGGGAGAGGACTAATCACAGAGCCGGCTGGTGGGCCCCAACGGGAGATGGGACCGCTCGGCCGGCGGGCCCTACCCATGACAGGACGGCGTGAGCGGCGGGACCCTTTGGCAAGCCGAAGAGACTGCCAGCCGGGTCCCCTGACCATTGTACTTACGACATATTGTAAGACCCGGGGGGTTGGCCTATAAGCCCCCCCCCCCGATCCCCCCATGAAACTGGGACGGACGAATGGTCTCACACACGCATCCACAGAACCCTCATTCTATCCTCTAGTAGTAGAGGAAGATGATCCAGCTGCTCCTTCTTCCTCCTCTAGACATAGCTCCAGGAACATCCTTGTACACATACCCATCCATCCAACTAGACTAAGCAAGACTAGGGATGTTACCTCCCACGGAGGGCCCCAAACCTGGGTACATTGTGTGTCATCACCGCTTGTGCTCAATCTCGCACCAGGAGCCTGTCGGTGTCCTCCGACCCCAACCACTCACGATAAGCCACCCCATGGCATTTGTCGTGAGAAAACGATGACAGTTGGCGCGCACCGTGGTACCATACGCGGCGCCGACCAGATTCATGCTCCGGGCGGGACCCCTTGCCAATCCCCGCCGTAGCCGCTCGTCCCGGCAAAACCGTGGGGAGCTCGTGGGGCTTGCCTCAGCATGCCCTACGGGCAACTCCGTTGGCCTCGCGGCCAACATCGACGCGCTCACCGAGCGCTTCGGCAGGCTCAGTCTCGCCGAGGTTTCGGCCACTGACGAAGACCACGTGGGAGTGCTCGCCTACGCTGGCCCGCCCACAGCAGTGGGCGCACTCGCAGCGGCCCAGCCCAGCGGGTCCCATGATCGCATGGAGGTGATGTCCATCACTTCCTCCACCACATCCGGACAGGCACAAGTCATGGCTACCGCTGCCGCCGCCCGCATCGCCATGTCCGATCCGCTTTGTGCGGCCCTCCGGGGCTTGGGCACTCCGATCACCCCAACGGCGAACCCCGACACCACCGCGACCGATCTCGAGGCGGCTCACCACATCCTGTTCCAGGATGCCACCGCCCTCGCGGCCATGCGGTGTCGCATGGAGGTGGCACGATGGGAGTACGCTTCCGCCTACGGACTCACCCTGGCTGGCACCGAGCCCAGCCGGCGTGGGGCTGTGCACGACCACGGCCGCGTGGTCTCTGAAATCCTCGGCGGCAAAATGCCCGTCTATGACACCCCTGCAGCCAACCTGCGGGCTCTAAAGGTGGCCTACAAGGAATTGGCTACCTTGGAGGGCGAAGAGCGTGTCTCCCACGAGCGCCACATCAAAGAGCTCATCGATGCTATTGACGCATAGTAGCATCTGCTAGTAACGGGCGGCGCCACCACTGAAGGCCCACGGCCCGAGCGCGAGGGCATGGGAACTGCCGTCTGCCAGGCGGCCCAGTACTCCTGCTCCCCTCGCGTTTCCGGCTGCCGGGCCGAAGCAAACAACCCCCGGCCCTCTCAGACGCCGGGGAGTGAGCAGCCGGCTGTTAGCAGCCGGCTGTTAGCAGCCGGCGCACCAATGAGCCGCCTCATAGCGGCCGCCACAACAAAGCACCGGCATCCGGCAGCCGGTGCATGCCGCCTCCACGGAGCGAGTCACGACAGTCGGCGCCGCCCACCATCCGCCCGAAACTCTCAGGTCGGCTCGGACCGTGCATCCCCCTAGCAAGAACGACGCTCGCAACCGCCTTGATAAACTCGCGCAATCCGCCCTTCTCAAGGAGGATGGCTCGATTGGTCCACCCTGCTTCGTCCCCCGGATTCGCACCGAGCCATTCCCAACCAGCTTCACGCTCCCTAGGGACACCCCAAAAGACAACGGGGCCGCCAAACCCGAAGACTGGCTGATCGACTACACCACCGCGGTTGGTATCGCCAAGGGGAATAAGTGCGTAGCCGTTCGCTACGTCCCCCTTATGATGATCGACTCGGCCCGCACCTGGCTCAACAGCCTCGCAGCCGGCAACATGAACACTTGGACGGACTTAGAAGAAGCCTTCGTTCGCCACTTCACCGGCACCTACAAGCGGCCTGGCTGTCCCCATGGACTCGCCATGTGCGTTCAGGGGCCCGAAGAGTCCCTCCGAGAGTACCTCACCCGATGGACTAAGCTCTACAACTCCTACGAGGGGGTTCACGAGGTCCAAGCCATGCAGTACTTTATCAGGAGCTGCCGGGACAATACCCCTCTCAAGCACAAGCTCCTCTCCTTCGAGTCGGCCATGCTCGCCGAGCTCATGACCAAGGCGGACAAATACGCCATGGCCGATTCGGCCCACCGGGTCAAGACGACCCCGCCTGCCAAGGAAACAACGCCGCCGGCCATGACCCGGCTGGCTGCTGACAACCGGCGGCCGCAGAACAACAAGCGCAAGAACGACCAGCCTGATCCCCGCTATGGGAGCCGGCAGGTCAGTACCGTCGAGTATCAAGAGCCGGCTGCCCAGCCTTCCGGCCAGCGCCAGCGCACCGGCAAGGCTGCCTAGCAGCCGAAGCTCACCTACGAGCAAATGCTTGATCTCTCCTGCAAGAACCACTCAGTGGCCAAGCCCTCTACGCACACGCTCTGGTAGTGCAGCTTCTCACAGCGATTTGCCCGGGAGGACGGCCTTCCGGTTCCTCCCGTGCCGCCAGCACGCGTGCTGGGCCCGGCCCATGCAGCCGCCCCGGTGTCGACAACGGCTCCGAATGACGGTCGCCTGATCGACCAGTTCCCCAACCAGGACAGTTGCTATGTCGTCTTCACTAGTGAAGACACGGGCAAACACGCTCATCGCCAGCTCGGCCATGAGCTGAACGCCACCATGTCGGCAACTCCCCAGTTCATGCACTGGTCAGAGAAGCCGGTCACTTGGAGCCAGGCTGATCACCCTGCCGTGATGCCAAATCCCGGCAGTTACGCCTTGTTCCTCGACCCCACCATCGCTACCAAGGAACGAGCCTCCTGCTTCTCGCGGGTGCAGATAGATGGTGGCAGGAGCATCAACATTCTCTACCTCGACACGATGCGTAAGCTGGGGCTGAAGATAGAAGACCTGCAGGCGAGCAGGACGGTTTTCCATGGCATCATGCCTCGGAAGTCTTGCTCCCCTGTTGGCAAGATCACACTCGACGTCCCCTTCGGCGAACGCGGTCATTTCCTCCGCGAGCAAGTGCTATTCGAGGTCGTGGACCTCGCGAGACCCTACCACGCGTTGTTGGGTCGACCGGCTCTTGTCAGCTTCATGGTGGTCCCCCATTATGTTTACCTCAAGCTCAAGATGTCGGGCCAAAAGGGGATCATCACCATCAAGGGCGACTACAAGATGTCGCTCGAATGCGCTCAAGACTGCAGCCGGCTGGCCGAGGCCCTAGAGATCGTTGAGGAGAATTGGCAGCTCGACCGGCTCATGGCCCTTGCTGCCAGCCAGCCTGCCGTGCCGGCTCCACCCTGGCAATCCGTCGGCGAGGCCTCCTTCCAACCGTCGAAGGATGCCAAGCAGATCCCGCTCGACCCGGCCAACCCGGCTTAGTGCGTCACCATCGGCTCCCGCCTCGATAGCAAATAGGAAGGCAAGCTCGTCAATTTCCTCCGTAAGAATCGGGACATCTTTGTATGGTCCCCCAAGGACATGTCGGGTGTTCTGAGGAAGTTCGCCGAGCACAAACTCCACGCTCGGTCAGACGTCAAGCCGGCCAAGAACCCCTGCGTACTATAGGCAAAGAGATCGCCTGGCTGCTCGCAGCCGGGTTCATCATGGAAGTATTCCACCCGGACTGGCTGGCCAACCCAGTCCTGGTACCGAAGAAGAAAAAGACTTGGCGCATGTGCATCGACTACACAAGCCTGAACAAGGCATGTCCCAAGGATTCCACGACCGGCTGCGACTTGCTGTCCTTCCTGGACGCCTACTCAGGCTACCACCAGATCAAGCTGGATCCTAAAGACTAGCTCAAAACCTCCTTCATCATGCCCTTCGGGGCCTACTACTACGTCACCATGTCCTTCGGCCTGAAGAATGTAGGGGCCACGTTCCAACGGTGCATGCAGAAGTGCCTCCTACCTCAGATATGTAGGAATGTCCACGTCTATGTCGACGACCTCGTCGTAAAAACCAAGAAGCACTTCAGCCTCCTCGACGACCTTCGGGAGACCTTCACGAACCTATGCGAGTACAAGATCAAGCTCAACCAGGAGAAGTGTGTTTCGGCATCCCCGTCGGACAACTCTTGGGTTTCTTCAAGTCCGCCCGCGACATCGAAGCTAACCCCGAGAAGATCAGCGCAATCGAGCGCATGGCGAAACCGACCCGGCTCCGCGACGTCTAGAAGTTCATAGGCTGCCTCGCCTCGGTCAGCCGGTTCATCAGCCAGCTAGGAGAGAAGGCCCTGCCCCTCTACAGGCTCCTTCGCAAAATGGCTCTGATCGAGCCGGGTCAAACCAAGAGGCCGGGCGCCTTCGACTGGCCTGACGAGGCGGACGAGGCCTTCCACGGTCTCAAGAAGGCTCTCACCTGCACGCCCATCCTGGCCGCGCCGGCTGAGAAGGAACCCTTGCTCGCCTACATCACGGCGACCACCTGCGTCATCAGCATCATTCTGGTGGTCGAGCGGCCGGAGGAGGGCAAGTCCCTGCCGGTCCAGTGACCCATCTACTACCTCAGCGAGGTCCTCTCCACGTCCAAGAAGAACTACACCCACTATCAAAAGATGTGCTACGGCATATACTTCGCCGCCAAGAAGGTCAAGCAATACTTCCAACAGCACACCATTACCATGGTGAGCACGGCCCCGCATGGCGGGATCATGAGCGGCCGGGACTCCACCAGCCGGATCGCCAAGTGGGTCATCGCCCTTGCCGACCATGAGATCCGGTACGAGCCAGGAACCGCCATCAAGTCAAAAGCGTTGGTGGATTTCCTCGTCGACTAGGTGGAGACGGAGTTCGTCCCGCCTCCCCCGGACTCCACGCATTGGCGCAAGCACTTCGACGGCTCAAAAAATGAGGACCGGCCTGGGTGTCGGCATAGTCCTCTACCCCTTGAAAGGTGATCAGCTCAAATATGCCCAACAGATCCACTTCGCCGCCTCCAACAACGTGGCTGAGTACGAGGCCATCATCCATGGCCTCCGGCTCGCCAAGGAGATCAGCATCAGGCGCATCCTCTACTTTGGCGACTCCGACCTCGTGGTGTAGCAAGTCTCTGGTGAATGGGACGCCAGGGATGCCAACATGGCCAGCTATTGCTTCCTCATACAACAGCTCACCGGCTCCTTCAAGGGCTGTGAGATTCATCACGTCCCACGGGCAAACAACAAGGCGGCGGTTAAGCTGGCGAAGATTGGCTCCACCCGGCAGGCCATCCCAGGCGGTGTCTCCCTCGAATGGCTACTAAAGCCGTCAATCAAGCCTTCCCCAGAATCAGAGTCAATCTTCATGCTTGCTGGTGTTGCCGGCCCATCGACGGCCCTGGCTGCCTCTCCGACAGCTTCACCGCCGACCCTCGAATCGTCGCCTGCCCAGCGGGCAGCGCCCGAGGCGGCTAGCCCCGGCAGCACGGCCATCATGGTGATCACCAGCCAGCCGGCCCTGGGGGACAGCGAGCCAAACCTGGGGCTGGCCAACCAGCCTCGGGGGCTCCCGAGTCGGCCTCGGGAGCTGGCGAACCGGTCCTGGGGACTGGTCAACCAGTCCGGGGGGCTCCTGAGCCGGCCGCCGTCGTGGCCCCCTCATGGGCCCAACCTATATTGGTGTTCCTTCTGCGGGGCAAGCTACCTCCGGACGAAGCACTGGCTAGGCAAATCTAGCGTCGGGCCACGGCCTATGGCATCATCAACAATGAGCTCGTCCATCGCAGCACAACTGGCGTCTTCCAGCGCTGCGTCCAGCCGGCAAAGGGTTTGGAGATCCTCCTCGACATTCATCAGGGCGAGTATGGGCATCATGCCGCCTCCCGGACCCTAGTGGCAAAGGCTTTCCACCACGGCTTCTTTTGGCCGATGGCTCTCGACGCGACCAAGAAATTGGTTGACGAGTGCGAGGGCTGCCAATGCTTCAACGCGCAAAGCCACCTGCCGGCAACGGCCCTCCAAACCATCCCCCTCTCGTGGCCTTTTGTCGTTTGGGGGCTGGACATTCTAGGCCCATTCAAGACCGCTCGAGGCGGCATGACACACTTACTGGTTGCCATCGACAAGTTCACCAAGTGGATCGAGGCGCAACCAATCAAGAAGGTGGATGGCCCCACGACCGTCTAGTTCATCGACGGCATCAGGGTACGCTACGGTGTTCCCCATAGCATCATCACTGATAACGGCACCAATTTCGCCAAGGGCGACCTCACGCGTTTCTGCTCCAAGCATGGAATCCGGCTCGACCTGGACTCCATCGCTCATCCATAGTCCAACAGCCAAGTCGAGAGGGCGAACGGCTTCATCCTATCCGGCATCAAGACCCGACTCGTGACGCCGCTAGGAAGGTTGGTCGGCTGCTGGATCGACGAGCTGTCGATCGTCCTATGGAGTCTTAGGACCACCCCGAACAGGTCAACCGACTACACTACCTTCTTCCTCGTGTATGGGTTGGAGGCGATCATCCCCATAGACATCGAGTTCGATTCGCCTCGGGTCACCCCGTACACGGAGAAGGACGCAAAGGAGGCAAGAGAAGACAACGTCGATCTACTCGAGGAAGCTCACGAACTGGCCTTGAGCCGGATCGTGATCTACGAGTAGAAGCTCCGACACTACCACTACAAGCGGATCCGGCCACTCTCGTTCTGCGAGGGGGACCTGGTCCTCAGACGGATCCAGCAAACCGCCGGACAACACAAGCTGTCCTCCCCATGGGAGGGCCTATTCATCATCAGCAAGCCGCTACGCAACAACGCATACTACCTAATAGATGCCCAGAAGCCGTAGAAGTGCAAAAGAGACGCTTCCGGTGAAGAAATGAAGCACCCATGGAATGCAGCGCTCTTGCGCCCATTTTACTGCTGAGGAAGAATCAATGTATGTATGTATCTCCGTCCTTTTGGGCTTATGAATGCAATGGGCACCCAAAGCCAGCTCTTGGGGAACGCCCCGTTTCGTTTCTTTCAAAAGTGTTCCTCACTCAACGGCTCCCCGGCCTAGCTCCTAGGCCTGAGGGCTAGCTGGCTGGGCCTAGAAGCGCCTCTCTGAAAAACCGCTAAGTAACATGTGCCGGCCAAACTTCCCGACCCTTACCAGCTACAGAACCAGCCCCTGGCTGTCTGGAATACACGGCGCCGCGGCGGCAAGGTTTGGCTCACACGAAAAGTGAAAACAAAGGGAGACCCCTTCGGGGCCCAGCCGGACCCTCGCCGCGTCTCTACCACTCTACTTATCCCAAAAAACCTCGCGATTCCTATGTTTTAAACCGGCTCCCCTGAGGCGGACGCCCCGACCCACCCACAGACCGGCTCCCGGCTGGCAGGCTGGCGGGACCAAAACCAAAGGGGAAAAGGAGTAGAAACAGAAAGAGTTGAGGCGGACGAAAAGGGATAAGGACGAGGCGACATGATTCACAAGGCAAAGACAACAAAATATTCATGACTTAAACATTAAAGGCAAAAGTGGCCCACGAGTAGCCTTGGATTCATTACACAAACACACCCACTAGGTGGATTGAAGTTTTGACACACAGGGAAAAAAGAAGATAAAAAAGATGCCCGTGGGCTTAGGCCACCGGCGTGTCGCTAGCCGGCATGCCCCCAGCCGGCACGTCGCGAGACGGCTCGGTCCTTGCCTCGGAGGTGGTCACAGTCTTGGGGTCGGCCTCCTTGGCCTTCGAGGCGGGCTCCTCGGTCTTGGCCGTCTCGCCGCTCGAGTCGGTGCTCTCGTCGGCGACTTTGTCATCCGCCGGGCCGTGAGGGATGCCGAAGGAGTCCTCGGGCAACAACTCACCATCCTCGCGAAGGTGCGGCAGAAATTCGTCCGTGTCAATGAATGACGCGACCTCGTTGGCCCGCTGGACAGGGGCCAGCTCGCGGGCCTCCCGCTCTGCGGCCTGGACGTCCCGCATGGTCGCCAGACGGCCCAAGTCCATGCCACGGTACCAAGACGTCACGAACCGGAGCGCCATCTACGCCCCGGCTCGGGCGGCCAATGCCTTCCAGGCCTTGAGGCGGGGGACGGCGTGCTCCAGCCACTAAGCCACGCGATGCACCGGAGCTCCCCCGCAGCCCGGCCACAGCGCGGCGATGAACTCCTTGCCGACGGTCTTGAGCCGCTCCATGCTTCGCTCGAGATGGTTCATCCGCATCTCAACGGCGATCCCAATCTCGTCCATCTCCCAGGCGGCGTGCTCCTCGATGGGGCGACCGCACTCCCGAATGTATTCTCGGTGCTCCTCAACGGCGCACGCAGCGCGGCGATGTGTTTCCAGGAAACGCGTTGGAAGGAAGGGTTAGAGAAGAAAAGAAAAAGCAAGATGAAACGCGATAAACGGCAAAGGGAAGAGTAACCGACTGGGGAAAGAGAGAGATTGGCACCTACCTTCGATCGCGTTCTCCACCCGAATGGTAAGTGGAGCGTCGCCTCGCGCTCCGACTTCCGGGCCACCTCCGAGGTGGTGAGGGAACAGTTGACCTCCTGGAGCGCCTTCTCAAGGAGGGTCATCTCGCATTGAAGGGTGGCGGTCCTCAGGGTGACGTCAGCCGCCTCCTTGATGGCCGCCTCCCGGGCAGCCTCCCCGTCGACCAGTAGCGCGGCCATCCGGTCTGTCTCCTGCACGGCCACCGGGACGTCCCGCGTTAGCCGGTCACGTTCAGAGACATGCCCGGTCTTCTCCCCCCGATTGGTGGCCAGCTTGCCCGCAAGGCACAACAACCATCAACCGATTCCCGGGGGCTATATGTCGCTCCATAAAGTGCAACCTACCTTGCACGCGCGCCAGCTCCTCCTCCAGGCGGTAGAACCCATGATTGTCGCGGTCTTGGATGGTGACCGCTTCCGCTGTCGCAAGAAAGGGGGGCAAAGGTCAAGACATGCTCAAAGGAGATCCGTCCTAGCTGCCCCTCAGCCAGTCGGCCAGCCTGCATCTTGGGGGCTACACCCAGTGGGTGCGCTCGCACGCCCCCACTGAAAACTCCAAGGCAAAAGTGTCGGATTACCTCTGTACGCTGAAGGGCTGCATCCGCCGCCTCCGCAAACCAGCCCAGCTCCTGCCGGCACCGGTCCAGGACACTGCCCAAGTCCTTGAAGGACCGGACCGGGCCGCCTGCCTGGGGAGACGGCAGGGCCGGTGCACTTGCCAGCACCTCCCAGTCCCGGATGACCTCCTGCATCGACCGTAGGGCCCTCCGAGCCCCGCCGCAGGTGCCACCAGAGATCGCCGCGGCTACAGCAGCCGGCGGCGGATTGATGACGCAAGGGGCCGAGAGTCGCCTCCCGCTGCCCCCCCTCCCGGTGTCGCAGCCGCCTCCTCTCCTAGGCGCTCCGACGCGTTGGTCGTGTCAGAAGATACCTCCAACTCCATGGCCGTCGTCTCCAGCGGCACCTCCGATGCCGCCTCCGGGACCATCGGAATCTCCGGCATCATGACCCGGGTTGGCTCGGTCGCAGGAGGGGTCACCTCCGGCACCTCAGGCTGGGTCGCCTTGGGAGCCGGCTCCATCGTCGCCTCCCTCGCGTGGGCCGTTTCTTGCGCCGGCGGAGGCACTGGCGAGTCCATGGCCGCTCCACATGGCTTGCTTGATGGAGGCCTCGACATGCGGGTGGACTCCACAGCTGAGTCCGTCCCCCCTGGGGGGTCCGCCGACCCCCTCCGCCTTCGGCCGCTTGAGGTCTCGGAGTGCATGGCCCCTCCTCACGTGCCTGACTAGGAGGCTCGCAGCTCCATGAGCCTCCTCTTTTCCTCCTGCTGGGCGTCTACGTGCTCATGGGCCAGCCGGCCGTCAGCATCCGTCGTCTCCCCTGCTGGCTCCTCGTCTTGGAGCTCGATGGAGTCACTACAGCATCCAAAAACCGGTCCTTAACCGGCTCGCAAGGCGAAAGAAAAAACTGGCTCGACGAATGAATGTTCTCCAGCCAGCTGTGGGCTAGGTAATACCAATCGAGAAAGAACTGCCTCGACGAAAAAACTCACCAGGGGAGGACGGTTGATGCGACCATATGGCTCCATGCCGAAGGACCACGAGGGGATTCAGCTTGGACGTCGTGAGGGCGTTCACCCGCTTCGCCACCTGAGCTGGCGTAAGCTTGACAATGGACTGCCGGCAGGGGTCGTGCCGGTCGGACATGTCGCAGATCCGGTGTGGCCTCATCTGGAGGGGCGACACCCGGCGCGAGACATAGGCCGCCACCAGGTCTGTGGCAACCATCCCGTCGGCGCTCTTGAGCTGCAAGATCCGGGCGAGCTCGTCCAAGGCCATGCCGTGCGGGGCAGTTCCCTGCCAGTTTTTGTGGGAGGACTACTGGTCCTCGAACGGCGGCAGCCGAATGTAATCCGTCCTTGGGTCGACGTTCTTCATGTAGAAGAACGGTCGGTGCCACCCCTTGACGGACTCCATCAGAGAGAGAGGGGGAAGCGAGTGATGCCGCGGAAGCACACCATCGTGCTCGTGCATGCATCGTTATTCAAAGACTTGAGATAGAAGAGGGCATTGAATAACTTGAGGAATGAGAGGATGCCGAGGTACCCCTCACACAACGTCACGAAGGCGGAGGGGTACAAGATCGAATTTGGCCCAAGGTTGTGCGGATGGAGGTCGAAAGTGTCAAGAACAAGACGGAAAAAGAGACTCACCGGGAACCCGAATCCCCGGGAGAAGTGCCAGAGGAACACGACATGTTCCCTTGGCTACGGCGCCGGTGCTATCTCATCGCCCGGCACGCGAGCAGCCACCCACTCCGCCAACGGCAACATGCATGCGCGGTGCAGCTCGGCGATGTCCGTCTCAACCACAAAGGAATCAGCCCAACTCCGTCCGCGTCCATCAGCCATCACGGCAGCCGTACGGTGTGCGGGCGCGGGCGCGGGCTCTGGTGCGATGGCGTGCGAGTAAAGGAAAGAAGCGATGGTGAAGCAGGGCAACAAGGAGGCAAGTGGGCACAGGTACCTCTGCCTCCCGCCCTTCCTCCCCGAGGCCTATGAGGTCTACGCCTGGGTCCTTCCTGGCTAGGCCTGGGAGACATCCCGTCTCCCCGTGTGCGTAGGACCCGCGGCATCATTACTCGCCGTGTGGCATACCGTGTGCTGGCACGGGACCCGGGGCGGCACGTCGGAACCCGAGGCGTCGGATCCAACAGCCGACCCGGCTGCCCCTTCACCTTCGAGCCGGGATCGGCTGCTGCTGAGGGGAAGCCATCGGCTCCCCACCGTCCGCCAGACGCGGCCCCCCGCCGGCCTCGGGGGCTACTGACGGGGTTTAAACAAATAGGTAGGCGAAAGCAACGGGGTCTTCCCCCTTTCTGCTTCAAAGAAAAACTACGCGGCCGGCTGGCCATGGCCGGAAGGAGGACGTTCATCACAAGTCAGTGTCGGCTGGTGCCCCAGTCGTCTGATCATGGAGCTGATTAGGCCCTCGGACGGCTGGGCGCAACCGACTACCCACGGGCCAGCTCTTCCGTTGAAATTGGTACGGACATGCCCCATCCCGTCCACCTGCGCGCAGGTACGACGACACAACGTGACCAGCATGACGGGTGGCCCTATGGCTACAGTGGCCTCTTACGTGCTGCAGCACATGGCTATAGTCCAACCGTCGTGGCCGCTAACCTCGATGAGCGCGACAGGGCAGGGGAACAGTGCTGGCATGCCCTCGCCACTTGATTACCCAGCCCGGCGTGGCAACAGTGCCATCGGCCATACCGGAGACTTTGGTCGGCCGGCGCTAGACGACGCCCCTTGGGCGGCCCGTGCCGCGGTTTGTGGGCGAGGACCAATCACAGAGCCGACTGGCGGACCCCAACGGGAAATGGGACCACTCGACCGGTGGGCCTCGCCCACGACAAGACGGCACGAGCGGCGGGACCCTCTGGCCAGCCGAAGAGACTGCCAGCCGAGCTGGATAACCCCTCCCCCCGAGCCCCCCATGCAATGGGACGGACGAATGGTCTCACACATGCATCCACAGAACGCGCATTCCCTCATCTAGTAGCAGAGGAAGACAAGCCGGCTGCTCCTTCTTCCTCCTCTAGACACAGCTCCAGGAGTATCCTTGTACACATACCCATCCATCCAACTAGACCAAGCAGGACTAGGGGTGTTACCTCCCACGGAGGGCCCTGAACCTGGGTACATCGTGTGTCATCACCGCTTGTGCACAATCTCGCACCCAGAACCCGTCGGCGTCCTCCGGTCCCAACCACTCACAATAAGCCACCCCATGGCATCTGTCGTGAGAAAACAACGACACTCTCCCTCCTCTTGCCCTCCTCACACGCGCCGCGGCCGCCCAAGCCGGCCAACCGCGGAGGTCACACACGCGCGCTTCCCTGCCTCTCTCCTGTCTTCCCCTCGGCCTAGACCAACCCACGTGCACCCTAGACTCGCTCCCTCTCTCTCCCATGGCCTCTGACCATGGCCACGAGCTCGTGGGCGCACCAGAGCTTGGTGGACCGAGGGCCGCGTACTTAAACCCCTCCCCGAGCATTCTCACCCCTCTGGCCTCTCTCTCCTCTCCCAAGTAGCCTCCTTGAGCGCCCCGGAGACCCCAGAAAGCCTCTGCACTCAGGATCAAGCACAGGATATCCATGGCGACCTCGTCGTCGATCTCCTGGTAGCTGCCCCCTCTGGTCCCCATCTTCCTCCCGCTGGTCTCCCCTTGCCCTCCTGACCCATTTCCGCCTCGACCTCGTCCTATTTGCTGCTCGGAGAAGCCCTGGCAAACTCTCCTGAAGTGTCCTTCGCTGCAGGTGCTCACTGCTGGTGACTCCGACCGCCTCCGGCACTTCTTCGACCAACAAAAGAACGGCGTGTCGACGCCAAACATGTTCCTGCCTTCGCCTGCCATCGCCGTGCCCTGCATCGTTGCCGGTGAGCAACCTGCCTCCTTGCCGCGAGGTTGAAGATGACGGGCGGGGCCTTCCTGTCATCCTCACCTCCCCCCTCCTCTTTGTGTTGCTGGCCTTCGGGCCCCAGCCGTCAGGTTTGAATGCGGGCGCGCGCGCGCCGGTTCGCCTGGGCTGCTTGGCCTCTGGGCCGGCCCAGCTGCTGGTCGCCTGTGCCCAGGGCACTGTGCTCTTTTCTTTTCCCTTTTTTTCTTTTTCTGCAAACTTCCAAAAATTTCACAGGTCAAAATATTTATCCAATGCCCAAAATTCCTTCACCTAAAATCTTGAAAGATTCCACATAATTTATTAGTGCCACTTGTAAAAATATTTGAAAACCTTTTCTGTGTTGTTTTATTTTAAAACCTATATTTAGGGAGCTTGTGGGGCTGCTCACGCTGGAGGACACCAGGAGCAGCCATAGGGCAACATCCCCCCACCACCACCTCCATCGAGTGCCGAGACTGCTGAACCACTGGATGCCAATGGCTGGATCCGCACCATCGAGGACCTCCTTGCACTAGTCATTTATAATGAGGACCGTGAGAAGGTGCTTTATGCCTCTCACTGCCTGGGAGGTACCGCCCGAGGTTGGTGGGATGGATTCAAGGTCATGCAAGGTGAGCGTGTCATCACTTGGAATAACTTCAAGGAAGGATTCCGCACAACCCACATTCCTTCTGGGATCATGGCTATCAAGAGAGAATTTCGAGCGCTGAAGCAAGGAAGTAGCTCTGTCAAGGTGTACCTATAGAAGTTACCCTGCTGTCAAGGTATGCACCAGAACTTGTCAACAGAGAGGCTGCCAAGACGGAATGCTTCATGGAAGGACTTCAACAGACCCTATAGTATCAGCTCATTGTCTGCGACTGTCGTATGTTCTTCGACCTGGTGAATAAGCCCCTCATGCTAGAAGAGAAGCATCATGCCATAGACGACACTCGCAAGCGCAAGATGGTCAGCAAGGGTAGCTCCAGCAACCAGAAGCCTCACCCCTGGCAGCCAGCCCCAGCCAAGCCAACCTATCAACCATAGTAGTCTAGACCTCCTACGCCTCGTCTGAGCTACCAGCCTCAACTGTATGCCAATCCCAGGCCAGCTTACAACAACCCCAATAACAACAATGGTGGCAAAAACTTCAACAACAACCCTAGGCAAGTCGCTTTCTTTGGATGTGGTTAGCCAGGACACATCTCTAGGCTATGTCCCAACAAGAAGCCAGATGCACCATGCCCCAATGCGCCAAACCAAGGACAAGGCCGTGGAGCACCCCCAAGGAACCCCGCTCCCCGCAACCATCCCAACAATCGCAAGGTTCGTGTGAACTACGTCACCGCAGAGGAAGCCCAGGAAGACCCAAACAACATATTGGGTACGTTCCTCGTCAACTCAACCCCAACAATATAATTGTTTGATTGTGGAGCTTCGCATTCTTTTGGCACCCAAAAGTTTGCACTAGAGAGTGGCATGAAGCCTACACCCCTGGGTAGTCGTATGTTGATACAAACCCCGAGATCAGTTATGAAGTCTGGGATAAGTTGTAAGGGGGTTGAGATTAACATCAACAGGGTAGATTTCCTAGCAGACATTATCATCCTGAAGTCAGAAGGCTTGGATGTGATCCTAGGCATGGACTGGTTAACCAAGCACCAAGGCTTGTTAGACTATGCCAAGAGGATTGTCACCATGACTAATAGCCAAGGAGGGGAAGTCAAGTATGTCCCCAATCCTACCTCCACTCAAGCCCCTGAGGCTAACTATCTATCGGGAGTTGAGTTGGGTCAAGTGCCAGTGTTATGTGAATACCCGGATGTGTTTCTTGATGAGCTGCCTGGAATGCCTCCTGACAGCAATATTGAGTTCATCATTGAGCTTATGCCCGGATCAAGGCCCATCTATAAGAAGGCCTATAGGATGGGATCTAAAGAGTTGGTTGAATTGAGGAAGCAACTGGCAGAGCAGCTCAAAAAAGGATTCATTCGCCCTAGCGCCTCTCCTTGGGGATCACCTGTTCTATTTGTGTCAAAGAGGGACGGAACTATAAGACTCTTTGTCGATTACCGATCTCTCAATGAAATCACAATAAAGAAAAAGTACCCACTCCCAAAGATTGAAGACCTGTTTGATTAGTTGAATGGAGACAAGGTGTTTTCCAAGATCAATCTGAGGTCCGGGTACTGTCAGCTGAAGATCAGACCCAAAGACATTACGAAGACAACATTTGTAACCTGGTATGACATGTATGAATACGCGGTCATGTCATTCGGGTTAACCAATGCCCTTGCCTACTTCATGTATCTCATGAATAAAGTCTTCATGGAGTACTTGGACAAGTTTGTTGTCGTCTTCATTGATGATATACTCGTCTTCTCCAAGTATGAACAAGAGCATGAGGAACACTTGAGATTGGTCCTAGAGAAGCTTCGTGAGCACCAGCTTCATGCCAAGTTCAGCAAGTGTGAATTCTGGCTGCATGAAGTTGGATTCTTGGGTCATGTGTGTCCCAGCCCTAGTTTCTTTATGATTGCAAGTGCCTTCATGCATGCATTTTTATTTTCAAATGAAGATGAAATGAGGAATGATCAAGCCTCATAATTCAAATTGTTGGCAAATAAGCATTATAAAAATTGCTTCAAACAATTCCAAGAAAATGTTCCTGGTTCTCTAATAAAATATTGGTTTGAGTTAAAATTGTCAACCAATATTTTGGGATCACGGAAATATTTTATATTGGGTTTTTGAATTAAATTAACTCTACTTGCATTGGATATATATTTTTCTATATATGAAATATATGTCAAATAATTTTTAAATTAATTATGTGGCATAAGTCATCAATGTCTAGGTCACATAATAATTTTCAGGATTTAAAAAAATGGCTAGCTATTTTATTTAGCCAGCACAAATGTCAGAAAAATAGAAAAAAGGAAAATAAGAAAGAAGGCAGAGGCTTACCTGGGCGTCCCTGTAGCAGAAGTGGCCCGTCCCAAGGGCAGAGTCGTCTTCCACCTCTGCCAGTCGGCAGAGGGGAAGCCGAGCACGAACGGCCATGCGCCCGTCCACCTCCTCCCTGCCTGCTTGCTGCTAGTCTCGCCTAGGTGTTCCACGACGCCCCCTGACGCTCTCTCCCCCTCATTTCTTTACGCTTTCCCTGCTGTCTCCCCTCTCCTCTGCCCGAGCGCCGCCGTCGACGCCGCTCGCTGCCGCCGCGGCCTCCGGCCTTGTCGAGCCCCCCTATCGCCTCCCAGAGCTCCGCTATACTCCCTTGGCCTCCCTGTGGTGACAGAAGCCGCCGGGAGTCCCTCAATGCCGAGCCGTTGCCGTTCTTCCCTGCCGGCCACAGGAGCTCACCCCATCGATTCGCCGCCGCTCCGTCGTCCCCGAGCCGCCGAGCCCTCCTGCAGTCTCCCCGTGAGCTCGCCATCCCTCTCCCCTCTCCCCGTGGTCTCTAGTGCCCTCGAGCCATCCCCCTCGTCAAGACCGTACGGGCGCTGCTGCGAGGGAGCTCACTGGCGAGCGGTCCGGCAGCCCCGCGCCCTCCTACCCCCTCCGGTAGACACGCGTGAGCATGGGCTCCCTCCCAATGCTTTCCGTGCGCCAAACCGAGCCCCCTAGCATGTTTCTGGCCATCTTCGGCAGTCCTCCACCATGGATTTCATCGCCGCCGGCCCCACTCTGGCGGGCGCCGACGTGGCCGGCCAGTTAGGGCTTAATCCCCCTCCTTAGCCAGCCCCAAGCCGCTGATAGTGGGCCCCGGAGTGGGCTAAACCCCCAATAAGCATGGGGATTAGCCCCATGTCGCTGACGTGTGGGCCCCGGCTATCTGGTTTGACCTAGGTAGCCGCTGTTGACTGGCTGATGTCATGGTGACGTCATGCTAACGCACTAATGAATTTCTAGATTTAAAATAAATCAGAAAATTCGAGAAAATAGTATAAACTTCAAAAAGTCATAGAAAATAATCTGTAAGTCAGAATAAAATAATTTTTATATGAAAATTTATCAGAAAAATCCAATGAATTTAATGTTAGAGCAACCTAAATAGGAAACTCTGGACATTTTGTTCAAAACACAATAGGCCACTTCTCATATGGTGTTGAATTTGAACCTTGTGTTCAAACCATCTTCATTTAACATGTTGATAGATGCATTAGCTCAAACCAGCAACATATTGCCATGCTATTATCATGCATCATTGTGAAACATTTGCCTTGTTTAAATTGCAGCTTGTTTGATCTCGTCGATAGACTTGCGAGACGTAGTTATCGACGACATTGAAGAACAACTGAGTTCTTCTGGTGAAGAGGCAAGCAACCACCCTTGAGCATATCCGATACAATCCCATCTCTCGCTCTTGCTCTCATTCAATGCATTAGGACAACGTGTTCAACTGCTACTTCTATTGTGATAGATGAACCCACTCCTTTTCATGACCTGTCATTGTCACAGTAAATAGCTAAACCAAGCAACCTAGCATACCTGGTACTTGCTTGAGCCATGTTTTGCTATAATCCTATTATGCTTTCTATGCTTAGAGTTGTGTCAGGTATGATTCATTTGGGAGATGAACCAGAGCGAAATTGATGTGTCCTGATGAGGAGAGTTAAGTGATGAACCTGTTTTGGTAAAGGTAGCGATGAGAGGCCATGCAGGAGTACATGGTGGGTTATCTAATTGAAACCGCTCATCGGGGTTGAGTTCCGTGTTTGTGTTCGAAGACTATCTACTACCGCCCATTAGCCTCTGGTAACTCGAGCTCTCTCGGCCTATTAACCTACCATGTTCTCAGTCCAGGAGTTGCAGTAGTTCGAAATGTTGATAGGTGTGGCGCGGCCTGCAAAGTGGATGAACGGCCCAATCGGGACCGGCTTGGGGCCCTGCTTGCAATGTTTGAGTCCATGCTAGAAACCTCAGCTGAACTTCTATTATGGGTTCCAACTTAGATAGGCGACTGCTTTGGACATGAGTCATTGAAGATTAATGTCCGTGGCCGACTCCCTCGCTAGGCTTCCGCTTGAAGGTTGCCGAGGTGCCTTCTTACGTGCACATGCTGATAAGTGGCGGAGCATGTTTGACGAAGTACACACCTGCAGGGTAAATTATCTATTCGAATAGCCATGTCCGCGGATATCGACTACTTGGATACTTGGATTGTTCATAGACAACTTAAGTGGATAATCGAAAATGCACCGAACAAGTGTGACTGCTATGGATGGCTTCTCATAGGAAGACGAGAGGATCCACAGTGGTGTATTGGTGTGGTGAACATGTGGACTCGTGTGTGCTCTCTCGTAGGGAGACAAGAGAGTAGTGATACGTTGGTTACTTTGTCGTAGTCTAGGATAGCCAAAGGTCAAAGCTGGCATCCTGCAGTAAACCCCACAATCCAGTTCATTGATACATGATGCATATGTACATAGTTCTGATGTAAGACTTGCTGAGGACCTTCGTACTCACTATTGCTTATTTACATTTTTGCAGAGATAGACGTTGTGTTCAGCTATGTTGTCCTCACATTGACATTGACGGATTAGCTTAGTAACCAAGACAGAGGTTTGGTTCCTATGGTAGGGTCGTTGTGGCTTTTCAGGCTCTTCTAGCTGCTTTTGTAGATGTCTGTACTCAGACATGTAACTTCTGCTTGTTGTTTGTATGCTCTGAATGTTGGGTCTTGTGACCCCTTTTGCTTGTAACATTATACTATGTTGCTCCTTGGAGCCTCCTAAACAAATGTTATGATTGTAGAGTTTTGTTGTGATGCCATGTTTTGTCTATGCATATCTTGCATAGTGCGTGTATGATTGAAATGCATTGGTATGCGTGGGATTTGACACCTAGTTGTGTGCCTTTAGTAGCCTTCTTTATGGGGAAATGCCTCTTTGTGCTTCCACCGAGCCTTGGTAGCTTGCTACTGCTCCAGACACATTGATTGACCGGCATGTATCCTTCTTTGCTATTGTGTCTGTCCCTTCAGGAAATGTCTCACAGTGTAATGGAGTCCCTATAGCCTACTACGACTCGTCTACGTGCAGTGATGACATCTATGTCCCATGACGTAATGGAGTCCTTGTAGCTTGCTATGACTTGTCTACACACGTTGATGACCGACACATGCATTGTTGGGTTATGTATGCCTGTCCCTGTTTGTGCCACTTGGGTCTATAACTAGTCATGTCGACCCTGGTTCTTTTTATGTGTGAATGCGAGCGACATGTTCATATCCATGAGCCAAAAGGCGGAAACGGTCCCGACCAAGTTAAGGTGGCACTCGTGGATTACCATGCATGAGGCCGCAAAGTGGTGTGATGTGTTACAAGATGGATTCATATGTCTTAGGATCAGGGTCCTGAGAGCGTTGGTATCAGAGCTGAAACGTGTAGGTTAACGAAGCCAAACTGGTCGATGTTTAGTCTAGTAATGCTTTAGTCATATATAAGGGAATATATTGTGGAAGGGAATGTAAGGCTCTTTTTACTCCTTTCCTCCAGTTACTCTATTCTGGGTCAATCTCCTCCTTTCTATGGGGATTAAGAACTAGGCTTCTCTACCTATCTGCTAGGATGACAAGTTACTAGACCACAGAATCATAGCATGCTTATTTGACAAGTTTTGGCCCATCAGAGTTCTGAGAAGTGATGCCTATGTTCTCTCTGTGCCTTGAACCATGATGTTGAGCTGTTATGCTGGCCAAATCTTGTGCAGGTTGCCTCATATTTCATGCTCGTACAGCCGTTATGCTCTCCGAGTTCACCTAGGATTCTTTATGTGTTAGTATTCTCCCTTGATTCTCATCCCTGTCTGTTTCCTTCAGGATGTTGCCAGAACCATGGAGATGGTGGGGATGAAGAAGATCCTCCCAACCCACCTTTGTTGATGGAGGTCATGCTAGAAGTTGAGAGGAACAAGCGTGCCACCAACCGTCTATTGGAGCACATCGAGCAGAATACAGCGCATCATCGCAATGAGCTAGTATCCACTAGAGACTTCATCAAGTTGCAACCGCCCACCTTCCATCACTCCATTGAGCCACTAGACGAAGATGATTGGCTCCGACGTATCAACAACAAGCTGCTTTATGCAAACGTGGATGAAGGAGACAAGGTCACTTATGCCGCATATCACCTTGAAGGTTCTGCTAGTTTATGGTGGGAGAATTTCAAGGCCATGCGTCCTGCAGGCCGAGATTCATCATGGAAGGAATTTTTTGAGGCTTTTCGCAAGCATCACACTCCACAACATCTACTAGATCGTAAGCAAGAAGAGTTCTGTGATCTGACCCAAGGCAACATGGATGTGGATGCCTATAGCCATGAATTTGAACATCTCACATGTTATGCCCCAGAAAAAGTATCCACAGATGCCAAGAAGCACTCAAGGTTCAGGGAAGGCCTTAACCCAAATCTCCATCATGACCTCAGCCTACATGAGTTCGTTAGCTTCCAAGTTCTTGTGAACAAAGCAATCCAAGCAGAGACGAGCAGGATGACCTACGAGGAATCTCGCCAGCATAGCTGTGGTGTTGGAACATCTTCAATGTCTACATACGAAAAGAGTAGGATATGGATCCCGAATGCCGCTCTTCCTCCGAGGTATGCACCAAGGCCATCCTATGTGACACCTCTCTAGCGATGCCATGTGCTCCCCTAAAGAACGTCATCAACCGGGTGCTCAACCCGGATCCACGTCCCATTCATGGGGCATGCTTCAAGTGCAGTCAGCCTAGACATCATTCGAAGAACTGCCCTTTGCGAGCAAATGTTCCACCTTCTTCAACAAGTGGTGTTGTTCGTTGCAAGCCGCCAACCAAGAAGCCCAATGTCGGGTCAGTTGTTTATACTCGTGGATGTGTGCACCATGTAACTGCACAAGAAGCCGAAGATGATGCTAATGTCGTGCTTAAGATGCTTCTTGTTAATTCTCATCCAGCCTCAGTTTTGTTTGACTCGGGAGCATCCCACTCCTTCATCTCTGATCGTTATGCCTCTTTGCATAACATTTCTTTCGAAGTTATGCCCTCTCCACTAGTAATTCAAAGTCTAGGTTCCAAGTGGAAAACCAATGCAGTAAGCCATGGGAACCAAATCCTTGTTAATGGTTTAGTGTTTCTTGCCTCTTTGATAGCCCTTAAAACTTCAGACATCAATATCATTTTGGGGATGGACTAGATGACAACTCATCGTGCCAAAATTGATTGTTTCTCTAGGTCTATTCAGCTTACCCATGCTTCTAGCGAGATAGTCAGTATCCCAAACCACATTCCAGAGGGTATGATTTATTCCCTCAATGCCAATCCTCTTCCAGACCTTGAAAACATTCCGGTAGTCCGTGACTTTCTGGATGTGTTTCCAGAAGAATTGCCAGGTGTTCCACCTGATAGAGAATTATAGTTTGTCATAGAACTTGTTCTAGGATCCGCTCCAATATCTAGAAGGCCCTATAAGATGTCTCCCCAAGAGATAGCTGAGCTTAAGACCCAACTCGATGAATCTTTGAAGAAAGGTTTCATCCGTCCTAGTTCTTCTCCATGGGCTTGTCATGTCCTCTTCGTCAAGAAGAAGGATGATACGGATCGTATGGTTGTCAATTATCGACCGAATAATCTGGTCACGATAAAGAACAAATATCCACTCCCCGGGAACAATGATTTGTATGATCAGCTTCCTCGATCCGCAGTCTTTCCCAAGATGGAATTTTAGATTAGGTTATCATCAAATCAAAATCAGGAACAGGGACATTCCAGAGATGGCTTTTGTCACTCTTTATGGCCAATACGAGTACACCCTCATGACCTTCGGTCTAACCAACGCCCTAGCCACTTTCTCCCGCTTAATGAATTCGATATTCAGAGTATTTGGACAAATTTCTCGTGGTTTACCTCGATGATATCCACATATACTCGAAGAACGAAGAACAACATGTTGAGCATCTTAGGCCGGTATTGATGAAACTCCTAGAGCACCACCTTTACGCCAAATTCTCCAAGTGTGAATTCTGGTTACCAGAAGTGAACTATCTGGGTCACGTAATTTCTGCGAAAGTTATTGTTGTCAATCCCGAGAGAGTTCAAGCTGTCCTTGATTGGACTCAACCTGACTCGGTGAAGCGAGTTAGGAGTTTCCTTGTCTTAGAGAGACATTGTCGCCGCTTCATTGAGAACTTCTCCAAAGTTGCCAAACGTCTAACTGAACTCCTCAAGAAAGGTAAGAAGTTCGAGTGGACTCCAACATGTGAGGAAAGTTTTTAGGAGTTGCAAAGACGGCTGACTACAACCCCGGTACTTGTACCTCCGGATTTCACAAAGGACTTTGTTATCTAGTGTGATGCTTCGTGACAAGGTCTAGGTTGGATTCTTATTCAAGATCGTCATGTGATTGCCTACGCATCTCGACAGTTGCGTCCACATGAGGAAAATTATCCAACACACGGTCTGGAACTTGCCGCAGTAGTTCATGAACTAGTCACTTGGCGATATTACCTTCCGGGTAATCGTTGTGAAATATGTAGTGACCACCAGAGTCTCAAATATATATTCACCCAACCGGATTTTAATTGCAGGCAAATACAGTGGATTGAGTTGATTACGCACTACGACTTTGGAATATCTTACACCCAGGCAAAGCCAATGTCATGGTTGATGCACTAACTCGTAAATCCTATTGTAACAACCTCGTGTTTCTACAAAGCCAACCACTTCTCCACGAGGAATTTCGTAAGTTAAACCTTCACATTGTTCCTCGAGGATTCTTTTCTATCTTGGTGGCGAAACCAACTCTTGAGGATCAGATCATAGCTGCCCAGAAGCAGGATACGGGAATTTCTCGTATCAAGAGCAACATCGCCAAGGGAGTTGCTCATTCTTTCTCAGTAAATGATCAAGGTGTTGTTTTATTTGAGGACCGCTTGGTGGTTCCCAAAAAGCAACAACTTCGAGAATTGATTCTCAAGGAAGCTCATGATTCTCCTCTCATGATTAATCCTGGTAGTACTAAGATGTATCAGGACCTATGCCAGAGTTTTTGGTGGTCCCAGATGAAGAGAGAAATTGCTCAATTCATTGCTAACTGCGATGTTTGTCATCGTGTTAAAGCAGAGCGTGAAAGGCCTGCTGGCACCCTTCAGCCCTTGGCTATTCCCGAGTGGAAATTGGGACATGGTCGGTATGGATTTCATCACCGGCTTTCCAAAGACTAAGAAAGGGAATGATGCCATCTTCGTGGTTATCGATCGCCTTTCAAAAGTTGCTCATTTCCTTCCAGTTTGAGAAAGTATAATTGCTAGTCAGTTAGGAGATTTCTATATTTCTCAAATAGTTTCTCTTCATGGTGTTCCTCTAGAGATCAATTCAGATCATGGAACTCCTTTCACTTCTGAATTTTGGGAAAGTTTCCAGAATGCTATGGGAACCCATCTCTCTTTTAGCACCGCTTATCACCCTTAGTCAAGTGGTCAAGTAGAAAGATTCAATCAAATTCTTGAGGATATGCTCAGAGCCTGTGTTATCTCATTCGGTATGAACTTAGAGAATTGACTTCCATTTGCTGAAATTTCTTATAACAACAGCTTTTAGTCTAGTCTGGGCAAAGCTCCTTTTGAACTTCTATATCGATCCAGATGTTGAATGCCATTAAACTGGTCAGAAACCGGTGAAAGACAATTCTTTGGACCAGACATGATCCAGGAAGCAGAAGAGCAAGTTCGCATCATTCGTGAGTATTTGAAAACCGCCCAATCTCATCAGAAGAGCCAATATGACCGTCGTCATAAGGATGTAAGTTATGAAATTGACGAGAAGGCTTACCTTCGGGTGTGACCTTTGAAGGGCACCCATCGTTTCGGTATCAAAGGCAAATTGGCTCCTCATTACATTGGTCCTTTTCGCATTCTTGCTAAACAAGGAGAGGTTGCCTACCAATTGGAACTACCCCTGCAGCTTACCAAAGTTCATGATGTGTTCCACGTTTCTCAACCTAGGTGTTGCTTTAAGGATCCTATCCGCGAAATAGACGACGAAACACTTGATCTTCAAGATGATCTCTCATATCGAGAATATCCTATTCGTATTCTTGATGAAACCCAGCACAACACTCGACGTAGCAGCATCAAGTTTCTGAAGGTTCAGTGGTCGCACCATTCCGAGGATGAAGCAGCATGGGAGCGCTAAGATCGTCTTCGTTTTGAGTACCCTGCACTCTTCCCAACTACCTTGGAATCTCGGGACGAGATTCTTGTTTAGTGGGTGTGAGTTGTCACATCCCTAGTTTCTTTATGATTGCAAGTGTATTCATGCATGCATTTTTATTTTCAAATGAAGATGAAATGAGGAATGATCAAGCCTCATAATTAATTTTTTTGTCAAATAAGCATTATAAAAATTGCTTCAAACAATTCCAAGAAAATGTTCCTGGTTCTCTAACAAAATATTGGTTTGAGTTAAAATTGTCAACCAATATTTTGGGCTCATAGAAATATTTTATGTTGGTTTTTCGAATTAAATTAACTCTACTAGCATTGGATATATATTTTTCTATATATGAAATATATGTCAAATAATTTTGAAATTAATTATGTTGCATAAGTCATCTATGTCTTGGTCAGATAATAATTTTATGGATATAAAAAAATGGCTAGCTATTTTATTTAGCCAGCACAAATGTCAGAAAAATAGAAAAAATAGAAAATAAGAAAGAAGGCAGAGGCTTACCTGGGCCTCCTTGTATAAGAAGTGGCCCGGCCTAGGGGCACAGTCGTCTTCCACCTCTCCCAGTAGGCAGAGGGGAAGCCGAGCACGGTCGGCCCCGCGCCCCGCCACCTCCTCCCTGCCTGCTTGCTGCTGACCTCGCCTAGGCGTGCCAAGGTGCCGCCTGCCGTTCTCTCCGCCTCATTCCTCTCCTCTTTTCCTGCTCTCTCCCCTCTCCTCTACCCGAGCGCCGCCGTCATTGTTGGTCGCTGCCGCCACGGCCTCCGGCCTTGTTGAGTCCCCCCTGTCGCCTCCCAGATCTCCGCCGCAACCCCCTCGTCCTCCACAGGGAGACAGAAGCCACTAGAAGCCCCTCAACACCGAGCCGTCTCCGTTCTTCCCCACCGGCTACCAGAGATCGCCCCGTCGATTCGTCACCGATCCATCGTCCCCGAGCCGCCGAGCCCCTCTGCAGCCTCCCTGTGAGCTCGCCGTCCATCTCCCCCTCTCACCGTGGTCTCTAGTGCCCTCTAGCCGCCCCCCTCATCGAGACCATACGGGCGCCGCTGCGAGAGAGCGCGCTGGTGACCCACCGACAGCCCTGCGCCCTCCTGCCCCCTCCGGTGGAGGCGCGCGAGCACGGGCTCCCTCCAAGTTCTTTCCGCGTGCCAAACCAAGCCCCCTAGCGCGTTTCCAACCATCTCTGGCGGTCCTCCGCCATGGATTTGGTCGTCGTCGGCCCCGCTCCGGTGGGCGCCGACGTGGCCGGCCGGTTCGGGCCTCATCCCCCTGCTTAGCAAGCCCCCAGCTCCTAACACTGGGCCCCGCAGTGGGTCAAACCCCTGGTCAGCATGGGGATTAGCCCCATGTCGCTGACGTGTGGGCCATGGCTGTTAGGTTTGACCTGGGTAGTCGTTGTTGACTGGCTAACATCGTGGTTACCCCATGCTGACGCAATAATGAATTTCTAGATTTAAAATAAATCAGAAAGTTCCAGAAAAAATATAAACTTCAAAAATTCATAGAAAATAATCTGTGAGTCAGATTAAAATAATTTATATACAAAAATTTATCAGAAAAATCCAATGAATCTAATGGTGGCACTTTCATACATGTTAGAGAAATCTAAATAGGCAAACTTGGACATTTTGTTCAAAACACAATAGGCCACTTCTCATATGGAGTTGAATTTGAACCTTGTGTTCAAACCATCTTCCTTTAACATGTTGATAGATGTATTAGCTCAAACCAGCAACATATTGCCATGCTGTTATCATGCATCATTGTGAAGAATTTGCCTTGTTCAAATTGTACCTTGTTTGATCTTGTCGATAGACGTGCGAGACGTAGTTATCGACAACATTAGCTAAGTTCTTCTGGTAAACAGGAAAGCAACCCCTCCTTGAGGATATCCGATACAATCCCATCTATCGCTCTTCTTATTATTTCAATGCATTAGGACAACGTGTTCAACTGCTACTTGTGTTGCGATAGATGAACCCACCCCTTTGCATGACCTGTCATTGTCACAGTAAATAGCTAAACCAGGCAACCTAGCATACCTGGTAGGTGCGTGTGCCATGTTTTGCTATAACCATATTATGCTTGCTATGTTTAGAGTTGTGTCAGGTCTTATTCATCTGGGAGATGAACCGGAGTGAAATTTATGTGTCATGATGATGAGAGTTAAGTGATGAACATGTTTTGGTAAAGGTAGCGATGAGAGGCCATGTAGGAGTACAAGGTGGGTTGTCTCATTGAAACCACTCATAGGGGCTGAGTTCCATGTTTGTGTTCCAAGACTAGCTACTACCACACATTCGGCTCCGGTAACTCGAGCTCTCTCGGCCTATTAACCTACCCTATTCTCAGTCCAGGAGTCGCAGTAGTTCGAAACGTTGATAGGTGTGGCACGACCTGCGAAGTGGATGAACGACCCAATCGGGACCGGCTTGGGGCCCTACTCGCAACGTTTGAGGCCCTGTTGGAAACCTCGGTCGGACTTCCATTATGGGTTCCAACTCAGATAGGCGACTGCTTTGGACCTGAGTAGTTGAAGTTTAACGTTCGTGGCTGACTCCCTCGCTGGGCTTTCGCTTGAAGGTTGCCGAGGTGCCTTTTTACGTGCACATGGCGATAAGTGGCGGGAGCATGTGTGACGAAGTGCACCCCTATAGGGTAAATTATCTATTCAAATAGCCACATCCGCAGATATGGACTACTTGGATACTTGCATTGTTCATAGACAACTTAAGTGGATTCTCTAAAATGCACCAAACAATTGTGAGTGCTATGGTTGGCTTCTCGTAGGAACACAAGAGAGGATCCATAGTGGTCTATTGAGATGGTGAACATGTGGACTCGTGATTGCTCTCTTGTAGGGAGACGAGAGAGTTGTGATACGTTGGTTACTTTGTCGAAGTCTAGGATAGCCAAAGGTCAATCTGGCATTCTGCAGTAAACCCCACAATCTTTATGATTGATACATGATGCATATGTAGATAGTTCTGATGTAAGACTTGCTGAGTACCTTCGTACTCACTGTTGCTTATTTACTTTTTTGCAGAGATAGACGTTGTCTTCAGTTATGTTCTCCTGACATTGATATCGACGGATTAGCTTCCACACAGAGGTCTCGTTCCTATGGTAGGGTCGTTGTAGCTTTTTAGGCTCTTCTAGCTGCTTTTGTAGATGTCTGTATTCAGACATGTAACTTCTTCTTGTTGTTTGTATGCTCTAAATGTTGGGTCATGTGACCACTTCTGCTTGTAACATTATACTATGTTGGCTCCTTGGAGCCTCCTAAACAAATGTTATGATTGTAGAGTTTTGTTGTGATGCCATGTTGTATCTATGCATAGTGAGTGTATGACTGAAATGCATTGGTATGTGTGGCATATGACACCTAGTTGTGTGCCTTTAGTAGCCTTCTTTACGGGGAAATGCCTCTTTGTGATTCCACTGAGCCTTGGTAGCTTGCTACTGCTCTGGACACATTGATTGACTGGCATGTATCCTTCTTTGCTGTTGTGTCTATCCCTTCTGGGAAATGTCTCGCAGTGTAATGGAGTCCCTATAGCATGCTACGACTTGTCTACGTGCAGTGATGACATTTATGTCACATGGCATAATGGAGTCCTTGTAGCTTGCTATGAATTGCCTACACACGCTGATGACCGACACCTGCATTGCTTGATTATGTATGTCTGTCCCTATACAGTTGTGCCACTTGGGTCTATAATTAGTCATGTCGAACTGGGTTCTTTGATGTGTGAATGTAAGCGACTTGTTCATATCTTTGAGCCAAAAGGCGCAAACGGTCCCGGCCAAGGTAAGGTGGCACCCGTGGGTTACCGTGCGTGAGGCCGCAAAGTGGTGTCACATGTTACAGGCTGGATTCATATGTCTTAGGATCGAGGTCCCGACAATGTGCTGACTGCGAAAGGATTATCAGTGGATCTTGCCAAGATTGAAGCCATGACTAAATGTCAAACTCCTACCACTGTGAAGGAAGTCAGGAGCTTCCTCAGACTCGCGGGATACTATCGAAAGTTCGTGGAAGGGTTCTCAAGCATTGCCCGACCCATGACCCGGCTTTTGAAGAAGGACAAGAAGTTCGAATGGACATCTAAGTGCGACGAAAGCTTCTAGGAGCTCAAGAAGAGATTGACCAAAACCCCCATTTTGGCCACCCCTGATATTCACAAGGAGTTTTTCATATATTGGGATGCATCAAGAACCGGGCTTGGAGGTGTTCTGATGCAAGAAGGCAGAGTCGTAGCATATCTATCCGGAAAGCTATGTCCTGATGAGGAGAACTATGCAACTCATGATCTCGAGTTGGCAGTTGTGGTTCATGCCTTGAAGACATGGAGACATTACCTTTTGGGGAAGCGATGTGAGATATACACAGACCATAAGAGTTTGAAGCATATATCACCCATAAGATATACACAGAACATGAGGCAACGAAGATGGTTGGAGCTGATCAAGGAAAACTACCTCAGTGTTCAATACCACCCCGGAAAGGCCAACGTGGTAGCAGACTCCGTAAGCAGAAAGGCTTGTTCCTTGAATGCTAAGATTAAGGAAAGGCAACCCGCCCTGTATGAAGAGCTTGAGAGCTTCGTCTTGGAACTGGTTGCACCCGGATTCCTCGCCAACCTGGAAGCAAAGCTTACCTTGATGGGTGATATCAAAGAAGCTCAGAAGGGACACAAGAGCATTAAAGGCATCAAGAGGAAAATCAAGGCAGGAAAGGCCCCAGGATTCTAAGTGGAGGGACAAGAAATTGTATGGTTCGGGAATCACATCTGCATACCCAACAAAGAGGAGCTCAAGAACTTGATCTTTCAAGAAGCTCATGACACTCCATACTCCATCCATCCTGGAGGAACCAAGATATATCAAGACCTCAAGTCAAGATTCTGGTGGCATGGCACGAAACGGGAAATAGGCACATTTGTTGCTAAGTGTGACATATGCCAGAGAGTCAAAGCAGAGCATCAACGACCCAACGGACTATTGCAACCTCTCAAAGTGCCTGAATGGAAGTGGGATAAATTTGGCATGGATTTCATCACTGGATTACCAAGGTCGAGTAAAGGACATGATTCCATTTGGGTCATTGTTGATCACCTGACCAAAGTAGCCCATTTCATTCCTCTCCGGACCACCTATGATGGAAGCCATGTCGCAAACCTCTACATCATCCACATCGTAAGTCTTCACGGAGTCCCAAAGAAAATTATGTCAAACCGAGAAACCCAGTTCACTTCAACATTATGGAAGAAGTTTCAAGAAGTTATGGGAACCAAACTCTCCTTCAGCACTGCTTTTCACCCCCAGACCGGTGGGCAAATAGAGCGAGTAAATCAGACACTCAAATATATGCTCCGCGCCTGTGTTTTGGCATATGGAGCCAAGTGGAAAGATTGCCTACCATTCGCTGAGTTCTCCTAAAACAACAACTATCTGTCGAGTCTTCGGATGGCACCGTTTGAGGTGTTGTATGGACGCAAGTGTCATACTCTCGTCAACTGGTCAGAGACCAGAGAAGGACTAGTCTTTGGCCCATACGTCCTCCGTGAAGCAGAAGAGCAAGTTCAACTTGTCTGAGAGTGTCTGGAGGCTGCCAAATCAAGACAGAAGAGTTGCGCTGACTCACACCGCTGAAAACTGAGCTTCAACAACGGAGATCATGTCTATCTTCGAGTCACACCTCTTAAAGGAACCAATCGTTTCCACATCAAAGGAAAGCTTGCACGCAGGTACATCGGCCCCTTCAAGGTCACCGCAAGACGAGGAGATGTTGCCTACCAGCTAGAGCTACCTTCCGAGCTATCGGATGTGCACAACGTCTTTCATGTTTCACAACTCCGAAAGTGTATGCAAGTTCCCAACCGCCCCGACCTCTACAAGGACATCGACCATCAAGCCATCGATCTTCAGCCAGACCTTACTTATCGTGAGCGGCCTGTTCTCACTTATCGTGAGAAGCCAAATGCTGCACCCAAAGTCGCACCATCAAGCACTTCAAGGTCCAATGGAGGAACCACGCTGAAATGGAAGCAACCTGGGAGCACGAAGACTATCTTAGATCAGAGTTCCCTTACCTTTTTAGCGCTTAGCCTGGGAATCTCGGGGACGAGATTCTTGTAAGGGGGGGTAGGTCTATCACACCCTGTGTTTGTATCACCTTGCTCTATTTTGGATTACAAAATTTGGAGCCAATTAAAACTTTTTAAATGATTGTGCTTGCTTGAATTGTTGCTTGATTGCTTGTTGATGGTTGTGGATGGCACTCTTATATTCTATCCTTCTTCATATTGATCTTCCTTGCCCCAAACTTCTTGTCCAGTGATCATGCCTTGTGAATAGTGCCCAAAACAATTTTTATCAAATTTTAGTTTGACCAAAAAGGATTTATCCAAATTAGATTTTAAAAAAAACCCTGAATTGAGGTTTGCACTCCAAGTCCTCAAATTGGGTGGATTCTTCTTCCCCAAAAGCTTTACTTCAAACCTACTATGCTTATGACTTCCCAAAACCACCAAATATTAATTTTAAAGATTATTCATATATTTTATTTAATGGTTTTTTCTTAAGACCAGAAATGGTCTTTCATAGGAAAAAATTATTCAAATGCTTTTAAAATATTTGAGAAAATTCACGGAAACTCAGTGGGCCTATATTTTCCATATATATGAGTTTCAAAACACGGGCATGTTCAAATCATGGGAAAAATCCCTCAAAACCCTTTCTGTTGAAATCAAGATTTTGAAATATTTCTATAAGAAATATTCTCCACAAATTCCAGGAAAATTCCAGCAAGTCAAGACTATGAAAAGTGATGATCTTGCAAAGTTTTATCTCAATCCAAGTTGATTTGGCTCATCAAACCATCCCAAGTCCCCTTCTATCCAAATTCAAATTTCAACAACTTTACATTGTGAAGTTTCTCCCCTTGACCCCAGACTTTCTGAACATGCTCTAATCACCAAATAATGATGCTACACTAAGTGATGCATCATGGGTAAAATCTTAGCATAACTAGATCTACAGAAACCTGATTCTGTTAGTTTCTAGGGTTCACAAAGTTTCCATTGTCAACTTTGCTCAGTTGAGCTCAAACTTGGTGATCATGCTTACTTTCAACCACCATTTGATCTTGTCAAACCTCATGGCAAGAAAAGTCCATTTGCTTGCCCTAATCCACATCAAACACCTTTTGTAGATTTGGAAAAGACATGTTTTGACCACCTTTTACTTTTACCCTTGCCTCCAAACTTCTACCACACTTTCTCCCCCACCTCTTACCCCTCCCGTAAAAATCCCAAGTGCACAGGCCACAAGGAGATGGAGTAAATCCCCCATTTTCACCTCTAGACAGCCCTAGCAGGAGCTCTCTCTCCCCTCTCCTCTAATTCTAGACCTCTCACAGATCATCCAAAGTATTTCTCCCTAGCCTGCGCACCCCTAGATCCCCCTAGACACGCTTGGCCATGCAGAAGACGACGTTGGTATGCCGTGGCATGCCAAACGTGCGCTCTGGAGCATGCTATAGTGCCGATAGGCACTCTAGCCGTTGCGCACTTCATGGCCGCGACCTCCTCGGGCACACCCTCTCGCCAGATGGTCGGCCTTGGCGTCCGCAACATGCCGCCCCCTGTTCCCCCACCTCTATCTCCCTCCTCTGGCCCTCCTCGCACGCGTCGCGGCCACCCGAGCTGGCCAACCGTGGAGCTCACACAAGCGTGCTCCCCGCCTCACCCCACGTGCACCCCAGACATGCTCCCTCTGTCTCCCATGCCCTATGGCCCCGGCCACAAGCTCGCGGGTGCACCCGAGCTCGATGGACCGAGGGCCACCTACTTATGGCCCTCCCCGAGCATTCTCTCCCCTCTGGCCTCTCTCTCCTCTCCCTAGTAGCCTCCCTGCGTGCCTTGGAGACCCCCCGAAGCCTCTGTGCTCGGGATCGAGCAGAGGACCGCCACAGTGACCTTGTCGGTGATCTCCTGGTAGCGGCCCCCTCCGGTCCCCATTTTCCTCCCGCTGGTCTCCCCTTGCCCTCTTGACCCGTTTCCCCCTCGACCCCGTCCTGTTTGCATCTCGGAGAGGCCCTGACGAACTTTCCCGAAGCATCCTCCACCACTGGTGCTCGCCGTCGGTGACTCCGACCGCCTCCGTCACTTCTTTGACCGCTAGAGGAACGGTAGGTCAACGCCGATCACGTTCCTGCCTTCACCTGTCGTCGTCGTGCCCTATATCATCGCCGATTAGGATGCCTGCCTCCCTTCCACGAGGTTGAAGATGACAGGCGGGGCCGCCTGTCATCCACACCTCCCTGCCCCTCTTCTCTCTGTTGTTGCCCTTCGGGCCCCAGCCGTCAGGTTTGAACGCGGGCGCGCACGCTGGTTTACCTAGGCTGGTTGGCCTCTAGGCAGGCCTAGCAGCTGGCCGCCTCTGGCTAGGGCACTGTGCTCTTTTCTTTTTCCATTTTTTCTTTTAATACAAACTTCCAAATATTCCACAGGGCAAAATATTTATCCATTGCCCAAAATTCCTTCACCTAAAATTTTGAAATATCCGATAGAATTTATTAGTGCCACTTGTAAAAATATTTAAAAACATTTTCTATACTATTTTATTTTAAAATCTATATTTAGGCATCCTTCTTCCTCGATTATTAATTTTCAACAATGTTTTCATAGGAAAATATTAAAAAAACATTTTTTAATTTAGTCTTTAGTATTTATCAGAGTAGGGTAGCATTTTTATTAGTGGCTTGAGTGCTATGTTTTTATGTGATGCTTATTTTCATCACTTTTATTCACGGTGATAGATTGCGTTGTTGACGAGGAAGTTGGACCCAAATATTTCGAAGACCCCAAAGACTTTGTTGACCAGGCAAGCAGCCCTTTGACCATGTGAAGAAACTTCTTCATGCATGTCATATAGCACTTGTTGTTTCGATGAATGATCATGATGTGGTGATCCCCCTTCGGTGGGGTGCCTCCGATACTTTCACCATTGACACTAGCATCGTGCATGACCCTACCACCTTATGAGGGTTATGCAGGTGGGTGTAGATAGGGTGCTGATAGTTGCTACGCAAGTGGGATGGGATTTATGCCTAGTGGTAGAAAGGTGGAGATGATTTCAAAGACTTTTCGAAAACCTCGTCGGGTGCCACTAATGACCGAGGGAGATGATGATGATGATGATATGGGTGACCACTTGAGAAAGAAGTGGTGTACCAGAGCAAATGAGATGTTCAACCCCTACTTATGATGACATCTATAACTTGATCATTTGGATATCAGCCAAAATGTTGATGCATGCTTACTTAATTACTTGATCGTGTCATTACATTCAAAATTGGCTTTCCACAAATTACCTACTTAGTGCTATATCATGCATCATTATTACCTTGTTCCACAACTTGGGTTGATTGCGAGTACATTCAAAGTACTCACTGGCTTGCCACTGGTTATTTAATTGGCCAGGGATGGAAGAAAAGGAGTATGTTGAAGAGTTCGTTGGAAACGAACATGTGAACTAGGAAGCTTCCCATTAAAAATGCCTATAGGTTAAGGCAGATAGCAATGGGTTCATGCTTTCGATAAAGATTTCCGCTGCTTGTTCTATTTAAGTGTTTAGCCCTCTTGGCCCTATCTATGTAAGACTAGACCTTCATGGTCTTTCTTTGTGTAAGACAATAAATGTGGATGTAAGACTCTTGTTATTAAGATTTTGTGTGTTCACTGAGCATTGATCTTTGGGATCACTATACACGTGCATTCGGTGGTCACGACTTATGAGTCAGGGCCCCCACACCGCCTCACACTATCACCCATCAAAGTGTATCCAAGAGCAGGAGTCAACCAGCAAGGGGGCATATCAAGAACGTCAGGTCACAAATTAAAGACCCATGGGAAAACAACTTCTGTATGATTTTATTTCTTATTTTCTTTCGAACACCTGTAAATAGTTGCTTCGGCAATCCGAGTTATAAGAGTTGTTGAGAAAATGCAAAACTGTGTGGCACATGTACACCTCATGTGTCTTGCTTTTTGGCGCACACTTTTTCTCTTTTCTCCCTTTTCTCGTGAAGCTGTTCTGTATGATGTGAGGTAACCAGCTAATAGACCGGGGGCTCGACTTAAAACACAAATATCCTTAACTATTGCATGTTTGACGTCTTGGCATGCGCTTTATATGCATTGGTTCCGAATTATGTTTTTGGTCAATAAGTTGGGTTGCCTGGCTCCTCTGCTTGCCCCTTTATATTCCGCTCGTTCGGCTAAAACGGCAAAGGGAGCACCCCTGCGATTGTGCTTCCAGATAGTCTTGTCAGGCACCTTACGGGAGAAAGCCCAAAACGGACTGTCATTGTCACAGCCCTAGAACTTGCTTGAATTGTTTGCATCAACATCAACATGTGCTCATGTCATCATGTTAAAATTACAATTAATTTGAAATGGGGGTGATCAAACCCTAGCACAGTTAAAATTCAAATAGGTTAAACTATTAAGATATTTGAGTGAATCCAAATTTCTCTTGAAAAAATGTTCCCCCTCTTTGATAAATGTTGGCAACAACATATCAGGGGTGAATTATATTTTAACAACTATTTTGGTAAATTAAATAAAATAGGAAAGCTTCTAAAAATCATTAATAAAGAATTTCAATTATTTTAGTCATCCTAAAATTCTGAAACATTTTTAGGAGGTTTGAAATATTCAAACTACACTCTAGAAAATGTGTTGGTATTTTTGTGCTAGGTCCTTGTGGCCAAAGAGAAAATAAAAAAAATGTCAAAAATAAGTAAGAGAGAAAAAATAGAAAAAAGAGAGGAAGTACCTGTTGGCCCAGCTCTGTAGCTAGCCCAGCCCACCCAGCGCTGCCAGTTGTCTCCCACCTCGCGCCAGGAGGACTCGAGGCGTGTGGTCACCGTGTTCGGGCCACCTCCAGCCTGCCTGCTTGGCCGGAGGTCGCCTAGGAGCGTCACGCGACCCCAGAGCCGTCCGGATCCTTCCTCCCTCTCCATCTATCTCCCCTTGCTCTCCTTTGCCTTTCCCCCCTCCTGACTGAAACCGCCGGCCGCCATGGATTCCCGTCGTTGATTCGCGCCGTCCCGGTCGCCCCTGAACTAGCTGACCCTCCCATCGACCCCGACGTGAGCCCCTCTTCCTCTCCCCTCTCTTTTTGCTGTCTTGTGCGCCCCCTAGCTTGCCTCCCCGTTCTAGCCGATGCTCCTTGCCGCCGGTAGCGATGTGACCATGGCCACAGCCACCACGACCTGCTCTTGAGCTCACCATGGTGTTCCGGATGCTCCTAGGGAGCCATAGGTCGCATTAGATGGGCTCCCCGTGCCTTGGAGCCCCTGTGTCATCGGACCCATTTGGGAGGCGCCATGGATGAGCTTGTCGGTGAGCCCTTCGGCTTTCCTAGGGCCTCTCGCGAGTTCACCTAGATGCGCACAGTCAAGGGCTACGCCCTGGTGCCCTCAGCGCACCAGAAGGCCGCCGGAAGTGCAAGTCCGGCGAGCCACCGGCGTTGTCTTTGGTCGCCGTCGGTGAAGCTCCGGCGAGTGCTGTCTGCCCGGCCATTACGGCCTAATTAACTCGCTAATGCCCCCCTAGCAGCTGACAGTGGGCCCCAGGGTGAGTCAAACCACTGGTCAGCGTGGGGATTAACCCCGTGACACTAACATGTGGGTCCCGCTCGTCAGGTTTGACCTGGACCCGGGGCTGTTGACCCGCTGACGTAACACTGACGTAATGATGACGCATTAAGTGATTTTATATTAATAAAATATATCAGGAAATTCCAGAAAATGTTTAAAACTTCTAAGAATCATAGAAAATAATTTGTAAGTCAGATGAAAATAATTTATACATGAAACATGATCAGACAAATCCAATGAATCTTTTTATGCCATGACCGTGCATGTTTGAACAAGTTAACATCACAAAGTAGGACACTTTAAGATTAGGGAAATATTGGAAATATCATTTCGAGTTGGAATTGAAACTTCTTTGAATTCCACTTCAATTAACCTGGATAATTATTACTCTAGGTCAATTCAGTACCTTAACTTGTCATATCATGCATTACATTTGTTGCATTGCATTGAATGTGTTCCTTTCTTGTTTGTCCGTGCTTGTACCCTCTCGGGAGACGATGGTTCCGACGATGTGAAACTTGACACTAATGAAGAGAAGTAATATCTTCTGAACTATCAGGCAAGCAAACCCCCTTGAGCATACTGATATGAACCCACTCTGTCGCTCCTGCTCTCTTTTACTGCATCAGGACAACAACGATTCAACTGTTACCTGTTCTCGGTAGTTGAACCCATTCCTTTGCATGACCTGTCTTTGCCAGAGTAAATAGTCGAAACCACTTATCATGAGTAGCAACTGCTTGAGCCTTGTTGTGCTTACTCGTCCATGCATGCTTACTTACTGTGCCTGCTATGCTTAGAGTCGTGTCGTGTCGGGTCAAATCCATCTTGGTGATGAATCGGAATGGCAGTGTTCATGTCCTAGTGTGTGAGAGCTAAGTGTGTGAACACGATTTGGTAAAGGTAGAGATGAGAGCCATGTAGGAGTACATGGCGGGTTGTCTCATTGGGACCGTCTTTAAGAACTGAGTTCTGTGTATGTTATCCAAGACAAGATACTACCGCTCATTGGGATACTTAATTCACCCCCTCGGCCCATTAATCACTTAGACCTCTGTCCAGGAGTTGCAACTAGTTTCTGGTGTTTGTAGGAAAAGTGTTGGCGGCCATGCATAGCACTGCCCGATGGGGTGGACTATGATGTGGTATAGGTACAGTGGCACAGTGTACCAAAAGGCACCCGAACGGTGGGCTCGGGAACACTACGCACATCATTTGAGACCGTAGTGGAAACTTCGGCCGGACTTCCATGCGGGTTTAGTCTCAAATAGGCGATAAACCTGGACTAGGGTCTTGTGGTATTGACGGTCGTGGCCGACTCCCTCGCTGGGCTTCCGCTTGAAGGTTGCCGAGGTGCCTTTTATGTGCACATAGCGATAAGTGGCGGGAGCATGTGTGAAGAAGTACACCCCTGCAGGGTTATGAATCTATTCGAATAGCCACATCCTCGGATATGGACTACTTGGAGAACTTATGTGGTTTATAGATAAGTTGAAGTGGATACTCCAAAATAGGCAAGATAAGCGTGAGTGCTATGGATGGCCTTCTCGTAGTAAGACAGAAGTGGATCCATAGTGGTGTATTGATTGGTGAATATGTGGACTTGTGTGTGCTATCCCAGCTCAAAGAAAGCACTTGTAGTCATAGTACAGGTTAGCCAAGAGTCAAAGCTGGCTTGGTGCAATAAACTCCACAACCCCCTTCATTGAAACTGATGCATATGTAGTTAGTTCTAATGTAAAGTCTTGTTGATTACCTTTGTACTCACGTTTGATTAATTTATGTTTTGCAAAGGAGACGTCAGTCTTATTAGTGATTGTTACAACGTGAAGTTCGATGTTGACTGGATTAGCTTGGGAATCCCCAAAAGAGGTCTGACTCCTTTGGTAGGGTCGTTGTACCTTTTAAGGTTTCTCTAGCCACTTTTGTAGATGTCTGTACCTAGACATGTTTAAGTTCCGCTTGTTTGTTTGATTGCTCTGAATGTTTGGTCTTCTGACCCCTGTTTGTAACATCTTATTGTATTGGCTCTTTCGAGCCTTCTAAGTAAATGTTGTAGTGATCTATGGTTATGTTGTGATGCCATAGTTGTATCTATGCATATTGGTCATGTCATGCGTACGTGTGACGTGCAATGGTATGTATGGGATCCGACACCTAGTTGTGCTCTTTACGGGGAAATGCCCCTTTGTGCTTCCACCGAACCTTGGTAGCTTGCTTCTGCTCCGGACAGATTGATTGACCGGCATGTATCTTTCTTTGTTGTTGTGTATGCCCCTTCAAGAAAATGTCTCGCAGTGTAATGGAGTCCCTATAGCCTGCTATGACTCGTCTACCTGCAGTGATGAAATTTATATCCCACGGCATAATGGAGTCCTTGTAGCTTGCTATGACTCGTGCCCCTATGGCTAAGTGAATGAAATAAAGCACTATAACCTGATTGCCTAGTCTGTCGCACTGTACCGCCTTCGGGTCCCGATAATACGGCTGAGGTATACATTACATTGGCATAGACACCCCACGTAGTATCTACGTGGGGGCTGAAGCCGATGACTCGCATCTTTCAGTTTTAAGCAGCCACATAGGAGTTATAAAGGAATACAAAACCATATAGGAGCAACTACTAATATCATTAAAAGTTAACGCAAGTCTTTGGACACTCTACAAGCTGATTCAAATATATTTTTCACCCCAACACTGCGATACTATCACCCGAGCACTCTCCATCACTCCGTCGAAGTACAGCCCAGGGTGTCGGTGCTCCTTCCTGGGTGGCGGCAGGTCGATGACGAGCTTCATCGGATTTTGCCCTAGCCAGTGCACTTGGGCCTTGGGAAGGGCCATCCAGACTCCTTCGATGCAGAAGGGGCGCTTGTCGGTGTCGAGGTGGGGCATGGCAGCGATCGGTCTCTGCACCGGGCCGAAGTAGCACCCTGGTAGCGGCTCGACGGGCCATAAGATGATGCGGAGGTCCTTCATGGCTGGCTCCACCATCTGGTGCAGCTCCATCAGCTGTTTCAGCTGCTCCACCAGAAGAGGAGGGCGCTTGGGGGCTCTGAATTGTGCCCAGAACATCTGAGCTTCATCTTCCTCTCCCCGCGAGGCGAAGAGTTGATTGGCGTTCGCCACACTCTTCTGGAGATTGGCGGATGCGCTTGAGGGACACAACAGCCGGGTAGGCAACTCGAATATTCGATCCCCGAATATGCACTTTAATGAGTACGACTTACCATCGGCTATTTCCTTGGCCTGGCGCACTTGCTCCTCTTAGAACCGTCTATCCATCCACTCCTTCTGGAGGTCGGCTCTCGTGGTGGATAGTTCGGACGAGCTCGCTTTGTTCTTCTCCTCCAAGGACTCGCATCTCTCACTGTCATCCCTTAGCTTATGTTGGACCTCTGCCATACGAGCTTCATGCTTGCCACTAGTGGCCTGCATGGAGGAAAGGGTAGTAGCCATTTCCTTAGCAGCCGCCCTCTCGGCGGCCCTCTCATCCTTTGCGCACTGAGCTCGGCCTTGAGCCTCTCCACGTCCTTCACTGAGGCTGCGCATGCAATATACATAGATAAAGAATCTGCATTGACAATATTCAATCTATAAAATTCATACGAAGGCATTCGAATTCTACCGCAACAGACATTGAGCCTCGTCGAGCCTTCGGTTGAGGGCGACAACTTCGTCTTCGGAGCGCTTCAGCTTCCGATTTAACTCCTCCAGCTCGGCGCCACTTGTGGCCGCCGCTGATGACAAAGCCTACATTACACACACAATTAATACATTACATCGTCTATCACTCCCCGAATTATAGACAATCCGATCATATATCAATTTATTCTAGCATGCTGAACACTTAAAGTGCTTCTAGTGCGTTCTCGGATTCAGATGTGATCCATAGGTGAGCATGTTCACGTCACCTAGGAGTCGGCCGCTGCCATGTATACAATACGAATAAATAAAATATTTGCATAAACATTGGGTGACTTACTTGAAATCCAGCAAGGAGATCTTTGTAGGCCTCCTTCACTCCATGGTCAACCGACTGGACGCTTTGTAGTTCCGCACCCATAAGGGTGCGGTGATCCTTGGGGATGGAGGTGCTCGATAGAGCCTCCTCCATGACCGACCATCTGTTGGTCGGTGATGCCGGGGATGATCGGATTTCCTGATCACCCACCAGGGATGGGACCGGTGCCTCCGGAGGCATAGTGCGCTCCGGAGATGTTCTCGGAGGAGACTGAGCAACCGCTCGTCTGGCCTCCTCGTTGTCCGGGCGGGGTGTTGTCCCCCGGTCTTCGGTGGCCAAAGCGTTAGCCTCGAACACAGTGCGATTTCCCTTTCCCCCTGTGTCCGCCTCCATTGGTGTAGGCTGGGACGACACCTCTACAGCGTCGTTCGTGGTGACTGGAGTGGTGGGGTGCGAAGCATCCCTGCTCTCCGCCAGTTCGATGGGCAGGGTCTCCCCATCCGATGTCACCTCGGTGGGGATAACGCGCGGGGGGCGGTAAGACCAATAACCTGCGTGTTAGCAAACTCTGGATGGGGGTCTTCTGTTCCTAACCTGGATGGGGGGCTTGACCCGTGGCCTCCTTCGCGGAACATCCTCTAGGTCTTCGAACACGGAGCCCGAGTCCAAGCTATCGTCGGACAGGACCACCCGTGTTTGTCACGCCCTCTTTGAGGCTAGAAAAGCGATCTGCTCCGGGGTGTCCAAGGACTCTGCCCTCGGCCTCGGCCTCCTCCTCCTCCTCCTCAGCCTCCTCCTGATTTGAGGAGGTGGGTGCATCTTCGTATGTGGTATCCGGCTGGTCCTTTATATAGAGGCCAGCTTGCCTGGTTTCTTCTTCTTCTCTTTCTTCATGGGAGTATCGTTAGGCTTCACCATGAGGATCTTGGCTAACATCCCGGTCCTCCCTTCTTCGGGCTGAGGTGTCAGACTATTGATGTTGACGACTTTCTTTAGCCATCTCTGTTTAGACAAATCGGATAAGAGGTTATGAGAATTTTCAGCAATAAAGCCAACCAAGCTAGGGCATATCATACCTCGGAATCGGGCTTGGCAACGTGCAGACCCTTGTCCTCCTCCTCGGATGGCCAGCTCTTCATCAACTTGAAGAGCGCCTTCCACAACTTCTCCCGTGTAGTGTGGAAGAGATTCCGAACTTTGGCTTGGCTTCGAGTTCCTGAGCCCACAGGGGGGTGTTCGCGCACTGGTAGGGGAGGATGCGTCTTCGGAGCATTACTTGGAGCACATCAGTCAACTTGGTGCCCCCCATGACTAAGGCGCGAATGCGCTTCTGCAGATCGGCCACCTCCTTGCCTGATCCCCAAACCAGGCCATTTTCGAGCCATGAAGCTAGTCTGGTGGGGGGACTGGATCTGAATGCGGCGGCGGGCAGCTGGACCTCTTCTTGTGGTTCGGTGAAGTAAAACCACTCCTTTTTCCATCCCTTCATGGTGTCGATGAGGGTGCCCGACGGCCACCCGACGCGGGTGAGTTTGCCAATGATGGCTCCGCTGCAATCTGCGTGCTTACCCCTGACACACTTGGGCTTGATGTTGAAGACCTACAGCCAGAGCCTGAAGTGTGGCTCGATGCGCAGGAAGGCCTCACAAACGAGGATGAACACCGAGATGTGCATGATGGACTTCGTTGGGAGGTCATGGAAGTCGAGGCCGTAGAAAAACATTAGCCTCCTGACAACAGGGTGGAGTGGGAAGCTCAACCCCCTCATGAAGTGGGGGATGAATACCACCCTCTCGCCTGGCTTGGGGGTGGGGGTCACTTGGCCCTTCTCCGCCGCACGGCGAGGGATGTTGGCGGGAAGGTAGCCAGCCTGCTTGAGGTGGAGTATGTCTTGGTTGGTGACCGTGGAAGCTTCCCACTGGCCGTTGGATCCTGCCATTACTGAGCTTGGAGCTTGTGGTGGAGAAACCTAGATCTGTGCGCCGGAGGCTCAAGGGAATGGGAGGCAAAGAAGTCGAATGAGGAGTGTGAAAAGCCTTTGGGGTTTTTTCTTTCTATTTTTACGAGGCCTATCGATGTGGACTCCCATCGTTGCGTCGTGAATCCCCCCACTTCCCTAGACGATCGAGCCATTGCATGCGCGTGTTTAAGTATATCTCGTATAAAACAGGGAAAAATCGATATGTTGATAGATCGTGATGATTAAAATGGCCTCGAACCGCGAATCGAGTTTTTACGACTAGCCTAGCGGTTATGGTGGGTCGTAGCCTTTCGTCAAAAGGGTCGTCAGAGGAGCATTGTTTCCACTGACGTTTGGCCTTCAAAGCCAATTAATCTGCTGTGTTCGGATGTGCCACTATGCAGAAAATTGCTTATCATCGGAGTCCAAATTATTGTTCGGCAGGGAGGAACTCACCTCGAAAGCCGAAGACTCTGTTCGCGAAGCAATTGGAGCTAAAGACCCTTTGCGTTGGAGGCAAGTTCGGGGGCTACTCAGGAGTCCTGGATTAGGGGGTTCCTTGGATAGCCTATATACCAAACACCGGACGATTTGAAGGCCCAGTCTCCAAGATGGAAGCTTCGGGAAGCATGGCTTGCGCTCTATGTGTGGTGTAGTAATTAGGCATGTTTATATCTTCGGCATGTAACTGACCATATTTTAACCCTAGGCATCCTCAGCATCTATATAAGTCGGAGGGTTTTAGGGTATAGACACATAAGAACTCATCTTGGGTTAGCTATATGACCTCGAGGTAGATCAACTTTGTAACCCCTTACACCATCAATACAACCAAGCAGGACGTAGGGTATTTCCTCCATTGGAGGGCCCGAACCTGGGTCAACTCGTGTCCCCTTTGTCTCCTGTTATCGTCGATCCTAGTCTCACTGTTCGGGACCCCCTACCAGAGATCCGCCAGTTTTGACACTGACAGCAGGTAGGGAGCGTGTCAGAGCATCCCCAATCTCGGCGACTGTCAGGCTCTTGTTTGGCAACTCCATGGCGGGAAAGATTCTAGACGTCGGCCGGTCCATGGCGTGCGTTGGTGTCGGGGCGTGCGGGGCCTATCACATGTTCGCCTGCATCCTCGGTGGATCGCAGGCGCCCTCCTCAAACCGCCAAGTCAAGCAGTTCCTCTGCCACGTAGGAGTAGTCTGGACATTGCCCGAGCTCACGCCGCCCTTGTCGTGGCCTGAGATCGACATCACTTTCGGCCCCGACGACCACCCCAAGATGATAGCGGTCGACGGGGCGCTCCCCATGTGGTGCACGCCAACCATAAGTGGCGTCGCTGTCATCAAGACCCTCATAGACAGTGGAGTTGTCTCAACGTCATTTCCGCGGAGGCCTTCGATGCACTGCATCTGCCGTGCGATCGACCCACGCCTCCAGTATCCTTCGCTAGAGTGGTTGAAGGATCGGTGGCCCTCGTGGGGCGGGTGCGTATCCCCATCACCTTCGTCACCCGCTCCAACTTCCGCACCGAGCAGGTTGACTTCGACATCACCCACATCCACCTCTCGTACAATGCAATACTCGGCTACACTGCACTCGCCTAGTTCACGGCGGCAACGCACCCGGGCTACAAAGTCATCAAGATGCCCGGGAGCAGTCGCATCCTCACCATCAAGGGAAACGTCAAGGACGCATCCCATGTGCTCGGGCTCACCTACAAGGTGGTGGCCGCAGCGCGCCCAGTGCCGGGGACAAAGCGTAGGTCACATAAGACTCCAAGGGCATCCTCGATGTCGCACCGGTAAAGAAGAGACAAATGTTCTCCAAGAACCCGGGCCCTAGCTTTCCCATCGGCGCTGACCTGCCCTGGGATCAAGAGGAGGCACTTGTGATGTTCCTCCGCATGAATAAGGACACGTTCGCATGGAAAGCCTCCGACCTGGTGGGAGTCCAAAGGGACATGATCGAACACCACCTAATAGTATCCCCGAACGCACGCCTAGTCAAGCAGAAGTTGAGTAGGCAGGCTTAGGAGAAGTAGGCGTTCATCGCTCAGGAGGTCGGCAAGCTGAAGGAAGATGGGGTCATCCGGGAGGTGCGCTAGCCGGAATGGCTTGCCAACCCGATGGTCGTCCCAAAGAAATGCGGGAAGCAACATATGTGTGTCGACTTTGCGAGTCTCAATAAAGCCTGTCTGCAGGACCCATTCCTGCTACCACACATCGACTAGATTGTGGACTCCACCGCGGAGTGTGACCTCCTCTGCTTCCTGGACACCTTCTTGGGCTACCACTAGATCAAAATGGTAGTGAGGGATCTAGAGAAGACTGCTTTCCTCACCTCATGTGGGGTATTCGGTTACACGTGCATGCCCTTCGGGCTGTGGAACGCCAGAGCAACCTTCCAGAGGTTGATGCACATCGCCCTGGGGTTGCAGCTCGGGAGAAATGCAGAAGCTTACATCGACAACATCGTGGTCAACTCCAAGGAGGCAAAGACCCTGATCGAGGACTTGGAGGAGACGTTTGCTATCCTAAGGGAGGTAAACTTGAAGCTCAACCGCAAAAAATGCATCTTTGGAGTCCCCTCGGGCAAGCTGCTCGATTTCATGGTGTCGCACCAGGGGATCGAGGCAAACACGGAGAATATCAAAACCATAATCAAGACGACCGCGCCCCGGACCCTCAAGGAAATGCATATGTTGGCGGGTTGCATGACCTCCCTAGGGCACTTCAACTCAAAGCTTGGTGAGCGGGCCCTGCCGTTCTTGAAAATCATTAAGAGAAAGGGGACCTTCGAATGGACCCTGGAGGAGGACGCTGCCTCCGAGGAACTCAAGCAATACCTTACGAGTCCAACGCTGATGGTGGCGCCTCTCCCCCGGCAGCCACTCCTGCTATACCTGGCTGCCACCCCCACTCCACCAGTGCTTCATTGGTAGAGGTCAGGGAGGAGCGGACCAACATCCATGCAGCATCACCGAGCACGAGCTGCCCCCCAGGATTGGAGCAAAGGGATCGGCAAGATCGCGAGAAACCTGTTTCTCCGCAAGACGAAACTCCCGAGGCCACTGCCGCTCTGGAGGCCCCCGAAGAACATAACTCTCATGAGGCCCCGTCTGCTCCAGCGGCCCCTAAGGTGCCTAATCCTAATAAGGTCCTGACCGCTCTGATGGCCCTCGGGGCACCCAAGTATCTTGATCCTGCAACGGGACATGACACCACGAAAGATCTCACCCTCGTCGAACACCCGGTCTACTACGTCAGCACGGTCTTATGGATGCACGCTCATGCTATCCCATGCAAGGGAAGCTCCTCCTAGTGCTCCTCGTTGCTTTGAGAAAGCTACACCACTACTTCGAAGGGCATCCCATCAAGTTCATCTCCGCATACCCCTCGGAGAAGGTCTTGCGCAACATCAACGCGGTGGGAAGGATTGCCAAGTGGAACATCGAGATACAGGACTTCAACATCGAGTTCACCACGACCAGGGTCATCAAAGGGGCGGCCCTAGCAGACTTCATGGCGGAGTGGACACATGCGCCTGACCAGGGGATGGACGGGAGTCAGTCCCTCACCCCCAGCGACGAGACGCCATAGGGTTGGACCATGCATTTTGACGGAGCCTTCACGTGCATGGCAGCAGGGGCGGGGGTCATTCTCACTTTCCCAGCAGGAGATAAACTCCGGTACGCCGTACAACTTTGTTTCCAGCACGGCGAGAAGGTCTCCAACAACATCGCAGAGTACGAGGGCCTCATCGCAGGCCTCAAGGCAGCGGCGGCCTTGGGGGTTTAGTGCCTCTTTGTCATGGGCCACTCCTAGATCCTCGTCAACTTCTCCAACAAAGAGTATACACCCAAGGACGAGCATATGGTTTACGCATAGTTGGAAGAGTTATGTAAGATTTAAAAACGTTTTTAGGGCTTGGAATTGCACCACACCCCGCGCGGCACGAACAAAGAACCGATGACATCGCCAAGAGGGTGTCATGACATGAGCCCCAGGAGCTAGGCGTCTTCGAGGAGAGGCTCTTCAAACCCTCCATGATACCGCCCTCTGGGACCCAGTGCCTCGAAGTGAGGAGCTCCCCCTGGTGCTTCACCTAAGGGCTCCAGACTATGGCCTACCTGAAGAGCCTGACTTCTCCTGGCACTGGAGCCTCACGTCGATGACTGGATGTAGGAGCTTAGGGCGTACATGCTTCACGACATGTTGCTAGAAAAGGAGGAAGACACGGAGCATGTAGCAAGGCAGGCCACGACCTACTGCCTACAAGACGGCAACTTCTACCGTGGGCGCTCGAACGACATCTCGCTGCGGTGCATCTCCAAGGAGCAGGGGTGCGAGCGACTGGTAGACATCCACGAAGGGGACTACGTGCACCACTCCTTGTCGCACACCCTTGCAGGGAAGGCGTTCCAATCAGGCTTCTATTGGCCCTCGGTGCTTAACGACGCCATTGAGCTTGTCCGGTCTTTCGAGTCTTGCCAATTCCATGCCAAGTAGATTCACCAGCCCGCCCAAGTCCTCCAGACCATCTCGCTCTCCTATCCCTTTGTGGTCTGGGGGCTAGACATACTGGGGCCTTTCCCGTGGGCAGCGGGTAGATACCGCTACCTCTACATTGCCATCGACAAGTTCACCAAGTGGGCCAAGGTGGATCCAGTGCGCACCATCCCGGCTGGGTCGACCGTCAAGTTCATCAAGGGCACTGTAAGCCGTCGGCGTCCCCAACCATATCATCACCAACAACGGTTTGGAGTTCACAAGTAGCCTCTTGAAGTGTTATTGCGCTAACCTTGGAATGCAAATTTGCTACACCTAAGTAGCCCACCCGAGGAGCAACAGCCAGGCAAGGCACGCCAACACGAAGGTCCTACGAGGCCTTGTGGCAAAGAGCTTGAAGAAGAAACTGGAGGTTTGCGGCAGGGGCTGGGTTGATGAACTCCAGTCTGTGTTGTGGTCCATCCGCACCACCATAACCAATCCCACCAGCGAGACCCCATTCTTCCACGTCTACGGAACCAAAGCCATCCTCCCCCACGAGGTCAAGCACCGCTTCCCCTAGGTAATGGAGTTTGACGAGGAGCATCAGGATGCTGCGCAGGAAACGGACCTCATGCTCTGGGAGGAATCTCGTCGCCAAGCCTCGGTCCAAGACACAAGGTATCAACAAGCACTACGGCGCTACCACTACCGTATCATCCGCTCCAGGACCCTTGAAGCTGGTGACCTCATCCTGAGGCGGGTTCTCTCTAGGGAGGGCTTGCACAAGCTCTCCACCCATGTGGGAGGGCCCGTTCAAGGTCGCTCATGTCTCTTGGCCAGTTGCAGTGCGCTTGGAGACTCAGGGCAGCGTCCCCATCCAAAATGCCTAGAACATCCATCACCTCTGGATATTCTACCTGTGACACTCTCAATTAATAATGAGCGGGATGTATATGGCCGGAGCCCCCAGAGGATGCCGACGGGTTCCTCCCATGCAATGTGGCAGCCACAGCTCTGAGCTAAAGGAGAATCAACACTGCCCATCAATGGCCATGCCCATGCAACGTGGATGCCCTACGCTCAGCGCTAGGTAAGACGAAGACTAGTCTAGGCGCCGGACGAGGCTGTTATTTGCTCTTCCCGTATTTGGAATTTGCCAACATTCTAGGAAGAAAACTCGGGTTTTTTTTCAAATTTTGTTTTCAAGAAACGGGTCAGTGATTCGTGTTCATCGCCATTTCCCCGCTTGGGTCTTCTGTCTTCAGGACGGGCACTCGCCTGCTCCTCTCCCACTCATACCCCGCGAGCGGGGGCTGGGGCGCATGGTGCTCGCACCTTGCCAAGGCCTTGGCGCCCAGATCCTCGCTTGGTACTCCCGAGCGAGTTAGAAGGCGTGAGATGCTTTGTACTCACACTGGGGCTCCACTCACGACCCGATGCGCCATCTCGGAGCCTCAGGAGTCCCACCCCTCACGGGGCAGGAAACAATTTTTTCTTTGGGGAGCTGCTTGAGCGTGAAAGGGCTCCCCTGAGCAGCATGCCTCAGGAGCCTTACCGGTCATATAGCCACTTAGCACCCCCGATGTCGTCCTTGGTGATCCGGTCGGCATCGGGGGTATCAGGGCCTCTCCTCGTGGCTACGTCCTTGGTGATCCTTACACTTGCCGATGTAGAGCTGCTTGAGCGTCAAAGGGGGCTCCTAAGCAGCGCGCCTTCGGAGCCTTACCAGTCATACAACCACTTGCAACCTTGATGCCGTCCTTGGTGATCCAGTCGGCATCGAGGGTGTTGAGGCCTTAACCTGCGGTTGCGTCCTTGCCCAGATACAACTGTGGTGGTAGGGAAATGTGCGGGATTGGGACCTGAAGACACAAAGTGCCGAAAGGGCTCCCAACTTCATCACCTATAAGAAGATGATCATAGGACGTCCGGACTCACCAAGCACCATGGCCAGAGCTCCCCAGGAGCCTACAATGAGAATGCCAAGCTAAGTATCCTAATCAGAATCGGAAGGTAGCCTCAATTAAAGAAAACACAAATGTTAGGACACATAACTGAAGCACAGACAAAAGAGGCTAGCGCCCAAGTTCATTACATGACCGCATGGCCTTTCTTGGTTATTTCATTGCAGGGGCAGGAAAAGAAAGAAAAAGCCCCCCACCGGGGCTACCGTTTCAGGAGCTCCGAGGCCGGCGGATCAACGCTTAGTCGGTGTCCTCCTCCTCCTTCAAGGTCCCGTGGTGGCGCGCCGGCGTGGAGCCTTTGGGAGTGGAGGAGCGGCGTCGCGACGGATGGCAACCTCTCGAGGTCAGGGCACGGCGATGCGGTGGAGCATCGTAGCTACATCTGCAGCTGCTCGGGCTCACCTCAGAGGGGGTGTCGCGGTCGCTAGAGTTACGGTGCTCGTCATGAAGGGCAAGCTCATATCCAAGATCTACAACGATCCTACAAAAGGAACCAGACCTCTGTCTATGATTCCCAAGCTAATCCGGTCAACATCGAACTTCACATCGAAAATACCACTAATGAGACTGACGTCTCCTCTCCAAAAACATAATTTAGGCAAACGTGAGTACATGGGTACTCAGCAAGACTTATGACAGAACTAACTACACATGCATCAGTATCAATGAATGGATTGTGGGGTTTATTGCAGCAAGCCAGCTTTGGCTCTTGGTTAACCTAAAATACATCTACAAGTGCTTTCTTTGAGGTGGGGTAGCGCACACGAGTCCACATATTCACGAATCAGTACACCACTATGGATCCACTCTCATCTCCCTACAAGAAGGCCATCCATAGCACTCACGCTTATCTTGCGTATTTTAGAAGTATCCATTTCACTTATATATGAACCACATAAGTTCTCCAAGTAGTCCATATCCGAGGACGCGGCTATTCGAACAGATTATTTCACCTTGTAGGGGTATACTTCTTCACACACGCTCTCACCACTGATCACCATATGCACGTCATGCATCTCGAAAAGCTTCAAGCGGAAGCACTGGTGTGGGCGCGGCCACGACCGTCAACCACACAAGACCCTTGTCCAGGTTTATTGCCTATTTGAGACTGAACCCGCACGGAAGTCCGGCCGAAGTTTCCGCTACGGCCTCAAACGATGTGTGCAGGGTTCCAAGCCTACCGTTCGGGTGCCACTTGGTACACCATCGCATTGTGCATCTACTGCATCACAGCCCACCCCGTCGGGCAGCGCTATGCATGGCCGCCATCACTATTCCTACAAACACCAGAAACTAGTTGCGACTCCTGGACAGAGGACTAAGCGATTAATAAGCCGAGTGGGTCGAGTTACCGGAACCCAATGTGTGGTAGTAACTGTCTTGGATCACAAACACAGAACTTAGTTCTTAAGGTCGGTCCCAATGAGACAACCCGTCATGTACTCCTACATGACCTGTCATCTCTACCTTTACCAAATCGTGTTCACACACTTAGCTCTCACATAGTAGGACATGAACACTGCCATTCCGATTCATCACCCAGATGGATCAGACCCGACACTACACGACTCTAAGCATAGCAGGCACAGTAGGTAAGAAGGCATGGATGAGTAAGCACAACAATGGCTCAAGCAGTTGCTATTCATACTAAGTGGTTTCAATTATTTACTGTGGCAAAGACATGTCATGCAAAGGATGGGGTTCAACTACCGAGAACATGTAACAGTTGAATCGTCAATATCCTAATGCAGTAAAAGAGAGTAGGATCGAGAGAGTGGGTTCATATCAGTATGCCCAAGGGGGGTTTGCTTGCCTGACACATCTGAAGATATTACTTCCCTTCATTAGTGTCAGTGTTCACATCATCAGAACAAGCGTCTACCGAGAGGGAACAACCATCGGCAAACACAAAGGAACAACATTCAATTTATGCAATGCACAATCATAATGCATGATATGACAAGTTAAGGTAGTAAATTAATCTAGAGGAGTAGTTAGCCAAGTTGGTTGAAGTGGAATTCAAGCAAGTTTGAATTCTAACTCCAAATGATATTGCATATATTGAACTAACCCTAAAATGTCCTACTTGGTGATTTTAACTTGCTCAAACATGCACGATCATGGCATAAGCAGATTCTTTGGATTTTTCTGATCATTTTTCATATATAAATTATTTTCATTTGATTTATAGATTATTTTCTATGATTTTTAGAAGTTTTACACATTTTCTGGAATTTCCTGAATTATTTCTATTATAAAAACTGATTAGTACGTCAGCCTGATGTCAGGATGACGTCAGTAGGTCAATATGGTCGCCCAGGGTCAATCCTGACCAGTGGAGCCCACTGGTCAGTGAGCCAGCTAATTAACTAGGCCCTCGGCAAACTTGTTAGTGGCAAATTAGTGTAATTAAGCAGATTAGTTTTTTTATCTAACAAATTAAACAGGGCCGGGCCCACCTATCTGCCACCCAGGGTCAACCCTGGTTGGTCGGGTCAAAGCCACCGGTGCCTCAATGCCGAAGACAGGAGACACGATGGGGGTCACCGGAAATCCTCCTCCGGCGACCATTTGGGCGGCGGAAGGCACCTATGGCTAGCTGCGGTTCACGCGCATCCGTTCGCGGCAACGGGAGGACGCGGGGTGGTCGGAGCTTGCGGCAGCAGCGACTTTGGCGGTGGCTGGAGCTCGGCAACAGCGGGGATGGCGCCTAGGGGTCGAGCAGGGCAGTGCGGCTCCGGGGAGAAGCAAAGGGAGCTCACCGAGGGCTCGATGGCGTCGAAGGCGGCCTAGCGGAGGCTCTTACGATGGCGAATCGGCGAGGAGGAGCTTCGGGGGCCAGCGATGAAGAAGATGACAACGACAGTGTTCGGGGGCATCCAGCGATGAGGGGCTCGGCAAGGTCCTTCAAGGAGTCAAGGCGGAGCTCTGGGGCACATCCACGGGGCGAGGGGATGAACGTGTCCACGGAGGTGCTCGCCGGGGCTCTCGGGCAACAGAGCAAAGAAAAGGAAGAGAGGGCCAGAGGAGGGGGAAGAGCTTGCGGGAGGTGAGGGCGATCCAGAAGCCTCCCGTAACCTTATCCCACTCGATGATGAGGCAAGCAGGGAGCTGCAGCATGGCATCCTCGCGCGACGCCGTGCCTTGTCTCACCTCTGCCAGTAGGCAGAGGTTGAAGATGACTAGCAATTGCCAGGTGGGCTGGGCCGGCTACAGTGCTGGGTCAACAGGTGAGTTCTCTCTCTCTCTCTTTTAGTTTTATTAGTTTCTGTTTTCTATTTAGTTTTGTTTGGGCAAAACTATAAAGCTAAAATTCCTGGAAATATTTGTTGGGTATATTTGGAATATTTCCAAACTACACAAAAAGTTTCAGGAAATTTTAAGCAACTAAAATATTTATAGTGCTTTAATAGTGAATTTTAGAAAGTTTGATGATTTATTAAATTTTCCAAATTAATTGTGAAAATATACTTCACCCCTCGTATGTTGTTACCAACATTTATCACACGTGGTGAACATTTTTAAAAGGCATTTTGAAATCATTGAAAAGGAGGAAAAATAATTATTGAAATTTTGTTTATTCAATGAGGTGCTAGGGTTTGACATCCCCATTTCAAATTAATTTTAAATTTTAACATGATGACATGATGCACATGCTGATGTTGATGCAAACAATTCAAGCAAATTCTAGGGTTGTGATAGGGATCATCTGTTCTACTCATGTCAAAGAGGTACGGAACTATCAGACTCTGTGTCGATTACCGCTCTCTCAATGAAGTCACAATAAAGAACAAGTACCCACTCCCCAAGATCGAAGACCTGTTCGACAAGCTGAACGGAGCCAAGGTGTTTTCCAAGATCGACCTTAGGTCAGGGTACTACCAGCCAAAGTGTCACAACCATAGCAAGTGCCTTAGGTTATCATGTGTTTGCATCATCATCATAATGATTGCATCAACATGAAATGGGAAAAAAGGGAAACCCCAAACTCACATTGAAATAAACACTTCAAGTTTGATGAAATTCTCAAAAATCCAAAATGCCCATAAAAATGTTCCCTATGTCTGATAATTAAGGACATGGATATAACAGGGATCATTTAAAATATTTTTACCTCAGAAGCAATCTAAAATTAATGACTAAAGCCTCTGAAATTGATAAATAAAGCACTATCATTATTTCTGTTTTCAAATTATTCTGAAACTTCTCAGATAAATTTGAAATATTCAAACTTGATTTTAGAAAATATATGGGATATTTTATAAAATCATTTGGACCTGCAAATAAAATAAACAAAGGTCAGAAAAGAAAAACAGAAACAGAAAAAAGGAGGAAAACTCACGTGAGGCCCAGGTGGAGCTGGCCCAGCTGGCCCAGCTAGCTTCCACCGTCGTCAACCTCCTGCCAGTAGGCAGGAGGGCATGTGCCCGCGGCACGCCGGCCAGCTCCTGCTTGCCTGGCTGCCGTAGAGGCCTCCGCGTGCGCCAGCGCGAGGCTCCTTGCCGCCATGGCCTCCTCTTCCCCCTTCTCTCCTGCGCTCTCTCTCTCGCGCGCACATTCCCCTCTCTGCTGCCGCCATGGCCGACCTGCTCTTCTCCGTCGTGCCGACGTTCTAGCCACCCCCGAACCCATCTAAGCCTGCCAGAAGCTCCGTCGTGACCTCTTCTTCCTCCTAGCCAAGCTACGCATCGCCGGAAGCCCCCTGTCGACGTCGCGCCATCGTCTTCCTCCTTGGGTCACCGGAAAGGCAATCGAAGCTCGCCGCTGTTTCAGACCGTCCCCGAGCCCGCTTCCGACGCCCCTGCAATGGTTGTGAGCCCCTGAAGCTTTTCCCCCTCTTTCCCCCTTCGATCTCGCGCCCTAGCCCCGGATTCCGTCGAGGCCCGAATGCCTCCGCCGCTCGAGCTCGACGCCGGCCGTGTTACAATGACCAGCTGGTCCATCTTAGGCCTCCGTCGTGCTCGTGGGGTTGAGTAGAGACCGTAGGTGCCCAGTAGAGGTCGTGTCGTGCCCTGGTTCGACGAGCCCGTGCTCGCCCGAGCTCTAGCCGCCGCCCAGCTCATCGCCGACGTCGATTCCGGCCATCTCAGCTCCTGGGAGGGGTCGGGATGGACGCGCGCGTATGTGCTGAGTAGTTTGGTGCCCTCCGCCGTCCTTTTGGCCGTCGAAGGAGGAAACCCGAAGCCCTCCGCCGTCCCTGGAGTCGCCGGCGGTGACCCCGGCCTGTTTGACCACGGGGTTTGAGCCCCTGGGTCACAGACAGGTGGGGCCAGCCTCTGACTAAACACAGATTAGTAATAAGTTAATTGATTTAATTTATTAAGTTAATTAGTCACTGACATGTGGGCCCAGTTTTGATAATTAGTTAGAATTAGTGTTAATTTTATTAGTTAAGTGAATGAGTCACTGACATGTGGACCCCACATGTCAGGATTGACTCTAGGACGGGTCAGCGGACCAGCTGACGTCATCATGATGTCATGCTGATGCAATAAAACAATTTCTAGTTTAAAAAATAATGCCAGAAAATGTTTAAAACTTTGAAAAATCATATAAAATAATCTGTAAGTGAGATGAAAATAATTTATAGATGAAAAATTATCAGAAAAATCCAATGAATCCAATGGTGCTATTCCCCTGCATGTTAGAGCAACCTAAATAGGTGAACATGGACATTTATCATTAGGTTAATATAAGTACTTCGAAAGGAGAACAACTTTGAAGCTATATTCAAATCTATTTTGAATTGACATGATCACTAGTTACATTAGCTCACCCGTGCATATTACTATGCCATGATCCTGCATCATATTGTTGCACTTGCTTGTATTGAATGCTCTTATCGGCGTTGCGGTAGGCACTAATCCGGAAGATAGTACCCCGTATCCCGACGAAGGAGAGAACTCCTCCGCAACTCAGCAAGGCAAGCAACCCCATTGATCATTCCGATAACATCCCACTCTCTCGCTCCTGCTCTTGTTTATTGCATTAGGACAAACGGTCACATGTCAGTCATACACGATAGATGATCCTATTCCTATGCATGACCTGATCTTGTCATAGTAAATAGCTAAACCTTGCAACCTAGCATACCTGGTAGATGCTTGTGCCATGATGTGCTTAGCTTACTTTGCCTGCTATGCTTGCTATGCTTAGAGTTGAGTCAGGTCTGATTCATCTGGGTGATGAACTGAGTGAAACAGTGTTGTCCGATGTGATGAGCTGATACTGAATACGATTTGGTAAAGGTAGCGATGAGAGGCTATGTAGGAGTACATAGTGGGTTGTCTCATTGGGACCGTTCTTAGGAACTGGGTTCCGTGTTTGTGATCCAAGACTAGATACTACCACATGCTGGGCCCTGAAATATGACACAGCTCGACTCATCAGTCGCTTAGTCCTTGGTCCAGGTATTGCAAGTAGTTTCTGGTGTTTATAGCATGCTGGAGGCCGTGCGTCGCGCTGACCCGAGGGGCGGGTTACGACGCGGTAGGCAGTGGCACGGTGTACTAAGGGTCACCCGAATGGTGGGCTTGGAAACCCTGCGCACATCGTTTGGGACCGTAGCGGAAACTTCGGCCGGATCTCCGTGCGGGTTCAGTCTCAAATAGGCGATAGCCTAGACTAGAGGTCTTATGTGATTGACGGTCATGGCCGACTCCCTCGCTGGGCATCCGCTTGAATATTGCTGAGGTGCATGGTTTATGGCACACAGCGATAAGTGGCGAGAGCGTGTGTGAAGAAGTACACCCCTGCAGGGTATGAAACTATTCGAATAGCTGCGTCCTCAGATATGGACTACTTGGAGAACTTATGCTGTTCATAGATAATCAAATGGATACTTCTATTAATATCAAGACAAGTGTGAGTACTGTGGATGGCACTCTTCCGGATGGGGAAGGTGAATCCATGGTAGTGTATTGTGATGGAGATAGTGGACTCGTGTGCGATAACTAAAATTGTAACAAAGAGTTTAAAAGTGAGTAGTGTAGGTTAGCCATAAGTCAACGCTGGCATTGCTGCTTAAACTCCACCACTACCCTTTGTTGATACATGAGCATAAATAGACTAGGTCTATTTTAAAGACTTGCTGAGTATGTTTGTACTCATCCTTGCTTAATTAATGTTGCAGAAGAGAGCCAGAACCCATCAGGTGGGTTCTATCTAGACGTTGACGATGCCGAATAGGTGGTGTCCCAGCTACGATCTTGCCCATGTGGTGGCCTGTAGATAGTCAGGCCGTGTGCCTCTTTTCTATTTTCGCTGTCTGTACTGAGACAGCTTAAGTTTCCGCTGGCTTGTATGACTTTGTTTGTATGACTTGAGTGTCGGGTCATGTGACCCCTATCTGTAAGAACATATTATGCAAGACTCGCCTTGGATTCTTAAATAGAAGTCATGTTGTTGTATGGTTATGTCGTGATGCCATAGTTGTATCTATGCATATCGGGCATGTCATGCGTACATGTGACGTGCAACGTATGTATGGGATCCGACACCTAGTCGTTTGCCTTTAGTAGTACTCTTTATGGGAAACTGCCTCTTTGTGCTTCCACCGAGCCATGGTAGCTTGCTACTGCTCCGGGCACATTGATTGACCGGCATGTATCCTTCCTTGCTGCTGTGTCTGTCCCTTCGGGGAAATGTCTCGCGATGTAATGGAGTCCTGGTAGCCAGCTACAACTCGTCTACGTGCACTGATGGCATTCGTGTCTCGCGACGTAATGGAGTCCGTGTAGCTTTCTATGACTCGTCTACACACGCTTGAGGCCGACACCTGCATTGCTGGGTTATGTATGCCTGTTTCTGTACGGATGTGCCACTTGGGTTCTTTGACTAGTTATGTCAGCCCGTGTTCTTTGCCTTTGTGATTGCCGGCGACATGTTCACATACGTGAGCCAAAAGACGCAAACTGTCCCGGCCAAGGTAAGGCTGCAGCCGTGGAGTACCGTGCGTGAGGCCGCAAAGTGATGTGACTTGTTACAGTATGGAATCATATGACTTAGGATCGGTGTCCCGACAGAGTTGGTTAGACCCCAAGACATTCTGAAGACGGTATTTGTAACCCGGTATGGCCTGTATGAATACATGGTCATTTAATTTGGGTTAACCAATGCCCCTTCCTACTTCATGTACCTGATGAACAAGGTCTACATGGTGTACTTGGAAAAGTTAGTTGTCGTCTTCATCGTTGACATACTCCTCTTTTCCAAGTCTAAAGAAGAGCATGAGCAACACTTGAGACTCGTCCTACACAAGCTTCAAGAGCACCAGCTTTATGCCAAGTTTAGCAAGTGTGAATTGTGGCTGCATGAAGTTGGATTGTTGGGTCATGTGTTGACTGAAGAATGATTGTGAGTGGATCCTGCCTAGATTGAAGCCGTGACTGAATGGCAATCCCCAACCACCATGAACAAAGTCAAGAGCTTCTTTGTACTCTCAGGGTATTACTGCAAGTTCGTGGAAGGATTCTTGAGCATTGCCCAACCCATGAGTCGGCTTTTGAAGAAGGTCAGGAAGTTTGAATGGACAGCTCAGTGCGGGGAAAGCTTACAGGAGCTCAAGAAGAGATTGACCACAGCCCCAGTTTTGGCCACCCCCGATATTCACAAGGAGTTTGTGATATATTGTGATGCATCGAGAACCAGGCTTGGAGGTGTTCTGATGCAAGAAGGCAGAGTCGTAGCATATCTATCCAGATGGCTATGTCCTCATGAAGAGAACTACGCTACTCATGATCTTGAGTTGGTAGCCGTGGTTCATGCCTTGAAATCATGGCGACATTACCTTCTAGGGAAGTGATGTGAGATATACACAAACCACAATAGTTTGAAGTATATTTTCACCCAAAGGGAATTGAACATGAGGCAGCAAAGATGGTTGGAGTTGAGCAAGGATTTTGACCTGAGTGTTCAATACCACGCCGGCAAGGCTAATGTGGTAGCAGACGCCTTAGCAGAAAGGCTCGTTCCTTGAATGCCATGATTAAGGAAAGGCTACCCGCCCTATATGAAGAGCTTGAAAGCTTCAACTTGGAAATAGTTGCACCACGATTCCTCGCCAACCTCGAAGCAAAGCCTACCCCGATGGATGATATGAAATAAGCTCGGAAGGGACATGATAGCATTGAAGTCATCAAGAGGAAGATCAAGGCAGGCAAGGCCCTAGGATTCTCTCTGGATGAACAAGGAATTGTATGGTTCGGAAACCACATCTGCGTACCCAACAAGGAGGAGCTCAAGATATTGATCTTGCAAGAAGCTAATGACACTCCATACTCAATTCATCCTGGAGGAACCAAGATTTATCAAGACCTCAAGGCAATATTCTGGTGGCATGGCATGAAACGGGAAATATGCATATTTGTCGCTAAGTGTGACGTATGCTAGAGAGTCAAAGTCGAGAATCAGTGGCCCGCTGGGCTATTGCAACCCCTCAAAGTGCCTGAATGGAAGTGGGATCAAGTCGAAATGGACTTCATCACCGAATTACGAAGGTCGAGCAAGAGACATGATTCCATTTGGGTCATTGGCGATCACCTGACCAAGGTAGCCCATTTCATTCTCGTCAAGACCACCTATGACGGTAAGAAGCTAGCCAGCCTTTACATCGAGCATATCGCGGGTCTTCACGGAGTTCCTAAGTAGATTGTGTCAGACCGAGGCACCCAGTTCACCTAGACATTATGGAAGAAGTTTCAAGAAGCTATGGGAACCAAGCTCTCCTTCAACACTGCTTTTCACCCCCAGACTGGTGGGCAAACAGAACGAGTAAATCAGATACTCGAAGATATGCTCCGCGCTTGTGTTTTGGCTTATGGATCCAAGTGGGAAGATTGCCTACCATTTGCTGAGTTCTCCTACAACAACAACTATTAGTCGAGTCTTCAGATGGCACCATTCGAGGTGTTGTATGGATGCAAGTGCCGTACTCCCCTCAACTGGTCGGAAACCGGAGAAGGACTCGTCTTTGGCCTAGAAATTCTCCACGAAGCAGAAGAGCAAGTTCAAGTCGTCCGAGAGTGCCTCGAGACTGCCAAGACAAGATAAAAGAGCAACACCGACTCTCACCGCCAAGAATTGAACCTCAACATCGGAGATTCTGTTTATCTCTGAGTCTTACCTCCCAAAGGAACCAATTATTTTCACATCAAAGGAAATCTTGCACCCAGATACATCGGCCACTTCATGATCACCACCAGACGAGGAGAAGTTGCCTACCAGCTAGAGCTACCACCCGAGCTATGAGATGTGCACAATGTCTTTCACATGTCACAACTCCAGAAGTGTCCTCAAGTTCCCAACTGCCCCAACCTTTACAAGGACCTCAACCATCATGCCATCGATCTTCAGCCAGACCTCACTTATCGTGAGAGGCCGGTTTGCATTTTGGATGAAGCCGAGTGCTGCACCCGGAGCCGCACCATAAAGTACTTCAAGGTCCAGTAGAGCTACCACGCAGAAGCTGAAGCGACTTGGGAGCGTGAAGACTATCTTAGATCCGGGTTAACTTGTCTTTTTAGCGCTTAGCCTTGGAATCTTGGGGACGAGATTCTTGTAAGGGGGGTAGGTCTGTCACACCCTATGTTTGTATCACATTGTCATGCTAGGATTTACAAAAATTTGAACCAATTAAAATTGTTTGAGCGAATACTTGACTGAATTATTGCTTGTTTGATTGTTTTGTTGAGCTTGTCTCGCACTCTTAGGTTCTACTCCTATCCATATTAATCTTCCTTGAACCAAACTTCTAGCCCAAAGATCATGCCATGTGAATAGCACCCAAAACTATTTTTATCAAATATTATTTTGACCAAAAAGGATTTATTGAAATTAGGTTTTCAAGAACCCCTAAGTTGAGGTGTGCACCGCAAGTCCTCAAGTTGGGTGGATTCTTTTTCCCCAAAGGTTCTAGTTCAAACCTACTATATAAATGACTTTCCAAAACCACCAAATATTAATTTTAAAGATTATTTTACTATTTATTTAAAAGACTTTTTCTTAAGGCCAGAAATGGTCTTTTATAGAGAAAAATTATTTAAATGCTTTTAAATTTTTTGAGAAAATTTAGGGAAACTCACTGGACATATATTTTCCATATATATTAGTTTCAATACATGGTCATGTTAAAAATCATGGGCAAAACCCCTCAAAACACTTTCTGTCAGAATCAAGCTCTTGAAATATTTCTATAAGAAATATTCTCAATAAATTCCAAGAAAATTCGAACAAGTCAATATTGTCATAGGTGATGATCTTGCACAGTTTCATCTCAATGCAAATTGTTTGGATTCATGAAACTATTCCAAAAACCTCCATGTCCAGATTCAAATTTGAACAACTTTACATTGTGAACTTTCTTCTCTTGACCCCAAACTTTATGGACATGTTGTAACCACCAAATAATGGTGCTACACTAAGTGGTGTATCAAGGGGAATAGCTTAGCATGACTAGATCTACAGAAACCAGATACTATTGATTCCTATCGTTTCACAAAGTTACATTGTGAACTTTCTTCAATCAAGCACAAACTTGGTGATTAGGCCTAATTCTAATCAACATTTGATCCTGTCAAATCTTATGGCAAGCAAAGCCCATTTGCTTGCCCTAATCTCCATAAAACACCTTCTGCCAGAATGGCAAAAACCTTGTTTGACCCCCTTCCTCTATTTTCCTTGAGCCCAAATTTTTACCACAACCTCTCAGTGTTACCTACTACTTCCCGTAAAACTTGTGTGGCCTCAACTCAATAATGGGTCAGGTAAAACCCCCCATTTTACCCTCTGATTCACCGTGGCACTAGTTTCTCACCCCATCTTCTTTCTCTATCCACTCACCCTAGTTACCAAGAATCCTAGGGGAATCTACAATAACCCCAGGAGCTAGAAGACAAGCGAGGGCACCCAGAGCGCGCGGGGGCAGGCCATGCCGGCCATAAAGGGGATCTGGAGCGTGCTATAGTGCGCTCCCACACTGTAGCCGCCCCCATCCCGAGCCCCCCGACCACCTAGGGATGAGGGAGCATGTCCCCCGGCCGCCCCTCGACGTGCCGAAAGCGCTAGGAGGTCGGGCACCTCCTCCATTCTCCTCTAATGCCCCCCTTCACACGCGCATGGCACCGCCTGAGAGCTCCAATGACTGAGCTCACACAAGAGAGCCTCTGGCCCCTCTAGCTACCCCCTCTTCCTATCCGTGAGCACGGACCGGGTCCACAACCATCGTAGACACAGCCCAGGGCATCCTCGTGGCTTGTGGCGTTGCCCTCGACCCTGCCATGCTCCCTGTCCATGGCAGGGCAGACCGCCCTTATAAGGCGAGGCCCTAGGCCTCCTCTTTCTCCTCCCTCTCCCCCTCGACCACCTAATAATTCTTTCGCATCGACCACTCCAGCTCCAAACCCGTCCGTCCACGGGATCGAACCGATTGTCATTGCTTTAGGCCACCGGCGTTCGCAAGGTAAATGACCCCCTCTGCCCCCGTTTTCTCTCGATTTGGAACCCCAGACCCCTCCTGATCATTTTTCCCCTCCTCCCTGATCATTTTGATGTAAGGAACAACACCGGCGACCCCCCTCCCGAAGCGGCCCCGCCGCACTTCCTCATCTCCGGCGAGAAAGTGCCTCTCCGGCGTCCCCTCCACCTCCTCCTGAATGGCAGGAGGCTCCCGAGCCCATTGCCGCTCCCTGCTCCCCTCGTCGTCCCGTGCTTCGCCGCCGATGAGCACCGCCATCTCCTGGTTGGAGGTTGAAGATGCCCCTGGAAAGTGGGGCCTACTCATGAGTCTCTGCCTCGCCCACCTCCCTCTCCCTCTCACTGGCACAAGGGCCCTGCCCGTCAGGTTTCAACCTGACGAGGGCGGGCGCACCGACTCGCTTGTGGCCATTTTGCTCTAGGCCAGCCTAGTTGCGGCCAATTCTGGCCCAGGGCATAGTGCCCCTTTCTCTTTTTCTTTTTCTATCTTTTTTTCAAAAATCCCACATGGTTAAAAATAAATCCTATACCAAATATTTCTCTAGAATAAATCTTAGAATAATAGGTAGAATTTAATAGTGCCATTTCTGAAAAAAATTGAAAACTTTTTATGCACTCTTTTATTTTAAAACCTGTTTTTGGCATGTTTTTGCATGTGTTTAAATAATTTTCAAAAATGTTTTCACAGCACAACCTTAGTAAAATATTTGTAGAATTGTTTGTAGTATTTATCAGAGTAGGGCAACATTTTATTAGTAGATTTCTGTGCTTTGTTTTTGTGTGATGCCTACTATTCCCATTATTTATTGCGACGATAGATTGCGCTATTGACTTTGAAGACCCTGAAGAGTTTGTTGAGCCAGGCAAGAAGCCTTTTGTACATGAGTATGAACCCTTTTTATTGCATGGCATATAGCACTGTATTTCTTTGTTTTTATCATGATGATGTGGTGTCCACTTTTGTGGGATGCCCCTGATACTTCTTGTTGATACTTGCATCGTGCATGACCCTACCTCCTTATGAGTTTTGTGCAGGTGGGAGTAGTTAGGTTGCTGGTAGATGCTATGCAAGTGGGATTGGGTTTATGCACGGTGATAGAAACACAAGTATTTTCAAAGACTGTTCGAAACCCCTGTTGAGTGCCACTAATGCCCGAGGGAGATGTTGATGAGTTGGGTTACCACTTGAGGAAGAAGTGGTGTATCGGAGCAAGTGAGTGTGTGTCTTTTCAAAAATGGATTAGATTTAAGGTCAGCTGACCGTCCCAACCTTACTTGCGCAACCACGATAACCCTTACGGACGCGGCTCTATTGATTACTTTGGTGGGTACTAGCAAGGAGCCCGCATTAGTAGTGGAGGGAGTGGCATGGTCACTCTCAATACGGGGTCGTGCCGGTGTGGATGATCATGCGCTGTCTTCACAAGCACCGGGTACATCGTTGGTTCCTGCATGAATGCTACGAGTGATGTACATAATGTGGGCTCTAAACCAATCGAGTGGACTCTTTGTTTAGTATCGCTAGGAGAAAGGCATTATTCGGGTGCTTATATTGGGTATGTTATATGCCGCGAGTCTTGTGGGTAAAGTGTGCAACCTCTGCATATTGTCAAACTATTCGAATAGAAGTTCCCGCGGTCATGGACAGTTGGAGGTCCTTCTTAAACTATTTTCGGATGTTTTTGCAAACTTGGTGTGTGTGTGTGTTGTGTGTGTGATGGTGACAAAGGCGATACTTGAGATAAGTCCAATCACTTGGCACGATGGTGAATATGGGATGTTCAACCAACCCTATATGATGATAACTGAATCTTTATCACATGAGTACGTGTTAACAGTTGATTCATGCTTACTCAAGGATTACTTGATCATGTCATTGCATACAAAAGTAGCTTTATGCAAACTACATACTTATTGCTATACCATGCATTATTATACCTTGTTCCACAACTTGGGGTTGCTTGCGAGTACATTCAAAGTACTCATTGGCTTGCCACTGGTTATTAGCCAGGCATGAATGAACATGAGTACGCTGAAGAGTTCGTTGGTGACGAACATGCGAACTCGGACGCTTCCAAGTCAGAATGCATGTAGGTTTAAGGCAGATGGCATGGGTTCACGCTTTTGATCAAGATTTGTGTTGTTTGTTATGTTTAAGTGTTTAGCCCTTGTGGCCCTATCTTGGTAATACTAGACCTTCATGGTCTTTATTTGTGTAAGACGCTAAATGTGGCTGTAAGACTCCTGTTATTCAGGTTCTATGTGTTTAGTGAGCATTGATCTTTGGGATCACTGGACACGTGCAATAGGTGATCATGACTTATGAGTCACGGTCCCAACACCCGCGCCGGTCGATCCCGCACCACGGCCCAGGACATGGCCAAGTTCGTCAACTAGCCATGGCCTGGGGCGGCTCTACTCAAGACAAGGCCCTCGTGAGGACCTTGGGCTCGCGAGGAAGAATGGAACCAGGACCCGCAAGGAGGGGCCTCCACAGGCCCCCTCCTAGCGGCAGAGATCTCTATGCAGAGCTAGGCCTCAGGAGTCAAAGGTGATGCAAGGAAGGACAGGCGGGCACCAGCGAGCTAGGCGGCACAGTTTCCCCTTTGGTGCAAAGCGATCAAGGATGTACGCGGGTTCCCAAAGCGCCGCCCAAAGGTTTACATTCTGGTGCAACAAGACCACAACCACGAGCCCCGCCGGCCAGATGTCATTGCCGAGCCCACCACATCACCGTCCATAACCACTTTGCAGGCGAAGACCACCTTTGGATAGGGGCGGATGTACTCCTGTCCCTCTTTAAAATTGGCCGTTCTGGGATCCCTGTCTTCCATTCTGATAAGGGAAGAGGACCTGGGGCACTGCTATATATAGAGGCTAGGCCACACCATAGAGGAGATCCCCCGATGCAACACTGAGCCACTCAACGAACCACCACAAGGCAGAGGGCCAAGCACACCCCTTGAGCACCCTCGTGAGGCTCGAGCCCACTGTATTAGTTCATCCACCAAACCTCCACGAGAGGCAATCCACCAAAGCATGAGTAGGGTATTACGCTTCACAACAGACCGAACCTGGGTAAATTGTTGTGTTCATTTTCTTCCTCATCATGATGCGAGTTTGCCTTAGTAACCAACGAGTAGCGAGCTAGGTTGGGCGAGGCTGCAGGGAACCTTCACACACGCTCCTGTGTTTGAACCTTGAGTGTTTAGCAGAGACCGAAATCCGACAATCCTGACAGGTACACTATCCTCCTCATCGTCATCATCATGATCATCGTTAGTGGAGTGTGGGATAAGCACAACATGAAATGCATGCTTGAGCTCCTTCACTATCACTAAAAGTGCATTCACCTTGTTGTTGATAGTATGAAACATGTTGCCAACAATCCTCGAGCGGCTCTCTTGCTTCGTCAGGATGTTGGAAATGTCCTTTTGCATACGGAGCATAGAACTAACAAGAAGATCCATCTGCTGACTCCTAGACATGGGCGTCTTGGCACTAGTGTCTTCGGTTGCCTCAGCACGTGCTTGTGCTACACTTGATGTGGATGATCTGGGTCCATTAACACAACGTCATCTTCAAGCTCCGGCAGTAGTGGCACATGTGGTCGATCAAGCGCAAAGATGTGCTTCTCTAACTTGGAGTTGATGAGCATCTGGATGTATGGTGCGTAGCAAGATGAGCGCTTCTAATCAGCAACAACCTTTTCGCTGTCTCCACAAAAAGATCCATCTCTAAATCTCATATGCTGGTCTACAAGAAGCAGCATATTGATGGAGTAGCCTCACATCATCTTCTCATCTCCTGACTTAGGCATCAAAGTGTGCCTCGGAATGGTGTTGCTAGTGTGAAGACCCGCCAGGAGAAAATCGATTGATCCTAGATTATGAGACTTCAGGTGTGCAGCAGGGATCACGATATACATCTCCTTCATGGAATCATGGCTTGCCTTGGGCACAGAGTACATGCATATATCACCATATTCCACCTTTGGGAGTCCAAAGATGGCTGCCCACTCCTGAACAATGGACTCATATCTGGCATCTTTAGTCATCCATATAATTCTACCATCTCCATAGAAATGAGCTATATAGAAGAATTGCATGATCATCTCGTCATTCCATGCACTGAAGTCTGTGCCAACAAATTTATCTGTGCCAATTAAGTAAAAGTTGTCTTGCACACTCGGGAAGTAGTCTTCATTCTCCTTGATGTACTTCGAATCCACATATCTCATATCAGTGACAGTTGGGCTCTTGTCAAGCAATATGGTCTCATTGAAATCTTGTTGCCCCTTGGTATAGAACCTATAGTCAACATCAGTCTTTCTCCTTTATGAGTATGGATCAACGGCTCTCCACTCTCTCAACCTGAGTCCTTCCTCTTCTTCATGTTCCCAAGAACCAAGTGACTGGCATTGTGCTATGGAAGGTGTGGTCTCAGCTTCATCAATGCAGACATAGCATCCTGATCTGGTTCTCTGGAGGTAGATCCCTTGTTCTTCTCAAAAGCTGGGATGTCTCTTGTAGTCCTCTTGGGCTTGGGAGCAGAAGGCTTCTTGGAACCAGTTGGCTTGCCCTTGGGTGCAGACTGCATGGGCATAACATCAGACAATACATTCTTTAGCTTCTTCTTGGGAGGAGCCTTTGCAACTAGCTCTTCCTCCTCCTCATCAGCAGCAGTCTCTTATGGGTCCTCAACAACATGGATAATCCTCTTCCTGGCTTTCTTGTCACCAGCCTTCATGGGCATAGACTAATAGGGAGGCTCGATAGTCATGGTGCCTCTAGGGCTCTCAGCAGCTCTCATAGTTTCAGAGGGGACATACTCCTTCCTGATTGTCTTCTTCTGCTTGGAAGATGTAGCCTCAGCAGTGGGCTTCCTGATAGTCTTGTCCTTCTTGGACTTGGGAGAAACTTCATTAAGTATGAAGTCCTAATCTTCCTCATCAGAATTCAGATTTCTTCTTGCCCTAGTTGTAGCTCTGGGAAGATCAGGTGAGCTAGGCACATTATCAGAAGAGGATGAGCTCTTATCTGGACTAGTGCCAGAGCTCATGTCAACTGTTTGCTCCTTCAAGTTTTGACTATCCTCTAAAGCAGACATCTCTGACCTTGTGAAAATAATATAGAGGAGCAGAGGGGTTGAGCATCACAAAACACAGAGATTTTCTAAAAAATTGAACAAGGAAAACATTAGTTCTAGCTTTCTGCAGAAGGTATTTTGGTGTCACCGTGCGGTATTTTTCGGAGTCACCGATACTAACCATATGAATCAATAAAGACCAGGAAGCCTTTTTGGTGGAACCGGAAAGATTGACTTGGTCTCACCGATATGGTTCTCTGTAACCCTAAAACACAATCGGTGGAACCGATTTTTGCGACTCGGTGGTACCAAGATGCAATCTGCGGACAACTAACCCAAAAGGTTTTATCGTTCGCTAACCTACGAGATCTCTAGTGGACGGAGAGGATTGCATACAATTTCTTATACATAAGAAAATCTCAATGTGCAAGAATTAGATGATGGAGGACAAGAGATGATCGGATCCATACCCTAGGTTGGTGATGGTTTGCTACGGTGAAGATGGCAACGAAGACACCCGTCGACAGCACGGATCCGAGGGGAGGAGGAGCACGCAGAGGCAAGGGTGATGACCAAGGGGGCCTTTCTGGCAGCTTAGGGTTTTGGAGGGCCGCAATTTGAAGAGTGTATTTCAAAGTGTTGGGTCCACAGGATATATACCCCTTGCTGTGGGTGACACCGATTCTATGTTTTCGGTATAACCGAGTTTGTCAACTATTAGCTGACAGGGATACTCGGTGTATCCGAGAAAATGGAATCGGTAGTACCGAGGTGAAAAAATAGATCAACCCTAGGAAATCGGTGACACCAAGAAATATTTGTTGTCCAGACCGAGTTGCACTTGAGAGATTTTGGAGTGCAGCCATTTTCGACATGGAACTCCGGGTGCATCTCATGCAAAGGTATTGAGAAGTGCTTATTCAAGTTTTGTGATGAAGCATGAATAGAACTTGAGATGAGAAAGCATAGGTAGCTAGAGGAGGGTCCTAGGAATTCTTGTCCATCCAATTAGAAAAAGATAAATTAAGATCCAAATAGCAACAATTAGATGTCCTCGAATGAGTAAAGAAATGCAGACCAACATGCCCACCCAATAAGAAGTCAAACAAAATCATGACAAACATGAACAAACATATTAGCATCTATCAAGCACTTTGGCGATGACGTAGTCATCTATATATAAGTATATTGACTTAGGAGACATGTAATAATACTTGATCATAGGTCATACTTATTGTTTAAGCACGAGTGGGGTTACCATTTTTACATACAGAATTTAATGTTGTCACATACTTTGAGATGCTTTGACTCAAGTATTAGAGTAAAGCTCCACCATAATGCGACACCCCCCTTGAGAGGGATAAACAAACCTTGGGTTTTGTCGATGAAGAGTTCATGTAGGTGAAGTAGTGGTGGATGCTCAATGTTGATAAAGATCACCATGAGTTTGGAGCATCCTTGTTGTATCCTTACTCTTCTGACCTACATGGGTTATTCCCAACACACAAGAGACAAATACAATGATAACTATGAACATTTAGTGCAAATCATACATAATTTTGTCCATGGATTTGTTGATTACCTTGTCCCTTGCTTACCTTTGAGGGAATGTGTGACTCCTTGAACTATTGCATAATGTTGATGTTGATTGCAACTAGTTCTTGGCAATAGTGAATGTGAGTGAATTCATTGGGGGAGTCACCCCTCAAGAACTACTCCAGTTCTTGTTCTTGGGGACCAACATAAAGTTGATGGGGATCCTTGGTGTTGAAGTGGCACTTGTATAAGTTGAGCTTGTAGTTGCCTTGGTAACCCACTTCACCAAAGCTCGGGGTTCATCTTCATATGATTCAATGTCCTCTTGAAGCTTGTTCTTGCCCTTGAGCTTGTGGTCTTGTGGTGGAAGGTCATCTTGAGCTTTTGTTCCCTAGGGAAGTGTATTTTCATACTTATCATTTTGAGGAACAAACACGGGCTTAGGGTATTTACCTTCTTCCCATTCAAGTCCATTAGCGTTGAACTAGGCAATGCCATGGTTCTTCCGCTATCCTCCGTGCTTGCGTACAATTTCTTCAAATTGTTTACATCCGGCAAGACTCTTGTAGATACCTTTCTCTATAATCTATTTCAAAAATTAATTTTCTTGCTCAAGTGTAACTTGGCTAAGAGACGTGTTAGTGGGATCAATAGAACTACTAGAAGCAATATCATTGGATTTATCATTATTATTGCTACTAGTTGAAGAACCTTTCTTGCCTTTGTTACTAGTTTGCTTAGCCTTAACTTGTGGAATGAGTGTAGACAAGAGAAGTCATTTGGCTAGATAAGAGGAAGTCTTCTTTCGAAGATCATTATTGATAGCTTTAAGGAACTCATTCTCTTTCTCTAAGTTGAGCTTCTCGAAGCGGAGCTTCTCATGTGTCCTTTCAAGCTCTCTATGATCTTGTAGAGTAGACTCATGAGCTAACTTAAGAATGTCCAGTTCTTGAGTTATTCATTCTATTTCTGACTTATCATCACACGACTTATCTTGACTAGAGTGATTACTAGAAAGTTCATATTTTATAACATTACTAGATTTGTAAAATAGCAAGTCATCATATACTAAAAAGTCATCCTCATCACTATTAAAATCAAGATACTCGGGTTGTGATATCTTGGGGCCTTTAGCCATGAAGCAACATCCACTACCTTCATTGGGGGAATCAAATATGATGTAGGATTCAGTTGTCACTAGTGCAAGTCCGGAACACCTTCATCTTTACTATAGTCAGTGTTGGAGTGATAGCTTCCCACGGAGTTGTTGTCGGAATCAGAGCCGGAAACCCATTCACCAACATGAGCTTGATGTCTTATTCTTGAGTAGCTCTTGTTGTACTTGTCCGTCTTCTCTAACTCCCTGCTTATCCTTGAGGGTCCTTGTTCATAAAGATCATCTCTACTCCGTCTCTCTCTTCTAGGTGACTCATCTCTTGAGCTTCGTCTTCTTGGTGACTCTTCTTTCCTTTTGTAAGGAGTCGTTCACTCATCGGAGTAGTGTCCAGGCTTCCCACAATTGTAGATGTTTCGGTCATGACTTGACAAATGCTAGTCTTCATATCTTGCGTTGGAGCTTCGATCTTTGCCTCTATTCTTGTAGAACTTGTTGAATTTCTTGACCATGAGGCTTATCTCTTCATATGTGGCAAGGTTGTCGCTTGAAGCTACGGGAGCATCACTTGTGGCTTCGTAAGCACCGCTTGACTTATTGTGAAGCTCTTCCTTGTCCTTGAGTGTCATCTCATGAGAGATAATCCTTCCAATCATTTCTGTAGGCTTGAGATATTTGTAGTTGGGAATCAATTGGATTAATGTGCATATGGTGTCATATCTATCATCCAAAACTCGAAGTATCTTCTTGATGATGAATTTGTCGGTCATTTATTCGCTTCCTAAGCCGGCAATATCATTAGTGATGAGATCTTGCCTAGAGTACATGTCAGCGACTCCTTCACCATCCTTCATGTTGAACTTGTCAAGACGACTTTGAAGAACATCTGACTTGGATTCTCTCACGGATTCGGTACCTTCATGCATATCAACCAAAGTATCCCAAATATCTTTTGGATTCTCAAGATGGCTAATTTTGTTGAAGAGAATGTCACATGCTTTAGAATTGTATTAAAACATATTCAATTCATCTGTGGTCACTTAACGATCCGGGTCCCTTCCATACGCAAAGAATCCACCTTGCAATCCAACATGAACAGCAGCCCATACGACAAAGTTATGACCAAGGATATGCATTTTCATTTTGTGCTTCCAACTAGCAAAATTAGTGCCATCAAAGTATGGACCTCTACGGTGACAATTTCCCTCACTAGTTGCCATACTCTCCTACGTTCTGAAGCCAATGCAATGGAGACCAAAGCTATGATACCACTTGTAGGATCAAAAGTAGGTCTACAAGGGGGTGATTAGACTACTTAACAGAATAAAAAACTACTTTTTCCAAATTCTAAGTGTTTGTAGATTTTAGCTTGCCTCTCCTCCAACACTGGCTCCACTCCCCACGCCTGCGACTCCTGTCTGCTGCGAGCTGCACCCTGCGGCTGGCCGTCCTCGCCAATGCGGGCCGCCCGCAACGCCTCCCCGCACTACCCACTCCTCCGCTTCGCATATGCGGGCCCGCCTACCGGTCTCTGGATCCTAAGCTCTGCTACTTAGCCATCACATCCGAGGTTCCACACGCCACAAACGAGGGAGGGGAGGCCTCACTCCTGCCCACCTAAGACGCACCCGCGCCGGCTCCTCCGCCTCGTCATAATTCAACCTCGCCGTGCCTCCCTATGTGGCTCCCCTTGGCGACCTCCTATGTCACGCTTCGCCGCATCCAACTGTCTCCCGTGCTAGCTCGGCCTACCCTACGCCTCCCTAGTCTGTGCTTGCATCGCCATTTGGCTCCACCCAAGCACCTATGCACTCTCGATGTTCCGCCTCCTCCCCGCCTCCGAACGCCGGCGCGCTTGCGCTGCCATGGGCCGGACGACGTCTTTCGGCCCGATTCCTACGAGACGGCCCGACTCCTACGAGCTGGCTCGCCTCTGCGTGACCTTTGGTCCACCACGTCACCATGCCAGGCGGCTTCCCGCGTGCCCGCCGGGTCGTGTGAGCTAGCCAGCCTTCGTTTGACATCCGGCTCGCCTCATCACCGTGCTAGGGAGCCTCCTGCTCGCCAGTAGGATCATACGCGCTGGACGGCTATTGCGCTCGTCGGCTCACCCTCGCCGCGCTTGGCAGCCTCCCGCGCCTGCCAGCTCGCCCTCCCCATGCCAGGCAGCCTCCCATGCACTGGCCTGCTCGCTCTCACCCCGCCCAGCGACCTCCCACACACTTGCTGGCTCCAGCAACAGCAGACCTCAGCGCACTCCCCGGTTCATCCTCACCGCATTTGCTGGCTCTGCCTCGCGACGCTGCTCCCGCCTCCACCCTGCCTTGCCGATTCCACCGCCTGCCCCGCGCGCCCTCACACGCGACCATGTCGCCCCGGGCGAGCAACTGTCCACGTCGGCTTCCCACGTCACCGGTTGTGCCCATGCTCTGGCTAGCCGCCTGCTGGCTAGCCGACTCCAGCTATGCCACACGAGCCTTTAGCCGGCTGTGGTCGCTCCTTCGTGCGATCCCCCACCGACTATATATATGGAAAAGGAAAGAAAAAGTAATACCAAGACGATTGCAAAAAAAGGAGGGGGTGGGGAGCTAGCTAAAAAGGGACCGACAAATCTGCATGTCTACGCGCTGGCCTGTCCGCCCACGTTGCCGCACGACCGACTCGGTCCACTTACTAACGTCCTCGCCAGGCCGGCTAGCCTGACCACCTACATCAACAACGGGCCTGATACCCGGCTTCCCATCCTCCTCGATGCTGGGCCTGGTCAGGTCCGGCCGGCTGGCACACCCGCCAACTACAAGGGGCTTGGCGGCTACACCTGTCAGGTGCCCTGGCGCACTCCGCTAGCAAAAAGTCGCGCCGACTGTCATCAGCTAGTTTACTATTCACCTTGGCGCCACCTAGTCTCGGACCGGGGCCGGCTGCCTGGCCTGATATGTTCGTCCCCACGAGACGGCTTAGTAGCGTGTACGATACCGAAGGCCCACTCTTTGTCTAAGCTACACATCGCACGCGACTGTCCGGCTAGCGAAAGCACAAGCTGGAGGTCAACCCACGAAAAAAGCATCCGCGAAGAAAACGGGTTGGGCAACCTGGTCATTTCATCTGTGAGTATGTGCTCGGTCGAATCTAGTCCGAGAGTCCGAGTACTGTATGCTCAATTACGCGACCCACTCTTCGCATCAGCCACAGACCGGCTCCCAGCTATCCGGCTGTCAAGAGCAAATGCCAAAGAGCGGAGAGCACATGAAAAAGATGAAGTGTGCTTTTAAGAAACCGTGTTGGCACCATTTGCATCAATCTTGAACCAAGAAAACTAAATATTTGACACATCTGCATCGACTAAACTTATCTTTGGCTCAATCATTTCCATGAGGAAACCCCTCGCTCGGAGGCTTGGAAGTCACTCCCGGCAGGGCTCCACGCTCATCAGCCGGCGGACCCTGTGTCCTCACTCGGTAGGGCCTCGCGCTCAATAGCCGGCGGTCACGCGTCCGCGCTTGGAAGGGCTCTGCGTCCATCAGCAGAAAGACCAAATGTCCGCCCTCGGTAGCGCCTCACTCTCAACAGCTAGTGGACTCCGCATCCGCCCCCAGCAGGGCTCCACGCCCATCAGCCTGCGGCCCCGCGTTCGTGCCTGGCAGGGCCGCGCACCCATCAGTTGCCAGACCCTGCGTCTGCGCCCGACAGCAAATTCGCTCAACATCTGGCGGACCCAATGTCCGCCCTTGGCAGCGCCTCGCGCTCAACAGCCGACAGACCGCGCATTCGCCCTCGACAACGCTACGAGCCCATCAACCGTCGAACCCCGCGTCCACACCCGGCAGGCCCCCACACCCATCAGCCAGCAGGCCCTACATCCGTGTCCGCCAGCGCCTCGCGCTCAAGAGACGTTGCACCCTATGTCCGCCCTCGGCAGGGCCTCGCGCTCAACAGCCGGTAGACCCAGCGTCCCCCCCGACAGGGCTCCGCGCCCAACAGCTGGCAGACCCCGGATCCGCCCCTGGTAGGGCCCCGTGCCCATCAGTCGGTGGACTCCACGTCCACCCCCGACGTCCTCAACGCCAGTATCTTCTTCCACAATAGCAAAGAACCTCTAGTTAACTCTTCGGGTCGCCCAGAGGCTTAGGGATACAACCAGCAGGTGCGCTGTCGTGCCCCCACTGGAAACAGCGACCTAGTGGACTATGTGTGCATGCCTGGCAGGGCCCCACGCCCACCAACTAGCGGACCCCGTGTCACTCTCGGTAAGGCCCTGCGCCCACCAGCAAGAGAACCCCATGCCCATCAGTCGGCGGAGCCCACATCCACGCCCGACATCCAGGATGCCACCATTCTTTTAAGGATGGCGTGCCTAAAAAACTTGGAGATACTGGAATACAACAAGATCTTGCTCCATTAAACGAAATTATGTCAAATCTGCTTTGTGTGATTCAGCAGAAGGTGTTAGTGTTATGCCTTTCTCTTTGTATAAAATACTTCATTTGGATAAAATCAAACCTACTGAAATATATTTGCAAATAGTTGACAAATCTATCGGTATTTGTGAAGATCTGGCCATTATTGTTGCGAATGTTACTATCTTAACAGACTTTGTTATTCTTGAGATGTCCGAGGACGACAACATGTCTATTATCCTTGGTAGACCCTTTTTGAATATTGCAGGGGATGTTATTGATAGCAATAAAACAAAGTCACTTTTCATATCAATGGTAATGACCATACGATGCACTTTTCGAAGAAACAATTCCAAGTGAGTGGTGTAAATGTAATTAAAAATTCTCCGACACTCGTTATTGGAAGCCTTCAATTCCCTCTACCTATTGCCAAAATGAAATATGGTACAATTATGGTTAGGGATATGCATATCCCTAATGAGCTAACTTAGTGTTTCACGAAAGTTCTTCGGTTCCATGCTAATCGAAGGTGGTTGTTAATAAGACTTGATCAACCTTATTAATGGATCATTTTTGAGAGTTATGAAGTCGATGAATCTAGTAGACACAACATTCTATACCCACCTTTCGTTTTCTATTTTCTGAGTTAAATAAAATAAAATGCCTTGTTTATCCTATTTTCTGATTTCGCCATGCAACAAAAATGACCCAAAAATAAAAGTTCTCAGAATGTCATGAAAATTTAACACAATTGTTTTCTGGTTATTTCTGAATTTCTGGTGCAAATGACATCGGAGGGGGTGCACCTGGTGTGCACAAGACAACATGGCGCACCAGCAACCCAAGGCGCGCCCTGGTGGGTTGTGGTCCCCATGTGGGTCCCCTCAATCACTTCTTTAGCCCATGTCATCTCCTACCTCCAAAAAAATCACCATCTCTCTCTCATATTCTTGCTCACAAACCCATAGATTTCGATCTCTTCGCTCGAAGCACCATTTCTGAAACTATTTTGGGGGATTGCTTCTTGGTACGTGACTCTCTCATTGCTCCAATTAGTTTTTTATTTACTGGTTTATTTTCAGAATAATTAGCTACTCTTGGTGGTGTTGTAGATGAGCTTGCATACTGAATTCTTAGAGTTCTAAGTAGTTTGAATGGTTGATATAGCCTCTAGACATCCTTATCAGTAGTTGCTATCAATCTTATTAAGTTTCATTGACACAATTTTGTGGACTAAAATTTTCAAAAAAATACTCCTCCAAGAGGAATGCTAAAGGAGTCATTGGGGAATCATCGGACAATGACCTCGACACGCCGAGAAAGGGAAAGGTGCGGCCATGCGAATGACCACATAATCCATTCATTAAGGAGGTAGGGTTCCATAAAGAGTTTTACCAATTCATTGCTAATGTTGGGCTGACCAGCTTCCTCGCAGATGAGTCTGACCAACACCACATCCTTAAAAAATCCTTTTTGTAGAGTTTTCAGTTTCTGAGTAAGAATAATCCTCCTGAGCTGTAGTTTGATCCATATGCTGAAACTTATCAGATATCACTTACCGACTTTTGTGACATATGTATGATTCCTTCTGACGGGGAATTTAGAGAGCCTATACCAGCATTTTTTTGAGGACTTTCTCCTCACTTTGATAGTGGGTCATGAAAGAGGCGTGCCAAATTCCACTCCTACTAGTCTGCAGTTTCCTTCCATGAACTACTTTTCTTTATTCATCGTGAAGTGTTTAACCTCTAGGGAGAAGGTCAGTGCACTCAGTGCCCCTGACCTAGCTATTTTATGACATGCACTACACAATGACCGTACCTTTAGCCTATGGGATATTAATGCACATCGCCTACACTTTAATAGGAATAATGGCAAGATACATGGTGGTATTTATGTTGCCCGTTTAGCGAGTCGTTTTAAGGTTCAAATACGCGCACATGACTATCCTTTGCCCAAGGTTTATCTTGGTCATAAGGCATTGGAGGAGCATCAATTTATTGATGTAGCTTATTTTGTTCATAGTATTCGCTACAACTTTGTATTCAGTATGGTTACTCGTGATATTATCCCATTGCCTGCACCTGCTTTGTTTGATTCTATTGCCAGGAACGGATACAAGATCATGCCACATGACATTGTTGCCTACTAGAATAACCAAGCCACAGAAAATGAGGAGCCTTAGGAGTGGGACAATTAGGAGTCGTCGCCACAACACTTCTGCATGGGACCAGGTGTCTATCATGGATGGTTATTACCATGCTAGGACCCACTCCTAAGCTTTGGGAGTACGTGTTTCCATAGACATTATATTCATGTTCACACATTTCATTTCAGTTGACGGTGTCCATAGTTTTCATTGTATTATCCATGCTAGATTTATTTCGTTGCTTTCTTTTCATGTGTTTGAAAAACTTTGAGAAAATCCTAAAAATATCACTTGCTTCTTCTCGGGTTTTTTTAGTCTAATTAGTTGTAGTATTAAAAGAAAACCCAAAAAAATTCCCGGTCTTCTTTGACTTGTTGGGAGTTCTCCCATGTAAATAGTTTTTCTCATTTTTGTTTTCCCTAATTTTATTTGCTTTCTTCAAGAAAAACTAAAAAATCAATAAAATACTTCAGTGTGTTTCTATGAAATTCTTTTCTCTTTAATTGAGTCGTACCAAGGAGAAGACTACAATGAAAATGTTGAGTGGCTCTCATATGCTCTATTGTCTATCTAACAAAGAGCTTATATTAATTTGTCTTCTCCTCTTGAATAAAATGTTTGTAGATTCCATATTAGTCCATGGCACTCTTGCACTATTATTATTTTCTTATCATTTGGTCGAGCAAGTGAAAGGCAATGATAACAATATTTGATGAAGTGACTATGGTAGACAAAAGCGGGTATGAACTCAACTTATTTTTGGTTTTCTAAATGCATTTAACCTAGAATCCATGATTCAACATATTATGATTGAACATGTTTGCAATGACAATGAGAGACTATAGTTTCCTATGCCATGCTTAAGTAGCTAGGACCGGATAATGATTTATCTTGGATGTCAACATGCATTAGAATGGTTGTGATGTAGTACGCTGATATGGTATCCTCCTCTGAATGTTTCAAGTGGCTTGACATGGCACATGTTCACGCATGTAGTTGACTCAAGACCAACATAGCCTTCACGATATTTATGTTAATGGTGTCCATATCCTACTAATGATAGCATCCAATGTTTATTATTCAAAATGCATGTTCATGACTGTCTTTGCTCTCTAGTTGGTCGATTCTCAACCTATTTGCTAGCCTTTGCCTGTACTAAGCGGGAATAATGTGTGTGCATCAAAATCCTTAAGCCAAAGTTATTCCACATGAGTCCAATATATCTAACTATATGTGGTATTACCCTACTGTTCCAAGTAAATTTGCATGTGCCACCTCTAAATTTCAAATGAACATCTAGTTTGTGCACCTGGACCGCTCATGGTGCAACAGGGGGAGGTCGGCATCTTCCATGTTAAGCGGGTTATTCTCATTATGAGTGTTTGTTCACTCATCCTTGTGTGAGAGGGGCGGTAATAGGGATTCCCAGTCCGAAATCAAAAGAAATGCAAGTAATTAAACAAAATGCCCCCATGAATGTTGTTGGTATAGACGGTACCCATGGACTCCGCTAGCTGTAGAGTGTGTTTGTGGGTGGAGGGGGAGTAAACCTTTACTTTTATTTCTTGGGAACTATCGCTAATTTGTTTAACATGGAAGATATTGATAGCTCTTAGTCGTAACATTCACAGGAAGGGTGTACCTCCCCAAAAATATACTTCTCTGATTTAAGCTTAGAACTCTAGCACCTCTACAAATCCCTACTTGCCTCTATGAAGGGATGATCTATTTACTTTTATGTTGAGTAAGCGCCAGATCCAAGAGCACTATTGTCATGAACTCGCACTGACCCTATCTTCAGCAGAACTACCATGGTGTTGTTTTTGTGGAGAAATAAAAGTTCTCGGAATTGAACAAAAAATTTTGGAGATTTATTTTACAATAAATAAAAAAATCTTGCAGCCAAAAATCAGCGGAGGAGGGGGGCTGGCTAGCCACAAGACATCAGGGCATTCCAGACCCCCAGGCCCCACTAACCCTAATTCTAGCACTATAAATTTCTATTTTCGTAGAAAAAATCAAGGAGAAAGTTTTATCTCGTTTCACGAGATGGAGCCTCTTCCACCTCCTGGTCCTCATATGAAGGATAGATCTGGGCAGCCAACGCCCCTCTTTCCGGCCGCTCCGGGTGGCACCCTATTTTGGCTGGCTCCTAAGTCCAGCTATCTCCTTGCCCGGCTACACCAGCCGGCTGCTCCGACCAAACCCCCGTCCGGCTGCCCCAGCCATCTTGCTGCGCAAGGTCAACCACCATGCTCCATCGGACATGACATGAAGACACTATAGCTTGCATCATGCCTCACTTCACTACGTCCGAAGTGTGGTGCACTATAGCCAACGTAATGCATCACCTTGGATGACCATACCAGTAGTGGTGCGCTATTGCCTGCCTCACATGTCATCTCCAATAGTGTAGTTAGGACATGTGGGCTACCCCTTATCCCTTGGGCACCCCTTTATCAGGTGACCCAGAGCATAACTTATGAGGCAAGGTAAGAGCTCATCCATGGGATGTCTCCTCTCATTCTCTCATTCCCCTCCCACTCTCTAACGTATGAGGCAAGGGAAGAGCTCTCATAGCCTGTATAAGCCCAAGAGCATAACTTGTAATATTAGTCATGTGTGAACACTAATGTTTGTGTCCTTGGGATTTGAGTAATATTTTTTGCTTCATGACATTCCTCATTTCGTATTATGGCATCATAGTCATCATATCATTAGTGCATCATGCTTGCCTATCATGTTTTGCTTGTTGTGAGTGTGTATTTTGTGGTGTGGTGTGTGAGAGCTAAATGTGTTGTCTTGGCGGAAGAACGCCTCTTCCATTTGCTAAAACTATGCCAAATCCCTCTCTTTTCAGTATATGCAACTTGTGAGTTTTTGCTAGCCAAATAAAGTCCTTAAAAATGTTCCACCTTTCCCAAATATTGTGGTTATTATTGTATACTCGCTCTTATATTTGTTTGGACCTTAATTGTCTTTGACTTGGCAAAACAGATTAATATTTCTAAATATATGGGTTTATTTTGTTTTGGCTAAACATAACTAAACCCTTTTTATTAAATAGGGCATATTTTTGGGAGTTCAAAAGTATTTTTATTTTTGGGAAACCCCCTTCCTTTTTACTATTGTGGAGTTTGTTTTGTCTTGGTTTAATTTTAAAAGAAAACCCCCTATCTAGAGAAGCAAGCCCCCCTGCGCAGCCTTCCCTCCCGCGAGTGTAGCCCCGTAGCTTGGCAAAGAGACCCCCCTAGGACCCCACGGTACCTGTAGGCAGTCGCCTTCCACTTTAGTCGCTGGTGGTGGCGTCGGAGCCTTCGTTGACTTCGTCTTGCGCCAGGTAGAAGAGAAGCCCCAGCCTTCTCTGTATTACGGGTGTAGCACCCCTCCTTTGGTCAAAAGTCCCCACCTAGCCCAGTGGTCGAGACGATGCAGCCCCATCGGGGAGTCCCGGGTTCGATCCTGGCTTCTCCCCCCGGGTCCCGAGTTGTGTGAGATCTGACAGTGGGCCTTGTGGCCCACTTTTCATACTCACACGGGCCCGTGGATCACTACCAAGTCGGTCCACTTTCATTTATTTTGATTTATTTATATGTTTTTGTTATTTCTATTCTATTACTTATGAAATATTACATTTCTACAATATGTCCTGATCTGGACATAGCCATTTTTTGCAGTGGCTAAAATAGATTTTTTTTGACTTATAGGGCATATTAGATTTTTGTGCAATTTTTGAGCTAGATTTGAGGGAATTTTTCCTAGGCAAACATATGCGTGTGATATATGATTTTGGGGAATAATTTGCAAAGGAATCCAATGGTCGTGTTAGTTTTCACTTTGAGCAAGTTTGCAAAAGTGCCATTTTGTGTTGGGGTGTCCTTTTGTTATTTTTGTATGAATTATTACTTGCATGCTATGATGAACTTATTCATAAGAATATGGTAGTGTTTTGTGGACACTATGCCCTGGTATTTTATTTTGCCATGATAAGTTTTTATATTACTGGGTTTCTTACTTCGAAGTGGCTAAGAAAATAATATGGTTTCAAATGCTAATTATTTTAAAGTGTGAGATTCTGAAGTTATTTCCAAGCCATGTTTAGGGGATGCTACCAAGTGTTATGTGATGTTTTAGCGCATGCTGACTGCTAGTGTTTTGTACTAGATGTTGCCCTCTAGCACCCTGTTAAATTACATGCCATGAAACTTGCTATAGAATTGTGGTTTGTTGTAGTTAAGATGTTATCATGTTAACTCGGAATCTGTGTAGCTGTAATGTTCACTGTCCCTAACAATTGTTTCATCATGACTTCTTGTGAGCTTCATTGCCATGAATCCATGCTTCCTTTCAAGTTTCGTAGATAGATGAATTTTTTAGCATGATGTGTCCTTCATGTACATGCCTTGGGTGTGATTATAATCTTGTTGGAGCTCTAGTTATGGGTGTAACAAGATGGCATGCTGCTGTTAGCAGACACATTATGACATGGAGTGTTTTGTGACTTGTGGGAGTTATACTCCATTATGTTGCATGTTATTTGGGTCTATTGTTTCTAAATCTTCTTTCCTATCCATTGGTAACCTTGGAACACCAAGGAATAGCCCATGGTCTTCTCCTTCCTTGTGGTTATCTCCGTAACCGTTCGTACCTTACCGTGACCATAGCATGAGGACGGTTACTCCATTTACAACGTTCCACATATGCATTTGCATCGATTTTGCATCATGCATCCAATGTTTTCCATGTTCATGCATGTACATAGAACTAAACATGTGGTTATGTCCATAATACTAAACAACTTAATGATTGCATGTGGAACATGACTAGCTTCGGCTGCCATGTCAAATGCACTATTTTGGACATGCATCACATTGCTTGTGCATTGCATATGGGTTTGTATGTTCATTGGTGTTATTTATCTTTGGGTAAAATCGAGTGTCGAGCCTGAGTACGAGGAACCCGTAGAGAATGTCTACGAGGACCCAGCTCCGTATCCCGCTGAAGACCCATCAGGCAAGATGACCGTACCCGGATCCCGACTCTATTTTTGCTTTGCTAGATGTCTCGCTCTTATCATTATGCTTTCGTTACCTACCACTTGCATGACCAGCCTCCTACATTGCCATGAAAGCCTCTAACCCCTCCACTACCTAGCAAACCATGTTTCGCTAAGATAGCGTTGCTCAGCCCCTCTTACAGTGTTCTTAGTTGCATGAGTAGGTTGTTTTCCATGTGATAACATGGTTATCTAGAAATATCACAATATTTATTGTATTTAATTTAATGCACCTATATATCTTGGTAAGGTGGAAGGCTTGGCCTTTTTCTCGATGTTTTTCCACTTTAGCTACCATAGTTACTTGTTACTGGTGTTATGTTCCATATTTTGCGCTCCTAACATGCTCGAGGTTGTTATGGGTTACCCCTTGACTATTTGTTTTAGATTAAACCTTGTCTTGTAAGACCCAACTTTGGTACTATTTTCTTAACAACCTAATAAAAATGCATAGGGCTTTACAACCCCGTGGATGATTAACAAACTCCCCTGGACCAGTGCTTCGCAAGAGTGTTGGTCCAACCTGTCAACCATCAGTGGCCACCAGGGGCAACTCTGTGATTGGCCTACTGGAAGATTGGACAATCCTCCATATCCTGAGAATGAGATACGTGGCTCCTATTGGGATCATCGACACGTCGGGAGGTCTTGCTGGACTTGTTTTACCTTTCTCAAATGTATTGCGCAAGGAATTCCGGTTTTTCTATGGCTATCTCGAGGTTGCGGTTTTCCAGTGGAATTGCATAGGAAGATCATGAGATTCATGGTCGAGCTTATTCCCGCAGCGTGTGGTTAGATTGTGATGGATAAGTTGGAGCACCCCTACAGGATTGAATCTTTTCGGAAAGTCGTGCCCATGGTTACGTGGCAACTTGGGAATTTGTTTTACACCCGGTTACAGCAAACTTGAAGTAAACTCAAATACAATACACCTACCCTGTGCATAACCATGATTGTCCCTGCTCGTGAATATGAGCCGAGAGAGAAAACAGTGGGGCTATGATTGACGTAAGTAGGTATTCAGGATCACATAGTGATTATGCTAGTTCTCGACCATTATGCGTAGGCCACCACACTTACTTCTTGTCATCATAAGTTAGCCACTCAAATAAATGCTTAGGTGCTTTATGCAACCTCACCACTTGCCCTTCCTCACCCAAAAGCTTACATAGTTTTGGTACCCTCGTTACAAATTACTGAGTCCCCGTGGCTCACAGATTACAACACTGCAGGTACATGTACCAATGATAACTACCCTGTTGAGGCGTTGCAACTCCAGTGGGAGTATGATGAAGAACATGGATGGCTGTATGTTATATATTCTAATGAGTAGAGATGCAATGTGGTCGTGATCCCTGGGATAGCAAGGCAGTCTCATTGCATCTTTTGTCATTTGTTTTCATCTGTAGCCGGACCCTACTTTTATGGATGAATGTATGAATGCTTTGAGTGACATTGTAATTTAGCGTGTGGAGAGTCTAAGCCAATCTATTATCCTTAAATGTATGCAATGAAGTTGTACTTGTGAAACGCTTAGATGCGCTTATATCCCATCAAGGACCTCGAGCCTTATTGGGATAGAATCGCATCTTGGTCATTACAAGTTGGTAATCAGAGCCATACGACCATAGGAGCCCCTTGCTTGATCGAACTTGGCTGAGTCGAGTCTAGTGAAAAACAATTTTGAGTCTGGTTATATATCGGATAGTAGGTCTCTTTTACTCCTCTTCTATACAAGGGTGAGGTATTCGACTTAGGAATTTTTAATTCTACTCCTCTTCTCGCTCATTTTTTTAGGATCACGCGGGTATTATTGGGATCGTTCTGATATCTTGTGACGAGACCATTGTTCTTGGTGCCTCCTGATATTAGGGGTTGTAGCAGTGTCCCGGGGAGTTGAGCTCCGAGGTGTTGTCGTCACATTTGTGTTGTTGCAGTTCTGGAATACCAGAGGTCACCGACATAAAAAACGCTTCTATACTCTTTGTGGTGAGAGTAGTTTGGCACCACCTAGTATTGGGGAGATCGGTTAGATGTATTTCGATAGCTAGTATATCAGATTCTTTTCGAAGGCCTGAGGACACGATTTCCGAGGTTTTCTTGGTTATGTGTTGACGGATGGATATAGTTGGAGCGTAGGGCTTGTTAGTTGTGTGAGATATTTTGCCTCCCTGTATCCCCAACACCTGATTGCGTCACCATAGATTTCGGAGGTTCTTAGGTGGGAATTCTAGTAGTTACCTAGGATCTTCTTTCTTCATATGTATGAGGGTTTATACATTTGTTCAGAGCACATCATAGCTCAGACCTTGTTATTTTTATTCAAGCGGCTTCTAGATCTTATGATGTTATCACCAACCCGAAGAAGGCGTTCTTACTAATTTTCAGTATGAATGCAATTGATGCTATTCCATTGAATTTCTGTCAAGCCATTTGATTCAGCTTATTTCAATCATCTTTTCCAATGGTGTGCTGATGTTCTTGTCCATCTTCAGGATAGCTCCACCAAATCGTGGGAATCCGGGTCATGATGGGGAGGAGTCTAACCCTCCACCACCTCCTCCACCTCCACCTCCAGATGCATGGGAGGCGGTGATGGCCGCAACAAATGAGAATATTTAGATGCTTCTCAGGTTGTTGCAAGAGAAACATCTGGTACAACAAGGTCATCAAGGGAATTTCCAAAATCAGGCATAGTTCGCGACTATCAACCAGTTCCTCACCAACGAACCCAAGTCCTTCACCTGTTGCGAGGAGCCTCTTGATGCGAATGATTGGCTCCGCGACATGAAGAAATTTCAAGTGCAGCAATGTCAGTCCTGCAGACTTGTTAGGTTCGCGACCTTCCATCCCAAAGGTGAGGCAGCAGATTGGTAGCAGCAGTAAAAGGACTCCAATGGTGATCGTGTTAGAAGCTGGGATGATTGCTTCCATTACTTCAGAGCTCATCATATCCCGGTGATCTTTGTCGAGTAGATGCGTGAGAAGTTCAGGCATTTGAAGCAGGGAAGCAAGTTTGTCTATCAGCATAATGTCGAGTTCCGGAATTTGGCCCTCTATGCTCAGAAAGATGTTCCGTATGAGAAGTCCATGATTTATCAGTTAAGAGGTGGTCTCAAGGATGAACTTCACTCGGGTCCAGTCCTTCATGAGTCTCCTGAGTTTGATCAGTTCTAAAACACGGCGCTAAAGGTCGAGGCAACTCAACTTAGGCTAGAGAACTCAAGGAAGCGGTTTAGAGACTCCAACTCTTCTTCTTCAAGCTTTCATTTGGTTCCTAAGTAGAAGAAGTATTGGGTTCCTCCTCCACCTCTGTTTCGTCCTCCTCAGAAGTAAAGGCAGCATGGTGGTCGTGGTCCTTCCCACCCACCAAACCTAGGATTTCAGCAGAGGCCCTAGGCACCCAAGTCAGTAAATGCTCCGCCTCCAGGCAACTTCCGCCTGCTCACAGAGGTTACTTGTCACAAGTGTGGTTAGAAGCGTCACTACTCAAACAAGTGCTCCAACCAGCGGCGTCTTCTGCCTCCTCCTCTAGTAAGACATCAAGGCAATGCTATGGTGAGGCACAACCCCAAGTTTGCTAGACCGAATAGTGTAAATTCAGCTGAAGTAGATGATTCTTCTCAAGTAATAATGGGTAATCTCTTGGTTAATTCTATTCCTGCAAAAAATTTGTTTGACACTGGTGCATCACATTCATTCATTTCAAGACATTTTGTTTCAAAGCATCAGTTGTGTTGTGAAGAATTGCCTAGATTATTAACCGTGGTTTCTATGGGCTTGCTAATGAATTCTCGCTTTATGGTTTTGGATGTCTCTATCAAGATGGGAAGCTCCAATTGTCCTCCACAATCCCGATATTGATCTCATTCTTGGCATGGATTTCCTCGGGAAGAACCAGGCTAAGATCGATTGTGCAGCCAAAGAAGTCAAAATCACTCATCTTTCAGAAGACGTGATCATTTTCACAGCTTGCAATGACACGATTCATCTCTTTTCTCTCAATGAGAAAGGTGAAATCTCATCCATTTCTTAGATTCCGGTTGTTTGTGAGTATGAAGATGTCTTTCCAGAAGAATTGCGAGTTATGCATCTGCACCGGCCAATAGAGTTTGTGATTGATCTTGAGCCTGGAGCTGAGCCGGTTTGCAATCGTCCTTATAAGCTTGGCCCTGAACAGCTAAAAGAATTTAAGAAGCAACTAGATGAACAATACCGTCTGGGTATGATTATACAAATTTCTTCACCATGGGGTTGTGCTGTTCTGTTTGTCAAGAAGAAGGATTACACGGACCGACTTCGTGTCGATTACTGTCCATTGAGTAAGAAGACAGTCAGGAACAAGTACCCACTTCCCAACATCAATGAGTTGTTTGAACAACTAAAAGGTGCCAAGGTTTTCTTGAAGCTAGATCTTCGAATGGGCTATCATCATATCAGCATCCGTGAAGAAGATATTCCAAAGACTGCTTTCAGGACGAGTTTTGGCTCTTGGGAGTATACCGTCATGTCCTTTGGTCTCGCAAATGCACCTCTGACCTTCTCTAGAATGATGAACTAAATATTATCTCGTTTCAAAAATGAGTTTGTCTTGGTGTATTTGGATTACATTCTTGTTTTCACAGAAACTGAAGAACATGTGGAGCATCTTCGGCTTGTGCTGGACAATCTAAGAGAGCATTGGTTCTATGCTAAGTTCTCCAAGTGTGAGTTTTGGCTTGATGAAGTGGTTTACCTTGGGCACATCATCTCTGCCGAGGGCATCAAGGTGCACCCTAAGAAAGTCGAGGCCATCATGATGTGGAAGCCTCCTCACAATGTCAAGCAGCTTCGTAGCTGCCTCGGGCTTGCAGGTTACTATAGAAGATTCGTGGAGAACTTCTCCTAAATTGCTAAGCCTTTTTCAAACCTCCTCCAGAAGAATGTAAAGTATGCCTTCTCTCCTAAGTGTGATGTGGCGTTCAATACACTCAAGGAGACGCTGACTTCAGCTCCAGTTCTTGTTCCTCCCAAGAAATCAAAGCCTTTCCAAGTGTTCTACAATGCATCCCTCCAAGGTCTTGGTGGCATTCTTATGCAAGATAAGAAGATTATTTCTTATACCTCTCGTCAGTTGAAGCCTAGCAAGAGGAACTACCCCACTCCCGATCTTGAGTTGGCGGCAGTTGTTCATGCTCTGTTCACGTGGAGATATCTATTGTTGGGAAGACCAGTTGAGGTGCTCACCAACCATAGGAGGTTGAAGTACATTTTCACTCAACCGATTCTCAATCATCAGCAAACACGTTGGGTGGATATGATTGAGGAGTATAGTCCAAGCATTGAGTACACTAATGGGAAAGCAAATGTCATTGCAGACGCGCTCAGCCAAAAGGCGTACTACAACAGTCTTATTGTGAATCCTCTTCAAACCGAGGTTTATGAAGCCTTCCGCAAGCTCAATCTCCAAACTGTTCCTCACTGATTTCTTGTGAGTCTTCAAGTCTCTCCGACTCTGGAAGATCAGATTCACCAAGTCAACTTCTTGATACGACAATGAATAAAGTGAAGAAAGGTGTGGCCAAGAGCATTCCAAAGTATAAGTGCTTCCGTGTTGATGACAAAGATACCTTGTTCTTTGAGGACCGTTTGGTGGTCCCAAAAGGTGATATCAGGAAGGTTATCATGGATGAATCATACAATTCTCTCCTCTCCATTCATCCAGGCAGTTCCAAAATGTATCAGGACCTCAAGCAAACCTTCTAGTGGACTCGTATTAAGCGTGAGATTGCTCAGTTCATGAATGAGTGTGATGTTTGCAGCAGTGTGAAGGCGGAACATAAACGTCCAGCATGTCTCCTTCAACCTTTGCCTATCCCAGAGTGGAAATTTGATCATGTAGAGATGGATTTTGTCAATGGATTCCCTAAGTCCAAGAGGGGCAATGATGCCATCTTTGTGGTTATCGACAAGCTCACTAAAGTTGCTCATTTTCTTCCGGTCAAAGAATGTATCTCGGCATCTCAGCTGGCAGAGCTGTATACGCTAAGGATAGTCTCGTTGCACGGTATTCCTCAGCTCATTTCCTCAGACCGTGGAAGCCTCTTCAGGTCCAAGTTCTGGGATTCCTTTCATACTGCGATGGGTACCAAGATCCTTTTCAGCACTACCTTCCATCCTCAGACAAGTGGTCAAGTTGAGAGAGTTAATCAAATCCTCGAAGACATGCTCAGGGCCCGTGTAATGTATTTTAGCATGAAGTGGGAAGACTACCTCCCCTTCGCCGAGTTTTCATAATAGAACAACTTCCAAGCTAGTTCCGAAAAGGCTCCATTTGAGATTCTCTACGGCAGGAAGTGCCGCACCTCGCTTAATTGGTTTAAAAACAGTGATCGTCAAATCCTTGGAAATGACATGATCACTAAAGCAGAAGAGATGTGTCGTGTCATTCGTGAAAATCTCAAAGCAGCTCAATCCCGCCAGAAGAGCTATTATGATAACAAACATCGTGATGTGTCCTTTCAGATTGGTGATTTTGTCTATCTCAGAGTGTCTCCCATGAAGGGCACTCAATGCTTTGGCATCAAAGGAAAGATCACTCCTCGCTTTGTGGGTCCTTTTAAAATTGTGGGCAAGAGAGGTGACCTTGCCTACCAACTCTATTTTCCTTCAAATTTCTCAAATGTTCAAGACGTGTTTCACGTCTTTTAGCTCAAGAAGTGACATTGACCTCCAAGACATTGATCTCCAAGAATAGCTTCCCTACCATGACCATCCAGTTGCTATTCTTGAAGAAACTGAGCGTAAGACTTGCCACAACTCAATCCAGTTTCTCAAGATGAAGTGGTCTGATCACTCCGACAAAGAAGCTACTTGGGAACATGAGGATCTTCTCCATTCCGAATTGCCAGAATTCTTTTGTTCTTAGATTTCGGGACGACATCCTCATGTAGTGGAGGAGAGATGTAATAGCCCAAGAGCATCTTTTTCCATATTTGTGATATTAGTCATGTGTGATCATTAATGTTTGTGTCCTTGGGATGTGAGTAATATTTTATGCTTGATGACATTCCTCATTTTGCATCATGGAATCATAGTCATCATATCATAAGTGCATCATGCTTGCTTGTTATGTTTGTGCTTGTTGTGAGTGTCTTTTTTGTGGTGTGGTGTGTGAGAGCTACATTTGTTATCTTGGTGGAAGAACCCCTCCTCCATTATCTAAAACTACGCCAAATCCCTCTTTGTTCAATATATGCCACATGTGAGTTTTTGCTAGCCAAAAAAATCTTTAAAAATGTTCCACCTTTCCCAAAAATTGTGGTTGCTATTGTAAACTAGCTCTTATGTTTGCTTGGAGCTTAATTGTCTTTGACTTGGCAAAACAGATTAATATTTCTAAATATATGTGTTTATTTCATTTTGCCTAAAGATAACTAGACCATTTTTATTAAATAGGGCATATTTTTGGGAGTTCAAAAGTATTTTTATTTTTGGGAAAACCCCTTCCTTTTGTACTGATGTGGAGTTTGTTTTGTTTTGGTTTAATTTTGAAAGAAAACCCCATGTCTTTTCCCCTGTGAGTGAGAGCGCTAGCTGGGCCTCTTCTCCTCCCGCGGCCTGCAAGCTAGCAGTGAGCCCACCCAACGATCCTGTCCATCGGCTGAGCGTCACCTTCCCTGATGTCGTGTATCTCCTTCAGAGAGCAGAGAGGTGCGACGCGAGTTCTTCACGGATGTCGAGGCAACGCCGTCACCCTGTGCCTCCTATAATGTCATCATCACACATCCCTAGGGTTTCCTCTCTCCATTCCCCGTACTCCTCATGCCACCACCAGGTGAGTTGCCCATGCGCCTCCCGTCACCGCGCCCGCGATGCTCAAGCCGAGCTCCTACTCGTCCTTGGACTGACCCCCTCACCGCATCTCCGTTGTACCTTGTACACCGGGAAGGAGCTCCCGCACCTTCTGCGTCATCTTTGTCGACGAGGGATCGCCAAGGCCAAGATCTCCAGGGACGTCGCCGCGCTCTGTCATTGTCTGCTTCGTCTCCATCACCGCTTCTCCCCACCTTCATGTCCGTGAGTAAGCGAGGTAGCCCCTGTACCAATCCATGCCTTACCCATCGTCGATACATAGCCATAGGCCACGCCTTCCCCATGCCATGGTCGTGCACTTCGAGCTCTGACTTAGGGCGATTTCTTTCGATTGTCATGTGTGTGCTGCGTCATGCTCGAGCGTCCCCGCTTTGCTACGCTTGTGTGCCTTCCTTCGTGCGCGCAGCAACCGTCAGCGGCCCCGCATGCTCGCTTTGCCGTCGCGCATTGCGCTGCTCGTTGTCATCGTCGTCTTCTCTATCCAGAGAAAGCAAGCCCCCTGCGCAGCCTTGCCTCCCACGCGTGTAGACTCGTAGCTTGGGAACGAGACACCGTAGGACCCTGCAGCACCCGTCGGCAGTCGCCAACCCCTGTGGTTGCTGGTGGTGGCGCCGGAGCCACCGTTAACTTTGGCTTGCGCCAGGTAGAAGAGAAGCCCCGGCCTTCTGTGTATTAGGGGTGTAGCACCTCACCTTTTGTTAGAAGTCCCCGCCTACCCCAGTGGTTGAGTTGATCCAGGACCACTAGGAGTCGATGCAGCCCCACTAGGGAGACCCGGGTTCGATCTCGTCTTCTCCCCCCATTTATTTTTTTCCTATATGTGATTTGTGTCAGATTTGTCAGTGGGCCCTATGGCCCACTTGTCATACTCACACGGGGACCTGGCTCACTGCCAGGTGGGTCCCCCTCCCTTTTTATTCTTTATATGTTTTTGTTATTTCAATTCTGTGATTTATGAAATAATCTACTTCTAGAATATGTCCAGATCTGGATATAACCATTTTTGGCAGTGCCTAAAATAGGAAATTTTTGACTTATAGGGAATATCAAATTTTTGTGCAATTTTCGAGCCAGATTTGTGAAAATTTCACCTATGCAAACATATGAGTGTGATATATGATTTTGGGGTAGAATTTACCAAAGAATCCAATTGGTGGTGTTAGTTTTCAATTTTGAGCAAGTTTCCAAAAGTGCCATTTTGTGTTGGGGTGGCCTTTTGTTATTTTTGTATGAATTAATACTTGCATGCTATGATGAACTTGTCAACATGAATGTGGTAGTGTTTTGTGGACACTCGGCCCTGGTATTTTATTTTGCCATGCTAAGCTTGTCTATTAGTGGTTTTCTTGCTTCAAAGTGGCTAAGAAAATTTGCTGCTTTCACATGCTAAATATTTCCAAGTCTAAGATTCTGAAGTTATTTTCATGCCATGTTTAGGCGATGCTATCAAGTGTTCTGTGATGTTTTAGCTCATGCTCAGTGTTAGTGTTTTGTACTAGATGTTACCCTCTAGCACCCTGTTAAATTACATGCCATGAAACTTGTTGGAGAATTGTGTTTTGTTGTTTAAGATGTTATCTTGTTAACTCAGAATCTGTGTAGCTATAATTTTCACCAAGTCCCCAACAACTGTTTCATCATGACTTCTTGTGAGCTTCATTGCCATGAATCCATGCTTGCTTTCAAGTTGATGTAGATAGATGAATTGTTTAGCATGATGTGACCTTTGTTTTGCATGCTCTTTGGGTCTATTTTTGCTAGATATTATTTCCCTATCCACTAGCAACATTGGAACACCAAAGAATAGCCCATGGACTTCCCCTTCCTTGAGGTTATCTCCGTAACCGTTCGTACCTTACCGTGAGCGTAGCATGAGGACTGTTAGTCTATTTACAATGTTCTACATGTGCACTTGCATCGATTTTGCATGATGCATCCAAATGTTTCCATATTCATGCATGTTCATACAACTAAACATGTGGTTATGTCCATAATACTAAACAACTTCATATTTGCATGTGAAACATGACTAGCTTAGGTTGCCATGTCAAATGCACTAATTTGGACATGCATCATATTGCTTGTGCATTGCATATGGGTTTTTATGTTCATTAATGTTATTTATATTTGGGTAGACCCGAGTGTTGAGCCTGAGTATGAGGAACCCGGGGAGATCATCTACAAGGACCCAACTCTGTATCTTGCTGAAGACCCAGCACGCAAGATGACCGTACCCGGATCCTGACTCTATTTTTTGCTTTGCTAGATGTATCGCTATTATCATTATGCATTCGTTACCTACCACTTTTTTACCAGCCTCCTTTATTGCCATGAAAGCCTCTAGCCCCTCCACTACCTAGCATACCTTGTTTGGCTAAGATAGCGTAATCAGCCCCTCTGATAGCGTTCTTAGTTGTAGAAGGTTGTTTTCCACGCGATAACATGGTTATTTGGATATGTCACAATTTTAATTTTTATTTAATTTAATGCACCTATATATCTTGGTAAGGTGGAAGGCTTGGCCTTTTTCCCGGTGTTTTATTCCACTTGTGCCGCCATTGTTACTTGTTACGTGTGTTATGTTCCATATTTTGCGCTACTAACATGCTCGAGGTTGTTATGGGGACCCCCTGGACTATTCGTTTTAGATTAAAGCTTGTATGGAAAGACCTAACTTTGGTACTATTTGCTTAACAATATAATAAAAAATGCATAGGGCTTTGCAACCGCATGGATAATTAATCAACCCGCCTAGGCCAGTGCTCCGCATGAGTGTTGGTCCAGCCTGTCAACCACTGGTGGCCACCAGGGGAAGCTTTGTGATTGGCCTACCAGAAGTTTGGACAATCCGCCGTCTCCTGAGAACGAGATACGCGGCTCCTATCAGGATCGTTGGCACGTTGGGAGGTCTTGCTGGATTTGTTTTACCTTTCTCGAATGTCTTGAGCGAGGAATTCCGTTTTTTCTTTGGGCTATCTCGAGGTTGCGGTTTTCTAGTGGAATTGCCTAGGAAGCTCATGAGATTCGTGGTTGAGGTTATTCCCTCGACATGTGGTTAGTTTGTGATGGATTTGTTGGAGCACCCCTATAGGGTTTAATCATTTCGGAAAGCTGTCCCGGCAGTTACGTGGCAACTTGGGAATTTACTTGACACACAGTTATAGCAAACTCGAATTAAACTCAAATAAAATACACCTACCATGTGTGTAACCATGATTGTATCTGCTCGTCAACATGAACCGAGAGAGAACACAGTGGAGTTATGATTGACGTAAGTAGGTGTTCAGGATTACTTAGTGATCATGCTAGTCTCGACCGTTATGCGTAGGCCACCACATTTACTTTTGTAATCGTAAGTTAGCCACTCAAATAAATGCTTATGTTCTTGCTACAACCTCACAACTTACCCTTCCTCACCCAAAAGCTTAGATAGTGTCGGTAGCCAAGTTACAAGAGTGCTGAGTCCGAGTGGCTCACAGATTACAACACTAGCAGTACAGGTACCGAGGATGACTACCGTGTTGAGGAGTCGAAGCTCCAGTGGGAGTATTATGAAGAACATGGACGGATGTATGTTACGTATCTCGATGAGTAGAGACGCAACATGGTCGTGATCCCTGGGATAGCAAAGCAGTCTCATTGCATCTTTTGTCGTTTTTTCCATCCGTAGCCGGACCCTGCTTTTATGGATGATTGAATGAATGCTTTGAGCGACATTGTAATTTGGCATGTGGCGAGTGTAAGCCGATCTATTATACTCTTCTCTTCATTAAATGTTTGCAATGCTATTTTACTTGCTAAATGCTTAGATGCGCTTCTATACCCATCTAGGACCTCGAGCCTTATTGGGATAGAACCACATCTTGGTCGTTCCACAACCGCCTTCTTCCTCCCAAAATACACCTCTAGGAACAACTCTGTACTGCCACCGGATACACCACATATACACCAGACATGTAGGATTAGGGGTGTTATCGTCACACGAGAGCTCCAAACATGGGTAAACTACCGCGTGCTACTACCCTATCCCGTCCCAGATCTTCCACGACAACCTTGCTCTCACCTCGATTAGCTACCCATGGCATATGTTGTGAGAAAACGATAGTTGGCGCCCACCGTGGGGCTAGCTGCTGCTGGAACCGCGGTCAGGGCGGGACCCTCTTTGTCATCATCATTGTCACATTGTCGCAGTCTCTTTGGCGGGGCTTGGGGGTCACGCATCAACACGCCCCCGGGAGCTCGCCTGGTCGCAGACCGCGTCCTCACAGTCGGCCTCGACATTGTCCATCTCCACCATCTACTCCTTCTTCGCCAAGCGACGAATCAACCCAAGGCGTCCGATGCGCTCACCATCATCGCCATCTTCGAGATCATTTGTCACAGTCCGGACGGGACCCTCTCCGCCGCCAACACGGCACTGGTCCCCATTACCGCTCACGCGTTCCTTCGCCCGTGCCCGGCCTGGGCCCGATAGCAATGAAGGCCGCCGCTCGACTCCTCCAGAGTTCACCCGCGCAAGCACCTACAGAGCATGAACCTTGGCTGAACGCACGGATGCACGTACTATCCAACCATAAGACATAGAGTAGCCATATGACACTTAGACATAATGGACACATATATACCCCATACAAATCTCATATAATTGACGGATGATGACCATACACACCCCAGCCGCTCCTCGTTGCCTCCTGGACGTGCCCGGGGGAGCTCGAGCGCAACACCCACGGCGGCTCCGCGCTTCGCCTCCGTCCGCTACCATGATGCCGCCGGAGTCCGTCGCACCGCGACCTAACGCCCAGCTGTGCGCGTGCGTCCGCCTGCGCTCCTCTAACACCGACTCCACTCCCTAGGCCTGCCATCCTCGGTGTTGAGGGCCGCCCGTGCCGCCTCCTCATGCTGCCCCGCTCCTCCGCTTCGCATACGCGCGCCCGCCTGCCAGTCTCCAGAGCCCGAGCCCCGCTACTTCGCCCTCGCATCTAAGCTTCGGCACGCTGCAAACGGAGGCCGTGAATGGCTCACCACTACCCACCAAAGCCGCACCCGCGATGTCTCCTCCGCCTCGTCATACTTTGAGCTCATCTCGCCTCCCCATGTGGCTCCCCTCGGTGACCTCCTCTGTTGTGCTTCGCCGCGTCCGTCCGTCATCCGTGCCAGCTCAGCCTGCCCCGCACCTCCATAGTCCACGCATGCGTGGCCATCTGGCTCCTCCCCTGTGTGCTCCCAATGTTTCGGCTCCTCCCCACCTCCACATGCCAACTCCTGTGAGCTGGCTGGCCTCTGCGCGACCTCCGGCCCAACCCGTCACCGTGCAAGGAGGCCTCTCACGTGGCTATCGGCTCCTGCGTGCTGGTCGGCCTTTGCGTGACCTCTGGCCCGCCCCGTGACCGCGCTGGGCGGCCTCCAGCTTGCTCGCCGGCTCCCGCGCGTCGGACGTCTCCAGCGCCCGCTGAGTCGCCCTCGCCGCGGCTGGCGGCCTCCCAGGCGCTGGCTGACTCCCGTGCCCACCGACTCGCCCATGGCGCGCTTGGCAGCCTCCCGCACTCGCCGGCTTGCCCTTGCCATGCCAGGGGGCCTACCTCGCGCTGGTCGACTTGCCCTTACCATGAACGGCGACCTTGCATGCACTGGCCGGATTGCCCTAGCCATGCCCGGTGACCTCCCACGCGCTCGCCGGCTCTAGCCACCGCAGGACTCCGCGTGCTCCCCGTCTCACCCTTGCTGCATCCGTCGGCTCCTGCGTGTTGGCCGGCCTTTGTGTGACCTCCGACCTGCGCCGTGACCGCGCTGGGCGGCCTCCTGCTTGACCGTCGGCTCCCGCGCGCTAGACGGCTCCTGCGCCCGCTGACTCGCCCTCGCCACGGCTGGCGGCCTCCCAGGCGCTGGCTGACTCCTGTGCCCACCGGCTCTCCCACAGCGCGCTTGGAAGCCTTCCGTGATCGCCGGCTCGCCTTCGGCGCGCCAGGGGGCCTACCTTGCGCTGGTCGGCTCGCCCTTACCACGCACTACAACCTCCCAGGCACTCGCCGGCTCCAGCGACCAGAGGATCCGCGTGCTCCCTGGCTCACCCTCGCTACATCCGCCGGATCTTGCATGTTGGCTGGCCTTTGCATGACCTCCAGCTCGCCCCGTGACCGCGCTGGGTGGCCTCCTTCTTGCCTGCCGGCTCCCGCGCACTGGACGGCTCCCGTGCCAGCAGACTCTCCCTTGCCGCGGCTGGTGGCCTCCCAGGCACTGGCTGACTCCCTTGCCCACCGGCTTGCCCACGGAGCGCTTGGCAGCCTCCTCCGGCCGCTGCCTCGCTCTCGCCATGCCAGGGGCCTACCTTGCGCTGGTCGGCTCGCCCTTACCATGCACGGCAACCTCGCACGCGCTGGCCGGCTAGCCCTAGCCATGCCCGGTGACCTCCCACGCGCTCGTCGGCTCCAGCGACCGCAGGACTCCGCGTGCTCCCCGGCCTTCACCCCGCCTCGCCGGCTCCGGCGCCTGGATCGCGTGCCCTAGGCAGGCTGCGCACTCACGCGCATCCACGTCGCCCAGTGCCAGCTGTTGCTCCGTGCCATCTACGCCCCCGCTTTGGCTGGCCACCCGCCAGCTAGCCTCCTCCGGCTGCGCCCCACATACCTTGGGACGGCTGCGGTCACTCCTCCGTGCGATCCCCTGTCGGTTGTATATATGGACAAGAAAATAAAAGGTAAGACCGAGCCGGTTGCAAAAAAATGAGAGAGTGGAGAGCTGCCTGAAATAAGGCACCGACTAATCTACATGTCCATGCGCTGGCATGTCCGCCCATGTCGCCGATTGTCCGACTCGGTCTACTTCCCAATGTCCCCGCTAGGCCGGCTATGTGTAGGATCAATAGAAGAGTGTCTAGAGGGGGGTGAATAGACTAGTAGCAGGAATTTAAAACCTAACCTTTCCCCGCTAAGCCGGCTATTTTAGTAAGTCTAGTATATCTAACAGCCCTACACCTGCATGTATACAAATATGGCAGAGGAAAGTAAAAGACATAGCACATGAAGTAAAGAGATGGGATGGGAAGATCAAACACAATGGGAGACGCAAGGATTTTTTCCGTGGTTCCGAGAGGTGGTGCTATCCTACATCCATGTTCATGGAGTCTTCAACCCACGGAGGGTAACGGTCGCAAGAGTCCATAGAGGGTTCCATGAAGAAGCAACCTTGACTATTCCGTGACGGCCTACGTCCATGGAGGACTAGCCTTACTCGGGGTAGATCTTCACGAAGTAGGCAATCTCCTTGGCCTTACAAACTTCTTGGTTCACTCCACAACACATAGTAGGAGGCTCCCAAGCGACACCTAACCAATCTAGGAGGCACCACCCTCCAAAAGGTAATAGGCTCAACAATGACGATGAACTCCTTGCTCTTGTGCTTCAAGATGATGGACACCTCAACACACAATCACTCTCTCATAGTTTTGGCTTGGTAGAAGAGATGGCATTGGTGGAAAGCAACTTGGGGGGGCTAGAAATCAAGATACATATGGTTGGAGTGGAAGATCTTGACCTCAACACAAGGGTAGGTGGTTCTCTCTCACAAAACTGAGTAGGATAGGTATGGAAAAGTTTTGCATGCTTCTATGTCGAGTGGGTGGTGGTGAAGGTGTATATATAGGCATCCCAAAAAATCTAACCGTTATACACAAAATGACTAACTCGATGACAGTGATGTGTTAATCTCAGTCGTACCGAAATGACCAAAAGGTGGCAACTTTTGAATCTCGGTGAGACCGATATAGGAATCTCGGTTGCACTGACAAGGTGACCAACAGTAAGAATTTCCAAACTCGGTGACACCGATTTAACATTCTCGGACGGACTGACAGTGTGAAATTGTGTAACAGAAAGTTGGCAACCCAACTCGATGTGGGGACCCCGACTCATCAGTCGAGATCACCGAATGCACGTGTACAGTGATCCCAGAGATCAATGCTCACTAAACACACAGAAGCTTAATAAAAGAATCTTAGACCCACACTTAATGTCTTACACAGATGATGACCACAAAGGTCTCAGTCTTACAAGGATAGGACCACTCGGGCCAAACACTAAGTCTAGAACAAGTAGCGGAAATCTTCGTCGAAAGCGTGAACCCATGCCATCTGCCTTAACCTATAGGCACTCTGACTGGGAAGCGTCCTAGTTCGCATGTTTGTCTCCAATGAAATCTTTGACATATTCCTGTTCTTCCATGCCTCACTACTAGGAAAAGGCATGCTAGTGGCGCACCAGTTTTGCCTACTAATGGCGCACTGCTGGTGCGCCACTAGCACCACGCCATTAGAATTAAATACTAATGGCGCACCCACGGTGCGCCATTAGAATCTGGTGTACTATTGGCGCACCACGCCGTGCGCCATTAGTATAGCCATAGAGCGCCATTAGTATGTCTCCCAGGTGGTCGTATGTACCCATGTGCTTTGGCACACTAATGGCGCACTAGTGGGTGATGCGCCATTATTGTCATTTTTTACAGTGCGCCATTAGTGTCTTGAGTGGTGCGCCACTAGTATGAATATTAGGAATTTTTTCTTTTCTGATATTTTCATAGGTTACAAAATATATTATTGGACAGAATTTAGACAACACCACACAGCAACAGCAGATTCATCGAATACAATAGAAGATTAGTCTCCGAATACAAATCATCATATTAGTCTCCGAATTCAAAAGACTGAACAAAGATAGAACATTACAAGTCTCGGGACCGTGAGTAGCGAGTTTGTCTCCACATTACAAGTCGATATCGATCATCTGAACTACCATCACATAGAAGAGAACTGTGGTCATCACGATGAGCACAATCCCGATAAAACTGGTTTTCATCCGGTTCGTGCACCGCTCCCTCCACTCTCCCGCTAGATCAGCTCAACTTATGTGAGCTTTCATTCCAGATCTAATAGGTCACCCAACAAAAAATAATCAATCGTTTTAAATTCATGGATTGCTGTTAACTGAAAATTAGTGAAAGAAACTGTTGCTGATCATGGATTACTGTTAATAGTTAACCTATACTCTGTTAATAGTTAACTGAAAATTCATTGACAGGTGAGTCAACTACAGTTTTTAGCTAACAAATAGTTGACCTATACTCTTCCTGTACTTGTCTAAGAACTTTGGACTAGGGTTATAAAATTCCCAGGACTTGTGTGGTTTACTTGACTTGAAGCAAGTTTACTATAGAGACATGATAGAATAAGCATGCAATACAAAACTGAATAAGCATGCATATACCAGTAGTTCTTTTTTGGTTCCTCTCTGGTCAAACATCTAATTTTTTGTCTCAACTGAATATAATTAGCAGCAATACAAGAGGTTCATCATTAAATGGTACTTAGAGGTAGAGTACAGTGTCACTCAAATTAGCTTTAGGCAATCTGGTTGAAGCATATTTAGTAAAACCTAGTACAGGTTCAGGTCTGAAGCTGAATTCTAACTAAGAGCCTCAAATTTATAGGCCATGAGTGTATATGCATGACTAATCTACATCTGCATCTCACCATATTACCATGATATCAATCAAGCTATAATTTCAAAAAGAAGCCCTTGACTTGACCATTGGTGCACCTAAGGGCTAGCAAGGAACACTGGCAGCCAGGATTTGTTGGTGAAGCCGATGGAAGGGGATTTGTAAGGGTAACATCACAATGTTATGGTCATCCACATCACAATGGCCTCCAGTATTATTATATGATATGATGTGATATGATATGGGACGGTGTCCAGTATTATGGGTTTACACTCTAGGGAAAACTTCGGCTAACACAGAGCCTATCAGTGAATTATGGGTTTTGTACAGAAACTGGACTAACAAGTACTGTGCATCTAAAATTGGACTTCCTAGATGGTAGTCACTTGTACTGCAAAAATTGTATCACAATAACACTAGTCCATCCGAGAAAACACACAGGGAGTAAAGCCAGGACATGATGGAATAAAATTGCAAACAACAAACAAAAAATACCAAATATGCTCCATACAAAGTTCAAATTCAGTAAACTAGGAAGTGCACAAAAATTGCATTAGCCATCCAGACGAAAACGGCAGACATGGTGTCAGGTAGGATCACTTGTAGTCATGGGACAAGACAAGCATGTGAGATCATCAGGAGGCCCTTCAAGGAATTTGTACACTGAACATCAAACATACTGGTACGGTTATGTAACACGAAACTGGACGAGCATATTAACATCTGTTCATTCAGGTTCAGAGGCAGCCAACCAGATTACTGAATACATATTATGACACAGCCAGAGGATAATTAAACAAAAAATAATGCAAACTGTCTGAAACCCGGCTAAATCTGTTGGAAACCAACACTCCAATGGAAATGGTCGAACATATCCTGAGTCTACCAGAGGAAACGAAGCTGTGTACACTTTGCCTGCTGTGGCATTGGTGGTCAGAGAGAAACAGGAAAAATTTATGTATGACAGATGGCTTGCTAAGCAGGGGCATGGCACGGCAAGGGAGGGAGGAGCGGGAAGGAGGCAAGGGAGGAGAGAGGAGGGAGGGAGGAAGGGAGGAGAGAGGAGGTAGGAAGGAGGCAAGGGAGGAGAGAGGAGGCAAGGGAGGAGAGAGGAGGGAGGGAGGGCCCGTACCTTGCAGCGAACAGGGTGGCGGCGATGGCGACCAGGGAGGAGGAGGCGACGAAGGTGGCGACCAGGGAGAAGGAGGCAGCGAACAGGGTGGCAGCGATGGCGACCAGGGAGGAGGAGGCGACAAAGATGGCGACCGGGAAGGAGGAGGCAGCGAACAGGGTGGCGGCTATGGTCACCGGAGACGGGAGGAGGTGGATCTGGCGAGAGGGAGGGACGAAGGGGTCGGGGGAGTTAGTTAGAGCTAGGGGAAGATTTCTAATGGCGCACCCCCTAGCGGTGCGCCATTAGAATGTTTTTTTTCACATTCTATTGGCGCACCGCTCGGGGGTGCGCCATTAGAAAATTTTTTCACATTCTAATGGCGCACCCCCAAGAGGTGCGCCATTAGAATGCTATTTTTTAATATTTTTTGATAAGAACAGTAATAATTTTTTTATAAGAACAATAATAATTGTTTTATAAAAACAGTAATAATTTTTTTTATGAATATGAAAAAATATCATCAAATTTGTTATTTGAAAATGGGGGTGCTCGGCGGCGTTGGAGCGGGCCGGGGAGGGTGCGGTGGGTCGTCGGCGGCGGTGGAGAGCTAGCGGGGGAGGGTGCGGGGGTGCTCGACAGCGGTGGAGCGGGCCGGGGAGGGTGCGGTGGGTCGGCGGCGGCGGTGGAGCTAGCGGGGGAGGGTGCGGGGGGGGATCGAGATCGAGATGGAGGGGGATAGAGATCAAATTTGAAAAAATATTCATGAATTCAAAAAGTGCCCATGAAATTTAAAAATATTCATGATCGAGTTCAAAAAGTGCCCATGTAATACAATCGAGAAATGAGGACTACGATTTAAATACAATCGATCTTAGCTAGCTATCTGTTCACAATCTTCTTGCCCTTCTTTTTCGCAAACGGAGTTCTTCTATGGAACGGACATCCTTTAGGTAGGGTGGTCCTGCTTCTTCTTGTGGTGTATGCTGCTACTTCATCGTCGTCGTCATGTTCCATCTGTGGGTCGCCGTACTTGTCGAAGTCTTGCTCATTGGCGACTCCATCCATTCCGATGATCTTCTCGGAGCATCTTTTTTTGAAGCATCTCGGCCTTCGCGGAGCACAAAAACCTATTCACGATGCCTTCGGTCATCGTGCGGACCATGGTCGCCCGCGGGGTAGAGCAAAACGATATTTTAGAACCAAGAAAAAATTTGGCATGACTTTCCCTAAAAATAGGACCAAAAATAATGCATAGTGCCAAAATTCTCGCCGAAACGGAAATGAATCAACATTCCGGCAAAATATTGGCAACTATCGCATTTCAAATACCGGTACCTGCAAACACAAACATATATGCAACACCACAAACATATGCAACACCACAAACATACATAGATCTAGCAAGGCCATAAAAAGTGCATGTGCACGTTGTTGGAGCGAGCTAGGGAGAAAAAAGTAGATCTACAACATAAAGATAGCTTTCCCCTTACTTACCTATCAAAAAAGGTAATTTAACCACTTAATTTTGATGAATCTATGGTGCAAATGAGGTGAGGAGGAGGAGGCAGCCGACACAAGCTTGGAGGAGGAGGTGGAGAGAATGAAGTGGGGATAGTGAGTGTGTAGGTGTGGCTGTCCAAAATATCTAGCTGACCCCAGGTTACTAATGGCGCACCACAGACAGATGCGCCATTAGTAACCCTTGTTACTAATGGCGCACCTGCTCGTGGTGCGCCATTAGTAGTTTTGCAAAAAAAAATAGTAGTGGCGCACTGGGCTGACGGTGCGCCATTACTAGTTAATCTAGTAAGGGCGCACTCCTTCCCAGTGTGCCATTAGAATTTTTGGAAAAATAATAATAATAATAAATTGTTACTAATGGCGCACCTTGGGCCTCGTGCGCCATTAGTGTCTACCACACTAATGGCGCACCTACTCATGGTGCGCCATTACTATATAGTAGTGGCGCACCACAAGTCTGGTGCGCCATTGGTGGCCATATCATCTATAGCCCTTTTCCTAGTAGTGCCTGGCCAATTCAATAACCAGTGGCAAGCCAATGAGTACTTGACTCAGGTGACGTCTTGTCACTAACACACCCATACTCACACCAATATTTCACGAAAAGATTCAGACATAGTCTAAGAAGGACCTCCAACTGTCCATGACCGCGGACGCAGCTATTCAAATAGTTTTACACTCTGCAGAGGTTGCACACTTTACCCACAAGACTCGGGGAACTTCCGTGTCATCCACGACTCGCGGTATATACATACCCGAGGTAAGCACCCGAACAATGCTTTTCCCCCGGCGATACTAAACAAAGAGTCCACTCGATTGGTACCCAGCCCTCATGACGTACATCACACGAGCCTTGCTCAAACCGTACCATCCATGAGGGGACCAACGGTGTACCCGGTGCCTGTAAAGACAACACATGAGCGTACATCCGGTACGACCCCGTATCGAGAGTGACCACGCCACTCCCGCCACTAGTAATGCGGGCTCCATGCCAGCACCCACCAAGGTAATCAACAAAGCCCCATCCCACAAGGGGTATCGTGGTTGCGCATGTAATGTTAGGATGGTCAGCAGACCTTAAATCTAATACGTTTTCGAAAACACACACCCATTTCTTCTGGTACACCACTTCTTTCTCAAGTGGTCACCCAACTCATCATCATCTCCCTCGGGCATTAGTGACACCCGACGGGGTTTTCGAAAGAGTATTGAAAACACACACCATTCGGTATCACCATGCATAAGTCCCATCCACTTGCATAGCATCTACTAGCAACCTATCTACTCCCACCCGCACAACCCTCATAAGGTGGTAGGGGCGTGCTCGATGCAAGTACCAACAGAAAGCACTGGAGGCATCCCACCGAAGGGGAAACCACCACATCATATGATCGATAATGCCGGAAGTAAAGTGCTATAGGACATGCAAGTGAAAATAGTTTCTTGATATGGTTACAGGGCTGCTTGCGTGGCTCAACAAAGTCTTCGGGGTCTTCGAGTCCAACTTCTTCGTTTACGGCGCAATCAATAATCGTGGAATAAACGATAATAATAAGCACCACAATGAAAACAGAGCACAAAAGCCTCTACTAAAATGTTCACCTACTCTGTGAAAACCATTTTAGAAACAAAATAACAGAGGCTAAAAAGGTGCGTTTAATAGGTTTTAAAATAAAAAAGTGATAAAAACCTTTGCAAACATTTTTATAAATGATTCTATTAAATACTAAAGATTATTCTAAGATTTATGGCGGAGAAAATATTTGCATGGGGCAAATATTCAGCCCTATGGAATTTTTAAAAATCCCACAAATTTAGAAAATGAAATGGGCTCTAGATCGTGTGCCAGGGGCGGCCAGGAGCTGGGCCAGCCCATCTGGCCAGCCAACCAGCCGCACGCGGAGTCAGATTCGAATCTAACGCGCGGGGCCCGGCTGCCAGCAGCTCAAACGAGAGGGGAGAGAGCACGGGAGGGGAAAGAGAGGCCGACAGGTGGGCCCCACCTATCGGGTCCTTCTTCCTCCTCGCGACAGGGAGGAGGGGTAGCTCACCGACGACGGAGGGGGGCACGGCGAGGAGGTCTGGAGGCAGGAATGGGCTCAGGGCCGACCCGCCGGTCCTTTGGAGGTGGAAGCAGGGCCGGAGGTGGATGGAGTCGCTGACGGCGAGAACCCGCGGCAGAGGGAGGTTCGGGATGCGGTCGACGGAGGGGTTTGAGGCCTTGAAACGAGCGGGGGAGAGAGGGGAAATGACGTGGGGACGGCTACAGGCCCAAAGGAGGCAAGGGGAGCGCCTGAGCGGGCCTGTGTCCCGAGACCGACGGATCTCCGTCGCGGCGAGGCCTCGGTCGATCTCGAGCACTGATGCTCGGGAGGCTCAAATGGGGGGTTCGGGGAGGATTCTGGGGTGGAGAGAGACACCAGAGGGGAGAGAGGCGCTCGGGGGCCCTTTATATAGGCGGGGGTGAGTCCACCGGATCCGGGTGCGCCGATGGGGACGTGGCCATCGCCAGGGGCCACGAGAGGGGGAGAGAGGGAGCCGGGGGCGTTCCTGGGGTTAGTCCAGGCAAGGGGGAAGAGAGGAGGGAGGCAGGGGAGGTCGCGTGCTCAGGCTCGAGGATTGGCCGAGCCGGGCGATGGCTGGCACGCACAGAGGAGGGAGAAGGAGAGAGAGAGGAGGGGGCCGACCGCCTGCAGGGCTTCAGACGTCGAGGCCAACCACACGGACAGGCAGGGGCGGCCCAATGCCGCCTGGCGGCGCCGGGCAGGGGTGGTTACAGTGCGGGACCGCACTGTAGCGCGCTTTAGAGCGCCCTTATGGCATGCAGGGGCATTCTTTAAGCCCCCTACATGTCTTCTTGTGTCTAGAGGCATTAGGAGATGCCCCAACGGCTAGGAGAGGCTAGGCGGGTCTATGGGGTAGCCCTGGGGTAGAAAAATGGAGAGGAGAGGTTAGAAAGGATGCTGTCAGGTGGAAAATAGGGAGTTTTACCCCATCTCACCATGGCCAGAGGGCTTAGGATTTTTGCTGGAGGTGCAAGGCACCTACCAGAGGCTGTGGTAAAAAGGGGAGGCCAAGGGTAAAAAGTCAAAGGGTGGAAATGCCATTTTTCCATTTCTGGCGGAAGGTGTTTGATGTTGTTTTGGGTCATCAAATGAACCTGGATTAGCTTGAGATTTGATAGAGTCAAGAGGTGATCAAAGGAAAGTGAGATCACCAAGTTTGAGAGCGTTTGGAGAAAGTTCATTATGGGACTTAGGGAAAACCTAGAAATAGACAGAATCTGTTTTCTATAGATTCATAGGGGTTACGATTTAACCCTTGATGCACCACTTAGTGTATCATCACTAATTGGTCATTAGAGCATGCTCACAAAGTTGTCAAAATTTTAATCTGGACAGAAAGGGATTTGGGTTGGTTTGATGAAGCAAACCAACTTGGATTGAGATGAAACTTTGAAGATCATCACCTATGATAGTGTTGACTTGCTAGAATTTTCTTGGAAGTTATTGAGAATATTTCTTGCGGAAACATTCCAAAAGTTTGATCTGATCAGGAAGGGTTTTGAGGGTTTTTGCCCATGTTATGATCAAGCCCTTGTGTTGAAACTCATATATATGGAAAATATATGTCCACTGAGTCTCTCTAAATTTTCTCAAATATTTTCAAATCATTTAAATAATTTTTCCTTAGGAAAAGCCATTTATGTTCTTTAGAAAAAGCCTTTAAATAAAATATGAAAATAACCTTTAAAAATAATATTGGTGGTTTTGAGAAGTCATATATATAGTAGGTTTCAAATAAAGCATCTGGGAAGAAAAGATCCACCTAAATTGAGGACTTGTAGTTCAAACCTCAATTCAGGGGTTTTAGTGAACTTAAATTGAATAAATCCTTTTTGGTGAAAATAAATTTTGATAAAAATATTTTTGAGCTATATTCACATGGCATGATCATAGGGCAAGGAATTTGGATCAAGGAAGATGAAGGTGGAGTGGAGTATAATCTAATAGTGCCAAACTTGAACACTCAAGCAATTCAAACAAGCATCACATCAAACAAGCATGCACTCAAAAAGTTTTAGTTGGCTCCAAATTTTTATAAAACCAAACACAACAATGTGCCAAAATACAGGGTGTGACAGACCTTTCCCCCTTACAAGAATCTCGTCCTCGAGATTCCTAGGCTAAGCGCTAAAAATATATGGAAACTCAGATTTGAGATAATCTTCACGCTCCTATGTTGCTTTGCTTCCGTGTGGTTGCTCCACTGGACCTCGAACTACTTGATGGTGCGGCTTCGGGTGCAGCGCTCAGCTTCATCCAAAATGCGGACAGGCCTCTCACGATAAGTGAGATCTGGCTGAAGTTTGATGGCCTGATGGTCGATGTATTTGTAGAGGTCGGGGCGGTCGGGAACTTGCAGACACTTCCGGAGCTATGACACGTGGAAGACGTTGTGCACATCCAACAGCTCAAAAGGTAGCTCTAGCTGATAAGCAACTTCTCCTCGTCTTGTAGTGATCCTGAAGGGTCCAATATACCTTGGCGCGAGCTTTCCTTTGACATGAAAATGCTTGGTTCCCTTGAGGCGTGACGCGGAGGTAGACATAATCTCCAACGTTGAGGTTCAGTTCTCGGCGGTGAGAGTCGGCGTGGCTCTTCTGTCTTGACTTAGTGGTCTTGAGGTGCTCATGAAGGAGTTGAACTTGCTCTTCCGCTTCGCAGAGGATATCTGGTCCAAATATTAATCCTTCTCCGGTCTCCGACCAGTTGAGGGGAGTACGACACTTGCGTCCATACAACACCTCAAATGGTTCCATCTGAAGGCTTGACTCATAGTTGTTGTTGTAGGAGAACTCGGCAAACGGTAAGCAATCATCCCACTTGGCTCCATATGCCAGAACACAAGCGCGGAGCATGTCTTCGAGTATCTGGTTTACTCGTTCTGTTTGCCCACCGGTCTGGGGGTGAAAAGTAGTGCTGGAGGAGATCTTGGTTCCCATAGCTTCTTGAAACTTCTTCCAGAACCTTGAGGTGAACTGGGTCCCTTGGTCTTACACAATCTCCTTTGGTACTCCATGAAGACTCACGATCCGCTCTATGTAGAGGATGGATAACTTGTTGCCATAATAGGTGGTCTTGACGGGAACACAATGGGCGATCTTGGTCAGGTGGTCGACAATGACCCAAATGGAATCACGTCCCTTGCTTGACCTTGGTAAACCGGTGATGAAGTCCATCCCGATTTTATGCGACTTCCATTCAAGAACTTTAAGGGGCTGCAGTAGTCCAGCGGGTTGCTGATGCTAAGCCTTGACCCTCTGGCATACGTCACACTTAGCCACGAACGTGCCCATTTCTCGCTTCATGCCATGCCACCAGAATCTTGCCTTGAGGTCTTGATACATCTTGGTTCCTCCAGGATGGATGTAGTAGGGAGTGATATGAGCTTCTTGTAAGATCAAGTTCTTGAGCTCCTCTTTGTTGGGTACGCAAATGCGGTTCCCTAATCACATGACTCCTTGTTTATCCTCTGAGAATCCTGGGGCCTTGCTTGCCTTGATCTTCCTCTTAATGCCTTCAATGCTCTCGTGTCCCTTCTAGGCTTCTTTGATATCGTCCATCAAGGTAGGCTTCACTTCGAGGTTGGCGATAAATCCTGGTGTGACCTGTCCCAAGCCGAAGATCACAAGCTCATCATACAAAGTGGGTAGCCTTTCCTTAATCATAGCATTCAAGTAGCAAGCCTTTCTACTTAAGGCGTCAGCTACCACATTGGCCTTTCCGGGGTGGTATTGAACACTGAGGTCGTAGTCCTTGATCAACTCCAACCATCTTCACTGCGTCATGTTCAATTCCCTTTGAGTGAAGATATACCTCAAACTCTTGTGGTCAGGGAATATCTCACATCGCTTCCCTAGAATATAATGCCGCCATGTCTTCAGGGCATGAACCACGGCTGCAAACTCGAGATCGTGGGTTGCGTAGTTCTCTTCATGAGGACGTAGCTGTCGGGACAGATATGCTACGACTCGGCCTTCTTGCATCAGAACACCTCCAAGTCCGGTTCTTGATGCATCACAATAAATCACAAATTCCTTGTGAATATCAGGGGTGCCCAAAACAGGGGCTGTGGTCAATCTCTTCTTGAGCTCCTAGAAGCTTTCTTCGCACTTAGCGGTCCACTCGAATTTCTTTTCCTTCTTCATGAGCTGGGTCATTGGTCGGGCGATGCTTGAGAATCCTTCTACAAACTTGCGGTAATATCCCACGAGTCCAAGAAAGCTCCTGACTTCCTTCACTGTGGTTGGGGTCTGCCATTCAGTCACGGCTTCAATCTTGGTAGGGTCTATTGATAATCCCTCTATAGTCAACATATGACCCAAGAATCCAACTTCATGCAGCCAGAATTCACACTTGCTGAACTTGGCATAAAGCTGGTGCTCTCGAAGCTTCTCTAGGACCAACCTCAAGTGCTCTTCATGGTCCTCTTCAGACTTGGAGAAGACAAGGATGTCATCAATGAAGACAACAAGGAACTTGTCCAAGTATTCCATGAAGACTTTATTCATGAGGTACATGAAGTAGGCCAGGGCATTCGTCAATCCGAACGACGTGACCGTGTACTCATACAGGCCATATCGGGTTACAAATGCCGTCTTTGGGATGTCTTGGGGTCTGATCTTTAGCTGATAGTACCCAGACCTGAGATCGATCTTGGAGAACACCTTGGCTCCCTTCAACTGATCAAACAGGTCTTCGATCTTGGGGAGTGGATACTTGTTCTTTATTGTGACCTCATTGAGAGAATGGTAATCGACACAAAGTCTGATGGTGCCATCTCTGTTTGACACAAATAGAACAGGCGATCCCCAAGGAGAGGCACTAGGGAGAATAAATCCTTTCCTGAGCTGCTCTGCTAGTTGCTTCTTCAATTTAGCCAACTCTTCGGATCCCATCCTATAGGCCTTCCTATAGATGGACCTTGATCTGCGCATAAGCTCAATGATGAATTCAATGTCGTGGTCAGGAGGCATCCCGGGGAGCTCATCAGGAAACACATCTGGGTATTCACATACTACTGGCAATTGATCCAACTCAACTCTCGACAGGCAGTTAACCTGAGGGGCTTGCGTGGAGGCAGGGTTGGGGACATACTTGACTTCCACTCCTTGGCTGTTGGTCATGGTAACAATCCTCTTGGCACAGTCTAGTAAGCCTTGGTGCTTAGTCAACCAGTTCATGCCAAGGATAACATCCAAGTCGGGTGAATCCAGAACTATAAGGTCTGCTAGGAAGTCTACACCGTTGATGTCAATCTTCACCCCCTTACACCCTAACCCAGACTTCATAACTGAACTGTAGGTTTGTATCAGCATACGACTACCCAAGGGTGTAGGTTCCATGCCACTCTCTAGTGCAAACTTTTGGGTGACAAAAGAATGCGAAGCTCCACAGTCAAACAATACTGTTGCTGGGGTTTAGTTGACGAGGAACGTACCTAGAATGACGTCCGGGTCTTCCTGGGCTTCCTCTGTGGTGACGTGATTCACATGACCCTTGCCATTTGTTAGGCTGGTTGCGGGGAGTTGGGTTCCTTGGCGGTGCTCCTCGGGCTTGTCCTTGAGTTGGCGCATTGGGGTGCGGTGCATCAGGCTTCCTATTGGGACAAAGCCTAGAGATGTGTCCAGACTGACCACATCCAAAGCAGGTGACTTGCCCAGGGTTGTTGTTGAGGTTCCTGCCACCATTGTTGTTATTGGGGTTGTAGTTGTAGGTTGGCCTGGGATTGGCATACTGCTGAGGCTGGTAGCTCGGACGAGGCACAGGAGGTCTAGCCTGCTGTGGCTGATAGGTTGGCTTGGCTGGAGCTAGCTGCCATGGGCGAGGCTTCTGGTTGCTTGAGCTTCCTTTCCTGATCATCTTGCGCTTGCGAGTGTCGTCGATGGCACGACGCTTCTCTTCCAACAAGAGGGCTTTGTTTACCAGATCAAAGAAGGTGTGGCACTCGCAGATGATGAGCTGATACTGCAGAATTTGCTGAAGTCCTTCCATGAAGCGTTCCTTCTTGGCATCCTCCGTGCTGACGTCTTCAGGTGCATACCTTGACAACAGGTTGAACTTCTGCAGGTACTCCTTGACGGAGCCACTTCCTTGCTTCAGCGCTCCAAACTCTATCTTCTTGATAGCCATGATCCCACATGGAATATGGGCAGTGCGGAATCCTTCCTTGAAGTCATTCCACGTGATCACACGCTCTCCCTGCATGACCTTGAATCCATCCCACCATGCTCGGGTGGTACCTCCAAGGCAGTGAGAGGCATAAAGCACCTTCTCACGATCCTCATTGCAGTTGACCAAGGCAAGGAGGTCCTCGATGGTGCGGATCCAGTCATTAGCATCCAACGGCTCAGCAGTCTCAGTGAATGTCGGGGGCGAGTTTCTCATAAACTCAGACAGCGTGGAGCGGCCATTGTCGTTCCTACCCTGCTGCTGGTTGTTCACGAGAGCCTGGGCCATCTATTGGAGCGCAGCATTGTTGGCCTGGCGCCCCTCCCGAAGAACTTGGAGAAACTGAGCTATGGTCATGTTCTCCGGCGGAGGTGGTGGCGGGGGAATGTCGCCTTCTGGCTTCTCCTGGTCACACGGGCCAAACACTAAGTCTAGTACAAGAAGCAGAAATCTTCGTCGAAAGCGTGAACCCATGCCATCTGCCTTAACCTACCGGCACTCTGACCAGGAAGCGTCCTAGTTCGCATGTTCGTCTCCAATGAAATCTTCGACATATTCCTGTTCTGCCATGCCTGGCCAATTAAATAACCAGTGGCAAGCCAATGAGTACTTTGAATGTACTCGCAAGCAACCCAAGATTGGAACGAGGCAATAATGGTGCATGATAGCACTATAGGTAATTTGCGGAAAGCTGATTTTGTATGCAAGCGACACGATCAAGTAATAGTAAGTATGCATGAACAACTAACCAAGTATTCATGATAACACATTGTCGATACCATCATGGTATCAGTTGAACACATCATGTTCACGCTAAGTTTGCGACTTAGTTCATTTCTCATGCCAAGTCATCGGACTTGACTTAGGTGACCTCTTGTCACTAACACACCCATACTCACACCAATATTTCACGAAAACATTCGGACGTAGTCTAAGAAGGACCTCCAACTGTCCATGACCGCGGACGCGTCTATTCGAATAGTTTTACACTCTGCAGAGGTTGCACACTTTACCCACAAGACTCGGGGAACTTCCATGCCATCCACGACTCGCGGTATATACATACCCAAGGTAAGCACCCGAACAATGCTTTTCCCCCGGCAATACTAAACAAAGAGTCCACTCGATTGGTACCCAGCCCTCATGACGTACATCACACGAGCCTTGCGCAAACCGTACCATCCATTAGGGGACCAACGGTGTGCCCGGTGCCTGTAAAGACAACGCATGATCGTACATCCAGTACGACCCCGTATCGAGAGTGACCACGCCACTCCCACCACTAGTAATGCGGGCTCCTTGCCAGTACCCACCAAGGTAATCAACAAAGCCCGGTCTCATAAGGGGTACCGTGGTTGCGCATGTAATGTTAGGACAGTCAGCAGACCTTAAATCTAATCCATTTTCGAAAACACACACCCATTTGTTCCGGTACACCACTTCTTTCTCAAATGGTCACCCAACTCATCATCACCTCCCTCGGGCATTAGTGACACCCGACGGGGTTTTCGAAAGAGTATTGAAAACACACACCTTTCGGTATCACCATGCATAAGTCCCATCCTACTTGCGTAGCATCTACTAGCAACCTATCTACTCCCACCCGCACAACCCTCATAAGGTGGTAGGGTCGTGCTCGATGCAAGTATCAACAGAAAGCACCGGAGGCATCCCACCGAAGGGGAAACCACCACATCATATGATCGATAATGCCGGAAGTAAAGTGCTATATGACATGCAAGTTCAAATAGTTTCTTGATATGGTCAAAGGGCTGCTTGCCTGGCTCAACCAAGTCTCCGGGGTCTTTGAGGTCTTCAAGTCCAACTTTTTCGTCTACGGCGCAATCTATAATCGCGGAATAAACGATAATAATAAGCAACACAATGAAAACGGAGCACAAAAGCCTCTACTAAAATGTTCACCTACTGTGTTAAATACCTAAAGTAATATTAAAAATATCTACAATAAATTTCTCTGTGAAAACCATTTTAGAAACAAAATAACAGAGGCTAAAAAGGTGCGTCTAATAGGTTTTAAAATAAAACAGTGATAAAAACCTTTGCAAACATTTTTATAAATGATACTATTAAATCCTAAAGATTATTCTAAGATTTACGGTGGAGAAAATATTTGCATGGGGCAAATATTCAGCCTTGTGCAATTTTTACAAATCCCACAAAATTTAGAAAAAGAAAAGGGCTCCAGATCCTTTGCCAGGGGCGGCCAGGAGCTGGGCCGGCCCATCTGGCCACCGAGCGAGCCTCGCGCGTGGTCAGATTCAAATCTGACGCGTGGGGCCCGGCTACCAGCGGCTCGGACGAGAGGGGAGAGAGCGTGGGAGGGGAAAGAGAGGCCGACTGGTGAGCCCCACCTGTCGGGTCCTTCTTCCTCCTCGCGACAGGGAGGAGGGGAAGCTCACCAGCGACAGAGGGGGGCACGGCGCGGAGGTCTGGAGGCAGGAATGGGCTTAGGGTCGACCCGCCGATCCTATGAAGGTGGAAGGAGGGCCGGAGGTGGACGGAGTCGCCGTCGGCGAGAACCCACGACGGAGGGAGGTTCGGGAGGCGGTCGACAGAGGGTTTTAAGGCCTTGAAATGAGGGGAAATGACCTGGGGACGGCTACATGCCCAAAGGAGGCGAGGGGAGCACCTGAGCGGGCCTGTGTCCCGAGATCGACGGAGCTCCGCCGCGGCAGGGCCTCGGTCGATCTCAAGCACTGGTGCTCGGGAGGCTCAAATGGGGGGTTCAGGGAATATTCTTGGGAGGAGAGAGAGACCAGAGGGGAGAGAGGGTCTCGATAGCCCTTTATATAGGCGGGGGCGAGTCCACCGGATCCGGGTGTCCCAGCGGGGAGATGGCCATCGCCAGGGGCCACGAGAGAGGGAGAGAGGGAGCCGGGGGCGTTCCTGGGGTTAGTCCAGGCCAGGGGAAAGAGAGGAGGGAGGCAGGGGAGGTCGCGTGCTCAGGATCGAGGATTGGCCGAGCCGGGCGGTGGTGGGCACGCGCGGAGGAGGGAGAGGAGAGAGAGGGAGGAGGGGGCCGTCCGCCTGCAGGGCTGCAACGTCGAGGCCGACCACACGGACAGGCAGGGGCGGCCCAATGCCGCCTGGCGGCGTCGAGCAGGGGCGGCTACAGTGCGGGAGCGCACTGTAGTGCACTCCAAAGCGCCCTTATGGCATGCAGGGGCATTCTTTATGCCCCCCTGCGTGTCTTCTTGTGTCCAGAGGCACTAGGAGATGCCCCAACGGCTAGGAGAGGCCAAGGAAGTCTATGGGGTAGCCCTAGGGTAGAAGGAATGGAGAGTAGAGGTCGGAAAGGATGTTGTCAAGTAGAAAATAGGGGGTTTTACCCCATCTCACCATTGCCAGAGGGCTCAAGATTTTTACTGGAGGTGCAAGGCACCTACCAGAGGCTGTGGTAAAAAGGTGAGGCCAAGGGTAAAAAGTGAAAGGGTGGAAATGCCATTTTTACATTTCTGGCAGAAGGTGTTTGATGTTGTTTTGGGTGATCAAATGAACCTGGATTAGCTTTAGATTTGATAGAGTCAAGAGGTGATGAAAGGCAAGTGAGATCACCAAGTTTGAGAGGGTTTGATGAAAGTTCATAATGGGACTTAGGGAAAACCTAGAATTAGACAAAATCTGTTTTCTATAGATTCAAAGGGGTTAGGCTTTAACCCTTGATGCACCACTTTGTGTATCATCACTAATTGGTCATTAGACCATGCTCACAAAGTTTGAGGCCAAGGGAAGACACTTCACAATGGAAAGTTGTCAAAATTTGAATCTGGACAGAAATGGATTTTGGTTGGTTTGATGAAGCAAACCAACTTGGATTGAGATGAAACTTTGCAAGATCATCACCTATGATAGTGTTGACTTGCTAGAATTTTCTTGGAATTTATTGAGAATATTTCTTGCAGAAACATTCCAAAAGTTTGATCTAATCAGGAAGGGTTTTGAGGGGTTTTTCCCATGTTATGATCAAGCCCTTGTGTTGAAACTCATATATATGGAAACTATATGTCCACTGAGTCTCTCTAAATTTTCTCAAATATTTTCAAAGCATTCAAATAATTTTCCCTTAGGAAAAGCCATTTCTTTTCTTAAGAAAAAGCCTTTAAATAAAATATGAAAATAATCTTTAAAAATAGTATTGGTGGTTTTGAGAAGTCATCTATATAGTAGGTTTCAAATAAAGCATTTGGGAAGAAACGATCCACCTAAATTGAGGACTTGTAGTTCAAACCTCAATTCAGGGGTTTTAGTGAACTTAAATTGAATAAATCCTTTTTGGTGAAAAGAAATTTTGGTAAAAATATTTTTGAGCTATATTCAGATGGCATGATCATCGGGCAAGGAATTTGGATCACGGAAGATGAAGGTGGAGTGGAGTATAACCTAATAGTGCCAAACTTGAACACTCAAGCAATTCAAACAAGCATCACGTCAAACAAGCATGCACTCAAAAAGTTTTAGTTGGCTCCAAATTTTTATAAAACCATACACAACAATGTGCCAAAATACAGGGTGTGACACTCGGTGGTACCGAAAGCAGTGTCGGCTACATAAAAGTGGATAGGGTTTTGCTGAATCTGTCTAGGGTTTGGAATTGGTGGCACCGGAATAAGAATGTTGGTTGCACCAATTTTGCATGTTTGGCTAGAGACAGACTTTGGTGGGAGAGCATGTGGATGTTTTTGGTTACAATCACTTGTGCACGTATGAGCATTTTATTCACCAACAAAACCTTACCCCCTTGTAATAGAATTGCCTTTCCTACAGACTCAAAGTGATTTCTCACAAATGTAAAATGTAGAGTCCTCTTGCTTGAAGCTTGGCAAACCTATTTCCTTGCATCTTGGGGTAATTCCACAATCTCCTCAATCCTTTTGCCAGCCCAACTCTCCATGGACTATTATATGAAATACACTAGATAGAGGTGTTAGTCCAAGAGACAATGTATGTTGTCATGAATTATCAAAACCACCAAGGGAGAGAGCATGTTGTGCTTTCAATCTCCCCCTTTTTGGTAATTGATGACAACATGCAGTCAAAGTTTCAAATAAAGATAGGCATGGATGCAGTGAAGACTTTGAGAAACACATGACCTAGATTTGCTCCCCGTAAATGTGTGCAGTCCTTTAAAGGATAGTTGCTTTGGAATGCATGGACACAGATATGGATGAAAGGAATATAAGGAGTCATGCGTATCTTGGCTATATGCATCAATATATGTGAATGAAATGTATACCCTTGATCAAGACTTCACTCTTGCAAACAATATGTGCAGGAAGCAAGAGATCATATTGATCAAAGATATGATGCATATACTTACCTTGAGTTCTTGAGCATTCTAGTAGTATAGCCACACTTGAGAAAACAATGTGACGATACACAAGAGTATTCTACTAAACAAAAGCATTAGAACTCAACGGATACCAAGATATGGAGAACATATAAAATATGATAATCAATAAGATTGATATGTTTCCACCCTTAGCATATAACTTTTATAGCTTTTCTCCCCTTATATATGAAAGTGGTAGTTCACCCTGTCCCCCTGAATCTCAGCATGCAGATATTGGGATTGGATAGGGTGAGAAAAAGTAATCCTTTGTTCACATTAGACTTTTCTCCAAAAATAGTTTTCTCACCCTACATTGTTATTCTCCCCTTGTTTATATAAGTGTGAACTTTTTATATTTTCCTCTCCCCCTAAATCATATCTCCCCCTTTGCATAAGCATGTAACTCTCCCTTTAGCATGAAGCTTTGATATTCTCCCCCTTTGGCATAAAATACCAAAAAGGTTAATCTTAGGAGTAGTGACAGGGATCATTGACAAGGAAGGGATCCTCGAGAACAAGGGTCATTGAAAGTAGGGTTCGTAGAAAAACTAAGGGAATCATTGAATGTAGCTTCTCTCCCTTTTTCAAATTTTAGTTTTCTTCTCCTTGGATCTAGGGATCCTTGAATAAAAAATTTCTCCCTCGAAGTGTTGTTTGTTCTCCTCTTCTTAAAATATATTTTTAACGAAGGGGTCATCAAAGGAACAAGAGTATCACTAGAACAGAAACAAATAAACAATATTAAAGAGACACAAATTTAGAAAAGAAAGAAAAAATTGATGGTACCAAGAGTGTGTAGTGCAGCTCATCTGCAAATTTGGTAGAACTGAATTATTTATATTGGTAACTCTGAATGTGAGACCAAGTTTCTGTATCCACTGAGACAAATGAATTAGTTTCAAAAAGAAAATGCAAAAGTTTTACAAAGGACATCAATTAGATCAAATTTGAGTGGTTAGGGAGACCATGCAAATAGAGAGCAAACCACGCAAGATTCTTAAATAAATGATGGGCGGTGACTAGGTCACCTATATTAGAGTATATTGACTTAGGAGCCAAGCAAGAATACTTGATCATAGGTCATACTCATCATTTAAGATCAAAATGGGGTTACTAGTTTTCGATTAAACATTTTGATGTCTTTGTATCACTTGAGTTGCTTTAGCCCATGACTTGGAGTAAAGCCTTTTCAAGGATATGAGTACATACCTTTGATTGATGATGTTGCTTGTAGGTAAAATTGTTGAGGATGCTTGAGGTTGATGAAGATCTTCTTGAATTTGGAGCAATCCTTCTCGTTCTAGTACACTAGTCACCTACAAATGTTAGTCATGCAAGGAAGAACAATGGATATATCCAATCGACATTATACTACTTAAGATTTTTCAACTAAGGTTAAGTATATGTCAATGATATCTTTCTGTTGTCTTCTTCTTTCCATCATCAAGCGGGTTTGTGGATACTTGGTAATGACAAGATTGCTTATGATTGGAATTGATGGCAATCTTGTGAAATGAAGTTCTTCCAAGTACCTACAAAAGGTTAGATGCAATACATGGGAGCATATAATTCCATGTCATATGATAACGGGTTATGAGCACATGGAGATAACAAGAAAGCTCATGCCCTTGCTTGAAACCGAGTGAGTCTAGCACAAGTTTGAAGCATCAATGATGTTCAACTCACTCCTCAAATGACAAAATGTTTTCTCATCAAGTGGCTTAGTAAATATATCGGTCAATTGCTTGTTAGTGCAAACGTGCTTAATATTGATATGTCCTTCGGCAATATGATCACGAATGAAATGATGTGGAACTTGAATATGCTTGGTTCGAGAATGTTGCATAGGATTATGTCCAATTTTAATAGCACTTTCATTGTCACAAAGTAATGGAACATTTTTAACATAAATTCCATAATCTTTAAGCGTTTGTGTCATCCATAGTAATTACACACATAAAGATCTAGCAACAATATACTCAGCTTCGGCAGTAGAGAGAGATACCGAGTTTTGTTTCTTGGAGGACCAAGACACAAGAGATCTACCTAAATATTGACAAGTACCCGAGGTGGACTCACTACAGCAGGAATCCCCCTTCACCAACGTATTGATACGTTATCATATGTCTATATAATCGTTGGTAAGGTCTACCCCAATGGATTATTATGCGATGTCATTGGTTGTGTTGCAAGGGTCTACAACAACGTATATAGTTGTGTTGGTAATTGATGTGAAAAAACATTGCAAGGGAGAAAGTATATAGTTCTAGTCTAACAACACTTTGTATGCGTTGGTGAGTGACCGGCACCTACATGAACCGATTTTGAAATGGGCATAACGATTAGTGTGACCCTTTTATGTTAGTACTTTATACTTACCAAAAATATTTATTTAATCAACATTGCTAAAGCTGATGAACGACAAATCAAATAAACAGAAATATCTTATTTATTAAATCCAATCGGTTGCATTACATGGTAAATAATTGAAATAATATATACATGATTGTTATACATTGACCAATGAAGTGATATTCTATAACGTGAATGTAAAAGTATGTGGTAGTAGCCCCGTTCTCCACCTTTCTATCAACAACTTTGCCATGCACCGTCCATTTATCTGGGAGATCTATAGCAGCAAAGAAGCCAAGAGATCTATCATTAGAGAAAGAAGAAAAATCGGTTAATAGAGCAAAAAAATTTAGAAGATAAGAAACATACAAAGCTTGAAGAACATGAGATGAGTAATCTAGCTGCATGCCCGGTAATTCTCTCATTTTTGAGTGGTCATATCATCTGATCATATTTTTCTGATGTAGCATCAATACACAATGCTCACAAGTCATTTTCAAAGTTAACAAGCTCAATTTTATATTCTAGTATATTACTTACACTGTAACAATCAGTTTTTCTCTTAGCCAACAGGGATATATTTTTTTCTTATATATTTCCCAAACTTTGAAGATACTAATGATCATTCAACATTTCTAAATCTCTGAAAATCAAGAATGTGATGAGAATGCAATCAAACATCTTCTATGAAGAGGTTATGAAGAAAATTATTTTACAGTTGGTTACTGTAGATACACAACTTGATGTAAGACAACTACTGAATAGGCCTAATATAAGAATCAAGAATAAAAATCATCTCGTCAATAACAATATACAATATATAGATTGTTCCGGCATCTTTCTAAAATTGATCTTCATTTAAGCTAAATGGAATTAACTATAGCAATGTACGTGTACGGCTTGCATAGCAAAATCTAAGCATAACGAATACATCATACCTGCATAGAAATTATTTTCTTCCATAAACCACTTCTACAATATGCCACATGTCACTTGAATACATCAGGATGTTTTATTCCGTTCAACAGAAATGCTTGAACAATAATAACAACAGGTTAGTACTTACCATTGTAACCACATTCAAAGGGATATCTAGAGATATACATATATAGGTCATACACATCGTTTGCACTTTTGGATAGAAAACATTTAAATACCAACAGTACTAATGTTCTTGCAATGCATATATATAAAGAGGGAGTCAAAAGTACCCCTACTTGTATTCCCGCTCTGCTTGAGCATGCATCCAAATTAAATATATTAGAAAGAGGGTCTTGTTAAGGTTTCTAGTTACTAAACCAGATGAGAGTTACAAGTGGATGGTGGATGTACCAAAGTAGTGTATAATTGGTTCTATAACAATACAACAAAGAGGATATGGGGAGAAGGAATTGTCCTGAATTCTGCACAACTCCTGCAAGAATAATTCAGGCAAGCTACATACTTTTAAAACTCTTTGTTAACTTTCATGATAGAACAATATAGACACAATCAAACTAAACAAACATAGGAAAACTACTCCCAGATTTTTGATCCATTTGATTATTGAGAATGTTCATTAGTCCTTTTATTCACAACTCACAAGTGGATATGTATCACATGTCCTGCTCCTATTGACGTACTTGGCTAGTGCACCAAAGAAATGCAAGGCCAACGATGTTATACTCTTTGGCATCATATTGGGTGTAGATCCCAGTCTATATAACACAAAGAAAAACTGAAAGATGATGCAAGTTTTAAGTATGTTGAGCCCTAGGCAAGTCATATCTCATAAGTGTGAGCCATGCAGTTTGTGATAGACATTACAACTGAGTTGGACATGCACTGCTAAAAATTAGACACATACTTTTAATTTAAGTCATAATGCACACTATAATGAATAAAATATAAAACATGCAAATGGTGCCATTTGTTGTATCCCTATTTCACAGGAGTTGACATATTAACAGTTATTGGAAGCAACTTTTTAAAGAGGATTTAGTGCAGGCACGCAACAGATTTTTGTTAGCCTGTGATTCATCAGGTCAAAACCACATGGTCAAGCTAAATCAGGTTCTTGAAGACCTACCAAAAAGGGGACTTTAAAATACAGTCCATGAACTGAGCTCTAAAGATGAATGGTGCCCAAAGTATATTATAAGAACAATTATTTCTCAAACTTAACTACAGTTCATTGTGGTGCTTCCCTATTTCATATCTAACACATACTCATATACTTCCAATGGGCAGACATAGTTGCATATAGACCAGAAGATGAACACACACTACTTGCATATCAATCGGCTAAGAAGTTGTACCAGAATTTTAACCAGGAGAGTAACGAGCAACTGTGACGGTCCTTCGCTCGGATGATGGAGGCAGTCAAGAATACCTCCATGGTCGGGAGAGGTAAGCCGACGCGGCGCTTGAGGCGAAGGCACAGGCCACCTGCTAAAGCAAAAGGTCGGACGGTGGTGTCGAACAACACTAAGAAGTCGAGGAAGGGGCACGGAGGCGGTGTGCATCGCGCCCTCGGACTCGCGCATGATGTGTGGCGGTAATGTAGGTGGGCAGCGTCGGCTATGATAAGATAAGATGGATCACCATACCGAACCAACGGCATGGACGTCGAGGTAGTTGAGGCAGAGCTGCGGAGCAGCACCATCGAGCCCAAGTGGGGTGCTGCGCGTGCGGAGATGTCGGGCCGTCAAACCAGATAGGGAGCGGAGCCGCGCTGGTGACCCATGGATGATGGAGCATGATGAATCGGAGGAGAGAGGTTAGGGGGAACCATGCCGATGAGATAGAGGAATCGATGGAGAAGTGGAGGGGAGAAAAGATCTATTTTTTGCTACAAAATCTACTTCGCTGACAGATATGTTAAAGGAGGAGATAAAGATACTATGGACGTGGGCGGGGGAGGTTCTCCATGGAACGTGGGAAGTGGGGCGAACAACGAATGCTATAATTTCGTTGCTAGGTATGCGTTGTTATATGGGTATTCTTGTTGTAGTGACTTTCTATCAACCTTGTCACCGCAGAGTCCGAATCGGAATAGCCAAGAAGATTAAAAGAAGATCCCTTGGGATACCAAATGCCAAAGTTTGGTGTTTGTATCAAGTATCTCACAATACGTTTCACAACCAAAAGATGACACTCTTTAGGTGCAGCTTTATATCTTGTACACATGCAAACACTAAGCATAATATCGGGACGTGATGCACATAGGTATAGCAATGAACAAATCATAGAGCGATAAACCTTTTGATCAACCGGTTCATCCTCCCTGGTAAGGTCAACATGTTCACTAGTGCGCATAGGAGGTTTCATAACGTTGCAATCCTGCATGTTGAACTTCTTGATCAAGTCCTTGGTATACTTAGTTTGACAGATGAAAGTTCCTTCTCTTGGTTGCTTGATTTGCAATCCAGGAAATAATTTCAGCTTACACATCATAGACATCTCATACTGCTCGGACCTCAACCTTCCAAATCTTTCACTAAATTGAGGGTTAGTGGAACAAAAGATAATATCATCCACATAGATTTGGCAAACAAATAATTCTCCATTAACTCTCTTACTGAAAAAGGTTGCATCAATTTTACCAATTTCAAAACCTTTTTCGATGAGAAACTTTGCTAAACATTTATAGCAAGCACGAGAGGCTTGCTTAAGAACATAAAGAGCTTTACGAAGCTTGTAAAGATGATTAGGTTTCTTAGGATCTACAAAACCAGGTGGTTGCTTAACATAAACCTCTTCTTCAGTTTCACCATTTAAAAATGCACTTTTGACGTCCAATTTAGTAAAGCGTGATATCATGGTGATTAGGATAAGCAATAAGAATACAAATAGCTTCCTGTGTAGCAATGAGGGCATATGTATCACCATAGTCCATACATTCGACTTGCGTATATCCTTGGGCTACGAGACGAGCCTTGTTGTGGATGACTTGACCAGCTTCGTCTTGTTTGTTTCAAAACACCCATTTGGTTCTGATGATGTTACGCTCATCTTCGGGCTTCTCCACAAGTGTCCATCCAATCCACGTCTTCAAGAGCTTGTTCTATCTTCAAGGGCTCAATGCTAGAGATGAAATCATAATGCTCACAAAAGTTACCTAGACGGGTTTTAGAGCGAGTGATTCTCCCTGTTTGTATATCACCAAAGATTTGGTTTAGGGGATGGTTCTTGCTCACTTGAGCTCGAACTCGGGTCAGCTTCCGATTGTTGGATGGTGGAGCTTCTTCTTATTCATCATCATTCCCTTCATCTTCGTTGTTGTTGAAGCTGTCGTTCCCTTGAGGTGGTGCTGAAGGTGGTTGTCGTGGATCTTCATGATGCACTTTCTCCTCTTCATCATCTTGTCGTGTACTGCTCGTGGATGCTTCCATGTCGTGTTGAGGTTCACCTTGATATGAAGTAGGCATTTCCACTTGAGTTCGTGAATTACTTTCCTTCACCTCCATGGGACGAATCTTGCCGATGGGTAGATCTAGAATAGGTTCCGAAGGATCCTTATCACCAACATCATTTGGCAATTGTTCGCCTTGTGAACAATTAGATTCATCAAACTTGATATCTACCGTCTCTTCAATTTTTCGAGTGAAGTTGTTGTAGACACGGTAAGTGTGAGAGTTTGATCTGTAACCAAGTTGGAATCCTTCATGAGATTTAGGAGAAAGTTTACTATGAGAATGCTTGTCAACAATGTAGCACCTGGAGCCAAATACCCGAAAGTATCCGACTTGGGATTTGTTACCGGTGAGTAGCTCGTACGTCGTTTTACCAAGAAGCTTGTGCAAGTAAAGTTGGTTTGTGGCATGACATGTTGTTTCAACGGCTTCTGCCCAAAAGTGTCTTGGCGTCTTGTATTCGTCAAGCATCGTTCTTGCCATCCCAATGAGCGTCCGGTTCTTCCTCTCAACAACTCCATTTTGCTGAGGTGTGTATGTAGCCAAGAACTCATGTCACACACCTTCTTCGTCAAGAAAGGTATCCACATGGGTGTTCTTGAACTCCGATCCATTATCGCTCTGAACCTTCTTGATATTCACTTCGAACTGATTTTGCGCTGTGCGAGCGAAGTTCTTGAAAATCTTTTGAACTTGTGACTTATCATCAAGAAAGAATACCCACGTAAATCTGGAAAAATCTTTTGAACCTAGGAATTTCCACCGAGACTTTTGTAAGCATTGGGACCAAAAAGATCCATGTGAAGTAACTCAAGTGGTCTCCTAGTAGTCATGATATTATTAACGGGATGAGTTCCACCTACTTGCTTTCCAGCCTAACAAGCACTACAAAGTCTATCTTTGTCAAAAATCACATCTTTAACACCAAGTATATGATCACCTTTGAGTAGCTTATCTAGATTGTGCATGCCTACATATCCAAGTCTTCTATGCCAAAGACAACTTTTAGAGGATTTTTCAATTAAGCAAGTGTGAGGTTTGGATCTTTTAGTGAAATCAACAATGTATACATCACCTCTACGGAAACTGGCATAGACCATTTTATGATTATCTTGACGAAACACTTGGCAATCTACTGTCGTGAATAACACATTGAAACCGAAGTCGGCTAGTCGTGATACCGAAAGAAGATTGTAGCCAAGGGAATCAACAAGTATAACATTTTGAATAGATCTATCACGGGATATGGCCACCTTACCAAGTCCAAGTACCTTACCCTTAGAGTTGTCTCTAAAGGTCACGTAGTGTCGAGGACCTTTATTAGGCATGGTCTCTTGAAACATGTCTTTATCACCAGTCATATGATCCGTACATCCACTATCGAGAATCCACCCTTTTCCTCCGGACATGTAATCCTTAAAGTTCGCCATGAGACTCAGATTCTTCATGATCTTCTCATCCTCGATGGTGAACAACTCATCTTCTCCAAGACAGCCATGTTCCACATTGTCATCATTAAGAGGGAAATCCTCGTCATAAAGAACAAGGGATTCGTTGGAATAGATCATGACAATGTTCAAGTTTATGTATGCGAATGGCTTTGAAGATACTGTTGTTGATAGTGGTGACATCTTCTTTAGCACGCATAAGATCATTTAGCTCAAATAGGCATTTATGAAAGTTTGGATCACTAGGCTTCATTTTGTGAAAAACAACATTTTTATGAATAATTTCCTCAAGATTTCCTAATGAAAGATTTGGATATCGTTTCTCTAAATCAGTCCACAAGATATAGGCACATGCAAAGTTCTTCAATTGAGAAAGCACGAATCTTTGTAAACCTCTAACAATAAGATTGACAGTTCTTAGGTCACCAAGCGTGTTAATTTCCTCTTTGTGTGCGGGATGCAATTCATCAATGGGGAGCACATAGGGGTTCTAAATATATTTTGTCAAATGGAATTTATCAAATAGATCAATTAGGGCATTCTTCCATCGACTATAGTACTCTCCATCAAGAATGGTCACCCTACAACTCAAACTCTCTACTCTAGACACATCCATCTTCCCCCACGGTGATTAAACAAAAGCAATGGAGACCAAAGCTCTGATACCACTTGTAGGATCGACAGAAGAGTGTCTAGAGGGGGGTGAATAGACTAGTAGCAGGAATTTAAAACCTAACCGTTTCCCAAGTTAATGGGTTTGCAGATTTTAACTATTTTAGTAAGTGTAGTAAATCTAACAGCCCTACACATGCATGTCCACAAATATGGCAGCGGAAAGTAAAAGACATAGCACAGGAAGTAAAGAAATGGGATGGGAAGATCAACCACAATAGGAGACGCTAGGATTTTTCCCGCGGTTCCAATAGGTGGTGCTATCGTACATCTACATTCATGAAGTCTTCAACCCATGGAGGGTAACGGTTGCAAGAGTCCATGGAGGGATCTACCCATGGAGGGTTCCACGAAGAAGCAACCTTGCCTATTCCATGACGACCTATGTCCACGGAAGACTAGCCTTACTCGGGGTAGATCTTCACGAAGTAGGCGATCTCCTTGCCCGTACAAACTTCTTGGTTCACTCCATAACACGTAGTAGGAGGCTCCCAAGCAACACCTAACAAATCTAGGAGGCACCACCCTCCGAAAGGTAATAGGCTCGGTAATGGTGATGAAGTCCTTGCTCTTGTGCTTCCAGATGATAGACTCCTCAACACACAATCACTCTATCACAGATTTGCCTTGGTAGAAGAGATGGGATTGGTGGAAAGCAACTTGGGGCGGCTAGAAATCAAGATCCATATGGTTGGAGTGGAAGATCTTGACCTCAACACAAGGGTGGGTGGTTCTCTATCAGAAATGAGTAGGATAAGTATGAAATAGTTCTGAGTGATTATCTATCGAGTGGGTGGTGGTGAAGGGGCATATATAGGCACCCCCAAAAATCCAACCATTACACACAAAATGACCAACACAGTGACACCGATGTGTTAATGTCGGTGGTACCGAAGTGACCAAAAGGTTGCAAGTTTTGAATCTTGATGAGACCGATATAGGAATATTAGTTGCACCGACAAGGTGACCAACGGTCAGAATTTCCAAATTCGGAGATGCCGATTCAACATTCTCGGACGGACCGAAAGTGTGAACTTGCATAACAGATGGTTGGCAACCCAACTCGATGGCACCGAAAGCAGTGTCGGCTGCATCGAAGTGGCTAGGTTTTGGCTAAGTCTGTCTAGGGTTTGGAATCAGTGGCACCAGAATAGGAATGTTGGTTGCACCAATTTTGCATGTTTGGCTAGAGACAGACTTTGGTGGTAGAGCTTGTGGATGTTTTTGGTGACTATCACTTGTGCACGTATGATCATTTTGTTCACCAACAAAACCTTACCCCCTTTTAATAGTATTTGCTTTCCTATGGACTCAAAGTCATTTCTCACAAATGTAAAATGTAGAATCCTCTTGCTTTAAGCTTGGACAACCTATTTCCTTGCATCTTGGGGTAATTCCACAATCTCGTCAATCCTTTTGCCAGTCCAACTCTCCATGGACTATTATCTGAAATACACTAGATAGAGGTGTTTGTCCAAGAGACAATGTATGTTGTCATGAAGTATCATAACCACCAAGGGAGCATGTTGTGCTTTCACTATGCTACCCGGCTTCCCATATACCTTGACGCCGGGCCCGGTCGGGTCTGGTACTGCTGGGAAAGCCGCCTACCGCTAGGGGCTTGGTGGCTAGATCTAGCGGGTGCGTCGGCAACGACCGCCTAGTGTCACATCCAGTGTTTTGAGTTATGACTAAGTTAACATGACCCTAAATTAGGGCCAATTAAAACTTTGAGTGTCTATGAATGTTTGACTGGTGTGCTATTTGCTTGCTTGTTTGATTGCTTCCTCATGCTCTATATTCATCAAACTCCCTCCTACTCTCAAAACTCTTTTTCCTGGTATAAACTCTTGTCCAATGATCACACCAAGTGTTCATATCAAAATTTATTTTTGGACAAAAAGGATTAATTCGAATAAGGTTTTTAAAAAACCCTAAATTGAGGTTTGTACTACAAGTCCTCAAATTGGGATCATTGTTTTGCCCCATTGGATTTTTTTGGAACCTACTATATATATAACTCCACCAATCCACGAAATATTATTTTTAAAGATTATCTTATTACTTTATTGAAAGGATTTTTCTTAAGGACAAAAATGGTCTTTTATAGGGAAATTTTTTGATGCTTTAAAAATATTTGAGAAAATTTAGGAAAACTCACTGGACATATATTGTTCATAGATAAGAGTTTCAGCACATGGTCATGTTCAAAATATTGTAAAAAATGTTTGAAAACCATTTCTGCCTATTTCAATCATTTGAAATATTTCGGTAAGAAGTATTCTCATATAAATCCAATAAAATTCTAGCATGTAACGTACGACATATGTGATCATCTTGCCAAGTTTCATCTCAATCCCAATTGTTTTGGTTCACCAAAATCATTCCTTTCCAGATCCAAATTTGAACAACTCTACATTGCCAAATGTCCCTATTGATCTCAAACTTCGTGGACACGTTCTAATACTCCAATAATGAATCTACACCAAGTGGTACACCCAGGAGAACACATTAACTTGTCCAAATACCACCAAAGCCATCTTTGGTGGTTTCAGGAATTGGAAATGTTTACATTGTCAAGTATCTCTATTTGATCCCAAACTTTTTGCGAATGTTCTAATACTCAAACAATGCCGCCACACAAAGTCATGCATCAAGGAGAATGGATTTGCATACCTAGATCTAAGAAAATCAATTTCTGCCCATTTCTAGGGATTACCAAGTTTAGATTGTCAACTTTCTTAAATCATACTCAAATCTTGTGGTCCACCTTGTTTTCAGCTCCTATTCTATCATGTTAAATATCATATCATGTACATCATCTTAACTTGCCCAAACACCGATCAAACACCTTCTGGTTAAATCCTAAGGTGAATAGTTTCACCATACTTCAACTCCTTGGCCCCATCTTTTTACCACACTTCACCCTGATCCCCATCTACCTCCAGTAACTTCCCCATGGACACAACTCAATGACTGATGGGGCTGAAATCCCATTTTCCCCTGTGGTTTACTCTGGCAGATCCCCCTTTTACCTCTATTCACTACGAGGGAAAACCATATACACAGAATCTTAGCAGCAGTGCGAGACAGGAAGAGGCGCTACTGCTAGTTAGCTGTAGCGCGGTCCGCGGACATGCGCTACTGCTAGAAACTCAGCAGTAGCACGGCTTTTACCTCTACTCTTGCTTAGCTCCTAAGGGTCTAGATGCGCTCCAGGAACACCCCCTCATCTAGTGGACAAGGCGGGCACGCCAAGAGCACCCTAGAGCATGCCATGCCCAACCATATGTGTGCTCTTGAGCACACTACCGTGTGCTCCGTCATTGTAGTGGCGCACATTTCGAGTCCCCCGACCACCTTGGGACCCCCTCTCGTCGATAGTTTTGCCTCGGCATTTGGGACATGCAACACCCTGGCACCCTCCTCTCTCTCCCTCCTCCGGCCTCCCATCGCACGCGCACCGACCGCCGAAGCAGCTCCAATGGGCGACCTCACACACGCGTACCCCTATTCCCCTGGCTCCTCCCTTGCACCTTTCATGGACATAGCCCACATCCATGAAGTCCGCAAACACACTCCCGGGTGCCCCCATTGCCCCTAGCATGGCCTGGACCTAGGCATAGATGTACCCTATGGTGCTCCACTACGGCAGCTACTTAAGGCCTCCCCCAGGCCCCTCTCGACCACTTGCCCTCCTGCAACTCCCGCAAATGCCCTCGTACCACTAACTCATCCCCCTGGACCCATCGAGCTCCATGGTCGAAGCCTGTCGGCGGGCTCTAATCAAAAAAGTTAATCGCATCAAGCTCCTCTCCTCCCTCCGACCAGCTTGAAGCCTTCCCCCTAGACAACTTGAAGCCATGTCGTCGCTGTCATTTCATGAGAACGCACATGTGCTCGGAGCCACGACAACCCAACGGCTTTCCCCGCAGCTATGCAATGCCACCGCCACTACAGCCCCTCCCCGAAGGCAGCCAACGTATGGATGGAAATGGCACGGACGCCCGATTTCGCTGGCGTGTCGAGACTCTCCGGAGGTGGTCAGGGAAGCGAGCGTCGGCGTGCGCTCTCCCTCCTATACCTCTCCTCTGGCTGGGCGGGAGGAAGGAGAAGCCCCTGGCAGGTGTCCCCCAACTGTAAGCGGCACCAGCGGATTAAGTGGATGCAACTTCTACTGTATTTAGTTTCCTGCGATGGAAGCCCCGGGCATGCCTTTCGGATTAGATGCAACTTCTACTGTATTCTGTTTCCTGCGATGGAAGCAGTTTTTGTGGAATACGCCTTTGGCGTCATCCCGTCGGCCAAGCAATTCGGCCGGCCCACTCCCTATCCAGCGCCCTGGGCGCAGTATAGCCCACTCGGTATGACCGTTTTTCTATTGTTTATTTCTTCAAAGACTGAATAATTTATATGAAAGCCATTTGACCTCCAAATTTGATGATTCGAATTTCCATATTGTCCTAAAATTGCAACCAATTATATGATGCAACTTTCATATTTTCCGATCACAAATTTTTGTGATGTTCAAAATCAATTTGAATCCGAATTATGAAATGCCCCACCTGTGAAATCCCTAGAGCATTCATATCAACTCCAAATGGAGTTACTCAAGTACCTAGGTGTATCTAAATTCATGCACTAAGTGGCGAATGTTTTGCCTTACACTTATTCTGCCATATCAATTATTGGACCATTTCTTCATGTATGACCCACTTTTCAAATCCCTAGGAATCCACCTCGACTCCAAATCTAGTGAAACCACTTTTTAAAATTTTCTAAAATCATTCCCTATCTGTTGGGACCATTGACTACTTTTTACAAAAATATTTTCTATGGGCATCTTATAGGATCATTATTTCCTAAATTTCCACCATTCGAGACTGCACCTTGACCCACATCCAACAAACCTCCGTGGTTATTTTTTTCATAACCAGAAGTGTCCAAGAAAAATGAAACTCCTACTTAGAGAGAACTTATCTCTACTCGTTGAGTTTCTTATTGCGGTTGTTCGGGCGATAGTTGACAAAGTAGATTAAGTGCTCGGAGTTGGACGAGAAGCGCAAGAAGACCTCAAAGACTTTGTTGAGCCAGGCAAGCAGCACTTTGACCATGTTAAGAAACCTTTCATGCATGTCATATAGCACTTGTAGTTACAATGAATTGATCATGTCCATGAGGTATACACCCCCATCGGTGGGATGCCCCATATATTTCACCATCGTTACTTGCATCGTGCATGACCCTACCGTTCTTATGAGGATTATGTGGGTGGGAGTAGATAGGATGCTTAGTAGATGCTACACAAGTGGGATTGAGAATATGCATGGTGATGAAAACAAAATGATTTTAAATATTTTTGAAAATCCCGTCGGGTGCCACTAATGCCCAAGGGAGATGATGATGAGCTAGGTAACCACTTGACAAAGAAGTGGTGTACTCAAGCAAGTGAGTGGGTGTGGTTTTCAAAAACAGATTGGTGTAAGTTGCGACAATTATTCCAACAATACATGTACAACCACGATACCCCTTATGGGACGTCGATTTGTTGAATGCCTTGATGGGTACTAGCTTAGAGCCCTCATTCAAAACATCTACCACTATTCTTTTAGCTCTCCTTGTATCCTTTTCAAAACTTCACAAATGGTCGCTACTACCCTTGTGCCCCTGACAACGGGATTCCATTTAATCCTCATGGGTACTTGGAAGGAACCACCTTGGCAGACATTTCCCCACCTATCTTGGACACAAAGTAGCGACACTAGACAAGGAGCTACTAGTAGAAGATACCTTCTCGAAGGATGAAGGCATCAAGACTAGGAAGATGGTGACACCCTCGACACTGCCCCAGGTTGATCCAACCTTTGATTGCCATTATCAGGGCGTAATATATGCAAGATCATTATATGCATCGCTAATAGAGCAATCCTTGTGTTATCATTGTTGTGACGGTGTGGGGACCCCGACTCATAAGTCGTGATCACCGAATGTACGTGCACAGTGATCCCAGAGATCAATGCTCACTGAACACACAGAGACTGAATAACAAGAGTCTTACATCCATTACGTACCGGATTATTCAAATATGGCCTTTATGGCCAAGCCTTCATATGATTGCAGTGGAAATCTTCAACGATAGCGTGAACCCATGCCATCTGCCTTAACCCTACAGGCATTCTGACTGGGAAGCGTCCTAGCTCGCATGTCTGTCACCAAGGTAATCTTCATCATAACCTGATCTTTCATGCCTGGCCAATAAAATAACCAGTGGCAAGCCAATGAGTACTTTGAATTTACTCGCAAGCAACCCATGTTTGGAACAAGGCAATAACAATGCATGAAATAGCACTAAGTAGGTATTTTGCGGAAAGCCAATTTTGAATGCAATGACATGATCAAGTAACTATGTAAGCATGCATCAACGGTTGGTAGATATCCATAAGAACAAGTTACAAATATCATCATAATCAGGGGGGTTGAACATCTCATGTTTAGTCATCACGTCAAGTCATCTGACTTATTTCACTTATCATCTCCGTGTCATCCAGCCGCACGCACACCAAGTTTAGTAAACATTTTGACATAGTACAAGAGCAGTCATCCAACTTTCCTTGACCGTGGAGACGACTATTCGAATAGTTTTACACTCTACACAGGTTGCACACTTTACCCACAATATTCGGGTAACATCCATGTCATCCATGACTCGCGGTATATAACATACCCGAGGTAAGCACCCGAACAATGCCTTTCCCCCAGCGATTCTCAACAAAGAATCCACTCGATTGGTACCCAGTCCACATGATGTACATCACTCATAGCATCCATGCAGGGACCAACGGTGTGCCCGGTGCATGTGAACATATCGCATGATCGTCCATACCGGTATGACCCCATATCGAGAGTGACCACGCCACTCCCGCCACTAGTAATGCGGGCTCCTTGCCAGTACCCACCAAAGTAATCAATACCGTCCCATAAGGGGTATCGTGGTTGTGCATGTAAGGTTCGAGTAACGGTCGCAACTTACACCAATCCGTTTTTGAAAACTAGACACACTTACTTGCTCCGATACACCACTTCTTTCTCAAGTGGTTACCCAACTCAACATTATCTCCCTCGGGCATTAGTGGCACCTGACGGGGTTTTCGAAAAGACTTTGAAATCATCCCTTTGTTTCCATCACCATGCATAATCCTGATCCCATTTGTGTAGCATCTACTAAGCAACCTATCTACACCCACCCGCATAACCCTCATAAGGAGGTAGGGTCATGCACGATGCAAGTGTCAATGGCAAAAGTATCGGAAGCAACCCACTAAAGTGGTCAATACTCCACATGATCAAATATATCGAAAGTAAAGTGATGTATGACATGTAGTAAAAATGGTTTCTAAACATGGTCAAAGGGCTGCTTGCCTGGCTTCGCAACGTATTCGAGGTCTTCACACGCTTCTCGTCCATTGCGAGCAGTTCATCTACTTTGTCAACTATCGTAGCTAAACAACCACAATAAATAACACAACAAGCAGAAAATAAAAGTGTTGTATAAATAGGAGTTTTATTTTTCTTGGATATCTCTGGCCATAAGAAAAATAAAAAAGGATGTTTCATTGGATGTGGATCAAGGGGGTTAATGAATGGTGGAAATAGAGGCATTATTGATCCGATAGGAAGTCTATAGAAAATATTTGGCAAAAAATGAGTGAATGCACCTATTAAATAGGGCATGATTTTATAAACATGTAGGAACTGGTTTCACTAGATTTGGAGTTGGTATGAGTATTCTAGAGATTTAACAAATGGTCCCTATATGAAGAAATAGCTCAATAATCTAGATTGCAAAGGAGATGCAAGGGAAAATGCACATTAGTTGGAGCATGAATTTATATCCAACCAGGAATTTGAGTCACTCCATTTGGAATTTATTTGAGTGCCCTAGGGATTTTGCAAATAGGGGCTTTAATAGTTCAAATTTCGAATTTGAACTGCAACAGTACAAAAATTTGTGGTGCAAAAATATGGGAGTTGTACCAAATAATAGGTGGGTTTTTTAGGAGTCCGTGGAAATTTGAATCATCAAATTTGGAGCTATAATGAATTATCTATGAATTAATTAGTCTCTCTAAAAAAACAAAGGCAAAAGAATTTACCAAACGTTAAACTGCGCATCTGGGCGAGGGATAGCCACTGGGCTGTCCTAGTAGCACAGTCGGATGGAGGAAGGGCATCGTCATTGGCGTATTCCGTGAATACACTGTCGTCCATGGAAAACGGCTTCGACGGAAGTCGTCTCCCCTTAACCCGGGGCTCGGGCCTTTGGGTCACTTACACGCGGGTCCCACCGGGCCCTTGCTCTCTGTCTCGTCTCCTTCTTCTACTTCTGACAGGAGGTCGAGGGGGCGCCGGCCACCGCGTCTCCCGGTCGCTCCGCTGCACCGGCCGTCGAGCCGGTGGCCTAGGTAAATGCCCCGCTTCATGCCGCCCTTGGGGGTAGTCTTGTTGGTTGCTGGGACAACCAGGAGCGAGTGGTCCATCGGGTGGGCGTACGGCGGCATCGGACATCACTGAATGACACAACACGTCATGGGGGAGGAGCATGGGGGAAGGAGGGAGAGTGAGAGAGTTCAAGTGAGGGCTCGGGGATGGGCTTTTAGGCGGGGGCAACCAGAGGGAGCTTCCGCCCACCTTGGATGCTCTCGGGCATGGAGAGCACGCATGCCAGATATACCTTGGAGGCTTGTGAGCGTCGGGAAGGGGAGTGTGAGGACAAAAGGGAGGTGTTGGGACAGGGAGGGGTGAGAGGGAGAATAGGGGCATCCTTAGGAGCTTGTGCGTGCAAGGCTGGTCACTGGCCGAGCGGAGTAGCATCGGGCACACGCGACAGAGGCCAAGGGAGGAGGGGCCCGACACACTACCGTGTCGTGGACGTCGACGTGCTCTCGGGGGATAGCACCATCAGGCCCAAGGCTACTGGGACAAGTGGCAGAGCGTCGTTTCTGCATGTCAACGACGTAGTCACCACACAAAGGAACGTCCAGGGCATTGTTTTGGTTGGCCAACCATGTCTCGCATGCAAGCCATGCATGATAGAGGTTACTGGAAAGTGCGCAAGGGAAATGGAGCTAGATGAGATGGGCTTTCACAGCTGGTAAGTTTGCAGCAGGAAACTTGGGTCTCATCTAATGTGTTTTTACTTTAGGCTACTTGGAACAAAGCTTTGTCTACTGACCTTGATTATGGAAGGACTACATGTCCACCAATATCTAGCTCTGGGAGATGATTCTAGAGAGTAGTTGTAGTTCAAGGACACAATTTCTGCCATAATGGAGGTTCAGATGAACTGCTCATATTTTCCATGTGAGCATGCCATCTTTGGGCTTGGATAGATGCATCAATATGCATATGAGGTTATGGCGAAGTTTTGGGGCTTTGGCATGAAGAAAATAGTGGGGGAGGGGAAGAATAGGCCTTTCCATGGTAAAAATTGAGGGAAAAGAGAGAGTTACCCCCCCCCCCCAATAATTGATCAGAGGCCATGGCAAGGTTACTAGAGGTAAATTGGGGTTGGAATAGACTGTGGTAAAAAGTTGGGGGCAAGGGGAATCTTTTTGGCCCACTTTGCTTGTCCACAAGGTCATGTCTGAAGGTGTTTGATGATGTCCTAGGGTATCTAGGGGTATCCAATGGCCCTGATATTTACCATAGGTTAAGGTAAGTCCATTTGGTCCCAACAGCAAGTTTTGAGATGATATGAAGAAATTTGATAGTGTAAACTTTGTAATCCTTAGTAATCAACATAATTAGGTTTCTGTAGATCCAGTTCTTCAAAACCATTCTCCCTGATGCACCACTTAGTGTAGCATCATAATTTGGGTAATATAACATGCTCACAAAGTTTGGAATAAATAGGAGATACTTCACAATGTAAAGTTTCGCATATTTGATTCTGGACACGAATGGTTTTGGAATATTTTGGTGAACCAAAACAATGGGGATTGATATGAAACTTGGCAAGATGATCACATATGTCATATGTGACATGCTAGAATTTTCCTGGATTTATTTAAGAATATTTCTTATAGAAATATTTCAAATGCCTAAAATAGGCAGAAATGGTTTTGAAGGGTTTTGTCCAATATTTTGAATATAAACATGTGTTGAAACTCTTATATATTGACAATATATGTCCACTGAGTTTGCCTAGATTTTCTAAAATATTTTTAAAGTATATAAATAATTTTTCCTATAAAATACCATTTGTCGGGACCCTGATCCTAAGCTAGAAGGATCCAGCCTGTAACACATCACATCACCTTGCGGTCTCACGCACGGTTATTTCCACGACTACCACCTTACCTCGGCCGGGACCGTTTGCGTCTTTTGACTCACGTATGTGAATGTGTCGCTAGCATTCAAATATCAAAGAACGCAGGCCGACATGACCAGTTGTAGAACCAAAGTGGCACATCCATACAGGGACAGGCATATGTAACCTAGCAATGCAGGTGTCGATCCCTAGCGTGTGTAGACAAGTCATAGCAAGCTACAAGGACTCCATTATGCCGTGGGACATAAATGTCATCACTGCACATTGACGAGTCGTAGCAGGCTACAGGGACACCATTACACTGAGAGACATTTCCCCAAAGGGATAGACATGGTAGCAAGAAGGATACCTGTCGGTCAATCAATGTGTCCGAAATAGTAGCAAGCTACCAAGGCTCGGTGGAAGCACAAAGAGGCATTTCCCCATAAAAAGTACTACTAAAGGCACAAAACTAGGTGTCAGATCCCATACGTACCGTTGCACGTCACACGTACGCACGATATGCATAGATACAACTATGGCATCACAACATAACCATACAACATTACAACATTTACTTAGAAGGCTCGGAAGAGCCAACTCAACAAGATGTTACAAGTAGGGGTCACAAGACCCAACATTTAGAGCATTCAATCAAACAAGCGGATGCTTAAATATGTCTGGGTACACACATCTACAAAAGTGGCTAGAGGATCCTAAAAAGCTACAACGACCCTACCAAAGGAACCAAACCTCTGTGTGGGATTCCCAAGCTAATCCGCTCAACATCAAACATCACGTCGAAAATACCACTAATGAGACTGACGTCTCCTCTCCAAAAACATAAATTAAGAAAACATGAGTACAAAGGGTACTCAACAAGACTTACATCATAACTAACTACACATGCATCAGTATCAATGAAGGGGGTTGTGGAGTTTATTGCATCAAGCCAGCTTTGACTCTTAGCTAACCTAAACTACGATTACAAGTAGTATCTTTGAGGTGGGATAGCACACACGAGTCCACATATTCTCCAATCAATACACACGATGGATCCACTCCCGTGTCTGTACGAGAAGGCCATCCATAGCACTCACGCTTGTCTTGCTTATTTTAGGGTATCCACTTCAAGTTGTCTATGAACCACATAAGTTCTGCAAGTAGTCCATATCCGAGGATGTGGCTATTCGAACAAATTATTTCACCCTGCAGGGGTATACTTCTTCACACACGCTCTCGCCACTTATCACCATATGCACGTCATGCATCACGGCAACCTTCAAGCAGAACCACTGGCATGGGCGTCGGCCATGACCATCAACCACACAAGACCCTAGTCTAGGTTTATCGCCTATTTGAGACTGAACCCGCACGGAAGTCCGGGCGAAGTTTCCGCTACGGCCTCAAACAATGTACACATGATTCCCAAGCCCAGCGTTCGGGTGCCACTTGGTACACCGTGCCACTATGCCTACACCACATCACAGCCCACCCCGTTTGGTAGCGCTATGCATGTCCGCCATCACTTTTCCTACATACACCAGAAACTAGTTGCAACTCCTGGATAGAGATCTAGACGATTAATAGGCCGAGAGGGGTCAAGTTACCGGAGCCCAATGTGTGGTAGTAACTGTCTTGTATCACAAACACATAACTCAGTTCTTAAGGACGGTCCCAATGAGACAACCCGCCATGTACTCCTACATGGCCTCTCATTGCTACCTTTACCAAATCGTGTTCACACACTTAGCTCTCACACAGAAGGACTTGAACACTGCCATTCCGATTCATCACCCAAATGGATCAAACCCGACAAGACATGACTCTAAGCATAGCAGGCACAGTAAGTAAGCAAGCATGGATGAGGAAGCAAAACAAGGCTCAAACAGTTGCTAGTCATATTAAGTGGTTTCAACTATTTATTGTGGCAAAGACAGGTCATGCAAAGGAATGGGTTCAACTACCGAGAACATGTAACAGTTGAATCGTTGTTGTCCTAATGCAGTAAAAGAGAGCAGGAGCGAGAGAGTGGGTTCATATCAGTATGCTCAAGGGGATTTGCTTGCCTGACACTTCTGAAGATGGTAAAGGTCTTCATCGATGACATCGATTTCATCGTCAAAACAACGTCTACCGAGAAGGAACAACACCGGCAATCAGAGAAAGGAACACATTCAATGTGATGCAACAATCATGATGCATGAAATGGCATGTTAAGTTACTGAATTGACCTAGTGCTATAGGTAGTGATATTAAGTGAAGTGGAATTCAAATATATACTAAATTCCATCCACAACACTATTTATTAAATTATCCTAATCATGAAATGCCCTACTTGGTGATGTTAACTGTTTCAAACATGCATGATCATGGCATAAACAGATTCATTGGATTTTTCTGATCATTTTTCATATATAAATTATTTTCATCTGACATATAGATCATTTTCTATGATTTTTAGAAGTTTTAAATATTTTCTAAAAATATGAAATCATTTACTGACTTGTTTTAAATCCAGAAACATTTACTGCATCATCATGACGTGATTGTGAGGTCAACAGGTTAATGGGCTGGACATAGTCAAACCTGACCAGCGAGACCCGCTGGTGAGTGACCCATTTGGTTACCAGGGTTACTTAGCTTTAAGTTAATGCTAACTAAACCTATTAGCAGGCTTGAGGCCCACTGTCAGTGACCCAACTAATTACCAAGGTTAGTTAGTGCTAATCTAATACTAACCTAATTAGTCAGGGGGCTAACCTGACACGTCATTGACTCCAAGGAGTCAAACCTGCTCAGGAGGGGGTCAATCCCGCCGACGGCTCAACGATGGCGAAGCCCGAAACGACGGTGGGCGTCGGAATTGGCCCTCCAGTGACCAAAACAATGGCCGAGTGGCTCTAAGCGAAGAACACACTCGCACACATCCAGCGCAGCAAGCGGCAGCAGCTATGGTACACTACAACGACGGTGACGATGGCGTCCACGGCGGACTCGGGTCCAGCGGGCTGCAGCGCTAGGGCTCGCTTTCGGGAGAGCTAGGGGGAAATGAAGCGGGGCTCACGTTGGGGTGCAGGAAGTCTCAGACGGCTCAGGGAGGCTCCTACGAAAGCGACTCGGCGACGGCATCCGACGGCTGGAGACAAATAAGATGGCAGCGGGCTTCGTCTTCTGGCCTCCATGGCCTGGGCATGTCGGGCAGGGCACAGGGCGCATCCGATGGATGCCTCTATACACGACAACAAGGCACGCGAGCGGCGGTGGCTGCGGGTTCTGCGGCGGTCTAGCCATGGCCGCGGCGGCCATCATAGGGGGGAGAGACAGAGCGAGGGGAGAAGAGAGGAGAGGGGTCGTCCCGATCCGGACGACTCTGGGGTCCTAATCCCCTCCTCCAGCGAGGCTAGCAGCCAGGAGGCATGGCGCCCCGGCCATGCGCGTCGTGCCTGCCTTCGCCTCTGCCTACTTGCAGAGGTAGGGGATGACTGGCACGGGCCAGGTGGGCCGGCTGGGCTGCCAGGCCTTAGGTAAGCCCCTTTTTTGTTTTTGTTTACTGTTTTTTCTTTTCTTCTGACATTTGTTTTATTTTTAGGCCAAAATACCTAGCACAATAATGCCCACATATTTTATGAAATATAGTTTTATTATTTCAAACTTTCACAAAAAGTTTGGGCATTTTTGGACAGCTATCATATTTATAATGCTTTATTATTCGATTTTAATAGCACTAGATTCTCATTTTAAAATGATAGTCTTGGTTTGAAAATCTATTTTTCTCTAATATGGAGTTACCAATATTTATCAGAGACAATGAACATTTTTGAAGGCATTTCTGATTCATTGAAATTATTTTTAAGTTTAACCTATTTAAATATTATTTGAGCTAGGGTTTGATCATCCCCATTTCAGGTTTCATTTGATTTGAAACTTGATGCCATGATGGCTATGCAATGACAGACAAAGCCTAAACTAGGGCTGTGACACCATTTCTGCCTTAAGAAAAATCCTTTAAATAAAATAGAAAAATAATCTTTAAAATTAACATTTGGTGGTTTTGGGAAGCATTTGGGGAAAAAGTATCCACCAAATTTGGGGACTTCCATTGCAAATCTCAAATCAGGGAGTTTTAAAACCTAATTTGAATAAATGCTTTTTGGCCAAAATAATATTTGATAAAAATAGTTTTAGGTCATATACACATGGTATGATCATTGGACAATAGTAGAGATTAAGGAAAAGAGTTCTTGAGGGTAAGAAGATGTTTTATGACTTATAGAGCACTAGCGAGCAATCAAACGAGCAACCAAATAGAACACAAGTCAAGCCTTCATATGCACTCAAAAAGTTTTAATTGGCCCTAATTTTTGAGTCATGTTAACTTAGTCATGAGGCAAAACACAGGGTGTGATAGACGGCAACCACCGGTGGATGAGAACCTCGCCGTTTAGTCCGCTTCACCATAGTGAGCAGGAAAATGGTTCTCCTTATCCCCTGCTCTTGGTGTCAATCTTATCATCAACGTAACCTACATGATACAACTCTACCATGCCTTGTTAATGTCATTGCATAATAGATTGCCTTCCCAGACCCCTTAACGTCTCAGAAGACAAGAAGGCCTTCTCATGATTACAAGGACACAAAAAGACCCTGTCAACAACAACTCTAAAAAATCACCTTCATCGTCAACTAACCAGACCCGTAGTCCTCAAGGACTCTTCAGACGCAACCTCGATCATTTTGAAGAACAACAACTAGAGACATAGCGACACCTGACGAAGACCCAGAAGACTAAGTGGACTCCTCTCCAAGACGCGAAGCAAGCACGACTACTGAGTCCGAGAACCCTTATAGTAGTTTGAGTCGTGTATCCCCCATGCGAAGTCGAGTCCGCATGATGGTTATGATAGAACCATGATTGTCTGTTACTTGTTTCTTCTTGTTTGTGCTTTGGTATAAGCCACTTTTTTCCCTAGGCAACAAGTGCACGACTATATCACCTACCTTACCTTGAAGTTTGTGTTTGGCATTTTCGGCACTTGCTTCATTGCACATGCACTATACCACCCGCTTAGGCACTTCCCTCTATGCTACTTTCCCTCTCTCCCCATCTCATCAACTGAAGACTAGCAAGACAAGATGCACCAAGGATCTACCTCGGCAGACGACTAGTACCAAGACTCTGACTACAATGTACTCAGCCAGACGCAACCCCGTAGAGCTATGATTCCCCCCCAAGATCGGAAACCCCTCCCTAGACCCACCTAGACCTCATGAGATCCCTCATCTCAAGTCAGTGATCACGTGTTTAATGCACGGATTTGGTAAAGCCCTTGTTGAGCTTCATAAATCCTGCTTAGCACTGGGTTGATCGCGAGACTAGTGATCATAGTGAATAGACATGTTACATCCCTAAGCCAGCAGTTGAACTGATGATGCCATAGGGAATATTGTTTTGAGGATGCATAGTTAATAGACTAATGATCTAACAATCTGTAGTAGATATCTTGAGGAAGCAGTTGGGACCCTTTGGTGGAGTACGAGACTCTACGTTGGTAGACGAGCTTGGTGGATCAAAGTAGATAGAGTAGCATAGCGTACTTCTAACTTGAGTGGATTGGGTTTAGTAGGACAGTGGTGATCACAAGTAAAAATTCTTGGTTGTATGATAACTTTATTTTGATGAATAGTAGTCATGGATTGATGGTGCTACAATAATGACTTGGACTAGCAAGTAGGAATTCTCACTAAGTGTGAACTTTGGATTAAATAGGTGACCCTAAGGAAGTGTTGGTCTTAAGCAAGACGACATGGGTCTGAGTAAGTTGAATTTGGTTAGAGCATCTCGATCTTAATGCCATGTTTTTTATGGGAGATAAAAATAGATACACTAGATCGTTGTCTAATTTCATTTAGGGGAATTTTTATGCACCTATGATTGGAGTTCACTAGATCCTCATGATGGGAATCGCTGGTGATACTGTGATGAGATAGTTCTTTCTAGAATTTGGGGATTTGGGAAATCTAGAGATATATGGAACGACACCGGTATTGGATTCGTAGCAATAATAGGTCATGTTATAGTGGACGATTTTCGTGGATCGATTAATTTTATTAGTAGGAAGGAAACAAGATCTTGGATTGGTTTGTTACGTGTTTCCATAGCACAGGGATAGAATACCTTAGACCTTGGATATATCATATGAATGTTTGGGTTGTAGTATCACAATAAAGCTTAGCAGCTTGTATGCTTCCCAAGGATTTTTACATAAGGATATATTTGTGTTGCCTACAGTATACATATGTGATTTTGGTTTAGTCCTTCTCTCAAACTACGGGGAATATGTGTAGCATGAGTGTTGTCGGAGATGACTTGTATGAGATGATACCCTCAATGATATAGTATGATTTTTTTGGAGTAAATATAAGGTACTATTGGCATCTAATAGCTGTGCTCAGGATAAGATGTTAGACGTTCACTCACATACTAAGCGCGTTGAAACCCCAAAGCTTTACCGAACCATGACACGGTTGGTGTATGACCTTAGGCTCTGGTTCTAAGGTAAAATAATATGGTCGATACCTCACCTTGACAACCACCAACCCCTTCCATGAGGAAGGTGGATGCGTAGAACAAGATTTCGATGGACCACAAACTCCTAGACAAGTAGCAATCCATAGCAAATGCCCACTCCTCTCAGGAATCCCATGATAAATGTGATTGTGTGAAACTTGGGGGAAATATGTTGTTGTCCACATTAATGACATACTTATTTACCCCATGAAATAAAGGAACACCTTACTCCTATTTGGATCAGCCTTGGGAACACCAATTGCCATGCCTCACGAGAAAAAAGGGTTCACCTTGAAAAGATTGGACTCCTTGAAGCACCAACCCTACAGAAGAAGACATTCTTTTCCAAGCGATATGGAGCAGCACTATGAGAGTGAAGCCATGACAACGAAGAAGAAGAAGCAAAAGAAATCATCCACCATTCCTTTGTCGGCTACATCAACTAGACTATACCAAGAAGCACTCATGTCAAAGTATGATGAAACCCTTGCACATCAAGAGGAGTAAATAACCCCTTGTTGTCACTGGTTATCCATCAGTTCCTGACTAGGAAGGAATCGAGAGGTTGGTAACACCCCGCCCTCCAACATTTTGATGGTGTACGATGAGCAAGACGTACCTACTCTGTTCAGATGCCGGGAATGGAGTGGACGACTGACATGACCTTGTTACCAGCCCCTTTTTAGACAATCTAGGGCGTAAACCCTGACTCGATCATGGTAAACCACCTGTCAAAGGTATATCACCCCACTTGCCATGCCTCGGACTGTGCATGTGGACATTATGAATGTTCTATACTTCCGGGTAGTCAGCTTATTTAAAACCTGCCAGAGATTTGTGCCCGTCAGGACGAAGACAAACGGCCGAGGATGAATGAAGAGCATACCACGGCAACTTACTCAAGTAGTAGGTCTCGACGAGAAGCCCACAATGACGCGCTTCAACAATCTCAAGGTTGAACACCACCTGTGACTGAAGTTCTCTTGCTTTAAGGAAGGTAAGGACTTCCATGTCAATGACAAGCTACACAAAGGCTCGACACTTCTATTCTAACATGAGACATCTAGATGTCACTAACCAACATCAGCAACCCTATTACTAGAACACATAGACACTACTTGGCCTCGTATTCCGACTTTCTAATATACACACAAGCCAGGCCCTTGCCAAAACCTTGTCCACCAAACCCTTAACCATTAGGCAAGCCTAGCATATTGCAAGAACCCCATTCGCTCTTAGATGAAGTCAACGATGCATTCGAAGACATATCATCAAGCACTTCAAGAGCTAGAAGGACAACCACGCCGGAGCAGAAGCAACATGGAACGTGAAGACTACATCAGCTCTGAACTCACACACCTTTTGCTACGCCTAGCAAAGGAATCTGGGCCACCAGATTCTTGCAAGGGGGGTAGGTCTATCACAGCCTATGTTTTGACTCATAAATAAGTTTACATGACCCAAAACTAGGTCCAATTAAAACTTTTCAGTGCCTATGAATGTTTGACTGGTGTGCTATTTGCTTGCTTGTTTGATTGCTTGTTGGTGCTCTATATCCATAAAACTCCCTCCTAATCCCAAAATTCTTTTCCTTGATATAAACACTTGTCCAATGACCATACCATGTGGATAGGACCTAAAACAATTCTTATCAAGATTTATTTTTGGCCAAGAAGGATTTATTCAAATTAGGTTTTCAAAAAACCGTGAATTGAGGTTTCTACTACAAGTCCTCAAATTGGGTGGATTATTTTGCCCCAAAGGATTTATTTATAACCTACTATATATATAACTCCCCAAAACCGCAAATATTATTTTTAAAGATTATTTTATTACTTTATTTAGAGACTTTTTCTTAAGACCACAAATGGTCTTTTAGAGGGAAAAATTGTTTTTATGCTTTAAAAATATATGAGAAAATTTAGGAAAATTCAGTGGACATATATTGTCCATATATAAGAGTTTCAACACCATGTGATGTTAAAAATATTAGACAAAATCAATCAAACACATTTATGCCTATTTGAAGCATTTGAAATATTTCTATAATAAATATTCTCAAATAAATCCAATAAAATTCTAGCATGTAAAATATGACATATGTGATCATCTTGCCAAGTTTCATCTCAATCCCAATTGTTTTCGTTCACCAAAATATTCCAAAATCATTCCTATCAAGATCCAAATTTGAACAACTCTACATTGCCAAATGTCTCCTGTTGATCTCAACCTTTCTGGACATGTTCTAATACTCCAATAATGAATCCACACCAAGTGGTGCACCAAGGAGAATAGATTAACTTGTGCAAATCCCCCCAAACCCACTTCTGTTGATTTAAGGAATTGGAGATGTTTGCATTGTCAAGTATCTCTATTTGATCCCAAACTTTTTGAGAATGTTATAATACTCAAACAATGCCACCACACAAAGTGGTGCATCAAGGAGAATGGATTTGCATAGCTAGATCTAAGAAAATTAATTTCTACCCATTTCTAGGGTTTACCCAGTTTACCTTGTCAACTTTCTAAAATCATGCTCAAATCTTGTGGTCCACCTTGTTTTACCTCCCATTCTATCATGTTAAATATCATATCATGTATATCATCTTAACTTACCCGAACAGCCATCAAACACCTTCGGGTTAAATCCTAAAGTGACTAGTTTCACCATTTTACTTCATCTCCTTGCCCCATCTTTTTACCACACTTCACACTGATCCCCATCTACCTCCAGTAACTTCCCCATGGCCACAACTCAATGATTGATGGGGTATGAACCCCATTTTCCCCTCTAGTTTACTCTGGCACATCCCCATTTTACCTCTATTGCTTTTACCTCTACCCTTGGTTTTTCCTAAGGATCTAGATGCGCTCCAATAACACCCACTCAGCTAGTGGACAAGGTGGGCACGCCGAGAGCACCCTGGAGCATGCCATGGCAGCCATAGGCATGCTCTAGAGCATGTTACAGTGTGCTCCGACAATGTAACGGCACGCATCCCGAGTCCCCCAACCACCTTGGGACCACCCTCTCACCGATAGCCTTGCCTCGACACCTGGGACACGCAACACCCTGGTCCCCCTCTCTTTCCCTCCTCTGGCCTCCCTTCGCACGTGCACCGGCCGTCCAAGCAGCTCCAGTGGGTGACCTCACAGGCATGCACCCCTGTTCCACTTGCTCCTCCCTTGCACCTTCCCTGGACATAGCCCACGTCCATGAAGTCTGCAGACGCACTCATGGACGCCCCCGTTGCCCCTAGAGTGGCCCAGACCTTGGCCGTAGACATACCCTACAATGCTCCATTGCGACAGCTACTTCAAGCCTCCCCCGAGCCCCTCTCAGCTCCTTCGACCTCCTCCACCTCCCAGAAACGCCCCCGTACCACTAACTCACCCCTGGACCCCATCAAGCTCCATGGCCAAAGCCCATCAGTGGGCTCTGATCAAAAATTTGAATGGCGTCGAGCTTCTCCCCTCCCTCCGACCAGCCTGGAGCCTTCCCCCTAGACATCTCAAAGCCATGTCATCGTCGTTTTTCCAAGAGAATGCCCATGTGCTCGGTGCCGTGGCGACACGACGAGTTTCCCACGGCTATCCCATGCGGCTGTCACACCCTGTGTTTGTAACACTTTGACATGCTATGGATTTACAAAATTTAGAACCAATTAAAACTTTTGAGTGCTTGTTTGTTTGAATTTTTGCTTATTTGTTTGATTGGTTGGTTGTGTTTGGCACTCCTAGATTCTACTCCTCTACATGTTCATCTTCCTTGGTCCAAAGCTCTTGCCCAACGATCATGCCATATGTTTAGTACATAAAACTATTTTTATCAAATTTTGTTTTGGCCAAAAAGTATTTATTCTAATTAGGTTTTCAAAAACTCCTGGGTTGACGTTTTCACTACAAGTCCTCAAATTCAGTGGATCCTTTTCGCCCAAACGCTTTATTTGAAACCTACTATAGATATGACTTCACAAAACCACCAAATAATAATTTTTAAAGATTATTTTACTATTGTTCATGGCTTTTTCTTAAGGCCATAAATGGTATTTTATAGGGAAAATTATTTAGTTTAGTTAAAAATATTTTAGAAAATTTAGGGAAACTCAGTGGACATATATTTTCCATATATATGAGTTTCAACACATGATCATGTTCAAAATATTGGACAAAACCCTCAAAAACACTTTCTCCCAAAATCAAGCATTTGAAATATTTCGATAAGAAATATTCTCAGTAAATTCCAAGAAACTTCCAGCAAGACACACATGCTATATGTGCTGATCTGGCAAAGTTTAATCTCAATTCCAATTGATTTGCTTCACCAAAATATTCCGAAACCATTCCTGTCCACAGTCAAATTTGAACAACTTTACATTGTGAGGTTTCTTCCTTTAACACCAAACTTTGTTGGCATGTGATGAACCCCAAATAAGGATACCACACCAAGTTGTGGATTTAGGGGAAGTGAAGTGCATGCTTGAATCTATAGAAATCTGATTTTGCCAATTTCTAGGGTTTACAAGTTTACATTATGAGGTTTCCTCAAACCTTCTCAAACTTGGTGCCCCCTGTAATGTTCCATACATTATGACCTTCTTAACACTCATGGCAAGAAAACTCTACTTGCTTGCCTAAACACTAATCAAACACCTTCTGGCAGAATCCAAGGATCAACAATTAAGCCCCTTCCCTTGTTCAGAATGAACTAATACTTTTACCACAACACCATACCTCCCTCCCTGACCTCTGGTAGAATTCCTGGAGATAGGGAGCATGATCGAGGGGGTGGAATCCCCACTTGCACCCCCTGGACAGCCCCATTATCCCTCCTTTCCCAGCCTCTCCTCTGTCATATCTAGCACCAGAGCATCCAAGGCTATTCACCACTTGTTTACCCCCCCCCCCCCCCCCCCGCAGCTGATGGACACATGTGGACACGCCAGAGCACATCAAAAGCTCTGGCATGTCCGCCAAAGTAACGCTCTGGAGCACGCAGCTACACTCCAGAGGGTTGACCTCACTCTCTTGCCCATACTTGACCCCCTCGAGCTCCCCCTCGCGCAATCCGATGCACCTCGACGTCCGCAACACGCCGCGCCCCTGTCCCCCTCCTCTCTCACCCTCCAATGGATCCCTAGCGCGTGCCCGATGCCACCCCGTTCGGCCAACGCATGGGCTTGCACACGTGCCCTTGCCTTCTCCCTTTCTTCTCCCTCGCACGCCTAGACCAACCCCAGGAACTCCTTGGACAAGCCCCGTGAGCTCCCTCTCCCTCTGGCCTCGGCCTCGACCTCACCGACGCATAGGTCCACGTGGACTCGAGCACCGGCTATTTAAAGCCACCCCGGGCCTTCCTCTTCCTCCCTTCGTCCCCCTACTTCTTCCAATCGACCGCCTACTCCACCCAAACAACCTCCCGAAGCTCTATGGTCAAGATCAAACCCGAGCCCTGCCGCGTTGGCTTGTCGGAGATATCTAGATATAGCCCTCCTCCGCCTCTGCTTCCTCCTCCTATGACCCCCTTGCCCTCCTAACACTGTTCCCCCTCTCCCAATACAGATTGCGATTTGAAATGACTGGACCAAGCTCATGCCGAAGCTCTTCGCCATAGCTTCTTCATCGTCAGCGACCAGGGGAACCTCGACGACCGCCTCCACCTCCCCCGAGATGGCGACAATGCCCTGAGTCCGTTCCCACCTTCATCTGTTGCTGCCGTGCCCTCTGCTAACGCTGGTGAGCCTCGCTGCCCCTTTGGCGAGAGATTGACAATGACCTACCAAGTGGGACCCCTCCTGTCTGTTGCTGGTAGCTGGGCCCCGCCTGTCGGGTTTGAACCCCGTGGGGGCGCGTGCCAGGCTCGCTTGGGATGGCTGGCCTCTAGGCCGGCCCAACTGCGCCCAGATATGGCCCAGGGCATTGCACCCCTTTTCTTTTTCTTTTTCTGGGAGTTGCAAAAATCCCACACAAATGAATATTTGTCCAATTCCAAATATTTTTCCGCTACAAATTTTTGTAATATTATGTAGAATTTTATAGTGTCACTTGTAAAAATATTTGAGAGCATTTTATGTACTCACTTTATTTAAATGCTAGCTTTGAATATTTTTAAAATCCTTTTCACCACAAACCTTAGGCATAAAAACTAGAATAGTTTGTAGTATTTTAAAGAATAGGGTGACATTTTAGAAATAGATTTTGTTCTCTGTTTTTGTGAAGATTCTTATTTTTAGCGTTATTTATCTTGACGATAGCACTTGTTGTTTTCGATGATTTCATAATGTTGATGTGGTATTCCCCCTTCGGTGGGATGCCTCGGATACTTTACAGTTGATACTTGCATCATGCATGACCCTAGCATCCTTATGAGGACTTTAGGGAGCCTTAGTTAGCATGGATATTAGTTAGGATGAAACCATTTTCAAAACTGCACCTAGGACCTATACTTTGGAGTTTCTACACTTTTTACCTCTTCTAGTCTTCCCACGGCACTCTACTAACTCTCCTCCCTTCAAACCTTTGTAGATGGCCGTCGTACCCGAAGAGCTTCTAGCATCCGGCTTTCCCCTACTCCTTGAGGATAGCCAGGAGAAGTGCCACTACCGCCGACCACCCGTTTTCCTCTACCACGAGCACTGGGTCGATGCCAGCACGACGGAGTACCACGTTGAGATGGTCGTGAAGGCAAATGACTCTCGGACGAGTTGGTTCTTTGAAGGACCACAAATGGAGACATTGGCACTCGCAGTTGAGACAACCGCACACGACGCACTCGTAGTCAAGATGGACTAGTTGGTTCTATGAGGGACCATAGATGGAGACCCTAGCGCTTGCAGTCAAGATGGTTGCATGCAAGGCACTCATCCACCTTCGAGACATCATTCCATAGATGGCTGATCAGACAACTACTTGTTGCCTACCTTTCAGGAAGGATGATATTGCCGAGAGTTGGACGTTGATTCCATCCAAGCAGGATGGAACACCACTCAGGTTCCAGGCCTACTTTAGCCTCTCCGCTGACAGTCTAGCTCACAAACTGATTAAGGAGTCCGTGAAGCACCGCGAAGAACTTCATCACACCCGAGAGCTACTTCGTCAACCCAAGACGAATCCATACAAGATCAAGAAGGATGGAGCCCCTGAGGGACAACTAGCTATTGCTCATAGCGGAGGAGTAACCCTAGTTAAGGATGCACCCACATGGTGTTGTCGCATGAGTGCGAAGGAGCACCGTGTGCTCTTCACCAACCGACCGACGAAGCGTCGTTGGGGTGGATGTCGGATTTCGGGCTCCGCAAAACCTGTAAGGTTCGAACACAGGGGCGTGTACAAATGTTCCCTGCTTCCTCACTCTACCTAGCTCACTACTCGATGTTTACTGTGGCAAACTCGCTCGATGACGACGAAGAAGATGAACACGACAGTTTACCCAGGTTCAGGCCGCTATGAAGCCCTACTTTTGTGGATTGCCTCTCGAGGAGGTTTGGGTGGATCAGCTAGTACAGTGGGCTAGAGCCACGCGAGGGGGCTCAAGATGTGTTCTTGGCTTGCTATCTGGTGGTGGTGCGCTGAGTGGCTAAGTGTTCAGTCCGCTCGAATACGGTGCGGCATAGCTTATCACAATGGCGGGAAGGGATCCCACAATGGCCAATTTCGAAGGGGGATAGGAGTACATCCACGTCCTGTCGAAAGGTTGTCTTCGCCTGCAAAGTAGCTATTGGTGATGCAGTGGTGGGCTCAGTGATGACATCCGTCCTGCGGGGCTCGTGGTCGTGGTCTTGGTGCATCGGAAAGGAAACCTTTGGGTCTTACTTTGGGAACTTGCATAAGTCCTTGCTCACCTTGCACCAAAGAGGAAACTACGCCGCTTGGCGCGCTGGTGCCCGCCTGTCCTTCCTTGCGTCACCTTTGACTACTGAGATCGGGATAAGCATAGATATCTCCGCCACTCAGGAGGGGGGGCCTGGGGAGGCCCACCCTTGCTAGTTTTGACGACGTCTTTCCTCACGAGCCCAGGGTCCTTGCAAGGGCCTTGTCTTGAGTAGTGCCGTGCCAGGGCATGCCTCGCTACCGAAGTGGTCCATGTCCTTGACTGCAGGCAGGCATGACTGGGTACCCCCGTTCTCAGAACACTGACAGTAGCCCCCGGGCCCGAGGCGCACCCGGGCTGGCTTTGGAGCGAAATTTCGAGCACGGCCTGAGGCGCCGCGGGCCCCAAACGCCCACGAGCCAGGCTTTACACCCATTGGTTGCTCGAGCGGTGATGCCTCCGCTCCTGAAAGGCGTCAGGAACCGCCCAAGTCAAACCGACGCGACACGTGTGCCACCGCTGGCCATCATTACCTTTCCTTGAATGCGGTCGATTCCTGGGGCTTCCATTTAGGCCACGTGGATATGAATCGACAACGTCAGACGAGGTGACGGGAGGTGGGGTCACGTGTCGATCGAGCCGTCCATTTCGGTGCCTGAGGGGCACACGCTGCCTGCTCTCCCATGACGCCTCATGGCCTTGATCCCGCCTATAAATCCGCCCCTCGTGATGGATTTCTGCCATCTCGAAGTGATCGCCCGCTCCCGCAACTCTAGAGAAAACCCTCTTTCTCTTGTTAGCTTCTTCCTTCCCCATGGCATCTTGTGGAAGCGCCACCGGTTTAGGGGAGTGCGCGGGGTCGTCAGCCCCCTCGCTCTCCTTCGGAGGTGGCGGCGGGGGACCTTCGGAGTCGGTGTTGATCCATGGGTGCAGGACCATGGTGGAGGAGCGAGTGTTCCACCGCCTCCCTTTCCTTTTTCTTGACATATCAAATGTACTGAGCTTGACCGTCTCCTCCTTCCAAGGCGCCGGCTGCCAAGAAGCACAAGCGCGTCGAGCTCTAGGAGGAGGTGGACGCGCTGTGCGCTCAACTGTCGACCTTCGATGTAGCCTTCCAGGACACCCTAAGGGGCGAGGCGGAGTCAAGGGCGGAACTGGCGTCTCTCCAAGCCCAGGTCCAAGAAGCGGCAGACGCTGTGGAGGCTGTGCGGGACGAGGCGGCCTACACCAAGATGTTGTACTCCTAGCGAGCCAAGCAATACGTCGACATTGCCCACTGTGCGGTCGGCGTGGTGGAACGGTTCGTTGGGGATGCCCCCGCCCTCCCCAATGAGCATGCCGACGGGGGATACGTTGACTTCTTCCGCCAGGTGGTGGAGGCGCTAGAGACCGGCCTCTCCTGCGTGAATGCGGATAGCGAGGCCGACGCACGGGACATCCTCCAGCTTGCGTTGATGCTTGTGTTCTCCAACCCGCGTCGCCTCGTCCCGTAGCTCGACCTCCAGCATGTGGTGGAGTGGGTGCCATAGGGGCTCCTGAGGCCTCTCCGGGATAGGGTACGCCCGCATGTGGACGCCATGGTCATGCATTTCAGCCGGGTGCCCCTTCCCAAGGGAGAAGGCCGACCCAGTACCGTGGCGGACGTCAGCTCGGACAGCAACAACGACTCCTCCGCCTAGATCCCCCTGCTTCTTCCTCCTGGTACCTATAATAGGTTAAAGCAAACTTGTCCCCCGTGGGCGTTAACTTTTGGCGCATTACCTATGTTTTGCTTCTCGCCCTTGATTCGTCGTCGGCCGCTCGTAGTGATGCGACTTACTTTCCTCACGCCAGCTTGGTGCCGTCATCAATACGGCCTGATGACGGTGGCAAGTGGGGTCATCATGAAGTCCCCCCTCGTGACAGGGAGCTCATGGTCGCCATCCCTAGGCTCGTGGCTTAGCAGCCTGTCGCCGCCGGGCCTTTGTTCTCATGTTGCCTCCCTTGTCGCTCCAAAGCCCCGGGGTGTTAGTAATCACGCGTAGTTGGCCCGTAGTACCAGCGTCCTCACATTAGCATGTACAAACCTCGCCTCACCCTTGAGGCGTCGTTAGATCAGAAAGTGCATGCTTGATTCGGTAGTGTACTTAGCTTGCGGGCAGTGGATGACCTTGCTATGCGGTTGGGTTGTCCGCATACTCCGCTGCTCCACCTGGGGCGCTTCTTCTTTGCTTACGGATGGGGCGCGCTTCGGGCCTTTTCCGCGTTCTGTGTCGGTAGGTCCCAGTCCCGTGCATTTCCCTACCGCCGTAGTTTATGACTAGCCAAGGTCGCAACCACAAGGTGAGACCTCGATACCCTTGATGCCGGTTGTATCACGAAGGATGGCATCGAGGGTGTCGAGTGGGTATCTGGCCAGTAAGGCTCTTGAAGTGTGATGCTCAGGAGCCCCTTTGACACTCAAGCAGCTCTACATCGACAAGTCACAGTCCCACACATTTCCCCACCATCGTGGTATATGACCGGATTACCGAGGACTCAACCACAAGCCGAGGCCCCGGCCCCCCTCCCAAGCCATCTTGTTGGGCGTCAGGAACGGGCCCTCCATGCGGTTTTCCCTAGTAGGGGCTTGCTATCTGGTGGTGGTGCATTGAGTGGATAAGTGTTCGGATGGCCCCTCCTACGGTGCAGCCTTGCTTCTATATATAGCTGTGGCCTGGGTCCTCTTCCCTTATGACAATGGCTTGAAGGGATCCCACACTGGCCAATTTCGAACGGGGACAGGAGTACATCTGCGCCATGTCGAAAGGTGGTCTTTGCCTGCAAAGTAGGTGTTGGTGATGCAGTGGTGATCTCGGCATGACATCCGTCCCACATGGCTCATGGTCATGGTCTTGTTGCACCGGAAAGGAAATCCTTGGGCCGCACTTTGGGAACCCGCGTATGTTTTTGCTCCCTTTGCACCCAAGAGGAAACTGCGCCGCCTAGCGCGCAGGCGCCCGCCCGTCCTTCCTTGCGTCACCTTTGACTCCTGAGGTCGGGCTTTGCATAGATCTCCACCACTCGGGAGGGGGCATAGGGAGGCCCACCCTTGCGGGTCTTGACGTCGTCCTTCCTCACGAGCCCAGGGTCCTCGCGAGGGCCTTTTCCTGAGTAGTAACGCGCCAGGCAATGCCTGGCTGACGAAGTGGGCCATGTCTTGGGCTGCAGGCAGGCAGGAGTGGGTACCCCCATTCCTCGAACACCAACAGTGGACCTCCTCATCCTACAACTCCCTCAACTGGAGACGATGCCCGTCTGAATGACGATCAGGAGGAAGACCGAGAGGAGCGTGACTACAAGACCGAGCACTCCACCACGTGAGTCCGAGAACCCCTACGGTAGGATCTATCATGTACCCCTCATGCGAGGTCGAGTCCATGTAATGTTTCATATGAAACCATGTGTGCATGATTTTTTGTTGTTGTTTGTGTTTCGATGCATGTCGTGCCTTTTCCTTATGCCACATATAAGCGACTCCATCGTGTATCTTATCTTAATGTATGTGTTGGTCTTTCGACCTTTGTTGTACCACACTTGCACTATACCAACTCCCTTAGGCCCACTTTTCCATTTTTGCTTTTTGTCTTGTCTAACACAGTTGTTTGACTTGGCTGCTCCAAATAGGATGGCGACTGCAATCCGCAACAGCTCCTTCACCAACCCTAAATCCGGCAACTCCAACCAGCAACGAGGAACTGGTGGGACTCACTATAGGAATCAGGCTCTTTGTCGTCTGCCATGGCAGACGGCAAATGGCACAACCATGGACGGCAAAGGCCTTTGCCATATGCTAGCGTACGGCTTAATTTTGCGCCCAATAAACATCAGCAAAGGGGTTCTTTGCCGTCAGCCTTGGGGGAGCGGACAAGAAAGCTGGTTTGTCGTCAGCCTGCAGGCGACAAAGAATGTGGATGACTTATACTAAAGATAGCACCGTTAGGTGGCTAACGCTTACCCCCATCCCTTTGTCGTCTAGCCTAGATGGCCCAGCCCATCCCTTTGCCGTCTGCCCCAAACGACACCCACCCATCCCATAGCCCCCCGCCCAGTCCTTTGTCGTCTGCCCCCGACGGCCCAAGCCATCCCTTTGCCGTCTGCCAAGGCCGTCGGCCCCTGGCCCTTTGTCATCCATCGTTTGCCGTCTGCCACGGACGATAAAGAGGCCAAATGGCCCTAGGCCTGGGGTTCCTAGGTTTAACAGGTGGCTGCCACGTGCCCTCTTTGCCATTTGTGGCCGTCGATAAGGGGGTCTTTGCCGACTGGGGAAGACGACAAAGAGGTTGTATTGCCTCTTTTTTGTTTTTTTGATATTCAACAATTTTCAAAGAAAAAATATATGATATGTATATAAATATTTCACAAAAACAATATCAACAGCCATATGTGATCAACCAACAATTATACCAAATTAAAACTATCACATGCCACATTGTTCACCATATTACAATAGTTTCATCCATACATACATATAGTCTCATATATATAGGTAGAAAGTTTCATGTAAGTTCATCGATACAAATGAAAATAGAAAGTAAACATTAGCACTACATGAAAGAAAGTTGCCGTGAACTCAATCAAATATGCAAAATTTGAAATAAGAAAGTTAGAAAAAGAATACTAGCAGAATTAGAAGAAGATCTAGAAGAAGGAGAAGAAGTTAAAGAAGATGAAGAAGCGGTTTTCGTCTCTCTCTGTCTCATCTTGGTTTTCCTCTTCTTATTGATAATTTGTGTCATTTCAGAGATAACCTAGGTAACTATCACATTTTTTTACCTAACTAAGCTTATTGTGTCATTTCGCAAGAAAATAAGCTAAGTCTATGGAATCTATGAGGTTACCAACTCTACTATGCCATTTTTGAGTTAGCTAAGCTTATTATGCCAGTGTGGAGGAAACAATGCAAACTATAGGTCATTTTAGAGATAACTTAGGTACAATATATCAATTTGGAGGTAAGTAAGCATACTATGTTACTTGAGAGGAAACAAGCTTGACTTAGGTAAAATATGACATTTGTCTAAGTGCCAAATTTGTCATTATGCTATGTTTGTCTTGTTTGAGAAAATGAGCCAAGCAAGTGGCATATTAGGGCTTACCATCCTCGTTATAACGGAGGTGAAGCAACAGGGTTGCTCGGGCCGGTGTGAGCTGGAGCACTACTTGGCCCTAGAGAAGGGACGTGCGATGCGGCTCGGGAATTATGTTGTACCAAAGTTCATTTGCGTTAGCATGATGACGCTGAAATGTTAAGACTAGTAACTAATGAACATTGAAATGAAACTCACTGTTCCATCTGTGGCAATGACTGGCATCGGCGGAGGGGTCTGGCCGGTCTTTTCGCACAAAATCTGGACATTTGATTTTGACAAGTCAATCATATTGGTTATTAATGAAAAGAACATGTAGTGCATGATTTGGATGGTACGAAGGAGAAACTTACCACGATGAGATTGTACATGGCCCGATTAAATGCATCGTTCTGTGCCCTCTCCTCCTCCAATGACCTAGATGTCCTCTCCTCCTAATCCCTCTTCTCCTCTGCCACCTGCCGAGCCTATTCCGCCAGAAGCGCCTGGGTTGTCTCTCTCTCTTTCTACAGAGCAGCTTGCAACACAACTCCTCGTTAGAATTGTAATCATGTTTGTTCAAAAACACACTTTAATGGAGGAAAGCTATCTGAGTATGTATGACAAACCTCGATGGCGAGCTGGACTGGCCGTGGATTAGGCGGCATCTCAGGAATGGAGCTAGTTTGGTGCACCTTGATGTGCTGGAGAGTGCGCGAAGACCGTATAAGTCCATCTCCAATGGCTATAGAGCCATGGGGCCTCCCGTCGCCAGCTATCATCACCAGGTCTGGATCAATAGGATGCTGGCTCGGGTTGAAGTCCTCCCCATTCACCAGCTTCCCCTCATCTAAGTATCTCACTAGCTTGTTGTGCGAGGAGATGTTGGTGAAGTTCTTGGGATTATCGAGGTCAGACTCAGAGAATGCCTTGGCCTTCTTGTAAGAGGCAGTATGGGCCATGTCATAGAGGGCATACACCTGTGGCACCTCCGTCTTATTGTAATGCGCCTACAAGAGAGGAACAAAGTATTAAAAAAGGGGCCAAGCTAGAATCAAAAAATTAATTGGAGGAATCATGAAGCAAACCACATACCAAGTTCCGCCTGAACTGGAATAAGTTGGCACTGCCTTGATGGTGTGGCACACCTTCCATTTGGGCATGTCGTTCCTTCGCATCGTCATGGAGACCTACGCCTACGAATCAAAACAAGGAAACTAAATACAAGGCCTTAAGAATAGGTAATTACCTTCATGTACTGCTCCTTATACAGAAAATTTCAGCGGTTCAACGACTTCTCCTTCTTAATATGTCGCGAGGCTTAGTAGTCTCGAATAGCCTGTACCCGAGCCTCATGTTGTAAGTTCTATAGTAGGCACCTCGAGTCGTAATCGATAAGCTTTGTCGTAGCCTCCTCGTATACCACCTCACACGTGTAGAAGCTCTGCAATCAAATGAGACAACACTGATTAGTACAATAAATAACTATTATTGATTTTTAACTATGTAATGGAGAAATTACCCAAAATTTTCTGATCACCATGTTGGCCCTTGTGTGACACAACATACTGTCGTTCACCTACTCCGACGGGGCCGGGGCAGCCAAGTGGTGCTCCCAATTCAATCCTAACTCTGGACGCTGACCCTCGCTGAGCAATGTGACAAACCATGGGAAGTTATGCCGTAAAATCACACCAGGGATGGAGTTGGGCCTGCTGACATCCTTGGCATTAATCCAACCCATACAGTATGACAAAGCCAACGCATTAGATATGTGAAGAAACATGAATGAAAACGGTTTAAAAAGAGTTAATGCTCTTACTTCAGCAAGTCAGGCTCAATCGGCCACCTCTGCTCGTGGGTCGCCGGCATGGTCTGGAGCCGTGTACACTCACGCTGGTAGATGGTGGCCCCTTAACCACCTCGTCCCCACTGTTAGAAAGTTGATCCCCACCACCATCAGCATGGCCACATGACTTCGGTGGATGCAGATCCGGCCAGGTATCCCATCAGGTAGAAGCGTGTGCAGTCTCGTAGGACAAAGCGTCTAGCACATGAGTCTCATGGGTCGAAGACTATGGGACATGAGGATCGTCGACCCAAGGCTTGTGGACAGGAATCCTTGTAGCCTCCACCTCAAGCGGGTCCACCATAGCAGTCTTGTGCTCGGGTGAATCAGCTGGGGGTGGCGGCAAGGAAGGCGTAGCAGCCTTCGTACCTCTCCCGTGGCCAACACGTGTACCTTTAGGATCTCTCTTCTTCCCTGACCTCCTCTCCCGGTGGGCTTCGCCGACTAAGAAGCGCCCTCGGGAGAGTTTGTGGTGGAATGGAAGTACCCCTCCCACCATGCGCCGATGAAGGAGCCTCGGATCGCTCTCGACCCGCGCCCACCATATTTCAAGACCTGACATGACAAAGAGTAAACGAAATTACTACAACATAAAAAAATTGAATACCGACATGAATAATAATATGTATATAGAAAATTTGAGTGTATCATCATCATGTATACCTGACATGAACTAATAATAATCTTCATCGTATATATATGCCCCGAGATCAATAAATGCATCATCATCATCACTATCAAAAATAAATGCAGCAGCATCACTATCGGGAGCAACATGTATAATGCCTCCTTTATGTAATCGGTCAAGCATTGAGAGGTCATCCGCAGCAGTAACCTCTTATTATTTTGTTTCTTCTTGTTCCGGCTCGGGCGTGAAGTCGGATTCACTTTGTTGTCTACTTCAATGTTCTAGGGTGAAGTAGAGCGGTTCTTCAAACTTTTTTTTGGAAAGACATGTTTCTTGAAAGAATTCTCCTTCAAATGTGTCTGGATTTACGTGAGGTTCATAATCATATTCATCGAGGATAGGTGGTCTAAAACATGGTGGCACATCATAAATGACATGCCAACCATTCAAATTTGGATCTATTTCATAGGCGCACGGTAGATAGAAAACTTGGGTCGCTTGTTGAGACGTAATATAGACATCAAGAACATCTAAATGGGTGTTTTTTTATTTCGACTAGCCCTATCTGTTCATGAGTCCTTCAAGTCTCCTTCAGTTGGAACCAATAACATTTGAAGACTATGATGTTTGGTATATTTTCACCAAAGAATATAAGTTCATAAATTCCTTCAACTCTTACATAATACTCGATACCTCCTTTGCCGATAGCAAAGACACAACAATGTGTAGACTTTCGGTTAGCCATAGATAGTTATTTTCCAAAATTATGAAAGCGATACCCATTAATGTCGTATTTCTCAAATGAATAGACCTTATAGTCAAAACCATTAGCGACTTGTCTCAATTCAGTGTCCATAGACTCTGAATTCGCCTACAAGTTTAGTATGAAAGGATTGTTTCATTAGCCGCAAACTAGACGAAGAAATGAAATGGTCTAATGGAAATTAATGTTTGTTTAATCCAAGAGATCAAACCGGGATAGCCGCCTCCATGCTTTGCCAGAAGCTCATACTCTTCGATGGAATCCTTTTGGATCACTGCTCCATCCTAGAATTTGGTGACGTGTCGACTAGATCACATATCCAGGAATAAGAGCAGTTCAAAGGAATTATAAGTTGCGAAACAATGTACCAAGAACTTACTCGATCTATGGCCGCATTTCTGTTAGATTGTTGAAGATATATAATGAAATGGTCTGCCATTCTTCGACATCCAACGTTATTGCTTTCGAAGCACCGGCTGGTGCGAGCTTCCCTTGGAATAGGCAGAGGTTGGATCGACCTTTTTCACGGTCGCCATGATTGTGGTGAGGCTTCGGATTATGCAAATGACGATTCTTGGCCTCGTAGTGTGCTATCACGAAGTTTGCAGCCTCCTCAGTAATGAATTCCTTGGCCATCGATGCTTCAATTCTACGTTTATTTTTACATTTTGCTCGAAGCGTCTTTTGCATTGGATTATAGAAGCCCGGTGGAAAGATCTTTTCTAACATGTAGATCAACTCCGGCGCCAACTCTTCCAGTTCATCTAGCAAGGCGATAGTTCTTTTGCACAAAGAGCACAGAAGAAATAGCTCCGCTCTGTCAGTACTATCCATTCCTACTCATGGATAAAGCCACGCAACATCACCGACATTACTCGTTCAAGCCATATGTGCCAATCATGACTCTTGAGACAAAATATTTTCAATTTGTCAAGACTTTCTCCCCTCTTTAGACTCGCCGCATACCCAACGGAAAACATCAACTGTATTTTCACCCACAAGATCATTTCCCTCATAGTTGGCCAACCAAGATTGAACCGTGCCTTTGGCTTCCGCCAGTTCTTCTTTTCTTTCGATTGTCACAGATTTTGTGATAGTCTATCATAAAGAGCCTCCTGATCAACCCTAGCTTTAGGATTATCCTTTGACTTCCCCTCTATGCTGAACAATGTACCAAAAAGGGCCTCGGTGACATTCTTTTTAGTCTGCATCACGTCGATGTTGTGTGGGCAAATGAGGTCTTTAAAGTAAGGTAGATCCCACAAGCATATTTTGCGAGGCCAGGCGTGTTTTGAATTACACCCTTTGAAATATCCTGGACACGCTCGATCAGGCTCGAGAATGTTTAACTGATCTAGGGTTTGTTAGCTTGTCAATGTAGGTGGTGTAGAGATTTTGACAACTCTAACTTTCATGAAACTCTTCTTGTCTTTTCTGAACTTGTGGCAAGGATCCAGGAACTGTCTATGCAAGTAGAATAAAGAATACTTGCGACACGCCTACAGCCAACAAAACTCAAGAGCTTCCTTGCATGTGGGGCGTGGGAACCTTCCAAGCACACACACCAGCCAATGGATAGCGCATACGCCGACAAGTCATGCGTCAAGTACATGTACCACACATGCATTTTGTTTAAGTTTTGTATCGGCATCATATGTCTTGATCACATTATCCCAAGCTTCTTGCAATTCATCTTGAAGCGGCTACAGTACACATTTATATTCTTGCCCAGATAGTTAGGCCCTGGAATTATCAATGTCAAGAAAATGTTCTTTATTTTCATAATCTCTCCAGGGGGAGATTGAGTGGAATGACAAATATGGGCCAACAACTATATTGCGTTGCCGTCATACCAAACACATTGAACCCCTCCATGATGATGGCGACTCGAGGATGCCTTGGATCTGCCGCTTTATCCTTATGTAATGCATTGAAGTGCTTCCATGCCAAAGCGTCTAAAGTGTGTCCCAACATCGTATTCCCATCTGCATCTAGTTCGGTTCTTTTGCCCAATTTATGCCACGTCATCCGTCTCTTCTACCATGAAAAGACATTGAAATCTTGGTATGATTTGCATATACCAAAGAACATTAATTGGGATTCTGGTCTGACTCTTCTCACCCATACTATTGTGTCGCACAACATACCTGGAAGACATGCAAATGGGACAATAGTTCAAGCCCGCATACTCAAGCCTAAATAAGGCACATCTATTCTCAAAGGCACCTATCTTCTCATGGGCATCTTAAGCGCACGTAGGATTTTGTCCGACTAGTACAGGTTTGCAGTCAATACATGGCCTTTTGGTAGAAACCGTCCAAATATCATCATCATTGCGTCGTAGCATTCTCTGCCCAGGTTGAACTATGCCTTCACAACCATTAATTGCACGATGGCAACTAGCTAACAAAGATCAGTGTGCTCATGGAGAGGACGTTTTGAGGACTCCAACATTTCATAGAATGCCTTTGCAGATTCCTCCATCTCATCATCCGAATCCCGAGCATCATCAAAGTCTTGCACCATGTCTTCGATCCCGGTACCATGCTCGTCGGTGTGTCGATGAACCGCCTTAGCTCTGGCATGTTGGGCAGACTCACCATGAAATCTCCACACTGCATAATCAGGCGTATAACCCCACTTCTGCAAGTCTTTACCCATTTCATCTCGTGTCCACTTTTTATGGTTGTCGCATCGGACACATTGGCACCAGGTTATTTCTTAGCCATTTGCAAACACGGCACTCAAAAACCCCTTGGTTTTGTTAACCATTCATTAGTCATGTCTTTCTGATTACGGTGACCGGTGTACATCCATGCATGACCACTCATCTTGCCTACCTACTAAACACACAAGAATTATATATATAATTCATTATCTATATTCATCAGTTAATCAAGTTTGTTATTTTTATTACATCCATGCAACCTACACGCTAATAGGTAAAGATAGGACGTAATCCCACCCGAGTATGTGTATATTGGGTTCGTTTTCCCATGCTCTGCTCCGGATCCGATGCAGAATTTTGGCAGCACCTCCCTGTTGTTCTCCTGATACACGTCATGACAATAAGCAGAGAGGATGTGTACACGGAGAACAACAGGGAGGCACTGACGAAATTTCGCATCAGATTCGGAGTAGAGCATAAGATAAAATGAACCCAATTTACACATACTTAGGTTGTCCATGGATAACGTTGGACAAGTCAAAAGGATGGCGGTTATAAATATGAAAAGACATGCATATTTATAGATGCCGCCCTTTCGAATAGGAGACGCATACTGGTCATGCATACTGATGATTGAACACACCTATAGCTAGCAAGTTTCATCAACACGAAGACCGGAACAAAGAAAATTAAGGGGGGAGGATATTTCATTTGTGCTAACCCACGAACGTAGGGGTGCTTGTCAAACGCACGGGGAGGTCATCGAACCATACAACTGCACATTCAAATCCATCCGATCAACACAAATATGATGTTTCTCATAACAGCTAGAATCGGAATATATATGACCTAACTCATAATTTACAAAGCTATGACCCCGTGGCCTCTGGAAGGCCGACGAGCACCTTTTCAGTCAACAGGAGACCGAACAGGTGTCGACGGTCGGGGGTCGGGGTGTCGAGGTGTATTCTTCTCCTCCTCTCCTCTTTCTTCTTCTTCTTCTTCTTCTTTTCATTTTCCTCTACTCCTTCTCCTCCTCTCCTCTTTATTTTTCTTCTTCTTATTATTATTATTATTCTCATTCTTCTACTTCTTATTTTTTATTCTAGTTTTTTTCTTGTCTTCTTTTCTTCTAAGTATTTTCTTTTCTATCTAAGTTTTTTTTCTTTTCTATCTATGTTTTTAACTAACTATCTAATTGAACAGAAAAAACAGAAATAAACTAACTATCTAATATAATAGTAAAAATAGAAAATAAACTAACTATCTAAATTAACTATCTAATTTTAAAAGAAAAAAACAGAAAAAGGTGAGGGATGGGGGTGGTCCTGGCACTCACCGGAGTTGGGGACGGCTAGGGCGGCCGGAGGAGGGGAAGCCGCTGGGAGGGGGAGCCACGGCGAGGGGCAGTGCCGGGATGCAGTGAGGGGAGGGGCCTAGGAGGATGGCTGGTGCCGGAGGAGGGGCAAGGGTGGCTGCAGGGATCGGGCAGTGCCGGGGGCGAGGGAGGGTGGCCGAGGTGAGGGGTGGCCGCGGCAAGGGGTGGCGCAGGGAGGAGGTTCGGTGAGGGGGTGGCGTAGGGAGGTAGCAAGGGGAGGGGCAGCTGGGAGGCTGGCCGTCACCGGAGGCGGGGAGGGGACGACATAGTGGGAGGGCAAGGGGTAGTCGCGGCGAGGGGTGGAGCAGGGTGGTGGTCCAACGAGGGGTAGACAGCCGGGGGGAGCTACGGTGGTGGTGGATCCGTGTCGTGTGCGCGGGTGGGGGGAGAGAGTGGGGGTTAGTGGAGAGGGGGGCATCATAGGCACAACCCCTTTGTCGTCCGTTGGAGCCCCAGAGCTGATGGCAAGGCTAAGAGGACGTCAAAGAGTCCGTCCATTGGACCTAGCCAGGACCAAGGTCCACTGGACCCATCTTCCCTCTTTGTCATCTGCCTGTCGGATCTATGTAGTCCATTGGTAGACGACAAAGGAATGGCCGATGGCAAACAGTACCTTTGCCATCAGTCAGCTCTTTACCATATGCTTTACGGCAGCTGACGCCAAAGAGCATCTTTGCATCTACCAGCACATGTCAAAGGATTGGCTGATGGCAAATTACTGGATTCCAGTAGTTGTTGGTCAGGCTGGAGGACACTAGGAGCATCCACAAGGCGAGATTCCCCTGCCACCACCTCCACCAGAGAACATGACCATAGCTAAGTTTCTCCAAGTACTCCGGGAGGAACATATGGGGACCCCGACTCATAAGTCGTGATCACCGAAGGCACGTGTAGAGTGATCCCAGATATCAATGCTCACTAAACACATAGAAGCTGAGTAACAAGAGTCTTACATCCACAATTAGCATCTTACACAAATAAGGACGATGAAGGTCAAGTCTTACACAGATAGGTCCGCGAGGTCCAAGTACTTAAATAGAACAAGCAGGGGAAATGTTGGTCGAAAGCGTGAACCCATGCCATCTGCCTTAACCAACAGGCATTCTGACTGGGAAGCGTCCTAGTTTGCATGTTTGTCACCAACGAACTCGTCAACATACTCATGTTCTTCCATGCCTGGCCAATTAAATAACTAGTGGCAAGCCAATGAGTACTTTGAATGTACTCGCAAGCAACCCAAGTTGTGGAGCAAGATAACAATGATGCATGATATAGCACTATGTAGGCAATTTTGCGGAAAGCTATATTTTAATGCAAATGACATGATCAAGTAACTTAGTAAGCATGCATCAACAATAGGCATATATCCATATGAACCATTTGCAGATATCATCATAAGTGGGGGTTGAACCTCTCATGTTCATTTATCATGCTAAGTCATCTGACTTAGTCCAATTTCCATGCTAAGTCATCGGACTTAGCTCAAGTACCGTCTCCGTTTATCCACACTCACGCACACAGCGGTTTGAGAAAACACATGGACGTAGCACAAGAGCGACTATGGACACGGCTTTTCGAATAGTTTTACACTCCGTAGAGGTTGCACACTTTACCCACAAGACTTGGGGAACTTCCGTGTCAACCATGACTCGCGGTATATAACATACCCAAGGTAAGATCCCGAACCATGCATTTCCCCTAGCGATACTAGTCAAAGAGTCCACTCCATTAGTACCCAGCCCTCACGATGTACATCACACGAGCCTCGCTCTAATCGTACCATCCATGAGGGGACCAACGATGTGCCCCGTGCTTGTGAAGACAGTGCATGATCGTACATACCAGTATGAACCATATCGAGAGTGACCACGCCACTCCCGCCACTAATAATGTGGGATCCTTGCCAGTACCCACCAACGTAATCAACAAAAACCCGTCCAATAAGGGGTATCGTGGTTGCTCATGTATGGTTGGAGTAATGGTCGCAACTTACACCAATCTGTTTTTGAAAACACATTCTCATGTCGTTCCGGCACACCACTTCTTTCTCAAGTGGTCACCCAACTCATCATCATCTCCCTCGAGCATTAGTGGCACCCGGCGGGGTTTTCTAAAAGTCTTTGAAATCATTTGTGTCCTCGTCACTATGCATAATCCCGATCCCACTTGCATAGCATCTACTAGCATCCTATCTACACCCACCCCTAACCCTCATAGGGTGGTAGGGTCATGCACGATGCAAGTGTCAACGGTAAGAGTATCATAGGCATCCCACCAAAGGGGAACACCTCATCATGATCAATCATTGAAACAACAAGTGCTATATGTCATGCATGAAAAAGTTTCTTAACATGGTCAAAGGGCTGCTTGCGTGGCTCAACAAAGTCTCCAGGGTCTTCGAAGTCTTCGGGTCCAACTTCTTTGTCAACCATGCAATCTACGTCGCAAAATAAAGCGATAAAAATAAGCAACACACCAAAACAGAGCACACAAACTACTATCAAAAATGTTAACCTACTCTGATAAATACCAAATGTCATACTAAAAATGTTCTCCCAGGGTTTTGTTATGAAAAACATTTTGGAAACTAAATAACAAAGGAAAAAGGTGCCTGAATATAGGTTTTAAAATAAAATAGTACTAAAAATATTTTCAAACATTTCTACAAATGGCACTAATAAATTCTATGGATTATTACAAGAATTTAGGTCAAGGAATTATTGGATCTGGAATAATATTTTACTTTGGGGGATTTTTGGAATTTAAACAGAAAAAGAATAAAGGAAAGGGCTATTGTGCCTTTTTGGGCCCGAATACCCGGCCGAAACCGGCCCACAGAGGGATGTCGACCCAGGCGAGGCGCCACGCGTGGCTGGTTTGGTTTTAAACCTGCCAGCGGGTCCGGCCTGCCAGCGAGAGTGGAGGGGGCATGGGGATAATAGGTGGGCCCCACCTGTCATCCCTCTCCTCGCGAGAGGAGTGGAGGTGGGGCTCCCGAAGGGCTCCCGGCCACGGCAGACGGAATAGAGGGCACTGGCGTGCTCCTTGGGTCGTCCCCCGTTGGTGGGTGGTCACGGGGTCGCCGGGGGAGAGGGGAATGCCGGTGAGGGAAGGTGCCCGACGGCGGCGGCGAGGGTTTGGGTCGGGAGAGGGCTCCCGACCACAGGGAAGAGCGTGTTGGGCACGAGGAGGAAGAGGAAGGGGCGAGCGAGGAGAGAGGAGCAGGAGCTTGGGGAAGCCCTATTTATAGGGGGTTGTTGGTCCACCGTGGAGGTGGTGCGTCGGTGAGGACCAGGGCATCCCCACAGGCCACGAGGGCGAGCCTGGCCATGTCTGGGGGCTTCACGGACGCGGTCCGTGCCCAGGAGAACGAAAGGCAGGCAAGAGGGGGGCCCGGTGGTGCGCGCGTGCGAGCGCAGACACTGGCCGGTTCAGCCGGTGCCATGCACGCGTGAAGGAGGAGAGGAGAGAGATGGGAGAGAGGGTGCCAACCGTTTGCCGCATCACGGACGTCGAGGCTGACTGGGGGAAGACATGGGGGAGGCCCAATGCTGTCGGGCGGCACCGAGCAGGGGTGATTACAGTGCAGGAGCGCAGTGTAGCATGCTCCAGAGCACCAAAATGGCATGCATGGGCATATTTTAAGCCCACTGCATGTCCTCTTGTGTCTTCGGGCTTTAGAAGATGCCCAACGGCTAGGAGGTGCTAGGGAGAGCTCTAGAGAAGCCTTAGGGTAGAAGGAGAGAATGGAAGAGAGAGAAAATATGCTGTCTAGGGGGGCGTAAATGGGGTTTTCACCACGTTACACTTGGGCTATGGCCATCACACGTTTGCTAGAGGTGCAATGTATCCATAGAAGGCCGTGGTAAAAGCTTGGGGGCAAGGGTAAACGAGAAATGGGGGGTATTAGGGGTTTTACTAAATCACTAAAAGGTATTTGATAGAGTTTTGGGCAAGAATATTTTACCAACTCACTGACATACTTACCATGGTTAAAGGCTAGGTATAAATGAGAGGATTCACCAAGTTTGAGCTCAAGTGGGGGAAGTTGACATTGGAAATTTGTTAAACCCTAGAAATTTGCGGAATCCGGTTTCTTTAGATCTATTGATGCTAGGCTTTTACCCTTGATGCACCACTTAGTGTATCATCACTATTTGGCCATTATATCATGCCCACAAAGTTTGGTGTGAAGGGGAGACACTTCATAATGTAAAGTTTCTCAAATTTGATTCAGGATAGAGATGGTTTTGGGATGGTTTAATGAACCAAATCAACTTGGATTCAGATGAAACTTTGCAAGAATATTACCTATGATAATGTTGGCTTGCTGGAATTTTCCTGGAATTTATTAAGAATATTTCTATAAGAAATATTCCAAAAGTTTCATTTGACCACGAAGGGTTTTGAGGGTTTTTGTCCATGATTTGATCATGCCCTGGTGTTGAAACTCGTATATATGGAAAATCTATGTCCACTGAGTTTCTCTAAATCTTGTCAAATATTTTCAAAGCATTTAAATAATTTTTCCCTAAGAAAAACCATTTCTGGTCTTAAGAAAGCCTTTAAATAAAATATGAAAATAATATTTTGTGATTTTGGGAAGTCTTCTATATAGTGGGCTTGAAATAAAGCCTTTGGAAAGAAGGATCCACCTAATTTGTGGACTTGCAGCGCAAACCTCAATTCAGGGTGTTTTGAAAACCTAATCTGAATAAATCATTTTTGATTAAAACAAAATTTGATAAAAAAAGTTTTGGGCACTATTCACATGGCATGATCATTGGGCAAGAGGTTTGGGACATGGAGGATTAAGATGAAGTGGAATAGAATCTAGGAGTTCCATATATCACAATCATCAATCGAGCAACAACATAGCAAACAAGCACAAACACTTTGAAAAAAGTTTTAGTTGGCTCCAAATTTTACAAACCCAAACATGTCAAGGTGATACAAACACAGGGTGTGATAGACCTTTCCCCCTTACAAGAATCTTGTCCCCGAGATTCCTAGGCTAAGCGCTAAAAAGATAAGGGAACTCAGATCTAAGATAATCTTCATGCTCCCAGGTTGCTTCAGCTTCAGTGTGGTTGCTCCACTAGACCTTGAAGTACTTGATGGTGCAGCTTCGGGTGCAGCGCTTGGCTTCATCCAAAATTCAAACTAGCCTCTCACGATTAGTGAGGTCTGGCTGAAGATCGATGGCTTGATGGTCGATGTCCTTGTAGAGGTCGGGGCGGTTGGGAACTTGTAGACACTTCCGAAGTTGTGACACGTGAAAGACATTGTGCACGTCCGATAGCTCGGAAGGTAACTCTAGTTGATAAGCAACTTCTCCTTGCTTGTCGGTAATCTTGAAGGGGACGATGAATCTTGGTGCAAGCTTCCCATTGACGTGGAAACGCTTATTCCCTTTGAGAGGCGTGACTTGGAGGTAAACATGTTCCCCAACATGGGAACTCGTGTCTCAATGGTGAGAGCCAGTGTAGCTCTTCTGCCTAGTCTCGGCAGTCTCGAGTCGCTCTCGGACGAGTTGAACTTGCTCTTCTTCTTCGCGGAGGATGTCTGGTCCAAAACCTAATCCATCTCCGGTCTTTGACCAGTTGAGGAGAGTACACCACTTGCATCCATACAACACCTCAAATGGTGCCATCTGAAGACTCGCCTGGTAGCTGTTGTTGTAGGAGAACTCGGAAAATGGTAAGCAATCTTCCCACTTGGCTCCATATGCTAAAACACAGGTGCGGATCATATCTTCGAGTATTTGATTTACTCGCTCTGTTTGCCCACCGGTCTGAGAGTGGGAAGCAGTGCTGAAGGAGAACTTAGTTCCCAAGGCTTCTTTGAACCTATTCCAGAACCTTGAGGTGAAATGGGTTCCTTGGTTCGACACAATCTCCTTAGGAACTCCGTGGATGATCACAATCTGGTTGATGTAGAGGTGGGCCAACTCGTTCCCATTGTAGGTTGTCTTGACGGGAATGAAGTGGGCTACCTTGGTCAGGTGATCAACAATGACCAAAATGGAATTATGTCCTTTGCTCGACCTCGGTAATCCAGTGATGAAATCCATCCCGACTTTGTCCCACTTCCATTCAAGCACTTTGAGAGGCTGCAATAGCCCAGCGGGTCGCTGATGTTCAGCCTTGACTCTCTGGCATAAGTCACATTTGGCGACAAATGTGCCTATCTCCCATTTCATGCCATGCCACAAGAATCTTGTCTTGAGGTCTTGATACATCTTGGTTCCTCCAGGATGGATGGAGTAACAAGTGTCATGAGCTTCTTGCAAGATCAGGTTCTTGAGATGCACTTTGTTGGGTACGCAGATGCGAGTCCCGAACCATACAACTCCTTGTTCATCCACCGGCAATCATGGGGCCTTGCTCGCATTGATCTTCCTCTTATTGCCTTGAATGCTCTCATGCCCCTTCTGAGGTTCTTCGATATCATCCATCAAAGTAGGCTTTGCTTCGAGGTTGGTGAGAAATCCGGCTGCAACCAATTCCAAGCCGAAGCTTTCAAGTTCTTCATACAGGGCGGGTAGCCTTTCCCTAATCATAGCATTCAAGGAACAATCATTTCTCCTTCAGGCATGTGCTACCATGTTGGCCTTTTCGGCGGGGTATTGAACACTAAGGTCATAGTCCTTGATCAATTCTGACCATCTTCGCTGCCTCATGTTCAATTCCCTTTGATTGAAGATATACATCAATCTCTTGTGGTCTGTGAATATCTCACATCGCTTCCCTACAAGGTAATGTCTTCAAGGCATGAAGCACGACTGCCAACTCGAGATCATGAGTTGCGTAGTTCTCTTCATGAGGACGTAGCTATCTGGACAGATATGATATAACTCTGCCTTCTTGCATCAGAACACCTTCAAGTCTGGTTCTTGATGCATCACAATATATCACAAACTCCTTGTGAATATCGAGGGTGGCTAAAACAGGGGTTGTGGTCAATCTCTTCTTGAGCTCCTGGAAGCTTTGCTCGCACTTAGCAGTCCATTCAAACTTCTTGTCCTTCTTCAAAAGCTGGGTCATGGGTTGGGCGATGTTTGAGAACCCTTCCATGAACTTGCGGTAATATCCCACGAGTCCAAGCAAGCTCTTGACTTCCTTCGCTGTGGTTGGGGTTCGCCATTCCGTCATGGCTTCAATCTTGGCAGGATCCACTGACAATCCTTCGGCGGTCAACAGATGACCCGAGAATCCAACTTCATGCAGCCAGAATTCACACTTGCTGAACTTGGCATAAAGCTGGTGCTCTCGAAGCTTCTCTAGCACTAATCTCAAGTGTTCCTCATGTTCTTCTTCAGACTTGGAGAAGACAAGTATGTCATTGATCAAGACGACAACGAACTTGTCCAAGTACTCCATGAATACCTTATTCATGAGGTACATGAAGTAGGCAGGGGCATTGGTAAACCCAAATGATATGACTGTCTACTCATATAGGCCATACCGGGTTACAAATGCCGTCTTCGGAATGTCTTGGGGTCTAATCTTCAGCTGGTAGTACCCAGATCTGAGGTCGATCTTGGAGAACACCTTGGTTCCATTTAACTGATCAAACAGGTCTTCGATTTTGGGGAGTGGGTACTTGTTCTTTATCGTGACTTCATTGAGAGAACGGTAATCAAAACAGAGCGTGATAGTTCCGTCCCTCTTTGACACAAAGAGAATAGGCGATCCCCAAGGAGAGGCACTACGGCTAATAAATCCTTTTCTAACCTGCTTTGCCAGTTGCTTCTTCAACTCAGCCACACTTCGGATCCCATCCTGTAGGCCTTCTTATAGATGGACCTTGATCCGTCCATTAGCTCAATGATGAACTCAATGTCGCCATGAGGAGGCATTCCAGGCAGCTCATCAGGAAACACATACGGTACTCACATACCACTGACACTTGACCCAACTCAACTCCTAATAGGAAGTTAGCCTGAGGAGCTTGAGTGGAGGCAGGGTTGGGAACATACTTGACGTAAACTCCCTGGCTATTGGTCATGGTGACAATCCTTTTGGCATAGTCTAGCATGCATTGGTGCTTGGTTAACCAGTCATGCCTAGGATCACATCCAAGCCTTCTAACTTCAGGATGATAAGGTCTGCTAGGAAGTCTACCCCGTTGATGTTAATCTCAACTCGCTTACAACCTATCCCAGACTTCATAACCGATCCCGGTGTTTGTATCAACATACGACTACCCAGGAGTGTAGGCTTCATGCCACTCTCTAAAGCAAACTTTTGGGTGACAAAAGAATGCAAAGCTCCACAATCAAACAATACTGTTGCTGGGGTTGAGTTGACGAGGAACGTACCCAGTATGATGTCTAGGTCTTCCGGGGCTTCCTCTGCGGTGACATGATTCACACAACCCTTGCCATTGTTGGTCTGGTTGCGGGGAGCTGGGTTCCTTGGTTGTGCTCCACGGGCTTGACCTGGAGCTAGCACATTGGGGCATGGGGCATATGGCTTCTTATTGGGACACAGCCTAGGGATGTGTTCTGGCTGGCCACATCCAAAGCAAGCGACTTGTCCAGGGTTGTTGTTGAAGTTCCTGCCACCGTTGTTGTTATTGGGGTTGTTGTTGTAAGCTGGCATGGGATTGGCATACTGCTGAGGCTGGTAGGTCATACAAGGCGCAAGAGGTCTAGCCTGCTATGGGCTGGCTGCCAGGGGTGAGGCTTCATGTTGCTTGAGCTACCCTTGTTGATCATCTTGCGCTTGCGAGTGTTGTCTATGGAATGACGCTTGTCTTCCATCATGATGGCCTTGTTCGCCAAGTCAAAGAAGGTAAGACAGTTGTAGACGATGAGCTGATAATGAAGGACCTATTGGAGTCCTTCCAGGAAGCGTTCCTTCTTGGCAGCCTCTGTGTTCACTTCTTCAGGTGCATACCATGACAGCAAGTTGAACTTCTGCATGTACTCCTTGAGAGAGCCACTTCCTTGCTTCAGCGCTCGAAATTCTCTCTTCTTGATAGCCATGATCCCAGAAGGAATGTGGGCAGTGCGGAATCCTTCCTTGAAGTCATTCCACGTGATCACACATTCTCCTTGCATGACCTTGAATCTGTCCCACCAAGCTCGGGCGGTACCTCCAAGGCAATGAGAGGCATACAACACCTTCTCATGGCCCTCATTGCAATTGACCAAAGCAAGGAGGTCCTCGATGGTGCGGATCCAGTCATGAGCATCCAATGGATCAGCAGTCTCGGTGAAGGTTGGGGGCAAGTTCCTCATGAATTCAGACAACATGGAGCGGCCTTAGCCGTTCCTGCCTTGCTGCTGGTTATTCACAAGGGCCTGAGCAATCTGCCGGATAGCAGCACTGTTGTCTTGGTGCTCCTTCGAGAGAACTTCGAGAAACTGAGCTATGGTCATGTTCTCCGGTGGAGGTGGTGGCGGGGGAATGTCGCCTTGTGGCTCCTCCTGGTGTCCTCAAGCGTGAGTAGACCCACCAGCTCCTTGTTGCTCGCTTGAGTTGTCAGCTTCAGGGTTGGTGAAGGAGTTGTTGCCGGTAGCAGTCACCATCCTGTCTGGAGCAGCCAAGTCAAACAACTGCGATAGACGAGAGGAAAAGCAATAAGGGAAAAGCGGGCCTAAGGGGGTTGTTCAAGTGCAAGTGTGTTAAAACAAAGGTCGAAGGACCAACATACATTAAGATAGACAATGGAGTCGCTTACCTGTTACCTAAGGCAAAAGCGCGACTTGCATCGGAACACAAACAAAAAAATTAACAACAAACACACATGGTTTCATAAGAATGATTACACGGACTCGACTTCGCATGAGGGGTACATTGCTGATCCTACCCTATAGGTTCTCGGACTCAGGTGGTGGAGTGCTTAGTCTCATAGTCACGCTCCTCTGGGTCTTCCTCATGTTCATCATCTGAATGGGCATCATTCTCAGTCGAAGGGGTCGGGGAACATGGAGGTCCATCCCGACGACGCTTTTCAGGCTGCTCGGTGAAGAAATCACGGTACTCCTTCACACTCATATGATGCCGACGTGTAGGTGCATCACTCGCTGGGGGTACTCCTCCTCGATAAGGACAGATGGTTGTCCTTTGGGGGCTCCATCCTTCTTGATCTTGTCTGTCTTCGTCTTGGCTTACCGAAGTAGCTCTCGGGTGTGGTGAAGTTCCTCGTGGAGCTTCATAGACTCCTTCATCAGGTTATCAGCCAGGCTATTGGCAGAGAGGCTGAAGTAGGTCTGTAACCTGAGTGGTGTGCCATCCTCCTTGGTCAAAATCAGCGTCCAGCTCTCGCCAAGGTCATCCTTCCTGAAGGGAAGGTAGCAAGTAGCTAGCTCGTCAGCCGTCTCTGGAATGATGTCTCGAAGGTGTGGGAGTGCCTTGCGTGCAGTTGTCTCTACCGCAAGTATCATGGTCTCCATCCATGGTCCCTCAAAGAACCAACTGGTCGGGGAGTCGTTTTCCTTCACGACCACATCCACATGGTACTCCTTCATGACGACATCGACCCAGTGCGCGTGGTAGAGGAAAATAGGTTGTTGGGGGAAACTAACACTTCTCAAGGCTTTCCCCAAGGAGTAAGGGAAAGCCCGATGTCAGGAAGGCTTCGAGTACGAAGGCCATCTACAAAGGTTTGAAAGGAGGAGAGTCACCAAAGTGTTATGTGAAGAATAGAAGAGGTAAAGAGTGAAGAATTCCTAAGTATAGATGCTAGGTGTAGTTTTAAAGACTGTTTTATCCTGACTAACATCCATGCTAACTAAGGGCTTCCTACAGTCAGGATGGCTCTAATACCAGCTTTGTGGGGACACCGACTCATAAGTCGTGATCATTGAATGCATGTGTAGAGTGATCCCAGAGATCAATGCTCACTGAACACACAGAAGCTGAGTAACAAGAGTCTTACGTCCACATATAGCGATCTTTCACAAATAAGGACCAATAAGGTCAAGTCTTACATAGATAGTGCCATGAGGACCAAATACTTAAATAGAACAAGCAGCAGAGATCATGGTCGAAAGCATGAACCCATGCCATCTGCCTTAACCTACATGCATTCTCACTGGGAAGCGTCCTAGTTCGCATGTCCGTCACCAACGAACTCTTCAACATATTCCTATTCTTCCATGCCTGGCCAATTAAATAATCAGTGGCAAGCCAATGAGTACTTTGAATGTACTCGCAAGCAACCCAAGTTGTGGAACAAGATAACAATGATGCATGATATAGCACTATGTAGGTAATTTTGCGGAAAGCTAATTTTGAATGCAAATGACATGATCAAGTAACTTAGTAAGTATGCATCAACAATAGGCAGATATCCATATGAACCATTTGCAGATATCATCATAAGTGGGGGTTGAACCTCTCATGTTCATTTATCATGCCAAGTCATCGGACTTAGTCCAATTGTCATGCTACATCGTCGGACTTAGCTCAAGTACCATCTATGTGTATCCACACACACACACCAGTTTTAGAAAACACTTGGACAGAGCGCAAGAGCGGTCATAAAACTGTCCTTGACCGTGGACACTGCTATTCGAATAGTTTTTCACTCTGCAGAGGTTGCACACTTTACCCACAAGACTCGGGGAACTTCCGTGTCATCCACGACTCACGGTATATAACATACCCGAGGTAAGCACCCGAACAATGTCGTTCCCCTAGCGATCCTAGACGAAGAGTCCACTTGATTGGTACCCAGCCCTCGCGATGAACATTACACGAGCCTTGCTCTAATCGTACTATCCATGAGGGGACCAATAGTGTGCCTGGTGCCTGTGAAGACAGCGCATCATCGTACATACCGGTACGACCCCGTATCGAGAGTGACCATGCCACTCCCGCCACTAATAATGCGGGCTCCTTTGCATTACCCACAAAGGTAATCAACAAAGCCTCGTCCCATAAGGGGTATCGTGGTTGCGCATGTAAGGTTGGAGTAATGGTCGCAACTTACACCAATCCGTTTTTTAAAACACATTCTCATCTTGTTCCGGAACACCACTTCTTTCTCAAGTGGTCACCAACTCCTCATCATCTCCCTCGGGCATTAGTGGCACCCAATGGGGTTTTCAAAAAGTCTTTGAAATCATTTGTGTTCGCATCACTATGCATAATCCCGATCCCACTTGCGTAGCATCTATTAGCATCCTATCTACACCCACCCGCATAACCCTCATAAGGTGGTAGGGCTATGCATGATGCAAGTGTCAGCGGTAAGAGTATCGGAGGCATCCCACCAAAAGGGGAGCACCTCATCATGATGAATCATTGAAACAACAAGTGCTATATGTCATGCATGAAAAAGTTTCTTAACATGGTCAAAGGGCTGCTTGCCTGGCTCAACAAAGTCTCTGGGGTCTTCAAAGTCTTCGGGTCCAACTTCTTCGTGAACCGCACAATGTATCGTTGCGAAATAAAGCAATAAAACTAAGCAACACACCAAAACAGGGCACACAAACTACTATCAAAAATGTTAACCTACTATGATAAATACTAAATGTCATACTAAAAATGTTCCTCTAGGGTTTTGTTGTGAAAAACTTTTTGTAAACTAAATAACAGAGGCAAAAAGGTGCCTAAATATAGGTTTTAAAATAAAATAGTACTAAAAATATTTTCAAACATTTCTACAAATGGCACTAATAAATTCTATGGATTATTACAAGAATTTAGGGCAAGGAATTATTGGATTTGGAATAATATTCTACTTTGGTGGATTTTTGGAATTTAAACAGAAAAAGAATAAAGGAAAGGGCTACTCTGCTTTTTCAGGCCAGAATACCCGGCCGAAACAGGCCCACAGAGGGAAGTCGGCCCAGGCAAGGCACCGCGCGTGGCTTGTTTTGTTTTGAACCTGCCCGCGGGCCTGGTCTACCAGCGAGACAGGAGGGGGCGAAGGGATGACAGGTGGGACCCACCTGTCATCCCTCTCCTCGCGACAAGAGCGGAGGAGGGGCTCACCGGAGGGTTCCAGGTCACAGCGGATGGGACAGAGGACATCGGCGTGCTCCTGGGGTCATCGCGCGTTGGTGGGTGGTCATGGGGTCGCCGGGGGAGAGGGGAGGTGTTCGACAGCGGCGGCGAGTGTTTGGGTCCGGAGAGGACTCCTGACCACGGGGAAGAGCACGCTGGGCATAAGGAAGAAGCGGAGGAAGGGGCGAGCAAGCAGAGAGTAGCAGGAGCTCGGGGAGGCCCTATTTATAGGGGGCCGTCGGTCCACCATGGACGTGGTGCGTCGATGAGGACCAGGGCATCGCCACGGGCCACGGGGGCAAGCCTGTCCATATCTGGGGGCTTCATGGATGCGGTCCATGCCCAGGAGAATGGAAGGCAGCCAGGAGGGGGCCCGATGGTGCGCGCGTGCGAGCGCGGAGACTTGCCGGTTCGGGCGGTGCCGTGCACGCGTGAAGGAGGAGAGGAGAGAGAGGGGAGAGAGGGGTCCAACCATCTGGCGCGTCGCTGACATCAAGGCTGACCGGGGGGGCACGCGGGGGAGCCACAAGGCTGTCGGGCGGCACGGAGCAGGGGCGGCTATAGTGCGGGAGCACACTGTAGCGCGCTCTAGAGCGCCCAAATGGCATCCTTTGGCATCTTTTTAAGCCCACTGCGTGTCCTCTTGTGTCTTGGGGCATTAGAAGATGTCCAACGGCTAGGAGGTGCTAGGGAGAGCTCTGGAGAAGCCTTAGGGTAGAAGGAAAAAGGAAGAGAGAGAGAAAAGATGTTGTCCAGGGGGGAGGTAAATGGGGTTTTCACCACATTACACTTGTGCTATGGCCATGACACTTTTACTGGAGGTGAAATGTATCCACACACGGTTGTGGGAAAAATTTGGCTGCAAGGGTCAAAGAGAAAGGGGTTGAAATGGGGGTTTTACAAAATCACCAGAAGGTGTTTGATAGAGTTTTGGGCAAGAAAATTTTCTTACCAGGGTGAAAGGCTAGGTAGAAATAAGAGGATTCACCAAGTTTGAGCTCAAGTGGGAGAAGCTGACAATGGAAATTTGTTAAACCCAACAAATTTGCAGAATCAAGTTTCTATGGATCTATTGATGAAAGGCTTTTACCCTTGATGCACCACTTAGTGTACCATCACTATTTGGTCATTAGAGCATGCCCACAAAGTTTGGTGTCAACGGGAGACACTGAGATGAACCAAATCAACTTGGATTGAGATAAAACTTTGCAAGAACGTTACCTATGATAGTGTTGGCTTGCTGTAATTTTCCTGGAATTTATTGGGAATATTTCTTATAGAAATATTCCAACAGTTTTATTTGAACAGGAAGGGTTTTGAGGTGTTTTGCCCATGATTTGATCATTCCCTGGTGTTGAAACTCATGTATATGGAAAATATATGTCCACTGAGTTTCTCTAAATTTTCTCAAATATTTTCAAGGCATTTAAATAATTTTTCCCTAAGAAAAAAAATTCTGGTCTTAGGAAAAGCCCTTAAATAAAAATATGAAAATAATATTTAATAATAATATTTTGTGGTTTTGGGAAGTCTTATATATAGTGGGTTTGAAATAAAGCCTTTGGAAAAGAAGTATCAACCTAATTTGAGGACTTGGAGTGCAAACCTCAATTTAAGGGGTTTTCAAAACCTAATCTGAATAAATCATTTTTGGTTAAATCAAAATTTGATAAAAAATAGTTTTGGGCACTATTCACATGGCATGAACATTGGGCAAGAGGTTTGGGACAGGGAGGATGAATATGAAGTGGAATAAAATCTAGGAGCGCAATATAACATAATCATCATTCAAGTAACAACATAGCAAACAAGCACAAACACTTCGAAAAAAAAGTTTTAGTTGGCTCCAATTTTTATAAACCCAAACATGTCAAGGTGATACGAATATAGGGTGTGACAGAATGCCAAGCCAACACCAATGCTATCCAGCAGATGGCTCAAGCCCTCGTGAATAACCAACATCAAGGAAGGAATGGCAATGGCCGCTCCACTCTGTCTGAGTTCATGAGGAATTCGCCCCCAACCATCACTGTGACTGATGAAGCCTTGGATCCTGACAACTAGATCTGCACCATCAAGGACCTCCTTGCACTGGTCAACTGCAATGAGGATCGTGAGAAGGCGTTGTATGCCTCTCACTGCCTCGGAGGTACCACCAGAGCTTGGTGGAATGGATTCAAGGTCATGCAAGGCGACCACGTGATTACCTGGGATAACTTCCAAGGAAGGATCCCTCACCGGCCACCTTCCTTCTAGGGTCATGGCTATGTCAAGGAGTATATGCATAAGTTCAACCTATTGTCAAGACGCACCTGAAGATGTCAACACGAAGGCTGCCAAGATATAACGGTTCATGGAAGGACTTCAGCAGACCTTGCAGTATCAGCTCATCGTCTGCGATAGGCGGACCTTCTCTGACCTGGTGAACAAGGCCCTCATGCTAGAATACAAGTGTCATCCATAGATGACACTCGCAAGCGCAAGATGATTACCAAGGGTAGTTCCAGCAACCAGAAACCTCGCCCGTGGCAGCTAGCCCCAACCAAGCCAACCTATCAGCCGCAGCAGGCCAGACCTCCTAAACCTCGTCCGAGCTATGAGCCTCAGCAATAGTCCAATCATAGGCCATCTTACAACAACTCCAATAACAATAACGATGGCGGGAACTACAAAAATAACCCTCGACAAGTCACTTGCTTTGGATGTGGTCAGCCAGGACATATCTCTAGGTTGTGCCCCCAACAAGAAGCTAGATGCTCCGCACCCCAATGCGCCCAACCAAGGTCAAAGTCGTGGAGCGCCACCAAGGAACCCTGCAACCATCCCAACAATGCCGAAGGTTGTGTGAATCACATCACCGTAGAGGATGCCCAGGAGGACCCGGACGTCATACTAGGTACGTTCTTCAACAACTCAGGCGCAGCAATAGTATTGTTTGATTGTGGAGCTTCACATTCTTTTGTCACTCAAAAGTTTGTGCTAGAGAGTGGCTTGAAGCCTATACCCCTTGATAGTAGTATGTTCATACAAACCCCGGGATCGGTTATGAAGTCCGGGATAGGTTGTAAAGGAGTGGAGATTATCATCAACGGGGTAGACTTCCTACCAGACCTTATCATCCTGAAGTCAGAAGGCCTGGATGTGATCCTAGGCATGGACTAGTTAACCAAGAACCACGGCTAATTGGACTATGCCAAGAGGATCGATACCCTAGCAAATAGTCAAGGAGTGGAAGTGAAGTATGTCCCCAACCCCGCCTCCTCTCAAGCTCCTCGGCCTAACTGCCTATTGGGAATTGAGTTGGATCAAGTGCTAGTGGTATGTGAATACCGTGATGTTTTTCGTGCGGAACTGCCCGGAATCCCTACGGACCATGACATTGAGTTCATAATTGAGCTAATGCCCAGAGCAGGACCCATCTATAAGAAGCCCTATAGAATGGGATCTGAAGAGTTGGCTGAACTGAAGAAGCAATAGGCACAACAACTCAGCAAAGGATTCATTCGCCCTAGCGCTTCCCCTTGGGGATCACCTGTTCTATTTGTGTCAAAGAGGGATGGAACTATCTGAATCCGTGTCGATCAACATTCTCTCAATGAGTTCGAAATAAAGAACAAGTACCCACTCCGTAAGATTGAAGACCTGTTCGATCAGCTGAATGGAGCTAAGGTGTTTTCCAACTTCGACCTCAGGTCTGGGTACTACCAGTTGAAGATCAGGCCCCAAGACATTCCGGTGATGGCATTTGTAACCCGGTACGGCCTGTATGAATACACTGTCATGTCATTTGGATTAACCAATGCCCCTACCTACTTCATGTACCTCGTGAACAAAGTCTTCATGGAGTACTTGGACAAGTTTGTTGTTGTCTTCCTTTATGACATACTCGTCTTCTCCAAGTCTAAAGAAGAGCATGAGAAACATTTGAGATTAGTCCTAGACAAGCGTTGAGAGCACCAGCTTGATGCCAAGTTTAGCAAGTTTGAATTCTGGCTCCATGAAGTTGGATTCTTTGGTCATGTGTTGACTTCAGAAGGATTGTCAATGGATCCTGCCAAGATTGAAGCCGTGGCTGAATGGCAATCCCCAACCAGTGTGAAGGAAGTCAGAAGCTTCCTCGGACATGCAGGATATTACCACAAGTACATTGAAGGATTATCGAGCATTGCCCGACCCATGACTCAACTTTTTAAGAAGGACAAGATGTTCGAATGGATGCCAAAGTGTGAAGAAAGCTTCCAAGAGCTCAGGAAGAGATTGGCCACTGCCCTAGTTTTTGCCACTCCCGATATTCACAAGGAGTTTATTATATATTGTGATGCATCGAGAACTAGTCTTGGATGTGTTCTGATGCAAGAAGGCAGAGTCATAGCATATCTATCCAAACAGCTACGTCCTCACGAAGAGAACTACACTATTCGCCATGTATGAAGAGTTTGAAAGCTTTAGCTTGGAACTAGTTCCACCTGGATTGCTCGCCAACCTCAAAGCAAAGCCTACCTTGATGGATGATATCAAAGAATCTCACAAGGGACACGAGAGCATTGAAGGCATGAAGAGGAAGATCAAGGCAGGCAAGGCCCCAGGATTATTAGTGGATAAGAAATGAGTTGTATGGTTCGGGAATCGCATCTGCGTACCCACCAATGAAGGGCTCAAGAACTTGATCTTGCAAGAAGACCGTGACACTCCGTATTCCATCCACCCTAGAGGAACCAAGATGTACCAGGACCTCAAGGCAAGATTCTGGTGGCATGGCATGAAGCGGGAAATAGGCACCTTTGTTGCTAAGTGTGACATATGCCAGAGAGTCAAAGCAGAGCATCAGCGACTCACCGGACTATTGCAACCTCTCAAAGTGCATGAATGGAAGTGGGACAAAGTCAGGATGGACTTCATCACTATACTACCATGGTCAAGCAAAGGAGATGACTCCATTTGCGTCATTGTCGATCACCTGACCAAGGTAGCCCACTTCATTCCCATCAAGATGACCTACAATGGAACCAACTATCCAACCTCTACATCAATAGCATCATGAGTCTTCACAAAGTTCCAAAGGAGATTGTGTATGATCGAGGGACTCAGTTTACCTCAAGGTTCTGGAATAGATTCCAGGAAGCCTTGGGAACCAAGATTTCCTGCAGCACTGCTTTTCACCCCCAGACTGGTGGATAGACGGAACGAGTAAATCAAATAATCGAAGATATTCTCTGTGCTTGTGTTTTGGCACATGGAGCCAAGTGGGAAGATTGCCTAACATTTACCGAGTTCTCCTACAACAACAGCTATTAGTCGAGCCTTCAGATGACGCCATTTGAGGTGTTGTATGGACGCAAGTGTCATACTTCCCTCAACTGGTCAAAGACCGGAGAAGGATTAGTCTTTGGGCCAGACATCCTCCGCGAAGAAGAAGAGCAAGTTCAACTCATATGAGAGCGTCTCAAGACCGCCAAGACCTGACAGAAGACCTACATCGATTCTCACCGTTAGGACATGAGTTTCCGTGTTGGAGACCATGTTTTCATCTGAGTCACGCATCTCAAAGGAACCAAGAGTTTCCACGTCAAGGGGAAGCTTGCACCAAGGTACATTGGGCCTTCGAGATCATCGATAGATGAGGAAAAGTTCCCTATCCACAAGAGCTACCTTCTGAGCTATCGGATGCGCACAACGTCTTCCACGTGTCACAGCTCGGGAAGTGTCTTCAAGTTCCCAACCGCCCCGAGCTCTACAAGGACATCAACAATCAAGCCCTTGACCTTCAGCCAGACCTCACTTATCGTGAGAATCCAGTCCTTATTTTGTATGAAGCTAAATGTTGCATCCGAAGCCGCACCATCCAGTACTTCAAGGTCCAATGGAGCGACCACAGTGAAGCGAAAGCAACCTAGGTGCATGAAGACTATCTTAGATCTGAGTTCCCTTATCTTTTTAGCGCCTAGCCTAGGAATCTCGGGGACGAGATTCTTGTAAGGGGGGTAGGTCTGTCACACCTTGTGTTTGTAACACTTTGACATGTTATGGATTTACAAAACTTAGAACAAATTTAAACTTTTGAGTGCTTGTTTGTTTGAATTGTTGCTTGTTTGCTTGATTGGTTGGTTGTGTTTGGCACACCTTGGTTCTACTCCTCTCCATGTGCATATTCCTTGGTACAAACCTCTTCCCCAATGATCATGCCATGTGTGTAGTACCTAAAACTATTTTTATCAAAATTTATTTTGGCCAAAAAGTATTTATTCTAATTAGGTTTTCCAAAACCCCTAGGTTGAGGTTTGCACTTCAAGTGCTCAAATGGAGTGGATCCTTTTTGCCCAAAGGCTATACTTGAAACTTACTATATATATGATTTCCCAAAACCACCAAATAATAATTTTTAAAGATTATTTACTATTTTGTTTAAATGCTTTTTCTTAACGGCAGAAAGGGTCTTTTATAGGGAGAAAATATTTTTATTCACTAAAAATATTTGAGAAAATTTAGGGAAACTCAGTGGACATATATTTTCCATATATATGAGTTTTAACACATGCTCGTGTTCAAAATATTGGACAAAACCCTCCAAAATCCTTTCTGACCAAATCAGCATTTGAAATATTTCTATAAGAAATTTTCTCGGTAAATTACGAGAAAATTCCAACAAGGCACAAATGATATATGTGCTGATCTTGCATATCTTCATCTCAATTCAAATGGATTACTTCACCAAAATATTCCAAAACCATTATTGTCCAAAGTTAAATTTGAACAACTTTACATTGTGAAGTTTCTTCCCTTAACCCCAAACATTGTGGGCATGTGCTGAACCCAAAATAAGGATACCACACCAAGTTGTGGAGATGGGGTAAGTGAAGTGCATGCTTGGATCTATAGTAATCTGATTCTGCCAAATTCTAGGGTTTACCAAGTTTACATTGCGAACTTTCGTCAAACCTTCTCAAACATGGAGGCTCCCTCTAAGTTTCCATACATTATCAACCTGTTAAAACTCATCGAAAGAAAACTCCATTTGCTTTCCAAAACACTGATCAAACACCTTCTAGAGGAATCCTAGGATCAATAATTGAGCCCCTTCCCTTGTTCTCCTTGAGCCACAACTTTTACCACACCACCATACCACCCTCACTCACCTCTGGTAAAAGTCTTAGTGACATGGAGCATGATTGAGGGGGTGGCATCCCCACTTGCCCCCCCACTTGATAGCCCCATTCTACATCCTTTTGCAGCCTCTCCTCTCTCCTATGTAGCACCAAAGCATCCCAAGCTCTTTACCACTTGTTTACTCCCCATGCAGCTGTTGGACACAAGTGGACATGCCTGAGTGCGTCAAAAGCTATGGCATACCAGCCAAAGTCACGCTCTGGAGCACACAGCCGCACTTCAGAGGGTTGACCTCCCTCTCTTGCCCATACGCGACCACCTTGAGCTCCCCCTCATGCAAGTGGATGCACCTCGACATCCGCAACAAGCCACGCCCCTGTCCCCCTCCTAACTCTCAATACAACGGCTCCCTGTCGCCCCGCTCGGCCAATGCGCGGGCCCGCACGCGCATGCTTCCCTTCTCCCTCTCTTCTACCTCGCGCGCCAAGACCAACCTCGGGAACTCTCCGGACAAGCCCTCGTGAGCTCCCTCACCCTATGGCCTCGGCCTCGACCTCACCGGTGCACAGGTCTACGTGGACTCGAGCCCCGGCTATTTAAAGCCACCCCGGGGCTCCCTCTTCCTCCCTTCGACTCCCCGCTTCCAATCGACTACCTGCTCCACCCCAACAACCTCCTGAGGCTCTATGCTCGATATCGAACACGAGCTCCGCCGCGTCGGCTCGCCGGAGATCTATGGGTATAGCCATCCTCTAGATCTCCTTCCTTCTCCTATGAGCCCCCCTTGCCCTCTTGATGTTGTTCCCCCTCTCGCCCATGCAGATTGTGGTCAATAATGACCGGACCAAGATCATCCTGAAGCTCTCTGTCATGGCTTCTTCGTCATTGGTGCCTAGGGCCACCTCGATCACCACCTCCACCTCCCCCGAGACGGCAAGGACGCATTGAGTCCGTTCCCACCTTCATCCGCTGCCGCTGTGCCCTCTGCTAATGCTGGTGAGCCTCACCACCCCTCTTGCGAGAGGTTGACGATGACCTACCAATTGGGGCCCATCTGTTAGCCTCACATCCCCTTTGGACCTCCTTTCTGTCGCTGGCGGTTGGGCCCCGCCTATCGGGTTTCAACCTGTTGACACCTGATTTTGGCACGGTGCAGGATGGACACAAACGAAAAGGTTTTATCAACGAGAAAGTTCATATTGCCGAATGAAACAACGTCAATGTTTAGGCCATCACCATTCGACATCATTTCAAGGGCCAAATTACACTTGGATTGTCATATAGATGTTTTGAATGCTTTTTGGTCAATTGCGCCTCCAAGACAACCTCGAATGAAGGAATTCTCTACATGGATTGTGTTTGTCTCGTCTAGCTGATAGATTTTGACATATAAATCATCTCAATGTAAGGTTATATCCAAAATTTAGAGCAAGCAGAGTGCATCCCTACCACAAGGCAAAATGTGGCGTGGGGGATCAAACACATGTTTGATGGGTTGCACAAGTCATTAGGCCCTCAAGACGCCCTCGGATGGAAAAACTTACAACAGGAAAAAGTTTCGCGTCATCAAGGAGATTGATTCTGATATATAATTCTTCTCAATCCGAGGTCGTATGCGACCTGGAGAAGGAAAACAAAATTAGACTGGAGTTTCACTCGGGAGTTCTTAGTGAAAGTTTGCCGGCCGAGTGAAACGTTTGTCGTCTGGTCAAGTGAGAAGTTTTACATCTGTCCGAGTGAAATAGCCGTCTCAGTGAAAATCGCCGTGCGAGTGAAAAGTACCAGTCGAGTGAAAGTGTCGGCCGAGTGCAATTATTTCTATAAAACAAAATACCACCGTTCTCTAAAAATATATAAGTGAAGCACTAGAGCAAAATTGCCTACCTCAAAAGATATAAGTGAATCACATAGAGTATTCTAATAAATTCACGATCAATGCGTGTCTCTCTAAAAAGATGTGTTCACCAAGGATGATTTTGTTAATCTCGGTAGTACGAAAGTGAGCAAAGGTGGCAACTTTTAAATCTCGGTGAGACCGATATAGGAATCTCGGTAGCATTGATAAGGTGACCAACGGTCAGATTGCCCAATCTCGGTGACGCCGATCAAAAAATCTCAGAGGGGCCGATATTGTGAATTTGCGTAACAGAAAGTTGGTAGCCTAACTTGGTGGCACTGAATGCTAAATCGTTTGCACGAAAGAGGTAGGGTTTGGCTAGGTATGTCTAGGGTTTGCAATTGGTGGCACGGAATGAATCGTGATGCTTGCACCGAGTTTGAGTATTTGGCTTCGGACATACTTTTGTGGAAGATCTTGTGGGTGTATGTTGTGACTATCACTTGTGCACATCTGATCATTTTGTACACCAACAAAACCTTACCCCCTTTTAATAGTATTGTCTTTCCTATGGACTCAAAGTGACTCCTGACAAATGTAAAATGTAGAGTCCTTTGCTTGAAGCTTGGCCAATCTATTTGCTTGCTTCTTGGGGTATTCCGCAATCCTTATGCCAACCCATCATTGAACTTTTACTGAAACATACTTAGTGGAAACATTAGTTCAATGACATATATGTTGTTTCAATCTCCTCCTTTTTGGTAATTGATGACAACATATAGATCAAAGCTTGGACATATGAATCAGTGAATATAATCATCGCTTTGACAAGTATGTGATAAGCAAGAGCTCCCCCTAAATTTCCGCATTATTTTTAAGTTTGCATTTGAATGCAAATGCACAATCGATTAAGTACATGGTGCACTTATTCCATGTCACATACATCTTGGTGGTGTGCGAGAGTAATAAGAGTTAACAACAAAGAACTACATATCAAGCAAAGTGATTCATCATCACATAATCATCAAAAGATAGGAAATGGTAGCAACACACATTAAAGCGTATAATCACACACTCAGAAAAAAGTATCTCACATAAAACCAAAGAACCAAATGTTTTATAAAACCAGCAAATAAAAAGAGACGCTCTCTCACTCGAAGCCTAAATCTATATACAACTTCTCCCCCTTTAGCAGCAAGTTACCAAAAAGCTCAAATAGATATAGCTAATCGTTCTGTGGCTGATCTGCTCCGGTAGTGGATGTTGGAGTCAAGAGAACTACGTCGGCGAAGATATCCGCTGAAGTCATGGATGGAGCTGGAGTAGACACAGTAGGCACTTGAGCTGATGGAGCTGATGTCACTGTGGCTGGAGCAGAAGATGAAGGCCTCGTCTCTAGAGCTGGTACTGTAGGAGTCCTGGCCTTAGTCATGAACATGGCAGTGTTCCTGATAGGTGCACTGTCTTCCTCATTATCATCAGAAGAATCAGACTAAGAGGAGTTGCGACGGATAGGGGCTTCATCAACCTATTTCTTGAGATCATTGGCTGTCTTAGTCAGCCCATCAAGCTTGTCATTCAGAGTTTTCCCTCTATCATCAATGATGTTCACAAGGCTCTCGTGAGTGTCCATGATGGTCTTGATATCTTTCTTCATGTCCATGATAGTGGTGACCAAGAGATCCATCTGTTCGTTCCTGGACCTGGGAACCTGAGCACTAGTGGCTCGAGCTGCCCCAGCCTCTTCTTCAGCTTGTGCCTGAGCTACTACTGATGTGGGATGGTCTGGGTCCATCACAACAACATTGTCCTCTAGATCTCGGTGAAGTGACAAGTGTGGATTGTCCAGAGCAAATATGTGCTTCTCAATCTTAAAATTGATAGGCATCTGAATATAGGGTGCATAGCAGCATGAGCGCTTCTGATCAACAACAACCCTCTTCACAGTCTCTACTATCAAGTCCATCACTCGAATCCTGGTGTGACTATCAAAATGGATGAGCATGTTGATGGAGTATCCATGAATCATCTTCCCATCTCCAGACTTGGGCATCAAGGTATGCCTTAGGATGGTATTCATGGTATGGAGGCCTGGCTGGAGGAAGCACAAATAGGATTATACATATCCTTCATAGCATTGTGGCTCTCCTTGCAATCTGAGTAGACATCCCAATCACCATCCTCAACCTCAGGAACTCCTAAGATGGTAGCCCACTCATCAACAGTAGATTCATATCTATCTCCATAAAATGAGCAGTGGAATAGAACTGCATGATTATTTCATCATTCCAAGCAGTGAACTCCTTCCCAACAAACTTTTCAAGTCCAATACAATGGAAGTTGTCTTGGACACATGGAAAGTAATCCTCGTTATCTTTGATATACTTCCAATCAACATATCTCATGTCACTGATTGCAGGGCTCTTGTCTAGCAAAAATGTCTCATAGAAGTGTTATTGCTCCTTGGTATAAAACCTGTAATCGATAGCAGTCTTCCTCCTCTGGGCATATGGATCAATATCTCTCCATGCCCTCAACCGCAAATCCTTCCTCTTCTTCATATCCTCAGCTACTAGGCGGCTGGCATCATGAACTGGAAGGTGAGGTCTGAGCTTCATCACAACTGACATATCATCTTCATCATCATGTGCTTCTCTGAAAGTAGACTTCCTGTTCTTCTGAGCGCTAGGGATATCTCTGGTAGTCCTCTTGGAATTCTGTGAAGCAACTTTCTTCAATGCAGCCTTGGTGCTCTTGGAGGGGCCTGGTTTAGGCATAGCATCAGCCAAATTTTCTTTGCTTTCTTCTTAGGAGGGGCTTGAGCAGCAGGTTCCTCCTCTTCCTCCTCATCAGTAGCAGCACCAGATGCCTCCTATGGATCCTCATACATAGAGGTAGGTCTGCCCATCACACAGATGATCCTCTTCCTGGCTGTCTTCTTTTCTCCTGCCTTCTTAGGCAAATCTTTGCTTGGAAGCTCAACAGTCATTGTTGCCCTCATACTCTCGGGTAATCTCATAGATTCTGGAGGTGCATAAACTTTGCTGACCACCCTCCTAGATGAGGTGGCCTCACTAGTAGACTTCCTTGCAACCTTCACTTGCTTCTTAGCAAGAACCTCTTCTCGGATAAAATCAGAATCTTCGTCTTCTGAGTTGAGTCTCTTCCTTGTCGTAGTGGCAACTTTAGGCAACCCATGAGAACTGGGACTGCCTGGATCTATGGAAGACTTGGAATCAGGACTAGTGCTTGAACTCATCTCTATGTTCTGCTCTGGCAAATTCTGACTATCTGAACCTGACATGTTGTCCCTGTGAATAGAGTATAGAAGAGAGGAATAGGATAAGTCATCACAAAGTGCAGAAATTTTTGAAAGTTTGAACAAAAGATTTTCCAATTTTTTACATTCTTTCATGTGTATTTCGGTACAGCCGAGGCCAAAAATTTGGTCACACCGAGACAAACACCTTTCTTTCCAGGAACTTGGCACCATTTTCAGTCGGACAGAAAATGAGAACTCGGTTCCACCGAGGTGTTCTCAGTGTGGCAGAAGGGAAAATCGGTGACACCGATTTATTCGCATTGGTTCTACCGGGATACAGGTGGACGGCTCTCAAGCTCTGGATAGACTGTGAATAAACCCTAATGCCCGAGAATCAGATAGAGGAGAGCGAAAGGGGGCCGAATCCATACCCAAATGCAGCAATGGAGCCGCTACGGCAGCAACATTGTGGAACAAAATGTCGACGGTGGCGATTCCGAGCAGCGGAGACGGTCGAGGAAGCAAGGAGATGACCAGGGGCCTTCGAGCGGCAGCTAGGGTTGCAGAGGAGAGACGTTTGACGTATGAAATTCAAAGCATCGGGGTCCACCGAATATATACCCATCGCTGTCAGTGACACCGAGTTGATATTTTCGGTGTCACCGAGTTTCACAACTGTCAGCCGATAGGGAAACTCAGTGTAACCGAGAATATGAAATCGGTATTACCGAGATAGAAAAACCAAATAAACCCTAGGCATTTGGTGAGACCGAGAATTTGGAGTTGGTTCCACCGAGATGCACTAGGGAGGTTTCAACGGTCAGTCCTTGACGATATGGAACTCTGAGTGATCCTCACAAAGAGAGTTTGAAAGGTAGGTTTTCAAATTTTGTGATGCAGCATGAATAGAATATGAGCCGAGAAAGCATCGATAGCTAAAGGAGTGGTCCTAGGCATTCTTGTATATCCAATTGGCAAATGAAAATGAAAAGCCAAATAGCAACAATTGGATATCCTCGAATGAGAAAATAAAAGCAGACCAACATGCTCACACAATAAGATGTCAAATGAAATCGTGGCAAACATGCACAAACGCAATATCATCTAACAAGTACTTTGGCGATGACGGAGTCATCTCTATATGAGTATATTGACTTAGGATCCAAGTAAGAATAGTTGATCATAGGTCATACTCATCGTTCAAGCACGAGTGGGGTTACCACTTTTACATAAAGCATTTAGTGTTGTCACATTCTATGAGATGCTTTAAATCAAGTCTTAGAGTAAATCTCCCCCTCTATCTGACATACCCCCATAGGAGGGATAAACTAACCTTGGATTTGTTGATGAAGACATCATGTAGGTGAAGTAGTGGTGGATGCTCAAAGTTGATGAAGATCACCAAGAGTTGGGAGCATCCTTGTTGTGTCATTTCTCTTCTCACCTACACGGGTTAGTCCCAACACACATGAGACAAATACAAGGATATCTATGGACATGGAGTACAAAGCATATGTGATGATGTCCATAGATTTGTTGACTACCTTGTGCCCTGCTTATGTTTGAGGGAATGTGTGACTCCTTGAACTATTGCATGATGTTGATGTTGATTGCAACTAGTTCTTGCCAATAATGAATATGAGTGAATTTCCTTGGCGGAGTCACCCCTCAAGAACTTGTCTAGTTCTTCTTATTAGGCACCCACATCAGGTTGATGGGGATCCTTGGTGTTGAGGTAGCACTTGTAGAAGTTGAGCTTGTAGTAGCCTTGGGAACACACTTCACCAAATCTTGGGATTCATGTTCATATGAGTCAATGTCCTCTTGAAGCTTGTTCTTGTCCTTGAGCTTGGGGTCTTGTGGTGGAAGGTCAGCTTAAACTTTTGTTACCTTGGGGAGAGCATTTTTCATACTTCTCCTTTTGGGGAGCAAACTTGGGACTTGGGTATTGACTTTCTTCCCATCCAACTCCATTAGCGTTAAAGTAGCTAGCACCATGATTCTTCCGGTAATCTCTGTGCTTGCGTATAATCTCCTAAAATTGTTTGCACCCTTGAAGACTCTTGTAGATACGTTTATGTTTTGTCCCTTTCGAGAGTTCATTTTATTGCTCAAGTGTAACTTGCCTAAGAGAAGAGTTAGTGGGATCAAGAGAACTACTAGAAGCAATATCATTGGATTTATCATTTCCATTGCTACTAGTTGAAGAACCTGTCTTTCCTTTGTTACTAGCTTGCTTAGACTTAACTTGTGGCATGACTATAGATACGAGAAATCGCTTGGCTAGATAAGAGGAGGTCTTCTTTCGAAGTTCACCATTGATAGCTCTAAGGAACTCATGCTCTTGCTCTAAATTGAGCTTCTCAAAGCGTAGCTTCTCATGTGTCCTTACAAGCTCTCTATGATCTTCTAGAGTTGACTCGTGAGCTAACTTAAGAGTTTTTTGTTCTTGAGTTAGTCATTCAATTTCCAACCTATCATCAACGAATGATTACTAGCAAGTTCATCTCGACTAACATTACTAGATTTGTCAAATAGCAAGTCATCTTAAATTAACAAGTCATCTTCATCACTACTGAAGTTAAGATACTCAGGGTGTGATACCTTGGGGCCTTTAGCCATCAGGAAGCGTCCACTCCCTTCATTTGGTGAATCAAATCGGTGATAGGAGTCTGTTGTCACTAGTGCAAGTCCGGCAACACCTTTATCTTGACAAGAGTCCGAGTTGGAGTGATAACTTCTCTCGGAGTGGTTGTCGGATTCGGAGCCGAAAACCCATTCACCAACATGAGCTTGATGTTTCCTTCTTGAGTATCGCTCGGTGTACATATACTTCTTCTCTGAGTCCGTACTTCTCCTTGAGGGTACTCGTTCATAACGATCATCTCTACTCCTTATCTCTCTTCGAGGTGACCCGTTTCTTGAGCTTCGTCTTCTTGGTAACTCTTCTTTCCTCTTGTAAGGAGTCGTGCACTCATTGGAGTAGTGCTCAGGCTTCCCACAATTGTAGCAACTTCAATATTTTGTTGTATTCTTGCAGAACTTGTAGAATTTCTTAACGATGAGGCTTATCTCTTCATTTGTGACAAGGTTATCGCTTGAGGTAGCGGGAGCATCACTTGTGGCTTTGTAAGCCCTGCTAGACTTGTGGTGAAGCTCTTCCTTGTCATTGAGTGTCATCTCATGAGCAACAATTCTACCAATCACTTCTGTTGATTTGAGATCTTTGTAGTTGGGCATCAATTGGATCAATGTGCAAACGGTGTCATATCGATCATCGAAATCTCAAAGTATCTTCTTGATGATGAATTTGTCAGTCATTTCTTCGCTTCCTAAGACGGCAATCTCATTGGTGATGAGAGCTATCCTAGAGTACATCTCAGCGACTCCTTCACAATCCTTCATCTCGAACTTGTCAAGTTGACCTTGAAAAAGATCCAACTTGGATTCTCTCACAGATTTTGTACCTTCATGCTTATCTATCAAATCCCAAATCTCTTTTGCATTCAAAAGATGACTGATTTTGTCGTATTCTTCGGGGCATAGGCAGTTGAACAGAATGTCACATGCTTGAGCACTGAGTTACAACATCTTGAGTTCTTCCGCAGTCGCTTCGGGATCGGGTTCCCTTCCTTCCGCAAAGAATTCACCTTGCATGCCAACATGAACAACAACCCAAACAGCAGGGTTATGACCAAGCAAATGCATATTAATTTTGTGCTTCCAACTAGCAAAAATTGTGCCATCAAAGTTCGGACCTCTACGGTGATAATATCATCACTGGATACCATACTCTCCTAGGTTGTGAAACCAGTGCAATGGAGACCAATGCTCTGATAGCACTTGTAGGATCGAAAGAGTGATAGAGAGGGGTCATTAGACTACTTTACCAAATAAAAATCTACCTTTTCCAAATTTCAATTCTTGGCAGATTTTAGCATTCATAGTATGTCAAATACACCCTACACATGCATGTCTATGATTATAGCAGCGGAAAGTAAATACAAGCATGTAAGTAAAGGAAGGGTAGGAAGATCAAACACAATTGGTGACACGATGAGTTTTCTCATGGTTTTGATAGGTGGTGCTATCGTATGTCCATGTTCATGGAGTCTTCAACCCATAGAGGGTAACGGTCGCAAGAGTCCACGGAGGGCTCTACCCACAGAGGTTTCCACGAAGAAGCAACCTTAACTATACAATCACGGCCTACGTTCACGGAAGACTAGCCTAACTCGGGGTAGATCTTCAGAAGTAGGCAATCTTCTTGCCCTTACAAACTTCTTGGTTCACTCCACAACACGAAGTAGGAGGCTCCCAAGCGACACCTAACCAATCTAGGAGGCACCACCCTCCGACAGGAAAAAGGCTCGATTGTGTCGATTAACTCCTTGCTCTTGTGCTTCAAGATGATACACTCCTCAACACACAATCACTCTCTCACATATTTGGCTTGGTAGAAGAGATTGATTGGGTGGAAAGCAACTTGGGGAGGTTGGAGATCGAGATTCGTATGGTAGGAATCGAATGGCATGATATCAACACATGAGTAGGTGGCTCTCTCTCAGAAAAATTAGTAGGTATGAGTGGGGAACTGTTCTGAGTGCTTCTCTTGCGAGTGAGTTGTGGTGGAGGGGTATATATAGGCATCTCGAGAAATCCAACCGTTACACACAAAATGACCAACTCGGTGAGACCGATGTGTTAATATCGGTAGTACCGAAGTGACCAAAAGGTGGAACCTTTTGAATCTGGATGAGACCAATATAGGAATCTTTGTAACACTGATAAGGTGACCAACGGTCAGATTGCCCAATCTCCGTGATGCCGATCCAACAATCTCGGAGGGACCAATATTGCGAATTTGTGTAATAGAAAGTTGGCAGCGTAACTCGGTTGCACCGAATGCGGAATCGGTTACACCAAAGAGCTAGGGTTTGGCTGGGTCTGTCTAGGGTTTGGAATCGGTGGTACCGATTGTAGAGTGTTGGTTGCAGAAATTTTTAGTATTTTGCTTTGGATATAGTTTTGTGGAAGATCTTGTGGGTGTATGTGGTGACTATCACTTGTGCGCATATGAGCCTTTTGTTCACCAACAAAACCATACCCCCTTTTAATAGTATTGGCTTTCCTATGGACTCAAAGTGATTCCTCACAAATTTAAAATGTAGAGTCCTTTGCTTGATGCTTGGCCAATCTATTTCCTTACATCTTGGGGTATTCGAAAATCCTTATGCCAACCCATCATTGAACTTTTCCTGAAACATACTTAGTGGAAACATTAGTTCAATGACATATATGTTGTTATTAATTACCAAAAACACCAAGGGAGAAAATGTGTTTTCAATTCCATAGTCCATCAAATCTTTACCCATGACTTGAAAACTTCACAACCCAAAACTCAACAGAAAACTCGTGAGATTCGTTAGTATAAGAAAATAAAACACCACTTTAGGTACTATTGTGAACTCAACATTTATTTGTATTGGTGTAATATCTACTGCATTCCAACTTCTCCATGTTTCATACCCCCCGAGATGACCCATAGATACATCAAAATAGGTAAACAACACAAAGAAAACAGAATCTGTCAAAAACAAAACAATATGTAGCAATCTGGAAACTTCGTATACTTCTGTAACTCCAAAAATTCTGCAAAATTAGGAAAGCCTGGGAATTTTTTTTCCAATCTTATGTAAACATTTCGTACTCATTCTCCGCTCTAATAAATGTATAAAATTCCTAGACTAGGCGCAAAATTTTGTGTTTTTCAGCAAGATCAAATCAACAATCACCATAGACCATCCCAAAGGTCTTACTTGGCTGAAACACTAACTAAAACACCAAAACACAATTACTACAGAGGTCATAATTTTTTAAACACTAAAAAAACAAGAAAAAAACCAAACATAAAAATAAAATTGGGTTGCCTCTAGACAAGCGCTATTATTTAAAGCCCCTAGCTAGGCATAACGCAATAGATCAATGATTATCACGTAAAGGTAAATAATTGAAACATAAAGAGATCATCATGAATCACATGGCAAGTATATTTAAGTCTAACCCACTTCACATGCATAGAAATTTTGTGAGCAAACAAATTATGGGAACAAAAATCAACTAGCGTAGGAAGGCAAAACAAGCATAACTTCCAAATTTCCAACACATAGAGAAGAAAATTAATACTATTGCAATATGTAAAAGCACATGTTCCTATCTCATAGTAATTTTCAGTAGAATCATGAATAAATTCAACAATATAACTATCACATACAGCATTCTTTTCGTGATGCACATGCAGAATTTTTTTACAATATTCCATGATAGTGGGATTAACATTAACTAAAGTCATGACCTCTCCAACCCCGCTTTCATCTAAAAATCATAAGATTTAATACTCTCCAAATATGTGGGATTCTTTTTACCTAAAGTTGACGCTCTTCCAAACCCACTTTTGATACTATTGCAAACATTATTATCAATAGCATATTCATCATGGGGCTTAAATAATTTTTCAAGATCATAACAAGCATTATCACCCCAATCATGATCATTGCAATAAGAAGTGGACATGACAAAGTTATCACCACCAAGCTTCTAGTTTTGCATATCATTTACATAATTGACATTAATAGAATTTATAGTAACATCATTGGAATCATGATTTTCAATCGGGGAGCTATCATGAACCACCTTATAAATTTCTTCTTTCAATATTTCATCAATATTTTCAGATTCATGATCTTCAAACAAAATTTCATAGAGATAATCAAGTGTACTCAATTCACTAGAAATTGGTTCATCATAATTTGGTCTTTTGAAAAGATTAGCAAGTGGATGAGGATCCATATCAATTGTTTTAGCAAGCAAAGATGCAAGCAAATAGAAGGCACATGACAACGCAAGCAGAGAGGCAAACAGAAAAGAGGGTGAATAAAACGACAAATTTTGTGAAGCGGGGGAGAGGAAAACGAGAGGAAAATGGAAAATAATTTAAATGCAAGAGATGAGTTTGTGATGTGTACTTGGTAGGGATAAACTCAAGCAATATGATAGAAAACCCATATTTTTATCCTTGATGGTAACAATACAATAAATCCCTCATTAACCCTACTATGTCACTGGGTGTGGACACCGCAAGTTTCAACCCAAAACTATGCACTTCTTCCATTGCAAGAATTACCAATCTAGTTGGCCAAACTAAACCAATAACTCGAAGAGACTTTTAAAGATATGAAATCATGCATATTAGAAAATTCAGATAAGAACCAAATAATATTCATAGGTAAGCTAATCATAAACCCACAATTCAATGGATCTCGACAAAGACAGCACAAAAGCGTATTACATCAGATAGATCCCCATGAAGATCATGGAGAACATGGTATTGAAGTGAAAAGAGAGAGAAGAAGCCATCTAGCTACTAGATATGGACCCGTAGCTCTATGGTGGACTACTCACGCATCATCAGAGGCGAAATGGAGTTGATGTAGATGCCCTCCATGATCGAACCACCCTCTGGAAGATTACCAGAGAAGTCTCCAAGATTGGATCTCTCGGGAATGGAGGCTTTCGGTGGCCGAAAAGTATTATCGTGGCTCTCTTTTCTATTGCGGGAATATTTGGGAATTTATAGCCGAAGATTAGGGTTAGAGGAGCTACATTGGGCTCACAATCCAGGGGCACCCCTCGCCGCGCTAGGGTGGCTTGTGGCCCACCCGTAGATCTCCTTGCCTCTTCTCCATGTCTCGTAGATTTCTTCTGGTCGAAGAAAAATCTTTGTAGAATTATATTCTGTTTGGACTCCGTTTGATATTCCTTTTCTGCAATACTCAAAAACAAGGAAAAAACAAAAATTTGCACTGGGCTCTAGGTTAATAGGTTAGTCCCAAAAATAATATAAAATAGCATATTAATGCATATAAAACATCAAAAACAGGTAATATAGTAGCATGGAACAATCAGAAATTAAAGATACATTGGAGACGTATTAGAGGCTACACCTAGCGGGTGCGCTAGCGCGCCCCCGGTGGAAACAGCCAGCCGGTGGACTCCGCGTCCACGCCCGACAGGGCCCCGCGCCCACCAACCGGCGGACCCCGCATCACACCCTGTTGGACACCATGCCCACCAGCAAGCCGACCCCGCGTCCATGCCTGCCAGGGCCGACGCATCCGCGCCCGACATCCTTGATGCCACCATCAGCTTCAGCAATAGAAAAGACCATCCACCTGACTCTTCGAGTCGCCCGAAGGCTCGGAGGCTACACCGAGCAGGTGTACTTGCACCTCCCCGCTGGAAGCAAGCCGCGTCATCCCCACCTGCAATCGACCATAATCAACAACTTCTGCAACAATAACGACAACGTCGAAAACACTTTGCCCGACTCCCGAAGTCGCCTGGTGGCTCGGAGGCTAATGTTGGGGGGATTACCCCCACGTAGGCTCAAGGAGGGGACTCAACATTTGAAAAACAATAGGGCGGCCAACGCCCCTCTGTTTGCCCATTCTAGCTAGCACCCCATTCAGGATGGCTCCTAAGTCTAGTTGTCTCCCTATCCGGCTGCACCATCCGGCTGATCCCATCGACCAACCGTCCATCTGCTTCAGCCGGCTTGCTGCGCGAGGTCAACCACCACATCCCATCGGACACGCGATGAAGACACAATAGAGTGTGTCATGCGTCACTTCACTTCGTCCCAATAGTGGTGCATTATACCCCGTGTCATGCGTCACCTCGCATGACCATACCAATAGTGCTGCACTATTGCCTGCCTCACATGTCATCTCTAATAGTGTAGTTAGGCCATGTGGGCCACCCCTTGTCCCCTGGGCACCCCTTTATAAGGTGACCCAGGGAGCTCACCCATGGGAGGTCTCCTCTCATTCTCTCATTCCCCTACCACTCTCTCACAAACGAGGCAAGGGAAAGAGCTCTCACAACTCCCTTCTTCCTCCCCAAATACAGATCTAGGAGCAACTCTGTACTACCATCGGATACACCACATATACACCAGACATGAAGGATTAGGGGTGTTATCTCCACACGAGAGCCCCTAACCTGGGTAAACCATCGTGTGCTACTACCCTATGTCATTGCTGATCTTCCAGGATAGCCTTCCTCTCACCTTGATTAGCCACCCCCTGGCATCTATTGTGAGAAAACAACGACACCGTTTGGGGCTCCGGAGATGGGAATCTTCGGTCTTCGTCATCATCAACCCTCCTTCATCACCAATTCCACGATGCTCCCCATCAGGCGTGAGTAATTCCTTCGTAGGGTTGCTGGTTAGTGAGGATTTGGATGAGATTCATGATGTAATTGAGTTGGTTTTGTTAGGGCTTGATCCCTAGTATCCACTATGTTCTAAGATTGATGTTCCTATGACTTTGCCATGCCTAATGCTTGTCACTAGGGCCCGAGTGATACGATTTCAGATCTGAACCATTTATGTTGTCATCATTATATATTTGTTCTTGATCCGATCTTGGTTAGTCATATATACCTATTACATGTCATCATTCTGAAACCCCTGGGTGACAGTAATCGGGATACTTTCCATTGATGATCGTAGTTTGAGCAGTTCTCGTATTCACTATGTGTTAATGCTTTGTTCCGTTTCTCTCTTAAAAGAAGGCCTTAATGTCCCTTAGTTTTCTTATGGACCCTCTTTCCACCAGAGGGTAGGAGAAAAGATGCCATGCATGTTATCTTCCATAAGCATGTATGACTATTTAAGGAATACATGCCTACATTACACTGACGAAGTGGAGCTAGTTCTGTGTCACCCTAGGTTATGAATGTTATATTATGAATATCATCCAATGAATACACCGATCCTATGCCCATGAGTTTTCCATTTATTTTTCTTGCTAAGTTACTACTGATGTTGTTACTCTTGCACTTGCTACAAACTATTGCTATCACTGTTACTGTTACTACTGTTGTTACAACTACTCAAACTATCATATTACTATGCTACTGATCACTTTGCTGCCGATATTTAATCTACAGGTGTAATTGAATTGAGAACTCACCTCCTAATACTCTCAAATATTCTTTGGCTCCTCATGTGTCGAATCTATAAATTTGGTTTGAATACTCTACCCTCAAAAACTGTTGCGATCCCCTATACTTGTGGGTTATTAGAGACCTCTATTATTGGCAAGACCAGTTGAGGTGCTCACTTACCACAAGAGCTTGACGTACATTTTCACTCAATCGAATCTCATTCTTCGGCAAACACGTTGGGTGGAAATTATGGAGGAATACAATTCGAGCATTGAATATACTTTGGGTAAAGCAAATGTCATTGCAGAAACGTTGAGCAGAAAGGCGTACTGCAACAGTCGTATCCTCAAGCCTCACCAACCTCACAAGCTCAATCTCCAAGTTGTTCCTCCAGGATTTCTTGCCAATATTTACGTATTTCCAACTTTGGTAGATCAGATTCAACAATCTTCACTTCCATGTTCTGGGATTCCTTCCAAACTGCAAGGAGTACCAAGATCCGTTTCAGTACTGTTTGCTGAGATCTCATACAACAATAGTTTCCAAGCAAGTTTGGGAAAGGGCCCATTCGAGATTCTCTATGGTGGGAAATGCCGCACCCCGCTTAATTGGTCTGAAACAAGTGAGCGTCAAATTCTTCGTAATGACATGATCACTTAAGCCGAAGAGACGTGTCATGTCATTAGTGAATATCTCAAGGTATCTCAATCGCATCAGAAGAGCTATTATGATAGCAAGCATCGTGACAAGACCTTTCAGATTGAGGACTTTGTCTATCTCGGAGTGTCTCTCACGATGGGCACTCAGCGCTTTAGCAACAAAGGAAAGCTTACTCCATGCTTTGTGGGTCCTTTCACTACTAGGAAAAGCCCTGCTAGTGGCGCACCTGTTTTGGCCACTAATGGCGCACTACAGGTGCGCCACTAGCATCACACCACTAGTAATTAATACTAATGGCGCACCCCTGGTGCGCCATTAGTATACTAGATACTAATGGCGCACCAGGGAGTGTGCCATTAGTATATAACACGGCATGCCATTAGTATATCACCAGGGAGTGCGTCATTAGTATATCACACGGTGCGCCATTACTATCTGGCTTATTAATGGAGCACCACATCGATGTGTGCCATTACTAACAAAAAAATTTCCAAAAAAATTTCAGATTTTTTTTTCAAAAATTTTGTTTTTGTTTTTTTCTTAATCTTGGGTCACTATGAATTAATCTCGGGTCAATATGCTTAATCTCAAGTCAAATTTTACTCCGTGGTCAAACTTCCCGAAAGGTCACCCATCCTCACACTACTCTAGCCCGAGCATGCTTAACTTCTCGGTTCTATCCAACACAAGCACGAGCTCACTTAACAGGCACTTGTTGATATGTCTATCATATCAATCCTATTAAACCTTGTTGATGTCTAGGACTTTGTTCATGTTCATCAGTGTTCATGAGTGTGATGAAATTTTGAAAAAATATTTCAAACTTCCCGGTCATATTACGTATCATATTTTGAACATTTTTTCCAAAAAAAATCGAAACAAAATTTGAAATATAAGTTTGAAATTTCCCCTCTAGATCTTAAAAGCCCCGTATCTTTTATTCTCTTAGGTTTTGGGGGATTCTAAAAATCTTCAACGGGGTTCCCCCAATTGAATTCGGATGTAACTTTTCGAGTAGATGATTTTTTATATAAAAAACTTCTAAATCCGAGTTCGTATGCAAAAGTTATGCCCATTTTACTAAATTCCAGAGAGATTTTGCAAATAAAGTCAAAATTCATATGTGTAAATTTTCCAAACAACTAGACCACATATCACATGGGAAACTTATTTTCTCTTATTTTTTTTGACATTTCCATCATTTTGTTTTATTTTATTTTAAACTGAAAAGGCGGTCCACAGGGGGGGTGCATTTTATAGTAGTGCAGGTTACTAATGGCGCACCACCTACAAATGCACCATTAGTAACCCTGGTTACTAATGGCGCACAAGTTAGGTGGTGTGCCATTACTAGTTTTGCAAAAATAAGAATAAAAAAAGTTAGTAGTGGCGCACCGTGTGTGTGGTGCGCCATTACTAGTTTGAACTAGTAATGGCGCACTATACACTGGTGCGCCATTACTAGTTATGAAAGAAAAGTAAAAAACATGTTAGTAGTGGCGCACCGGGTGAGTGGTGCGCCATTACTAGTTATAACTAGTAATGGCGCACTATGCCCCGATGCGCCATTACTAGTTTTGGAAAAAAAAGTTTGTTAGTAGTGGCGCACCGGGGGTGTGGTGCGCCATTAGTGTCCATCACACTAATGGCGCACCAACACATGGTGCGCCACTGCTATATAGTAGTGGCGCACCACATGTGTGGTGCGCCATTAATGTCCATATTATCTATATCCCTTTTCCTAGTAGTGTTTCAAGATTGTGGGCAAGAAGGGGGACCTTGCCTATCAACTAGAGATTCCCTCCAATTTCTCCAATGTGCTTGATGTTCTTAACGTCTCTTAGCTACGAAAGTGTTTGAAGGCTCCCGATCAGACCGTTGATCTCCAAGACATTGATCTCTAACCAGACGTATCCTATCTTGAGTATCCAGGTACTATCATTGAAGAGACTGAGCGTAAGACTCGCAACAAGTCAATCAAGTTTCTTAAGGTGAAGTGGTCACATCACTCCAGCGAAGTAGCTACTTGGGAATGTGAGGACCTTCTCCGTTCCTAATATCCTCTTGTTGTGGCGCAGAGTAGTAACAGCCCAAGTGCAATCCTTGCCACCTTGTAATATATTCCATGTATGAACCTTCCATGTTTTGCCCTCTTGTGGTTTGGTTTAATAAAGTTGCCTCATATCATCTGCATCATGGCATCATATCATCTTCTCATATTTGCATCATGTTTTGTTGTGTGTGAGTGTCTGTTGTGACGTGCTTTGCATGAGGTGGAAGTGTCTTACTTATGCCTTCAAGAGAATTCATTTGTTTGCCTCCTCCTTATATATCTTTATTCTGATTCTATGATTGTGGTAATTTTTCTTGCCCTTACCCATTCTAATAAATGTTGCAAACCTGCCTAATAATCTGTTGGGATATTTTAGAAATAATACTTAGCCTTGTGCTTCTCTCCAACATTTTATTTCTATTTTGAAACAACATCAATGGTAAATAAAGGTGGTTTAGTTATTTCTCTAAAAATGCCCAAACCATTTTTCTTAGATAGTGCATGTTTTTCTAAGTTCAAAACATATTTATATTCTCTCTAATTCTTTTCCAACTTCCCTGGCTGTTTTTATAAAGAAAACACTTTTCTTTTCGGGAGAGAGAGTGAGTCGAGTCACCTAGCCTTTGCCTCCCCCACAACAGCCCAGCTAGCGTCACCAGCAGCCCAGCGTAGTAGCAGCCGAACCATCCCCGCGTTCGTTGTCCTCCTGGATGACAGGGCATCTAGAGATCCATGTCGGTGGTCCGGCCGATTTGTTGGCTGTCGGTGCCCCTATCGACCTATAAAAGTTTTCCTAACCCTACCTTATCATCGCTTCTCTTGATGCCTCCCTTCTCCTTGTCTCGCCGCTGCCGGTAAGCCCTATCCAAGCTCTCATCGATGCTTTGCCCGCCATCAACTACTCGTTCTCGAGTTCAAGCACGAGGTGATCCCCTTGCCACGCATTTGCAACACGGAGACATGGGAAGGTCGCTATGTCGTCCTCCCCCTTCTTCCGCGATGTTCTGGTGAACTCCAAGCGTAGATCAACGCCGCCCCGAGGTTTTTCCTTCTTTGTTCATAGACCCGAAGAACTACCGCACTCTACTATCCCTCGTGTCACCTTGACCCCCTATCCTTCAACCTCTCCTTGTGTGATGAGCCCTAGGTGAGCAGAGCCTCCGTTCTGACCTTCCTTGCCCTCTATTTCGTCCCGAGCGCATCCTAGTGTCCGTGTCAACGTCGTGCTCTCCGAGATCTATCCCAAACTGCAGTTTTTGTCTTGTTGTTATCATGGTGGAGTTGGGCCACCTCGCACCCAACTATCGGCGCCCCAACTCGTTCGCGTAGGTTGCCCATTTTCTCGCCTGCGCCTTATCATGCTTTCCATTGCCTTTGCTGCTCTTCATGCCCAAGGAGAGAACAATCTCGAGCTCGAGCCCTTTCCTCCGCTCAGCCCTCAAGGGCCCGTCAATGGAACCCTCAAGGGCATCGTCGATGGATCCTTTGTCTTCAGGTAGAGGAAGGACGCCCTTGTCTGTAATAGAAGCGTGAGACTCCCCCCTTTGGTCCAGCAATGAGCCGTAGCCCAGTGCTATCGCTAAGGCGACTCCACCAGGGAGGTCTCGGTTCAAATCCCCCTGGGCACACCCCTTTCCCCTTAATTCTATGGGCCCCTCACAATGGCCTCGAGGACCCACATGTCACCAACACATGGCTTAGAGCCACTGACAAGTGGCCCCCTTTTTTGATTTAGTGCTTTTAATCTATGTTTTCTGATTATCTCCATTTATGGAAAGTTCCAGATCCATCCATTTCCATATCTGTCTAGTGCCTAATAGGTATATGCCTAATTTGGCATGTACTATGTTATAAGTGGTTCTTGCCATTTTGTGTGAGATTTTGCTATAGGAAAATAGGCTTATGATACATGAATTTGGGGTCGAAAAATCTACTTAATTCATATGTGGCATTAGTTTTATCATTTGAGAAAGTTTGTGTGAATGCTATGTTGGGATAATATGCTATTTTGTTATTTTTGCACGATTTAATGCTTGCACTATTTCTTAACTTGTCAACATGAAAATTTCTCTTTGGCATGTGCACTAGCCCCTAGTATTCTTGCATGTCATGATAAACCATGTTTAGGTGTGGAATTATTGCTGTCAACATGCTACCAAAATGTAGTTTTCACATGCTATAATATTTCCAAGTGTTGAATCTAGTTATTTTGTTGCCTTGTTGCCTTGATGATTCCCATGAATCCGTAGCACCTTTGGGGTTGGCACAATATAATGTACTGTTGAGCATGTTGTCCTATGTTAGCTTGTACCAATTGCTTACAAGTAGAGGTCTTGCATCTTGGTTAAATCTGCTGTCAAACATGTCATTCTGTTAAAAAGCCCTGTGTCATGGTTTTTTCATGTCAGATGTCCTTTTATAAGGACTTAGGTGTGAGTCTATCATCGCTGGGTGGAGACTCAAAGAGATCGAATGAGAACGGAGGCGGGTTTACGCAGGTTCGGCCCCTCCAATGGAGGTAATAGCCTACGTCATGCTTTGTGTCTATATCCATGGAGATCTCGATTCCAAGGATGTGGGATCGCTAACCTAGCTTTAGAGGGTGTCTAACTTTAATCTTTCGGCCCCGAGGGCTTGCCTTCATATATAGGTCACGATCCCAGGGTTTACAATAGAGCTTGAGTCATACCAAGGCTCGTAACCTACCATATCTTCAACATGCCTTGCCCTTCAAGCAAGGAAGTCTTCTAGCGTAATCCACCTTGAGTCCTTGAATCATCATATCTAGATCCATGGGCCGCCAGTTGGGTTGTTTATAAGCTGCTTTGTCGGTCCGCTATTCTTGACACGGCCCACGTTTGAGTATCTATGAGGCCACCAATAAGTTAACCTGTCCCAATAGGGCGGGTTACACCGCGGGGTTATATCCCCGACATTAGGCCCAGATTGATTTGAATTCATTCATGTCAGTGTCTTGTCTTCCCTTGGCGGGTCAACATCCATGTTGTCAGATTTCGGGCTCCGCAAAACCCTCAAGGTTCAAACACAGGGGTGTGTGCAATGATCCCCTGCAGCCTCGCCCCACATAGATCGATACTCGATGAAGACTACCGCAAACATGCACGATGACGATGAAGAAGATGAACACGGAAGTTAACCCAGGTTCGGGCCGCTATGACGCATAATATACTACTCCCGCTTTGGTGGATTGCATCTTAGGAAGGTGTGGTGGATGAAGTAGTACAGTGAGCTCAAGCCTAGCGAGGGTGCTCAAGTGGTGTTCTTGGCTCTCCCATTGTCTCGTGGTTTGAGTGGCTTAGTCGTGGATCTGATCCCCCTCTACTGTGTGACCTAGCCTCTATATATAGCAGTGACCCGGGTCCTCTTACCTTTATCAGAATGGTGGGAAGGGATCCCACAACGGCCAGATTTGAAGGGGGACAGGAGTACATCCGCGCCATGCCCAAAGGTGGTCTCCGCCTGCAAAGTGTTTGTCAATGATGCAGTTGTGGGCTCGACGATGACCTCCGCCCCGCGGGGCGCATGGTCATGGTCTTGGTGCAATGGAATGGAAACCTTTGAGTGGCACTTCGGGAACCTGCATACGTCCTTGATTCCTATGAACGAAAGGGGAAACTGCACCGCATGGCAAGTTGGTGCCTGCCTATCCTTCCCTGCGTCATCTTTGACTCCTGAGGATGCGTTCCGCATAGAGATCTCCGCTGCTCCGGAGGGGACCTGAGGAGACCCATTCTTGCTGGTATTGGTGTGGTTCTTTCTCGCGAGCCCAAGGCCCTTGCAAGGGTGTTGTCTTGAGCGGAGTAGTGCTATGCCGCGTCTGGCTGACGAAGTGGGCCACGCGCCGAGCCGCAGGCTGGTAGGTCTGAGTACCCTAGTTCCCAAAATGATGACTATTGCCCCTAGGCCCAAGGCGTGTCGGAATTGGCTTCTAGGCGAAGCCATTGAAGGTTGCTCGCAGAGCCGTGGGCCCCACTTTCTTGTGGGCCAGGCATTACATGCGTTGAATGCCTAAGTGGCGATGCCCCCGCTCCTCGAAGATGTCAGGAAGATCCCCAAGTCAAATTGATGTGATGCCTATGTGCTATGCTAGCCATCATTAACTTTCCTTGAATGTTGCTGCCGCCTCAGCCTTCTCCCTTGGGCCATGTGGATGCGACCCTTCGGAGGTTGCATGCCTCCCAGGATGGGAGGGGGTGTCGGTTGGCCCCTGGTAGTACATAAGCTGGCGAGGGTTAGTAAACCCTCGACACACCTTCGTCCTCTTCGCCTCCGAACTTCCAAGCCGCCACTCTCCCAATCATGGCAGAAGTGAGGAAGCACTCTGTCGCCGAGAAGGGCAAGGCCCCCGGGGAGAGCCCTGCTTCACCGACGCCCAAAAAGGGTTGCGGTCGTCCTCGAAAGCAGACTGCAATGCCAGCGGCAACTCCCCTTGGACGCGGTACGTGCTCCTGCACGGCCCGGGGTTACATTCGGCGGCCACGGTGTGGCTCCGACTAGTGCGGGCACCCGCAGTAGTCGAGGAGGTGGCGCCTGCGATGGGAGGACGGCGGCGGTGGCCCGGCCGCCAAGCCCATGACTCCACACAACCGATACGGCCGAGGAGTTCATGGTGTGGGCAGAAAGGTCGGAGGACACCTGGTTCCAACTCCCGCGCTCCTTTGTGGGGTTGCTGCCGGCCGGGGGGGCTGATGTCCTATGGATGTAGGCCAACGGCTGCTATAGTGCAGCATCGTGGGTAGAGATCAAGGTCACCCCCAGGGGTTATTTGTACCTAAACAGTGGGTCTCAGACGTTTTCCCGCACCCGCAGCCTGGTGGGAGGCGCACCCTCCACTTCAAATACGACGGGGTGGCGACTCTCTTTGTCAAGGTCTTTGGGGGAGAGGGTGAGCGCCGGGGGTGTTTCCTAGAGGATGCCGGCCGCACCGATCTTAGAGATGAGCTTGTTCTTCGTGGCGGGCGTCGCGCCTCCAGCGGTAGCAACACCATCTCCAAGGGGAGCCCGAGCAACAGCAGCAAGAGCAGCGACAATAGCTATGACACGCCACCGCGCAAACGCATCTAGACCTTGGGGGGAGAAGCCAGGCGCCACAGCGTCGCTCCTCTGCTCCTGAAGCGTCTGCGCCGGCGCGCCTCCATGGGCCCGTTAATGAGGGGGGATTTTCCTTCTTTTAATGTTTCTGTAACAAAAAATCAAGAGAGGCCCTGTAGGCATGTAATCAACTTGGGCGCTTGCCTTTTTTGTGTGCTTCTGTTACGTGTCCTGGCATTCACGTTTTCGTTCATTAGGGCGGCCTTCAGGTTCTGATAGGCTAATTAGCTCGACATGCTTGTTGTAGGCTCCAGGGGAGGCATGGTCTAGGCGCTTGGGGAGTCTGGACGTCCCGCGGACTTGTTCTTCTTGCAGGTGAGGCAGGTTGGGAGACCTTTCGGCACTCTGTGTCTACAGGCCCCAGTCCCGCACATTTCCCTACCACCATAGTGAACGACTGGCCAAGGCCGCAACTATGGGGCGAGGCCCCGACACCCTCGATGCCGACCGTATCACCAAGGACGAAATCAACAGTGCCCATTGGCTATATGACTGGTAAGGCTCCCGAGGCGCATTGCTCAGGAGCCCCCTTTGACGCTCAAGCAGCTCTATGTCGGCAGGTCCCAGTCCCACACATTTGCCTAACATCGCAGTGTACGACCGGATCACCAAGGACACAACTACGAGGTGAGGCCCCGACACCCTCGATGTCGACCGAATCACCAAGGATGACATCGAGGGTGCCGAGTGGTTATGTGACCGGTAAGGCTCCTAAGGCGCGTTGCTCAAGAGTCCCCTTAGACGCTCAACTAGCTCCCAAAGAAAAATTTTGTTTCCTGCCCCGGGAGGGGTGAGACTCCCAAGGCTCTGAGATGGCGCGTAGGGCCATGAATGGAGCCCCCAAGCGAGTATGAAGCGCCACACGCCTGCTAACTCATTCAGGAGTACCACGCGAGGATCCGGGCACCAAGGCCCTAGCGAGGTGCGAACACCATGCCCCCTAGCCACCGCTCGCGGAGTGCGAGGGGGAGGGGAGCACGCGAGTGCCCGTCCTGAAGAGAGAAAACCCAAGATGGGAAATGGCGATGGACACAAATCCCTGACCCATTTCTTTCAAACATGGTTTGGAAAAAGCCTCGAGGTTTGTTCCTGGAAATTTGGCAAATTCAAGCATGAGAAGAGCAAATAAAAGCCGTGTCCGGCACCTTGGCTAGTCTTCGTATTCCCCCATCACTGAGCATAGGGCATCCATGTTCCATGTGCATAACCATTGACTTCTCTGCCAGCGCGGAGCTATCGCTGCCACATTGCATGGGAGGAACTCCTCCACGTCCTCGGGGGGGCTCCGGGTGTATACAACCCGCTCATTATTACGTGAGAGTGTCACGAGTAGAATTTCCAGAGGTGCTAGATGTTCCAGGCATTTTGGATGGCGACCCTGTCCTGAGTCTCAAGGTGCATGGCGCCTGGCCTGGAGACATGAGCGACCTTTAATGGGCCCTCACACATGGGTGAGAGCTTGCACAATCCCTCCCTAGAGAGAACCCGCCTCAGGATGAGGTCTTTGACTTCGAGGGTCCTAGAGAAAATATTACGGTAGTGGTAGCGCCGTAGCGCTTGGTGATACCTAGCGGCTCGAAGTGAGGCTTGGCGACGAGCTTCCTTCCCAAGAACGAGGTCGACTCCTCGTGCGGAGTCCTGAAGCTCGTCATCGAATGCCAAGACCCATGGGGAGTGGTACTAGACCTCGTGGGGAGGATGGCTTTGGCTTCGTAGACGAGGAAGAATGGGGTCTCGCTGGTGGGCTTAGTCACGGTGGTGCGGATGGACCATAGCACGACTGGAGCTCATCGACCCAGTTTCTTCTTGAAGCTATTTGTCTTCAGGCCTCGCATGACTTCTACATTGGCAAGCTCCGCCTGGCCATTCCTCTTGGGTTGGGCTACACAGGTTCCAAGGTTAGCACAATAATTCTTGAAGAGGCTACTTGTGAACTACAAACCGTTGTCGGTGATGATGTGGTTGGGGACGCCGAACCGGCTCACAATGCGCTTGATGAACTTCACGGCCAATCCAGTTTGGATGTTACTCACTGGCTCCATCTCTGCCCACTTGGTGAGCTTGTCGATGCCGATGTAGACGTAGCGCTACCCGCCCGCTGCCTGTGGGAAGGGCCCCAATATGTCCAAACCCCAGACTAGAAACGGAGAGGAGAGCGGGATGGTATGGAGGCCCTCGGCAGGCTCGTGAATTTGCTTGGCATGGAACTGGCAAGCTTCACAAGACCGGACCAACTCGATGGCATCATTAAGTGCCACGGGCCAGCAGAAGCCTGATCGGAACGCCTTTCCTGCAAGGTGCGCGACGAGGAGCAGTGCCCGCAATCTCCTCCGTGGATGTCTGCCAGCAGCTTGCATCGTTGATCCTTGGAGGTGCATCGCAGCGTGACGTCGTTCGGGCGCCTGCAGTACAAGTCGCCATCTTGCAAGCGGTAGGCCGTGGCCTGCCGCACCATGCGCTCCGCGTCTTCTCCTTTTCTGGTAGCACGTCGTGGAGCAGGTAGGCTCTGAGTTCCTGCATCCAATCGCTGTCCTGAGGCTCCAGTCCTAGGAGCAGTCGGGCTCGTGAGGACTATCCACAGTCTGGAGCCCCCTAGGGCGGTGGTGGTGGGATCTCCTCACTTCGTGGCACCGGGTCCTGACAGGGTAGTGTCGTGGCGGGTTTGAAGGGCTGCTCCTCGAAGATGCCCGACTCCTCAGGCTCGCGTTGCGACACCCTCTTGGCAATGTCATCGGCCTCCTTGTTTGTGCCACGTGGGATATGCTGCAACTCCAAGCCCTGAAAACGTTTTTTGATCTTACGTACCTCTTCCAAGTATGCCTCCATATGCTCATCCTTGGGCGTATACTCTTTGTTGGAGAAGTTGACGAGGAGCTAGGAGTCTCCCATGACGGTGAGGCACCGGACCCCCAAGGCTGCCGCTGCCTTGAGGCCTGTGAAGCGGCCCTCGTACTCCGTGGTGTTGTTGGAGACCTTCTCTCCATGCTGAAAACAACGTTGCATAGCGCAATTGAGCTTGTCTCCTGTTGGGGAAATGAGCATGACCCCAGCCCCTGCTCCCATGCGCATGAAGTCTCCGTCGAAGTCCATGATCCATACCTCAGGTGTCTCATCGCCGAAGGTTATGCACTGGCTTCCGTCCAGCCCCCGGTCAGGGGCGTCCGTCCACTCCGCCACGAATTCCGCCAGGGCACCCCCCTTGATGACCCTAGTCATGCTGAACTATATGTTGAAGACTTGCAGATCAATGTTCCATTCAGCGACTCTTCTCATCGCGTTGGGGTTGCGCAGGACCTTCTCCAGGGGGTACGCATAGACAACCTTAATGGGATGCCCTTGGAAGTAGTGGTGCAGTTTCCTTGAAGCAACAAGAAGAGCTAGGAGGAGCTTCTGTTGCATGGGGCTACATGATCATGCGTCCCGTAGCACCGTGCTGATGTAGTAGACCGGGTGCTCGATGAGGGTGAGGTCTCCTGAGGTGTATTGTCTGGTGGTGGGATTAGGAGACTTGGGGGCCTCGAGAGTGATCGGAGCGGTCGGTGCCTCATGAGGATTGAGCGCCTCAGAGGCCCGTGAGGCGGCTGTGGCCTCAAGAGCATCGTTTTGGGGAGGAATGGGCTTCCTGGCAGCTTGCGAGCCCCTTTGCTCTAGGTCAGTGGGCCCGCCCGCATCTGTCGGTCAGGTGTGTATGTTGCTACGCTCCTGCCTCACCGCCACCAGCGCAGCGCTGGCAGAGCGGGGGATGACAGCAAGGTATAGCAGCAGTGGCTCACGAGGGCGTGACGCCACCATCACCGATGGGCTCGTGATGTACTGCTTGAGCTCCTTGAAGTCCGTGTCTGACTCCAGGATCCATTCAAAGGGCCCCTTCCTTTTCATGATCTGGAAGAATGGTAGGGCCCGCTGGCCAAGCTTGGAGATGAAGCACCCCAAGGAGGTCACACAACCCACTAACTTCTGCATTTCCTTGAGGATCTGGGGCGCGCTCATCTTGCTTATGGCATTGACCTTCTTCAGTTTTGCCTTGATTCCCTGGTGCGACACCAACAAACCAAGCAGCTTGCCGGAGGGGACCCCAAAGGCGCATTCCTCGTGGTTGTGCTTCAGGTTTAACTCCCTCTGGCTGGTGAACATATCCTCCAGGTCCTCGATTAGGGCCTTGGCCACTCTGGATTTGACCACGATGTCGTCGACATCGGCTTGCGCATTCCTCCCAAGTTGCGGCCCCAGAGCGATGTGCATCAGCCTCTGGAAGGTTGCCCTAATGTTTCGCAGCCCAAAAGGCATGCATGTGTAGCAAAACACCCCGCACGAGGTGAGGAAGGCCATCTTATCAATGTCCTCCACCACAGTTTTGATCTGATAGTAGCCTGAGAAAGCGTCTAGGAAGCACAGGAGGTCACAGTCTGTAGTGGGGTCCACAATCTGATCCATGCGCGACAGCGAGAATTGGTATTGCGGATAGGCTTTGTTGAAGCTCGTGAAGTCAACATACATACCCTCCTTTCCGCACTTCTTTGGGAAGACCACCGAGTTGAAAAGGCACTCCAGGTAGTGCACCTCCCGGATGACCCCATCCTCCTTTAGCTTGCCGACTGATGTCTACTATGCAACCTTCTTCTTGTAGACTCGTGTTGGGCCTCCATGCGCAGAGTTTTGTTGGAGAGTGGTAATTTTCCCTCAAGTGGATGACCTAAGGTTTACGAATCCGTGGGAGGTGTAGGATGAAGATGGTCTCTCTCAAATAACCCTACAATCAAATACAAGAAATCTCTTGTGTCCCCAACACACCCAATACAATGGCAAATTATATAGGTGCACTAGTTCGATGAAGAGATGGTGATACAAGTGTAATATGGATGGTAGATATAGGTTTTTATAATCTAAAAATATAAAAACAACAAAGTAAATTGTAACAAAAGGGAGCACAAACAGTATTGCAAATTTTGAAAACAAGGCCTAGGGTTCAGACTTTCACTAGTGCAATTTCTCTCAACAATAATGACCTAGCTGAATCATATGTAAATACCTCTCGTGAGACAAAGAGTTCACTCCCAAGTCACAAATAGTGGAGAACTAACAAAGAAATTATTGGAGGGTATGAAACCACCTTAAAAGTATCTTTTCTGATCAATCTTATGAGCTATCCCTATAAGTGTCACGAACAGCCCTAGAGTTCTTACTAAAATAACCCGTTAAGACACACATCAACCAAAACCCTAATGTCACCTAGATACTCCAATGTCACCGAAAGTACCGATGGGCTTGATCATACGATATGTATAACACAATTTCAGATTCATCATGTTCAATCTAACATAAATAACTTCAAAGAGTGCCCAAAGTTTCTACTGGAAAGTCAAGACAAAAATATGTGCCAACCCCTATGAATAGAATCCAAAGGTCACGGAACCCTAAAGTTGATCACCAATACATACACGAAGTGGATCAATAGAACATCCCATTGTAACCACAGATATCCCATCGCAAGACATACATCAAGTGTTCTCAAATCCTTAAAGACTCAATCCGATAAGAAAACTTCAAAGGGAAAACTCACTTCATCACAAGAAGAAAGAGAGGGGAAACTCCAGATGGTTCACCTATATCAATAAAGCCCACGGTACATCAAAATCATGCCATCTCAAAAACAAAAGAAAGAGAGAGATCAAACACATAGCTACTAGTGCATACCCTCGGCCCCGAGGGTGAACTACCCCGTCCTCGTCATGGAGACCACCGGGATGATGAATATGGCCTCGGTGATGGTTTCCCCCTCCGGCGGGTGGCGGAATAGGCACTCGATTGGTTTTTCATGGTTCTGGAGGTTTGCGGTGGTTTCTTTTCAGAGGTTTCAATATTTATAGGAATATTTGGCGTCGATCTCACTGTAAGGGGTTGCCACGAGCCGGTGACGAGCCTGCTTGGCGTGACCAGGGGGTGTGGCCGTACCTGGCAGGCTTGTGACCTCCTCGTGGCTCTTATAGCCCAGCTGCAATGCTTCGAGGGTCTCTTTTGGTCCAGAAAAATCATTCTAAATTTTCAGCCCATTCCGAGAACTTTTATTTCTGCACAAAAAACGACACCATGGTAGTTCTTCTGAAAATAGTGCCAGTCCGGGTTAGTTCAAATAAAACCGTACCAAAATCATGTATAATTATTATAAACATGGCATGAATACTTCATAAATTATAGATACGTTGGAGACGTGTGGGGACCCTGAGTCATAAGTCGTGATCACCGAATGCACATGTCCAGTGATCCCAGAGATCAATGCTCACTGAACACACAGAAGCTGAATAACAAGAATCTTACATCCACATTTAGCGTCTTACACAAATAGAGACCATGAAGTTCTAGTCTTACATAGATAGGGCCACAATGGAGAAATATTTAAATAGAACAAATATGGGAAATATTGATCAAAATCGTGAACTCATTGCCATCTGCCTTAGACTAGAGATATTCTGACTGAGAAGCGTCCTAGTTCACATGTTCCTCACCAACGAACTCTTGAACATACTCCTATTCTTCAATGTCTGTCCAATGAAATAACTAGTGGAAAGCCAATGGGTACTTTGAATGTACTCGCAAGCAACCCAAGTTGTGGAACAAGGTATTATTGATGCATGATATAGCACTAAGTAGGTAATTTGTGGAAAGCTAATTTTAATGCAGTGACATGATCAAGTAACTAGGTAAGCATGCATCAACAGATGGTAGATATCCGTGTGATCAAGCTAGATATATCATCATAAGTGGGCGTTGAACGACTCATGTTCAATCATCACATCAAGTCTGCTGACTTGTCTGAAGTATCATCTCTATGTTATCCACACACACTCACACACCCCATGTTTGTGAAAACAACTGGACGTGGCATAAGCAGCACCACCCATCTATCCTTGACCGTGCACGTGGCTATTCGAATAGTTTTACACTCTATAGAGGTTGCGCTCTTTACCCACAAGATTCGGGCAACTTCCATGTCATCCATGACTCGCGGTATATAACATACCCGAGGTAAGCACCCGAACAATGCCTTTCCCATGGTGATACTAAACAAAGACTCCACTCGTTGGTGACATCCCTCATGATGTACATCACACGTAACATCCATGAGTGCACGCAATGGTGTGCCCGGTGCCTATAAAGACATCACATGTCCTTCCACTTCCAGGACGTCCACATCTCAAGAGTGACCACTTCACTCTTGCCACTAGTAATGCGGGCTCTCTCCTAGCACCAACCATAGTAATCAACAAATCCCCCTCCCACAACGGGTATCGTGGTTGCACATGTAAGGTTAGGATGGTCGACAAATCTTAAACCCTCTGTTTTTGAAAACACGCACTCACTTGCTCTAGTACACAAATCCTTTCTCAAGTGGTCACCCAACTCATCATTTCTCCCTCGGGCATTAGTGGCACCCGACGGGGTTTTCGAAAAGTCTTTGAAATCATCTCCACCTCTCCATAACTATGTATAAATCCCAAAACCACTTGCGTAGCTTCTAATAGCATCCTATCTACACCCACCCGCATAACCCTCATAAGGTGGTAGGGTCATACACGATGCAAGTGTCAATGGCAAAAGTATCGGTAGCGACCCACCGAGGTGGTCACTACTCCACATGCTCAAATACAACAAAAGTAATGGGCTATATGATATGCAATAAAATGGTTTCTTAATATGGTCAAGGGGCTGCTTGCCTTGCTCACCAAATTAACTGGGGTCTTCGAAGTCTTCGGGTCCAACTTCCTGGTCAACAGCGCAATCTATCATCGCAATAAATAGAGATAAAATAAGCATCACACAAAAACAGAGCACACAACCTAATATTAAAATACTAACAACTATACCAAAAATATCCACCTAAGTTTTTGGTATGAATGAAGTTTTCAAAGCTATTTTTAAAAGTGGCTAAAAAGACAAAAAGGGCTTTTCAAATAAAACAATACATAAAAGTTTTTCAAAATTTTATAAAAAAAGGCACTATTAAATTCTATGGAATATTCTAGGAATTTAGGTGGAAAGAATATTGTCATTGGAATTAATTTCTGATGTGTGGAATTTTTGGAAAATAGAGGGAAAAAGAAAAAGGAAAAAGGCATTGTGCCTACTTGGGCGAGAAGCGTCATAGCCGAACCGGCCCAAAGGAAAACCGGCCCAGAGTGAGAGGTGCACACGACATGTTAATTTTTAAACCTGCCCGCAGGCCCAGCATGGCAGCGAGAGGAGGGGGTGAGGGTATGACAAGTGGGCCCCATCTGTCATCCCTCTCCTCACGTCAGGGATGGAGGGGAGCTCACCGATGGGGGCTCAGGCCACGACGGCTCGAGCGGAGGGCATCGGCGTGCTCAGTGGTTTCCCGCTCGTTGGTGGGTGGCCAAGGGGATCGCTGGCGGGGAGCGAGTCACTGACGGGGAGAAAGCCGCACGACGGCGAGGGTTTCCAACTCGGGTTCAAGCTCTCGACCGGGGAAACTAGGGGTTTTTGGCACGGGAGAGCGACTGGGGAGGGAGAGAGCGACAGGGGAGCATGGGGAGCTTGGGGGAGGCTTTTTTATAAGAGGACGCCAGCGTACCATGGGCGTGGTGCGCGGGTGAGGACGGGGGCATCGCCACGGGCCAAGGGGGTGCCCTGGGCCGTGTCTGTGATGGTCGTGGACCCGGTCCGCGCCCGTGAACAGGAGAGGGCGGCTAGTGGGGTGATACGTCTCCAACATACATACTTTTCCTAACGCTTTTCCTCTTGTTTTGACTCTAATTTGCATGATTTGAGTGAAACTAACCCCGGACTCACGCTGTTTTCAGCAGTACTACCATGGTGTTGTTTTTGTGCAGAAATAAAAGTTCTCGGAATGGAACGAAACTTTGCAAGGATTGTTTATATCTATAATAAGAATTTCTGGAGCTAAGACCTGCGAGAGAGGGGCACCTGGATGGGCACGACCCACCAGGGCGTGCCCCCTCTCCTGGCATGCCTAGATGGGTTGTACCCACCTGGTGGCCCGATAGACCCTAATCCCGATGCTATAAACTCACATTAGTCCAGGAGAAAAATAAAATAGAAACAATTATCGCAATCCACGAGATGGAGCCGCCGCCACCTCTTGTTCTTCATTGGGAGGCCAGATCTGGAGTCTGTTTGGGGCTCCGGAGAGGGGAACTTCATTCTTCATGATCACCAACCCTTCTCCATCACCAATTCCATGATGCTCCCCACTTGCAGTGAGTAATTCCTTCGTAGACTCGCTGGTTAGTGAGGAATTGGATGAGATTGATCATGTAATCGAGTTAGTTTTATTAGGGGTTGATCCCTACTATCCACTACGTTCTTAGATTGATGTTGCTATGACTTTGCCATGCTTAATGCTTATCACTTTGGGCCCTGGTGCCATGAACTCAGATCTGAACCATTTATGTTATCATCAATATATCCATGTTTTAGATCTGATCTTGCAAGCTATAGTCACCTACTACGTGTTATGATCCGGTAACCCCGGAGTGACAATAACCGGGACTTCCTCCGGTGATTACCATAGTTTGAGGAGTTCATGTATTCACTATGTGTTAATGCTTTGTTCCGGTTCTCTGTTAAAAGGAGGCCTTAATATCCCTTAGTTTCCAGTATGGAACCTGCTCCCATGGGAAGGTAGGACAAAAGATGTCATGCAAGTTCTTTTAATAAAGCATGTATGACTATTTACGGAATACATGCCTACATTATATCGATGAACTGGAGATAGTGTCGAATCGCCCTAGGTTATAACTGTCTCATCATGAATATCATCCAATAAGTCATTGATCCAATGCCTACGAATTTATCTTATATTTTTTCGGCTAAGTTATTACTGCTATCACTCTTACCGTTACTGTTATTGCTGTCACTACTATGAAAACTAACATATTACTTTGCTACTGATTACTTGCTGTAGATAATTAACCCCCATGTGTGGTTGAACTAACAACTCATCTGCTAATACCTTCAAATATTCTTTGGCTCCCCTTGTGTCGAATCTATAAATTTGGGTTGAATACTCTACCCTCGAAAACTAATGTGATCCCCTATACTTGTGGGTTATCAAGTCCTTTTTCTGGCGCCGTTGCCGGGGAGCATAGCTATATTTGTTGAGTCAATTGGGATTATTATCATATTATCACTATGAAGAATCTAGAGGATCCTAAGACTAAGATATTTCCCTGAAGGACAAGGGGAGGTAAGGAACTGCCATCCAGTTCTGCTTTAGATTCACCTTCTGTTATGAGTAAACTTGCAACACCACCACATGCTATTAATTCTGATATGTCGCTAGTTATTGATGATGCTACTTCTGTTATCGATAATGCTTATGATGATGCTAGAACCTTGCTTGATAACGATGATGTGCCACTTGGTGAATTTCTGGATCAACAAATTGCTAGAGTTATACAACATGATGTTGTTGAATCTGATGATGAGCTTGAAACTGAATCTCCTGAAACACCTGCTAGAAATAGCCTTCCTAGATATGAATTGCTCAGGTACCGGAAGGTTATGTTTTGAGTGAAGAAACAACTAGAAATATATTGCTTGCAATGATAGAGATGATCTGTAAAAATTAATACACTAGTATAAAGAAAAATCTCTGAATGCTAGGATGAAGTGTGATGCTAAGTTTGCTACTTCACCTATCTTTATTGATGATAAGGATTATGAATTCTCTATCGACCCACAGTTAATTACGTTGGTTGAATATGATCCTTTCCATGGTTATGAAACTGAAACTATTATGGCGCATCTTACTAAGTTGAATGATATAGCCGCCCTTTTTACTAATGATGAGAAAACTCGCTATTACTTTATTCTCAGATTATTTCCTTTCTCATTAAAGGGTGATGCTAAAGCTTCATACAATACTCTTGCTCCTGGTTGTGTGCGTAGTCCCCATGATATGCTTTATTACTTCTCTAAAAATTATTTTCCTGCTCATAATAAACAAGCTGCCTTACAGGAAATATTTAAGTCTATGCAAATTAAAGAAGAGAGCCTCTTGCAAGCTTTGGGGAGTCTTTTCCAGTTACTTAATGCTTTGCCTAATCATCCTCTTAAGAAAAATGAAATACTTGATATCTTCTATAATGGACTAATCGATGCTTCTAGGGATTTCCTAGTTAGTTGTGTTGGTTGTGTTTTCAGGGAACGAACTGTTGGACAAGCTGAAGAATTATTGAATAACATATTGAAAAATTATGATCATTGGACTACTCCTGAACCACTGCCTAAACCCACACCGAAGAAGCGGGGTATATTATATCTCAGTCCCAAAGATATGCAAGATACAAAGAAATCTATGATGGAAAAAGGTATGAAAGGAGAGGATGTTAAAAATTTACCTCCTGTTGAAGAAATACATGGGCTTAATACACCACCACTGCCTAAGGTGGTAGAGGTAAATAATCTAATGAGGTTCAATGATAATCCTCACAATATGCATCCTAGTCAATGCCTTTATAAGTTTGAAACTTTAGTAGAAAACAAGATCACTTCAATGCAAATGTTATGAAACAATTGAAATATAATTCTGATATGATTGCTCGGTTGAGTGACTTGTTATTTAGAATCTCAAATGACGTTAGAGGTGTTGGAAAACATGCTTCTATGGTACAAACTCATTTACAACAAGTTGCTAGATTTCAAAGGGAATTGCTTGATGAAATGAATCATAATATGCATGACTTTGTTATTAGAGTTGCAACTAGAGGAGGTAAAATGGCTCAGGAACCATTTTATCCTGAGGGACACCCAAAAAGAATTGAACAAGAATCACAAAGATCTAACACCAGTGCACCAAGTCCTTCTAAAAAGAAAAATAAAAATTATAGGACTTTGCATAGTTCTAGTGAACCGGAAGTAGAGAAACCTCCTCATAATGATAATGAAACTTCTATATCAGATGCTAAAACTCAAATTTGTAATGAACACTCACCAAGTGATAATGAAAAGGATAATGATGAGGTTCATGAAGATACTCAAGCAAATGATAAAGAACCAGAAAATGATGTTGAGATAGAACCACATGTTGATCTTGATAACCCACAACCAAATAATAAAAGATATGACAAAAGATACTTTGTGTCTAGAAAACACGGTAAAGAAAGAGAAACGTGGGTGAAAAAATCTTTGCCTTTTCTACCCAAGTCAACTAAAAAGAAAGATGATGAAGAATTTGGATGTTTTGCTGAAATGCTGAGCCCAGTCTTTCTGCGTACTCGCTTGACTCACATCTTGAAAATGCCTCCTTATTCAAAGTATATGAAAGACATCATCACAAATAAGAGAAAAATACCGGAAGCTAAAATCTCCACTATGCTTGCTAATTACACTTTCAAAGGTGGAGTACCTAAAAAACTTGGAGATCTCCGAATACCAACTATACCTTGCTCTATCAAAAAGAATTATGCTAAAACTGCTGTGTGTGATTTAGGAACTTGTGTTAGTGTCATGCCTTTCTGTTTATATAAAAGACTTGATTTGCATAAACTCACACCTACTGAAATATCTTTGCAAATGGCTGACAAATCAACTGCCATACCTATCGGTATCTGTGAGGATGTGCCCGTTGTTGTTGCTAATGTTACTATTTTGACTAACTTTGTTATACTTGCGATGCCCGGGGACGACAACATGTCGATTATCCTTGGTAGAACCTTCTTGAATACTGTAGGGGCTGTTATTGATTGCAATAAAAGCAATATCACTTTTCATATCAATGGTAATGAGCATACAGTGCACTTTCCGAAGAAACAATTCCAAGTGAATGGCATTAATGTTATTGAAAATTCTCCTACAATCACTATTGGAATTTTTCAAATACCTCTACCAACTGTCAAAAAGAAATTTGAAATGCTTATTGTTGGGGAAAAGCATATCCCCACTGCGGTTACTTTGTGATTTAAGAAATTTCTTCGGTTTCATGTGAATCGAAAGTGGTTGTTAATAAGACCTGATACCTTATTAATGAATCATTTTTGAGTGGTATGAAGTTGATGAATTTAGTAAGCACTACCTTCTGTCCCTACCTTTTGCTTTCTCTTTTTATTAGTTGAATAAAATAGAATGTTGTGTGTTGTCTGTTTTTGGAATTTCCCATACAATAGAAAAATGACCCAAAAACAAAAGTTCTCAGAATGCCTTGAAAATTTTCCACGGGTTTTTTCTGAATATTTCTGAATTTCTGGTGCAAATAATATCTGAGGGAGGTCCACCAGGTGGGCACAACCCAGCTGGGCACGCCAGGACCCCAGGCGCGCCCTGGTGCGTTGTGGTCCCTATGTAGGCCATCTCACTTACCTCTTCATCCCACATCATCACTTACCTCTAGAAAAAAATCTCCATTGCTCTCTCTCCCAGTGTTCCTAAGCTCAAACTCGCGGCTTTCGATCTCTTTGTTTGAAGCTCCATTTCCGAAACTGTTTCGAGGGATTGTTGCTTGCTATGTGACTTCTCTGCTTGTCCAATTAGTTTTTGTTCTAGTGGTTTATATTTTGAATAATTAGCTACTCCTGGTGCTGCTATAGATGTGCTTGCATGTTAAATTCTTAGAGTTCTAAGTAGTTTGAATTCTTGTTATTGCCCCTATGCATCCCTGTGAGTTGTCGCTATCAATCTTATAAAGTTTTGTTAATAAATTTTTGTCACCCCCAAAATTTTTATTTTTCAGAAAATTGTACGCGTACATGAATATCTTGAGGAAGTTTAGCTCGAAGAAGAACTCCAAGGATGTTATTGGGGAGTCGTCTGACAATGATCTCGACCCTCGGAGGTTGGCAGAGGTATGACCGTGTGAATGGCCGCACACCCTGTTCCTGGAAGAGGCGGGAATCCTCCAAGAGTTTACACAATATGTTGTGAATGTCGGCCTCACCGACTTCATCGCAGATGAGTGTGACCATCACCAAATCCTTACAAACATCTTTGTTCAAAGTTTTACTTTCCTGCCTAGAAATAATCCTCCTGAAGTGAGCTTCGATTTATATGCTGAAAACCATTAGATAACACTTGCTGAATTTTGTGATATATGCTTGATCCCCTCTGATGGGAGCTTAGCCGAGCCTAGGCTGGCTGGGTTTGAGGACTTTGGTCGCACTTTGACAGTGGGAGATGAGAGAGGGCTGTTACCTACAATTGCTGCTAGCATACACTTTCCTTCCATACATTATTTTGTTTTATTTCTTGCTAAGTGTTTGCTTTCTAGAAAGAAAGTGGGTGCACTCAGCGCACCAGACTTTGTTGTTTTACGCCGAGCACTATAGGGCGACAACACTCATAGCTTGGGAGATATTGTGGCTCATCGCCTCCATCTTAATAAATCACAGGGTGAAATACATGGTGGGATTTTTGCTACTCGTTTGGCAGCTCACTCCGAGGTTGATATACGCCCTCATGATTACCTTCTGACCAAGGTTTACCTAGACCGGGCAGCCATGGAACACCATCATTTTCTTGCACGAGAGTATCCTGATATCCCCATTCCTTATAACCTGGTTTTTAGCGTTAAAACTCATGATATTATTCCACTGCCTGCACCTGCTTTGTCTGATTCTCCGGCCAAGGGTGGATATAGGATCATGCCTACGGATATCATCGCCTACAAGAACGCTCAGGCTACTGCAGAAGCGGCACAGGAGGGGCCTCCGTAGTGGGATCAGTGGATGCCCACTCCTCAGCACCCCTACTACCCTCTTGGATACTGATCGACTACCATGTTAGGCCAAAAGCCTAAGCTTGGGGGAGTACGTGTTTCTCACCGATTTTACATTCATGTCCACTTATTCTATTTGTCGGTGTCCACACTTTTTCATTGTATCATCCATGCTTAGATTAATTTTCTTGCTTTCTTCTTGTGTGTTTGAAAAACTTTAGAAAACCAAAAAAATTAGTTGTAGCCAATTTACTTTCTATGTATGCTTAGCAGTAATATTAAATAGAAAACCCAAAAAGATTGCCTTGTTCTTCTTTTCCTTGTTGGGAGCTTTCCCATGTAAATATTTTTTCTCGTTTTTTTCTTTTTATTTTCTTGTTCAAGAAAACCAAAAACTCCAAAAATATTTCTATGTGTCTCTCTGAATTTCTTTTGATTTTATTCGAGTCTTACCGAGGAGAAGACCATGATGAAACTGTTGAGTGGCTCTCATATGAATAATTGTTGAACTAATAAAGAGCTCATTTTACCTTGTCTTCTCCTGTTGAATAAAATATTTGTAGATTCCAGCTTAGTCCATGGCACTCTTGCCCTATTATTATTTTCATATCGTTCGGTCGTGCAGGTGAAAGGCAATGATGACGACATTCGATGAACTGGCCGCGGCAGGAGAAACTGGTATGAACTAGACTTGTTCTGTTTGTGTAAATATATTTAACCTAGTATCCACGATTCAGTCCATTATGACGAAACATGTTTGCAATGACAATTATAGATTATAGTTTCTCGTGCCATGCATAAGTAGCTGGGAGTTGATAATGATTTATCTTGGATATCAAGATAGCGTTAAAATGATTGTGATGTAGTATGATGATATGGTATCCTCCTCTGAATGTTTGAGTGGCTTGACTTGGCACATGTTCATGCATGTAGTGGAATCAAAACCAACATAGCCTCTATGATATTTAAGTTCATGGTTTTCATGTCCTAGTCATGCTAGTGTCCAATGTTACTTATGCATAATGCATGGTTATGACAGTTGTTGCTCTCTAGCTGTCCGCTTCTCAATCTAATTGCTAGCCTTCGCCTGTACTAAGTGGGAACTCTGCTTGTACATAAAAAGCATTGAACCCAAAAGTTATTCCAGATGAGTCCAACATACCTACCTATATATGGTATTACCCTGCCATCCTAAGTAAATTTGCATGTGCCACCTCTAAAAACTTCTAAAAATTATCTGTTTTGTGTGCCTGGATAGTTCATGGAATGACAGGAGGTGGTTGGTATCTTCCATGCTAAGAAAGTTATTCTCAGTCAAGTGTCTATTCACTCACCATCGCATGAGAAAAGGGCGGTAATAGGGATGCCCAGTCCCAAACTGCAAAATACAAAAAGAGTTAATCGCTCGAATAATCAAACAAAAACTCCAAATGGAGTCTAAACCCTTTACTTTTATTGCTTGGGAACCGCCAGTAGCATGCTTAGTATGGAAGATGTTGATAACTAATGGTCGTGAAGTAAATGAGAAGGGTGCACGCCTCAAAATATCATCTATCTCTATTTTAAAAATTGAGCTCTGGCACCTCTGCAAATCACTGCTTCCCTCTGCGAAGGGACTATCTATTTACTTTTATGTTGTGTCATCACCTTCTAAAACAAGCGCCAGAAACTGAGAAGAGCACAGTTGTCATGATTTATGCATTGTGTGTAGCTATGTATCACGACTAGATCTTTTCTACCATGAATTACCATGTTTAGTCGCTGCTTGAACTTTGGAGGTGCTCTGCATTTATGTTTTGTGGTCTCAGAAAAGGCTAGCGAGATACCACTATTGTCATATTATATCATGGTTGTTTTGACAACATGTTGCTGTTTGAGATATCTTATTATTGCTCGCTAGCTGATTATGTCATTGATATGAGTCATTATAACCTTTAAGAGTTACTGTTGACATGGTTATTGTAATATTGGTTGAAAACTTGGGTGCTGTTTAAGCTTATTTATGCAAACAAGAGCAAAAGAGTTTGTAAATGTTTTTCTTTTTCACTTTCAGTTTATCAACTGAATCGCTTGAGGACAAGCAAAGGTTTAAGCTTGAGGGAGTTGATACGTCTCCAACATATCTACTTTTCCTAACGCTTTTTCTCTTGTTTTGGACTCTAATTTGCATGATTTGAATGAAACTAACCCTAGAGTGACGCTGTTTTCAGTAGAACAACCATGGTGTTGTTTTTGTGCAGAAATAAAAGTTCTCGGAATGGAATGTAACTTTGCAAGGATTTTTTCTATCAATAATAAAAATTCTGGAGCAAGGACCTACCAGAGAGGCGCACCTGGGTGGGCACAACCTACTAGGGCACACCCCCCTCTCCTGGCACGCCCAGGTGGGTTGTACCCACCTGGTGGCTCCGCAGACCCTGATCCCGACGCTATAAAATCACATTATTCCAGGAAAAATTCAGAGACAAAGAAATATCGCAATCCACGAGATGGAGCCACCACCACCTCCTGTTCTTCATCGGGATGTTGGATCTGGAGTCCGGTTGGGGCTCCGAGAGGGGGATCTTCGTTCTTCGTCATCACCAACCCTTCTCCATCGCCAATTCCATGTCGCTCCCCACCAGGAGTGAGTAATTCCTTCATAGGCTCGTTGGTCAGTGAGGAGTTGGATGAGATTCATCATGTAATCGAGTTAGTTTTGTTACGGCTTGATCCCTTGTATCCACTGTGTTCTTAGAATGATGTTGCTATGACTTTGCCATGCTTAATGATTGTCACTTTGGGCCCGGGTGCCATGAACTCAGATCTGAACCGTTTATGTTATCATCATTATATCCATGTTTTAGATCGGATCTTGCAAGTTATAGTCACCTACTACGTTCTATGATTCGGTAACCCTAGAGTGACAATGAACCGGACTTCTTTCGGTGAGTACCGTAGTTTGAGGCGTTCATATTTTCACTATGTGTTATTGCTTTGTTCTGGTTCTCTATTAAAAGGAGGCCTTAATATCCCTTAGTATCAAGTATGGGCCCCGCTTCCATGAGAGGGTAGAACAAAAGATGTCATGCAAGTTCTTTTAATAAAGCACGTATTTCTATTGACGGAATCCATGCCTACATTATATCGATGAACTGGAGCTAGTGTCGTATCGCCCTAGGTTATAACTGTCTCATGATGAATATCATCCAACAAGTCACCGATCCAATGCCTACAAATTTATCTTATATTCTTTCTGCTAAGTTATTACTATTATCACTGTTACCGTTACTGTTACTTCTGTCACTACTATCAAAACTATCATATTACATTGCTACTGATTACTTGCTGTAGATAATTAACCCCTAGGTGTGGTTGAACTGAAAACTCAGCTGCTAATACCTTCAAATATTCTTTGGCTCCCTTGTGTCGAATCTATAAATTTGGGTTGAATACTCTACGCTCGAAAACTGCTATGATCCCATATACTTGTGGGTTATCAGGGGGACCAGAGGTGCACGCGTGCGAGCTCGGCCATTGGACCTCCCGGCCGATGCCATGCGCCAGCTAAGGAGGATAGCAAAGGAGGAGGGAGGAGAGGCCCGACCACCTGGCGTCTTGCGGATATCGAGGGGCAGCTGGGGGACATGATCCCGCATCTCCAAGCTGTCGGGTGGCTGGGGATGGGTGCAACTACAATGCGGGCATGCACTATAGCGTGATCCAGAGCATGCCTTTGGCATGCCGTGGCATGCATGTGTGCAATGGACATTCCCTTGCATGTCAATAAGCTTTTGGATGTTCTGGGATGCTCTAGGAGCTAAGGGAGGCTAGGAGGAAAAGAAATGGGGTGGGGGAGAGGTAGAAAAGATGTTTCCATGGTGAAACTGAGGGGTAATTGGGGTTGTACCCCACCCACTCTTGATCTGAGGCCACACAATATTTACTGGAGGTAGTTGGTAACCTTGAGAGGATGTGGTAAAAATTTGGAAGAAAGGGAAAGAGTAGAGGTGGTGAAAATAGTAGTTTCTAGAATTGACCACAAGGTGTTTGATGGATATTAGGGAAAGCAAATGGACTTTGCATGCCATGAGATTTGACAAGATCAAATGTTGGTTTAAAATAGGCCTGATCACCAAGTTTGAGATGGTTTGAGAAAAGTTCACAATGTAACTTTGTGGAACCCTAGAAATCAACAGAATCTGGTTTCTATAGATCTAGTCATGTTAAGCTAATACCCTTGATGGACCATTTAGTGTAACATCACTATTCGGTGATTACAACATGTCCACAAAGTTTAAGGTCAAGGGGAGAAACTTCACAATGTAAACTTGCTCAAATTTGAATCTAGACAAGGAGGGTTTTGGGATTATTTGCTGAACCAAATCAACTTGGATTGATATGAAACTTTGCAAGATCATCACCTATGGTAGTATTGACTTGTTGGAAGTTTCCTGGAATTTATTGAGAACATTTATTATAGAAATATTTCAAAAGCTTGATTTGGACAGAAAGGGTTTAGAGGGGATTTTCCCGTGATTTGATCATGCCCATGTGTTGAAACTCATATATGTGGAAAATATATGTCGACTGAGTTTCCCTAAATTTTCTCAAATATTTTGAAAGCATTTAAATAATTGTTCCCTATGAAAAACCATTTCTGGTCTGAAGAAAAACCCTTTAAATAAATATAAAAAATAATATTTAAAATTAATATTTTATAGTTTTGTGAAGTCATATACATAGTAGGTTTGAAATAAAGCCTTTGGGAGAAAGAATACACCCAATTTGAGGACTTGCAGTGCAAACCTCATTTCAGGGGGTTTTCAAAACCTAATTTGGAGAAATCCTTTTTGGTCAAAATAAAATTGGATAAAATTAGTTTTGGGCACTATTGTCATGGCATGATCATTGGGCAAGAGGTTTGGGTTAAGGAAGATGAATATGAACAAGGATAGAATCTAAGAGTGCCATATACCACAATGAACAAGCAAACAAGCAACAATTCAAATAAGAACAAGCATTGAAAAAGTTGCAATTGGCTCCAAAATTTATAAAACCAAATGTGACAAGGTGATACAAAGACAGGGTGTGATAGACCTACCCCCCCTTACAGGAATCTCGTCCCTCAGATTCCTAGGCTAAGCACTAAAAAGATAAGGGAACTCAGATCTAAGATAGTATTCACGCTCCTAGGTTGCTTCTGCTTCACTGTGGTCGCTCCATTAGACCTTGAAGTACTAGATGGTGCGGCTTCGGTTGCAACATTTAGCTTCATCCAAAATAAGGACTTGATTCTCACGATAAGTGAGGTCTGGCTGAAGGTCGAGGGCTTGATTGTTGATGTCCTTGTAGAGCTCGGGGCGGTTGGGAACATGAAGACACTTCCAGAGCCGTGACACGTACTTGATGCTGCGGTTTCAGGTGCAGCACTTGGCTCCATCCAAAATGCGAACCGGCCTCTCACAATAAGTGAGGTCTGGCTGAAGGTCGATGGCTTGATGGTCGATGTCCTTGTAGAGGTCGGGGCGGTTGGGAACTTGGAGACACTTTCGGAGTTGTGACACATGAAAGACATTGTGCACATCCGATAGCTCGGAAGGTAGCTCTAGCTGATAGGCAACTTCTGCTCATATTGTGGTGATCTTGAAGGGGCCGATGTATCTTGGTGCCAGCTTCCCTTCGACGTGGAAACGCTTGGTCCCTTTGAGAGGCGTGACTCGGAGGTAGACATGGTCACCGACACAGATGTTCACTTCTCGGCAGTGAGAGTCCGTGCAACTCTTCTGCCTTGATTTGGCAGCCTCCATTCGTTCTCGGACGAGTTGTACTTACTCTTATGCCTCGCGAAGGATATCTGGTCCAAAAACTAATCCTTCTCTGGTCTCTAACCAGTTGAGCGGAGTACAGCACTTGCGTCCATACAACACCTCAAATGGTGCCATCTGAAGACTCGACTAATAGCTGTTGTTGTACGAGAACTCAGCAAACGGTAGACAATCTTCCCACTTGGCTCCATATGCCAAAACACAAGCGCGGAGCTTGTCTTGGAGTATATGATGTACTCATTCTGTTTGCCAACCAGTCTGGGGGTGGAAAGCAGTGCTGAAGGAGAGCTTAGTTCCCATTGCTTCTTGAAACTTCTTCCGGAATCTTGAGGTGAACTGGGTTCCTCGATCCGACACGATCTCCTTTGGAACTCCATGAAGACTTACGATGCGGTTGATGTAGAGGTTTGTGAGCTGGCTTCCATCGTAGGTGGTCCTAACGGGAATGAACTGGGCTACCTTGGTCAGGTGATTGATAATGACCCAAATGGAATCATGTCCTTTACTCAACCTTGGTAATCCAGTGATGAAGTCCATCCTGACTTTGTCCCACTTCCACTCAGGCACTTTTAGAGCTTGCAATAGTCCAATGGGTCGCGGGTGCTCAGCCTTGACTCTCTGGCATATGTCACACTTAGCGACAAATGTGCCTATTTCCTATTTCATGCCATGCCACCAGAATCTTGCCTTGAGGTCTTGATACATCTTGGTTCCTCCAGGATGGATGGAGTATGGAGTGTCATGAGCTTCCTGCAACATCGAGTTCTTGATCTCCTCCTTGTTGGGTATGCAGATGTGATTCCCGAACCATACAACTCCATGTTCATCCACTGAGAATCATAGGGCCTTGTCTGCCTTGATCTTCCTCTTGATGCCTTCAATGCTCTCGTGTCCCTTCTGAGCTTCCTTAATATCATCCATCAAGGCAGGCTTTGCTTCGAGGTTGGGGAGGAATCCGGGTGCAACTAGTTCCAAGCCGAAGCTTTCATGCTCTTCACAAAGGGACGGTAGCCTTTCCTTAATCATAGCATTCAAGGAAAAGGCCTTTCTGCTTAAGGCATGTGCTACCACGTTGGCCTTGCTGGGGTGGTATTGAACACTCAGGTCATAATCCTTGATCAACTCCAACCATCTTCGCTGCCTCATGTTCAATTCCCTCTGAGTGAAAATATACTTCAAACTCTTGTGGTCTGTATATATCTAACATCGCTTCCCCAGAACATAGTGTCGCCACGTCTTCAAGGCATGAACCACGGTTTCCAACTCGAGATCATGAGTAGCGTAGTTCTCTTCATGAGGTCGTAGCTGTCTGGATAGATATGCTACAACTCTGCCTTCTTGCATCAGAACACCTCCAAGCCCAATTCTTGATGCATCACAATATATCAAAAACTCCTTGTGAATATCAGGGGTGGCTGAAACCAGGGTTGTGGTCAATCTCTTGTTGAGATCCTGGAAGGTTTGCTCGCACTTAGTTGTCCATTCGAACTTCTTGTCCTTCTTCAAAAGCTAGGTCATGGGTTGGGCAATGCTTGAGAAACCTTCCACGAACTTGCGCTAATATCCCGCGAGTCTGAGGAAGCTCCTGACTTCCTTCACGGTGGTTGGGGTTTGCCATTCAGTCATGGCTTCAATCTTGGCAGGATCCACTTATAATCCTTCTACAGTCAACACATGACCCAAGAATCCAACTTCATGCAGCCAGAATTCACACTTGCTGAATTTGGCATAAAGCTGGTGCTCTCGAAGCTTATCTAGGACCAATCTTAAGTGTTGCTCATGCTCTTCTTCAGACTTGGATAAGACGAGTATGTCATCAATGAAGACGACAACAAACTTGTCCAAGTACTCCATGAAGACATTATTCATGAGGTACATAAAGTAGGCAGGGGCATTGATTAACCTGAATGACATGACTGAGAACTCATATAGGCCATACCGGGTTACAAGTGTCGTCTTTGGAATGTCTTGGGGTCTGATCTTCAGCTGATAGTACCCTGACCTGAGGTCGATCTTGGAGAACACCTTGGCTCCGTTCAACTGATCGAACAACTCTTCAATCTTTGGGAAGGGGTACTCGTTCTTTACTGTAACCTTATTGAGAGAACGGTACTCGACCTAGAGCCTTATAGTTTCAGCCCTCTTTGACACAAATAGAATTGGTGATCCCCCAGGAGAGGCACTTGGGTGAATAAGTCCTTTTGTGAGATGCTCTGCTAGTTGCTTCTTCAATTTAGCCAATTCTTCGGATCCCATCCTGTAGGCCTTCTTATAGATGGGCCCATATCTGGGCATAAGCTCAATGATGAACTCAATGTCGCGGTCAGGAGACATTCCGGGCAGCTCATCAGGAAACACATCCGGGTATTCACATACCACCGGCACTTGATCCAACTCAATTCCCGATAGACAGTTAGCCTAAGGGGCTTGAGTGGAGGTAGGGTTGGGAACATACTTGACTTCCACTCCTTGGCTATTGGTCATGGTGACAATCCTCAGCACAATCTAACAAGCCTTGGTGTAGGGGTTTGTATCAACATATGACTACCCAGGGGTGTAGGTTTCATGACACTCTCTAATGCAAACTTTTGGGTGACAAAAGAATTCGAAGCTCCACAATCAAACAATACTGTTGATGGGGTTGAGTTGACGAGGAACATACCCAGTATGACCTCCGGGTCTTCTTGGGATTCCTCTGCGCTGACGTGATTCACACGGCCCTTGCCATTGTTGGGCTGGTTGCGGGGAGTCGTGTTCTTGGTGGTGTTCCACGGCCTTGAGCTTGAGCTGGCGCATTTGGGCGCGGGGCATCCAACTTGTTGTTGGGGCAAAGCTTAGAGATGTGTCCAGACTGACCACATCCAAAACAAGTGACTTGCCCAGGGTTGTTGTTGTAGTTCCTGCCACCGTTGTTGTTGTTGGGGTTGTTGTTGTAAGCTAGCTTGGGATTGGCATACTGCTGAGCCTGGTAGCTCTGACAAGGCGCAGGAGGCCTATCCTGCTGTGGCTGATAGGTTGGCTTGGCCGGGGCTGGCTGCCAGGGGCGAGGCTTCTAGTTGTTGGAGCTACCCTTGCTGATCATCTTGCGCTTGCGTGTGTCATCTAGGGCATGATGCTTGTCTTCCAACATGAGGGCCTTGTTCACCAAGTGGAAGAAGGTACGACATTCGTAGACGATGAGATGATACTGCAGGGTCTGTTGAAGTCCTTCCATCAAGCGTTCCTTCTTGGCACCCTCTGTGCTAACATCTTCAGGTGCATACCTTGACAACAAGTTGAACTTCTGCAGATACTTCTTGACAGAGCCACTTCCTTGCTTCAGCGCTTGGAATTCTCTCTTCTTGATAGCCATGATCCTAGAAGGAATGTCGGCGGTGCAAAATCCTTCCTTGAAGTCATTCGAAGTGATCACGCGCTCACCTTGCACGACCTTGAATCCATCCCACCAAGCTCGGGCGGTACCTCCGAGGCAGTGAGAGGCATAAATCACCTTCTCATGGTCCCCATTGCAATTGACCAGTGCAAGGAGGTCCTCGATGGTGCGGATACAGTCGTCAGCATCCAAGGGTTCAGCAGTCTCGGTGAAGGTTGGGGGCGAATTCCTCATGAACTCTGACAGAGTGGAGAGGACATTGCCATTCCTGCCTTGTTGCTAGTTGTTCACAAGGGCCTGAGCCATATGCTGAATAGCAACATTGTTGGCTTGGCATTCCTCTCAGAGAACTTGGACAAACTGAGCTATGGTCATGTTCTCTGGTGGAGGTGGTGGCGGGGAAATGTCACCTTGTGGCTGCTCCTGGTGTCCTCCAGCGTGAGAAGCCCCACTAGCTCCGTGTTGCTGGCTTTAGTGTTGGCGAAGGAGCTATTGCGGGTAGCAGTCACCTGTTTGGAGCAGCCAAGTCAAACAACTGGGATAGATGAGAGGAAAAGCAACAATGGAAAAGCGGGCCTAAGGGGGTTTGTCGAGTGCAAGTGTGGTAAAACAAAGGTCGAAAGACCAACATATATTAAAACAGATGTTGGGGTTGCTTACATGTTGCCTAAGGCAAAAGTGCGACTTGCATAGGAACACAAACAACAAAACAATCAACAAGCACACATAGTTTCATATGAACAATTACACGGAGTCGACTACGCATGAGGGTACATGACTGATCCTACCCTAGGGGTTCTCGGACTGAGGTGGTGGAGTGCTCGCTCTCGTAGTCATGCTCATCTAGGTCTTCCTCCCGTTCATCATCCAAACGGGCATCATTCCCATTCAAAGGGGTTGGAGAGCGAGGAGGTTCATCACGACGACACTTTGCTAGCGGGTCGGGGAAGAGCTCACAGCACTCCTTCGCACTCATGCAATGTGGTCGTGTGGGTGCATCTCTAGATGGAGGTACTCCTCCTCGATAAGCGACAACTGGTCGTCCATCAGGGGCTCCATCCTTCCTCATCTTATCTTGCTTCGTCTTGGCTTGCTGGAGTTGCTCTCGGGTGTGGTGAAGTTCCTTGTGTACCATCACGGACTCCTTCACCAGGTTATGAACCAGACTATCGGCAGAGAGGCTAAAGTAGGTCTGGCGTGGTGTGCCATCCTCCTTGGATGGAACCATCTAGTCGGGGAGTCGTTTTCCTTCACGATCACATCCACATGATACTCCTTCCTGATGGCATCGACCCAGTGCTCGTGGTAGATAAAAATGGCAGTTGGCGAAACTGGCACTTCTCCAGGCTATCCCCAACGAGTAAGCGAAAGCCGGATGTCACGAAAGCTTCGGGTACGATGACCATCTACAAAGGTTTGAAAGGAGGAGAGTCAACAGAGTGTTGTGTGAAAAATAAAAGAGGTAAATAGTGCATAATTCCTAAGTATAGGTGCTAGGTGTAGTTTTGAAAACGGTTTTATCCTAACTAACGTCCACACTAACTAAAGGCTTCCTACAGTCAGGATGGCTCTGATACCAGCTCTGTGGGGACCCCGACACATAAGTCGTGATCACCGAATGCACGTGTATAGTGATCCCAGAGATCAATGCTCACTGAACACACAGAAGCTGAATAACAAGAGTCTTACATCCACATTTAGCGTCTTACACAAATAGAGACCATGAAGGTCTAGTCTTACATAGATAGGGCCACAAGGGACAAACACTTAAATAGAAAAAAAAGTGGAAATCTTGATCAAAATCGTGAACCCATTGCCATCTGCCTTAACCTACAGGCATTCTGACTGAGAAGCGTCCTAGTTCGCATGTTCCTCACCAATGAACTCTTCAACATACTCCTGTTCTTCCATGTCTGTCCAATTAAATAACTAGTGGCAAGCCAATGGGTACTTTGAATGTACTCGCAAGCAACCCAAGTTGTGGAACAAGGTATTATTGATGCATGATATAGCACTAAGTAGGTAATTTGCGGAAAGCTAGTTTTTAATGCAGTGACATGATCAAGTAACTAGGTAAGCATGCGTCAACAAATGGCAGATATCCATGTGATCAAGTTACAGATATCATCATAAGCGGGGGTTGAACGACTCATGGTTAATGATCAAATCAAGTCTTCTGACTTGTCTCAAGTATCATCTCGATGTTATCCACACACACTCATGCACACCAAGTTTGTGAAAACAACTAGACGTGGCATAAGCAGCACCACCCAACTATCCTTGACCGTGGACATGGCTATTCGAATAGTTATACACTCTGAAGAGGTTGCACACTTTGCCCACAAGACTCGGGGAACTTCCATGTCATCCATGACTAGCGGTATATAACATACCCAAGGTAAGCACCTGAACAATGCCTTTCGCATGGTGATACTAAACAAAGAGTCCGCTCGTTGGTGCCAACCCTCATGATGTACATCACACGTAACATCCATGAGGGCACGCAACGGTGTGCCAGGTGCCTGTAAAGACAAAGCATGGCCTTCCACTTCCAGGATGACCCCGTCTCAAGAGTGACCACTTCGCTCTTGCCACTAGTAATGCGGGCTCTCTCCTAGCACCAACCATAGTAATCAACAAAGCCCCCTCCCACAAGGGGTATCGTGGTTGCATAAATCCCGAACCCACTTGCATAGCATCTAATAGCATCCTATCTACACCCACTGGCGTAATGCTCATAAGGTGGTAGGGTCATACATGATGCAAGTGTGAATGGCAAAAGTATCGGAAGCAACCCACCGAGGTATTCACTACTCCACATGCCCAAATACAACAAAAGCAAAGGGATATATAATATGCAATAAAATGGTTTCTTAACATGGTCAAGGGCTGCTTGCCTGGCTCAACAAAGTCTCCGGGGTCTTCGAAGTCTTTGGGTCCAACTTCCTCGTCAACAGCGCAATCTATCGTCACGATATATAGCGATAAAATAAGCACCACACAAAAATAGAGCACACAAGCTAATATAAAAATGCTACTCTACTCTGATAAATACTAAAAACTATACTAAAAGTATCCTCCTAAGGTTTTGGTATGAAAGAGGTTTTCAAAGCTATTTTTAACAGTGGCTAAAAATGTCAAAAAGGGCTTTTAAAATAAAACTGTACATAAAGTTTTTCAAAAATTTATACAAAAGGCACTATTAAATTCTATGGAATATTCTAGGAATTTAGGTGGAAAAAAATATTGTCATTGGAATTAATTTCTGATATGTGAAATTTTTGGAAAATGGAGGGAAAAGGAAAAAAGGAAAAAGGCACTGTGCCTACTTGGGCTAAAAGCGCCACAGCCGAATCGACCCGAAGGGAAACCGGCCCAAGGCGTGCGGTGCGGGGCGGCAGGTTTATTTTTAAACCTGCCCGTTGTCCCAACTTGGCAACGAGAGAGGAGGGGGTGAGGGTATGACAGGTGGGCCCTCGGGCCGTGTCTGCAGTGGTCATGGACCTAGTCCGCACCCGCGGGCAGGAGATGGCGGTTAGGGTCGAACCAGAGGTGCGCGCGTGCGAGCTTGGTCATTGGAGCTCCCAGCCAGTGTCGTGCGTGGGCTAAGGAGGGCAGCAGAGGAGGAGGGAGGAGGGGCCCGACCACCTGGCATCTTGCGGACGTCGAGGGGCGGCCGGGGGACATGCTCCCGCATCCCCAGGCTGTCGGGTCCCTCGGGATGGGTGCAGCTACAGTGCGGGCATGCACTGTAGCATGCTCCAAAGCATGCCTACATGCTCTGTGCACACCCCTGCTTGTCCATAATCTTTTGGATGTTTTGGGGATGCTCTAGGAGCTAGGGAAGGCTAGGATGAAAAGTAATGGGGGTGGGGGAGAGGTAGAAAAGATGTTGCCATGGTTAAACTGAGGGGTAATTGGCGGTTTTACCCCACCCACTCTTGAGCTGAGGCCACACAAGATTTACTGGAGGTAGTTGGTAACCCTGAGAGGTTGTGGTAAAAATTTGGAGGCAAGGGAAAGAGTAGAGGTGGTGAAAATAATAGTATCTATAATTGACCAGAAGGTGTTTGATGGATATTAGGGCAAGCAAATGGACTTTTCTTGTCATGAGACTTGATAGGATCAAATGTTGGATGAAAATAGGCCCGATCACCAAGTTTGATATGGTTTGAGGAAAGTTCAAAATGTAACTTTGTGGAACCCTAGAAATCAACAAAATCTTGTTTCTGTAGATCTAGTCATGTTAAGCTAATACCCTTGATGCACAACTTAGTGTAGCATCACTATTTGGTGATTATAACATTTCCACAAAGTTTGGGGTCAGGGGGAGAAACTTCGCAATGTAAACTTGCTCAAATTTGAATCTGGACAGGGAGTGTGTTGGGATAGTTTGATTAAACAAATCAACTTGGATTGATATAAAACTTTGCAAGATCATCACCTATGGTAGTGTTGATTTGCTGGAATTTTCCTGGAATTTATTGAGAATGTTTCATATAGAAATATTTCAAAAGCTTGATTTGGACATAAAGGGTTTAGAGGGGTTTTCCCATGATTTATTCAAGCCCATGTGTTGAGAATGATACATATTGAAAATATATGTCCACTGAGTTTCCCTAAAATTTCTCAAATATTTGGAAAGCATTTAAATATTTTTCCCTATGAAAAACCATTTCTGGTCTTAAGAAAAACCATTTAAATAAAATATAAAAATAATCTTTAAAATTAATATTTGGTGGTTTTGGGAAGTCATATATATAGTAGGTTTGAAATAAAGCCTTTGGGGAGAAAGAATCCACCCAATTTGAGGAATTGCAGTGCAAACCTCATTTCGGGGGGTTTTGAAAACCTAATTTGGAAAAATCCTTGTTGGTCAAAAATAAAATTGGATAAAATTAGTTTTGGGCACTATTCTCATGGAATGATCATTGGGCAAGTGGTTTGGGTTAAGTTATATTAATATGAAGAGGGATAGAATCTAAGAGTGCCATATACCACAATCAACAAGCAAACAAGAAACAATTCAAATAAGCCCAAGCATTGAAAAGGTTTTAATTGGCTTCAAATTTTATAAAATCAAAGATGACTAGGTGATACAAACACAGGGTGTGGCATGACATATCAACATCCCCAAGCTTAATTCCTGCTCGTCCTCGAGTAGGTAAATGGTAAAAGAAATAAGTTATGAAGTGTGAATGCTAGCATAATGCATAAATTTGATCAATGATATATCCAAACACTTTTTCTAGCATCATTATATATAATAAATAGTCACTCATCTCATAAACCTACTCATGATGAAATAACAAGATATCGACATGTTAAAGTATAGACAAACAAACTATGCTTTCAGTCACCAAACAATTGCAATTCATCTTATTTTCAGGAAGGGTCTATGTAAGAGCTTTGATTTAGCAAATTCTACATACTCAACTATCATATAGTCTTCCATGATTTCTAACACTCAAAGCATATTTTTAGATAAAATGGCATCCGTAGAACACAAATAAAGATATAGGCTTAAAGTTTCGCCTCCCAACTTATTTATCACATAGATAATTGTCAACAATAGTAATTCATGATCAAATATATTTGAATGGCCATATATGCTTGGATCTTTCCCCAACACATGATGCTTGCCAAGAGAAAAAGGTGAAATATAGGAAGTGGTGAAGATCACCATGACTTTTGCATAAAGGTAAGTACTAGAAAGTAAAATATAGGCCCTTCACAGACAGAAGCAGTGATTTGCAAAGGTGCCAGAGCTCGAGCTTTTAAAACAAAGATGAATAATAATTTTGGGCATTATGCTTTCATTGTCACCATGACAACCGAGAGATCTCGGTATCTTCCATGCTAGATACATTATAGGCAGTCCCCAAACAGAATGGTAAAGCTTTTACTCCCCCTCCACCAATCAATCACACTCCACGGCAAGATGAATCCACGGGTACCGTCCATACCAACAGCATTCCTAGGGTAGTTTTGTTTAATTATTTGCATTTTTTCCTTTGATTTCGGGAATGGGAATCCATATTACTAACCACTTTCTCGTGAATGATAGTGAATCAACACATATCGTGAGAATAACCCACCTAGCATGGAAGATACTGACAGCCCCTAGTTACTATATGAATGATTCAGGCATACAAAACAGAATATTATTTGAAGGTTTAGAGTTTGGCACATGCAAATTTACTTGGAACGGTAGGTAAATACCACATATAGGTACGAATGGTGGACTCATATGGAACGACTTTGGGTTTAATGGTCTTTGGATGCACAAGTAGTACTTCTACTAATGCAGAAGTGTTTTTTAGTGTGAGGTGGAAGCAAGGAACACATGTTGGAGGATCCATAGCAATATAACTTCTATGCAAATATACGCAACCATAACTCATTACGTTGTCTACCTTGTCCAACTTCAACTAATTTTCTCAAGTTTGAAAATAATTAATGGGTAATCACAATCATAGAATATTTCCAATATAGTACATTTATATGTGAAATCTCTCTTCCTTCAATATTTTTTCATGAATGGTTCAAGTGACCAATGCGGTGTTTGCTAATTTTCAATAAATTTTACCGCCTATAATTCTTATGTGTGAAGTCATTACTCCTCATGGGATAAGTATATGAAGCATATAATTTCAGATTTATGATATTCAATTCATTCAACCATTTACTCATAGGATATAAGTGAAGCACGAGAGTAAATGACAAAACTACTCCAAAACATACAAGTGAAGATCAATGAGTAGTCAAACAATTAAGTAGCTATGTGAGGACTTTCTCTCTTTCTCTAAATAAAGATTGTCAGATCTGAGTATTTTATTTACACACAAAGGAAAACAAAAATAGCACTCCAAGAATAGCACACATCATGTGGACAAATAAAAATTTAAGCTGAACATAGACTAACCGGTAATTGTTGATGAAGAGAGGTGGGATGCGTAGCATCCCCAAGCTTTGAGGCTTGATACTTCTTGAAATATTTACTTGGGTGACTTAGGCATTCCCAATCTTGAGCTTTTGTATCACGTTCATTCCTTTCATATCATAGTTTCACCTATTCTCAAAAACATCATCCACACAAAACTCGAAAAGAACTCGTGATATAAGTTAGTACACATAAGAACAAATCAACACTTCATGTAATGCCAAGACAAGTTGCATAATAATTTTCAAACATTAGATACTGTATACTATCATTTCCATAATTTATATCTACCAATTTAGGCTATGGAAACTATAGAATAAGTAAATAACAAAACTATGACAACAATCTGTCCAAACAGAACAGTCTGTAGAAATTTATGAAAATAGTGTACTTTGTAACTCAAAAACTTATGAAACTTTAGGACATTCTATAAAATTTATATGAAAACACTATGCCAAAATTTCAGAAACTTTACACGTCCCAACAAAATATGAAAATTCAAACACTATAGCCGAAATTCTGTTTTTACACAACACACATCAAACATGCAATTCAAGCATCCTAAAGGAAATTCTTGGAACTTTTATTGAAAAACAATATTACAAATCACACCTAAAAGAGAACAATAAAATGACGCTCCAAGAAAAACTCATCTTATGTGACAAATAAAAATATAGCTTCAAGTGAGATATACCGATAGTGTTGAAGACGAAAGAGGGTACGCCTTCCGGGGTATCCCCGAGCTTACACGCTTGAGTATTCCTTGAATATTACCTTAGGGGTACCTTGGGCATCCCCAATATCAGGTTATTGTCACTCCTTATTATCCCCATATCGGTGTCTCACCCAAAACTTGAAAACTTCAATCACAGAAAACTTAACGGAACTTTGTGAGAAGGGTTAGTGTAATAAAGATAGATCATTCACTTAGGTACTGCCAAGAAAAGATTCATAATTATTACCACATGATACCTACTTTATTACATAATTCCCACAATTTATATTACTTAAAAGAAGCTATAGGAACACGAGAAACAAGAAAAGTATGCATGCAAAACAGAATCTATAAAAACACAACAGTCTATAAAGACCTGAATGATCACCACACTTCACTGACTCTGAAAATTTGGAAAACTTATGAACACTCACGGAATTTTCATATAATGTTTCGTGAAAACTTCAGAATTTTTGGACACTCCATTAAAATCAGATAATTCATATACTAGACACAAAACATTCTGTTTTTGCACAGAATCAATCAAGCAAGTATCCACACTATCCCAAAGGCTTTACTCGGCACTTTAAATAAAAGTACCTTAATCATGTGAAAACATCAAAATATAAAGTAAAAGCATTGGGTTGTCTCCCAACAAGCGCTTTTCTTTAATGCCTTTTAGCTAGGCATGATGATTTCAATGATGCTCGTATAGGAATAGTATTTGAGACATGTAAGAGAGCATCATGAATCTCATCACAAGCACATTTAAGTCTAACCCACTTCCTATGAATAGGGATTTTGTGAGAAAAAATTCATGGGACCAAGAATCAACTAGCATACAAAGGCAAAACAAGCATAACTTCAAAACTTTGAGCACATGGAGAGGAAACTTGATATTATTGCAATTCCTACGAGCCTATGTTGATCCATCATAATAATTTTCAGTAGCATCATTAACCAATTAAACAATATAACCAGCACATAAGGCATTATTTTCATGATGCACAAGCATAGAATTTTTATTACTACACACACAAGCAAAACTCTTCTCATTCATAGTAGTGGGAGCAAACTCAAGAAAATAACTATCATGCGACACTTGATTGACATAACCACATTAAATATTAAAATTATGATGACACGTTTCATGGTTACTATCAATCTTTATAGCCTACATGTCATCATCTTAATCATCATATATAGGAGGCATGCCACAATCATAATAGTTTTGCTCATTAAAACTTGGGGGACAAAAAATATCATCTTCATCAAACATAGCATCCCCAAGCTTGTGGCTTTGAGTATCATTAGCATCATGGATATTCAGAGAATTCATACTAACAATATTGAAATCAATCTCATCACCCAAAGATTTAGTGCCAATTTTTTAATGACTTCTTCTTCTAACACTTGAGCACAACTTTCTAATCCATCATTTTCACGAAAGATATTAAAACGATGAAGCATATGAGGCAAAATCAATTCCATTCTATTATTGTTTTCTTTTATAAAAAAAACTAGTGAAAAATAGGAAATGAAAATATTTAATTGCAAGATCTAAAGATATACCTTCAAGCACACACCTCCCCGTCAACGGCGCCAGAAAAGATCTTGATGTCTACTACGAAAGCTTCTTCTTGTAGACTTGTATTGGGCCTCCAAGCGCAGAGTTTTGTAGGACAGTGGCAATTTTCCCTCAAGTGGATGACCTAAGGTTTATCAATCCATGGGAGGTGTAGGATGAGGATGGCCTCTCTCAAGGAACCCTGGAATCAAATACAAGAAATCTCTTGTGTCCCCAACACACCAAATACAATGGCAAGTGGATGGTAGATATAGGTTTTTACAATCTGAGAATATTAAAACAACAAGGTAACTAGTAACAAAAATGAGCACAAATGGCATTGAAATGCTTGAAACAAAGCCTAGGGTTCATACTTTCACTAGTGCAATTTCTCTCAACAATAATGACATAGTTGAATGATATGTATATACCTCTCGTTTGACAAATAATTCACTCCAAAGTCACAAATAGCGGAGAACTAACGAAGAAATTATTGTAGGGTACGAAACCACCTCAAAGTTATCTTTTACGATCAATCTGATAAGTCATCCTTATAAGTGTCATGAACAGCCCTAGAGTTCGTACTAAAATAACACCTTAAGAAAAACATCAACCAAAACCCTAATGTCACCTAGATACTCCAATGTAACCACAAGTACCAATGGGCTTGATCATATGATATGCATCACACAATTTCAGATTCATCATGTTCAATCCAACACAATAAACTTCAAAGAGTGCCCCAAAGTTTCTACCGGAAAGTCAAGACCAAAACATACATCAAGTGGATCAATAGGACATCCCATTGTCACCACGGATATCCCATCGCAAAACATACATCAAGTGTTCTAAAATCCTTAAAGACTCAATCCGATAAGAAAACTTCAAAGGAAAAACTCAACTCATCACAAGAAGATAGAGAGGGGAAACTCCATATGATTCATCTATATCAATAAAGCTCGCGGTACATCAAGATCGTGCCATCTCAAGACCATGAGAGAGATAAAGAGATCAAACACATAGCTACTGGTACATACCCATGGCCCCGAGGGTGAATCACTCCCTCCTCGTCATGGATACAGCCGGGATGATGAAGATGGCCTCGGATGATTGTTTCCCCCTCCAGCAGGGTGCTAGAACGGGCTCTAGATTGTTTTTTCATGGGTCTGGAGGTTTGTGGCAGCGGAACTACCGATATAGGTTTCTTCTCATAGGTTTCTAAATTTATAGGAATTTTTGGCGTCGATCTCGGAGGCGAACTCCATCTCTCGGAGTTTTCACATCAAGGGGTGCCATGAGGCGGTGACAAGCCTGCTAGGAGCAGCCAGGGGGGAGGCCGCGCCTGGCAGGCTTTTGACCTCCTCGTAGCTCTTCTAGCCCAACTCCAATGCTCCGAGGGTCTCTTTTGGTCCATAAAAAATCATAATCAATTTTCGGCCCATTCCAAGAACTTTTATTTCTACACAAATAATGACACCATGGTAGTTGTGCTAAAAATAGCGTCAGTCCGGGTTAGTTCTAATTAAATCATAAAAAAATCATGTATTATTATCGTAAACATGGCATGAATACTTCATAAATTATAGAGACATTGGGGACATATCACCGACCTCCTGAGCGATGAACGCCTGTTTCTCCTGAGCTTGCCTTCTCACCTTTTGCTTGACTGGCCGCGCGTTCGGGCACACCATGGAGTGGTGATCGATCACGTCCATCAGGACCCCCACTAGTTCGGACGTGCTGCATGCGAACGCATATCTTTTTGCGTGGAGGAAAGCCACCAATGCCTCCTCTTTATCCTGGGGCAGGTCAGTGTTGATGATGAAGGAAGGACCTAGGTTTCCTTCGTCCATCGAAACCCGCTTCGTCTTGGGCCGACTCTGGGAGAACAATTGACTCTTCTTTACCGGTGCAACGTCGAGGACGCCCCCGGAGTCCTCTATGGCTTGCGCGGCGTCCCCAGCACTGGGACGCGTTGCGACCGCCGCCTTGTAGGTCATCTACAGAACGTGGGACGCATCCTTGACATTTCCCATGATGGTGAGGATGCCTCTGCTTCTGGGCATCTTGACGACGTTGTAGCCCGGGTGCGTTGCCGCCATGAACTGGGCAAGTGCAGGGTAGCCGAGTATCGCGTTGTACGGGAGGTGGATGTGAGCGACATCGAAGTCGACCTGCTAGGAGGTGCACCCTCCCCACAGGAAAGCCAGATCCCTCGGCCACCCCGGTGAAGGGCTTTGAGGGCGTGAGTCGATCACGGGGTAGCTGCAGCGCGTCGAAGGCCTCTATGGAGATGACGTTGAGGCCGGCGCGATCGTCTATGAGGGTCCTGGAGATAACCATGCCTCTTATGGTGAGCGTGCACAACATGGGTACCGCTCCGGTGACTGTTGTCATCTTGGGGTGGTCATAGGGGCCGAAGGTGATGTCGATCTATGCCTACGCACAGGGCGGTGCGAGCTCAGGATGCGGCCGAACTGCTCCCACATGGTGGAGGAACTGCTTGACCTGGCGGTTCGAGGAGGGTGCCTGTGACCCAACGAGGATGCTGGCGACCACGGAGCCAGGGCCGCGCGCCCCGGTGCCACCGCGTGCCAAGGGCCAGCTAACATCGATGATCTTGCCCGCCATGGGGTTACTGAACTAAGGCTTGACCATTGCTGCGAGAGGGGAGGCTTCAACATACCCCTACCTGGCACGCCAAATGTCAGATTTAGGGCTCGCAAAACACTCAAGGTTCAAACACAGGGACGTGTGCAAAGATCCCCTGTAGCCTCGCCCCACCTAGCTCACTACTCGATGAATACTACGAAAAACTTACATGATGACGAGGAGTAAGATGAACACGACAGTTTACCTAGGTTCGTACCACAGTGACGCACAATACCATACTCCAGCTTTGGTGGATTGCCTCTCGGGGAGGTGTGGTGGATGAACTAGTACAGTGAGCTCAAGCCTCGCGAGGCTTCTCAAGTGGTGTTCTTGGCTCTCCCCTTGTCTCGTGGTTTGAGTGGCTAAGTCGTGGATCGGATCCCCCTCAATGGTGTGACCTAGGCTCTATATATAGCAGCGGCCCGGGTCCTCTTCCCTTAACACAATGGAGGGAAGGGATCCCACAATGTCCAAATTTGAAGGGGGACAGGAGTACATCCGCGCCCCGCCCAAAGGTGGTCTTCGCCTACAAAGTGGCTCTCAATGATGCAGTGCTGGGCTCGGCGATGACCTCCGCCCTGAGGGGCTCGTGGTCGTGGTCTTGTTGCACTGGAATGGAAACCTTTGGGCGGAGCTTAGGGAACCCGCGTACATCCTTGCTCCCTTTGCACCAAAGGAAAACTGCATCGCTTGGCATGCTGGCGCCCGCCTATCCTTCCCTGCGTCATCTTTGACTCCTGAGGCTGGGTTCTGCATAGAGATCTCTGCTGCTCCGGAGGGGGCCTAAGGAGGTCGTCCTTGCTGGTCTTGGTGTCGTTCTTTCTCGCGATCCCAGGGCCCTCACAAGGGCCTTGTCTTGAGCGGATCTACGTCAGACTGCGTTTGGCTAATGAAGTGAACCATGCCCTAGGCCGCAGGCACGCAGGGCTGGGTACCCCATTCCTAGAACGCCGACACATGTTCCTCATGGGCTCCAAAAAATGCCGGCTCACAATGTTTCAAGACTTGTCATTTTTCAATGCTTGTCATTTAGCAATGTAGTACGCTAGAAACTCATGGGCCAACTTGGTGACATCATGACAAATATAACTGTATCCTCATTTCCAGAACATCAAGGCATCGTGGCTTCCCAAAATTTACTGTATGGCCTTGATTTTTGTGCCTGCCATTTTTCCTTTCAAGTTCTTCCTGAAATACCCTTGACAGGGCCCACCTCTTTCACTCTCACCTAGCCTTCTCGCTTCTTCTTCCTTGCACTTCGAGAGCTTCACTGAACCGCTACTCATCCACCGTTAGAGACCATCTTCGTGTTGGAAATATGCCCCAGAGGCAATAATAAATTGGTTATTATCATATTTCCTTGTTCGTGATAATCGTTTATTATCCATGCTATAATTGTATTGATCGGAAACTCAAATACATGTGTGGATACATAGACAACACCATGTCCCTAGTATGCCTCTACTAAACTAGCTTGTTGATCAAAGATGGCTATGGTTTCCTAGTCATGGACATCAGATGTCATTTGATAACGGGATCACATCATTAGGAGAATGATGTGGTGGACAAGACCCAAACTATAAATGTAGCATATGATCGTGTCAGTTTATTGCTATAGTTTTCTGCATGTCAAGTATCTATTCCTATGACCATGAGACCATGCAATCACTGACACCGAGGGAGTGCCTTGTGTGTATCAAACGTCACAACGTAACTGGGTGCCTATAAAGGTGCTCTACAGGTATCTTCGAGGGTGTCTGTTGGACCGACCAACAAAGATCTTCGTAGAATATGTAGGAACCAATCTGGGCATCGAGGTCCCGCTATTGGTTATTGACTGTAGAGGTGTGTCGGTCATGTGTACATAGTTTTCGAACCCACAGGGTCTCCACACTTAAGGTTCGGTGACATTTCGGTAGTATAGAGTTATGTATGGTGGTGACCGAAGGTTGTTCGGAGTCCCGGATGAGATCCCGGACGTCATGAGGAGCTACAGAATGGTCCGGAGGAAAAGATTGATATATGTGATAATAGTGTTTGCTCTTCGGAAGGGTTCCAGAAATCACCGAAAATAGTTTCGAATGTTTCCCGAAATGTTCGGGGTACAAGGAAACTTTATTTGGGCCAAGGGGTAAAGCCCACGAGGCTTTAGGAAGGTGCAAAAGGTGTTTTGAGAAGGCTCGGGGCCAAACGCCAGGGACCCTAGCGTCTAGGGCGATCCACCGAGGACCTTGGCTTCTGGTCCTAGACTCCGAGGAGGACTCTTGCCTTTTGGGCAAACCGACCTTGAGGAGTATTTTTATCCAAGTTTCAACCCCAAGGCTCAGCATATAAATAAAGGGGCGAGGCTAGAACTTGGGACACGTCAAGAACCCCTAAGCCACGTGTTGCCTCTCCTCTAGTTCGTAGTTTCTCCTCTAGATCGGTTTTCGTGGTGCTTAGGCGAAGCCCTGCTGGAATTGCTCCACCATCATCACCGCAACACCGTCGCGTTGCCAGAGAAATCATCTACCTCTCCGCTCCCTCTGGCTGGATCAAGAAGGCAGAGATCGTCATTGAGCTGTACATGTGCTGAACGCGGACGTGTCATCCGTTCTGCGCTAGATCGGAAGGACCGTGATCAAGATCGCGAGACGATTCGGGATTGGATCGCGGGGCGGATCATGATGAGTTCGCGGGACGGATCGTGATTGGATCGCAGGATGGATCGTGATTGGATTGTGGGACGCTCGGCGATTTGGATCGCGAAGACGTTCAACTACATCAACTGCGTTTCTTAACACTTCCCGCTTAGTGATCTACAAGGGTATGTAGATCCACTCCCCCTCTTGTAGATGCTCATCACCATGGATAGATCTTGCGTGTGCATTGGAATTTTTTTGTTTCCCATGAAACATTCCCCAACACATCACGAGTACAACGGTGCCGCGCCTCCATCGAAATGACACTGCTCGGCCAAACGCTCGCCTCCTCCGCCCCCGATTTCTTCTTAGAGGTAACTTTTTCTCTTCTTTTAGATCCGCAACAGTTCATCGGAGTTCTTCATTCCTCAAATAGTTTGTCTCCGTTCATCATCATTGCTCGTTCCTATGCAAAACCTCGTGATTTGTACTATAGGAGCGAAGCGGTTTGAGACGTGGATTCATTTTTCACATACCATCATTAAATTTCCCTTTAGAATCCACACATTAAGCCACCACTACTTCCGAGGTCCTGTACTAGATTTAGCAAATATTCCTCTTTTTGAATCTTTTGAAGTAGATCCATCATTGTAGCTAGTCTAGTAAAAACTTCTTTTCTCTGCACTTAGCGAAAACTAGATGCTTTGTACTCCAGAATGAGCTGCCCATATTTTTTGCCGGATTAAAAGTTGTAACCCATCATGCTTTAGTTTGCTGAATCGAGAATGTTGTCCTTGTACGGCGATTTATCCCTCCATAGAGCTTAGGACCTCTCCCTTAGTCATATGCTTAAACCGACACCTTTACTCCATTCAGGTAACTCACCATGTCAAAAACTACATCCTACAAGTTGGTAGCTTCCCAAGTCTCTGAAGCCATCCTTCAGGACTATGAAAAATATGGGTTTTTACCACCAGAAGAGAAAATCGGTTGGCGGGCTACCTTTGGGGAGGAAATCCCAAGCCAGCGGAAGGAGAGGTGGTAATCTTCTTGGGTCATCTTGTCACGGCATTTTCTCCGCTGGGTCAAAATTCTTCCGAGACGTCCTAAATTTCTTCAACATCCATCCTCATGATTTGGCCCCCAATTCTGTGTCGAACCTATGCTAATTCCAAGTACTCTATGAGGCGTATCTATAGATAGAGCCCTCTGTCTCCCTTTTTAGGCCACGAGCTTGGTGGAATCTCCATCTAGATGAGGAGGGATGTTGTTTTCCCTACTGTTGTTCTTCCAAGCCACCCGAAGAGGTGGAACAAGATCTTGTTTTATTGTCAGAACACAACCCCGACCGATGAGAATCACCTGCTAGTTTGTAGGCCAGACCGCGTTCCCATGAATATTGAACTTCCTAGCTGGACTTCTCTGGAAGAACGAGCTCAACACGCTCATGTTTACCCAAAGCTGGGGGCCTTATTGTCCAACGGGTTAACTAGGATTGACTTGACTCGGTGTTGGTGTCTTGGAGCATTCTGCCGCTAAGCCATCGAGGTGGCTTGATGTATACTTACTCCAATGACTTGGAGGACCCTCGGCGATTTAACAACATAACCTTGGACTCTGATGAAGTAAATCAAACAATGAAGAATTTGTTAGGCGAAAGTTTGGCTGCTTGCAGCCAAGATGGACTGAAGCCCTTTTATGCTCATAACCCGGCAAATCCAGTAAGGATTTTTTGTGACTGTCTTTGCCTTTACAAATGATTTTGTTCCTTAAACCTCTTAAAACTTTCTTCTTATTTTTATCCTGTTATTTAACAGGCCAACTCTCCAAGGGCTCCGTCAAGCAGTATTGCAAGATCAATCGCACCAAGGGCCATGATCTCCAGGACTGCCTGCAAGTTGAGCAGCTTGACGAGAAGGAAAAAGTCGGGTACGAGAGGCAAGACAAGGAGAAGGTCTAGGATGGTGCGGAGGGGTCTGGCAAAAATCGTGTTTGTCGCGGAGGTCGCCGCGGCAGGCCCAAACAACAAAATGAACGGTCTGCTTGAGGCCATGACAAGCAAGAGGGTGGTGATGATGACATCGAAGGGGATGACGAGTCCAGCGAGCATGAGTTCCAAAAAGCTACAAAGATGATGTGCGTCGAGGGAGCTGCCTCGTCGCATTCCTCTCACTGCCAACTTAAATAGTGGGCGCGCAAGGTTAACGCGGCATAGCCGTCTATCGGTGCCCAAAGACCTCTAATTTGGTCCAACACTCTTATCATTTTTGACACCGAGGATCACCCTCATCACACAATTGCAGTCGGGTGCCTACCATTGTTGGTTTCCCCAAAAATTTGCAACCTCAAGGTGAGGAAGATGCTTGTTGACAGTGGGATCATCCTGAACCTGATCTCTCTTGATGTCATTCAGAGGTTGCCAACCCCTAATGAAGATCTCGATCCCATAGGCACTTTCCAAGGGGTCAATTCAGGGAGGACTCAGCCGAATGGCAAAATCTCGTTGCCGGTGACATTTGGCAGCGACATAAATTTTAGGATACAGAAGATCGTTTTTGACGTCACCAAGATCTCCTTGCCATACAACGGTATCCTTGGTCGCCTAGCGCTGGCCTAGTTCATGGTAGCCAGACACATGGCGGTCAATGAGCATCATCACGATCAACTCCAACAAGAAAGGCACATTTATTTGCGCCGACCAACTCTATCGGGAGGTACTTGCAGCACCTGCCACCAAGGCACTTGCTCCTGCCACTGAAACCCCCGGGGGAAGAAGACCAGCAAGGCCTCTGGTGCACATTTCGAGAAGCGTGCCTCCTCGGGGTGCTGTGCTCCCATTGACGATGTGCCAAAGAGCTCCACCAGCAAGAGCAAGAAGTCCAAGGCAGCTCCACCAGAGACTAAGAAGGTTCCCGCCAAGGAGGATGGTACGGGAAGACCTTTCACCATAATTTCCACCCTTGACGACAAATAAGAAAGCGCGCTTGTCGCCTTCCTGCGGGCGAATGTCGATGTGTTTGCATGCAACCATCTGATATCCCCGGTGTTCCCATGAAGGTGGTTGAGCACTACCTTGCCGTCTATCCACACGTGTGGCCCGTCAAACAGAAGGTCCAAAAGCAGGCTTCGGAGCGGCAACAATTCATTGCTGAAGGGATCAAGAAATTAGAAGCGGCTAGCTTGATCAAAGGAAGTACTTCATCCAACGTGGTTGGCCAATCCAGTTGTAGTGCGCAAGGCAAATGGAAAATGGAGGATGTGCATTGACTTCATAGACATTAACAAAGCTTGCCCCAAATAATCCCTTTCCTTCCCTATGCATCGACCAGATTGTGGACTCCACTGCTGGCTACGACTTGTTGTCTTTCCTTGACGCCTATTCAGGCTATCATTAGATTTTCATGGACAAGGAAGACGAAGAGAAGACTGCATTTATCACCACATGTGTTATGTATTGCTTTTTGCGTATGCCTTTTAGGTCGAAGAGTTGTGGTTATACATTTGCAAGAGCGGTCCAGATTGTTTTTGAGCCCCAACTACATAGAATTATGGAGGATTATTTGGATGACATAGTGGTCAAAACCAAGGACAAGGCTACGCTCATATCAGGGGTAGAAGAAGCATTTGCAAATCTACGCAAGATCAACATGAAGCTTAACCCTTAGAAGTGTGTGTTCGGTGTCCAATCCGGTAAACTTCTCGGGTTCTTTGTATCTCAAGGTGGAATCTAAGAAAATCCCGACAAGATCAAAGCAATTGAGAAAATGTAAGCACCAAGACGTCTCAAGGATGTGCGTCGTCTTGTCGGCTGTGTGTCTGCTCTGAGTAGGTTCATCTACCCCTGATATGAGCGTAGCCTTGTCCTTGGTTTTGACAGGTGTCGCCCCGCCGGAGCACGTGTCGTAGCGTCGGCGATGGAGGGGCTAAGCGGTGCCGATGGGATGGGCTCCTGTCTCGCCCCATGGACAGACAGAGATGCCTAACGGTGCATTAAATGCACCTGTCCTACTCCAAAAGTGTTAGTTATGATAGCACTGTAGCTCTGTACACCCCGTGTACACACTATAAACTACTATTGGGATCCCCTTAGTCATATAAAAGGAGGCCCAGGGCAATACAGTATAGGAGTAGGTTAAATAACTTCCTGGAAAACCCTCTCATGCCTTCATGCATGTTTGCTTTGATGAAGGCATTTACCCTAGGATCCTTTTGTCCTTTGATGATGATTGCTTTGTTCTTCTGATTGCCTTGAATACTTCCACCATGCTTTGATAACTTTTTCAAAAAACAAAAGCCGACAGAGAAATCTTTAACGATCACAACTTTTAGGGTTTTGTTTTGATAATACTTAATCGACCATAATATGAGGATGGTTGGTAACCCGGACTCTCATGTCTGAGCTGGTAATGAAACAAAGTCATACATACAAATTTTTATGTGGTAGCAATAATTAACGATTTGTAGTATGAGCCGGCTTAATGAATCTTGACAATAAAAGACTGGCCTTGGAGAATTCAATTAGATAGGACAGCCTTTTCGAGCTGGATCTGAAATTCCAATTATTTCATTTTTGGTTAAACCAAAAAGAAACTTTATAGTTTAACATGGCAAAGGACCAAGCTCGTGCGACAAGCATAAATAATTATGGTTTTTATTCAGATAATATCATGTTATGATGTCAAATGCTCATTACGGTGTAAAAATATGTCGGCTTTCGAGGCTCGACATAAAGATCGGCTTTCTGAGCCCGAGTCTTGATTCGATGAAGTGGGTATGATAACCCATAGTTTATCCTAGCTCTCTACATGTCGGCTCTCTCGTGACACAAGCTAATATTTTAACCTTAAGGAGTTTAGGGTCCCTGAAAAAGGATTGACTCTTAAGAGTACATGGGGTCACCTGATCGGAGTCGCATCAAGCATATAGGCAGGTTAATCCACATGTGGTTTATTTTGCTGGTTCAAGAGGGTGACAAAGCCGAACTCGATGAGTTAGAAGATCCCAAATGGCCAATATAATAGTGCATTTTTTTAGGTCACAAAGGTAAGAAAGCTAAACTCGATGAGTTGGAAGGCCCTAAGTGCCCCCAAAAAATAAAGAGTCAGGCCAATTTGCAGCTGAAACAATAAGAACTCTGAATTTCGGCTAAGCCGACTGTATAGAAATATAAATAAGTATGTATAGAATTTGAAGGGGGGAGTACAAAATCAATGGAGCCGGTGACTCTAAACATAATATGGACGTAAACGAGCAGTGCTCTGGGATAGCTTATTTCCTTCTTTGTGGAATATGATCTCATTTGCAAACCTTCCAAGCAATATGATTTTAACTCAAATAATAATGATACTGACCACTACTCGGCTGCTTGGGGTCGCTTTGGACGCCACCTTGGTTATTGTGTTGATTGTTCTGGCTAGGGTGCTGCCCATTGCTGTTATTTGCCTCATGATGGAAACCAGCGCCTAAGCCAGCCTGCGACCCATAGGGACCATGTTAGCGAGGATGACCACCACCATTACGTCCTGGATGACTTTGGAAGGCCTGGTTACGGAATTCCTACATCATGTAGCAGTTTTCCCATGAATGGAAAGACGACTCATTATAGTTGCGAGGCTTATTCCCATTGTAAGCCCCTCCAGGGCGGCCATTACAGCGTTGGTTTTTAAAACCAAAATTAGTATTGGCAATGAAATCTGACTCGCCATCTGGGTTTTTCCGTTTACCACTATTATTCTGGTGCCCTTGGTTACCACCATGGTTATGCTGGCCCTTTTCTCCTGCACCCTTCCTGCCTTTGCCAGTTTTATCTTCATATGAACCGGGATCCTTTGTGCCATCTGACTCGGCATACCTGGTGAGTACATCCATTAAGACGCCCATGTCTTGCACCTTTCGTTTGAGTCACCCGAGCTTCAGGACAAGTGGCTGGAACTGGCAATTCTTTTCCAGGGTCAGGACGAATTGAGACGCCGTGATGCTATCTAATGAATGTATAATATCCGCTACCCGGCGGGTCTAGTGATGGCGACTCATTGACTCGCTGGACGCAATGTTGAAGGTCCACAATTGTCATTGTCCGTTTGCACGTTCCTTGGAAGTTCTTTCTAAAACTCTCTTTAAGTTCTAAGCAAGTATTGATGGAGTTGGGTCGTAGATTTTTCAACCATGTTCGAGCCGGCCCTTCAAGGACCATGCTTGAGCCAGCGTCACTCACATCTAGCATATCAATCTCCAACTCGTAGTTTTCGATCCAAGCGGTCGGCTCAAAATCTGTTGTGTAATACTTTACGAGGCCCCTTGAAATCTTTGGGAAAAAGCTCCACGCAGAGAGCCGGCGACAAACCACTGATACGTCTCCAACATATCTATAATTTATGAAGTATTCATTCCATTTTTACAATAATTCTATATAATTTTGGTATGTTTTTATTATAACTAACCTGGACAGGCGCTGTTTTCAGCAGAACTACCATGGTGACGTTTTTGTGCAAAATAAAAGTTCTCGGAATGGGCTGAAAACTTATGGAGAATTTTTTGGAAAATATAAACAATACTAGAGCAAAAAGATATCGGAGAGGAGTCACGAGGCAGCCACAAGTACTCCTATAAAACTACAAACCTCTAGAAAGAAACCTAGATCGGGAGTTCCGCCGCCGCAAGGTTTGGTACCCACGAAAAACCAACCGGGAGCCTGTTCCGGCAACCTGCCGGAGGGGGAAACCATCACCAGAGGCCATCTTCATCATCCCGGCGGTCTTCATGACGAGGAGGGAGTAGTTCACCCTCGGGGCTAAGGGTATGTACAAGTAGCCATGTGTTTGATCTCTCTCTCGTGTTCTTGAGATGACACGATCTTGATGTACTGCGAGCTTTATTGATATAGATGAATCATATGGAATTTCCACCTCTCTATATTCTTGTGATGAATTGAGTTTTCCCATTGTATGTCTTGCGATGGGATATCTGTGGTGAAAATGGAATGTTCTATTGATCCACTTGATGTATGTTTTGGTGATCAACTTGTGGGTCCCGTGACCTTGGGAATATATGCATAGTTGTTGGCACATTTTTTTGTCTTGACTCTCCGGTAGAAACTTTGGGGCACTGTTTGAAGTTCTTTGTGTTGGATTGAACATGATAAATATGAAATTGTGTGATGCATATCGTGTAACCAAGCCCATGGGTACTCGTGGTGAGATTGGAGTATCTAGGTGACATTAGGGTTTTGGTTTATGTTTATCTTAAGGTGTTATTTTAGTATGAACTCTAGGGCTGTTCGTGACACTTGTAGGGATAGGTCATAAGATTGATTGGAAAACATAACTTTGAGGTGGTTTCGTACCCTACAATAATTTTTTTTCCTTTTTTCTCCTATATTTGTGACCTTGGAGTGAACTCTTTGTCGCACGTGAGGGATTTACATATGATTCAACTATGTCAGTATTGTTGAGAGAACGTGCACTAGTGAAAGTATGGACCCTAGGTCCTATTTTCAAGCATTGCAATATGGTTTTTTCTAACTTTTGTTACTTGCTACCTTTCTGCTTTTTACATTTTCAAATTATAAAAACCTATATCTACCATCCATATTACTCTTGTATCACCATCTCTTCGACGGACTAGTGCACCTATACAATTTACCATTGTATGGGGTGTGTTCGGGACACAAGAGACTCTTTGTTATTTGTTTGCACAGTTGTTCGAGAGAGCCCATCTTCATCGTACACCTCCCACAGATTGATAAACCTTAGGTCATCCACTAGATGGAAAATTGCTACTGTCCTACAAAACTCTAAGCTTGGAGGCCCAACACGAGTCTACAAGAAGAAGATTGCATAGTAGACAACAAGCTCTTCTCCTGCGCTATTGTTGGGAAGGTGAGTGCTTCAAGGTATATCTTTAGATCTTGCAATAAAATCTTTTAGTTTCTTGTTTTTCACTAGTTTATTCCATAAAATAAAACTACAAAAGATGGAATTGAGGTTGCCTCATATGCTTCATATTTTTAATGTCTTTCGTGAAATTGATGGAAAGAAAACTTGTGCTCAAGGGCTAGAAGAAGAAGTTATTAAAATGATTGGCACTAAATATTTGAGTGATCATCATGGTTGCAATATTGTTAATATGAATTTTCTGAATATCCATGATGCTAATGATATGCCAAGCCAAAAGCTTGGGGATGCTATGTTTGATGAAGATGATATTTTTAGTCCCCAAGTTTTGATGAGAAAATTTATTATGATTATGGCATGCGTCCTATATATGGTGATTATGATGATGACATGTATGCTATTACAAGTGATAGTAACCATGGAAGTTTTCATCACGATTTTAATGTTGAATGTGGTTATGTCAATCAAGTATCTCATGGTAGTTATTTTGTTGAGTTTGCTCCCACTATTTTGAATGAGAAGAAAATTGCTTGTGTGGAGAGTGACAAATTTTCTATGCTTATGGATCATGAAGATAATGCTTTATGTGATAGTTATATTGTAAAATTCCATCATCATGCTACTGAAAATTATTATGAGGGAGGAATATATGCTTGTAGGTATTGTAAGAATATCAAGTTTAATCTCTATGTGTTGGAAGTTTTGAAGTTATGTTTGTTTTGCCTTCCTATGCTAGATGATTCTTGTTACCATAAATTGTTTGATCACAAAATCCGTATTCATAGGAAGTGTGTTAAACATAAATGTGCTAGTCATGAGATTCATGTTGTTCTTTTGCATGTTTCAATTATAATTCCTATGTGAGCATCATTGAAATAATTATGCCTAGCTAAAAGGCATTAAAGAAAAGCGCTTGTTGGGAGACAACCCAACACTTTTACCTTCTGTTTTTATGTGTTCACATCCTTAAGCTACTGTATTAATCATGTTTTGTGTCTTTTATTTCAATAAAGTAACAAGTAAATCCTTTGGGATAGTGTGCATACATGCTTGTTTGATTCAGTGCAAAAATAGAAACTTTTGCGTCCCGTATAAGAATTACCTGATTTATTGGAGAGTAAAAAAAATCTGAACTTTTTACACAACATTTGTATGAACATTATGCGATATATCCTAAGCTTGCAGAAGTTTTAGAGTCAGTGAAGTTTGATGCTCATTCAGATCTTTACAGACTTTTCTGTTTTTGACATATTCTGTTTTGCATGCATAGTTTGCTTGTTTTAGTATTGCCATAGCTTATATTCAGTGATATAAATTGTGGAAATGATGGAATATAGTAGGTTTTACGAGATAAAAATTATGAATCTTGTCTCTACAGTACCTAAGTGAATGATCTATCTTTATTACAGTAACCCTTCTCACAAAGTTCTGTTAAGTTTTGTGTGATTGAAGTTTTCAAGTTTTGGGTGAGACACCGATATGAGGAGTATAAGGAGTGAAAAGAACCCAAACTTGGGGATTCCCAATGCACCCGCAAGGTAATATCCAAGGAATACTCAAGCACGTAATCTTGGGGATGCCCCGCAAGGCATCCCTCTTTCGTCTTCAACACTATTGTTATATCTTACTTGGAGCAATATTTTTATTCATCACATAATTTGAGTTTTTCTTGGAGTGTCATGTTTTTTGTCTATTAGGTGTTATTTATAATCTTGTTTTTCAATAAAAGTTCCAAGAATTGTCTTAGGATTCTTGCATTGCATGTTTTCATATGTGTTGGGTAAAAAGAGAATCTTCTGTTGTAGAGTTTTGAATTACAGAAGTACACTAGTTTAATATATAGATTTCTACAGACTACTCTACTTGGACAGATTGCTGTCATAGTTTTGTTATCGACTTATCCTATAGTTTCCGTAGCCTATATTGGTAGAAAGAAATTGTGGAAATGATAGTATATAGTACCTAATGTTTTAAAATTATTTTTCAACTTGTCGTGGCAGCACATGAAGTGTTTATTTGTTCTTATGTGTACTAACCTATTTCATGAGTTCTTTTTGAGTTTTGTATAGATGAAGTTTTCGAGAATAGGTGAAACCGGGATATGAGAGGATTGTACAAGATACAAAAGCTCAAGCTTGGGGATGCCCAAGTCACATCAAGTAAATATTCCAAGAACTCTCAAGCATCTAATCTTGGGGATGCTACACATCCCACCTCTGTTCGCCAACTCTCGTTTAGCCTATGTTGAGCCTAAGTTTTCATTCATTAACATGATGCATCCTATTCTTGGAGTGATATTTTTCTTTTGCTTGTTGTTTAAATGAAATACTCAGATCTGAAAATATTTATTGAGAGGGAGAGAAAGTCCTCACATAGCTACTTAATTGTTTGACTACTTATTTTTCTTTTGTCATTTACTCTCGTGCTTCATTTATATCCTATGAGTAAATGGTTGAATGAATTGAATATCATAAATCTGTAATTATATATGTTTTATATGCTTATCCCATGGGTAGTAATGACTTCACATATAAGAAGTACAGGTGGTAAAATTTATTTACAGTTAGCAAACACCTTATTGGTCACTTGAACAACTCATGAACGAATATTGAAGGAAGAGAGATTTCACATATAAATATACCATCTTGGACATCTTCTATGATTGTGAACACCATTAATTATTTTCTAATTGAGCAAATTAGTTCAAGTTGGACATGGAAGACAATGTAATGAGTTATGCTTGGGTATATTTGCATAGAAGTTATATTGTTATGGATCCACCAACATGTGGTTCTTGCTTCCACCTCATAATACCCAAAACTTCCGCACGAAGTAGAAATACTACTTGTGTGTCCAAACACCCTTAAACAAAAAGTTGTTCCATATGTGTCCACCATACCTACCTATATGCGGTATTTACCTGTCGTTCCAAGTACACTTGCATGTGCCAAACACTAAACCTTGAAACAATATTTTGTTTTGTATGCCCGAATCGCTGATATAGTGATTAGGGGCTATCAGTATCTTCCATGCTAGGTCGGTTATTCTCCCGATATGTGTTTATTCACTATCATTCACAAGAAATCTGCTGGTATTCGGGATGCCTAGTTCCACGCTCAAGAATCAAATCAAAATATAATGAAACAAAACTCCCCTAGGATTGTTGTTTGTATGGACGGTACCCGTGGATTCGGCTCGCCGTGGAGTGTGATTGATTGGTGGAGGGGGAGTAAAAACTTTACCATTATGTTTGGGAACCGCCTATAATGTATCTAGTATGGAAGATATCAATATCTCTTGGTTGTTATGTTGACAATGAAAAGATACTGTTCAAAATTATTATTCATCTCTATTTCATAAGCTCGAGCTCTCGCACCTCTTCAAATCCATGCTTCCCTTTGTGAAGGGCCTATCTTTTACTTTCTAGTACTTACCTTTATACAAGAGTCATGGCAATCACCACTTCCTATATTTCACCTTTTTCTCTTGGCAAGCATCATGTGGTGGGGAAAGATCCAAGCACATATGGCAATTCAAATATATTTGATCATGAATTATTATTGTTGATAGTTATCTATATGATAAATAAGTTGGGAGACGAAACATTAAGCCCCAATCTTTCTTTGTGTTCGACGGATGCCATTTGCTCTAAAAATATGCTTTGAGAGTTTGTAATCATGGAAGACTATATTATAGTTGAGTATGTGGAATTTGCTAAATCAAAAGTCTTACATACACCCTTCCTGAAAATGTGATGAATTGCAATTCTTGTCTGACTGAAAGCATAGTTTGTTACTTTTAAAGATACTTTATGGTATGTACTTTCACATGTGAATAGCTTGGTACTTCATCGTGAGAAGTTTTATGAGATGAGCTACTTTTTATGATATATAATGATGCTACAAAAGTGTTTGGAACTACCTTTGATCAAATTTATGCAATATGCTAGCATTCACACTTCATCAATTATTACTTTTATTGTTTACCTACTTGAGGACGAGCAGGAATTAAGCATGGGGATGCCGATATGTCTCCAATGTATCTATAATTTATGAATTATTCATGCCATGTTTACAATAATTCTATAAGATTTTGGTATGTTTTTATTAGAACTAACCTCGACTGAAGCTGTTTTTTAGCAGAACTACCATGGTGTCATTTGTGTGCAGAAATAAAAGTTCTCAGAATGGGCTGAAAATTTACGGAGAATATATTCAGAAAATATAAAAATACTGGAGCAAAAAGACATTGGAGAGGAGTCCCGAGGCAGCCACAAGCCACAAGGGCGCCACCCCCTAGGCCGCGCCCCCTAGCTTGTGGGTCCCTCGGGAGGCCCCTTGACGTGTTTCCAATGCCAAGTATTCCTTTAAATATAGAAACCTCCAGAAAGAAACCAAGATCGGGAGTTCCGCCGCCGTAGGCCTCTATAGCCACAGAAAACCAATCGGGATCCCGTGCCGGCACCCTGCCAGAGTGGGAAACCATCACCGAAGGCCATCTTCATCATCCCCATTGTCTCCATGATGAGGAGGGAGTAGATCACCCTGGGGCTGAGGGTATGTACCATTAGCTATGTGTTTGATCTCTCTCTCTCTCGTGTTATTAAGATGACACGATCTAGATGTACTATGAGCTTTATTGATATAGATGAATCATATGGACTTTTCCCCTCTCTATCTTATTTTTATGAAGTTTTCTTACCGGATTGAGTCTTTAAAGGATTTGAGAACACTTGATGTATGTCTTGCGATGGGATATCTCTGGTGACAATGGGATGTTCTATTGATCCACTTGATGCATGTTTTGGTGATCAACTTGCGGGTACCGTGACTGTGAGAATCTATGCATAGGGGTTGGCACATGTTTTCATCATGATTCTCTGCTAGAAACTTTGGGCACTCTTTGAAGTTCTTTGTGTCGGATTGAACATGGTGAATATGTAACTGTGTGATGCATAGCGTATAATCAAGCCCATGGGTACTCGTGGTGACATTGGAGTATCTAGGTGACATTAGGTTTTTGGTTGATGTGTATCTTAAGGTGTTAAAGGTGCTATTTTACTACGAACTCTAGGTCTCTTCATGACACTTATAGGGATAGCTCCTAAGATTGATCAAAAAAGATAACTTTGAGGTGGTTTCGTACCCTACATAATTTATTTGTGTATTCCCCGCTATTTGTGACCTTGGAGTGAAGTCTTTGTCGCACGTGAGGGATTTACATATGATTAAACTATGTCATTATTGTTGAGAGAATGTGCACTAGTGAAAGTATGAACCCTAGGCCTTTGCAATACCGTTTTTGCTCACTTTTGTTTCTTTCTACCTTGCTGTTTTTATATTTTCAGATTACAAAATCCTATATTTACCTTCCATATTACACTTGTATCACCATCTCTTCGTCGAACTAGTGCAGCTATGCAATTTACCATTGTATTGGGTGTGTTGGGGACACAAGAGACTCTTTGTTATTTGGTTGCAGAGTTGTTCGAGAGAGACCATCTTCATCCTATGCCTCCCAAGGATTGATAAACCTTAGTTCATCCACAAGAAGAAGGTTGCGTAGTAGACATCAATAAGGTATCCCAATTGTCCTACTATTGGTCACGGTTTCCATTTGAGGAGGTTGCTCATGGTTCACCTGTGTTGTTGCCTCCGCCTCTACCTGTCGTGTCCTACTAGCTGCATCCACAACTTCTTGCGCTCCTGGTAGTACATGCTGGTTTGGGAGAGTTTGGGTTTGTTTCCTACACCACCTGCTAGAGACAGCCGGAGATTCCAAGTGGTGATTCTAACTATGGCTGGCGTACGGGGTGGAGTGCATCCGATGGCGGCTATAGGAATATTGTCCTTGCTACACCACTACTGTTTTCAGCATCTCGATAGCGTTCCGTGCCTCCATATCAACGGGGGTGTTCCCTAATATGGGCAATGTTTCCAAGTGCCGGGTTGTAGACAACATATTGACAACCAGGTTAGTGTCACACCCTATGTTTGTATCACTTTGCTATGCTTGGATTTACAATTCGGAACCAATTAAACTTTTTGAGTGCATGCCTGTTTGAATTGATGGCAAAGGAGGTTTACCGTCCGCTAGCGGACGGCAAAGAGGGGGGCCGTTAGGTCAAGTTGCAGGCTGGGTCATCAGTGGGCCCCCCTCCCTCTTTGCCGTCTGCTAGCGGACGGCAAACATCCTTTGATGTCCGCTAGCAGACGACAAAGAAGTGGCTGATGGCAAAGCCACCCTTTGCCGTCTGCCACCTCTTTGTTGTCTGCTTTCTGCTAGCTGATGGCAAAGCCACTCTTTGCCGTCCGCTAGCAGACGGCAAAGAGGTGGCAGACGACAGATCTTCTGATTCTAGTAGTGTAGTGTGTGTGTGTGTGTGTTGGTGACAGAGGTGATATTTGAGCTAAGTCAGATGACTTGGCATGATGATGAACATGAGATGTTCAACCCCTGCTTATTAGGATGACTGTGATTTATTCACGTGAATACCTGTCGACTATTGAAGCATGCTTACTTGATCTACTTAATCATGTCATTGCACCTGAAAATTAGCATTCTGCAAAACTTACGTACTTAGTGCTATATCATGCATCGTTATACCTTGTTCCAAAACTTGTGTTGCTTGTGAGTACATTCAAAGTACTCACTTGCTTTCCACTGGTTATTGAATTGGCCAGGCATGAAGAGCAGTAATAGGGTGAAGAGTTCGTTGGTGACAAACATTTGAACTAGGACGCTTCCGAGTCAGAATGCCTGTAGACTTAAGGCGGATGGCATGGGTTCACGCTTTCGATGAAGATATTGCTGCTTGTTATGTTTAAGTGTTTGGCCCTTGCGGCCCTATCTTTGTAAGACTTGGCCTAGCTGGCCTTTATTTGTGTTAGATGGTATGTAAGGATGGAAGACTCTTGTAATCCGGTTTCTGTGTGTTCAATTAGCATTGATCTCTGGGATCACTATGCACATGCATTCGGTGATCACGACTTATGAGTCGGGGTCCCCACAGAGCTGGTATCAGAGCCATATTGACTGCAGGAAGGTTTAGTTAGCATGGGCATTAGATAGGACAAAAACCTTTTCAAAATTGTCCCTAGTTGCTAGGTGCAGCAATTCTCTTGTGTTTCAAACTCTTGATGACTCTCCTCCATTCAAACCTTGTAGATGGCCCTCGTACCCATTGCCCTCCTAGCATTCGGCTTTCCCCTACTCATCGAGGATTGCCTAGAGAAGTGTTAGTTCCGCCAACCACCCATTTTCCTCTATCACGAGCATTGGGTCGATGCCGTCATGAAGGAGTACCACGTTCATGTGGTAGTGAAGGCAAACGACTCCCCGACCAGTTGGTTCTTTGAAGGACCACAGATGGAGACCCGGGCACTCGCAGTCTAGACAGCTTCACGTAAGGCGCTCATCCACCTTCGAGGCATCATCCCAGAGATGGCTGACGAACCAGCTACTCACTATCTACCCTTCAGGAGGGATGATATTGGTGAGAGGTGGACGTTGCTTCCATCCCACGAGCATGGACACCACTCAGATTCTAGACCTACTTCATCCTCTCCACCAACAGCCTAGCTCACCACCTGATTAAGGAGTCCGTGAAGCTCCGCGAGGAACTTCACCACACCCGAGATCTACTCCGTCAAGCCAAGACGAAGCCAAACAGGATCAAGAAGGATAGAGCCCCCGAAGGACGACAAGCTATCGCTTATCAAGGAGGAGTACCCCCAGCTAGATATGCACACACACACCATCCTCACATGAGTACGAAGGAGTACCGTGTGCTCTTCACTAACCCACTGACGAAGCACGGACAGGATGGACCTCCTTGTTCTCCGAGTCCCTCGACCCGAGGTGATGCCCGTCTGGAGGACGATCAGGAGGAAGACCCAGAGGAGCATGACTACAATACCGAGCACTCCACCACCTGAGTCCAAGAACCCCTAGGGTAGGATCAGTCATGTACCCTCATGCGAAGTCGAGTCCATGTAATGGTTGATATGAAACCATGTGTGCTTGTTGTTTGCTTTGTTGTTTGTGTTTTTTTCCCTAGGCAACATGTAAGCGACTCCATCGTCTACCTTATCTTTACATATGTGTTGGTCCTTCGACCTTTGTTTTACCACACTTGCACTTGATCAACCCCCTTAGGTGCACTTTCTCCGTTATTGCTTTTCCCCTCATCTATCCTAGTTGTTTAACTTGGCTGCTCTAGACAGAATGGCGACTGAACACCAAGACAACACTACTGCTATTCAGCAGATGGCTCAATGTCGAGACCCTGATCCTAAGTCATATGAATCCAGACTGTAACATATCACATCACTTTGCAACCTCACGCATGGTAAGCTCCACGGCTGCAGCCTTACCTTAGCCGGGACCGTTTGCGTCTTTTGGCTCACGTATGTGAACATGTCACTTGCAATCAAACGACAGAGAACCTGGGCCGACATGACTAGTCATAGAGCCCAAGTGGCACATCTGTACGGAAACATGCATACGTAACCCAGCAATGCAGGTGTCGGCCTCAAGCGTGTGTAGACGAGTCATAGCAAGCTACAAGGACTCCATTATGTCGTGTGAAATAAATGCCATCACTGCACATAGACGAGTCGTAGTAGGCTACAGGGACTCCATTACATTGCGAGACATTTCTCCGAAGGGACAAACATAGTAGCAAAGAAGGATACATGCCGGTCAATCAATGTGTCCGGAGCAGTAGCAAGCTACCATGGCTCAGTGGAAGCACAAAGAGGCAGTTTCCCGTAAAGAGTACTACTAAAGGCACACGACTAGGTGTAAGATCCCATACATACCGTTGCACGTCACACATACGCACGACATGTCCGATATGCATAGATACAACCATGGCATCACAACATAACCATACAACAACTTTTATATACGGGGCTCAGACGAGCCTTGCACAATATGTTCTTACAGATAGGGGTCACATGACCCGACACTCAAGTCAAACAAACAAGTTCATACAAACCAAGGGGAAGCATAAAGTTGTCTGAGTACACACAGATGAAATGGTAAAAAGGCACATGGCATGACTATCTACAGCCCGCCACAGGGCATAAGTTCGTAGACGAGACACCAGCTATTCGGCATCGTCGACATCTAAAAAGAACTCACCTGATAGGTCCTGGGTCTCATCTGGAACATTTATTAAGCAAACGTGAGTACAAACGTACTCAGCAAGTCTTTAAAACAGACCTAGTCTATTCATGCTCATGTATCAACAATGGGGGTGGTCGAGTTTATGGAGCAATGCTAGCTTTGACTAATAGATAACCTAGACTACACAATTTTAACTTTTTGTTTAAATTTTAGATACCACACACGAGTCCACTAACTCCATGACAATACACCACCATTGATTCACTTCCCTCTCCTAGGAGAGTGCCATCCATGGTACTCACACTTGTCTTGATATTTTTATGAGTATCCATTTGATTATCTATGAACAGCATAAGTTTTCAAAGTAGTCCATATACGAGGACGCGGCTATTCGAATAGTTTCATACCCTGCAGGGGTGTACTTCTTCACACTCGCTCTCGCCACTTATCGATGGGTGCTCATAAAACCATGCACCTCGGCAAACTTCAAGCGGAAGCCCAGCGAGGGAGTCGGCCATGACCGTCAATCACATAAGACCTCTAGTCCAGGCTATCGCCTATTTGAGACTGAACCCGCACGGAACTCTGGCCGAAGTTTCCGCTACATCCCCAAACAATGTGCGCAGGGTTCCCAAGCCCACCATTTGGGTGACCCTTGGTACACCGTGCCACTGCCTACCGCATCGTAACCCACCCCTAGGCTCAGGGCTACGCATGACCTCCAGCAAGTTATAAACACCAGAAACTACTTGCAACTCCTGGACTAAGGACTAAGCGATTGATAAGTCGAGAGGGTCAATTAAGTATGCCAACGTGTGGTAGTAACTAGTCTTGTATTACAAACACAGAACTCAGTTCCAAGAACGGTCCCAATGAGACAACCGGCTATGTACTCCTACATAGCCTGTCATCGCTACCTTGTTTCACTCCAGTTCATCATAAGCTTATCACATCAGAACAACTTTGTTTCACTCCAGTTCACCAACCAGATGAATCAGACCTGACACAACTCTAAGCATAGAAAGCATAGCAGGCAAATTAAGCTAAGCACATAATGGCACAAGCATCTACCAGGTATGCTAGGTTGCAAGGTTTAGCTATTTACTGTGACAATGACAGGTCATGCAAAAGAATAGGTTCATCTACCGTGTATGACAAACAAGTAAACGTTTGTCCTAATGCAATAAACAAGAGCAGGAGCAAGAGAGTGGGATGCTATCGGAATGATCAAGGGGGTTGCTTGCCTTGCTGGGTAGTGCAAAGGTTCTATCCTTTGTTGGATTACTCGGGGGTATCCTCAGAAGCAGGGCCTACCGGAATGCAGATAAATAACAATCAATACACGCAAGTGCAACAATATGATGCATGATCATGACATGGTAGCATATAAGGATGGGCTAGTGTAACTATTGTCCAAGTTAGTTTGAAGTGAGTTTGAATATAGGTTCAAAATCAATCTCCATTTCATATTCCATATATTAACCTATTAGTAAATGTCAATGTTAATTTACATAGGTTGCTCTAACATGCATGATAATATCACCGTTAGATTCATTGGATTTTTCTGATAAATTTCCATATATTTTTTTTTCATCTGAGTTACAAATTAATTTATATGAATTTTTGAAGTTTTAAACATTTTCTGGAATTATTTTAAAACTAGAAATTCATTTTATTACATCAGCCCAACGTCATCATGGCGTCAACAGGTCAGCTAACCAGGCCAGGTCAAATCTGACGTGCGGGGCCCGCACGTCAGTGTAACAGGCCTAATCCCCACGCTGACCAGGGTTTGACCCACATCGGGGGCCCACTGGTCAGTGGCTGGGGGGCTAATTAGCAAGGGGATTAGCCCCTGATGGCCGGCCATGTAGGCGCCCACCGGAGCAGGGCCATCAGCGACTAAAAGCACGACAGCGACTCGCCGGATTTGCACATCTGGCAGCCATTTGGCATGTGGAGGACACCAGAAGGTAGCCCGCGCACGCGCGCATATAACGAAGGAGCAGAGGGGGCTCGGGGTCGCCAGAGACGATGGCCATGTCGAAATTGGCGGCAGCGGCGGCTCAGGCAGGACTTGCTACTGCGCTAGAGGGCACGGGGAAGCAGGGGGAGGGGGAGGAGCACCAGCGGCTCATCGCGGTTCCAGCAGAGGCGACAACGAGGTCGGGGGAGGTCCGGACGGGGCGAATCATCGAGGTGGAGCTCCGGTGGCCAGCGGGGAAGAAACGGCGGTGGCGCATCCTGGAGGGCTCACGGCGTCTTCTAGAGTTATGGGGAGGACGAGGGGGTCGCGGCGGGGCTGTTGGTGGGCTCAGAAGGGCACGGGGTGGCTACAACAACGGCGGCGCGGCGGTGACGAGCTCGGCCATGGCGGGCAGAGAGGGGGAGAGCGTGAGAGAGAGAGGTCGCGAGGGGGAGAGGGAGAGGAGAAAGAGGCAATAACGAGGAGGCCTCGAACTGGCGCTCTCCGAGCCCTCTAGGCCGGCAGCCTGGCAGGGAGGACGTGGCCAGCGTGTGCCCGCGCACGGTGAGCGCACGCCCCTGTCCTCGTCGCGAGAGGACAGGGATGACTGGCACGGGCCAGATGGGCCCGTTCCCCCTAGGCTTCTTCCTCTTTTGTTTCTTTTCTTTCTGTTTTTCTATTTCTAACATTTGTTTTATTTCTTTTTCAGGTACAAACGCTTTCATAAAATATCCCAAATATTTTGTAATATCCAGTTTGAATATTTCAAACTCAAATAAAAAGTATCAGGATATTTTGAAATATAAAGTAGTGATAATGCTTTATTTGGCATTTTCAGAGGCTTTGTTATTTATTTTTAAATTGCTATAAGTGTTCAAATATTTAAAATGGCCCCTGATATATTGATGTCCTTATTTATCAGACATAGGGAACATTTTGTATTGGCATGTTGAGTTTGTTGAGTTTTCCCAAACTTTTAATTAATTTGATTCCAATGTGAGCTTGGGGTTTCTTTTAATCCTCATTTCATGTTGATGCAAAATTGAAACATGATGCACACACATGCTATCCTATGACATCTAGCTAGGGATGTGACAACTCTCCGCCACTCAAAAGAATCTCGTCCCGAGATTTTGAAGTCATCGGGAAGAGCGCGGGTTATTCTAGTCGAAGACGATATGCCCTTTCCCATGTGGCCTCCTTTTCAGAATGGTGTGTCCACTGAACCTTGAGAAACTTGATGTTCCGACGCCTAGTGGTACACTTAGCTTGATCAGGAATACGAACAGGGCATTCTCGATATGTAAGGTTATATTGGAGATCAAGCGCCCCGTGGTCCACTTCACGGACAGGGTCTGAGAAGCAATGCCTGAGTTGCGAGACGTGGAAGACATCATGAACCCTGGAAAGATGTGGCGCAAGTTCAAATTTGTAGGCAACCTCTCCTCGTTTAGCAAGAATGCGAAAAGGTCCAATGTAACAAGGAGCAAACTTGCCTTTGATACCGAATCGATGGGTACCCTTCAAAGCTGTAACCCAAAGATAAGCCTACTCGTCAACTTCATATGTCATAGCCTTATGATGACGATCATATTGGCTCTTTTGACGAGATTGTGCTGTTTTCAGCTTTTCATGAATAATGCGAACTTGGTATTCTGCATCCTGGATCATATCCAGGTCAAGAGGTGTTCGACACCTTCGTCCATAGAGAACTTCAAAAGGGGGTTTGCCCAAGCTTGATTGATAACTATTGTTATAAGCAAATTCAGGAAATGGAAGACATTTCTCCCAATTCATACCGCAGGATATAACACAAGCTCGGAGCATGTCTTCGAGAATTTTATTGACTCGCTCAACTTGACTACTTGATTGTGGGTGGAAAGCAGTGTTAAAGGATAGATGAGTCCCCATAGCGGTTTAGAAAACTTCCCAAAATCGGGAAGTAAAGATACTTCCGCGGTCTGAGTTAATCTCCAATGGAATACCATAAAGAGAAACTATTCGAGAAACATATAACTCCGCTAGCTGGCTAGCAGTTATACGCTCCCAAACTGGAAGAAAATGAGCCACTTTGGAAAGGCGGACAATGACCACAAAGATAGCATTATTCCATCTCTTGGTCATGGGAAATCCGGTAATGAAATCCATACCTACCTTATCCCATTTCCATTCGGGAATAGCTAAAGGTTGAAGGGTGCCAGCAGGCCTTTGATGTTCTGCTTTCACGCGACGACAAACATCGCAACTAGGAATGAACTGGGCAATTTCTCTCTTCATCCTACTCCACCAAAAGCTCTGACGTAGGTCCTGATACATCTTGGTACTACCCAAATGAATTGTGACAGGAGAATCATGAGCCTCCTTAAGGATCAGCTGTCTTAAGCGTGTGCTCTTGGGAACCACCAACCAGTTATGGAAGAACACAACACCCTCATCGTCCTTGGAGAAATCTTTAGCGTTTCCGCTAGAAAATTCTCCTTGATCCGAGATATACCCTTATCATACTTCTAGATAGATACTATTTGATCCTTAAGATTAGGTTTCGCCACCAAGTTGGATAGGAATCCTTGAGGAACAATCTGATGGTTTAACTTCCGAAATTCCACATGGAGAAGTGGTTGACCTTGTTGTAACATCAGGTTGTTACAATAAGACTTATGACTTAGTGCATCAGCCTTAACATTGGCTTTCCCCGGGGTGTAAGTTATCCCTAAGTCATAATCTGTAATCAACTCAACCCACCGTCATTGCGTCAGATTCAAATCCGACTAGGTGAAAACAGATTTCAGACTTTGGTGATCAGTGTAAATTTCACAACGATTACCCAGAAGGTAATGTTGCCAGGTTTTCTGTTCATGGACCATAGCTGCAAGATCAAGATCATGTGTTGTATAATTATCCTCATGTGGACGCAACTGTCGAGATGCGTATGCAATCACATGACTATCTTGCATGAGAATGCAACCTAATCCTTGTCAGGAGGCATTGCAGTAGATAACAAAGTCCTTAGACAAGTCTAGTGGCACCAGAACGGGAGCAGAGGTGAGTCGTCTTTTAAACTCCTGAAAACTATGCTCACATTGTGGAGTCCACTCAAACTTTTTATATTCCTTGAGGAGTTCATTCAGAGGTTTCGCAACCTTGGAGAAATTTTCGACAAAACCGCGGCAATAGCTCGCTAAGCCAAGGAAACTCAAAACTTCCTTAACCGATTCAGGTTGATTCCAATCAAGGACGGCCTGAACTCTCTCAGGATTGACAGCAATACCTTTACCAGAGATCAGCTATCCTAGATAGGTCACTTCTGGCAACCAGAAGTCACACTTGGAGAATTTGGCGTACAGACGGTGCTCTCGAAGTTTCATCAATAACAACCTTAGATGCTCGGCATGTTCCTATTCGTTCTTCGAGTAGATGAGTATGTCGACGAGGTAAACCATGACGAATTTATCCAAATACACCATGAAGATTGAATTCATCAAGCGAGAGAAGGTGGCCGGGCATTGGTTAAACTGAAGGACATAATGGTGTACTCGTATTGGCCATAACGAGTAACAAAAGCCGTTTTTGGAATGTCCCCATTTCTAATTCTGATTTGATGGTATCCCAACCTCAAATCCATTTTGGAAAAGATAGAGGACCAGCGAGTTGATCATACAAATCGTTGATCCTGGGGAGCGGATACTTGTTCTTAACGGTGACCAGATTCATTGCGTCATAATCCACAACCATCTGATCCGATACATCCTTCTTCTTGACGAAGAGGACGGGACATGCCCAAGGAGAAGAACTAGGACGGATGAAACCTTTCTTCAAAGCCTCATCGAGTTGGATCTTATGTTCGGCTAGTTGTAAGGGTGCCATCTTATAGGGTCTTCTAGGTATTGGGACAGTCCCTCGGATCAGCTCTATCACAAACTCAACATGTCTGACAGGTGGAATTCCTGGCAGTTCTTCTGGAAAGACATCCAGAAAGTCATGGACTACCGAAATATCTTCTAATTCTAGAAGAGGGCTAGCATTGAGGGAATAGATTTGGCGCTTGGATGTTCAAGTGGAGACATTAACTATCTCACCCGATGGATGTGTAAGTTGAACATTCCTAGTATGAGTATCAGTCTCATCATGGTGAACTTTCATCCAATCCATGCCTAGAATGATATTGATGTACGAAAACTTGAGGGCTATCAAAGATTCTAGGAAGACTAGCCTATCCACCAGAATCTCATTATCATGGCTCACTATAGAAGTTTGCCTCTTTGAACCAGGAGTCTGAACTACTAAAGGAGTAGGCATATCAGAAAAAGACATGTTATGCAACTGTGCATAACTTTCTGAGATGAAAGAATGAGATGCTTCAGTATCAAATAGAACAGAAGTTGGGTGACTATTGACAAGGAGCGTACCTAGGATAACATCAGGATCCTCAATGGCTTCCTCAGCAGAAACATAGTTCACTTGTCCACGAGCAGGAGCTGGCTTCACATAGATAGCTTTACCCGGCTTCCCACGTCCAGCCGCCTTAGCATTGTTCTGAGGACACTCACGAGAGTAGTGTCCTGGTTCCCCCACATTTGTAGCAGACCATGGTGGCATGGGGAGCAACATTGGTAGGCGGACCTCCAAATGGCTTGGCTAGAGGGTTGGGTTGAGTTGGGCGAGGCGCCTTGAAGGATGGCCTCGCGGTGTATCTTGGCGGCAGAGCTATGTTGGGCACCCACACTTGGCGTTTGTTGGAGCCTGATCCAGATGCGGGGATGAAGTCACGGTTGTGCTTCCTAGTGGCCTCATAGTCAGTCTGTCCAGACTCAGCATTGATAGCCTTGTTGACGAGAGCCTGGAATTTTGTGCACCCATGCAAGCGCAGATCTCGATGGAGCTCGGATTAAGTCCCGTGCGGAACCTAGCCTGCTTCTCAGCATCAGTTGAAACTTCCTTCGGAGCATAGCAAGCAAGATTGGCAAACTCACGACTATAGGCATCCATGGATAGTCTGCCCTGTGTGAAAGCACATAATTCCTCTCTTTTGCGATCCATCAGCCCTTCCGGGATGTGATGGGTACGAAATTCTGCACTGAATTCTGCCCAACTTGGTGCGGGGCCTGCGGGATGCATGGCTTCATGATTTTCCCACCATAGATTGGCGGGTCCTTCCAGAAAGTAGGTAGCAAAGGTCAGCTTGTTGGCCTTGGAAACATTGGCAGCTCGGATCTTACAAAACATGTTGGTTAGCCAGTCATCCGCATCAAGTGGGTCGATCGAATGATGATACTTGGGTGGGCACAGCTTGACGAAGTCACCGAGGGACACACCATCATTGCGATTATTGCAGGGAGCACGCGTTGTGTTTTGCTCAATTCGTTCCTGCAGCCTGTTGGTCTCCCTTTTGTTCCCCTCAGCTTCAAGCATCGCCTCTGCCAAAGAGGGCGCGTGTGGCAGGTTCTCTTGCCTTGGATGGCTTCCCTCGCCCTGTTCAGGGGTAGGCACGGGGTTATCCTAGTTGCCACCATCCTGGGAAAACAAACCCACAGCTTAGACATAGAGGACATCCACTCTAAGACATGAGATGAGGAATGTACTGGATGACATGGCATGAAGGGTAAACAACCAAAAAACATGGTAATAACAAGTGCCCTATGAACACCTTGATTCATACACACCATGACATAGTTCAGTACAAGCCCAAGCTGAATTACAACTATGGAGAGATGACTGTCACATCCCTAGCTAGTTGTCATAGGACAGCATGTGTGTGTGCATCATATATCATTTTTGCATCAACATGAAATGGGGACTAAAGGAAACCCCATACCCTCATTTGAATCAAACCAATTCAAAGTTTGTGAAAATTCAACAAATCCAAAATGCCCATCTAAAATGTCCCCTATGTCTGATAAATATGGACATGATTATACAAGGGGTCATTTAAAATATTTGAACAACTATAGCAAATTAAAAATAAATGATAAAGCTTCTGAAAATATAAAATATAGCATTATCATTATTTTAGTTTTCAAAATATCCAAAAAAAATTAGATAAGTTTGAAATATTCAAAATACAATATAAAATATTTGGGATATTCTAAAATAGCATATGTGCCTGAAAATAAAATAAAACAAATGTTAGAAATTAGAAAAGAATGCAAATAAAGAAAAGAGGGGGGGAGAAAAACCCACCTAGCTTACCTAAAAAAGAGGCCCATCCAACGGGGGGCAGGAGCATCTTCGTCCTCCTGCCAGGAGGAGAAGCAATTGCGTGCCTCCACCGCAGCCGGCCGTGGCCACGCTCTCGCTCTTGCTCTTGTTTATTGCATTAGGACAAACGTTCACTTGTCTATCATACACGGTAGAAGAACCTCTTCTTTTGCATGACCTGCCATTGTCACAGTAAATAGCTAAACCTTGCAACCTAGCATACCTGGTAGATGCTTGTGCCATGATGTGCTTAGCTTACTTTGCCTACTATGCTTCCTATGCTTAGAATTTTTTCAGGTCTGATTCATCTGGGTGATGAACTACAGTGAAACATTGTTGTTCCGATGTGATAAGCTTATGATGAACCCGATTTGGTAACGGTAGCGATGAGAGGCTATGTAGGAGTACATAGCGGGTTGTCTCATTGGGACTGTTCTTAGGAACCGAGTTCCGTGTTTGTGATCCAAGACTAGTTACTACCACACATCGGGTTCCGGTAACTCGACCCCTCTCGACTTATCAGTCGTTTAGTCCTTAGTCCAGGAGTTGCAAGTAGTTTCTCGTGTTTATAGCATGCTGGAGGCCATGTGTAGCGCTGCTCGTAGGGGTGGGTTACGACACGATAGGCAGTGGCATGGTGTACCAAGGGTCACCCGAATGGTGGGCTTGGGAACCCTACGCACATCATTTTGGGTCGTAGAGGAAACTTCGGCCGGACTTCCGTGCAGGTTCAGTCTCAAATAGGCAATAGCCTGGACTAGAGGTCTTATGTGATTGACGGTCATGGCCGACTCCCTCGTTGGCTTCCACTTGAAGGTTGCCGAGGTGCATGGTTTTATGAGCACACAACGATAAGAGGCTAGAGCATGTGTGAAGAAGTACACCCCTGTAGGGTATGAATCTATTCGAATAGCCGCGTCCTCGGATATGGACTACTTGGAAAACTTATGCTGTTCATAGATAATCAAATGGATACTCATAACAAAATCAAGACAAGTGTGAGTATCGTGGATGGCACTCTTCTAGGAGAGGGAAGTGAATCCATGGTGGTGTATTGTCATGGAGTTAGTGGACTCTTGTGCGATATCTAAAAAGTAAACAAAGAGTTAAAACTGTGTAGTGTAGGTTAGCCATGAGTCAAACTTGGCATTGCTGCATAAACTCCACCCCCCCTTGGTTGATACATGAGCATGAATAGACTAGGTCTGTTTTAAAGACTTGCTGAGTACGTTTGTACTCACGTTTGCTTAATAAATGTTGCAGATGAGACCCAGGACCCATCAGGTGGGTTCTTTCTAGATGTCGATGATGCCAAATAGCTGGTGTCCTAGCTACGACCTATGCCCTATGGCGAGCTGTAGATAGTCAGGACATGTGCATTTTTACCCTTTCATCTGTTTGTACTCAGACAGCTTTATGCTTCCACTTGGTTTGTATGAACTTGTTTGTATGACTTGAGTGTCTGGTCATGTGACCCCTACCTGTAAGAACATATTATCCAAGGCTCATCTATGCATATCGGGCATGTCGTGCATACGTGTGACGTGCGACGATATGTATGGCATCCGACACCTAGTCGTGTGCCATTAGTAGTACTCTTTACGGGAAACTATCTGTTTGTGCTTCCACCGAGCCATGGTAGCTTGCTACTGCTCCGGACACATTGATTGACCGACATGTATCCTTCTTTGTTGTCGTGTCTGTCCCGTCGGGGAAATGTCTCAGGGTGTAATGGAGTCCGTGTAGCCTGCCACGACTCGACTACATGCAGTGATGGCATTTATGTCTCACGGTGTAATGGAGTCCTTGTAGCTTGCTATGTCTCGTCTATGCACGCTTGAGGCTGACACCTACATTGATGTGTTACATATGCCTGTTTCTGTACGGATTTGCCACCTGGGTTCTATGACTAGTCATGTTGGCCCGGGTTCTCTGTGTTGGGGAACGTTGCATGGGAAACAAAAATTTTCCTGATAACAATTATTCAGGTTCATCACTAATCCTGATGGTAATCGAAGAGAGAGATTGCCGACGGCGATCAGATCAACCTTGGAACCATTTCCCACGCGCATCGTCACTTTGTCCATTGCCAGCCTTCGTTTATTCCGTAGTTCCTCTTTTGAGTTACAAATGTGAGCAAGTGAACCAGTATCAAAGACCCAGACACTACAACAAGAGCTAGTAAGGTACACATCAATAACATGTATATCATATATACCTTGTTTGTCGTTGGCCTCCTTCTTGTTAGCCAGGTACTTGGGGCAGTTTCGCTTCCTATGACAAGTTCCCTTGCAATGAAAGCACTCAGTTTCTGGCTTGGGTCCATGCTTAGGCTTCTTATAGGAGTGACAACTGCTTTGGCATCCTTCTTGGTTCTACCCTTCTTGCCCTTGCCCTTGCCCTTGACATTCTTCTTGAAACTAGTGGTTTTATTGACCATCCACACTTGATGTTCTTTCTAGATTTTAGACTCAACGACTTTTAGCATCGCAAACAGCTCGGCGATTGACTTGTTCATCCCGTGCATGTTATAGTTCATCACAAAGCTCTTGTCACTAGGTGGCAGTGATTGAAGAACTCTGTCAGTGATCGCCTCTGGCAGAAGGGCAATTCCCAACTCCGCTACACGAGTCGAATACCGAGACATTCTAAGTATATGTTCACTGATAGACCCGTTCTCCTCCATCTTGCAAGCATAGAACTTATCAGAGTTCTCATACCTCTCGATCCGGGCATTCTTCTGAAAGATAAACTTCAACTCATGGAACATGTCATATGCTCCATGATGTTCAAAACGTCTTTGAAGTCCCGGTTCTAAGCCATATGGTATTGCACACTGAACTATTGAGTAATCTCCAGAACGTGCCTCCCAAGCATTCTTAACGTCTTCGGATGAGATGTCATCGGGTTGGTCACCAAGCGGTGCATCAAGGATATATGATTTCTCGAAAGCCGTGAGGATAATCCTCAGATTACGGGCCCAGTCAACAAAGTTACTTCCATCATCTTTCAACTTAGCTTTCTCTAGGAATGCATTAAAATTCAGGGGTGCTACTGCGCGAGCCAGTGATCTACAACATAAATATGCAAAGTTTTACTTAGACTATTGTTCAAGATAATGAGTTTAGTTAATCAAATTACTAATTCTCCCACTCAAATCGACATCCCTCTGGTCATCTAAGTGTCACATGATCCAAATTCACCAACTCAAGTCCGATCATCACGTGAGTTGAGGTGGCTTCAATGGTGAACATCTCATGTTGATCATATCTACTATATGACTCATGTTCGACCTTTCGGTCTCTTGTGTTCTGAGGCCATATCTGTACATGCTAGGCTCGTCAAGTTTAACCCGAGTGATCTGCATGTGCAACACTGGCTTGCACCCGTTGTATGTGAACGTAGAGTCTATCACACCCGATCATCACGTGTTGTCTCGACACGACGAACTTTCGCAATGGTTCACAATCGGGGAGAACACAATTCATCTTGAAATTTAAGTGAGGGATCACCTTATAATGCTACCGTCGTCCTAAGCAAAACAAGGTGCATAAAAGGATTAACATCACATGCAAATCATAAGTGACATGATATGGCCATGAACTTGTGCTTTTGATCTCCATCTTGAAAGCACCGGCATGACCTTCATCGTCACCGGCACGACACCATGATCTCCATCATCTTGATCTCCATCAACGTGTCGCCATCGGGGTTGTCGCACCCACCATGCTTCTACTACTATTGCTACCGTTTAGTGATATAGTAAAGCATTACATAGCGCTTAATGATTGACACGCAGGTCATACAATAATTAAAGACAACCCTATGGATCCTGCCGGTTGCCGTACTCATCGACATGCAAGTCGTCATATTCTATACAACACATGATCATCTCATACATCACATATATCTCATCATGTAATTTGCCATATCACATCACAACATACCCTGCAAAAACAAGTTAGACATCCTCCAATTGTTGTTGCATGTTTTACGTGACTGCTACGGGTATCTAGCAAGAACAATTCTCACCTACGCATAAACCACAACGGTGATACATTAGTTGATTTTCAACCTTCTCAAGGATCGCCTTAGTCAAATCCGATCCAACTTAAGTAGGAGAACCAGACACCCGCCAGTCATCTTTATGCAACGAAGTTACACGTCAATCGATGGAACCGGTGTCTCGTAAGCGTACGAGTAATGTTGGTCCGGGCCGCTTCATCCCACAATACCGCTGAACCAAAACACGACCAAGGGAGGAAGCAATAAAAGCTTCAACGCCCACAAACACTTTGTGTTCTACTCAAGATCTCATCTACACATAGACCTAGCACTGATACCACTGTTTGGGAATGTTGCATGGGAAACAAAAAATTTCCTACGTTCACACAAGACCTATCCATGGTGATGAGCATCTACGAGAGGGAGAGTGGATCTACATACCCTTGTAGATTGCTAAGAGGGAAGCGTTAAGAAGTGCGGTTGATGTAGTTGCGATCCAAATCGCCGAGCATTCCGCGATCCAATCACGATCCGCCCCGATCTAGCACCGAACGGACGGCACCTCCACATTCAGCACACGTACGGCTTGATCACGATCTCTGCCTTCTTGATCCAGCAAGAGGTGGTGGAGAGGTGGAAGAGTTCTCCAGCAGCGTGATGACGCTCTGGTGATGGTGGTGGAGCTGTTCCGGCAGGGCTTCGCCTAAGCACTGCAGAAAACCGATCTAGAGGAGAAACTATGAACTGGAGAATAGGGCAGCACGTGGCAGAAAATTCTGTGCAAAAACCCTCGAAAACACTATTATATATAGGAGGAGGGGAGGAGGAGGCTTGGCCCTCAAGGTGCCAACCCTAGGCTTCGGCCGAACCAAGGAGGGAGGAGTCCTCCTCCTCCACTCCTAGTGGGATTTGGACTCCTTCCTTATTTGTTCCTTTTTGCCTTTTTCCACCTTTTTCCTTTTGGGCTTTTCTTCATAGTTGCATGGGCCTTGTGTGGGACTTACACCAGCCCACTAAGAGATTGTATTCACCTTCCCACATCCCATGTAGCCTCTTGGGTCGAAATACTCCTCCCGATGGTCCCCCGATACACTACCGACACTCCCGGTACACTACAGATGAGCCCGAAACTTTTCCGGCGACCAAAACAGGACTTCCTATATGTTAGTATTTACCTCCGGACCATTACGGAGATTCTCGTGACGTCCGGGATCTCATCTGGGACTCCAAACAACCTTCGGTCACCACCATGCATAATTCTATACTACCGAAATGTCACAAAACCTTAAGTGCACAGACCCTGTGGGTTCGAGAACTATGTAGACATGACCGAGACACCTCTACGGTCAATAACCAATAGCGGGACCTGGATGCCCTTATTGGTTCCTACATATTCTACGAAGATCTTTATCGGTCGAACCTCTATGTCAAGGATTCAGTTAATCACGTATGATGTTGCCTTTGTTCTTCGGTATGTTACTTGCCCGAGATTCGTTCGTTGGTATCTGTATACCTAGTTCAACCTCGTTACCAGCAAGTCTCTTTACTCATTCCGTAATACAAGATCCCATGACTAACACTTAGGCACATTGCTTGCAAGGCTTTATTGTGTTGTTGTATTACCGAGTGGGCCCTGAGATACCTCTGCGTCACACGGAGTAACAAATCCCAGTCTAGATCCATGCCAACTCAACAAACACCATCGGAGATACCTGTAATGCACCTTTATAGTCACCAAGTTACGTTGCGATGTTTGATACACACAAGGCACTCGTCCGGTGTCCGTGAGTTACATGATCTCATGGTCATAGGAACATATACTTGACATCCAGAAAACAGTAGCAATAAACTGACACGATCATATGCTCTGTTTGTAGTTTGGGTCTTGTCCATCACATCATTCTTCTAATGATGTGATCCCATTATCAAATGACATCACATGTCAATGGCTAGGAAACCTTGACCATCTTTGATTAACGAGCTAGTTCACTAGAGGCGTACTAGGGACCAAGTGTTGTCTATTTACCCACACGTGTAATGTGTTTCCAATCAATACAATTATAGTATGGATAATAAACAATTATCATGAACAAGGAAATATAATAATAAACACTTTATTTATTGCCTCAATGGCATATTTCCAACCCGCTGTCGTTCGATTGCGAGCGACATGTTCACATACGTGAGCCTAAAGACGCAAACGGTCCTGGCTAAGGTAAGGCTGCAGCCGTGGAGCTTACCGTGTGTGAGGCCGCAAAGCGATGTGATATGTTACAATTTGGATTCATATGACTTAGGACCAGGGTCCCGACAACGTTGGTATCAGAGCATGACTAACTGTAGGACTACCAAGCCAAACCGGGTGAAGTGGAGTCTAGAAACACTATAGAAAAGTAGGGGAATTGATTGTGGAAGGGACCGTAAGGCTCTTTTTACTCCTCTTCCCAGGTTATTCTATTTTGAGTCATTATCATCTTTTCTATGGGGATAAGAACTAGGCTTCTCATCTATTGCTTAGGATGACGAGTTTCTACCCAGGGACTACTAGCTAGCTTGTTTGCAAGTGTATGTCGATACTTGAGTATTGTTGGTGTGACAAATAGATGGAGAAGAGATTTGAGTCTAAAAAGTTGAGTGGATATGCTTTCCCAATCTTTTGCAATTGTCTCAAAAACATTTTTCAACAATTACAACCATTATGCTGTCCAATTTCTGCTAGAATCTCTAATGTCTTTGCATCATTCTCTGCTTCAGATGCCCCCTCGTCCTTCCGGTCAGGTGGTCCGTCTGACCAGGTGCATCGATGTACCGGGTCACACAACCATGTTGGTTAGAGTTATGATGGAGGTTGGTTTCCATTGGTACCCAGTGTACTGTTAAGATATATCCTTCATATCCTGGAGCTGCAAAGCCGCTTCACTAGACTTATGGACTAGGTGTCACCATGGACATGGCAGTTAGGGAGGCCGCCTACACCATGCTGACTATCATGAGGTTTCACCATGGTCTGCTTCAGAACACACAGTTCTGTTATGTTCCTACTTCCATGGGAGGAGAGCATGGCTATCTTACCACAGACTACTATGATCATTCTCATGAGGACCCTAGGCTGCAGGCGACCACTCAGATGTTGGATGACAGGGATTGTGATGCACGTGCCCTTCGCATGGAGCTTTTTGCTACCCATGCACGTCTTTGGACAGCCCTAACACAGTTAGCACCTGTCGTGCAGACGGGCTATGGAGATTTGGAGATGCTCACCCCACCACAGACTCATCCGCCAGCACACGCAGACTGGCCCGATGTTGGACACATCACCCCTCTTCGAGTACCATTGTTGCCGCCGACAAGAGAACCAAGGCCACATCCGTGTCCTTACGATTTCTAGGGATCACAGGCTAGGGTCTTTCCAGATCCTCATTTTAGCTTCCGGGTCACGGGGTTAACTTGTATGAGGCATTCTATGGCGATGCTTGAGTACGTGGATGTTAGTACTACTATGGTAGTAGTCGTATCGCCACAGTCCTGCGTGTCTTGTGGGATAGATAATGTATATGAAGATTGTAATGCCTTCGATGAGTTGTGTCATATCTCCATAGTTTGTATTTCATCATGGGCTTGTAATGAACTATGTCATGGTGTGTGTGAATCATGGTGTTCATAGGGCAGTTGTTATTTCCATGTTGTTGGGTGTTTACCTTGCATGCCATGTTGTCCATTACATTCCGTATCTCATGTCTTAGAGTTGATGTCCTCTATGTCTAAGCTGTGGGTTTGTTTTCCCAGGATGGTGGCAACAAGGAATAACCCCATGCCTACCCCCGAGCAGGGCGAGGGAAGCCAACCAAGGCAAGAGAACCTGCCACATGCATCTTCTTTGGAAAAAGTCATGCTAGAAGCTGAACGGAACAAAAGGGAGACCAACAGGCTGTTGGAACGAACTGAGCAGAACACAACACGTTCTGCCCGCAATGATCACAATGATGGCGTGTCACTCGGTGATTTCATCAAGCTATGCCCACCTAAGTATCATCATTCGGTCGACCCACTCGATGCGGATGATTGGCTGACCAACATTTTCTGTAAGATCCGAGCTACCATTGTATCCGAGGCCAACAAGGTGACCTTTGCTACCTACTTTCTGGAAGGATCTACCAATCTGTGGTGGGAAAGCTATGAATCCATGCGTCCCGAAGGCCCTGCACCAACTTGGGCAGAATTCAGTGCAACATTTCATACCCATCACATCCCGGAAAGGCTGATGGATTGCAAGAGAGAGGAATTTTGTGCTTTCACCCAGGGCAGACTGTCAGTGGATGTCTATAGCCGTGAGTTCGGTAATCTTGCTCACTATGCTCCGAAGGAAGTTTCAACTGATGCCAAGAAACAAGCTAGGTTTCGCAAGGGACTTAACCCTAAGCTCCATCGAGATTTTCACCTGCATGAGTGTACAACCTTCCAGGCTCTCATTAACAAGTCTATCAATGCGGAGACTAGATAGAACGACTATGAGGCCACGAGGAAGCATAACCGTGACTTCAGCCCCGCATCTGGCTTAGGCTCCAACAAATGTCGGGTGTGGGTGCCCAACGCAGCTCTGCCACCAAGATACACCGCGAGGCCATCCTTCTAGGCGCCTCGCCCAACTCAGCCCAACCCTCCAGCTAGGCCATTTTGGAGGTCCACCTATCAATGTTGCCCCCCATGCCACCATTATCTGTTGCAAATGTGGGGAACCAGGACACTACTCCTGTGAGTTTCCTCAGAACAATGCTAAGCCCGCTGGACATGGGAAGCTGGGAAAAGCCTTCTATGTGAAGCAAGCTCCTGCTCGTGGACGTGTGAATTTTGTCTCTGCTGAGGAAGACTTTGAGGATCCTGATGTTATCCTAGGTACGCTCCTTGGCAATAGTCATCCAGCATCTATTCTATTTGATATTGGGGCATCTCATTCTTTCATCTCAGAAAGTTATGCACTGTTGCATAACATGTCTTTCTGTGATATGCCTACTCCTTTAGTAGTTCAGACTCCTTGTTCAAAGTGGGAAACTTCTGGGGTGAGCCATGATAATGAGATTCTGGAGGATAGGCTAGTCTTCCTAGCATCTTTGATTGCCCTCAAGTCTTCAGACATCAATATCATTCTAGGCATGGATTGGATGAAAGTCCACTATGCTAAGATTGATACTCATTCTAGAAATGTTCAACTTACACATCCATTCTAGAACCGCTTGGTGATCCCAAAGAAGCAACATCTACGATAGTTGATTCTTAAGGAGGCTCATGATTCTCCTCTCACAATCCATCCGGGTAGTACCAAGATGTATCAGGAGCTACACCAGAGGTTCTGGTGGACTAGGATGATGATAGAAATTGCTCAGTTCATTGCTAATTGAGACGTTAGTCGTCGCGTGAAAGCCGAACATCAAAGGCCTGCTGGCACCCTTCAACCTGTAGCTATTCCTGAATGGCAATGGGATAAGGTTGGTATGGATTTCATTACCGGATTTCCCAGGACTAAGAGAGGGAATAATGCTATCTTTGTGGTCATCGATCGCCTTTACAAAGTGGCTCATTTTCTTCCTGTTTGGGAGAGTATAACTGCTAGCCAGCTAGCCGAGTTATACGTTTCTCGAATAGTTTCTCTTCATGGTGTTCCATTGGAGATTAACTCAGACCGTGGAAGTATCTTTACTTCCCGATTCTGGTAAAGTTTTCAAACCACTATGGGGACTCATCTATCCTTTAGCACTTCTTTCCACCTGCAATCAAGTGGTCAAGTTGAGAGAATCAATCAAATTCTCGAAGACATGCTCCGAGATTATGTTATATCCTTCGGTATGAATTGGGAGAAATGTCTTCCATTTTCCAAATTTGCATATAACAATAGTTATCAATCAAGCTTGGGCAAAGCCCCTTTTGAAGTTCTCTATGGACAAAGGTGTCGAACACCTCTTAACTGGTCAAAAACCGGAGAGAGGCAACTCTTTGGCCCAGATATGATCTAGGATGCAGAAGAGCAAGTTCGCATTATTCGTGAAAAGTTGAAAACTGCCCAATCTCGTCAAAAGAGCCAATATGATCACCATCATAAGGCTGTGACCTATGAAGTTGATGAGAAGGCTTACCTTCAGGTTATGCCGTTGAAGGGTATCCATCGATTCGGTATCAAGGGCAAGTTGGCTTCTCGTTACATCGGGCCTTTTCACATTCTTGCTAAACGAGGAGAGGTTGCCTACCAATAGGAACTTCCACATCATATTTCCAAGGTTCATGATGTCTTCCACGTCTCGCAACTCAGGCGTTGCTTCTCGGACCCTGTCCGTGAGGTAGACCATGAAGCGCTTGATCTCCAAGATAACCTTACATATCGAGAATACCCTGTTCATATTCTTGATCAAGCAGAGCGTACCACTCGGCGACGGAACATCAAGTTTCTCAAGGTTCAGTGGTCACACCATTCTGAAAAGGAGGCCACATGGGAAAGAGACGATCGTCTTCGACTAGAGTATCCCACGCTCTTCCCGACGACTTCAAAATCTCGGGACGAGATTCTTTTGAGTTGGGGTAAGTTGTCACATCCCTAGCTAGTTGTCATAGGAGAGCATGTGTGTGTGCATCACATATCATTTTTGCATCAACATGAAATGGGGACTAAAGGAAACCCCAAACCCTCATTTGAATCAAACCAATTCAAAGTTTGTGAAAATTCAACAAATCCAAAATGCCCATCTAAAATGTCCCCTATTTCTGATAAATATGGACATGATCATACAAGGGGTCATTTAAAATATTTGAACAACTATAGAAATTTAAAAGTAAATGATAAACCTTCTGAAAATATCAAATAAAGCATTATCATTATTTTAGTTTTCAAAATATCCTGAAACTTTTTAGATAAGTTTGAAATATTCAAACTACAATATATGAAATATTTGGGGTATTCTAAAATAGCATATGTGCCTGAAAATAAAATAAAACAAATGTCACAAATTTGAAAAGAATGCAAATAAAGAAAAAGGGGGGAGAAAAACCCACCTGGGCTTACTTGAAGAAGAGGCCCAACCCACGGGGGGCAGCAGCGTCTTCTTCCTCCTACCAGGAGGAGAAGCGGCTGCGTGCCTCCACCGTAGCCGGCCATGGCCACGCGCTGGCCACCTCTTCCCTGCCTGCCTGGCCGCCTCCTCGTCGCGCTCGCGAGAGGATAGGCTCTGCCGCCGCCTGGACCTGTTCCCCCTCGCCATTCCTCTCTTCCCCTCTCCCTTGCTTCCCCCTCACCGGACTGAAGTTGTCGGCGTTCGCCGCCCTCCGTGCATCCCCGACCACGCCACGGCGCCAGAAGCCCCTCTGGTGAGGCCCCAATCCGTTTCCCCCTGGTTCCGTCGCCGTTCCCCTCCTCTAGCCCCGTCGGTAGCCAGAGCCGAGCGGAGCTCGCCGCCGGCCATGGCGTAGCCGTGGCCATAGCGGCCAAAGTTCGCTCCTGACCACAGGCTCCTGCTCGTACCGTACCCAGGAGACTGTAGCCGCCCATAGCTCCACCTCCCGCATCCTATAGCGTCGTAGCCGGTCCTGCCCGAGCCGTCGCCGCCACTCGGCTCGACGTGGTCATGGTCTCCGGTGACCCCGAGCCCCCTCTGCTGCCCTGCTAGATGCGCGCGTGCACGGGCTACCTCCCGGTGCCATCCGCGCACCAAATGGCCGCTGGAGGCACAACTCCGGTGGGTCGCCGCCGTGCTGTTGGTCGCTGCCGGCCCCGCTCCGGTTGGCGCTGACATGGCCGGCCATTAGGGGCTAATACCCCTCTTAATTAGGCCCCCAGCCACTGACAAGTGGGCCCCAGCTGCGGGTCAAAACCTGGTTAACGCGGCAATTAGGCCCGTGTCACTGACGTGCGGGCCCCGCACGTCAGGTTTGACCTGGCCTGGTTTGCCGACCAGCTCACGTCGTAGTGACTTCACACTGACATCATATTTCATTTTCCAGTTTTAAAATAATTCCAGAAATTGTTTAAAACTTTAAAAATGCATATAAATTAATCTGTAATCAGATGAAAATAATTTATATATGAAAATTTATCAGAAAAATCCAATGAATCCAATGGTGCTATTATCATGCATGTTAGAGAAACATATGTAGATGAACCATGACATTTATTAATAAGATAGTATATGGAATTTGAAATGCAGAACGATTTTGAACCTATATTCAAACTCACTTCAAATTAACTTGGACACTAGTTGCATTAGCTCATCCATACATGCTACCATGTCACGATCATGCATCATATTGTTTCACTTGCATGTATTCGATGCTATTTATCTGCATTGCGGTAGGCCCTTCTTCTAAGGATACCCCAGAGTATTCCAATGAAGGAGAGAACCTTCCCGCTACCCAGCAAGGCAAGCAAACCCCTTGATCGTTCTGATAACATCCCACTGTCTCGCTCCTACTCTTGTTTATTGCAGTAGGACAAACGTTCACTTGTCTGTCATACACAGTAGAAGAACCTATTCATTTGCAGGACCTGTCATTGTCATAGTAAATAGCTAAACCATGCAACCTAGCATACCTGGTAGAGGCTTGTGCCATGATGTGCTTAGCTTACTTTGCCTGCTATGCTTTCTATGCTTAGAGTTGTGTCAGGTCTAATTCATTTGCGTGATGAACTGAGTGAAACATTGTTGTTCCGGTGTGATAAGCTTATGCTGAACCCGATTTGGTAAAGGTAGCAATGAGAGGCTATGTAGGAGTACATAGAGGGTTGTCTCATTGGGACCATTCTTAGGAACTAAGTTCCGTGTTTGTGATCCTCGACTAGTTACTACCACACATTGGGTTTCGGTAACTCGACCCCTCTCGACTAGCAAGGGCCAGATTGGCCTCTTCCCCCGTGGGCTTCTTCCTCTTTCTTTCTTTTTTTCTGTTTATCTATTTCTAACATTTGTTTTATTTCTTTTTAGGTACAAATACTTTGATAAAATATCCCAAATATTTTGTAATATCAAGTTTGAATATTTCAAACTCCAATAAAAAGTATTAGGATATTTGGAAATATAAAGTATTTATAATGCTTAATTTGGCATCTTTAGAGGCTTTGTTATTTATTTCTAATTTTCTACAATTGTTCAAATATTTAAAATGGCCCCTGATATATTCACGTCCGTATTTATCATACATAGGGAACATTTTGTATTGGCGTATTGAGTTTGTTGAGTTTTCACTAACTTTTAATTAATTTGATTCCAATGTGAGCTTGGGGTTTCTTTTAGTCCCCATTTCATGTCGATGCAAAATTGAAACTTGATGCACACACATGCTGTCCTATGACATCTAGCTAGGGATGTGACACTCAAGTCCTTGTGAAGAACCAGCTGCAATGCAGGAACAGCAATGGCTGCTCCACGATGTCTAAGTTCATGAGGAATTCACCCCGAACCTTCACTGAGACTATTGAACCCTTGGATGCTGAGGACTGGATCCGTACCAACGTGGACATCCTTGCACTGGTAAATTGCAATGATTATCGTGAGAAGGTGTTGTATTCCTCTCACTGCCTTGGAGGTATCGCCAGAGCTTGGTGGGATGGATTCAAAGTCTTGCAAAGCGATCGTGTGATCACGTGGGATAACTTCAAGGAAGGATTCCGCACCACCCACATTCCTTCTGGGATCATGGCTATCAAGAAGAGAGAATTCCGAGAACTGAAGCAAGGAAGTGGCTCTATCAAGGAGTATATGCAGAAGTTCAACCCTCTGTCAAGGTACGCACTTGAATATGTCAACATGGATGCTGCTAAAATGGAAGCTTCATGGAAGGACTTCAAAAGACCCTGCAGTATTAGCTCATCGTCAGCGACTATCGGACCTTCTTCAACCCGGTGAACAAGGCCCTCATGCTAGAAGACAAATGTCGTGCCATAGACGACACCCGCAAGCGCAAGATGATTATCAAGGGTAGTTTCAGCAAGGAGAAGACTTGCGCCTGGAAGCCAGCCCCAACCAAGCCAACCTATCAGTCGTAGGAGGCTAAACCACCTGAGCCTCGTCCGAGCTACCATCCTCAGCAGTATGCTAATCCCAGGCCGGTTTACAACAACCCCAATAACAACAATGGTGGTAGGAACAAGAACAACAACAACTATGGTCAAGTCACTTTCTTTGGGTGTGGTCGTCCTAGACACATCTCTAAGTTGTGCCCCCAACAAGAAGCCAGATGAACCATGCCCCAATGCGCCAAACCAAGCTCAAGGCCGTGGAGCACCACCAAGGAACCCAACTCCCCGCAACCAGCCCAACAATGGTAAGGGTTATGTGAATCATGTCACCGCTAAGGAAGCCCAGGAAGACCCTGAGTTCATACTAGGTATGTTCCTCGTCAACTCAACCCCAGCAACAGTATTGTTAGATTGTGGAGCTTTGCCTTTTTTTCACTCAAAAGTTTGCACTACAGAGTGGCATGAAGCCTACACCCCTGGGTAGTCATATATTACTACAAACCCCTGGTTTGTTTATGATGTCGAAGATAGGAAGTAAGGGAGTTGAGATTATCATCAACGGGGTAGCCTTCCTAGCAGACTTCATAGTTCTAGATTCACCAGGCTTGGACATCATCCTCAACATGAATTGGTTGACCAATAACCAAGGCTACTTGGACTGTGCCAAGAGGATCGTTACCTTAACCAATAGACAAGGAGTGGAAGTCAAGTATGTCCCCAGTTGTGCCTCCACTCAATTCACTTAGGTTAATTTTCTGACAGGAATTGAGTTGGGTCAAGTGCCAATGGTATGTGAATGCTCGGATGTATTGCCTGATGAGTTGCCTAGAATACCTCCTGACCACAACATCGAGTTCATCATTGAGCAAATGCTCGGGTCAGGGCCCATCTATAAGAAGACCTATAGAATGGGATACGAAGATTTGACTGAATTGAAGGGTCAACTCACAGAGCAGCTCACAAATGGTTTCCTTTGCCCTAGTTCCTCTCCTTGAGGATCACCTATTCTATTTGTGTCAAAGAGGGATAGAACTATCCGACTCTATGTTGATTACCGTTCTCTCAATGTGGTCACAGTAAAGAACATGTACCCACTCCCCAAGATTGAAGACATGTTTGATCAGTTGAATGGAGCTAAGGTGTTTTCCAAGATCGACCTCAGGTCTGGGTACAACCAGTTGAAGATCAGACCCCAATACATTCCATGACGGCATTTGTAACATGGTATGGCCTGTATGAATACACGGTCATGTCATTCAGGTCAACCAATGCCCCTGCCTATTTCATGTACCTAATGAACAAGGTCTTCATGGATTACTTGGACAAGTTTGTTGTCGTCTTCATCGATGACATACTCATCTTTTCCAAGCCTAAAGAAGAGCATGATCAACACTTGAGATTGGTCCTAGACAAGCTTCAAGAGCACCAAATTTATGCCAAGTTCAGCAAGTGTGAATTCGGGCCCCATGAAATTGGATACTTGGGTCATGTGTTGACTGCAGAAGGGTTATCAGTTGATCCTGCCAAGATTGAAGCCGTGAAAAAATGGCAGTCCCCAAAAAATGTGAAGGAAGTGAGAAGCTTCCTCAGACTCGCGGGACATTACCACAAGTTCGTCGAAGGGTTATCAAGCATTGCCTGACCCATGACTAAACTCTTGAAGAAGGACAAGAAGTTTGAATGGACGCTGAAGTGTGAAGATAGCTTCCAGGAGCTCAAGAAGAGATTGACCACAACCCCAGTTTTGGCCACCCCCGATATTCACAAGGAGTTTGTGACATATTGTGCTGCATTGTGAACCGGGCTTGGAGGTATTCAGATGCATGAAGGCGGAGTCGTAGCATATCTATCCAGACAGCTACGTCCTCACGAAGAGAACTATGCTACTCATGATCTTGAGTTGGCAGTCGTGGTTCATGCCTTGAAGACATGGCGACATTACCTTTTGGGGAAGTTATGTGAGATATACACAGACCACAAAAGTTTGAAGTATATTTTCAACCAAAGGGAATTGAACATGAGGCACTGAAGATGGTTGGAGTTGATCAAGGCTTATGACCTCACTATTCAATACCACCCCAGAAAGGCTAACGTGATGGCACACAACTTAAGCAGAAAGGCTTGTTCCCTTAATGCTACGATTAAGGAAAGGCTACCCACTCTGTACGAAGAGCTTGAAAGCTTTGGCTTGGAACTAGTTGCACCTAGATTTCTCGCCAACCTGGAAGCAAGGCCTACCTTGATGGATGATATTAAGGAAGCTCAGAAGGGACACAAAAGCATTGAAGGCATCAATAGGAAGATCAAGGTAGGCAAGGCCCCATGATTCTCAATGGATGAACAAGGAGTTGTATTGTTCGGGAATCGCATCTGCATACCCAGCAAGGAAGCTCATGATACTCAGTATTCTATCTGTCCTGGAGGAACTAAGATGTATCAAGACCTCAAGGCAAATTCTGGTAGCATGGCATGAAATGGGAAATCGGCATGTTTGTTCCTAAGTGTGACATATGTCAGAGAGTCAAAGCTGAGCATCAGCAACCCGCTAGACTATTGCAACCTCTCAAAATGCCTGAGTGGAAGTGGGAGAAAGTTGGGATGGACTTCATCGCTGTATTACCTAGGTCAAGCAAAGGACATGATTCCATCTGGGTCATTGTCGATCACCTGACCAATGTAGCCCACTTCATTCCCATCAAGACCACCTATGAAGGAAGCCAGCTGGCAAACCTCTACATCAAGTGCATCGTGAGTCCTCACAGAGTTCCAAAGGAGATTGTATCAGATCGACGAACCCAGTTTACCTCAAGATTTTGGAAGAAATTTCAAGAAGTGATGGGAACCAAGCTCTCCGTCAGCACTGCTATTCACCCACATACCAGTGGGCAGACAGAGCGACTAAATAGGATACTCGAAAATATGCTCCATGCTTGTGTTTTGGCATATGGAGCCAAGTGGGAAGATTGACTACTGTTTGACGAGTTCTCCTACAACCACAGCTATCAGTCGAGTCTTCAGATGGCATCATTTGAGGTGTTGTATGGACGCAAGTGTCGTACTCCCCTCAACTGATCGGAGACCAAACAAGGACTAGTCTTTGGGTCATACAACCTCCATGACGCAAAAGAGCAAGTTAAACTCGTCCGAGAGCACCTCGAGAATTCCAAGACAAGACAGAAGAGCTACACCGACTCTCATCGCCGAGAGGTGAACCTCAACATCGGAGATAATGTATATCTCGGAGTCACACTCCCTAAAGGGACTAAGTGTTTCCACGTCAAAGGAAAGCTTGGACCAAGGTACATCGGCCCCTTCAAGATCACTGCAAGATGAGGAGAAGTTGCTAACCAGCTAGAGCTACCTTTCGATCTATCAGATGTTTAGAACGTGTTCCACATGTCATAGCTCCGGCAGTGTCTCCAAGTTCCCAACTGCGTCGACCTCTACAAGGACATCGATAACGAAGCCATCGACCTTTAGCAAGACCTCACTTATCGTGAGCGACCAGTTCGTATTTTGGATGAAGCCGAACATTGCACCCGAAGCCGCACCATCAAGTACTACAAGGTCCAATGGAGCAGCCACACAGAAGCAGAAGCAACCTGGGAGCGTGAAGACTATCTTAGATCCGAGTTCCCTTATCTTTTTAGCGCTTGGCCTAGGAAACTCGGTGACGAGATTCTTATAAGGGGGGTAGGTCTGTCACACCATGTGTTTGTATCACTTTTCTATGCTTGGATTTACAATTAGGAACCAATTAATACTTTTTGAGTGCATGTTGTTTGAATTGTTGCTTGTTTTGCTTGTTTGGTTGATTATTTTTACCACTCCTAGGTTCTACTCCTCTCCATACTCATCTTCCTTGATCCAAAAATCTTGCCCAAATATCATACCATGTGTATAATACCTAAAACTAATTTTATAAAAATTTATTTTGACCAAAAATAATTTATTCAAATTAGAATTTCTAAAACCCTTGAGTTGAGGTTTGCACTACAAGTCCTCAAATTGGGTTGACCCTTTTTCCCCAAAGGCCTTATTTGAAACCTAATATATATGACTTCCCAAAACCAAAAAATATTAATTTTAAAGATTATTTTACAATTTTATTTAAAGGCTTTATCTTAAGGCCAGAAATGGTCTTTTGTAATAGCGCAAGTGTTGATGGTCAATAAAACCACTAGTTTCAAGAAGAATGGCAAGGGAAAGAAGGGTAACTCCAAGAAGGGCGGCGAAGCAGTTGCTCCTCCCGTTAAGAAACCCAAAGCTGGAACCCAAGCTAGAAACTGAGTGCTTTCATTCCAAGAGAACTGGTCACTAAAAGCGGAACTGCCCTAAGTATCTGGCTGACAAGAAGGCAGCCAACAACAAACAAGGTATATATGATATACATGTTATTGATGTGTACCTTACTAACTCTCGTTGTAGTGCCTTGGTATTTGATACTGGTTCGGTTGCTCACATTTGCAACTCAAAACAGGAACTATAGAATAGACGAAGGCTGGCGAAGGATGAAGTGACGATGCGTGCGGGAAATGGTTCCAAGGTTGATGTCATCGCCGTCGGCACGCTCTCTCTTTGATTACCATCGGGATTAGTGATGAACCCGAATAATTTTTATTTAGTGCCTGTGTTAAGCATGAACATTATATCTGGATCTTGTTTATTGCGAGATGGTTACTCATTTAAATCAGAGAATAATGGTTGTTCTATTTATATGACTGATATCTTTTATGGTCATGCACCAATGTGATGGGTTTATTCATGTTGAATCTTGATAGTGATGATACACATGTTCATAACTGTCACATCCCTAGCTAGAAGTCATAGGAACAACATATGTTTGCATCATGTTTCAATTTGGCATCAACTTGAAATGGGAAGTTGAGGAAACCCCAAGCTCACATTGAATCAAAACAATTCAAAGTTGGTGAAAATTCAAAAAATCCAAAATGCACTTCAAAAATGTTCCCTATGTTTGATAAATTTGGACATGATTATAACAGGGACAATTTTATATATTTGAACATCCAAAAAAATTTAAAAATAAATGTTAATGCAGCCAAAAATGCCAAATAAATCATTATCATTACTTTTGTTTTCAAAATATCCTGGAACTTTTTAGATAAGTTTGAAATATTCAAACTCCATTATAGAAAATACTTGGGATATTTTGCAAAGTCATTTTGTACCTCCAAAAGAATTAAACAAATGTCAGAAATTGGAAACAAAATGAAAAAAAGAAAAAAAAAGGAGAAAGAAGCCCAGGCCAGGCCGCCCCTCCTAGACCAGGGTGGTCATCGTCCTCTTGGCGGCCAGGAGGACGGGAGTGTGGCCGGCATGCATGCGCTGTCGTGCCTACACGCCAGTAGATGCCTGCATGCTTCCTCCTCTCTAGCGCGACGGGGATAAGCTCCCAGAGCCATCCCCATCGCTCTTTCTCTCTCCCTCTCGCTCGCCTCTCTTTCTCCCCTCCTCTACTCCGCCATGGCCGAGCTGCTCCCGCCGTTTTAGCTGCCCCCGCGCCCTTCTGAGCCCACCAAAGGCTCCGCCTAGATCCCCTCTTCCTTCTAGCCGAGCCACGCACCGCTGTGAGCTCCATGTCGCTGCCATCACGGTCGTCTTCAACCTCCGGCCGCAGGCAAACAAGTGAAACATGCCGTTGCTCCAGGCCCTCCCTAAGCCCGCTCTCGACGTCTCTACAACTGCTGTGTGCCCCTGGTCCTTTCCCCCCTCTTTCCCCCTTAGAATGAGCCCTCTAGCGCCGAGTTCCTCCAAGCCCGAAAGGTCGTGGCCGCCTTTGCAGCGGCCCAAGCTTGCGCCTGAGCACGCGGTCGTCCTCAGGATGTTCCCAGGCAGCCCTAGGAGGCCTTAGGTGCCTTGTTTGAGCTCTGGCTCGACGGGCCCGGTCCCTCCTGAGCTCCGGCAGCCGCCAAGCTTGACGCCGGTGTTGATTTCGACCATCTCAGCTCATGGGAGGGGTCGGAATGGACGCGTGCGTGTGTGTAGGTCCGTTTGGTGCACTCCACCACCCTTTTGGTCACCGGAGGAGGGATCCCGAACCCTCCACCGTCTTTGGAGCCACTGGCGGCTCAATGCCGGTGTGTCTTGCCGGAGTTGACCATGGGGGTTTGAACCCTGGGTCACTAGCAGGTGGGGCCAGGCTCTATTAATAAAATTAGTTAGCAAATTAATTAATTACATTAATTAAACCAATCAGTCACTAACCAGTGGGCCCAAATCTGTTAATTAGTTAGGATTATTTTTAATTATTTAGTTAAATGATTGAGCCACTGACATGTGGTCCCCACATGTCAGGTTTGACTCTGGCCTGGTCAGCTGATCAGCTGACGTCACCGTGACGTCAAACTGATGTCATATTTGATTTTCTAGTTTAAAAATAATTCCATAAATTATTCAAAACTTCAAAAATTCATATAAATTAATCAGTAAATGAGATGAAAAAATTTATATATGAAAATTTATCAGAAAAATCCAATGAATGCAATGGTGCTATTGTCATGCATGTTAGAGCAATCTAAATAGGTGAACATTGACATTTACTAATAGGTTAGTATATGGAATTTGAAATGAAGAATGATTTTGAACCTATACTCAAACTCATTTCAAATTAACATGATCACTAGCTACATTATCTCTTTCATACATGCTATCATGCCATGATCATGCATCATATTGTTGCACTTGCGTGTATTGATTGTTTCTTATCTGCATTGCGGTAGGCCCTGCTTCCGAGGATACCCCAGAGTATTCCAACGATGGAGAGAACCTTACCGCTACCCAGCAAGGCAAGCAACCCCTTTGATCATTCCGACAATATTGCACTCTGTCGCTCCTCCTCTTGTTTATTGCATTAGGACAATCGACCACATGTCAGTTATACACGATAGATGATCCTAATCTGCTGCATGACCTGTCATTGTCACAGTAAATAGCTAAACCTTGCAACCCAGCATACCTGGTAGATGCTTGTGCCATGATGTGCTTACCTTACTTTGCCTGCTATGCTTGCTATGCTTAGAGTTGTGTCAGGTCTGATTCATCTGGGTGATGAACTGAGTGAAACAATGTTGTTCTGATGTGATGATCCTATGATGAACCCGATTTTGTAAAGGTAGCGATGAGAGGCTATGTAGGAGTACATAGCAGGTTGTCTCATTGGGACTGTTCTTAGGAACTGAGTTCCGTGTTTGTGATCAAACTCTAGTTACTACCACACAATGGGTTCCGGTAACTCGACCCCTCTCGACTTATCAGTCGCTTAGTCCTTGGTCCAGGAGTTGCAAGTAGTTTCTAGTGTTTATAGCATGCTGGAGGCCGTGCGTAGCACTGACCCTAGGGGTGGGTTATGACGTGGTAGGCAGTGGCACGGTGTACCAAGGGTGACCCGAATGGTGGGCTTGGGAACCCTGCGCACATCGTTTGGGGCCGTAGTGGAAACTTTGGCCAGACTTCCGTGCGGGTTCAGTCTCAAATAGGCGATAGCCTGGACTAGAGGTCTTATGTGATTGACGGTCGTGGCCGGCTCCCTCACTGGGCATCCGCTTGAAGGTTGCCGAGGTGCATGGTTTTATGACCACAGGGCGATAACGGCGAGAGCGTGTGTGAAGAAGTATACCCCTACAGGGTATGAAACTATTCGAATAGCCGCGTCTTCGGATATGGACTACCTGGAGAACTATGTTGTTCATAGATAATCAAATGGATACTCATAAAAATATCAAGACAAGTGTGAGTACCGTGGATGGCACTCTCCTAGGAGAGGGAAGTGAATCCATGGTGGTGTATTACTATGAAGTTGGTGGACTCGTGTGCGATATCTAAAATTGTATCAAAGAGTTAAAATTTGAGTAGTGCAGGTTAGCCATCAGTCAAAGCTGGCATTGCTGCATAAACTCCACCACTTCCCTTGTTGATACATGAGCATGATTAGACTAGGTCTGTTTTAAAGACTTGCTGAGTACGTTAGTACTCACATTTGCTTAATAAATATTGAAGATGAGACCCAGGACCCATCAGGTGGGTTCTTTCTAGATGTCGACAATGCCGAATAGCTGGTGTCCTAGCTACGACCTTATGCCCTGTGGCCAGCTGTAGATAGTCAGGCCATGTGCCTTTTTACCCCTTTCATCTGTCTGTACCTAGACAGCTTAAGCTTCCGCTTGGTTTGTATGAACTTGTTTGTATGACTTGAGTGTCGGGTCATGTGACCCCTATCTGTAAGAACATATTATGCTAGGCTCATCTGAGCCTCTTAAATAAAAGTCATGTTGTTGTATGGTTATGTTGTGATGCCATGGTTGTATCTATGCATATCGGGCATGTCGTGCGTACATGTGACGTGCAACGGTATGTGTCGTGGATTTATGACGGCAGATGTCCGGTTGAACGGACTTCTATTCAAGGCCGTCGCTAACGTGATGGAATCAAAGGGGTTGATTGGGAAGAAGGCCACGAGTTTACCCAGGTTCGGCCCCTCAAGTCGAGGTAATAGCCTACGTCCTACTTGTTCTTGGATTGCTTGTTGTATCGATTACAAGGGAGCTAAAGCTTGACCTAGTTCTCGATCACCTCATCTCTAAGTCGCCCGGGGTCTACCTTTATATAAGAGGTCAGGACCACGGCTCTTTACAATTGTCTAACCGAGTCTCATTGTCTATCCGAGTCTTCCTCTATCTTCTTGTCCAAGCTGTCCCCGAGCGGCTTACACGCCCAGGTCTTCTCCGTTCAGGCCCCCTTGCAGCCCACACCTTGATCCGCTTATCTTCCTGGGCCATAGACTTTACGCTCACCCTTGGGCCAGCTCACGAGCCATGAGTATGACCCGGAGCCTTAAGGGCGGGCCATATTGTGGGTTTATATCCTCAAAATTAGGCCCCAGGTTGAATTGAGCTTGCTCACTTCATCCCTTTCTTCTGCTCCTCGGCGAGTCGCCCGGTGATGACCTAGCGTGACGTCATGTGGTCCCTGCAAGAAAGATCCGCTGATGTACCACCGAATCTTTTATTAAATGGTCAGCCCGAAAATCGAGGCGTCCGCCTCGGTTAAATGGTTTCCGTCACCTAGATTTCTGCGCCCGCCTTGTCTTTTCTTTAAATAAGACCTGTTGCGGGTGGAAACTTTCCTTCTCCCGCTCACCCTTCACCGTCTTCCTCTCGTCCCACCACTCCATCACTCCCTGCTCCGGCACCGTCTTCGCATCGCCATCAACTAGGCCGTTGCATCAACCTGTGTCGATCTAGAGTTTCTTCCGCGTCCACTGCTCCATCATCAATAAGCCCAAGCTCCTCCTTAGATCCATCGCCGCCATAGTAGGGTTTTGTGGAAGCCCCGCCGCCGCCGCTCGGGCTTCGCCAGCACCATCGTCGGTGTACTCTCGACATAGTTGACGCCTTTAACACGTGTCCCTGTCGTGCCGCTGCGTATGGGGCGGCCGTACGCAATGTGCGGATCTGTCGTGGATCTTTTTCTTTCTTCTGCTTCACCTGTTCGTCGCTAGGTCGAAAATAAGAACATTTCTTCCTGCTTTTGTAGATCCGTAATTGTAGCGGTAGTTTGCGAAACCTGTTTTCAGGACTTAGCCGATTTTCGCTCCTCATTTCCTTGTTGAACCACCAGGCCTCTCTGGCTCTCATCAGCCGGACTATGGCATAGTATTCGTAGAGCCCTTAAAATTGTAAGCCGTCACAGATATCTGCTTGCTCTTAACTTGCTACGTATTTAATTTTGCACAGTCTTTAAGACGCCAGTATCTTGCATCACGGAAGAGTACTTCATGGATTTTGTTGGTGTGTGCACTCTGCCTTCCAAGGAGGTCCTTCATTGGCGGGTTTGAGGTGACGAAACACGACCCTCTCCCCAAAAAGGAGAGGCAGTAGTTTTCTCTGACCATATCGACCGAGGATTCATGCTACCCGACTCGAAATTCTTTCGTGATGTTCTTCACCTATACAAGCTTCACCCTCAAGACTTGTCCCCCAACTCCGTTTCAAACATATGCAATTTCCAAGTGCTTTGCAAAGTCTACCTGCAAATCAAGCCGTCTGTGGGTTTGTTTCGAGAGTTTTTCTATGCCAACCGCCAAACCAAAATGAAAGGCGGTCCGAGTCTGGAGCTTGGCGGTATTTCCATTCAACGATGCAGAGACATCATCTTTCCGGCTGCACAGATGCCGACTCATCCAAAGGATTGGAACAAAACTTGGTTCTACTGCAAGGACACCTCTCCTAAAAATGAGCACCCATTGTCGGGTTATCGTCCCTCTCGGCTCATGACAGAATGAGAACTCCCTCGCCGGCTCTCAGCTTCAGAATGTGCCAGGTATGAGCTAGCTCATACAAAGATCAAGGCACTCATGGGCAATGGCCTGACCAGATTAGAGTTGATCCGCTGCTGGATTTCTTTGCACATTATGCCCTTAAGCTGTAGAAGCCGGCTTATGTGTGAATATGAAGGCAAGTATGATAGCTCCTTATGCTTCAGTCAATCAACCCTGACAGAGGATGACATCACCACCATCATCCGGAGCATTGTCCATGAAGCCTCCGGCTCATGCAGCGCCATTGGCCCGACGCCTTTTAGCGTCAACAATCCGGCTCCAGATGTAAGTCAATTTCTTCCTATTCGTCTCTTGGATTTTTGTTTGTACCTTGCAGATCTATTACTCTTCTCCGGTTTATTTTTGTAGGCCGACTCTAATTTCTGGAAGAAGGAATACGTCCCTCCTCCGAAGAAGCTCAAGAAGAAGGCTCCAGCTAAGAAGCCAAAGAGAGACGCTCCGAAGAAGGAATTCGACCCGCCATTGTCATCTAGCTCAGAGTTAAAATTTTAGTTGTATGTTTGATACTTTCCCTTCCTATTTTACCAATGCTTGTTTTACTCATAGGATGACATGGAGAGCAGCCGTGCCAACGCCCCTGAGGTAAACTATGTTTCTTCCGGCTCAGACTATTTTGTCCCCCGAAAGCCGCGGCGGGTTATCAGAAAAGTTCCTCTTTCTCATCCTCTCGCTTATCTGGCTCCCGACTTTCTTTTGAAAAAGCAACAACACACTGAACGTCGCCAGACCCGGAGCATTGGCTCCTCTAAGTTATGTCTGGCTTGCCAAACTCGCTAGCTCCGAAGAAACGCCCCGCAGTGGTATGTGCTCTTGTTTGATTCATTTCTCTTTATAACCTTGGTGCTGTCTCATATTTCTCAAATTTCTTCTCAGAAACCGCCCTCTTCCGGTGACTCTTCGGCGACCGCTCTGCCGCCTCCCAAGATCAACCCGTTGTAAGCGTTTTTCCACTATAACATCCGGTTCTTTGTAGGTTAGTAATATCGTTTGGATTCTGAGCTTTCTATCATGCAGTGCTCAAGGCAAGCGTCGGAAGACCAACAAGCCCTCCCCCGGCCCTGCTGCCCAAGAGCCGGAGCAAGAACAACCGGAGGAGCCATAACCGGATGTAGATCCTCCAATTGCCTCCACTGAGCCGGCTGCTGAAGATATCATCTCGGAGAGCCCTCTAAGGGGTCCTTTGAAACTGCCAACTCCTGCCAAGACCACTTCCACTCCGGAATTCGCGATCACCGGTTCTGCTCCTCAGTCTCCTCTAGCTCACGTGCTGACCAGGCATAAAGAGTCGGCCAAGGCCTCCAAGAAGCTGCACTTTGACTCTTCTTTTGAGAAGATGACGGCCGAAGAACTCCACGCCGGGTATACGAACCGGCTTTCCACCAGCCGAGATCTAGAACTTCGGCTGGTCAACTTGATGAAGCGAAAATATGAGGTACTCCTCCTCTTACTATAAGCTTACTTAGCCCCCAAGGGCCGGTTCAATTCTAGCTGAAGAGTTGAACCGGGTCTTTTCTGATCCTCTGTAGAAAATCCAAATCCATTGCCCCCAAGGGCCGACTCAAACTTCATAAAGTTGAGTCGGAGCTTTAATGCAGATAGCCTGAAGAACCACTCGTAGCCCCCAAGGGCCGACTCAAACTTGATAACGTTGAGTCGGTGCTTTGATTATAAGTCAATTTGAAGAACCATATTGTAGCCTCCAAGTTCCGGATTAACTTTGATGAAGATGAGCTAGAACTATATTGATTTCTCGAAGATCAAATATACATTAGCCCCCAAGTGTCAAACATATTGCTTGCAATCTGGTTGAACTTGTATAACTTTGTCTTTAAACTTCATCATTTGATACGATTTCCATTCTAGCGACTTATTCTATATTTTGAAATGTCACAGGAAGCCTTAAATGAAGTCGGGTCGCAGTTGATGGACCTGAGGACTAACTTGGCGGCTCAACAAGAGGCCCGCAGCGTCGCCGATGAAAAGTGTCGGCTTCTCTCTAAAGACTTGGCCACAATCAAGGCCGATTTTTCTTCTCTAAAGGAGTCAGCTGAATCTGAGAAGACTGCTTTGACCCAACGGGCAGATGACGCCGACCAGCGGCTGATAGCTGTGGCGGATGAACTCTAAGGCTTGAAGTGCCACATAAGCAAGATGTCAGCCTCCCTCTTTGGTAAGCTTATGATAACTTTGTGTTTCAAATGGCTACCACTTTACTTAGACTGGTGACTCATCTGAATTCTCTGGGTTATACAGGTCCTAGGAGTCGGCAGTTGGCTTTTGATAGCCTGTTGCCGTTGAAGGCCATCTATACCTTAACTGAGCAGTTGTACTGTGGTGCAATCCGCAATATCATGGCCATGCAATATAAGGATAAAATTCTAGCGACTCTCAAGGGTGTCTTAGAGCTCTTCTCCACCATGCCGAAGCAGATCGCCGAGCTCAATAAGTCAGCCGCCCGCCAAGGGGCCATTCCGGGTATCAGCCGGGCTTTGGCCTTTGCTCCGGGTCTAATAGCCGCCGAGATGATGGAGGGCTTCCCTTCAAGGAATGATGACGGCTCAGAGTTTAATGATGCTGACTACAGCCGGTGTATGAAGGAGTCCCGGGTGTTAGCTTTTGTCTTGGCGGAGGAGGTTGATTTATCAACTTATCAAGCAGCCTATGACCCGGAGTAGAAGAGAGTCCGCGGTCTATTGTCCGAGTGCAAAGACTTGACGCCTTCTTAGAGTAATGATCTCTTTGCTCCAGATCTTGACCCGTCACCTTATTTTGAAGGCTATTTTGCGGCTCTAATGAACTGCAATTGGGATTTGGACAACCTCTAGATCAGGGCCACAGAAGAGTTGACACAGGATGACCCGTCAGCTAATTAGCTTCTGCTTTAAGAACTTGTATCAGCTTAACCCGCCGTGTGATGGCTGAAAAACTTGTTTGAAATTTTGATCTCCTCTGGGAGTGTAATAGCTAGATGAAACTTGTCTGAAACTTGTCATGATGTTTCTATAAGATGATCCGGCTTGTGGCTGCCATTTGTCTCCGTATGCTTTGAATCATTTAGACTTGCCTTGTCATCATAGAACACACCTGTAGCTAAGAGTAGATAAACTGCACCTAGAGGCGGTGACTCCCTTTTGGTGATTGCGGCTAATCTGGTCAACCGGATATGGCATAAAGCCTGGCCGATAAGGCATTTAGAACATCCACCCGGAGGTAACAATATGGCGTAGACACCGACAGATAAGCATTAGAAGCTATACCCAAAGGTAAGAAGCCGCCCTCGTCGTGGCTAATTTTCCTTAGCCGGATTTTTATAAGAATAGCTAATAGGCGTTAGAAGCTGTACCCGAAGGTAAGAAGCCGCCGTTCACCACAGCTAAGTTACCTTAGCTGTTTTTAAAAGAACAGATAATATGCATTAGAAGGTGTACTCGAAGGTAAGAAGCCGCCGTTCACAGCAGCTAATTTACCTTAGCTATTTTTACATGGCCTTAGGCCGGCTAATAGGCATTAGAAGCTGTACCCGAAGGTAAGAAGCCGCCATTCGCGGGTCATGAGATGTTAGCTACCCGTCGGTAAAACACCTCTCATAACTGCGGCTAAACTAGTTAGCCAGAGATGGCATAAAGCCGGCTGATAGGGTGTTAGATGCGATACCCGTCGGTAAGAAGCCCCCCTCAGCAATACGGCATGACCCACCAGCGGATAGGCATTAGAAGTTGTACCCGAAGGTAAGAAGCCGCCCTCGCCATGACTAATTTACCTTAGTCGTTTTTTGTGGCAAAAATTTCGACTTAATAGGTGTCTACCACCATTCACCGATACGATGCAAAGCGCTGGCGGATAGGCGTTAGAAGCTATACCGGCTAAAGGTAGGAAGCCGCCCTCGCCGCGGCTCATTTTCCTGAGCCGGATTTTTGTGGCATAAAGCCTGGCTGATAGGCATCTACTGTCGTTTGTCAATCTCAGTCGATGCATCAACCGGAATATTGTGTAATCTTCCCCATATGAGCATGCGTGAAACAGCAAAGGCTTCTTTATTTATACATCTATGATATGTACAATGATAGTGTACAATGGTGGGTCTCGATACCCTTTAAGTGAAATAGGGTCGGAGATGCGCGATGTTCCATGGCCGACGGGTCTCCTGACCCGCCGTATTTGAGTCGTTTCGAATATCAATGATTTAATATGACCCGTTGTTGAGATTTCTGCTGACCACAAAGGGTCCTTCCCATGGAGGTGAAAGCTTATGCATATTTGTCTGGTCTTGAATCAGACGGAGCACCAAGTCGCCCTCCTGGAATGTACGGGTCTTCACCCTACGGCTGTGATAGCGGTGCAGGTCTTGTTGATAAATCGCCGATCAGGCCGCTGCTAACCCTCGTGCCTCTTCCAAAGAATCCAATGCGTCTTGGCGTGCCATCTCGTTGTTTGTCTCAACGTAAGCCGCCACCCTTGGCGAGTCATGCCGGATGTCACTGGGTAAGACGGCCTCGGCACCGTACACCATAAAGAAGGGCATGAAACCCGTGGACCTGTTAGGGGTGGTTCTGATGCTCCATAAGACGGAGGGTAATTCTTCGACCGAACAGCCGGACGTTCGTTGTAAAGGAACCATAAACCGCGGTTTGATCCCTCTTAAAATTTCTTGATTGGCGCGCTCCGCCTGACCGTTGGACTGTGGATGTGCCACGGCTGAAATATCAAGCCAGATATGCTCTTCGTCACAGAATTTCTTCATAGCCCCCTTGGATAGATTTGTACCATTATCAGTAATGATGCTATGCGGGTAACCAAAGCGGTTGTTAGCTTCTTAATAAATAGAACCGCTGTAGCTGCATCACATTTGCTGACCGGCTCTGCCTCTACCCATTTGGTAAATTTATCAACCGCCACCAGGAGGTGCATTTTCTTGTCCTTGGATCTCTTGAAGGGCCCTACCATGTCCAGCCCCTAGACCGCAAACGGCCAAGTGATTGGTATCATCCTCATTTCTTGAGCCGGAACATGAGCACGCCGGCCAATTTTCTGAGAGCCATCACACTTGCGGACTAAATCCCCTGCATCCTTGTGAGCCTCTAACCAGAAGCACCCATGCCGGAAGGCCTTGGCCACCAAAGATTTCGAGCCGGCGTGGTGTCCACAGTCACCAGCATGTATTTCATTCAAGATCTGCCGGCCCTCCTCTCGTGAAACACAATGTTGAAAAACCCTGTTACACTGCATTTATGCAACTCACCATTAACTATCGTCATGGACTTAGAGCGTCGGGTGATCTCTTTGGCCAGGTCTTCATCCTCAGGTAACTCGCCCCAGGTCAAATAGGCCAAATAAGGAATCATCCAATCGGGGATAGCGTGCAGAGCCGCCACCAATCTTGCCTCCGGGTTAGGAACAGCCAAATCTTCCTCCACCAATTTTGAAGGTATCGTGACAGTCGGATGGTGTAAGACATCCAGAAAGACATTAGGCGGCACCGGCTTACGTTAGGAACCTAGCCGTGATAAATCATTAGCCGCCTTGTTCTTGCGATGATTATTGTGATCTACCTGATACCCTTTGAAGTGACCCGCAATAATATCAACCGCCTGCCTATAAGCCGCCATCCGTGGGTCTTTGGAGTCCCAATTGCCAGAAACTTGCCAAGCCACAAGATCTGAGTCGCCCAAACACCTGACCCGGCTCAAATTCATCTCCTTGGCTAATCTAAGACCATGAAGTAAAGCCTCGTACTCAGCCGCATTGTTAGTGCAGGGAAACATCAGCCAGAGCACATAACAAAACTTGTCACCCTTTGGGGATGTCAGGACAACCCTGCTCCAGACCCCTCTAACTGCTTGGATCCATCAAAGTGTATAGTCCAGTATGTGTTATCCAGCTTTTCTTCGGGAGCTTGACACTTTGTCCAATCATTTATCAAATCCACCAAAGCTTGGGATTTGACCGCCGTGTGAGGAACATACTTTAAATTAAGAGGTCCCAGCTCTAACACCCATTTAGCAATCCTTTTTGTGGCTTCTCTGTTCTGGATAATATCCCCCAACGGAGCAGAAGTAACCACAGTTATCTAGTGCCCTAGAAAGTAGTGTTTTAACTTGCGGTTGGCCATGAAAACTCTGTATACCACCTTTTGCCAATGCGGATATCTTTGCTTAAATTCTGCCAGGACCTCACTGATATAAGAAACCGGCCTTTGCACGGGCTACTCCTTCCTAGCCTCCTTGCGCTCGACCACAATTGCAACGCCGACTACCCTATTGTTAGCCGCCACATAAAGGAGCAATGGTTCCTTCTCAACCAGAGCAGCTAACACTGGCGGGTCAGTCAGTTTTTTCTTAAGCGCCTCAAGTGCTTCACCAACCGCTTTACTCCAGACAAACTTGTTTGTCTTCTTCATCATCTGATATAAAGGTATGGCCTTCTCTCCAAGGTGGCTTATGAACCGGTTCACAGCAGCAATCTGCCCTGCCAGGCGATGAACATCATTAATGCACGCCGGCTCTCCTAGAGAAGTAATAGCCTTGATTTTATCCGAGTTAGCCTCGATGCCACGCACAGAGACCAAGAAACCCAAAAGCTTTCCTGCTGGAACCCCAAAGACACACATGGTCGGGTTAAGCATCATCTTGTAGACCCAAAGATTGTCAAAGGTTTCCTTTAGGTCCTCCAAAAGAGTCTCCTTCTTTCTGGATTTGACTATGATGTTGTCCACATAAGCATGAACATTATGGCCAATTTGACTGTGAAGGCAGTTCTGTACGCACCGTTGATAAGTCGCCTGGGCACTCTTGAGCCCGAAAGGCATAGAGACATAACAGAATGCCCCAAAGGGTGTAATGAACGCCGTCTTCTCCTGGTTTTTCACTGCCATGTTGATCTCATGATAACCGGAATAAGCATCCAAGAAGCATAAGCTTTCACATCCGGCTGTAGCATCAATGATCTAATCAATACGTGGGAGGGCAAAGGGATCAGCCGGACAAGCCTTGTTAAGGTCCGTGTAATCCACACACATAGGCCATGTGTCGTTCTTTTTGAGCACCAGCACTGGGTTAGCCAACCATTCCAGGTGAAAAACTTCAACAATAAAACCCGCAACCAAGAGCCGGGCAACTTCTTCCCCAATAGCCTTGCGTCTCTCCTCATTGAACCGCCACAGAAACTATTTGATCGGCTTAAACTTTGGATCCACATTAAGGCTGTGCTCAGCGAATTCTCTTAGTACACCTGGCATATCAGTGGGCTTCCATGCAAAGATGTCCCGATTCTCATGGATGAATTCGATGAGCGTGCTTTCCTATTTGGGATCCATATGAGCTCCAATGATTAACTACTTAGATGAGTCACCCGGATTGAAATCTAATGCCTTGGTATCATCTGCTGAAAACTTGAGGGGCGGGTCAACCTCCGTGGTTGGCTTTTTCAGGGGGGTCATATCCTCTGGATCAACATTCTCCTTATAAAACTTAAGCTCCTCTGGGCACAACTGGACTCTGCGTAAGCCGCTTCTCCTTCTTCACACTCAATAGCCGTGTTTCGGTTACCATGAACGGTGATGGTACCGTTTAAGCCGGGCATCTTGGGCTGTAATTAAACATAGTAGGGCCGAGCCAAGAACTTACCATAAGTCGGCCATCCAAACATGGCATGATAAGGGCTCTTGATCTTAACCACCTCAGACCATAAGGACTCCACTCTGTAGTTGTATTCATTGCCAAAAGCCACTTCCAAAGAAATCCTGCCAACCGGATGCACCGACTTACCCGACACCACACCATGAAAAACAGTGGACGAAGGTTTTAAGTCCTTGTCGAGCAACTTCATCCACTGGAAGGTGTCATAAGAAAGGATGTTTATGCTGCTGCCGCCATCCGTGAGCACCTTGTTCAACATATACCCACCCACTTGGTGGGCTACAACCAAAGCCAGCCGCCCTGGGTCATCAACGCGTGGCGGGTGATCTTCACGCCTCCATGCTATGTCATACTCAGACCACTTTAGATATTGTGGAAGAGTCGGCTTAACCGCATTGAATGCCTGTTTTCGCAACTTCTGGTCCCATCTATTGAGACTAGTCGTGAAGATGTGGTACTGCTCAGAGCTGAGCTGCTTCGGGTTACTCTGAAACCGGACTGATTCCGCTGTTGCTGCTGTTGTTGATTATTATTACCAGAGTGCGTCTGCTATCCCTCGTGATTATCCTGACCCGGATGACCGGATGCTGAATCGCCAGAACCAAATCCGGCCCCTGATACGCCATGTCCTGGGCCGCCACCGCGATGGTTGGGTTGTGTGACATACCGCTTGAACTTCTGCATAAAAGAACAACTCTCCCATGTATGATTTGCCGGCCTATCAGGCAAACTGTGATTCGGACAAGGTCGCTTAAGCAACTCTTCCATGTTCGAGGAAATATTATCCTTGCCCGAGGGCGGTCTAAACCTCCTGTTGCCCTTGGGATGATTCTGCTAGGCATTTGTGTTGGCCACCAGCTCTGATCCTATTTCTGGATTCTTGCACTTACTCTGGCTACCATTGTTCACCGCACCCTTGCCTTGGTTGCCCTTCTTGCCTTGACGATCCTTTTCCTCATCAGAACCCAGATCCTTCGTGTTGTCTAAATCGGCATACTTCATGAGAGCGGTCATGAGCTCTCCCATGTCCTGACACGTACACTTGAGCCGGCCAAGTTTCTGCTTTAGAGGAATAAAGTAGCAGTTCTTCTCTAAGATCAACACCGCTTGAACCGCCGTGATCTACTCTGATGAGTGAATAATTGTCGAGACCCGCCATACCCAATGATGAGTCGACTCGCTCTCCTGTTGGACAAAGTGATCAAGATCCACAATAGTCATAGGCTGCTTGCACATCCCTTGAATGCTTTTAATGAATCGAGCCCTGAGCTCTGCCCATGAATTGATGGTGTTAGGTGGTAACCCCTTTAGCCATGTACGAGTCGGGCCTTCAAGCATCATGACAAGATACTTGGCACAAACTGCTTCACTAACATCTAGCATCTCCATGGCCAGTTCATAGCTTTCCACCCAGGCCTCTGGGTAAATCAGCGGTGTAGTTTGGGACCTTGCGGGGACCTTTGAAGTCTTTCGACAACCGCTCAGTCCGGAGAGCCGGCGATAGACATGGCAGCCCTCCTGTCCTGGGGGTTACTCCTGCCCCTATGGAAACGGAAGGCCCGGGCTCTTGGTACGCCGGCCTAGCTGGCGCCTCTTGCGGGCTTCCCGCATGGTGTACACTTGCTATGTATCTCTTCGCGGCCGGTGACCCATTGGAATCTCTTTGTGATGGTTGCTGCTGGAACCTGCTGGTCACTCGTAGCGCTGGCTAAAACTACGGCTAGGAAGAGGGGTTGAATGGACGCAGCTCCGGCTATGAGCGTATCTCTCTTGCTAGGCCATGGCCGTCTGCAAGTACCCGATGGCATTCCGCACATCCTCTGCAAAGGATGCTTCATCCGGGATAGGGATTGTCTCAAGCCGAGTGGCAGCTGCTACCATATTCTCGGCCGGGATAGAGTAATGACCCGCCGGCATTGAAAAGCCCCCAGGTGAAGCTTGCTTATGTTCGGCCGGATGAGTCGCCGGTCGTTCCGTTGTGCGGCTCTCGGGCGCGCCCGCGGCTCGCCCCGTGCCAGGGGTATTAAAGAGGTTCCTCGCTTCATAACGGTCTGGTAGATGGGACTGATGCCTCCTCTGGTGTACTGTCGCGGCTGGCATTTGCTCCAGCCCTGGACGGAAAGCATCTATCTTGATACGTTCGGCCTCTTCTTCCATCTGGACCTTCAGCTCAGCCATCCTTTGTCGTTCCTCTGCCATCCAGCCCTTGATCCTTGCAATCTCTAGATTCTGAGCTTCTTGATTATCTGGCATGACTTCAATGGCCATGAGAGCCGCGAGTTCATCCATCAGCTCCACAAGGACTTGAGCCGGCGGCGGCGGGTTATCATCCGAAGTGGCGGCACCCGCGGCTGCGTTACTTGCGGTTGGGGCTGATCCCGCCATGAACACTGCCGCATGAACCGAAGGTTTCATAACGTCCGACTCAAAGACATACGACTCTGGGTATGCATCATCATAGCCCCCAAGGCCACCATTGTGGAGCTGGTACACTGATTCTGTTTCTCCACTTGAAGATTCATCTTCTGAATAAACAAGGGTTTCCTGTGACCCGGATGCTTCCAGATCCATACCTTGAGTGAAGCCTACAAAGACATGCCTCTGACCCTGATTGGCTCAGGCAGGCTACACGTTACTTGCAGATTGGAGACGCCGAGCCGGCTCGACGATGTTGGTGCAGATATCCGGCCCGGGTGTAGATCCATCAGCCTTTCCGATGAAAACGTGGATCCCGCCGAACGAAACCTGGAATCCATACTCCACGGACTCAGTGTCAAGCCCCCAGCTAGCATCGTCGATGTAGAACCGGCCGCAGCGACTCTTGCTCATCCTTCCGACCACGTATCCCTCGAGCCCTGGGAGAGAGCCCTTTGAGAACTCAACACCACCAAGCACAAGCCCCACGGTGGGTGCCAACTATCGTGGATTTATCATGGTAGATGTCTGGGTGAACGGACTTGGATTCGAGGCCATCGCTAACGTGATGGACTCAAAGGAGTTGATTAGGATAAAGGACACGAGTTAACCTAGGTCTGGCCCCTCAAGTCGAGGTAATAGCCTATGTCCTGCTTGTTCTTGTATTGCTTGTTGTATCGAATGAAAGGGTGCTAAAGCTTGACCTAGTTCTCGATCACCTCATCTCTAAGTCGCCCTGGGTCTACCTTTATATAAGAGGTCAGGACCATGGGTCTTTACAATTGTCTAACCGAGTCTCATTGTCTATCTAAGTCTTCCTCTATCTTCTTGTCCAAGCTGTCCCCGAGCGGTGTACACGCCCGGGTCTTCTTTGTCCAGGCCCTCGTGCGGCCCACACCTTGAGCCGCTTATCTTCTTGGGCCATAGACTTTACAGCTCACCCTTGGGCCGGCTCACAAACATGAATATGACCCGGAGCCTTAAGGGCGGGTCATATTGCAGGGTTATATCCCCAACAGTATGTATGGGATCCGACACCTAGTTGTGCGCCTTTAGTAGTACTCTTTACAGGAAACTGCCTCTTTGTGCTTCCACCGAGCCATGGTAGTTTAATACTGCACGGGACACATTGATTGACCGGCATGTATCCTTCTCTGCTGTTGTGTCTGTCCCTTCGGGGAAATGCCTCGTGGTGTAATGGGGTCCCTGTAGCCTGCTACGACTCGTCTACGTGCAGTGATGACATTTACGTCCCACGCCGTAATGGAGTCCTTGTGGCTTGCTATGAATCGTCTACACACGCTTGAGATCGACACTTGCATTGCTGGGTTACATATGCCTATTTCCATATGGATGTGCCGCTTGGGTTCTATGACTAGTTATGTCGGCCCGGGTTCTCTATCGTTTGATTGCCAGCGACATGTTCACATACGTGAGCCAAAAGACGCAAACAGTCCCGGCTAAGGTAAAGATGCAGCCGTGGAGATTACCGTGCATGAGGCCGCAAAGTGATGTGATATGTTATAGTCTGGATTCATATGACTTAGGATCGGGGTCCTGACAGCGTTGGTATCAGAGCCTGACTGACTGTAGGACTACCAAGCCAAACCGGTCGAAGTTGAATCTAGAAACACTGTAGAAAAGTAGGGGAATTGATTGTGGAAGGGAACGTAAGGCTCTTTTTACTCCTCTTCCCAAGTTATTCTATTCTGAGTCATTCTCATATTTTCTGCGAGGATAAGAACTAGGCTTCTCATCCATTGCTTAGGATGTCGAGTTACTAACCATGGACAACTAGCTAGCTTGTTTGCAAGTGAATGTGGGTACTCAAGTATTGTTGGTGTGACAAACAGATGGAGAAGAGATTTGAGTCTAGAAAGTCAAGTAGTTACGGTTTTCCAATCTTTTGCAGTTGTCTCAAAATCCTTTTTGAGCAATTACATCCGTTATGCTGTCCAATTTCTGCTAGAGTCTCAAATGTCTTTGCATCATTCTCTGTTTCAGATGCCCCCTCGTCCTTCCCATCAGGTGGTCCGTCTGACCAGGTGCATAGATGTACGGGGTCACACAGCCATGTTTGTTAGAGTTATGATGGAGGCTGGTTACCATTGGTACCTAGAGTACACCGTGGAGGAACAGTATCGAGATTCAACCAGAGTCAGTATCTGTGTACCGTCAAGATTTATCCTTCATATCCTGGAGTTGTAGAGCCGCTTCACTAGAACTATGGATTAGGTGTCACCATAGATATGGCAGTTTAGGAGGCCGCTTAAACCATGCTGACTATCATGAGGTTTCGCCATGGTCTACTTCAAAACATAGAGTTTTGTTATGTTCCTGCTTCTATGGGAGGAGAGGATGGTTCTCTTAGTGCAGCCTACTATGATCATTCCCATGAGGATCCTAGGCTGCAGGTGACCGCTCAGATGTTGGAGAACAGGGATCGTGATGCACATGCCCTTCGCATGGAGCTTTATGCCACCCGTGCACGTCTTTGGACAGCCCTGACGCAATTGGCACCTGTCGTGTAGAAAGGCTATGGAGATTTGGAGATGCTGACCCCATCACGGACTCATCTGCCAGCACACATAGACTAGCCCAATGTTGGAGGCATCACCCCTCTTCGAGGACCGCTGTTGCCACCAACAAGGGGACCAAGGCCACATCCATGTGTTGGAAATATGCCCTAGAGACAATAATAAATTAGTTATTATCATATTTCCTTGTTCATGATAATCATTTATTATCCAAGCTATAATTGTATTGATCGGAGACTTAGATGCATGTGTGGGTGCATAGACAAAACCATGTCCCTAGTACTCCTCTAATAGACTAGCTCGTTGACCAAAAGATGGTGAAAGTTTCCTAGCCATGGACATGAGATGTCATTTGATAACGGGGTCACATCATTAGGAGAATGATGTGATGGACAAGACCCAAACTACAAACATAGCATATGATCGTGTCAGTTTATTGCTGCTGTTTTCTGCATGTCAAGTATATGTTCCTATGACCATGACATCATGCAACTCACGGATATCAGAGGAGTGCCTAGTGTGTATCAAACGTCGCAACGTAACTGGGTGAGTATAAAGGTGCTCTACAGGTATCTCCGAAGGTGTCTGTTGAGTTGGCATGGATCGAGACTGGGATTTGTTACTCCGTGTGACGGAGAGGTATCTCGGGGCCCACTCAGTAATGCAACATCACAATAAGCCTTGCAAGCAATGTGACTAATTGTTAGTTGCGGGATCTTGTATTACGGAACGAGTAAAGAGACTTGCCGGTAACGATATTGAACTAGGTATGGAGATACCGACGATCGAATCTCGGGCAAGTAACATACCGAAGAACAAAGGGAACGTTATACGGGATTAACTGAATCCTTGACATAGAGGTTCGACCGATAGATCTTCGTAGAATATGTAGGAACCAATGTGGACGTCCAGGTCCCGACATTGGTTATTGGCTGTAGAGGTGTCTCGGTCATGTCTACATAGTTCTCGAACCCGCAGGGTCTGCACACTTAAGGTTTGGTGACGTTTCGGTAGTATAGAGTTATGTATGGTGGTGACCGAAGGATGTTCGGAGTCTCGGATACGATCCCGGACATGACGAGGATCTCCGGAAGAGTGTGGAGATAAAGATTTATATATGTGATAATAGTGTTTTGATCTCTGGAAGAGTTCCGGAATTAACCGGAAAGGGTTCCGGATGTTTACCAAAGTGTTCGGGTACAACAACACTTTATATGGACCAATGGGGTAAAACCCACGAGGTATTGGAAAGGGCAAAAGGAAGTTTTGCTGCTGCCTTAAGCAGTAAGGGAGTACTACCGCTTGTGAAGCGGTACTACCGCTCAAGCGGTACTACCGCTCATGAAGCGGTACTACCGCTTGTGCGTGGGACTACAGGGATCCGAGTTGGACTCTTTTCTTGCGGGCCAAACCGACCTTGTGCGGGCAAAATCGACCTTGTAGAGGTTTTTGCTCCAAGTTTAGACCCTAGGGCTCAACATATAAATAGAGGGGCAAGGCTAGCACATGGGACACAACTTATGCCCACGTGCTACCCGTTCCACCGGTGCTCCTCTAGATCGGATTTTTGGAGCGCTTAGGCGAAGCCCTGCCAGAATTGCTCCACCACCACCATCACCGGAGCGCCGTCACGCTGCCGGTGAACTCTCTCTCCTCTCCACCTCCTCTTGCTGGATCAAGACGGTGGAGATCGTCATCAAGCTGCACGTGTGCTGAACGCGGCGGTGCCGTCCGTTCGGTACTAGATTGGAAGGATCGTGATCAAGGCCATGAGACGATTTGTGATGAGATCGCGTGACGGATCGTGAGGAGATCGCGGGACAGATCGTGACGAGATCGCGAGACAGATCGTGATGAGTTCACGGGACGGATCGTGATTGGATCGCGGGATGGCTCGTGATGAGATCGCGGGACGCTTTGCGATTTGGATCGCGAAGATGTTCGACTACACCAACCGCGTTTCTTAACGCTTCCCGCTTAGCGATCTACAAGGGTACGTATATCCACTCTCCCTCTCGTAGATGCTCATCACCATGGATAGGTTTGTGTGTGCGTAGGAAACTTTTTGTTTCCCATGCGACATTCCCCAACAGTGGCATCATGAGCTAGGTTGATGGTTCGATGAGATCTCGAGTAGAACACAAAAGGTTTGTGGGCGTTGATGCTTAGATTGCTTCCTCCCTTGGTCGTATTTTGGTTCAGCGGGATTGTGAGATGAAGCGGCCCGGACCAACATTACTCGTACGCTTACGAGAGACCGGTTCCCTCGACGCAACTTGTTGCCTAGATGGCTGGCGGGTGACAGTTTCTCTCACTTTAGATGAAGTGGTCCTTGAGAAGGTTGAAAAGCAACTAGTGTATCACCGTTGTGGTTTTTGCGTAGGTGAGAATTGTTCTTGCTAGATACCCATAGCAGCCACGCAAAACATGCAACAACAATTAGAGGACGTCTAACTTGTTTTTGCAGGGTATGTTGTGATATGATATGGCCAATTACACGATGTGATATATGTGATGTATGAGATGATCATGTGATGTATAGATTATCACGACTTGCATGTCGATGAGTACGACAACCGGCAGGAGCCATAGGGTTGTCTTTAATTATTGTATGACCTGCGTGTCAATCATTAAGCGCTATGTAATGCTTTACTTTATCGCTAAATGGTAGCAATAGTAGTAGAAGCATGCAGGGCGTGACAACCCCGATGGCGACACGTTGATGGAGATCAAGATGATGGAGATCATGGTGTCATGCCGGTGACGATGGAGATCATGTCGGTGCTTTCTAGATGGAGATCAAAAGCACAAGTTCATGGCCATATCATGTCACTTACGATTTGCATGTGATGTTAATCCTTTTTATGCACCTTGTTTTGCTTAGGATGACGGTAGCATTATAAGGTGATCCCTCACTTAATTTCAAGATAAATTGTGTTCCCCCGAGTGTGCACCGTTGCGAAAGTTCGTCGTGTTGAGACACCATGTGATGATCGGGTGTGATAGACTCTACGTTCACATACAACGGGTGCAAGCCAGATTTGCACGTGCAGAACACTCGGGTTAAACTTGACGAGCCTAGAATGTACAGCCATGGCCTCGGAACACAAGAGACCGAAAGGTCGAACATGAGTCATAGAGTAGATATGATCAACATAATGATGTTCACCATTTCAGCCACCTCAACTCACGTGATGATCGAACTTGAGTTGGTGAATTTGGATCATGTATCACTCGAATGATCGGAGGGATGTCAATTTGAGTGGGAGTTCTTAAGTAATATGATTAATTGAACTCATTATCATGAACATAGTCAATAGTGTCTTTGCAAATTATCTTGTAGATTACTAGCTCGCGTTGTAGCTCCCTTAATTTTTATATGTTCCTAGAGAAATAGAGTTGAAAGATGCTGGTAGTAATATTGCGGACTGGGTCCGTGATCTGAGGATTGTCCTCTTTGCTACACAGAAGGCTTATGTCCATAATGCACCGCTCGGTGTGCCACCCCCTCTAGCGTCGTCTATAGATGTTGTGAATATCTGACAGGCACGTTTCAATGACTACTTGATAGTTTAGTGCATCATGCATTACGGCTTAGAATCGAGGCTCCTAAACGTTTTGAACGTCACGGAACATATGAGATGTTCTAGGAGCTGAGATTGTGATCTCAGGCCCGTGCCCGTGTTGCGAGATATGAGATCTCCAACAAGATTCTTTGCCTGTAAGATGAAGGAGAATAGCTCAATCGTTGAGCATGTACTCAGATTATCTGGGTACTACAATCGCTTGAATCAAGTGGGAGTTGATCTTCCAGATAAGATAGTGATTGATATAGTTCTCCAAGTCACTGTCACTAAGCTACTAGAACTTGGTGATGAACTATAAATTGCCAGGGATAGAAATAGTGATTCCTGAGCTGTTCGCGATGTTTGACACCGCGAAGGTAGAAATCAAGAAGGAGCGTCAAGTGTTGATGGTTAATCAAAACCACTAGTTTTGAGAAGGGCAAGAGCAAGGAGGGAAACTTCATGGATAGCAAGTCAGTTGCTGCTCCAGTGAAGCAACCCAAAGTTGAACTCAAACCCGAGACTAAGTGCTTCTGTTATGAGGTGAGCGGTCGCTGAAGCGGAACAACCCTAGATACTTGGTAGATAAGAAGGCTGGCAACATCAACAGAAGTATATTTGATATACGAGTTATTGATGTGTACCTTGCTAGTACTCCTAGTAGCACCTGGGTATTGGATACCGGTTCGGTTGCTTAATGTTAGTAACTCGAAATAAAAGCTACGGAATAAATGGAGAACTAGCTGAGGGTGAGGTGACGATATATGTTGGAAAGGTTTCCAAGGTTGATGTGATCAACATCGCACGCTCACTCTACCTTCAGGATTAGTGATGAACCTAAATAAATGTTATTTGGTGTTTTGCGTTGAGCATGAACATGATTATATCATGTTTATTGCAATACGGTTATTCATTTAAGTTAGAAAATAATGGTTATTCTGTTTACATGAATAATACCTTCAATGGTCATGAACCCAGTGAGAATGGTTTGTTGAAATCTTGATCGTAGTAGTACACATGTTCATAACATTGATGTCAAAAGATACAAAGTTAATAATGATAGTACCACATACTTGTGGCACTGCCGCTAAATGTCATATTGGTATAAAGCACATGAAGAAACTCCATGCTGATGGATATTTGGACACATTCGATTTCGAATCGGTTGAGACATGCGAACCATGCCTCTTGGGCAAGATGACTAAAGGACCCCGTTGGATGGAGCGGGCAAGTGATTCATTGGAAATGATACATGTTGATGTATGCAATCTAGTGAGTCTTGTAGCGTGAAGTGGATATCGTTATTTTCTTACCTTCACTGATGATTTGAGTAGATATAGTGTATATTTACTTAATGAAACACAAGTCTGAATCGTTTGAAAGGTTCAAGAAAATTCAGAGTGAAGTTTAAAGATCATCATGACAAGAAGATAAAAATGACCGTGATATGATCGTGGAGGTAAATATCTGAGTTACGAGTTTTGGCATACAACTTAAGACAATGTGAAATTTGTTTCACAACTAACGCCACCTGGAACACCATAGTGTGATGGTGTGTCCGAACATCATAGTCATGCTCTATTGATATAGTGCATACTGTGATGTCTCTTATCGTTTTACTACTATAATTTTTGGGGTTATGCATTAGGGACAACTACATTCACTTTAAATAGGGCATCATCTAAATCCGTTGAGATGACACCGTGTGAATTATGGTTTGATAGAAACCTAAGCTGTCAGTTCTTAATATTTGGGGTTGTGACACTTGTGTGGAAAATGTTTTCACCTAATGAGGTCGAACCCAAGGCGGACAAATGCATCTTCATAGAATACCCTAAGATCAGTTGGGTGAACCTTCAATCTCCGATCCTAGTGCAAAGTGTTTGTTGCTTAAACGGATCCTTTCTCGAGGAAATGTTTCTCTCAAAAGAATTGAGTGGGAGGAACATAGAACTTGATGAGGTTGTTAAACCTTTGTTCAACAAGAGAGTAGCGCAGCGCAGAAAGATGTTTCTGTGAAGCCTACGTTAGTTGAAGAGGAAGTTAATGATGATGATCATGAAGCTTCAGGATCAAGTTACTGTCGAACTTCGTAGGTCGACAAGGATGTGTACTGCTCCTAAGTGGTATGACAACTCTGTCTTGGAGATCATGTTATTGGACAACGATGAACCTACGAGCTATGGAGAAGCGATGATGGGCCCGGATTCCGACAAATGGTTGGAGGCCGTGAAATCCGAGATAGGATCCATGTATGAAAACCAAGTGTAGACTTTGGTAGACTTGCTCGTTGGACGGTAGGTCATTGAGTACAAATGGATCTTTAAAATGAAGACAGACACTGATGGTGAATGTCACTATTTGTAAAGCTCGACTTGTTGCAAAGATGTTTGTGACAAGTTCACGGAGTTGACTACGATGAGACTTTCTCACTCGTAGTGGTGCTAAAGTCTGTTGGAATTATGTTAGCAGTTGCTGTGTTTTCAATTATGAAATCTGGCAGATGGATGTCAAAACATCATTTCCTTAATGGTTTACTTGAGGAAAGGTTGTATGTGATACAACCAGAAGGTTTTGTCAGTCCTAAGGATGCTAAAAGGTGTGCAAGCTTCAGTGATCCTTCCAGGGACTGAAGCAAGCATCTCGGAGTTAGAATATACACTTTGATGAGGTGATCAAAGTTTTGATGTTTATACAAAGTTTACGAGAAACTTGTATTTGCAATAAAGTGAGTGGGAGCACTATAGAATTTCTGATAAGTATATGTGGATGACATATTGTTGATCAGAAATAATGTAGAATTTCTGGAAAGCATAAAATGGTTATTTGGAAAGTGATTTTCAAAGGAAGACCTGAATGAAGCTACCTAATTGTTGAGCATCAAAATCTATGGAGATAGATCAAGATGCTCGATGAGACTTTCAATGAGTGCATACCTTGACAAGATTTTGAAAGAGTTCAAAATGGACCAGTCAGAGAAAGAGTTCTCGCCTGATTTGTAAGGTGTGAAAGTTGAGTGAGACTCAAAGCTCGACAACGGCAGAACAAAGAGAAAGGACGAACGCCGTCCCCTATGCCTTAGCCATAGGCTCTATATTATGCCATGCTGTGTACCGCACCTGTGTGTGCCTTACCATGAGTCCATCAGGGGGTACAAGAGTGAACCAGGAGTGGATCACTGGACAACGGTCAAGGTTATCCTCAGTAACTAAGAGACTGAGGAGATGTTTCTCGATTATGGAGGTGATAAAGAGTTCGTCGTAAGAAGTTACGTCGATACAAGCTTTAACACTAATCCGGATGACTCGTAGTAGCAATCTGGATACGTATAGTGGAGCAGCCATTTGGAATAGTACCAAGTGGAGTGTGGTAGCAGTGTTTACAGTTTGACATAGGGATTTGCAAACTGCACACGGATCTGAATGTCACAGACCCGTTGACTATAAGACCTCTCTCACATGCAAAGCATGATCGAACCCCAGAACTCATTGGGTGTTAGATTCATAACAATGCGAATCACATGGTGACGTGAACTAGATTATTGACTCTGGTGGAAGTGGGAGACTGTTGGAAATATGCCCTAGAGGCAATAATAAATTAGTTATTATCATATTTCCTTGTTCATGATAATCGTTTATTATCCATGCTATAATTGTATTGATCGGAGACTTAGATGCATGTGTGGATACATAGACAAAACCATGTCCCTAGTATGCCTCTAATAGACTAGCTCGTTGATCAAAAGATGGTGAAGGTTTCCTAGCCATGAACATGAGATGTCATTTGATAACGGGGTCACATCATTAGGAAAACGATGTGATGGACAAGACCCAACCTACAAACATAGCATATGATCGTGTCAGTTTATTACTACTGTTTTCTGCATGTCAAGTATATGTTCCTATGACCATGAGATCATGCAACTCACGGATATTGGAGGAGTGCCTAGTGTGTATCAAGCGTCGCAACGTAACTAGGTGACTATAAAGGTGCTCTACAGGTATCTCCGATGGTGACTGTTGAGTTGGCATGGATCGAGACTGGGATTTGTTACTCCGTGTGACGGAGAGGTATCTCGGGGCCCACTCGGTAATGCAACATCACAATAGGCCTTGCAAGCAATGTGACTAATTATTAGTTGCGGGATCTTGTATTACGGAACGAGTAAATAGACTTGCCGGTAACAAGATTGAACTAGGTATGGAGATACCGACAATCGAATCTCGGGCAAGTAACATACCGAAGAACAAAGGGAACGTTATACGGGATTAACTGATCTTGACATAGAGGTTCGACCGACAGATCTTCGTAGAATATGTAGGAACCAATGTGGATGTCCAGGTCCCACCATTGGTTATTGGCCGTAGAGGTGTCTCAGTCATGTCTACATAGTTCTCGAACCCGTAGGGTCTGCACACTTAAGGTTTGGTGACGTTTCGGTAGTATAGAGTTATGTATGGTGGTTACCGAAGGATGTTCGGAGTCTCGGATACGATCTTGGACATGACGAGGATCTCCGGAAGAGTCTTGAGATAAAGATTGATATATGTGATAATAGTGTTTTGATCTCTGGAAGAGTTCCGGAATTAACCAGAAGGGGTTCCGGATGTTTACCGAAGTGTTCGGGTACAATAACACTTTATATGGACCAATGGGGTAAAACCCATGAGGTATTGGAAAGGGCAAAAGGAAGTTTTGCTGCTGCCTTAAGCAGTAAGGCAGTACTACCGCTTGTGAAGTGGTACAACCTCTCAAGCGGTACTACCGCTCGTGAAGCGGTACTACCGCTTGTGCGCGGGACTGCAGGGATCCGAGTTGGACTCTTTTCTTGCGGGCCAAACCGACCTTGTGCGGACAAAATCGACCTTGTAGAGGTTTTTGCTCCAAGTTTAGACCCCCGGGCTCAACATATAAATAGAGGGGCAGGGCTAGCACACCGGACACAACTTACGGCCACGTGCTACCCGTTCCACCGGTGCTCCTCTAGATAGGTTTTCTACAGCGCTTAGGCGAAGCCCTACCGGAATTGCTCCACCACCACCATCACCGGAGCGCCGTCACGCTGCCGGTGAACTCTCTCTCCTCTCCACCTCCTCTTGCTGGATCAAGACAGTGGAGATTGTCATCAAGCTGCATGTGTGCTGAACGTGGAGGTGCCGTCCGTTCGGTACTAGATCGGAAGGATCGTGATCAAGGCAACCAGACGATTCGTGATGAGATCGCGTGACGGATCGTGATGAGATCGCAGGACAGATCGTGACGAGATCGCGGGATGGATCGTGATGAGTTCACGGGACGGATCGTGATTGGATCGCGGGATGGCTCTTGATGAGATCGCGGGACGCTCGGCGATTTCGATCGCAAAGATGTTCGACTACACCAACCGTGTTTCTTAACGCTTCCCGCTTAGCGATCTACAAGGGTACGTATATCCACTCTCCCTCTCGTAGATGCTCATCACCATGCATAGGTTTGCATGTGCGTAGGAAATTTTTTGTTTCCCATGCGACGTTCCCCAACACCGTGTCCTTACGGTTCCCAGGGATCACAGGCTAGAGTGTTCCCAGATCCTCAGATTCAGCTCCCGGGTCATGGGAGTAACCTGTATGAGGTATTCTACAGTGATGTTTAAGTACCTGGATGTTAGTTCTAGTATGGTAGTAATCGTATCGCCACAGTCATGCGTGTCTTGTGGGATATGATGAGGTTTAGAGTTGAGTTCTGGAGGTGTAGATAGATAATGTAGAGGAAGCTTGTAATGCCTCTGATGAGTTGTGTCATCTCTCCGTAGTTGTATTTCAGCTTGGCTTGTACTGAACTATGTCATGGTGTGTATGAATCATGGTGTTCATATGGCAGTTGTTTTACCTTGTTGATTGGTGTTTACCCTGCATGCCATGTTGTCCAGTACATTCCTTATCTCATGTCTTAGCGTTGTCGTTCCATATGAATAAGCTGTGGGTTTGTTTTCCTAGGATGGTGGCAACTAGGAATAACCCCGTCCCTGCCCCTGAGCGGGGCGATGGAAGCCAGCTAAGGCAAGAGGATCTGCCACATGCGCCTTCTCTGGCAGGAGTGATGCTTGAAGCCGAAAGGAACAAGAGAGAGACCAACAGGCTATTGGAGCGAATTGAGAAGAACACACCACGTGATCCCCGCAATGATCTCAATGATGGCATGTCACTCGGTGATTTCATTAGACTGTGCCCATCCAAGTATCATCATTCGATCGACCCACTCGACAGGGATGACTGGCTGACTAGCATGTACCGCAAGATCCGGGCTGCCAATGTGTCCGAGGCCAACAAGGTGACCTTTGCAACTTACTTTCTAGAAGGACCCGCCAATCTATGGTGGCAAAATTTTGAAGCCATGCGTCCCGTAGGCCCGGCACCAACTTGGACAGAATTCAGTGCCGCATTTTGTACCCATCACATCCCGAAAGGGCTGATGGATCGTAAGAGAGAGGAATTTTGTGCCTTCACCCAGGGCGGACTGTTAGTGGATGCCTATAGTCGTGAGTTTGGAAACCTTGCTCGCTATGCTCCTGAGGAAGTTTCTACTGATGCCAAGAAGCAGGCTAGGTTCCGCAAGGGACTTAATCCTGAGCTCCGTCGAGACCTCCGCCTGCATGAGTGCACCACTTTCCAGGCTCTCATCAACAAGGCTATCAATGCCGAGACTAGACAGACTGATTATGAGGCCACGAGAAAGCACAACCATGACTTCAGCCCCGCATCTGGCTCGGGCCCCAATAAATTCCGGGTCTGGGTGCCCAACGCAACCCTGCCGCCAAGATACAATGCGAGGCCATCCTTCCAGGCGCCTCGCCCACCTCAGCCCAATCCTCCAGTCAGGCCATTTGGAGGACTGCCTGCAAATGTTGCACCCCGTGCCACCATAGTTTGCTACAAATGCGGAGAACCGGGACACTACGCCCGTGAGTATCCCCAGAATAATGCTAAGCCCACTAGATGTGGAAAGCCAGGAAAAGCCTTTTATGTGAAGCCAGCTCCTGCTCGTGGACAGGTGAACTATCTGTCTGCTGAGGAAGCCCTCGAGGATCCTGATGTTATCCTAGGTACGCTCCTAATCAATAGTCATCCAACTTCTATTCTACTTGATACTGGGGCATCTCATTCTTTCATCTCAGAAAGTTATGCACAGTTGCACGACATGTCTTTTTGTGATATGCCTACTCCTTTAGTAGTTCAAACTCCTGGTTCAAAATGGAAAACTTCTAGAGTGAGCGATGATAATGAGATTCTGGTGGATAGTCTAGTCTTCCTAGCATCTTTGATAGCCCTCAAGTCTTCGGACATCAATATCATTCTAGGCATGGATTGGATGAAAGCCCACTATGCTAAGATTGATATTCACACTAGGAATGTTCAACTTACACATCCATCGGGTGAGATAGTTAATGTCTCCACTCGAACAACCAAGCGCCAACTCTACTCACTCAATGCTAGCCCCCTTCCAGATTAGAAGATATTCCGGTAAACCGTGACTTTTCGGATGTCTTTCCTGAAGAACTGCAAGGAATTCCTCCTGTCAGAGATGTTGAGTTTGTGATAGAGCTTGTTCTAGGGACTGTCCCAATAGCCAGAAGATCCTATAAGATGGCACCCTTAGAACTAGCCGAACCTAAGATCCAACTCGATGAGGCTTTTAAGAAAGGTTTAATCCGTCCCAGATCTTCTCCTTGGGCTTGTCCCATTCTCTTCATCAAGAAGAAGGATGGATCGGATCGGATGGATGTGGATTAGCGGCTAGTGAATCTGGTCACCATAAAGAACAAGTATCCGCTCCCCAGAATCAATGATTTGTATGATCAACTCGCTGGATCCTCTATTTTTTCCAAAATGGATTTGAGGTTGGGATACCATCAAATCAGAACTAGGAACGGGGACATACCAAAAACGGTTTTTTTGACTCGTCATGGCTAATACGAGTACACCGTCATGTCCTTAGGTTTAACCAATGCCCCAACCACCTTCTCTCATTTGATGAATTCGATCTTCATGGAGTATTTAGATAAATTCGTCATGGTTTACCTCAATGATGTACTCATCTACTCGAGGAACAAACAAGAACATGCCGAGCATCTAAGGCTGGTAGTGAACAAACAAGAACCCGATGGCGTTCCGCACATCCTCTGTAAAGGGTGCTTCATCCGGGATTGGGATTGTCTCAAGTCGGGTGTAAGGTGCTACCATATTCTCGGCCGGGTTAGAATAATGACCCGCCGGCATTGGAAAGCCCCTAGGTGAAGCTTGGTTACATTGGGCCGGATGAGTCGCCGACCGTTCCGTTGTGCGGCTCTCGGGCGCGCCCGCGGCTCGCCCCGTGCCAGGGGTATTAAAGAGGTTCCTTGCTTCATAACTCTCTTGTAGACGGGACTGATGCCTCCTCTGGTGTACCGCCGCTGCTGACATTTGCTCCAGCCTTGGATGGAAAGCATCTGTCTTGATATGTTCTGCCTCTTCTTCTATCTGGACCTTCAACTCAGCCATCCTTTGTCGTTCCTCTGCCATCTGGCCCTTGATCCTTGCAATGTCTAGATTCCGAGCTTCTTGATTATCTGGCATGACTTTAATGTCCATGAGAGCCGCGAGTTCATCCATCAGCTCCACAAGGACTTGAGCCGACGGCGGCGGGTTATCATCCGAAGTGGCGGCACCCGCGGCTGCGTTACTTGTGGCTGGGGCAGATCCCTCCATGAACACCGCCGCATGAACCAGAGGTTTCATAACATCCGACTCAAAGACATCCGACTCAGGGTATGCATCATCGTAGCCCCCAAGGGCACCATTGTGGAGCTGATACACTGATTCTGTTTCTCCACATGAAGATTCATCTTCTGAATAAACAAGGGTTTCCTGTGACCCGGGTGCTTCCAGATCCATACCTTGAGTGAAGCCTACAAAGACATGCCTCTAACCCTGATTGGCACAGGCAGGCTGCACGTTACTTGCACATTGGAGACGCCGAGCCAACTCGACGATGTTGGTGCAGACGTCCGGCCCGGGTGTAGATCCATCAGCCTTTCCGATGAAAACGTGGATCCCGCCGAACGGAACCAAGAATCCATACTCCACGGACTCGTTGTCAAGCCCCCAGCCAGCATCATCGATGTAGAACCGGCCGCAGTGACTCTTGCTCGTCCTTCCGACCACATATCCCTCGAGCCCTGGGAGAGAGCCCTTTGAGAACTCAACACCACCAAGCGCAAGCCCCACAGTGGGCGCCAACTATCGTGGATTTATCACGGCAGATGTCCGGGTGAACGGACTTGGATTCGAGGCCATTGCTAACGTGATGGACTCAAAGGGGTTGATTGGGATGAAGGACACGAGTTTACCCAGGTTTGGCCCCTCAAGTCGAGGTAAGAGCCTATGTCCTGCTTGTTCTTGTATTGCTTGTTGTATCGAGTGAAAGGGAGCTAAAGCTTGACCTAGCTCTCGATCACCTCATCTCTAAGTCGCCCTGGGTCTACCTTTATATAAGAGGTCAGGACCACGGGCTTTACAATTGTCTAATCGAGTCTCATTGTCTATCTGAGTCTTCCTCTATCTTCTTGTCGAAGCTGTCCCCAAGCGGTGTACACGCCCTGGTCTTCTCCGTTCGGGCCCCCTTGCGGCCCACACCTTGAGCCTATTATCTTCCTGGGCCGTAGACTTTACAGCTCACCCTTGGGCCGGCTCACGAGCCATGAATATGACCCGGAGCCTTAAGGGCGGGTCATATTGCGGGGTTATATCCCCAACAGTATGTACGGGATTCGACACCTAGTTGTGCGCCTTTAGTAGTACTCTTTACGGGAAACTGCCTCTTTGTGCTTCCATCGAGCCATGGTAGTTTGCTACTGCACCGGACACATTGATTGACTGGCATGTATCCTTCTCTGCTACTGTGTCTGTCCCTTTAGGGAAATGCCTCGTGGTGTAATGGGGTCCCTGTAGCCTGCTACGACTCGTCTACGTGAAGTGACGACATTTACGTCCTACGTCCTAATGGAGTCCTTGTGGCTTGCTATGACTCATCTACACACGCTTGAGGTCGACACCTGCATTGCTGGGTTACGTATGCCTATTTCCGTATGGATGTGCCGCTTGGGTTCTATGACTAGTTATGTCGGCTCGGGATCTCTATTGTTTGATTGCCAGCGACATGTTCACATACATGAGCCAAAAGACGCAAACAGTCCCGGCTAAGGTAAGGATGCAACCGTGGAGCTTACCGTGCGTGAGGCCGCAAAGTGATGTGATATGTTATAGTTTGGATTCATATGACTTAGGATCGGGGTCCGGACAGCGTTGGTATCAGAGCCTGACTGACTCTAGGACTACCAAGCCAAACCGGTCGAAGTTGAATCTAGAAACACTGTAGAAAAGTAGGGGAATTGATTGTGGAAGGGAACGTAAGGCTCTTTTTACTCCTCTTCCCAAGTTATTCTATTCTGAGTCATTCTCATATTTTCTACGAGGATAAGAACTAGCCTTCTCATCCATTGCTTAGGATGTCAAGTTACTAACCATGGACCACTAGCTAGCTTGTTTGCTTGTGAATGTGGGTACTCTAGTATTGTTGGTGTGACAAACAGATGGACAAGAGATTTGAGTCTAGAAAGTCGAGTGGTTACGCTTTTCCAATCTTTTGCAGTTGTCTCAAAATCCTTTTTGAGCAATTACATCCGTTATACTGTCCAATTTCTGCTAGAGTCTCAAATGTCTTTGCATCATTCTCTGTTTCAGACGCCCCCTCCTCCTTCCCGTCAGGTGGTCCGTCTGACCAGGTGCATCGATGTACCGGGTCACACGGCTATGTTGGTTAGAGTTATGATGGAGGCTGGTTACCATTGGTACCCAGAGTACACAGTGGAGGAATAGTATCGAGATTTCAACCAGAGTCAGTATCTATGTACCGTCAAGATTTATCCTTCATATCCTAGAGCTGTAGAGCCGCTTCACTTGAACTATGGATTAGGTGTCACCATAGATATGGCAGTTTAGGAGGTCGCTTACACCATGCTAACTATCATGAGGTTTCACCATGGTCTACTTCAGAACACAGAGTTTTGTTATGTCCCTGCTTCTATGGGAGGAGAGGATGGTTATCTTAGTGCAGCCTACTATGATCATTCCCATGAGGATCCTAGGCTGCAGGTGACCGCTCAGATGTTGGAGGACAGGGATCGTGATGCACGTGCCCTTCGCATGGAGCTTTATGCCACCCGTGCACGTCTTTGGACAGCCCTGACGCAGTTGGCACCTGTCATGTAGAAAGGCTATGGAGATTTGGAGATACTGACCCCATCGCGGTCTCATTTGCCAGCACACATAGACTAGCCCGATGTTGGAGGGATCACCCCTCTTCGAGGACCGCTGTTGCCACCAATGAGGGGACCAAGGCCACATCCATTTCCTTATGGTTCCCAGGGATCATAGGCTAGAGTGTTCCTAGATCCTCAGATTCAGCTCCCGGGTCAAGGGGACCAAGGCCACATCTGTGTCCTTACGGTTCCCAGGGATCACAGGCTAGAGTGTTCCATTCTCTTCATCAAGAAGAAGGATGGATCGGATCGGATGGATGTGGATTAGCGGCTAGTGAATCTGGTCACCATAAAGAACAAGTATCCGCTCCCCAGGATCAATGATTTGTATGATCAACTCGCTGGATCCTCTGTTTTTTCCAAAATGGAGTTGAGGTTGGGATACCATCATATCAGAACTAGGAACGGGGACATACCAAAAACGGCTTTTGTGACTCGTTATGGCCAATACGAGTACACCGTCATGTCCATAGGTTTAACCAATGCCCCAGCCACCTTCTCTCATTTGATGAATTCGATCTTCGCGGATTATTTAGATAAATTCGTCATGGTTTACCTCAACGATATACTCATCTACTCGAGGAATGAACAAGAACATACCGAGCATCTAAGGCTGGTAGTGATGAAACTTCAAGAGCATCGTTTGTACGCCAAATTCTCCAAGTGTGAATTTTGGTTGCCAGAAGTGACCTATCTGGGCCATGTGATATCTGGTAAAGGTATTGCTATCAATCCCGAGAGAGTTCAGGCCGTCCTTGATTGGACTCAACCTGAATCGGTTAAGCAAGTTCGGAGTTTCCGTGGCTTAGTGAGCTATTGTCGCCGCTTTGTCGAGAACTTCTCCAAGGTTGCGAAACCTCTGACTGAACTCATCAAGAAAGAAAAAAAGTTTGAGTGGACCCACAATGCGAGCATAGTTTTCAGGAGTTGAGAATACGACTATCCTCTGCTCCTGTTCTGGTGCCCCCAGACTTCTCTAAGGACTTTGTTATCTACTAGGATGCCTCACGAGAAGGATTAGGTTGCATTCTCATGCCAGATCGTCATGTGATTGCATACGCTTCTCGACAGTTGCGTCCACATGAGGATAATTATCCAACACATGAACTTGAGCTTGCAGCTGTAGTCCATGCAATGAAAATGTGGTGACATTACCTTCTGGGCAATTGTTGCGAAATTCACACTGATCACCAAAGTCTAAAATATATATTCACCCAGCCGGATTCGAATCTCAGGCAAAGACGATGGGTTGAGTTGATTACAGATTACGACTTAGGGATAACTTACACCCCGGGGAAAGCCAATGTTATGGTTGATGCACTAAGTCATAAGTCTTATTGTAACAATCTGATGTTACAACAAGGTCAACCACTTCTCCATGAGGAATTTCGGAAGTTGAACCTTCACCTTGTTCCTAAAGGATTTCTATCCAACTTGGTGGCGAAACCTACACTTATGGATCAAATTATAGAAGCCCAGAAGAATGATGCCAGGATATCTCGGATCAAGAAAAACATTAATAAGTGTAATGTTAGATGCTTCTCGGAAGATGATCGGGGTGTTGTTTTATTTGAGAACCATTTGGTGATCTCGAAGAAGCAACATCTACGACAGTAGATCCTTAAGGAGGCTCATGATTCTCCCCTCTCAATTCATCCGGGTAGTACCGAGATGTATCAGGACCTACGCCAGAGGTCCTAGTGGACTAGGATGAAGAGAGAAATTGCTCAGTTCGTTGCTAACTGTGACGTTTGTCATCGCGTGAAAGCAGAACAACAAAGTCCTGCTGCCACCCTTCAACCTTTAGCTATTCCTGAATGGAAATGGGATAAAGTCAGTATGGATTTTATTACCGGATTTCCCAAGACTAAGAGAGGGAATAATGCTTCTTTGTGGTCATCGACCGCCTTTCCAAAGTGGCTCATTTTCTTCCTGTTCGGGAGAGTATAACTGCTAGCCAGCTAGCGGAGTTGTATGTTTCTCGAATAGTTTCTCTTCATGGTGTTCCTTTGGAGATTAACTCAGATCATGGAAGTATCTTTAGTTCCCGACATTGGGAAAGTTTTCAAGCCGCTATGTGGACTCATCTATCCTTTAGCACTGCTTTCCACCCGCAATCAAGTGGTCAAGTTGAGCAAGTCAATCAAATCCTCGAAGACATGCTACGAGCTTGTGTTATATCTTTTGGTATGAACTGGGAAAATTGTCTTCCATTTGCGGAATTTGCTAATAACAATAGTTATCAATCAAGCTTGGGCAAAGCCCCTTTTGAAGTTCTCTATGGACGAAGGTCTCGAACACCTCTTAACTGGTCGAAAACCGGAGAGAGGCAACTCTTTGGCCCGTATATGATCCAGGATGCAGAGGAGCAAGTTCGCATTATTCGTGAAAAGTTGAAAACAGCCCAATCTCATCAAAAGAGCCAATATGATCGCCATCCTAAGGATGTGACCTATGAAGTTGATGAGAAGGCTTACCTTCGGGTTACACCTCTGAAGGGTAACCATCGATTCGGTATCAAGGGCAAGTTGGCTCCTCGTTACATTGGTCCCTTTTGCATTCTTGCTAAATGAGGAGAGGTTGCCTACCAATAGGAACTTCCGCCGCATCTTTCCAAGGTTCATCATGTCTTCCACGTCTCGCAACTCAGGCGTTGCTTCTCGGACCCTGTCCGTGAAGTAGACCACGAAGCGCTTGATCTCCAAGATAACCTTACATATCAAGAATACCCGGTTCGTATTCTTGATCAAGCTGAGCGTACCACTTGGCGTCGGAAAGTCAAGTTTCTCAAGGTTTAGTGGTCACACCATTCTGAAAAGGAGGCCACATGGGAAAGAGAAGATCGTCTTCGACTAGAGTACCCCGCGCTCTTCCCGATGACATCAAAATCTCGGGACGAGATTCTTTTGAGTGGGGGTGAGTTGTCACATCCCTAGCTAGAAGTCATAGGAACAACATATCTTTGCGTCATGTTTCAATTTGGCATCAACTTGAAATGGAAGTTGAAGAAACCCCAAGCTCACATTGAATCAAAACAATTTAAAGTTGGTGAAAATTCAACAAATCCAAAATGCTCTTTAAAAATGTTCCCTATGTCTGATAAATTTGGACATGATTATAACAGGGACCATTTTATATATTTGAACATCCAAAACAATTGAAGAATAAATGTTAAAGCTCCTGAAAATGCCAAATAAAGCATTATAATTACTTTTGTTTTCAAAATATCCTGAAACTTTTTAGATAAGTTTGTAATATTCAAACTCCATGATAGAAAATACTTGGGATATTTTGCAAAGTCATTTTGTACCTGCAAAAGAACTAAAAAAATGTCAGAAATTAGAAAAGAAATGAAAAAAAGAAAAAAAGGAGAAAGAAGCCCAGGCCAGGCCGGCCCACCTAGCCCAGGGAGGTCATCATCGTCCTGGCGGCCATGAGGACGGGAGTGTGGCCGGCGTGCGCGCGCTGTCGTGCCTCCACGCTCGCAGCTGCCTGCCTGCTTCCTCCTCGCCAGCGCGACGGGGATAAGCCCCAGAGCCATCCCCATTGCTCCCTCTCTCTCTCTCTCGCACACCTCTCTTTCTCCCCTCCTCTGCTCCGCCATGGCCGAGCTGCACGCCGCTGTAGCGCCGCCATTTTAGCCGCCCCCGCGCCCTTCTGAGACAACCAAAGGCTCCACCTAGATCCCCTCTTCCTTCTAGCCGAGCCACGCACCGCCGGGAGCTCCCTGCCGCTGCCATCGCCGTCGTCTTCAACCTCCGGCCACCGGCAAGGAAGTGAAGCTCGCCGCTGCTCCAGGCCCTCCCCAAGCCAGCTCTCGACGTCTCTGCAACTGCCGTGAGCCACTGGTCCTTTCCCCCCCTCTTTCCCCCTTCGAATGAGCCCTCTAGCAGAGAGTTCCTCTGAGCCCAAAAGCTTCTCGCCGCCGGCGAGGTCGTGGCCGCTGTTGCAGCGGCCCAAGCTTGCGTCTAAGCACATGGTCTTGCTCACGATGTTCCCAGGCATCCCTAGGAGGCCTTAGGTGCCTCGTTTGAGCTCTAGCTCGACGGGCCTGTGCCCGCCCGAGCTCCGGCAGCCGCCAAGCTTCATGCCAGCGTCGATTCCGACCATCTCAGCTCCTGGGAGGGGTCGGAATGGATGCGTGCATGTGTGTAGGTCCGTTTGGTGCCCTCCGCCGCCCTTCTGGTTGCCGAAGGAGGGATCCCGAACCCTCCGCCGTCTCTGGAGCCACCGGTGGCTCAACGCCCGTGGGTCTTGCCGGAGTTGACCACGGGGATTTGACCCCTCGGTCACTAGCAGGTGGGGCTAGGCTCTGTTTCTCAAATTAGTTAGGAAATTATTTAATTAGATTAATTAAACCAATCAATCACTGACCAGTGGGCCCAGATCTGTTAATTAGTTAGGATTAGTTTTAATTATTTAGTTAAATGATTGAGCCACTGACATGTGGTCCCCACACTGATTGAGTCACCGTGACGTCAGGCTGATGTCATATTTCATTTTCTAGTTTAAAATAATCCCACAAATTATTCAAAACTTCAAAAATTCATATAAATGAATCTGTAAATCAGATGAAAATAATTTATATATGAAAATTTATCATAAAAATCCAATGAATCCAATGGTGCTGTTGTCATGCATGTTAGAGGAATCTAAATAGGTGAACATTGACATTTACTAATAGGGTAGTATAAGGAATTTGAAATGAAGAACGATTTTGAACCTATACTCAAACTCATTTCAAATTAACATGATCACTATTTGCATTAGCTCATCCATACATGCTATCATGCCATGATCATGGAACATATTGTTGCACTTGCGTGTATTGATTGTTTCTTATCTGCATTGTGGTCGGCCCTGCTTCCGAGGATACCCCCGAGTATTCCAACGAAGGAGAGTACCTTCCCGCTACCTAGCAAGGCAAGCAACCCGTTTGATCATTCCGATAATATCCCACTCTCTCGCTCCAGCTCTTGTTTATTGCATTAGGACAATCGACCACATGTCAGTTATACACGGTAGATGACCCTAATCTGCTGCATGACCTGTCATTGTCACAGTAAATAACTAAACCTTGCAACCTAGCATACCTGGTAGTTGCTTGTTCCATGATATGATTACCCTACTTTGCCTGCTATGCTTGCTATGCTTAGAGTTGTGCCAGGTCTGATTCATCTAGGTGATGAACTGAGTGAAACAATGTTGTTCTGATGTCATGATCCTATGATGAACCCGATTTTTTAAAGGTAGCGATGAGAGGCTATGTAGGAGTACATAGCGGGTTGTCTCATTGGGACCATTCTTAGGAACTGAGTTCCGTGTTTGTTATCCAAGACTATTTACGACCACACATTGGGTTCCGGTAACTCGACCCCTCTCGACTTATCAGTCGCTTAGTCCTTGGTCCAGGAGTTGCAAGTAGTTTCTGGTGTTTATAGCATGCTAGAGGACGTGCGTAGTGCTGACCCTAGGGGTGGTTACGATGCGGTAGGTAGTGGCACGGTGTTCCAAGGGTCATCCAAATGGTGGGCTTGGGAACCCTGCGCACATCGTTTGGGGCCGTAGTGGAAACTTCGGTTGGACTTGCGTGCGGGTTCAGTCTCAAATAGGCGATAGCCTGGACTAGAGGTCTTATGTGATTGACGGTCATGGCCGACTCCCTCGCTGGGCATCCGCTTGAAGGTTGCCGAGGAGCATGGTTTTATGAGCACATCGCGAAAAGTGGCGAGAGCGTGTGTGAAGAAGTACACCCCTGCAGGGGATGAAACTATTCGAATAGCCATGTCCTCGCATATGGACTACTTGGAGAACTATGCTATTCATAGATAATCAAATGGATACTCATAAAAATATCAAGACAAGTGTGAGTATCGTGGATGGCACTCTCCCAGGAGAGGGAAGTGAATCCATGGTGGTGTATTACTGTGAAGTTGGTGGACTCATGTGCAATATCTAAAATTGTATCAAAGAGTTAAAATTTGAGTAGTGCAGGTTAGCCATGAGTCAAAGCTAGCATTGCTGCATAAACTCCACCACTTCCCTTGTTGATACATGAGCATGATTAGACTAGATCTGTTTTAAAGACTTGCTGAGTACGTTACTACTCACGTTTGCTTAATAAATGTTGCAGATGAGACCTAGGACCCATCAGGTGGGTTCTTTCTAGATGTCAATGATACGGAATAGCTTGTGTCCCAGCTATGACCTTATGCCCTATGGCGGGCTATAGATAGTTAGGCCATGTGCCTTTTTACCCCTTTCATCTGTCTGTACTCAGACAGCTTAAGCTTCCGCTTGGTTTGTATGAACTTGTTTGTATGACTTGAGTGTCGGGTCATGTGATCCCTATCTGTAAGAACATATTATGCTAGGCTCATCTGAGCGTCTTAAATAAAAGTCATGTTGTTGTATGGTTAGGTTGTGATGCCATGGTTGTATGTATGCATGTTGGGCATGTCGTGCGTATGTGTGACGTGCAACGGTATGTCTGGGATCCGACACCTAGTTGTGTGCATTTAGTAGTACTCTTTACGGGAAATTGCCTCTTTGTGCTTCCATCGAGCCATGGTAGTTTGCTACTGCTCCGGACACATTGATTGACTGGGATGTATCCTTCTTTGCTGTTGTGTCTGTCCCTTCGGGGAAATGCCTCGCGGTGTAATGGAGTCCCTGTAGCCTACTATGACTCGTCTACGTGCAGTGATGACATTTACGTCCCACGCCATAATGGAGTCCTTGTGGCTTGCTATGACTCGTCTACACACGCTTGAGGTCGACACCTGCATTGCTAGGTTACGTATGCCTATTTTCCGTACGGATGTGCCGCTTGGGTTCTATGACTAGTTATGTCGGCCCGGGTTCTCTATCGTTTGATTGCCAGCGACATGTTCACATACGTGAGCCAAAAGACGCAAACAGTCCCGGCTAAGGTAAAGATGCAGCCGTGGAGATTACCGTGCGTGAGGCCGCAAAGTGATGTGATATGTTACAGTCTGGATTCATATGATTTAGGATCGGGGTCCTGACAATAGCATTGATGCCAAAAGATGTAGAGTTTATAATGATAGTACCACTTTCTTGTGGACTGGCGTTTGGGTCATATTGGTGTAAAACGCATGAGTAAGCTCCATGCTGACGGACTTTTGGAGTTACTTGATTTTGAATCACTTGAAACATGTGAACCATGCCTCATTGGCAAGATGACTAAAACACCGTTCTCTGTAACAATGGGACGGGCAAGTGACTTGTTGGAAATGATACATACTGATGTGTGCGGTCCAATGAATGTTGTGGTGCGCGCTATATATCGTTATTTTCTCACCTTCACTAATGATTTAAGTAGATATGGGTATATTTACTTAATGAAACACAAGTCTGAAACGTTTGAAAAGTTCAAGCAATTTCAGAGTGAAGTTGGAAATCATCATAACAAGAAGATTAAATTCCTACAATTCGACCGAGGAGGTGAATATCTGAGTTATGAGTTTGGCAGTCACTCAAGACAGTGTGGAATTGTTTCACAATTGACACCGCCTGGAACACCATGGCATAATGGTGTGTCCCAACGTCGTAATAGAACCTTATTAGATATGGTGTGTTCTATGATGTCTCTTGTTGATTTTCCACTATCGTTTTGGGGTTATGCATTAGAGACAACTCCATTCACTTTAAATAGGGCACCATCGAAATCCAATGAGACAACGCCATATGAACCGTGGTTTGGCAAGAAGCCAAAGTTGTCGTTTCTTCAAGTTTGGGGATGTGATGCTTATGTCAAAAATCCTCAGCCTGAAACGCTAGAACCCAAAGCAGAGAAATGCATCTTCATAGGATACCCGAAAGAGACAGTTGGGTATACCTTCTATCTTAGATCCAAAGGCAAAGTGTTTGTCGCTAAAAATGGAAAATTTCTTGAGAAAGAGTTTCTCTCAAAAGAATTGAGTGGGAGAAAAATAGAGCTTTATGAGGTTATAGAACCTTTAATTCAACCAGAGAGTAGCGCAGCACAGAAAGATGTTTCTGCGGAGCCTATGATAGTTGAAGAGGAAGTTAATGATGATGATCATGAAGCTTCGGATCAAGTTACTATTGAACCTGGTAGGTCGACAAGGGCGCGTACTGCTCCTAAGTGGTACAACAACCCTGTCTTGGAGGTCATGTTGTTGGACAAAAATGAACCTACAAGGTATGTAGGAGCGATGATGGCCCGGATTCGGAGAAATGGTTAGAGGCCTTGAAATCCGAGATGGGATCCATGTATGAAAACAACGTATGGACTTTGGAAGTATTACCTGAAGGGCGACAGGCCATTCAGAACAAATGGATCTTTAAGAAGAAGACGGACGCGGACGGTAATATCACCGTCTATAAAGCTAGACTTGTGGCAAAGGGTTTTTCACAAGTTCAAGGAGTTGACTATCATGAGACCTTCTCACCCATAGTGATGCTGATGTCCGTCAGAATCATGTTAGGAATAGCTACATATTTTGACTATGAAATTTGGTAGATGGATGTCAAAACAGTGTTCCTCAATGGTTTCCTTGAGGAAGAGTTGTATATGATGCAACCAGAAGGTTTTGTCAATCCAAAGAATGCTGACAAAGTTTGCAAACTCCAGCAATCCATTTATGGACTGGTGCAAGCATCTCGGAGTTGGAATAAGCGGTTTGATGAGGTGATCAAATCGTTTGGTTTTATACAAGTTTATGGATGTCACATCCGTAGCTAGTTGTCTTAGGACAGCATGTGTGTGCATCATATTTCAATTTTTGCATCAGTTTGAAATGGGGATCAAAAGAAACCCCAAACAATTCATTTGAATCAATACAACTTAATGAATGTGGAAAACAACAAATTCAAAATGCCCATCTAAAATGTCCCCTATGTCTGATAAATATGGACATGAATATATCAGGGGCCATCTTAAATATTTCAACATTATAGAAAATTAAGAATAATAATAAAGCTTCTAACATTGCCAAATAAAGAATTATCATTGTTTCATATTTCAAAATATCCTAAAACCTTTTATAGGAGTTTGAAATATTCAAACTTAACTCTATAAATATTTGGCATATTTAATACTAGCATTTGTACCTGAAAAACAAATAAAACAAATGTCACAATTAGAACACAGAAAGTAAAAGAAATAAAAAAAGGGGAAAGAGGCCTAGGAGGAGCCGGCCCAACTGGCCCATGCCAGTCATCCCTGTCCTCTCGCCAGGAGGACAGGGGCAAGCTCGCCATGCGCGAGCACGTGCTCGCCGCGCGCGGGCATGCGCCCGACCACCTCCTGCCTGACTGCTGCCCTGGAGGCCTCCGGAAGCGCCAGCGCGAGGCACCCTCGCCATGGCTCTCTTCTCGTCTCCCTCTCTCCCCTACCGCGCTCTCTCTCTCGCTTTCTCCCCCCTCTGCCGCTATGGACGAACCCATCGCCGTCGTACCGCCGCCGCTCCAACCGCTCCCCTGCCTCGTAGAATAGTCTCCGAGCTCCACCATGACCCCCTCGTCCTCCCCAGCAATCTAGAAGATGCTAGGAGCCCCTCTACGCTGCTGCATCGCCGTTCTTCCCCGCCTTCGGCTGCCTCTCCCCATCGTCGATTCGCCGGCTGCCGGACATCCCCGAGTCCGCTAAGCCTCCCCAGCTGCCACCTGTGAGCCCCTGTTGCTCCCCCTTCTCCTCCCCGGTCTTCCTGTGCCCTCCAGCGCAGTAGCCGGACCTTGTCGAGCTGCTGCCGCCGCCGAGCTCGTCGTGGCCGTCGTCCCCGGCGACCCCGAGCCCCCAGAGCAGCCCCACTCAACGCGGTCGAGCACGGGCTCCCTCCCAGCGCTTTCGGCGCGTGAATCCATGCCCTGTGGCACATTGCCGGCCAACTCCGGCGGACCTCTACCGCGGGTTTGGTCACCGCCGGCCCCACTCCGGTGGGCGCCGACGTGGCCGGCTGATTAGTGCAAATCAGCCCGGCTAATTAGGTCGTTAGCCGCTGACAGCGTGCCCCGCAGAGGGTCAAACCCATGTTCAGCGCGGGGAATTAGCCCCTAACGCTGACATGAGGGCCCCACCCTGTCAGGTTTGACCTGTCTGGGTTTGTTAACCTGCTGACGTCACAGTGACGTCAGGATCGCGCATTAATTCAATTTCTAGTATTAAAACAAATCAGGAAATTCCAGAAAATGTTTAAAACTTCTAACATTTATATAAATTAATATGTAAATCAGATGAAAATAATTTATATATGAAAATTTATCAGAAAAATCCAATGAATCCAATGGTGCCATTATGATGCATGTTAGAGCAACCTATGTAGATGAACATTGACATTTACTAATAGGTTAAGTTACGAAATATGAAATGGAGAATGATTTTGAACCTATATCAAACTCACTTCAAATTAACTTGGACAATAGTTGCATTAGCTCATCCATACATGGTGCCGTGTCATGATCATTCATCATATTGTTGCACTTGCGTGTATTGATTGCTATTTATCTGCATTGCGGTAGGCCCTGCTTCTAAGGATACCTCCGAGTATTCCAACGAAGGAGAAAACCTTTCTGCTACACAGCAAGGCAAGCAATCCTTTTGATCATTCTGATAACATCCCACTCTCTCACTCCTCCTCTTGTTTATTGCATCAGGACAAACATTCACTTGTCTATCAAACACGGTAGATGAACCTATTCTTTTGCATGACCTGTCAATGTCAGAGTAAATAGCTAAACCTTGCAACCTAGCATCCCTAGTAGATGCTTGTGCCATGATGTGCTTTGCTTACTTTGCCTGCTATGCTTGCCATGCTTAGAGTCGTGTCAGATGTGATTCATCTGGGTGATGAACTGGAGTGAAACAATGTTGTTCTGATGTGATAAGCTTATGATGAACCCGATTTGGTAAAGGTAGCGATGAGAGGCTATGCAGGAGTACATAGCGGGTTGTCTCGTTGGGACCATTCTTAGGAACTGAGTTCTGTGTTTGTGATCCAAGACTAGTTACTACCACACGTTGGGATACTTAATTGACCCTCTCGACTTGTCAATCGCTTAGTCCTTGGTCCAGGAGTTGCAAGTAGTTTCTGGTGTTTATAGCATGCTGGAGGCCGTGCGTAGCGCTGACCCTAGGGGTGGGTTACGACGTGAGGGACTGTCCCAATAAGAGCTCATCCCAGGGACTGTCCCAATTCAACTCTATGAGGCTTTGAAGAAATGTTCCATCCGTCCTAGTTCTTCTCCTTGGGCTTCCCCTGTCCTCTTCATCAAGAAGAAGGATGGAACGGATCGGATGGTTGTGGATTATCGGCCTATGAATCTAGTCACCATAAAGAACAAGTATCCGCTCCCTAGGATCAACAATTTGTATGATCAGCTCGTTGGATCCCCTGTCTTCTCCAAAATGGATTTGAGGTTGGGATACCATCAAATCAGAATTAGAAACGGGGACACTCCAAAAACGGCTTTTATTACTCGCTACGGCCAATACGAGTACATCGTCATGTCCTTTGGTCTAACCAATGCCCCAACCACCTTCTCTCGCTTGATGAATTCAATCTTCATGGAGTATCTGGATAAATTCGTCGTGGTTGACCTCGACAATATACTGATCTACTAGAAGAACGAACAGGAACATGCCGAGCATCTAAGGCTCATATCGATGAAACTTCGACAGCATCGTCTGTACGCGAAATTCTCCAAGTGTGAATTTTGGTTGCCAGAACTGACCTACCTAGGCCACGTAATCTCTGGTAAAGGTATTGTTATCAATCCCAAGAGAGTTCAGGCCATCCTTGATTGGACTTAACCTGAATCGATTAAGCAAGTTTGGAGTTTCCTTGGCTTAGCAAGCTATTGTCGCCGCTTTGTCGAGAACTTCTCCAAGGTTGCAAAACCTCTGACTGAACTCCTCAAGAAAGATAAGAAGTTCGAATGGACACCACAATGCGAGCACAGTTTTCAGGAGTTGAAGAGACGCCTAACCTCTGCTCCCGTTCTGGTGCCACCAGATTTCTCTAAGGACTTTGTTATCTATTGCAACGCCTCGCGACAAGGATTAGGTTGCATTCTCATGCAAGATCGTCATGTGATTGCATACGCATCCCGACAGTTGCGTCCACACGAGGATAATTATCCAACACATGATCTTGAGCTTGGAGCTGTGGTCCATGCACTGAAAACCTGGTGACGTTACCTCCTGGGTAATCGTTGCGAAATTTACACTGATCACCAAAGTCTGGAATATATTTTCACCCAGCCGGATTTGAATCTCTCGCAAGGACGATGGGTTGAGTTGATTATAGATTATGACTTAGGGATAACTTATACCATGGGGAAAGCCAATGTCATGGCTGATGCACTAAATCGTAAGTCTTATTGTAACAACCTGATGTTGCAACAAGGTCAACCACTTCTCTATGAGGAATTTCAGAAGTTAAACCTCCACATTGTTCCTCCAGGATTCCTTTCCAACCTGGTGGCAAAACCTACTCTTAAGGATCAAATAGTAGTTTTTCAGATGTATGATAAGGGTATATCTCGGATCAAGGAGAATATGGCTAGCGGAACCGCTAAAGATTTCTCCAAGGACGACGAGGGTGTTGTGTTCTTCCACAACCGGTTGGTGGTTCCCAAGAGCACAACTTAAGACAGTTGATCCTTTAGGAGGCTCATGATTCTCCTCTCACAATTCATCTGGGTAGTACCAAGATGTATCAGGACCTACACCAGAGGTTCTGGTGGACTAGGATGAAGAGAGAAATTGCTCAGTTCTTCGCTAACTGCGACGTTTGTCGTCGCATTAAGGCAGAACATGAAAGGCCTGATAGCACCCTTCAACCTTTAGATATTCCTGAATGGAAATGGGATAAAGTGGAATGGATTTCATTAGCGGATTTCCCAGGACCAAAAGAGGGAATAATGCTATCTTTGTGGTCATTGACTGCCTTTCCAAGGTGGCTCATTTTCTTCCTGTTCGGGTGAATATAACTGCTAGCCAGCTAGCGGAGTTATACGTTTCTCGAATAGTTTCTCTTCATGGTGTTCCATTGGAGATTAACTCAGACCGCAGAAGTATCTTTACTCCCATTTATGGGAATGTTTGCAAACTGCTATGGGGACTCATCTATCCTTTAGCACTGCTTTCCACCTGCAATCAAGTGGTCAAGTTGAGCGAGTCAATCAAATCCTCGAAGACATACTCCGAGCTTGTGTTATATCCTTCGGTATGAATTGGGAGAAATTTCTTCCATTTGCCGAATTTGCATATAACAATATTATCAATTAAGCTTGGGCAAAGCCCCTTTTGAAGTTCTCTATGGGCGAAGGTACCGAACACCTCTTAACTGGTCAGAAACCAGAGAGATACAACTCTTTGGCCCGGATATGATCCAGGATGCAGAGGAGCAAGTTCGCATTATTCGTGAAAAGTTGAAAACAGCCCAATCTCGTCAAAAACAGCCAATATGAACGTCATCATAAGGCTGTGACCTATGAAGTTGACGAGAAGGCTTATCTTCGGGTTACACCTCTGAAGGGTACCCTTCGATTCGGTATCAAGGGCAAGTTGGCTCCTCGTTAAATTGGACCTTTTCGCATTCTTGCTAAACAAGGAGAGGTTGCCTACCAATTGGAACTTCCACCGCATCTTTCCAAGGTTCATGATGTCTTCCGCATCTCGCAACTCAGGCATTGGTTCTCGGACCCTGTCCGTCAAGTAAACCACGAAGCACTTGATCTCCAAGATAACCTTACATATTGAGAATACCCTGTTCGTATTCTCGATCAAGCTGAGTGTACCACTCGACGTCGGAACATCAAGTTTCTCAAGGTCCAGTGGTCACACCATTCTGAAAAGGAGGCCACATGGGAAAGAGAAGATCGTCTTCGACTAGAGTACCCCGCGCTCTTCCCGACGACTTCAAAATCTCAGGACGAGATTCTTTTGAGTGGGGGTGAGTGGTCACATCCCTAGCTAGTTGTCTTAGGACAGCATGTCTATGCATCATATTTCAATTTTTGCATCAATTTGAGATGGGGATCAAAAGAAACCCCAAACAATTCATTTGAATCAAAACAACTTAATGAATGTGAAAAACCAACAAATTCAAAATGCCCATCTAAAATGTCCCCTATGTCTAATAAATATGGACATGAATATATCAGGGGCCATCATAAATATTTGAAAATTATAGAAAATTAAGAATAAATAATAAAGCTTCTGAAAAAGCCAAATAAAGCATAATCATTGTTTTAGATTTCAAAATATCCTGAAACCTTTTATAGGAGTTTGTAATATTCAAACTTAACTCTATAAATAGTTGGGATATTTAATACTAGCATTTGTACCTCAAAAACAAATAAAACAAATGTCAGAATTAGAAAAAGGAAAGTAAAAGAAATTAAAAAAGGGGAAAGAGGCCAAGGAGGAGTCGGCCCAACTGGCCCACGCCAGTCATCCCTATCCCCTCGCAGGAGGACAGGGGCACGTGCTCGCCGCATGTGGCCACGCGCCCGGCCACCTCCTGCCTGGATGCTGCCCTGGAGGCCTCCGGAAGAACCAGCGGGAGGCCCCCTCGCCGTGTCTCTCTTCTCCTATCCCTCTATCCCCTGCCATGCTCTCTCTCTCTCGCTTTCTCCCCCTCTGTCGCCATGGCCGAACCCATCGCCGCCGTAGCACCGCCGCTCCAGCTGCTCCCCTGCCTCATAGAATAGCCTCCGAACTCCGCGATGATCCCCTCGTCCTCCCCATGAAGCTAGAAGACGCAGGGTGGCCCTCTACGCCATGCCATCGCCATTCTTCCCCACCTCCGGCTGCCTCTCCCCGTCATAGATTCGCTGGCTGTTGGTCGTCCCCGAGCCCGATGAGCCGCCCCTGCTGCCCCCTGTGAGCCCCTATCGATCCCACTTATCCTCCCCAGTCTTCCCGTGCCCTCTAGCACCATAGACGGACCTTCCCGAGCCGCCGCTGTTGCCAAGCTCATCGTGGTCATCGTTTCGGGAGACCCTGAGCCCCCAGACCATCCCCACTCGACACGGTCGACCATGGACACCCTCCCAGCGCTTTCGGTGCGCGAATCCATGCCCCATGGCACGTTTTCGGCCAACTTTGGCGGACCTCTGTCGTGGGTTTGGTCGCCGCCGGCCCCGCTCCGGTGGGCGCCAACATGGCCGGCTGATTAGTGCTATTTGGCCCGGCTACTTAAGTCGTTAGCCGCTAACAGGAGGCCCCACAAAGGGTCAAACCCCTGGTCAGCGCGGGGAATTAGCCCCTGACGGTGACATGAGGGCCCCACCCTGTCAGGTTTGATCTGGTCGGGTCTGTTGACCTGCTGACATCGCAGTGATGTCAGGCTGGCGCATTAATTCAATTTCTAGTATTAAAACAAATCAGGAAATTCCAAAAAATGTTTAAAACTTCTAAAATTCATATAAATTAATCTGTAAATCAGATGAAAATAATTTATATATGAAAATTTATCAGAAAAATCCAATGAATCCAATGGTGCCAATATCGTGCATGTTAGAGAAACCTATGTAGATGAACATAGACATTTACTAATAGGTCAACTTATGAAATATGAAATGGAGAATGATTTTGCACCTATATCAAACTCACTCCACATTAACTTGGACAATAGTTGCATGAGCTCATCCATACATGCTGCCATGTCATGATCATGCATCATATTGTTGCACTTGCCTGTATTGATTCCTATTTATCTGCATTGCGGTAGGCCCTGCTTCTTAGGATACCTCCGAGTATTCCAACGAAGGAGAAAACCTTTCTGCTACACAGCAAGCCAAGCAACCCTTTTGATCATTCTGATAACATCCCACTCTCTCACTCCTCCTCTTATTTATTGCATTAGGACAAATGTTCACTTGTCTATCAAACACGGTAGATGAACCTATTGTTTTGCATGACCTGTCACTGTCAGAGTAAATAGCTAAACCTTGCAACCTAGCATCCCTAGTAGATGCTTGTGCCATGGTGCGCTTTGCTTACTTTGCCTGCTATGGTTGCTATGCTTAGATTCGTGTCAGGTCTGATTCATCTGGGTGATGAACTGGAGTGAAAGAATGTTGTTCTGATGTGATAAGCTTATGATGAACCCGATTTGGTAAAGGTAGCAATGAGAGGCTATGTAGGAGTACATAGCGGGTTGTCTCATTGGGACCGTTCTTAGGAACTAAGTTCCATGTTTGTGATCCAAGACTAGTTACTACCACACGTTGGGATACTTCATTGACCCACTCGACTTATCAATCGCTTAGTCCTTGGTCCAGGAGTTGCAAGTAGTTTCTGGTGTTTATAGCATGCTGGAGGCCGTGCATAGCGCTGACCCTAGGGGTGGGTTACGACATGGTAGGCAGTGGCACGATGTACCCAGGGTCACCCGAATGGTGGGCTTGGGAACTCTGTGCACGTCATTTGGGGTCGTAGCGGAAACTTCGGTCGGACTTCCGTGCGGGTTCAGTCTCAAATAGGCGATAGCCTCGACTAGAGGTCTTATGTGATTGACAGTCGTGGCCGACTCCCTCGCTGGGCTTCCGCTTGAAGGTTGCCGAGGTGCATGGTTTTATGAGAACACAGCGATAAGTGGCAAGAGCATGTGTGAAGAAGTACACCCCTATAGGGTATGAAGACTTGGAAAGCTTATGTTGTTCATAGATAATTAAATGGATACTCATAAAAATATCAAGACAAGTGTGAGTACTATGGATGGCACTCTCCTAGGAGAGGGAAGTGCATCCATGGTGGTGTATTGTTATGGAGTTAGTGGACTCGTGTGCGATATCTAAAAATTAAACAAGAGGTAAAGTGGTGTAGTGTAGGTTAGCCATGAGTCAAAGCTGGCATTGCTGCATAAACTCCACCACTCCCCTTGTTGATACATGAGCATGAATAGCCTAGGTCTATTTTAAAGACTCGTTGAGTATGTTTGTACTCACGTTTGCTTAATAAATGTTGCAGATGAGACTTAGGACCCAACAAGTGGGTTCTCCCTAGATGTCGACGATGCCGAATAGCTGGTGTCCCAGCTACGACCTTATGCCCTGTGGTGTCAGGCCATGTGCCTTTTTACCCTTTCATCTGTTTGTACTCATACAGCTTTATGCTTCTCATTTGTTTATGTGAACTTGTTTGTATGACTTGAGTGTCGGGTCATGTAACCGCTACCTGTAAGAACATATTATGCAAGGCTCGTCTGAGACTCTTAAATAAAAGTTGTGTTCTTATATGGTTATGTTGTGATGACATAGTTGTACCTATGCATATCGGGCATGTCGTGCATACATGTAACGTGCAACGGTATGTATGGGATCCGACACCTAGTCATGTGCCTTTAGTAGTACTCTTTACGGGAAATTGTCACTTTGTGCTTCCACCGAGCCTGGTAGCTTGCTACTACTCCGGACACATTGATCGACCGGCCTGTATCATTCTTTGCTGTTGTGTCTGTCCCTTTGGGGAAATGTCTCGCAGTGTAATGAAGTCCCTGTAGCCTGCTACAACTCGTCTATATGCAGTGATGACATTTATGTCCCACGGCGTAATGGAGTCCTTGTAGCTTGTTATGGCTCGTCTACACACGCTTGAGGCCGGCACCTACATTGTTGGGTTACGTATGCCTGTTTCCGTACGGATGTACCACTTGGTTTCTATGACTAGTAATCTTGTCCCGGGTTCTCTGTCGTTCAAATCCTAGCGACATGTTCACATATGTGAGTGAAAAGACGCAAACGGTCCCAGCTAAGGTAAGGCTGCAGTCGTGGAGCTTACCGTGTGTGAGGCCGCAAAGTGATGTGATATGTTACAGTCTGGATTCATATGACATAGGATCGGGGTCCCGACAGCATTGGTAAGCTTTCGGGACCCCGATCCTAAGCCATAAGAATCTAGCCTGTAACACATCACATCACTTTGCGGTCTCACGCACGGTTATCTCCACGACTGCCACCTTACCTGGGTCGAGACCATTTGCGTCTTTTGAGTCACGTATGTGAATGTGTCACTAGCATTCAAATGTCAAAGAACCCGGGCTGACATGACTAGTCGTAGAACCCAAGTGGCACGTCCATATAGGGATAGACATACGTAACCCAACAATGCAGGTATCGATCTCTAGAGTGTGTAGACGAGTCATAGCAAGCTACAAGGACTCCATTATGCCGTGGGACATAAATGTCATCACTGCACGTAGACGAGTCGTAGCAGGATACATTGACTCCATTACACTGCTAGATATTTCCCCGAAGGGACAGACACAACAGCAAAGAAGGATACATGCCGATCAATCAATGTGTCCAGAGCAGTAGCAAGCTACCAAGGCTCGGTGGAAGCACAAAGAGGCAGTTCCCCGTAAAGAGTACTACTAAAGGCACACAACTAGGTGTCGAATCCCATACATACCGTTGCACGTCACACGTACGCACGACATGCCCAATATGCATAGATACAACTATGGCATCACAACATAACCATACAACATTACAACCTTGATTTAGAAGGCTCGGCAGAGCCAATACAATAAGATGTAATAAACAGGGGTCACAAGACCCAACATTCAGAGCATTCAAACAAGCAAGCGGAAGTTAAACATGTCTGGGTACTAACATACAGAAAGTGGCTGGAGGAGCCTGAAAAGCTAGAATGACCCTACCAACGGAAACAGACCTCTGTTTTAGATTCCCAAGCTAATCCGATCAACATCGAACTTCACGTTGTAACAATCACTAATAAGACTGAAGTCTCCTCTACAAAACATAAATTAAGCAAACATGAGTACAAAGTACTCAACAAGACTTACATCAGAACTAACTACATATGCATTAGTATGAATGAAGGGGGTTGTGGAGTTTAGTGCAGCAAGCCAGCTCTGACTCTTAGCTAACATGTACTACGACTACAAGTGCTTTCTTTGAGATGGGATAGCACACACGAGTCCACATATTCACCAATCAATACACCACTATGGATCCACTTCTGTCTCCCTATGAGAAGGCCATCCATAGCACTCACGCTTATCTTGCGTATTTTAGAGTATCCACTTCAACTTATCTATGAACCACATAAGTTCTCTAGGTAGTCCATATCTGAGGACGCGGCTATTCGAACAGATTATTTCACCCTGCAGGGGTATACTTCTTTACACACGCTCTCGCCACTTATCACCATATGCACATCATGCATCTCGGCAACCTTCAAGCGGAAGCACTGGCGTGGGCGTCGGCCACGACCGTCAACCACACAAGACCCTAGTCTAGGTTTATCGCCTATTTGAGACTGAACCCGCACGGAAGTCCGGCCGAAGTTTCCGCTATGGCCTCAAACGATGTGCGCAGGGTTCCCAACCCCACCTCGACAGATGGTACTATGCTTGGTACACTGTGCCACGGTGCATCTAACGCGCCATAGCCTACCCCTCTGGTCAGCGCTATGCACGGCCGCCAGCACATCCTACAAACACTAGAAACTAGTTGCAACTCCTGGACAGAGATCGAGGCGATGAATAATCCCAGAGGGTCAATTAAGGATCCCAATGCGAGGTAGTATCTTGTCTTGGATAACATACATAGAACTCAGTTCCTAAAGACGGTCCCAATGAGACAACCCGCCATGTACTCCTACATGGCCTCTCATCGCTACCTTTACCAAAACGTGTTCACACACTTAGATCTCACACAGTAGAACATGTTCACCACCATTCCAATTCATCGCCCAGATGGATCAGACCCGACACAACTCTAAGCGTAGCAGGCATAGTAATCAAGCATGGATGAGTAAGCACAACAGGGCTCAAGCAGTTGCTACTCATGCTAAGTGGTTTGAACTATTTACTGTGGCAAAGACATGTCATGCAAAGGAATGGGTTCAACTACTGAGAACATTTAACAGTTGAATCATTGTTGTTGTAATGCAATAAAAGAGAGGAGGAGCGAGAGAGTGGGTTCTAATGCTCAAGGGGGTTTGCTTGCCTGTCAGTCTTGAAGATATTACTTCTCATCATTAGTGTCAACGTTCACATCGTCAGTACCATCGTCTACAGAGAGGGAACATGTGAGAGCCTTGTTTAATAGGAATGATAGACTACTCAAATCAACAAGGAATTCCTTCTTTTCTGGAAGCCCACTCGAAAAGAACTGCAAAGTTAAGCGTGCTTTGCTTGAAGCGAGTCTAGGATGGGTGACCGACCTGATTGTTGGTCCCGGGTGCGCACGAGTGAGGACAAAGTGCGTAAGAAAGACTAGTGTTGGTCTATGGGGCCAGTCTACATCCCGCCAGGCATAACGGGGTGTTACAATTGGTATTAGAGCCGACCCTTGCGGTTACATGGGCATGCGCTGGTTAGGTGCGCGGGCATGTGGCGCATGGCGTGTGTGGCCTATCGTGGCACACAGCATGGCATATGTGCCGGACTGGAAGCGCATACATGTGCCAAAAGGGAATGTTCGTGATGGGCCGACAAGGACGTCGGTTCCTTTGAGTGGGGGTGTATGTGAGAGCCTGGCTTAATAGGAATGACAGACTACTCATATCAACAAGGAATTTCTTCTATTTTGAAAACCCACTCGAAAAGAACTCCAAAGTTAAGCGTGCTTGGCTTGGAGCGATTCTAGGATGGGTGACCGACCGGGAAGTTGGTCCCGGGTGCGCACAAGTGAGGACAAAGTGCGCAGGATAGACTAGTGTTGGTCTGTGGGGCCAGTCTAGATCCCGCCAGGCGTAACGGGGTGTTACAGAACACCACTAATAAAACAAGAAAGGAACACATTCAATGCAATGCAACAAACATGATGCATGACATAACAAATTAAGGTATTGACTTGACCTAAAGGAATAATTAGCCAGGTTAGTTGAAGTGGAATTCTAACAAGTTTGAATTCCAACTCCAAATGATAAATCATATATTGCCCTGATCACAAAATGTCCTACTTGTTGATTGTATCTTTTTCAAACATGCATGATAATGGCATAAACAGATTCATTGGATATTTTTGATAATTTTTCATATATAAATTATCTTCATCTGAGTTATAGATTATTTTCTATGAATTTTTGAAGTTTATAATAATTATGGAATTTCTGAATTTTTGTATTATAAAAATTAACTACTGCGTCAGCCTGACCTCATCATGACGTCAGTAGGTCGGCTGCCCTGGTCCAGGTTAACCCTGACAAGTGGGGACCAATGGTCAGTGACCTAGGGTGAACTACTATGGCTGACGATTTGGCCCAGTCAACTGCTGACTCAGCAGTCAACAGGGGACCCAATCAGTCACTGACTGGTGGGACCGATCAACATCCACGTCAGCAAGGCCGGGGTTAGTCACCGGCGACCAAGATCCATGGCGGAGGTCCACTGGCGATGCTCGGGATTGCTCTACAAGCGACGGTTTTGGGCGTTTTTAGGATCTACGCAGAGCTGGGGAAGGGTCGCGTCCGTTGGTGGCAACTAGGTGGCCGGAGGTGGTCGGAGCGGTCGACGGTGTCGACTTCCATGGCGGCCGAAACTTTTGGCCATGGCGAGGTCAGCGGCTAGGGGACGCAAGCGATGGTGCGGTAGGGGGAGATGCAGAAGCTCACCACAAAGCTTCTCGCGAAGATGTCAAGGTCGGGGATGCCGTGTGCGCAACAAATCGACGATGGGGATTGTCGGCGCCGGAGGTTGAAGGCGAGGTCACTGACGGTGGTGTAGTGCCTCCCGCGTTGCTCTGCTCGATGGAGAAGACGAAGACAATGGCCCGGAGCTTCTGGACGTGTCTAAGGGGCATGGCGAGGTCAATGTCTACGTCTATGGCAAACGGCGGCGGCGGCAGTGCTCGGGTGAGCTTGAGGGCGACTGCTGGAGAGGAGGAGAGAGACCGAAGGGAGAGGGGAATTGAGCCAGGGGTCTGGCTACCTCGTGGCATTGCTAGAAGGCCCGCCGGTGCCATGGCGAAGCAGGAGGTGGATGCCTCCCGGCTCGGCATGCGAGGCTTCGCCTCTGCCTACTGGCAGAGGTTGAAGACAACCGCTCGCCAGGGTGGGCTGGGCCTGCTACAGAGCTGGGTCAATCGGTGAGATATCTCTCTGTCTCTTTAGTTTTGTTTGTATTTTCTTTTCTTCTAACATTTGTTTATTTTTGTTTGGGCCACATGGACCTAGCACAAAAATACCAACACATTTTTTGGAGTGTAATTTGAATATTTCAAACCTCCTAAAAATGTTTCAGAATTTTTGGATGACTAAAATAATTGAAATGCTTTATTAGTGATTTTTAGAAACTTTCCTATTTTATTTAATTTACCGAAATAATTTTTAAAATATAATTCACCCCTGGTATTTTGTTTCCAACATTTATCAAAAATGGTGAACATTTTTGAAGGCCATTTGGAAACATTGAAAATACAGCTGTTGCAGTTTGGTTTAATCCATGAGATGCTAGGGTTTACCATCCCCATTTCAAATTCATTTGAAGTTAAACATGATGCAATGAATGCTCAATGATGCAACTAATACAAGCAATTTCTAGGGCTGTGACAACTCACCCCCACTAAATAAGAATCTCGTCCCGAGATTCAAGCGTATGGTAAGAAGACAAAGGGGGGCACTAACTAACACAATCTTCATGATCCAGTTGCCCTTCTCAAAGATGTTGCTTCATTTCATAATCTTGACATTGGTGTCTTTGCTTTCAAGATCTTCATCCAACACGATGACAAAAAGGAATAAGAAAGCTCTACAAGATTTGATCTTCTTGTAGATCGAGCAACTCATGATCAACTCATAGAATGATACGTGATAACATCCCTCGAGCCGTGTCACAAAACACACATTGAACGATGGAGTGAGATAGATGACGAAGGTTCAATTGGTATGCATCAATTCCCCGCTAAAGCAGATGGTGATGAGGTTTTAAAGTAGCGAGGAGTTATAATCAGCGGTTTGATGAGGTGATCAAAGCGGTTGGGTTTATACAAGTTTATGGAGAAGCTTGTATTTACAAGAAAGTGAGTGGGAGCTCTATAGCGTTTCTAATATTATATGTGGATGACATATTGCTGATTGGAAACAATATAGAAATGCTGGAAAGCGTGAAGGAATATTTGAACAAGAGTTTTTCAATAAAGGACCTAGGAGAAGCTGCTCTCATATTAGGCATTAGGATCTATAGAGATAAATCGAGACTCTTGATAGCACTTTCACAAAGCACATACCTTGATAAAGTTTTGAAGAAGATCAAAATGGATCAGTCCAAGAAGGGGTTCTTGCCTCTGTTACAAGGTGTGAAGTTGAGTAAGACTCAATGCCCAGTGACGGTATAACATAGAGAGAAGATGAGTGTCATTCCCTATGCTTCAGCCATAGGCTCTATCATGTATAAAATGTTGTGCACAAGACCTGATGTCAGCCTTGCCATAAGTATGGCTGGAAGGTTTCAAAGTGATCCTAGAATGGAGCACTAGACGGCGGTCAAGAATATCCTTAAGTACCTGAAAAGGACTAAGGAAATGTTTCTCATTTATGGAGGTGATCAAGAGCTCGTCGTAAAGGGTTACGTCAATACAAGCTTTGACACTGATACAGATGACTCTAAGTCACAAACCAGATACGTCTTTATTCTCAATGGGGGAGCGGTAAGCTTGTGTAGTTCCAAGCAAAGCATGGTAGCCGAGTCTACATGCGAAGCGGAGTACATCGCAGCCTCAGAGGCAGCGAAGGAAGGTGTCTGGTTGAAGAAGTTCATGACAGATCTTGGAGTAGTGCCCAGTGCACTGAATCCAATGACTCTTTTCTGTGACAATGCTGGTGCCATTGCTCTGGCCAAGGAACCATGCTTTCACAAGAGGACCAGACAGATAAATTGATGGTCCAATTCCATCCGCGATTATATAGAGGAGAAGGATATAAATATTTTCAAAGTGCACACAGATCTAAATGTTGCAGACCCGTTGACTAAACCTATTCCAAGGACTAAACATGATCAACACTAGAATTGCATGGGTGTTCGATTCATTCCAATGTAAATCACATAGTGATGTGAACTAGATTATTGACTCTAGTGCAAGTGGGAGACTGTTGGAAATATGCCCTAGAGGCAATAAATAAATTGTTTATTATTATATATCCTTGTTTATGATAATTGTTTATTATCCATGCTATAATTGTATTGATTGGAAACACATTGCATGTGTGGATATATAGATAACACTTTGTCCCTAGTGTGCCTCTAGTGAACTTTTTAAGCTCGTTGATCAAAGATGGTCAAGGTTTCCTAGCCATTGACATGAGATTTCATTTGATAACGGTATCACATCATTAGGAGAATCTTGTGATGGACAAGACCCAAACTATAAATGTAGCATATGATCGTGTCAATTTATTGCTATAGTTTTCTTCATGTCAAGTATATGTTCCTATGACCATTAGATCATGCAACTCATGGACACTGAAGGAGTGATCTGTGTGTATCAAACGTCACAACATAATTGGCTAACTATAAAGGTCCTCTATAGGTATTTCCGAGGGTGTCTATTGGGTTGGCATGGATCAACACTAGGATTTGTTACTCCGTGTGACGGAGAGGTATCTCAGGGCCCACTCAGTAATACAACATCACAACAAGCCTTGCAAGTAATGTGACTAAGTGTTAGTCTCGGGATCTTGTATTACGGAAATGAGTAAAGAGACTTGCCGGTAACGAGGTCGAACTAGGTATGGAGGTACTGACGATCGGATCTCGGGCAAGTAACGTACCGAAGAACAAAGGGAACATCATAAGGGGTTAACTGAATCATTGACATAGAGGTTCGACCTATATAGATCTTCGTATAATATGTAGGAATCAATATGGGCATCTAGGTCCTGCTATTGGTTATTGACCGTAGAGGTGTCTCGGTCATGTCTACATAGTTCTCGAACCCACAGGGTCTGCACACTTAATGTTCGGTGACGTTTCGGTAGTATAGAGTTATGTATGGTGGAGTCCCGGAAGAGATCCCGGACGTCACGAGGAGCTCCGAAATAATTCGGAGGTAAAGATTGATATATAGGAAAGTGGTGTTTGAACTTCGGAAAAGTTTCAGGCATTTCCAGCAATGTACCGGGGACCACCAAGTGGGTCCCTCATACCCCAAGGGGCCACATGGGCCTTAGAGGTGGCGCACCAGCCCCTGGTGGGCTGGGCGGCCAGTCCAAAAGGCCCTATGCGCATAGGAAGGAAGGAAGTGTAGGGGCTAGGTAGGGAAAGGAGTCCTACTAGGAGTCCACCTCCCTTGTGGGAGGTGGACTCCTCCCCTCTTGCCTTCGACCGAAGCCCTCCTTGAAGGAGGGGTAAGGCTGCCTCCTCTCCTCTCCCTCCTATATATACTAGAGGATTTTGAGGGCAACCCTAACCCTAATTTCCACATGCTGCCCTCTTCTTCCTCTAGATCGTTTTCTCCTCTAGATCAGTTTTCAGCGGTGCTTAGGCGAAGCCCTGGTGGAATTGCTCCACCACCATTGCCGCAATGCCGTAGCGCTGCCGGAGAACTTGTCTACCTCTTCGCTCCCTCTTGTGGGATCAAGAAGGCAGAGATCTTCATTGAGTTGCACGTGTGCTGAACGCGGATGTGCCGCCCGTTTGGTACTGGATCGGGAGTTCGTGAGACGGCTAGCAATTTGGATCGTGGAGACGTACCACTACATCAACCACATTCTTTAATGCTTCCGCTTAGCGATCTACAACGGTAAGTAGATCCAATCTCTCCTCTCATAGATGCTCATCTGCTAGATTGATGTTGGTGAAGCATAGGAATTTTTTTGTTACCCTTGCATCATTCCCCAACACCAGGACCTTCGAAGTCGGAGACCTCGTCCTGAGGTGGGTCCTCTCCAGGGAGGGCTTGTATAAGATCTCGCCCATGTGGGAGGGCCCATTCAAGGTCATTCATGTCTCTAGGCTTTGCGCCGTATGCCTGGAGACTCAAGACAGGGTTCCCATCCTGAACGCCTGGAACATCTAGCACCTCCAAAAGTTCTACCCGTGACACTCTCACATAATAATGAGCGGGCTGTATTCGCCCGGAGCCCCCCGAGGATGTGGAGGGGTTCCTCCAACGCAATGTGGCAGCCACAACCCATAGCTGGCGGAGAAGTCAACACTGCCCATCAATGGCTATGCTCATGCAACGTGAATGCCCTACGCTCAGCGCTGGGGGAGGACGAAGACTAGTCTAGGCGTCGGGCGCGGTCATTATTTGCTTTTCTCCTATTTGGATTTGCCAGCCTTTATGAAATTAAACTTGGGGTTTTTCCAAATCATGTTTTAAAGGGAAGGGTCAAAGATTTGTTTTCTTATGTCGCTTTCTCTTTCTCCGAGTAAAGCACTCGCATGCTCCCCTCCCCCTCGTACCCTGTAAGCGGGGGCTGGGGGCACGGTGCTTACACCTTGCCAAGGCCTTGGCGCCCGGATCCTTGCATGGCACTCACGGATGGGTTAGAAGGCGCATGCCGCCTCGTACTCGCCCGGGGGCTCCATTCATGTCCCGGCACGCCATCTCGGAAAGGAAACAATTTTTTTCTTGAGACAGCTTGAGCGTCAAAGGGGGATCGTGAGCATCATGCCTCAGGAGCCTTACTTGTCATAAGGCCACTCAACCCCCTGATGTCGTCCTTGGTTTCCGGTCGGCGTCAGGGGTGTCGGGGACTTGCCCCATGAAGTGTGTCCTCGGTTTCCAGTCGTACCTAACGGTGGTGGGGAAATACACGGGACTGAGACCTGCCGACAAAGATTTGCTTGAGTGTCGAAGGGGGCTCCTGAGCATCTCACCTCAGGAGCCTTACCGGTCATAAGGCTACTCGACCCCCTGATGTCTTCCTTGGTTTCTGGTCAGCATCAGGAGTGCTGGGGCCTCGCCTCGTGAAGTGTGTCCTCGGATACCGGTCATACCTAACGGTGGTGGAGAAATGTGCTTGACTGGGACCTGCAGACACAGAGCGCCGACAGAGGCCTGAACCCACCTCGATTGCAAGAAGGAGAAGCCCACCGGGCGAACGGACCCTCCGAGCACCATAGCCACGCCTCCACAACCCAAAAGCCTACTGCGGGCCAATCAAGGTAGGTATCCTAACTACGACCAGAAGGCAACTCCAATTGATAAAATATAGAAGGTACCGATAAAGAGGGGCAGGCGCCCGAGGGAGTTACACGCCCATAGGGTCTCCTTTAGTTCTTGGATTGCAGGTACATAAGAAGAGGAGGAGAAAGAAAGTGGAAAGCCGCGCGGGGGCTGTCGCCTCGGGAGCCTCGACGTCGGCGCACCGGCATTCAGTCGGTGGCCTCCTCTTCCTTCACGGCCCAGTGGAAGCGCATCGGGATGGACGCCCCTAGAGCGGGAGAGTGGCGCCGTGACAGCTGGTTACCCCTCGAGACCTAGGAGTGCTGGCGTGGCTCCGCGTCATAGCTGCTATCACTCAGGCTCCCTTAAGAGGGGGCTTCATAGCTGTTGCAGGTGCAGCGCCCGTCATGAAGGGCAAGCTCATCTCCAGGATCGCCGTGGGCGACATCTTCCGGGCAGCACCCCAGGCGCTCGCCCTCTCCCCCAAAGATCTTGACGAAGAGCATCACCTCCCCGTCATACTTGAAGTGGAGGATGCGCCTCCCATTCAGGCCATGAGCGCGGGGAAATGCGTGCCACCCACGGTTCAGGTACACGTAGCCTCTGGGGTGACCTCGACCTCCATCCAAGATGCCACGCTACAACATCGTTAGCCTGCAGCCATAGGCCAACAGAGCCTCCGATCGGTAGTGCATTCACGAAGAAGTTCGGGAGCTAGAACCAAGCGGCCTCCGGCCTCTCCGCCCACATCAGGAACTCCTAGGCCATGTCGGCCGAATGGAGCCGCGGAGGCGGCATCTGGGTGGCCACCGCTAACCTCCCTCCTCGGCCACCACTGCCTTGGCCATCGTGGCTACCCGCGCTGGACGCTGTTCCACCGTGGTGCGCTGGAACACGACCACACTCGCTGGGAGCAACCGTCGGCATCATGGCATACTTCCGAGGGCGACCGCGGCCCCTTCGGGGCGGTGGAGCGGCAGGATCATCCCTGGGAGCCTTTCCCTTCTCGGCAGCTGGGAACTTTCTCACCGGCGCCATTGCTGGGAAGCGACTATTCGAGGGGTGTGGAGACAAAGAAGACGAAGATGAGTGAGGATTTTCTCACACTCGCCTGTTTATATACAGCCAAAGACCACCAGGCGCCCCCTTGCCTTCCGGGGGCGCTCGACCTTTTGAAAGGTCGCATCTGCGTGGCCCAAAGCAGGAGCGGCATTCAATTGGAGCAATGATGGACAACGCTACACCCGGGTGTCGTGCCAGTTTGAATTGGAGTTGTTTCAGACACCCTCAGGGAGCGGAGGAGTCGCCCCCGGGGCGTTCGACGCGTTTGGGGCCTGGCTCGTAGGCGTTTGGGGCCCGCGGCGCTTCGAGCCGTCCACGAGGCTTCACCCTGAAGCCAGCTCAAGCGCGCCTTGGGACCAGGGGCTAATGTCGGTGTTCTGGGAACGGGGGTAACCAGACCCGCCTACCTACAGCCCAGGTCATGGCCCACTTCATCGACCAAATACGGCTGGGCGTGGACACACTCAAGGCAAGGCCCTCGCGAGGTCCCTAGGATTGCGAGGAGGAACAACATCAGGACCAACAAGGGATGGGCCTCCTCAGGCCCCCTCCAGAGCAGCGGAGATCTCTATTTAAGGGCAGTCCTTGGGATTCAAGGGTGATGCAATGAAGGATAGGCGGGCACTAGCGTGCCAGCCGACACGGTTTCCCCTTTGGTGCAAAGGGAGCAGAGACATACATGGGTTCCCCAAACACCCCCAAAGCTTTCCATACCTATGCAACAAGACCAAAACCACCTGCCCCGTAGGGCAGATGTCATTGCACAGCCTGTCCCAATGCCATCGAAAGCTACTTTGCATGTGAAGACCACCTTTGGGTAGAGTGAGCACGTACTCTGAACACCCTTCAAATTCGGCTGTTGTGGGATCCCTTCCCGCCATTGCGATAAGGAAACTGGACCCAAGCCGTCACTATAGATAGAGGGTAGGCTGCACCGTAGAGAGGGCCCCGAATCCATTCCACCACTCATCCATCACCGAGTCACAGAGGGCCTCGAACACCTCAAGGGGAGCCCTCATGAGGCTCTGAAGCACTATAATAGTTCATGCACTTCACCTGCTTGAGAGGCAATCCACCAAAGCAGGAGTAGGATATTACAATTCGTAGTGGCCCGAGCCTGGGTAAAGTGTCGTGGTCATCCTCTTCCTCATCATCATGCGAGTTCGTTGTCGTGTTCATCGAGTAGCGAGCTAGGTTGGGTGAGGCTGCAGGGGATCTTCACACACACTATGTTCGAATCTCTGGGATCACTGTGCACGTGCATTCGGTGATCACAACTTATGAGTCGGGGTCCCCACAGTTAGAAAAGTGAGCCCGCGGTGTCTCAAAACATTGTGGTGGCGAAGGAACTAGCGGGGGCTGCTGCGGCATCTACTGAGGGGTGTTGAAGAGTCGTTGTGGCTCGTGGTTTAGTGGCGGTCGGCTTTGATGTCTCCTTTGGTAAACCACCTCGGATGCCTCTTTCTGGCATTCATGCTACCAAGCCTTTTCCTTAAGGCACTCCGACTCATCACGCATGTGTGTCGGCATTCCAGGACCAAGGGTATCTAGACATACCTGCGGGCAAGTGTGTGGCCCACCTCGAAGGCCCGGTATGGCCCAGCGTGGAGCCCCTCAAGTGAAGGTCCTCACGAGAGCCCCTGCCTCGCGAGGAGAACAACACTAAGACCTTAGGTGAAGTGGAATCCCCCCAGGATTCCTCCCGAGGAGTAGATATTCCTATTTAAGCACCCGACCTTGAGAGGCCGGGGTGACGTGGGCTCTGACGGCGGAGCCAGGTAGGCGCCAGCGGGCGCAGAGGGAGGACAATTTCCTCTTTTGTGCTAAGGAGACAAGGACACACGCGGGTTACCGAGGAATCTCCCAAAGGTTTCCTTCCTAGTGCAACACGACCGAGACCATGAGCTCGGTAGGATGAATTTCATCACCAAGCCCACCGCTATGTCACACCCAAAAGCTTTGTTGGCGAAGACCACCTTTAGTCAGGATAGGATGTACCTCTTGACCCTTTAAAATTTGGTCATTGTGGATCCCTTCCCGTCAGTGCGATAAGGGAAGAGGATTGTGGCCCCTATAAATAGGGACAAACCACCATCATAGTGGGGGTATCTAGTTCATCACTGCCAAGAGCCCTCGTGAGACCACCCAACCACTGTACTAGTTCATCCTTACACTACTAGGGAAAAGCCTAGCAGTAGTGCTGGTTTTAGGTATAGAATTAGCGCGGGGCAGCACACTACTACTAAAGTGTAGCAATAGCGTGTGTTCACTCGCGCTATTGCTATACCTGCTTAGCAGTATCGCTTTTGGTAGAAAGTGCTACTATTAGTTACTAGCATCGCGCCTCTCCACCCACGCTACTACGATTATTACATATTTATTTTTTTGTTTTATGTCGTATATTCATATGCCATTATGCAAGTTTTCATACAGTATCATCATATTACATCATTGCTATATAACAACTCCTCATCATTATCATTTTCGTTCATGAGACATCATATAACAACTTGGTCACTAGTTAGAATAACAACTACTCCTCCTCCTCATCATCATAGTACTCATAATCACCACTCGTCCTCCTTAGCATCACCATCAACTCTAAAACATTGTAGCAGATAATGAAAACTTCTCATCGTCATCATAGTCATATATAATCAACACTAACTAATTGTTCTTCATACCTAGGATCTACTACTGCTGCTCTCTCTCTCAGGTAATATAGCATGAAACATGTGTAGCACTCCTGCTTTATTATATTGGAGAATGCGGATGAACCTGTCTCCTCATTGTGGGTTGTGCTTCTGATTGCTGCCCCTTGGTACTTCTCTACTGTGATCCTTCACAAATTTTCCACAGCCTTTGACTATTAAGAGTTTCTCCCTTCGAGAAATGATGAATGCACTCATGTGCAATGTAGGATATCTTGGTCGTAAGCTAACTATTGTCATGTGACCATTAGTAGGTTCTGTCTACGAAGCGCTGGACATGTTTGCTTGAATGGAAATAAGATGTCAATATAATTAGTTTTCAACTATTTTTAAATAAACAATATAAATTACTTACTAAATATGGTTCACAAACTCACACAATGGTAGTACTGGAGGAGTCTGCACATCGACCCAGATGTCGATATTACCTTCAATTTCATCTTCCGGACGAATATCAAAGGTGATATAAGCATATTAGGCTCAAATGCATAAGCCTTACATAGCGCTCTCCCATTTTTGCATTCAAAATAGGAGGAGGTGTCTGCATTGTACCATTTTACGGCAAAAGTATAACAATGCTTGGTCCTCAAGTGAACTCTCTTTACCTCCATACTTTCCTTAGTACTGGAACCAATCTTATCCAAGACAGAAATTCTTGCATGGCATGGCATACGCTAGTAGAAAATTAAAAGAGTAAAATTAGAATTTTAAGGAAAAGAAGCAGAATTCATGCTTATTTACGGAAAAAGACTTGTCGTTGTGACTTACGGTGTCCACTTCGAAGGTCTCGTCCAGCATGATGCTGAAGTGCCTACCACCAGCTAGGCGAGGCTTGTCGCACAAGGTGCACTCATCTTCGCAGTATTCGCACATAATGAATTCCCTTTCATTGTCAGACATTTCCTAGGTTCATAGTTGAAACATTTAAAATGGATCGAAGGCAACTACCCGAAAACTTTTGGTTTGTCGAGTCTTCCTTCCTAAACTCTTATCTCATGTATATGGTGGACACTCCCTCACCGACTTTTTGACCGTCGATGATGGTCGCTACTCCTCCTTCCCCTAGTGAATAACAAATATCTAGCACGAGGAGAAGAAGGAGAAGTGACGCCCATGACAACAGTCGGCATTCTTCTTCTCTCATATATGGTGGACACTCCCTCCCTGATTTTTCGACCGTCGACGATGGTTGCTACTCCTTCTTCCCCTCGTGCATAACGAAGGTCTAGCACAAAGAGAAGAAGCATAAGCGACAAATATACAAGTTATATTAAGCACTTACTATAAATAAACAAGTTCTATTAACCACTTCCTGAATAAACTATTTCTGTTAAACACTTCCTAAAAAATTGTAAAAAAACTACATTATACAAGAACAGTAAAAAACAGTTTAGGATTTAGGAGATATGGAGGGGGGTGGGAGGAGGGAGGAGGAGGGAGTAGAGAGGAGAAGGGGGAGGAGGGTAGTGGGAGCTGGGAGGAGGAGGAGGAAGGAGAGAGGAGAACGGGGAGGATGGCGGTGGGAGGAGGGAGGAGGAGGAATTAGGAGGGGTTGGAGGAGGGGCAGGGCGGTGGGAGGAGGGCTGCCGGCGGAGGGCTTCGACGGAGGAGCAGGGAGGAGGGAGGAGGAGGCGGTCAGAGGAGAGGTAGGGGCACGATAGGGAGGAGGGAGGAGGAGGGATAAGGAAAGAGGAGGAGGGGAGGAGGATGGTGGGAGGAGGGCTGCCGGCGGAGGGCTTGGCCGGAGGAGGGGGGTGGTCAGAGGAGGAGGGAGGGGTGCGGTAGGGAGGAGGGAGGAGGAGGAGGAGAGAGGAGGAGAAGGGAGGAGGAGGGGTGGAGGAACTACCTCACTGGAGGAGGAGCAGGAGCGTCGACAGCGGCGAGCGATGATGGTGGTCGTGGAACGACGGGGATGGCAGACGACGGGGGTGCAGGGGAGAGTGAGAGTGGACTGGAGAGGGGAGAGTGAGGGGCGGCCGGTTGGACAAGGTAGGCTTTAGAAGTAGCATGCTTTGGGATAAAGCGCTAATGCTAAACGACATAGCTGCAGCGCGTTCAAGAAACTGGAACTAGTGCTATACCTAGTCTAGCGGCAAGGTCGCGGCAATTGTAGTAGTAGCACTATTTCCTCCTGGTGCGCTACTGCTATATGGATAGCGGTACCATGGTCTATTGTAGAGCGCTATTGCTAAGTAGCAGTAGCGCCTTATTTTAAACCGCGCTACTGGTAAGATTCTGTCTATAAGGTTTTCCCTAGTAGTGTTAGCCTCGTCGCGAAGCCAATACACCACAAAGCAGGAGTAGGTTTTTACACCGCAAGGTGGACTGAACCTGGGTAAATCCATGAGTCCATCTTCTCCCTCACCCACACTTACTCGATGCAGTTAGGCCATAGAGCGATAATCTTGGGACTTTGAACCGGTTGAGATCTTCAAACACGCCCTAGTGTTTGAACCTTGTTGGGTTTTGCGGAACCCCGATTCCGACATTTGGCGCGCCGGGTAGGAGCGTGTCAAAATCTTCCTCTAGTTCTACCATGTCTCAGCTCCATCGCTCCCAGGCCCGACGTCGCCGAGTTCATGCCGAGTGCTAGTCCTCCCGTGTCACCCAGGCGGCGCCCATTGGTCGCGGCGTCCCACGCCGCTCCATCTCTCTAGCAGCCAACGCTGCTATCGGTCCAGCTGCTCGAGAGCAACAGGACTCGTCACTGCCACCCTCCGTACGGCATGGCGGCCACACCGCTCTCCCGACCCTAGATTCTGCCACGGCGTCGACCCCCGGCTCACGCTTTGGGCCAGCAAGCGTGCAAACCGAGCTGCTCAAGGCACGTAAAGAGCCTTGTAGTCGTCTCGTCGTTCGTCTCGTGGCCCGGGGACCTCACATGGTTGGTTGCATCCTCGGAGGATCACGGGCACCTGCGTATGATCACAATATCAAGCAGCTCCTCCGTCAGGCGGGCGCAGCTCAGCCGCAGCCTCAGGCCCCAAGGACGAGACGAGGCCAGCGACCGACATCACCTTCGACTCTGGATACCATCCCAAGACTACGGTCCACTGGTGTAGTCCCCATGCTATGCACCCCCACCATTAGCAATGTCGGGGTTACCAAGACCCTCATAGACGGTACCGTCGGCGTCAATATCCTCTCTCTGGAGACCTTCGACATACACCAGGTGCCCAATGACCAGCTTGCGCCTACTAGGCCCTTCTCGGGGGTGTCCTAAGGATTCACCGCCCCTTTGGGGCAAGTGCACCTCTCAGTCACCTTCGACACTCGTGACAACTATCGCACCAGGATGATCGACTTTGATGCGGCCCACATCAACCTCCCGTACAACGCCATCCTAGGTACCAGGCCCTTGCCAAATTCATGGCGGTGATACACCCATGCTACAATACATCAAGATACCAGGGAGAAGTGGTATCATCTGCATGGTCAGGGACACAAAAGTTCACTGTTCGAGCCCACAGGCTCACCTACAAGGCAACGGCGGACACATGCCCAAGCATTGAGGGCGTTGCCCAGGCACCAAGGGCTATGGCGGCCCCGCCCCTCGATGATGAGGGTGACACTTCTGCTCCTAAGGCTGCAGTGGCCCTAAGCCCTAGTGTGGAGGGTGCGGTGCAGGCTCTGGAGGCGCCGCCCGCAAACAAGAAGCGGATGTTCTCTTAGGACCAAGCTTAGACGAAGCATGTATTTGTTAACGGCGGAAGCTCGGGCCTATCACGCCCAAGATGCGGTCCTATCCCTATTTGGGCGCGAGGGCCTCGACAGGGATAGAAGCGCATCTTGATGCGTTCGCAAGAATGGATATCATTACAGGTAAATGTACAGAAGAGATGAGTATATGGAATTTCCTTACACTCGCCACAAGCGACATCAGAGTCACATCAATACAATAACATCTCAAACATCATACAGAAGAGCAGGGCCCGACTACAGACGAAATCAAACGATAAAATGACATCCACCCTTGCTATCCCAGGCTGCCGCCTGGAACCCGTCCAGGATTGAAGAAGAAGAAGAACTCCAAATCAAATCAAGCAACGTGCTCACATCAAATCATCACCTTACTTGTACCTGCAACTCGTGTTGTAGTAATCTGTGAGCCACAGGGACTCAGCAAACTCATTTCCAATGGTATCAAGACTATCAAAGCTTAATAGGTAAGGCATGGTTAAGTGGTGAGGCTGCAGCAAGCGAGTAAGCATATATTTGAGTGGCTAACTTACGAGTACAGAAATTAAAGTATGGTGGTCTACGCATAACGGACGTGAACTAGTAATGATCACTAACTGATCCTGAACACCTGCTTACGTCAATCATAACCCCACCGTGTTCTCCTTCGGATAAGGACTCACGAGAAGAGATAGTCATGGTTATGCACACAGTTGGTGTATTTTATTTGAGTTTACTTCAAGTTTTCTATGACCGGGTGTTAAACAAAGTATCCAAGTTTGCCACATAACTGCGGGCACGGCTTCTCAAAAAGATTTAACCCCGCAGGGGTGCTCCAACTCATCCATCATAAATTAACCACACGCATTGGGAATCACCTCAACCACGGATCTCGTGATCTTCCTAGGCAATTCCAAAGGAAATCCAACACCTCTAGTTAGCCCGAAGAAAATCAGAGTTCCTCACTCAAGACGTTCGAGAAAGGTAAAACAAGTCCAACAAGGCGTCCCGACGTGTCGACAATCCCAATAGGAGTCGCGTATCTCGTTCTCAGGACACGGTTGATCAGCTAAGCGTACCGTAACTGAAGTCCCGGGTTGCCCCAGGTAGCCCGCACAGTGTTCTAGTTTGGACCAGCACCAGCAGCACTGGCCCCCCTGTATTATGTTAAATTAATCCATGAGGGGGTGACCCTCTATGCTTTAATAAGGTGATCAGTTTTATTATGATGGGCAAATGTAGTACCAAAGTTGGGCCTTGCCAGACAAGTTTTAATCTAACCCAAAAATCAAGGGGGTCCCCATAAGAACCCCGAGCATGTTAGGAGCACTCTTTTATGGAACATAACACCGGTTCACAAGTAACTAGGGGCAGCAAGAGTGGAACAAATCACCAAGCAAAAGGCCAAGCCTTCCACCCTTTACCAAGTGTATATGTGCATTAAATTAAATATCTGCTATATTGTGATATAACAAAAGAAGATCCATGTTGACACATGGAAGCAATTCCACCTGCAACTAGCTACGCTATAAGAAGGACTGAGCAAGCTGTAACATAGCCAAACAAAGGTTTGCTAGGATGTGTAGAGGTTAGAGGCTTATCATGGCAATGTTGGGAGGCTTATCAAACAAGTGGTAGGTAGCAAGACATAACGATGAAAGACGAGACAACTAGCATGGCAATGATAGTAATGGTATCCAGGGAAATGTGTCATCTTGCCTGAGATCCTGCTCGGAAGAACAACAAGTCCACGAAGAACAAGAACCAACATAGTCAAACGAATCCTCACACTCCGGACGCTTTCGGAACTCTATCGAGAAGAAGCAATCCGAAACAACAATCAACACAAGATACACCACAACATATGCAAGACACGATGCACAAACAAATATGATGCATGTCCGGTTAAATATGCAAGGCATGACGATTCACAAAAATCAAATACTACACATTAAGTGAAGCTCAATATGCAACGAGTTGCATATTGACGAAACTCCACATCGAATTAGTTAGTTCACTCCCGTCAGGTACACGACAATATTAAATGTTGTTAAACAGGGCAAGAGGTGAGCATAAGTAAACTATACTATCTAGGCATTTTAAATGAGGTCGAAAACAACTTATAGCATTTCCGAAATGACCGCATGTGTTAATTATGAATTTGGTCCAGATCTGATCTAAACATATTTTATATTGGTTAAACAGAAGAATAAAGCATACCATGTTATTCTACACGTTATTCTAGTCGATTTACATATATAGAACATCTCAAATGGAGCTACGGTTCAAAAGATATGAGCAACACAAGATGCACATGGCATGAATGCAAATGCATGGGAAAAAACCCCACAACCATCTCAAATCATGATTGCAACAACTTATTATGAAACTACATGAGATTCTAAGCAAGTACCATATATGGAATGCTCAAAACGGAGCTACAGTTCAACCACAATCATCAAAGCAAAGTTTTTGATGAAATCTGCCAAAAACAGCAACATGGCATTTTGAACATATAAAAACAGCAAGTTACAATAATCTAAAATGCACAAACTAAGCATGGGGAAATAGCAAACAACATGCACTTCATTTCATCTTCACATATCATAAGCAAAACAAGCATGGATCACATGGTAGTAAGCTCACAAGAGGGCTACTCAATAATAGTTTCAGACTTCGTGAAAATAGCAGTCTTAGACAATGCAGTTTTTATCACGAAGTCATATTGACAGAAGTAAAACTATATGATACAAGTCATATAATGGTATGAAACTTAACAGCATGCTAGAGGACAATATCAACTACAAATAACTCCATTACACCTACCACAAAAGAGTTCTAGATCACTAGCAAATCACATGGCAAGACAATAACAAAATATAACAGATTCTAGACTTTATAGCAAGTTGACAACACCAAAACAAGACCTAAACATGCATTTATATGACAAGCAAAATGTCCATGGGCTAGGACACATCTCAAAGAGCAACTTTCATGTTGAAACTTAATTCATATCATGCCCGGATTAAATCACACGAAAATGACAAAAGGGCATCACGGCATAAATGACATTCAGACAAACATGCTCAAACGGGAAAACTAAATGCACAGTTACATACTAGGGATTTTTCTACCGCGGAAACATATATAATATGCATATGTTCATGTGGAAAATTAATCCCAATTAAGTATGCGGGTATTAGGCCTAATCACCTAATCGTAAACCATTAATGCAAAAATAGATTCAACCATCAAGCGAACATTTATCTCATGCATAAAAATGCAATGTCGATGATATGAACATTTTTAATATGTGATATTATTAATTTCGATGCATGGTTAATTAATTATGAAAATTCATTTAATGCAAATATGCAAAATGGCAAGGAAAAAATACTTTAGATATGGATGCACTTGACATATATTTGATCTACGTTTAATTCTAAGCAGATTTCATGTTGAGAGTATTTTATTACGATGCACGGTTATTTAATTTATGACGTTTAAAACACGCAAATATAATAAAAAGACAAAAAAAAGGGCAGTTGGGCTCACCCTAGGCCTATTGGGCCGGCAGGGGAGGCAGGGGCGATCTGGCCTGGAGGGGAGGCAGCTGGGCCGCGCTGGGCAGCAGGAGGGGAGCTGGGCCTCGGCCCACTCTGTGGCGAGCGGGTCAACGCAGGGCAGCGGGAGCGAGCGCTCGTGCGTGCCCGAGCGGAGGCCATGGCGGCGGCCGGCGATGGAGGCTTCGGCTGGGCGGCGAGGGCGGAAGGGGGCCGGGGATGGCCTGAACGGGGCCGGGAAGGACGGATCTGGCGGCCTCCTTGCCGGATCTGGCCGAAGAGGGCCCGACGGCGGAGCTTGGGCGGCCGGGGCAGCGAGCTCCTCCATGGCAACCTACACGAGGAGAGGGAGCCGGAGGTGAGGGAAGGAGAAGGAGAAGGAAGGAGAGGGAGAGGACGGCGTGGCCAGGGCTGGTCCGGCGACGGCAGCGCTCCGGCGAGCTGCGAGAGTTGCGGGAGAAAGAAGCCGCGATGGATGAGCTCGGGGAAGCTCTGGGAACGGGCCCAGATGGGCTTTCCCGGGCCTCCGGATGGGCTTGGCAAGCCTGGCTGGAGGAGGGAGAAGGAGGGGGCTTGCGAGGGTTTGGGGGCACGGGAACCGAGGGTGTCTATATATAGGGTTTAGGGTTAGCGTTGCTGCGCTGTCTGTTTTCGTACTGCCGGGTGTTGACCCGACATCCGGAAGCGGAAGGGTTACGGCGACTATGCAGAGGGCTAGGGTAGAAGAGATGGAAGCGGTGCGGCGCGGCACCAAGTTTTAAAACAGCGACAACCAACCAACGATAACCGATGACCTCTCTGCTACGACTGTCCGACAGGGTATCTAACAAACTCGGATCGCGACGACATTCGACGGGTGGTCTACCTAAGCTATAACAAGACCGCACGACAAGTTTCAACTCGATCCGAGAATGTTTTTGCACGCGCTTAAAAACAGTTTTATTTTAAATGGTGCCGCGGGCACGTGCGTGTGTGGCTGGTCTCGAGACGGGCTATGGCAAGAACGAAAGAGAACCGGCAAGTGACAACGGATACAAGTTTCGAAAACATGGGATGACGCAATGCACATGATGCGAACGATGCGATGATGAATGCGACAACCAGACGAACACATGACGAGAACGGAAATAAAAGGGGAATCTTCTGGAATCTTCGGTTGCTTCTTGACAAATGAGTGAAACCAATGAAATAAGAAAGATGCAAAGAGAAGAAGAATAACATGAGGAATAGGCAAGACTTCACAGGAAATTTCCGCAGCACTTCGGTAGGAAAGAGAGGCAAAATTAGATATGATGGAAACAAATTGAAGGAGAGGCACCAAACTTCGGTTGGAATAGATTCAAACTTCACAGATGGAAGGAAGATGAAAAGATTTCACAACACTCCTGTTAATGAATAAGCAAGAAAGAACATAATCTTGACAAGCAAGATAATAGATTGAAGAGAGCCACAACACAAGGCCTCCGGAACAAAAGAATAGAAGCTAGATCTTTGGGAAGAAGAGAATTGAGAAGAAATGACAACTTCTAGCACCAATAGATTTGAGAAGCATGGAAGAATGGAGTTGTTGGAACACCAACAACGAAAAGAAAAGCTTGTTGTGGACTTATGGAAAGCATCTCAAAATTATGACGTGACAACCTACCACAACAGAAACAATTGACTGAATGAGAGCAACAAGATATGCAAAGCTTCTTTCACCAAGAAGAGGAGGAGAAAACTTGGATCGTTTATGACACCATGATAAGGAATGTTTATGAAACCATGATAACAACAGTCCTTAGGAAAAGCTTAAGGTGAAATAGAACCCAAGATAACTCCGAGAAAACAAGATTGGGTTACTTATCTCATTCTTGACAACTTCCTTCATGACTCCTTATAATCAAGAATTTAATAACACCATCTTAAAAGACAATGGAGAAGGAATTGAACTTAGAAATCCAAGATAAAGAACACTTGAGCACCTCCAACAAGAATCTTGATGAACACTTGAAAATGAAAGAAATCTTGATTAACCACCATGAAGGAACTCCGGAAGAACTTTGAAACGAAAGGATGACAGACAGAATTGAAGGATGCAGGCCTTCCAATAATTACGATGATGCTTCGGGACAAGATACTTGAACAAAACTAAGAACTCCGGAAAGAAAGATGACCACTTCGGATAAGGAATTGATATCATGAACACTCTGGAAGAAAGATTGAGATACTTGAATGAACAAGAATAAGAATTATGATATGAATATCCTTCATCAAGTTAAATTGATGGCAAGCAGAGGATTTCACACATCAGTTATTCTTGTTGCAAAGAATTGAAGAGAGAGAGAGATAGATCACAAACTTGAAGAAGTCTTGCACGAGAACACCGGTTAGAATTCAAAACGAAAGAGGATAAATCAAATGAATGATATATCACGAGAACAAAGAGAGCATGATCCACCTGATAGAAAATTGAACAAGGCACCAGAAAGAATTAGAGACTAAAGAGGACACTTGAGAATGAAGAGAACAAGATCTGCTTAATAGAAACTCAACAAGGCACCGGAATAATTAAGATAAGAACGAAGGGACAACAATAGAGAAGAATTTGAGAACAAAAGCTGAAAGCTGAGAACGAAGAAGTCTTCTGAAATGATGGCCTTCAGAGGATCAAGAAATAAAAAGAATGACGAAATGCACCGGACAGATAAGGATGGAATTACTCATGATCAAAACGATTTGAGAGGAAATCGTGAAGCTGAGACCACACCCTTGAAAAGAACAGACAAAGATTTAAGAGAAACTCTCCTTTGGACTTCAAGCTAGGAATGATGATGAGAAACAACACCATGAATTACTGAGACACTCCGGAACAATGAATAAACAAAAGATTGAGCCAACAATGAAAATGATTTAGAAGCAATCTTCAAGAAGGCACATGAATGATGAAATTCATTGTTACGTCATATTTAAAAGAACTCGAGAATATCTTTGGAAAGATTAGAAGATTTAGGTAGGATCCTGGGAAAAGACCTGTGGGTTATGGGCCCACTCAAAACAAACCACCGTTGAAAAAATTAATTAAAAGAGATATTTCACCGGTACAAATTAAGACTTGATCATATGAGACCCTTGAAATAATTTGAAAGGTTTATGAATGGGAATGAAAGTCTTCTGAGATATCTTCAACACTCCGGATAGAATAGATATAAGGATAAGCAAGAGAGGCTTGATAAAGAATTCCAACATGGAGAGCCAATAGAGAATGAAAATGATATGATGAACACCAAGAACATGAATTGAATCCACCGGAAAAGAAACTAATATGAATACTAATAATGATAACTTGAGCACTGAGCATCTTCATAAATAATCCTCGGAGAAGAATACAACGAGAACGCGGAATATGAGGATAGATATTGAAATTGAAACTCCTGAGAATCTTCACAAGAAATCACTGGATACATGATAGAAGAAATATAGCGGAAGCATTACATGAATAGAAAAGACACTTCAATGCGAATTTAATCATTGAAGAAAAAGGGCAGGAGGGTGGGAAAAACAAAGAAAACTTGGAATAGATGAGACAACTCCGGGAAGAATAAGAGGATTGATTTTGCAATATTGAAGAGGATAGAATTATCTTGAAGAGAAGCACACCGGTAGGAAAAGAATTGATATGACAAATTGATTGGGCAAAAGAATTATCATTCCCACAGAAATATGAGAACACTACTTAGCAAGATACGAAATCATAACTTGACAATGAAGTGACTTGAATTACCATATTCAAAACAAAATGAAGGATAAGGCTTATGAAACAAGCTAGAACAAATACATACCCACTATGAACTTGTTGGAAAGATAATCTTAGGTACCTACTGAATTCCCACCTGAGAATTTCCGAAAACTTTCTTGTTTATGAGATTCGGGTTGCGGAGTCAGGAACCTGCCCTAGGCAATCAACTGCAACTGCATCCGCAACCTTCCACACCATATTTCAAGAAATTCGGCAAACTCATCTAATCTCGAATCCTCGAACTCACAACGATACTAAACCATGGTGGTACCCCGGACGCCTCCCCAGTACTGGGTGACTCTGACCATATCTCACCATGATAAGTATTGAAGCAATTTCGAACATCCTCCGTCCTGAGATATCAAGGAAGCTGAATGATAACGATGTGACAACATTCCCTGGAGCTCGACTCCCCAGAAGAAATCAAGTCAGACAGGAGGCACAAAGACAGAACCCTGTCACATCGGCATCATATAGTTTCCAACATACTCGTGTGATCCTAAAAAATTTTGAGCAAGAAGAGAAGTAGAATCAGAAGTCCTAAGTCAAATCCCTCACCAGAGCATAGAAGAGGAGTAGAAAGAAACCTACTCTCCGACATAACTAGACTCAAAATAGTTTTTTTACTAGACTCGACTCAGCCAAGTTCGATCAGTCAAGGGGGCTCCTAGGTCGGTACAGGCTCTGATACCAACTTGTCACACCCAAGATGTGGTCCTATCCTTATTTGGGCACGAGGGCCTCGACAGGGATAGAAGCGCATCTCGATGCGTTCGCAAGAATGGATATCATTACAACTACATGTACAGAAGAGATGAGTATATGGAATTGTCTTACACTCACCACAAGCTACATCAGAGTCACATGAACACAATAACATCTCAAACATCATACAGAAGAACAGGGCCCGACTACAGACGAAATCCAATGATAAAATGACATCCACCCTTGCTATCCCAGGCTGTGCCTGGAACCCGTCCAAGATTGAAGAAGAAGAGGAAGAACTCGAAATCAAATCAAGCAACGCGCTCACGTCAAATCATCACCTTACTTGTACCTGCAAGTGGTGTTGTAGTAATCTGTGAGCCACATGGACTCAGCAATCTCATTTCCAAGGGTATCAATACTATTAAAGCTTAATAGGTAAGGCATGGTTAAGTGGTGAGGCTGCAGCAAGCGACTAAGCATATATTTGAGTGGCTAACTTACGAGTACAAAAATTAAAGTATGGTGGTCTACACATAAGGGACGTGAACTAGTAATGATCACTAACTGATCCCGAACACCTGCTTACGTCAATCATAACCCCACCGTGTTCTCCTTCGGATGAGGACTCACGAGAAGAGACAGTCACGGTTACGCACACAATTGGTGTATTTTATTTGAGTTTACTTCAAGTTTTCTTTGACCGGGTGTTAACTAAAGTAGCCAAGTTTGCCACATAACTGCGGGCATGGCTTCTCGAAAAGATTTAACCCTACAGGGGTGCTCCAACTCATCCATCATAAATTAACCACACGCATTGGGAATCACCTCAACCACGGATGTCGTGATCTTCATAGGCAATTCCAAAGGAAATCCGACACCTCGAGTTAGCCCGAAGAAAATCAGAGTTCCTCACTCAAGACGTTCGAGAAAGGTAAAACAAGTCCAACAAGGCCTGCCGACGTGTCGACAATCCCGATAGGAGCTGCGTATCTCGTTCTCAGGACGCGACGGATGAGCTAAGCGTACAGTAACTGAAGTCCCGGGTTGCCCCAGGTAGCCCGCGGTGCTCTAGTTTGGACCAGCACCAGCAACACTTGCCCCCTGTATTATGTTAAATTAATCCACGAGGGGGCGACCCTCTATGCTTTAATAAGGTGATCGGTTTTATTATGATGGGCAAATGTAGTACCAAAGTTGGGCCTTGCCAGACAAGTTTTAATCTAACCCTAAAATCAAGGGGGTCCCCATAAGAACCCCGAGCATGTGAGGAGCGCTCTTTTATGGAACATAACACCGATTCACAAGTAACTAGCGGTGGCAAGAGTGGAACGAATCGCCAAGCAAAAGGCCAAGCCTTCCACCCTTTACCAAGTGTATATGTGCATTAAATTAAATATCAGCAATATTGTGATATAACAAAAGAAGATCCATGTTGACACATGGAAGCAATTGCACCAGCAACTAGAAATACTATAAGAAGGGCTGAGCAAGCTGTAACATAGCCAAACAAAGGTTTGCTGGGATGTGGAGAGGTTAGAGGCTTATCATGGCAATGTTGGGAGGCTTATCAAACAAGTGGTAGGTAGCGAGACATAACGATAAAAGACGAGACAACTAGCATGGCAATGATAGTAATGGTATCCAAGAAAATGTGTCATCTTGCCTGAGATCCCGCTCGGAAGAAGAATGAGTCCATGAAGAAGACGAACCAACATAGTCGAACGAATCCTCACACTCCGAATGCTTTCGGAACTCTATCGAGAAGAACCAATCCGAAACAACAATCAACACTTGATACACCGCAACATATGCAAGACACGATGCACAAACAAATATGAAGCATGTCCGGTTAAATATGCAAGGCATGACGATTCAGAACAATCAAATACTCCACATTAAGTGAAGCTCAATATGCAACGAGTTGCATATTGATGAAACTCCACATCGAATTATTTAGTTCACTCCCGTTAGGTACACGACAATATTTAATGTTCTTAAACAGGGCAAATAGGTGAAGCATAAGTAAACTATACTAGCTAGGCATTTTAAATGAGGTCAAAAACAACTTATAGCATTTCCGAAATGACTGCATGTGTTAATTATGAATTTGGTCCAGATCTGATCTAAACATATTTTATATTGGTTAAACAGCAGAATAAAACATACCATGTTATTCTACATGTCATTCTAGTCGATTTACATATATAGAACATCTCAAACGGAGCTACGGTTCAAAAGATATGAGCAACACAAGATGCACATGGCATGAATGCAAATGGATGGGAAAAACCCCCCACAACCATCTCAAATCATGAATGCAACAAGTTATTATGAAACTACATGAGATTCTAAGCAAGTTTCATATATGGAATGCTCAAAACGGAGCTACGGTTCAAACACAATCATCAAAGCAAGTTTTTGATGAAACCACTCAATAACATTTTCAGACTTAGTGAAAATAGCAGTTTTAGACAATCCAGTTTTTATCACGAAGGCATATTGACAGCAGTAAAACTATATGCTACAAGTCATATAATGGCATGAAACTTAACAGCATCCTAGAGCACAATATCAACCACAAATAACTCCATCACACCTACCACAAAAGAGTTCTAGATCGCTAGCAAATCACATGGCAAGAAAGTAACAAAATATAACAGATTCCAGACTTAGAAATATTTTGAACCCTCAAAATAACAAAATTTATAGCAAGTTGACAACACCAAAACAACACCTAAACATGCATTTCTATGACAAGCAAAATGTCCATGGGCATGGACACATATCAAAGAGCAACTTTCATGTTGAAACTTAATTCATATCATGCCCGGATTAAATCACACGAAAATGACAAAAGGTCATCACGGCATAAATGACATTCAGACAAACATGCTCAAATGGCAAAACTAAATGCACAATTAAATACTAGTGATTTTTGTACCCCGGAAACATACATAATATGCATATGTTCATGTGGAAAATTAATCCCAATTAAATATGGGGGTATTAGGCCTAATCACCTAATCGCAAACCATTAATGCAAAAATAGATGCAACCATTAAGCCAACATTTATCTCATGCATAAAAATGCAATGCCGATGATATGAACATTTTTAATATGTGATATTATTAATTTCGATGCACGGTTAATCAATTATGGAAATGCATTTAATGCAAATATGCAAAATGGCAAGGAAAAAATACTTTAGACATGGATGCAATTGTCATATATTTGATCTACGTTTAATTCTAAGCAGATTTCATGTCGAGAGTATTTTATTACGATGCACGGTTATTTAATATATGACGTTTAGAACACGCAAATATAATAAAAAGACAAAAAAAAGGGGCAGTTGGGCTCACCCTAGGCCTATTGGGCCGGCAGGGGAGGCAGGGGTGATCTGGCCTGGAGGGGAGGCAGCTGGGCCATGCTGGGCAGCAGGAGGGGAGCTGGGCCTTGGCCCACTTAGCGGTGAGCGGGTCAACGCAGGGCAGCGGGAGCGAGCGCTCGTGCGTGCCTGAGGGAAGGCCATGGCGACGGCCGGCGATGGAGGCTGCGGCTAGGCGGCGAGGGCGTAAGGGGGCTAGGGATGGCCGGAACGGGGCCAGGAAGGACGGATCCGGCGGCCTCCTTGCCGGATCTGGCCGGAGAGGGCCCGGCGGCGGAGCTTCAGTGGTCGGGGCGGCGAGCTCCTCCATGGCAACCTGCACGAGGAGAGGGAGCCGGAGGTGAGGGATGGAGAAGGAGAAGGAAGGAGAGGGACAGGACGGCGTGGCCAGGGCTGGTCCGACGACGGCGGCGCTCCGGCGAGCTGCGAGAGCTGCGGGAGGAAGAAGCCGCCATGGATGAGCTCGGGGAAGCTCTGGGAACGGGCCCAGATAGGCTTTCCTGGGCCTCCAGATGGGCTTGGTGGGCCTGGCTGGAGGAGGGAGAAGGAAGGGGCTGGCTAGGGTTTGGGGGCACGGGAACCGAGGGGGTCTATATAGGGTTTAGGGCTAGGGTAGCTGCGATGTCCGTTTTCGGACTGCCGGGTGTTGACCCGACATTCGGAAGCAAAGGGGTTACGGCGACTATGCTGAGGGCTAGGGGAGAAGAAAGGGAAGTGGTGTAGCGCGGCACGGAGTTTTAAAACAGCAACAAACCACCGACGATAACCGATAACCTCTCTGCTACGACTGTCCGACGTGCTATCTAATGAAGTCGGATCGCGACGAAATTCGACGGGCGGTCTACCTAAGCTATAACTAGACCGCACGACAAGTTTCAACTCGATCCAAGAATATTTTTGCGCGCGCTTAAAAACGGTTTTATTTTAAACGGTGCCGCGGGCATGTCCGTGTGTGGCTGGTCTCGAGACGGGCTACGGCAAGAACGAAAGAGAACCGGCAACTGACATTGGATGCAAGTTTCGAAAACATGGGATGACGCAATGCAGATGATGCGAATGATGCGATGATGAATGCGACAACTGGACAAACACATGACAAGAACGAAAATAAAAGGGGAATCTTCTGGAATCTTCTGGAACGTCGGTCTCGGGCTGTCACAAGGCCCCACCTTCTACATCGGCAGTGGCCTTCCCCCGAAGCAGGAGAGGGTGCTGGTCGACTTCCTCCACCCGAACAAGGACATGTTCTCGTGGGAGGTGTCTGACCTGGTGGGCATCTCAAGGAACGTGATCGAACATCACTTGATGGAGTGCCCTCACGCACGCTTGATAAAGCACAAAGAGGTCTGCAAGTTGCAGGAAGCTGGCGTTATTCAAGAAGTGCGGTACCCTAGTTGGCTAGTCGACCTTGTGATTGTCCCCAAGAACGTGGGAAGGAGCGCATGTGCGTCAACAGCACGAGTCTCAACAAGGCTTGTCTGCGGGATCCCTTCCTCACCACGCACATGTATTGCTACACATGCATGCTCTTGCGGCGTGCTTTACTACACATGCATGCCCTTCGGTATGTGGAACGCTAGCATGACCTTCCAGTGGTTGATGCACATTGCCCGAGGACCGCGGCTCGAGAGGAATGCCGAGGCATTCATTGATGATATCATGGTTAAGTCTCAGGAGGCGAGGACCTTGATCTAGGACCTGTAGGAGACATTCACTAGCTTGTGTCGTGTGAACCCAAGGCTCAACCCGGAGAAGTGTGTTTTGGGGGTCGCATCTCGCAAGATGCTCGATTTAGTGGTATCGCACCAATGAATCGAGGCAAACCCCGAGAAGGTCAAGGCAATTGAAAAGATGCGCCTGTTGGGGAACGTCGCATGGGAAACAAAAAATTTCCTACGCACACGCAAACCTATCCATGGTGATGAGCATCTACGAGAGGGAGAGTGGATCTACGTACCCTTGTAGATCGCTAAGCGGGAAGCGTTAAGAAACGCGGTTGGTGTAGTCGAACATCTTCGCGATCCAAATCGCCAAGCGTCCCGCGATCTCATCACGATCCGTCCCGCGATCCAATCACGATCCATCCCATGAACTCATCACGATCCGTCTCATTATCTTGATCACGATCTGTCCCGTGAACTCATCACGATCTATTCTGCGATCTCATCATGAACTGTCTCGCGATCTCGATCACGGTCCATACGATCTAGCGCCGAACGGATGGCACCTCCGCGTTCAACACACGTGCAGCTTGATGACGATCTCCACCGTCTTGATCCAGCAAGAGGAGGTGGAGAGGAGAGAGAGTTCACCGGCAGCGTGACGGTGCTCCGGTGATGGTGGTGGAGCAATTCCGGCAGCGCTTCGCCTAAGCATTGCGGAACTACGATCTAGAGGAGAAACTATGCACCGGTGGAACGGGTAGCACGTGGCCGGAAATTATGTCCAACAACCACCCAATCCACTATTATATATAGGAGGAGAGGAGAGGAGAGGCAGCCAAGGCCTTTGGGTCAGCCGAAATAGGAGGTGGGAGCAATCCTACTTCACCTCCAATCCTAGTTGGAGTAGGATTGCCTCCTATTGGCTGATTTTCCACTTTTTTCTTTAGGACTTTCTCTCCTGCGCCATGGGCTTTGTGGCTGTTTTCCCAGACCACTAAGGGCTGGTTATTATTCTCCCACAGCCCATGGACCTCTTGGGGTCGAAATACCCCTCCCGGAGGTCCCCCGGTACACTACCGGCACTCCCGATACACTACCGATACTCCCGGTACACTACCGATGAGCCCGAAACTTTTCCGGCGACCTAACTGGGACATCCTATATATGAATCTTTACCTCCGGACCATTCCGGAGCTCCTCCTGACGTCCGGGATCTCATCCGGGACTCCGAACAACCTTCGGTCACCACCATACATAACTCTACACTACCGAAACGTCACCGAACCTTAAGTGTGCAGACCCTGTGGGTTCGAGAACTATGTAGACATGACCGAGACACCTCTACGGTCAATAACCAATGGCGGGACCTGGACATCCACATTGGTTCCTACATATTCTATGAAGATCTTTATCGGTCGAACCTCTATGTCAAGGATTCAGTTAACCCCGTATAACGTTCCCTTTGTTCTTCGGTATGTTACTTGCCCGAGATTCGATCGTCGGTATCTCCATACCTAGTTCAACCTCGTTACTGGCAAGTCTCTTTACTCATTCCCTAATACAAGATCCCATGACTAACACTTAGCCACATTGCTTGCAAGGCTTGTTGTGATGTCGTATTACCGAGTGGGCCCTGAGATACCTCTCCGTCATACGGAGTAACAAATCCCAGTCTCGATCCATGCCAACTCAACAAACACCATCGGAGATACCTGTAGAGCACCTTTATAGTCACCCAGTTACGTTGCGACATTTGATACACACAAGGCACTCCTCCGATATCGGTGAGTTGCATGATCTCATGGTCATAGGAACATATACTTGACATGCAGAAAACAGTAGCAATAAACTGACACGATCATATGCTATGTTTGTAGTTTGGCTCTTATCCATCACATCATTCTCCTAATGATGTGATCCCGTTATCAAATGACATCTCATGTCCATGGCTAGGAAACCTTAACCATCCTTTGATCAACGAGCTAGTCCATTAGAGGCATACTAGGGACATGGTTTTGTCTATGTATCCACACATGCATTTAAGTCTCCGATCAATACAATTATAGCATGGATAATAAACGGTTATCATGAACAAGGAAATATGATAATAAATAATTTATTATTGCCTCTAGGGCATATTATTGCCTGAGGGAAGGTGTTAGAAATATGCCCTAGAGGAAATAATAAATTAGTTATTATCATATTTCCTTGTTCATTATAATCGTTTATTATCCATGCTATAATTGTATTGATCGGAGACTTAAATGCATGTGTGGATACATAGACAAAAACCATGTCCCTAGTATGGCTCTAATGGACTAGCTCGTTGATCAAAGGATGGTTAAGGTTTCCTAGCCATGGACATGAGATGTCATTTGATAACGGGATCACATCATTAGGAGAATGATGTGATGGATAAGACCCAAACTACAAACATAGCATATGATCGTGTCAGTTTATTGCTACTGTTTTCTGCATGTCAAGTATATGTTCCTATGACCATGAGACCATGCAACTCACGGATATCGGAGGAGTGCCTTGTGTGTATCAAACGTCGCAACGTAACTGGGTGACTATAAAGGTGCTCTATAGGTATCTCCGATGGTGTCTGTTGAGTTGGCATGGATCGAGACTGGGATTTGTTACTCCGTGTGACGGAGAGGTATCTCAAGGCCCACTCGGTAATACAACATCACAATGAGCCTTGCAAGCAATGTGACTAATTGTTAGTTGCGGGATCTTGTATTATGGAACGAGTAAAGAGACTTGACGGTAACGATGTTGAACTAGGTATGGAGATACCGACGATCGAATCTCGGGCAAGTAACATACCGAAGAACAAAGGGAACGTTATACGGGATTAACTGAATCCTTGACATAGAGGTTCGACCGATAAAGATCTTCGTAGAATATGTAGGAACCAATGTGGACGTCCAGGTCCCGCCATTGGTTATTTACTGTAGAGGTGTCTCGGTCATGTCTACATAGTTCTCGAACCCGTAGGGTCTGCACACTTAAGGTTCGGTGACGTTTCGGTAGTGTAGAGTTATGTATGGTGGTGACCGAAGGTTGTTCGGAGTCCCGGATGAGATCCAGGACATCACGAGGAGCTCCGGAATGGTCCGTAGGTAAAGATTCATATATAGGAAGTCCTAGTTTGCTTTCCGGAAAAGTTTCGGGCTCATTGGTAGTGTACCGGGAGTATCGGTAGTGTACCGGGAGTGTCGGTAGTGTACCGGGAGACCTCCGGGAGGGGTACTTCGACCCCAAGAGGTCCATGGGCTGTGGGAGAATAATAACCAGCCCTTAGTGGGCTGGGAAAACAGCCACAAAGGCCCATGGCGCAGGAGAGAAAGTCCTAAAGCAAAAAGTGGAAAATCAGCCAATAGGAGGCAATCCTACTCCAACTAGGATTGGAGGTGAAGTAGGATTGCTCCCACCTCCTATTTCGGCCGACCCAAAGGCCTTGGCTGCCTCTCCTCTCCTCTCCTTCTATATATACTAGTGGATTGGGTGGTTTTTGGACAGGATTTCCGGCCACGTGCTACCCGTTCCACGGGTGCATAGTTTCTCCTCTAGATCGGTTTTCTGCAGCGCTTAGGCGAAGCCCTGTCGAAATTGCTCCACCACCATCACCGGAGCGCCGTCACGCTGCCGGTGAACTCTCTCTCCTCTCCACCTCCTCTTGCTGGATCAAGATGGTGGAGATCGTCATCAAGCTGCACGTGTGCTGAACGCGGAGGTGCCGTCCGTTCGGCGCTAGATCGGAAGGACCGTGATCGAGATCACGAGACGGGTCGTGATGAGATCGCGGAACGGATCGTGATGAGTTCGCGGGACAGATCGTGATCAAGATCGTGAGACGGATTGTGATGAGATCACAGGACGGATCGTGATGAGTTCACGGGACGGATCGTGATTGGATCGCAGGACGGATCGTGATGAGATCGCGGGACGCTCGGAGATTTGGATCGCGAAGATGTTCGACTACACCAACCGCGTTTCTTAACGCTTCCCGCTTAGCGATCTACAAGGGTACGTAGATTCACTCTCCCTCTCGTAGATGCTCATCACCATGGATAGGTTTGCGTGTGCGTAGGAAATTTTTTGTTTCCCATGCGACGTTCCCCAACAGTGGCATCATGAGCTAGGTTGATGGTTCGATGAGATCTCGAGTAGAACACAAAAGGTTTGTGGGTGTTGATGCTTAGATTGCTTCCTCCCTTGGTCGTATTTTGGTTCAGCGGGATTGTGAGATGAAGCGTCCCGGACCAACATTACTCGTACGCTTACGAGAGACCGGTTCCCTCGACGCAACTTGTTGCCTTGATGGCTTGCGGGTGACAGTTTCTCTCACTTTAGTTGGATCGGATTCGACAAAGGCGGTCCTTGAGAAGGTTGAAAAGCAAACTAGTGTATCACCGTTGTGGTTTATGCGTAGGTGAGAATCGTTCTTGCTAGATACCCATAGCAGCCACGTAAAATATGCAACAACAATTAGAGGACGTCTAACTTGTTTTTGCAGGGTATGTTGTGATGTGATATGGCCAATTACATGATGAGATATATGTGATGTATGAGATGATCATGTGATGTATAGATTATCACGACTTGCATGTCGATGAGTACGGCAACCGGCAGGAGCCATAGGGTTGTCTTTAATTATTGTATGACCTGCGTGTCAATCATTAAGCGCTATGTAATGCTTTACTTTATCGCTACGGTAGCAATAGTAGTAGAAGCATGCAGGGCGTGACAACCCCGATGGCGACACGTTGATGGAGATCATGGTGTCATGCCGGTGACGATGGAGATCATGCCTGTGCTTTCTAGATGGAGATCAAAAGCACAAGTTCATGGCCATATCATGTCACTTATGATTTGCATGTGATGTTAATCCTTTTTATGCACCTTGTTTTGCTTAGGACGACGGTAGCATTATAAGGTGATCCCTCACTTAATTTCAAGATAAATTGTGTTCTCCCCGAGTGTGCACCGTTGCGAAAGTTCGTCATGTTGAGACACCACGTGATGATCGGGTGTGATAGACTCTACGTTCACATACAACGGGTGCAAGCCAGATTTGCACGCGCAGAACGCTCGGGTTAAACTTGACGAGCCTAGCATGTACAGACATGGCCTCGGAACACGAGAGACCGAAAGGTCGAACATGAGTCATATAGTAGATATGATCAACATAATGATGTTCACCATTGCTGCCACCTCAACTCACGTGATGATCGGACTTGAGTTGGTGAATTTGGATCATGTATCACTCGAATGATCGGAGGGATGTCAATTTGAGTGGGAGTTCTTAAGTAATATGATTAATTGAACTCATTATCATGAACATAGTCAAAGTGTCTTTGCAAATTATGTTGTACATTACTAGCTCGCGCTGTAGCTCCCTTGTATTTTTATATGTTCCTAGAGAAATAGAATTTAAAGATGTTGGTAGCAAAATTGCAGACTGGGTCCGTGATCTGAGGATTGTCCTCATTGCTGCACAGAAGGCTTATGTCCTTAATGCACCGCTCGGTGCGCCACCCCCTCTAGCGTCGTCTATAGATGTTGTGAACATCTAACAGGCACGTTTCGATGACTACTTGATAGTTTAGTGCGTCATGAATTACGGCTTAGAATTGAGGCTCCAAAACGTTTTGAACGTCACGGAACATATGAGATGTTCTAGGAGCAGAGATTGTGATCTCAGGCTCGTGCCTTTGTTGCGAGATATGAGATCTCCAACAAGATTCTTTGCTTGTAAGATGAAGGAGAATAGCTCAATCGTTGAGCATGTACTTAGATTGTCTGGGTACTACAATCGCTTGAATCAAGTGGGAGTTGATCTTCCAGATAAGATAGTGATTGATATAGTTCTCCAAGTCACTGTCACTAAAGCTACTAGAACATAGTGATGAACTATAATACACCAGGGATAGAAGTATTGATCCCTGAGCTGTTCGCGATGTTTGACACCGCGAAGGTAGAAATCAAGAAGGAGCGTCAAGTGTTGATGGTTAATCAAACCACTAGTTTCGAAAAGGGCAAGAGCAAGGAGGGAAACTTCATGGATAGCAAGTCAGTTGCTGCTCCAGTGAAGCAACCCAAAGTTGAACTCAAACCCGAGACTAAGTGCTTCTATTATGAGGTGAGAGGTCGCTAAAGCGGAACAACCCTAGATACTTGGTAGATAAGAAGGCTGGCAACATCGACAGAAGTATATTTGATATACGAGTTATTGATGTGTACCTTGCTAGTACTCCTAGTAGCACCTGGGTATTGGATACCGGTTCGGTTGCTAAATGTTAGTAACTCGAAATAAAAGCTACGGAATAAACGGAGAACTAGCTAAGGGTGAGGTGACGATGTGTGTTGGAAATGTTTCCAAGGTTGATGTGATCAACATCGCATGCTCTCTCTCTACCTTCAGGATTAGTGACGAACCTAAATGAATGTTATTTGGTGTTTTGCGTTGAGCATGAACATGATTAGATCATGTTTGTTGCAATACGGTTATTCATTTAAGTCAGAGAATAATAGTTATTCTGGTTACATGAATAATACCTTCAATGGTCATGCACCCAGTGAGAATGGTTTGTTGAAATCTTGATCGTAGTAGTACACATGTTCATAACATTGATGTCAAAAGATACAAAGTTAATAATGATAGTACCACATACTTGTGGCACTGCCGCTAAATGTCATATTGGTATAAAGCGCATGTAGAAACTCCATGCTGATGGATATTTGGACTCATCGATTTCGAATCGGTTGAGACATGCGAACCATGCCTCTTGGGCAAGATGACTAAAGGACCCCGTTGGTTGGAGCGGGCAAGTGATTCATTGGAAATGATACATGTTGATGTATGCAATCTAGTGAGTCTTGTAGCATGTAGTGGATATTGTTATTTTCTTACCTTCACTGATGATTTGAGTAGATATAGTGTACATTTACTTAATGAAACACAAGTCTGAATCGTTTGAAAGGTTCAAGCAAATTCAGAGTGAAGTTTAAAGATCATCGTGACAAGAAGATAAAAATGACCGCGATATGAGCGTGGAGGTGAATATCTGAGTTACGAGTTTGGCATACAACTTAAGACAACGTGAAATTTGTTTCACAACTAACGCCACCTGGAACACCATGGTGTGATGGTGTGTCCGAACATCATAGTCATGCTCTATTGATATAGTGCATACTGTGATGTCTCTTATCGTTTTACTACTATAATTTTTGGGGTTATGCATTAGAGACAACTACATTCACTTTAAATAGGGCATCATCTAAATCCGTTGAGATGACACCGTGTGAATTATGGTTTGATAGAAACCTAAGCTGTCATTTCTTAATGTTTGGGGCTGCGATGCTTGTGTGGAAAATGTTTTCACATAATAAGCTAGAACCCAAAGCGGACAAATGTATCTTCATAGAATACCCTAAGAACAGATGGGTATGCCTTCTATCTCAGATCCGAGTGCAAAGTGTTTGTTGCTAGAACTGGGTCCTTTCTCGAGAAAAAGTTTCTCTCGAAAGAATTGAGTGGGAGGAAGATAGAACTTGATGAGGTTGTTAAACCTTTGTTCAACCAGAGAGTAGCGCAGCGCAGAAAGATGTTTCTGTGAAGCCTACGTTAGTTGAAGAGGAAGTTAATGATGATGATCATGAAGCTTCAGGATCAAGTTACTATCGAACTTCGTAGGTCAACAAGGATGTGTACTGCTCCTGAGCGGTACGACAACTCTGTCTTGGAGGTCATGTTGTTGGACAACGATGAACCTACGAGCTATGGAGAAGCGATGATGGGCCTGGATTCCGACAAATGGTTGGAGGCCATGAAATCCGAGATAGGATCCATGTATTAAAACCAAGTGTAGACTTTGGTAGACTTGCTCGTTGGACGGCAGGTCGTTGAGTACAGATGGATCTTTAAAATGAAGACAGACACTGATGGTGAATGTCACTATTTGTAAAGCTCGACTTGTTGCAAAGATGTTTGTGACAAGTTCAAGGAGTGGACTACGATGAGACTTTCTCACTCGTAGCGATGCTAAAAGTCTGTTGGAATTATGTTAGCAGTTGCTGTGTTTTCAATTATGAAATCTGGCAGATGGATGTCAAAACATCGTTTCTTTAATGGTTTACTTGAGGAAAGGTTGTATGTGATACAACCAGAAGGTTTTGTCAGGCCTAAGGATGCTAAAAGGTGTGCAAGCTTCGGTGATCCTTCCATGGACTGAAGCAAGCATCTCGGAGTTGGAATATACGCTTTGATGAGGTGATCAAAGTTTTGATGTTTATACAAAGTTTATGAGAAACTTGTATTTGCAATAAAGTGAGTGGGAGCACTATAGAATTTTTGATAAGTATATGTGGATGACATATTGTTGTTCAGAAATAATGTAGAGTTTCTGGAAAGCATAAAACGGTTATTTGGAAAGTGATTTTCAAAGGAAGACCTGGATAAAGCTACCTAATTGTTGAGCATCAAAATCTATAGAGATAGATCAAGATGTTTGATGAGACTTTCAATGAGTGCATACCTTGACAAGATTTTGAAAGAGTTCAAAATGGATCAGCCAGAGAAATAGTTCTCGTCTGATTTGTAAGGTGTGAAGTTGAGTGAGACTCAAAGCTCGACAACGGCAGAAGAAAGAGAAAGGACGAATGTCGTCCCCTATGCCTTAGCCATAGGCTCTATATTATGCCATGCTGTGTACCGCATCTATGTGTGCCTTGCCATGAGTCTGTCAAGGGGTACAAGGGTGGTCCAGGAGTGGATCACTGGACAGCGGTCGGAATTATCCTTAGTAACCAGAGGACTAAGGAAATGTTTCTTGATTATGGAGGTGATAAAGAGTTCGTCGTAAAGAGTTACGTCGATGCAAGTTTAACACCTATCCGGATGACTAGTAGTAGCAATCTGGATACGTATAGTGGAGCAGCCATTTGGAAATAGTACCAAGTGGAGTGTGGTAGTAGTGTTTACAGTTTGACATAGAGATTTGCAAAGTACACACGGATCTGAATATCGCAGACCCGTTGACTACAAGACCTCTCTCACATGCAAAGCATGATCGAGCCCCAGAACTCATTGGGTGTTAGATTCATAACAATGCGAATCACATGGTGATGTGAACTAGATTATTGACTCTAGTGCAAGTGGGAGACTGTTGGAAATATGCCCTAGAGGCAATAATAAATTAGTTATTATCATATTTCCTTGTTCATGATAATCGTTTATTATCCATGCTATAATTGTATTGATCGGAGACTTAAATGCATGTGTGGATACATAGACAAAAACCATGTCCCTAGTATGCCTCTAATGGACTAGCTCGTTGATCAAAGGATGGTTAAGGTTTCCTAGCCATGGACATGAGATGTCATTTGATAACGGGATCACATCATTAGGAGAATGATGTGATGGATAAGACCCAAACTACAAACATAGCATATGATCGTGTCAGTTTATTGCTACTGTTTTCTACATGTCAAGTATATGTTCCTATGACCATGAGATCATGCAACTCACGGATATCGGAGGAGTGCCTTGTGTGTATCAAACGTCGCAACGTAACTGGGTGACTATAAAGGTGCTCTACAGGTATCTCCGATGGTGTCTGTTGAGTTGGCATGCATCGAGACTGGGATTTGTTACTCCGTGTGACGGAGAGGTATCTCAGGGCCCACTCGGTAATACAACATCACAATGAGCCTTGCAAGCAATGTGACTAATTGTTAGTTGCGGGATCTTGTATTATGGAACGAGTAAAGAGACTTGCCGGTAACGAGGTTGAACTAGGTATGGAGATACCGACGATCGAATCTGGGGCAAGTAACATACCGAAGAACAAAGGGAACGTTATACGGGATTAACTGAATCCTTGACATAGAGGTTCGACCGATAAAGATCTTCGTAGAATATGTAGGAACCAATGTGGACGTCAGGGTCCCGCCATTGGTTATTGACTGTAGAGGTGTCTCGGTCATGTCTACATAGTTCTCGAACCCGCAGGGTCTGCACACTTAAGGTTCGGTGACGTTTCGGTAGTGTAGAGTTATGTATGGTGGTGACCGAAGGTTGTTCGGAGTCCCGGATGAGATCCCGGACATCACGAGGAGCTCCGGAATGGTCCGGAGGTAAAGATTCATATATAGGAAGTCCCAGTTTGGTTTCCGGAAAAGTTTCGGGCTCATCGGTAGTGTACCGGGAGTATCGGTAGTGTACCGGGAGTGTCGGTAGTGTACCGGGAGACCTCCGGGAGGGGTACTTCGACCCCAAGAGGTCCATGGGCTGTGGGAGAATAATAACCAGCCCTTAGTGGGCTGGGAAAACAGCCACAAAGGCCCATGGCGCAGGAGAGAAAGTCCTAAAGCAAAAAGTGGAAAATCAGCCAATAGGAGGCAATCCTACTCCAACTAGGATTGGAGGTGAAGTAGGATGGCTCCCACCTCCTATTTAGGCAGACCCAAAGGCCTTGGCTGCCTCTCCTCTCCTCTCCTTCTATATATACTAGTGGATTGGGTGGTTTTTGGACAGAATTTCCGGCCACGTGCTACCCGTTCCACCGGTGCATAGTTTCTCCTTTAGATCGGTTTTCTACAGTGCTTAGGCGAAGCCCTGCCGGAATTGCTCCACCACCATCACCGGAGCGCCGTGACGTTGCCGGTGAACTCTCTCTCCTCTCCACCTCCTCTTGCTGGATCAAGATGGTGGAGATCGTCATCAAGATGCACGTGTGCTGAACGCGGAGGTGCCGTCCGTTCGGCGCTAGATCGGAAGGACCGTGATCGAGATCACGAGACGGGTCGTGATGAGATCGCGGAACGGATCGTGATGAGTTCACGGGACAGATCGTGATCAAGATCGTGAGACGGATTGTGATGAGATCACGGGACGGATCGTGATGAGTTCACGGGACGGATCGTGATTGGATCGTGGGACGGATCGTGATGAGATCGCGGGACGCTCGGCGATTTGGATCGCGAAGATGTTCGACTACACCAACCGCGTTTCTTAACGCTTCCCCCTTAGCGATCTACAAGGGTACGTAGATCCACTCTCCCTCTCGTAGATGCTCATCACCATGGATAGGTTTGCATGTGCGTAGAAATTTTTTTGTTTCCCATGCGACGTTCCCCAACAGAAGGGCCCTTTCGAGTGGACCCCAGAAGCAGAGCCGGCTTGCCAAGAACTCAAGCAGTACCACACGAACCCTCCTGTCATGCTGGCGCCCTGCGTTCAGGAACCTTTGGTTCTCTACTTGGTGGCACCCCCCACACGGCCAGCGCGGTGCTCATGGTGATCCGGAAATAGTGCTCTAACGTAGGCACGAAGAAATTTGGTTCACAAGGGGCCGCACAACACTCGCCACCGCATGACGGCGCTCCCGAGGCCCTTGTCGCGTCACCAACTCATGGGGCACCTGAGTCCATTGCGCTCCCTGAGGAGCAGGGCAGCGCCGATGCTTGGCTCCTCGTCGAGTACCCGGTGTACTACATCAGCACCGTAATGCGGGATGCGCTCGTGCTACCCCATGCAGCAGAAGCTCCTGCTCGTGCTCCTCGTCGCTCAAGGAAGATACACCACTACTTCCAAGGCCACCCCATCAAGGTCGTCTTTTCGTACCCACTGGAGAAGGTGCTACACAACCCCAACGCTGCCGGAAGGGTTACATAGTGGAACATCGAGTTGCCGGCCTTCCATCCGGAGGTCACCACAACCAGAGTCATCAAGGGTGCGGCCCTCGCTGACTTCGTGGCAGAATGGACGGTTGCTCCTGACCGTAGACTGGATGAGGGCCAGTCCCTCGTGCACAGTGATGAGGCGCCTGACGGCTGGGTCATGCACTTCCATGGCGCCTTTGCATGATCGAGCGCGGGGTCTGTAGTCGTACTCATCTTGCCGACCCAGGACAAGCTCTCCTACGTCATGCAGCTCTACTTCCAGCATGATGAGAAGTTCTCCAACAACATCATGGGGTACGAGGGTTTGATCCCGGGTCTCAGGGCCGCCTCGACCCTGGCAGTCAACCACCTCACCATTAGGGGTGACTCCTAGCTCCTCGTCAACTTCTCTAACAAGGAGTAAAAGCCGAAGGACGAGTCAACATTAGGGGCCACACCCTTAGGCACCCGGGCATGCACACCTGCCTCAGGAGCATGCTTGCTCTTGGCGCTAGAACCCCAGGCCGGCAACTGGAGTGAGGAGTTCAAGGCATACGTGCTTAGTGGCGCCCTGCCAGAGAAGGTGGAGGACGCGCAATGCCTGGTTCGCAAAGCCACCGCCTACTGCCTGAAGGACGACAAGCTGTACCATCGGCGCCCAAACGATGTCTCATTGTGGTGCATATCCGAGGAGCAAGGGCGTGAACTCCTGGCTGATATCCACGGTGGCGACTACGGGCACCATTCCTCGTCTCGCACTCTGGTGGGAAACGTGTTCCGTAGCGGCTTCTGCTGCACCACGATGCTCAACAACGCCACCGAGTTGGTCCGATCCCGTGAGGCCTATTAGTTCCACACCAGGCAGATTTTTCTACCCACACCAGGTTTGCAGACCATCCCGCTCTCCTGGCCCTTCACGGTCTGGGGGCTGGACATATTGGGTCCATTTCCTCGGGCGGCCAGAGGCTACCGCTACCTCTACGTCGCCATCGACATGTTCACCAAGTGGGCAGAGTTGGAGCCCGTGCACACCATCCCCACTGGCTCAGCAGTCAAGTTCATCCGGGCCCTCATGAGCCGTTTCGGTGTTCCCAACCTTATCATTACTGACAATGGCTCACGGTTCACAAGCAAGCTCTTTAGGGAATATTGTGCTAACCTAGGGATGCAGATATGTTACACTTCGGTGGCACACCTGCGGAGCAATGGACAGGACGAGCACACCAACGAGGAGGTCCCGAAGGACCTCAAGGAGAGGAGATTCAAGAAGAAACTCGGGGCCTGTAGTAGGGGTTGGCTCGGTGAGCTTCAGTCCTTATTGTGGTCCATCTGCACCACTACGATGAAGCCCACGAGCGGACCACATTCTTCCTCATCTACAGAGCTGAGGCGGTCCTCCCACACAAGGTCATGCATTGCCCTCCGCGAGTCTTGGCATTCGATGAGGAGCGTCAGGATCCCACGCAGGGGACAGATCTAGTACTCAGGGAGGAGGCCCGCCGGCAGGCCTCGCTCCATGCAGCGAGGCACGAGTAGGCACTACGGCGATACCAATGTCGTAGCGTATGCTCCAAGATCCTCAAAGTCAGAGACCTCGTCCGGAGGCAGGTCCTCTCTGGAGAGGTCTTTCACTAGCTCTCACCCATGTGAGAGGACCCATTCAGGGTCTCTTGTGTCTCCAGGCCTAGTGTCGTACACCTGGAGACTCAAGACGGGGTACCCATCCAGAATGCCTGGAACATCCAGCATCTTCGTAACTTCTACCCATGACACTCTCACGTAATAATGAGTGGGTTGTATATGCATAGAGCCCGCAGTGGACGCGGAGGGGTTCCCACCCATGCCCAAATGGAAGCCCCATGCTCAGCGCTGGAAGACGCACTATCCTTCAACGACTATGCCCATGCCCAGTGGATACCCCATGCTCCATGCTAGGGGATGAGTACTCTAGGCGTCGGACGCGACTGTTATTTGCTCTCTTTTGTAACCAAATATGCCACCTGTTGGAATGAAGTTTGAAGTTTTCGTGTCTAATTCGAAAATGGGGGTGAGAATCTTCTCCTTGCAGCATTTTCTTGTTTTTGAGTTTCTTCCAAAGGGGTTTTCCACCCGCCAACTCTCTCTCACGCGCTCGCGAGCAGGGGCTAGGCACAGTACGTTATGTAGGCTCCAGGTCGCACATGTACCTTGCCAAAACTTTAGCGTCCTAATCCTCACGCGACACTCTCGAGGCCAGCTAGCGCACCATATCACCCCCAGCCTCAGGAGCGCGCATCTCCTGGCCTCGTCATGCACCATGACCCAACACACAAGCGGCGATCGACCATCGCAAGGGGGCTTGGGTGCTCTATAGCTAAGGAAAGAAGCTCCGCAGGGATGCGCCCCTCGACGTAGGAGCCTACCACAAACGCGCCAAGCTAAGTTATCCTAATCATAGGTACTCTAACCATGACGAGCACGAACATTTCAATTTGCAGCAACATCAAAACTCGGATGTGAAAGAAAAAAGCTAACATAAAAGGTGCAAGCGCCGCAGTTCATTACACGCCCCCACGGGGCCCTCGATGGTTTTTGGTGTAGGAAAAAAAAGCAAAATATGACTTCTCGAGGACCGTCACTCCTGAGGCCTGGCTCTGGTGGCACCTGCGCTCAGTCAGAGTTCTTCTGCTCCTTGACGTAGGCGCGGCGGCGGGGCGGCTCGACGTCCTCTTGGACAGGAGTGCAGCGCCATGGCGGCTCGTCGACATCCCTAGTACGGGCACGGTGGCGTGGCGGCTCGTTGTAGTCGTCATTGCTCGAACTTCCCCTGGAGGAGGTGTCTATATGTCGGCTCTCTCATGACTCAAGCTGATGTTTTAACCTTAAAAATTTGCATGGGGAGGAAAAAGTACGAATGCAATGTGGCCGGTGACTCTAAACATAATATGGTCATAAATGAGCAGTGATGTGGGGCCGGCTTATTTCGTTCTTCGTAGCATATGATCTTATTTGCAAACCTTCCAAGCATTATTATTTTAAACTCAAATACAAATGATATTGACCGCTGTTCAGCTCCTTGGGGTTGCTTTGGAATCCACCTTGGTTATTGTGTTGATTGTTCTAGTCAAGGTGCTGTCCATTGCCGTTATTTTCCTCATGCTGGAAACTAGCGCCTAAGCCGGCCCGCGGCCCATCAGGACCATGCAGGCCAGGGTGCCCACTACCATTACCTCCTGGATGACTTTGGAAGCCCTGGTTATTGAATTCCTACATGATGTAGTAGTTTTCCCATGAGTATGCAAACGGACTGTCCTGGGTATTGTGTTTAGGACATGGTGCTTTGAGCGCCTCTTCATAGTTGTGAGGCTTATTCCCATTGTAAGCCCCTCCAGGGCGGACATTACGACATTGGTTCTTAAAACCAACATTAATAGTGTCATTGAAATTTGACCCGCCATCTGGTTCTTTCCATTTACCACTATTATTCTGGTGCCCTTGGTTACCACCATGGTTATGTTGGCCCTTGCCGCCTTCACCATTCCTACCTTCGCTAGTTTTATCTTCATCCGAACCGGGATGCTTTGTGCCATGTGACTCAGCATACCTAGTGAGGACATCCATTAAGATGCCCATGTCTTGCACCTTTCGTTTGAGTCGCTTGAGCTTCAGGACCAGTGGCTGGAAGTGACAATTCTTTTCCAGGATTAGGACGGCTTGAGCCATCGTGATGCTATCTAATGAATGTATAATCTGCGCGACCTGGCGGGTCTAGTGATGGGCCGACTCATCGACTCGCTAGATGCAATGTTGAAGGTCCACAATTGTCATTGGCATTTTGCATGTTACTTGGAAGTTCTTTATGAAACGCTCTTTAAGTTATGACCAAGTATTGATGAAGTTGGGAAGTAGATTTTTCAACCATGTTTGAGCCGGGCCTTCAAGCATCATGGTAAGGTACTTGTCATACACGGTGTCACTAACACCGAGAATATCCATCGCCAAGTCACAGCTTTCGATCCAAGCTATCGGCTCAAGATCTGCTATGTAATTCGGCACGTTACGAGGCCCCTTCAAATCTTTGGGCATACACTCCGCGCGAAGAGCCGGCGGCAGACAAGGTATCCTAATTGTCCTACTAGTGGTCCCGGTTTCTATTTGAGGACGTTGCTGCTGGTTCACCTGTGCTACTGCCTCCGCCTCTGCCTCCCGCGTCCTCCTAGCTGCATCCACAACTTCCTGCGCTTCTGGTAGTACAGGTTGGGTTGTGAGAGTTTGGGGTTGTTGCTTGCGCCCGCTTCTAGAGAGAGCCAGATATTCCAAGTGGCGATTCTGACTATGGCTGGCATACGGGGTGGAGTGCATCTGATCGTGGCTGTAGGAATACTGTGCTTGTTGCACCACCGTTGTTATCAACATATCGATAGCGCTCCTTGCCTCAATATCAACAGGGGTGTTCCCTAATATGGGCAATGTTTCCATGTGTCGGGTCACAGCCAACAAATTGTCAACGTTGTTAGAGAAGTGATCCTGCGCTGTTTGCAAATGTTGTGGTGGCGAGGAAACTAGCAAGGGATGGGGTAGCTCGTTCTATTGGTTCATAAGTGGTTGCCCCGCCCCCTACGTCTGCTGAGGGGTGTTGAAGAGTCGTTGTGGCTCGAGGTTTAGTGGCAGCCGTCTTTGATATCTCCTTTGGTAAATCGCCTCAGATGCCTCTTTTTGGCGTTCAAGCAGCCAATGCTTAGCCTTAAGGTGCTCCAACTCATCGCGCATGCATGTCGGCATTCTAGGACTGGGGTATCTAGACCTGCGTGCCCGCGGCCTAGTGTGTGGCCCACCTTGAAGGCCCAGTACGGCCAACCAGGGAGCCCCTCAAGCGGTCCTTGCGAGAGCCCCTACCTCGCGAGGACAACAAAACCAAGACCTCAAGTGAAGCAGAATCCCCCCAGGATGCGTCCCGCAGAACGAAGATTATTATTCAGCACCCAGCCTCGAGAGGCCGGGGTGACGTGGGCTCTGATGGCTGATCCAAGCAGGTGCCAATGGGCGCAGAGGGAGGACAGTTTCCTCTATTGTGCTAAGGAGACAATGACACATGCGGGTTCCCAAGCAATCTCCCAAAGGTTTCCTTCCCAATGCAACAGGATCGAGATCACGAGCTCAGCAGGACGGATGTCATCGCCGAGCCAACTGCTGCGTCACACACGGAAGCTTTGCAGGCGAAGACCACCTTTAGTGAGGATAGGATGTACCTCTTGTGCCCATTCAAATTTGTCTGTTGTGGATACCTTCTTGCCCGTGCGACAAGGGGAGAGGACCGTGGCCCCTATAAACAAGGACAATCCCCCGTCATAGCAGGGCATCTAGTTCATGACTGCCAAGAGCCCTCGTGAGGCCACCCAACCACTCTAATAGTTCATCCTGAGCCTCCTCGCGAGGCCAATCCATCATTTGGTGCAGGGAACTTGGGCATGCCAGGTAGGGGCCTCTCTAAAGCTTCCTCCAGTTCCACAACGTCTCAGCTCCTTCGCTCCCATGGCCGAAGCCCGCCGAGTTCGTGCCGAGCGCCGGTCCACCTACGTCCCCTAGGAGGCGCCCATGGGCCGCGGCATCCCGCGCCACTCCATCTCTCCGATAGCCATCGTTGCTAACGGTCCGGCTGCTCGAGAGCATCAGGACTCGTTGTTGTCACTTTGGTGCTCCACTTGGCGGCAAGCCCCACTCGGCCAGCGTGATGCATGTGACGATCCGGGAGGAGCACACAAGCGCAGGTGCGAAGAAAGGCGGTTCACAAGGGGCCGCATAACACTAGCCACCTCAATACGATGCTCCTAAGGCCCTCATCGCCTCACCAACTCCTGGCGCACCTGAGTTCTTCGCGTTCCCTGAGCAGCAGGGTGGCGCCGATGCCTCGCGCCTCGTCGAGCACCCGGTCTACTACGTCTGCACAGTAATGTAGGATATGCGTGTGCTACCCCATGTAGTGGAAGCTCCTGCTCGCGCTCCTCGTCGCCTCAAGGAAGTGAACCACTACTTCCAAGGCCACCCCATCAAGGTGGTCTCTACATACCCACTTGAGAAGGTGCTACGCAACCCCAACGCTGTCGGAAGGGTTGTAGAGTGGAACAACGAGTTGTAGGCCTTCCATCTGGAATTCAGCACAACCAGAGTCATCAAGGGCGCGGCCCTCGCTGACTTCGCGGTGGAATGGATGGATGCTCCCGACCATGGGCTGGATGAGGGCCAGTCCCTCGCGCGTGGCGATGAGGCGCCTGACTGCTGGGTCATGCACTTCGACGGCACCTTTGCACGATTGGTCGCAGGGGCTGGAGTCGTACCCATCTCGCCTACCGAGGACAAGATCTACTATGTCGTGCAGCCCTGCTTCCACCATGGCAAGAAGGTCTCCAACAACATTGCAGAGTTCGAGGGTTTGATCATGGGCCTCAGGTCTGCCTCGGTCCTGGGGGTCAAGTGCCTCACTATCACTCCCAGATCCTCGTCAACTTCTCCAACAACGAGTACCCGCTAAAGTACGAGCACATGGAGGCGTACATGGAAGAGGTACGTAAAATTGAAACGCACTTCCAGGGCTTGGAATTGCAGCATGTCACGCGTGATGCAAACAAGGAGGCAGATGACATCGCCAAGAGGGCGTCGCGCCACGAGCTTCAGGAGCCTGGCGTCTTCGAGGAGAGGCTCTTCAAACCATCGACGGCAGCCCCGGCTGCAGGCCCGGTATCACCTTGGGAAGAACTGCCACCGGCCCCACCGTTAGGAGCCCAGCCAACGGACCGGCCTTAGGAGCATGCTTTCTCCTGGCGCTAGAACCCCAACCCGGCGACTGGACTGAGTTCAAGGCATACCTGCTCAGCGGCACCCTACTAGATAAGGTGGAGGATGCGGAACACATAGTTCGCCAAGCCACCGCCTCATTCCTGAAGGACGGCGAGCTTTACCGCAGGCACCAAAATGACATCTTGCTGTGGTGCATATCCAAGGAGGAGGGACGCAAGCTGCTGGCTGATATCCACGGTCCAGACTGCGGGAACTATTCCTAGTCTAGCAGCCTGGTGGGAAAGGGATTCCGCAGCGGCTTCTAATGGCCCACGTGTAACACCCCGTTACTCTTGGCGGGATCTAGACTGGCCCCACACACCAACACTAGTCTTTCCTACGCACTTTGTCCTCACTCGTGCGCACCCGGGACCAACTTCCCAGTCGGTCACCCATCCTAGAAACGCTCCAAGCCAAGCACACTTAACTTTGGAGTTCTTTTCGAATGGGCTCCCGGAAAAGAAGGAATTCCTTATTGATATGAGTAGTCTATCATTCCTATTAAGCCAGGATTTCACACCACGGTGCTCAACGATGCCACCGAGGTGGTCCGATCCTGCGAGGCCTGTCAGTTCCATGCCAAGCAGATTCATCAACCCACGCAAGGTCTCCAAACCATCTTGCTCTCCTGGCCCTTTGCAGTTTGGGGGCTAGACATACTGGGTCCATTTCCTTGGGCGCCCGGAGGCTACCGCTACCTCTATGTCTCCATCGACAACTTCACCAAGTGGGCAGAGGTGGAGCCCATGCACACCATCCCCACTGGCTCAGCAGTCAAGTTCATCTGGGACTCATGAGACGCTTCGGTGTTCCCAACCGTATCATTACTGACAATGGGTCACGGTTCACAAGCAACATCTTTAGCGAATATTGTGCTAACTTTGGGATGCAGATATGTTACGCTTCATTGGCTCAGCGGCGGAGCAACGAACAAAGCTGAGTGAGCCAACGCGGAGGTCCTAAAGGGCCTCAAAGACAGTAGCTTCAAGAAGAAACTTGAGGCTTGCGGCAAAGATTGGCTCGGTGAGCTTGAGTCCATGTTGTGGTCCATCTGCACATCAGCGACTAAGCCCGACGGCGAGACCCCATTCTTCCTCATTTACGGAGCTGAGGTGGTCCTCCCGCACAAGGTCAAGCATCTCTCCCCATGAGTATTGGCATCCGACAAGGAGCATCATGATGCCACGCGGGGGAAAAATCTCGTACTCGAGGAGGAGGCCCGCCGCCAGGCCTCGCTCCATGCAGCGAGGCACCAGCAGGCACTGCGGCAATACCATTGTCGTAGCGTCCGCTCCGGGAGCCTCGAAGTCGGAGACCTTGTCGTGAGGCAGGTCCTATCTAGGGAGGGCTTGTAGAAGCTCTCGCCCATGTCGGAGGGGCCATTGTTGGGACCCCGATCGTAAGCCATATGAATCTAGCATGTAACATGTGACACCACTTTCCGTCCTGTCGCACGGTAACACATGGCTTCCACCTTAACTTGGTCGGTACCGTTCGCGCCATTTAACAAAATCTTGAATGATAAATCTTGAATACTCCTCATTTCATTTTCAAAGAATTTAAAAGTGCATGCATGAATTCATTGGCAAACATAATTAAACTAGTGCTGTTACAACTCACCCCCACTAAAGAAGAATCTCATCACGAGATTCAGGAGTAGTCAGGAAGAGTGCAGGGTACTCAAGCTGAAGACGATCTTCACGCTCCCAGGTTGCTTCACCATGAGAAACTTAATGTTGCGATGTCGAGTGCTGAACTCGGTTTGATCAAGAATTCAAACATGATATTCTCGATATGTGAGGTCACCATGAAGATCAAGCATTTCGTGGTCTACTTCGCGGACATGATCCTTGAAGCAACGCCTCAGTTGAGAGACGTGGAACACATCATGAACTTTAGAAAGCTGTGGGGGTAGTCCCAATTGGTAGGAAACTTCTCCTCGTTGGCAGAGAATGCAAAAAGAACCAATGTAATTAGGAGCCAACTTGCCTTTGATCTCAAAATGATGGGTACCCTTGAGAGGTGTAACCCGAAGTTAATCCTTCTCGTCAACTTCATAACTTACTTCCTTATGATGATGGTCATATTGGCTCTTTTGACGAGAGTGGGCGTTTTTTAGTTTTTCACGAATGATGCAAACTTGATCTTTTGCATCCTTGATCATATCCAGTCCACAGAATTCTCTCTCACCGGTTTCTGACCAGTTTAATGGCGTTCGACATTTTCGTCCATACAAAACTTCAAAAGGTGCTTTGCCCAGACTAGACCGGAAGTTTGTGTTATAAGAAAATTGAGCAAATGGAAGACATTTCTCCCAATTTATTTCGATTGATATAACACAACCTCTAAGCATATCTTCGACAATTTGATTGACTCTTTCCACTTGACTGCTTGACTGAGGGTGCTAAGCAGTGCTAAAGGAGAGATGGGTTCCCATAGCATTCTGAAAACTTTCCCAAAATCGAGAAGTGAAAAGACTTCCATGATCTGAATTGATCTGTAGAGGAACACCATGAAGAGAAACTATTCAAGAGAAATTCAAATGTTCTAAGAGACTAGTAGTTATACTCTCTCGAATCGGCAGGAAATGAGAAACTTTTGAAAGGCGATCGATGACCACGAAGATGGCATCATTCCCTTTCTGAGTCTTTGGAAAGCTGGTGATGAAATCCATACCAACCTTGTCCCATTTCCACTCGGGAATAGCCATGGTCTGAAGGGTGCCAGTAGGCCTTTGATGCTCTGCTTTAACGTGATGACAAACATCGTAGTTAGCAATGAACTGAACGATTTCTCTCTTCATCCGGATCCACCAGAACCTCTACCTCTGGCATAGGTCATGATACATCTCAGTACTACCTAGATTAATCATTTGAGGAGATTCACGAGCTTCCATGAGAATCAGTTCGCGAAGTTGCTGCTTCTTGGGAACCACGAAGCCGTAATCAAAGAATACAACACCTTGATCATCTACCGAGAAGGAACAAGCAACTCCCTTTGCAATGTTGCCCTTGATGCAAGAGATTCCTGTATCATGCTTCTGGTCAGCTATGATCTGATCCTCAAGAGTCAGTTTCGCCACCAAGGTAGAAAGGGATCCTCAAGGAACAACATGCAGATTTAACTTATGGAATTCCTCATGGAGAAGTGGTTGACTTTGTAGCAACATGAGGTTTTTTGTCACACCCCGTGTTTGTATCACCTTGTTACGTTTGGATTTATAAAATTTGGAGCCAACTAAAACTTCTTCAATGCTGGTGCTTGATTGAATTGCTGCTTGTTTGATTGCTGAAGTGTGGTATATGGCACTCTTAGATTCTATCCCTCGTCATATTCATCTTCCTTGACCCAAACTTCTTGCCCAATGATCATGCGATGTGAATAGTGCCCGAAACTATTTTTATCAAATTTTTTTTGACCAAATGGGATTTATTCCAATTAGGTTTTCAAAAACCCTTGAAATAAGGATTTCATTGCAAGTCCTCAAATTGGATGGATCCTTCTTCCCCAAAGGCTTTATTTCATACCTACTATATATACGAATTTCCAAAACCTCCAAATATAAATTTTAAAGGTTATTTTTATATTTTATTTAAAGGCTTTTTCTTAAGACTAGAAATGGTTTTTCATAGCGAAAACTATTTAAATGCTTTCAAAATATTTGAGATAATTTAGGGAAGCTCAGTGGACATATATTTTCCTTATACATGAGTTTCAACACATGGGCATGTTCAAATCATGGGCAAAACCCCTCAAAACCGTTTCTGTTCAAATCAAGCTTTTGAAATATTTATATAAGAAATATTCTCAATAAATTCTAGGAAAATTTCAGAAAGTAAACACTATCATGAGTGATGATCTTGCAAAGTGTCAACTCAATCCAAGTTGATTTGGTTCATCAAACCATCCAAAAACTCTTCCTGTCTAGATTCAAATTTGAACAACTTTACATTGTGAAGTCTCTCACATTGACCGCAAACTTTATGGACATGTTCTAATCACCAAATATTGATGCTACACTAAGTGGTGCATCAAGTTTAAAAGCTTAGCATGTCTAGATCTACAGAATCCAAAATGTGTTGATTTCTAGGTTTTCACAAAGTCCCATTGTGAACTTTCATCAAACCCTCTAAAACTTGGTGAAAATCCCTACTTTTGACCACCCTTTGATCCTGTTAATTATCAAGGCATGTAGAATTCATCTACTAAGAAAAATCACCATCAAACACCTTCTGGTCAATTTTGGAAACTGCCCGTTTCACCATTTTTACTATTTTCCTTGCCCCCAAATTTTTATCACAGCCTCTCGGGGTCACCAGCAACCCCTAGTAACTTTCTCTAGACAAGACTCAATAGGTAAGTGGGGTAAAAACCTCACTTTACCTCCTGGACAGAAGTAAAACCCTCTTCTCTCCCCTTCCATCTTATTATAAGCTACCTCAGAGCATCCAAGGTCATTTCCTACTTCTCTATTCCCTCCTCTACCCTCTAGACACCTATGGACGCACCTAGGACACCGTTGGCATGCCATGGCATGTCAAATGCGCGCACCAGAGTGTGTTATAGTGCGCATCCGCACTGTAGCTGCCACCCAACCAGCGCCACCGACAGCCTTGGGCTGGGGGAAGCTGTTCCCCGAGGTTCCCTCGACAACCGCAACACGCCAAGGAGTCGGCCCCCTCCTCCCTCTCTCTCCGGTGAGCTCCCGCACGCGTGCCCGGCGCCACGCAGCTCGGCCAACTAGGGAGCTCACACGTGCACGCTCCCCCACCTCTCTCCTCTCTCCCCCTAGCCTAGACCGACCCCACGAGTGCCCTGAACTCGCTCTCTCCCTTCCCCATGCCCTCTGGCGAGCGCCCCGTCCTCACCGGCGCACCACGTCCACTGAACTGGTAGCCCCCTATATAAAGGCCTCCCCGAGCTCCCGATCCTCTCCCCTCACTCTCTCCTCCCCTCTACTGCTCCCCGATGCCCAGCCCCTCGCCCCCCGTGGTCGGAAGACCATGCAGGAACCAAACCCTTGCTGTCGTCGGGCTTTCTCCCTCGCCAGTGATTCTCTTTGCCTCGGCGACCCCCCTCGGTCACCCACCGACATGCGGGAGGCCCCTGATTTCACGCCGGTGCCCCCACCATTCCTGTTGTGAGGAGAGGGATGCCAGGTGGGGCCCACGTGTCATCCCCTCATACCCCTCCTCTCTCTCTGCCTTGATGGGCCCGTGGGCAGGTTTAAAATTAAACCTTCTGTGCGTAGTGCCTCGCCCTGGGCTGGTTCCCTCTTTGGGCCAGTTCGTCCTCGGTGCTTCTCGACCGAGAGGGCACAGTGCCCTTTTCTTTTACTTTTTCTGTTTAACTTCCAAAAATCCCATAGGACACAAAATTAATTTAAATCCAATTATTCTTTCACCTAAAATCTTGAAATATTTCATAGAATTTATTAGTGCCACTTGTAAAAATATTTGAAAGCATTTTATGGACTATTTTAATTTAAAACCCCTATCTAGCATTATTAGCCCCTGTTTTAAATAATTTTTAAAATCTTTTTAAGTTCAAAACCCGAGAAAAATATTTTTAATATAGTCTTTAGTATTTATCAGAGTAGGGTATCATTTTCAATAGTGGCTTGTGTGCTCTGTTTCTTTGTGATGCTTATTTTTAGCGCTTTTATTCGCGACGATGGATTGCGTTGTTGCTGAGGATGTTGGACCTGAAGACTTCGAAGAACCCGGAGACTTTGTTGAGCCAAGGAAGCAGCCCTTTGACCATGTTGAGAAACCATTTTCATTGCATTACATATAACACTTTACTTTTGTTATACTTGATCATGTGGAGTAGTGACCCCTCCAATGAGTTGCTTCCGATACTTTTACCATTGACACTGCATCGTGCATGACCATAACATCTTATGAGGGTTATGTAGGTGACTGTATATAGGATGCTAGTAGATGCTACGCAAATGGATCGGGTTTATGCATGGCGATGGGAACACAAATGATTTCAAAGACTTTTTGAAAATCCTTCGGGTGCCACTAATGCCCAAGGGAGATGATGATGAGTTGGGTGACAACTTGAGAAAGAAGTGGTCTACCCGAACAAGATGAGGGTGTGTTTTCGAAAACAGAGGGTTTAAGATTTGTTAACTGTCCCAACCTTACATGTGCAACCACGATTGCCCTTATGGTATGGGTATTTGTTGATTACTATGGTTGGTACTGGCAAGGAGTCCGCATTACTAGTGGAAAGAGTGAACTGGTCACTCTAGAGACGGGGTCGTCCCGGAAGTGGAAGGCCATGCGCTGTCTTTGCAGGCACCGGGCACACCATTGTGTGCCCTCATGGATGTTACGTGTGATTTATATCATGAGGGATGGCACCAACGAGTGGACTCTTTGTTTGGTATCACCATGGGAAAGGCATTGTTTGGGTGCTTGCCTTAGGTATGTTATATACCGCAAGTCATGGATGACACAGAAGTTCTCCAAGTCTTGTGGGTAAAGTTTGCAACCTCTGTAGAGTGTAAAACTATTCGAATAGCCGTGTCCACGGTCAAGGACAGTTGGATGGTGCTGCTTATGCCACGTCCGTATGTTTTCGCAAACTTGGTGTGAGTGAGTGTATTGGTGACAATGAGGTTACCTGAGCTAAGTCCGATGACTCAGCTTGACGATTGAATAAGTCCGATGACCTAGCACAATGAATGAATACGAGATGTTCAACCCCTGTTTATGATGATACCTGTAACTTGTTCATACGCATATCTGCCAACTGTTGACGCATGCTTACCTAGTTACTTGATCATGTCGTTGCATTCAAAATTGGCTTTCCGCAAATTATCTACTTAGTGCTATATCATGCATCATTATTACTTGTTCCACAACTTGGGTTGCTTGCGAGTACATTCAAAGTACTCATTGGCTTGCCACTCGTTATTTAATTGGCCAGGCATTGAAGAATAGGAGTATGTTGAAAAGTTCATTGGTGACGAACATGCGAACTAGGACGCTTCCCAATCAAAATGCCTATAGGTTTAAGGCAGATGGCATGGGTTCACGCTTTTGATCAGGATTTCCACTGCTTGTTCTATTTAAGTATTTGGCCCTCGTGGCCCTATCTATGTAAGACTAGACCTTCACGATCTTTATTTGTGTAAGACGCTAAATGTGGATGTAAGACTCTTGTTATTTAGCTTCTCTATGTTAAGTTTACATTGATCTATAGGATCACTGTACACGTGCATTCGGTAATCACGACTTATGAGTCGGGGTCCCCACATTGTTATAATAGGATTTCTGACTTAGTGCATCAGCCATAACATTGGCTTTGCCTGGGGTGTAAGATTTTCCTAAGTTGTAGTCCGTAATCAACTCAATCCACTGTCTTTGCCTGAGATGCAAATCCGGTTGGGTGAATATGTACTTGAGACTCTGGTGAATAGTGTATAATTCGCAATGATTACCTAGAAGGTAATCTTGCCAAGTGACAAGTGCATGGACTACTGCGGCAAGTTCTAGATTGTGTGTTGGATAATTCTCCTCACGTGGACGCAACTGTCAAGATGTGTAGGCAATGACATGACGATCTTGCATAAGAATGGAACCTAGACCTTCTTGTGATGCATCACAGTAGATAAGAAAGTCCTTTCTGAAATCTGGGGGTACAAGTACCGGGGCAGTAGTTAGTCGACTCTTCAACTCCTAAGAAGTTTCCTCACACTTTGGAGTCCACTCGAACGTCTTATCTTTCTTGAGGAGTTCAGTTAGAGATTTGGAAACTTTGGAGAAGTTCTCAACAAAGCGGCTATACTAGATCACTAAGCTAAGGAAACTCCTAACTTGCTTCACCGATTTAGGTTGAGTTCACGCATGGACAACTGAAATCTCTCAGGATTGACAACAATACCTTTCGTAGAGATTACGTGACATAGATAGGTCACTTCTAGCAACCAGAATTCACACTTAGAGAATTTGGCATAAAGGTGGTGCTCTCGAAGTTTCAACAATACCATCCTAACATGCTCAACATGTTCCTCTTTGTTCTTCGAGTTTATGAGGATATCATCGAGGTAAACCATGACAAATTTGTTCAGATACTCCATGAAGATCGAATTCATTAAGCGGGAGAATGTGGCTGGGGCATTGGTTAGACCGAAGGACATGACAGTGTACTCATATTGGCCATAACGAGTGACAAAGGCCGTCTCAGGAATGTCCCCGTTCATGATTTTGATTTTATGATAACCAAATCTCAAATCCATCTTGGAGGAGACTGCGGATCCAGCGAGCTGATCAAAGAGATCATTGATCTTGGGGAGCGGATATTTGTTCTTTATCGTGACCAGATTAACCGGTCGATAATCTACAACCATCTGATCCGTACCATCCTTCTTCTTGACGAAGAGGACAGGACAAGCCCATGGACAAGAACTAGGACAGATGAAACCTTTCTTCAAAGATTAATCGAGTTGGATCTTAAGCTTAGCTAGCTCTTAGGGGGACATCTTATAGGGTGTCCTAGAAATTGGAGCGGTCCTTGGAATAAGTTCTATGACAAACTCTACTTCTGTGTTAGGTTGAACACCTCTTAATTCTTATGGAAAAATATCCGAAAAGTCACGGACTACTGGGATGTTTTCAAGCTTTGGAAGAGGATTTGCAATGAGGGAATAAATCATGCCCTATGGAATGTGGGTTTCGACCTTGACTATCTGGCCAGAAGGATGGGTAAGTTGAACATACCTAGAGAAACAATCAGTTTAGCATGATGAGTTGTCATACAGCCCATCCCCAAAATGATGTTGATGTCCGAAGACTTGAGAGCTATCAGAGAAGCAAGGAATACTAAACCATGAACAAGGATTTGATTTCCATGGCTCACTCTAGCAGTTTGCCATCTAGAACCTAGAGTTTGAACTTCCAAAGGAGTTGGCATAATATCAAAAAACACATCATGCGAAGGGGCATACCTTTGAGAAATGAATTAGTGAGATGCTCCAGGGTCAAATAGAACTCAAGTTGGATGTGAATTGACAATAAGCTTCTTAAGCGTCTTAAGCACGACATTAGCATCATCTTCAGCTCCTTCTCTAGTTACATCATGCACACATCCACGAGTATAATCAACTGACCTGGCATTAAACTTCTTGATTTCGGGCTTTCCACGACCGGAAATATTGCTTTAAGGGGATGGAACATTTGCTCGCAAAGGGAATTTCTTCAAATAATGTCCAGGCTGACTGCACTTGTAGCATGCCCCATGAACGGGATGAGGATCTGGGTTGATCATGCGCTTGATGAGGTTCTTCTCAGGAACACATGGCATTGGTGGACAAGGTACAAAATTGTTGTCGTTTTCTCATGACAGATACCATGGGCTGGCTTATCGACATTGGTTGGGGCTGAAGGACGTCGACAGGCTCTGGAAACGGGATTAGGCACAAGCGGTGGGGGACACATGATGTACCCAGGCTTGGGTCCCTCCGTGGGAGGTAACACCCCTAGTCCTGCTGGTCTATTTGGATGGTGCATGATATTACAATGGTGCACCTTGATCTGATGTCTAGAGGTGGAAGAAGGAGCAGGCGGTCCTCTTCCCTTGCTACGTGAGTGTGGTGTGGGGGAAATCCCTTCGTCCTTTCCTACTCAATGCATGCGGGCCATAGGTGGTTTTATAAGCCAACTACCCAGCTTACAGTATTCCTAAGGTACTAGAAAGGGGGACCCGGCTGGCAGCCTATCCAACTGGCCAGGGGGCCCACCTGCTACGTCGTCTCGCCACCCGTAGGGCCCGCCGGCAGCATGGTTCCATCGCTAGCTGGGGCCCTCGAGCAGTCTCTCCGATTGGCCCGCGCCCATATGCCACGGCACGAGCCGCCTCGCCCTGCATCTTCTAGCGGCCATTGGTCGAAATCAGCGATACGGGCGGCTGCGTTGTAGCGATGTCGGGGCAGGTAATGGAGTAGACGACGGCATGGCGGCACTGTTGCCCCGCCGTGTCTCGATCAGTCCTGGTCAGCGGTACGACCGCCCGAACTATAGACATGTGTGCGAGTGTGTCAGCGGTTGTTGTAGCCACACCGGAGTCCATCATGGGGGTCGCATCTTGTCTGTGTACTTGGTCATAGTGAGAAGGGACGGCTGCCTTCCCATCCAAAGGTTAACAGAAGAGCCGTCCTTAGTGTAGTCGGCCGCAGGCTCGCCGGGGGTCGGGTGGCCGGCTCGTGATCAGCCAGTCGTGGTCCAACCGGCAACGAGACTGCTGGTTGTCATCCAGCTGGCCCTAGTCCACCCGACCGTCGGTTCACCGGCAGCACACCAGCCGATCACGGACCATCCGGTCGTATGGTTTTTCAAAATGGGTGAGAACTCCCTAGTCATAGCCTACCTAGGGGTAATAACCCCCTTAGTAATCCCTGAAATCGGCGTGGTCCTGTGTCCCTTCGACGAGGGGGAGCCAGCGGCTTCATCTGCTGGCATCTGGCTTCCGCACCGGATTGATCGACCGGCTGCGTTGGCAATCGCTCCTGATGCCTCGGGTCATGTCGCGCCACTTCAGGCCCCATGTCAGACCGCGGTGCGCAACGCGGGGCGTAATGATGCCGAGGGCCCCGCCCCTAGGGCTCGATGGGACATCGCCCTAGGCCTATCCCGACAGGCCATGGGCCTAGCCGAGTACACCTCGGGCCGCAGGTTGGGATCCTTTGTGCTCGGACTCCAACTGCCGCGACTCGAAATGGCCACGTCTCGCAGATTCCCCAGGGGAGCGGGCACAGATAATCCCCATGCCCCCCAAGCGTCGCCCCTTTATTTATAAGGGGACAGGTAGGGCGAAGGAAGTTCACGCACCCCCATCATCTTCCTCCTCTCGTAGTCCTCCGCTCGGCCCGTGCTGCCACTTCGCTCGCCTGCCTCACTGCGTCGATCGCCTTAGAGATGACCGACACACCCTTCGGCATCTCGTTTGTCTCCATCATCACGGAGGAGGACATCGCGTACCTCCACCGTTCCTGTATGCTACAACATTGTGGCCCGTCCGCCGGGCAGCGAGGTGGTGCCCGAGCACAGGCAGGGGGAGTTCGTGGTCTTTGCCTGGCAATTCCCGCGCGGCTTCGGCCTGCCAGTGAGCCAATTCTTCCGCCTCCTCATGGACACCTTCGATCTCTAACAACACCACCTTAGGCCCAACTCATTTTCCAATTTCGAGGCTCGTGACCCTTTGCGAGGGCTACCTTGGGCTTCTCCCCTTCGTGGAGTTGTGGAAGAAGCTCTTCTACCTCAAGGCTTTGAGGAACGACGTCGAGTCGTACGCCCGCGGGGGCACGATGGTGTGCGTGCGCGGCCCGCAATTCCCCCGCATCACCCACATTGATTCCATCAATAAGTGGAACCAAACATTCTTCTACGTGACTAATACCGACCCGGCGCGGGACTACGCCCGGCTGTGAGCCTTCGTCAACGCCCCCTCCTCGCGGGTGAACTGGATGGGCGACGAGCCACCTTGAGATCTGATTGGGGAGCTGGGCAGGATCCAGGCCATGAGAGGTGATACGTCTCCATTGTATCTATAACTTTTGATAATTTCATGACAATATTCTACAACTTCCATATACTTTTGGCAAATTTTTATACTATTTTTGGGACTAACATATTGATCCAGTGCCCAGTGCCAGTTCCTGTTTGTTACATGTTTTTTGTTTCTGAGAATATCCATACCAAATGAAGTCCAAACGCGATAAAACCTTACGGAGATTATTTTTGTAATATATATGATTTTGGGAAAAAATAATCAACATGAGACGATGCCCGAGATGACCACAAACCAGGGGGCGTGGCCTACCCCCTAGCCGCGCCCTGCGCCCTTGTGGTCACCTGTAAGGTGGTTGGTGCCCTTCTTCCTCCGCAAGAAAGCTAATACCCGGATAAAAATTCCCTCATAATTTAAGCTCAATCTGAGTTATGGATCTATGGATATTTCAGAAACGGTGAAAGGAGAGAATCTAGAAACGCAGAAACAAAAGGAAACAGAGAGAGAGAGAGAGAGATCCAATCTCGGAGGGGTTCCCGCCCCTCCATCGCCGTGTTGGATAAGGACCAGAGGGGAAACCCTCCTACCATATAGGGGGAGGTCAAGGAAGAAGAAGAAGGGGGCTCTCTCCCCCTCTCTCATGGTGGCACCGGTAGACCGTTGGGGCCATCATTGTGACAGTGATCTACACCAACAACTTCGCCGACAGCATCACAAACTCTCTCCCCTTCTATATAGCAGTATAAGACCCCTTGTCCCGGTTGTAATATCTACTTAAAAATGGTGCTCAATGCTATATATAATTTTCCAATGATGTATGACTACCCTATGATGTTTGAGTAGATCAATTTTGTCCTATGGGTTGATTAATGATAATGATTGGTTTGAGTTGCATGTTTATTATTGGTGCTGTCCTATGGTGCTCTCCGTGTCGCGCAAGCGTGAGGGATCCCCATTGTAGGGTGTTGCAATGTGTTCATGATTTGCCTATGGTGTGTTGCTTGAGTGACAGAAGCATAAACCCGAGTAGGTGGGTTGTTGCATATGGGAGTAAAGAGGACTTGATACCTTATAATGCTATGGTTGGGTTTTACCCTAATGATATTTAGTAGTTGCGTATGCTTGCTCGAGTTCCAATCATAAGTGCATATGATCCAAGTAGAGAAAGTATGTTAGCGTACGCCTCTCCCTCATATAAAATTGCAATAACGATTATCGATCTAGTTATCGATTGCCTAGGAAAAAATAACTTTCTTGTGACAAAAAATCTCTCTACTAAGACTAACTTAGTTGTTTCTTTATCTAAGCAGCCCCTAGTTTTATTTTACATGCTTTTTATTATCTTGCGAACCTATCCTAATACACCTACAAAGTACTTCTAGTTTCATACTTGTTCTAGGTAAAGTTAATGTTAGGCGTGCGTAGAGTTGTATCGGTGGTCGATAGAACTTGAGGCAATATTAGTTCTACCTTTACCTACTCATTGGGTTTAGCACACTTACATATCGAGAAAGGATAAAACTGATCCCCTATACTTGTGGGTTATCAAGACCTTTTTCAGGCGCCATTGTCGGGCAGCAATACCGTGGGGTGAATATTCTCGTGTGTGCTTGTTTGCTTTATCACTAAGTAGGTTTTTATTTTCTGTTCTAAGTTGTTTTCTATCTTTAGATATGGATAGGAAATGTAAAATACCAAAAACATTAGTTGTACTTGTTGCTCCAAAAGTTGAGGAACCACTAGTGTTCTGTACCACCGAAGAATATTACTTGTGTCTAATTCAATCCATGTGGGGACCCCGACTCTTAAGTCGTGATCACCGAATGTACATGCATAGTGATCCCAGAGAGCAATGCTCACTGAACACACAGAAACTGAATAACAAGAGTTTTGCATCCATTACATACCAGTTTACTCAAATATGGCCTTTATGGCCAAGTCTTCATATGACTGCAGCGGAAATCTTCAATGATAGCGTGAACCCATGCCATCTGCCTTAACACTATAGGCATTCTGACTGGGAAGCGTCCTAGCTTGCATGTCCGTCTCCAAGGTAATCATCATGATAGCCTGATCTTTCATGCCTGGCCAATAAAATAACCAGTGGCAAGCCAATGAGTACTTTGAATGTACTCGCAAGCAACCCATGTTTGGAACAAGGAAATAAAAATGCATGAAATAGCACTAAGTATGTATTTTGCGGAAAGACAATTTTGAATGCAATGTCGTTGATCAACTAACTATGAGTAAGCATGCATCAACAGTTGGCTGAAGTGTTCATTTATCACATCAAGTCTTCAGACTTGCCTCAAGTGTCATCCTTCTGTCTTCCGAACACACATACACCAAGTTTGCAAAAATATCTGGACGTGGCATAAGCAGCACCACCCAACTTTCCTTGACCGTGGACACGGCTATTCGAATAGTTTTACACTTTGCAGAGGTTGCACCCTTTACCCACAAGACTAGCGGAACTTCCGTGTCATCCACGACTCGCGGTATATAACATACCCAAGGTAAGCACCCGAACAATGGCTTTCCCATGGTGATACTAAACAAAGAGTCCACTTGTTGGTACCATCCCTCATGATATACATCACCCATATCATCCATGAGGGCACGCAACGGTGTGCCCGGTGCCTGTAAAGACAGCGCATGACCTTCCACTCTGGGATGACCCCGTCTCAAGAGTGACCACTTCACTCTTGCCACTAGTAATGTGGGATCCTTGCTAGCACCAACCATAGTAATCAACAAAGCCCTATCCCATAAGAGGTATCGTGGTTGCGCATGCAAGGTTAGGACAGTCAACAAATCTTAAACCCTCCATTTTGGAAAACACATCCTCATCTTGTTCCGGCACACCATTTCTTTCTCAAGTGGTCACCCATCTCACCATCATCTCCCTCGGTCATTAGTGGCACCCGACGGGATTTTTGAAAAGTCTTTGAAATCATTTCCTTCTTCCCATCATTATGCATAGATCCCATCCCACTTGCGTGGCATCTACTAGCATCCTATCTACACCCACCCGCAAAACCCTCATAAGGTGGTAGGTTCATGCACGAGGCAAGTGTCAACGGAAAAGTATCGGAAGCATCCCACTAGAGTGGACACCAGATCATCATGATCAATACAACAAAATGAAGTGATATATGCCATGCAATAAAGGGGTTCATAGTCATGGTCAAAGGCTTGCTTGCCTGGCTTAGCAACATCTTCGAGGTCTTCACCCAGTTATCGTCTACTTCGAGCACTTCATCTACTTCGTCAACTATCGTCGGAAAACAACCGTGATAAGCAACACAACAAGAAGAAAATAAAAGTGATCTACAATAAGGAGTTTTTATTTTTCTAGGACTCCTCTGGTCATGAGAAAAATAACCAAGGAGGTTTTGGTGGATGTGGATCAAGGGGGAGTTTTGAATGGTGGGAATGATGAAATGATGATCCTTCAAGATGTCAACAGAAAATATTTTCATAAAAATAAGTGGAGGAACTCATAAAATAGGGCATAATTTTAGAAACATATGAGAAGTGGTTTCATTGGATTTGGAGTTGGGATGATTTTCTTATGAAATTGCAAAGTGGTCCACATATGAATAAATGGCCCAATAATTGACATGGCACAATCAGTGTAAGGAAAAATGCTCACCACTTAGTGCATGAATTTAGATACATATATGAACTTGAATCACCCCATATGGAGCTATAATAGATGATCCATAAATTTTACAAAGTGGGGCATTCAAAGTTCAAATTCAAATTTGAATTTGAAACCTACATAAAAGTTTGTAGGAAAAATGTGCAATGCACATATTTGGATAGCTCAAGATTTTAGGAATCTATAGAAATTTGAATCAGAATATTTGGATTTGAAATGAATTTAGTATGGATTTAACAAATTCTGGAGAAATTGAAATTGGAAGAAAAAAAAGGGGGGTTTACCCAATGGGCCATTTACGCACTAGGGGTACGATAGGCATTGGGCGCATTCGGCCGGCCCACATGCGCACGCCGGGTGCCACGTCGATGGTGCATTCCTCAGAATGCTCCTTCGGTCAGCGAAGGTGCCATTCCTAGGGCCCCACATACCCCGCGCGGGCTCGGTCTCTGTGCCGCTTATAGGTGGGCCCCACCGGTCCCTTCCCATCTCTCCCGCCCATCCCCTTCTTCTTCCTCATGACAGGGGCAAAGAGGGCGTCGGCCGCCGTGCCGTAGCGGGTGCCGAGCCGGCGGTCCGGGCGGACGCCCGAGTCCATGCCGCGCCGAGGGATGGTCGCCTGAGCCGCGGGGCCACTAGGAGCGAGTGGGTCGTTGGCAGGAGCGGACGGTAGCACCGGTGTCTCTTGGGGCGTGGCTCAGTCAAGGGGGAGGGAGCCCTGGGTTTCTAGGGAGGCATAGAACACCATGGGGATCCTCCTGGAAGGGCAGTTGAGGTGTAGGAGGGGCTGGCTTTCTCGAATCCAAGCGAAGCCGAATGGTAATGGCGGCCGTGGGAGGAAAGGGAGGTCATGGAAGGAAGAGAGGATGGTCCAGAAGGGGTCTAGGAGGGAGTGAGATCCTGAGAAGATAAGCGGGGGGCTCAGGGAAGGGTCTAAGCAAGAGGGATGTCGAGGGAAGCTCAGATGCGCCTCGGATGCCCTTGGGCGCCAAGCATGCGCGTGCTTGAGCTCCCTTGGCTGCGACCTGGCGTCAGGAAGAGGCATGGGAGGTCGAGAGGAGGCTATTGGCGCACGGGGATGCCCTACCGAAGATTGCTGCGAGCTATAGGACAACGTTTGTCGGCAGAGCATCGTTGCTGCATACCAGTAGCATGGTCACCACGCCATGGATTGTCAAGGGTGACTTTTTGGTCGGGCAACGATGTCTGGCATACAAGGCATGCATGCCTGAGTGCTCTTGCTAATTATCAGAGAGAATAGAGCTTCTTGGGTTAGGTTTCAACTGAGGGTAAGTTTGAAGCAGCAAACTTGGGGCTGATCTACTGGGAGTTGCTGTAGGGAACTATGGATAAAAACTTGTCTAGTAGCCCTAGCTATGGAGGGAGTACATGAACACCAATTTTCAGATCATGGAGATGAGAGGGGAAGGTACTTGTAGTACAAAGCTACACTTACTGCCATAAACTAGATTCAGAAGGTTTGCTCATATTTCCCACATTAGCATGCCATATTTGGGTATGCCAAGGTGCATTAGTATGCAAATGAGGTTGTGCAAAAGTTTGGGGTCATTAGCATGATCAGAAGGGAGGGAGAGGTGTTGTCATGGTAAAAAGAGAGGGAATAAGAGGGATTTACCCCCAAATAATTAACCAGAGGCCATGGCAAAGCTACTCGAGGTAGAAGAGGATTATAATATACTGTGGTAAAAAGTAGGGGGCAAGGGGAATCTGTTTGGGTCAACTTTGCTTGTCCACTAGTTTATGGAAGAAGGTGTTTGTGCTGTGATTGGGCTAGGCAGGGGAATCCTATGACCTTGAGATTTACCAGGGGTAAATGGTAAGTCCATTTGGTCCTAATCACAAGTTTTGAGATGATTTCAAGAAAGTTGATAATGCAAACTTGGTAAACCCTAGAAATGGACATAAATGGATTTCTATAGATCTGATCATGCAATTCTATTCCCCTTGATTCACCACTTTATGTAGCATCATAATTTGGGTAATACAGAACGCCCACAAAGTTTGGGATCAATAGGAGATACTTCACAATGTAAAGTTGATCAAATTTGGCTCTGGATAGGAATGGCTTTAGGATATTTTGGTGAACCAAAACAATTGGGATTGAGATGAAACTTGGCAACATGACCACATATATCATATGTGACATGCTAGAATTTTCTTGGATTTATTTGAGAATATTTCTTATATAAATATTTCAAATGCTTAAAATAGGCAGAAATGGCTATGAGGGGTTTTGTCCAATATTTTGAGCATGACCATGTGTTTAAACTCTTATATATGGACAATATATGTCCACTGAGTTTTCCTAAATTTTCTCAAATATTTACAAAGAATTTAAATATTTTTTCCTATAAAAGACCATTTGTGGCCTTAAGATAAAGCCTTAAATAAAATATGAAAATAACCTTTTAAAATAATATTTTGTGGTTTTGGAAGTTATATATATATTAGGTTCCAACTAAAGCATTTGGGGAAAAAGGATCCACCCAATTTGAGGACTTGTAGTACAAATCTCAAATCAGGGGGTTTTGAAAACCTAAATTAGATAAATGCTTTTTGGCCAAAATAATATTTCATAAAAATAGTTTTGGGTACTCTTCACATGGCATGATCATTGGAAAAGAAGTTTGGATCAAGGAAAAGATCTTTGAGAGTAGGAGGGAGTTTTATGAGTATAGAGCACTAGCAAGCAACCAAACAATCAGCAATCAAGTCAAGCATCACAATCACATAAAAAGTTTTAGTTGGCCCTGAGTTTTGAATCATGATAACTTAGTCATGAGGCAAATTAAAGGTGTGACAATCCACTTGTGATCGTGCTGAAAACCAAACTAGCTTAGTTGAGGGAAACTCATTAAATGAGCATGCTCATTATGTGTGACACCACTTATCTCAAAAAGGGGTACTTTTATGGCATCATATTTATACTTTGCAATGCTATGATTGGAATTTATGTGAAATTTATGATTTTACTTGTTGTTCTGAAGACCCTAAAAACACCTTCCCTATCAATGTGAGTTTAAGGATAATGGAATGGTATCTTCTTATGCCAAGGGTGTTTATAATTACTATGATATTGAGCAAATTTAAGAATATGTTGCTTTTAATGGTGCCTATTAAATTGCTTCTTTGATTGAAAAGTATGTTGCTACTCGTTACAAATCTGAAAGTTTTGTCATACTTAAATATTACTATGAAAACTATGCTTCTAATGCTTATGTTACTACATATATTGAGGACTCCTCCGCTGTCCAAGAGGAGACTAATATTTTGCAGGAATCTATGGAAGAAGAAATTGATGACCCTGTGAGCTCATGGGAAGAAAAATATGAGGAGGAGAGCAAAGAACAAAGGAGGAAGAGCGGATTAGGTACCCGTTCCCACCCTCTAATGAGAGTAACTCTTCAACTCATACACTGTTTAATTTCCCTTCTTCTTACCGAAGGATGAATGCTATGATGATTTCTATGATCCCTTGTATTCTTTTTAAATATCCCTTTTTGATGAACTTGATGCTTGCTATTATTTTTTCCATGATGCCAAGATGAATTATTCTTATGAAGATGAACTTTCTATAGTTCGTTATGTTAAGCATGAAATTCTTGCTATTGCACCCACACATGATAGTCCTATTAGCTTTTTGAATTCTCCAAACTACACTATATTGATGGGTTGCGATTTCCTACTGCACATGATTATTTTAATGAATATAATATGCATATGCTTTATGCTCCTACTTGCAATTATTATGAGAGAGGAAATACATCTTCACCTCTCTATGTTTCTGATACAATAAAACTGCAAGAAACTACGTATGCTATGCAATGCCTTTACATGGTTTGAATGAATTATTCTTTTATTACACGCCAATACATAGGAATAGAGTTAGACTTCATTGTCACATGATTTGTATTAACTTGTGCTCACTACTTAATTACAAATCATTGCCAATTAAAATTGGCATAGATATACCTTGGGATCCGGGTGGATCCACTACTTGAGCACTTTATGCCTAGCTTAATGGATTTAAAGAAAGTGCTGCTAGGGAAACAACCCGGACTTTTAGAGATTCATTTTGTTATTTTGTGTGATTTTATATAGTTTAAAAATAAAAAAATAAAGTGGGGGACTTAAAACTTCTTAAAAAAGAAAAGTGAAAGTGAGAAAGACGAGCAACACTGAAGTGGCGGCTAGCCTTGAACTTTGTTCATGCCCATGGAAAGTATGTGAATCTTAATTAGAGAAACTTTAAAAAAAACATATTTATACTCTTGTACAAATCCATTGTATTATAAAAATAATGTGCCAGGAGTTACCTTTAGGATGTTTAAATTGATTGTCTGATATGTGCTGTGTAAAAACAGAAACTTTTGCTGCATTGTTTAAATTTCTATATTTCACTCGAGGGTGAAAATATTCTAAAAATTTTACACAATACTTTTATACAAATTCCTGACCACGTCCTAATGTTTCACATTTTTTGGAGTTACAAAAGTATGGTGAATGTTAAGATTACTACAGACTATCCTGTTTTTGACAGATTCTGTTTTTTGATGCATTGTTTTGCTCGTTTTGATGAAACTATCGATTTTATCGGTGGTATAAGCCATGGAAAAGTTATAATACATTATATAAAATGAAAAAATAAAATTTTAATGGGTTTGTAACAGTACTTAAAGTGGTGATATGTTTTATTATACTAACGTATCTCACGAGGGTTTTGTTAAGTTTTGTGTGATTGAAGTTTTCAAGTTTTGGATGAGATCAAGATGGATGAAGGAATAGGGAGTGGAAAGAGACTAAGATTGGGGATGCCCAAGGCATCCCAAGTTATTATTCAAGGACTATCAAGAAACTAAGCTTGGGGATGCCCCAGAAGTCATCCCCTCTTTCTTCTAACAACCATCGGTAATTTTACTTGGAGCTATATTTTTATTCGTCACATGATATGTGTAAATCATGGAGCGTCACGTGCCTTATCTTTTTATTTTAATAATGCACCATGCTGGTATGAGAAATTCCTTGGTTGTAATATAGAAATATCTTTCAATCTCACTTATATGTTTTGAGTATGGCTTTATAGAATGCTTCATGTTCTTCACATATATCATTTGAAGTTGGGATTGCATGTTTCTCTACACATAGAAAACCGCCATTTGTAGAATGCTCTTTCGCTTCACTTATATTTGCTACAGAGTGGGCATATATGGTGTATAAATAATTAAAATCTAATGATTCACTTATATTTATTTAGATAGTTAACAGTAGTTGGTCATTCACATGGTTAGTCATAAAATCCTACATAAAACTTGTAGATCACTATATATGATGTGTTTGATTCCTTTCAAAACTTTTGAGATATAAAGATGGTAATATCAAAATTCATGTTAGGAAATAATTGTGAATTGGTAAATATACTTGTGTAATGGTTTGTGATTCCCATAGCATGCACGTATGGTGAAACATTATGTAAGGAAGTCGGAGCATGATTTGTTTATTGATTGTCAGCCTTTGTGTGAGGGTCGGGAGCGCGCGATGGTTTACTCCTACGAACCTCCCCCCTAGGGGCATGTGTCTAATGCTTTGCATCGATAACTAATATACTTTTGCAATAAGTATGTGAGTTCTTTATGACTAATGTGAGTCCATAGATTATACGCACTCTCACCCTTCCACTTTTGCTAACCTCTCCAGTACAACGCAACTTTCGCCGGCACATTAAACCCACCATATATCCTTCCTCAAAACAGCCACCATACCTACCTATTATGGCATTTCCATAGCCATTACAAGATATATTTTCATGCAACCTCCACTGTTCTGTTTATTATGACATGCACCATCATTGCCATATTGCTTTGCGTGATCGTAAGATAGATAGCATGTTGTTTTCATGGCTTGCCCGTTTTTATGTCATTGCTATGCTAGATCATTGCCCATCCCGATACACCGCCAGAGGCATTCATACATAGTCATACTTTATTCCAGGTATAATTCTTGAGTTGTAAGTAAAGAAAAGTGAGATGATCAGCATTATTTGAGCATTTTCCCATGTCAGGAAAGGATGGTGGAAGCTATGATTCCCTCGCAAGTTGGGATGAGTTTGTGTACTTAATAAAAAAATAAAACAGGCCAAAGAAGCCCAAGTAAAAAAAGAGGCCAAAGAGGCCCACCAATATATATATGACATGGACTTGACTAGATCATGGTAAACCACCTGTCAAAGATGGTTTACCCCACATGCCAAGCCTCAGACCTTGGGGATTGGATGGCTAGTCTATACTTTTGGGTAGCCAGCTCATCTAGGACCCCCTCAGAAGCTTTCCTAAGTGGTAGAACCCATTTTGAAAACAAGTCTCTAAGCTCAGTCTTAGGGACGAGACTCAGCATAGACCTTACCATGGAGAGACGAGTAGACCAGACACTCAAAGACCCTCCAGGAACGTGCGTCCACGACAATGAAGATAGGTGACCAAAGAAGAATGAAGAATCTACCTGGGCAGCTTACTCAAGAAGAAGATCTCGATGAGAAACCCACGGTGACGCGCCTCAACACTCTCATAGCCAAAAAGCATTTATTTAAATTAGGGTCTCAAAGCCCCTGATTTGAGATTTGCACTACAAGTCCCCAAATTGGGTGGATCCTTTTTCCCAAAATACTTTATTTGAAAGCCAATATATATATAAGACTTCCCAAAACCACCAAATATTAATTTTAAAGATTACTTTCCTGTTTTATATAAAGGCTTTTTCTTAAGGCCAGAATGGTCTGTTATCGGGAAAAAATATTTAAATGCTTTAAAAATACTTGAGAAAATTTAGGAAAATTCAATGGACATATATTGTCCATATATAAGAGTTTCAACACATGGTCATGTTCAAAATACTGGACAAAACCCTTAAAAACCATTCCTGCCTATTTCAAGGATTTGAAATATTTCTAGAGTATCACACATTATATATGTGATCCTCTTGCCAAGTTTCATCTCAATCCCAATTGTATTGGTTCACCAAAATATCCTAAAACCATTCCTGTCCAAATCAAATTTGCTCAACTTTGCATTGTGAAGTTTCTCTTATTGATCCCAAACTTTGTGGACATGTTCCAGTCCCCAAATAATGATGTTACACCAAGTTGTGAGTCTAGGAGATTAGTTTAACCCAACTGGATCTACAGAAATGTGATGTTGTTGAATCCTAGGGTTTACCATGTTTACATTGCAAACTTTCAGAAAATCATCTCCAAACTTGTGATCAAGACCAAATGGACTTACCATTTACCCCTGATAAATCTCAAGGTGATAGGATTTCCCTACCTATCCCAATCACAGCACAAACACCTTCAGCCATAATCTAGTGGACAAGCAAAGTTGACCCAAACAGATCCCCCTTGCCTCCAACTTTTTAACACAACATACTATGACCTCACTTTACCTCCTGTAACTTTTCCATGGCATGTGATCCATTATTGGTAGGTAACTCCTCCATTTTCCCCTCTTTTTACCATGGTGACACCTCTTTTTCCCCTCTCCCATCAATGAGTGCATGCAAATGCACCCAAACTTTGCCACAACCTCATATGCATACTGATGCATCTATCCAAACCCAAATATGCCAGGCTCATGTAGGAAATATGAGCAGTCCATCTAAACCTACATTTTTGCAGCAAATGCAGCATTGTACTACAAGGTTTTTCCACAATTTGTCTTCAAGATAAACCCATGATCTGGCCCCCAAGTTTTCTGCAGCTAACTTAACCCCTGTGGAAACCCCATCTCCCTTGCTCTATTAACCTCAAGATTGCACCAGTGGCCTCTATAATGCATGTCTTGCATGCTGGACATCTTTTGCCTTCCAAAAAGATGCCCTGGACAAGCTATGGTGTGGTGAACACGTCATGGACATGCAGAAATGGCACTCAGCCACTTGTCCTTGCCAAATTAGAGGCTCCTAACAGCCTTGGGCTTCGTGGTGCTTTCCCCCGAGACCGCCTCGATGTCCACGACACGGCAGAATGTCGGAACCCTCCTCCGTTGCCCTCATCTCTCCTCTGTCGCATGTGCCCGGCGCCGCTACGCTCGGCCAGTGCCCGGCCTCACATGCGGGAGGCCCTGGCGGACACCCCGCTCTCTCTCCCTTGTGTTGTGGACGACTTCCATGAACACCACGGACACGCTCCCATGGCCCTCGAGGACTCCAACAGTGGCAGGGTCCGGTTGGTGCACGAGATCACGGTGCACCATTGCCCCACTCATAAAATGCAGCCCCGCGCTCCCATTGGCGTTCCCTTAGCTCTCTCCCACTCTTAGGCGCCTCCATTACCTCCCCCATCTCTCCCAGTGCTCTCCCCTTCCTCCATGGCCGCATTGGCTCCTCTCGGCTTTGCTTGAATTGGAGCTTCCCCGCCCCCATTCTCCCCTTCAAGCTCCACCGTAGCACCACCATTCCCCTCCGGAAGCCCGCTGATTCCCTTCCCCTTCTCTCCCCGATAGTGGCGTCATGCCCACCATGGCCAACGACCTACTCCACCGCGATGGGGGCTGCACGCACCCCCGATCTCCCCAGGGCCCGAGGACCACCTAGGCGCGTGCGGCTCACCTCCCCAAGCTCGCCGGTGGTTAGGTCACCGCCGGGGACGCCCTGTGCCTCCGAAATGTGGTACTAGTGCGGGCACGACCGGCCTTCCCCGCCTCCTCTTGTTCGAGTGGGAGGAGGGGGATAGACCTGAAGGGCGGACCCCGCCTGTAAGGCACACGTGGCTGGCCCCCCACTATTAAGTGAAAACGGGCTTCCCGCAACCCCCTCACCGCTGAGAAAGTGTACACCCTAGAGTAAGCCTCTGGCGTCGCTCTTCTATGCGCATAGTCGGGCAGCTGGGCCAGCCCAATTCCCATTTTGTGTAGTGAGCATGGTATAGCCCAAGAGGTATATTCCCTTTTTCCATTTTCTTTTTTTGACAGACTAGAAAATTCATATGACCTCCAAATAAGTTGATTCAAAGTCCTGGGTGTTCCTAAAATCATGCTCTAGCCCAAAACATATCCCGCTCATTTTTCTAGAAAACATTTCTATTGTGTACAAATTCAAACATGCATTTGAACTATGAGGAACCCCCATTCCAAAATTCCTAGAGGGGTCATATGAATTCCAAATGCAGTAATTCAAAATCCTAGGTGCATGTAAATCATTACTTAAGATGTGAGCATTTTTCCTCATACTTATTCTTCTATATCAAATAATGGACCATTTCTCCATATATGATCCACTTTGCAAATCCCTAGAATAATCATGCCAACTCCAAATCCAGTGAAAGCACTTTGTAAATTCTTCTAATATCATTCCCTCTTTGATGAGTGCCTCCACTCATTTAAAAATATATATTTCTATGGACATCTTATATGATCATCACTTCCTTCATTTCCACCATTAAAACGTCCCCCTTGATCCACATCCAATGAAACCTCTTTGGTTAGTTTTCTCATGACTAGAGGTGTCCAAGACAAATAAATATCCCATTTATAGAGCACTTTATTTTTCTGCTTGTTGTGTTGATTATTGTGGTTATTTCCGGCGATCGTTGACGAAATAGACGAAGTGCTTGGAGTTGGATGAGAAGCATGTGAAGACCTCAAAGACTTTGCCAAGCCAGACAAGCAGCCCTTTGACCATGTTAAGAAACCATTTTCATGGATGTCATATAGCACGTTATTCCTTGTTGTTGATCATGTGATGTGGTGCTCACTTCGGTGGGATGCCTCCGTTACTTTTATCGTTGATACTTGCATAGTGCACGACCCTACCATCCTTATGAGGGTTGTGCGGGTGGGAGTAGATAGGATGCTAGTAGATGCTACACAAGTATGATTGGGATTATGCATGGTGATGGAAACCAAGAAATGCTTTCAAAGAATTTTCAAAAAACCACGTCGGGTGCCACTAATGCCCGAGGGAGATGGTGACGAGCTAGGTAACCACTTGATAAATAAGTGGTGTACCGGAGCAAGTTGAGGGTGTGTTCTCGAAAACGGAAAGTTTTAAGATTTGCTGATTGTCTCAACCTTACATGTGCGACCACTCTACCCCTATATGGGAAGGGGCTTTGTTGATTACTATGGTTGGTGTTAGAAGGGAGCCCGCATTGCCAGTGGCGAGAGTGAAGTGGTCACTCTCGAGATGGGGTCGTCCCGGAGTGGAAGGCCATGCACTATCTTTACAGGCACCGGGCACACTGTTGCGTGCCCTCATGGATGATACGTGTGATGTATATCATGAGGGATGGCACCAACGAGTGCACTCTTTGTTTATAATCACAATGGGAAAGGCATTGTTCGGGTGCTTACCTCGGATATGTAATATACCGTGAGTTGTGCATGACATGAAAGTTCCCCGAGTCTTGCGGTAAAGCGTGCAACCTCTATAGAGTGAAAACTATTCGAATAGCCGTGTCCATGGTCATGGACAGTTGGAGGTCCTGCTTAAACTGTGTCTGATGTTTACACAAACTTGGTGGGTGTGTGTAGATGACACAGAGATGATACTTGATAAGTCATATGACTTGATGTAGCGACCTGACCTAAAACGGTCGAACCTCCGGTGTTTCCGTACCATCCCAAGATCATGCTGGTACACACACGGTACATCATTGTATATATCAAAGGGAAAATCACATAGATTTATTAATCGAAATCTCATATCAAGTCCTTTATTACAATAAGGATTACAATAAAGTGGCTGAAGGCCAACTCATGAGATAAACTAAACAAAAACCTTGCGGAAGCTTCAAGGTAGTTGAGTCCATCTGACTCCAAGGGCATATCACCGAGTGTAGAGCGTATCCTCAATCCTGGTCGGAAAAGTACTCTGCAACATGATACATTGCAGCCGTGTAGGTCAGCATATTGAATATGCCGGCAAGTAACAAAAGACAGGCGTGAAAATTAATCATCTATTCTACATGCATATATGGCAGGTGGGGGAAAATAAGTTCTTTTAGCGCAAAACCAATTTTTCCTACAACCAGAGAGGGCAAAACAGAAGTTATTACTACGATGTTGGTTGATTAGTGAGATGGTTCCACCAACCAATTCACATACCAAAGTTGTCATTAATACCCACATCATTGTAATTCTTTGTGTTGAGAATTCCAGATAGTTTCAGTTCCTTTGGCTCAAGTTGCCCACGGCTAATGGATTAGGTTTGAGTACTCTGCAGAGTTTTGCACACGTTCCCCCACGAGATTTGATCGCCTCCGTTGGATTCCTCGCACTTCAGGGTGTTTGAGGAACAGATGATCAAAACATGGTCTTCTAAGGGTTTCCTCTGAGACTCTATCGGTGCCCATCCTTTCCTACCGTTCTTCCACATCTCGTAGCACCGCCTGTGAAGGGTCACCACAATATCCAACCAAGCCAGAGCCCATAATGGCTTGTGGCTGTGCAGGTAAGCCTTGGGTCTTGAAGCATCCATCCATCTCTTTGTTCCTGGGTGGACCTTTCCACGTGAATACTGGCACTTCTCGAGCAACACCTAGGCTAACCACTGGCTTCTCCAGGGCGCCGTTCAACCATCATCCACCCAGAGGTATGTTGAAAACATGGAGTCTTGAGGTCTTGATCATCTTGTAGCTCTTTTAATTATTATCTCACAACTCTAATGAATCACACAATCAACCCCGTCTACTAATAGCATAGCAAAAATTAAATCAACATTTCCCGGGGCCAAAGTGTCAAAGGGTTGAGGGGTGCCTACCACATGATACTACATCAAGTAACCAAATTTCCAAAATACCTACTTTGCATGCAAATGGGGAGATGGTATACCTAATGAAATAAAAACATGGGTAAACATGATCAAAGTGACTTGCTTTGCTGACGATCTTCGTACTCGAGCGACTCTAGATAACAAGCCTCACACTCCGGATGATCTAACGAAACAAACAAAGCACACAATAAGCATAACCACAACACCACTTACAACAATCAGCAATGTAAACTAATAGTACTAGTACAAATCAATAGCACAATCAAAACAAAAGAAAACAAAACAAATAGAAAACCTCTCAACTTTTGTGGGAAAACTTCTAATAAAACAAAACAAGATCAGACTTGTTTTCAGCAATAAATAAATAAATAAACAAACAAAAAAATAAATACTAAAATTTTATTACAAAATAGGAATTATTTCACCATAAAACTTGTGTGCAAAAGAATTACTACAAAACCTTTTACTAAACAATACTTATGGTGAAAACAAAGTTTACCTATTGAGAATAGAGCACAAAACAAAACAAAATATTTTTATTATCAGAAAATAATTCTACCAATGTTGAACAACAGAAAACTAAAAGAGCTACAATAGAAAGTTGAAATAAAACAGAATCAAAACAAACTAAAATAAAAACTATTCAAATAAACCCTAAAAAGAACCAAACAGATTTTGTTTTTGCTAAAAACTCTAATCTAAAGTATCCTAAAATACTCAAAGAGTTCAGGATGGTAAATCTAACTAATATAAAGAAGTGACAAAAAGAATTACTAAAAAATAAGCTTTTAAACTCAAAATTTTCAAGTTTTAGTGATTTGATCAAATTTAACAAAATTCAAATTTAAAACTTCAAATTTGAAAACTAAAACTACATACAGAAACTTCATGAAATTTGCGACATGTTGCAAAAAGAATCAATCAAAAACTCTAAATATCCTAAAAGATATAACAAAATAAAAAACAGAACTATTCTGTTTTTTCTAAAACAAAAATAGAAAAGGAAGCTATCATAATGGACAATGGCCTATGTGTCAGGATGGGATTGGCCGAAGCCGTGTGCGTGTGGGAGCTAGCGAGCGGGTGGCCGAGCATTAACGGATAACGATTTGGGGATTTAATTGATCTATTTCTACGCGTTGGATCTATATCTGACGGTTTAGGGAGGGGCGGTGGCTTACAGAGAGGGTCGGGGTGTCTCCGGCGACGGTCGACGGCGGCTGAGCGTCGGAGGTTGTCGGGGACGGCATCGCGGTGGTCGAGGGCGGTGTCCGAATGGTCCAAACAGCGGCGGCGGTCCTCCGGCGTTCGTGGGTGGCGACAGTGGGGTGTGGGGGTGAAGGGGGCGACGGCCACGAGCTCTGGGAGCTTCGGTGGGGAGCCGAGCTCCGGCGAGGTGCGGGGGCAGTTCTCTAGCGAGGGGAGGTGGGGTTTCGGGGGAAAATGGGGCGCGGTTAGGCAGGGGCATTTTATAGAGGCTGCGAGGGCTCGAGAAAAGGAAGGTGGAGAGAGATCCGGCATGGTCGTATCTCGCCGGCGAGGTAAGGAGGGGGAAGAAGGAAGGTGAGCGTGGGCGATCCGGGATCGGACGATGGGTCCCACGCGATAGAGAGAGGGGGAGAAGGGGTGTGGCATTGGTGGCCATTCCAAATTAATTTCGGATCTGATCTGTTCTTGATTTGGTAGTTGGGCTGCGGTGGACTTACCAAATATGATATATTTTCCTTTTTTCGAATTTATAGAGAAAGGAAACTACATTATGGCAATCAAATCATTTCCAAAAATGAAAATTTATATATTAAAATGACTAGGGGAATAAATGCACTTTAATGAACATTTTTCTACAGCCAAAATAGATACTTAAAAAATTATTTTCAGAAAATGCCTAAATGGCAATTTAATTCCTTTTGCAAATAATTTTCAAATAACCACCTGGGTTTTTATGGTTCAGAACTTCACAAAAATGCCCCTGGTGTGGAGTGTCATGTTCCTACTCTCACAATTGAAATATTTCAAGGTTTTGCAAATAGGTTGAAGTGGCAAAACAAAAAGAGCTATATTTTCAAAGGGAAAATCCAATATTTCATTTCACTCAAGCAATGTGATGATGATGCATAGCTATAGTTCATAACATTCCAAAATGAAATTTTGGGATGTTACAAACCTACCCACCTTGAGATGAATCTTGCCCTCAAGATTTGGGTTGGCTAGAAAATAGATGAGGGTGGTCTCGACGAATATCTTCTTCGTGTTCCCAGGTGGCTTCTTCCTCGGTGTGATGACTCCACAGAACCTTACAAAACTTGATGACCTTGTTGCGGGTAACTCTGTTGGCAGTCTCGAGGATTTTGATGGGCTTCTCCTCGTAAGTTAGATCATTGTCAAGTTGTATCGCCTCTAGGGGCACTGTATCTCTCAAAGGAATATTAGCCATCTCAGCATGGCATTTCTTCAGCTGGGAAACATGGAAAACATCGTGAACACCTGACAATCCTTCTGGATATTCCAGCTTGTATGCAACTTCACCTCTATGTTCAAGAATTTTGTAGGGGCCTATGAATCTGGGTGCTAACTTTCCTTTAACACCAAATCTCTTGATTCCTCGATGTGGGGACACACGAAGGTATGATCGGTCTCCCACTACATATGTCACCTCCTTGCGTTTTCTATCAGCATAGCTCTTTTGCCTGGATTGGGCTATCTTGAGTCGGTCTCGAATCAGCTTGACCTTTTATTTAGAATCTCGGATAAGATCGGGTCTAAAAAGTTTTCGGTCTCCGACACCATCCCACATCAATGGTGTTCTGCACCTCCTTCCGTATAAAGCTTCGAAAGGGGCCATCTTCAGACTGGTCTGATAACTATTATTGTACGAGAACTCTGCGTAAGGTAAGTTGTCATCCCAACTAGACCCATAGTCTAGCGCACAAGCTCTCAACATGTCCTCTATAATCTGGTTGACTCTCTCAGTCTGTCCATCGGTCTGCGGATGAAAAGTTGTACTGAACTCCAGCCTTGTACCCCTAGTTTCGTGTAACTGATGCCAAAACTTTGAGGTAAATTGTGTTCCTCTATCTGACACGATACTCCTCGGAACTCCACGCAAACATACGATCCTGGTCATATATATCTTGGCTAACTTAGCACTGGTATAGGTGGTCTTCACTTAAATGAAATGAGTCACCTTAGTCAAGCGATCGACCACTACCCAGATGGAATCATAACCGGAACGGGTCCTGGGTAATCCTGTGATGAAGTCCATACCAAGCTTATCCCATTTCCACTCGGGTATCGGCAAAGGTTGGAGTAACCCTACTGGTTTCTGATGTTCTGCCTTTACTCACAGACAAACATCACATACCGCAACATGTTTGGCAATATCCTTCTTCATACCTATCCACCAATAACTTTCCTTCAAATCCATATACATCTTGGTGTTGCCTAGGTGTATCGAGTAAGGTGAATCGTGGGCTTCTTGAAGTATCAACTTCCTGAGCTCTGGGTCATTGGGCACATAGATTCGGTCCTCAAATCACAGAGTATCTTGTTCATCTTCACGAAAGTCTTTAGCTTTTCCATCCTTCATTCTCTGCTTTATCTCAGCTATATCCTTGTCCGATTTCTGGGCTTCACGAATTCTTTCGATCAAGGTGGACTGGATCTCTAGTGTGGCAACATATCCTCTTGGAACTATCTCTAGCCGGAGCTCTCTAAGATCATCGGCTAACTCCTGGGGTAATCCTCCTGCTATGAGTGTGTTCACATAACTCTTCCGACTCAACGCATCTACTACAACACTTGCATTCCCTGGATGGTAATGCAATCTCATGTCATAGTCCTTGATTAACTTTAGCCATCTCCTCTGTCTGAGGTTCAAATCCTTCTGTGTGAAGATATACTTCAGGCTCTTATGATTAGTGTAAACATCACAACTATTTTCGATAAGGAAATGTCTCCAGGTCTTGAGTGCGTGCACTACGACTGCTAACTCCAAATCATGGGTGGCATAGTTTAACTCATGAGGTCGTAGTTGTCTGGATGCATAGGCTACAAATTTTCCCTCTTGCATGAGTACTCCTCCAAGTCCTTGACATGAAGCGTCACAATAAACCTAGAAGTGCTTCCGAAAATTTGGCAAAATCAACACAAGGGCTGTCACCAAACGTTTCTTCAACTCCTGGAAACTGGCTTCACATTCCTCGGTCCAAATATACTTAGACTCTTTCTTCAATAACTCCATCATGGGCTTGGCAATCTTTGAGAAATTCCCAATAAACCATCAGTAATATCCGACAAGTCCGAGAAAACTGCGGATCTCCTTAACTGAGGTGGGTGACTTCCACTCGGTGACTGCTTCAACCTTAGCGGGGTCCACTGCTATTCCATCCCTGGAAATAATGTGTCCAAGGAATCTGACTTCCGTCAGCCAAAATTCACATTTGCTAAACTTGGCATATAACTGATGCTCTCTAAGCTTCTCCACAACTAAACACAAGTGTTCCTTGTGTTCTTCCTCGCTCTTGCAGAATATCAATATATCATCGATGAACACCACGACAAACTTGTCCAGATATTCCATAAACACTTTGTTCATCATACTCATGAAATAGGCAGGAGCATTAGTCAAACCAAAAGACATGACTCTATACTCATATAAGTCATACCTTGTGGTGAAGGCCGTTTTGGGCATATCTTGTTCACGAATTTTCAACTGGTGATACCCTAATCAAAGATCAATCTTGGAGAACACTTTGGCTCCCACTAGCTGATCAAACATGTCATTAATCATCAGCAAAGGGTACTTGTTCTTGATAGTCACCTCATTCAATGCAAGATAATCAACTACCATCCTCAAGGTTTTATCCTTCTTCTCCACCAAAAGAACTAGGGCTCCCCAAGGTGATGAACTTGGGCGAATATACCCTTTGTCCAATAACTCCTTAATATGCTTCTTGATTTCTTCTAAATCATTTGCGGGCATCCGATAGGTCTCTTGGAAATTGGGGTTGTTCCTGGCAGTAACTCTATTAGGAACTCAATCTCTCTATCTGGTGGCATGCCTGGTAATTCCTTCGGGAATTCATCTGGGAAGTCTTGTACAACCGACACTTCCTCTTGAACAACTCCCGTGACGGATTTTACCTGAGTATTCTTCTGTGTGCGTCGGGATACATACTTAATCCTCTTGTGTTCTGGGGTGGTGAGAAAAATAGACTTGCTAGGGCAATCAAGGTTTCCTTCATATTTGGTCATCCAATCCATGCCTAGGATCACATCCAATCCTTGGGACTCTAAGATTATGAGGTCGGTGGGGCAAACATGGTTTCCAATATTGAGGTTCAATGCGTGGCATCCTATCCCTGCCATCATCATGCCTCCTGGGGAACTGACCTTAATGGGCCGACTAAGGGTTCTGGTGGGCAAACCATACTTTTCCACAACTACCCGTGATATGAATGAATGAGTTGCAATGGAATCAAAAAGTACCATAACTGGATGTGAATACAATAAAAACTTACCAACCACAGTCTCGGGCTGATCATAGACTTCCTCCACATCAATGTGGTTCACTTGAGCACGGGGAAGAGGATTTGGCTTCTTAGATGATGAGTTGCCATTGTTGTTGCTGTTTCCATTTCCCTGCTTGTTTTGGGGACATTCAGTGGCATAGTGCCCTGTCTTCTGGCACTTGAAGCAGGTGATATGGCTCAGATCCTTCTGAGCTGGAGCGGGACGGTGTTGGTTGCCATTTCCACTTCCATTGCCATTCTTGAAGTTGCCATTGTTGGGACGATTATTCCCACTTCCCCCATGGTTGTGGCCTCCATGGTTGTGCATGACATGAGTGTGTCCTCCATACTTACCTGTCCCTGATCCGGTATTCCCTGAGTACGGGGAGTAGCAGGGCTTCTGTTGAGCTCCAAACTTAGACTTCCCCTGTCCATATTTCCTCTTGCGGTTCTCAAGTTGCTGCTGCTTTCCCTCCAAGATGAGGGCCTTGTCTACCAGCTCCTGGTAATTGGTGAATGTACCCACCACCAGTTGCATGCTCAACTCATCGTTGAGTCCTTCCAGGAACTTCTCCTTATTGGCCGCATCATCGGCCACATCTCCTGGTGCATAACAGGCCAACATGCTGAATTCATCCACATATTGGGCCACTGAGCGATTCCCCTGGCGCAAGTTGCGAAGCTCACGCTTCTTCAGACTCATGACTCCAGCTGAAACGTGAGCGGTGTGGAAAGCTAGCTTGAACCGCTCCCAAGTCACACCAGCAATGGGGTACGTGGTGGTGTAGTTCTCCCACCATGAAGCTGCTGGCCCCTCAAGTAGATGGGCGGCAAAGCGCACCTTTTCAGCCTTAGTGCATCCAGTAGTGATGAGTTCCCTCTCCATCTTGTGGAGCCAATCATCTGCCACAATGGGCTCAGTGCTGCTAGAGAAGGTCGGTGGATTCAGCCTCAGAAAACGGGTGAGGTTGTCGGCCTGAGGTGGAGGGCGGTTGTTGTTGTTGTTGGTCTGGTTCTGGATCAATAGATCCATCAGGGCATTCTGCTGCTGGACGAGTTGTGTGAGTTCTCGCGGGAAGGTGAAGTCGGGCTCACGTCGCGGAGGCATCTTGTTGTTTTCAAAGGGAAGAGAATTAGAATAGAACAAGGGCCTAAAGGAGAAAATTTCACTACCCATATGCAATGCAACATAGATATCACACCGAAACACTCATTCATTTATTCAACTCAAGGTTCAAACATCCAGATACAAGTCTCCAAATAAACCTAGACATCGACCTATATTTTAACGATGAAATAAAAGATACATGGAGGGCATTTGCTAAAGTTCTCCTCAAAAGTCCATGGTGATGTGGCCTCCTCCGGTGGCGCTCTCCTCATAGTCATCATCGTTGCTAATCAAGGGAGCCATGTCTCCTTCTGGGTGAAGATTTTCTCCCACGTCCAATTGTTCCTCCAGATTTGCAATGTGAGTCTTCAACTTCTCGATCCTCTCCAAGAAGTCCTTCACTTCATGCTCATGCTCGTAATTAGCTTCTCGTATGTGAGCTTCGAGGTCAAGCTCGCGGTTCATCAGCTTTTTGATCGTCTTCGTGTCTGCGCGTACCCGAAGCTCTAGAATCCTGATGTGAGTCTCCAAAGTCTCGATATAAGAAATGGTGGAATCTTCAGTGGGGGTGTTTATGATATTTCCATTGGCATCTCTGTGACAAACCATGCTGAGGCTTGGCAAAATAGGACCACCCCTGTATTCCTCCTGAATATGTTTGGGGGCACGGTGAATCGCCACGTCGCTCTCGAGAATCTAACTGGGCGCCACGAACTTTAAGTCCATGGGTTCTTTACGATTTCCAAAGGTCTTTCCGGGGATGTACACCTTGATCCTGTAGCGACCGTCTTGTGGAAAAGACATGATAGGAGTCTCGGTGATGCTTGGCAAAGAGATCCTTACGTCCCTGACGATCTTCACCGGCTCTTTGCCAAAGGGCATCATCGCGTTAGGCTGGCCAAACTCCGTGAACAAAATTGGGGTGAAGGTGGCCATCTAGAAATGTTGAAAAAAAATCGGAGAGAAGTCAGAAATGAGCAGATGAGAATATAAGAATTTGAAAGACAATAGAAAATGATTTTTTCCTGGGGTTTTTCCAATCCTATAGGTTACGTCCTACGGTCAGCGTGTGCTCTGATACCATTTCTGTAGCGACCCGACCGAAAATGGTCGAACCTTCGGTGTGTCCGTACCATCCCAAGATCATGCTGGTACACACACGATACATCAATGTATATATCAAAGCGAAAATCACACAGCTTTATTAATCAAAATCTCATATCGAGTCCTTTATTACAATAAGGATTACAATAAAGTGGCTGAAGGCCAACTCATGAGATAAACTAAACCAAAATGTTGTGGAAGCTTCAAGGTAGTTGAGTCCATCTGACTCCCAGGGCATATCACCGAGCGTAGAGCGTATCCTCACTCCTGGTCGGAAAAGTACTCTGCAACATGATACGTTGCAGCCGTGTAGGTCAGCATATTGAATATGCCGGGAAGTCACAAAAGAGATGTTGGTTGATTAATGAGATGGTTCCACCAACCAATTCTCATACCCAAGTTTTCATTAATACCCACATCATTATCATTCCTTGTGTTGAGAATTCTAGTTAGTTTCAGTTCCTTTGGCTCTAGTTGTCCATGACTATGGACATGGCAAATCGATTAGGTTTGAGTACTCTGCAGAGTTTTGCACATGTTCCCCACAAGATCTGATCGCCTCTGTTAGATTCCTCTCACTTCAGGGTGTTTGAGGAACGGATGATCAAAACATGGTCTTCTAAGGGGTTCCTCTGAGACTCTGTCGGTGCCCATCCAGTCCTACCGTTCTTTTACATCTCGTAGCACCGCCTGTCCAGGGTCACCACAATATCCAACCAAGCCAGATCCCATAATGGCTTGTGGTTGTGCAGGTAAGCCTTTGGTCTTGAAGCATCCATCCATCTCTTTGTTCCTGGGTGGACCTTTCCGCGGGAATACTGGTACTTCTCCAGCAACACCTAGGCTAACCACTTGCTTCACCAGGGCGCCGTTCAACCATCATCCACCCAGAGGTATGTTGAAAACTTGGAGTCTTGAGGTCTTTATCATCTTTCAGGTCTTGTAATGATTATCTCACAACTCTCATGAATCACACAACCAACCCCGTCTACTACAAGCATAGCAAAAATTAAATCAACGTTTCCTGGGGCCAAAGTGTCAAAGGGTTGAGGCGCCTACCACATGATACTACATCAAGTAACCAAATTTCCAAATTACCTACTTTGCATGCAAATGGGGAGATGGTAGAACTAATGCAATAAAAATATGGGTAAACATGATCAAAGTGACTTCCCTTGCTGATGATCTTCTTACTCGAGTGACTCTAGATAACAAGCCTCGCACACCGGATGATCTAACGAATCAAACAAAGCACACAATAAGCATAACCACGACACCACTTACAACAACCAGCAAGGTAAACTAATAGTACTAGTACAAATCAATAGCACAATCAAAATAAAAGAAAACAAAACAAATAAAAAACCTCTCAACTTTTGTGGCAAAACTTCTGATAAAACAAACAAGATCAGAATTGTTTTCAGCAATTAATAAATAAATAAACAAAAAATAGTAATATTTATTAGAAAACAGGAAGTATTTCACCATAAAACTTTTCTGCAAAAGAATCACTACAAAACCTTTTACTAAACAATACTTATGGTGAAAACAAAGTTTACCTATTGAGAATAGAGCACAAAACAAAAGAAAATATTTTTATTATTAGAAAATAATTCTCCTAATCTAAAACAGCTACAACAGAAAGTTGAAAAAAAACAGAAACAAAACAAACTAAAATAAAAACTTTTCAAATAAACCCTAAAAAGAACTAAACAAAATCTGTTTTTCCTACAAACTCTAATCTAAAATATCCTAAAAATACAGAAATAGTTCAGGATGGTAAATCTAACTAATATAAAGCAGTAACAACAACAATCACTCAAAAGTAAGTTTTTAAACTCAAGTTATTCAAGTTTTAGTGATTTGATCAAATTTACCAAAATTCAAATTTAATATTTCAAATTTGAAAACTAAAATGACACACAAAAACGTGAAATTTTTGACATGTTGCAAAAAGAATCGATCAAAAACTCTAAATATCCTAAAAGATATAACAAAAGTAAAAACAGAACTATTTTGTTTTTTCTAAAACAAAAACAGAAAAGGAAATCCTCATGAACAATGGCCTACGTATTAGGATGTGATTCGCCGAAGCCGTGTGCGTGCGAGAGCTAGCGAGCGGGTGGCCGAGCATTAACGTATACCGATTTTGGGATTTAAGTGATCTACTTCTACACGTTTGATCTAGAACTGACGCTCTAGGGAGGGACGGTGGCTTCCAAAGAGGGTCGGGGTGTCTCCGACGATGGTCGACGGCGGCGGAGCGTCGGAGGTGGTCGGGGACGGCATCGCGGTGGTCAAGGGCGGTGTCCAAATGGTTCACATGGCGGCAGAGGTCCTTCGGCGTTCGTGGGTGGCGACGGTGGGGTGTGGGGGTGAAGGGGGCGACAGCCACGAGCTCTGGGAGCTTCGGTGGGGAGCCGAGCTTCGGCGAGGTGCGGGGCGGCACTCTAGCGAGGGGAGGTGGGATTTCGGCGGGAAATGGGGTTCGGTGAGGCAGGGGTGTTTTATAGAGGCTGCGAGGGCTCGGGAAAAGGAAGGTGGAGAGAGATCCGACGCGGTGGAATCTCGCCGGCAAGGTAAGGGGGGAAAGAAGGAAGGTGAGCGCGGGCGATCCGGGATTGGACGGTGGGTCCCATGTGACAAAGAGAGGGGGAGAGGGGGTGTGGCGTCGGTGGCCGATCCGAAATAATTTCGGATCTGATCCGGGCTAGATTTGGTAGGTGGGCTGCGGCGGACTTACCAAATATGAAATATTTTCCTTTCTTCTAATTTACACAGAAAGGAAACTACATTATGGCTATCAAATCATTTCCAAAAATGAAAATTTATATAAAAAAATGACCATGGGAATAAATGCAATTTAATGAACATTTTTCTACGGCCAAAATAAATACTTTAAAAAAATTATTTTCAGAAAATGCCTAAATGACATTTTAATTCCTTTTGCAAATAATTTTCAAATAACCCCCTGGGGTTTTGTGGTTAAAAACTTCACGAAAATGCCCCTGGAGTGGAATGTCATGTTCCTCCTCACACAATTGAAATATTTCAGGGTTTTCCAAATAGGTTCAAGTGGCAAAACAAAAAGAGCTATATTTTCAAAGGGAAAATCCAACATTTCATTTCACTCAAGCAATGTGATGATGATGCATAGCTATATTTCATAACATTCCAAAATGAAATTTTGGGATGTTACACTTGACATGATGATTGGACATGAGATGTTCAACACCCTGTTTATGATGATATTTGTAACTTGTTCATATGGATATCTACCAACTGTTGATGCATGATTACATTCTTACTTTATCATGTCATTGAAATCAAAATTAGCTTTCTGCAAAATACCTACTTAGTGTTGTATCTTGCATTGTTATTGCCTTGTTCCAAACATGGGTTGCTTACGAGTACATTCAAAGACTCATTGGCTTGCCACTGGTTATTTTATTGGCCAGACATGAAAGACCGGCTTCTGATGAAGTTTACCTTGGTGACGGACATGCGAGCTAGGACGCTCCCTAGTCAGAATGCCTATAGGGTTAAGGCAGATGTGCCAGAATGCCTGTAGGGTTCATGCTATCGTTGAAGATTTTCGCTAGAATCGTATGAAGACGTGGCCATAAAGGCCATATTTGAGTAAAACGGTATGTAATGGATGTAAGACTCTTGTAATTCAGTTTCTGTGTGTTCAATGAGCATTGATCTCTGGGATCACTATGCACGTACATTCGGTGATCACGTCTTATGAGTCGGGGTCCCCACACAATCCCTACTCACTCACATTGATATATATTAATGGGCATCTCCATAGCCCGTTGATACGCCTAGTTGATGTGAGACTATATTCTCCTTTTCCTCACAACCTCCACCATATTGTATTCCACCTATAGTGCTATATCCATGCTCACACTCATGTATTGCGTGAGAGTTGAAAAAGTTTGAGAACATAAAAGGTGTGAAACAATTGCTTGACTTGTCATTCGGGATGTGCATGATATAAATGCTTTGTGTGGGGAAGATGGAGCATAGCCAGACTATATGATTTTGTAGGGATAACTTTCTTTTGCCATTATATTTTGAAGGCATACAATTTGTTTGTTAGTATGATTGAAATATTATTGTTTTTATGTCAACATTAAGATTTTGTTTTGAGTCTTATGGATCTGAATATTCAATACATGATTAGATTATATGAACAAGATCATGCTAGGTGGCATTCCACATCAAAAATTATCTTTTTTATCATTTCGTTACTCGAGGGCAAGTAGGAACTAAGCTTGGGGATGCTGATACATCTCTGTCATATCTATAATTTTTTATTGTTTCATGCCAATATTCGACAACTTTCATATACTTTTGGCAACATTGTATACTATTTTTGGGACTAACATATTGATCTAGTGCCAAGTGCAAGTTCCTGTTTGTTACATGTTTTTTGTTTTGCAGAATATCCATACCAAACGAAGTCCAAATACGGTGATTTTTGGAATACATGTGAGTTTTGGGAAAAATAATCAATGCAAGACGATGCCCGAGGTGACCACAATCTAGGGGGCGCAACCTACCCCCTTGGTTGCATCCTGGGCCCTTGTGGTCACCCTGTAAGGCGGTTGGTGCCCTGCTTCCGCCACAAGAAAGCCAATTTCTGGAAAAAATTCCGTCAAAGTTTCAGCCCGATCGGAGTTACGGATCTTCCGATATTTAAGAAACGGTGAAAGGCCAGAATGTGGGAACGCAGAAACAGAAGGAAACAGATAGAGAGATACAATCTGGGAGGGGATCCCGCCCCTCCGCCACCATGGAGGCCAAGGACCAGAGGGGAAACCATCCTCCCATCTAGGGGGAGGTTAATGAAGAATCAGAAGGAGGGGGGCTCTCTCCCCCTCTCTCCCGGTGGCACCAGAACGCCACTGGGGCCATCATCATGACGGCGATCTACACCAACAACTTCACTGCCATCATCACCCACTCTCTCTCCCTCTAAGAAGTGGGGTAACACCCCTTCTCCCTACTATAATTTCTACTTAAACAAGGTGCCCAACGCTATATATTATTTCCCAATGATGTATGGCTATCCTATGATGTTTGAGTAGATCCGTTTTGTCCTATGGGTGGATTGATGGTTATGATTGGTTTGAGTTGCCTGTTTTATTATTGGTTCTGTACTATGGTGCTCTCCGTGTCGTGCAAACATGAGGGATCCTCGCTGTACGGTGTTGCAATGTGTTCATGATTCACCTATGGTGGTTTTCTTGAGTGACAGAATCATAGACCCGAGTAGGTGGGTTGTTGAATATGGGAGTAAAGAGGACTTGATACCTTGTAATGCTATGGTTGGGTTTTACATTAATGATCTTTAGTACTTGTAGATGCTTGCTAGAGTTCCCATCATAAGTGCATATGATCCAAGTAGAGAAAGTATATTGGCTTATCCCTCTCCCTCATATAAAATTGCAATAATGATTACCAGCCTTGTTATCGATTGCCTAGCGACAAATAACCTTCTTGTGACAAAAAGCTCTCTACTAAGACTAACTTAGTTGTTTCTTCATCTAAACAGCCCCTAGATTTTATTTACGTGTTCTTTATTATCTTGCAAAGCTATCCCGTTACACCTGCAAAGTACTTCTAGTTTCATACTTGTTCTAGGTAAGAGGAATTTAACCGTGCGTAGTCTGTATTGGTGGTCGATAGAACTCGAGGGAATATTTGTTCTACCTTTATCTCCTCTTTGGGTTCGACAGGCTTACTTATCAAGAAAGGCTACAATTGATCCCCTATAGTTGTGGGTTATCAAGAAGCGGAGAGGCATTGGTCGCGGCCCACCCGGTGGCCGCCTTCATTGATCGCCGGGTGCTGCCCCTCTAGTAGAGGCCGCACTGGATCTGCGATATTTTGGGTCGGCAGGACCCCTGCCGGCTGTCCACCTTCGCGATGATGGCAGCCCGGGTGGCGAAGTGGGTGCTCTCCCATCACCAACTTCAAGATGAAGCCGGAGACCCGGACCTTTGGCAAGATGTCGTACAACCGGCACGACCCGGCACCTCTTGTATGCCAAGTCAAGGTGATTTCCTTTTGTTCCGTGTGTTTCGAGCCATCCCCATCGCACACACATCGTCCTGAACGCAACACTTTGTTCGATAGAAAACGCCGGACAGTCTGCACCGCCAGATATTCCAGGCGGAACACGCCGAGTCCAACCCGGAGGATTTCGAGCTGGGAGGCGATGCCGAGGAGAAGGTCGACTCCTCGGGAGAGGTTGAGGCGGACGGGACGATGAGCAACCCGGGAGTCGACGGATCTAAAGCGGGCCCTTCCCATCCTTGCCGGGTGAGTACTTATAGTTCTTGTTGGTTTTTTCGAGTTTATTACCCGGCAAGCGCCTGAGGGTTTGGCCTTTTTTTGTTCTATGCACGCGATCGAGCACCATGACACGGAGTCGACTACCGACCCAATAGAGCCCACCAGCTGGTAAGCCCAGGAGCATGCGGCCACGATGCGAGAAGAGAAGAGGATGATTGTGGAGTTGTGAGCCTTGAAGGCAGGAGCAAAGGGTCGGCCCTCGCTGTAACAGCCCGGGACCGACGCTCCAGAATATTCCATCATTCTCCTCGTGTGATTCGTTTGATTTTCGCATTCATCATTCGATCATTCCCATCATCTGCATAACATCGTCACTCCTTTTCGAGAACTTGCATCTGTTCGTAGTTGTGTGTTCTCTCCGTTCATGTCGATCCCCGTTACGAGACCAACAACACATGGACGTGCCCGCGACATCGTTTAAAAAAACCGTTTTTAAAGCACGCGAAAAATATTCTCGAATTGGGTCAAAACTTGGCGTGCGGTTTTGCTATGTTGTACGTAGACCGCCTGCCAAATTTTTTCGCAATGAGAGGTCGTTTGATACCCGATCGGATAAACCTATAGCGGCACTATAGCTGGTCAGATCATCGAATTCTTTCGTTTTATAAAACTCTGTTGTCGGGCATCCGTTTCCCTCTCATCCTTGCCTAGCCCCTATGCACAGTGAAAAGACCCCTCACACGCGCCCAGTAACTTTCCCAAACCCAAAACTTACGGTCGTGATCCTTGGGTACGGATCAACCACATAATACCCCAAACCATCATCCGCCGTTTCTCATTGGAACACCCTACCTATTTATTCCCAACCGTCTGATCGAATCGGAGGGTCCAAACCTACTCTAATTCACTATATATAGACCATGTACTGTGACCACACCAAAACCTATTTTCTAGGGATCCTTCTAGCAGCCGCCACTCTCCTATCCGTTCCCACATCGGGTTCCCTATCCCACCAATCTGCACATCCAACCAACTCCAGATCCACCTCGTGCCTTGAGACACCCGTAGCCGCTTTTGCCCAAGCTCTTGAAGGAAACAGCTAAGCCCGATCCCCTTTGTTGCGTCAGCGTCGTCCGGCCACCCAAGGTCACCGTCGTCCACAGACTCACAGGAGCAGCAGCTCCCACAGCTACGCAAACTCATGGAGGAGCGTGCCTCCGAGCCGTATCTACTAAGTCGTCCTGTGACCCGCCATCTTCCTCACCTTTGCCCCCATTTTCTAATCCCTCTTGTACGTGGGACTTCGACGACACTTCGGGCTATCTCGAAGTTGAGATTTTCCATTGGGATTCCACAAATACTACGGGTGATTCCACAGTTGAGGAATTCCAACGCGGCGTCTGACTAATTTGTGATGGATGAGTTGGAGCACCCTTGCAGGGTTAAATCTTTCGGAAAGTTGTGCCCGTGGTTATGTGGCAACTTGGAAACTTTCTTTAACACCCGGTCATAGTAAACTTGAAGTAAACTCAAAAAAAAATGCACCAACTGTGTGCATCACCGTGACTGCCTCTTCTCGTGAGTCCTTATCCGAGAGAGAATACTATGGGGTTATGTTTGACGAAAGTAGGTGTTCAGGATCACTTAGTGATCATTATTAGTTCACGTCCGTTATGCGTAGACCACCCACTTTACTTTCTATATTCGTAAGTTAGCCACTCAAATAAATGCTTAGTTGCATGCTGCAGCTTCACCACTTAACCATACCTCACCCATTTTCGCTTTGATAATCTTGATACCCTTGGAAATGAGATTGTGGAGTCCCTGTGGCTCACGGATTACTACAACAACACTTGCAGGTACAGGTAATGTGATACTTGCACGTGAGAGCGATGCTTGTTTGTCTAGAGTTCTTCTTCTTCATCATCGATCTAGGATGGGTTCCATGCGGCAGCCTGGGATAGCAAGGATGGATGCCATTTTATCGTTTGATCTCGTCCATAGTGGGACCCTTCTTTTATGTATGATGTTTGAATATGTTGTTGTATTGATGTGATCTTGCTGTAGCATGTGGCGACTGTAAACCAATTCCATATACTACTCTCGTATGTATATGTACTTGTAATGATATCCATTTTGGCGAAACGACGAGATAAGCTTCTATCCCTATCGAGGCCCTTGTGCCAAAATGAAGATAGAATCGCATCTTGGTTGTTACAAGTTGGTATCAGAGCCTCTATCGACCTAGGAGCCCTCTTGATTGATCGAACTTGGCCGAGTCGAGTCTAGTAAAAAACTTGGGATTGTGGTATTGACCTTTTTCCAATTGAACTCCATTAGTGTTGAAGTAGCCAACACCACGATTCTTCCGGTATCCTCCGCGCTTGTTGACAATCTCCTCAAATTTTTTGCACTCTTCAAGACTCTTGTAGATACCTTTCTCTATAATCCCTTTCAAGAGTTCATTTTCTTTCTCAAGTGTAACTTTTCTAAGAGAAGAGTTAGTGGGATCAAGAGAGCTACTAGAAGCAATATCATTGGATTTATCATTTTTATAGCTACTAGTTGAAGAATCTTTATTTCCTTTGTTACTAGATTGCTTAGACTTAACTTGTGGCATGAATATAGATAAGATAAGTTGCTTGGCTAGATAAGAGGAAGTCTTCTTTCTAAGATTGTCATTGATCACTTTGAGGAACTCATGATCTTGCTCTAACATGAGCTTCTCGAAGCGTAGCTTCTCATGTGTCCTTACAAGCTCTATATGATCTTCTAGAATTGATCCGTGAGCTAACTTAAGAGTTTTCAGTTCTTGAGTTAGTCGTTCTATTTCCAACTTATCATCATCACGAGACTTGTCTACACTAGAGTGAGTACTAGCAAGTTCATTTTGACTAACATTACTAGATTTGTCAAATAGCAAGTCATCTTCATCACTATTGAAATCAAGATACTCAGGGTCTGATACCTTGGGGCCTTTAACCATGAAGCAACGTCCACTACCTTCATTTGGTGAATCAAATATGTCGTAGGAGTCGGTAGTCACTAGTGCAAGTCTGGCAACACCTTCATCTTGACGGATTCGGAGTGGTTGACGGATTCGGAGCCGTAAACCCATTCACCAACATGAGCTTGATGTTTCCTTCTTCAGTAGCTCTTGGCGTACTTGTCCTTCTTCTCCGAGTCTCTACTTCTCCTTGAGGGACTTCGTTCATAACGATCATCTCTACTCCTTTTCTCTCTTCGAGGTGACACGTCTCTTGAGCTTTGTCTTCTTGGTGACTCTTCTTTCCTTTTGTAAGGAGCCGTGCACTCATTGGAGTAGTGTCCGGTCACGAGTTGACAATGCTTCTTATCATATCTTGAGTTAGAGCTTCGATCTTTTCTTCTATTCTTGCAGAACTTGTTGAATTTCTTGACAATGAGGCTTATCTCTTCCTTTGTGACAAGTTTGTCGCTTGAGGTAGCGGGAGCATCACTTGTGGCTTTGTAAGCATTGCTAGACTTGTGGTGAAGCTCTTCCTTATCTTTTAGTGTCATCTCATGAGAAACAATTCTTCCAATCACTTCCGTTGGCTTCAGATTTTTGTAGTTGGGCATCATTTGGATCAATGTGCAAACGGCGTCATATCGATCATCCAAAGCTCGAAGTATCTTCTTGAAGATGAATTTGTCAGTCATTTCTTCGCTTCCTAACCCGGCAATATCATTTGTGATGAGAGCTAGCCTAGAGTACATCGCAGCAACTCCTTCACCATCCTTCATCTTGAACTTGTAAAGTTGACTTCAAAGAACATCCAACTTGGATTCTCTCACAGATTTTGTACCTTCATGCATATTAATCAAAGTATCCTAAATCTCTTTTGTATTATCAACACGGCTGACTTTGTTGAATTCTTTGGGGCATAGGTAGTTGAAGAGAATGTCACATGCTTGAGCATTGAGTTGCAACATCTTCAATTCATTCACAGTCGCTTCACGATCGGATTCTCTTCCTTCCGCAAAGAATTCACCTTGCATACCAACACAAACAACAGCTCAAACGGAGGGGTTATGACCAAGAAAATGCATTTTAATTTTGTGCTTCCAACTAGCAAAATTTGTGACATCAAAGTATGGACCTCTACGGTGATAATTTCCCTAACAGGACGCCATACTCTCCTAGGTTGTGAGACCAATGCGATGGAGACCAATGCTCTGATACCACTTGTAGGATAGAAAGTAGTGCTAGAGGGGGGTGATTAGAATACTTGACCAAATAAAAATCTACTTCTTCCCAATTTTAATTCTTTGCAGATTTTAGCATTCATAGTATGTGAAGTACAACCTACACATGCATGTCTAAGAGTATAGCAGTGGAAAGTAAAGACAATCATGTAAGTAAAGAGAGCGTAGGATGTTCAGACGCTATTAGTGACATGATGATTTTTCCCGTAGTTCTGATAGGTGGCACTATCGCGAGAGTCCACGGAGGGCTTTACCCACGAAGGGTTCCACGAAGAAGCAACCTTGACTATAGCATGACGGCCTACGTCCATGGAGTGCTAGCTTGACTAGGGGTAGATCTTCACAAAGTAGGCGATCTCCTTGCCCTCACAAACATGTTGGTTCACTCCACAACACGAAGTAGGAGGCTCCCAAGCGACACCTAACAAATCTAGGAGGCACCACCCTCCAAAAGGTAATAGGCTCGATAGTGTCGATGAACTCCTTGCTCTTGTGCTTCAAGATGATAGACTTCTCAACACAGAACGACCCTCTCACAGATTTGGCTTGGTAGAAGATATGGGATTGGCGGAAAGAAACTTGGGCAGGATAGAGATCAAGCTTCATATGGTAGGAATGGAATGGCATGATCTCAACACATGAGTAGGTGGCTCTCTCTTAGAAAATCAGTAGGTATGAGTGGGGAACTGTTTTGAGTGCTTCTCTTTCAAGAGAGTGGTGGTGGAGGGGTATATATAGGCATCTCCAAAAATCCAACCGTTACACACAAAATGACCAACTCGGTGAAACCGATGTGTTAATCTCGATGGTACCAAAGTTACCAAAAGGTGGCAACTTTTGAATCTCGGTGAAACCGATATAGGAATCTTGGTTGAACCGATAAGGTGTCCAACGTTCAGAATGTCCAATCTCGGTGACGCCGATTAAATTTTTTTGATCTCGGAGATAAAAAAATTGTGTACTTGCATAACAGAATGTTGGCAACCTAACTCGATGGCACCGAATGAAGAATCGGTTGCACCGAAAAGCTAGGATTTGGCTGAGTCTGTCTAGGGTTTGGAATTGGTGGCACCGAGTGGAAAATGTTCGTTGGACCGATTTTGAATATTCGGCTTTGGACCGACTTTTGTGGAAGAAATTGTTGGTGTATTTGGTGACTATCACTTGTGCACGTATGAGCATTTTGTTCACCAACAAAACATTACCCCCTTTTAGTAGTATTGGCTTTACTATGGAATCAAAGTGATTTCTCACAAATGTAAAATTTGGAGTCCTTTGCTTTAAGCTTTGCCAATCTTTTCGCTTTTACCTAGGGGTATTCCACAATCCTTTTGCCAACCCATCATTGAACTTTTTCTGAAACATACTTAGTGGAAACATTAGTTCAATGCATATATGTTGTTATTAATTACCAAAACCACCAAGGGAGCAAATGTGCTTTCACTTCTCCAAGCCGTCGTTGTGTGTCGCCTTCGTCTCCTCAATCGTTTCTGTGTTAAACTCCAGCAGCAAACCCCTGGGTGAGCCGCAGTTTCTCCTCTCCTTGCTCTGATCGCCGTTGTCACCATAGTTGAGGATCGAGCAATCCGAGTCCACTGCCATCGGTAAGCCATGTTAGGTGCCCAAGTAGCATCCTTACTGCGCCCTGCTTCGCACTCGCTCGCCTGTTGCCTCATCGCGCTGCTAGCCCATGCCAAGCCTAGCAATTTGTTGCGTCTGTTGCGCCCTGTCCGCCATGGCCGGAAGCGTCGATCTCCTTGCGCCCCCCCTTGCAGCCCGTTCCTCTCCACAATAGCACCAGAAATGGATCCATCATAGCATCCGTGAGCCCCACCGGTGGCCATCTCCTCCATTGGTCGCCTCTGTGCTTGCCCGCGTCCTCCTCCGGTTCAGTCGCCGGAGGAGTAGTGAAGTAGCACGGGCTTGTTCAAAAGAACAGATACCCCTATATGTTGAGTAGTCCCCTCACTACCCAAGTTGTAGTGCCCTCTCTCTCCTTCGTGGGAGGCACGGGTTCGATCCCCCGTGGGTACAATATGCTCCCTTTTTTTCCTTTAGTCCGAACCACTGACAGTGGGCCTTGGTCCCACATGTCATCGTCAGGGGACCCCTAGTGTCACTACCAATGGGACCCCCATGCTTATATTTCTGTCTTTTTTATTGTTTTAGATTCTGTCCAACTTTGGAAATATTCCAAATAGGGACATGGCCATATTTGGTAGTAGCTAAATAGGGCAACTTTTGACTTATAAGTCCATTGTGATTTTGGTGATATTGTTAATTTTGGGTTGTGAGCAATTTATCTACAACAACATATGAGTGTGATATATGGTTTTGGGGTAGAATTTCCCAAGGAATCCAATGGTGCCATTGTTTCTATCTTTGAAGCAACTTGGTAAATGTGTTGTTTTGTGATGAGGTGGCCTTTTGTTATTTTTGTATGAATTAATGAATGCATGCTATGATTAACATGTCAAGATGAAAGTGGTAGTGTTTTGTGGGCACTAGGCCTTGGTATTTTCCATTGCCATGATAGACTTGTAGTATAGTGGGTTTCTTGAAGCAAACATGCCTCTAAAATTCTGTTTTCTCATGTGAAATATTTTTCAAGTGTTTGGATCTCTAATTTTCTTCCCATGTTGTGTGGATGATTTCCAAGAATAGTGTTCCATTGGGGTTTGTCCAATGCCATGAATTGTTGTGCTTGTCACCCTCTGGCATTTGGTGCCTTCACCTTGCCAAAGAGTTTTTGCATCTTAGAGTTCTTTTTTTGTTGTCAAAATGCTATATTGTTATAACTACTGCTATTCTCTTAGTGAAATTTTCCTAGTCTAAGAATCTGTAGTTATTTGCATGCCATGTTTAGGGGATGTTACCAAGTGATCTATGATGTTTTAGCTCATGCTCAGTGCTAGTGTTTTGTAGTAGGCGTTGTCCTCTATCAACCTGCTAACTTTCATGCCATGAAATGATCTCTAGAATAATTATTTTCCGCTGTCAAGTCCCTAAAAAATGTTTCAAGATGCCATCTTGTTGGCTTCATTGCTATTGATCCATGCTTCATTTCAAGTTTGTGTAGATGGATGATTTGTTAAGCTTACTAGATAGTTGTTATACATGCCCTGGTTGTGGTTTGAAACTTCATGTATCTCTTGATATGTGTTTTGCAAGTTGCCTTGTTGCTCTTTGTGGACAGGATGTGTGTAGAATTGTTTTGTGACTTGTGGGAGCTATGCTCCATAGATTTGCTTGATGTTTACCTCTAATATTTCCAGATTTTCATTTCCTATCCAGTGGCATCCTTGTACTACCAAGGAATATCCCATGGCCTTCCTCATCTTTTGTTTTATCTTCGTTAATGATCGTACCTTGCGCGAGTGTACCGTAAGCTATGTTACTTTGGTTGCAACGTTCTACATATGCTTTTGCATCAATTTTACATGATGCATTCATATTTGCCATGTTCATTCATATTAAAACTACTAAAAATGAGATTTTTTCCAGAATCCAAAATCACTTAATATTTTCTCATGAAACATAACTAGTATAGGGTTGCCGTGATAAATACTTCAATATGACCATGAATCATCTTTGATTGCGCATTGCACTTGGATTGTATGTTTATTTGGAGATGTTTCTATATGGGTAGACCCGAGTGTTGAGCCTGAGTACGAGGATCCCACATAGAATGTCTACAAGGACCCAACTCTCACAAGTAGAAAAAGGACCATTTGTCCTGGTTCGTAAGGCCCATTTGTCCCGGTTTAGGAACCGGGACTAAAGGGTCGGGACTAAAGCCCACGACCTTTAGTCCCAGTTCGCTTACGAACCGGGGCAGATGGGGCTACACGTGGCCGCTCAGCCGAGCCCAGGTAGGAGGGCCTTTGTTCCCGGTTGGTAACACCAACCGGGACCAAAGAGCCTCCACGCGTCAGCAGCACATGAGCTGTTTTTTTTGAAAGAGGGGGGTTTTGAGGGTTTTGGAGGGTTAATTTAGGGGTTTCATATATTTTGTTAGATATCTAATAGAGAGAAGTGATCTCTCTTATCTCCATGCTTGGTCACGACGCTATGTACAATACTTATAGATAGAACATATAACACAATTTAATCGTCATTTTTGTCAATGAGACATCATATAACAAGTTGGTCACTAGTCATAATCACAAATCCTCCTCCTCCTCCTCATCAACTCTAACACATTGTAGCACATAATAACACATTGTACCTAGGACCTACGTACTCCTATCTTGTAGGACCTACTCTACCCTCTCTTAGGTACAATATCATAAAACAAGATAGGCTATGACTCTCCATTATGGAGAACGGATATCATCCTGTCTCCCATTCTTGGCCTACGCACAATGTTGCTTCCAAGTAGCTCCCTACGATTGAGCATACATTTTTTCCAATCTTTTATTCTCATGACTCCATCGGTTTTAGAAATCCGGTATGGACAGGAGTGATGCGTAGGCTAACCTGGCCGTGCTGGCCCTAAGCTCGTAACAACAACACGACCTCTCGGAAACATCAGATGAGGCACACAATCCTCCGGGATTTTCTGTGGAAAAACATAGTAATAACGTTCTAGTTAGCAATGTAGTTTAGTTTTAGAAGAATTTATGCAAAAGATGCACGGCTGTCGTAATAGTAGAATTCAAATCTTACAATGCAATCTCCATGGATGTTACCGTAGTTCACCACTTGCACTAGTGGAACGTATTGACCATAATGTGCAGGAGTTTGATAATAGCTATTGTAATTCTCACGATGACTAAGAAATGTGGTTAGATGATCTTTCTCCTTATAAGTTTATTCTGCTTCACCACTTTAGTAGTAGGTCCTGTCTACCATCTTCCGTACATTTTTTGAAGAATGCAAATAAGTTGTCAATGCAAATAAGTTGTCAACTATTTTTAAATAAACAATATAAATTACTTAATAAATATGGTTGAGAAACTCACATAATTGTAGAACTGGAGGCGTCTGCACATCGACCCAGATGTCGATATTACCTTCAATTTCATCTTCTGAACGAATATCAAAGGTGATAAGCATATTAGGCTCAAATGCATAAGACTTGCATAGTGCTTGCCATTTTTTGCATTCAAAATAGCAATAGGTGTCTGCATGGTACAATTTTACTGCAAAAGTAAAACCATGCTCGGTCCTCAAGTGAACTAACTTTACCTCCATATCTTTTTTAGTATTGAAACCAATTTTATCCAAGACAGCAATTCTTGCATGTCAGGGAATACGCTAGTAGAATAGTAAAAAATTAAAATTAATTATAAGTTGAAGCAAAAGAGGCAGAAGTCATGCTTAATTACGAAAAAAGACTTGTCATTCTGACTTACTTTATCCACTTCGAAGGTCTCATCCAGCATGATGCTGAAGCGCCTACCATCAACTAGGAAAGTCTTGTCACATAGGTCGCGCTCGTATTCGCAGTATTCGCACATACCGAATTCACTTTCGTCGTCAAACATTTCCTATGTTCATAGTTGAAACACTTAAAATCGATCAAAGGAAACTACGAGAAAACTGATCAACACACATAGCACTGTTACTCAATATGCAACGGGTTGACTTTAGGTCTGTCGAGTCTTTCCTTCCTAAACTCTCATCTCACGTATATGGTGGGCACTCCCTCTGATATTGCGACCGTCGGTGATGCTGGCTCCTCTATTCGTCCCCGAGTGCATTACACCAAAATTTCTAGCACACGGGAACGAAGGAGAAGCAACCCCCATGACAACAGTCGGGATTCTTCCTCTCTCTCATATATATATATATATATGGTGGACACTCTCCCTCACTAGAAGACACACAATGAGCTGAAACAGACCTAAAGTCAACCCGTGTCATATATAGACCAATGACATAGAAAAAATTCCCTATGTTTTATCGGAATGACTTGCAAATCACAAATACATTTATAATGAACACGAATATAATATCACTAATACATCATCCCGAATAATCCAGTTCAAGAAATATGGCACTCTTTGGATCCTAATGCGTGTGTGACTTTCGGTCCGTTGAGGCTTTCCTGAAATAACTCTCATATCTGATGGTGTGATGGTGCGCTCTCTCTCACACAGATATGGTGGTGTATATATGTTGGTGGGCACTCTCTCACAGTAGTAGTTCGACCGCCAGTGATGGACGCCCCACCTCTTCTCTTCTTGCGCAATATATCGACGAGTATGTCGCAAAGATGAGGCACCCCCACGACAACAGTCGGGATTCCTCCATCAAGAATGCACATGAAAGTCACACAAGGAGAAACGACAGACAGAAAGTCACACACGCATTATACCGATAAAATATCACAAATACATTAATATTTATAATGAATTCGAATATAATATCACTAATACATCATCCCGAATAATCCATTTAATGCATCATCAAATATTAACTAATACATCTCGAATATTATCATATAAGATCACTAATATAGATCGAATATCCTAGAATCCAAAGTGGAGGACGGTGAACTTGGTTCACTAGCAATCTCTGACTCGCTGGTGGTGGATACCCAAAGATAAGGAACCATCACGGGATCATAACTCAAGTGAAATCCCTGAAGGATCTGCCAGGTATTGTTGAACCGGTCATCCAACGCCGCCATGTAGCGACGGATGTGCTTGTCCTCCTCCCTAACACGGCGACGTACCACCTCCGCGGGTGCCCGCTCCCTCCGCACCGAAAGTAGCCCGCATGACCGCCACCATAGAAGGTCCAGGTCAACGATGATACCTGCATTCCTCACCAACCTCCGAGCCCGGGAAGGTAGCACGTCCCAGTGCTAGCCTGGCGGAGCCTAGTCCCGGACATGGCGCCTATCAAGGAGGCTCTCGCGGACTACTTGATGATGAGGATGCGGGCTGGGCATCACCGACAAATTCCTATGAGAACATTTTCTTCTCGTTTAATCACTAATTTTTCATAAAACCCCAAAATTTTCATCATTAACATTCTAATCTAACATAAACATTCTTCATAAACATACTAATGCAACATAAACATTCATCATAAACATACTAATCTAACATAAACATTCATCCGTAACATTCATCATAAAAAATTTCTGTAATCTAACATACACATACTAATCTAACATATACATTCATCATATAAAAAAATCAACATATATATTAAAAAAATTGCAAGGAGGCTCATAGCAGGGGCGGCACCGGGGGCGCAGGGGAGGTAACGGGGGAGGGTTAGCGACGGGAGCGGATCGGCGGCGGGGGCGGTGACGAGGGTGGGGCGGCGACATGGACGACGGGGGAGGCGGCCACGGGGGTGAGGCGGCCACGGGGGTGGCAGGGTTGGCGACGAGGGCGGGGCGGTGTTAGGGGAGGCGACGGGGACAGTGCGGCGACGAGGAGGGGGGTGACGACGGCGGGGGTGGCCACGGAGAGGCGATGGGGGCGGCGGGGATTGCAACGGGAAGACGAGGAGGGCAATGAAAACTGCGAGATTTCCTAAGTGCTTCTTATATAGAGGAAGCATTGGTCCCGGTTCGTGGCACCAACCGGGACCAAAGCCGTGTTTTCAGCAGCCCAAAGGGCGGGAAACAAGGACCTTTGGTCCCGGTTGGGGCCGTTATACACGAAATTTGACCTAAATTCAAAATGCTAGTTAGGTGCCTAACTAGCACAATGAATTTAGGTTGAATTTCATTGTAAGCGCATCTATTTTCACTTTTGCTATTTATTATGTTATCATGCTATTTAATATTACTTTTTTTAAAATTATATTCAATTTGGTAATTTTTAAGTTTTATATAATTTCAGTTTCAAAAATACTAGAGGTTTATAGTTTTAGTTATTGATTTTTTGTGCTAAATGACCCTGAAACTGAAAAGCACTACAAATGAACTCTGAAAAGGTTGAAACTTGGCATGATATCATCATTTCACCCACATAGCATGTGCTAAAATCTTGAGAGGGTTACGTCAAAAGCTAGATGCACTTTGTGTACAAAATAGACGGTCTCTTTTGAAGTATCAGGGTTCCGGACGGAAACTCATCGGTTACAAAAGGCATTTCATTTTTTTGAACTTATTTGAACTCAAGGCTTTTTGTGTCTTCAAAATGCACCATTCAGAGCCACATCATCAATTTTCAAACCTCCCTGAGAGGGTTAGAGCAAAAGCTGGATGCACTTCATGTACAAAACGGACACTCTCTTTCGAAGTTTTAGGGTTCCGGACAGAAAATCATCGGCTACAAAAGGAATTTCATTTTCTTGAACTTATTTGAACTCCAGGCTTTTTGTGTGCTCAAAATGCACCATTTAAACCCACATCATCAATTTGCAACCCTTTCTCACTTCATTTGGTGTTTTTCATGCAGATATTGATTGTTTTGAGCTAAATGACCCTGAAATTGAGAAACACTACAAATAAACTATGAAAAGGCTGAAAGTTGGCATGGTATCATCATTTCACCCACATAGCATGTGCTAAAAACATGAGAGGGTAACGGCAAAAGATGGGTACACTTTGTGTACCAAACGGACAATCTCTTTCGAAGTATCAGGGTTCCGGACAGAAACTCATCGGTTACAAAAGGCATTTCATTTTCTTGAACTTATTTGAACTCCAGGCTTTTTGTGTGTTCAAAATGCACAATTCAAAGCCACATCATCAATTTTCAACCCTTCCCGACATCATTTGTTGTGTTTCATGCAGTTATTGATTTTTTTGAGCTAAATGACCCTGAAATTGGAAACCACTACAAATGACTTCTGAATAGGTTGATACTTCGCATGGTATCATCATTTCACCCACATAGCCTGTGCTAAAAAGTTGAGAGCGTTACGGCAAAAGTTGGATGCACTTCGTGTACAAAACGGACAGTCTCTTTCGAAGTATGAGGGTTCCCGACGGAAACTCATCGGTTACAAAAGGCATTTCATTTTCTTGAACTTATTTCAACTCCATGCTTTTTGTGCGTTCAAAATGCACCATTCAAAGCCACATCATCAATTTTCAACCCTTCCCGACATCATTTGTTATTTTTCATGCAGGTATTAATTTTTTGAGCTAAATGACCCTGAAATTGCAAAGCACTACAAATGAACTCCGGAAAGGTTGAAACTTGGCATGGTATCATCATTTCCCCCACATAGCATGTGCTAGAAAGTTGAAAGGGTTATGGCAAAAGCGGGATGCACTTCGTGTACAAAACGGACAGTCTCATTTGAAGTGTCAAGGTTATGGACGGAAACTCATCGGTTAGAAAGGCATTTCATTTTCTTGAACTTATTTGAACTCCAGGCATTTTGTGTGTTCAAAATGCACCATTCAAAGCCACATCATCAATTTTCAACCCTTCCCGACATCATTTGTTATATTTCATGCACTTATTGATTTTTTGAGCTAAATGACACTGAAATTGGAAAGCACTACAAATGAACTCTGAAAAGGTTGAAACTTGGCATTGTATCAACATTTCACCCACATAGCATGTGCTAAAAAGTTGAGAGGGTTACAACAAAAGATGTATGCACTCTGTGTACAAAACGGACATTCTCTTTCGAAGTATCAGGGTTCCGGACAAAAACATATCAGTTACAAAAGGCATTTCATTTTTGTAACTTATTTGAACTCTAGGCTTTTTGTGTGTTCAAAATGCACCATTCAAAGCCACATCATCAATTTTCAACCCTTCCTGACTTCATTTGGTATTTCTCATGCAGTTATTGATTTTGTGAGCTAAATGACACTGAAATTGGAAAGCACTACAAATGAACTTTGAAAAGGCTGAAAGTTGGCATGGTATCATCATTTCACCCACATAGCATGTGCTAAAAACTTGACAGGGTTACGGCAAAAGTTGGATACACTTCGTGTACAAAACGGACAATCTCTTTCGAAGTATCACGGTTCCGGACGGAAACTCATCGGTTACAAAAGGCATTTCATTTTTTTGAACTTATTTGAACTATAGGCTTTTTGTGTGGTTAAAATGCACCATTCACAGCCACATCATCAATTTTCAACCCTTTCTCACTTCATTTGGTGTTTTTCATGCAGATATTGATTTTTTGAGCTAAATGACCCTGAAATTGAGAAACACTACAAATAAACTACGAAAAGGCTGAAAGTTGGCATGGTATCATCATTTCACCCACATAGCATGTGCTAAAAACTTGAGAGGGTAACGGCAAAAGATGGGTACACTTTGTGTACCAAACGGACAATCTCTTTCGAAGTATCAGGGTTCCGGACGGAAACTCATCGGTTACAAAAGGCATTTCATTTTCTTGAACTTATTTGAACTCCAGGCTTTTTGTGTGTTCAAAATGCACAATTCAAAGCCACATCATCAATTTTCAACCCTTCCCGACATCATTTGTTGTGTTTAATGCAGTTATTGATTTTTCTGAGCTAAATGACCCTGAAATTTGAAACAACTACAAATGACTTCTGAATAGGTTGAAACTTCGCATGGTATCATCATTTCACCCGCATAGCATGTGCTAAAAAGTTGAAAGTGTTATGACAAAAGCTGGATGCACTTCGCGTACAAAACGGACAGTCTGATTTTAAGTGTCAAGGTTCCGGACGGAAACTCATCGGTTACAAAAGGCATTTCATTTTCTTGAACTTATTTGAACTCTTGGCTTTTTGTGTGTTCAAAATGCACCATTCAAAGCCACATCATCAATTTTCAACCCTTGCCGACATCATTTCGTATTTTTCATGCAGTTATTGATTTTTTGAGCTAAATGACACTGAAATTGGAAACCACTACAAATTAACTATGAATAGGTTGAAACTTGGCATGGTATCATCATTTCACCCACATAGCATGTGCTAAAAAGTTGAGAGGGTTACAAGAAAATCTGTATGCACTTCGTGTACAAAACGGACATTCTCTTTCCAAGTATCAGGGTTCCAGACGGAAACTCATCGGTTACAAAAGGCATTTTATTTTTTGAACTTATTTAAACTCTAGGCTTTTTGTGTGTTCACAATGCACCATTCAAAGCCACATCATCAATTTTTAACCCTTCCTGACTTCATTTGGTATTTTTCATGCAGTTATTGATTTTTTTGAGCTAAATGACCCTGAAATTGAAAAACACTACAAATAAACTCGGAAAAGGCTGAACGTTGGCATTGTGTCATCATTTCACCCACATAGCATGTGCTAAAAACATGAGAGGGTTACGGCAAAAGCTGGATGCACTTCGTGTACAAAACGGACATTCTCTTTCGAAGTATAAGGGTTCCGGACGGAAAACTCATCGGTTACAAAAGGCATTTCATTTTCTTGAACTTATTTGAACTATTGGCTTTTGTGTGTTCAAAATGCACCATTCAAAGCCACATCATCAATTTTCAACCCTTCCCGACATCATTTGGTATTTTTCATGCAGTTATTGATTTGTTGACCTAAATGACACTGAAATTGGAAAGCACTACAAATGAACTCTGAAAAGTTTGAAACTTGGCATGGTATCACCATTTCACCCACATAGCATGTGCTAAAAAGTTGAGAGGGTTACAACAAAAGCTGTATGCACTTCGTGTACAAAACAGTCATTCTCGTTCGAAGTATCAGGGTTCGGGACGACAACTCATCGGCTACAAAATGCATTTCATTTTATTGAACTTATTTCAACTCCATGCTTTTTGTGTGTTCAAAATGCACCATTCAAACCCACATCATCAATTTTCAACCCTTCGTGACTTCATTTGGTATTTTTCATGCAGTTATTGATTTATTGAGCTAAATGACCCTGAAATTGGAAAGCACTACAAATGAACTCTGAAAAGTTTGATACTTGGCATGGTATCATCATTTCACCCACATAGCATGTGCAAAAAACTTGAGAGGGTTACGGCAAAAGCTGGATACACTTCGTGTACAAAACGGACAGTCTCTTTCGAAGTATCCCGGTTCCGGACGGAAACTCATCGGTTACAAAAGGCATTTCATTTTCTAGAACTTATTTGAACTCCAGGCTTTTTGTGTGTTCAAACTGCACCATTCAAAGCCACATCATCCATTTTCAACCCTTCCCAACATCATTTGTTATGTTTCATGCAGTTATTGATTTTTTGAGATAAATTACCTTGAAATTGGAAAGCACTACAAATGAACTCCGAAAAGGTTGATACATGGCATGGTATCATCATTTAACCCACATAGCATGTGCTAAAAGGTTTAGAGGGTTATGCCAAAAGTTGGATGCACTTCGTGTACAAAACGGACATTCTCTTTCGAAGTATCATGGTTCCGGACGGAAACTCATCAGTTACAAAAGGTATTTCATTTTCTTGAACTTATTTGAATTCCAAGATTTTTGTGTGTTCAAAATGCACCATTCAAAGCCACATCAACCATTTTGAACACTTACCGACATCATTTCTTATGTTTCATGAAGTTATTGATTTTTTTGAGCTAAATGATCCTGAAATTGGAAACCACTACAAATGAATTCTGAATAGGTTGAAACTTCGCATGGTATCATCATTTCACCCACATAGCATGTGCTAAAAAGTTGAAAGGGTTACGTCAAAAGTTGGATGTACTTCGTGTACAAAACAGACAGTCTCTTTCGAAGTATTAGGGTTCCGGACGGAAACTCATCGGTTACAAAAGGCATTTCATTTTCTTGAACTTATTTAAACTCCAGGATTTTTGTGTGCTCAAAATACACCATTTAGAGCCACATCATCAAATTTTGACCCTTCCCAACATCATTTGTTATTTTTCATATAGTTATTGATTTTTTTGAGCTAAATGACCCTGAAATTGGAAAGCACAACAAATGAACCCTGAAAAGGTTGAAACTTGGCATGGTATCATCATTTCACCCACATAGCCTGTGCTAAAAAGTTGAGAGCGTTACGGCAAAAGTTGGATGCACTTCGTGTACAAAACGGACAGTCTCTTTCAAAGTATGAGGGTTCCTGACGGAAACTCATCGGTTAGAAAAGGCATTTCATTTTCTTGAACTTATTTCAACTCCATGCTTTTTGTGCGTTCAAAATGCACCATTCAAAGCCACGTCATCAATTTTCAACCCTTCCCGACATCATTTGTTATTTTTCATGCAGGTATTAATTTTTTGAGCTAAATGACCCTGAAATTGCAAAGCACTACAAATGAACTCCGAAAAGGTTGAAACTTGGCATGGTATCATCATTTCACCCACATAGCATGTGCTAGAAAGTTGAAAGGGTTACGGCAAAAGCGGGATGCACTTCGTGTACAAAACGGACAGTCTCATTTGAAGTGTCAAGGTTATGGACGGAAACTCATCGGTTAGAAAGGCATTTCATTTTCTTGAACTTATTTGAACTCGAGGTGTTTTGTGTGTTCAAAATGCACCATTCAAAGCCACATCATCAATTTTCAACCCTTCCCGACATCATTTGTTATATTTCATGCACTTATTGATTTTTTGAGCTAAATGACACTGAAATTGGAAAGCACTACAAATGAACTCTGAAAAGGTTGAAACTTGGCATTGTATCAACATTTCACCCACATAGCATGTGCTAAAAAGTTGAGAGGGTTACAACAAAAGATGTATGCACTCTGTGTACAAAACGGACATTCTCTTTCGAAGTATCAGGGTTCCGGACAAAAACACATCGGCTACAAAAGGCATTTCATTTTTGTAACTTATTTGAACTCTAGGCTTTTTGTGTGTTCAAAATGCACCATTCAAAGCCACATCATCAATTTTCAACCCTTCCTGACTTCATTTGGTATTTCTCATGCAGTTATTGATTTTGTGAGCTAAATGACACTGAAACTGGAAAGCACTACAAATGAACTCTGAAAAGGCTGAAAGTTGGCATGGTATCATCATTTCACCCACATAGCATGTGCTAAAAACTTGACAGGGTTACGGCAAAAGTTGGATACACTTCGTGTACAAAACGGACAATCTCTTTCGAAGTATCACGGTTCCGGACGGAAACTCATCGGTTACAAAAGGCATTTCATTTTTTGAACTTATTTGAACTGTAGGCTTTTTGTGTGGTTACAATGCACCATTCACAGCCACATCATCAATTTTCAACCCTTTCTCACTTCATTTGGTGTTTTTCATGCAGATATTGATTTTTTGAGCTAAATGACCCTGAAATTGAGAAACACTACAAATAAACTACGAAAAGGCTGAAAGTTGGCATGGTATCATCATTTCACCCACATAGCATGTGCTAAAAACTTGAGAGGGTAACGGCAAAAGATGGGTACACTTTGTGTACCAAACGGACAATCTCTTTCGAAGTATCAGGGTTCCGGACGGAAACTCATCGGTTACAAAAGGCATTTCATTTTCTTGAACTTATTTGAACTCCAGGCTTTTTATGTGTTCAAAATGCACAATTCAAAGCCACATCATCAATTTTCAACCCTTCCCGACATCATTTGTTGTGTTTAATGCAGTTATTGATTTTTCTGAGCTAAATGACCCTGAAATTTGAAACAACTACAAATGACTTCTGAATAGGTTGAAACTTCGCATGGTATCATCATTTCACCCGCATAGCATGTGCTAAAAAGTTGAAAGTGTTATGACAAAAGCTGGATGCACTTCGCGTACAAAACGGACAGTCTGATTTGAAGTGTCAAGGTTCCGGACGGAAACTCATCGGTTACAAAAGGCATTTCATTTTCTTGAACTTATTTGAACTCTTGGCTTTTTGTGTGTTCAAAATGCACCATTCAAAGCCACATCATCAATTTTCAACCCTTGCCGACATCATTTCGTATTTTTCATGCAGTTATTGATTTTTTGAGCTAAATGACACTGAAATTGGAAACCACTACAAATTAACTATGAATAGGTTGAAACTTGGCATGGTATCATCATTTCACCCACATAGCATGTGCTAAAAAGTTGAGAGGGTTACAAGAAAATCTGTATGCACTTCGTGTACAAAACGGACATTCTCTTTCCAAGTATCAGGGTTCCAGACGGAAACTCATCGGTTACAAAAGGCATTTTATTTTTTGAACTTATTTAAACTCTAGGCTTTTTGTGTGTTCACAATGCACCATTCAAAGCCACATCATCAATTTTTAACCCTTCCTGACTTCATTTGGTATTTTTCATGCAGTTATTGATTTTTTTGAGCTAAATGACCCTGAAATTGAAAAACACTACAAATAAACTCGGAAAAGGCTGAACGTTGGCATTGTGTCATCATTTCACCCACATAGCATGTGCTAAAAACATGAGAGGGTTACGGCAAAAGCTGGATGCACTTCGTGTACAAAACGGACATTCTCTTTCGAAGTATAAGGGTTCCGGACGGAAAACTCATCGGTTACAAAAGGCATTTCATTTTCTTGAACTTATTTGAACTATTAGCTTTTGTGTGTTCAAAATGCACCATTCAAAGCCACATCATCAATTTTCAACCCTTCCCGACATCATTTGGTATTTTTCAAGCAGTTATTGATTTGTTGACCTAAATGACACTGAAATTGGAAAGCACTACAAATGAACTCTGAAAAGTTTGAAACTTGGCATGGTATCACCATTTCACCCACATAGCATGTGCTAAAAAGTTGAGAGGGTTACAACAAAAGCTGTATGCACTTCGTGTACAAAACAGTCATTCTCGTTCGAAGTATCAGGGTTCGGGACGACAACTCATCGGCTACAAAATGCATTTCATTTTATTGAACTTATTTCAACTCCATGCTTTTTGTGTGTTCAAAATGCACCATTCAAACCCACATCATCAATTTTCAACCCTTCGTGACTTCATTTGGTATTTTTCATGCAGTTATTGATTTATTGAGCTAAATGACCCTGAAATTGGAAAGCACTACAAATGAACTCTGAAAAGTTTGATACTTGGCATGGTATCATCATTTCACCCACATAGCATGTGCAAAAAACTTGAGAGGGTTACGGCAAAAGCTGGATACACTTCGTGTACAAAACGGACAGTCTCTTTCGAAGTATCCCGGTTCCGGACGGAAACTCATCGGTTACAAAAGGCATTTCATTTTCTAGAACTTATTTGAACTCCAGGCTTTTTGTGTGTTCAAACTGCACCATTCAAAGCCACATCATCCATTTTCAACCCTTCCCAACATCATTTGTTATGTTTCATGCAGTTATTGATTTTTTGAGATAAATTACCTTGAAATTGGAAAGCACTACAAATGAACTCCGAAAAGGTTGATACATGGCATGGTATCATCATTTAACCCACATAGCATGTGCTAAAAGGTTTAGAGGGTTATGCCAAAAGTTGGATGCACTTCGTGTACAAAACGGACATTCTCTTTCGAAGTATCATGGTTCCGGACGGAAACTCATCAGTTACAAAAGGCATTTCATTTTCTTGAACTTATTTGAATTCCAAGATTTTTGTGTGTTCAAAATGCACCATTCAAAGCCACATCAACCATTTTGAACACTTACCGACATCATTTCTTATGTTTCATGAAGTTATTGATTTTTTTGAGCTAAATGATCCTGAAATTGGAAACCACTACAAATGAATTCTGAATAGGTTGAAACTTCGCATGGTATCATCATTTCACCCACATAGCATGTGCTAAAAAGTTGAAAGGGTTACGTCAAAAGTTGGATGTACTTCGTGTACAAAACAGACAGTCTCTTTCGAAGTATTAGGGTTCCGGACGGAAACTCATCGGTTACAAAAGGCATTTCATTTTCTTGAACTTATTTAAACTCCAGGATTTTTGTGTGCTCAAAATACACCATTTAGAGCCACATCATCAAATTTTGACCCTTCCCAACATCATTTGTTATTTTTCATATAGTTATTGATTTTTTTGAGCTAAATGACCCTGAAATTGGAAAGCACAACAAATGAACCCTGAAAAGGTTGAAACTTGGCATGGTATCATCATTTCACCCACATAGCCTGTGCTAAAAAGTTGAGAGCGTTACGGCAAAAGTTGGATGCACTTCGTGTACAAAACGGACAGTCTCTTTCAAAGTATGAGGGTTCCTGACGGAAACTCATCGGTTAGACAAGGCATTTCATTTTCTTGAACTTATTTCAACTCCATGCTTTTTGTGCGTTCAAAATGCACCATTCAAAGCCACGTCATCAATTTTCAACCCTTCCCGACATCATTTGTTATTTTTCATGCAGGTATTAATTTTTTGAGCTAAATGACCCTGAAATTGCAAAGCACTACAAATGAACTCCGAAAAGGTTGAAACTTGGCATGGTATCATCATTTCACCCACATAGCATGTGCTAGAAAGTTGAAAGGGTTACGGCAAAAGCGGGATGCACTTCGTGTACAAAACGGACAGTCTCATTTGAAGTGTCAAGGTTATGGACGGAAACTCATCGGTTAGAAAGGCATTTCATTTTCTTGAACTTATTTGAACTCGAGGCGTTTTGTGTGTTCAAAATGCACCATTCAAAGCCACATCATCAATTTTCAACCATTCCCGACATCATTTGTTATATTTCATGCACTTATTGATTTTTTGAGCTAAATGACACTGAAATTGGAAAGCACTACAAATGAACTCTGAAAAGGTTGAAACTTGGCATTGTATCAACATTTCACCCACATAGCATGTGCTAAAAAGTTGAGAGGGTTACAACAAAAGATGTATGCACTCTGTGTACAAAACGGACATTCTCTTTCGAAGTATCAGGGTTCCGGCCAAAACACATCGGTTACAAAAGGCATTTCATTTTTGTAACTTATTTGAACTCTAGGCTTTTTGTGTGTTCAAAATGCACCATTCAAAGCCACCTCATCAATTTTCAACCCTTCCTGACTTCATTTGGTATTTCTCATGCAGTTATTGATTTTTTGAGCTAAATGACACTGAAATTGGAAAGCACTACAAATGAACTCTGAAAAGGCTGAAAGTTGGCATGGTATCATCATTTCACCCACATAGCATGTGCTAAAAACTTGACAGGGTGACGGCAAAAGTTGGATACACTTCGTGTACAAAACGGACAATCTCTTTCGAAGTATCACGGTTCCGGACGGAAACTAATCGGTTACAAAAGGCATTTCATTTTTTTGAACTTATTTGAACTGTAGGCTTTTTGTGTGGTTAAAATGCACCATTCACAGCCACGTCATCAATTTTCAACCCTTTCTCACTTCATTTGGTGTTTTTCATGCAGATATTGATTTTTTGAGCTAAATGACCCTGAAATTGAGAAACACTACAAATAAACTACGAAAAGGCTGAAAGTTGGCATGGTATCATCATTTCACCCACATAGCATGTGCTAAAAACTTGAGAGGGTAACGGCAAAAGATGGGTACACTTTGTGTACCAAACAGACAATCTCTTTCGAAGTATCAGGGTTCCGGACGGAAACTCATCGGTTAGAAAAGGCATTTCATTTTCGTGAACTTATTTGAACTTCAGGCTTTTTGTGTATTCAAAATGCACAATTCAAAGCCACATCATCAATTTTCAACCCTTCCCGACATCATTTGTTGTGTTTCATGCAGTTATTGATTTTTTTGAGCTAAATGACCCTGAAATTGGAAACAACTACAAATGACTTCTGAATAGGTTGAAACTTCGCATGGTATCATCATTTCACCCACATAGCATGTGCTAAAAAGTTGAAAGTGTTACGACAAAAGCTGGATGCACTTCGCATACAAAACGGACAGTCTGATTTGAAGTGTCAAGGTTCCGAACGGAAACTCATCGGTTACAAAAGGCATTTCATTTTCTTGAACTTATTTGAACTCTTGGCTTTTTGTGTGTTCAAAATGCACCATTCAAAGACACATCATCAATTTTCAACCCTTGCCGACATCATTTCTTATTTTTCATGCAGTTATTGATTTTTTGAGCTAAATGACACTGAAATTGGAAACCACTACAAATTAACTCTGAATAGGTTGAACCTTGGCATGGTATCATCATTTCACCCACATAGCATGTGCTAAAAAGTTGAGAGGGTTACAACAAAATCTGTATGCACTTCGTGTACAAAACGGACATTCTCTTTCCAAGTATCAGGGTTCCAGACGGAAACTCATCGGTTACAAAAGGCATTTTATTTTTTGAACTTATTTAAACTCTAGGCTTTTTGTGTGTTCACAATGCACCATTCAAAGCCACATCATCAATTTTTAACCCTTCCTGACTTCATTTGGTATTTTTCATGCAGTTATTGATTTTTTGAGCTAAATGACCCTGAAATGGAAAAAAAAATACAAATAAACTCTGAAAAGGCTGAAAGTTGGCATGGTATCATCATTTCACCCACATAGCATGTGCAAAAAACTTGAGAGGGTTACGGCAAAAGCTGGATACACTTCGTGTACAAAACGGACAGTCTCTTTCGAAGTATCCCGGTTCCGGACGGAAACTCATTGGTTACAAAAGGCATTTCATTTTCTTGAACTTATTTGAACTCCAGGCTTTTTGTGTGTTCAAACTGCACCATTCAAAGCCACATCATCCATTTTCAACCCTTCCCGACATGATTTGTTATGTTTCATGCAGTTATTGATTTTTTGAGATAAATGACCTTGAAATTGGAAAGCACTACAAATGAACTCTGAAAAGGTTGACACTTGGCATGGTATCATCATTTAACCCACATAGCATGTGCTAAAAGGTTGAGAGGGTTATGCCAAAAGTTGGATGCACTTCGTGTACAAAACGGACATTCTCTTTCGAAGTATCATGGTTCCGGACGGAAACTCATCGGTTACAAAAGGCATTTCATTTTCTTGAACTTATTTGAATTCCAGGATTTTTGTGTGTTCAAAATGCACCATTCAAAGCCACATCATCCATTTTGAAAACTTACCGACATGATTTCTTATGTTTCATGAAGTTATTGATTTTTTTTGAGCTAAATGACCCTGAAATTGGAAACCACTACAAATGAATTCTGAATAGGTTGAAACTTCGCATGGTATCATCATTTCACCCACATAGCATGTGCTAAAAAGTTGAAAGGGTTACGTCAAAAGTTGGATGCACTTCGTGTACAAAACAGACAGTCTCTTTCGAAGTATTAGGGTTCCGGACGGAAACTCATCGGTTACAAAAGGCATTTCATTTTCTTGAACTTATTTAAACTCCAGGAATTTTGTGTGCTCAAAATACAGCATTTAAAGCCACATCAGCAATTTTTGACCCTTCCCAACATCATTTGTTATTTTTCATGCAGTTATTGATTTTTTTGAGCTAAATGACCCTGAAATTGGAAAGCACAACAAATGAACTCTGAAAAGGTTGAAAGTTGGCATGGTATCTTGATTTCACCCACATAGCCTGCGCTAAAAAGATGAGAGCGTTACGGCAAAAGTTGGATGCACTTCGTGTACGAAACGGACAGTCTCTTTCGAAGTATGAGGGTTCCCGACGGAAACTCATCGGTTACAAAAGGCATTTCATTTTCTTGAACTTATTTGAACTCCATGCTTTTTGTGCGTTCAGAATGCACCATTCAAAGCCACATCATCAATTTTGAACCCTTCCCGACATCATATGTTATTTTTCGTGCAGGTATTAATTTTTTTTAGCTAAATGACCCTGAAATTGCAAAGCACTACAAATGAACTCCGAAAAGGTTGCAACTTGCAATGGTATCATCATTTCACCCACATAGCATGTGCTAGAAAGTTGAAAGGGTTACGGCAAAAGCGGGATGCACTTCGTGTACAAAACGGACAGTCTCAATTGAAGTGTCAAGGTTATGGACGGAAACTCATCGGTTAGAAAGGCATTTCATTTTTATGAACTTATTTGAACTCCAGGCGTTTTGAGTGTTCAAAATGCACCATTCAAAGCCACATCATCAATTTTCAACCCTTCCCGACATCATTTGTTATATTTCATGCACTTATTGATTTTTTGAGCTAAATGACACTGAAATTGGAAAGCACTACAAATGAACTCTGAAAAGGTTGAAACTTGGCATTGTATCAACATTTCACCCACATAGCATGTGCTAAAAAGTTGAGAGGGTTAAAACAAAAGATGTATGCACTCTGTGTACAAAACGGACATTCTCTTTCGAAGTATCAGGGTTCCGGACAAAAACACATCGGTTACAAAAGGCATTTCATTTTTGTAACTTATTTGAACTCTAGGCTTTTTGTGTGTTCAAAATGCACCATTCAAAGCCACATCATCAATTTTCAACCCTTCCTAACTTCATTTGGTATTTCTCATGCAGTTATTGATTTTTTGAGCTAAATGACACTGAAATTGGAAAGCACTACAAATGAACTCTGAAAAGGCTGAAAGTTGGCATGGTATCATCATTTCACCCACATAGCATGTGCTAAAAACTTGACAGGGTTACGGCAAAAGTTGGATACACTTCGTGTACAAAACGGACAATCTCTTTCGAAGTATCACGGTTCCGGACGGAAACTCATCGGTTACAAAAGGCATTTCATTTTTTTGAACTTACTTGAACTGTAGGCTTTTTGTGTGGTTAAAATGCACCATTCACAGCCACATCATCAATTTTCAACCCTTTCTCACTTCATTTGGTGTTTTTCATGCAGATATTGATTTTTTGAGCTAAATGACCCTGAAATTGAGAAACACTACAAATAAACTACGAAAAGGCTGAAAGTTGGCATGGTATCATCATTTCACCCACATAGCATGTGCTAAAAACTTGAGAGGGTAACGGCAAAAGATGGGTACACTTTGTGTACCAAACGGACAATCTCTTTCGAAGTATCATGGTTCCGGACGGAAACTCATCGGTTAGAAAAGGCATTTCATTTCCTTGAACTTATTTCAACTCCAGGCTTTTTGTGTTTTCAAAATGCACAATTCAAAGCCACATCATCAATTTTCAACCCTTCCCGACATCATTTGTTGTGTTTCATGCAGTTATTGATTTTTTTGAGCTAAATGACCCTGAAATTGGAAACAACTACAAATGACTTCTGAATAGGTTGAAACTTCGCTTGGTATCATCATTTCACCCACATAGCATGTGCTAAAAATTTGAAAGTCTTACGACAAAAGCTGGATGCACTTCGCGTACAAAACGGACAGTCTCATTTGAAGTGTCAAGGTTCCGGACGGAAACTCAGCGGTTACAAAAGGCATTTCATTTTCTTTAACTTATTTGAACTCTTGGCTTTTTGTGTGTTCAAAATGCACCATTCAAAGACACATCATAAATTTTCAACCCTTGCCGACATCATTTCTTATTTTTCATGCAGTTATTGATTTTTTGAGCTAAATGACACTGAAATTGGAAACCACTACAAATTAACTCTGAATAGGTTGAAACTTGGCATGGTATCATCATTTCACCCACATAGCATGTGCTAAAAAATTGAGAGGGTTACAACAAAATCTGTATGCACTTCGTGTACAAAACGGACATTCTCTTTCCAAGTATCAGGGTTCCAGACGGAAACTCATCGGTTACAAAAGGCATTTTATTTTTTGAACTTATTTAACCTCTAGGCTTTTTGTGTGTTCACAATGCACCATTCAAAGCCACATCATCAATTTTTAACCCTTCCTGACTTCATTTGGTATTTTTCATGCAGTTATTGATTTTTTTGAGCTAAATGACCCTGAAATTGAAAAACACTACAAATAAACTCGGAAAAGGCTGAACGTTGGCATTGTGTCATCATTTCACCCACATAGCATGTGCTAAAAACTTGAGAGGGTTACGGAAAAAGCTGGATGCACTTCGTGTACAAAACGGACATTCTCTTTCGAAGTATGAGGGTTCCGGACGGAAAACTCATCGGTTACAAAAGGCATTTCATTTTCTTGAACTTATTTGAACTATTGGCTTTTGTGTGTTCAAAATGCACCATTCAAAGCCACATCATCAATTTTCAACCCTTCGCGACATCATTTGGTATTTTTCATGCAGTTATTGATTTGTTGACCTAAATGACACTGAAATTGGAAAGCACTACAAATGATCTCTGAAAAGTTTGAAACTTGGCATGGTATCACCATTTCACCCACATAGCATGTGCTAAAAAGTTGAGAGGGTTACAACAAAAGCTGTATGCACTTCGTGTACAAAACAGACATTCTCTTTCGAAGTATCAGGGTTCGGGACGAAAACTCATCGGCTACAAAAGGCATTTCATTTTCTTGAACTTATTTCAACTCCATGCTTTTTGTGTGTTCAAAATGCACCATTCAAAGCCACATCATCAATTTTCAACCCTTCGTGACTTCATTTGGTATTTTTCATGCAGTTATTGATTTATTGAGCTAAATGACTCTGAAATTGGAAAGCACTACAAATGAACTCTGAAAAGTTTGAAACTTGGCATGGTATCATCATTTCACCCACATAGCATGTGCTAGAAAGTTGAGAGGGTTACAACAAAAGCTGTATGCACTTCGTGTACAAAACGGACATTCTCTTTCGAAGTATCAAGGTTCCGGACGAAAACTCATCGGCTACAAAAGGCATTTCATTTTTTTGAACTTATTTGAACTCTAGGCTTTTTGTGTGTTCAAAATGCACCATTCAAAGCCACATCATCAATTTTCAACCCTTCCTGACTTCATTTGGTATTTTTCATGCAGTTATTGATTTTTTGAGCTAAATGACCCTGAAATGGAAAAACAATACAAATAAACCCTAAAAAGGCTGAAAGTTGGCATGGTATCATCATTTCACCCACATAGCATGTGCAGAAAACTTGAGAGGGTTACGGCAAAAGCTGGATACACTTCGTGTACAAAACGGATAGTCTCTTTCGAAGTATCCCGGTTCCGGACGGAAACTCATCGGTTACAAAAGGCATTTCATTTTCTTGAACTTATTTGAACTCCTGGCTTTTTGTGTGTTCAAACTGCACCATTCAAAGCCACATCATCCATTTTCAACCCTTCCCGACATCATTTGTTATGTTTCATGCAGTTATTGATTTTTTGTGATAAATGACCTTGAAATTGGAAAGCACTACAAATGAACTCTAAAAAGGTTGACACTTGGCATGGTATCATCATTTAACCCACATAGCATGTGCTAAAAGGTTGAGAGGGTTATGCCACAAGTTGGATGCACTTCGTGTAGAAAACGGACATTCTCTTTCGTAGTATCATGGTTCCGGACGGAAACTCATCGGTTACAAAAGGCATTTCATTTTCTTGAACTTATTTGAATTCCAGGATTTTTGTGTGTTCAAAATGCACCATTCAAAGCCACATCATCCATTTTGAAAACTTACCGACATCATTTCTTATGTTTCATGAATTTATTGATTTTTTTGAGCTAAATGACCCTGAAATTGGAAACCACTACAAATGAATTCTGAATAGGTTGAAACTTCGCATGGTATCATCATTTCACCCACATAGCATCTGCTAAAAAGTTGAAAGGGTTACGTCAAAAGTTGGATGCACTTTGTGTACAAAACAGACAGTCTCTTTCGAAGTATTAGGGTTCCGGACGGAAACTCATCGGTTACAAAAGGCATTTCATTTTCTTTAACTTATTTAAACTCCAGGAATTTTGTGTGCTCAAAATACACCATTTAAAGCCACATCATCAATTTTTGACCCTTCCCAACATCATTTGTTATTTTTCATGCAGTTATTGATTTTTTTGAGCTAAATGACCCTGAAATTGGAAAGCACAACAAATGAACTCTGAAAAGGTTGAAAGTTGGCATGGTATCATCATTTCACCCACATAGCCTGCGCTAAAAAGTTGAGAGCTGTACAGCAAAAGTTGGATGCACTTCGTGTACGAAACGGACAGTCTCTTTCGAAGTATGAGGGTTCCCGACGGAAACTCATCGGTTACAAAAGGCATTTCATTTTCTTGAACTTATTTCAACTCCATGCTTTTTGTGCGTTCAACATGCACCATTCAAAGCCACATCATCAATTTTCAACCCTTCCTGACATCATTTGTTATTTTTCATGCAGGTATTAATTTTTTGAGCTAAATGACCCTGAAATTGCAAAGCACTACAAATGAACTCCGAAAAGGTTGAAACTTGGCATGGTATCATCATTTCACCCACATAGCATGTGCTAGAAAGTTGAAAGGGTTACAGTAAAAGCGGGATGCACTTCGTGTACAGAACGGACAGTCTCATTTGAAGTGTCAAGATTATGGACGGAAACTCATCGGTTAGAAAGGCATTTCATTTTCTTGAACTTATTTGAACTGCAGGCGTTTTGTGTGTTCAAAATGCACCATTCAAAGCCACATCATCAATTTTCAACCCTTCCCGACATCACTTGTTATATTTCATGCACTTATTGATTTTTTGAGCTAAATGACACTGAAATTGGAAAGCACTACAAATGAACTCTGAAAAGGTTGAAACTTGGCATTGTATCAACATTTCACCCACATAGCATGTGCTAAAAAGTTGAGAGGGTTACAACAAAATATGTATGCACTCTGTGTACAAAACGGACATTCTCTTTCGAAGTATCAGGGTTCCGGACAAAAACACATCGGTTACAAAAGGCATTTCATTTTTGTAACTTCTTTGAACTCTAGGCTTTTTGTGTGTTCAAAATGTTGGAAATATGCCCTAGAGGCAATAATAAATTAGTTATTATCATATTTCCTTGTTCATGATAATCGTTTATTATCCATGCTATAATTGTATTGATCGGAGACTTAAATGCATGTGTGGATACATAGACAAAACCATGTCCCTAGTATGCCTCTAATGGACTAGCTCGTTGATCAAAGGATGGTTAAGGTTTCCTAGCCATGGACATGAGATGTCATTTGATAACGGGATCACATCATTAGGAGAATGATGTGATGGATAAGACCCAAACTACAAACATAGCATATGATCGTGTCAGTTTATTGCTACTGTTTTCTGCATGTCAAGTATATGTTCCTATGACCATGAGATCATGCAACTCACGGATATCGGAGGAGTGCCTTGTGTGTATCAAACGTCGCAACGTAACTGGGTGACTATAAAGGTGCTCTACAGGTATCTCCGATGGTGTCTGTTGAGTTGGCATGGATCGAGACTGGGATTTGTTACTCCGTGTAACGGAGAGGTATCTCGGGGCCCACTCGGTAATGCAACATCACAATAAGCCTTGCAAGCAATGTGACTAATTGTTAGTTGCGGGATCTTGTATTATGGAACGAGTAAAGAGACTTGCCGGTAACGAGGTTGAACTAGGTATGGAGATACCGACGATCGAATCTCGGGCAAGTAACATACCAAAGAACAAAGGGAACGATATACGGGATTAACTGAATCCTTGACATAGAGGTTCGACCGATAAAGATCTTCGTAGAATATGTAGGAACCAATGTGGACGTCCAGGTCCCGCCATTGGTTATTGACCGTAGAGGTGTCTCGGTCATGTCTACATAGTTCTCGAACCCGCAGGGTCTGCACACTTAAGGTTCGGTGACGTTTCGGTAGTGTAGAGTTATGTATGGTGGTGACCGAAGGTTGTTCGGAGTCCCGGATGAGATCCCGGACGTCACGAGGAGCTCCGGAATGGTTCGGAGGTAAAGATTCATATATAGGAAGTCCCAGTTTGGTTTCCGGAAAAGTTTCGGGCTCATCGGTAGTGTACCGGGAGTGCCGGTAGTGTACCAGGAGTGCCGGTAGTGTACCGGGAGACCTTCGGGAGGGGTACTTCGACCCCAAGAGGTCCATGGGCTGTGGGAGAATAATAACCAGCCCTTATTGGGCTGGGAAAACAGCCACAAAGGCCCATGGCGCAGGAGAGAAAGTCCTAAAGCAAAAAGTGGAAAATCAGCCAATAGGAGGCAATCCTACTCCAACTAGGATTGGAGGTGAAGTAGGATTGCTCCCACCTCCTATTTCGGCCGACCCAAAGGCCTTGGCTGCCTCTCCTCTCCTCTCCTCCTATATATACTAGTGGATTGGGTGGTTTTTGGACAGAATTTCCGGCCACGTGCTACCCGTTTCACCGGTGCACAGTTTCTCCTCTAGATCGGTTTTCCGCAGCGCTTAGGCGAAGCCCTGCCGGAATCACTCCACCACCATCACCGGAGCGCCGTCACGCTGCCGGTGAACTCTCTCTCCTCTCCACCTCCTCTTGCTGGATCAAGATGGTGGAGATCGTCATCAAGCTGCACGTGTGCTGAACGCGGAGGTGCCGTCCGTTCGGCGCTAGATCGGAAGGACCGTGATCGAGATCGCGAGACGGTTCGTGATGAGATCGCGGGACGGATCGTGATGAGTTCACGGGACGGATCGTGATTGGATCGCGGGACGGATCGTGATGAGATCGCGGGACGCTCGGCGATTTGGATCGCGAAGATGTTCGACTACACCAACCGCGTTTCTTAACGCTTCCCGCTTAGCGATCTACAAGGGTATGTAGATCCACTCTCCCTCTCGTAGATGCTCATCACCATGGATAGGTTTGCGTGTGCGTAGGAAAATTTTTGTTTCCCATGCGACGTTCCCCAACAGTGGCATCATGAGCTAGGTTGATGGTTCGATGAGATCTCGAGTAGAACACAAAAGGTTTGTGGGCGTTGATGCTTAGATTGCTTCCTCCCTTGGTCGTATTTTGGTTCAGCGGGATTGTGAGATGAAGCGGCCCGGACCAACATTACTCGTACGCTTACGAGAGACCGGTTCCCTCGACGCAACTTGTTGCCTAGATGGCTTGCGGGTGACAGTTTCTCTCACTTTAGTTGGATCGGATTCGACAAAGGTGGTCCTTGAGAAGGTTGAAAAGCAAACTAGTGTATCACCGTTGTGGTTTATGCGTAGGTGAGAATCGTTCTTGCTAGATACCCGTAGCAGCCACGTAAAACATGCAACAACAATTAGAGGACGTCTAACTTGTTTTTGCAGGGTATGTTGTGATGTGATATGGCCAATTACATGATGAGATATATGTGATGTATGAGATGATCATGTGATGTATAGAATTTCACGACTTGCATGTCGTTGAATACGGCAACCGGCAGGAGCCATAGGGTTGTCTTTAATTATTGTATGACCTGCGTGTCAATCATTAAGCGCTATGTAATGCTTTACTTTATCGCTACGGTAGCAATAGTAGTAGAAGCATATAGGGCGTGACAACCCCGATGGCGACACGTTGATGGAGATCAAGATGATGGAGATCATGGTGTCGTGCCAGTGACGATGGAGATCATGCCGGTGCTTTCTAGATGGATCAAAAGCACGAGTTCATGGCCATATCATGTCACTTATGATTTGCATGTGATGTTAATCCTTTTTATGCACCTTGTTTTGCTTAGGACGACGGTAGCATTATAAGGTGATCCCTCACTTAATTTCAAGATAAATTGTGTTCTCCCCGAGTGTGCACCGTTGCGAAAGTTCGTCGTGTTGAGACACCACGTGATGATCGGGTGTGATAGACTCTACGTTCACATACAACGGGTGCAAGACAGATTTGCACATGCGGAACACTCGGGTTAAACTTGACGAGCCTAGCATGTACAGACATGGCCTCGGAACACAAGAGACCGAAAGGTCGAGCATGAGTCATATAGTAGATATGATCAACATAATGATGTTCACCATTGAAGCCACCTCAACTCACGTGATGATCGGACTCGAGTTGGTGAATTTGGATCATGTGACACTCAGATGACCTGAGGGATGTCAATTTGAGTGGGAGTTCTTAAGTAATATGATTAATTGAACTCATTATCATGAACATAGTCAAAGTGTCTTTGCAAATTATGTTGAAGATTACTAGCTCGCACTGTAGCTCCCTTAAATTTTTATATGTTCCTAGAGAAATAGAGTTGAAAGATGTTGGTAGCAATATTGCGGACTGGGTCCGTGATCTGAGGATTGTCCTCATTGCTGCACAGAAGGCTTATGTCCTTAATGCACCGCTCGGTGCGCCACCCCCTCTAGCGTCGTCTATAGATGTTGTGAACATCTGACAGGCACGTTTCGATGACTACTTGATAGTTTAGTGTGTCATGCATTACAGCTTAGAATTGAGGCTCCAAAACGTTTTGAACGTCACGGAACATATGAGATGTTCTAGGAGCAGAGATTGTGATCTCAGGCTCGTGCCTTTGTTGCGAGATATGAGATCTCCAACAAGATTCTTTGCTTGTAAGACGAAAGAGAATAGCTCAATAGTTGAGCATGTGCTTAGATTGTCTAGGTGCCACAATCGCTTGAATCGAGTGGGAGTTGATCTTCCAGATAAGATAGTGATTGATATAGTTCTCCAAGTCACTATCACTAAGCTACTAGAACTTGGTGATGAACTATAAATTGCCAGGGATAGAAATGATTCCTGAGCTTCTCGCGATGTTTTGACACCGCGAAGGTAGAAGTCAAAAGGAGCATCAAAGTGTTGATGGTTAGTAAAAACCACTAGTTTCGAGAAGGGCAAGGGCAAGTAGGGAAACTTCATGGATGGCAAGTCAGTTGCTGCTCCAGTGAAGCAGCCCAAAGTTGAACCTAAACCCGAGACTGAGTGCTTCCATTATGAGGAGAACAGTCACTGAAGCGGAACAACCCTGGATACATGGTAGATAAGAAGGCTGGCTAAGTCGACAGAAGTATATTTGATATGCATGTTATTGATGTGTACCTTGCTAGTACTCCTAGTAGCACCTGGGTATTGGATACCGGTTCGGTTGCTCGAAATAAAAGCTACGGAATAAATGGAGAACTAGCTAAGTGTGAGGTGACGATGTGTGTTGGAAATGTTTCCAAGGTTGATATGATCAAACATCGCACGCTCTCTCTACCTTCGGGATTAGTGACGAACCTAAATTTTATTTGGTGTTTTGCATTGAAGCATGAACGTGATTAGATCATGTTTATTGCAACACGGTTATTCATTCAAGTTAGAGAATAATGGTTATTCTGCTTACATGAATAAATACCTTCAATGGTCATGCACCTAGTAAGTGTGGTTCATTGAATCTTGATCATAGTAATACACATGTTCATAACAATGATGCCAAAAGATGCAAAGTTAATAATGATAGTACCACATACTTGTGGCACTGCCGCTAAATGTCATATTGGTATAAAGCGCATGAAAAAACTCCATGTTGATGGATCTTTGGACTCATTCGATTTTGAATCGGTTGAGACATGCGGACCATGCCTTTTGGTAAGATGACTAAACCCCGTTTTCTGGCTTGATGAAACGGGCAAGTGACTTATTGGAAACAATGCATGTTGATGCAAGTTGGATACACTTCGTGTACAAAACGGACAATCTCTTTCGAAGTATCACGGTTCCGGACGAAAACTCATCGGTTACAAAAGGCATTTCATTTTCCTGAACTTATTTGAACTCCAGGCTTTTTGTGTGTTCAAAATGCAGCATTCAAAGCCACATCATCCATTTTCAACCCTTCCCGACATCATTTGTTATGTTTCATGCAGTTATTGATTTTTTGACATAAATGACCTTGAAATTGGAAAGCACTACAAATGACCTCTGAAAAGGTTGAAACTTGGCATGGTATCATCATTTAACCCACATAGCATGTGCTAAAAAGTCGAGAGGGTTATGCGAAAAGCTGGATGCACTTCGTGTACAAAATGGACATTCTCTTTCGAAGTATGAGGGTTGCGGACGGAAACTCATCGGTTACAAAAGGCCGTTCATTTTCTTGAACTTATTTGAACTCCAGGCTTTTTGTGTGTTCAAAATGCACCATTCAAAGCCACATCATCAATTTTCAACCCTTCTAGACATCATTTGTTATTTTTCATGCAGTTATTGATTTTTTGAGCTAAATGACCCCGAAATTGGAAAGCACTACAAATGAACTCTGAAAAGGTTGAAACTTGGCATCGTATCATCATTTCACCCACATAGCATGTGCTAAAAAGTTAAGAGGGTTACAACAAAAGCTGGATGCACTTCGTGTACAAAAGGACAGTCTCTTTCGAAGTATCAGGGATCTGGACGGAAACTCATCGGTTACAAAAGGCATTTCATTTTCTTGAACTTATTTGAACTCCAGGCTTTTTCTGTGTTCAAAATGCACCAATAAAATCCACATCATCAATTTTCAACCCTTCTCGACATCATTTGTTATTTTTCATGCATTTATTGATTTTTTGAGCTAAATGACCCTGAAATTGGAAAGCACTACAAATGAACTCCGAAAAGGTTGAAATTTGGCATGGTATCATCATTTCACCCACATAACATGTGCTAAAAATTTGAGAGGGTTACAGCAAAAGCTGGATGCACTTTGTGTACAAAACGGACATTCTCTTTCGAAGTATCAGGGTTCCGGACGGAAACTCATCGGTTATAAAAAGGCATTTCATTTTTTCAACTTATTTGAAATCTCGGCTTTTTGTGTGTTCAAAATGCACCATTCAAAGCCACATCATCAATTTTCAACCCTTTCTTACTTCATTTGGTATTTTTCATGCAGTTATTGATTTGTTTGATCTAAATGACCCTGAAATTGGAAAGCACTACAAATGAACTCGGAAAAGGTTGAAACTTTGCATGGTCTCATCATTTCACCCACATAGCATGTGCTAAAAAGTTGAGAGGGTTACTGCAAAAGCTGGATGCACTTCGTGTACAAAACGGACACTCTCTTTCGAAGTTTTAGGGTTCCGGACAGAAAATCATCGGCTACAAAAGGAATTTCATTTTCTTGAACTTATTTGAACTCCAGGCTTTTTGTGTGCTCAAAATGCACCATTTAAACCCACATCATCAATTTGCAACCCTTCCCGACATCATTTGTTATTTTTCATGCAGATATTGATTTTTTTGAGCTAAATGACCCTGAAATTGCAAACCACTACAAATGAACTCTGAAAAGGTTGAAACTTGGCATGGTATCATGATTTCACCCACATAGCACGTGCTAAAAAGTTGAAAGGGTTACGGCAAAAGCTCGATCCACTTCGTGTACAAAACGGACAGTCTCATTTGAAGTATCAAGGTTCCGGACGAAAACTCATCGGTTACAAAAGGTATTTCATTTTCCTGAACTTATTTGAATTCCAGGCTTTTTGTGTGTTCAAAATGCACCATTCAAAGCCACATCATCAATTTTCAACCCTTCCCGACATTATTTGCTATTTGTCATGTAGTTATTGATTTTTTGAGCTAAATGACACTGAAATTGGAAAGCACTACAAATGAACTCTGAAAAGGCTGAAAGTTGGCATGGTATCATCATTTCACCCACATAGCATGTGCTAAAAACTTGACAGGGTTACGGCAAAAGTTGGATACACTTCGTGTACAAAACGGACAATCTCTTTCGAAGTATCACGGTTCCGGACGGAAACTCATCGGTTACAAAAGGCATTTCATTTTCCTGAACTTATTTGAACTCCAGGCTTTTTGTGTGTTCAAAATGCAGCATTCAAAGCCACATCATCCATTTTCAACCCTTCCCGACATCATTTGTTATGTTTCATGCGGTTATTGATTTTTTGACATAAATGACCTTGAAATTGGAAAGCACTACAAATGACCTCTGAAAAGGTTGAAACTTGGCATGGTATCATCATTTAACCCACATAGCATGTGCTAAAATGTCGAGAGGGTTATGCGAAAAGCTGGATGCACTTCGTGTACAAAATGGACATTCTCTTTCGAAGTATGAGGGTTGCGGACGGAAACTCATCGGTTACAAAAGGCCGTTCATTTTCTTGAACTTATTTGAACTCCAGGCTTTTTGTGTGTTCAAAATGCACCATTCAAAGCCACATCATCAATTTTCAACCCTTCTAGACATCATTTGTTATTTTTCATGCAGTTATTGATTTTTTGAGCTAAATGACCCCGAAATTGGAAAGCACTACAAATGAACTCTGAAAAGGTTGAAACTTGGCATCGTATCATCATTTCACCCACATAGCATGTGCTAAAAAGTTAAGAGGGTTACAACAAAAGCTGGATGCACTTCGTGTACAAAAGGACAGTCTCTTTCGAAGTATCAGGGATCTTGACGGAAACTCATCGGTTACAAAAGGCATTTCATTTTCTTGAACTTATTTGAACTCCAGGCTTTTTCTGTGTTCAAAATGCACCAATAAAATCCACATCATCAATTTTCAACCCTTCTCGACATCATTTGTTATTTTTCATGCATTTATTGATTTTTTGAGCTAAATGACCCTGAAATTGGAAAGCACTACAAATGAACTCCGAAAAGGTTGAAACTTGGCATGGTATCATCATTTCACCCACATAACATGTGCTAAAAATTTGAGAGGGTTACAGCAAAAGCTGGATGCACTTTGTGTACAAAACGGACATTCTCTTTCGAAGTATCAGGGTTCCGGACGGAAACTCATCGGTTATAAAAAGGAATTTCATTTTTTCAACTTATTTGAAATCTTGGCTTTTTGTGTGTTCAAAATGCACCATTCAAAGCCACATCATCAATTTTTAACCCTTTCTTACTTCATTTGGTATTTTTCAAGCAGTTATTGATTTGTTTGATCTAAATGACCCTGAAATTGGAAAGCACTACAAATGAATTCGGAAAAGGTTGAAACTTTGCATGGTCTCATCATTTCACCCACATAGCATGTGCTAAAAAGTTGAGAGGGTTACTGCAAAAGCTGGATGCACTTCGTGTACAAAACGGACACTCTCTTTCGAAGTTTTAGGGTTCCGGACAGAAAATCATCGGCTACAAAAGGAATTTCATTTTCTTGAACTTATTTGAACTCCAGGCTTTTTGTGTGCTCAAAATGCACCATTTAAACCCACATCATCAATTTGCAACCCTTCCCGACATCATTTGTTATTTTTCATGCAGATATTGATTTTTTTGAGCTAAATGACCCTGAAATTGCAAACCACTACAAATGAACTCTGAAAAGGTTGAAACTTGGCACGGTATCATGATTTCACCCACATAGCACGTGCTAAAAAGTTGAAAGGGTTACGGCAAAAGCTCGATCCACTTCGTGTACAAAACGGACAGTCTCGTTTGAAGTATCAAGGTTCCGGACGAAAACTCATCGGTTACAAAAGGTATTTCATTTTCCTGAAGTTATTTGAATTCTAGGCTTTTTGTGTGTTCAAAATGCACCATTCAAAGCCACATCATCAATTTTCAACCCTTCCCGACATTATTTGCTATTTGTCATGTAGTTATTGAGTTTTTGAGCTAAATGACACTGAAATTGGAAAGCACTACAAATGAACTCTGAAAAGGCTGAAAGTTGGCATGGTATCATCATTTCACCCACATAGCATGTGCTAAAAACTTGACAGGGTTACGGCAAAAGTTGGATACACTTCGTGTACAAAACGGACAATCTCTTTCGAAGTATCACGGTTCCGGACGGAAACTCATCGGTTACAAAAGGCATTTCATTTTCCTGAACTTATTTGAACTCCAGGCTTTTTGTGTGTTCAAAATGCAGCATTCAAAGCCACATCATCCATTTTCAACCCTTCCCGACATCATTTGTTATGTTTCATGCGGTTATTGATTTTTTGACATAAATGACCTTGAAATTGGAAAGCACTACAAATGACCTCTGAAAAGGTTGAAACTTGGCATGGTATCATCATTTAACCCACATAGCATGTGCTAAAAAGTCGAGAGGGTTATGCGAAAAGCTGGATGCACTTCGTGTACAAAATGGACATTCTCTTTCGAAGTATGAGGGTTGCGGACGGAAACTCATCGGTTACAAAAGGCCGTTCATTTTCTTGAACTTATTTGAACTCCAGGCTTTTTGTGTGTTCAAAATGCACCATTCAAAGCCACATCATCAATTTTCAACCCTTCTAGACATCATTTGTTATTTTTCATGCAGTTATTGATTTTTTGAGCTAAATGACCCCGAAATTGGAAAGCACTACAAATGAACTCTGAAAAGGTTGAAACTTGGCATGGTATCATCATTTCACCCACATAGCATGTGCTAAAAAGTTAAGAGGGTTACAACAAAAGCTGGATGCACTTCGTGTACAAAAGGACAGTCTCTTTCGAAGTATCAGGGATCTTGACGGAAACTCATCGGTTACAAAAGGCATTTCATTTTCTTGAACTTATTTGAACTCTAGGCTTTTTCTGTGTTCAAAATGCACCAATAAAATCCACATCATCAATTTTTAACCCTTCTCGACATCATTTGTTATTTTTCATGCATTTATTGATTTTTTGAGCTAAATGACCCTGAAATTGGAAAGCACTACAAATGAACTCCGAAAAGGTTGAAACTTGGCATGGTATCATCATTTCACCCACATAACATGTGCTAAAAATTTGAGAGGGTTACAGCAAAAGCTGGATGCACTTTGTGTACAGAACGGACATTCTCTTTCGAAGTATCAGGGTTCCGGACGGAAACTCATCGGTTATAAAAAGGCATTTCATTTTTTCAACTTATTTGAAATCTTGGCTTTTTGTGTGTTCAAAATGCACCATTCAAAGCCACATCATCAATTTTCAACCCTTTCTTACTTCATTTGGTATTTTTCATGCAGTTATTGATTTGTTTGATCTAAATGACCCTGAAATTGGAAAGCACTACAAATGAACTCGGAAAAGGTTGAAACTTTGCATGGTCTCATCATTTCACCCACATAGCATGTGCTAAAAAGTTGAGAGGGTTACTGCAAAAGCTGGATGCACTTCGTGTACAAAACGGACACTCTCTTTCGAAGTTTTAGGGTTCCGGACAGAAAATCATCGGCTACAAAAGGAATTTCATTTTCTTGAACTTATTTGAACTCCAGGCTTTTTGTGTGCTAAAAATGCACCATTTAAACCCACATCATCAATTTGCAACCCTTCCCGACATCATTTGTTATTTTTCATGCAGATATTGATTTTTTTGAGCTAAATGACCCTGAAATTGCAAACCACTACAAATGAACTCTGAAAAGGTTGAAACTTGGCATGGTATCATGATTTCACCCACATAGCATGTGCTAAAAAGTTGAAAGGGTTACGGCAAAAGCTCGATCCACTTCGTGTACAAAACGGACAGTCTCGTTTGAAGTTTCAAGGTTCCGGACGAAAACTCATCGGTTACAAAAGGTATTTCATTTTCCTGAACTTATTTGAATTCCAGGCTTTTTGTGTGTTCAAAATGCACCATTCAAAGCCACATCATCAATTTTCAACCCTTCCCGACATTATTTGCTATTTTTCATGTAGTTATTGATTTTTTGAGCTAAATGACACTGAAATTGGAAAGCACTACAAATGAACTCTGAAAAGGCTGAAAGTTGGCATGGTATCATCATTTCACCCACATAGCATGTGCTAAAAACTTGACAGGGTTACGGCAAAAGTTGGATACACTTCGTGTACAAAACGGACAATCTCTTTCGAAGTATCACGGTTCCGGACGAAAACTCATCGGTTACAAAAGGCATTTCATTTTCCTGAACTTATTTGAACTCCAGGCTTTTTGTGTGTTCAAAATGCAGCATTCAAAGCCACATCATCCATTTTCAACCCTTCCCGACATCATTTGTTATGTTTCATGCAGTTATTGATTTTTTGACATAAATGACCTTGAAATTGGAAAGCACTACAAATGACCTCTGAAAAGGTTGAAACTTGGCATGGTATCATCATTTAACCCACATAGCATGTGCTAAAAAGTCGAGAGGGTTATGCGAAAAGCTGGATGCACTTCGTGTACAAAATGGACATTCTCTTTCGAAGTATGAGGGTTGCGGACGGAAACTCATCGGTTACAAAAGGCCGTTCATTTTCTTGAACTTATTTGAACTCCAGGCTTTTTGTGTGTTCAAAATGCACCATTCAAAGCCACATCATCAATTTTCAACCCTTCTAGACATCATTTGTTATTTTTCATGCAGTTATTGATTTTTTGAGCTAAATGACCCCGAAATTGGAAAGCACTACAAATGAACTCTGAAAAGGTTGAAACTTGGCATCGTATCATCATTTCACCCACATAGCATGTGCTAAAAAGTTAAGAGGGTTACAACAAAAGCTGGATGCACTTCGTGTACAAAAGGACAGTCTCTTTCGAAGTATCAGGGATCTTGACGGAAACTCATCGGTTACAAAAGGCATTTCATTTTCTTGAACTTATTTGAACTCTAGGCTTTTTCTGTGTTCAAAATGCACCAATAAAATCCACATCATCAATTTTTAACCCTTCTCGACATCATTTGTTATTTTTCATGCATTTATTGATTTTTTGAGCTAAATGACCCTGAAATTGGAAAGCACTACAAATGAACTCCGAAAAGGTTGAAACTTGGCATGGTATCATCATTTCACCCACATAACATGTGCTAAAAATTTGAGAGGGTTACAGCAAAAGCTGGATGCACTTTGTGTACAGAACGGACATTCTCTTTCGAAGTATCAGGGTTCCGGACGGAAACTCATCGGTTATAAAAAGGCATTTCATTTTTTCAACTTATTTGAAATCTTGGCTTTTTGTGTGTTCAAAATGCACCATTCAAAGCCACATCATCAATTTTCAACCCTTTCTTACTTCATTTGGTATTTTTCATGCAGTTATTGATTTGTTTGATCTAAATGACCCTGAAATTGGAAAGCACTACAAATGAACTCGGAAAAGGTTGAAACTTGGCATGGTCTCATCATTTCACCCACATAGCATGTGCTAAAAACTTGAGAGGGTTACTACAAAAGCTGGATGCACTTCGTGTACAAAACGGACACTCTCTTTCGAAGTTTTAGGGTTCCGGACAGAAAATCATCGGCTACAAAAGGAATTTCATTTTCTTGAACTTATTTGAACTCCAGGCTTTTTGTGTGCTCAAAATGCACCATTTAAACCCACATCATCAATTTTCAACCCTTCCCGACATCATTTGTTATTTTTCATGTAGATATTGATTTTTTTGAGCTAAATGACCCTGAAATTGCAAACCACTACAAATGAACTCTGAAAAGGTTGAAACTTGGCATGGTATCATGATTTCACCCACATAGCATGTGCTAAAAAGTTGAAAGGGTTACGGCAAAAGCTCGATCCACTTCGTGTACAAAACGGACAGTCTCGTTTGAAGTTTCAAGGTTCCGGACGAAAACTCATCGGTTACAAAAGGTATTTCATTTTCCTGAACTTATTTGAATTCCAGGCTTTTTGTGTGTTCAAAATGCACCATTCAAAGCCACATCATCAATTTTCAACCCTTCCCGACATTATTTGCTATTTTTCATGTAGTTATTGATTTTTTGAGCTAAATGACACTGAAATTGGAAAGCACTACAAATGAACTCTGAAAAGGCTGAAAGTTGGCATGGTATCATCATTTCACCCACATAGCATGTGCTAAAAACTTGACAGGGTTACGGCAAAAGTTGGATACACTTCGTGTACAAAACGGACAATCTCTTTCGAAGTATCACGGTTCCGGACGAAAACTCATCGGTTACAAAAGGCATTTCATTTTCCTGAACTTATTTGAACTCCAGGCTTTTTGTGTGTTCAAAATGCAGCATTCAAAGCCACATCATCCATTTTCAACCCTTCCCGACATCATTTGTTATGTTTCATGCAGTTATTGATTTTTTGACATAAATGACCTTGAAATTGGAAAGCACTACAAATGACCTCTGAAAAGGTTGAAACTTGGCATGGTATCATCATTTAACCCACATAGCATGTGCTAAAAAGTCGAGAGGGTTATGCGAAAAGCTGGATGCACTTCGTGTACAAAATGGACATTCTCTTTCGAAGTATGAGGGTTGCGGACGGAAACTCATCGGTTACAAAAGGCCGTTCATTTTCTTGAACTTATTTGAACTCCAGGATTTTTGTGTGTTCAAAATGCACCATTCAAAGCCACATCATCAATTTTCAACCCTTCTAGACATCATTTGTTATTTTTCATGCAGTTATTGATTTTTTGAGCTAAATGACCCCGAAATTGGAAAGCACTACAAATGAACTCTGAAAAGGTTGAAACTTGGCATCGTATCATCATTTCACCCACATAGCATGTGCTAAAAAGTTAAGAGGGTTACAACAAAAGCTGGATGCACTTCGTGTACAAAAGGACAGTCTCTTTCGAAGTATCAGGGATCTTGACGGAAACTCATCGGTTACAAAAGGCATTTCATTTTCTTGAACTTATTTGAACTCTAGGCTTTTTCTGTGTTCAAAATGCACCAATAAAATCCACATCATCAATTTTTAACCCTTCTCGACATCATTTGTTATTTTTCATGCATTTATTGATTTTTTGAGCTAAATGACCCTGAAATTGGAAAGCACTACAAATGAACTCCGAAAAGGTTGAAACTTGGCATGGTATCATCATTTCACCCACATAACATGTGCTAAAAATTTGAGAGGGTTACAGCAAAAGCTGGATGCACTTTGTGTACAGAACGGACATTCTCTTTCGAAGTATCAGGGTTCCGGACGGAAACTCATCGGTTATAAAAAGGCATTTCATTTTTTCAACTTATTTGAAATCTTGGCTTTTTGTGCGTTCAAAATGCACCATTCAAAGCCACATCATCAATTTTCAACCCTTTCTTACTTCATTTGGTATTTTTCATGCAGTTATTGATTTGTTTGATCTAAATGACCCTGAAATTGGAAAGCACTACAAATGGACTCGGAAAAGGTTGAAACTTTGCATGGTCTCATCATTTCACCCACATAGCATGTGCTAAAAAGTTGAGAGGGTTACTGCAAAAGCTGGATGCACTTCGTGTACAAAACGGACACTCTCTTTCGAAGTTTTAGGGTTCCGGACAGAAAATCATCGGCTACAAAAGGAATTTCATTTTCTTGAACTTATTTGAACTCCAGGCTTTTTGTGTGCTAAAAATGCACCATTTAAACCCACATCATCAATTTGCAACCCTTCCCGACATCATTTGTTATTTTTCATGCAGATATTGATTTTTTTGAGCTAAATGACCCTGAAATTGCAAACCACTACAAATGAACTCTGAAAAGGTTGAAACTTGGCATGGTATCATGATTTCACCCACATAGCATGTGCTAAAAAGTTGAAAGGGTTACGGCAAAAGCTCGATCCACTTCGTGTACAAAACGGACAGTCTCGTTTGAAGTTTCAAGGTTCCGGACGAAAACTCATCGGTTACAAAAGGTATTTCATTTTCCTGAACTTATTTGAATTCCAGGCTTTTTGTGTGTTCAAAATGCACCATTCAAAGCCACATCATCAATTTTCAACCCTTCCCGACATTATTTGCTATTTTTCATGTAGTTATTGATTTTTTGAGCTAAATGACACTGAAATTGGAAAGCACTACAAATGAACTCTGAAAAGGCTGAAAGTTGGCATGGTATCATCATTTCACCCACATAGCATGTGCTAAAAACTTGACAGGGTTACGGCAAAAGCTGGATACACTTCGTGTACAAAATGGATATTCTCTTTCGAAGTATCAGGGTTCCGGACGGAAACTCATCGGTTACAAAAGGCATTTCATTTTTTTAACTTATTTGAACTCTAGGATTTTTGTGTGTTCAAAATGCACCATTCAAAGCCACATCATCAATTTCCAACCCTTTCTGACTTCATTTGGTATTTTCATGCAGTTATTGATTTTTTGAGCTAAATGACACTGAAATTGGAAAGCACTACAAATGAACTCTGAAAAGGTTGAAACTTGGCATGGTATCATCATTTCACCCACATAGCATGTGCTAAAAACTTGAGAGGGTTACGGCAAAAGATGGATGCACTTCGTGTACAAAACGAACAGTCTCTTTCGAAGTATTAGGGTTCCGGACGGATACTCATCGGTTACAAAAGGCATTTCATTTTCTTGAACTTATTTGAACTCCGGGCTTTTTGTGTGCTCAAAATACACCATTTGAAGCCACATCATGAATTTTCGACCCTTCCCGACATCATTTGTTATTTTTCATGCTGTTATTGATTTTTGTGAGCTAAATGACCCTGAAATTGGAAAGCACTACAAATGAACTCTGAAAAGGTTGAAATTTGGCATGGTATCATCATTTCACCCACATAGCATGCGCTAAAAAGTTCAGAGGGTTACGACAAAAGCTGGATGAACTTCGGGTACAAAACAGATAGTCTATTTCGAAGTATCAGGGTTCCGGACGGAAACTCATCGGTTACAAAAGGCATTTAATTTTCTTATAATTAGTTGAACTCCAGGATTTTTGTGTGTTCAAAATGCACCATTCAAAGCGACATCATCAATTTTCAACCCTTCCCAACATCGTTTGTTATTTTTCATGCAGTTATTGATTTTTTTTGAGCTAAATGACCCTGAAATTGCATAGCACTACAAATGAACTCTGAAAAGGTTGAAAGTTGGCATGGTATCATCATTTCACCCACATAGCATGTGCTAAAAAGTTCAAAGGGTTACGGCAAAAGCTGGACGCACTTCGTGTACAAAAAGGAGAGTCTCATTTGAAGTATCAGTGTTCCGGACGGAACTCATCGGTTACAAAAGGCATTTCATTTTCTTGAACTTATTTGAACTCCAGGCTTTTTGTGTGTTCAAAATGCACCATTCAAAGCCACATCATCAATTTTCAACCCTTCCCGACATCAATTGTTATTGTTCATGCAGTTATTGATTTTTTGAGCTAAATGACACTAAAATTGGAAAGCACTACAAAGGAACTCTGAAAAGGTTGAAACTTGGCATGGTATCATGATTTCACCCACATAGCATGTGCTAAAAAGTTGAAAGGGTTACGGCAAAAGCTCGATCCACTTCGTGTACAAAACGGACAGTCTCGTTTGAAGTTTCAAGGTTCCGGACGAAAACTCATCGGTTACAAAAGGTATTTCATTTTCCTGAACTTATTTGAATTCCAGGCTTTTTGTGTGTTCAAAATGCACCATTCAAAGCCACATCATCAATTTTCAACCCTTCCCGACATTATTTGCTATTTTTCATGTAGTTATTGATTTTTTGAGCTAAATGACACTGAAATTGGAAAGCACTACAAATGAACTCTGAAAAGGCTGAAAGTTGGCATGGTATCATCATTTCACCCACATAGCATGTGCTAAAAACTTGACAGGGTTACGGCAAAAGCTGGATACACTTCGTGTACAAAATGGATATTCTCTTTCGAAGTATCAGGGTTCCGGACGGAAACTCATCGGTTACAAAAGGCATTTCATTTTTTTAACTTATTTGAACTCTAGGATTTTTGTGTGTTCAAAATGCACCATTCAAAGCCACATCATCAATTTCCAACCCTTTCTGACTTCATTTGGTATTTTCATGCAGTTATTGATTTTTTGAGCTAAATGACACTGAAATTGGAAAGCACTACAAATGAACTCTGAAAAGGTTGAAACTTGGCATGGTATCATCATTTCACCCACATAGCATGTGCTAAAAACTTGAGAGGGTTACGGCAAAAGATGGATGCACTTCGTGTACAAAACGAACAGTCTCTTTCGAAGTATTAGGGTTCCGGACGGATACTCATCGGTTACAAAAGGCATTTCATTTTCTTGAACTTATTTGAACTCCGGGCTTTTTGTGTGCTCAAAATACACCATTTGAAGCCACATCATGAATTTTCGACCCTTCCCGACATCATTTGTTATTTTTCATGCTGTTATTGATTTTTGTGAGCTAAATGACCCTGAAATTGGAAAGCACTACAAATGAACTCTGAAAAGGTTGAAATTTGGCATGGTATCATCATTTCACCCACATAGCATGCGCTAAAAAGTTCAGAGGGTTACGACAAAAGCTGGATGAACTTCGGGTACAAAACAGATAGTCTATTTCGAAGTATCAGGGTTCCGGACGGAAACTCATCGGTTACAAAAGGCATTTAATTTTCTTATAATTAGTTGAACTCCAGGATTTTTGTGTGTTCAAAATGCACCATTCAAAGCGACATCATCAATTTTCAACCCTTCCCAACATCGTTTGTTATTTTTCATGCAGTTATTGATTTTTTTTGAGCTAAATGACCCTGAAATTGCATAGCACTACAAATGAACTCTGAAAAGGTTGAAAGTTGGCATGGTATCATCATTTCACCCACATAGCATGTGCTAAAAAGTTCAAAGGGTTACGGCAAAAGCTGGACGCACTTCGTGTACAAAAAGGAGAGTCTCATTTGAAGTATCAGTGTTCCGGACGGAACTCATCGGTTACAAAAGGCATTTCATTTTCTTGAACTTATTTGAACTCCAGGCTTTTTGTGTGTTCAAAATGCACCATTCAAAGCCACATCATCAATTTTCAACCCTTCCCGACATCAATTGTTATTGTTCATGCAGTTATTGATTTTTTGAGCTAAATGACACTAAAATTGGAAAGCACTACAAAGGAACTCTGAAAAGGTTGAAACTTGGCATGGTATCATCATTTCGCCCACATAGCATGGGCTAAAATGTTGAGAGGGTTACAACAAAAGCTGGATGCACTTAGTGTACAAAATGGAGATTCTCTTGCGAAGTATTAGGGTTTCGGACGGAAACTCATCGGTTACAAAAGGCATTTCATTTTCTGAACTTATTTGAACTCTAGGCTTTTTCTCTGTTCAAAATGCACCATTCAAAGCTACATCATGAATTTTCAACCATTTCTGACTTCGTTTGATATTTTCAATGCAGTTATTGAAATTTTTGAGCTAAATGACCCAGAAATTGAAAAACACTACAAATAAACTCTGGTAAGGCTGAAAGTTGGCATGGTATCATCATTTCACCCACATAGTATGTGCTAAAAACTTGAGAGGGTTACGGCAAAAGCTGCATACACTTCGTGTACAAAACGGACATTCTCTTTCGAAGTATCAAGGTTCCGGACGGAAACTCATGGGTTACAAAAGGCATTTCATTTTCTTGAACTTATTTGAACTCCGGGCTTTTTGTGTGCTCAAAATGCACCATTCAAAGCCACATCATCAATTTTCATCCCTTCCCGACATCATTTGTTATTTTTCATGCAGTTATTGATTTTTTGAGCTAAATGACCCTGAAATTGGAAAGCACTACAAATGAACTCTGAAAAGGTTGAAACTTTGCATGGTATCATCATTTCACCCACATAGCATGCGCTAAAAAGTTGAGAGCGTTATGACAAAGGTTGGACGCACTTCGTGTACAAAACGGACAGTCTATTTCGAAGTATCAGGGTTCCCGATGGAAACACATCGGTTACAAAAGGCATTTAATTTTCTTGAACTTATTTCAACTCGAGGATTTTTCTGTGTTCAAAATGGACCATTCAAAGCCACATCATCAATTTTCAACCCTTTCCGACATCTTTTCTTATTATTAATGCAGTTATTGATTTTTTGACCTAAATGTCCCTGAAATTGCAAAGCACCACAAATGAACTCTCAAACGGTTGAAACTTGGCATGGTATCATCATTTCACCCACATACCATGTGCTAAAAAGTTGAAAGGGTTATGGCAAAAGTTGGATGCACTTCGTGTACAAAACGGACAATCTCATTTGAAGTATCAGGGTTCCGGACGGAAACTCATCGGTTACAAAAGGCATTTCATTTTCGTGAACTTATTTGAATTCTGGGCTTTTTGTGTGTTCAAAGTGCACCATTCAAAGCCAAATCATCAATTTTGAACCCTTCGCGACATCATTTGTTATTATTCATGCAGTTATTGATTTTTTGAGCTAAATGACCCTAAAATGATCTTTGAAAAGGTTGAAAGTTGGCATGGTATCGTCATTTCACCCACATAGCATGTGCTAAAAAGTTGAGAGGGTTAGAGAAAAAGCTGGATGCACTTCGTGTACAAAACGGACCTTCTCTTACGAAGTATTAGTGTTGCGAACGGAAACTCATCAGTTACAAAAGGCATTTCATTTTTTTGAACGTATTTGAACTCTGGGCTTTTTATGTGGTCAAAATGCACAATTCAAAGTCACATCATCAATTTTCAACCCTTTCTGACTTCATTTGGTATTTTTCATGTAGATATTGATTCTTTTTGAATTAAATGACCCTAATATTGAAAAATACTACAAATAGATTCTGGAAAGGCTGAAAGTTGGCGTGGTATCATCATTTCACCCACATAGCCTGTGCTAAAAAGTTGAGAGGGTTACAGGAAAAGCTCGATGCACTTTGTGTACAAAACGGACATTCTGTTTCGAAGTATCAGGGTTCCGGACGGAAACTCATCGGTTAGAAAAGGCATTTCATTTTTTCAACTTATTTGAAATCTGGGCTTTTTGTGTGTTCAAAATGCACTATTCAGAGCCACATCATCAATTTTCAACCATTTCTGACTTCATTTGTTATTTTTCATGCAGTTATTGATTTTTTTGAGCTAAATGACCCTGAAATTGGAAAGCACTACAAATGAACTCTCAGAAGGTTGAAAGTTGGCATGGTATCACCATTTCACCCACATAGCATGCGCTAAAAAGTTGAGAGGGTTACGACAAAATCTGGATGCACTTTGTGTACAAAACGGACAGTCTCTTTCGAAGTATCAGGGTTCCCGACAGAAACTCATCGGGTACAAAAGACATTTCATTTTCTTGAACTTATTTAAACTCCGGGCTTTTTGTGTGCTCAAAATGCACCATTTAAAGCCACATCATCAATTTTTGACCCTTCCCGACATCATTTGTTATTTTTCATGCAGTTATTGATTTTTTTTGAGCTAAATTACCCTGAAATTGGAAAACACTATAAATGAACTGTCAAAAGGTTGAAAGTTGGCATGGTATCATCATTTCACCCACATAGCCTGCGCTAAAAATTTGAGACGGTTATGGCAAAAGCTGGATGCACTTCGTGTACAAAACGGACAGTCTCTTTCGAAGTATGAGGGTTCTCGACGGAAACTCATCGGTTACAAAAGGCATTTCATTTTCTTGAACTTATTTGAACTCCATGCTTTTTGTGCGTTCAAAATGCACCATTCAAAGCCACATCATCCATTTTCAACCCTTACCGACAACATTTGTTATTTTTCGTGCAGGTATTGATTTTTTTGAGCTAAATGACCCTGAAATTGCAAAGCACTACAAATGAACTTCGAAAAGGTTGAAACTTGGGATGGTATCATCATTTCACCCACATAGCATGTGCTACAAAGTTGAAAGGGTTACGACAAAAGCTGGATGAACTTCGTGTACAAAACGGACAGTCTCATTTGAAGTGTCAAGGTTCCGGACGGAAACTCATTGGTTACAAAAGGCATTTCATTTTCTTGAACTTATTTGAACTCTTGGCTTTTTGTGTGTTCAAAATGCACCATTCAAAGCCACATCATCAATTTTCAACCCTTGCCGACATCATTTCTTATTTTTCATGCAGTTATTGATTTTTTGAGCTAAATGACACTGAAATTGGAAAGCACTACAAATGAACTCTGAATAGGTTGAAACTTGGCATGGTATCATCATTTCACCCACATAGCATGTGCTAAAAAGTTGAGAGGGTTACAAAATATTTGTATGCACTTCGTGTACAAAACGGACATTCTCTTTCCAAGTATCAGGGTTCCAGACGGAAATTCATCGGTTACAAAAGGCATTTTATTTTTTGAACTTATTTAAACTCTAGGCTCTTTGTGTGTTCAAAATGCACCATTCAAAGCCATATCATCAATTTTTAACCCTTCCTGACTTCATTTGGTCTTTTTCATGCAGTTATTGATTTTTTTGAGCTAAATGACCCTGAAATTGAAAAACACTACAAATAAACTCTGAAAAGGCTGAAAGTTGGCATTGTATCATCACTTCACCCACATAGTATGTGCTAAAAACTTGAGAGGGTTACTGCAAAAGCTGAATGCACTTCGTGTACAAAACGGACATTCTCTTTCGAAGTATGTGGGTTCCGGACGGAAAACTCATCGGTTACAAAAGGCATTTCATTTTCTTGAACTTATTTGAACTGTTGGCTTTTTGTGTGTTCAAAATGCACCATTCAAAGCTACATCATCAATTTTCAACCCTTCCCGACATCATTTGGTATTTTTCATGCATTTATTGATTTGTTGAGCTAAATGACACTGAAATTGGAACGCACTACAAATGAACTCTGAAAAGTTTGAAACTTGGCATGGTATCACCATTTCACCCACATAGCATGTGCTAAAAAGTTGAGAGGGGTACAACAAAAGCTGTATGCACTTCGTGTACAAAACAGACATTCTCTTTCGAAGTATAAGGGTTCCGGACGAAAACTCATCAGCTACAAAAGGCATTTCATTTTCTTGAACTTATTTCAACTCCGTGCTTTTTGTGTGTTCAAAATGCACCATTCAAAGCCACATCATCAATTTTTAACCCTTCCTGACTTCCTTTGGTATTTTTCATGCAGTTATTGATTTTTTGAGCTAAATGACCCTGAAATTGGAAAGCACTACAAATGAACTCCGAAAAAGTTGAAACTTGGCATGGTATCATCATTTCACCCACATAGCATGTGCTAAAAAATGGAGAGGGTTACAGCAAAAGCTGGATGCACTTCGTGTACAAAACGGACATTCTCTTACGAAGTATCAGGGTTTCGGACGGAAACTCATAGGTTACAAAAGGCATTTCATTTTTTTAAACTTATTTGATCTCTAGGATTTTTGTGTGTTCAAAATGCACCATTCAAAGCCACATCATCAATTTTTAACTCTTTCTGACTTCATTTGGTATTTTTCATGCAGTTATTGATTTTTTGAGCTAAATGACGCAGAAATTGAAAAACACTACAAATAAAGTCTGGAAAGGCTGAAAGTTGTCATGGTATAATCATTTCACCCACATCATATGTGCTAAAAACTTGAGAGGGTTACGACAAAAGCTGGATACACTTCGTGTACAAAACGGGCAGTCTCTTTCCAAGTATCAGGGTTCCGGACGGAAACTCATCGGTTACGAAAGGCATTTCATTTTCTTGAACTTATTTGAACTCCGGGCTTTTTGTGTGCTCAAAATGCACCATTCAAAGCCACATCATCAATTTTCAACCCTTTCTCATTTCATTTGGTATTTTTCATGTAGTTACTGATTTTTTTGAGCTAAATGGCCCAGAAATAGAAAAACACTACAAATGAACTCTGAAAAGGTTGAAAGTTGGCATGGTATAATCATTTCACCCACATAGTATGTGCTAAAAACTTGAGAGGGTTACGGTAAAAGTTGGATGCACATCGTGTACAAAACAGACAGTCTCTTCCGAAGTATTAGGGTTCCGAACGGAAACTCATCGGTTCAAACGGGATTTAATTTTCTTGAACTTATTTGAACTCCAGGCTTTTTGTCTGTTCAAAATGCACCATTGAAAGCCACATCATCAATTTTGAATCCTTCCCAACATTATTTGTTCTGTTTCATGAAGTTATTGATTTTTTTTTAGCTAAATGACCCTGAAATTGGAAAGCACTACAAATGAACTCTGAAAAGGTTGAAACTTGGCATGGTATCATCATTTCACCCACATAGCATGTGCTAAAAACTTTAGAGCATTACGGCAAATGCTGGATGCACTTCGTGTACAAAACGAACAGTCTCTTACAAAGTATCAGGATTCCGGACGGAAACTCGTCGGTTACAAAAGGCATTTCATTTTCTTGAACATATTTGAGCTCTAGGCTTTTTGTGTGCTCAAAATGCACCACTTAAAGCCACATCATCAATTTTCGACCCTTCCCGACATCATTTGTTATTTTTCATGCAGTTATTGATTTTTTTGAGTTAAATGACCCTGAAATTGGAAAGCACTACAAATGAACTCTGAAAAGGTTGAAAGTTGGCACGGTATCACCATTTCACCCACATAGCACACGCTAAAAACTTGAGAGGGTTACGACAAAAGCTGGATGCACTTCGTGTACAAAACGGACAGTCTCTTTCGAAGTATCAAGGTTCTCGACGGAAACTCATCGGTTACAAAAGGCATTTCATTTTCTTGAACTTATTTGAACTCCAGGGTTTTTGTGTGTTCAAAATGCAGCATTCAAAGCCACATCATCAATTTTCAAATCTTTCCGACATCATTTGTTATTTTTCATGCAGTTATTCATTTTTTTGAGGTAAATGACCCTGAAATTGGAAAGCACTACAAATGAACTCTGAAAAGGTTGAAACTTGGCATGGTATCATCATTTCACCCACATAGCATGTGCTAAATAGTTCAAAGGGTTACGACATGCAGTTATTGATTTTTTTGAGCTAAATGACCCTGAAATTGGAAAGCACTGCAAATGAACTCTGAAAACGTTGAAACTTAGCATGGTATCATCATTTCACCCACATAACATGTGATAAAAAGTTGAGAGGGTTACGCCAAAAGCTGGATGCACTTCGTGTACAAAATGGACAGTCTCTTTCGAAGTATTAGGGTTCCGGACGGATACTCATCGGTTACAAAAGGCATTTCTTTTTGTTGAACTTATTTGAACTCCGGGCTTTTTGTGTGCTCAAAATGCACCATTTGAAGCCACAACATGAATTTTCGACCCTTCCCGACATCATTTGTTATTTTTCATGCAGTTATTGATTTTTTTTGAGCTAAATGGCCCTAAAATTGGAAAGCACTACAAATGAACTCTGAAAAGGTTGAAACTTGGCACGGTATCAACATTTCACCCACATAGCATGTCCTAAAAAGTTGAGAGGGTTACAGCAAAAGATGGATGCACTTCGTGTACAAAACGGACATTCTCTTTCGAAGTATCAAGGTTCCGGACGGAAACTCATCGGTTACACAAGGCATTTCATTTTTTTAACTTATTTGAACTCTAGGCTTTTTGCGTGTTCAAAATGCACCATTCAAAGCCACATCATCTATTTCCAACCCTTTCTGAGTTCATTTGGTATTTTCATGTAGTTATTGATTTTTTTGAGCTAAATGACCCTGAAATTGGAAAGCACTGCAAATGAACTCTGAAAACGTTGAAACTTAGCATGGTATCATCATTTCACCCACATAGCATGTGCTAAAAAGTTGAGAGGGTTACGCCAAAAGCTGGATGCACTTCGTGTACAAAACGGACAATCTCTTTCGAAGTATTAGGGTTCCGGACGGATACTCATCGGTTACAAAAGGCATTTCTTTTTCTTGAACTTATTTGAACTCCGGGCTTTTTGTGTGCTCAAAATGCACCATTTGAAGCCACAACATGTATTTTCGACACTTCCCGACATCATTTGTTATTTTTCATGCAGTTGTTGATTTTTTTTGAGCTAAATGACCCTGAAATTGGAAAGCACTACAAATGAACTCTGAAAAGGATGAAATTTGGCATGGTATCATCATTTCACCCACATAGCATGCGCTAAAAAGTTGAGAGGGTAACGACAAAAGCTGGATGCACTTTGTGTACAAAACAGACAGTCTATTTCGAAGTATCAGGATTCCCGAAGGAAACTCATCGGTTACAAAAGGCATTTCATTTTCTTGAACTTGTTTGAACTCCAAGATTTTTGTGTGTTCAAAATGCACCATTCAAAGCCACATCATCAATTTTCAACCCTTCCCGACATCATTTGTTATTTTTCATGCAGTTATTGATTTTTTTGAGGTAAATGACCCTGAAATTGCAAAGCACTACAAATGAACTTTGAAAAGGTTGAAACTTGGCATGGTATCATAATTTCACCCACATAGAAGGTGCTAAAAAGTTGAGAGGGTTACAACAAAAGCTGGATGCACTTCGTGTACAAAATGGAGATTCTCTTGCGAAGTATCAGGGTTCCGGACGGAAACTCATCGGTTACAAAAGGCATTTCATTTTTCTGAACGTATTTGAACTCTAGGCTTTTTGTGTGTTCAAAATGCACCATTCAAAGCCACATCATCAATTTTCAACCCTTTCTGACTTCATTTGGTATTTTTCATGTAGTTATTGATTTTTTTTGAGCTAAATGACCCTGATATTGAAAAATACTACAAATAAACTCTAGAAAGGCTGAAAGTTGGCATGGTATCATCATTTCACCCACATAGTATGTGCTAAAAACTTGAGAGGGTTACGGCAAAAGGTGGATACACTTCGTGTACAAAACGGGTAGTCTCTTTCGAAGTATCAGGGTTCCGGACAGAAACCCATCGATTACAAAAGGCATTTCATTTTCTTAAACTTATTTGCACTCTAGCATTTTTGTGTGTTCAAAATGCACCATTCAAACCCACATCATCAATTTTGAACCCTTCCCGACATCATTTGTTATTATTCATGTAGTTATTGATTTTTTTTGAGCTAAATGACCCTGAAATTGGAAAGCACTACAAATGAACTCTGAAAAGGTTGAACTTGGCTTGGTATCATCATTTCACCCACATAGCATGTGCTAGAAAGTTGAGAGCATTATGGCAAAAGCTGGATGCACTTCATGTACAAAACAAACAGTCTCTTTCAATGTATCAGGGTTCCGGACGGAAACTCATCGGTTACAAAAGGCATTTCATTTTCATGAACTTATTTGAACTCCAGGTTTTGGTGTGTTCAAAATGCACCATTCAAAGCCACATCGTCAATTTTCAACCCTTCCCGACATCTTTTGTTATTTTTCATGCAGTTATTGATTATTTGAGCTAAATGGCCCTGAAATTGGAAAGTAACCGATGAGTTTCCGTCCAGAACCCTAATACTTTGAAAGAGACTGTTCTTTTTGTACACGAAGTGCATCCAGCCTTTGCCGTAATGCTCTAAACTATTTAGCACATGCTATGTGGGTGAAATGATGATACCATGCCAAGTTTCAACCTTTTCAGAGTTCATTTGTAGTGCTTTCCAATTTCAAGGTCATTTAGCTCAAAAAAAATCAATAACTTTCGTGAAACATAACAAATGATGTTGGGAAGGGTTCAAAATTGATGATGTGGCTTTGAATGGTTCATTTTGAACACTCAAAAAGCCTGGAGTTCAAATAAGTTCAAGAATATTAAATGCTGTTTGAACCGATGAGTTTCCGTCCAGAACCCTGATACTTCGCAAGAGACTGTCCGTTTTGTACACGATGTGCATCCAGCTTTTACCGTAACCCTCTCAAGTTTTTAGCACATACTATTTGGGTGAAATGATTATACCATGCCAACTTTCAACCTTTTCAGAGTTCATTTGTAGTGTTTTTCTATTTCTGGGCCATTTAGCTCAAAAAAATCAATAACTACATGAAAAATACCAAATGAAATCAGAAAGGGTTGAAAATTGATGATGTGGCTTTGAGTGGTGCATTTTGAACACACAAAAAGCCTGGAGTTCAAATAAGTTCAAGAAAATGAAATGCCTTTTGTAACCGATGAGTTTCCGTTTGAAACCCTGATACTTCGTAAGAGAATGTCCGTTTTGTACACGAAGTGGATCCAGCTTTTGCTGTAACCCTCTCAACTTTTTAGCACATGCTATGTGGGTGAAATGATGATACCATGCCAAGTTTCAACCTTTTAAGAGTTCATTTGTACTGCTTTCCAATTTCAGGGTCATTTAGCTCAAAAAAATTAATAACTGCATGAAAAATAACAAATGATGTCGGGAATAGTTGAAAATTCATGATGTGGCTTTGAATGGTGCATTTTGAACACACAAAAATCCTGGAGTTCAAATAAGTTCAAGAAAATGAAATGCCTTTTGTATCCGATGAGTTTCCGTCGGGAACCCTCATACTTCGAAAGAGGATGTCCGTTTTGTACACGAAGTGGATCCAGCTTTTAACGTAACCCTCTCAACTTTTTAGCACATGCTATGTGGGTGCAATGATGATACGATGCCAACTTTCAACCTTTTCAGAGTTCATTTGTAGTGCTTTCCAATTTCATGGTGATTTAGCTCAAAAAAATCAATAACTGCATGAAACATAACAAATGATGTCGGGAAGGTTTGAAAATTGATGATGTGGCTTTGAATGCTGAATTTTGAACAAACAAAAAGCCTGGAGTTCAAATAAGTTCAATTAAATGGATTGCATTTTGTAACCATTGAGTTTCCGTCCGGAACCCTGATACTTCGAAAGAGACTGTATGTTTTGTACACGAAGTGTACCAGCTTTTGCCGTAAGCATCTCAAGTTTTTAGCACATACTATGCGGGTGAAATGATGATACCATGCAAAATTTCGGCCTTTTGTAGAGTTTATTTGTAGTATTTTTCAATATCAGGGTCATTTAACGCAAAAAAATCAACAACTACATGAAAAATACCAAATGAAGTCAGAAAGGGTTGAAAATTGATGATGTGGCTTTGAATGGTGCATTTTGAACACACAAAAAGCCTAGAGTTCAAATACATTCAAAAAAATGAAATGCCTTTTGTAACCGATGAGTTTCCGTTCGGAACACTGATACTTCGTAAGAGAATGTCCGTTTTGTACATGAAGTGCATCTAGCGTTTGTTGTAACCCTCTCAACTTTTTAGCACATGCTATGTGGGTGAAATGATGATACCATGCCAAGTTTCAACCTTTTCATAGATCATTTGTAGTGCTTTCCAATTTTAGGGTCATTTAGCTCAAAAAATCAATAACTGCATGAATAATAACAAATGATGTCGGGAAGGGTTGAAAATTGATGATGTGGCTTTGAATGGTGCATTTTGAACACATGAAAAGCCTGGAGTTCAAATAAGTTTAAGAAAATGAAATGCCTTCTGTAGCCGATGAGTTTCTGTCCAGAACCCTAATACTTCAAATGAGACTGTCTCAAAATGCACCACTTAAAGTCACATCTTCAATTTTCGACCCTTCCCGACATCATTTGTTATTTTTCATGCAGTTATTGATTTTTTGAGCTAAATGGCCCAAAAATAGTAAAACACTACAAATTATCTCTGGAAAGGCTGAAAGTTGTCATGGTATAATCATTTCACCCACGTAGTATGTGCTAAAAACTTGAGAGCATTATGGAAAAAGCTGGATGCACTTCGTGTACAAAACGGGCAGTCTCTTTCGAAGTATCAGGGTTCCGGACGGAAACTCATCGGTTCAAACGGCATTTAATTTTCATGAACTTATTTGAACTCCAGGCTTTTTGTGTGTTCAAAATGCACCATTCAAAGCAACATCATCAATTTTCAACCCTTCCCAACATCTTTTGTTATTTTTCATGCAGTTATTGATTGTTTGAGCTAAATGGCCCTGAAATTGGAAAGCACTACAAATGAACTCTGAAAAGGTTGAAACTTGTCATGGTATCATCATTTCACCCACATAGCATGTGCTAAAAAGTTGAAAGTGTTACTGCGAAAGCTAGATGCACTTCGTGTACAAAACGGACAGTCTCATTTGAAGTATCAGGGTTCCGGACGGAAACTCATCTGTTACAAAAGGCATTTCATTTTCTTGAACTTATTTGAACTCCAGCCTTTTCGTGTGTTCAAAATGCACCACTCGATGCCACATCATCAATTTTCAACCCTTATCGACATCATTTGTTATTATTCATGCATTTATTGATTGTTTGAGCTAAATGACCCTGAAATTGGAAAGCACTACAAATGAACTCTGAAAAGGTTGAAACTTGGCATGGTATCATCATTTCGCCCACGTAGCATGTGCTAAAAAATGGAGAGGGTTACAGCAAAAGCTGGATGCACTTCGTGTACAAAACGGACATTCTCTTACGAAGTATCAGGGTTTCGGACGGAAACTCATAGGTTACAAAAGGCATTTCATTTTTTTAAACTTATTTGATCTCTAGGATTTTTGTGTGTTCAAAATGCACCATTCAAAGCCACATCATCAATTTTTAACTCTTTCTGACTTCATTTGGTATTTTTCATGCAGTTATTGATTTTTTGAGCTAAATGACGCAGAAATTGAAAAACACTACAAATAAACTCTGGAAAGGCTGAAAGTTGTCATGGTATAATCATTTCACCCACATAGTATGTGCTAAAAACTTGAGAGGGTTACGACAAAAGCTGGATACACTTCGTGTACAAAACGGGTAGTCTCTTTCCAAGTATCAGGGTTCCGGACGGAAACTCATCGGTTACGAAAGGCATTTCATTTTCTTGAACTTATTTGAACTCCGGGCTTTTTGTGTGCTCAAAATGCACCATTCAAAGCCACATCATCAATTTTCAACCCTTTCTCATTTCATTTGGTATTTTTCATGTAGTTACTGATTTTTTTGAGCTAAATGGCCCAGAAATAGAAAAACACTACAAATGAACTCTGAAAAGGTTGAAAGTTGGCATGGTATAATCATTTCACCCACATAGTATGTGCTAAAAACTTGAGAGGGTTACGGTAAAAGTTGGATGCACATCGTGTACAAAACAGACAGTCTCTTCCGAAGTATTAGGGTTCCGAACGGAAACTCATCGGTTCAAACGGCATTTAATTTTCTTGAACTTATTTGAACTCCAGGCTTTTTGTCTGTTCAAAATGCACCATTGAAAGCCACATCATCAATTTTGAATCCTTCCGAACATTATTTGTTATGTTTCATGAAGTTATTGATTTTTTTTTAGCTAAATGACCCTTAAATTGGAAAGCACTACAAATGAACTCTGAAAAGGTTGAAACTTGGCATGGTATCATCATTTCACCCACATAGCATGTGCTAAAAACTTTAGAGCATTACGGCAAATGCTGGATGCACTTCGTGTACAAAACGAACAGTCTCTTACAAAGTATCAAGATTCCGAACGGAAACTCATCGGTTACAAAAGGCATTACATTTTCTTGAACATATTTGAGCTCTAGGCTTTTTGTACGCTCAAAATGCACCACTTAAAGCCACATCATCAATTTTCGACCCTTCCCGACATCATTTGTTATTTTTCATGCAGTTATTGATTTTTTTGAGTTAAATGACCCTGAAATTGGAAAGCACTACAAATGAACTCTGAAAAGGTTGAAAGTTGGCACGGTATTACCATTTCACCCACATAGCACACGCTAAAAACTTGAGAGGGTTACGACAAAAGCTGGATGCACTTCGTGTACAAAACGGACAGTCTCTTTCGAAGTATCAAGGTTCTCGACGGAAACTCTTCGGTTACAAAAGGCATTTCATTTTCTTGAACTTATTTGAACTCCAGGCTTTTTGTGTGTTCAAAATGCAGCATTCAAAGCCACATCATCAATTTTCAAATCTTTCCGACATCATTTGTTATTTTTCATGCAGTTATTCATTTTTTTGAGGTAAATGACCCTGAAATTGGAAAGCACTACAAATGAACTCTGAAAAGGTTGAAACTTGGCATGGTATCATCATTTCACCCACATAGCATGTGCTAAATAGTTCAAAGGGTTACGACAAAAGCTGGATGCACTTCGTGTACAAAACAGACAGTCTCATTTGAAGTATCAGGGTTCCGGACGGAAACTCATCGGTTACAAAAGGCATTTCATTTTCATGAACTTATTTGAGCTCTTGGCTTTTTGTGTGCTCAAAATGCACCACTTAAAGCCACATCATCAATTTTCGACCCTTCCCGACATCATTTGTTATTTATCATGCAGTTATTGATTTTTTTGAGTTAAATGACCCTGAAATTGGAAAGCACTACAAATGAACTTTGAAAAGGTTGAAAGTTGGCATGGTATCATCATTTCACCCACATAGCATGCGCTAAAAAGTTGAGAGGGTTACGGCAAAAGCTGGATGCACTTCGTGTACAAAACAGACAGTCTCTTTCGAAGTATCAAGGTTCTCGACGGAAACTCATCGGTTACAAAAGGCATTTCATTTTCTTGAACTTATTTGAACTCTAGGCTTTTTGTGTGTTCAAAATGCACCACTCAAAGGCACATCATAAATTTTCAACTCTTCCCGACATCATTTGTTAATTTTCATGCAGTTATTGATTTTTTTGAGCTAAATGAGCCTGAAATTCGAAATCACTACAAATGAACTCTGAAAAGGTTGAAACTTGGCATGGTATCATCATTTCACCCACATAGCATGTGCTAAAAGTTGAGAGTGTTACGGCAAAAGCTGGATGCACTTCGTGTACAAAACGGACAATCTCTTTCGAAGTATCAACGTTCCCGACGGAAACTCATCGGTTACAAAATGCATTTCATTTTCTTGAACTTATTTGAACTCCAGGCTTTTTGTGTTATCAAAATGCACCATTCAAAGCCACATCATCAATTTTCAACTCTTCGCGACATCATTTGTTATTTTTGATGCAGTTATTGATTTTTTTGAGCTAAATGACCCTGAAATTGGAAAGCACTACAAATGAACTCTGAAAAGGTTGAAACTTGGCATGGTATCATCATTTCACCAACATAGCATGTGCTCAAAAGTTGGAAGGGTTACGACAAAAGCTGGATGCACTTCGTGTACAAAACAGACAGTCTCATTTGAAGTATTAGGGTTCCGGACGGAAACTCATCGGTTACAAAAGGCATTTCATTTTCTTGAACTTATTTGAGCTCTCGGCTTTTTGTGTGCTCAAAATGCACCACTTAAAGCCACATCATCAATTTTTGACCCTTCCCGACATCATTTGTCATTTTTCAGGCACTTATTGATTTTTTTGAGTTAAATGACCCTAAAATTGGAAAGCACTACAAATGAACTCTGAAAAGGTTGGAAGTTGGCATGGTCTCATCATTTCACCCACATAGCATGCGCTAAAAAGTTGAGAGGGTTACGGCAAAAGCTGGATGCACTTCGTGTACAAAACGGACAGTCTCTTTCGAAGTATCAAGGTTCTCGACAGAAACTCATCGGTTACAAAAGGCATTTCATTTTCTTGAACTTATTGGAACTCCAGGCTTTTTGTGTGTTCAAAATGCAGCATTCAAAGCCACATCATCAATTTTCAACTCTTCCCGACATCATTTGTTATTTTTCATGCAGTTATTGATTTTTTTGAGCTAAATGACCCTGAAATTGGAAAGCACTACAAATGAACTCTGAAAAGGTTGAAACTTGGCATGGTATCATCATTTCACCCACATAGCATGTGCTAAAAAGTTGAAAGGGTTACAACAAAAGCTGGATGCACTTCGTGTACAAAACAGACACTCTCAATTGAAGTATCAAGGTTCCGGACGGAAACTCATCGGTTACAAAAGGCATTTCATTTTCTTGAACTTATTTGACCTCTTGGCTTTTTGTGTGCTCAAAATGCACCACTTAAAGCCACATCATCAATTTTCGACCCTTCCCGACATCATTTGTTATTTTTCATGCAGTTATTGATTTTTTTGAGTTAAATGACCCTGAAATTGGAAAGCACTACAAATGAACTCTGAAAAGGTTGAAAGTTGGCATGGTATCATCATTTCACCCACATAGCATGCGCTAAAAAGTTGAGAGGGTTACGGCAAAAGCTGGATGCACTTCGTGTACAAAACGGACAGTCTCTTTCGAAGTATCAAGAATCCCGACGGAAACTCATCGGTTACAAAAGGCATTTCATTTTCTTGAACTTATTTGAACTCCAGGCTTTTTGTGTGTTCAAAATGCACCGTTCAAAGCCACATCATAAATTTTCAACTCTTCCCGCCATCATTTGTTATTTTTCATGCAGTTATTGATTTTTTTGAGCTAAATGACCCTGAAATTGGAAAGCACTACAAATGAACTCTGAAAAGGTTGAAACTTGGCATGGTATCATCATTTCACCCACATAGCATGTGCTAAAAAGTCGACAGGGTTACGGCAGAACCTGGATGCACTTCGTGTACAAAACGGACAGCCTCTTTCGTAGTATCAACGTTCCCGACGGGAACTCATCGGTTACAAAAGGCATTTCATTTTCTTGAACTTATTTGAACTCCTGGCTTTTTTGTGTTCAAAATGCACCATTCAAAGCCACATCATCAATTTTCAACTCTTCCCGACATCATTTGTTATTTTTGATGCAGTTATTGATATTTTCCAGCTATATGACCCTGAAATTGGAAAGCACTACAAATGAACTCTGAAAAGGTTGAAACTTGGCATGGTATCATCATTTCACCTACATAGCATGTGCTAAAAAGTTGGAAGGGTTACGACAAAAGCTGGATGCACTTCGTGTACAAAACAGACAGTCTTATTTGAAGTATCAGGTTTCTGGACGGAAACTCATCGGTTACAAGAGTCATTTCATTTTCTTGAACTTATTTGAGCTCTGGGCTTTTTGTGTGCTCAAAATGCACCACTTAAAGCCACATCATCAATTTTCGACCGTTCCCGACATCATTTGTTATTTATCATGCAGTTATTGATTTTTTTGAGTTAAATGACCCTGAAATTGGAAAGCACTACAAATGAACTCTGAAAAGGTTGAAAGTTGGCATGGTATCATCATTTCACCCACATAGCATGCGCTAAAAAGTTGAGAGGGTTACGGCAAAAGCTGGATGCACTTCGTGTACAAAACAGACAGTCTCTTTCGAAGTATCAAGGTTCTCGACGGAAACTCATCGATTACAAAAGGCATTTCATTTTCTTGAACTTATTTGAACTCCAGGCTTTTTGTGTGTTCAAAATGCACCATTCAAAGCCATATCATAAATTTTCAACTCTTCCCGACATCATTTGTTAGTTTTCATGCAGTTATTGATTTTTTTGAGCTAAATGAGCCTGAAATTCGAAACCACTACAAATGAACTCTGAAAAGGTTGAAACTTGGCATGGTATCATCATTTCACCCACATAGCATGTGCTAAAAGTTGAGAGTGTTACGGCAAAAGCTGGATGCACTTCGTGTACAAAAGGGACAATCTCTTTCGAAGTATCAACGTTCCCGACGGAAACTCCTCGGTTACAAAATGCATTTCATTTTCTTGAACTTATTTGAACTCCAGGATTTTTGTGTTATCAAAATGCACCATTCAAAGCCACATCATCAATTTTCAACTCTTCGCGACATCATTTGTTGTTTTTGATGCAGTTATTGATTTTTTTGAGCTAAATGACCCTGAAATTGGAAAGCACTACAAATGAACTCTGAAAAGGTTGAAACTTGGCATGGTATCATCATTTCACCCACATAGCATGTGCTAAAAAGTCGAGAGGGTTACGGCAAAAGCTGGATGCACTTCGTCTTCAAAACGGACAGTCTCTTTCGAAGTATCAACGTTCCCGACGGGAACTCATCGGTTACAAAAGGCATTTCATTTTCTTGAACTTATTTGAACTCCAGGCTTTTTTGTGTTCAAAATGCACCATTCAAAGCCACATCATCAATTTTCAACTCTTCCCGACATCATTTGTTATTTTTGATGCAGTTATTGATATTTTCCAGCTATATGACCCTGAAATTGGAAAGCACTACAAATGAACTCTGAAAAGGTTGAAACTTGGCATGGTATCATCATTTCACCTACATAGCATGTGCTAAAAAGTTGGAAGGGTTACGACAAAAGCTGGATGCACTTCGTGTACAAAACAGACAGTCTTATTTGAAGTATCAGGTTTCCGGACGGAAACTCATCGGTTACAAGAGTCATTTCATTTTCTTGAACTTATTTGAGCTCTGGGCTTTTTGTGTGCTCAAAATGCACCACTTAAAGCCACATCATCAATTTTCGACCCTTCCCGACATCATTTGTTATTTATCATGCAGTTATTGATTTTTTTGAGTTAAATGACCCTGAAATTGGAAAGCACTACAAATGAACTCTGAAAAGGTTGAAAGTTGGCATGGTATCATCATTTCACCCACATAGCATGCGCTAAAAAGTTGAGAGGGTTACGGCAAAAGCTGGATGCACTTCGTGTACAAAACAGACAGTCTCTTTCGAAGGATCAAGGTTCTCGACGGAAACTCATCGATTACAAAAGGCATTTCATTTTCTTGAACTTATTTGAACTCCAGGCTTTTTGTGTGTTCAAAATGCACCATTCAAAGCCATATCATAAATTTTCAACTCTTCCCGACATCATTTGTTAATTTTCATGCAGTTATTGATTTTTTTGAGCTAAATGAGCCTGAAATTCGAAATCACTACAAATGAACTCTGAAAAGGTTGAAACTTGGCATGGTATCATCATTTCACCCACATAGCATGTGCTAAAAGTTGAGAGTGTTACGGCAAAAGCTGGATGCACTTCGTGTACAAAAGGGACAATCTCTTTCGAAGTATCAACGTTCCCGACGGAAACTCATCGGTTACAAAATGCATTTCATTTTCTTGAACTTATTTGAACTCCAGGATTTTTGTGTTATCAAAATGCACCATTCAAAGCCACATCATCAATTTTCAACTCTTCGCGACATCATTTGTTATTTTTGATGCAGTTATTGATTTTTTTGAGCTAAATGACCCTGAAATTGGAAAGCACTACAAATGAACTCTGAAAAGGTTGAAACTTGGCATGGTATCATCATTTCACCAACATAGCATGTGCTCAAAAGTTGGAAGGGTTACGACAAAAGCTGGATGCACTTCGTGTACAAAACAGACAGTCTCATTTGAAGTATTAGCGTTCCGGACGGAAACTCATCGGTTACAAAAGGCATTTCATTTTCTTGAACTTATTTGAGCTCTCGGCTTTTTGTGTGCTCAAAATGCACCACTTAAAGCCACATCATCAATTTTCGACCCTTCCCGACATCATTTGTCATTTTTCGTGCAGTTATTGATTTTTTTGAGTTAAATGACCCTAAAATTGGAAAGCACTACAAATGAACTCTGAAAAGGTTGGAAGTTGGCATGGTCTCATCATTTCACCCACATAGCATGCGCTAAAAAGTTGAGAGGGTTACGGCAAAAGCTGGATGCACTTCGTGTACAAAACGGACAGTCTCTTTCGAAGTATCAATGTTCTCGACAGAAACTCATCGGTTACAAAAGGCATTTCATTTTCTTGAACTTATTTGAACTCCAGGCTTTTTGTGTGTTCAAAATGCAGCATTCAAAGCCACATCATCAATTTTCAACTCTTCACGACATCATTTGTTATTTTTCATGCAGTTATTGATTTTTTTGAGCTAAATGACCCTGAAATTGGAAAGCACTACAAATGAACTCTGAAAAGGTTGAAACTTGGCATGGTATCATCATTTCACCCACATAGCATGTGCTAAAAAGTTGAAAGGGTTACAACAAAAGCTGGATGCACTTCGTGTACAAAACAGACAGTCTCAATTGAAGTATCAAGGTTCCGGACGGAAACTCATCGGTTACAAAAGGCATTTCATTTTCTTGAACTTATTTGAGCTCTTGGCTTTTTGTGTGCTCAAAATGCACCACTTAAAGCCACATCATCAATTTTCGACCCTTCCCGACATCATTTGTTATTTTTCATGCAGTTATTGATTTTTTTTGAGTTAAATGACCCTGAAATTGGAAAGCACTACAAATGAACTCTGAAAAGGTTGAAAGTTGGCATGGTATCATCATTTCACCCACATAGCATGCGCTAAAAAGTTGAGAGGGTTACGGCAAAAGCTGGATGCACTTCGTGTACAAAACGGACAGTCTCTTTCGAAGTATCAAGGATCCCGACGGAAACTCATCGGTTACAAAAGGCATTTCATTTTCTTGAACTTATTTGAACTCCAGGCTTTTTGTGTGTTCAAAATGCACCGTTAAAAGCCACATCATAAATTTTCAACTCTTCCCGCCATCATTTGTTATTTTTCATGCAGTTATTGATTTTTTTGAGCTAAATGACCCTGAAATTGGAAAGCACTACAAATGAACTCTGAAAAGGTTGAAACTTGGCATGGTATCATCATTTCACCCACATAGCATGTGCTAAAAAGTTGAGAGGGTTACGGCAGAAGCTGGATGCACTTCGTGTACAAAACGGACAGCCTCTTTCGTAGTATCAACGTTCCCGACGGATACTCATCAGTTACAAAAGGCATTTCATTTTCTTGAACTTATTTGAACTCTAGGCTTTTTGTGTGTTCAAAATGCACCATTCAAAGCCACATCATCAATTTTCAACTCTTCCCGAAATCATTTGTTATTTTTGATGCAGTTATTGATTTTTTTGAGCTAAATGATCCTGAAATTGGAAAGCACTACAAATGAACTCTGAAAAGGTTGAAACTTGGCATGGTATCATCATTTGACCCACATAGCATGTGCTAAAAAGTTTGAAGGGTTACAACAAAAGCTGGATGCACTTTGTGTACAAAACATATAGTCTCATTTGAAGTATCAGGGTTCCGGACGGAAACTCATCGGTTACAAAAGGCATTTCATTTTCTTGAACTTATTTGAGCTCTGGGCTTTTTGTGTGCTCAAAATGACATCCTAAAGCCACATCATCAATTTTTGACCCTTCCTGACATCATTTGTTATTTTTCATGCAGTTATTGATTTTTTTGAGTTAAATGACCGTAAAATTGGAAAGCACTACAAGTGAACTCTGAAAAGGTTGAAAGTTGGCATGGTATCATCGTTTCACCCACATAGCATGCGCTAAAAAGTTGAGAGGGTTACGGCAAAAGCGGGATGCACTTCGTGTACAAAACGGATAGTCTCTTTCGAAGTATCAAGGTTCTAGACGGAAACTCATCGGTTACAAATGGCATTTCATTTTCTTGAACTTATTTGAACTCCAGGCTTTTTGTGTGTTCAAAATGCAGCATTCAAAGCCACATCATCACTTTTCAACTCTTCCCGACATCATTTGTTATTTTTCATGCAGTTATTTATTTTTTTGAGCTAAATGACCCTAAAATTGGAAAGCACTACAAATGAACTCTGAAAAGGTTGAAACTTGGCATGGTATCATCATTTCACCCACATAGCATGTGCCAAAAAGTTGAAAGGGTTACGACAAAAGCTGGATGCACTTCGTGTACAAAACAGACAGTCTCATTTGAAGTATCAAGGTTCCGGACGGAAACTCATCGGTTACAAAAGGCATTTCAATTTCTTGAACTTATTTGAGCTCCTGGCTTTTTGTGTGCTCAAAATGCACCACTTAAAGCCACATCATCAATTGTCGACCCTTCCCGACATCATTTGTTATTTTTCATGTAGTTATTGATTTTTTTGAGTTAAATGACCCTGAAATTGGAAAGCACTACAAATGAACTCTGAAAAGGTTGAAAGTTGGCATGGTATCATCATTTCACCAATATAGCATGCGCTAAAAAGTTGAGAGGGTTACGGCAAAAGTTGGATGCAATTCGTGTACAAAACAGACAGTCTCTTTCGAAGTATTAAGGTTCCCGACGGAAACTCATCGGTTACAAAAGGCATTTCATTTTCTTGAACTTATTTGAACTCCAGGCTTTTTGTGTGTTCAAAATGCACCATTCAAAGCCACATCATAAATTTTCAACTCTTCCCGCCATCATTTGTTATTTTTCATGCACTTATTGATTTTTTTGAGCTAAATGACCCTGAAATTGGAAAGCACTACAAATGAACTCTGAAAAGGTTGAAAGTTGGCATGGTATCATCATTTCACCCACATAGCATGTGCTAAAAAGTTGAGAGGGTTACGGCAAAAGTTGGCTGCACTTCGTGTGCAAAACGGACAGTCTCTTTCGAAGTATCAACGTTCCCGACGGAAACTCATCTGTTACAAAAGGCATTTCATTTTTTTGAACTTATTTGAACTCCAGGCTCTTTGTGTTCAAAATGCACCATTCAAAGCCACATCATCAATTTTCAACTTTTCCCGACATCATTTGTTATTTTTCATGCAGTTATTGATTTTTTTGAGCTAAATGACCTGAAATTGGAAAGCACTAAAAATGAACTCTGAAAAGGTTGAAAGTTGGCTTGGTATCATCATTTCACCCACATAGCATGTGCTAAAAAGTTGAGAGGGTTACGGCAAAAGCTGGATGCACTTCGTGTACAAAACAGGCAGTCTCTTTCGAAGTATCAAGGTTCCCCACCGAAACTCATCGGTTACAAAAGGCATTTCATTTTCTCGAACTTATTTGAACTCCAGGCTTTTTGTGTGTTCAAAATGCACCATTCAAAGCCACATCATCAATTTTCAACTCTTCCCGACATCATTTGTTATTTTTCATGCAGTTATTGATTTTTTTAGCTAAATGACCTTGAAATTGGAAAGCACTACAAATAAACTCTGAAAAGGTTGAAACTTGGCATGGTATCATTATTTCACCCACATAGCATGTGCTAAAAAGTTGGGAGGGTTACGGCAAAAGCTGGATGCACTTCGTGTACAAAACGGACAGTCTCTTCCGAAGTATCACGGTTTCCGACGGAAACTCATCGGTTACAAAAGGCATTTCATTTTTTTGAACTTATTTGAACTCTAGCCTTTTTGTGTGTTGAAAATGCGCCATTCAAAGACGCATCATCAATTTTCAACCCTTTCTGACTTCATTTGGTATTTTTCATGCAGTTATTGAATTTTTTGAGCTAAATGACCCTGAAGTTGAAATACCCTACAAATGAACTCTGAAAATGCTGAAAGTTGGCATGGTATCATTATTTCACCCACATAGCATGTGCTAAAAAGTTGAAAGGGTTACGAAAAAAGCTGGATGCACTTCGTGTACAAAACAGACAGTCTCATTTGAAGTATGAGGGTTCCGGACGGAAACTCATCGGTTACAAAAGGCATTTCATTTTCTTGAAATTATTTGAGCACTCGGCTTTTTGTGTGCTCAAAATGCACCACTTAAAGCCACATTATCAATTTTCAACCCTTCCCGACATCATTTGTTATTTTTCATGCAGTTATTGATTTTTTGAGTTAAATGACCCTGAAATTGGAAAGCACTACAAATGAACTCTGAAAAGGTTGAAAGTTGGTATGGTATCATCATTTCACCCACATAGCATGCGCTAAAAAGTCGAGAGGGTTACGGAAAAAGCTAGATGCACTTCGTGTACAAAACGGACTGTGTCTTTCCAAGTATCAAGGTTCCCGACGGAAACTCATCGGTTACAAAAGGCATTTGATTTTCTTGAACTTATTTGAACTCCAGGGTTTTTGTGTGTTCAAAATGCACCATTCAAACCCACATCATCAATTTTCAACTCTTCCCGACATCATTTGTTATTTTCATGAAGTTATTGATTTTTTTGAGCTAAATGACCCTGAAATTGGAAAGCACTAGAAATGAACTCTGAAAAGGTTGAAACATGGCATGGTATCATCATTTCGCCCACATAGCATGTGCTAAAAGTTGAAAGGGTTACAACGAAAGCTGGATGCACTTCGTGTACAAAACAGACAGTCCCATTTGAAGTATCAGGGTTCCGGACGAAAACTCATCGGTTACAAAAGGCATTTCATTTTCTTGAACTTATTTGAACTCCAGGCTTTTTGTGTGTTCAAAATGCACCATTCAAAGCCACATCATCAATTTTCAACTCTTCCCGACATCATTTGTTATTTCTCATGAAGTTATTAATTTTTTTGAGCTAAATGACCCTGAAATTGGAAAGCACTACAAATGAACTCTGAAAAGGTTGAAACTTGGCATGGTATCATCATTTAACCCACATAGCATGTGCTAAAAATTTGAAAGGGTTACAACAAAAGCTGGATGCACTTCGTGTACAAAACAGACAGTCTCAATTGAAGTATCAGGGTTCCGGACGGAAACTCATCGGTTACAAAAGGCATTTCATTTTCTTGAACTTCTTTGAGCTTTGGGCTTTTTGTGTGCTCAAAATGCAACCCTTAAAGCCACATCATCAATTTTCGACCCTTCCCGACATCATTTGTTATTTTTCATGCAGTTATTGATTTTTGGAGTTAAATGACCCTGAAATTGGAAAGCACTACAAATGAACTCTGAAAAAGTTGAAAGTTGGTATGGTATCATCATTTCACACACATAGCATGCGCTAAAAATTGAGAGGGTTACAACAAAAGCTGGATGCACTTCGTGTACAAAACGGACTGTCTCTTTCGAAGTATCAAGGTTCCCGACGGAAACTCATCGGTTAGAAAAGGCATTTCATTTTCTTGAACTTATTTGAACTCCAGGCTTTTTGTGTGTTCAAACTGCACCATTCAAAGCCACATCATCAATTTTCAACTCTTCCCGACATCATTTGTTATTTTTCATGAAGTTATTGATTTTTTTGAGCTAAATGACCCTGAAATTGGAAAGCACTACAAATGAAATCTGAAAAGGTTGAAACTTGGCATGGTATCATCATTTCACCCACATAGCATGTGCTAAAAAGTTGAGAGGGTTACTACAAAAGCTGGATGCACTTCGTGTACAAAACGGACACTCTCTTTCGAAGTTTTAGGGTTCCGGACAGAAAATCATCGGCTACAAAAGGCATTTCATTTTCTTGAACTTCTTTGAGCTCTGGGCTTTTTGTGTGCTCAAAATGCAACCCTTAAAGCCACATCATCAATTTTCGACCCTTCCCGACATCATTTGTTATTTTTCATGCAGTTATTGATTTTTGGAGTTAAATGACCCTGAAATTGGAAAGCACTACAAATGAACTCTGAAAAAGTTGAAAGTTGGTATGGTATCATCATTTCACACACATAGCGTGCGCTAAAAATTGAGAGGGTTACAACAAAAGCTGGATGCACTTCGTGTACAAAACGGACTGTCTCTTTCGAAGTATCAAGGTTCCCGACGGAAACTCATCGGTTACAAAAGGCATTTCATTTTCTTGAACTTATTTGAACTCCAGGCTTTTTGTGTGTTCAAAATGCACCATTGAAAGCCACATCATCAATTTTCAACTCTTCCCGACATCATTTGTTATTTTTCATGAAGTTATTGATTTTTTTGAGCTAAATGACCCTGAAATTGGAAAGCACTAGAAATGAACTCTAAAAAGGTTGAAATTTGGCATTGTATCATCATTTCACCCAAATAGCATGCGCTAAAAAGTTGAGAGGGTTACCACAAAATCTGGATGCACTTCGTGTACCAAACGGACATTCTCTTTCGAAGTATCAGGGTTCCGGACGGAAACTCATCGGTTACAAAAGGCATTTCATTTTCTTGAACTTATTTGAACTCCACGCTTTTTCTGTGTTCAAAATGCACCATTCAAAGCCGCATCATCATTTTTCAGCCCCTCCCGACTTCATTTGTTATTTTTCATGCAGTTATTGATTTTTTGAGATAAATGATCCTGAAATTCGAAAGCACTACAAATAAGCTCTGAAAAGGTTGAAACTTGCCATGCTATCATTATTTCACCCACATATCATGTGCTAAAAATTTGAGAGGGTTACGGCAAAAGCTGGATGCACTTCGTGTACAAAACAGACATTCTCTTTCGAAGTATCAGGGTTCCAGACGGAAGCTCATCAATTACAAAAGGCATTACATTTTTTTGAACTTATTTGACCTCCAGGATTTTTGTGTGTTCAAAATGCACCATTCAAAGCCGCATTATCAATTTCCAACCCTTTCTGACTTCATTTGGTATTTTTCATGCAGTTATTGAATGTTTTGAGCTAAATGACCCAGAAATTTAAATACCCTACAAATGAACTCTCAAAAGGCTGAAATTTGGCATGGTATCATCATTTCACCCACATCGCATGTGCTATAAAGTTGAAAGGGTTACGACAAAAGCTGGATGCACTTCGTGTACAAAACAGAGAGTCTCATTTGAAGTATGAGGGTTCTGGACGGAAACTCGTCGGTTACAAAAGGCATTTCATTTTCTTGAACTTATTTGAGCTCTGGGCTTTTTGTGTGTTCAAAATGCACCATTCAAAGCCACATCATCGATTTTCAACTCTTCCCGACATCATTTGTTATTTTTCATGCAGTTATTGATTTTTTTGAGCTAAATGACCTGAAATTGGCAAGCACTACAAATGAACTCTCAAAAGGTTGAAAGTTGGCTTGGTATCATCATTTCACCCACATAGCATGTGCTAAAAAGTTGAGAGGGTTACGGCAAAAGCTGGATGCACTTCGTGTACAAAACGGATAGTCTCTTTCGAAGTATCAAGGTTCCCCACAGAAACTCATCGGTTACAAAAGGCATTTCATTTTCTTGAACTTATTTGAACTCCAGGCTTTTTGTGTCTTGAAAATGCACCATTAAAAGCCACATCATCAATTTTCAACTCTTCCTGACATCATTTGTTATTTTTCATGCAGTTATTGATTTTTTTTGAGCTAAATGACCCTGTAATTGGAAAGCACTAGAAAATAAACTCTGAAAAGGTTGAAACTTGGCATGGTATCATTATTTCACCCACATAGCATGTGCTAAAAAGTTGAGAGGGTTACAGCAAAAGCTGGATGCACTTCGTTTACAAAATAGACATTCTCTTTCGAAGTATCAGGGTTACAGACGCAAACTCATCGGTTACAAAAGGCATTTCATTTTTTTGAACTTATTTGAACTCCAGGCTTTTTGTGTGTTGAAAATGCACCATTCAAAGCCGCATCATCAATTTTCAACCCTTTCTGACTTCATTTGGTATTTTTCATGCAGTTATTGAATTTTTTGAGCTAAATGACCCTGAAATTGAAATACCCTACAAATGAACTCTGAAAATGCTGAAAGTTGGCATGGTATCATCATTTCACCCACATAGCATGTGCTAAAAAGTTGGGAGGGTTACGGCAAAAGCTGGATGCACTTCGTGTACAAAACGGACAGTCTCTGTCGAAGTATCAGGGTTCCGGATGGAAACTCATCGGTTACAAAAGGCATTTCATTTTTTTGAACTTATTTGAACTCTAGGATTTTTATGTGCTCAAAATGAACCATTCAAAGCCACTTCATTTGGTATGTTTAATGTAGTTATTGATTTTTTGAGCTAAATGACCCTTAAATTGAAAAGCACTACAAATAAACTCTGAAAAGGCTGACAGCTGCCATGGTATCATCATTTGACCCACATAGCATGTGCTAAAAAGTTGAGAAGGTTACGACAAAAGCTGGATGCACTTCATGTACAAAACAGACAGTCTCATTTGAAGTATGAGGGTTCCGGACGGAAACTCATCGATTACAAAAGGCATTTCATTTTCTTGAACTTATGTGAGCACTGGGCTGTTTGTGTGCTCAAAATGAACTACTTAAAGCCACATCATCAATTTTCGATCCTTCCCGACATCATTTGTTATTTTTCATGCAGTTATTGATTTTTTTGAGTTAAATGACCCTGAAATTGGAAAGCACTGCAAATGAACTCTAAAAAGGTTGAAAGTTGGTATGGTATCATCATTTCACCCACATAGCATGCGCTAAAAAGTTGAGAGGGTTACGGCAAAAGCTGGATGCACTTCGTGTACAAAACGGACTGTCTCTTTCGAAGTATCAAGGTTCCCGATGGAAACTCATCGGTTACGAAAGGCATTTCATTTTCTTGAACTTATTTGAACTCCAGGCTTTTTGTGTGTTCAAAATGCACCATTCAAAGCCACATCATCAATTTTCAACTCTTCCCGACATCATTTGTAATTTTTCATGAAGTTATTGATTTTTTTGAGCTAAATGACCCTGAAATTGGAAAGCACTACAAATGAACTCTGAAAAGGTTGAAAGTTGGCATTGTATCATCATTTCACCCACATAGCATGCGCTAAAAAGTTAAGAGGGTTACAACAAAAGCTGGATGCACTTCGTGTACAAAACGGACGTTCTCTTTCGAAGTATCAGGGTTCCGGACGGAAACTCATCGGTTACAAAAGGCATTTCATTTTCTTGAACTTATTTCAACTCCAGGCTTTTTGTGTGTTCAAAATGCACCATTCAAACCGCATCATCATTTTTCAGCCCTTCCCGACTTGATTTGTTATTTTTCATGCAGCTGTTGATTTTTTTGAGCTAAATGTCCCTGAAATTAGAAAGCACTACAAATAAACTCTGAAAACGTTGAAACTTGGCATGGTATCATTATTTCACCCACATAGCATGTGCTAAAAAGTTGAGAGGTTACAACAAAAGCTGGATGCACTTCGTGTACAAAACAGACATTCTCTTTCGATGTATCAGGGTTCCAGACGGAAACTCATCGGTTACAATAGGCATTTCATTTTTTTGAACTTAATTGAACTCCAAGCTTTTTGTGTGTTGAAAATGCACCATTCAAAGCCGCATCATCAATTTACAACCCTTTCTGACTTCATTTGGTATTTTTCATGGAGTTATTGAATTTTTTGAGCTAAATGACCCTGAAATTGAAATACCCTCAAATGAACTCTGAAAATGCTGAAAGTTGGCATGGTATCATCATTTCACCGACATAGCATGTGCTAAAAAGTTGAAAGGGTTACAACAAAAGCTGGATGCACTTCGTGTACAAAACATACAGTCTCATTTGAAGTATCAGGGTTCCGGACGGAAACTCATCGGTTACAACAGACATTTCATTTGCTTGAACTTATTTGAGCTCAGGGCTTTTTGTGTGCTCAAAATGCACCACTTAAGGCCACATCATCAATTTTCGACCCTTCCCGACATCATTTGTTATTTTTCATGCAGTTATTGATTTTTTTGAGTTAAATGACCCTGAAATTGGAAAGCACTACAAATGAACTCTGAAAAGGTTGTAAGTTGGTATGGTATCATCATTTCACCCACATAGCATGCGCTAAAAAGTTGAGAGGGTTACGACAAAAGATGGATGCACTTCGTGTACAAAACGGACTGTCTCTTTCGAAGTATCAAGGTTCCCGACGGAAACTCATCGGTTACAAAAGGCATTTCATTTTCTTGAACTTATTTGAACTCCAGGATTTTTGTGTGTTCAAAATGCACCGTTCAAAGCCACATCATCAATTTTAATCTCTTCCCGACATCATTTCTTATTTGTCATGAAGTTATTGATTTTTTTGAGCTAAATGACCCTCATATTGGAAAGCACTACAAATGAACTCTGAAAAGGTTGAAACTTGGCATGGTATCATCATTTCACCCACATAGCATGTGCTAAAAAGTTGAAAGGGTTACAACAAAAGCTGGATGCACTTCGTGTACAAAACATACAGTCTCATTTGAAGTATCAGGGTTCCGAACGGAAACTCATCGGTTACAACAGACATTTCATTTGCTTGAACTTATTTGAGCTCTGGGCTTTTTGTGTGCTCAAAATGCACCACTTAAGGCCACATCATCAATTTTTGACCCTTCCCGACATCATTTGTTATTTTTCATGCAGTTATCGATTTTTTGAGTTAAATGACCCTGAAATTGGAAAGCACTACAAATGACCTCTGAAAAGGTTGAAAGTTGGCATTGTATCATCATTTCACCCACATAGCATGCGCTAAAAGGTTGAGAGGGTTACGACAAAAGCTGGATGCACTTCGTGTACAAAACGGACATTCTCTTTCGAAGTATCAAGGTTCGGGACGGAAACTCATCGGTTACAAAAGGCATTTCATTTTCTTGAACTTATTTGAACTCCAGGCTTTTTGTGTGTTCAAAATGCACCATTCAAAGCCGCATCATCATTTTTCAGCCCTTCCCGACTTCATTTGTTATTTTTCATGCAGTTATCGATTTTTTGAGATAAATGATCCTGAAATTGGAAAGCACTACAAATTAACTCTGAAAAGGTTAAAAGTTGGCATGGTATCATCATTTCACCCACATAGCATGCGCTAATAAGTTGAGAGGGTTACGACAAAAGCTGGATGGACTTCGTGTACAAAACGGACTGTCTCTTTCGAAGTATCAAGGTTCCCGACGGAAACTCATCGGTTACAAAAGGCATTCCATTTTCTTGAACTTATTTGAACTCCAGGATTTTTGTGTGTTCAAAATGCACCATTCAAAGCCACATCATCGATTTTCAACTCTTCCCGCCATCATTTTTTATTTTTCATGAAGTTATTGAGTTTTTTGAGCTAAATGACCCTGAAATTGGAAAGCACTACAAATGAACTCTAAAAAGGTTGAAAGTTGGCATGGTATCATCATTTCACCCACATAGCATGTGCTAAAATGTTGAAAGGGTTATGGCAAAAGCTGGATGCACTTCGTGTACAAAACAGACAGTCTCATTTGAAGTATCAGCGTTCCGGACGGAAACTCATCGGTTACAAAAGGCATTTCATTTTCTTAAACTTATTTGAGCTCTGGGATTTTTGTGTGCTGAAAATGCAACACTTAAAGCCGCATCATCATTTTTCAGCCCTTCCCGACTTCATTTGTTATTTTTCATGCAGTTATTGATTTTTTGAGATAAATGATCCCGAAATTGGAAAGCACTACAAATAAACTCTGAAAAGGTTGAAACTTGGCATGGTATAATTATTTCACCCACATAGCATGCGCTAAAAAGTTGAGAGGGTTACGAAAAAAGCTGGATGCACTTCGTGTACAAAACGGACTGTCTCTTTCGAAGTATCAAGGTTCCCGACGGAAACTCATCGGTTACAAAAGGCATTTCATTTTCTTGAACTTATTTGAACTCCAGGCTTTTTGTGTGTTCAAAATGCACCATTCAAAGCCGCATCATCAATTTTCAACCCTTTCTGACTTCATTTGGTATTTTTCATGCAGTTATAGAATTTTTTGAGTAAATGACCCAGAAATTGAAATACCCTACAAATGAACTCTGAAAAGGCTAAAAGTTGGCATGGTATCATCATTTCACCCACATAGCATGTGCTAAAAAGTTGAAAGGGTTAAGACAAAAGCTGGATGCACTTCGTGTACAAAACAGACAGTCTCATTTGAAGTATGAGGGTTCCGGACGAAAACTCGTCGGTTACAAAAGGCATTTCATTTTCTTGAACTTATTTCAGCTCTGGGCTTTTTGTGTGCTCAAAATGCACCACTTAAAGCCACATCACCAATTTTCGACCCTTCCCGACATCATTTGTTATTTTTCATGCAGTTATTGATTTTTTTGAGTTAAATGACCCTGAAATTGGAAAGCACTAAAAATTAACTCTGAAAAGGTTGAAAGTTGGCATGGTATCATCATTTCACCGACATAGCATGCGCTAAAAAGTTGAGAGGGTTACGAAAAAAGCTGGATGCACTTCGTGTACAAAACGGACTGTCTCTTTCGAAGTATCAAGGTTCCCGACGGAAACTCATCGGTTACAAAAGGCATTTCATTTTCTTGAACTTATTTGAACTCCAGGCTTTTTGTGTGTTCAAAATGCACCATTCAAAGCCACATCATCGATTTTCAACTCTTCCCGCCATCATTTGTTATTTTTCATGAAGTTATTGAGTTTTTTGAGCTAAATGACCCTGAAATTGGAAAGCACTACAAATGAACTCTAAAAAGGTTGAAACTTGGCATGGTATCATCATTTCACCCACATAGCATGTGCTAAAATGTTGAAAGGGTTATGGCAAAAGCTGGATGCACTTCGTGTACAAAACAGACAGTCTCATTTGAAGTATCAGCGTTCCGGACGGAAACTCATCGGTTACAAAAGGCATTTCATTTTCTCAAACTTATTTGAGCTCTGGGCTTTTTGTGTGCTGAAAATGCAGCACTTAAAGCCACATCATCAATTTTCAACCCTTCCCGACATCATTTTTTATTTTTCATGCAGTTATTGATTTTTTTGAGTTAAACGACCCTGAAATTGGAAAGCACTACAAATGAACTCTGAAAAGGTTGAAAGTTGGTATGGTATCATCATTTCACCCACATAGCATGCCCTAAAAAGTTGAGAGGGTTACGGCAAATAATGGATGCACTTCGTGTACAAAACGGACTGTCTCTTTCGAAGTATCAAGGTTCCCGACGGAAACTCATCGGTTACAAAAGGCATTTCATTTTCTTGAACTTATTTGAACTCCAGGATTTTTGTGTGTTCAAAATGCACCGTTCAAAGCCACATCATCAATTTTCAACTCTTCCCGACATCATTTGTTATTTGTCATGAAGTTATTGATTTTTTTGAGCTAAATGACCCTCAGATTGGAAAGCACTACAAATGAACTCTGAAAAGGTTGAAACTTGGCATGGTATCATCATTTCACCCACATAGCATGTGCTAAAAAGTTGAAAGCATTACAACAAAAGCTGGATGCACTTCGTGTACAAAACATACAGTCTCATTTGAAGTATCAGGGTTCCGGACGGAAACTCATCGGTTACAAAAGACATTTCATTTGCTTGAACTTATTTGAGCTCTGGGCTTTTTGTGTGCTCAAAATGCACCACTTAAAGCCACATCATCAATTTTCGACCCTTCCCGACATCATTTGTTATTTTTGATGCAGCTATCGATTTTTTGAGTTAAATGACCCTGAAATTGGAAAGCACTACAAATGAACTCTGAAAAGGTTGAAAGTTGGCATTGTATCATCATTTCACCCACATAGCATGCGCTAAAAGGTTGAGAGGGTTACGACAAAAGCTGGATGCACTTCGTGTACAAAACGGACATTCTCTTTCGAAGTATCAAGGTTTGGGACGGAAACTCATCGGTTACAAAAGGCATTTCATTTTCTTGAACTTATTTGAACTCCAGGCTTTTTGTGTGTTCAAAATGCACCATTCAAAGCCGCATCATCATTTTTCAGCCCTTCCCGACTTCATTTGTTATTTTTCATGCAGTTATTGATTTTTTGAGATAAATGATCCTGAAATTGGAAAGCACTACAAATTAACTCTAAAAAGGTTGAAAGTTGGTATGGTATCATCATTTCACCCACATAGCATGCGCTAATAAGTTGAGAGGGTTACGACAAAAGCTGGATGCACTTCGTGTACAAAACGGACTGTCTCTTTCGAAGTATCAAGGTTCCCGACGGAAACTCATCGGTTACAAAAGGCATTCCATTTTCTTGAACTTATTTGAACTCCAGGATTTTTGTGTGTTCAAAATGCACCATTCAAAGCCACATCATCGATTTTCAACTCTTCCCGCCATCATTTTTTATTTTTCATGAAGTTATTGAGTTTTTTGAGCTAAATGACCCTGAAATTGGAAAGCACTACAAATGAACTCTGAAAAGGCTAAAAGTTGGCATGTTTTCATCATTTCACCCACATAGCATGTGCTAAAAAGTTGAAAGGGGTAAGACAAAAGCTGGATGCAGTTCGTGTACAAAACAGATAGTCTTATTTGAAGTATTAGGGTTCCGGACGGAAAATCGTCGGTTACAAAAGGCATTTCATTTTCTTGAACTTATTTCAGCTCCGGGATTTTTGTGTGCTCAAAATGCACCATTCAAAGCCACATCATCATTTTTCAGCGCTTCCCGACTTCATTTGTTATTTTTCATGCAGTTATTGATTTTTTGAGTTAGATGACCCTGAAATTCGAAAGCACTACAAATTAACTCTGAAAAGGTTGAAAGTTGGCATGGTATCATCATTTCACCCACATAGCATGTGATAAAAAGTTGAGAGGTTTACAACAAAAGCTGGATGCACTTCGTATACAAAACGGACATTCTCTTTCGAAGTATCAGGGTTCCGGATGGAAACTCATCGGTTACAAAAGGCATTTCATTTTCTTGAACTTATTTGAACTCCAGGCTTTTTGTGTGTTCAAAATGCACCATCCAAAGCCACATCATCATTTTTCAGCCCTTCCCGACTTCATTTGTTATTTTTCATGCAGTTATTGATTTTTTTGAGCTAAATGACCCTGAAATTGGAAAGCACTACAAATGAACTCTGAAAAGGTTCAAACTTGGCATGGTATCATCATTTCACCCACATAGCATGTGCTAAAAAGTTGAAAGGGTTACAACAAAAGCTGGATACACTTCGTGTACAAAACAGACAGTCTCATTTGAAGTATGAGGGTTCCGGACGGAAACTCATCGGTTACAAGAGGCATTTCATTTTCATGAACTTATTTGAGCACTGGGCTTTTTGTGTGCTCAAAATGCACCACTTAAAGCAGCATCATCAATTTTCGACCCTTCCCGACATCATTTGTCATTTTTCATGCAGTTATTGATTTGTTGAGATAAATGATCCTGAAATTGGAAAGCACTAAAAATAAACTCTGAAAACATTGAAACTTGGCATGGTATCATTATTTCACCCACATAGCATGTCCTAAAAAGTTGAGAGGGTTACAGCAAAAGCTGGATGCACTTCCTGTACAAAACAAACATTCTCTTTCGAAGTATCAGGGTTCCAGACGGAAGCTCATCGGTTACAAAAGGCATTTCATTTTTTTGAACTTACTTGAACTCCAGGATTTTTGTGTGTTCAAAATGCACCATTCAAAGCCGCAGCGTCTATTTTCAACCCTTTCTGACTTCATGTGGTATTTTTCATGCAGTTATAGAATTTTTTGAGCTAAATGACCCAGAAATTGAAATACCCTACAAATGAACTCTGAAAAGGCTAAAAGTTGGCATGGTTTCATCATTTCACCCACATAGCATGTGCTAAAAAGTTGAAAGGGTTAAGACAAAAGATGGATGCACTTCGTGCACAAAACAGACAGTCTCATTTGAAGTATGAGGGTTCCGAACGGAAACTCGTCGGTTACAGAAGGCATTTCATTTTCTTGAACTTATTTGAGCTCTGGGCTTTTTGTGTGCTCAAAGTGCACCACTTAAAACCACATCATCAATTTTCGACCCTTCCCGACATCATTTGTTATTTTTCATGCAGTTATTGATTTTTTTTGAGTTAAATAACCCTGAAATTGGAATGCACTACAAATTAACTCTGAAAAGGTTGAAAGTTGGCATGGTATCATCATTTCACCCACATAGCATGCGCTAAAAAGTTGAGAGGGTTATGAAAAAACCTGGATGCACTTCGTGTACAAAATGGGCTGTCTCTTTCGATGTATCAAGGTACCCGACGGAAACACATCGGTTACAAAAGGCATTTCATTTTCTTGAACTTATTTGAACTCCAGGCTTTTTGTGTGTTCAAAATGCACCATTCAAAGCCACATCATCGATTTTCAACTCTTCCCGCCATCATTTGTTATTTTTCATGAAGTTATTGATTTTTTTGAGCTAAATGACCCTGAAATTGGAAAGCACTACAAATGAACTCTGAAAAGGTTGAAACTTGGCATGGTATCATCATTTCACCCACATAGCATGTGCTAAAATGTTGAAAGGGTTATGGCAAAAGCTGGATGCACTTCGTGTACAAAACAGACAGACTCATTTGAAGTATGAGCGTTCTGGACGGAAACTCATCGGTTACAAAAGGCATTTCATTTTCTTAAACTTATTTGAGCTCTGGGCTTTTTGTGTGCTCAAAATGAAGCACTTAAAGCCACATCATCAATTTTTAGCCCTTCCCGACATCATTTGTTATTTTTCATGCAGTTATTGATTTTTTGAGTTAAATGACCCTGAAATTGGAAAGCACTACAAATGAACTCTGAAAAGGTTGAAAGTTGGCATGGTATCATCATTTCATCCACATAGCATGCGCTAAAAAGTTGAGAGGGTTACAACAAAAGATGGATGCACTTCGTGTACAAAACAGACAGTCTCATTTGAAGTATGAGGGTTCCGGACGGAAACTCATCTGTTACAAAAGGCATTTCATTTTCTTGAACTTATTTGAGCTCTGGGCTTTTTGTGTGCTCAAAATGCACCACTTAAAGCCACATCATCAATTTTCGACCCTTCCCGACATCATTTGCTATTTTTCATGCAGTTATCGATTTTTTTAGTTAAATGACCGTGAAATTGGAAAGCACTACAAATGAACTCTGAAAAGGTTGAAAGTTGGCATGGTATCATCATTTCACCCACATAGCATGCGCTAAAAAGTGGAGAGGGTTACAACAAAAGCTAGATGCACTTGGTGTACAAAACAGACAGTCTCATTTGAAGTATGAGGGTTCCGGACGGAAACTCATCGGCTACAACAGGCATTTCATTTTCATGAACTTATTTGAGCACTGGGCTTTTTGTGTGCTCAAAATGCACCACTTAAAGCAACATCATCAATTTTCGACCCTTCCCGACATCATTTGTCATTTTTCATGCAGTTATTGATTTTTTGAGATAAATGGTCCCGAAATTGGAAAGCATTACAAGTAAACTCTGAAAACGTTGAAACTTGGCATGGTATCATTATTTCACCCACATAGCATGTGCTAAAAAGTTGAGAGGGTTACAGCAAAAGCTGGATGCACTTCCTATACAAAACAGACATTCTCTTTCGAAGTATCAGGGTTCCAGACGGAAACTCATCGGTTACAAAAGGCATTTCATTTTTTGAACTTATTTGAACTCCAGGCTTTTTGTGTGTTCAAAATGCACCATTCAAAGCCGCATCATCAATTTTCAACCCTTTCTGACTTCATTTGGTATTTTTCATGCAATTATTGCATTTTTTGAGATAAATGACCCTGAAATTGAAATACCGTACAAATGAACTCTGAAAAGGCTGAAAGTTGGCATGGTATCATAATTTCACCCACATAGCATGCGCTAAAAAGTTGAGAGGGTTACGACAAAAGCTGGATGCACTTCGTGTACAAAATGGACTGTCTCTTTCGAAGTATCAAGGTACCCGACGGAAACTCATCGGTTACAAAAGGCATTTCATTTTCTTGAACTTATTTGAACTCCAGGCTTTTTGTGTGTTCAAAATGCACCATTCAAAGCCACATAATCGATTTTCAACTCTTCCCGCCATCATTTGTTATTTTTCATGAAGTTATTGATTTTTTTGAGCTAAATGACCCTGAAATCGGAAAGCACAACAAATGAACTCTGAAAAGGTTGAAACTTGGCATGGTATCATCATTTCACCCACATAGCTTGTGCTAAAATGTTGAAAGGGTTATGGCAAAAGCTGGATGCACTTCGAGTACAAAACAGACAGTCTCATTTCAAGTATCAGCGTTCCGGACGGAAACTCATCGGTTACAAAAGGCATTTCATTTTCTGAAACTTATTTGAGCTCTGGGCTTTTTGTGTGCTCAAAATGCAGCACTTAAAGCCACATCATCAATTTTCAACCCTTCCCGACATCATTTGTTATTTTTCATGCAGTTATTGATTTTTTGAGTTAAATGACCCTGAAATTGGAAAGCACTACAAATGAACTCTGAAAAGGTTGAAAGTTGGAATGGTATCATCATTTCACCCACATAGCATGCGCTAAAAAGTTGAGAGGGTTACAACAAAAGCTGGATGCATTTCGTGCACAAAACAGACAGTCTCATTTGAAGTATGAGGGTTCCGAACGGAAACTCATCGGTTACAACAGGCATTTCATTTTCATGAACTTATTTGAGCACTGGGCTTTTTGTGTGCTCAAAATGCACCACTTAAAGCAACATCATCAATTTTCGACCCTTCCCGACATCATTTGTCATTTTTCATGCAGTTATTGATTTTTGAGATAAATGATCCTGAAATTCGAAAGCACTACAAATAAACTCTGAAAACGTTGAAACTTGGCATGGTATCATTATTTCACCCACATAGCATGCGCTAAAAAGTTGAGAGGGTTACAGCAAAAGTTGGATGCACTTCCTGTACAAAACAGACATTCTCTTTCGATGTATCAGTGTTCCAGACGGAAACTCATCGGTTACAAAAGGCATTTCATTTTTTTGAACTTATTTGAATTCCAGGCTTTTTGTGTGTTCAAAATGCACCATTCAAAGCCGCATCATCAGTTTTCAACCCTTTCTGACTTCATTTGGTATTTTTCATGGAGTTATTGCATTTTTTGAGATAAATGACCCTGAAATTGAAATACCCTACAAATGAACACTGAAAAGGCTGAAAGTTGGCATGGTATCATCATTTCACCCACATAGCACGTGCTAAAATTTGAAAGGGTTACGACAAAAGCTGTGTGCACTTCGTATACAAAACAGACAGTCTCATTTGAAGTATGAGGGTTCCAGACGGAAACTCATCGGTTACACAAGGCATTTCATTTTCATGAACTTATTTGAGCACTGGCTTTTTGTGTGCTCAAAATGCACCACCTAAAGCAACATCATCAATTTTCGACCCTTCCCGACATCATTTGTCATTTTTCATGCAGTTATTAATTTTTTGATTAAATGACCGTGAAATTGGAAAGCACTACAAATGAACTCTGAAAAGGTTGAAAGTTGGCATGGTATCATCATTTCTCCCACATAGCATGCGCTACAAAGTTGAGAGGGTTAGAACAAAAGCTGGATGCACTTCGTGTACAAAACGGACATTCTCTTTCGAAGTATCAGGGTTGCGGACGGAAACTCATCGGTTACAAAAGGCATTTCATTTTCTTGAACTTATTTGAACTCCAGGCTTTTGTGTGTCCAAAATGCACCATTCAAAGCCACATCATCATTTTTCAGCCCTTCCCGACTTCATTTGTTATTCTTTATGCAGTTATTGATTTTTTTGAGCTGAATGACCCTGAAATTGGAAAGCACTACAAATGAACTCTGAAAAGGTTGAAACTTGGCATGGTATCATCATTTCACCCACATAGCATGTGCTAAAAAGTTGAAAGGGTTACGACAAAAGCTCGATGCACTTCTTGTACAAAACAGACAGTCTCATTTGAAGTATGATGGTTCCGGACGGAAACTCATCGGTTACAACAGGCATTTCATTTTCATGAACTTATTTGAGCACTGGGATTTTTGTGTGCTCAAAATGCACCACTTAAAGCAACATCATCAATTTTCGACCCTTCCCGACATCATTTGTCATTTTTCATGCAGTTATTGATTTTTTGAGATAAATGATTCTGAAATTGGAAAGCACTACAAATAAACTCTGAAAACGTTGAAACTTGGCATGGCATCATTATTTTACCCACATAGCATGTGCTAAAAAGTTGAGAGGGTTAAAGCAAAAGCTGGATGCACTTCCTGTACAAAACAAACATTCCCTTTCGAAGTATCAGGGTTCCAGACGGAAACTCATCGGTTACAAAAGGCATTTCGTTTTTTTGAACTTATTTGAACTCCAGGCTTTTTGTGTGTTAAAAATGCACCATTCAAAGCCGCATCATCAATTTTCAACCCTTTCTGACTTCATTTGGTATTTTTCATGCAGTTATAGCATTTTTTGAGATATGTGACCCTGAAATTGAAATACCCTACAAATGAACTCTGAAAAGGCTGAAAGTTGGCATGGTATCATCATTTCACCCACATAGCATGTGCTAAAAATTTGAAAGGGTTAAGACAAAAGCTGGATGCACTTCGTGTACAAAACAGACAGTCTCATTTGAAGTATGAGTGTTCCGGACGGAAACTCGTCGGTTACAAAAGGCAGTTCATTTTCTTGAACTTATTTGAGCTCTGGGCTTTTTGTGTGCTCAAAATGCACCATTCAAAGCCACCTCATCAATTTTCGACCCTTCCCGACATCATTTGTTATTTTTCATGCAGTTATTGATTTTTTTGAGTTAAATGACCCTGAAATTGGAAAGCACTACAAATGAACTCTGAAAAGGTTGAAAGTTGGCATGGTATCATCATTTCACCCACATAGCATGCGCTAAAAAGTTGAGAGTGTTACAACAGAAGCTGGATGCACTTCGTGTACACAACGGACATTCTCTTTCGAAGTATCAGGGTTCTGGACGGAAACTCAGCGGTTACAAAAGGCATTTCATTTTCTTGAACTTATTTGAACTCCAGGCTTTTTGTGTGTTCAAAATGCACCATTCAAAGCCGCATCATCATATTTCAGCCCTTCCCGACTTCATTTGTTATTTTTCATGCAGCTGTTAATTTTTTTGAGCTAAATGTCCCTGAAATTAGAAAACACTACAAATAAACTCTGAAAAGGTTGAAACTTGGCATGGTATCATTATTTCACCCACATAGCATGTGCTAAAAACTTGAGAGGGTTACAGCAAAAGCTGGATGCACTTCGTGTACAAAACAGACATTCTCTTTCGAAGTATCCGCGTTCCAGACGGAAACTCATCGGTTACAAAAGGCATTTCATTTTTTTGAACTTATTTGAACTCGAGGCTTTTTGTGTGTTCAAAATGCACCATTCAAAGCCGCATCATCAATTTTCAACCCTTTCTGACTTCATTTGGTATTTTTCATGCAGTCATTGCATTTTTTGAGATAAATGACCCTGAAATTGAAATACCCTAGAAATGAACTCTGAAAAGGCTGAAAGTTGGCATGGTATCATCATTTCACCCACATAGCATGTGCTAAAAAGTTGAAAGGGTTACGACAAAAGCTGGATGCACTTCGTGTACAAAACAGACAGTCTCATTCGAAGTATGAGGGTTCCGGACGGAAACTCGTCGGTTACAAAAGGCATTTCATTTTCTTGAACTTATTTGAGCTCTGGGCTTTTTGTGTGCTCAGAATGCACCACTTAAAGCCACATCATCAGGTTTCGACCCTTCCCGACATCATTTGTTATTTTTCATGCACTTATTGATTTTTTTGAGTTAAATGACCCTGAAATTGGAAAGCACTACAAATGAACTCTGAAAAGGTTGAAAGTTGGCATGGTATCATCATTTCACCCACATAGCATGCGCTAAAAAGTTGAGAGGGTTACGGCAAAAGCTAGATGCACTTCGTGTACAAAACGGACAGTCTCTTTCGAAGAATCAAGGTTCCCGACGGAAACTCATCGGTTACAAAAGGCATTTCATTTTCTGGAACTTATATGAGCTCTGGGCTTTTTGTGTGCTCAAAATGCACCACTTAAAGCCACCTCATCAATTTTCGACCCTTCCCGACATCATTTGTTATTTTTCATGCAGTTATTGATTTTGTTGAGTTAAATGACCCTGAAATTGGAAAGCACTACAAAATGAACTATGAAAAGGTCGAAAGTTGGCATGGTATCATCATTTCACCCACATAGCATGTGCTAAAAAGTTGAGAGGGTTACGACAAAAGCTGGATGCACTTCGTGTACAAAACAAACAGTCTATTTTGAAGTATCAAGGTTCCCGACGGAAACTCATCGGTTACAAAAGGCATTTCATTTTCTTGAACTTATTTGAACTCCAGGATTTTTGTGTGTTAAAATGGCACCATTCAAAGCCACATCATCAATTTTCAACTCTTCCCGACATCATTTGTTATTTTTCATGCAGTTATTGATTTTTTTGAGTTAAATGACCCTGAAATTGAAATACCCTACAAATGAACTCTGAAAAGGTTGAAAGTTGGCATGGTATCATCATTTCACCCACATAGCATGCGCTAAAATTTGAGAGCTTTACGACAAAAGCTGGATGCACTTCGTGTACAAAACGGACAGTCTCTTTTGAAGTATCAAGGTTCCCGACGGAAACTCATCGGTTACAAAAGGCATTTCATTTTCTTGAACTTATTTGAACTCCAGGCTTTTTGTGTGTTAAAAATGCACCATTCAAAGCCACATCATCAATTTTCAACTTTTCCCGACATCATTTGTTATTTTTCATGCAGTTATTGATTTTTTTGAGCTAAATGACCCTGAAATTAGAAAGCACTACAAATGAACTCTGAAAATGTTGAAACTTGGCATGGTATCATCATTTCACCCACATAGCATCTGCTAAAAAGTTGAAAGGGTTACGACAAAAGCTCGATGCACTTCGTGTACAAAACAGACAGTCTCATTTGAAGTATCAGGGTTCCCAACGGAAACTCATCGGTTACAAAAGGCATTTCATTTTCTTGAACTTATTTGAGCTCTGGGCTTTTTGTGTGCTCAAAATGCACCACTTAAAGCCACATCATCAATTTTCGACCCTTCCCGACATCACTTGTTATTTTTCATGCAGTTATTGATTTTTTGAGTTAAATGACCCTAAAATTGGAAAGCACTACAAATGAACTCTGAAAAGGTTGAAAGTTGGCATGGTATCATCATTTCACCCACATAGCATGTGCTAAAAAGTTGAGAGGGTTACAACAAAAGTTGGATGCACTTTGTGTACAAAACGGACATTCTCTTTCAAAGTATCAGGGTTCCGGACGGAAACTCATCGGTTACAAAAGGCATTTCATTTTATTGAACTTATTGGGACTCCAGGCTTTTTGTGTGTTCAAAATGCACCATTCAAAGCCAAATCATCGATTTTCAACTCTTCCCGACATCATTTGTTATTTTTCATGCAGTTAATTATTTTTTTGAGTTAAATGACCCTGAAATTGAAAAGCACTACAAATGAACTCTGAAAAGGTTGATTGTTGTCATGGTATCATCATTTCACCCACATAGCATGCGCTAAAAAGTTGAGAGGGTTACGGCAAAAGCTGGATGCACTTCATGTACAAAACGGACAGTCTCTTTCGAAGTATTAAGGTTCCCGACGGAAACTCATTGGTTACAAAAGGCATTTCATTTTCTTGAACTTATTTGAACTCCAGGCTTTTTGTGTGTTAAAAATGCACCATTCAGAGCCACATCATCAATTTTCAACTCTTCCCGACATCATTTGTTATTTTTCATGCAGTTATTGATTTTTTTGAGCTAAATGACACTGAAATTAAAAAGCACTACAAATGAACTCTGAAAAGGTTGAAACTTGGCATGGTATCATCATTTCACCCATATAGCATGTGCTAAAAATTGAAAGGGTACGACAAAAGCTGGATGCACTTCATGTACAAAACAGATAGTCTCATTTGAAGTATCAGGGTTCCGGACGGAAACTCATCAGTTACAAAAGGCATTTCATTTTCTTGAACTTATTTGAGCTCTGGGCTTTTTGTGTGCTCAAAATGCACCACTTAAAGCCACATCATCAATTTTCGACCCTTCCCGACATCACTTGTTATTTTTCATGCAGTTATTGATTTTTTGAGTTAAATGACCCTGAAATTGGAAAGCACTACAAATGAACTCTGAAAAGGTTGAAAGTTGGCATGGTATCATCATTTCACCCACATAGCATGTGCTAAAAAGTTGAGAGGGTTACAACAAAAGCTGGATGCACTTTGTGTACAAAACGGACATTCTCTTTCAAAGTATCAGGGTTCCGGACGGAAACTCATCGGTTACAAAAGGCATTTCATTTTCTTGAACTTATTGGGACTCCAGGCTTTTTGTGTGTTCAAAATGCACCATTCAAAGCCACATCATCATTTTTCAGCCCTTCCAGACTTCATTTGTTTTTTTTCATGCAGTTATTGATTTTTTGAGATAAATGACCCTGAAATTGGAAAGCACTACAAATAAACTCTGAAAAGGTTGCAACTTGGCATGGTATCATAATTTCACCCACATAGCATGCGCTAAAAAGTTGAGAGGGTTACAACAAAAGCTGGATACACTTCGTGTACAAAACGGACATTCTCTTTCGAAGTATCAGTGTTCCGCACGGAAACTCATCGGTTACAAAAGGCATTTCATTTTCTTGAACTTATTTGAACTCCAGGCTTTTTGTGTGTTCAAAATGCACCATTCAAAGCCACATCATCATTTTTCAGCCCTTCCCGACTTCATTTGTTATTTATGATGAAGTTATTCATTTTTTGAGATAAATGATCCTGAAATTGGAAAGCACTACAAATAAACTCTGAAAAAGTTGAAACTTGGCATGGTATCATTATTTCATCCACATAGCATGTGCTAGAAAGTTGAGAGGGTTACAGCAAAAGCTGGATGCACTTCGTGTACAAAACAGGCATTCTCTTTCGAAGTATCAGGGTTCCAGACGGAAACTCATCGGTTACAAAAGGCATTTCATTTTTTTGAACTTATTTGAACTCCAGGCTTTTTGTGTGTTCGAAATGCACCATTCAAAGCCACATCATCAATTTTCAACCCTTTCTGACTTCATCTGGTATTTTTCATGCAGTTATTGAATTTTTTGAGCTAAATGACCCTGAAATTGAAAAACCTACAAATGAACTCTGAAAAGGCTGAAAGTTGGCATGGTATCATCATTTCACCCACATAGCATGTGCTAAAAAGTTGAGAGGGTTACGACAAAAGCTGGATGCACTTCGTGTACAAAACGGACAGTCTCTTTCGAAGTATCAAGGTTCCCGAAGGAAACTCATCAGTTACAAAAGGCATTTCATTTTCTTGAACTTATTTGAACTCAAGGCTTTTTGTGTGTTCAAAATGCACCATTCAAAGCCACATCATCGATTTTCAACTCTTCCCGACATCATTTGTTATTTTTCACGCAGTTATTGATTTTTTTGAGCTAAATGACCTGAAATTGGAAAGCTCTACAAATGAACTCTGAAAAGGTTGAAACTTGGCATGGTATCATTATTTCACCCACATAGCATGTGCTAAAAAGTTGAAAGGGTTACGACCAAAGCTGGATGCACTTCGTGTACAAAACAGACAGCCTCATTTGAAGTATCAGGGTTCCAGACGGAAACTCATTGGTTACAAAAGGCATTTCATTTTCTTAAACTTATTTGAGCTCTGGGCTTTTTGTGTGCTCAGAATGCACCACTTAAAGCCACATCATCAATTTTCGACCCTTCCCGACGTCATTTGTTATTTTTCATGCAGTTAATTATTTTTTTGAGTTAAATGACCCTGAAATTGGAAAGCACTACAAATGAACTCTGAAAAGGTTGATAGTTGTCATGGTATCATCATTTTGAGCAAAAAAGCTCGATGCACTTCGTGTACAAAACAGACATTCTCTTTCGAAGTACCAGGGTTCTAGACGGAAACTCATCGGTTACAAAAGGCATTCCATTTTATTGAACTTATTTGAACACCAGGCTTTTTGTGTGTTCAAAATGCACCATTCAAAGCCGCATCATCAATTTTCAACCCTTTCTGACTTTATTTGGTATTTTTCATGCAGTTATTGACTTTTTTGAGCTAAATGACCCTAAAATTGAAATACCCTACAAATGAACTCTGAAAAGGCTGAAAGTTGTTATGGTATCATCATTTCACCCACATAGCATGTGCTAAGAAGTTGAAAGGGTTACGATAAAAGCTGGATGCACTTCGTGTACAAAACAGACAGTCTCATTTGAAGTATGAGGGTTCCGGAGGGAAACTCATCGGTTACAAAAGGCATTTTATTTTCTTGAACTTATTTGAGCACTGGGATTTTTGTGTGCTCAAAATGCACCACTTAAAGCCACCTCATCAATTTTTGACCCTTCCCGACATCATTTGTTATTTTTCATGCAGTTATTGATTTTTTTGAGTTAAATGACCCTGAAATTGGAAAGAACTACAAATGAACTCTGAAAAGGTTGAAAGTTTGCATGGTATCATCATTTCACCCACATAGCATGCGCTAAAAAGTTGAGAGGGTTACAACAAAAGCTGGATGCACTTTGTGTACAAAACGGACATTCTCTTTCAAAGTATCAGGGTTCCGGACGGAAACTCATCGGTTACAAAAGGCATTTCATTTTCTTGAACTTATTGGGACTCGAGGCTTTTTGTGTGTTCAAAATGCACCATTCAAAGCCACATCATCATTTTTCAGCCCTTCCCGACTTCATTTGTTATTTTTCATGCAGTTATTGATTTTTTGAGATAAATGACCCTGAAATTGGAAAGGACTACAAATAAACTCTGAAAAAAGTTGCAACTTGGCATAGTATCATAATTTCACCCACATAGCATGCGCTAAAAAGTTGAGAGGGTTACAACAAAATCTGGATGCACTTCGTGTACAAAACGGACATTCTCTTTCGAAGTATCAGGGTTCCGGACGGAAACTCATCGGTTACAAAAGGCATTTCATTTTCTTGAACTTATTTGAACTCCAGGCTTTTTGTGTGTTCAAAATGCACCATTCAAAGCCAGATCATCATTTTTCAGCCCTTCCCGACTTCATTTGTTATTTATCATGCAGTTATTCATTTTTTGAGATAGATGATCCTGAAATTGGAAAGCACTACAAATAAACTCTGAAAAGGTTGAAACTTGGCATGGTATCATTATTTCACCCACATAGCACGTGCTAGAAAGTTGAGAGGGTTACAGCAAAAGCTGGATGCACTTCGTGTACAAAACAGACAACCTCATTTGAAGTATCAGGGTTCCAGACGGAAACTCATCGGTTACAAAAGGCATTGCATTTTCTTAAACTTATTTGAGCTCTGGGCTTTTTGTGTGCTCAGAATGCACCACTTAAAGCCACATCATCAATTTTCGACCCTTCCCGACGTCATTTGTTATTTTTCATGCAGTTAATTATTTTTTTGAGTTAAATGACCCTGAAATTGGAAAGCACTACAAATGAACTCTGAAAAGGTTGATAGTTGTCATGGTATCATCATTTTGAGCAAAAAAGCTCGATGCACTTCGTGTACAAAACAGACATTCTCTTTCGAAGTACCAGGGTTCCAGACGGAAACTCATCGGTTACAAAAGGCATTCCATTTTATTGAACTTATTTGAACTCCAGGCTTTTTGTGTGTTCAAAATGCACCATTCAAAGCCGCATCATCAATTTTCAACCCTTTCTGACTTTATTTGGTATTTTTCATGCAGTTATTGACTTTTTTGAGCTAAATGACCCTAAAATTGAAATACCCTACAAATGAACTCTGAAAAGGCTGAAAGTTGTTATGGTATCATCATTTCACCCACATAGCATGTGCTAAGAAGTTCAAAGGGTTACGACAAAAGCTGGATGCACTTCGTGTACAAAACAGACAGTCTCATTTGAAGTATGAGGGTTCCGGAGGGAAACTCATCGGTTACAAAAGGCATTTCATTTTCTTGAACTTATTTGAGCACTGGGATTTTTGTGTGCTCAAAATGCACCACTTAAAGCCACCTCATCAATTTTCGACCCTTCCCGACATCATTTGTTATTTTTCATGCAGTTATTGATTTTTTTGAGTTAAATGACCCTGAAATTGGAAAGAACTACAAATGAACTCTGAAAAGGTTGAAAGTTTGCATGGTATCATCATTTCACCCACATAGCATGCGCTAAAAAGTTGAGAGGGTTACGGCAAAAGCTGGATGCACTTCGTGTACAAAACAGACAGTCTCTTTCGAAGTATTAAGGTTCCCGACGGAAACTCATTGGTTACAAAAGGCATTTCATTTTCTTGAACTTATTTGAACTCCAGCCTTTTTGTGTGTTAAAATTGCACCATTCAAAGCCACATCATCAATTTTCAACTCTTCCCGACATCATTTGTTATTTTTCATGCAGTTATTGATTTTGTTGAGCTAAATGACACTGAAATTGGAAAGCACTACAAATGAACTCTGAAAAGGTTGAAACTTGGCATGGTATCATCATTTCACCCATATAGCATGTGCTAAAAATTGAAAGGGTACGACAAAAGCTGGATGCACTTCATGTACAAAACAGACAGTCTCATTTGAAGTATCAGGGTTCCGGACAGAAACTCATCAGTTACAAAAGGCATTTCATTTTCTTGAACTTATTTGAGCTCTGGGCTTTTTCTGTGCTCAAAATGCACCACTTAAAGCCACATCATCAATTTTCGACCCTTCCCGACATCACTTGTTATTTTTCATGCAGTTATTGATTTTTTGAGTTAAATGACACGGAAATTGGAAAGCACTACAAATGAACTCTGAAAAGGTTGAAACTTGGCATGGTATCATCATTTCACCCACATAGCATGTGCTGAAATGTTGAGAGGGTTACAACAAAAGCTGGATGCACTTTGTGTACAAAACGGACATTCTCTTTCAAAGTATCAGGGTTCCGGACAGAAGCTCATCGGTTACAAAAGGCATTTCATTTTCTTGAACTTATTGGGACTCGAGGCTTTTTGTGTGTTCAAAATGCACCATTCAAAGCCACATCATCATTTTTCAGCCCTTCCTGACTTCATTTGTTATTTTTCATGCAGTTATTGATTTTTTGAGATAAATGACCCTGAAATTGGAAAGGACTACAAATAAACTCTGAAAAAAGTTGCAACTTGGCATAGTATCATAATTTCACCCACATAGCATGCGCTAAAAAGTTGAGAGGGTTACAACAAAATCTGGATGCACTTCGTGTACAAAACGGACATTCTCTTTCGAAGTATCAGGGTTCCGGACGGAAACTCATCGGTTACAAAGGCATTTCATTTTCTTGAACTTATTTGAACTCCAGGCTTTTTGTGTGTTCAAAATGCACCATTCAAAGCCAGATCATCATTTTTCAGCCCTTCCCGAATTCATTTGTTATTTATCATGCAGTTATTCATTTTTTGAGATAAATGATCCTGAAATTGGAAAGCACTACAAATAAACTCTGAAAAGGTTGAAACTTGGCATGGTATCATTATTTCACCCACATAGCACGTGCTAGAAAGTTGAGAGGGTTACAGCAAAAGCTGGATGCACTTCGTGTACAAAACAGGCATTCTCTTTCGAAGTATCAGGGTTCAAGACGGAAACTCATCGGTTACAAAAGGCATTTCATTTTTTTGAACTTATTTGAACTCCAGGCTTTTTGTGTGTTCGAAATGCACCATTCAAAGCCACATCATCAATTTTCAACCCTTTCTGACTTCATCTGGTATTTTTCATGCAGTTATTGAATTTTTTGAGCTAAATGACCCTGAAATTGAAAAACCTACAAATGAACTCTGAAAAGGCTGAAAGTTGGCATGGTATCATCATTTCACCCACATAGCATGTGCTAAAGAGTTGAAAGGGTTACGACAAAAGATGGATGCACTTCGTGTACAAAACAGACAGTCTCATTTGAAGTATGAGGGTTCACGATGGAAACTCATCGGTTACAAAAGGCATTTCATTTTCTTGAACTTATTTGAGCACTGGGCTTTTTGTGTGCTCAAAATGCACCACTTAAAGCAACATCATCAATTTTCGACCCTTCCCGACATCATTTGTTATTTTTGATGCAATTATTGATTTTTTTGAGTTAAATGACCCTGAAATTGGAAAGCACTACAAATGAACTCTGAAAAGGTTGAAAGTTGGCATGGCATCATCATTTCACTCACCTAGCATGCGCTAAAAAGTTGAGAGAGTTACGGCAAAAGCTGGATGCACTTCGTGTACAAAACGGACAGTCTCTTTCGAAGTATCTAGGTTCCCGACGGAAACTCATCGGTTACAAAAGGCATTTCATTTTCTTGAACTTATTTGAACTCCAGGCTTTTTGTGTGTTCAAAATGCACGATTCAAAGCCACATCATCAATTTTCAACTCTTCCCGACATCATTTGTTATTTTTCATGCAGTTATTGATTTTTTTGAGCTAAATGACCCTGAAATTGGAAAGCACTACAAATGAACTCTGAAAAGGTTGAAACTTGGCATGGTATCAACGTTTCACCCACGTAGCATGTGCTAAAAAGTTGAAAGGGTTACGACAAAAGCTGGATGCACTTCGTGTACAAAACAGACATTCTCGTTTGAAGTATCAGGGTTCCGGACGGAAACTCATCGGTTACAAAAGGCATTTCATTTTCTTGAACTTATTTGAGCTCTGGGCTTTTTGTGTGCTCAAAATGCACCACTTAAAGCCACATCATCAATTTTCGACCCTTCCCGGCATCATTTGTTATTTTTCATGCAGTTATTGATTTTTTGAGTTAAATGACCATGAAATTGGAAAGCACTACAAAGGAACTCTGAAAAGGTTGAAAGTTGGCATGGTATCATCATTTCACCCACATAGCATGCGCTAAAAAGTTGAGAGGGTTACAACAAAAGCTGGATGCACTTTGTGTACAAAACGGACATTCTCTTTCGAAGTATCAGGGTTTCGGATGGAAACTCATCGGTTACAAAAGGCATTTCATTTTCTTGAACTTATTTGAACTCCAGGCTTTTTGTGTGTTCAAAATGCACCATTCAAAGCCACATCATCATTTTTCAGCCCTTCCCGACTTCATGTGTTATTTTTCATGCAGTTATTGATTTTTTGAGATAAATGATCCTGAAATTGGAAAGCACTACAAATAAACTCAGAAAAGGTTGAAACTTGGCATGGTATCATTATTTCACCCACATAGCATGTGCTAAAAAGTTGAGAGGGTTACAGCAAAAGCTGGATGCACTTCGTGTACAAAACAGACATTTTAGGGTTCCAAACGGAAACTCATCGGTTACAAAAGGCATTTCATTTTTTTGAACTTACTTGAACTCCTGGATTTTTGTGTGTTTAAAATGCACCATTCAAAGCCGCATCATGAATTTTCAACCCTTTCTGACTTCATTTGGTATTTTTCATGCAGTTATTGAATTTTTTGAGCTAAATGACCCTGAAATTGAAAACCCCTACAAATGAACTCTGAAAAGGCTGAAAGTTGGCATGGTATCATCATTTCACCCACATAGTATGTGCTAAAAAGTTGAGAGGGTTACGACAAAAGCTGGATGCACTTCGTGTACAAAACAGACAGTCTCATTTGAACTATGAGGGTTCCGGACGGAAACTCATCGGTTACAAAAGGCATTTCATTTTCTTGAACTTATTTGAGCACTGGGTTTTTGTGTGCTCGAAATGCACCACTTAAAGCCACATCATCAATTCTCGACCCTTCCCGACATCATTTGTTATTTTTCATGCAGTTATTGATTTTTTGAGTTAAATGACCCTGAAATTGGAAAGCACTACAAATGAACTCTGAAAAGGTTGAAAGTTGGCATGGTATCATCATTTCACCCACATAGCATGCGCTAAAAAGTTGAGAGGGTTACAACAGAAGCTGGATGCACTTCGTGTACAAAACGGACATTCTCTTTCGAAGTATCAGGGTTCCGGACGGAAACTCATCGGTTACAAAAGGCATTTCATTTTCTTGAACTTATTTGAACTCCAGGCTCTTTGTGTGTTCAAAATGCACCATTCAAAGCCACATCATCATTTTTCAGCCCTTCCCGACTTCATTTGTTATTTATCATGTAGTTATTCATTTTTTGAGATAAATGATCCTGAAATTGGAAAGCACTACAAATAAACTCTAAAAAGGTTGAAACTTGGCATGGTATCATTATTTCACCCACATAGCACGTGCTAGAAAGTTGAGAGGGTTACAGTAAAAGCTGGATGCACTTCGTGTACAAAAGAGGCATTCTCTTTCGAAGTATCAGGGTTCAAGACGGAAACTCATCGGTTACAAAAGGCATTTCATTTTTTTGAACTTATTTGAACTCCAGGCTTTTTGTGTGTTCGAAATGCACCATTCAAAGCCACATCATCATTTTTCAGCCCTTCTAGACTTCATTTGTTTTTTTTCATGCAGTTATTGATTTTTTGAGATAAATGACCCTGAAATTGGAAAGCACTACAAATAAACTCTGAAAAGGTTGCAACTTGGCATGGTATCATAATTTCACCCACATAGCATGCGCTAAAAAGTTGAGAGGGTTACAACAAAAGCTGGATACACTTCGTGTACAAAACGGACATTCTCTTTCGAAGTATCAGTGTTCCGCACGGAAACTCATCGGTTACAAAAGGCATTTCATTTTCTTGAACTTATTTGAACTCCAGGCTTTTTGTGTGTTCAAAATGCACCATTCAAAGCCACATCATCATTTTTCAGCCCTTCCCGACTTCATTTGTTATTTATGATGAAGTTATTCATTTTTTGAGATAAATGATCCTGAAATTGGAAAGCACTACAAATAAACTCTGAAAAGGTTGAAACTTGGCATGGTATCATTATTTCATCCACATAGCATGTGCTAGAAAGTTGAGAGGGTTACAGCAAAAGCTGGATGCACTTCGTGTACAAAACAGGCATTCTCTTTCGAAGTATCAGGGTTCCAGACGGAAACTCATCGGTTACAAAAGGCAGTTCATTTTTTTGAACTTATTTGAACTCCAGGCTTTTTGTGTGTTCGAAATGCACCATTCAAAGCCACATCATCAATTTTCAACCCTTTCTGACTTCATCTGGTATTTTTCATGCAGTTATTGAATTTTTTGAGCTAAATGACCCTGAAATTGAAAAACCTACAAATGAACTCTGAAAAGGCTGAAAGTTGGCATGGTATCATCATTTCACCCACATAGCATGTGCTAAAAAGTTGAGAGGGTTACGACAAAAGCTGGATGCACTTCGTGTACAAAACGGACAGTCTCTTTCGAAGTATCAAGGTTCCCGAAGGAAACTCATCAGTTACAAAAGGCATTTCATTTTCTTGAACTTATTTGAACTCAAGGCTTTTTGTGTGTTCAAAATGCACCATTCAAAGCCACATCATCGATTTTCAACTCTTCCCGACATCATTTGTTATTTTTCACGCAGTTATTGATTTTTTTGAGCTAAATGACCTGAAATTGGAAAGCTCTACAAATGAACTCTGAAAAGGTTGAAACTTGGCATGGTATCATTATTTCACCCACATAGCATGTGCTAAAAAGTTGAAAGGGTTACGACCAAAGCTGGATGCACTTCGTGTACAAAACAGACAGCCTCATTTGAAGTATCAGGGTTCCAGACGGAAACTCATTGGTTACAAAAGGCATTTCATTTTCTTAAACTTATTTGAGCTCTGGGCTTTTTGTGTGCTCAGAATGCACCACTTAAAGCCACATCATCAATTTTCGACCCTTCCCGACGTCATTTGTTATTTTTCATGCAGTTAATTATTTTTTTGAGTTAAATGACCCTGAAATTGGAAAGCACTACAAATGAACTCTGAAAAGGTTGATAGTTGTCATGGTATCATCGTTTTGAGCAAAAAAGCTCGATGCACTTCGTGTACAAAACAGACATTCTCTTTCGAAGTACCAGGGTTCTAGACGGAAACTCATCGGTTACAAAAGGCATTCCATTTTATTGAACTTATTTGAACACCAGGCTTTTTGTGTGTTCAAAATGCACCATTCAAAGCCGCATCATCAATTTTCAACCCTTTCTGACTTTATTTGGTATTTTTCATGCAGTTATTGACTTTTTTGAGCTAAATGACCCTAAAATTGAAATACCCTACAAATGAACTCTGAAAAGGCTGAAAGTTGTTATGGTATCATCATTTCACCCACATAGCATGTGCTAAGAAGTTGAAAGGGTTACGACAAAAGCTGGATGCACTTCGTGTACAAAACAGACAGTCTCATTTGAAGTATGAGGGTTCCGGAGGGAAACTCATCGGTTACAAAAGGCATTTTATTTTCTTGAACTTATTTGAGCACTGGGATTTTTGTGTGCTCAAAATGCACCACTTAAAGCCACCTCATCAATTTTTGACCCTTCCCGACATCATTTGTTATTTTTCATGCAGTTATTGATTTTTTTGAGTTAAATGACCCTGAAATTGGAAAGAACTACAAATGAACTCTGAAAAGGTTGAAAGTTTGCATGGTATCATCATTTCACCCACATAGCATGCGCTAAAAAGTTGAGAGGGTTACAACAAAAGCTGGATGCACTTTGTGTACAAAACGGGCATTCTCTTTCAAAGTATCAGGGTTCCGGACGGAAACTCATCGGTTACAAAAGGCATTTCATTTTCTTGAACTTATTGGGACTCGAGGCTTTTTGTGTGTTCAAAATGCACCATTCAAAGCCACATCATCATTTTTCAGCCCTTCCCGACTTCATTTGTTATTTTTCATGCAGTTATTGATTTTTTGAGATAAATGACCCTGAAATTGGAAAGGACTACAAATAAACTCTAAAAAAAGTTGCAACTTGGCATAGTATCATAATTTCACCCACATAGCATGCGCTAAAAAGTTGAGAGGGTTACAACAAAATCTGGATGCACTTCGTGTACAAAACGGACATTCTCTTTCGAAGTATCAGGGTTCCGGACGGAAACTCATCGGTTACAAAAGGCATTTCATTTTCTTGAACTTATTTGAACTCCAGGCTTTTTGTGTGTTCAAAATGCACCATTCAAAGCCAGATCATCATTTTTCAGCCCTTCCCGACTTCATTTGTTATTTATCATGCAGTTATTCATTTTTTGAGATAGATGATCCTGAAATTGGAAAGCACTACAAATAAACTCTGAAAAGGTTGAAACTTGGCATGGTATCATTATTTCACCCACATAGCACGTGCTAGAAAGTTGAGAGGGTTACAGCAAAAGCTGGATGCACTTCGTGTACAAAACAGACAACCTCATTTGAAGTATCAGGGTTCCAGACGGAAACTCATCGGTTACAAAAGGCATTGCATTTTCTTAAACTTATTTGAGCTCTGGGCTTTTTGTGTGCTCAGAATGCACCACTTAAAGCCACATCATCAATTTTCGACCCTTCCCGACGTCATTTGTTATTTTTCATGCAGTTAATTATTTTTTTGAGTTAAATGACCCTGAAATTGGAAAGCACTACAAATGAACTCTGAAAAGGTTGATAGTTGTCATGGTATCATCATTTTGAGCAAAAAAGCTCGATGCACTTCGTGTACAAAACAGACATTCTCTTTCGAAGTACCAGGGTTCCAGACGGAAACTCATCGGTTACAAAAGGCATTCCATTTTATTGAACTTATTTGAACTCCAGGCTTTTTGTGTGTTCAAAATGCACCATTCAAAGCCGCATCATCAATTTTCAACCCTTTCTGACTTTATTTGGTATTTTTCATGCAGTTATTGACTTTTTTGAGCTAAATGACCCTAAAATTGAAATACCGTACAAATGAACTCTGAAAAGGCTGAAAGTTGTTATGGTATCATCATTTCACCCACATAGCATGTGCTAAGAAGTTGAAAGGGTTACGACAAAAGCTGGATGCACTTCGTGTACAAAACAGACAGTCTCATTTGAAGTATGAGGGTTCCGGAGGGAAACTCATCGGTTACAAAAGGCATTTCATTTTCTTGAACTTATTTGAGCACTGGGATTTTTGTGTGCTCAAAATGCACCACTTAAAGCCACCTCATCAATTTTCGACCCTTCCCGACATCATTTGTTATTTTTCATGCAGTTATTGATTTTTTTGAGTTAAATGACCCTGAAATTGGAAAGAACTACAAATGAACTCTGAAAAGGTTGAAAGTTTGCATGGTATCATCATTTCACCCACATAGCATGCGCTAAAAAGTTGAGAGGGTTACGGCAAAAGCTGGATGCACTTCGTGTACAAAACAGACAGTCTCTTTCGAAGTATTAAGGTTCCCGACGGAAACTCATTGGTTACAAAAGGCATTTCATTTTCTTGAACTTATTTGAACTCCAGCCTTTTTGTGTGTTAAAAATGCACCATTCAAAGCCACATCATCAATTTTCAACTCTTCCCGACATCATTTGTTATTTTTCATGCAGTTATTGATTTTGTTGAGCTAAATGACACTGAAATTGGAAAGCACTACAAATGAACTCTGAAAAGGTTGAAACTTGGCATGGTATCATCATTTCACCCATATAGCATGTGCTAAAAATTGAAAGGGTACGACAAAAGCTGGATGCACTTCATGTACAAAACAGACAGTCTCATTCGAAGTATCAGGGTTCCGGACAGAAACTCATCAGTTACAAAAGGCATTTCATTTTCTTGAACTTATTTGAGCTCTGGGCTTTTTCTGTGCTCAAAATGCACCACTTAAAGCCACATCATCAATTTTCGACCCTTCCCGACATCACTTGTTATTTTTCATGCAGTTATTGATTTTTTGAGTTAAATGACACGGAAATTGGAAAGCACTACAAATGAACTCTGAAAAGGTTGAAACTTGGCATGGTATCATCATTTCACCCACATAGCATGTGCTAAAATGTTGAGAGGGTTACAACAAAAGCTGGATGCACTTTGTGTACAAAACGGACATTCTCTTTCAAAGTATCAGGGTTCCGGACAGAAGCTCATCGGTTACAAAAGGCATTTCATTTTCTTGAACTTATTGGGACTCGAGGCTTTTTGTGTGTTCAAAATGCACCATTCAAAGCCACATCATCATTTTTCAGCCCTTCCTGACTTCATTTGTTATTTTTCATGCAGTTATTGATTTTTTGAGATAAATGACCCTGAAATTGGAAAGGACTACAAATAAACTCTGAAAAAAGTTGCAACTTGGCATAGTATCATAATTTCACCCACATAGCATGCGCTAAAAAGTTGAGAGGGTTACAACAAAATCTGGATGCACTTCGTGTACAAAACGGACATTCTCTTTCGAAGTATCAGGGTTCCGGACGGAAACTCATCGGTTACAAAAGGCATTTCATTTTCTTGAACTTATTTGAACTCCAGGCTTTTTGTGTGTTCAAAATGCACCATTCAAAGCCAGATCATCATTTTTCAGCCCTTCCCGACTTCATTTGTTATTTATCATGCAGTTATTCATTTTTTGAGATAAATGATCCTGAAATTGGAAAGCACTACAAATAAACTCTGAAAAGGTTGAAACTTGGCATGGTATCATTATTTCACCCACATAGCACGTGCTAGAAAGTTGAGAGGGTTACAGCAAAAGCTGGATGCACTTCGTGTACAAAACAGGCATTCTCTTTCGAAGTATCAGGGTTCAAGACGGAAACTCATCGGTTACAAAAGGCATTTCATTTTTTTGAACTTATTTGAACTCCAGGCTTTTTGTGTGTTCGAAATGCACCATTCAAAGCCACATCATCAATTTTCAACCCTTTCTGACTTCATCTGGTATTTTTCATGGAGTTATTGAATTTTTTGAGCTAAATGACCCTGAAATTGAAAAACCTACAAATGAACTCTGAAAAGGCTGAAAGTTGGCATGGTATCATCATTTCACCCACATAACATGTGCTAAAGAGTTGAAAGGGTTACGACAAAAGCTGGATGCACTTCGTGTACAAAACAGACAGTCTCATTTGAAGTATGAGGGTTCACGATGGAAACTCATCGGTTACAAAAGGCATTTCATTTTCTTGAACTTATTTGAGCACTGGGCTTTTTGTGTGCTCAAAATGCACCACTTAAAGCAACATCATCAATTTTCGACCCTTCCCGACATCATTTGTTATTTTTGATGCAATTATTGATTTTTTTGAGTTAAATGACCCTGAAATTGGAAAGCACTACAAATGAACTCTGAAAAGGTTGAAAGTTGGCATGGCATCATCATTTCACTCACCTAGCATGCGCTAAAAAGTTGAGAGAGTTACGGCAAAAGCTGGATGCACTTCGTGTACAAAACGGACAGTCTCTTTCGAAGTATCTAGGTTCCCGACGGAAACTCATCGGTTACAAAAGGCATTTCATTTTCTTGAACTTATTTGAACTCCAGGCTTTTTGTGTGTTCAAAATGCACGATTCAAAGCCACATCATCAATTTTCAACTCTTCCCGACATCATTTGTTATTTTTCATGCAGTTATTGATTTTTTTGAGCTAAATGACCCTGAAATTGGAAAGCACTACAAATGAACTCTGAAAAGGTTGAAACTTGGCATGGTATCAACGTTTCACCCACGTAGCATGTGCTAAAAAGTTGAAAGGGTTACGAAAAAAGCTGGATGCACTTCGTGTACAAAACAGACATTCTCGTTTGAAGTATCAGGGTTCCGGACGGAAACTCATCGGTTACAAAAGGCATTTCATTTTCTTGAACTTATTTGAGCTCTGGGCTTTTTGTGTGCTCAAAATGCACCACTTAAAGCCACATCATCAATTTTCGACCCTTCCCGGCATCATTTGTTATTTTTCATGCAGTTATTGATTTTTTGAGTTAAATGACCATGAAATTGGAAAGCACTACAAAGGAACTCTGAAAAGGTTGAAAGTTGGCATGGTATCATCATTTCACCCACATAGCATGCGCTAAAAAGTTGAGAGGGTTACAACAAAAGCTGGATGCACTTTGTGTACAAAACGGACATTCTCTTTCGAAGTATCAGGGTTTCGGATGGAAACTCATCGGTTACAAAAGGCATTTCATTTTCTTGAACTTATTTGAACTCCAGGCTTTTTGTGTGTTCAAAATGCACCATTCAAAGCCACATCATCATTTTTCAGCCCTTCCCGACTTCATGTGTTATTTTTCATGCAGTTATTGATTTTTTGAGATAAATGATCCTGAAATTGGAAAGCACTACAAATAAACTCAGAAAAGGTTGAAACTTGGCATGGTATCATTATTTCACCCACATAGCATGTGCTAAAAAGTTGAGAGGGTTACAGCAAAAGCTGGATGCACTTCGTGTACAAAACAGACATTTTAGGGTTCCAAACGGAAACTCATCGGTTACAAAAGGCATTTCATTTTTTTGAACTTACTTGAACTCCTGGATTTTTGTGTGTTTAAAATGCACCATTCAAAGCCGCATCATGAATTTTCAACCCTTTCTGACTTCATTTGGTATTTTTCATGCAGTTATTGAATTTTTTGAGCTAAATGACCCTGAAATTGAAAACCCCTACAAATGAACTCTGAAAAGGCTGAAAGTTGGCATGGTATCATCATTTCACCCACATAGCATGTGCTAAAAAGTTGAGAGGGTTACGACAAAAGCTGGATGCACTTCGTGTACAAAACAGACAGTCTCATTTGAACTATGAGGGTTCCGGACGGAAACTCATCGGTTACAAAAGGCATTTCATTTTCTTGAACTTATTTGAGCACTGGGTTTTTGTGTGCTCGAAATGCACCACTTAAAGCCACATCATCAATTCTCGACCCTTCCCGACATCATTTGTTATTTTTCATGCAGTTATTGATTTTTTGAGTTAAATGACCCTGAAATTGGAAAGCACTACAAATGAACTCTGAAAAGGTTGAAAGTTGGCATGGTATCATCATTTCACCCACATAGCATGCGCTAAAAAGTTGAGAGGGTTACAACAGAAGCTGGATGCACTTCGTGTACAAAACGGACATTCTCTTTCGAAGTATCAGGGTTCCGGACGGAAACTCATCGGTTACAAAAGGCATTTCATTTTCTTGAACTTATTTGAACTCCAGGCTCTTTGTGTGTTCAAAATGCACCATTCAAAGCCACATCATCATTTTTCAGCCCTTCCCGACTTCATTTGTTATTTATCATGCAGTTATTCATTTTTTGAGATAAATGATCCTGAAATTGGAAAGCACTACAAATAAACTCTAAAAAGGTTGAAACTTGGCATGGTATCATTATTTCACCCACATAGCACGTGCTAGAAAGTTGAGAGGGTTACAGTAAAAGCTGGATGCACTTCGTGTACAAAAGAGGCATTCTCTTTCGAAGTATCAGGGTTCAAGACGGAAACTCATCGGTTACAAAAGGCATTTCATTTTTTTGAACTTATTTGAACTCCAGGCTTTTTGTGTGTTCAAAATGCACCATTCAAAGCCACATCATCAATTTTCAACCCTTTCTGACTTCATCTGGTATTTTTCATGCAGTTATTGAATTTTTTGAGCTAAATGACCCTGAAATTGAAAAACCTACAAATGAACTCTGAAAAGGCTGAAAGTTGGCATGGTATCATCATTTCACCCACATAGCATGTGCTAAAGACTTGAAAGGGTTACGACAAAAGCTGGATGCACTTCGTGTACAAAACAGACAGTCTCATTTGAAATATGAGGGTTCACGACAGAAACTCATCGGTTACAAAAGGCATTTCATTTTCCTTAACTTATTTGAGCACTGGGCTTTTTGTGTGCTCAAAATGCACCACTTAAATCCACATCATCAATTTTCGACCCTTCCCGACATCATTTGTTATTTTTCATGCAGTTATTGATTTTTTGAGTTAAATGACCCTGAAATTGGAAAGCACTACAAATGAACTCTGAAAAGGTTGAAAGTTGGCATGGTATCATCATTTCACTCACCTAGCATGCGCTAAAAAGTTGAGAGAGTTACGGCAAAAGCTGGATGCACTTCGTGTACAAAACGGACAGTCTCTTTCGAAGAATCTAGGTTCCCGACGGAAACTCATCGGTTACAAAAGGCATTTCATTTTCTTGAACTTATTTGAACTCCAGGCTTTTTGTGTGTGCAAAATGCACGATTCAAAGCCACATCATCAATTTTTAACTCTTCCCGACATCATTTGTTATTTTTCATGCAGTTATTGATTTTTTTGAGCTAAATGACCCTGAAATTGGAAAGCACTACAAATGAACTCTGAAAAGGTTGAAACTTGGCATGGTATCAACGTTTCACCCACGTAGCATGTGCTGAAAAGTTGAAAGGGTTACGACAAAAGCTGGATGCACTTCGTGTACAAAACAGATATTCTCGTTTGAAGTATCAGGGTTCCGGACGGAAACTCATCGGTTACAAAAGGCATTTCATTTTCTTGAACTTATTTGAGCTCTGGGCTTTTTGTGTTCTCAAAATGCACCACTTAAAGCCACATCATCAATTTTCGACCCTTCCCGGCATCATTTGTTATTTTTCATGCAGTTATTGATTTTTTGAGTTAAATGACCATGAAATTGGAAAGCACTACAAATGAACTCTGAAAAGGTTGAAAGTTGGCATGGTATCATCATTTCACCCACATAGCATGCGCTAAAAAGTTGAGAGGGTTACAACCAAAGCTGGATGCACTTTGTGTACAAAACGGACATTCTCTTTCGAAGTATCAGGGTTTCGGATGGAAACTCATCGGTTACAAAAGGCATTTCATTTTCTTGAACTTATTTGAACTCCAGGCTTTTTGTGTGTTCAAAATGCACCATTCAAAGCCACATCATCATTTTTCAGCCCTTCCCGACTTCATGTGTTATTTTTCATGCAGTTACTGATTTTTTGAGATAAATGATCCTGAAATTGGAAAGCACTACAAATGAACTCTGAAAAGGTTGAAACTTGGCATGGTATCATTATTTCACCCACATAGCATGCGCTAAAAAGTTGAGAGGGTTACAACCAAAGCTGGATGCACTTTGTGTACAAAACGGACATTCTCTTTCGAAGTATCAGGGTTTCGGATGGAAACTCATCGGTTACAAAAGGCATTTCATTTTCTTGAACTTATTTGAACTCCAGGCTTTTTGTGTGTTCAAAATGCACCATTCAAAGCCACATCATCATTTTTCAGCCCTTCCCGACTTCATGTGTTATTTTTCATGCAGTTACTGATTTTTTGAGATAAATGATCCTGAAATTGGAAAGCACTACAAATGAACTCTGAAAAGGTTGAAAGTTGGCATGGTATCATCACTTCACCCACATAGCATGCGCTAAAAAGTTGAGAGGGTTACAACCAAAGCTGGATGCACTTTGTGTACAAAACGGACATTCTCTTTCGAAGTATCAGGGTTTCGGATGGAAACTCATCGGTTACAAAAGGCATTTCATTTTCTTGAACTTATTTGAACTCCAGGCTTTTTGTGTGTTCAAAATGCACCATTCAAAGCCACATCATCATTTTTCAGCCCTTCCCGACTTCATGTGTTATTTTTCATGCAGTTATTGATTTTTTGAGATAAATGATCCTGAAATTGGAAAGCACTACAAATAAACTCAGAAAAGGTTGAAACTTGGCATGGTATCATTATTTCACCCACATAGCATGTGCTAAAAAGTTGAGAGGGTTACAGCAAAAGCTGGATGCACTTCGTGTACAAAACAGACATTTTAGGGTTCCAAACGGAAACTCATCGGTTACAAAAGGCATTTCATTTTTTTGAACTTACTTGAACTCCTGGCTTTTTGTGTGTTTAAAATGCACCATTCAAAGCCGCATCATGAATTTTCAACCCTTTCTGACTTCATTTGGTATTTTTCATGCAGTTATTGAATTTTTTGAGCTAAATGACCCTGAAATTGAAAACCCCTACAAATGAACTCTGAAAAGGCTGAAAGTTGGCATGGTATCATCATTTCACCCACATAGCATGTGCTAAAAAGTTGAGAGGGTTACGACAAAAGCTGGATGCACTTCGTGTACAAAACAGACAGTCTCATTTGAACTATGAGGGTTCCGGACGGAAACTCATCGGTTACAAAAGGCATTTCATTTTCTTGAACTTATTTGAGCACTGGGCTTTTTGTGTGCTCGAAATGCACCACTTAAAGCCACATCATCAATTTTGACCCTTCCCGACATCATTTGTTATTTTTCATGCAGTTATTGATTTTTTGAGTTAAATGACCCTGAAATTGGAAAGCACTACAAATGAACTCTAAAAAGGTTGAAAGTTGGCATGGTATCATCATTTCACCCACATAGCATGCGCTAAAAAGTTGAGAGGGTTACAACAGAAGCTGGATGCACTTCGTGTACAAAACGGACATTCTCTTTCGAAGTATCAGGGTTCCGGACGGAAACTCATCGGTTACAAAAGGCATTTCATTTTCTTGAACTTATTTGAACTCCAGGCTCTTTGTGTGTTCAAAATGCACCATTCAAAGCCACATCATCATTTTTCAGCCCTTCCCGACTTCATTTGTTATTTATCATGCAGTTATTCATTTTTTGAGATAAATGATCCTGAAATTGGAAAGCACTACAAATAAACTCTAAAAAGGTTGAAACTTGGCATGGTATCATTATTTCACCCACATAGCACGTGCTAGAAAGTTGAGAGGGTTACAGTAAAAGCTGGATGCACTTCGTGTACAAAAGAGGCATTCTCTTTCGAAGTATCAGGGTTCAAGACGGAAACTCATCGGTTACAAAAGGCATTTCATTTTTTTGAACTTATTTGAACTCCAGGCTTTTTGTGTGTTCGAAATGCACCATTCAAAGCCACATCATCAATTTTCAACCCTTTCTGACTTCATCTGGTATTTTTCATGCAGTTATTGAATTTTTTGAGCTAAATGACCCTGAAATTAAAAAACCTACAAATGAACTCTGAAAAGGCTGAAAGTTGGCATGGTATCATCATTTCACCCACATAGCATGTGCTAAAGACTTGAAAGGGTTACGACAAAAGCTGGATGCACTTCGTGTACAAAACAGACAGTCTCATTTGAAATATGAGGGTTCATGACAGAAACTCATCGGTTACAAAAGGCATTTCATTTTCCTTAACTTATTTGAGCACTGGGCTTTTTGTGTGCTCAAAATGCACCACTTAAATCCACATCATCAATTTTCGACCCTTCCCGACATCATTTGTTATTTTTCATGCAGTTATTGATTTTTTGAGTTAAATGACCCTGAAATTGGAAAGCACTACAAATGAACTCTGAAAAGGTTGAAAGTTGGCATGGTATCATCATTTCACTCACCTAGCATGCGCTAAAAAGTTGAGAGAGTTACGGCAAAAGCTGGATGCACTTCGTGTACAAAACGGACAGTCTCTTTCGAAGAATCTAGGTTCCCGACGGAAACTCATCGGTTACAAAAGGCATTTCATTTTCTTGAACTTATTTGAACTCCAGGCTTTTTGTGTGTGCAAAATGCACGATTCAAAGCCACATCATCAATTTTCAACTCTTCCCGACATCATTTGTTATTTTTCATGCAGTTATTGATTTTTTTGAGCTAAATGACCCTGAAATTGGAAAGCACTACAAATGAACTCTGAAAAGGTTGAAACTTGGCATGGTATCAACGTTTCACCCACGTAGCATGTGCTAAAAAGTTGAAAGGGTTACGACAAAAGCTGGATGCACTTCGTGTACAAAACAGACATTCTCGTTTGAAGTATCAGGGTTCCGGACGGAAACTCATCGGTTACAAAAGGCATTTCATTTTCTTGAACTTATTTGAGCTCTGGGCTTTTTGTGTTCTCAAAATGCACCACTTAAAGCCACATCATCAATTTTCGACCCTTCCCGACATCATTTGTTATTTTTCATGCAGTTACTGATTTTTTGAGATAAATGATCCTGAAATTGGAAAGCACTACAAATGAACTCTGAAAAGGTTGAAAGTTGGCATGGTATCATCATTTCACCCACATAGCATGCGCTAAAAAGTTGAGAGGGTTACAACCAAAGCTGGATGCACTTTGTGTACAAAACGGACATTCTCTTTCGAAGTATCAGGGTTTCGGATGGAAACTCATCGGTTACAAAAGGCATTTCATTTTCTTGAACTTATTTGAACTCCAGGCTTTTTGTGTGTTCAAAATGCACCATTCAAAGCCACATCATCATTTTTCAGCCCTTCCCGACTTCATGTGTTATTTTTCATGCAGTTATTGATTTTTTGAGATAAATGATCCTGAAATTGGAAAGCACTACAAATAAACTCAGAAAAGGTTGAAACTTGGCATGGTATCATTATTTCACCCACATAGCATGTGCTAAAAAGTTGAGAGGGTTACAGCAAAAGCTGGATGCACTTCGTGTACAAAACAGACATTTTAGGGTTCCAAACGGAAACTCATCGGTTACAAAAGGCATTTCATTTTTTTGAACTTACTTGAACTCCTGGCTTTTTGTGTGTTTAAAATGCACCATTCAAAGCCGCATCATGAATTTTCAACCCTTTCTGACTTCATTTGGTATTTTTCATGCAGTTATTGAATTTTTTGAGCTAAATGACCCTGAAATTGAAAACCCCTACAAATGAACTCTGAAAAGGCTGAAAGTTGGCATGGTATCATCATTTCACCCACATAGCATGTGCTAAAAAGTTGAGAGGGTTACGACAAAAGCTGGATGCACTTCGTGTACAAAACAGACAGTCTCATTTGAACTATGAGGGTTCCGGACGGAAACTCATCGGTTACAAAAGGCATTTCATTTTCTTGAACTTATTTGAGCACTGGGCTTTTTGTGTGCTCGAAATGCACCACTTAAAGCCACATCATCAATTTTGACCCTTCCCGACATCATTTGTTATTTTTCATGCAGTTATTGATTTTTTGAGTTAAATGACCCTGAAATTGGAAAGCACTACAAATGAACTCTAAAAAGGTTGAAAGTTGGCATGGTATCATCATTTCACCCACATAGCATGCGCTAAAAAGTTGAGAGGGTTACAACAGAAGCTGGATGCACTTCGTGTACAAAACGGACATTCTCTTTCGAAGTATCAGGGTTCCGGACGGAAACTCATCGGTTACAAAAGGCATTTCATTTTCTTGAACTTATTTGAACTCCAGGCTCTTTGTGTGTTCAAAATGCACCATTCAAAGCCACATCATCATTTTTCAGCCCTTCCCGACTTCATTTGTTATTTATCATGCAGTTATTCATTTTTTGAGATAAATGATCCTGAAATTGGAAAGCACTACAAATAAACTCTAAAAAGGTTGAAACTTGGCATGGTATCATTATTTCACCCACATAGCACGTGCTAGAAAGTTGAGAGGGTTACAGTAAAAGCTGGATGCACTTCGTGTACAAAAGAGGCATTCTCTTTCGAAGTATCAGGGTTCAAGACGGAAACTCATCGGTTACAAAAGGCATTTCATTTTTTTGAACTTATTTGAACTCCAGGCTTTTTGTGTGTTCGAAATGCACCATTCAAAGCCACATCATCAATTTTCAACCCTTTCTGACTTCATCTGGTATTTTTCATGCAGTTATTGAATTTTTTGAGCTAAATGACCCTGAAATTAAAAAACCTACAAATGAACTCTGAAAAGGCTGAAAGTTGGCATGGTATCATCATTTCACCCACATAGCATGTGCTAAAGACTTGAAAGGGTTACGACAAAAGCTGGATGCACTTCGTGTACAAAACAGACAGTCTCATTTGAAATATGAGGGTTCACGACAGAAACTCATCGGTTACAAAAGGCATTTCATTTTCCTTAACTTATTTGAGCACTGGGCTTTTTGTGTGCTCAAAATGCACCACTTAAATCCACATCATCAATTTTCGACCCTTCCCGACATCATTTGTTATTTTTCATGCAGTTATTGATTTTTTGAGTTAAATGACCCTGAAATTGGAAAGCACTACAAATGAACTCTGAAAAGGTTGAAAGTTGGCATGGTATCATCATTTCACTCACCTAGCATGCGCTAAAAAGTTGAGAGAGTTACGGCAAAAGCTGGATGCACTTCGTGTACAAAACGGACAGTCTCTTTCGAAGAATCTAGGTTCCCGACGGAAACTCATCGGTTACAAAAGGCATTTCATTTTCTTGAACTTATTTGAACTCCAGGCTTTTTGTGTGTGCAAAATGCACGATTCAAAGCCACATCATCAATTTTCAACTCTTCCCGACATCATTTGTTATTTTTCATGCAGTTATTGATTTTTTTGAGCTAAATGACCCTGAAATTGGAAAGCACTACAAATGAACTCTGAAAAGGTTGAAACTTGGCATGGTATCAACGTTTCACCCACGTAGCATGTGCTAAAAAGTTGAAAGGGTTACGACAAAAGCTGGATGCACTTCGTGTACAAAACAGACATTCTCGTTTGAAGTATCAGGGTTCCGGACGGAAACTCATCGGTTACAAAAGGCATTTCATTTTCTTGAACTTATTTGAGCTCTGGGCTTTTTGTGTTCTCAAAATGCACCACTTAAAGCCACATCATCAATTTTCGACCCTTCCCGGCATCATTTGTTATTTTTCATGCAGTTATTGATTTTTTGAGTTAAATGACCATGAAATTGGAAAGCACTACAAATGAACTCTGAAAAGGTTGAAAGTTGGCATGGTATCATCATTTCACCCACATAGCATGCGCTAAAAAGTTGAGAGGGTTACAACCAAAGCTGGATGCACTTTGTGTACAAAACGGACATTCTCTTTCGAAGTATCAGGGTTTCGGATGGAAACTCATCGGTTACAAAAGGCATTTCATTTTCTTGAACTTATATGAACTCCAGGCTTTTTGTGTGTTCAAAATGCACCATTCAAAGCCACATCATCATTTTTCAGCCCTTCCCGACTTCATGTGTTATTTTTCATGCAGTTACTGATTTTTTGAGATAAATGATCCTGAAATTGGAAAGCACTACAAATGAACTCTGAAAAGGTTGAAACTTGGCATGGTATCATCATTTCACCCACATAGCATGCGCTAAAAAGTTGAGAGGGTTACAACCAAAGCTGGATGCACTTTGTGTACAAAACGGACATTCTCTTTCGAAGTATCAGGGTTTCGGATGGAAACTCATCGGTTACAAAAGGCATTTCATTTTCTTGAACTTATTTGAACTCCAGGCTTTTTGTGTGTTCAAAATGCACCATTCAAAGCCACATCATCATTTTTCAGCCCTTCCCGACTTCATGTGTTATTTTTCATGCAGTTATTGATTTTTTGAGATAAATGATCCTGAAATTGGAAAGCACTACAAATAAAGTCAGAAAAGGTTGAAACTTGGCATGGTATCATTATTTCACCCACATAGCATGTGCTAAAAAGTTGAGAGGGTTACAGCAAAAGCTGGATGCACTTCGTGTACAAAACAGACATTTTAGGGTTCCAAACGGAAACTCATCGGTTACAAAAGACATTTCATTTTTTTGAACTTACTTGAACTCCTGGCTTTTTGTGTGTTTAAAATGCACCATTCAAAGCCGCATCATGAATTTTCAACCCTTTCTGACTTCATTTGGTATTTTTCATGCAGTTATTGAATTTTTTGAGCTAAATGACCCTGAAATTGAAAACCCCTACAAATGAACTCTGAAAAGGCTGAAAGTTGGCATGGTATCATCATTTCACCCACATAGCATGTGCTAAAAAGTTGAGAGGGTTACGACAAAAGCTGGATGCACTTCGTGTACAAAACAGACAGTCTCATTTGAACTATGAGGGTTCCGGACGGAAACTCATCGGTTACAAAAGGCATTTCATTTTCTTGAACTTATTTGAGCACTGGGCTTTTTGTGTGCTCGAAATGCACCACTTAAAGCCACATCATCAATTTTGACCCTTCCCGACATCATTTGTTATTTTTCATGCAGTTATTGATTTTTTGAGTTAAATGACCCTGAAATTGGAAAGCACTACAAATGAACTCTGAAAAGGTTGAAAGTTGGCATGGTATCATCATTTCACCCACATAGCATGCGCTAAAAAGTTGAGAGGGTTACAACAGAAGCTGGATGCACTTCGTGTCCAAAACGGACATTCTCTTTCGAAGTATCAGGGTTCCGGACGGAAACTCATCGGTTACAAAAGGCATTTCATTTTGTTGAACTTATTTGAACTCCAGGCTCTTTGTGTGTTCAAAATGCACCATTCAAAGCCACATCATCATTTTTCAGCCCTTCCCGAGTTCATTTGTTATTTATCATGCAGTTATTCATTTTTTGAGATAAATGATCCTGAAATTGGAAAGCACTACAAATAAACTCTGAAAAGGTTGAAACTTGGCATGGTATCATTATTTCACCCACATAGCATGCGCTAAAAAGTTGAGAGGGTTACGGCAAAAGCTGGATGCACTTCGTGTACAAAACGGGCATTCTCTTTCGAAGTATCTAGGTTCCCGACGGAAACTCATCGGTTACAAAAGGCATTTCATTTTCTTGAACTTATTTGACTCCAGGCTTTTTGTGTGTTCGAAATGCACCATTCAAAGCCACATCATCAATTTTCAACCCTTTCTGACTTCATCTGGTATTTTTCATGCAGTTATTGAATTTTTTGAGCTAAATGACCCTGAAATTGAAAAACCTACAAATGAACTCTGAAAAGGCTGAAAGTTGGCATGGTGTATTCATTTCACCCACATAGCATGTGCTAAAGAGTTGAAAGGGTTACGACAAAAGCTGGATGCACTTCGTGTACAAAACAGACAGTCTCATTTGAAATATGAGGGTTCACGATGGAAACTCATCGGTTACAAAAGGCATTTCATTTTCTTGAACTTATTTGAGCACTGGGCTTTTTGTGTGCTCAAAATGCACCACTTAAATCCACATCATCAATTTTCGACCCTTCCCGACATCATTTGTTATTTTTCATGCAGTTATTGATTTTTTGAGTTAAATGACCCTGAAATTGGAAAGCACTACAAATGAACTCTGAAAAGGTTGAAAGTTGGCATGGTATCATCATTTCACCCACTTAGCATGCGCTAAAAATTTGAGAGGGTTACAACAAAAGCTGGATGCACTTTGTGTACAAAACGACATTCTCTTTCGAAGTATCAGGGTTTCGGATGGAAACTCGTCGGTTATAAAAGGTATTTCATTTTCTTGAACTTATTTGAACTCCAGGCTTTTTGTGTGTTCAAAATGCACCATTAAAAGCCACATCATCATTTTTCAGCCCTTCCCGACTTCATTTGTTATTTTTCATGCAGTTATTGATTTTTTGAGATAAATGATTCTGAAATTGGAAAGCACTACAAATAAACTCAGAAAAGGTTGAAACTTGGCATGGTATCATTATTTCACCCACATAGCATGGGCTAAAAATTTGAGAGGGTTACAGAAAAAGCTGGATGCACTTCCTGTAAAAAACAAACATTTTGTTTCGAAGTATCAGGGTTCCAAACGGAAACTCATCGGTTACAAAAGGCATTTCATTGTTTTGAACTTATTTGAACTCCAGGATTTTTGTGTGTTCAAAATGCACCATTCAAAGCCGCATCATCAATTTTCAGCCCTTTCTGACTTCATTTGGTATTTTTCATGCAGTTATTGAATTTTTTGAGCTAAATGACCCTGAAATTGAAAACCCCTACAAATGAACTCTGAAAAGGCTGAAAGTTGGCATGGTATCATCATTTCACCCACATAGCATGTGCTAAAAAGTTGAAAGGGTTACGACAAAAGCTGTATGAACTTCGTATACAAAACAGAGAGTCTCATTTGAAGTATTGCGGTTACAAAAGGCATTTCATTTCACCCACAAAAGCTGGATGCACTTCGTGTCCAAAACGGACCGTCTCTTTCGAAGTATCAAGGTTCCCGACGGAAACTCATCGGTTACAAAAGGCATTTCATTTTCTTAAACTTATTTGAACTCCAAGCTTTTTGTGTGTTCAAAATGCACCATTCAAAGCCACATCATCAATTTTCAACTCTTCCCGACATCATTTGTTATTTTTCATGGAGTCATTGATTTTTTTGAGCTAAATGACCCTGAAATTGGAAAGTTCCACAAATGAACTCTGAAAAGGTTGAAACTTGGCATGGTATCATCATTTCACCCACATAGCATGTGCTAAAAAGTTGAAAGGGTTACGAAAAAAGCTGGATGCACTTCGTGTACAAAATAGACAGTCTCATTTGAAGTATTAGGGTTCCGGACGGAAATCATCGGTTACAAAAGGCATTTCATTTTCTTAAACTTATTTGAGCTCTGGGCTTTTTGTGTGCTCAAAATGCACCACTTAAAGCCACATCATCAATTTTCGAGCCTTCCCGACATCATTTGTTTTTTTCATGCAGTTATTGATTTTTTTGAGTTAAATGACCCTGAAATTGGAAAGCACGACAAATGAACTCTGAAAAGGTTGATAGTTTTCATGGTATCATCATTTCACCCACCTAGCATGTGCTAAAAAGTTGAAAGGGTTACGACAAAAGCTGGATGCACTTCGTGTACAAAACAGACAGCCTCATTTGAAGTATCAGGGTTCGAGACGGAAACTCAGCGGTTACAAAAGGCATTTCATTTTCTTAAACTTATTTGAGCTCTGGGCTTTTTTTGTGCTCAAAATGCACCACTTAAAGCCACATCATCAATTTTCGACCCTTCCTGACATTATTTGTTATTTTTCATGCAGTTATTGATTTTTTTGAGTTAAATGACCCTGAAATTGGAAAGCACTACAAATGAACTCTGAAAAGGTTGATAGTTGTCATGGTATCATCATTTCACCCACATAGCATGCGCTATAAAGTTGAGAGGGTTATGGCAAAAGCTGGATGTACTTCGTGTACAAAACAGACAGTCTCTTTCGAAGTATCAAGGTTCCGGACGGAAACTCATCGGTTACAAAAGGCATTTCATTTTCTTGAACTTATTTGAGATCTAGGATTTTTGTGTGCTCAAAATGCACCACTTAAAGCCACATCATCAATTTTCGACCCTTCCCGACATCATTTGTTATTTTTCATGCAGTTATTGATTTTTTGAGTTAAATGACCCTGAAATTGGAAAGCACTACAAATGAACTCTGAAAAGGTTGAAACTTGGCATGGTATCATCATTTCACCCACATAGCAGGCGCTAAAAAGTTGAGAGGGTTACGACAAAAGCTCGATGCACTTCGTGTACAAAACAGACAGTCTCATTTGTAGTATCAGGGTTCCGGACGGACACTCATCGGTTACAAAAGGCATTTCATTTTCTTAAACTTTATTGAACTCTAGGATTTTTGTGTGTTCAAAATGCACCATTCAAAGCCACATCATCAATTTTCAACTCTTCCCGACATCATTTGTTATTTTTCATGCAGTTATTGATTTTTTTGAGCTAACTGACCTGAAATTCGAAAGCACTACAAATGAACTCTGAAAAGGTTGAAAGTTGGAATGGTGTCATCATTTCACCCACATAGCATGCGCTAAAAAGTTGAGAGGGTTACGACAAAAGCTGGATGCACTTCGTGTACAAAACGGACGATCTCTTTCGAAGTATCAAGGTTCCCGACGGAAACTCATCGGTTACAAAAGGCATTTCATTTTCTTGAACTTATTTGAACTCCAGGCTTTTTGTCTGTTCAAAATGCACCATTCAAAGCCACATCATCGATTATCAACTCTTCCCGACATCATTTGTTATTTTTCACGCAGTTATTGATTTTTTTGAGCTAAATGACCTGAAATTGGAAAGCACTACAAATGAACTCTGAAAAGGTTGAAACTTGGCATGGTATCATCATTTCACCCACATAGCATGTGCTAAAAAGTTGAAAGGGTTACGACAAAAGGTGGATGCACTTCGTGTACAAAACAAACATTCTCTTTCGAAGTATCAGGGTTCCAGACGGAAACTCATCGGTTACAAAAGGCATTTCATTTTTTTGAACTTATTTGAACTCCAGGCTTTTTGTGTGTTCGAAATGCACCATTCAAAGCCACATCATCAATTTTCAACCCTTTCGGACTTCATCTGGTATTTTTCATGCTGTTATTGAATTTTTTGAGCTAAATGACCCTGAAATTGGAAAGCACTACAAATGAACTCTGAAAAGGTTGAAAGTTGGCATGGTATCATCATTTCACCCACATAGCATGCGCTAAAAAGTTGAGAGGGTTACAACAAAAGCTGGATGCACTTTGTGTACAAAACGGACATTCTCTTCTGAAGTATCAGGGTTTCGGATGGAAACTCATCGGTTACAAAAGGCATTTCATTTTCTTGAACTTATTTGAACTCCAGGCTTTTTGTGTGTTCAAAATGCACCATTCAAAGCCACATCATCATTTTTCAGCCCTTCCCGACTTCATGTGTTATTTTTTCATCCAGTTATTGATTTCTTGAGATAAATGATCCTGAAATTGGAAAGCACTACAAATAAACTCAGAAAAGGTTGAAACTTGGCATGGTATCATTATTTCACCCACATAGCATGTGCTAAAAAGTTGAGAGGGTTACAGCAAAAGCAGGATGTACTTCGTGTACAAAACAGACATTCTCTTTCGAAGTATCAGGGTTCCAGACGGGAACTCATCGGTTACAAAAGGCATTCCATTTTTTTGAACTTACTTGAACTCCAGGATTTTTGTGTGTTTAAAATGCACCATTCAAAGCCGCATCATGAATTTTCAACCCTTCCTGACTACATTTGGTATTTTTCATGCAGTTATTGAATTTTTTGAGCTAAATGACCCTGAAATTGAAAACCCCTACAAATGAAATCTGAAAAGGCTGAAAGTTGGCATGGTATCATCATTTCACCCACATAGCATGTGCTAAAAAGTTTAAAGGTTTACGACAAAAGCTGGATGCACTTCGTATACAAACCACACAATCTCATTTGAAGTATGACCGTTCCGGACGGAAACTCATCGGTTACAAAAGGCATTTCATTTTCTTGAACTTATTTGAGCACTGAGCTTTTTGTGTGCTCAAAATGCACCACTTAAAGCCACATCATCAATTTTCGACCCTTCCCGACATCATTTGTTATTTTTCATGCAGTTATTGATTTTTTTGAGTTAAATGACCCTGAAATTGGGAAGCACTACAAATGAACTCTGAAAAGGTTGAAAGTTGGCATGGTATCATCATTTCACCCACATAGTATGCGTTAAAAAGTTGAGAGGGTTACGGCAAAAGCTGGATGCACTTCGTGTAGAAAACAGACAGTCTCTTTCGAAGTATCAAGATTCCCAACGGAAACTCATCGGTTACAAAAGGCATTTCATTTTCTTGAACCTATTTGAGCACTGGGCTTTTTGTGTGCTCAAAATGCACCACTTAAAGCCACATCATCAATTTTCGACCCTTCCCGACATCATTTGTTATTTTTCATGCAGTTATTGAATTTTTGATTTAAATGACCCTGAAATTGGAAAGCACTACAAATGAACTCTGAAAAGGTTGAAAGTTGGCATGGTATCATCATTTCACCCACATAGCATGTGCTAAAAAGTTGAGAGGGTTACAGCAAAAGCTGGATGCACTTCCGGTACAAAACAAACATTTTGTTTCGAAGTATCAGGGTTCCAAACGGAAACTCATCGGTTACAAAAGGAATTTCATTGTTTTGAACATATTTGAACTCCAGGATTTTTGTGTGTTCAAATGCACCATTCAAAGCCGCATCATCAATCTTCAACCCTTTCTAACTTCATTTGGTATTTTTCATGCAGTTATTGAATTTTTTGAGCTAAATGACCCTGAAATTGAAAACCCCTACAAATGAACTCTGAAAAGGCTGAAAGTTGGCATGGTATCATCATTTCACCCACATAGCATGCGCTAAAAAGTTGAGAGGGTTACGGCAAAAGCTGGATGCACTTCGTGTACAAAACGGACAGTCTCTTTCGAAGTATCAATGTTCATGACGGAAACTCATCGGTTACAAAAGGCATTTCCTTTTCTTGAACTTATTTGAACTCCAGGCTTTTTGTGTGTTCAAAATGCACCATTCAAAGCCACATCATCAATTTTAAACTCTTCCCGACATCATTTGTTACTTTTCATGGTGTTATTGATTTTTTTGAGCTAAATGATCCTGAAATTGGAAAGCACTACAAATGAACTCTGAAAAGGTTGAAGCTTGGCATGGTATCATCATTTCACCCACATAGCATGTGCTAAAAAATTGAAAGGGTTACGAAAAAAGCTGGATGCACTTCGTGTACAAAACAGACAGTCTCATTTGAAGTATCAGGGTTCCGGACGGAAATCATCGGTTACAAAAGACATTTCATTTTCTTAAACTTATTTGAGCTCTGGGCTTTTTCTGTGCTCAAAATGCACCACTTAAAGCCACATCATCAATTTTCGACCCTTCCCGACATCATTTGTTTTTTTTCATGCAGTTATTGATTTTTTTGAGTTAAATGACCCTGAAATTGGAAAGCACTACAAATGAACTCTGAAAAGGTTGATAGTTTTCATGGTATCATCATTTCACCCACATAGCATGTGCTAAAAAGTTGAAAGGGTTACGACAAAAGCTGGATGCACTTCGTGTACAAAACAGACAGCCTCATTTGAAGTATCAGGGTTCCAGACGGAAATTCAGCGGTTACAAAAGGCATTTCATTTTCTTAAACTTATTTGAGCTCTGGGATTTTTGTGTGCTCAAAATGCACCACTTAAAGCCACATCATCAATTTTCGACCCTTCCCGACATCATTTGTTATTTTTCATGCAGTTATTGATTTTTTTGACTTAAATGACCCTGAAATTGGAAAGCACTACAAATGAACTCTGAAAAGGTTGCTATTTGTCATGGTATCATCATTTCACCCACATAGCATGCGCTAAAAATTTGAGAGGGTTACAACAAAAGCTGGATGCACTTTGTGTACAAAACGGACATTCTCTTTCGAAGTATCAGGGTTTCGGATGGAAACTCATCGTTTATAAAAGGCATTTCATTTTCTTGAACTTATTTGAACTCCAGGCTTTTTGTGTGTTCAAAATATACCATTCAAAGCCACATCATCATTTTTCAGCCCTTCCCGACTTCATTTGTTATTTTTCATGCAGTTATTGATTTTTTGAGATAAATGATCCTAAAATTGGAAAGCACTACAAATAAACTCATAAAAGGTTGAAACTTGGCATGGTATCATTATTTCACCCACATAGCAGGTGCTAAAAAGTTGAGAGGGTTACAGCAAAAGCTGGATGCACTTCCTGTACAAAACAAACATTTTGTTTCCAAGTATCAAGGTTCCAAACGGAAACTCATCGGTTACGAAAGGCATTTCATTGTTTTGAACTTATTTGAACTCCAGCATTTTTGTGTGTTCAAAATGCACCATTCAAAGCCACATCATCAATTTTCAACCCTTTCTGACTTCATTTGGTATTTTTCATGCAGTTATTGAATTTTTTGAGCTAAATGACCCTGAAATTGAAATACCCTACAAATGAACTCTGAAAAGGCTGAAAGTTGGCATGGTATCATAATTTAACCCACATAGCATGTGCTAAAAAGTTGAAAGGGTTACGACAAAAGTTGTATGCACTTCGTATACAAAACAGACAGTCTCATTTCAAGTATGACGGTTCCGAACGGAACTCATCGGTTACAAAAGGCATTTCATTTTCTTGAACTTATTAGAGCTCTAGGCTTTTTTGTGTGCTCAAAATGCACCACTTAAAGCCACATCCTCAATTTTCGACCCTTCCCGACATCATTTGTTATTTTTCATGCGGTTATTGATTTTTTTGAGTTAAATGACCCTGAAATTGGAAAGCACTACAAATGAACTCTGAAAAGCTTGAAAGTTGGCATGGTATCATCATTTCACCCACATAACATGCGCTAAAAAGTTGAGAGGGTTACGGTAAAAGCTAGATGCACTTCGTGTACAAAACGGACAGTCTCTTTCGAAGTATCAAGGTTCCCGACGGAAACTCATCGGTTACAAAAGGCATTTCATTTTCTTGAACTTATTTGAACTCCAGGCTTTTTGTGTGTTCAAAATGCACCATTCAAAGCCACATCATCAATTTTCAACTCTTCCCGACATCATTTGTTATTTTTCATGGAGTTATTGATTTTTTTGAGCTAAATGACCCTGAAATTGGAAAGTTCTACAAATGAACTTTGAAAAGGTTGAAACTTGGCATGGTATCATCATTTCACCCACATAGCATGTGCTAAAAAGTTGAAAGGGTTACGAAAAAAGCTGGATGCACTTCGTGTACAAAACAGACAGTCTCATTTGAAGTATCAGGGTTCCGGACGGAAATCATCGGATACAAAAGACATTTCATTTTCTTAAACTTATTTGAGCTCTGGGCTTTTTGTGTGCTCAAAATGCACCACTTAAAGCCACATCATCAATTTTCGACCCTTCCCGACATCATTTGTTTTTTTCATGCAGTTATTGATTTTTTTGAGTTAAATGACCCTGAAATTGGAAAGGACTACAAATGAACTCTGAAAAGGTTGATAGTTTTCATGGTATCATCATTTCACCCAAATAGCATGTGCTAAGAAGTTGAAAGGGTTAAGACAAAAGCTGGATGCACTTCGTGTACAAAACAGACAGTCTCATTTGAAGAATGAGGGTTCCGGACGGAAACTCATCGGTTACAAAAGGCATTTCATTTTCTTGAACCTATTTGAGCACTGGGCTTTTTGTGTGCTCAAAATGCACCACTTAAAGCCACATCATCAATTTTCGACCCTTCCCGACATCATTTGTTATTTTTCATGCAGTTATTGAATTTTTGATTTAAATGACCCTGAAATTGGAAAGCACTACAAATGAACTCTGAAAAGGTTGAAAGTTGGCATGGTATCATCATTTCACCCACATAGCATGCGCTTAGAATTTGAGAGGGTTACAACAAAAGCTGGATGCACTTTGTGTACAAAACGGACATGCTCTTTCGAAGTATCAGGGTTTCGGATGGAAACTCATCGGTTCTAAAAGGCATTTCATTTTCTTGAACTTATTTGAACTCCAAGCTTTTTGTGTGTTCAAAATATACCATTCAAACCCGCATGATCATTTTTCAGCCCTTCCCGACTTCATTTGTTATTTTTCATGCAGTTATTGATTTTTTGAGATAAATGATCCTGAAATTGGAAAGCACTACAAATAAACTCAGAAAAGGTTGAAACTTGGCATGGTATCATTATTTCACCCACATAGCATGTGCTAAAAAGTTGAGAGGGTTACAGCAAAAGCTGGATGCACTTCCGGTACAAAACAAACATTTTGTTTCGAAGTATCAGGGTTCCAAACGGAAACTCATCGGTTACAAAAGGCATTTCATTGTTTTGAACATATTTGAACTCCAGGATTTTTGTGTGTTCAAATGCACCATTCAAAGCCGCATCATCAATTTTCAACCCTTTCTAACTTCATTTGGTATTTTTCATGCAGTTATTGAATTTTTTGAGCTAAATGACCCTGAAATTGAAAACCCCTACAAATGAACTCTGAAAAGGCTGAAAGTTGGCATGGTATCATCATTTCACCCACATAGCATGTGCTAAAAAGTTGAAAGGGTGATGACAAAAGCTGTATGCACTTCGTATACAAAACAGACAGTCTCATTTGAGGTATGACTGTTCCGGACGGAAACTCATCGGTTACAAAAGGCATATCATTTTCTTGAACTTATTTGAGCTCTGGGCTTTTTTGTGTGCTCAAAATGCACCACTTAAAGCCACATCCTCAATTTTCGACCCTTCCCGACATCATTTGTTATTTTTCATGCAGTTATTGAATTTTTTGAGTTAAATGACCCTAAAATTGGAAAGCACTACAAATGAACTCTGAAAAGTTTGAAAGTTGGCATGGTATCATCATTTCACCCACATAGCATGCGCTAAATAGTTGAGAGGGTTACGGCAAAAGCTGGATGCACTACGTGTACAAAACGGACAGTCTCTTTCGAAGTATCAAGGTTCCCGACGGAAACTCATCGGTTACAAAAGGCATTTTATTTTCTTGAACTTACTTGAACTCCAGGCTTTTTGTGTGTTCAAAATGCACCATTCAAAGCCACATCATCAATTTTCAACTCTTCCCGACATCATTTGTTATTTTTCATGGAGTTATTGAATTTTTAGAGCTAAATGATCCTGAAATTGGAAAGCACTACAAATGAACTCTGAAAAGGTTGAAGCTTGGCATGGTATCATCATTTCACCCACATAGCATGTGCTAAAAAATTGAAAGGGTTACGAAAAAAGCTGGATGCACTTCGTGTACAAAACAGACAGTCTCATTTGAAGTATCAGGGTTCCGGACGGAAATCATCGGTTACAAAAGACATTTCATTTTCTTAAACTTATTTGAGCTCTGGGCTTTTTCTGTGCTCAAAATGCACCACTTAAAGCCACATCATCAATTTTCGACCCTTCCCGACATCATTTGTTTTTTTCATGCAGTTATTGAATTTTTGATTTAAATGACCCTGAAATTGGAAAGCACTACAAATGAACTCTGAAAAGGTTGAAAGTTGGCATGGTATCATCATTTCACCCACATAGCATGCGCTTAGAATTTGAGAGGGTTACAACAAAAGCTGGATGCACTTTGTGTACAAAACGGACATGCTCTTTCGAAGTATCAGGGTTTCGGATGGAAACTCATCGGTTCTAAAAGGCATTTCATTTTCTTGAACTTATTTGAACTCCAAGCTTTTTGTGTGTTCAAAATATACCATTCAAACCCGCATGATCATTTTTCAGCCCTTCCCGACTTCATTTGTTATTTTTCATGCAGTTATTGATTTTTTGAGATAAATGATCCTGAAATTGGAAAGCACTACAAATAAACTCAGAAAAGGTTGAAACTTGGCATGGTATCATTATTTCACCCACATAGCATGTGCTAAAAAGTTGAGAGGGTTACAGCAAAAGCTGGATGCACTTCCGGTACAAAACAAACATTTTGTTTCGAAGTATCAGGGTTCCAAACGGAAACTCATCGGTTACAAAAGGCATTTCATTGTTTTGAACATATTTGAACTCCAGGATTTTTGTGTGTTCAAATGCACCATTCAAAGCCGCATCATCAATTTTCAACCCTTTCTAACTTCATTTGGTATTTTTCATGCAGTTATTGAATTTTTTGAGCTAAATGACCCTGAAATTGAAAACCCCTACAAATGAACTCTGAAAAGGCTGAAAGTTGGCATGGTATCATCATTTCACCCACATAGCATGTGCTAAAAAGTTGAAAGGGTGATGACAAAAGCTGTATGCACTTCGTATACAAAACAGACAGTCTCATTTGAGGTATGACTGTTCCGGACGGAAACTCATCGGTTACAAAAGGCATATCATTTTCTTGAACTTATTTGAGCTCTGGGCTTTTTTGTGTGCTCAAAATGCACCACTTAAAACCACATCCTCAATTTTCGACCCTTCCCGACATCATTTGTTATTTTTCATGCAGTTATTGAATTTTTTGAGTTAAATGACCCTAAAATTGGAAAGCACTACAAATGAACTCTGAAAAGTTTGAAAGTTGGCATGGTATCATCATTTCACCCACATAGCATGCGCTAAATAGTTGAGAGGGTTACGGCAAAAGCTGGATGCACTACGTGTACAAAACGGACAGTCTCTTTCGAAGTATCAAGGTTCCCGACGGAAACTCATCGGTTACAAAAGGCATTTTATTTTCTTGAACTTACTTGAACTCCAGGCTTTTTGTGTGTTCAAAATGCACCATTCAAAGCCACATCATCAATTTTCAACTCTTCCCGACATCATTTGTTATTTTTCATGGAGTTATTGAATTTTTAGAGCTAAATGATCCTGAAATTGGAAAGCACTACAAATGAACTCTGAAAAGGTTGAAGCTTGGCATGGTATTATCATTTCACCCACATAGCATGTGCTAAAAAATTGAAAGGGTTACGAAAAAAGCTGGATGCACTTCGTGTACAAAACAGACAGTCTCATTTGAAGTATCAGGGTTCCGGACGGAAATCATCGGTTACAAAAGACATTTCATTTTCTTAAACTTATTTGAGCTCTGGGCTTTTTCTGTGCTCAAAATGCACCACTTAAAGCCACATCATCAATTTTCGACCCTTCCCGACATCATTTGTTTTTTTTCATGCAGTTATTGATTTTTTTGAGTTAAATGACCCTGAAATTGGAAAGCACTACAAATGAACTCTGAAAAGGTTGATAGTTTTCATGGTATCATCATTTCACCCACATAGCATGTGCTAAAAAGTTGAAAGGGTTACGACAAAAGCTGGATGCACTTCGTGTACAAAACAGACAACCTCATTTGAAGTATCAGGGTTCCAGACGGAAATTCAGCGGTTACAAAAGGCATTTCATTTTCTTAAACTTATTTGAGCTCTGGGATTTTTGTATGCTCAAAATGCACCACTTAAAGCCACATCATCAATTTTCGATCCTTCCCGACATCATTTGTTATTTTTCATGCAGTTATTGATTTTTTTGAGTTAAATGACCATGAAATTGGGAAGCACTACAAATGAACTCTGAAAAGTTTGAAAGTTGGCATGGTATCATCATTTCACCCACATAGCATGCGCTAAAAATTTGAGAGGGTTACGGCAAAAGCTGGATGCACTTCGTGTACAAAACGGACAGTCTCTTTCGAAGTATCAATGTTCATGACGGAAACTCATCGGTTACAAAAGGCATTTCCTTTTCTTGAACTTATTTGAACTCCAGGCTTTTTGTGTGTTCAAAATGCACCATTCAAAGCCACATAATCAATTTTAAACTCTTCCCGACATCATTTGTTACTTTTCATGGTGTTATTGATTTTTTTGAGCTAAATGATCCTGAAATTGGAAAGCACTACAAATGAACTCTGAAAAGGTTGAAGCTTGGCATGGTATCATCATTTCACCCACATAGCATGTGCTAAAAAATTGAAAGGGTTACGAAAAAAGCTGGATGCACTTCGTGTACAAAACAGACAGTCTCATTTGAAGTATCAGGGTTCCGGACGGAAATCATCGGTTACAAAAGACATTTCATTTTCTTAAACTTATTTGAGCTCTGGGCTTTTTCTGTGCTCAAAATGCACCACTTAAAGCCACATCATCAATTTTCGACCCTTCCCGACATCATTTGTTTTTTTCATGCAGTTATTGATTTTTTTGAGTTAAATGACCCTGAAATTGGAAAGCACTACAAATGAACTCTGAAAAGGTTGATAGTTTTCATGGTATCATCATTTCACCCACATAGCATGTGCTAAAAAGTTGAAAGGGTTACGACAAAAGCTGGATGCACTTCGTGTACAAAACAGACAGCCTCATTTCAAGTATCAGGGTTCCAGACGGAAATTCAGCGGTTACAAAAGGCATTTCATTTTCTTAAACTTATTTGAGCTCTGGGATTTTTGTGTGCTCAAAATGCACCACTTAAAGCCACATCATCAATTTTCGACCCTTCCCGACATCATTTGTTATTTTTCATGCAGTTATTGATTTTTTTGACTTAAATGACCCTGAAATTGGAAAGCACTACAAATGAACTCTGAAAAGGTTGATATTTGTCATGGTATCATCATTTCACCCACATAGCATGCGCTAAAAATTTGAGAGGGTTACAACAAAAGCTGGATGCACTTTGTGTACAAAACGGACATTCTCTTTCGAAGTATCAGGGTTTCGGATGGAAACTCATCGTTTATAAAAGGCATTTCATTTTCTTGAACTTATTTGAACTCCAGGCTTTTTGTGTGTTCAAAATATACCATTCAAAGCCACATCATCATTTTTCAGCCCTTCCCGACTTCATTTGCTATTTTTCATGCAGTTATTGATTTTTTGAGATAAATGATCCTAAAATTGGAAAGCACTACAAATAAACTCATAAAAGGTTGAAACTTGGCATGGTATCATTATTTCACCCACATAGCAGGTGCTAAAAAGTTGAGAGGGTTACAGCAAAAGCTGGATGCACTTGCTGTACAAAACAAACATTTTGTTTCGAAGTATCAAGGTTCCAAACGGAAACTCATTGGTTACGAAAGGCATTTCATTGTTTTGAACTTATTTGAACTCCAGCATTTTTGTGTGTTCAAAATGCACCATTCAAAGCCACATCATCAATTTTCAACCCTTTCTGACTTCATTTGGTATTTTTCATGCAGTTATTGAATTTTTTGAGCTAAATGACCCTGAAATTGAAATACCCTACAAATGAACTCTGAAAAGGCTGAAAGTTGGCATGGTATCATAATTTAACCCACATAGCATGTGCTAAAAAGTTGAAAGGGTTACGACAAAAGTTGTATGCACTTCGTATACAAAACAGACAGTCTCATTTCAAGTATGACGGTTCCGGACGGAAACTCATCGGTTACAAAAGGCATTTCATTTTCTTGAACTTATTAGAGCTCTGGGCTTTTTTGTGTGCTCAAAATGCACCACTTAAAGCCACATCCTCAATTTTCGACCCTTCCCGACATCATTTGTTATTTTTCATGCGGTTATTGATTTTTTTGAGTTAAATGACCCTGAAATTGGAAAGCACTACAAATGAACTCTGAAAAGTTTGAAAGTTGGCATGGTATCATCATTTCACCCACATAGCATGCGCTAAAAAGTTGAGAGGGTTACGGTAAAAGCTAGATGCACTTCGTGTACAAAACGGACAGTCTCTTTCGAAGTATCAAGGTTCCCGACGGAAACTCATCGGTTACAAAAGGCATTTCATTTTCTTGAACTTATTTGAACTCCAGGCTTTTTGTGTGTTCAAAATGCACCATTCAAAGCCACATCATCAATTTTCAACTCTTCCCGACATCATTTGTTATTTTTCATGGAGTTATTGATTTTTTTGAGCTAAATGACCCTGAAATTGGAAAGTTCTACAAATGAACTTTTGAAAAGGTTGAAACTTGGCATGGTATCATCATTTCACCCACATAGCATGTGCTAAAAAGTTGAAAGGGTTACGAAAAAAGCTGGATGCACTTCGTGTACAAAACAGACAGTCTCATTTGAAGTATCAGGGTTCCGGACGGAAATCATCGGATACAAAAGACATTTCATTTTCTTAAACTTATTTGAGCTCTGGGCTTTTTGTGTGCTCAAAATGCACCACTTAAAGCCACATCATCAATTTTCGACCCTTCCCGACATCATTTGTTTTTTTTCATGCAGTTATTGATTTTTTTGAGTTAAATGACCCTGAAATTGGAAAGGACTACAAATGAACTCTGAAAAGGTTGATAGTTTTCATGGTATCATCATTTCACCCAAATAGCATGTGCTAAGAAGTTGAAAGGGTTACGACAAAAGCTGGATGCACTTCGTGTACAAAACAGACAGTCTCATTTGAAGAATGAGGGTTCCGGACGGAAACTCATCGGTTACAAAAGGCATTTCATTTTCTTGAACCTATTTGAGCACTGGGCTTTTTGTGTGCTCAAAATGCACCACTTAAAGCCACATCATCAATTTTCGACCCTTCCCGACATCATTTGTTATTTTTCATGCAGTTATTGAATTTTTGATTTAAATGACCCTGAAATTGGAAAGCACTACAAATGAACTCTGAAAAGGTTGAAAGTTGGCATGGTATCATCATTTCACCCACATAGCATGCGCTTAGAATTTGAGAGGGTTACAACAAAAGCTGGATGCACTTTGTGTACAAAACGGACATGCTCTTTCGAAGTATCAGGGTTTCGGATGGAAACTCATCGGTTCTAAAAGGCATTTCATTTTCTTGAACTTATTTGAACTCCAAGCTTTTTGTGTGTTCAAAATATACCATTCAAACCCGCATGATCATTTTTCAGCCCTTCCCGACTTCATTTGTTATTTTTCATGCAGTTATTGATTTTTTGAGATAAATGATCCTGAAATTGGAAAGCACTACAAATAAACTCAGAAAAGGTTGAAACTTGGCATGGTATCATTATTTCACCCACATAGCATGTGCTAAAAAGTTGAGAGGGTTACAGCAAAAGCTGGATGCACTTCCGGTACAAAACAAACATTTTGTTTCGAAGTATCAGGGTTCCAAACGGAAACTCATCGGTTACAAAAGGCATTTCATTGTTTTGAACATATTTGAACTCCAGGATTTTTGTGTGTTCAAATGCACCATTCAAAGCCGCATCCTCAATTTTCAACCCTTTCTAACTTCATTTGGTATTTTTCATGCAGTTATTGAATTTTTTGAGCTAAATGACCCTGAAATTGAAAACCCCTACAAATGAACTCTGAAAAGGCTGAAAGTTGGCATGGTATCATCATTTCACCCACATAGCATGTGCTAAAAAGTTGAAAGGGTGATGACAAAAGCTGTATGCACTTCGTATACAAAACAGACAGTCTCATTTGAGGTATGACTGTTCCGGACGGAAACTCATCGGTTACAAAAGGCATATCATTTTCTTGAACTTATTTGAGCTCTGGGCTTTTTTGTGTGCTCAAAATGCACCACTTAAAGCCACATCCTCAATTTTCGACCCTTCCCGACATCATTTGTTATTTTTCATGCAGTTATTGAATTTTTTGAGTTAAATGACCCTAAAATTGGAAAGCACTACAAATGAACTCTGAAAAGTTTGAAAGTTGGCATGGTATCATCATTTCACCCACATAGCATGCGCTAAATAGTTGAGAGGGTTACGGCAAAAGCTGGATGCACTACGTGTACAAAACGGACAGTCTCTTTCGAAGTATCAAGGTTCCCGACGGAAACTCATCGGTTACAAAAGGCATTTTATTTTCTTGAACTTACTTGAACTCCAGGCTTTTTGTGTGTTCAAAATGCACCATTCAAAGCCACATCATCAATTTTCAACTCTTCGCGACATCATTTGTTATTTTTCATGGAGTTATTGAATTTTTAGAGCTAAATGATCCTGAAATTGGAAAGCACTACAAATGAACTCTGAAAAGGTTGAAGCTTGGCATGGTATCATCATTTCACCCACATAGCATGTGCTAAAAAATTGAAAGGGTTACGAAAAAAGCTGGATGCACTTCGTGTACAAAACAGACAGTCTCATTTGAAGTATCAGGGTTCCGGACGGAAATCATCGGTTACAAAAGACATTTCATTTTCTTAAACTTATTTGAGCTCTGGGCTTTTTCTGTGCTCAAAATGCACCACTTAAAGCCACATCATCAATTTTCGACCCTTCCCGACATCATTTGTTTTTTTTCATGCAGTTATTGATTTTTTTGAGTTAAATGACCCTGAAATTGGAAAGCACTACAAATGAACTCTGAAAAGGTTGATAGTTTTCATGGTATCATCATTTCACCCACATAGCATGTGCTAAAAAGTTGAAAGGGTTACGACAAAAGCTGGATGCACTTCGTGTACAAAACAGACAGCCTCATTTGAAGTATCAGGGTTCCAGACGGAAATTCAGCGGTTACAAAAGGCATTTCATTTTCTTAAACTTATTTGAGCTCTGGGATTTTTGTGTGCTCAAAATGCACCACTTAAAGCCACATCATCAATTTTCGACCCTTCCCGACATCATTTGTTATTTTTCATGCAGTTATTGATTTTTTTGACTTAAATGACCCTGAAATTGGAAAGCACTACAAATGAACTCTGAAAAGGTTGATATTTTTCATGGTATCATCATTTCACCCACATAGCATGCGCTAAAAATTTGAGAGGGTTACAACAAAAGCTGGATGCACTTTGTGTACAAAACGGACATTCTCTTTCGAAGTATCAGGGTTTCGGATGGAAACTCATCGTTTATAAAAGGCATTTCATTTTCTTGAACTTATTTGAACTCCAGGCTTTTTGTGTGTGCAAAATATACCATTCAAAGCCACATCATCATTTTTCAGCCCTTCCCGACTTCATTTGTTATTTTTCATGCAGTTATTGATTTTTTGAGATAAATGATCCTAAAATTGGAAAGCACTACAAATAAACTCATAAAAGGTTGAAACTTGGCATGGTATCATTATTTCACCCACATAGCAGGTGCTAAAAAGTTGAGAGGGTTACAGCAAAAGCTGGATGCACTTCCTGTACAAAACAAACATTTTGTTTCGAAGTATCAAGGTTCCAAACGAAAACTCATCGGTTACGAAAGGCATTTCATTGTTTTGAACTTATTTGAACTCCAGCATTTTTGTGTGTTCAAAATGCACCATTCAAAGCCACATCATCAATTTTCAACCCTTTCTGACTTCATTTGGTATTTTTCATGCAGTTATTGAATTTTTTGAGCTAAATGACCCTGAAATTGAAATACCCTACAAATGAACTCTGAAAAGGCTGAAAGTTGGCATGGTATCATAATTTAACCCACATAGCATGTGCTAAAAAGTTGAAAGGGTTACGACAAAAGTTGTATGCACTTCGTATACAAAACAGACAGTCTCATTTCAAGTATGACGGTTCCGGACGGAAACTCATCGGTTACAAAAGGCATTTCATTTTCTTGAACTTATTAGAGCTCTGGGCTTTTTTGTGTGCTCAAAATGCACCACTTAAAGCCACATCCTCAATTTTCGACCCTTCCCGACATCATTTGTTATTTTTCATGCGGTTATTGATTTTTTTGAGTTAAATGACCCTGAAATTGGAAAGCACTACAAATGAACTCTGAAAAGTTTGAAAGTTGGCATGGTATCATCATTTCACCCACATAGCATGCGCTAAAAAGTTGAGAGGGTTACGGTAAAAGCTAGATGCACTTCGTGTACAAAACGGACAGTCTCTTTCGAAGTATCAAGGTTCCCGACGGAAACTCATCGGTTACAAAAGGCATTTCATTTCCTTGAACTTATTTGAACTCCAGGCTTTTTGTGTGTTCAAAATGCACCATTCAAAGCCACATCATCAATTTTCAACTCTTCCCGACATCATTTGTTATTTTTCATGGAGTTATTGATTTTTTTGAGCTAAATGACCCTGAAATTGGAAAGTTCTACAAATGAACTTTGAAAAGGTTGAAACTTGGCATGGTATCATCATTTCACCCACATAGCATGTGCTAAAAAGTTGAAAGGGTTACGAAAAAAGCTGGATGCACTTCGTGTACAAAACAGACAGTCTCATTTGAAGTATCAGGGTTCCGGACGGAAATCATCGGATACAAAAGACATTTCATTTTCTTAAACTTATTTGAGCTCTGGGCTTTTTGTGTGCTCAAAATGCACCACTTAAAGCCACATCATCAATTTTCGACCCTTCCCGACATCATTTGTTTTTTTTCATGCAGTTATTGATTTTTTTGAGTTAAATGACCCTGAAATTGGAAAGGACTACAAATGAACTCTGAAAAGGTTGATAGTTTTCATGGTATCATCATTTCACCCAAATAGCATGTGCTAAGAAGTTGAAAGGGTTACGACAAAAGCTGGATGCACTTCGTGTACAAAACAGACAGTCTCATTTGAAGAATGAGGGTTCCGGACGGAAACTCATCGGTTACAAAAGGCATTTCATTTTCTTGAACCTATTTGAGCACTGGGCTTTTTGTGTGCTCAAAATGCACCACTTAAAGCCACATCATCAATTTTCGACCCTTCCCGACATCATTTGTTACTTTTCATGCAGTTATTGAATTTTTGATTTAAATGACCCTGAAATTGGAAAGCACTACAAATGAACTCTGAAAAGGTTGAAAGTTGGCATGGTATCATCATTTCACCCACATAGCATGCGCTTAGAATTTGAGAGGGTTACAACAAAAGCTGGATGCACTTTGTGTACAAAACGGACATGCTCTTTCGAAGTATCAGGGTTTCGGATGGAAACTCATCGGTTCTAAAAGGCATTTCATTTTCTTGAACTTATTTGAACTCCAAGCTTTTTGTGTGTTCAAAATATACCATTCAAACCCGCATGATCATTTTTCAGCCCTTCCCGACTTCATTTGTTATTTTTCATGCAGTTATTGATTTTTTGAGATAAATGATCCTGAAATTGGAAAGCACTACAAATAAACTCAGAAAAGGTTGAAACTTGGCATGGTATCATTATTTCACCCACATAGCATGTGCTAAAAAGTTGAGAGGGTTACAGCAAAAGCTGGATGCACTTCCGGTACAAAACAAACATTTTGTTTCGAAGTATCACGGTTCCAAACGGAAACTCATCGGTTACAAAAGGCATTTCATTGTTTTGAACATATTTGAACTCCAGGATTTTTGTGTGTTCAAATGCACCATTCAAAGCCGCATCATCAATCTTCAACCCTTTCTAACTTCATTTGGTATTTTTCATGTAGTTATTGAATTTTTTGAGCTAAATGACCCTGAAATTGAAAACCCCTACAAATGAACTCTGAAAAGGCTGAAAGTTGGCATGGTATCATCATTTCACCCACATAGCATGTGCTAAAAAGTTGAAAGGGTGATGACAAAAGCTGTATGCACTTCGTATACAAAACAGACAGTCTCATTTGAGGTATGACTGTTCCGGACGGAAACTCATCGGTTACAAAAGGCATATCATTTTCTTGAACTTATTTGAGCTCTGGGCTTTTTTGTGTGCTCAAAATGCACCACTTAAAGCCACATCCTCAATTTTCGACCCTTCCCGACATCATTTGTTATTTTTCATGCAGTTATTGAATTTTTTGAGTTAAATGACCCTGAAATTGGAAAGCACTACAAATGAACTCTGAAAAGTTTGAAAGTTGGCATGGTATCATCATTTCACCCACATAGCATGCGCTAAATAGTTGAGAGGGTTACGGCAAAAGCTGGATGCACTACGTGTACAAAACGGACAGTCTCTTTCGAAGTATCAAGGTTCCCGACGGAAACTCATCGGTTACAAAAGGCATTTTATTTTCTTGAACTTACTTGAACTCCAGGCTTTTTGTGTGTTCAAAATGCACCATTCAAAGCCACATCATCAATTTTCAACTCTTCCCGACATCATTTGTTATTTTTCATGGAGTTATTGAATTTTTAGAGCTAAATGACCCTAAAATTGGAAAGCACTACAAATGAACTCTGAAAAGGTTGAAACTTGGCATGGTATCATCATTTCACCCACATAGCATGTGCTAAAAAGTTGAAAGGGTTACGAAAAAAGCTGGATGCACTTCCTGTACAAAACAGACAGTCTCATTTGAAGTATTAGGGTTCCTGACGGAAATCATCGGTTACAAAAGACATTTCATTTTCTTAAACTTATTTGAGCTCTGGGCTTTTTGTGTGCTCAAAATGCACCACTTAAAGCCACATCATCAATTTTCGACCCTTCCCGACATCATTTGTTTTTTTTCATGCACTTATTGATTTTTTTGAGTTAAATGACCCTGAAATTGGAAAGCACTACAAATGAACTCTGAAAAGGTTGATAGTTTTCATGGTATCATCATTTCACCCAAATAGCATGTGCTAACAAGTTGAAAGGGTTACGACAAAAGGTGGATGCACTTCGTGTACAAAACAGACAGCCTCATTTGAAGTATCAGGGTTCCAGACGGAAACTCAGCGGTTACAAAAGGCATTTCATTTTCTTAAACTTATTTGAGCTCTAGGATTTTTGTGTGCTCAAAATGCACCACTTAAAGCCACATCATCAATTTTCGACCCTTCCCGACATCATTTGTTATTTTTCATGCAGTTATTGATTTTTTTGACTTAAATGACCCTGAAATTGGAAAGCACTACAAATGAACGCTGAAAAGGTTGATAGTTGTCATGGTATCATCATTTCACCCACATAGCATGCGCTATAAAGTTGGGAGGGTTATGGCAAAAGCTGGATGCACTTCGTGTACAAAACAGACAGTCTCTTTCGAAGTATCAAGGTTCCGGACGGAAACTCATCGGTTACAAAAGGCATTTCATTTTCTTGAACTTATTTGAGCTCTAGGATTTTTGTGTGCTCAAAATGCACCACTTAAAGCCACATCATCAATTTTCGACCCTTCCCGACATCATTTCTTATTTTTCATGCAGTTATTGATTTTTTGAGTTAAATGACCCTGAAATTGGAAAGCAGTACAAATGAACTCTGCAAAGGTTGAAATTTGGCATGGTATCATCATTTCACCCACATAGCAGGCGCTAAAAAGTTGAGAGGGTTACAAGAAAAGCTGGATGCACTTTGTGTACAAAACGGACATTCTCTTTCGAAGTATGAGGGTTCCGGACGGAAACTCATCGGTTACAAAAGGCATTTCATTTTCTTGAACTTATTTGAACTCCAGGCTTTTTGTGTGTTCAAAATGCACCATTCAAAGCCACATCATCATTTTTCAGCCCTTCCCGACTTCATTTGTTATTTTTCATGTAGTTATTGTTTTTTTGAGATAAATGACCCTGAAATTGGAAAGCACTACAAATAAACTCTGAAAAGGTTGAAACTTGGCATGGTATCATCATTTCACCCACATAGCATGCGCTAAAAAGTTGAGAGGGTTACAACAAAAGTTGGATGCACTTCGTGTACAAAACGGATATTCTCTTTCGAAGTATCAGGGTTCCGGACGGAAACTCATCGCTTACAAAAGGTATTTCATTTTCTTGAACTTATTTGAACTCCAGGATATTTGTGTGTTCGAAATGCACCATTCAAAGCCACATCATCATTTTTCAGCCCTTCCCGACTTCATTTGTTATTTATCATGCAGTTACTGATTTTTTGAGATAAATGATCCTGAAGTTGGAAAGCACTAAAAATAATTTCTGAAAAGGATGAAACTTGGCATGGTATCATTATTTCACCCACATAGCATGTGCTAGACACTTGAGAGGGTTACGGCAAAAGCTGGATGCACTTCGTGTACAAAACAGACATTCTCTTTCGAAGTATCAGGGTTCCAGACGGAAACTCATCGGTTACAAAAGCCATTTCATTTTTTTGAACTTATTTCAACTCCAGGCTTTTTGTGTGTTCAAAATGCACCATTCAAAGCCACATCATCAATTTTCAACCCTTTCTGACTTCATTTGGTATTTTTCATGCAGTTATTGATTTTTTTGAGCTAAATGACCCTGAAATTGAAATACCCTACAAATGAACTCTGAAAAGGCTGAAAGTTGGCATGGTATCATCATTTCACCCACATAGCATGTGCTAAAAAGTTGAAAGGGTTACGACAAAAGCTGGATGCACTTCGTGTACAAAACAGACAGTCTCATTTGAAGTATGAGGGTTCCGGACGGAAACTCATCGGTTACAAAAGGCATTTCATTTTCATGAACTTATTTGAGCACTGGGCTTTTTGTGTACTCAAAATGCACCACTTAAAGCAACATGATCAATTTTCGACCCTCCCCGATATCATTTGTCATTTTTCATGCAGTTATTGATTTTTTTGAGTTAAATGACCCTGAAATCGGAAAGCACTACAAATGAACTGTGAAAAGCTTGAAAGTTGGCATGGTATCGTCATTTGACCCACATAGCATGCGCCAAAAAGTTGAGAGGGTTACGGCAAAAGCTGGATGCAGTTCGTGTACAAAACGGACAGTCTCTTTCGAAGTATCAAGGTTCCCGACGGAAACTCATCGGTTACAAAAGGCATTTCATTTTCTTGAACTTATTTGAGCTCTAGTCTTTTAGTGTGCTCAAAATGCACCACTTAAAGCCACATCATCAATTCTCGACCCTTCCCGACATCATTTGTTATTTTTCATGCAGTTATTGATTTTTTTGAGTTAAATGACCATGAAATTGGAAAGCACTAGAAATAAAATTTTAAAAGGTTGATAGTTGTCATGGTATCATTATTTCACCCACATAGCATGCGCTAAAAAGTTAAGAGGGTTATGCCAAAAGCTGGATGCACTTCGTGTACAAAACGGACAGTCTCTTTCGAAGTATCAAGGATCCCGACGGAAACTCATCGGTTACAAAAGGCATTTCATTTTCTTGAACTTATTAGAGCTCTGGGCTTTTTGTGTGCTCAAAATGCACCACTAAAAGCCACATGATCAGTTTTCGACCCTTCCCGACATCATTTGTTATTTTTCATGCGGTTATTTATTTTTTGAGTTAAATGACCCTGAAATTGGAAAGCACTACAAATGAACTCCGAAAAGGTTGAAAGTTGGCATGGTATCATTATTTCACCCACATAGCATGCGCTAAAAAGTTGAGAGGGTTACCACAAAAGCTGGATGCACTTCGTGTACAAAACGGACATTCTCTCTCGAAGTATCAGGGTTCCGGACGGAAACTCATCGGTTACAAAAGGCATTTCATTTTCTTGAACTTATTTGAACTCCAGGCTTTTTGTGTGTTCAAAATGCACCATTGAAAGCTACATCATCATTTTTCAGCCCTTCCCGACTTCATTTGTTATTTATCATGCAATTACTGATTTTTTGAGATAAATGATCCTGAAATTGGAAAGCACTAAAAATAAACTCTGAAAAGGTTGAAACTTGGCATGGTATCATTATTTCACCCACATAGCATGGGCTAGAAAGTTGAGAGGGTTACAGCAAAAGCTGGATGCACTTCGTGTACAAAACAGACATTCTCTTTCGAAGTATCAGGGTTCCAGACGGAAACTCATCGGTTACAAAAGACATTTCATTTTTTTGAACTTATTTGAACTCCAGGCTTTTTGTGTGTTCAAAATGCACCATTCAAAGCCATATCATCAATTTTCAACCCTTTCTGACTTCATTTGGTATTTTTCATGCAGTTATTGATTTTTTTGAGCTAAATGACCCTGAAATTGAAATACCCTACAAATGAACTCTGAAAAGGATGAAAGTTGGCATGGTATCATCATTTCACCCACATAGCATGTGCTAAAAAGTTGAAAGGGTTACGGCAAAAGCTGGATGCACTTCGTGTACAAAACGGACAGTCTCTTTCGGAGTATCAAGGTTCCCGACGGAAACTCATCAGTTACAAAAGGCATTTCATTTTCTTGAACTTATTAGAGCTCTGGGCTTTTGGTTTGCTCAAAATGCACCACTTAAAGCCACATCATCAATTTTCGACCCTTCCCGACATCATTTGTTATTTTTCATGCGGTTATTTATTTTTTGAGTTAAATGACCCTGAAATTGGAAAGCACTACAAATGAACTCTGAAAAGGTTGATAGTTGTCATGGTATCATCATTTCACCCACATAGCATGCGCTATAAAGTTGAGAGGGTTATGGCAAAAGCTGGATGCACTTCGTGTACAAAACAGACAGTCTCTTTCGATGTATCAAGGTTCCCGACGGAAACTCATCGGTTACAAAAGGCATTTCATTTTATTGAACTTATTTGAGCTCTAGGATTTTTGTGTGCTCAAAATGCACCACTTAAAGCCACATCATCAATTATCGACCCTTCCCGACATCAGTTGTTATTTTTCATGCAGTTATTGATTTTTTGAGTTAAATGACCCTGAAATTGGAAAGCACTACAAATGAACTCTGAAAAGGTTGAAAGTTGGCATGGTATCATCATTTCACCCACATAGCATTTGCTAAAAAGTTGGAAGGGTTACGGCAAAAGCTGGATGCACTTCGTGTACAAAACGGACAGTCTATTTCGAACTATCAAGGTTCCCGACGGAAACTCATTGGTTACAAAAGGCATTTCATTTTTTTGAACTTATTTGAACTCCAGGCTTTTTGTGTGTTCAAAATGCACCATTCAAAGCCGCATCATCAATTTTCAACCATTTCTGACTTCATTTGGTATTTTTCATGCAGTTATTGAATTTTTTGAGCTAAATGACCCTGAAATTGAAATACCCTACAAATGAACTCTGAAAAGGCTGAAACTTGGTATGGTATCATCATTTCACCCACATAGCATGTGCTAAAAAGTTGAAAGGGTTACGACAAAAGCTGGATGCACTTCGTGTACAAAACAGACACTCTCATTTGAAGTATGAGGGTTCCGGATGGAAACTCATCGGTTATAAAAGGCATTTCATTTTCTTGAACTTATTTGAGCACTGGGCTTTTTGTGTGCCCCAAATGCACCACATAAAGCCACATCATCAATTTTCGACCCTTCCCGACATCATTTGTTATTTTTCATGCAGTTACTGATTTTTTGAGTTAAATGACCCTAAAATTGGAAAGCACTACAAATGAACTCTGAAAAGGTTGAAAGTTGGCATGGTATCATCATTTCACCCACATAGCTTGCGCTAAAAAGTTGGAAGGGTTACGGCAAAAGCTGGATGCACTTCGTGTACAAAACGGACAGTCTATTTCGAAGTATCAAGGTTCCCGACGGAAACTCATGGGTTACAAAAGGCATTTCATTTTTTTGAACTTATTTGAACTCCGGGCTTTTTGTGTGCTCAAAATGCACCACTTAAAGCCACATCATCAATTTTCGACCCTTCCCGACATCATTTGTTATTTTTCATGCAGTTATTGATTTTTTGAGTTAAATGACCCTGAAATTGGAAAGCACTACAAATGAACTCTGAACAGGTTGAAAGTTGGCATGGTATCATCATTTCACCCACATAGCATGCGCTAAATAGTTGAGAGGGTTACAACAAAAGATGGATGCACTTTGTGTACAAAACGTACATTCTCTTTCGAAGTATCAGGCTTCCGGATGGAAACTCATCGGTTACAAAAGGCATTTCATTTTCTTGAACTTATTTGAACTCCAGGCTTTTTGTGTGTTCAAAATGCAGCATTCAAAGCCACATCATCATTTTTCAGCCCTTCCCGACTTCATTTGTTATTTTTCATGCAGTTATTGATTTTTTGAGATAAATGATCCTGAAATTGGAAAGCACTACAAATAAACTCTGAAAAGGTTGAAACTTGGCATGGTATCATTATTTCACCCACAAGCATGTGCTAGAAAGTTGAGAGGGTTACAGCAAAAGCTGGATGCACTTCGTGTACAAAACAGATATTCTCTTTCGAAGTATCAGGGTTCCAGACGGAAACTCATCGGTTACATAAGGCATTTCATATTTTTGAACTTATTTGAACTCTAGGGTTTTTGTGTGTTCAAAATGCACCATTCAAAGCCACATCATCAATTTTCAACCCTTTCTGACTTCATTTGGTATTTTTCATGCAGTTATTGAATTTTTTGAGCTAAATGACCCTGAAATTGAAATACCCTACAAATGAAGTCTGAAAAGGCTGAAAGTTGGCATGGTATCATCATTTCACCCACATAGCATGTGCTAAAAAGTTGAAAGGGTTACGACAAAAGCTGGATGCACTTTGTGTACAAAACAGACTGTCTCATTTGAAGTATCAGGGTTCCGTACGGAAACTCATCGGTTACAAAAGGCATTTCATTTTCTTGAACTTATTTGAGCTCGGGGCTTTTTGTGTGTTAAAAATGCACCACTTAAAGCCACATCATCAATTTTCGACCCTTCCCGACATCATTTGTTATTTTTCATGTAGTTATTGATTTTTTTGTGTTAAATGACCCTGAAATTGGAAAGCACTACAAATGAAGTCTGAAAAAGTTGAAAGTTCGCATGGTATCATCATTTCACCCACATAGCGTGCGCTAAAAAGTTGAGAGGGTTACGGCAAAAGCTGGATGCACTTCGTGTACAAAACGGACAGTCTCTTTCGAAGTCTCAAGGTTCCCGACGGAAACTCATCGGTTACAAAAGGCATTTCATTTTCTTGAACTTATTTGAACTCCAGGCTTTTTGTGTGTTCAAAATGCACCATTCAAAGCCACATCATCAATTTTCAACTCTTCCCGCCATCATTTGTTATTTTCCATGCAGTTATTGATTTTTTTGAGCTAAATGACCCTGAAATTGGAAAGCACTACAAATGAACTCTGAAAAGGTTGAAACTTGGCATGGTAACATCATTTCACCCACATAGCATGTGCTAAAGAGTTGAGAGGGTTACGGCAAAAGCTGGATGCACTTCGTGTACAAAACAGATAGTCTCTTTCGAAGTATCAAGATTCCCAACGGAAACTCATCGGTTACAAAAGGCATTTCATTTTGTTGAACTTATTTGAACTCCAGGCTCTTTGTGTGTTCAAAATGCACCATTCAAAGCCACATCATCAATTTTCAACTCTTCCCGACATCATTTGTTATTTTTCATGCAGTTATTGATTTTTTTGAGCTGAATGACCCTGAAATTGGAAAGCACTACAAATGAACTCTGAAAAGGTTGAAAGTTGGCATGGTATCATCATTTCACCCACATAGCATATGCTAAAAAGTTGAGAGAGTTACGGCAAAAGCTGGATGCACTTCGTGTACAAAACGGACAGTCTCTTTCGAAGTATCAAGGTTCCCGATGGAAACTCATCGGTTACAAAAGGCATTTCATTTTCTTGAACTTATTTGAATTCCAGGCTCTTTGTGTGTTCAAAATGCACCATTCAAATCCACATCATCAATTTTCAACTCTTCCCGACATCATTTGTTATTTTCCATGAAGTTATTGATTTTTTTGAGCTGAATGACCCTAAAATTGGAAAGCACTACAAATGAACTCTGAAAAGGTTGAAACTTGGCACGGTATCATCATTTCACCCACATAGCATGTGCTAAAAAGTTGAAAGGGTTACGACAAAAGTTGGATGCACTTCGTGTACAAAACACATAGTCTCATTTGAAGTATCCCGGTTCCGGACGGAAACTTATCGGTTACAAAAGGCATTTCATTTTCTTGAACTTATTTGAGCTCTAGGATTTTTGTGTGCTCAAAATGCACCACTTAAAGCCACATCATCAATTTTCGACCCTTCCCGACATCATTTGTTATTTTTCATGCAGTTATTGATTTTTTGAGTTAAATGACCCTGAAATTGGAAAGCACTACAAATGAACTCTGAACAGGTTGAAAGTTGGCATGGTATCATCATTTCACCCACATAGCATGCGCTAAAAAGTTGAGAGGGTTACAACAAAAGATGGATGCACTTTGTGTACAAAACGTACATTCTCTTTCGAAGTATCAGGCTTCCGGATGGAAACTCATCGGTTACAAAAGGCATTTCATTTTCTTGAACTTATTTGAACTCCAGGCTTTTTGTGTGTTCAAAATGCAGCATTCAAAGCCACATCATCATTTTTCAGCCCTTCCCGACTTCATTTGTTATTTTTCATGCAGTTATTGATTTTTTGAGATAAATGATCCTGAAATTGGAAAGCACTACAAATAAACTCTGAAAAGGTTGAAACTTGGCATGGTATCATTATTTCACCCACATAGCATGTGCTAGAAAGTTGAGAGGGTTACAGCAAAAGCTGGATGCACTTCGTGTACAAAACAGATATTCTCTTCCGAAGTATTAGGGTTCCAGACGGAAACTCATCGGTTACAAAAGGCATTTCATTTTTTTGAACTTATTTGAACTCTAGGGTTTTTGTGTATTCAAAATGCACCATTCAAAGCCACATCATCAATTTTCAACCCTTTCTGACTTCATTTGGTATTTTTCATGCAGTTATTGAATTTTTTGAGCTAAATGACCCTGAAATTGAAATACCCTACAAATGAAGTCTGAAAAGGCTGAAAGTTGGCATCGTATCATCATTTAACCCACATAGCATGTGCTAAAAAGTTGAAAGGGTTACGACAAAAGCTGGATGCACTTTGTGTACAAAACAGACTGTCTCATTTGAAGTATCAGGGTTCCGTACGGAAACTCATCGGTTACAAAAGGCATTTCATTTTCTTGAACTTATTTGAGCTCGGGGCTTTTTGTGTGTTAAAAATGCACCACTTAAAGCCACATCATCAATTTTCGACCCTTCCCGACATCATTTGTTATTTTTCATGTAGTTATTGATTTTTTTGTGTTAAATGACCCTGAAATTGGAAAGCACTACAAATGAACTCTGAAAAAGTTGAAAGTTCGCATGGTATCATCATTTCACCCACATAGCATGCGCTAAAAAGTTGAGAGGGTTACGGCAAAAGCTGGATGCACTTCGTGTACAAAACGGACAGTCTCTTTCGATGTCTCAAGGTTCCCGACGGAAACTCATCGGTTACAAAAGGCATTTCATTTTCTTGAACTTATTTGAACTCCAGGCTTTTTGTGTGTTCAAAATGCACCATTCAAAGCCACATCATCAATTTTCAACTCTTCCCGCCATCATTTGTTATTTTCCATGCAGTTATTGATTTTTTTGAGCTAAATGACCCTGAAATTGGAAAGCACTACAAATGAACTCTGAAAAGGTTGAAACTTGGCATGGTAACATCATTTCACCCACATAGCATGTGCTAAAGAGTTGAGAGGGTTACGGCAAAAGCTGGATGCACTTCGTGTACAAAACAGATAGTCTCTTTCGAAGTATCAAGATTCCCAACGGAAACTCATCGGTTACAAAAGGCATTTCATTTTCTTGAACTTATTTGAACTCCAGGATTTTTGTGTGTTTAAAATGTGCTATTCAAAGCCACATCATCAATTTTCAACTCTTCCCGACATCATTTATTATTTTTCATGCAGTTATTGATTTTTTTGAGCTAAATGACCCTAAAATTGGAAAGCACTACAAATGAACTCTGAAAAGGTTGAAACTTGGCATGGTATCATCATTACACCCACATAGCATATGCTAAAAAGTTGAGAGAGTTACGGCAAAAGCTGGATGCACTTCGTGTACAAAACGGACAGTCTCTTTCGAAGTATCAAGGTTCCCGATGGAAACTCATCGGTTACAAAAGGCATTTCATTTTCTTGAACTTATTTGAACTCCAGGCTCTTTGTGTGTTCAAAATGCACCATTCAAAGCCACATCATCAATTTTCAACTCTTCCCGACATCATTTGTTATTTTTCAGGCAGTTATTGATTTTTTTGAGCTGAATGACCCTGAAATTGGAAAGCACTACAAATGAACTCTGAAAAGGTTGAAAGTTGGCATGGTATCATCATTTCACCCACATAGTATGCGTTAAAAAGTTGAGAGGGTTACAGCAAAAGCTGGATGCACTTCGTGTAGAAAACAGACAGTCTCTTTCGAAGTATCAAGATTCCCAACGGAAACTCATCGGTTACAAAAGGCATTTCATTTTCTTGAATATATTTGAACTCCAGGCATTTTGTGTGTTCAAAATGCACTATTCAAAGCCACATCATCAATTTTCAACTCTTCCCGACATCATTTGTTATTTTTCATGCAGTTATTGATTTTTTTGAGCTAAATGACCCTGAAATTGGAAAGCACTACAAATGAACTCTGAAAAGGTTGAAACTTGGCATGGTACCATCATTTCACCGACATAGCATGTGCTAAAAAGTTGAGAGGGTTACGGCAAAAGCTGGATGCACTTCATTTACAAAACAGGTAGTCTCTTTCGAAGTATCAAGATTCCCAACGGAAACTCATCGGTTACAAAAGGCATTTCATTTTCTTAAACTTATTTGAACTCCAGGATTTTTGTGCGTTCAAAATGCACTATTCAAAGCCACATCATCAATTTTCAACTCTTCCCGACATCATTTGTTATTTTTCATGCAATTATTGATTTTTTTGAGCTAAATGACCCTGAAATTGGAAACCACTCCAAATGAACTCTGAAAAGGTTGAAACTTGGCATGGTATCATCATTTCACCCACATAGCATGTGCTAAAAAGTTGAGAGGGTTACGGCAAAAGCTGGATGCAGTTCGTGTACAAAACGGACTGTCTCTTTCGAAGTATTAAGGTTCCCGACGGAAACTCATCGGTTACAAAAGGCATTTCATTTTCTTGAAGTTATTTCAACTCCAGGCTTTTTGTGTGCTCAAAATGCACCATTCAAAGCCACTTCATCAATTTTCAACTCTTCCCGACAACATTTGTTATTTTTCATGAAGTTATTGATTTTTTTGAGCTAAATGACCCTAAAATTGGAAAGCACTACAAATGAACTCTGAAAAGGTTGAAACTTGGCATGGTATCATCATTTCACCCACATAGCATGTGCTAAAAAGTTGAGAGGGTTACGGCAAAAGCTGGAAGCACTTCGTGTACAAAACAAACAGTCTCTTTCGAAGTATCAAGATTCCCAATGGAAACTCATCGGTTACAAAAGGCATTTCATTTTCTTGAACTTATTTGAACTCCAGGCTTTTTGTGTGTTCAAAATGCACTATTCAAAGCCACGTCATCAATTTTCAACTCTTCCCTACATCATTTGTTATTTTTCATGCAGTTATTGATTTTTTTGAGCTAAATGACCCTGAAATTGGAAAGCACTACAAATGAACTCTGAAAAGGTTGAAACTTGGCATGGTATCATCATTTCACCAACATAGCATGTGCTAAAAAGTTGAGAGGGTTACGGCAAAAGCTGGAAGCAGTTCGTGTACAAAACAGACACTCTCTTTCGAAGTATCAAGATTCCCAACGGAAACTCATCGGTTACAAAAGGCATTTCATTTTCTTGAACTTATTTGAACTCCAGGCTTTTTGTGTGTTCAAAATGCAATATTCAAAGCCACATCATCAATTTTCAACTCTTCCCGACATCATTTGTTATTTTTCATGCAGTTATTGATTTTTTTGAGCTAAATGACCCTGAAATTGGAAAGCACTACAAATGAACTCTGAAAAGGTTGAAACTTGGCATGGTATCATCATTTCACCCACATAGCATGTGCTAAAAAGTTGAGAGGGTTACGGCAAAAGCTGGATGCACTTCGTGTACAAAACGAACAGTCTCTTAAGAAGTATTAAGGTTCCCGACGGAAACTCATCGGTTACAAAAGGCATTTCATTTTCCTGAACTTATTTGAACTCCGGGATTTTTGTGTGTTCAAACTACACCATTCAAAGCCACATCATCAATTTTCAACCCTTCCCGCCATCATTTGTTATTTTTCATGCAGTTATTGATTTGTTTGAGCTAAAATGACCCTGAAATTGGAAAGCACTACAAATGAATTCTGAAAAGGTTGAAACTTGGCATGGTATCATAATTTCACCCACATAGCATGTGCTAAAAAGTTGAGAGGGTTACGGCAAAAGCTGGATGCACTTCGTGTACAAAACAGACATTCTCTTTCGAAGTATCAGGGTTCCAGACGGAAACTCATCGGTTACAAAAGGCATTTCATTTTTTTGAACTTATTTGAACTCCAGGCTTTTTGTGTGTTCAAAATGCACCATTCAAAGCCATATCATCAATTTTCAACCCTTTCTGACTTCATTTGGTATTTTTCATGCAGTTATTGAAGTTTTTGAGCTAAATGACCCTGAAATTGAAATACCCTACAAATGAACTCTGAAAAGGCTGAAAGTTGGCATGGTATCATCATTTCACCCACATAGCATGTGCTAAAAAGTTGAAAGGGTTACGACAAAAGCTGGATGCACTTCGTGTACAAAACAGACAGTCTCATTTGAAGTATGAGGGTTCCGGACGGAAACTCATCGGTTACAAAAGGCATTTCATTTTCTTGAACTTATTTGAGCACTGGGCTTTTTGTGTGCTCAAAATGCACCACTTAAAGCCACATCATCAATTTTCAACCCTTCCGGACATCATTTGTTATTTTTCATGCAGTTATTGATTTTTTTGCGTTAAATGACCCTGAAATTGGAAAGCACTACAAATGAACTCTGAAAAGGTTGAAAGTTGGCATGGTATCATCATTTGACCCACATAGCATGCGCTAAAAAGTTGAGAGGGTTATGGCAAAAGCTGGATGCACTTCGTGTACAAAACGGACAGTCTCTTTCGAAGTATCAAGGTTAACGACGGAAACTCATCGATTACAAAAGGCATTTCATTTTCTTGAACTTATTTGAACTCCAAGCTTTTTGTGTGTTGAAAATGCAACATTCAAAGCGACATCATCAATTTTCAACTCTTCCCGACATCATTTGTTATTTTTCATGAAGTTATTGATTTTTTTGAGCTAAATGACCCTAAAATTGGAAAGCACTACAAATGAACTCTGAAAAGGTTGAAACTTGGCATGGTATCATCATTTCACCCACATAGCATGTGCTAAAAAGTTGAAAGGGTTACGACAAAAGCTGGATGCACTTCGTGTACAAAACACACAGTCTCATTTGAAGTATCCCGGTTCCGGACGGAAACTCATCGGTTACAAAAGGCATTTCATTTTCTTGAACTTATTTGAGCTCTAGGATTTTTGTGTGCTCAAAATGCACCACTTAAAGCCACATCATCAATTTACGACCCTTCCCGACATCATTTGTTATATTTCATGCAGTTATTGATTTTTTGAGTTAAATGACCCTGAAATTGGAAAGCACTACAAATGAACTCTGAACAGGTTGAAAGTTGGCATGGTATCATCATTTCACCCGCATAGCATGCGCTAAAAAGTTGAGAGGGTTACAACAAAAGATGGATGCACTTTGTGTACAAAACGTACATTCTCTTTCGAAGTATCAGGCTTCCGGATGGAAACTCATCAGTTACAAAAGGCATTTCATTTTCTTGAACTTATTTGAACTCCAGGCTTTTTGTGTGTTCAAAATGCAGCATTCAAAGCCACATCATCATTTTTCAGCCCTTCCCGACTTCATTTCTTATTTTTCATGCAGTTATTGATTTTTTGAGATAAATGATCCTGAAATTGGAAAGCACTACAAATAAACTCTGAAAAGGTTGAAACTTGGCATGGTATCATTATTTCACCCACATAGCATGTGCTAGAAAGTTGAGAGGGTTACAGCAAAAGCTGGATGCACTTCGTGTACAAAACAGACATTCTCTTTCGAAGTATCAGGGTTCCAGACGGAAACTCATCGGTTACAAAAGGCATTTCATTTTTTTGAACTTATTTGAACTCTAGGGTTTTTGTGTGTTCAAAATGCACCATTCAAAGCCACATCATCAATTTTCAACCCTTTCTGACTTCATTTGGTATTTTTCATGCGGTTATTGAATTTTTTGAGCTAAATGACCCTGAAATTGAAATACCCTACAAATGAAGTCTGAAAAGGCTGAAAGTTGGCATGGTATCATCATTTCACCCACATAGCATGTGCTAAAAAGTTGAAAGGGTTACAACAAAAGCTGGATGCACTTTGTGTGTTCAAAATGCACCACTTAAAGCCACATCATCAATTTTCGACCCTTCCCGACATCATTTGTTATTTTTCATGTAGTTATTGATTTTTTTGTGTTAAATGACCCTGAAATTGGAAAGCACTACAAATGAACTCTGAAAAGGTTGAAAGTTGGCATGGTATCACGATTTCACCCACATAGCATGCGCTAAAAAGTTGAGAGGGTTACGGCAAAAGCTGGATGCACTTCGTGTACAAAACGGACAGTCTCTTTCGAAGTCTCAAGGTTCCCGACGGAAACTCATCGGTTACAAAAGGCATTTTATTTTCTTGAACTTATTTGAACTCCAGGCTTTTTGTGTGTTCAAAATGCACCATTCAAAGCCACATCATCAATTTTCAACTCTTCCCGCCATCATTTGTTGTTTTTCATGCAGTTATTGATTTTTTTGAGCTAAATAACCCTGAAATTGGAAAGCACTACAAATGAACTCTGAAAAGGTTGAAAGTTGGCATGGTATCATCATTTCACCCACATAGCATGTGCTAAAAAGTTGAAAGGGTTACGACAAAAGCTGGATGCACTTCGTGTACAAAACAGACAGTCTCATTTGAAGTATCAAGATTCCCAACGGAAACTCATCGGTTACAAAAGGCATTTCATTTTCTTGAACTAATTTGAACTCCAGGCTTTTTGTGTGTTCAAAATGTGCTATTCAAAGCCACATCATCAATTTTCAACTCTTCCCGACATCATTTGTTATTTTTCATGCAGTTATTGATTTTTTTGAGCTAAATGACCCTGAAATTGGAAAGCACTACAAATGAACTCTAAAAAGGTTGAAACTTGGCATGGTATCATCATTACACCCACATAGCCTGTGCTAAAAAGTTGAGAGGGTTACGGCAAAAGCTGGATGCACTTCGTGTACAAAACGGACAGTCTCTTTCGAAGTCTCAAGGTTCCCGACGGAAACTCATCGGTTACAAAAGGCATTTTATTTTCATGAACTTATTTGAACTCCAGGCTTTTTGTGTGTTCAAAATGCACCATTCAAAGCCACATCATCGATTATCAACTCTTCCCGACATCATTTGTTATTTTTCACGCAGTTATTGATTTTTTTGAGCTAAATGACCTGAAATTGGAAAGCACTACAAATGAACTCTAAAAAGGTTGAAACTTGGCATGGTATCATCATTACACCCACATAGCATGTGCTAAAAAGTTGAGAGGGTTACGGCAAAAGCTGGATGCACTTCGTGTACAAAACGGACAGTCTCTTTCGAAGTATCAAGGTTCCCGATGGAAACTCATCGGTTACAAAAGGCATTTCATTTTCTTTAACTTATTTGAACTCCAGGCTCTTTGTGTGTTCAAAATGCACCATTCAAAGCCACATCATCAATTTTCAACTCTTCCCAACATCATTTGTTATTTTTCATGCAGTTATTGATTTTTTTGAGCTAAATGACCCTGAAATTGGAAAGCACTACAAATGAACTCTGAAAAGGTTGAAAGTTGGCATGGTATCATCATTTCACCCACATAGTATGCGTTAAAAAGTTGAGAGGGTTACGGCAAAAGCTGGATGCACTTCGTGTAGAAAACAGACAGTCTCTTTCGAAGTATCAAGATTCCCAACGGAAACTCATCGGTTACAAAAGGCATTTCATTTTCTTGAACTTATTTGAACTCCAGGCTTTTTGTGTGTTCAAAATGCACTATTCAAAGCCACATCATCAATTTTCAACTCTTCCCGACATCATTTGTTATTTTTCATGCAGTTATTGATTTTTTGAGCTAAATGACCCTGAAATTGGAAAGCACTAAAAGGTTGAAACTTGGCATGGGACCATCATTTCACCCACATAGCATGTGCTAAAAAGTTGAGAGGGTTACGGCAAAAGCTTGATGCACTTCGTGTACAAAACAGACAGTCTCTTTCGAAGTATCAAGATTCCCAACGGAAACTCATCGGTTACAAAAGGCATTTTATTTTCTTAAACTTATTTGAACTCCAGGCTTTTTGTGTGTTCAAAATGCACCATTCAAAGCCACATCATCAATTTTCAACTCCTCCCGCCATCATTTGTTATTTTTCATGCAGTTATTGATTTTTTTGAGCTAAACAACCCTGAAATTGGAAAGCACTACAAATGAACTCTGAAAAGGTTGAAAGTTGGCATGGTATCATCATTTCACCCACATAGCATGTGCTAAAAAGTTGAAAGGATTACGACAAAAGCTGGATGCACTTCGTGTACAAAACAGACAGTCTCATTTGAAGTATCAAGATTCCCAACGGAAACTCATCGGTTACAAAAGGCATTTCATTTTCTTGAACTTATTTGAACTCCAGGCTTTTTGTGTGTTCAAAATGTGCTATTCGAAGCCACATCATCAATTTTCAACTCTTCCCGACATCATTTGTTATTTTTCATGCAGTTATTGATTTTTTTGAGCTAAATGACCCTGAAATTGGAAAGCAATACAAATGAACTCTAAAAAGGTTGAAACTTGGCATGGTATCATCATTACACCCACATAGCATGTGCTAAAAAGTTGAGAGGGTTACGGCAAAAGCTGGATGCACTTCGTGTACAAAACGGACAGTCTCTTTCGAAGTCTCAAGGTTCCCGACGGAAACTCATCGGTTACAAAAGGCATTTTATTTTCTTGAACTTATTTGAACTCCAGGCTTTTTGTGTGTTCAAAATGCACCATTCAAAGCCACATCATCGATTATCAACTCTTCCCGACATCATTTGTTATTTTTCATGTAGTTATTGATTTTTTTGTGTTAAATGACCCTGAAATTGGAAAGCATTACAAATGAATTCTGAAAAGGTTGAAAGTTGGCATGGTATCACGATTTCACCCACATAGCATGTGCTAAAAAGTTGAGAGGGTTACGGCAAAAGCTGGATGCACTTCGTGTACAAAACGGACAGTCTCTTTCGAAGTCTCAAGGTTCCCGACGGAAACTCATTGGTTACAAAAGGCATTTTATTTTCTTGAACTTATTTGAACTCCAGGCTTTTTGTGTGTTCAAAATGCACCATTCAAAGCCACATCATCAATTTTCAACTCTTCCCGCCATCATTTGTTATTTTTCATGCAGTTATTGATTTTTTTGAGCTAAATAACCCTGAAATTGGAAAGCACTACAAATGAACTCTGAAAAGGTTGAAAGTTGGCATGGTATCATCATTTCACCCACATAGCATGTGCTAAAAAGTTGAAAGGGTTATGACAAAAGCTGGATGCACTTCGTGTACAAAACAGACAGTCTCATTTGAAGTATCAAGATTCCCAACGGAAACTCATCGGTTACAAAAGGCATTTCATTTTCTTGAACTAATTTGAACTCCAGGCTTTTTGTGTGTTCAAAATGTGCTATTCAAAGCCACATCATCAATTTTCAACTCTTCCCGACATCATTTGTTATTTTTCATGCAGTTATTGATTTTTTTGAGCTAAATGACCCTGAAATTGGAAAGCACTACAAATGAACTCTAAAAAGGTTGAAACTTGGCATGGTATCATCATTACACCCACATAGCCTGTGCTAAAAAGTTGAGAGGGTTACGGCAAAAGCTGGATGCACTTCGTGTACAAAACGGACAGTCTCTTTCGAAGTCTCAAGGTTCCCGACGGAAACTCATCGGTTACAAAAGGCATTTTATTTTCATGAACTTATTTGAACACCAGGCTTTTTGTGTGTTCAAAATGCACCATTCAAAGCCACTTCATCGATTATCAACTCTTCCCGACATCATTTGTTATTTTTCACGCAGTTATTGATTTTTTTGAGCTAAATGACCTGAAATTGGAAAGCACTACAAATGAACTCTAAAAAGGTTGAAACTTGGCATGGTATCATCATTACACCCACATAGCATGTGCTAAAAAGTTGAGAGGGTTACGGCAAAAGCTGGATGCACTTCGTGTACAAAACGGACAGTCTCTTTCGAAGTATCAAGGTTCCCGATGGAAACTCATCGGTTACAAAAGGCATTTCATTTTCTTTAACTTATTTGAACTCCAGGCTCTTTGTGTGTTCAAAATGCACCATTCAAAGCCACATCATCAATTTTCAACTCTTCCCAACATCATTTGTTATTTTTCATGCAGTTATTGATTTTTTTTGAGCTAAATGACCCTGAAATTGGAAAGCACTACAAATGAACTCTGAAAAGGTTGAAAGTTGGCATGGTATCATCATTTCACCCACATAGTATGCGTTAAAAAGTTGACAGGGTTACGGCAAAAGCTGGATGCACTTCGTGTAGAAAACAGACAGTCTCTTTCGAAGTATCAAGATTCCCAACGGAAACTCATCGGTTACAAAAGGCATTTCATTTTCTTGAACTTATTTGAACTCCAGGATTTTTGTGTGTTCAAAATGCACTATTCAAAGCCACATCAGCAATTTTCAACCCTTCCCGACATCATTTGTTATTTTTCATGCAGTTATTGATTTTTTGAGCTAAATGACCCTGAAATTGGAAAGCACTAAAAGGTTGAAACTTGGCATGGGACCATCATTCACCCACATAGCATGTGCTAAAAAGTTGAGAGGGTTACGGCAAAAGCTTGATGCACTTCGTGTACAAAACAGACAGTCTCTTTCGAAGTATCAAGATTCCCAACGGAAACTCATCGGTTACAAAAGGCATTTTATTTTCTTAAACTTATTTGAACTCCAGGCTTTTTGTGTGTTCAAAATGCACCATTCAAAGCCACATCATCAATTTTCAACTCTTCCCACCATCATTTGTTATTTTTATGCAGTTATTGATTTTTTTGAGCTAAATAACCCTGAAATTGGAAAGCACTACAAATGAACTCTGAAAAGGTTGAAAGTTGGCATGGTATCATCATTTCACCCACATAGCATGTGCTAAAAAGTTGAAAGGATTACGACAAAAGCTGGATGCACTTCGTGTACAAAACAGACAGTCTCATTTGAAGTATCAAGATTCCCAACGAAAACTCATCGGTTACAAAAGGCATTTCATTTTCTTGAACTTATTTGAACTCCAGGCTTTTTGTGTGTTCAAAATGTGCTATTCGAAGCCACATCATCAATTTTCAACTCTTCCCGACATCATTTGTTATTTTTCATGCAGTTATTGATTTTTTTGAGCTAAATGACCCTGAAATTGGGAAGCACTACAAATGAACTCTAAAAAGGTTGAAACTTGGCATGGTATCATCATTACACCCACATAGCATGTGCTAAAAAGTTGAGAGGGTTACGGCAAAAGCTGGATGCACTTCGTGTACAAAACGGACAGTCTCTTTCGAAGTCTCAAGGTTCCCGACGGAAACTCATCAGTTACAAAAGGCATTTTATTTTCTTGAACTTATTTGAACTCCAGGCTTTTTGTGTGTTCAAAATGCACCATTCAAAGCCACATCATCGATTATCAACTCTTCCCGACATCATTTGTTATTTTTCACGCAGTTATTGATTTTTTTGAGCTAAATGACCTGAAATTGGAAAGCACTACAAATGAACTCTAAAAAGGTTGAAACTTGGCATGGTATCATCATTACACCCACATAGCATGTGCTAAAAAGTTGAGAGGGTTACGGCAAAAGCTGGATGCACTTCGTGTACAAAACGGACAGTCTCTTTCGAAGTATCAAGGTTCCCGATGGAAACTCATCGGTTACAAAAGGCATTTCATTTTCTTTAACTTATTTGAACTCCAGGCTCTTTCTGTGTTCAAAATGCACCATTCAAAGCCACATCATCAATTTTCAACTCTTCCCGACATCATTTGTTATTTTTCATGCAGTTATTGATTTTTTTGACCTAAATGACCCTGAAATTGGAAAGCACTACAAATGAACTCTGAAAAGGTGGAAAGTTGGCATGGTATCATCATTTCACCCACATAGGATGTGCTAGAAAGTTGAGAGGGTTACGGCAAAAGCTGGATGCACTTCGTGTACAAAACGGACAGTCTCGTTCGAAGTATTAAGGTTCACGACGGAAACTCATCGGTTACAAAAGGCATTTCATTTTCCTGAACTTATTTGAACTCCGGGCTTTTTGTGTGTTCAAAATGCACCATTCAAAGCCACATCATCAATTTTCAACCCTTCCCGCCATCATTTGTTATTTTTCACGCAGTTATTGATTTGTTTGAGCTAAATGACCTTGAAATTGGAAAGCACTACAAATGAACTCTGAAAAGGTTGAAACTTGGCATGGTATCATCATTTCACCCACATAGCATGTGCTAAAAAGTTGAGAGGGTTACGGCAAAAGCTAGATGCACTTCCTGTACAAAACAGACATTCTCTTTCGAAGTATCAGGGTTCCAGACGGAAACTCATCGGTTACAAAAGGAATTTCATTTTTGGAACTTATTTGAACTCCAGGCTTTTAGTGTGTTCAAAATGCACCATTCAAAGCCGCATCATCAATTTTCAACCCTTTCTGACTTCATTTGGTATTTTTCATGCAGTTATTGAATTTTTTGAGCTAAATGACCCTGAAATTGAAATACACTACAAATAAACTCTGAAAAGGTTGAAACTTGGCATGGTACCATCATTTCACCCACATAGCATGTGCTAAAAAGTTGAGAGGGTTACGGCAAAAGCTGGATGCACTTCGTGTACAAAACAGACAGTCTCTTTAGAAGTATCAAGATTCCCAACGGAAACTCATCGGTTACAAAAGGCATTTCATTTTCTTGAACTTATTTGAACTCCAGGCTTTTTGTGTGTTCAAAATGCACTATTCAAAGCCACATCATCAATTTTCAAATTTTCCCGACATCATTTGTTATTTTTCATGCAGTTATTGATTTTTTTGAGCTAAACGACCCTGAAATTGGAAAGCACTACAAATGAACTCTGAAAAGGTTGAAACTTGGCATGGTATTATCATTTCACCCACATAGCATGTGCTAAAAAGTTGAGAGGGTTACGGCAAAAGCTGGATGCACTTCGTGTACAAAACGGACAGTCTCTTTCGAAGTATTAAGGTTCCCGACGGAAACTCATCTGTTACAAAAGGCATTTCATTTTCTTGAACTTATTTGAACTCCAGGCTTTTTGTGTGCTCAAAATGCACCATTCAAAGCCACATCATCAATTTTCAACTCTTCCCAACATCATTTGTTATTTTTCATGAAGTTATTGATTTTTTTGAGCTAAGTGACCCTAAAATTGGAAAGCACTACAAATGAACTCTAAAAAGGTTGAAACTTGGCATGGTATCATCATTTCACCCACATAGCATGTGCTAAAAAGTTGAGAGGGTTACGGCAAAAGCTGGAAGCACTTCGTGTACAAAACAGACACTCTCTTTCGAAGTATCAAGATTCCCAATGGAAACTCATCGGTTACAAAAGGCAATTCATTTTCTTGAACTTATTTGAACTCCAGGCTTTTTGTGTGTTCAAAATGCACTATTCAAAGCCACATCATAAATTTTCAACTCTTCCCGACATCATTTGTTATTTTTCATGCAGTTATTGATTTTTTGGAGCTAAATGACCCTGAAATTGGAAAGCACTACAAATGAACTCTGAAAAGGTTGAAAGTTGGCATGGTATCATCATTTCACCCACATAGTATCCGTTAAAAAGTTGAGAGGGTTACGGCAAAAGCTGGATGCACTTCGTGTAGAAAACAGACAGTCTCTTTCGAAGTATCAAGATTCCCAACGGAAACTCATCGGTTACAAAAGGCATTTCATTTTCTTGAACTTATTTGAACTCCAGGATTTTTGTGTGTTCAAAATGCACTATTCAAAGCCACATCATCAATTTTCAACTCTTCCCGACATCATTTGTTATTTTTAATGCAGTTATTGATTTTTTCAGCTAAATGAGCCTGAAATTGGAAAGCACTAAAAGGTTGAAACTTGGCATGGGACCATCATTTCACCCACATAGCATGTGCTAAAAAGTTGAGAGGGTTACGGCAAAAGCTTGATGCACTTCGTGTACAAAACAGACAGTCTCTTTCGAAGTATCAAGATTCCCAACGGAAACTTATCGGTTTCAAAAGGCATTTCATTTTCTTAAACTTATTTGAACTCCAGGCTTTTTGTGCGTTCAAAATGCACTATTCAAAGCCACATCATCAATTTTCAACTCTTCCCGACATCATTTGTTATTTTTCATGCAGTTATTGATTTTTTGAGCTAAATGACCCTGAAATTGGAAAGCACTACAAATGAACTCTGAAAAGGTTGAAACTTGGCATGGCATCATCATTTCACCCACATAGCATGTGCTAAAAAGTTGAGAGGTTTACGGCAAAAGCTGGATGCACTTCGTGTACAAAACGAACGGTCTCTTTCGAAGTATTAAGGTTCCCGACGGAAACTCATCGGTTACAAAAGGCATTTCATTTTCTTGAACTTATTTGAACTCCAGGCTTTTTGTGTGCTCAAAATGCACCATTCAAAGCCACATCATCAATTTTCAACTCTTCCCGACATCCTTTGTTATTTTTCATGAATTTATTGATTTTTTTGAGCTAAATGACCCTAAAATTGGAAAGCACTACAAATGAACTCTGAAAAGGTTGAAACTTGGCATGGTATCATCATTTCACCCACATAGCATGTGCTAGAAAGTTGAGAGGGTTATGGCAAAAGCTGGATGCACTTCGTGTACAAAACAGACAGTCTCTTTCGAAGTATTAAGGTTCACGACGGAAACTCATCGGTTACAAAAGGCATTTCATTTTCCTGAACTTATTTGAACTCCGGGCTTTTTGTGTGTTCAAAATGCACCTTTCAAAGCCACATCATCAATTTTCAACCCTTCCCGCCATCATTTGTTATTTTTCACGCAGGTATTGATTTGTCTGAGCTAAATGACCCTGAAATTGGAAAGCACTACAAATGAACTCTGAAAAGGTTGAAACCTGGCATGGTATCATCATTTCACCCACATAGCATGTGCTAAAAAGTTGAGAGGGTTACGGCAAAAGCTGGATGCACTTCGTGTACAAAACAGACATTCTCTTTCGAAGTATCAGGGTTCCAGACGGAAACTCATCGGTTACAAAAGGCATTTCATTTTTGGAACTTATTTGAACTCCAGGCTTTTTGTGTGTTCAAAATGCACCATTCAAAGCCGCATCATCAATTTTCAACCCTTTCTGACTTCATTTGGTATTTTTCATGCAGTTATTGAATTTTTTGAGCTAAATGACCCTGAAATTGAAATACACTACAAATGAACTCTGAAAAGGTTGAAACTTGGCATGGTACCATCATTTCACCCACATAGCATGTGCTAAAAAGTTGAGAGGGTTACGGCAAAAGCTGGATGCACTTCGTGTACAAAACAGACAGTCTCTTTAGAAGTATCAAGATTCCCAACGGAAACTCATCGGTTACAAAAGGCATTTCATTTTCTTGAACTTATTTGAACTCCAGGCTTTTTGTGTGTTCAAAATGCACTATTCAAAGCCACATCATCAATTTTCAAATTTTCCCGACATCATTTGTTATTTTTCATGCAGTTATTGATTTTTTTGAGCTAAATGACCCTGAAATTGGAAAGCACTACAAATGAACTCTGAAAAGGTTGAAACTTGGCATGGTATTATCATTTCACCCACAAAGCATGTGCTAAAAAGTTGAGAGGGTTACAGCAAAAGCTGGATGCACTTCGTGTACAAAACGGACATTCTCTTTCGAAGTATCAAGGTTCCCGACGGAAACTCATCGGTTACAAAAGGCATTTCATTTTCTTGAACTTATTTGAACTCCAGGCTTTTTGTGTGCTCAAAATGCACCATTCAAAGCCACATCATCAATTTTCAACTCTTCCCAACATCATTTGTTATTTTTCATGAAGTTATTGATTTTTTTGAGCTAAGTGACCCTAAAATTGGAAAGCACTACAAATGAACTCTGAAAAGGTTGAAACTTGGCATGGTATCATCATTTCACCCACATAGCATGTGCTAAAAAGTTGAGAGGGTTACGGCAAAAGCTGGAAGCACTTCGTGTACAAAACACACAGTCTCTTTCGAAGTATCAAGATTCCCAACGGAAACTCATCGGTTACAAAAGGCATTTGATTTTCTTGAACTTATTTGAACTCCAGGCTTTTTGTGTGTTCAAAATTTAATATTCAAAGCCACATCATCAATTTTCAACTCTTCCCGAGATCATTTGTTATTTTTCATGCAGTTATTGATTTTTTTGAGCTAAATGACCCTGAAATTGGAAAGCACTACCAATGAACTCTGAAAAGGTTGAAACTTGGCATGGTATCATCACATCACCCAAATAGCATGTGGTAAAAAGTTGAGAGGGTTACGGCAAAAGCTGGATGCACTTCGTGTACAAAACGGACAGTCTCTTTCGAAGTATTAAGGTTCCCGACGGAAACCCATCGGTTACAAAAGGCATTTCATTTTCCTGAATTTATTTGAACTCCGGGCTTTTTGTGTGTTCAAAATGCAACATTCAAAGCCACATCATCAATTTTCAACCCTTCCCGCCATCATTTGTTATTTTTCATGCAGTTATTGATTTGTTTGAGCTAAATGACCCTGAAATTGGAAAGCACTACAAATGAACTCTGAAAAGGATGAAACTTGGCATGGTATCATCATTTCACCCACATAGCATGTGCTAAAAAGTTGAGAGGGTTACGGCAAAAGCTGGAAGCAGTTCGTGTACAAAACAGACACTCTCTTTCGAAGTATCAAGATTCCCAACGGAAACTCATCGGTTACAAAAGGCATTTCATTTTCTTGAACTTATTTGAACTCCAGGCTTTTTGTGTGTTCAAAATGCAATATTCAAAGCCACATCATCAATTTTCAACTCTTGCCGACATCATTTGTTATTTTTCATGCAGTTATTGATTTTTTTGAGCTAAATGACCCTGAAATTGGAAAGCACTACAAATGAACTCTGAAAAGGTTGAAACTTGGCATGGTATCATCATTTCACCCACATAGTATGCGTTAAAAAGTTGAGAGGGTTACAGCAAAAGCTGGATGCACTTCGTGTACAAAACAGACACTCTCTTTCGAAGTATCAAGATTCCCAACGGAAACTCATCGGTTACAAAAGGCATTTCATTTTCTTGAACTTATTTGAACTCCAGGCTTTTTGTGTGTTCAAAATGCAATATTCAAAGCCACATCATCAATTTTCAACTCTTCCCGACATCATTTGTTATTTTTCATGCAGTTATTGATTTTTTTGAGCTAAATGACCCTGAAATTGGAAAGCACTACAAATGAACTCTGAAAAGGTTGAAACTTGGCATGGTATCATCATTTCACCCACATAGCATGTGCTAAAAAGTTGAGAGGGTTACGGCAAAAGCTGGATGCACTTCGTGTACAAAACAGACATTCTCTTTCGAAGTATCAGGGTTCCAGACGGAAACTCATCGGTTACAAAAGGCATTTCATTTTTTTGAACTTATTTGAACTCCAGGCTTTTTGTGTGTTCAAAATGCACCATTCAAAGCCATATCATCAATTTTCAACCCTTTCTGACTTCATTTGGTATTTTTCATGCAGTTATTGAAGTTTTTGAGCTAAATGACCCTGAAATTGAAATACCCTACAAATGAACTCTGAAAAGGCTGAAAGTTGGCATGGTATCATCATTTCACCCACATAGCATGTGCTAAAAAGTTGAAAGGGTTACGACAAAAGCTGGATGCACTTCGTGTACAAAACAGACAGTCTCATTTGAAGTATGAGGGTTCCGGATGGAAACTCATCGGTTACAAAAGGCATTTCATTTTCTTGAACTTATTTGAGCACTGGGCTTTTTGTGTGCTCAAAATGCACCACTTAAAGCCACATCATCAATTTTCAACCCTTCCGGACATCATTTGTTATTTTTCATGCAGTTATTGATTTTTTTGCGTTAAATGACCCTGAAATTGGAAAGCACTACAAATGAACTCTGAAAAGGTTGAAAGTTGGCATGGTATCATCATTTGACCCACATAGCATGCGCTAAAAAGTTGAGAGGGTTATGGCAAAAGCTGGATGCACTTCGTGTACAAAACGGACAGTCTCTTTCGAAGTATCAAGGTTAACGACGGAAACTCATCGATTACAAAAGGCATTTCATTTTCTTGAACTTATTTGAACTCCAAACTTTTTGTGTGTTCAAAATGCACCATTCAAAGCGACATCATCAATTTTCAACTCTTCCCGACATCATTTGTTATTTTTCATGAAGTTATTGATTTTTTTGAGCTAAATGACCCCAAAATTGGAAAGCAATACAAATTAACTCTGAAAAGGTTGAAACTTGGCATGGTATCATCATTTCACCCACATAGCATGTGCTAAAAAGTTGAAAGGGTTACGACAAAAGCTGGATGCACTTCGTGTACAAAACACACAGTCTCATTTGAAGTATCCCGGTTCCGGACGGAAACTCATCGGTTACAAAAGGCATTTCATTTTCTTGAACTTATTTGAGCTCTAGGATTTTTGTGTGCTCAAAATGCACCACTTAAAGCCACATCATCAATTTGCGACCCTTCCCGACATCATTTGTTATATTTCATGCAGTTATTGATTTTTTGAGTTAAATGACCCTGAAATTGGAAAGCACTACAAATGAACTCTGAACAGGTTGAAAGTTGGCATGGTATCATCATTTCACCCACATAGCATGCGCTAAATAGTTGAGAGGGTTACAACAAAAGATGGATGCAATTTGTGTACAAAACGTACATTCTCTTTCGAAGTATCAGGCTTCCGGATGGAAACTCATCAGTTACAAAAGGCATTTCATTTTCTTGAACTTATTTGAACTCCAGGCTTTTTGTGTGTTCAAAATGCAGCATTCAAAGCCACATCATCATTTTTCAGCCCTTCCCGACTTCATTTGTTATTTTTCATGCAGTTATTGATTTTTTGAGATAAATGATCCTGAAATTGGAAAGCACTACAAATAAACTCTGAAAAGGTTGAAACTTGGCATGGTAGCATTATTTCACCCACATAGCATGTGCTAGAAAGTTGAGAGGGTTACAGCAAAAGCTGGATGCACTTCGTGTACAAAACAGACATTCTCTTTCGAAGTATCAGGGTTCCAGACGGAAACTAATCGGTTACAAAAGGCATTTCATTTTTTTGAACTTATTTGAACTCTAGGGTTTTTGTGTGTTCAAAATGCACCATTCAAAGCCACATCATCAATTTTCAACCCTTTCTGACTTCATTTGGTATTTTTCATGCAGTTATTGAATTTTTTGAGCTAAATGACCCTGAAATTGAAATACCCTACAAATGAAGTCTGAAAAGGCTGAAAGTTGGCATGGTATCATCATTTCACCCACATAGCATGTGCTAAAAAGTTGAAAGGGTTACGACAAAAGCTGGATGCACTTTGTGTGTTCAAAATGCACCACTTAAAGCCACATCATCAATTTTCGACCCTTCCCGACATCATTTGTTATTTTTCATGTAGTTATTGATTTTTTTGTGTTAAATGACCCTGAAATTGGAAAGCACTACAAATGAACTCTAAAAAGGTTGAAACTTGGCATGGTATCATCATTACACCCACATAGCCTGTGCTAAAAAGTTGAGAGGGTTACGGCAAAAGCTGGATGCACTTCGCGTACAAAACGGACAGTCTCTTTCGAAGTCTCAAGGTTCCCGACGGAAACTCATCGGTTACAAAAGGCATTTTATTTTCTTGAACTTATTTGAACTCCAGGCTTTTTGTGTGTTCAAAATGCACCATTCAAAGCCACATCATCGATTATCAACTCTTCCCGACATCATTTGTTATTTTTCACGCAGTTATTGATTTTTTTGAGCTAAATGACCTGAAATTGGAAAGCACTACAAATGAACTCTAAAAAGGTTGAAACTTGGCATGGTATCATCATTACACCCACATAGCATGTGCTAAAAAGTTGAGAGGGTTACGGCAAAAGCTGGATGCACTTCGTGTACAAAACGGACAGTCTCTTTCGAAGTATCAAGGTTCCCGATGGAAACTCATCGGTTACAAAAGGCATTTCATTTTCTTTAACTTATTTGAACTCCAGGCTTTTTGTGTGTTCAAAATGCACTATTCAAAGCCACATCATCAATTTTCAACTCTTCCCGACATCATTTGTTATTTTTCATGCAGTTATTGATTTTTTGAGCTAAATGACCCTGAAATTGGAAAGCACTAAAAGGTTGAAACTTGGCATGGGACCATCATTTCACCCACATAGCATGTGCTAAAAAGTTGAGAGGGTTACGGCAAAAGCTTGATGCACTTCGTGTACAAAACAGACAGTCTCTTTCGAAGTATCAAGATTCCCAACGGAAACTCATCGGTTACAAAAGGCATTTTATTTTCTTGAACTTATTTGAACTCCAGGCTTTTTGTGTGTTCAAAATGCACCATTCAAAGCCACATTATCAATTTTCAACTCTTCCCGCCATCATTTGTTATTTTTCATGTAGTTATTGATTTTTTTGAGCTAAATAACCCTGAAATTGGAAAGCACTACAAATGAACTCTGAAAAGGTTGAAAGTTGGCATGGTATCATCATTTCACCCACATAGCATGTGCTAAAAAGTTGAAAGGATTACGACAAAAGCTGGATGCACTTCGTGTACAAAACAGACAGTCTCATTTGAAGTATCAAGATTCCCAACGGAAACTCATCGGTTACAAAAGGCATTTCATTTTCTTGAACTTATTTGAACTCCAGGCTTTTTGTGTGTTCAAGATGTGCTATTCGAAGCCACATCATCAATTTTCAACTCTTCCCGACATCATTTGTTATTTTTCATGCAGTTATTGATTTTTTTGAGCTAAATGACCCTGAAATTGGAAAGCACTACAAATGAACTCTAAAAAGGTTGAAACTTGGCATGGTATCATCATTACACCCACATAGCCTGTGCTAAAAAGTTGAGAGGGTTACGGCAAAAGCTGGATGCACTTCGCGTACAAAACGGACAGTCTCTTTCGAAGTCTCAAGGTTCCCGACGGAAACTCATCGGTTACAAAAGGCATTTTATTTTCTTGAGCTTATTTGAACTCCAGGCTTTTTGTGTGTTCAAAATGCACCATTCAAAGCCACATCATCGATTATCAACTCTTCCCGACATCATTTGTTATTTTTCACGCAGTTATTGATTTTTTTGAGCTAAATGACCTGAAATTGGAAAGCACTACAAATGAACTCTAAAAAGGTTGAAACTTGGCATGGTATAATCATTACACCCACATAGCATGTGCTAAAAAGTTGAGAGGGTTACGGCAAAAGCTGGATGCACTTCGTGTACAAAACGGACAGTCTCTTTCGAAGTATCAAGGTTCCCGATGGAAACTCATCGGTTACAAAAGGCATTTCATTTTCTTTAACTTATTTGAACTCCAGGCTGTTTGTGTGTTCAAAATGCACTATTCAAAGCCACATCATCAATTTTCAACTCTTCCCGACATCATTTGTTATTTTTCATGCAGTTATTGATTTTTTGAGCTAAATGACCCTGAAATTGGAAAGCACTAAAAGGTTGAAACTTGGCATGGGACCATCATTTCACCCACATAGCATGTGCTAAAAAGTTGAGAGGGTTACGGCAAAAGCTTGATGCACTTCGTGTACAAAACAGACAGTCTCTTTCGAAGTATCAAGATTCCCAACGGAAACTCATCGGTTACAAAAGGCATTTTATTTTCTTAAACTTATTTGAACTCCAGGCTTTTTGTGTGTTCAAAATGCACCATTCAAAGCCACATCATCAATTTTCAACTCTTCCCGCCATCATTTGTTATTTTTCATGCAGTTATTGATTTTTTTGAGCTAAATAACCCTGAAATTGGAAAGCACTACAAATGAACTCTGAAAAGGTTGAAAGTTGGCATGGTATCATCATTTCACCCACATAGCATGTGCTAAAAAGTTGAAAGGATTACGACAAAAGCTGGATGCACTTCGTGTACAAAACAGACAGTCTCATTTGAAGTATCAAGATTCCCAACGGAAACTCATCGGTTACAAAAGGCATTTCATTTTTTTGAACTTATTTGAACTCCAGGCTTTTTGTGTGTTCAAAATGTGCTATTCGAAGCCACATCATCAATTTTCAACTCTTCCCGACATCATTTGTTATTTTTCATGCAGTTATTGATTTTTTTGAGCTAAATGACCCTGAAATTGGAAAGCACTACAAATGAACTCTAAAAAGGTTGAAACTTGGCATGGTATCATCATTACACCCACATAGCCTGTGCTAAAAAGTTGAGAGGGTTACGGCAAAAGCTGGATGCACTTCGCGTACAAAACGGACAGTCTCTTTCGAAGTCTCAAGGTTCCCGACGGAAACTCATCGGTTACAAAAGGCATTTTATTTTCTTGAGCTTATTTGAACTCCAGGCTTTTTGTGTGTTCAAAATGCACCATTCAAAGCCACATCATCGATTATCAACTCTTCCCGACATCATTTGTTATTTTTCACGCAGTTATTGATTTTTTTGAGCTAAATGACCTGAAATTGGAAAGCACTACAAATGAACTCTAAAAAGGTTGAAACTTGGCATGGTATCATCATTACACCCACATAGCATGTGCTAAAAAGTTGAGAGGGTTACGGCAAAAGCTGGATGCACTTCGTGTACAAAACGGACAGTCTCTTTCGAAGTATCAAGGTTCCCGATGGAAACTCATCGGTTACAAAAGGCATTTCATTTTCTTTAACTTATTTGAACTCTAGGCTGTTTGTGTGTTCAAAATGCACTATTCAAAGCCACATCATCAATTTTCAACTCTTCCCGACATCATTTGTTATTTTTCATGCAGTTATTGATTTTTTGAGCTAAATGACCCTGAAATTGGAAAGCACTAAAAGGTTGAAACTTGGCATGGGACCATCATTTCACCCACATAGCATGTGCTAAAAAGTTGAGAGGGTTACGGCAAAAGCTTGATGCACTTCGTGTACAAAACAGACAGTCTCTTTCGAAGTATCAAGATTCCCAACGGAAACTCATCGGTTACAAAAGGCATTTTATTTTCTTAAACTTATTTGAACTCCAGGCTTTTTGTGTGTTCAAAATGCAGCATTCAAAGCCACATCATCAATTTTCAACTCTTCCCGCCATCATTTGTTCTTTTTCATGCAGTTATTGATTTTTTTGAGCTAAATAACCCTGAAATTGGAAAGCACTACAAATGAACTCTGAAAAGGTTGAAAGTTGGCATGGTATCATCATTTCACCCACATAGCATGTGCTAAAAAGTTGAAAGGATTACGACAAAAGCTGGATGCACTTCGTGTACAAAACAGACAGTCTCATTTGAAGTATCAAGATTCCCAACGGAAACTCATCGGTTACAAAAGGCATTTCATTTTTTTGAACTTATTTGAACTCCAGGCTTTTTGTGTGTTCAAAATGTGCTATTCGAAGCCACATCATCAATTTTCAACTCTTCCCGACATCATTTGTTATTTTTCATGCAGTTATTGATTTTTTTGAGCTAAATGACCCTGAAATTGGAAAGCACTACAAATGAACTCTAAAAAGGTTGAAACTTGGCATGGTATCATCATTACACCCACATAGCATGTGCTAAAAAGTTGAGAGGGTTACGGCAAAAGCTGGATGCACTTCGTGTACAAAACGGACAGTCTCTTTCGAAGTCTCAAGGTTCCCGACGGAAACTCATCGGTTACAAAAGGCATTTTATTTTCTTGAACTTATTTGAACTCCAGGCTTATTGTGTGTTCAAAATGCACCATTCAAAGCCACATCATCGATTATCAACTCTTCCCGACATCATTTGTTATTTTTCACGCAGTTATTGATTTTTTTGAGCTAAATGACCTGAAATTGGAAAGCACTACAAATGAACTCTAAAAAGGTTGAAACTTGGCATGGTATCATCATTACACCCACATAGCATGTGCTAAAAAGTTGAGAGGGTTACGGCAAAAGCTGGATGCACTTCGTGTACAAAACGGACAGTCTCTTTCGAAGTCTCAAGGTTCCCGACGGAAACTCATCGGTTACAAAAGGGATTTTATTTTCTTGAACTTATTTGAACTCCAGGCTTTTTGTGTGTTCAAAATGCACCATTCAAAGCCACATCATCAATTTTCAACTCTTTCCGCCATCATTTGTTATTTTTCATGCAGTTATTGATTTTTTTGAGCTAAATAACCCTGAAATTGGAAAGCACTACAAATGAACTCTGAAAAGGTTGAAAGTTGGCATGGTATCATCATTTCACCCACATAGCATGTGCTAAAAAGTTGAAAGGGTTACGACAAAAGCTGGATGCACTTCGTGTACAAAACAGACAGTCTCATTTGAAGTATCAAGATTCCCAACGGAAACTCATCGGTTACAAAAGGCATTTCATTTTCTTGAACTAATTTGAACTCCAGGCTTTTTGTGTGTTCAAAATGTGCTATTCAAAGCCACATCATCAATTTTCAACTCTTCCCGACATCATTTGTTATTTTTCATGCAGTTATTGATTTTTTTGAGCTAAATGACCCTGAAATTGGAAAGCACTACAAATGAACTCTAAAAAGGTTGAAACTTGGCATGGTATCATCATTACACCCACATAGCCTGTGCTAAAAAGTTGAGAGGGTTACGGCAAAAGCTGGATGCACTTCGTGTACAAAACGGACAGTCTCTTTCGAAGTCTCAAGGTTCCCGACGGAAACTCATCGGTTACAAAAGGCATTTTATTTTCTTGAACTTATTTGAACTCCAGGCTTTTTGTGTGTTCAAAATGCACCATTCAAAGCCACATCATCGATTATCAACTCTTCCCGACATCGTTTGTTATTTTTCACGCAGTTATTGATTTTTTTGAGCTAAATGACCTGAAATTGGAAAGCACTACAAATGAACTCTAAAAAGGTTGAAACTTGGCATGGTATCATCATTACACCCACATAGCATGTGCTAAAAAGTTGAGAGGGTTACGGCAAAAGCTGGATGCACTTCGTGTACAAAACGGACAGTCTCTTTCGAAGTATCAAGGTTCCCGATGGAAACTCATCGGTTACAAAAGGCATTTCATTTTCTTTAACTTATTTGAACTCCAGGCTCTTTGTGTGTTCAAAATGCACCATTCAAAGCCACATCATCAATTTTCAACTCTTCCCAACATCATTTGTTATTTTTCATGCAGTTATTTATTTTTTTGAGCTAAATGACACTGAAATTGGAAAGCACTACAAATGAACTCTGAAAAGGTTGAAAGTTGGCATGGTATCATCATTTCACCCACATAGTATGCGTTAAAAAGTTGAGAGGGTTACGGCAAAAGCTGGATGCACTTCGTGTAGAAAACAGACAGTCTCTTTCGAAGTATCAACATTCCCAACGGAAACTCATCGGTTACAAAAGGCATTTCATTTTCTTGAACTTATTTGAACTCCAGGCTTTTTGTGTGTTCAAAATGCACTATTCAAAGCCACATCATCAATTTTCAACTCTTCCCGACATCATTTGTTATTTTTCATGCAGTTATTGATTTTTTGAGCTAAATGACCCTGAAATTGGAAAGCACTAAAAGGTTGAAACTTGGCATGGGACCATCATTTCACCCACATAGCATGTGCTAAAAAGTTGAGAGGGTTACGGCAAAAGCTTGATGCACTTCGTGTACAAAACAGACAGTCTCTTTCGAAGTATCAAGATTCCCAACGGAAACTCATCGGTTACAAAAGGCATTTTATTTTCTTAAACTTATTTGAACTCCAGGCTTTTTGTGTGTTCAAAATGCACCATTCAAAGCCACATCATCAATTTTCAACTCTTCCCGCCATCATTTGTTATTTTTCATGCAGTTATTGATTTTTTTGAGCTAAATAACCCTGAAATTGGAAAGCACTACAAATGAACTCTGAAAAGGTTGAAAGTTGGCATGGTATCATCATTTCACCCACATAGCATGTGCAAAAAAGTTGAAAGGATTACGACAAAAGCTGGATGCACTTCGTGTACAAAACAGACAGTCTCATTTGAAGTATCAAGATTCCCAACGGAAACTCATCGGTTACAAAAGGCATTTCATTTTCTTGAACTTATTTGAACTCCAGGCTTTTTGTGTGTTCAAAATGTGCTATTCGAAGCCACATCATCAATTTTCAACTCTTCCCGACATCATTTGTTATTTTTCATGCAGTTATTGATTTTTTTGAGCTAAATGACCCTGAAATTGGAAAGCACTACAAATGAACTCTAAAAAGGTTGAAACTTGGCATGGTATCATCATTACACCCACATAGCCTGTGCTAAAAAGTTGAGAGGGTTACGGCAAAAGCTGGATGCACTTCGTGTACAAAACGGACAGTCTCTTTCGAAGTCTCAAGGTTCCCGACGGAAACTCATCGGTTACAAAAGGCATTTTATTTTCTTGAACTTATTTGAACTCCAGGCTTTTTGTGTGTTCAAAATGCACCATTCAAAGCCACATCATCGATTATCAACTCTTCCCGACATCATTTGTTATTTTTCACGCAGTTATTGATTTTTTTGAGCTAAATGACCTGAAATTGGAAAGCACTACAAATGAACTCTAAAAAGGTTGAAACTTGGCATGGTATCATCATTACACCCACATAGCATGTGCTAAAAAGTTGAGAGGGTTACGGCAAAAGCTGGATGCACTTCGTGTACAAAACGGACAGTCTCTTTCGAAGTATCAAGGTTCCCGATGGAAACTCATCGGTTACAAAAGGCATTTCATTTTCTTTAACTTATTTGAACTCCAGGCTCTTTCTGTGTTCAAAATGCACCATTCAAAGCCACATCATCAATTTTCAACTCTTCCCGACATCATTTGTTATTTTTCATGCAGTTATTGATTTTTTTGAGCTAAATGACCCTGAAATTGGAAAGCACTACAAATGAACTCTGAAAAGGTTGAAAGTTGGCATGGTATCATCATTTCACCCACATAGGATGTGCTAGAAAGTTGAGAGGGTTACGGCAAAAGCTGGATGCACTTCATGTACAAAACGGACAGTCTCTTTCGAAGTATTAAGGTTCACGACGGAAACTCATCGGTTACAAAAGGCATTTCATTTTCCTTAACTTATTTGAACTCCGGGCTTTTTGTGTGTTCAAAATGCACCATTCAAAGCCACATCATCAATTTTCAACCCTTCCTGCCATCATTTGTTATTTTTCACGCAGTTATTGATTTGTTTGAGCTAAATGACCCTGAAATTGGAAAGCACTACAAATGAACTCTCAAAAGGTTGAAACTTGGCATGGTATCATCATTTCACCCACATAGCATGTGCTAAAAAGTTGAGAGGGTTACGGCAAAAGCTAGATGCACTTCCTGTACAAAACAGACATTCTCTTTCGAAGTATCAGGGCTCCAGACGGAAACTCATCGGTTACAAAAGGCATTTCATTTTCTTTAACTTATTTGAACTCCAGGCTCTTTGTATGTTCAAAATGCACCATTCAAAGCCACATCATCAATTTTCAACTCTTCCCAACATCATTTGTTATTTTTCATGCAGTTATTTATTTTTTTGAGCTAAATGACCCTGAAATTGGAAAGCACTACAAATGAACTCTGAAAAGGTTGAAAGTTGGCATGGTATCATCATTTCACCCACATAGTATGCGTTAAAAAGTTGAGAGGGTTACGGCAAAAGCTTGATGCACTTCGTGTAGAAAACAGACAGTCTCTTTCGAAGTATCAAGATTCCCAACGGAAACTCATCGGTTACAAAAGGCATTTCATTTTCTTGAACTTATTTGAACTCCAGGCTTTTTGTGTGTTCAAAATGCACTATTCAAAGCCACATCATCAATTTTCAACTCTTCCCGACATCATTTGTTATTTTTCATGCAGTTATTGATTTTTTGAGCTAAATGACCCTGAAATTGGAAAGCACTAAAAGGTTGAAACTTGGCATGGGACCATCATTTCACCCACATAGCATGTGCTAAAAAGTTGAGAGGGTTACGGCAAAAGCTTGATGCACTTCGTGTACAAAACAGACAGTCTCTTTCGAAGTATCAAGATTCCCAACGGAAACTCATCGGTTACAAAAGGCATTTTATTTTCTTAAACTTATTTGAACTCCAGGCTTTTTGTGTGTTCAAAATGCACCATTCAAGCCACATCATCAATTTTCAACTCTTCCCGCCATCATTTGTTATTTTTCATGCAGTTATTGATTTTTTTGAGCTAAATAACCCTGAAATTGGAAAGCACTACAAATGAACTCTGAAAAGGTTGAAAGTTGGCATGGTATCATCATTTCACCCACATAGCATGTGCTAAAAAGTTGAAAGGATTACGACAAAAGCTGGATGCACTTCGTGTACAAAACAGACAGTCTCATTTGAAGTATCAAGATTCCCAACGGAAACTCATCGGTTACAAAAGGCATTTCATTTTCTTGAACTTATTTGAACTCCAGGATTTTTGTGTGTTCAAAATGTGCTATTCGAAGCCACATCATCAATTTTCAACTCTTCCCGACATCATTTGTTATTTTTCATGCAGTTATTGATTTTTTTGAGCTAAATGACCCTGAAATTGGAAAGCACTACAAATGAACTCTAAAAAGGTTGAAACTTGGCATGGTATCATCATTACACCCACATAGCATGTGCTAAAAAGTTGAGAGGGTTACGGCAAAAGCTGGATGCACTTCGTGTACAAAACGGACAGTCTCTTTCGAAGTCTCAAGGTTCCCGACGGAAACTCATCGGTTACAAAAGGCATTTTATTTTCTTGAACTTATTTGAACTCCAGGCTTTTTGTGTGTTCAAAATGCACCATTCAAAGCCACATCATCGATTATCAACTCTTCCCGACATCATTTGTTATTTTTCACGCAGTTATTGATTTTTTTGAGATAAATGACCTGAAATTGGAAAGCACTACAAATGAACTCTAAAAAGGTTGAAACTTGGCATGGTATCATCATTACACCCACATAGCATGTGCTAAAAAGTTGAGAGGGTTACGGCAAAAGCTGGATGCACTTCGTGTACAAAACGGACAGTCTCTTTCGAAGTATCAAGGTTCCCGATGGAAACTCATCGGTTACAAAAGGCATTTCATTTTCTTTAACTTATTTGAACTCCAGGCTCTTTCTGTGTTCAAAATGCACCATTCAAAGCCACATCATCAATTTTCCACTCTTCCCAACATCATTTGTTATTTTTCATGCAGTTATTGATTTTTTTGAGCTAAATGACCCTGAAATTGGAAAGCACTACAAATGAACTCTGAAAAGGTTGAAAGTTGGCATGGTATCATCATTTCACCCACATAGGATGTGCTAGAAAGTTGAGAGGGTTACGGCAAAAGCTGGATGCACTTCATGTACAAAACGGACAGTCTCTTTCGAAGTATTAAGGTTCACGACGGAAACTCATCGGTTACAAAAGGCATTTCATTTTCCTTAACTTATTTGAACTCCGGGCTTTTTGTGTGTTCAAAATGCACCATTCAAAGCCACATCATCAATTTTCAACCCTTCCCGCCATCATTTGTTATTTTTCACGCAGTTATTGATTTGTTTGAGCTAAATGACCCTGAAATTGGAAAGCACTACAAATGAACTCTGAAAAGGTTGAAACTTGGCATGGTATCATCATTTCACCCACATAGCATGTGCTAAAAAGTTGAGAGGGTTATGGCAAAAGCTAGATGCACTTCCTGTACAAAACAGACATTCTCTTTCGAAGTATCAGGGTTCCAGACGGAAACTCATCGGTTACAAAAGGAATTTCATTTTTGGAACTTATTTGAACTCCAGGCTTTTTGTGTGTTCAAAATGCACCATTCAAAGCCGCATCATCAATTTTCAACCCTTTCTGACTTCATTTGGTATTTTTCATGCAGTTATTGAATTTTTTGAGCTAAATGACCCTGAAATTCAAATACACTACAAATAAACTCTGAAAAGGTTGAAACTTGGCATGGTACCATCATTTCACCCACATAGCATGTGCTAAAAAGTTGAGAGGGTTACGGCAAAAGCTGGATGCACTTCGTGTACAAAACAGACAGTCTCTTTAGAAGTATCAAGATTCCCAACGGAAACTCATCGGTTACAAAAGGCATTTCATTTTCTTGAACTTATTTGAACTCGAGGCTTTTTGTGTGTTCAAAATGCACTATTCAAAGCCACATCATCAATTTTCAAATTTTCCCGACATCATTTGTTATTTTTCATGCAGTTATTGATTTTTTTGAGCTAAATGACCCTGAAATTGGAAAGCACTACAAATGAACTCTGAAAAGGTTGAAACTTGGCATGGTATTATCATTTCACCCACATAGCATGTGCTAAAAAGTTGAGAGGGTTACGGCAAAAGCTGGAAGCACTTCGTGTACAAAACGGACAGTCTCTTTCGAAGTATTAAGGTTCCCGACGGAAACTCATCTGTTACAAAAGGCATTTCATTTTCTTGAACTTATTTGAACTCCAGGCTTTTTGTGTGCTCAAAATGCACCATTCAAAGCCACATCATCAATTTTCAACTCTTCCCAACATCATTTGTTATTTTTCATGAAGTTATTGATTTTCTTGAGCTAAGTGACCCTAAAATTGGAAAGCACTACAAATGAACTCTGAAAAGGTTGAAACTTGGCATGGTATCATCATTTCACCCACATAGCATGTGCTAAAAAGTTGAGAGGGTTACGGCAAAAGCTGGAAGCACTTCGTGTACAAAACAGACACTCTCTTTCGAAGTATCAAGATTCCCAATGGAAACTCATCGGTTACAAAAGGCAATTCATTTTCTTGAACTTATTTGAACTCCAGGCTTTTTGTGTGTTCAAAATGCACTATTCAAAGCCACATCATAAATTTTCAACTCTTCCCGACATCATTTGTTATTTTTCATGCAGTTATTGATTTTTTTGAGCTAAATGACCCTGAAATTGGAAAGCACTACAAATGAACTCTGAAAAGGTTGAAAGTTGGCATGGTATCATCATTTCACCCACATAGTATGCGTTAAAAATTTGAGAGGGTTACGGCAAAAGCTGGATGCACTTCGTGTAGAAAACAGACAGTCTCTTTCGAAGTATCAAGATACCCAACGGAAACTCATCGGTTACAAAAGGCATTTCATTTTCTTGAACTTATTTGAACTCCAGGATTTTTGTGTGTTCAAAATGCACTATTCAAAGCCACATCATCAATTTTCAACTCTTCCCGACATCATTTGTTATTTTTCATGCAGTTATTGATTTTTTCAGCTAAATGACCCTGAAATTGGAAAGCACTAAAAGGTTGAAACTTGGCATGGGACCATCATTTCACCCACATAGCATGTGCTAAAAAGTTGAGAGGGTTACGGCAAAAGCTTGATGCACTTCGTGTACAAAACAGACAGTCTCTTTCGAAGTATCAAGATTCCCAACGGAAACTTATCGGTTACAAAAGGCATTTCATTTTCTTAAACTTATTTGAACTCCAGGCTTTTTGTGCGTTCAAAATGCACTATTCAAAGCCACATCATCAATTTTCAACTCTTCCCGACATCATTTGTTATTTTTCATGCAGTTATTGATTTTTTTGAGCTAAATGACCCTGAAATTGGAAAGCACTACAAATGAACTCTGAAAAGGTTGAAACTTGGCATGGCATCATCATTTCACCCACATAGCATGTGCTAAAAAGTTGAGAGGTTTACGGCAAAAGCTGGATGCACTTCGTGTACAAAACGAACGGTCTCTTTCGAAGTATTAAGGTTCCCGACGGAAACTCATCGGTTACAAAAGGCATTTCATTTTCTTGAACTTATTTGAACTCCAGGCTTTTTGTGTGCTCAAAATGCACCATTCAAAGCCACATCATCAATTTTCAACTCTTCCCGACATCCTTTGTTATTTTTCATGAATTTATTGATTTTTTTGAGCTAAATGACCCTAAAATTGGAAAGCACTACAAATGAACTCTGAAAAGGTTGAAACTTGGCATGGTATCATCATTTCACCCACATAGCATGTGCTAAAAAGTTGAGAGGGTTACGGCAAAAGCTGGATGCACTTCGTGTACAAAATGGACAGTCTCTTTCGAAGTATTAAGGTTCCCGACGGAAACTCATCGGTTACAAAAGGCATTTCATTTTCCTGAACTTATTTGAGCTCTGGGCTTTTTGTGTGCTCAAAATGCACCACTTAATGCCACATCATCAATTTTCAACTCTTCCCGACATCATTTGTTATTTTTCATGCAGTTATTGATTTTTTTGAGCTAAATGACCCTGAAATTGGAAAGCACTACAAATGAACTCTGAAAAGGTTGAAACTTGGCATGGTATCATCATTTCACCCACATAGCATGTGCTAAAAAGTTGAGAGGGTTACGGCAAAAGCTGGATGCACTTCGTGTACAAAATGGACAGTCTCTTTCGAAGTATTAAGGTTCCCGACGGAAACTCATCGGTTACAAAAGGCATTTCATTTTCCTGAACTTATTTGAGCTCTGGGCTTTTTGTGTGCTCAAAATGCACCACTTAATGCCACATCATCAATTTTCAACTCTTCCCGACATCATTTGTTATTTTTCATGCAGTTATTGATTTTTTTGAGCTAAATGACCCTGAAATTGGAAAGCACTACAAATGAACTCTGAAAAGGTTGAAACTTGGCATGGTATCATCATTTCACCCACATAGCATGTGCTAAAAAGTTGAGAGGGTTACGGCAAAAGCTGGATGCACTTCGTGTACAAAATGGACAGTCTCTTTCGAAGTATTAAGGTTCCTGACGGAAACTCATCGGTTACAAAAGGCATTTCATTTTCCTGAACTTATTTGAACTCTGGGATTTTTGTGTGTTCAAACTGCACCATTCAAAGCCACATCATCAATTTTCAACCCTTCCCGCCATCATTTGTCATTTTTCACGCAGTTATTGATTTGTTTGAGCTAAATGACCCTGAAATTGGAAAGCACTACAAATGAACTCTGAAAAGGTTGAAACTTGGCATGGTATCATCATTTCACCCACATAGCATGTGCTAAAAAGTTGAGAGGGTTACGGCAAAAGCTAGATGCACTTCGTGTACAAAACAGACATTCTCTTTCGAAGTATCAGGGTTCCAGACGGAACTCATCGGTTACAAAAGGCATTTCATTTTTTGGAACTTATTTGAACTCCAGGCTTTTTGTGTGTTCAAAATGCACCATTCAAAGCCGCATCATCAATTTTCAACCCTTTCTGACTTCATTTGGTATTTTTCATGCAGTTATTGAATTTTTTGAGCTAAATGACCCTGAAATTGAAATACACTACAAATGAACTCTGAAAAGGTTGAAACTTGGCATGGTACCATCATTTCACCCACATAGCATGTGCTAAAAAGTTGAGAGGGTTACGGCAAAAGCAGGATGCACTTCGTGTACAAAACATACAGTCTCTTTCGAAGTATCAAGATTCCCAACGGAAACTCATCGGTTACAAAAGGCATTTCATTTTCTTGAACTTATTTGAACTCCGGGCTTTTTGTGTGTTCAAAATGCACTAATCAAAGCCACACCATCAATTTTCAACTCTTCCCGACATCATTTGTTATTTTTCTTGCAGTTATTGATTTTTTTGAGCCAAATGACCCTGAATTGGAAAGCACTACAAATGAACTCTGAAAAGGTTGAAACTTGGCATGGTATCATCATTTCACCCACATAGCATGTGGTAAAAAGTTGAGAGGGTTACGGCAAAAGCTGGATGCACTTCGTGTACAAAACGGACAGTCTCTTTCGAAGTATTAAGGTTCCCGACGGAAACTCATCGGTTACAAAAGTCATTTCATCTTCTTGAACTTATTTGAACTCCAGGCTTTTTGTGTGTTCGAAATGCACTATTCAAAGCCACATCATCAATTTTCAACTCTTCCCGACATCATTTGTTATTTTTCATGCAGTTATTGATTTTTTTGAGCTAAATGACCCTGAAATTGGAAAGCACTACAAATGAACTCTGAAAAGGTTGAAACATGGCATGGTATCATCATTTCACCCACATAGCATGTGCTAGAAAGTTGAGAGGGTTACGGCAAAAGCTGGATGCACTTCGTGTACAAAACGGACAGTCTCTTTCGAAGTATTAAGGTTCACGACGGAAACTCATCGGTTACAAAAGGCATTTCATTTTCCTGAACTTATTTGAACTCCGGGCTTTTTGTGTGTTCAAAATGCACCTTTCAAAGCCACATCATCAATTTTCAACCCTTCCCGCCATCATTTGTTATTTTTCACACAGGTATTGATTTGTCTAAGCTAAATGACCCTGAAATTGGAAAGCACTACAAATGAACTCTGAAAAGGTTGGCACCTAGCATGGTATCATCATTTCACCCACATAGCATGTGCTAAAAAGTTGAGAGGGTTACGGCAAAAGCTGGATGCACTTCGTGTACAAAACAGACATTCTCTTTCGAAGTATCAGGGTTCCAGACGGAAACTCATCGGTTACAAAAGGCAGTTCATTTTTGGAACTTATTTGAACTCCAGGCTTTTTGTGTGTTCAAAATGCACCATTCAAAGCCGCATCATCAATTTTCAACCCTTTCTGACTTCATTTGGTATTTTTCATGCAGTTATTGAATTTTTTGAGCTAAATGACCCTGAAATTGAAATACACTACAAATGAACTCTGAAAAGGTTGAAACTTGGCATGGTACCATCATTTCACCCACATAGCATGTGCTAAAAAGTTGAGAGGGTTACGGCAAAAGCTGGATGCACTTCGTGTACAAAACAGACAGTCTCTTTAGAAGTATCAAGATTCCCAACGGAAACTCATCGGTTACAAAAGGCATTTCATTTTCTTGAACTTATTTGAACTCCAGGCTTTTTGTGTGTTCAAAATGCACTATTCAAAGCCACATCATCAATTTTCAAATTTTCCCGACATCATTTGTTATTTTTCATGCAGTTATTGATTTTTTTGAGCTAAATGACCCTGATATTGGAAAGCACTACAAATGAACTCTGAAAAGGTTGAAACTTGGCATGGTATTATCATTTCACCCACATAGCATGTGCTAAAAAGTTGAGAGGGTTACAGCAAAAGCTGGATGCACTTCGTGTACAAAACGGACATTCTCTTTCGAAGTATCAAGGTTCCCGACGGAAACTCATCGGTTACAGAAGGCATTTCATTTTCTTGAACTTATTTGAACTCCAGGCTTTTTGTGTGCTCAAAATGCACCATTCAAAGCCACATCATCAATTTTCAACTCTTCCCAACATCATTTGTTATTTTTCATGCAGTTATTGATTTGTTTGAGCTAAATGACCCTGAAATTGGAAAGCACTACAAATGATCTCTGAAAAGGTTGAAACTTGGAATGGTATCATAATTTCACCCACATAGGATGTGCTAAAAAGTTGAGAGGGTTACGGCAAAAGCTGGATGCACTTCGTGTACAAAACAGACATTCTCTTTCGAACTATCAGGGTTCCAAACGGAAACTCATCGGTTACAAAAGGCATTTCATTTTTTGGAACTTATTTGAACTCCAGGCTTTTTGTGTGTTCAAAATGCACCATTCAAAGCCGCATCATCAATTTTCAACCCTTTCTGACTTCATTTGGTATTTTTCATGCAGTTATTGAATTTTTTCAGCTAAATGACCCTGAAATTGAAATACCCTACAAATGAACTCTGAAAAGGCTGAAACTTGGCATGGTATCATCATTTCACCCACATAGCATGTGCTAAAAAGTTGAAAGTGTTACGACAAAAGCTGGATGCACTTCGTGTACAAAACAGACAGTCTCATTTGAAGTATGAGGGTTCCGGACGAAAACTCATCGGTTACAAAAGGCATTTCATTTTCTTGAACTTATTTGAACTCCGGGCTTTTTGTGTGTTCAAAATGCACCATTCAAAGCCACATCACCAATTTTCAACTCTTCCCGACATCATTTGTTATTTTTCATGCAGTTATTGATTTTTTGAGCTAAATGACCCTGAAATTGGAAAGCACTACAAACGAACTCTGAAAAGGTTGAAAGTTGGCATGGTATCATCATTTCACCCATAGAGCATGTGCTAAAAAGTTGAAAGGGTTACGACAAAATCTGGATGCACTTCGTGTACAAAACAGACAGTCTCATTTGAAGTATCAGGGTTCCGGACGGAAACTCATCGGTTACAAAAGGCATTTCATTTTCCTGGACTTATTTGAGCTATGGGCTTTTTGTGTGGTCAAAATGCACCACTTAAAGCCACATCATCAATTTTCGACCCTTCCCGACATCATTTGTTATTTTTCATGCAATTATTGATTTTTTGAGTTAAATGACCCTGAAATTGGAAAGCACTACAAATGAACTCTGAAAAGGTTGAAAGTTGGCATGGTATCATCATTTCACCCACATAGCATGCGCTAAAAATTTGAGAGGGTTACAAGAAAAGCTGGATGCACTTTGTGTACAAAACGGACATTCTCTTTCGAAGTATCAGGGTTCCGGACAGAAACTCATCGGTTACAAAAGGCATTTCATTTTCTTGAACTTCTTTGAACTCCAGGCTTTTTGTGTGTTCAAAATGCACCATTCAAAGCCACATCATCATTTTTCATCCCTTCCCGACTTCATTTGTTATTTTTCATGCAGTTATTGATTTTTTGAGATAAATTACCCTGAAATTGGAAAGCACTACAAATAAACTCTGAAAAGGTTGAAACTTGTCATGGTATCATCATTTCACCCACATAGCATGCGCTAAAAAGATGAGAGGGTTACAACAAAAGCTGGATGCACTTCGTGTACAAAACGGACATTGTCTTTCGAAGTATCAGGGTTCCGGACGGAAACTCACCGGTTACAAAAGGCATTTCATTTTCTTGAACTTATTTGAACTCCAGGCTTTTTGTGTGTTCAAAATGCACCATTCAAAGCCACATCATCATTTTTCGGCCCTTCCCGACTTCATTTGTTATTTATCATGCAGTTATTGATTTTTTGAGATAAATGATCCTGAAATTGGAAGGCACTACAAATAAACTCTGAAAAGGTTGAAACTTGGCATGGTATCATTATTTCACCCACATAGCATGTGCTCGAAAGTTGAGAGGGTTACAGCAAAAGCTGGATGCACTTCATGTACAAAACAGACATTCTCTTTCGAAGTATCAGGTTCCAGACGGAAACTCATCGGTTACAAAAGGCATTTCATTTTTTTGAACTTATTTGAACTCCAGGCTTTTTGTGTGTTCAAAATGCACCATTCAAAGCCACATCATCAATTTTCAACCCTTTCTGACTTCATTTGGTATTTTTAATGCAGTTATTGTTGTTTTTGAGCTAAATGACCCTGAAATTGAAATACCCTACAAATGAACTCTGTAAAGGCTGAAAGTTGGCATGGTATTATCATTTTACCCACATAGCATGTGCTAAAAAGTTGAAAGGGTTACGACAAAAGCTGGATGCACTTCGTGTACAAAACAGACAGTCTCATTTGAAGTATGAGGGTTCCGGACGGAAACTCATCGGTTACAAAAGGCATTTCATTTTCTTGAACTTATTTGAGCACTGGGCTTTTTGTGTGCTCAAAATGCACCACTTAAAGCCACATCACCAATTTTCGACCCTTCCAGACATCATTTGTTATTTTTCATGCAGTTATTGATTTTTTTGAGTTAAATGACCCTGAAATTGGAAAGCACTGCAAGTGAACTCTGAAAAGGTTTAAAGTTGGCATGGTATCATCATTTCACCCACATAGCATGCGCTAAAAAGTTGAGAGGGTTACGGCAAAAGTTGGATGCACTTCGTGTACAAAACGGACAGTCTATTTCGAAGTATCAAGGTTCCCGACGGAAACTCATCGGTTACAAAAGGCATTTCATTTTCTTGAAGTTATTTGAACTCCGGGCTTTTTGTGTGTTCAAAATGCACCATTCAAAGCCACATCATCAATTTCCAACTCTTCCCGACATCATTTGTTATTTTTCATGCAGTTATTGAATTTTTTGAGCTAAATGACCCTAAAATTGGAAAGCACTACAAATGAACTCTGAAAAGGTTGAAACTTGGCATGGTATCATCATTTCACCCACATAGCATGTGCTAAAAAGTAGAAAGGGTTACGACAAAAGCTGGATGCACTTCCTGTACAAAACAGACATCCTCATTTGAAGTATCATGGTTCCGGACGGAAACTCATCGGTTACAAAAGGCATTTCATTTTCTTGAACTTATTTGAGCTCTGGGCTTTTTGTGTGTTCAAAATGCACCACTTAAAGCTACATCATCAATTTTCGACCCTTCCCGACATCATTTGTTATTTTTCATGCGGTTATTGATTTTTTGAGTTAAATGACCCTGAAATTGGAAAGCACTACAAATGAACTCTAAACAGGTTGAAAGTTGGCATGGTATCATCATTTCACCCACATAGCATGCGCTAAAAAGTTGAGAGGGTTACAACAAAAGATGGATGCACTTTGTGTACAAAACGTACATTCTCTTTCGAAGTATCAGGCTTCCGGATGGAAACTCATCGGTTACAAAAGGCATTTCATTTTCTTGAACTTATTTGAACTCCAGGCTTTTTGTGTGTTCAAAATGCAGCATTCAAAGCCACATCATCATTTTTCAGCCCTTCCCGACTTCTTTTGTTATTTTTCATGCAGTTATTGATTTTTTGAGATAAATGATCCTGAAATTGGAAAGCACTACAAATAAACTCTGAAAAGGTTGAAACTTGGCATGGTATCATTATTTCACCCACATATCATGTGCTAGAAAGTTGAGAAGGTTACAGCAAAAGCTGGATGCACTTCGTGTACAAAACATACATTCTCTTTCGAAGTATCAGGGTTCCAGACGGAAACTCATCGGTTACAAAAGGCATTTCATTTTTTTGAACTTATTTGAACTCCAGGGTTTTTGTGTGTTCATAATGCACCATTCAAAGCCACATCGTCAATTTTCAACCCTTTCTGACTTCATTTGGTATTTTTCATGTAGTTATTGAATTTTTTGAGCAAAATGACCCTGAAATTGAAATACCCTACAAATAAGTCTGAAAAGGCTGAAAGTTGGCATGGTATCATCATTGCACCCACATAGCATGTGCTAAAAAGTTGAAAGGGTTACGACAAAAGCTGGATGCACTTCGTGTACAAAACAGACAGCCTCATTTGAAGTATGAGGGTTCCGGACGGAAACTCATCGGTTACAAAAGGCATTTCATTTTCTTGAACTTATTTGAGCTCTGGGCTTTTTGTGTGTTCAAAATGCACCACTTAAAGCCACATCGTCAATTTTCGTCCCTTCCCGACATCATTTGTTATTTTTCATGCAGTTATTGATTTTTTTGAGTTAAATGACCATGAAATTGGAAAGCACTACAACTGAACTCTGAAAAGGTTGAAAGTTGGCATGGTATCATCATTTCACCCACATAGCATGCGCTAAAAAGATGGGAGGGTTACAGCAAAAGCTGGATGCACTTCGTGTACAAAACGGACAGTCTATTTCGAAGTATCAAGGTTCCCGACGGAAACTCATCGGTTACAAAAGGCATTTCATTTTCTTGAAATTATTTGAACTCTAGGCTTTTTGTGTGTTCAAAATGCACCATTGAAAGCCACATCATCAATTTTCAACTCTTCCCAACATCATTTGTTATTTTTCATGCAGTTATTGATTTTTTTGAGCTAAATGACCCTGAAATTGGAAAGCACTACAAATGAACTCTGAAAAGGTTGAAACTTGGCATGGTATCATCATTTCACCCACATAGCATGTTCTAAAAAGTTGAAAGGGTTATGACAAAAGCTGGATGCACTTCATGTACAAAACAGACAGTCTCATTTGAAGTATCAGGGTTCCGGACGGAAACTCATCGGTTACAAAAGGCATTTCATTTTCTTGAACTTATTTGAGCTCTGGGCTTTTTGTGTGTTCAAAATGCACCACTTAAAGCCACATCATCAATTTTCGACCCTTCCCGACATCATTTGTTATTTTTCATGCAGTTATTGATTTTTTTGAGCTAAATGACCCTGAAATTGGAAAGCACTACAAATGAAGTCTGAAAAGGTTGAAAGTTGGCATGGTATCATCATTTCACCCACATAGCATGTGCTAAAAAGTTGAAAGGGTTACGACAAAAGCTGGATGCACTTCGTGTACAAAACAGACATTCTCATTTGAAGTATCAGGGTTCCGAACGGAAACTCATCGGTTACAAAAGGCATTTCATTTTCTTGAACTTATTTGAGCTCTGGGATTTTTGTGTGGTCAAAATGCACCACTTAAAGCCACATCATCAATTTTCGACCCTTCCCGACATCATTTGTTATTTTTCATGCAGTTATTGATTTTTTGAGCTAAATGACCCTGAAATTGGAAAGCACTACAAATGAACTCTGAAAAGGTTGAAACTTGGCATGGTATCATCATTTCACCCACTTAGCATGTGCTAAAAAGTTGAAAGGGTTACGACAAAACCTGGATGCACTTCATGTACAAAACAGACAGTCTCATTTGAAGTATCTGGGTTCCGGACGGAAACTCATCGGTTACAAAAGGCATTTCATTTTCTTGAACTTATTTGAGCTCTGGGCTTTTTGTGTGCTCAAAATGCACCACTTAAAGCCACATCATCAATTTTTGACCCTTCCCGACATCATTTGTTATTTTTCATGCAATTATTGATTTTTTGAGTTAAATGACCCTGAAATTGGAAAGCAGTACAAATGAACTCTAAAAAGGTTGAAAGTTGGCATGGTATCATCATTTCACCCACATAGCATGGGCTGAAATGTTGAGCGGGTTACAAGAAAAGCTGGCTGCACTTTGTGTACAAAACGGACATTCTCTTTCGAAGTATTAGGGTTCCGGACAGAAACTCATCGGTTACAAAAGGCATTTCATTTTCTTGAACTTATTTGAACTCCAGGCTTTTTGTGTGTTCAAAATGCACCATTCAAAGACACATCATCATTTTTCATCCCTTCCCGACTTCATTTGTTATTTTTCATGCAGTTATTGATTTTTTGTGATAAATTACCCTAAAATTGGAAAGCACTACAAATAAACTCTGAAAAGGTTGAAACTTGTCATGGTATCATCATTTCACCCACATAGCATGCGCTAAAAAGTTGAGAGGGTTACAACAAAAGTTGGATGCACTTCGTGTACAAAACGGACATTCTCTTTCGAAGTATCAGGGTTCCGGACAGAAACTCATCGGTCACAAAAGGCATTTCATTATCTTGAACTTAGTTGAACTCCAGGCTTTTTGTGTGTTAAAAATGCACCATTCAAAGCCACATCATCAATTTTGAACCCTTTCTGACTTCATTTGATATTTTTCATGCAGTTATTGAATTTTTTGAGCTAAATGACCCTGAAATTGAAATACCCTACAAATGAAGTCTGACAAGGCTGAAAGTTGGCATGGTATCATCATTTCACCCACATAGCATGTGCTAAAAAGTTGAAAGGGTTACGACAAAAGCTGGATGCACTTCGTGTACAAAACAGACATTCTCATTTGAAGTATCAGGGTTCCGGACGGAAACTCATCGGTTACAAAAGGCATTTCATGTTCTTGAACTTATTTGAGCTCTGGGCTTTTTGTGTGTTCAAAATGCACCACTTAAAGCCACATCATCAATTTTCGACCCTTCCCGACATCATTTGTTATTTCCATGCAGTTATTGATTTTTTTGAGTTAAATGAACCTGAAATTGGAAAACACTACAAATGAACTCTGAAAAGGTTGAAAGTTGGCATGGTATCATCATTTCACCCACATAGCATGCGCTAAAAAGTTGGGAGGGTTACGGCAAAAGTTGGATGCACTTCGTGTACAAAACGGACAGTCTATTTCGAAGTATCAAGGTTCCCGACGAAAACTCATCGGTTACAGAAGGCATTTCATTTTCTTGAACTTATTTGAACTCCAGGCTTTTTGTGTGTTCAAAATGCACCATTCAAAGCCACATCATCATTTTTCATCCCTTCCCGACTTAATTTGTTATTTTTCATGCAGTTATTTATTTTTTGAGATAAATTACCCTAAAATTGGAAAGCACTACAAATAAACTCTGAAAAGGTTGAAACTTGTCATGGTATCATCATTTCACCCACATAGCATGCGCTAAAAAGTTGAGAGGGTTACAACAAAACCTGGATGCACTTCGTGTACAAAACGGACATTCTCTTTCGAAGTATCAGGGTTCCGGACGGAAACTCATCGGTTACAAAAGGCATTTCATTTTCTTGAACTTAGTTGAACTCCAAGCTTTTTGTGTGTTGAAAATGCACCATTCAAAGCAACATCATCATTTTTCAGCCCTTCCCGACTTCATTTGTTATTTTTCATGTAGTTATTGATTTTTTGAGCTAAATGATCCTGAAATTGGAAAGCACTACAAATAAACTCCGAAAAGGTTGAAACTTGGCATGGTATCATTATTGCACCCACATAGCATGCGCTAAAAAGTTGAGAGGGTTGCAGCAAAAGCTGGATGCACTTCGTGTACAAAACAGACATTCTCTTTCGAAGTCTCAGGGTTCCAGACGGAAACTCATCAGTTACAAAAGGCATTTCATTTTTTTGAACTTATTTGAACTCCAGGCTTTTTGTGTAATCAAAATGCACCATTCAAAGCCGCATCATCAATTTTCAACCCTTTCTGACTTCATTTGGTATTTTTCATGCAGTTATTGAATTTTTTGACCTAAATGACCCTGAATTTGAAATACCCTACAAATGAACTCTGAGACGGCTGAAACTTGGCATGGTATCATCATTTCACCCACATAGCATGTGCTAAAAAGTTGAAAGGGTTACGACAAAAGCTGGATGCACTTCGTGTACAAAACAGACAGTCTCATTGGAAGTATGAGGGTTCCGCATGGAAACTCATCGGTTACAAATGGCATTTCATTTTCTTGAACTTATTTGAGCTCTGGGCTTTTTGTGTGCTCCAAATGCACCACTTAAAGCCACATCATCAATTTTCGACCCTTCCCGACATCATTTGTTATTTTTCATGCAGTTATTGATTTTTTTTGAGTTAAATGACCCTGAAATTGGAAAGCACTACAAATGAAATCTGAAAAGGTTGAAAGTTGGCATGCTATCATCATTTCAGCCACATAGCATGCGCGAAAAAGTTGGGAGGGTTACGGCAAAAGCTGGATGCACTTCGTGTACAAAACGGACAGTCTCTTTCGAAGTATCAAGGTTCCCGACGGAAACTCATCAATTACAAATGGCATTTCATTTTCTTGAACTTATTTGAACTCCGGGCTTTGTGTGTGTTCAAAATGCACCATTCAAAGCCACATCATCAATTTTCAACTCTTCCCGACATCATTTGTTATTTTTCATGCAGTTATTGATTTTTTTTGAGCTAAATGACCCTGAAATTGGAAAGCACTACAAATGAACTCTGAAAAGGTTGAAACTTGGCATGGTATCATCATTTCACCCACATAGCATGTGCTAAAAAGTTGAAAGGGTTACGACAAAAGCTGGATGCACTTCATGTACAAAACAGACAGTCTCATTTGAAGTATCAGGGTTCCGGACGGAAACTCATCGGTTACAAAAGGCATTTCATTTTCCTGAACTTATTTGAGCTCTAGGCTTTTTGTGTGCTCAAAATGCACCACTTAAAGCCACTTCATCTATTTTCGACCCTTCCCGACATCATTTGTTATTTTTCATGCAATTATTGATTTTTTGAGTTAAATGACCCTGAAATTGGAAAGCACTACAAATGAACTCTGAGAAGGTTGAAAGTTGGCATGGTATCATCATTTCACCCACATAGCATGCGCTAAAAAGTTGGGAGGGTTACGGCAAAAGCTGGATGCACTTCGTGTACAAAACGGACAGTCTATTTCGAAGTATCAAGGTTCCCGACGGAAACTCATCGATTACAAAAGGCATTTCATTTTCTTGAACTTATTTGAACTCCGTGCTTTTTGTGTGTTCAAAATGCACCGTTCAAAGCCACATCATCAATTTTCAACTCTTCCCGACATCATTTGTTATTTTTCATGCAGTTATTGATTTTTTTGAGCTAAATGACCCTGAAATTGGAAAGCACTAAAAATGAACTCTGAAAAGGTTGAAACTTGGCATGGTATCATCATTTCACCCACATAGCACGTGCTAAAAGTTGAAAGGGTTACGACAAAAGCTGGATGCACTTCGTGTACAAAACAGACAGTCTCATTTGAAGTATCAGGGTTCCGGACAGAAACTCATCGGTTACAAAAGGCATTTCATTTTCTTGAACTTATTTGAGCTCTGGGCTTTTTGTGTGCTCAAAATGCACCACTTAAAGCCACATCATCAATTTTTGACCCTTCCCGACATCATTTGTTATTTTTCATGCAATTATTGATTTTTTGAGTTAAATGACCCTGAAATTGGAAAGCAGTACAAATGAACTCTAAAAAGGTTGAAAGTTGGCATGGTATCATCATTTCACCCACATAGCATGGGCTGAAATGTTGAGCGGGTTACAAGAAAAGCTGGCTGCACTTTGTGTACAAAACGGACATTCTCTTTCGAAGTATTAGGGTTCCGGACAGAAACTCATCGGTTACAAAAGGCATTTCATTTTCTTGAACTTATTTGAACTCCAGGCTTTTTGTGTGTTCAAAATGCACCATTCAAAGACACATCATCATTTTTCATCCCTTCCCGACTTCATTTGTTATTTTTCATGCAGTTATTGATTTTTTGTGATAAATTACCCTAAAATTGGAAAGCACTACAAATAAACTCTGAAAAGGTTGAAACTTGTCATGGTATCATCATTTCACCCACATAGCATGCGCTAAAAAGTTGAGAGGGTTACAACAAAAGTTGGATGCACTTCGTGTACAAAACGGACATTCTCTTTCGAAGTATCAGGGTTCCGGACAGAAACTCATCGGTCACAAAAGGCATTTCATTATCTTGAACTTAGTTGAACTCCAGGCTTTTTGTGTGTTAAAAATGCACCATTCAAAGCCACATCATCAATTTTGAACCCTTTCTGACTTCATTTGATATTTTTCATGCAGTTATTGAATTTTTTGAGCTAAATGACCCTGAAATTGAAATACCCTACAAATGAAGTCTGACAAGGCTGAAAGTTGGCATGGTATCATCATTTCACCCACATAGCATGTGCTAAAAAGTTGAAAGGGTTACGACAAAAGCTGGATGCACTTCGTGTACAAAACAGACATTCTCATTTGAAGTATCAGGGTTCCGGACGGAAACTCATCGGTTACAAAAGGCATTTCATGTTCTTGAACTTATTTGAGCTCTGGGCTTTTTGTGTGTTCAAAATGCACCACTTAAAGCCACATCATCAATTTTCGACCCTTCCCGACATCATTTGTTATTTCCATGCAGTTATTGATTTTTTTGAGTTAAATGAACCTGAAATTGGAAAACACTACAAATGAACTCTGAAAAGGTTGAAAGTTGGCATGGTATCATCATTTCACCCACATAGCATGCGCTAAAAAGTTGGGAGGGTTACGGCAAAAGTTGGATGCACTTCGTGTACAAAACGGACAGTCTATTTCGAAGTATCAAGGTTCCCGACGAAAACTCATCGGTTACAGAAGGCATTTCATTTTCTTGAACTTATTTGAACTCCAGGCTTTTTGTGTGTTCAAAATGCACCATTCAAAGCCACATCATCATTTTTCATCCCTTCCCGACTTAATTTGTTATTTTTCATGCAGTTATTTATTTTTTGAGATAAATTACCCTAAAATTGGAAAGCACTACAAATAAACTCTGAAAAGGTTGAAACTTGTCATGGTATCATCATTTCACCCACATAGCATGCGCTAAAAAGTTGAGAGGGTTACAACAAAACCTGGATGCACTTCGTGTACAAAACGGACATTCTCTTTCGAAGTATCAGGGTTCCGGACGGAAACTCATCGGTTACAAAAGGCATTTCATTTTCTTGAACTTAGTTGAACTCCAAGCTTTTTGTGTGTTGAAAATGCACCATTCAAAGCAACATCATCATTTTTCAGCCCTTCCCGACTTCATTTGTTATTTTTCATGTAGTTATTGATTTTTTGAGCTAAATGATCCTGAAATTGGAAAGCACTACAAATAAACTCCGAAAAGGTTGAAACTTGGCATGGTATCATTATTGCACCCACATAGCATGCGCTAAAAAGTTGAGAGGGTTGCAGCAAAAGCTGGATGCACTTCGTGTACAAAACAGACATTCTCTTTCGAAGTCTCAGGGTTCCAGACGGAAACTCATCAGTTACAAAAGGCATTTCATTTTTTTGAACTTATTTGAACTCCAGGCTTTTTGTGTAATCAAAATGCACCATTCAAAGCCGCATCATCAATTTTCAACCCTTTCTGACTTCATTTGGTATTTTTCATGCAGTTATTGAATTTTTTGACCTAAATGACCCTGAATTTGAAATACCCTACAAATGAACTCTGAGACGGCTGAAACTTGGCATGGTATCATCATTTCACCCACATAGCATGTGCTAAAAAGTTGAAAGGGTTACGACAAAAGCTGGATGCACTTCGTGTACAAAACAGACAGTCTCATTGGAAGTATGAGGGTTCCGCATGGAAACTCATCGGTTACAAATGGCATTTCATTTTCTTGAACTTATTTGAGCTCTGGGCTTTTTGTGTGCTCCAAATGCACCACTTAAAGCCACATCATCAATTTTCGACCCTTCCCGACATCATTTGTTATTTTTCATGCAGTTATTGATTTTTTTTGAGTTAAATGACCCTGAAATTGGAAAGCACTACAAATGAAATCTGAAAAGGTTGAAAGTTGGCATGCTATCATCATTTCAGCCACATAGCATGCGCGAAAAAGTTGGGAGGGTTACGGCAAAAGCTGGATGCACTTCGTGTACAAAACGGACAGTCTCTTTCGAAGTATCAAGGTTCCCGACGGAAACTCATCAATTACAAATGGCATTTCATTTTCTTGAACTTATTTGAACTCCGGGCTTTGTGTGTGTTCAAAATGCACCATTCAAAGCCACATCATCAATTTTCAACTCTTCCCGACATCATTTGTTATTTTTCATGCAGTTATTGATTTTTTTTGAGCTAAATGACCCTGAAATTGGAAAGCACTACAAATGAACTCTGAAAAGGTTGAAACTTGGCATGGTATCATCATTTCACCCACATAGCATGTGCTAAAAAGTTGAAAGGGTTACGACAAAAGCTGGATGCACTTCATGTACAAAACAGACAGTCTCATTTGAAGTATCAGGGTTCCGGACGGAAACTCATCGGTTACAAAAGGCATTTCATTTTCCTGAACTTATTTGAGCTCTAGGCTTTTTGTGTGCTCAAAATGCACCACTTAAAGCCACTTCATCTATTTTCGACCCTTCCCGACATCATTTGTTATTTTTCATGCAATTATTGATTTTTTGAGTTAAATGACCCTGAAATTGGAAAGCACTACAAATGAACTCTGAGAAGGTTGAAAGTTGGCATGGTATCATCATTTCACCCACATAGCATGCGCTAAAAAGTTGGGAGGGTTACGGCAAAAGCTGGATGCACTTCGTGTACAAAACGGACAGTCTATTTCGAAGTATCAAGGTTCCCGACGGAAACTCATCGATTACAAAAGGCATTTCATTTTCTTGAACTTATTTGAACTCCGTGCTTTTTGTGTGTTCAAAATGCACCGTTCAAAGCCACATCATCAATTTTCAACTCTTCCCGACATCATTTGTTATTTTTCATGCAGTTATTGATTTTTTTGAGCTAAATGACCCTGAAATTGGAAAGCACTAAAAATGAACTCTGAAAAGGTTGAAACTTGGCATGGTATCATCATTTCACCCACATAGCACGTGCTAAAAGTTGAAAGGGTTACGACAAAAGCTGGATGCACTTCGTGTACAAAACAGACAGTCTCATTTGAAGTATCAGGGTTCCGGACAGAAACTCATCGGTTACAAAAGGCATTTCATTTTCTTGAACTTATTTGAGCTCTGGGCTTTTTGTGTGCTCAAAATGCACCACTTAAAGCCACATCATCAATTTTCGACCCTTCCCGACATCATTTGTTATTTTTCATGCAATTATTGATTTTTTGAGTTAAATGACCCTGAAATTGGAAAGCACTACAAATGAACTCTGAAAAGGTTGAAAGTTGGCATGGTATCCTCATTTCACCCACATAGCATGCGCTAAAAAGTTGAGAGGGTTACAAGAAAAGCTGGATGCAATTTGTGTACAAAACGGACATTCTCTTTCGAAGTATCAGGGTTCCGCACAGAAACTCATCGGTTACAAAAGGCATTTCATTTTCATGAACTTATTTGAACTCCAGGCTTTTTGTGTGTTCAAAATGCACCATTCAAAGCCACATCATCATTTTTCATCCCTTCCCGACATCATTTGTTATTTTTCGTGCAGTTATTGATTTTTTTGAGCTAAATGACCCTGAAATTGGTAAGCACTACAAATTAACTCTGAAAAGGTTGAAACTTGGCATGGTATCCTCATTTCACCCACATAGCATGTGCTAAAAAGTTGAGAGGGTTACGGCAAAAGCTGGATGCACTTCGTGTACAAAACAGACAGTCTCTTTCGAAGTATCAAGGTTCCCGAGGGAAACTCATCGGTTACAAAAGGCATTTCATTTTCTTGAACTTATTTGAACTCTAGGCTTTTTGTATGTTCAAAATGCAGCATTCAAAGCCACGTCATCAATTTTCAACTCTTCCCGACATCATTTGTTATTTTTCATGCAGTTATTCATTTTTTTGAGCTAAATGACCCTGAAATTGGAAAGCACTACAAATGAACTCTGAAAAGGTTGAAACTTGGCATGGTATCATCATTTCACCCACATAGCATGTGCTAAAAAGTTGAAAGGGTTACGACAAAACCTGGATGCACTTCGTGTACAAAACACATAGTCTCATTTGAAGTATCAGGGTTCCGGACGGAAACTCATCGGTTACAAAAGGCATTTAATTTTCTTGAACTTATTAGAGCTCTAGGCTTTTTGTGTGCTCCAAATGCACCACTTAAAGCCACATCATCAATTTTCGGCCTTTCCCGACATCATTTGTTATTTTTCATGAAGTTATTGTTTTTTTTTGAGTTAAATGACCCTGAAATTGGAAAGCACTACAAATGAACTGTGAAAAGGTTGAAAGTTGGCATGGTATCATCATTTCACCCACATAGTGTGCGTTAAAAAGTTGAGAGGGTTACGGCAAAAGCTGGATGCACTTCATGTACAAAACGGACAGTCTCTTTCGAAGTACCAAGGTTCCCGACGGAAACTCATCGGTTACAAAAGGCATTTCATTTTCTTGAACTTATTTGAACTCCAGGCTTTTTGTGTGTTCAAAATGCACCATTCAAAGCCACATCATCAATTTTCAACTCTTCCCGACATCATTTGTTATTTTTCATGCAGTTATTGATTTTTTTTGAGCTAAATGACCCTGAAATTGGAAAGCACTACAAATGAACTCTGAAAAGGTTGAAACTTGGTATGGTATCATCATTTCACCCACATAGCATGTGCTAAAAAGTTGAAAGGGTTACGACAAAAGCTGGATGCACTTCGTGTACAAAACAGACAGTCTCATTTGAAGTATCACGGTTCCGGACGGAAACTCATCGGTTACAAAAGGCATTTCATTTTCTTGAACTTATTTGAGCTCTAGGCTTTTTGTGTGCTCAAAATGCACCACTTAAAGCCACTTCATCAATTTTCGACCCTTGCCGACATCATTTGTTATTTTTCATGCAATTATTGAATTTTTGAGTTAAATGACCCTGAAATTGGAAAGCACTACAAATGAACTCTGAGAAGGTTGAAAGTTGGCATGGTATCATCATTTCACCCACATAGCATGCGCTAAAAAGTTGGGAGGGTTATGGCAAAAGCTGGATGCACTTCGTGTACAAAACGGACAGTCTATTTCGAAGTATCAAGGTTCCCGACGGAAACTCATCGATTACAAAAGGCATTTCATTTTCTTGAACTTATTTGAACTCCGGGCTTTTTGGGTGTTCAAAATGCACCATTCAAAGCCACATCATCAATTTTCAACTCTTCCCGACATCATTTGTTATTTTTCATGCAGTTATTGATTTTTTTGAGCTAAATGACCCTGAAATTGGAAAGCACTAAAAATGAACTCTGAAAAGGTTGAAACTTTGCATGGTATCATCATTTCAACCACATAGCACGTGCTAAAAGTTGAAAGGGTTACGACAAAAGCTGGATGCACTTCGTGTACAAAACAGACAGTCTCATTTGAAGTATCAGGGTTCCGGACTGAAACTCATCGGTTACAAAAGGCATTTCATTTTGTTGAACTTATTTGAGCTCTGGGCTTTTTGTGTGCTCAAAATGCACCACTTAAAGCCACATCATCAATTTTCGACCCTTCCCGACATCATTTGTTATTTTTCATGCAATTATTGTTTTTTTGAGTTAAATGACCCTGAAATTGGAAAGCACTACAAATGAACTCTGAAAAGGTTGAAAGTTGGCATGGTATCATCATTTCACCCACATAGCATGCGCTAAAAAGTTGAGAGGGTTACAAGAAAAGCTGGATGCACTTTGTGTACAAAACGGACATTCTCTTTCGAAGTATCAGGGTTCCGGACAGAAACTCATCGGTTACAAAAGGCATTTCATTTTCTTGAACTTACTTGAACTCCAGGCTTTTTGTGTGTTCAAAATGCACCATTCAAAGCCACATCATCATTTTTCATCCCTTCCCGACATCATTTGTTATTTTTCGTGCAGTTATTGATTTTTTTGAGCTAAATGACCCTGAAATTGGTAAGCACTACAAATTAACTCTGAAAAGGTTGAAACTTGGCATGGTATCATCATTTCACCCACATAGCATGTGCTAAAAAGTTGAGAGGGTTACGGCAAAAGCTGGATGCACTTCGTGTACAAAACAGACAGTCTCTTTCGAAGTATCAAGTTTCCCGAGGGAAACTCATCGGTTACAAAAGGCATTTCATTTTCTTGAACATATTTGAACTCCAGGCTTTTTGTCTGTTCAAAATGCACCATTCAAAGCCACGTCATCAATTTTCAACTCTTCCCCACATCACTTGTTATTTTTCATGCAGTTATTGATTTTTTTGAGCTAAATGACCCTGAAATTGGAAAGCACTACAAATGAACTCTGAAAAGGTTCAAACTTGGCATGGTATCATCATTTCACCCACATAGCATGTGCTAAAAAGTTGAAAGGGTTACGACAAAAGCTGGATGCACTTCGTGTACAAAACACACAGTCTCATTTGAAGTATCAGGGTTCCGGACGGAAACTCATCGGTTACAAAAGGCATTTCATTTTCTTGAACTTATTTGAGCTCTAGGCTTTTTGTGTGCTCAAAATGCAGCACTTAAAGCCACTTCATCAATTTTCGACCCTTCCCGACATCATTTGTTATTTTTCATGCAATTATTGATTTTTTGAGTTAAATGACCCTGAAATTGGAAAGCACTACAAATGAACTCTGAAAAGGTTGAAAGTTGGCATGGTATCATCATTTCACCCACATAGCATGCGCTAAAAAGTTGAGAGGGTTACAAGAAAAGCTGGATGCACTTTGTGTACAAAACGGACATTCTCTTTCGAAGTATCAGGGTTCCGGACAGAAACTCATCGGTTACAAAAGGCATTTCATTTTCTTGAACTTATTTGAACTCCAGGCTTTTTGTGTGTTCAAAATGCACCATTCAAAGCCACATCATCATTTTTCATCCCTTCCCGACATCATTTGTTATTTTTCGTGCAGTTATTGACTTTTTTGAGCTAAATGACCCTGAAATTGGTAAGCACTACAAATTAACTCTGAAAAGGTTGAAACTTGGCATGGTATCATCATTTCACCCACATAGCATGTGCTAAAAAGTTGAGAGGGTTACGGCAAAAGCTGGATGCACTTCGTGTACAAAACAGGCAGTCTCTTTCGAAGTATCAAGGTTCCCGAGGGAAACTCATCGGTTACAAAAGGCATTTCATTTTCTTGAACTTATTTGAACTCCAGGCTTTTTCTATGTTCAAAATGCACCATTCAAAGCCACGTCATCAATTTTCAACTCTTCCCGACATCATTTGTTATTTTCCTGCAGTTATTGATTTTTTTGAGCTAAATGACCCTGAAATTGGAAAGCACTACAAATGAACTCTGAAAAGGTTGAAACTTGGCATGGTATCATCATTTCACCCACATAGCACGTGCTAAAAGTTGAAAGGGTTACGACAAAAGCTGGATGCACTTCGTGTACAAAACAGACAGTCTCATTTGAAGTATCAGGGTTCCGGACAGAAACTCATCGGTTACAAAAGGCATTTCATTTTGTTGAACTTATTTGAGCTCTGGGCTTTTTGTGTGCTCAAAATGCACCACTTAAAGCCACATCATCAATTTTCGACCCTTCCCGACATCATTTGTTATTTTTCATGCAATTATTGATTTTTTGAGTTAAATGACCCTGAAATTGGAAAGCACTACAAATGAACTCTGAAAAGGTTGAAAGTTGGCATGGTATCATCATTTCACCCACATACCATGCGCTAAAAAGTTGAGAGGGTTGCAACAAAAGCTGGATGCACTTTGTGTACAAAACGGACATTCTCTTTCGAAGTATCAGGGTTCCGGACAGAAACTCATCGGTTACAAAAGGCATTTCATTTTCTTGAACTTATTTGAACTCCAGGCTTTTTGTGTGTTCAAAATGCACCATTCAAAGCCACATCATCATTTTTCATCCCTTCCCGACATCATTTGTTATTTTTCGTGCAGTTATTGATTTTTTTGAGCTAAATGACCCTGAAATTGGTAAGCACTACAAATTAACTCTGAAAAGGTTGAAACTTGGCATGGTATCATCATTTCACCCACATAGCATGTGCTAAAAAGTTGAGAGGGTTACGGCAAAAGCTTGATGCACTTCGTGTACAAAACAGACAGTCTCTTTCGAAGTATCAAGGTTCCCGAGGGAAACTCATCGGTTACAAAAGGCATTTCATTTTCTTGAACTTATTTGAACTCCAGGCTTTTTGTATGTTCAAAATGCACCATTCAAAGCCACGTCATCAATTTTCAACTCTTCCCCACATCACTTGTTATTTTTCATGCAGTTATTGATTTTTTTGAGCTAAATGACCCTGAAATTGGAAAGCACTACAAATGAACTCTGAAAAGGTTGAAACTTGGCATGGTATCATCATTTCACCCACATAGCATGTGCTAAAAAGTTGAAAGGGTTACGACAAAAGCTGGATGCACTTCGTGTACAAAACACATAGTCTCATTTGAAGTATCAGGGTTCCGGACGGAAACTCATCGGTTACAAAAGGCATTTCATTTCTTGAACTTATTTGAGCTCTAGGCTTTTTGTGTGCTCAAAATGCAGCACTTAAAGCCACTTCATCAATTTTCGACCCTTCCCGACATCATTTGTTAGTTTTCATGCAATTATTGATTTTTTGAGTTAAATGACCCTGAAATTGGAAAGCACTACAAATGAACTCTGAAAAGGTTGAAAGTTGGCATGGTATCATCATTTCACCCACATAGCATGCGCTAAAAAGTTGAGAGGGTTACAAGAAAAGCTGGATGCACTTTGTGTACAAAACGGACATTCTCTTTCGAAGTATCAGGGTTCCGGACAGAAACTCATCGGTTACAAAAGGCATTTCATTTTCTTGAACTTATTTGAACTCCAGGATTTTTGTGTGTTCAAAATGCACCATTCAAAGCCACATCATCATTTTTCATCCCTTCCCGACATCATTTGTTATTTTTCGTGCAGTTATTGACTTTTTTGAGCTAAATGACCCTGAAATTGGTAAGCACTACAAATTAACTCTGAAAAGGTTGAAACTTGGCATGGTATCATCATTTCACCCACATAGCATGTGCTAAAAAGTTGAGAGGGTTACGGCAAAAGCTGGATGCACTTCGTGTACAAAACAGGCAGTCTCTTTCGAAGTATCAAGGTTCCCGAGGGAAACTCATCGGTTACAAAAGGCATTTCATTTTCTTGAACTTATTTGAACTCCAGGCTTTTTGTATGTTCAAAATGCACCATTCAAAGCAACGTCATCAATTTTCAACTCTTCCCGACATCATTTGTTATTTTTCCTGCAGTTATTGATTTTTTTGAGCTAAATGACCCTGAAATTGGAAAGCACTACAAATGAACTCTGAAAAGGTTGAAACTTGGCATGGTATCATCATTTCACCCACATAGCACGTGCTAAAAGTTGAAAGGGTTACGACAAAAGCTGGATGCACTTCGTGTACAAAACAGACAGTCTCATTTGAAGTATCAGGGTTCCGGACAGAAACTCATCGGTTACAAAAGGCATTTCATTTTGTTGAACTTATTTGAGCTCTGGGCTTTTTGTGTGCTCAAAATGCACCAATTAAAGCCACATCATCAATTTTCGACCCTTCCCGACATCATTTGTTATTTTTCATCCAATTATTGATTTTTTGAGTTAAATGACCCTGAAATTGGAAAGCACTACAAATGAACTCTGAAAAGGTTGAAACTTGGCATGGTATCATCATTTCACCCACATAGCACGTGCTAAAAGTTGAAAGGGTTACGACAAAAGCTGGATGCACTTCGTGTACAAAACAGACAGTCTCATTTGAAGTATCAGGGTTCCGGACAGAAACTCATCGGTTACAAAAGGCATTTCATTTTGTGGAACTTATTTGAGCTCTGGGCTTTTTGTGTGCTCAAAATGCACCAATTAAAGCCACATCATCAATTTTCGACCCTTCCCGACATCATTTGTTATTTTTCATGCAATTATTGATTTTTTGAGTTAAATGACCCTGAAATTGGAAAGCACTACAAATGAACTCTGAAAAGGTTGAAAGTTGGCATGGTATCATCATTTCACCCACATAGCATGCGCTAAAAAGTTGAGAGGGTTGCAAGAAAAGCTGGATGCACTTTGTGTACAAAACGGACATTCTCTTTCGAAGTATCAGGGTTCCGGACAGAAACTCATCGGTTACAAAAGGCATTTCATTTTCTTGAACTTATTTGAACTCCAGGCTTTTTGTGTGTTCAAAATGCACCATTCAAAGCCACATCATCATTTTTCATCCCTTCCCGACATCATTTGTTATTTTTCGTGCAGTTATTGATTTTTTGAGCTAAATGACCCTGAAATTGGTAAGCACTACAAATTAACTCTGAAAAGGTTGAAACTTGGCATGGTATCATCATTTCACCCACATAGCATGTGCTAAAAAGTTGAGAGGGTTACGGCAAAAGCTGGATGCACTTCGTGTACAAAACAGACAGTCTCTTTCGAAGTATCAAGGTTCCCGAGGGAAACTCATCGGTTACAAAAGGCATTTCATTTTCTTGAACTTATTTGAACTCCAGGCTTTTTGTATGTTCAAAATGCACCATTCAAAGCCACGTCATCAATTTTCAACTCTTCCCCACATCACTTGTTATTTTTCATGCAGTTATTGATTTTTTTGAGCTAAATGACCCTGAAATTGGAAAGCACTACAAATGAACTCTGAAAAGGTTGAAACTTGGCATGGTATCATCATTTCACCCACATAGCATGTGCTAAAAAGTTGAAAGGGTTACGACAAAAGCTGGATGCACTTCGTGTACAAAACACACAGTCTCATTTGAAGTATCAGGGTTCCGGACGGAAACTGGTCGGTTACAAAAGGCATTTCATTTTCTTGAACTTATTTGAGCTCTAGGCTTTTTGTGTGCTCAAAATGCAGCACTTAAAGCCACTTCATCAATTTTCGACCCTTCCCGACATCATTTGTTATTTTTCATGCAATTATTGATTTTTTTGAGTTAAATGACCCTGAAATTGGAAAGCACTACAAATGAACTCTGAAAAGGTTGAAGACTTGGCATGGTATCATCATTTCACCCACATATCATGCGCTAAAAAGTTGAGAGGGTTACAGCAAAAGCTGGATGCACTTTCGTGTACAAAACGGACATTCTGTTTCGAAGTATCAGGGTTCCGGACAGAAACTCATCGGTTACAAAAGGCATTTCATTTTCTTGAACTTATTTGAACTCCAGGCTTTTTGTGTGTTCAAAATGCACCATTCAAAGCCACATCATCATTTTTCATCCCTTCCCGACATCATTTGTTATTTTTCGTGCAGTTATTGACTTTTTTTGAGCTAAATGACCCTGAAATTGGTAAGCACTACAAATTAACTCTGAAAAGGTTGAAACTTGGCATGGTATCATCATTTCACCCACATAGCATGTGCTAAAAAGTTGAGAGGGTTACGGCAAAAGCTGGATGCACTTCGTGTACAAAACAGGCAGTCTCTTTCGAAGTATCAAGGTTCCCGAGGGAAACTCATCGGTTACAAAAGGCATTTCATTTTCTTGAACTTATTTGAACTCCAGGCTTTTTGTATGTTCAAAATGCACCATTCAAAGCCACGTCATCAATTTTCAACTCTTCCCCACATCATTTGTTAATTTTCATGCAGTTATTGATTTTTTTGAGCTAAATGACCCTGAAATTGGAAAGCACTACAAATGAACTCTGAAAAGGTTGAAACTTGGCATGGTATCATCATTTCACCCACATAGCATGTGCTAAAAAGTGAAGAGGGTTACGACAAAAGCTGGATGCACTTCGTGTACAAAACGACAGTCTCTTTCGAAGTATCCAGGGTTCCCGACGGAAACTCATCGGTTACAAAAGGCATTTCATTTCTTGAACTTATTTGAACTCCAGGCTTTTTGTGTGTTCAAAATGCACCACTTCAAAGCCACATCATCAATTTTCAACTCTTCCCGACATCATTTGTTATTTTTCATGAAGTTATTGATTTTTTGAGCTAAATGACCCTGAAATTGGAAAGCACTACAAATGAACTCTGAAAAGGTTGAAACTTGGCATGGTATCATCATTTCACCCACATAGCATGTGCTAAAAAGTTGAGAGGGTTATGGCAAAAGCTAGATGCACTTCGTGTACAAAACGGACAGTCTCTTTCGGAAGTATCAAGGGTTCCCGGACTGGAAACTCATCGGTTACAAAAGGCATTTCATTTTCTTGAACTTATTTGAACTCCAGGCTTTTTGTGTGTTCAAAATGCACCATTCAAAGCCACATCATCAATTTTTCACTCCTTCCCGACATCATTTAGTTATTTTCATGCAGTTATTGACTTTTTTGAGCTAAATGACCCTGAAATTGGAAAGCACTACAAATGAACTCTGAAAAGGTTGAAACTTGGCATGGTATCATCATTTCACCCACATAGCATGTGCTAAAAAGTTGAGAGAGGTTACGGCAAAAGCTGGATGCACTTCGTGTACAAAACAGGTAGTCTCTTTCGAAGTATCAAGGTTCCCGATGGAAACTCATCGGTTACAAAAGGCAATTTCATTTTCTTGAACTTATTTGAACTCCAGGCTTTTTGTATGTTCAAAATGCACTATTCAAAGCCACAGTCATCAATTTTCAACTCTTCCCGACATCATTTGTTATTTTTCATGCAGTTATTGATTTTTTTGAGCTAAATGACCCTGAAATTGGAAAGCACTACAAATGAACTCTGAAAAGGTTGAAACTTGGCATGGTATCATCATTTCACCCACATAGTATGCGTTAAAAAGTTGAGAGGGTTACGGCAAAAGCTGGATGCACTTCGTGTACAAAACGGACAGTCTCTTTCGAAGTACCAAGGTTCCCGACGGAAACTCATCGGTTACAAAAGGCATTTCATTTTCTTTAACTTATTTGAACTCCAGGCTTTTTGTGTGTTCAAAATGCACCATTCAACGCGACATCATCAATTTTCAACTCTTCCCGACATCATTTGTTATTTTTCATGCAGTTATTGATTTTTTTGAGCTAAATGACCCTGAAATTGGAAAGCACTACAAATGAACTCTGAAAAGGTTGAAACTTGGCATGGTATCATCATTTCACCCACATAGTATGCGTTAAAAAGTTGAGAGGGTTACGGCAAAAGCTGGATGCACTTCGTGTACAAAACGGACAGTCTCTTTCGAAGTACCAAGGTTCCCGACGGAAACTCATCGGTTACAAAAGGCATTTCATTTTCTTGAACTTATTTGAACTCCAGGCTTTTTGTGTGTTCAAAATGCACCATTCAAAGCCACATCATCAATTTTCAACTCTTCCCGACATCATTTGTTATTTTTCATGCAGCTATCGATTTTTTTGAGCTAAATGACCCTGAAATTGGAAAGCACTACAAATGAACTGTGAAAAGGTTGAAACTTGGCATGGTATCATCATTTCACCCACATAGCATGTGCTAAAAAGTTGGGAGGGTTACGGAAAAAGCTGGATGCACTTCGTGTACAAAACAGACAGTCTCTTTCGAAGTATCAAGGTTCCCAACGAAAACTCATCGTTTACAAAAGGCATTTCATTTTCTTGAACTTCTTTGAACTCCAGGCTTTTTGTGTGTTCAAAATGCACTATTCAAAGCCACATCATCAATTTTCAACTCTTCCCGACATCATTTGTTATTTTTCATGAAGTTATTGATTTTTTTGAGCTAAATGACCCTGAAATTGGAAAGCACTACAAATGAACTGTGAAAAGGTTGAAAGTTGGCATGGTATCATCATTTCACCCACATAGTATGCGTTAAAAAGTTGAGAGGGTTACGGCAAAAGCTGGATGCACTTCGTGTACAAAACGGACAGTCTCTTTCGAAGTACCAAGGTTCCCGACGGAAACTCATCGGTTACAAAAGGCATTTCATTTTCTTGAACTTATTTGAACTCCAGGCTTTTTGTGTGTTCAAAATGCACCATTCAAAGCCACATCATCAATTTTCAACTCTTCCCGACATCATTTGTTATTTTTCATGCAGTTATTGATTTTTTTGAGCTAAATGACCCTGAAATTGGAAAGCACTACAAATGAACTGTGAAAAGGTTGAAACTTGGCATGGTATCATCATTTCACCCACATAGCATGTGCTAAAAAGTTGAGAGGGTTACGGCAAAAGCTGGATGCACTTCGTGTACAAAACAGACAGTCTCTTTCGAAGTATCAAGGTTCCCAACGGAAACTCATCGTTTACAAAAGGCATTTCATTTTCTTGAACTTCTTTGAACTCCAGGCTTTTTGTGTGTTCAAAATGCACTATTCAAAGCCACATCATCAATTTTCAACTCTTCCCGACATCATTTGTTATTTTTCATGCAGTTATTGATTTTTTTGAGCTAAATGACCCTGAAATTGGAAAGCACTACAAATGAACTCTGAAAAGGTTGAAACTTGGCATGGTATCATCATTTCACCCACATAGTATGCGTTAAAAAGTTGAGAGGGTTACGGCAAAAGCTGGATGCACTTCGTGTACAAAACGGACAGTCTCTTTCGAAGTACCAAGGTTCCCGACGGAAACTCATCGGTTACAAAAGGCATTTCATTTTCTTGAACTTATTTGAACTCCAGGCTTTTTGTGTGTTCAAAATGCACCATTCAAAGCCACATCATCAATTTTCAACTCTTCCCGACATCATTTGTTATTTTTCATGAAGTTATTGATTTTTTTGAGCTAAATGACCCTGAAATTGGAAAGAACTACAAATGAACTCTGAAAAGGTTGAAACTTGGCATGGTATCATCATTTCACCCACATAGCATGTGCTAAAAAGTTGAGAGGGTTATGGCAAAAGCTAGATGCACTTCGTGTACAAAACGGACAGTCTCTTTGGAAGTATCAAGGTTCCCGATGGAAACTCATCGGTTACAAGAGGCATTTCATTTTCTTGAACTTATTTGAACTCCAGGCTTTTTGTGTGTTCAAAATGCACCATTCAAAGCCACATCATCAATTTTTAACTCTTCCCGACATCATTTATTAGTTTTCATGAAGTTATTGAATTTTTTTGAGCTAAATGACCCTGAAATTGGAAAGCACTACAAATGAACTCTGAAAAGGTTGAAACTTGGCATGGTATCATCATTTCACCCACATAGCATGTGCTAAAAAGTTGAGAGGGTTACGGCAAAAGCTGGATGCACTTCGTGTACAAAACAGTAAGTCTCTTTCGAAGTATCAAGGTTCCCAATGGAAACTCATCGTTTACAAAAGGCAATTCATTTTCTTGAACTTCTTTGAACTCCAGGCTTTTTGTGTGTTCAAAATGCACTATTCAAAGCCACATCATCAATTTTCAACTCTTCCCGACATCATTTGTTATTTTTCATGCAGTTATTGATTTTTTTGAGCTAAATGACCCTGAAATTGGAAAGCACTACAAATGAACTCTGAAAAGGTTGAAACTTGGCATGGTATCATCATTTCACCCACATAGTATGCGTTGAAAAGTTGAGAGGGTTACGGCAAAAGCTGGATGCACTTCGTGTACAAAACGGACAGTCTCTTTCGAAGTACCAAGGTTCCCGACGGAAACTCATCGGTTACAAAAGGCATTTCATTTTCTTGAACTTATTTGAACTCCAGGCTTTTTGTGTGTTCAAAATGCACCATTCAAAGCGACATCATCAATTTTCAACTCTTCCCGACATCATTTGTTATTTTTCATGCAGTTATTGATTTTTTTGAGCTAAATGACCCTGAAATTGGAAAGCACTACAAATGAACTCTGAAAAGGTTGAAACTTGGCATGGTATCATCATTTCACCCACATAGTATGCGTTAAAAAGTTGAGAGGGTTACGGCAAAAGCTGGATGCACTTCGTGTACAAAACGGACAGTCTCTTTCGAAGTACCAAGGTTCCCGACGGAAACTCATCGGTTACAAAAGGCATTTCATTTTCTTGAACTTATTTGAACTCCAGGCTTTTTGTGTGTTCAAAATGCACCATTCAAAGCCACATCATCAATTTTCAACTCTTCCCGACATCATTTGTTATTTTTCATGCAGCTATCGATTTTTTTGAGCTAAATGACCCTGAAATTGGAAAGCACTACAAATGAACTATGAAAAGGTTGAAACTTGGCATGGTATCATCATTTCACCCACATAGCATGTGCTAAAAAGTTGAGAGGGTTACGGCAAAAGCTGGATGCACTTCGTGTACAAAACAGACAGTCTCTTTCGAAGTATCAAGGTTCCCAACGGAAACTCATCGTTTACAAAAGGCATTTCATTTTCTTGAACTTCTTTGAACTCCAGGCTTTTTGTGTGTTCAAAATGCACTATTCAAAGCCACATCATCAATTTTCAACTCTTCCCGACATCATTTGTTATTTTTCATGCAGTTATTGATTTTTTTGAGCTAAATGACCCTGAAATTGGAAAGCACTACAAATGAACTGTGAAAAGGTTGAAAGTTGGCATGGTATCATCATTTCACCCACATAGTATGCGTTAAAAAGTTGAGAGGGTTACGGCAAAAGCTGGATGCACTTCGTGTACAAAACGGACAGTCTCTTTCGAAGTACCAAGGTTCCCGACGGAAACTCATCGGTTACAAAAGGCATTTCATTTTCTTGAACTTATTTGAACTCCAGGCTTTTTGTGTGTTCAAAATGCACCATTCAAAGCCACATCATCAATTTTCAACTCTTCCCGACATCATTTGTTATTTTTCATGCAGTTATTGATTTTTTTGAGCTAAATGACCCTGAAATTGGAAAGCACTACAAATGAACTGTGAAAAGGTTGAAACTTGGCATGGTATCATCATTTCACCCACATAGCATGTGCTAAAAAGTTGAGAGGGTTACGGCAAAAGCTGGATGCACTTCGTGTACAAAACAGACAGTCTCTTTCGAAGTATCAAGGTTCCCAACGGAAACTCATTGTTTACAAAAGGCATTTCATTTTCTTGAACTTCTTTGAACTCCAGGCTTTTTGTGTGTTCAAAATGCACTATTCAAAGCCACATCATCAATTTTCAACTCTTCCCGACATCATTTGTTATTTTTCATGCAGTTATTGATTTTTTTAAGCTAAATGACCCTGAAATTGGAAAGCACTACAAATGAACTGTGAAAAGGTTGAAAGTTGGCATGGTATCATCATTTCACCCACATAGTATGCGTTAAAAAGTTGAGAGGGTTACGGCAAAAGCTGGATGCACTTCGTGTACAAAACGAAAAGTCTCTTTCGAAGTACCAAGGTTCCCGACGGAAACTCATCGGTTACAAAAGGCATTTCATTTTCTTGAACTTATTTGAACTCCAGGCTTTTTGTGTGTTCAAAATGCACCATTCAAAGCCACATCATCAATTTTCAACTCTTCCCGACATCATTTGTTATTTTTCATGAAGTTATTGATTTTTTTGAGCTAAATGACCCTGAAATTGGAAAGAACTACAAATGAACTCTGAAAAGGTTGAAACTTGGCATGGTATCATCATTTCACCCACATAGCATGTGCTAAAAAGTTGAGAGGGTTATGGCAAAAGCTAGATGCACTTCGTGTACAAAACGGACAGTCTCTTTGGAAGTATCAAGGTTCCCGATGGAAACTCATCGGTTACAAGAGGCATTTCATTTTCTTGAACTTATTTGAACTCCAGGATTTTTGTGTGTTCAAAATGCACCATTCAAAGCCACATCATCAATTTTTAGCTCTTCCCGACATCATTTATTAGTTTTCATGAAGTTATTGAATTTTTTTGAGCTAAATGACCCTGAAATTGGAAAGCACTACAAATGAACTCTGAAAAGGTTGAAACTTGGCATGGTATCATCATTTCACCCACGTAGCATGTGCTAAAAAGTTGAGAGGGTTACGGCAAAAGCTGGATGCACTTCGTGTACAAAACAGTAAGTCTCTTTCGAAGTATCAAGGTTCCCAACGGAAACTCATCGTTTACAAAAGGCAATTCATTTTCTTGAACTTCTTTGAACTCCAGGCTTTTTGTGTGTTCAAAATGCACTATTCAAAGCCACATCATCAATTTTCAACTCTTCCCGACATCATTTGTTATTTTTCATGCAGTTATTGATTTTTTTGAGCTAAATGACCCTGAAATTGGAAAGCACTACAAATGAACTCTGAAAAGGTTGAAACTTGGCATGGTATCATCATTTCACCCACATAGTATGCGTTAAAAAGTTGAGAGGGTTACGGCAAAAGCTGGATGCACTTCGTGTACAAAACGGACAGTCTCTTTCGAAGTACCAAGGTTCCCGACGGAAACTCATCGGTTACAAAAGGCATTTCATTTTCTTGAACTTATTTGAACTCCAGGCTTTTTGTGTGTTCAAAATGCACCATTCAAAGCCACTTCATCAATTTTCAACTCTTCCCGACATCATTTGTTATTTTTCATGCAGTTATTGATTTTTTTGAGCTAAATGACCCTGAAATTGGAAAGCACTACAAATGAACTCTGAAAAGGTTGAAACTTGGCATGGTATCATCATTTCACCCACATAGTATGCGTTAAAAAGTTGAGAGGGTTACGGCAAAAGCTGGATGCACTTCGTGTACAAAACGGACAGTCTCTTTCGAAGTACCAAGGTTCCCGACGGAAACTCATCGGTTACAAAAGGAATTTCATTTTCTTGAACTTATTTGAACTCTAGGCTTTTTGTGTGTTCAAAATGCACCATTCAAAGCCACATCATCAATTTTCAACTCTTCCCGACATCATTTGTTATTTTTCATGCAGCTATCGATTTTTTTGAGCTAAATGACCCTGAAATTGGAAAGCACTAACAATGAACTGTGAAAAGGTTGAAACTTGGCATGGTATCATCATTTCACCCACATACCATGTGCTAAAAAGTTGAGAGGGTTACGGCAAAAGCTGGATGCACTTCGTGTACAAAACAGACAGTCTCTTTCGAAGTATCAAGGTTCCCAACGGAAACTCCTCGTTTACAAAAGGCATTTCATTTTCTTGAACTTCTTTGAACTCCAGGCTTTTTGTGTGTTCAAAATGCACTATTCAAAGCCACATCATCAATTTTCAACTCTTCCCGACATCATTTGTTATTTTCCATGCAGTTATTGATTTTTTTGAGCTAAATGACCCTGTAATTGGAAAGCACTACAAATGAACTGTGAAAAGGTTGAAAGTTGGCATGGTATCATCATTTCACCCACATAGTATGCGTTAAAAAGTTGAGAGGGTTACGGCAAAAGCTGGATGCACTTCGTGTACAAAACGGACAGTCTCTTTCGAAGTACCAAGGTTCCCGACGGAAACTCATCGGTTACAAAAGGCATTTCATTTTCTTGAACTTATTTGAACTCCAGGCTTTTTGTGTGTTCAAAATGCACCATTCAAAGCCACTTCATCAATTTTCAACTCTTCCCGACATCATTTGTTATTTTTCATGCAGTTATTGATTTTTTTGAGCTAAATGACCCTGAAATTGGAAAGCACTACAAATGAACTCTGAAAAGGTTGAAACTTGGCATGGTATCATCATTTCACCCACATAGTATGCGTTAAAAAGTTGAGAGGGTTACGGCAAAAGCTGGATGCACTTCGTGTACAAAACGGACAGTCTCTTTCGAAGTACCAAGGTTCCCGACGGAAACTCATCGGTTACAAAAGGAATTTCATTTTCTTGAACTTATTTGAACTCTAGGCTTTTTGTGTGTTCAAAATGCACCATTCAAAGCCACATCATCAATTTTCAACTCTTCCCGACATCATTTGTTATTTTTCATGCAGCTATCGATTTTTTTGAGCTAAATGACCCTGAAATTGGAAAGCACTAACAATGAACTGTGAAAAGGTTGAAACTTGGCATGGTATCATCATTTCACCCACATAGCATGTGCTAAAAAGTTGAGAGGGTTACGGCAAAAGCTGGATGCACTTCGTGTACAAAACAGACAGTCTCTTTCGAAGTATCAAGGTTCCCAACGGAAACTCATCGTTTACAAAAGGCATTTCATTTTCTTGAACTTCTTTGAACTCCAGGCTTTTTGTGTGTTCAAAATGCACTATTCAAAGCCACATCATCAATTTTCAACTCTTCCCGACATCATTTGTTATTTTCCATGCAGTTATTGATTTTTTTGAGCTAAATGACCCTGAAATTGGAAAGCACTACAAATGAACTGTGAAAAGGTTGAAAGTTGGCATGGTATCATCATTTCACCCACATAGTATGCGTTAAAAAGTTGAGAGGGTTACGGCAAAAGCTGGATGCACTTCGTGTACAAAACGGACAGTCTCTTTCGAAGTACCAAGGTTCCCGACGGAAACTCATCGGTTACAAAAGGCATTTCATTTTCTTGAACTTATTTGAACTCCAGGCTTTTTGTGTGTTCAAAATGCACCATTCAAAGACACATCATCAATTTTCAACTCTTCCCGACATCATTTGTTATTTTTCATGAAGTTATTGATTTTTTTGAGCTAAATGACCCTGAAATTGGAAGGAACTACAAATGAACTCTGAAAAGGTTGAAACTTGGCATGGTATCATCATTTCACCCACATAGCATGTGCTAAAAAGTTGAGAGGGTTATGGCAAAAGCTAGATGCACTTCGTGTACAAAACGGACAGTCTCTTTGGAAGTATCAAGGTTCCCGATGGAAACTCATCGGTTACAAGAGGCATTTCATTTTCTTGAACTTATTTGAACTCCAGGATTTTTGTGTCTTCAAAATGCACCATTCAAAGCCACATCATCAATTTTTAACTCTTCCCGACATCATTTATTAGTTTTCATGAAGTTATTGAATTTTTTTGAGCTAAATGACCCTGAAATTGGAAAGCACTACAAATGAACTCTGAAAAGGTTGAAACTTGGCATGGTATCATCATTTCACCCACGTAGCATGTGCTAAAAAGTTGAGAGGGTTACGGCAAAAGCTGGATGCACTTCGTGTACAAAACAGTAAGTCTCTTTCGAAGTATCAAGGTTCCCAACGGAAACTCATCGTTTACAAAAGGCAATTCATTTTCTTGAACTTCTTTGAACTCCAGGCTTTTTGTGTGTTCAAAATGCACTATTCAAAGCCACATCATCAATTTTCAACTCTTCCCGACATCATTTGTTATTTTTCATGCAGTTATTGATTTTTTTGAGCTAAATGACCCTGAAATTGGAAAGCACTACAAATGAACTCTGAAAAGGTTGAAACTTGGCATGGTATCATCATTTCACCCACATAGTATGCGTTAAAAAGTTGAGAGGGTTACGGCAAAAGCTGGATGCACTTCGTGTACAAAACGGACAGTCTCTTTCGAAGTACCAAGGTTCCCGACGGAAACTCATCGGTTACAAAAGGCATTTCATTTTCTTGAACTTATTTGAACTCCAGGCTTTTTGTGTGTTCAAAATGCACCATTCAAAGCCACATCATCAATTTTCAACTCTTCCCGACATCATTTGTTATTTTTCATGCAGTTATTGATTTTTTTGAGCTAAATGACCCTGAAATTGGAAAGCACTACAAATGAACTCTGAAAAGGTTGAAACTTGGCATGGTATCATCATTTCACCCACATAGTATGCGTTAAAAAGTTGAGAGGGTTACGGCAAAAGCTGGATGCACTTCGTGTACAAAACGGACAGTCTCTTTCGAAGTACCAAGGTTCCCGACGGAAACTCATCGGTTACAAAAGGCATTTCATTTTCTTGAACTTATTTGAACTCCAGGCTTTTTGTGTGTTCAAAATGCACCATTCAAAGCCACATCATCAATTTTCAACTCTTCCCGACATCATTTGTTATTTTTCATGCAGCTATTGATTTTTTTGAGCTAAATGACCCTGAAATTGGAAAGCACTACAAATGAACTCTAAAAAGGTTGAAACTTGGCATGGTATCATCATTTCACCCACATAGCATGTGCTAGAAAGTTGAGAGGGTTACGGCAAAAGCTGGATGCACTTCGTGTACAAAACGGACAGTCTCTTTCGAAGTATCAAGGTTCCCGAGGGAAACTCATCGGTTACAAAAGGCATTTAATTTTCTTCAACTTATTAGAGCTCCAGGCATATTGTGTGCTCAAAATGCACCACTTAAAGCCACATCATCAATTTTCGTCCCTTCCCGACATCATTTGTTATTTTTCATGAAGTTATTGATTTTTTTGAGTTAAATGAGCCTGAAATTGGAAAGCACTACAAATGAACTGTGAAAAGGTTGAAAGTTGGCATGGTATCATCATTTCACCCACATAGTATGCGTTAAAAAGTTGAGAGGGTTACGGCAAAAGCTCGATGCACTTCGTGTACAAAACGGACAGTCTCTTTCGAAGTACCAAGGTTCCCGACGGAGACTCATCGGTTACAAAAGGCATTTCATTTTCTTGAAATTATTTGAACTCCAGGCTTTTTGTGTGGTCAAAATGCACCATTCAAAGCCACATCATCAATTTTCAACTCTTCCCGACATCATTTGTTATTTTTTATGAAGTTATTGATTTTTTTGAGCTAAATGACCCTGAAATTGGAAAGCACTACAAATGAACTCTGAAAAGGTTGAAACTTGGCATGGTATCATCATTTCACCCACATAGCATGTGCTAAAAAGTTGAGAGGGTTACGGCAAAAGCTGGATGCACTTCGTGTACAAAACGGAGAGTCTCTTTCGAAGTATCAAGGTTCCCGACGGAAACTCATCGGTTACAAAAGGCATTTCATTTTCTTGAACTTATTTGAACTCCAGGCTTTTTGTGTGTTCAAAATGCACCATTCAAAGCCACATCATCAATTTTTAACTCTTCCCGACATCATTTGTTATTTTTCATGCAGTTATTGATTTTTTTGAGCTAAATGACCATGAAATTGGAAAGCACTAAAAATGAACTCTGAAAAGGTTGAAAGTTGGCATGGTATCATCATTTCACCCACATAGCATGCGCTAAAAAGTTGAGAGGGTTACGGCAAAATTTGGATGCACTTCGTGTACAAAACGGACAGTCTCTTTCGAAGTATCAAGGTTCCCGACGGAAACTCATCGGTTACAAAAGGCATTTCATTTTCTTGAACTTATTTGAACTCCAGGCTTTTTGTGTGTTCAAAATGCACCATTCAAAGCCACATCATCAATTTTCAACCCTTCCCGACATCATTTGTTATTTTTCATGCAGTAATTGATTTTTTTGAGCTAAATGACCCTGAAATTGGAAAGCACTACAAATGAACTCTGAAAAGGTTGAAAGTTGGCATGGTATCATCATTTCACCCACATAGCATGCGCTAACAAGTTGAGAGGGTTACGGCAAAAGCTGGATGCACTTCGTGTACAAAACGGAGAGTCTCTTTCGAAGTATCAAGGTTCCCGACGGAAACTCATCGGTTACAAAAGGCATTTCATTTTCTTAAACTTATTTGAACTCCAGGCTTTTTGTGTGTTCAAAATGCACCATTCAAAGCCACATCATCAATTTTCAACCCTTCCCGACATCATTTGTTATTTTTCATGCAGTTAGTGATTTTTTTGAGCTAAATGACCCTGAAATTGGAAAGCACTACAAATGAACTCTGAAAAGGTTGAAACTTGGCATGGTATCATCATTTCACCCACATAGCATGTGCTAAAAAGTTGAGAGGGTTACGGCAAAAGCTGGATGCACTTCGTGTACAAAACGGACAGTCTCTTACGAAGTATCAAGGTTCCCGACGGAAACTCATCGGTTACAAAAGGCATTTCATTTTCTTGAACTTATTTGAGCTCTGGGCTTTTTGTGTGCTCAAAATGCACCACTTAAAGCCACATCATGAATTTTCAACCCTTCCCGACATCATTTGTTATTTTTCATGTAGTTATTGATTTTTTTGAGTTAAATGACCCTGAAATTGGAAAGCACTACAAATGAACTCTGAAAAGGTTGAAAGTTGGCATGGTATCATCATTTCACCCACATAGCATGCGCTAAAAAGTTGAGAGGGTTACGGCAAAAGCTGGATGCACTTCGTGTACAAAACGGAGAGTCTCTTTCGAAGTATCAAGGTTCCCGAAGGAAACTCATCGGTTACAAAAGGCATTTCATTTTCTTGAACTTATTTGAACTCTAGGCTTTTTGTGTGTTCAAAATGCACCATACAAAGCCACATCATCAATTTTTAACACTTCCCGACATCATTTGTTAGTTTTCATGAAGTTATTGATTTTTTTGAGCTAAATGACCCTGAAATTGGAAAGCACTACAAATGAACTCTGAAAAGGTTGAAACTTGGCATGGTATCATCATTTCACCCACATAGCATGTGCTAAAAAGTTGAGAGGGTTACGGCAAAAACTGGATGCACTTCGTGTACAAAACGGAGAGTCTCTTTCGAAGTATCAAGGTTCCCGAAGGAAACTCATCGGTTACAAAAGGCATTTCATTTTCTTGAACTTATTTGAACTCCAGGCTCTTTGTGTGTTCAAAATGCACCATTCAAAGCCACATCATCAATTTTCAACCCTTCCCGACATCATTTGTTATTCTTCATGCAGTAATTGATTTTTTTGAGCTAAATGACCCTGAAATTGGAAAGCACTACAAATGAACTCTGAAAAAATTGAAACTTGGCATGGTATCATCATTTCACCCACATAGCATGTGCTAACAAGTTGAGGGGGTTACGGCAAAAGGTGGATGCACTTCGTGTACAAAACAGACAGTCTCTTTCGAAGTATCAAGGTTCCCAACGGAAACTCATCGGTTACAAAAGGCATTTCATTTTCTTGAACTTATTTGAACTCCAGGCTTTTTGTGTGTTCAAAATGCACCATTCAAAGCCACATCATCAATTTTCAACCCTTCCCGAAATCATTTGTTATTTTTCATGCAGTAATTGATTTTTTTGAGCTAAATGACCCTGAAATTGGAAAGCACTAAAAATGAACTCTGAAAAGGTTGAAAGTTGGCATGGTATCATCATTTCACCCACATAGCATGCGCTAACAAGTTGAGAGGGTTACGGCAAAAGCTGGATGCACTTCGTGTACAAAACGGAGAGTCTCTTTCGAAGTATCAAGGTTCCCGACGGAAACTCATCGGTTACAAAAGGCATTTCATTTTCTTGAACTTATTTGAACTCCAGGCTTTTTGTGTGTTCAAAATGCACCATACAAAGCCCCATCATCAATTTTTAACACTTCCCGACATCATTTGTTAGTTTTCATGAAGTTATTGATTTTTTTGAGCTAAATGACCCTGAAATTGGAAAGCACTACAAATGAACTTTGAAAAGGTTGAAACTTGGCATGGTATCATCATTTCACCCACATAGCATGTGCTAAAAAGTTGAGAGGGTTACGGCAAAAGCTGGATGCACTTCGTGTACAAAACGGACAGTCTCTTACGAAGTATCAAGGTTCCCGACGGAAACTCATCGGTTACAAAAGGCATTTCATTTTCTTGAACTTATTTGAGCTCTGGGCTTTTTGTGTGCTCAAAATGCACCACTTAAAGCCACATCATGAATTTTCAACCCTTCCCGACATCATTTGTTATTTTTCATGTAGTTATTGATTTTTTTGAGTTAAATGACCCTGAAATTGGAAAGCACTACAAATGAACTCTGAAAAGGTTGAAAGTTGGCATGGTATCATCATTTCACCCACATAGCATGCGCTAAAAAGTTGAGAGGGTTACGGCAAAAGCTGGATGCACTTCGTGTACAAAACGAAGAGTCTCTTTCGAAGTATCAAGGTTCCCGACGGAAACTCATCGGTTACAAAAGGCATTTCATTTTCTTAAACTTATTTGAACTCCAGGCTTTTTGTGTGTTCCAAATGCACCATTCAAAGCCACATCATCAATTTTCAACCCTTCCCGACATCATTTGTTATTTTTCATGAAGTTATTGATTTTTTTGAGCTAAATGACCCTGAAATTGGAAAGCACTACAAATGAACTCTGAAAAGGTTGACACTTCGCATGGTATCATCATTTCACCCACATAGCATGTGCTAAAAAGTTGAGAGGGTTACGGCAAAAGCTGGATGCACTTCGTGTACAAAACGGACAGTCTCTTACGAAGTATCAAGATTCCCGACGGAAACTCATCGGTTACAAAAGGCATTTCATTTTCTTGAACTTATTTGAACTCCAGGCTCTTTGTGTGTTCAAAATGCACCATTCAAAGCCACATCATCAATTTTCAACTCTTCCCGACATCATTTGTTATTTTTCATGAAGTTATTGATTTTTTTGAGCTAAATGACCCTGAAATTGGAAAGCACTACAAATGAACTCTGAAAAGGTTGAAACTTGGCATGGTATCATCATTTCACCCACATAGCATGTGCTAAAAAGTTGAGAGGGTTACGGCAAAAGCTGGATCCACTTCGTGTACAAAACGGAGAGTCTCTTTCGAAGTATCAAGGTTCCCGACGGAAACTCATCGGTTACAAAAGGCATTTCATTTTCTTGAACTTATTTGAACTCCAGGCTTTTTGTGTGTTCAAAATGCACCATTCAAAGCCACATCATCAATTTTCAACCCTTCCCGACATCATTTGTTATTTTTCATGCAGTAATTGATTTTTTTGAGCTAAATGACCCTGAAATTGGAAAGCACTACAAATGAACTCTGAAAAGGTTGAAAGTTGGCATGGTATCATCATTTCACCCACATAGCATGCGCTAACAAGTTGAGAGGGTTACGGCAAAAGCTGGATGCACTTCGTGTACAAAACGGAGAGTCTCTTTCGAAGTATCAAGGTTCCCGACGGAAACTCATCGGTTACAAAAGGCATTTCATTTTCTTAAACTTATTTGAACTCCAGGCTTTTTGTGTGTTCAAAATGCACCATTCAAAGCCACATCATCAATTTTCAACCCTTCCCGACATCATTTGTTATTTTTCATGCAGTTAGTGATTTTTTTGAGCTAAATGACCCTGAAATTGGAAAGCACTACAAATGAACTCTGAAAAGGTTGAAACTTGGCATGGTATCATCATTTCACCCACATAGCATGTGCTAAAAAGTTGAGAGGGTTACGGCAAAAGCTGGATGCACTTCGTGTACAAAACGGACAGTCTCTTACGAAGTATCAAGGTTCCCGACGGAAACTCATCGGTTACAAAAGGCATTTCATTTTCTTGAACTTATTTGAGCTCTGGGCTTTTTGTGTGCTCAAAATGCACCACTTAAAGCCACATCATGAATTTTCAACCCTTCCCGACATCATTTGTTATTTTTCATGTAGTTATTGATTTTTTTGAGTTAAATGACCCTGAAATTGGAAAGCACTACAAATGAACTCTGAAAAGGTTGAAAGTTGGCATGGTATCATCATTTCACCCACATAGCATGCGCTAAAAAGTTGAGAGGGTTACGGCAAAAGCTGGATGCACTTCGTGTACAAAACGGAGAGTCTCTTTCGAAGTATCAAGGTTCCCGAAGGAAACTCATCGGTTACAAAAGGCATTTCAGTTTCTTGAACTTATTTGAACTCTAGGCTTTTTGTGTGTTCAAAATGCACCATACAAAGCCACATCATCAATTTTTAGCACTTCCCGACATCATTTGTTAGTTTTCATGAAGTTATTGATTTTTTTGAGCTAAATGACCCTGAAATTGGAAAGCACTACAAATGAACTCTGAAAAGGTTGAAACTTGGCATGGTATCATCATTTCACCCACATAGCATGTGCTAAAAAGTTGAGAGGGTTACGGCAAAAACTGGATGCACTTCGTGTACAAAACGGAGAGTCTCTTTCGAAGTATCAAGGTTCCCGAAGGAAACTCATCGGTTACAAAAGGCATTTCATTTTCTTGAACTTATTTGAACTCCAGGCTCTTTGTGTGTTCAAAATGCACCATTCAAAGCCACATCATCAATTTTCAACCCTTCCCGACATCATTTGTTATTTTTCATGCAGTAATTGATTTTTTTGAGCTAAATGACCCTGAAATTGGAAAGCACTACAAATGAACTCTGAAAAAATTGAAACTTGGCATGGTATCATCATTTCACCCACATAGCATGTGCTAACAAGTTGAGGGGGTTACGGCAAAAGGTGGATGCACTTCGTGTACAAAACAGACAGTCTCTTTCGAAGTATCAAGGTTCCCAACGGAAACTCATCGGTTACAAAAGGCATTTCATTTTCTTGAACTTATTTGAACTCCAGGCTTTTTGTGTGTTCAAAATGCACCATTCAAAGCCACATCATCAATTTTCAACCCTTCCCGAAATCATTTGTTATTTTTCATGCAGTAATTGATTTTTTTGAGCTAAATGACCCTGAAATTGGAAAGCACTAAAAATGAACTCTGAAAAGGTTGAAAGTTGGCATGGTATCATCATTTCACCCACATAGCATGCGCTAACAAGTTGAGAGGGTTACGGAAAAAGCTGGATGCACTTCGTGTACAAAACGGAGAGTCTCTTTCGAAGTATCAAGGTTCCCGACGGAAACTCATCGGTTACAAAAGGCATTTCATTTTCTTGAACTTATTTGAACTCCAGGCTTTTTGTGTGTTCAAAATGCACCATACAAAGCCCCATCATCAATTTTTAACACTTCCCGACATCATTTGTTAGTTTTCATGAAGTTATTGATTTTTTTGAGCTAAATGACCCTGAAATTGGAAAGCACTACAAATGAACTTTGAAAAGGTTGAAACTTGGCATGGTATCATCATTTCACCCACATAGCATGTGCTAAAAAGTTGAGAGGGTTACGGCAAAAGCTGGATGCACTTCGTGTACAAAACAGACAGTCTCTTACGAAGTATCAAGGTTCCCGACGGAAACTCATCGGTTACAAAAGGCATTTCATTTTCTTGAACTTATTTGAGCTCTGGGCTTTTTGTGTGCTCAAAATGCACCACTTAAAGCCACATCATGAATTTTCAACCCTTCCCGACATCATTTGTTATTTTTCATGTAGTTATTGATTTTTTTGAGTTAAATGACCCTGAAATTGGAAAGCACTACAAATGAACTCTGAAAAGGTTGAAAGTTGGCATGGTATCATCATTTCACCCACATAGCATGCGCTAAAAAGTTGAGAGGGTTACGGCAAAAGCTGGATGCACTTCGTGTACAAAACGAAGAGTCTCTTTCGAAGTATCAAGGTTCCCGACGGAAACTCATCGGTTACAAAAGGCATTTCATTTTCTTAAACTTATTTGAACTCCAGGCTTTTTGTGTGTTCCAAATTCACCATTCAAAGCCACATCATCAATTTTCAACCCTTCCCGACATCATTTGTTATTTTTCATGAAGTTATTGATTTTTTTGAGCTAAATGACCCTGAAATTGGAAAGCACTACAAATGAACTCTGAAAAGGTTGACACTTCGCATGGTATCATCATTTCACCCACATAGCATGTGCTAAAAAGTTGAGAGGGTTACGGCAAAAGATGGATGCACTTCGTGTACAAAACGGACAGTCTCTTACGAAGTATCAAGATTCCCGACGGAAACTCATCGGTTACAAAAGGCATTTCATTTTCTTGAACTTATTTGAACTCCAGGCTCTTTGTGTGTTCAAAATGCACCATTCAAAGCCACATCATCAATTTTCAACTCTTCCCGACATCATTTGTTATTTTTCATGAAGTTATTGATTTTTTTGAGCTAAATGACCCTGAAATTGGAAAGCACTACAAATGAACTCTGAAAAGGTTGAAACTTGGCATGGTATCATCATTTCACCCACATAGCATGTGCTAAAAAGTTGAGAGGGTTACGGCAAAAGCTGGATCCACTTCGTGTACAAAACGGAGAGTCTCTTTCGAAGTATCAAGGTTCCCGACGGAAACTCATCGGTTACAAAAGGCATTTCATTTTCTTGAACTTATTTGAACTCCAGGCTTTTTCTTTGTTCAAAATGCACCATTCAAAGCCACATCATCAATTTTCAACCCTTCCCGACATCATTTGTTATTTTTCATGCAGTAATTGATTTTTTTGAGCTAAATGACCCTGAAATTGGAAAGCACTACAAATGAACTCTGAAAAGGTTGAAACTTGGCATGGTATCATCATTTCACCCACATAGCATGTGCTAACAAGTTGAGAGGGTTACGGCAAAAGCTGGATGCACTTCGTGTACAAAACGGAGAGTCTCTTTCGAAGTATCAAGGTTCCCGACGGAAACTCATCGGTTACAAAAGGCATTTCATTTTCTTGAACTTATTTGAACTCCAGGCTTTTTCTTTGTTCAAAATGCACCATTCAAAGCCACATCATCAATTTTCAACCCTTCCCGACATCATTTGTTATTTTTCATGCAGTAATTGATTTTTTTGAGCTAAATGACCCTGAAATTGGAAAGCACTAAAAATGAACTCTGAAAAGGTTGAAAGTTGGCATGGTATCATCATTTCACCCACATAGCATGCGCTAACAAGTTGAGAGGGTTACGGCAAAAGCTGGATGCACTTCGTGTACAAAACGGAGAGTCTCTTTCGAAGTATCAAGGTTCCTGACGGAAACTCATCGGTTACAAAAGGCATTTCATTTTCTTGAACTTATTTGAACTCCAGGCTTTTTGTGTGTTCAAAATGCACCATTCAAAGCCACATCATCAATTTTCAACCCTTCCCGACATCATTTGTTATTTTTCATGCAGTAATTGATTTTTTTGAGCTAAATGACCCTGAAATTGGAAAGCACTAAAAATGAACTCTGAAAAGGTTGAAACTTGGCATGGTATCATCATTTCACCCACATAGCATGCGCTAACAAGTTGAGAGGGTTACGGCAAAAGCTGGATGCACTTCGTGTACAAAACGGAGAGTCTCTTTCGAAGTATCAAGGTTCCCGACGGAAACTCATCGGTTACAAAAGGCATTTCATTTTCTTGAACTTATTTGAACTCCAGGCTTTTTGTGTGTTCAAAATGCACCATTCAAAGCCACATCATCAATTTTCAACCCTTCCCGACATCATTTGTTATTTTTCATGCAGTAATTGATTTTTTTGAGCTAAATGACCCTGAAATTGGAAAGCACTACAAATGAACTCTGAAAAGGTTGAAAGTTGGCATGGTATCATCATTTCACCCACATAGCATGCGCTAACAAGTTGAGAGGGTTACGGCAAAAGCTGGATGCACTTCGTGTACAAAACGGAGAGTCTCTTTCGAAGTATCAAGGTTCCTGACGGAAACTCATCGGTTACAAAAGGCATTTCATTTTCTTGAACTTATTTGAACTCCAGGCTTTTTGTGTGTTCAAAATGCACCATTCAAAGCCACATCATCAATTTTCAACCCTTCCCGACATCATTTGTTATTTTTCATGCAGTAATTGATTTTTTTGAGCTAAATGACCCTGAAATTGGAAAGCACTACAAATGAACTCTGAAAAGGTTGAAAGTTGGCATGGTATCATCATTTCACCCACATAGCATGCGCTAACAAGTTGAGAGGGTTACGGCAAAAGCTGGATGCACTTCGTGTACAACACGGAGAGTCTCTTTCGAAGTATCAAGGTTCCCGACGGAAACTCATCGGTTACAAAAGGCATTTCAGTTTCTTAAACTTATTTGAACTCCAGGCTTTTTGTGTGTTCAAAATGCACCATTCAAAGCCACATCATGAATTTTCGACCCTTCCCGACATCATTTGTTATTTTTCATGTAGTTATTGATTTTTTTGAGTTAAATGACCCTGAAATTGGAAAGCACTACAAATGAACTCTGAAAAGGTTGAAACTTGGCATGGTATCATCATTTCACCCACATAGCATGTGCTAACAAGTTGAGAGGGTTACGGCAAAAGGTGGATGCACTTCGTGTACAAAACAGACAGTCTCTTTCGAAGTATCAAGGTTCCCGACGGAAACTCATCGGTTACAAAAGGCATTTCATTTTCTTGAACTTATTTGAACTCCAGGCTTTTTGTGTGTTCAAAATGCACCATTCAAAGCCACATCATCAATTTTCAACCCTTCCCGACATCATTTGTTATTTTTCATGCAGTAATTGCTTTTTGAGCTAAATAACCCTGAAATTGGAAAGCACTAAAAATGAACTCTGAAAAGGTTGAAACTTAGCATGGTATCATCATTTCACCCACATAGCATGTGCTAAAAAGTTGAGAGGGTTACGGCAAAAGTTGGATGCACTTCGTGTACAAAACAGACAGTCTCATTTGAAGTATCAGGGTTCCGGACGGAAACTCATCGGTTACAAAAGACATTTCATTTTCTTGAACTTATTTGAGCTCTGGGCTTTTGTGTGCTCAAAATGCACCACTTAAAGCCACATCATGAATTTTCGACCCTTCCCGACATCATTTGTTATTTTTCATGTAGTTATTGATTTTTTTGAGTTAAATGACCCTGAAATTGGAAAGCACTACAAATGAACTCTGAAAAGGTTGAAAGTTGGCATGGTATCATCATTTCACCCACATAGCATGCGCTAAAAAGTTGAGAGGGTTACGGCAAAAGCTGGATGCACTTCAAAATGCACCATTCAAAGCCACATCATCAATTTTCAACCCTTCCCGACATCATTTGTTATTTTTCATGCAGTTATTGATTTTTTTGAGCTAAATAACCCTGAAATTGGAAAGCACTAAAAATGAACTCTGAAAAGGTTGAAACTTGGCATGGTATCATCATTTCACCCACATCGCATGTGCTAAAAAGTTGAGAGGGTTACGGCAAGAGTTGGATGCACTTCGTGTACAAAACAGACAGTCTCATTTGAAGTATCAGGGTTCCGGACGGAAACTCATCGGTTACAAAAGACATTTCATTTTCTTGAACTTATTTGAGCTCTGGGCTTTTGTGTGCTCAAAATGCACCACTTAAAGCCACATCATGAATTTTCGACCCTTCCCGACATCATTTGTTATTTTTCATGTAGTTATTGATTTTTTTGAGTTAAATGACCCTGAAATTGGAAAGCACTACAAATGAACTCTGAAAAGGTTGAAAGTTGGCATGGTATCATCATTTCACCCACATAGCATGCGCTAAAAAGTTGAGAGGGTTACGGCAAAAGCTGGATGCACTTCGTGTACAAAACGGAGAGTCTCTTTCGAAGTATCAAGGTTCCCGACGGAAACTCATCGGTTACAAAAGGCATTTCATTTTCTTAAACTTATTTGAACTCCAGGCTTTTTGTGTGTTCCAAATGCACCATTCAAAGCCACATCATCAATTTTCAACCCTTCCCGACATCATTTGTTATTTTTTATGCAGTTATTGATTTTTTTGAGCTAAATGACCCTGAAATTGGAAAGCACTACAAATGAACTCTGAAAAGGTTGAAACTTGGCATGGTATCATCATTTCACCCACATAGCAGGTGCTAAAAAGTTGAGAGGGTTACGGCAAAAGCTGGATGCACTTCGTGTACAAAACGGACAGTCTCTTTCGAAGTATCAAGGTTCCCGACGGAAACTCATCGGTTACAAAAGGCATTTCATTTTCTTGAACTTATTTGAACTCCAGGCTCTTTGTGTGTTCAAAATGCACCATTCAAAGCCACATCATCAATTTTCAGCTCTTCCCGACATTATTTGTTATTTTTGATGAAGTTACTGATTTTTTTGAGCTAAATGACCCTGAAATTGGAAAGCACTACAAATGGACTCTGAAAAGGTTGAAACTTGGCATGGTATCATCATTTCACCCACATAGCATGTGCTAAAAAGTTGAGAGGGTTACGGCAAAAGCTAGATGCACTTCGTGTACAAAACGGACAGTCTCTTTCGAAGTATCAAGGTTCCTGACGGAAACTCATCGGTTACAAAAGGCATTTCATTTTCTTGAACTTATTTGAACTCCAGGCTTTTTGTGTGTTCAAAATGCACCATTCAAAGCCACATCATCAATTTTCAACTCTTCCCGACATCATTTGTTATTTTTCATGTAGTTATTGATTTTTTTGAGCTAAATGACCCTGAAATTGGAAAGCACTACAAATGAACTCTGAAAAGGTTGAAACTTGGCATGGTATCATCATTTCACCCACATAGCATGTGCTAAAAAGTTGAGAGGGTTACGGCAAAAGCTGGATGCACTTCATGTACAAAACGGACAGTCTCTTTCGAAGTATCAAGGTTCCCGGCGGAAACTCATCGGTTACAAAAGGCATTTCATTTTCTTGAACTTATTTGAACTCCAGGCTCTTTGTGTGTTCAAAATGCACCATTCAAAGCCACATCATCAATTTTCAGCTCTTCCCGACATTATTTGTTATTTTTGATGAAGTTACTGATTTTTTTGAGCTAAATGACCCTGAAATTGGAAAGCACTACAAATGGACTCTGAAAAGGTTGAAACTTGGCATGGTATCATCATTTCAGCCACATAGCATGTGCTAAAAAGTTGAGAGGGTTACGGCAAAAGCTGGATGCACTTCGTGTACAAAACAGACAGTCTGTTTCGAAGTATCAAGGTTCCCAACGGAAACTCATCGGTTACAAAAGGCATTTCATTTTCTTGGACTTATTTGAACTCTAGGATTTTTGTGTGTTCAAAATGCACCATTCAAAGCCACATCATCAATTTTCAACCCTTCCCGACATCATTTGTTATTTGTCATGCAGTTATTGATTTTTTTGAGCTAAATGACCCTGAAATTGGAAAGCACTACAAATGAACTCTGAAAAGGTTGAAACTTGGCATGGTATCATCATTTCACCCACATAGCATGTGCTAAAAAGTTGAGAGGGTTACGGCAAAAGCTGGATGCACTTCGTGTACAAAACGGACAGTCTCTTTCGAAGTATCAAGGTTCCCGACGGAAACTCATCGGTTACAAAAGGCATTTCATTTTCTTGAACTTATTTGAACTCCAGGATTTTTGTGTGTTCAAAATGCACCATTCAAAGCCACATCATCAATTTTCAACCCTTCCCGACATCATTTGTTATTTTTCATGCAGTTATTGATTTTTTTGAGCTAAATGACCCTGAAATTGGAAGCACTACAAATGAACTCTGAAAAGGTTGAAACTTGGCATGGTATCATCATTTCACCCACATAGCAGGTGCTAAAAAGTGGAGAGGGTTACGGCAAAAGCTGGATGCACTTCGTGTACAAAACGGACAGTCTCTTTCGAAGTATCAAGGTTCCCGACGGAAACTCATCGGTTACAAAAGGCATTTCATTTTCTTGAACTTATTTGAACTCCAGGCTCTTTGTGTGTTCAAAATGCACCATTCAAAGCCACATCATCAATTTTCAACCCTTCCCGACATCATTTGTTATTTTTCATGCAGTAATTGATTTTTTTGAGCTAAATGACCCTGAAATTGGAAAGCACTAAAAATGAACTCTGAAAAGGTTGAAAGTTGGCATGGTATCATCATTTCACCCACATAGCATGCGCTAACAAGTTGAGAGGGTTACGGCAAAAGCTGGATGCACTTCGTGTACAAAACGGAGAGTCTCTTTCGAAGTATCAAGGTTCCCGACGGAAACTCATCGGTTACAAAAGGCATTTCATTTTCTTGAACTTATTTGAACTCCAGGCTTTTTGTGTGTTCAAAATGCACCATTCAAAGCCACATCATCAATTTTCAACCCTTCCCGACATCATTTGTTATTTTTCATGCAGTAATTGATTTTTTTGAGCTAAATGACCCTGAAATTGGAAAGCAGTACAAATGAACTCTGAAAAGGTTGAAAGTTGGCATGGTATCATCATTTCACCCACATAGCATGCGCTAACAAGTTGAGAGGGTTACGGCAAAAGCTGGATGCACTTCGTGTACAAAACGGAGAGTCTCTTTCGAAGTATCAAGGTTCCTGACGGAAACTCATCGGTTACAAAAGGCATTTCATTTTCTTGAACTTATTTGAACTCCAGGCTTTTTGTGTGTTCAAAATGCACCATTCAAAGCCACATCATCAATTTTCAACCCTTCCCGACATCATTTGTTATTTTTCATGCAGTAATTGATTTTTTTGAGCTAAATGACCCTGAAATTGGAAAGCACTACAAATGAACTCTGAAAAGGTTGAAAGTTGGCATGGTATCATCATTTCACCCACATAGCATGCGCTAACAAGTTGAGAGGGTTACGGCAAAAGCTGGATGCACTTCGTGTACAAAACGGAGAGTCTCTTTCGAAGTATCAAGGTTCCCGACGGAAACTCATCGGTTACAAAAGGCATTTCAGTTTCTTAAACTTATTTGAACTCCAGGCTTTTTGTGTGTTCAAAATGCACCATTCAAAGCCACATCATGAATTTTCGACCCTTCCCGACATCATTTGTTATTTTTCATGTAGTTATTGATTTTTTTGAGTTAAATGACCCTGAAATTGGAAAGCACTACAAATGAACTCTGAAAAGGTTGAAACTTGGCATGGTATCATCATTTCACCCACATAGCATGTGCTAACAAGTTGAGAGGGTTACGGCAAAAGGTGGATGCACTTCGTGTACAAAACAGACAGTCTCTTTCGAAGTATCAAGGTTCCCGACGGAAACTCATCGGTTACAAAAGGCATTTCATTTTCTTGAACTTATTTGAACTCCAGGCTTTTTGTGTGTTCAAAATGCACCATTCAAAGCCACATCATCAATTTTCAACCCTTCCCGACATCATTTGTTATTTTTCATGCAGTAATTGATTTTTGAGCTAAATAACCCTGAAATTGGAAAGCACTAAAAATGAACTCTGAAAAGGTTGAAACTTAGCATGGTATCATCATTTCACCCACATAGCATGTGCTAAAAAGTTGAGAGGGTTACGGCAAAAGTTGGATGCACTTCGTGTACAAAACAGACAGTCTCATTTGAAGTATCAGGGTTCCGGACGGAAACTCATCGGTTACAAAAGACATTTCATTTTCTTGAACTTATTTGAGCTCTGGGCTTTTGTGTGCTCAAAATGCACCACTTAAAGCCACATCATGAATTTTCGACCCTTCCCGACATCATTTGTTATTTTTCATGTAGTTATTGATTTTTTTGAGTTAAATGACCCTGAAATTGGAAAGCACTACAAATGAACTCTGAAAAGGTTGAAAGTTGGCATGGTATCATCATTTCACCCACATAGCATGCGCTAAAAAGTTGAGAGGGTTACGGCAAAAGCTGGATGCACTTCAAAATGCACCATTCAAAGCCACATCATCAATTTTCAACCCTTCCCGACATCATTTGTTATTTTTCATGCAGTTATTGATTTTTTTGAGCTAAATAACCCTGAAATTGGAAAGCACTAAAAATGAACTCTGAAAAGGTTGAAACTTGGCATGGTATCATCATTTCACCCACATCGCATGTGCTAAAAAGTTGAGAGGGTTACGGCAAGAGTTGGATGCACTTCGTGTACAAAACAGACAGTCTCATTTGAAGTATCAGGGTTCCGGACGGAAACTCATCGGTTACAAAAGACATTTCATTTTCTTGAACTTATTTGAGCTCTGGGCTTTTGTGTGCTCAAAATGCACCACTTAAAGCCACATCATGAATTTTCGACCCTTCCCGACATCATTTGTTATTTTTCATGTAGTTATTGATTTTTTTGAGTTAAATGACCCTGAAATTGGAAAGCACTACAAATGAACTCTGAAAAGGTTGAAAGTTGGCATGGTATCATCATTTCACCCACATAGCATGCGCTAAAAAGTTGAGAGGGTTACGGCAAAAGCTGGATGCACTTCGTGTACAAAACGGAGAGTCTCTTTCGAAGTATCAAGGTTCCCGACGGAAACTCATCGGTTACAAAAGGCATTTCATTTTCTTAAACTTATTTGAACTCCAGGCTTTTTGTGTGTTCCAAATGCACCATTCAAAGCCACATCATCAATTTTCAACCCTTCCCGACATCATTTGTTATTTTTTATGCAGTTATTGATTTTTTTGAGCTAAATGACCCTGAAATTGGAAAGCACTACAAATGAACTCTGAAAAGGTTGAAACTTGGCATGGTATCATCATTTCACCCACATAGCAGGTGCTAAAAAGTTGAGAGGGTTACGGCAAAAGCTGGATGCACTTCGTGTACAAAACGGACAGTCTCTTTCGAAGTATCAAGGTTCCCGACGGAAACTCATCGGTTACAAAAGGCATTTCATTTTCTTGAACTTATTTGAACTCCAGGCTCTTTGTGTGTTCAAAATGCACCATTCAAAGCCACATCATCAATTTTCAGCTCTTCCCGACATTATTTGTTATTTTTGATGAAGTTACTGATTTTTTTGAGCTAAATGACCCTGAAATTGGAAAGCACTACAAATGGACTCTGAAAAGGTTGAAACTTGGCATGGTATCATCATTTCACCCACATAGCATGTGCTAAAAAGTTGAGAGGGTTACGGCAAAAGCTAGATGCACTTCGTGTACAAAACGGACAGTCTCTTTCGAAGTATCAAGGTTCCTGACGGAAACTCATCGGTTACAAAAGGCATTTCATTTTCTTGAACTTATTTGAACTCCAGGCTTTTTGTGTGTTCAAAATGCACCATTCAAAGCCACATCATCAATTTTCAACTCTTCCCGACATCATTTGTTATTTTTCATGTAGTTATTGATTTTTTTGAGCTAAATGACCCTGAAATTGGAAAGCACTACAAATGAACTCTGAAAAGGTTGAAACTTGGCATGGTATCATCATTTCACCCACATAGCATGTGCTAAAAAGTTGAGAGGGTTACGGCAAAAGCTGGATGCACTTCATGTACAAAACGGACAGTCTCTTTCGAAGTATCAAGGTTCCCGGCGGAAACTCATCGGTTACAAAAGGCATTTCATTTTCTTGAACTTATTTGAACTCCAGGCTCTTTGTGTGTTCAAAATGCACCATTCAAAGCCACATCATCAATTTTCAGCTCTTCCCGACATTATTTGTTATTTTTGATGAAGTTACTGATTTTTTTGAGCTAAATGACCCTGAAATTGGAAAGCACTACAAATGGACTCTGAAAAGGTTGAAACTTGGCATGGTATCATCATTTCAGCCACATAGCATGTGCTAAAAAGTTGAGAGGGTTACGGCAAAAGCTGGATGCACTTCGTGTACAAAACAGACAGTCTGTTTCGAAGTATCAAGGTTCCCAACGGAAACTCATCGGTTACAAAAGGCATTTCATTTTCTTGGACTTATTTGAACTCTAGGATTTTTGTGTGTTCAAAATGCACCATTCAAAGCCACATCATCAATTTTCAACCCTTCCCGACATCATTTGTTATTTGTCATGCAGTTATTGATTTTTTTGAGCTAAATGACCCTGAAATTGGAAAGCACTACAAATGAACTGTGAAAAGGTTGAAACTTGGCATGGTATCATCATTTCACCCACATAGCATGTGCTAAAAAGTTGAGAGGGTTACGGCAAAAGCTGGATGCACTTCGTGTACAAAACGGACAGTCTCTTTCGAAGTATCAAGGTTCCCGACGGAAACTCATCGGTTACAAAAGGCATTTCATTTTCTTGAACTTATTTGAACTCCAGGCTTTTTGTGTGTTCAAAATGCACCATTCAAAGCCACATCATCAATTTTCAACCCTTCCCGACATCATTTGTTATTTTTCATGCAGTTATTGATTTTTTTGAGCTAAATGACCCTGAAATTGGAAGCACTACAAATGAACTCTGAAAAGGTTGAAACTTGGCATGGTATCATCATTTCACCCACATAGCAGGTGCTAAAAAGTGGAGAGGGTTACGGCAAAAGCTGGATGCACTTCGTGTACAAAACGGACAGTCTCTTTCGAAGTATCAAGGTTCCCGACGGAAACTCATCGGTTACAAAAGGCATTTCATTTTCTTGAACTTATTTGAACTCCAGGCTCTTTGTGTGTTCAAAATGCACCATTCAAAGCCACATCATCAATTTTCAGCTCTTCCCGACATTATTTGTTATTTCTGATGAAGTTACTGATTTTTTTGAGCTAAATGACCCTGAAATTGGAAAGCACTACAAATGGACTCTGAAAAGGTTGAAACTTGGCATGGTATCATCATTTCACCCACATAGCATGTGCTAAAAAGTTGAGAGGGTTACGGCAAAAGCTAGATGCACTTCGTGTACAAAACGGAGAGTCTCTTTCGAAGTATCAAGGTTCCCGACGGAAACTCATCGGTTACAAAAGGCATTTCATTTTCTTGAACTTATTTGAACTCCAGGCTCTTTGTGTGTTCAAAATGCACCATTCAAAGCCACATCATCAATTTTCAGCTCTTCCCGACATTATTTGTTATTTTTGATGAAGTTACTGATTTTTTTGAGCTAAATGACCCTGAAATTGGAAAGCACTACAAATGGACTCTGAAAAGGTTGAAACTTGGCATGGTATCATCATTTCACCCACATAGCATGTGCTAAAAAGTTGAGAGGGTTACGGCAAAAGCTAGATGCACTTCGTGTACAAAACGGACAGTCTCTTTCGAAGTATCAAGGTTCCTGACGGAAACTCATCGGTTACAAAAGGCATTTCATTTTCTTGAACTTATTTGAACTCCAGGCTTTTTGTGTGTTCAAAATGCACCATTCAAAGCCACATCATCAATTTTCAACTCTTCCCGACATCATTTGTTATTTTTCATGTAGTTATTGATTTTTTTGAGCTAAATGACCCTGAAATTGGAAAGCACTACAAATGAACTCTGAAAAGGTTGAAACTTGGCATGGTATCATCATTTCACCCACATAGCATGTGCTAAAAAGTTGAGAGGGTTACGGCAAAAGCTGGATGCACTTCATGTACAAAACGGACAGTCTCTTTCGAAGTATCAAGGTTCCCGACGGAAACTCATCGGTTACAAAAGGCATTTCATTTTCTTGAACTTATTTGAACTCCAGGCTCTTTGTGTGTTCAAAATGCACCATTCAAAGCCACATCATCAATTTTCAGCTCTTCCCGACATTATTTGTTATTTTTGATGAAGTTACTGATTTTTTTGAGCTAAATGACCCTGAAATTGGAAAGCACTACAAATGGACTCTGAAAAGGTTGAAACTTGGCATGGTATCATCATTTCACCCACATAGCATGTGCTAAAAAGTTGAGAGGGTTACGGCAAAAGCTAGATGCACTTCGTGTACAAAACGGACAGTCTCTTTCGAAGTATCAAGGTTCCTGACGGAAACTCATCGGTTACAAAAGGCATTTCATTTTCTTTAACTTATTTGAACTCCAGGCTTTTTGTGTGTTCAAAATGCACCATTCAAAGCCACATCATCAATTTTCAACTCTTCCCGACATCATTTGTTATTTTTCATGTAGTTATTGATTTTTTTGAGCTAAATGACCCTGAAATTGGAAAGCACTACAAATGAACTCTGAAAAGGTTGAAACTTGGCATGGTATCATCATTTCACCCACATAGCATGTGCTAAAAAGTTGAGGGGGTTACGGCAAAAGCTGGATGCACTTCATGTACAAAACGGACAGTCTCTTTCGAAGTATCAAGGTTCCCGGCGGAAACTCATCGGTTACAAAAGGCATTTCATTTTCTTGAACTTATTTGAACTCCAGGCTCTTTGTGTGTTCAAAATGCACCATTCAAAGCCACATCATCAATTTTCAGCTCTTCCCGACATTATTTGTTAGTTTTGATGAAGTTACTGATTTTTTTGAGCTAAATGACCCTGAAATTGGAAAGCACTACAAATGGACTCTGAAAAGGTTGAAACTTGGCATGGTATCATCATTTCAGCCACATAGCATGTGCTAAAAAGTTGAGAGGGTTACGGCAAAAGCTGGATGCACTTCGTGTACAAAACAGACAGTCTCTTTCGAAGTATCAAGGTTCCCAACGGAAACTCATCGGTTACAAAAGGCATTTCATTTTCTTGGACTTATTTGAACTCTAGGATTTTTGTGTGTTCAAAATGCACCATTCAAAGCCACATCATCAATTTTCAACCCTTCCCGACATCATTTGTTATTTGTCATGCAGTTATTGATTTTTTTGAGCTAAATGACCCTGAAATTGGAAAGCACTACAAATGAACTCTGAAAAGGTTGAAACTTGGCATGGTATCATCATTTCACCCACATAGCATGTGCTAAAAAGTTGAGAGGGTTACGGCAAAAGCTGGATGCACTTCATGTACAAAACGGACAGTCTCTTTCGAAGTATCAAGGTTCCCGACGGAAACTCATCGGTTACAAAAGGCATTTCATTTTCTTGAACTTATTTGAACTCCAGGCTTTTTGTGTGTTCAAAATGCACCATTCAAAGCCACATCATCAATTTTCAACCCTTCCCGACATCATTTGTTATTTTTCATGCAGTTATTGATTTTTTTGAGCTAAATGACCCTGAAATTGGAAGCACTACAAATGAACTCTGAAAAGGTTGAAACTTGGCATGGTATCATCATTTCACCCACATAGCATGTGCTAAAAAGTTCAGAGGGTTACGGCAAAAGCTGGATGCACTTCGTGTACAAAACGGACAGTCTCTTTCGAAGTAACAAGGTTCCCGACGGAACCTCATCGGTTACAAAAGGCATTTCATTTTCTTGAACTTATTTGAACTCCAGGCTCTTTGTGTGTTCAAAATGCACCATTCAAAGCCACATCATCAATTTTCAGATCTTCCCGACATTATTTGTTATTTTTGATGAAGTTACTGATTTTTTTGAGCTAAATGACCCTGAAATTGGAAAGCACTACAAATGGACTCTGAAAAGGTTGAAACTTGCCATGGTATCATCATTTCACCCACATAGCATGTGCTAAAAAGTTGAGAGGGTTACGGCAAAAGCTGGATGCACTTCGTGTACAAAACAGACAGTCTCTTTCGAAGTATCAAGGTTCCCAATGGAAACTCATCGGTTACAAAAGGCATTTCATTTTCTTGAACTTATTTGAGCTCCAGGCTTTTTGTGTGTTCAAAATGCACCATTCAAAGCCACATCATCAATTTTCAACTCTTCCCGACATCATTTGTAATTTTTCATGCAGTTATTGATTTTTTTGAGCTAAATGACCCTGAAATTGGAAAGCACTACAAATGAACTCTGAAAAGGTTGAAACTTGGCATGGTATCATCATTTCACCCACATAGCATGTGCTAAAAAGTTGAGAGGGTTACGGCAAAAGCTGGATGCACTTCATGTACAAAACGGACAGTCTCTTTCGAAGTATCAAGGTTCCCGACGGAAACTCATCGGTTACAAAAGGCATTTCATTTTCTTGAACTTATTTGAACTCCAGGCTCTTTGTGTGTTCAAAATGCACCATTCAAAGCCACATCATCAATTTTTAGCTCTTCCCGACATTATTTGTTATTTTTGATGAAGTTACTGATTTTTTTGAGCTAAATGACCCTGAAATTGGAAAGCACTACAAATGGACTCTGAAAAGGTTGAAACTTTGCATGGTATCATCATTTCACCCACATAGCATGTGCTAAAAAGTTGAGAGGGTTACGGCAAAAGTTGGATGCACTTCGTGTACAAAACAGACAGTCTCTTTCGAAGTATCAAGGTTCCCAACGGAAACTCATCGGTTACAAAAGGCATTTCATTTTCTTGAACTTATTTGAACTCTAGGATTTTTGTGTGTTCAAAATGCACCATTCAAAGCCACATCATCAATTTTCAACCCTTCCCGACATCATTTGTTATTTGTCATGCAGTTATTGATTTTTTTGAGCTAAATGACCCTGAAATTGGAAAGCACTACAAATGAACTCTGAAAAGGTTGAAACTTGGAATGGTATCATCATTTCACCCACATAGCATGTGCTAAAAAGTTGAGAGGGTTACGGCAAAAGCTGGATGCACTTCGTGTACAAAACAGACAGTCTCTTTCGAAGTATCAAGGTTCCCAACGGAAACTCATCGGTTACAAAAGGCATTTCATTTTCTTGAACTTATTTGAACTCTAGGATTTTTGTGTGTTCAAAATGCACCATTCAAAGCCACATCATCAATTTTCAACCCTTCCCGACATCATTTGTTATTTGTCATGCAGTTATTGATTTTTTTGAGCTAAATGACCCTGAAATTGGAAGCACTACAAATGAACTCTGAAAAGGTTGAAACTTGGCATGGTATCATCATTTCACCCACATATCATGTGCTAAAAAGTTCAGAGGGTTACGGCAAAAGCTGGATGCACTCCGTGTACAAAACGGACAGTCTCTTTCGAAGTATCAAGGTTCCCGACGGAACCTCATCGGTTACAAAAGGCATTTCATTTTCTTGAACTTATTTGAACTCCAGGCTCTTTGTGTGTTCAAAATGCACCATTCAAAGCCACATCATCAATTTTCAGCTCTTCCCGACATTATTTGTTATTTTTGATGAAGTTACTGATTTTTTTGAGCTAAATGACCCTGAAATTGGAAAGCACTACAAATGGACTCTGAAAAGGTTGAAACTTGGCATGGTATCATCATTTCACCCACATAGCATGTGCTAAAAAGTTGAGAGGGTTACAGCAAAAGCTGGATGCACTTCGTGTACAAAACAGACAGTCTCTTTCGAAGTATCAAGGTTCCCAATGGAAACTCATCGGTTACAAAAGGCATTTCATTTTCTTGAACTTATTTGAGCTCCAGGCTTTTTGTGTGTTCAAACTGCACCATTCAAAGCCACATCATCAATTTTCAACTCTTCCCGACATCATTTGTAATTTTTCATGCAGTTATTGATTTTTTTGAGCTAAATGACCCTGAAATTGGAAAGCACTACAAATGAACTCTGAAAAGGTTGAAACTTGGCATGGTATCATCATTTCACCCACATAGCATGTGCTAAAAAGTTGAGAGGGTTATGGCAAAAGCTGGATGCACTTCGTGTACAAAACGGACAGTCTCTTTCGAAGTATCAAGGTTCCCGACGGAAACTCATCGGTTACAAAAGGCATTTTATTTTCTTGAACTTATTTGAACTCCAGGCTCTTTGTGTGTTCAAAATGCACCATTCAAAGCCACATCATCAATTTTTAGCTCTTCCCGACATTATTTGTTATTTTTGATGAAGTTATTGATTTTTTTGAGCTAAATGACCCTGAAATTGGAAAGCACTACAAATGGACTCTGAAAAGGTTGAAACTTGGCATGGTATCATCATTTCACCCACATAGCATGTGCTAAAAAGTTGAGAGGGTTACGGCAAAAGCTGGATGCACTTCGTGTACAAAACAGACAGTCTCTTTCGAAGTATCAAGGTTCCCAACGGAAACTCATCGGTTACAAAAGGCATTTCATTTTCTTGAACTTATTTCAACTCTAGGATTTTTGTGTGTTCAAAATGCACCATTCAAAGCCACATCATCAATTTTCAACCCTTCCCGACATCATTTGTTATTTGTCATGCAGTTATTGATTTTTTTGAGCTAAATGACCCTGAAATTGGAAAGCACTACAAATGAACTCTGAAAAGGTTGAAACTTGGAATGGTATCATCATTTCACCCACATAGCATGTGCTAAAAAGTTGAGAGGGTTACGGCAAAAGCTGGATGCACTTCGTGTACAAAACGGAGAGTCTCTTTCGAAGTATCAAGGTTCCCGACGGAAACTCATCGGTTACAAAAGGCATTTCATTTTCTTGAACTTATTTGAACTCCAGGCTCTTTGTGTGTTCAAAATGCACCATTCAAAGCCACATCATCAATTTTCAGCTCTTCCCGACATTATTTGTTATTTTTGATGAAGTTACTGATTTTTTTGAGCTAAATGACCCTGAAATTGGAAAGCACTACAAATGGACTCTGAAAAGGTTGAAACTTGGCATGGTATCATCATTTCACCCACATAGCATGTGCTAAAAAGTTGAGAGGGTTACGGCAAAAGCTGGATGCACTTCGTGTACAAAACAGACAGTCTCTTTCGAAGTATCAAGGTACCCAATGGAAACTCATCGGTTACAAAAGGCATTTCATTTTCTTGAACTTATTTGAGCTCCAGGCTTTTTGTGTGTTCAAAATGCACCATTCAAAGCCACATCATCAATTTTCAACTCTTCCCGACATCATTTGTAATTTTTCATGCAGTTATTGATTTTTTTGAGCTAAATGACCCTGAAATTGGAAAGCACTACTAATGAACTCTGAAAAGGTTGAAACTTGGCATGGTACGATCATTTCACCTACATAGCATGTGCTAAAAAGTTGAAAGGGTTACGACAAAAGCTGGATGCACTTCGTGTACAAAACAGACAGTCTCATTTGAAGTATGAGGGTTCCGGACGGAAACTCATCAGTTACAAAAGGAATTTCATTTTCTTGAACTTATTTGAGCTCTGGGCTTTTTGTGTGCTCAAAATGCACCACTTAAAGCCACATCATCAATTTTCGACCCTTCCCGACATCATTTGTTATTTTTCATGTAGTTATTGATTTTTTTGAGTTAAATGACCCTAGAATTGGAAAGCACTACAAATGAACTCTGAAAAGGTTGAAAGTTGGCATGGTATCATCATTTCACCCACATAGCATGCGCTAGAAAGTTGAGAGGGTTACGGCAAAAGCTGGATGCACTTCGTGTACAAAATGGACAGTCTCTTTCGAAGTATCAAGGTTCCCGACGGAAACTCATCGGTTAAAAAAGGCATTTCATTTTCTTGAACTTATTTGAACTCCAGGCTTTTTGTGTGTTCAAAATGCACCATTCAAAGCCACATCATCAATTTTCAACCCTTCCCGACATCATTTGTTATTTTTCATGCAGTACTGATTTTTTTGAGCTAAATGACGCTGAAATTGCAAAGCACTACAAATGAACTCTGAAAAGGTTGAAACTTGGCATGGTATCATAATTTCACCCACATAGCATGTGCTAAAAAATTGAAAGGGTTACGACGAAAGCTGGATGCACTTCGTGTAAAAAACGGACATTCTCTTTCGAAGTATCAGGGTTCCGAACGAAAACTCATCGGTTACAAAAGGCATTTCATTTTTTGAACTTATTTGAACTCTAGGATTTTTGTGTGCTCAAAATGCACCATTCAAAGCCACATCATGAATTTTCAACCCTTCCCGACATCATTTGTTATGTTTCATGCAGTTATTGATTTTTTTTGAGCTAAATGACCCTGAAGTTGGAAAGCACTACAAATGAACTCTTAAAAGGTTGAAACCTGGCATGGTATCATGGTTTCACCCACATAGCGTGTGCTAAAAAGTTGAGAGGGTACCGGCAAAAGTTGGATGCACTTCGTGTACAAAACGGACAGTCTCTTTCGAATTATTAGGGTTCCATACGGAAACTCATCGGTTACAAAAGACATTTCATTTTCTTGAACTTATTTGAACTCCGGGCTTTTTATGTGCTCAAAATGCACCATTTAAAGCGACATCATCAATTTTCGACCCTTCCCGACATCATTTGTTATTTTTCATGCAGTTATTAATTTTCTTGAGCTAAATGACCCTGAAATTGGAAAGCACTACAAATGAACTCTGAAAAGGTTGAAAGTTCGCATGGGATCATCATTTCGCCCGGATAGCATGCGCTAAAATGTAGAGAGAGTTACGGCCAAAGCTGGATGCACTTCATGTACAAAACGGACAGTCTCTTTCGAAGTATTAGGGTTCCCGACGGAAACTGATCAGTTATCATAGGCATTTCATTTTCTTGAACTTATTTGAACTCCAGGATTTTTGTGTGGTCAAAATGCACCGTTCAAAGCCACATCATCTATTTTCAACTCTTCCCGACATCATTTGTTATTTTCATGTAGTTATTGATTTTTCTGAGTTAAATGACCCTGAAATTGCAAAGCACTACAAATGAACTCTGAAAAGGTTGAAACTTGGCATGGTATCATTATTTCACCCACATAGCATGTGGTAAAAAGTAGAAAGGGTTACGGCAAAAGCTGGATGCACTTCGTGTACAAAACGGACAATCTCTTTCAAAGTATTCGGGTTCCGAACGGAACCTCTTCGGTTACAAAAGGCATTTCATTTTCTTGAACTTATTTGAACTCCGGGCTTTTTGTGTACTCAAAATGCACCATTTAAAGCCACATCATCAATTTTCGACCCTTCCCGACATCATTTGTTATTTTTCATGCATGTATTGATTTTTTTGAGCTAAATGACCCTCAAATTGGAAAGCACTACAAATGAACTCTGAAAAGGTTGAAAGTTGGCATGGTATCATCATTTCACCCACATACCATGCGTTAAAATGTTGAGAGTTACGACAAAGGATGGAGGCACTTCGTGTACAAAACGGACAGTCTCTTTCGAAGTATCAGGGTTCCCGACGGAAACTCATCGGTTACAAAAGGCATTTCATTGTCTTGAACTTATTTGAACTCCGGGCTTTTTGTGTGTTCAAAATGCACCCTTTAAAGCCACATCACTAATTTTCAATCCTTTCTGACACCATTTGTTATTTATCATGCATTTATTGATTTTTTGAGCTAAGTGACCCTGAAATTGGAAAGCACTACAAATGAACTCTCAAAAGGTTGAAACTTGGCATGATATCATCATTTCACCCACATAGCATGTGATAAAAAGTTGAGAGGGTTACAGCAAAAGTTGGATGCACTTCGTGTACAAAATGGACAGTCTCTTTCGAAGTATTATGGTTCCGAACGGAAACTCATCGGTTACAAAAGGCATTTCATTTTCTTGAACTTATTTGAACTCCGGGATTTTTGTGTGCTCAAAATGCACCATTTAAAGCCACATCATCAACAACCCTTCCCGACATCATTTGTTATTTTTCATGCAGTTATTGATTTTTTTGAGCTAAATGACCCTGAAATTGGAAAGCACTAGAAATGAACTCTGAAAAGGTTGAATCATGGCATGGTATCATCATTTCATCCACATGGCATGTGCTAAAAAGTTGAGAGGGTTACGTCAAAAGCTGGATGCACTTCGTGTACAAAACGGATAGTCTCTTTCGAAGTATCAAGGTTCTCGACAGAAACTCATCGGTTACAAAAGGCATTTCATTTTCTTGAACTTATTTGAACTCCAGGCTTTTTGTGTGTTCAAAATGCACCATTCAAAGCCACATCATCTATTTTCAACCCTTCCCGACATCATTTGTTATTTTTCATGCAGTTATTGATTTTTTTGAGCTAAATGACCCTAAAATTGCAAAGCACTACAAATGAACTATGAAAAGGTTGAAACTTGGCATGGTATCATTATTTCACCCACATAGCATGTGCTAAAAAGTTGAAAGGGTTACGACAGAAGCTGGATGTACTTCGTGTACAAAACGGACAATCTCTTTCAAAGTATTCGGGTTCCGAACGGAACCTCTTCGGTTACAAAAGGCATTTCATTTTTTTGAACTTATTTGAACTCCGGGCTTTTTGTGTGCTCAAAATGCACCATTTAAAGCCACATCATCAATTTTCGACCCTTCCCGACATCATTTGTTATTTTTCATGCATGTATTGATTTTTTTGAGCTAAATGACCCTCAAATTGGAAAGCACTACAAATGAACTCTGAAAAGGTTGAAAGTTGGCATGGTATCATCATTTCACCCGCATACCATGCGTTAAAATGTTGAGAGTTACGACAAAAGATGGAGGCACTTCGTGTACAAAACGGACAGTCTCTTTCGAAGTATCAGGGTTCCCGACGGAAACTCATCGGTTACAAAAGGCATTTCATTTTCTTGAACTTATTTGAACTCCAGGATTTTTGTGTGTTCAAAATGCACCATTCAAAGCCACATCATCTATAATCAACCCTTCCCGACATCATTTGTTTTGTTCATGCAGTTATTGATTTTTTTGAGCTAAATGACCCTGAAGTTGGAAAGCACTACAAATGAACTCTGAAAAGGTTGAAACTTGGAATGGTATCATCATTTCAACCACATAGCATGTGCTAAAAAGTTGAGATGGTTACGGCAAAAGATGGATGCACTTCGTGTACAAAACGGACAGTCTCTTTCGAATTATTAGGGTTCCGAACGGAAACTCATCGGTTACAAAAGGCATTTCATTGTCTTGAACTTATTTGAACTCCGGGCTTTTTGTGTGCTCAAAATGCACCATTTAAAGCCACATCATCAATTTTCGTCCCTTCCCGACATCATTTGTTATTTTTGATGCAGTTATTAATTTTTTTGAGCTAAATGATCCTGAAATTGCAAAGCACTACAGATGAATTCTGAAAAGGTTGAAACTTGGCATGGTATCATCATTTCACCCACATAGCATGTGGTAAAAAATTGAAAGGGTTACGGCAAAAGATGGATGCACTTTGTGTACAACATGGACAATTTGATTTGAAGTCTTTGGTTTATGGACGGAAAATCATCGGTTACAAAAGGCATTTCATTTTCTTGAACTTATTTGAACTCTAGGCTTTTTGTGTGTTCAAAATACACCATTCATAGCCACATCATTAATTTTCAATCCTTTCTGACACCATTTGTTATTTATCATGCATTTATTGATTTTTTGAGCTAAGTGACCCTGAAATTGGAAAGCACTACAAATGAACTCTCAAAAGGTTGAAACTTGGCATGATATCATCATTTCACCCACATAGCATGTGATAAAAAGTTGAGAGGGTTACAGCAAAAGCTGGATGCACTTCGTGTACAAAATGGACAGTCTCTTTCGAAGTATTATGGTTCCGAACGGAAACTCATCGGTTACAAAAGGCATTTCATTTTCTTGAACTTATTTGAACTCCGGGATTTTTGTGTGCTCAAAATGCACCATTTAAAGCCACATCATCAACAACCCTTCCCGACATCATTTGTTATTTTTCATGCAGTTATTGATTTTTTTGAGCTAAATGACCCTGAAATTGGAAAGCACTAGAAATGAACTCTGAAAAGGTTGAAACATGGCATGGTATCATAATTTCATCCACATGGCATGTGCTAAAAAGTTGAGAGGGTTACGTCAAAAGCTGGATGCACTTCGTGTACAAAACGGATAGTCTCTTTCGAAGTATCAAGGTTCCCGACAGAAACTCATCGGTTACAAAAGGCATTTCATTTTCTTGAACTTATTTGAACTCGAGGCTTTTTGTGTGTTCAAAATGCACCATTCAAAGCCACATCATCTATTTTCAACCCTTCCCGACATCATTTGTTATTTTTCATGCAGTTATTGTTTTTTTGAGCTAAATGACCCTAAAATTGCAAAGCACTACAAATGAACTATGAAAAGGTTGAAACTTGGCATGGTATGATTATTTCACCCACATAGCATGTGCTAAAAAGTTGAAAGGGTTACGGCCAAAGCTGGATGCACTTCGTGTACAAAACGGACAGTCTCTTTCGAAGTATTAGGGTTTCGAGCGGAAACTCATCGGTTACAAAAGGCATTTCATTTTCTTGAACTTATTTGAACTCCGGGCTTTTTGTGTGCTCAAAATGCACCATTTAAAGCCACATCATCAATTTTCGACCCTTCCCGACATCATTTGTTATTTTTCAAGCAGTTATCTATTTTTTTGAGCTAAGTGACCCTGAAATAGGAAAGCACTACAAATGAACTCTTAAAAGGTTGAAAGTTGGCATGGTATCATCATTTCACCCGCATAGCATGAGATAAAATGTTGAGAGAGTTACGGCAAAAGATGAAGGCACTTCGTGTACAAAACGGACAGTCTCGTTCGAAGTATCATGGTTCCCGACGGGAACTCATCGGTTACAAAAGGCATTTCATTTTTTTGAACTTATTTGAACTCTAGGATTTTTGTGTGCTCGGAATGCACCATTCAAAGCCACATCATCAATTTTCAACCCTTCCCGACATCATTTGTTATGTTTCATGCAGTTATTGATGTTTTTGAGCTAAATGACCCTGAAGTTGGAAAGCACTACAAATGAACTCTGAAAAGGTTGAAACTTGGCATGGTATCATCATTTCACCCACATAGCATGTGCTAAAAAGTTGAGAGGGTTACGACAAAAGCTGGATGCACTTCGTGTAGAAAACGGATAGTCTCTTTCGAATTATTAGGGTTCCGAACGGAAACTCATCGGTTACAACAGGCATTTCTTTTTCTTGAACTTATTTGAACTCCGGGCTTTTTGTGTGCTCAAAATGCACCATTTAAAGCCACATCATCAATTTTCGACCCTTCCCGACATCATTCGTTATTTTTCATGCAGTTATTGATTTTTTTGAGCTAAATGACCCTGAAATTGGAAAGCACTACAAATGAACTCTGAAAAGGTTGAAAGTTGGCATGGTATCATCATTTCACCCGCATAGCATGCGCTAAAATGTTGAGAGAGTTACGGCAAAAGATGAAGGCACTTCGTGTACAAAACGGACAGTCTCGTTCGAAGTATCATGGTTCCCGACGGGAACTCATCGGTTACAAAAGGCATTTCATTTTCTTGAACTTAGTTGAACTCCAGGATTTTTGTGTGATCAAAATGCACCATTCAAAGTCACATCATCTATTCTCAACCCTTCCCGACATCATTTGTTATTTTCATGTAGTTATTGATTTTTTTGAGCTAAATGACCCTGAAACTGCAAAGCACTACAAATGAACTCTGAAAAGGTTGAAACTTGGCATGGTATCATAATTTCACCCACATAGCATGTGCTAAAAAATTGAAAGGGTTACGGCGAAAGCTGGATGCACTTCGCGTACAAAACGGACATTCTCTTTCGAAGTATCAGGGTTCCGAACGAAAACTCATCGGTTACAAAAGGCATTTCATTTTTTGAACTTATTTGAACTCTAGGCTTTTTGTGTGCTCAAAATGCACCATTCAAAGCCACATCATGAATTTTCAACCCTTCCCGACATCATTTGTTATGTTTCATGGAGTTATTGATTTTTTTTGAGCTAAATGACCATGAAGTTAGAAAGCACTACAAATGAACTCTTAAAAGGTTGAAACTTGGCATGGTATCATTGTTTCACCCACATCGCGTGTGCTAAAAAGTTGAGAGGGTACCGGCAAAAGTTGGATGCACTTCGTGTACACAACGGACAGTCTCTTTCGAATTATTAGGGTTCCGTACGGAAACTCATCGGTTACAAAAGACATTTCATTTTCTTGAACTTATTTGAACTCCGGGCTTTTTGTGTGCTAAAAATGCACCATTTAAAGCCACATCGTCAATTTTCGACCCTTCCCGACATCATTTGTTATTTTTCATGCAGTTATTAATTTTTTTGAGCTAAATGACCCTGAAATTGGAAAGCACTACAAATGAACTCTGAAAAGGTTGAAAGTTTGCATGGTATCATCATTTCACCCGCATAGCATGCGCTAAAATGTAGCGAGAGTTACGGCCAAAGCTGGATGCACTTCATGTACAAAACGGACAGTCTCTTTCGAAGTATTAGGGTTCCCGACGGAAACTGATCGCTTATAATAGGCATTTCATTTTCTTGAACTTATTTGAACTCCAGGATTTTTGTGTGGTCAAAATGCACCATTCAAAGCCACATCATCTATTTTCAACTCTTCCCGACATCATCTGTTATTTTTCATGTAGTTATTGATTTTTTTGAGTTAAATAACCCTGAAATTGCAAAGCACTACAAACGAACTCTGAAAAGGTTGAAACTTGGCATGGTATCATTATTTCACCCACATAGCATGTGCTAAAAAGTTGAAAGGGTTACGGCAAAAGCTGGATGCACTTCGTGTACAAAACGGACAATCTCTTTCAAAGTATTCGGGTTCCGAACGGAAACTCTTCGGTTACAAAAGGCATTTCATTTTCTTGAACTTATTTGAACTCCGGGCTTTTTGTGTGCTCAAAACGCACCATTTAAAGCCACATCATCAATTTTTGACCCTTCCCGACATCATTTGTTATTTTTCATGCAGGTATTGATTTTTTTGAGCTAAATGACCCTAAAATTGGAAAGCACTACAAACGAACTCTGAAAAGGTTGAAAGTTGGCATGGTATCATCATTTCACCCGCATACCATGCGTTAAAATGTTGAGAGAGTTACGACAAAAGATGGAGGCACTTCGTGTACAAAACGGACAGTCCCTTTCGAAGTATCAGGGTTCCCGACGGAAACTGATCGGTTACAAAAGGCATTTCATTTTCTTGAACTTATTTGAACTCCAGGATTTTTGTGTGTTCAAAATGCACCATTGAAAGCCACATCATCTATAATCAACCCTTCCCGACATCATTTGTTTTGTTTCATGCAGTTATTGATTTTTTTTGAGCTAAATGACCCTGAAGTTGGAAAGCACAAGAAATGAACTCTCAAAAGGTTGAAACTTGGAATGGTATCATCATTTAACCCACATAGCATGTGCTAAAAAGTTGAGTGGGTTACGGAAAAAGCTGGATGCACTTCGTGTACAAAACGGACAATCTCTTTCGAAGTATTAGGGTTCCGAACGGAAACTCATCGGTTACAAAAGGCATTTCATTTTTTTGAACTTATTTGAACTCTAGGCTTTTTGTGTGCTCGAAATGCACCATTCAAAGCCACATCATCAATTTTCAACCCTTCCCGACATCATTTGTTATGTTTCATGCAGTTATTGATGTTTTTGAGCTAAATGACCCTGAAGTTGGAAAGCACTACAAATGAACTCTGAAAAGGTTGAAACTTGGCATGGTATCATCATTTCACCCACATAGCATGTGCTAAAAAGTTGAGAGGGTTACGACAAAAGCTGGATGCACTTCGTGTACAAAACGGACAGTCTCTTTCGAATTATTAGGGTTCCGAACGGAAACTCATCGGTTACAAAAGGCATTTCTTTTTCTTGAACTTATTGGAACTCCGGGCTTTTTGTGTGCTCAAAATGCACCATTTAAAGCCACATCATCAATTTTCGTCCCTTCCCGACATCATTTGTTATTTTTGATGCAGTTATTAATTTTTTGAGCTAAATGACCCTGAAATTGCAAAGCACTACAAATGAATTCTGAAAAGGTTGACACTTGGCATGGTATCATCATTTCACCCACATAGCATGTGCTAAAAAATTGAAAGGGTTACGGCAAAAGATGGATGCACTTTGTGTACAAAATGGACAGTCTGATTTGATGTCTTGGGTTTATGGACGGAAAATCATCGGTTACGAAAGGCATTTCATTTTCTTGAACTTATTTGAACTCTAGGCTTTTTGTGTGTTCAAAATACACCATTCATAGCCACATCATCAATTTTCAATCCTTTCCGACACCATTTGTTATTTATCATGCATTTGTTGATTTTTTGAGCTAAGTGACCCTGAAATTGGAAAGCACTACAAATAAACTCTCAAAAGGTTGAAACTTGGCATGATATCATCATTTCACCCACATAGCATGTGCTAAAAAGTTGAGAGGGTTACAACAAAAGCTGGATGCACTTCGTGTACAAAACGGACATTCTCTTTCGAAGTATGTGGGTTCCGGACGGAAACTCATCGGTTACAAAAGGCATTTCATTCATTTGAACTTATTTGAACTCTAGGCCTTTTGTGTGCTCAAAATGCACCATTCAAAGCCACATCATCAATTTTCAACCCTATCCGACATCATTTGTTTTGTTTCATGCAGTTATTGATTGTTTTGAGCTAAATGACCCTCAAGTTGGAAAGCACTACAAATGAACTCTGAAAAGGTTGAAACTTGGCATGGTATCATCATTTCACCCACATAGCATGTGCTAAAAAGTTAAGAGGGTTACGGCAAAAGCTGGATGCACTTCGTGTACAAAACGGACAGTCTCTTTCGAAGTATTATGGTTCCGAACGGAAACTCATCGGTTACAAAAGGCATTTCATTTTCTTGAAATTATGTGAACTCCGGGATTTTTGTGAGCTCAAAATGCACCATTTAAAGCCACATCATCAATTTTTGACCCTTCCCGACATTATTTGTTATTTTTCATGCAGTTATTGATTTTTTGAGCTAAATGACCCTGAAATTTGAAAGCACTACAAATGAACTCTGAAAAGGTTGAAAGTTGGCATGGTATCATCATTTAAACTGCATAGCATGCGCTAAAATGTTGAGAGAGTTACGCCAAAAGATGGAGGCAGTTCGTGTACCAAAAGGACAGTCTCGTTCGAAGTATCAGGGTTCCCGACGGAAACTCATCGGTTACAAAAGGCATTTCATTTTCTTGAACTTATTTGAACTCCAAAATTTTTGTGTCTTCAAAATGCACCATTCAAAGACACATCATCTATTATCAACCCTTCCGGACATCATTTGTTATTTTTCATGCAGTTATTGATTGTTTTGAGCTAAATGACCCTAACTTGCAAAGCACTACAAATGAATTCTCAAAAGGTTGAAACTTGGCATGGTATCATCATTTCACCCACATAGCATATGCTAAAAAGTTGAAAGGGTTACGGCAAAAGCTGGATGCACTTCGTGTACAAAACGGACAGTCTCATTTGAAGTATCAGGTTTCCGGACGGAAACTCATCAGTTACAAAAGGCATTTCATTTTCTTGAACTTATTTGAACTCTAGGCTTTTTGTGTGTTCAAAATACACCATTAATATCCACATCATCAATTTTCAATCCTTTCCGACACCATTTGTTATTTATCATGCATTTATTGATTTTTTGAGCTAAGTGACCCTGAAATTGGAAAGCACTACAAATGAACTCTCAAAAGGTTGAAACTTGGCATGATATCATCATTTCACCCACATAGCATGTGCTGAAAAGTTGAGAGGGTTACAACAAAAGCTGGATGCACTTCGTGTACAAAACGGACATTCTCTTTCGAAGTATGTGGGTTCCGGACGGAAACTCATCGGTTACAAAAGGCATTTCATTCATTTGAACTTATTTGAACTCTAGGCTTTTTGTGTGCTCAAAATGCACCATTCAAAGCCACATCATCAATTTTCAACCCTACCCGACATCATTTGTTATGTTTCATGCAGTTATTGATTGTTTTGAGCTAAATGACCCTCAAGTTGGAAAGCACTACAAATGAACTCTGAAAAGGTTGAAACTTGGCATGGTATCATCATTTCACCCACATAGCATGTGCTAAAAAGTTGAGAGGGTTACGGCAAAAGTTGGATGCACTTCGTGTACAAAACGGACAGTCTCTTTCGAAGTATTATGGTTCCGAACGGAAACTCATCGGTTACAAAAGGCATTTCATTTTCTTGAACTTATTTGAACTCCGGGATTTTTGTGTGCTCAAAATGCACCATTTAAAGCCACATCATCAATTTTCGACCCTTCCCGACATCATTCGTTATTTTTCATGCAGTTATTGATTTTTTTGAGCTAAATGACCCTGGACTTTGAAAGCACTACAAATGAACTCTGAAAAGGTTGAAAGTTGGCATGGTATCATCATTTCACCCACATAGCATGCGCTAAAGTGTAGAGAGAGTTATGGCCAAAGCTGGATACACTTCATGTACAAAACGGATAGTCTCTTTCGAAGTATCAGGTTTCCCGACGGAAACTCATCGGTTACAAAAGGCATTTCATTTTCTTGAACTTATTTGAAGTCCAGGATTTTTGTGTGTTCAAAATGCACCATTCAAAGCCACATCATCTATTTTCAACCCTTCCCGATATCATTTGTTAATTATCATGTAGTTATTGATTTTTTAAGCTAAATGACCCTGAAATTGGAAAGCAGTACAAATGAACTCTGAAAAGGTTGAAACTTGGCATGATATTATCATTTCACCCACATAGCATGTGCTAAAAAGTTGAAAAGGTTACGGCAAAAGCTGGATGCACTTCGTGTACAAAACGGACAGTCTGATTTGAAGTATCAAGTTTCCGGACGAAAACTCATCGGTTAGAAAAGGCATTTAATTTTCTTGAACTTATTTCAACTCCAGGATTTTTGTGTGTTCAAAATGCACCATTCATAGCCACATCATCAAGTTTCAACCCGTTCCGACACCATTTGTTAATTATCATGTAGTTATTGATTTTTTAAGCTAAATGACCCTGAAATTGGAAAGCAGTACAAATGAACTATGAAAAGGTTGAAACTTGGCATGATATCATCATTTCACCCACATAGCATGTGCTAAAAAGTTGACAGGGTTACAACAAAAGCTGGATGCACTTCGTGTACAAAACGGACATTCTCTTTCGAAGTATCAGGGTTCCGGACGGAAACTCATCGGTTACAAAAGGTATTTCATTTTTTTGAACTTTCAACTCCGGGATTTTTGTGTGCTCAAAATGCACCATTTAAAGCCACATCATCAATTTTCGACCCTAAACTTTTTTTGAGCTAAATGACCCTAAAATTTGAAAGCAGTACAAATGAACTCTGAAAAGGTTGAAAGTTGGTATGGTATCATCATTTCACCCGCATAGCATGCGCTAAAATGTTGAGCGAGTTACGGCAAATGATGGAGGAACTTCGTGTACAAAACGGACAGTCTCGTTCGAAGTATCAGGGTTCCCGACGTAAACTCATCGCTTACAAAAGGCATTTCATTTTCTTGAACTTATTTGAACTCCAGGAGTTTTGTGTGTTAAAAATGCACAATTCAAAGCCACATCATCTATTATCAACCCTTCCCGACATCATTTGTTATTTTTCATGCAGTTATTGATTTTTCTGAGCTAAATGACCCTGACTTGCCAAGCACTACAAATGAATTCTGAAAAGGATGAAACTTGGCTTGGTATCATCATTTCACCCGCATAGCATGTGCTGAAAAATTGAAAGGGTTACGTTAAAAGATGGATGCACTTTTTCTACAAAATGGACAGTCTGATTTGAAGTCTCGGGTTTATGGACGGAAAATCATCGGTTACAAAAGGCATTTCATTTTCTTGAACTTATTTGAACTCCAGGGTTTTTGTGTGTCCAAAATCCACCATTCATAGCCACATAATCAATTTTCAACCCTTTTCGACACCATTTGTTATTTATCATGCATTTATTGATTTTTTGAGCTAAATGACCCTGAAATTGGAAAGCACTACAAATGAACTCTGAAAAGGTGGAAACTTGGCATGATATAATCATTTGACCGACATAGCATGTGCTAAAAAGTTGAGAGGGTTACAACAAAAGCTGGATGCACTTTCGTGTACAAAACGGACATTCTCTTTCGAAGTATCAGGGTTCGGGACGAAAACTCATCGGTTACAAAAGGCATTTCATTTTCCAGAACTTATTTGAACTCTAGGCTTTTTGTGTGTTCAAAATGCACCATTCATAGACACATAATCAATTTTCAACCCTTCCCGACATCATTTGTTATTTTTCATTCAGTTATTGATTTTTTGAGCTAAATGACCCTGAAATTGGAAAGCACTACAAATGAACTCTGAAAAGGTTGAAACTTGGCATGGTGTCATCATTTCACCCACATAGAATGTGCTAAAAAGTTGAGAGGGTTACAACAAAAGCTAGATGCACTTCATGTACAAAACGGACATTCTCTTTCGAAGTTTCAGGGTTCCGGACGGAAACTCATTGGTTACAAAAGGCATTTCATTTTTTTGAATTATTTGAACTCTAGGCATTTTGTGTGCTAAAAATGCACCATTCAAAGCCACATCATCAATTCTTAACCCTTTCTAACTTCATGTGGTATTTTTCATGTAGTTATTGATTTTTTGAGCTAAATGACCCTTAAATTGAAAAACACTACAAATAAACTCTGAAAAGGCTGAAAGTTGCCATGGTATCATCGCTTGACCCACATAGAATGTGCTAAAAACTTGAGAGGGTTATGGCAAAAGCGGGATACACTTCGTGTACAAAACGGACAGACTCTTTCGAAGTATCAGGGTTCCGGACGGAAAATTACCGATTACAAAAGGCATTTCATTTTCTTGAACTTATTGGATCTCCAGGATTTTTGTGTGTTCAAAATGCACCATTCAAAGCCACATCATCAATTTTCAACCTTTCGCGACATCATTTGTTATGTTTTATGTAGTTATTGATTTTTTTGAGCTAAATGACCCTGAAACTGGAAAGCACTACAAATTAACTCTGAAAAGGTTGAAACTTGGCATGGTATCATCATTTCACCCACATAGCATGCGCTAAAAAGTTGAGAGGGTTACGACAAAAGCTGGATGCACTTCGTCTACAAAATGGACAGTCTCTTTCAAAGTATTAGGGTTCCGGACGGAAACTCGTCGATTACAAAAGGCATTTCATTTTCTTGAACGTATTTGAACTCTGGACATTTTGTGTCCTCAAAATGCACCATTTAAAGCCACATCATCAATTTTCGACTCTTCCCGACATCATTTGTTATTTTTCATGCAGTTATTGATTTTTTTAGTTAAATGACCTTGAAATTGGAAAGCACTACCAATGAACTCTGAAAAGGTTGAAAGTTGGCATGGTATCATCATTTCACCCACATAGCATGCGCTAAAAAGTTGAGAGAGTTACAGCAAAAGCTGGATGCACTTCGTGTACCAAACAGACAGTCTCTTTCGAAGTATCAGGGTTCCCGACGGAAACTCATCGGTTAACAAAGGCATTTCATTTTCTTGAACTTATTTGAACTCCAGGATTTTTTTGTGTTCAAAATGCACCATTCAAAGCCACATCATCAGTTTTCAACCCTTCCCGACATCATTTGTTATTTTTCATGGAGTTACTTTTTTTGAGCTAAATGACCCTGAAATTGCAGCCCACTACAAATGAGCTCTAAATAGATTGAAACTTGGCATGGTATCATCATTTCTCCCACATAGCATGTGCTAAAAAGTTGAATGCACTTCGTGTACAAAACGGACAGTCTCATTTGAAGTATCAGGTTTCCGGACGGAAACTCATTGGTTACAAAAGGCATTTCATTTTCTTGAACTTATTTGAACTGCAGGATTTTTGTGTGTTCAAAATGCACCGTTCATAGCCACATCATCAATTTTCAACCCTTCCCGACACCATTTGTTATTTTTCATGCAGTTATTGATTTTTTGAGCTAAATGACCCTAAAATTGGAAAGCACTACAAATGAACTCTGAAAAGGTTGAAACTTCGCATGGTATCATTATTTCACCCACATAGCATGTGCTAAAAAGTTGGGAGGGTTACGGCAAAAGCAGGATGCACTTCGTGTACAAAACGGACAGTCTATTTCGAAGTATCAGGGTTCCGGACGGAAACTCATCGGTTACAAAAGGCATTTCATTTTCTCGAACTTATTTGAACTCTAGGCTTGGTGTGTTCTCAAAATGCACCATTCAAAGCCACACAATCAATTTTCAACCCTTCCTGACATCATTTGTTATCTATCATGTCGTTATTGATTTTTTTGAGCTAAATGTCCCTGAAATTGGAAAGCACTACAAATGAACTCTGAAAAGGTTGAAACTTGGCATGGTATCATCATTTCACGCACATAGCATGTGCTAAAAAGTTGAAAGGGTTACGGCAAAAGCTGGATGCACTTCGTGTACGAAATAGGTAGTCTCATTTGAAGTATCAAGATTCCAGACGGAAACTCATCGGTTAGAAAAGGCATTTCATTTTCTTGAACTCATTTGAACACTAGGCTTTTTGTGTGTTCAAAATGCACCATTCATAGAAACATCATCAATTTTCAACCCTTCCCGACATCATTTGTTATTTTTCATGCTGTTATTGATTTTTTGAGCTAAATGACCCTGAAATTGGAAAGCACTACAAATGAACTCTGAAAAGGTTGAAACAAGGCATGGTATCATAATTTCACCCACATAGCATGTGCTAAAAAGTTGAGAGGGTTACAACAAAAGCTGGATGCACTGCATGTACAAAACAGACATTCTCTTTCGAAGTATCAAGGTTCCGGACGGAAACTCATCGGTTACAAAAGGCGTTTCATTTTTTTGTGTGCTCAAAATGCACCATTCGAAGCCACATCATAAATTTTCAACCCTTTCTCACATCAATTGGTATTTTTCATCTAGTTATTGATTTTTTCAGCTAAATGACCTTTAAATTGAAAAACACTACAAATAAACTCTGAAAAGGCTGAAAGTTGCCATGGTATCATGATTTGACCCGCATAGCATGTGCTAAAAACTTGAGAGGGTTACGGCAAAAGCTGGATGCACTTCGTGTACAAAATGGACAGACTCTTTCGAAGTATCAAGGTTCGGGACGGAAAATTACCGTTACAAAAGGTATTTCATTTTCTTGAACTTATTTGAACTCCAGGCTTTTTGTGTGTTCAAAATGCACCATTCAAAGCCACATCATCAATTTTCAACCCTTCACGACATCATTTGTTATGTTTCATGCAGTTATTGATATTTTGAGCTAAATCACCCTGAAATTGTAAAGCACTACAAATGAACTCTAAAAAGACTGAAACTTTGCATGGTATAATCATTTCGCCCACATAGCATGTGCTAAAAAGTTGAAAGGGTTACGGCAAAAGCTGGATGCACTTCGTGTACAAAACGGACAGTCTCATTTGAAGTATCAGGTTTTCGGACGGAAACTCATTGGTTACAAAAGGCTTTTCATTTTCTTGAACTTATTTGAAGTCCAGGCTTTTTCAGTGTTCAAAATGCACCATTCATAGCCACATCATCAAATTTCAACCCTTCCCGACGCCATTTGTTATTTTTCATGCAGTTATTGATTTTTTGAGCTAAATGACCCTAAAATTGGAAAGCACTACAAATGAACTCTGAAAAGGTTGAAACTTGGCATGGTATCATCATTTCACCCACATAGCATGCGCTAAAAAGTTGAGAGGGTTACGGCAAAAGCCGGATGCACTTCGTGTACAAAACGGACAGTCTCTTTCGAAGTATCGGGGTTCCGGACGGAAACTCATCGGTTACAAAAGGCATTTCATTTTCTCGAACTTATTTGAACTCTAGGCTTTGTGTGTTCTCAAAATGCACCATTCAAAGCCACATCATCAAGTTTCAACCCGTTCCGACACCATTTGTTAATTATCATGTAGTTATTGATTTTTTAAGCTAAATGACCCTGAAATTGGAAAGCAGTACAAATGAACTATGAAAAGGTTGAAACTTGGCATGATATCATCATTTCACCCGCATAGCATGTGCTAAAAAGTTGACAGGGTTACAACAAAAGCTGGATGCACTTCGTGTACAAAACGGACATTCTCTTTCGAAGTATCAAGGTTCCGGACGGAAACTCATCGGTTACAAAAGGTATTTCATTTTTTTGAACTTTCAACTCCGGGATTTTTGTGTGCTCAAAATGCACCATTTAAAGCCACATCATCAATTTTCGACCCTAAACTTTTTTTGAGCTAAATGACCCTAAAATTTGAAAGCAGTACAAATGAACTCTGAAAAGGTTAAAAGTTGGTATGGTATCATCATTTCACCCGCATAGCATGCGCTAAAATGTTGAGAGAGTTACGGCAAATGATGGAGGAACTTCGTGTACAAAACGGACAGTCTCGTTCGAAGTATCAGGGTTCCCGACGTAAACTCATCGCTTACAAAAGGCATTTCATTTTCTTGAACTTATTTGAACTCCAGGAGTTTTGTGTGTTAAAAATGCACAATTCAAAGCCACATCATCTATTATCAACCCTTCCCGACATCATTTGTTATTTTTCATGCAGTTATTGATTTTTCTGAGCTAAATGACCCTGACTTGCCAAGCACTACAAATGAATTCTGAAAAGGTTGAAACTTGGCTTGGTATCATCATTTCACCCGCATAGCATGTGCTAAAAAATTGAAAGGGTTACGTTAAAAGATGGATGCACTTTTTCTACAAAATGGACAGTCTGATTTGAAGTCTCGGGTTTATGGACGGAAAATCATCGGTTACAAAAGGCATTTCATTTCCTTGAACTTATTTGAACTCCAGGGTTTTTGTGTGTTCAAAATCCACCATTCATAGCCACATAATCAATTTTCAACCCTTTCCGACACCATTTGTTATTTATCATGCATTTATTGATTTTTTGAGCTAAATGACCCTAAAATTGGAAAGCACTACAAATGAACTCTGAAAAGGTGGAAACTTGGCATGATATAATCATTTGACCGACATAGCATGTGCTAAAAAGTTGAGAGGGTTACAACAAAAGCTGGATGCACTTTCGTGTACAAAACGGACATTCTCTTTCGAAGTATCAGGGTTCGGGACGAAAACTCATCGGTTACAAAAGGCATTTCATTTTCCAGAACTTATTTGAACTCTAGGCTTTTTGTGTGTTCAAAATGCACCATTCATAGACACATAATCAATTTTCAACCCTTCCCGACATCATTTGTTATTTTTCATTCAGTTATTGATTTTTTGAGCTAAATGACCCTGAAATTGGAAAGCACTACAAATGCACTCTGAAAAGGTTGAAACTTGGCATGGTGTCATCATTTCACCCACATAGAATGTGCTAAAAAGTTGAGAGGGTTACAACAAAAGCTGGATGCACTTCATGTACAAAACGGACATTCTCTTTCGAAGTTTCAGGGTTCCGGACGGAAACTCATTGGTTACAAAAGGCATTTCATTTTTTTGAATTATTTGAACTCTAGGCATTTTGTGTGCTAAAAATGCACCATTCAAAGCCACATCATCAATTCTTAACCCTTTCTAACTTCATGTGGTATTTTTCATGTAGTTATTGATTTTTTGAGCTAAATGACCCTTAAATTGAAAAACACTACAAATAAACTCTGAAAAGGCTGAAAGTTGCCATGGTATCATCGTTTGACCCACATAGAATGTGCTAAAAACTTGAGAGGGTTATGGCAAAAGCGGGATACACTTCGTGTACAAAACGGACAGACTCTTTCGAAGTATCAGGGTTCCGGACGGAAAATTACCGATTACAAAAGGCATTTCATTTTCTTGAACTTATTGGATCTCCAGGATTTTTGTGTGTTCAAAATGCACCATTCAAAGCCACATCATCAATTTTCAACCTTTCGCGACATCATTTGTTATGTTTAATGCAGTTATTGATTTTTTTGAGCTAAATGACCCTGAAATTGGAAAGCACTACAAATTAACTCTGAAAAGGTTGAAACTTGGCATGGTATCATCATTTCACCCACATAGCATGCGCTAAAAAGTTGAGAGGGTTACGACAAAAGCTGGATGCACTTCGTCTACAAAATGGACAGTCTCTTTCAAAGTATTAGGGTTCCGGACGGAAACTCGTCGATTACAAAAGGCATTTCATTTTCTTGAACGTATTTGAACTCTGGACATTGTGTGTCCTCAAAATGCACCATTTAAAGCCACATCATCAATTTTCGACTCTTCCCGACATCATTTGTTATTTTTCATGCAGTTATAGATTTTTTTAGTTAAATGACCTTGAAATTGGAAAGCACTACCAATGAACTCTGAAAAGGTTGAAAGTTGGCATGGTATCATCATTTCACCCACATAGCATGCGCTAAAAAGTTGAGAGAGTTACAGCAAAAGCTGGACGCACTTCGTGTACCAAACAGACAGTCTCTTTCGAAGTATCAGGGTTCCCGACGGAAACTCATCGGTTAACAAAGGCATTTCATTTTCTTGAACTTATTTGAACTCCAGGATTTTTTTGTGTTCAAAATGCACCATTCAAAGCCACATCATCAGTTTTCAACCCTTCCCGACATCATTTGTTATTTTTCATGGAGTTTCTTTTTTTGAGCTAAATGACCCTGAAATTGCAGCCCACTACAAATGAGCTCTAAATAGATTGAAACTTGGCATGGTATCATCATTTCTCCCACATAGCATGTGCTAAACAGTTGAATGCACTTCGTGTACAAAACGGACAGTCTCATTTGAAGTATCAGGTTTCCGGACGGAAACTCATTGGTTACAAAAGGCATTTCATTTTCTTGAACTTATTTGAACTGCAGGATTTTTGTGTGTTCAAAATGCACCGTTCATAGCCACATCATCAAATTTCAACCCTTCCCGACACCATTTGTTATTTTTCATGCAGTTATTGATTTTTTGAGCTAAATGACCCTAAAATTGGAAAGCACTACAAATGAACTCTGAAAAGGTTGAAACTTGGCATGGTATTGTTATTTCACCCACATAGCATGTGCTAAAAAGTTGGGAGGGTTACGGCAAAAGCAGGATGCACTTCGTGTACAAAACGGACAGTCTATTTCGAAGTATCAGGGTTCCGGACGGAAACTCATCGGTTACAAAAGGCATTTCATTTTCTCGAACTTATTTGAACTCTAGGCTTGGTGTGTTCTCAAAATGCACCATTCAAAGCCACACAATCAATTTTCAACCCTTCCTGACATCATTTGTTATCTTTCATGTCGTTATTGATTTTTTTGAGCTAAATGACCCTGAAATTGGAAAGCACTACAAATGAACTCTGAAAAGGTTGAAACTTGGCATGGTATCATCATTTCACGCACATAGCATGTGCTAAAAAGTTGAAAGGGTTACGGCAAAAGCTGGATGCACTTCGTGTACGAAATAGGTAGTCTCATTTGAAGTATCAAGATTCCAGACGGAAACTCATCGGTTAGAAAAGGCATTTCATTTTCTTGAACTCATTTGAACACTAGGCTTTTTGTGTGTTCAAAATGCACCATTCATAGACACATCATCAATTTTCAACCCTTCCCGACATCATTTGTTATTTTTCATGCTGTTATTGATTTTTTGAGCTAAATGACCCTGAAATTGGAAAGCACTACAAATGAACTCTGAAAAGGTTGAAACAAGGCATGGTATCATAATTTCACCCACATAGCATGTGCTAAAAAGTTGAGAGGGTTACAACAAAAGCTGGATGCACTGCGTGTACAAAACAGACATTCTCTTTCGAAGTATCAAGGTTCCGGACGGAAACTCATCGGTTACAAAAGGCGTTTCATTTTTTGTGTGCTCAAAATGCACCATTCGAAGCCACATCATAAATTTTCAACCCTTTCTCACATCAATTGGTATTTTTCATCTAGTTATTGATTTTTTCAGCTAAATGACCTTTAAATTGAAAAACACTACAAATAAACTCTGAAAAGGCTGAAAGTTGCCATGGTATCATGATTTGACCCGCATAGCATGTGCTAAAAACTTGAGAGGGTTACGGCAAAAGCTGGATGCACTTCGTGTACAAAATGGACAGACTCTTTCGAAGTATCAAGGTTCGGGACGGAAAATTACCGTTACAAAAGGCATTTCATTTTCTTGAACTTATTTGAACTCCAGGCTTTTTGTGTGTTCAAAATGCACCATTCAAAGCCACATCATCAATTTTCAACCCTTCACGACATCATTTGTTATGTTTCATGCAGTTATTGATTTTTTGAGCTAAATCACCCTGAAATTGTAAAGCACTACAAATGAACTCTAAAAAGACTGAAACTTTGCATGGTATAATCATTTCGCCCACATAGCATGTGCTAAAAAGTTGAAAGGGTTACGGCAAAAGCTGGATGCACTTCGTGTACAAAACGGACAGTCTCATTTGAAGTATCAGGTTTTCGGACGGAAACTCATTGGTTACAAAAGGCTTTTCATTTTCTTGAACTTATTTGAAGTCCAGGCTTTTTCAGTGTTCAAAATGCACCATTCATAGCCACATCATCAAATTTCAACCCTTCCCGACGCCATTTGTTATTTTTCATGCAGTTATTGATTTTTTGAGCTAAATGACCCTAAAATTGGAAAGCACTACAAATGAACTCTGAAAAGGTTGAAACTTGGCATGGTATCATCATTTCACCCACATAGCATGCGCTAAAAAGTTGAGAGGGTTACGGCAAAAGCCGGATGCACTTCGTGTACAAAACGGACAGTCTCTTTCGAAGTATCGGGGTTCCGGACGGAAACTCATCGGTTACAAAAGGCATTTCATTTTCTCGAACTTATTTGAACTCTAGGCTTTGTGTGTTCTCAAAATGCACCATTCAAAGCCACACAATCAATTTTCAACCCTTCCTGACATCATTTGTTATCTTTCATGTCGTTATTGATTTTTTTGAGCTAAATGACCCTGAAATTGGAAAGCACTACAAATGAACTCTGAAAAGGTTGAAACTTGGCATGGTATCATCATTTCACGCACATAGCATGTGCTAAAAAGTTGAAAGGGTTACGGCAAAAGCTGGATGCACTTCGTGTACGAAATAGGTAGTCTCATTTGAAGTATCAAGATTCCAGACGGAAACTCATCGGTTAGAAAAGGCATTTCATTTTCTTGAACTCATTTGAACACTAGGCTTTTTGTGTGTTCAAAATGCACCATTCATAGACACATCATCAATTTTCAACCCTTCCCGACATCATTTGTTATTTTTCATGCTGTTATTGATTTTTTGAGCTAAATGACCCTGAAATTGGAAAGCACTACAAATGAACTCTGAAAAGGTTGAAACAAGGCATGGTATCATAATTTCACCCACATAGCATGTGCTAAAAAGTTGAGAGGGTTACAACAAAAGCTGGATGCACTGCGTGTACAAAACAGACATTCTCTTTCGAAGTATCAAGGTTCCGGACGGAAACTCATCGGTTACAAAAGGCGTTTCATTTTTTTGTGTGCTCAAAATGCACCATTCGAAGCCACATCATAAATTTTCAACCCTTTCTCACATCAATTGGTATTTTTCATCTAGTTATTGATTTTTTCAGCTAAATGACCTTTAAATTGAAAACACTACAAATAAACTCTGAAAAGGCTGAAAGTTGCCATGGTATCATGATTTGACCCGCATAGCATGTGCTAAAAACTTGAGAGGGTTACGGCAAAAGCTGGATGCACTTCGTGTACAAAATGGACAGACTCTTTCGAAGTATCAAGGTTCGGGACGGAAAATTACCGTTACAAAAGGCATTTCATTTTCTTGAACTTATTTGAACTCCAGGCTTTTTGTGTGTTCAAAATGCACCATTCAAAGCCACATCATCAATTTTCAACCCTTCACGACATCATTTGTTATGTTTCATGCAGTTATTGATTTTTTGAGCTAAATCACCCTGAAATTGTAAAGCACTACAAATGAACTCTAAAAAGACTGAAACTTTGCATGGTATAATCATTTCGCCCACATAGCATGTGCTAAAAAGTTGAAAGGGTTACGGCAAAAGCTGGATGCACTTCGTGTACAAAACGGACAGTCTCATTTGAAGTATCAGGTTTTCGGACGGAAACTCATTGGTTACAAAAGGCTTTTCATTTTCTTGAACTTATTTGAAGTCCAGGCTTTTTCAGTGTTCAAAATGCACCATTCATAGCCACATCATCAAATTTCAACCCTTCCCGACGCCATTTGTTATTTTTCATGCAGTTATTGATTTTTTGAGCTAAATGACCCTAAAATTGGAAAGCACTACAAATGAACTCTGAAAAGGTTGAAACTTGGCATGGTATCATCATTTCACCCACATAGCATGCGCTAAAAAGTTGAGAGGGTTACGGCAAAAGCCGGATGCACTTCGTGTACAAAACGGACAGTCTCTTTCGAAGTATCGGGGTTCCGGACGGAAACTCATCGGTTACAAAAGGCATTTCATTTTCTCGAACTTATTTGAACTCTAGGCTTTGTGTGTTCTCAAAATGCACCATTCAAAGCCACACAATCAATTTTCGACCCTTCCTGACATCATTTGTTATCTTTCATGTCGTTATTTATTTTTTTGAGATAAATGACCCTGAAATTGGAAAGCACTACAAATGCACTCTGAAAAGGTTGAAACTTGGCATGGTATCATCATTTCACCCACATAGCATGTGCTAAAAAGTTGAAAGGGTTACGGCAAAAGCTGGATGCACTTCGTGTACGAAATTGGTAGTCTCATTTGAAGTATCAAGGTTCCGGACGGAAACTCATCGGTTAGAAAAGGCATTTCATTTTCTTGAACTCATTTGAACACTAGGCTTTTTGTGTGTTCAAAATGCACCATTCATAGACACATCATCAATTTTGAACCCTTCCCGACATCATTTGTTATTTTTCATGCTGTTATTGATTTTTTGAGCTAAATGACCCTGAAATTGGAAAGCACTACAAATGAACTCTGAAAAGGTTGAAACTTGGCATAGTATCATAATTTCACCCACATAGCATGTGCTAAAAAGTTGAGAGGGTTACAACAAAAGCTGGATGCACTACGTGTACAAAACAGACATTCTCTTTCGTAGTATCAAGGTTCCGGACGGAAACTCATCGGTTACAAAAGGCATTTCATTTTTTAACTTATTTGAACTCTAGGCTTTTTGTGTGCTCAAAATGCACCATTCGAAGCCACATCATAAATTTTCAACCCTTTCTGACATCATTTGGTCTTTGTCATCTAGTTATTGATTTTTTCAGCTAAATGACCTTTAAATTGAAAAACACTACAAATAAACTCTGAAAAGGTTGAAAGTTGCCATGGTATCATCATTTGACCCACATAGCATGTGCTAAAAACTTGATAGGGTTACGGCAAAAGCTGGATGCACTTCGTGTATAAAATGGACAGACTCTTTCGAAGTATTAAGGTTCCGGACGGAAAATTACCGGTTACAAAAGGCATTTCATTTTCTTGAACTTATTTGAACTCCAGGCTTTTTGTGTGTTCAAAATGCACCATTCAAAGCCACATCATCAATTTTCAACCCTTCACGACATCATTTGTTATGTTTCATGCAGTTATTGATTTTTTTGAGCTAAATGACCCTGAAATTGCAAAGCACTACAAATGAACTCTAAAAAGACTGAAACTTTGCATGGTATCATCACTTCACCCACAAAGCATGTGCTAAAAAGTTGGGAGGGTTACGGCAAAAGCCGGATGCACTTCGTGTACAAAACGGACAGTCTCTTTCGAAATATCAGGGTTCCGGACGGAAACTCATCGGTTACAAAAGGCATTTCATTTTCTCGAACTTATTTGAACTCTAGGCTTTTTTGTGTTCTCAAAATGCACCATTCAAAGCCACACAATCAATTTGCAACCCTTCCTGACATCATTTGTTATCTTTCATGCCGTTATTGATTTTTTTGACCTAAATAACCCTGAAATTGGAAAGCACTACAAATGAACTTTGAAAAGGATGAAACTTGGCATGGTATCATCAATTCACCCACATAGCATGTGCTAAAAAGTTGAAAGGGTTACGGCAAATGCTGGATACACTTCGTGTACGAAACAGGCAGTCTCAGTTGAAGTATCCAGGTTCCGGACGGAAACTCATCGGTTAGAAAAGGCATTTCATTTTATTGAACTCATTTGAACTCTAGGCTTTTTGTGTGTTCAAAATGCACCATTCATAGACACATCTTCAATTTTCAACCCTTCTCGACATCATTTGTTATTTTTCATGTTGTTATTGATTTTTTGTGCTAAATGACCCTGAAATTGGAAAGCACTACAAATGAACTCTGAAAAGGTTGAAACTTGGCATGGTATCATCATTTCACCCACATAGCATGTGCTAAAAAGTTGAGAGGGTTACAACAAAAGCTGGATGCACTGCGCGTACAACACAGACATTCTCTTTCGAAGTATCAGGGTTCCGGACGAAACTCATCGGTTACAAAAGGCATTTCATTTTTTTGAACTTATTTGAACTCTAGGATTTTTGTGTGCTCAAAATGCACCATTCGAAGCCACATCATAAATTTTCAACCCTTTCTAACATCATTTGGTATTTTTCATATAGTTATTGATTTTTTGAGCTAAATGACCTTTAAATTGAAAACACTACAAATAAACTCTGAAAAGGCTGAAAGTTGCCATGGTATCATCATTTGACCCAGATAGCATGTGCTAAAAACTTGAGAGGGTTACGGCAAAAGCTGGATGCACTTCGTGTACAAAACGGACAGTCTCATTTGAAGTATTAGGTTTCCGGACGGAAACTCATTGGTTACAAAAGGCATTTCATTTTCTTGAACTTATTTGAACTCCAAGCTTTTTCTGTGTTCAAAATGCACCATTCATAGCCACATCATCAAATTTCAACCCTTCCCGACGCCATTTGTTATTTTTCATGCAGTTATTGATTTTTTGAGCTAAATGAACCTAAAATTGGAAAGCACTACAAATGAACTCTGAAAAGGATGAAACTTGGCATGGTATCATCATTTCACCCACATCGCATGTGCTAAAAAGTTGAGAGGGTTACAACAAAAGCTGGATGCACTTCGTGTACAAAACGGACAGCCTCTTTCGAAGTATCAGGGTTCCGGACGGAAACTCATCGGTTACAAAAGGCATTTCATTTTTTGAACTTATTTGAACTCTAGGATTTTTGTGTGCTCAAAATGCACCATTCAAAGCCACATCATAAATCTTCAAACCTTTGTGACTTCATTTGGTATGTTTCATGTAGTTATTGATTTTTTGAGCTAAATGACCCTTAAATTGAAAAACACTACAAATAAACTATGAAAAGGCTGAAAGTTGCCATGGTATCATCATTTGACCCACATAGCATGTGCTAAAAAGTTGAAAGGGTTACGACAAAAGATGGATGCACTTCGTGTACAAAACAGATAGTCTCATTTGAAGTATGAGGGTTCCCGACGGAAACTCATCGGTTACAAAAGGCATTTCATTTTCTTGAACTTATTTGAACTCCAGGATTTTTTGTGTTCAAAATGCACCATTCAAACCCACAACATCAATTTTCAACCCTTCCAGACATCATTTGTTATTTTTCATGGAGTTATTGATTTTTTTGAGCTAAATGACCCTGAAATTGCAAAGCACTACAAATGAACTCTAAAAAGGTTGAAACTTGGCATGGTATCATCATTTCGCCCACATAGCATGTGCTAAAAAGTTGAAAGGGTTACGGCAAAAGCTGGATGCACTTCGTGTACAAAACGGACAGTCTCATTTGAAGTATCAGGTTTCCGAACGGAAACTCATTGGTTACAAAAGGCATTTCATTTTCTTGAACTTATTTGAACTCCAGGCTTTTTCTGTGTTCAAAATGCACCATTCATAGCCACATCATCAAATTTCAACCTTCCCGATGCATTTCTTATTTTCATGAAGTTATTGATTTTTTGAGCTAAATGACCCTAAAATTGGAAATCACTACAAATGAACTCTGAAAAGGTTGAAACTTGGCATGGCATCATCATTTCACCCACATAGCATGTGCTAAAAGTTTGGGAGGTTACGGCAAAAGCTGGATGCACTTCGTGTACAAAACGGAGACAGTCCTCTTTCCGAAGTATCCAGGGTTCCCGGAACGGAAACTCATCGGTTACAAAGGCATTTCATTTTCCGAATTATTTGAACTCTAGGACTTTTTGTGTGCTCAAAATGCACCATTCAAAGCCACATCAAAACATTTCAACCTTTCTGACTTCATTTGGGTATGTTTCCATGTATTATTGACTTTTTTGATTCTAAATGACCCTTAAATTGAAAAACACTACAAATCAAGTCTGAAAATGCTAAAGGCTTCCATGGTATCATGATTTGACCCACATAGCATGTGCTATAAAGTTGAAAGGGTTACCACAAAGCTG